>OU892277.1:2647405-5294811 GCA_917834065.1 Ceutorhynchus assimilis
TTTGCCCTTCAGAAAAATGTGGTACCCGATGAATGATGCTTGCGATACCTGCAAATTGTCATTGTCAAGGTAAAATGTTTGAGCTGGTGAACTGTCTAATTTGATATAGCCAACGAAAGTGAAATCACTTTTACGTTTTTACCGCTTACCGGCGTACTATGTACCTTTAAATTTGTATTTAATTTTTAAATGGACATGATTTTATGCACTTGGTTGGCTAAATTATTTTGGATTAATTCTAATTGGGAAGTTTTTTTTGGATATGGATGATATTTTTATTGACACACTGATGGACATCCTGAGTAGAAAAAAAAGACAAAAATTTACCTAATAATATACTCTTGCAGAGAAATTGAACTTAAGAAAATTAAACTAAATTAAGAATAGTTTAATTATTAAGCAAACAAAAACAAATACTACAGAGTACCATTGGCAATACATGCCAATAACATTCACAACAAACACACATTATGAAGAAAAATCCTAATGAAAAAATTATTCGTTTAGAAAAAGAAACCTACAATTTTTACCTCGACTTTAAATTTAGTTTAGTCTTACTAGGTACATTCAAAAATAAATTATACCCACAAAAAAATTCTTTGTACTTTCAATAGAATCGATTCAACCTATATGAGGTAAATGCAGTGGATTGTACTATGAATTTTCCATAATTATGGAAAATATTCTAATTACATTCCAATAACTTAAAAATTATACAAATTTTTCTTAAAAGAAATTGGATGCAGTCAGCCCTTACTTTTCAGAAACTTTTTTGTTTCGTTCCAGAATTTCCAACATTTTATTTATTCGATGCTGTTACATTTTCCAGCCCAGGGGTACATTTTTCAGAGGGAATTTATGCGAACACCAAATGAATAAAATTGTGGAAATTTAGAAACTTTTTTGTTTATTTCAAAATTATTTTTTTTTGCATTCTTTATATTAAAAAAAAAAATCCTATTAGAATTCCGGCCGTTTCTTAGTAAGTACTTACCTACTACTTTTACCAAAGTCTTTTTATTACTACTGCCAGTACCAGTACTACCTACTCATGTCATCTTATCTTAATAAATTTAAAAAGAAACTGCAAATTTTGTAGGTTTAATTTTTCCTAGCAAAAATCAACATAGAACAAAAACTTCAACCCCATTTTATTCTATTATTGATTTTTTGGTCCCTTCGCTAGGGTACGAATGCGGTGTTGCCAAGAGCAGTTTCTAATTAATTTGTATTTAATTTTGGCTTGGCAATTTTACTTTTTTATAATCAATAAAAATCAATTCGTCAATATAAAATGAGGCCAGTGATATTGAGATGACAACTTTATTCACATATTTCATTTTTGAAATTGCTTCCTCATTAGGAAAGTGAGTTTTCGCATTACAATGTTCGATAAATAAATAAATATTTTGTTTTTGTTCATGCTATTCTGGACTGTTCGTAGAAATTGGACAAAATATGAAAATTATCAAAGAGTTTTGTGACACCAGACCACTTTTAATAACAATAATAACATCAAAAAACCAACTGAATTGAAAATAAATGTCTAAATCAAGCAAAAGCTATTTGAATTGTTGTAGCAAATTATTTTATTCGTTTTGAATTTTGGTTTACGTACATAATAAAAAAATGAATAATCAATTGATTATAATTTCCTTCATTTAACTAATTCGAAATCTGAATTCAATAAAATAGCCTCCATGTGGTAGATGGGTATGAATAAACATACCTATTCAATTATTGATGATACTAGTACTCAGTATGAAAACTATGTAGTTTCATCAGAGTGAAATTGGCTTTTTTCATTTTTATATTCGATAAATACCTAGGTACCCAATAAATTTCAAAACCTGTAATTGACCTGAAAAATTATTACTTCTCATTATGGTTGGCCTTTATTTATCCTGTCATTCATACAAATTATTGAAAACATCAATGAAAACTGTTATGTAATACATAATTTGAGTTATTTAAATATAAATTATATTTTTTCTTACTTTATAATGCTTACCTAATATTTTCTTTTTTTTTTGTAGGAAACGGGCTTCCCGTGCAGGATCTGAAAGTCCATTTCTAGAAGACAAAACTCTCAGTCCTGTAAAAAATGAAGATATGTCATTATTCGACGGCGTCCCAAGTGCTCCTGTTACCTGTACATCAGGTTCTCCTGGATGTCCTCACAGACGAACTTGGGACGACATGGACCCATCCTCCCAGGATTCCGGTTTCCATGGAGAACTTGCAAGGTTCAATTCTTATGGCTCTCCTAGCAGAGGACTGTTGTCTTCGTCTTTCGGCTCGGTGTCAGTATGCTCCATAGAAGATGATTTTTTGGAGGATTTTGCCGACATTGAACCCTTGGAGAAGCAACCTACTCTACAGGAAGATTTGAAGCTCACTAGTGTGCCACTTGCAATAAAATCCAGGCCAGAAGAAAAATCTTCACCCAAAGACACAATCATAAGACCCCTATTTCGACGCGCCCTATCATTGCAAAATACAGGGACATTTGCAACCCCGAGCAAAGTTCGAACCAGTCTTTTTGGTCTAAATGATGACAACGAGGATAATAAAGAAAATAAGGTGTCGTTCAAAAGAACTGAACCCCCAACAGACTTGGAAAATAAGTTGATCAAACGTTCGAAATTTTTCAAGGAGTTATCAGCTCCCCATTCACAGGCTTCCAGACCCATGAAAGCCCTATTCAAACGACAATTTTCTGCTACAGAGGAAAGTATTATGTGCGCTGTCAAACGGTCATCGGATGAACCTGATTTAATCGGGGACTTTAGTAAAAGCTATTGCCTCCCATTGACCCCTGGCAGACACCAAGACCTCAAATCAATTACTGCTGAAACGTTGGTTAAATTGATGAAAGGAGAATTTGGTGAAAAAATTGAATCTTTCAAGATTGTTGATTGCCGATATCCATACGAGTTTGTAGGGGGGCATATTAAAGGAGCCCTCAACATCTACACTAAGGAGCAAATTAATGAATTATTACAAGCTAATCGGAATGTGTGCACTAATGCAAACAAGAGACACATTCTTGTATTCCACTGTGAATTTTCAAGCGAAAGGGGTCCTAATTTGTAAGTATTACCTGACTGATTATTTTTTCCAATTATAACAATATTTTGTTTTTTTTTACAGATATCGCTACTTGCGCAAAGAAGACCGCACAAAGAACATGAGCGACTATCCGGCTCTGCACTATCCTGAAATCTATCTACTGGAAGGCGGTTATAAAAGCTTCTATCAACAATTTGCTGATTTGTGTGTACCAATAGCATACAAAGAAATGCTGCACCCAGATCATGAAGAAGATCTGCGTCATTTCAGGCAAAAATCCAAGACCTGGAACGCTGACACCAGGCAGAGACCGGCAAGGAGTCTCAAAAGATTGTAATATTTTTCTTTTTTTTTTACCTATAATAGTACAAATAATACCTATTTGCTTATTTTAAGTTTTTTCGTTTTGTCTTCTTCTATTCTGGGTACCTTTGTTGATTGTCTATTTTCATGTATGCGCAACAAAATTACTTAATACCATATAAAATTGATATAAATAGAAGGACAAAGTCTTGCTTTAAAAGAAATTATATTGTACATAAGAGAATTTAAAAAGTAGCTTTCTATGCTCACTCATCTAATGAAGGGCCTATTATGCAATGCTACCCACCAAAGTTTATTTGTTTATTTTTTTTTTTTTTTTGTTTTATACAGTTGACTTAATGGACATCAGTCCTCTTTACCTATTTTATTTTTTTTAAGTGCAATTATCCTAGCAATACTATTGTGATTATGCTTTCTCTATCAACTGTCTTGGAGCCTTACCTCCAACCAGTCGGTCAGAAAAGCATCCTATATTTATTTTTTTAAATATTTTTGCTTATGATTTCAGTATTTGTCTAGCATATATTATTTTTGTATTTTTTAAGCAAAATTCAAGAGGCGATTTTCTAATATTCAAATTATTAGATTTGTTTATTGGCAGACTGAATTTTTTTTTTTGCCTTTCTTGATTTTTGCACATATTCATAATTAAAATTATACTACATAGCATAGTTATAATAATTATTGTATTATAGAATGTTATCTTCATTTAAAAATAAAACTTTTTTTATTTAAATTGAATTTTTGTATTTTAATTACTCATCATCCCTTGAAAAATTATTCTATTTCATAAGGAATAATAATACAAAAGTCAAATCTTCTATCAATAACAATGTCACTAATATGTTTCTTTTGTTATTGTTAAAGATTAATCGGAACGGAACCAACTTGTCCTACCTCTGGGCTATAGACTTTGCTCTGGGTACCTGAGGGTGGTTTTGTGTGGTACCTGTTCTTTTTGAAATGTGTCCACTCAATAATATTTATCTCTACACCTACGGAAAGCCTATTGATCTCCACCTTTAACTTCTTTTGTGCTTTTTAAAAGTAAACAAACCGCAAATAGGGCTTGCCTTGCCATTGACTTGACTTTCTTTTTCATTCGGCGATATGCTGCTGTAAACAGGGGCAGGAATATGATTATGTATTATTATTTAGGGCTTAATTAGCAGTAAATGTTACAATTCTCTATAGAATAAATTACTTAGACAGGTAGTGAAGTGATTTAATAAGAGATTTTGTCATTCAATATTGAATGAAGGGAATAATCCTTTGAAGTAATAAACAATTTTTCAGCAAAAAGTGGTAATTTACCTATACAGCACCGAAAATGTTGTGATGAAGCCGATTGTAACAGGTTGAAATCACCGTTACAAGTTTTGCTTCACTACATAGTCAAAAACAAATAATCAATAAATCTCAACAACTGTTCTTATAAATTATTTATTTTTCTCTAGATTAGATAAAAAAATGCATCAGACTCCCGATAAGGCGCCAATTTTCCTTCGAGTATCTTCACCATTTTGTTTGACGTCCTTCAGAGTTAATTTTATTTTAACTTTTGCTAGATTTTTGACCCTACAGAGTGATTACAAAATGGCGTATAAGGTCTCCACTACGTTGTGGCGGACCCTGGAGAATCCTGGAAACCATTTTCTCGAGAAGTGCAGGGAAAAAAGCACAGAAATGGGGATAATATACAGGGCAGAGCTGAGAAGTGGAATGAAGATGAAACAAAAAACTGCTGATAGAATTCATCTACTGCCTTAATTAGAAAACGTCATTTTTGAACAAAGAGGAAAATTGTTGTTTTTCTCCCTGGGAACAAGCCTTTTCTTCCCGTTGGAGGACAAAAAGAACAGAAATGTTCCTCTTTCTAAAATAAGTAAACCACTAAATTTTCAGGAAATTCGTATATACTACGAGATCAGTTTCGCGCTGGCATTTGCTGTTTTTTTTTTTTCAAAGGCATTGAATTTCGGTATGGGGTATGTAGGTTTGACAAATGTCATCTTTTGACATATGTTTCAATGTTTGGCAACTTCCGGTTTAACCGGCAATTGCCGTAACCTCATGATTTCGAATGGCATCCCAAGAATTTTTTCGCTTCTTTGGGATCTGCGGATCATGATTTTGTATGAAAACCTTTTTGAAAAGTTAATTCAAAATTTATTTTTTTAATAGAAAGTGACAGAATAATCTTGTTTTTTTTTTTAACTCACACGATTGTAAAAAAATGCGAATGCGATGTTGTTATCTTTTGCTTCTTCTCCAAATAAGGCTTCCACAAACCTGGAAAAATCACATTTTACGTGATAACTCAATGAAATCACCCAACTTTCACAACAAGAGCTTTTTACAAAGTTCTCAAAAATACATGTCCAAAGGGGAGGGGGGTCTTTCTTCCAAAATTTGTCAAATTTCAATTGTTTTTATGTGGAAATTTCGACTTTAAACGATCATTTGAGACGCCACAAACTCCATAAAGTGATTTATCTTGGAATTTGATGCCGAAATCTAATAGATAAAATTCTCATAATGTCACAGTGTGAGTTACAATACTCCTCCGAAACGGCTTTACCGGTTTTTGTGATACTTTATATGTATATTTGGTAGCTCTGAAAATCGGTCGTAATCTATTTTTTATACCCCTAAGTGATAAGGGTGGTCCACCCCAAAAATTTTTATTTTTTTTTGCTTCTCACCACTACCTAACCCAACTTTTTTTTGTTTGCGCATTCAACCGACGTAACAGTATTATCTTACAGCATTTTCGACTTTACCGCTCCCAGAGCTCTCCCTATTTGGATGGTAACGTCACAGATCTCTGCGGAAGTGCTCCGAGAGCGATTATGATCCAAACGAGGAGCGAGGGCACCCTATTTAAAATCAATAGCCGAACGTACTTTATTGTTTTGAACTAACTCTTTGATCTATCGAATTTTTCAGAGCAAGAAAGAGCGCTCCGTGCGAGATTTGAGAGCGTTTATTGCTCGAACACGTGAATCTCAACGCTCCGTTTTAAAGCCGAACATGTGAATCCGTTTTGGATCGCTTTTTAATTAATCGGGAGCAGTTTTGAGACAAAAGTCGAAAGCTCTATTATTATATTATATATCTTTTATCGTCAGATTACGCGGACCTTAACTTTCATTACATAATATTCCTTATATGACGTCATCTATGATACATGATAGAAACATTCATTTAGTTTTCGACCTCGAAAAGGGTGAGTACAACTTGTGAATATTGTGATAGGTTATGTTTATGTTATTTTATTAGGCAATCCAAATCACGTGATTCAATATGACAGTGCACTCCAGGCCAACATTTGATCCTGTGTTAATTGTGTGAATTTTAATATGAATTGTTGAATCGGTGGTTATTGACGATTCAGACGATTTTTTTTGTTTTCTCTACATTCTTTGGACATTCCTGTGCCTGAGTTTATTTATTTGGTGGTTCACTTTACAAGAATAATGTCCACAAGGTACCTAAAAAGGGATGATGGTTTTAGTTGATTTAGGTGATTTCTGATCCAGAGAGTAAACATTAATTTTCTTCAACCAAGGCCAAATTCATCGAAAAAGACTGAATTTAATCCAGCTCTAGATACGTTAACGCAACATTTAATAATTCTGATTTCTGAGGCGGTACGAAGTTCGCCGGGTCAGCTAGTATACCTATATATAAATTCCTCTTAACGCGATTTTAGCTCATGTTACGGGAGGTAAAGCACTTTTTTCATACTATGATATGTAAATAGCTATTTTGTCCAGGTTTTAGGCTATTTTTTCTCCCAAATTTTTCTTTAAAAAAAAAGGGGGGAACTGAGAACAGATCTGGGGTAAAATTTGTTTTGTCAAAATGGTCGACCTTTTTTTCTTGCAAATTTAATGTCTGAAAGAAAAACTGAAGAAAAATGCAAAAGTAGCCAGAATAAAGCTTCACTCTCACTTGGGCGAATTTCGCGGATTTTTGACAAACAATTTCCATTCCGCACATTCGCGTATTTCATCCATACTCATAAACGCGAAATTCGCCTACGCAAAAGTTCGGATGAATCGCAAAAAAAGTTTAAATAAACTTAACTATTTTGTGAATTTCTGTCATTAGGAACTTCTATTGTCGCAATAAAGTATAGTTTCATTAATGATTCCAAAGTTACTTAAAATTTTCTTAATATTTATGAGGTCTTGGGCACAAGCAGCCGCTGCCACGTACTCCGCTTCTGCGGTCGATAGTGCTACACAAGTTTGCTTTTTTGAGAACCAAGATATTGGGTTTTGGCCATAGAATATCATACAGCCGCTTACGCTCTTTCTGTCACTTTTATCTGTTGCCCAATCAGCATCTGAATAACCTTTTAATACAAAATCATTGGTATCATTTTTATAGTAAGTCAATCCTTTTTCTTTAGTTTCTTGTAAATAGCGTAGAACTCTTTTTCCAAGTTTCTGCAGTTGGTTTATCCAAGAATCTGCTCAAATAGGAAACTGAAAATGTTATTATATCTGGCCTGGTCGCTGTTGATAGATACATTAATCTTCCAATCAATTGCCTAAATGGCACTTCTACGATTTTGCTATCTGGATTATATTGGAATCTTTTATCCATTGGAGTGTTTTTCCCTTTACATTCTTCCATTTTAAAATTGACTAGCAGTTTTTCTATAAATTTTCTTTGATTTATTTCTATCTTGTCCTCTGTTCTACTAACATTCATTCCGAGAAAGTTTTCAATCTGTCCCAAATCCTTTGCTTGAAAATATTGTTTCAATAGTTTGACTGTTTCTTCCACTCCATTATTGTTTCCAACTACTAACATATCATCTACATATGACAAAATCTAGACATTCTCATTACAATACAAACAGCAATCATATTTTGAACGTTCAAACTTATTCTTTACAGCAAAATCATTAAATGTATCATTCCTAACTTCTGGTGCCTCTCTGAGTCCATGCAGTGCTCTATTTAATTTCAATACATGTGTTTTGACTCTTGATCCTAGTGGTGCATAAATGTATATGTCACTCTTTAATTCTCCATTCAAAAAAGCAGAAAGAATATCTAACTGTCGTATTTCCAAGTTCTTTTGCAATGCTATAGACATCAATAATCTTATTGTAGATATTCTGGCAACTGGTGAATATACTGGATCCTTTATCTGAAATCCTTTTGCAACAATTTTGGCTTTTTAAATACCGCCTTCCTTTGTCCTAAATACCCATTTTGTCTGAATAGCAGTCTTTTCAGCTGGTAAATCTGCTTCTGTCCAAGTATTGAGTTTTTCATGAGAATTTAATTCTTTTTCGATAGCTTGTCTCCATTTTTTTTTTTATCGCATCTTTGTACTCTACTGGATCACTGTGATCAGTAGACATTAAGCAATATGCATTGTAGATCTCATAATCATTTAGATATTTTGGTTTATAAATCTGTCTACCTCTAGATGTTTCATCCATTGTTGGTATAGTTTCTTCTAGATTCTCATTACTATCCATTTCTTCTCCATTACTATCATTTGATTCGCTTTCATCTTCATAAACTTCATTCTCAATATTGTTTTCTTCTTCTTCTATACCTAGTTCTTTTCCAATCTGTAATATTATATCTTTTTTGTCATTATTATTTTTAGTTTCCAATATATTATTCTAATTTGTCTGCTTTTCATTAAACCTAACATCTCTTGAACGAAAAATCATATTCTTCTTATACTCCTATAATCGATATCCTGCTCCGCTATATCCTATCCCTATCATTATGCAAGGTTGTGCACATTTGTCCAGTTTATTTTGTCTTGGTAAAGTTACTGCCCATGCTTGACTTCCAAATACTTTCAACCTTGATAACTCATTCTTTTTATACCATCTCAAAGTCGGTGGTTCACCATTATTCGCTTCAGTAGGTGACCTGTTTAGTTCATACGCAGAACATTGAATTGCTTCACCCCAAAGTTTCTTAGGTAGATTTGTTTCTGCAAATTTTGTCCTGACTTTGTCTAAAAGAGTTCTATTCATTCTCTCTGACGTTCCATTTTGTTGTGGAGTATATGGCATCGTGTACTCAAGTTTAATACTTTTATCCTTACAAAAATCTTTAAAATAATTTGAGATAAATTCTCCACCATTATCAACCCTGATTCGTTTTATTTTAAGCCCATGTTGACTTTTAATCAATTTAATGAAATCAATAACATTCTGATCACCCTTACTTTTGTTTTTCAATAATTTAACCACCACAAAATGAGAAAAATCAATTAAAACCTGAAAGTATTTATATCCTTCTGGAGTAGGTGTTGCTATAGGGCCTGCGATATCTGAATGAATCAACTCACCAATTCTGACAGTTCTCTTTAGACAAATATAAAAAGGTTTCCTAGAACTTTTACCTTGTATACAACTTTTACATATAATTTCATTATTGAATGGCAACCCTAACTTCTTTAAATTATATCTATTAATGTGACCCAATCTTTTATGCCAAATATTTTTGTCACTATCTTCATTTGTCTTGTAAACACATTCACCCTCTGTATAATTATTTTTCACATTACATTCAACCGAGCAAGTAACAGTTTTAAAATCTATATTCAAGAAGAATAAATCATTTTCTGAGTTACAATAAAATACAGAATTATTTTGGGAAAGAATGGCACAATTTTTACCTGACATATTGTTAAAAACAACTTTAAAATCTTTTTGAAGTAATTTACCTACTGATAAAAGATTATGTGACATACCCTCAACCAGCATTGCTTCTATTGTTATTTCGTCCCTTTGACAAATTCCTTTAATTGTAGCTTTCTTTCTTGCATATAATATTTCTTTATTTTTGGCCGTCCCTATTTTAACTTCATGTTCCAGTTCCTTGATGTCTGACATATATTCTTCTAGCTCGCCCATTACCATGTGTTGGGTACAACCTGAATCTAAAACAAAACGATTTAAATTGCGTGATATATTTTTCATGTTCAATCCAATGAATGTGATTTCAGCTGCCTGGTTTGCATGAGATCCTGCTTGAGTTTGGCCATTATTAGTTCGTGGTTGTCCTCTACTTCTACTATGTAGATAAGAGCCTCTATAAGTATTTCTTAGACCTTTAAAATATCCTCTAGATTGATTCTGATGACAGTGTGCAATTTTGTGATCAACTTTCCCACATTTATAACAAGTATAAGGTTGTGCTTTGAAAGATGCTTCTAACTGGTTACTATACTCTGGAATTGTTCTGTTTTCAGCATCATTTCTTCATCCAGCAAACGAGATTTCACAAAGTCCATAGTGACTGTACTGTTCATGGTCTCTATTGCAGTGATAACTGAGTCATACTGTTCATTGAGGGTTAATAGAAGGTGGCAAACTTTATCTTCTTCTTCCACTATATATTGTCGGAAATCTGAAAGTGGTTCTCTAGCTTTTCATTTCTTTTGTGTTTAAGTGTCAGCAATCTTTTCTTCAGGTGTAAGTTTGATAAAAACGCTTCTTCTTTGGAATACATCATCTAAGGATTTTATCATGTCCTTGTTTGTTTTTGAATCTTTGATTATGTCTAAGTGTTTATCACTTACACATTGAACAATGATGGATTTCGCCTTCGCATCTTCTAATTTGAAATCTGCTTTTTCTCTATCTCCAGAGAAATCATCAATTGTCTTTTCCAGTGTATTTTTTAGCTGTTTTTCCCACAATAGTGCCCCAACTCTGAACTTCCAATTATTGAAATTTTGTGAGTTTAATTGTGTTACTGTTAAGACATTCATTTTTTTTTTTTACTGTTACGTAAATGTTTAGGTACTGCTTATTTTAATTAGTATTTACTTAACTGCAATATACCTCTTGTGTCTCCTATTGTGTCTGGGAGTCTGGGCCCATAACCTGTTACGATTACTTTTGATGTTGGGGACTTGGGAATAATTAATACGATGTATTCCGAATTGATAATTCAACATTTATTATTACCAAAGAACTTAAGTGGAACAAAATAACGTGTCACTTTGGCGGTATTTTCTTGACAACAATGACAACTAAAAGATAGGGTTATGTACACCAAACAAAAAAAAACTAAACTCTTCTTATCATAAATATGTTGATACAAAACTACATCAAGGTTACTTGCTAAATTAGGAAATATTCTACGTTCTCAACACAGGACAGCCAAATTTTAATACACTATTTCGCCCAAATTGGTTAGGAGAAAGGGCGTTTCTCTATGTTTCACTTTTTGCAATTTTCATTTTTTATCATTAGGGTGTGAGAGGTGGAAAAAAAATAAGGGTGAGTTTCAAAGAAGTGAAGCCTAACTGACAAAAGCGAACGGAGCCGGAGGGGAACTGAAAAAATGAGCTGTGTTCTTAAAACCTCGATGGTTCTTAAGGTCTAAGAAGCAAAGTTATTTCATAATTCGATGATTCTAAAACTGTTTAATTTCATCTCATCACACTTTTCGGTATACCTACAAATATTTTGAAACTATTTTGAATATTAGCCAAAAAGAGTTATATCAAAACGCCATTGCCGATAATTAGTCGCTTTTGTTTTCAAAAAGTAACACGCAAAACAAAATTTCAAAGCATCAGGTAGGTAAAAACTATATTATTCGGAATTCAGGTTTTAAAATGCATCTCTTCCTAGAAGGCCAAAACTACTGGGTTATAAAATATGATTCTTTTCAACTTTGGTTTGGCACACGCAAGTGTGTAAATATTAATAATTTTAAATTTTGTGCCAATATCTATCTTGAAACTTTTATACCTACTGTAGTATTTCACAAAACTACTTATACCTACCTAAAAACTCCAAATAAATTTAAATAGTTATTTATTAGGGTTTTTGAAGAAAACCCCCAAAAATCAATACTGATTCTTTGTTTGCAAATGCGTTCTGAAAAGAAATTTACATACACCTAATTTCATAATAAACTGAAATTCTGACCAAATTCGAAATTAAATTCAAATTCAACCAGATTCAGATATACAGAGTGGTCCATTGAAAAGTATCCACCTAGATTTACCGGTTTTTGTGAAATTTAAGAAAAAAATGCTCGGACCCGTGTATTTTGTTTCGGAGGGGGAAATATTCTCTGCATATTTTTAGCCCTGTCACTTTCAACCCCTAACGGGGGTGGGCTCCAACCCCTCAATCTTTAATGGAAAGATGGGTCGAGTGATAGCTCGTTTGAAAGGGCACGAAATTAGCTTTCCAATGGTACCCTGTTTGTCGGATTTTCCTTCGACAGTTAACGCGAAAACGACGCTAAGAGCCTCACTCCTGTATTTTTGGAATCAATAAAATGAAGGACTTAAATTTCAGTTATCGCGATTCAAAAGAGCTACAATCATAATTCAAATTACTTATTTAAGTAAAAACTCATTGTTTCAACGCCAAAAAATATCCGCCCTATTTTAATACAAAAAGCCAAACACGACAAAATAGGTAAATATTTTGTTATCTTTTATCAGAATAAAATGCATTCATTTATTGTGTGCGTTTTTTTTTTGTAAAAATAAGTAAGCAGATACACACTTGGTAAATGAAGGAAGAGAATTTAGGTTTATTCCGTTCATTGATTTAGTTTGGTTGATTTCGAGACGATCTAAATTTTACTGACAAAAATGATTCATTCCATTGCAGAACGAGTGGAAATTATCAAGCTTTATTTTCAAAATAATAGTTGTGCTAGGCTTACTGCTCGTTTATTTAATGACGCTCATCCCAACGAAAATTTTAATCATTCGTATGTGGCGAAATTAGTGCAAAAGTTTACCGATACTGGATCTGTTGCTTATGTGAAACGCCAGCCGCAACACAACAGAAATGAAGCTGTGGAAGTAGCTGTTTTGGGACATGTGGCATTGGATCATACCCAAAGTACCCGTCAACTGGCTCAAGTCTCAGGTGTCCCCCGTTCGTCCCTATTAAGGATTTTAAAAGTGCACAAATTTCATCCATACAAAACTAGATTAGTACAGGAACTTAATGAGGATGATCCTGATAGAAGGATGCAGTTTTGTGAAGAAATGAGTCAGCGTTTAATGCAAGAACCGGACTTCTTATTTAACATTTGCTTCTCTGATGAGTGTACATTTTATTTAAATGGTACATTCAATAGACATAATTGCCGTTACTTGGATGATAGAAACCCACATTTATTCCGTGAGGCCCATACCCAACACCCTGAAAAAATAAACGTGTGGTGTGGCATCTTAGGAAATCATATTGTAGGACCACTTTTTATCCCTGGTAATTTAACTGGCGAAGTGTACCTAAACATGCTTGAGGATGCAATTGACCCTTTGATAACAGAAATAATAGAAGATGACCTAAATCATAATGTTGATCGGCTTCATTTCCAACAAGATGGAGCGCCTCCGCATTACGTTGCTGCTGTTAGAGATTTTTTAAATTTACGTTTCCCTGGACGGTGGATTGGAAGAAGAGGCGCAATTGAATGGCCTGCCAGGTCACCCGATTTATCGCCTTTAGACTATTTTTTGTGGGGACACTTGAAAAATAAATGTTTTGCCACGCAACCCGATTCTATAGAAGATCTTCGCCAGCGAATAATAGCTGGGTGCAGAAGCATAACACCTGATGTGCTGCAAAATGTCCGAAACAGATTTGAACAAAATTTATATTATTGTATGGAAGTAAATGGGTCACATTATCAAAACTTGTTAAATTAACGTTATACTAAAAAAATTAACAGTTTATGTTTTCGAGAACATCGTATTCTTAAATAACTGACCATGATTGAAAGCTAATAAAGAGAATTCATCAAATAAATATTGTTACTAGTTATTTTGTCTCGAAATAAGTGAAATTTAAGTCCTTTGTTTTATTGATTCCTAAAATACAGGGGTGAGGCTCTTAGCGTCGTTTTCGCATTAACTGTCGAAGTAAAATCCGACAAACAGGGTACCATTGGAAAGCTAATTTCGTCCCTTTCAATCGAGCTATCACTCGACCCATCGTTCCATTAAAGATTAAGGGGTTGGAGCCCACCCCCGTTAGGGGTTGAAGGTTACAGGGCTAAAAATATGCAGAGAATATTTCCCCCTCCGAAACAAAATACACGTGTCCGAGCATTTTTTTCTTAAATTTCACAAAAACCGGTAAATCTAGGTGGATACTTTTCAATGGACCACTCGTATAGATATACACTCAAGCAAATGTTTGCAAATTGCAAAGATCAGCGTTTATAAGATGCTTGAAGTTTGCAGGCAAATATTGCTGCTGGACTAACTATACATAATGATATGTATTAAACTTTTTTCAATGATTCAGTTTTTTTGATATAATAAGGAATTTGCATGAAAAATTAAATTGATTATTGTTTATCGCAAACTGAAGGAAATCGGAAAAAAATCGATGCGTGTTTTTTTTTTGTCCTAGTACGATTATTCCAGAAATTATACAAATATTAAGTTTTGTATATATAGATATACTGAGCATGTGCGACGTCATAAATTTATATGATAAGTGACGTCATAGGCACCTGTCCATAGCGTTGTATCTCCGTAATCACCGTCAATTTTTGACTAAGAAGAAAAAGAAAAAAACACGTATTGACTTATTTTTTATCGACTAACCAAATCAGCCATGAAAAAAATTGATGCAGGAACCGTATTTTGAAATATTTTTTTGTCTTCAGTGAAGTTTACAATTTCGACTCTGGAGCGTTCAATTGCAATTTTTATAGTATGAAAAGTAAACAAGATAACAATATACCTACCCACCTTGTGTGATTGAATATTTTTTTTTTCAGTATTATAATTTCGTGCTCGGTGTGGACTATAGGAGGAAGATATAAAACAACAAAACTAAAATTGTAACAAATACGACAGAAAAATTGAGAAATAGAAAAAAGAAATTCGAGAAAAATTGAGAAAAAATTGGCATGTAAGACGACATTGATGTTTTTCTATTCCAGGCTCTTGGATTTTCTTTATTTCGACAAATTCAAGAGACGGGAATAGACAAAAATTGACCCAGAAAAATATCAAATACCGTAGTGTCGGTATACTTTGCCACGGTTTTCAGACTTTTTCTCTGATATTTTTTTAACCGATATAGCAATTTGTATGGCTACAGACTATGTATAAATTCCATGTTCTGGCTATAGATGCCTGTAAACACAAATAATTAGAAAGTACTGCTTCTATTTATTTTTTTTTGTTAAAAATCTGGCAAAGTCTCCTGCAAATTGGTGACACTTTGCCAACGCGTTTAAAACCACCTAAATCTAAATGTAAGACTATTATATGGGTTAGTTTGCCTTCATAGTTTTTGTAGTGCCGGCTGCCTATTTTTTTTTTGTAGATTCGACCCATATTTTGATCTAAAAAACCAAAAACCGTAAGAAATATATATGGCAAAGACACCTACGAGTGGCTTGCAAGGTCACACTTTTTTTAAAATCATTAGCCATTGAAGTGTATATTTTGGCAAAAGGATTTATTTTGGGTTAATCGTATTCATATAGGTGTCAGAAGTCTTACTATTTTAAGAATTAAAAATCTTAAAATTCTTAGCTTACATGCAGCACGTGTTCATTACCACCATAGCGCAGCAATCGCAAGTCTGACTATTTGCAACAAGTTAACCACGTTTTCTTTAATAGTTCCTACAACTTTCGCTAGGTTTCTGCCATTGTAGTTACAAAAAATATTGTTACAAAAAAAAAAGTCAACTCTGGCAAAGTCACCTTGGATGGCAAAGTATACCGACACTACGGTACGAAAAGTTAGAAAAACAAAAACTAAGAAACACGCGTCATTGTCGAAAACTACAAAACTAACAAGCATCATCACTTAGACTCAATTGCTGAAATATCTCTAAATAGCTCTAATAAGGGAGACGGAACTCCCAATAAAAATTATAAAGCAAACAATTTACCTGTAGAAAGTTGGATCTTGATTTTTCCAGCAGCTTCGTATCCCTTATATAAGAACCTGCCCTGTATTTTGGTACAAAGTTATTCAGTAAATCAACGAAATCATAATAATTATTGTTAGAGGTACCTACCTACTATCAATAGAAAGCACACGGATATATTTTAGTTTTTTTCGAACAAAAAACTAATAAAATTATAAAACATTATAAAGTCAATAGAAATAAGGGTCTAATTTTGATTTTTTAGCGCCAAAATCCGATTTTACCACCAGTGAACCCTCCCAAATGTCCAATGGACACTTCTGAAAATTGAGCCCCCCTACCATCAGAAGGGATGATTTTGTCCTAATAACTCCTAATAAAAGCGCCCAGACTCCCAGAGAAGAATTCAGTCAGTTACTTCGCCTTGACGAGTAACCGTCTTTCTGTGAGTGTGAAAGTGTACGTATTCGATTTCGCTCCGTTTTATTTGACGACCAGCTGATTTTTTTTTTTTTGCAAAATGGACTTTGAGGATAACTTGGATGTTTTTCAATCTATTGAATTTCCTCCGAGGTATGTACCTTTTTTTTGTACTTATTTTTTTTATTAGTTTATATAATTTAATTTTCTATTTGAAGCAATGTGCCTTGGTGCCTATGATTATTTTCTGTTTCCATCAAACTCTATTCAACAGACATAATGTAAAGTGTTTCCATGATTGGAGTTACAATATTGGTTAGATAAGGAACGAGTAGGGCAATATGATTTCCTTTAACATAGAGTTTGTAAGATTTGCGACGTTTCGTTTCCCAGAAACCATCATCAACTTATTTTTTTTAATACGGTCCTGTTATTTTTATTACAGAATTTGAATTTATTTAGAATTCTGAATTAAATTTACCCTCAACCTCTTCTGGAGACCATAAAATACAATCTAGTTTAGGTCGTTATTTTAGACCGAAATACACGTTTTCTCAAGATTCCGAAGTATCATTGTTATCGCAAATCAACCAAAATTTATCTTTGCGAGAAGCGCAGCTTTGCCATCAAAATGTAATACTGCAAGTTCTCAGAAAAAGAAGCAATGCTTAGTTTGTAAAAAGTTTTTTCGGTGTGAAAATGGATAGCTTTGACGTGTTTGTTTACACGTTAAAGCTATGCATAAAACAATGATTCAATATATTGGTACAAAGGAATTCTCCAATAGTATTTTTGAGATTAATGCTTGTACGATTAATAAATTTCGTTCATCGACAGAAAACTCCTATTTTGTAAAGGATTCCTAAAAGAGAAGTGCTAGGGATATTCTTGGCAACAGAATTGGCTAATTTAATCAAAACATGTATTGATGAGAATTCAATTACAGCTTGGTTCCGTCTTTTGTTCTTCCCTTACGCCACTGTACGTGTACCTGATAAATCGAACAAGATGTCCCTCACTTCATCAGTTAAACATAATTTATCCCAATGGCAAAATATAGCAAATCAATCAATTCATTTTATAGTCGAAAAATACAATCCAGTTAATTCTAAGAAAAGACAGCCTTACAAGAAGTCTATCAACAACGAAGAACTTCTATCCAGAAAAATCCAAAAATTTTTATCAAATGGCAATATACGAGTTAGATTATTTTGTAGCGAAGATACCTTGGCAACTAATGACGATTCTATCTTTCAAATTTTGCAAGAGAAGCATCCTTCACCTCCTCTAAATGAATGTGAACTTGCAAATCCACCTCCTTCCTTTCATCCTATATTTCAAGTATCTGAGAACAATATTAAATTGGCAATATCTTCTTTTAAAACTAACTCAGCTGGAGGCTTAGATGCTCTGAAACCACAACATTTGAAGGACGTGTCGAAAGAATGTTTAGGAACAACTTCAGCAATACTTTTATATACATTATTTTATTTACATTAATTTTTTTGGGACAACTCTGTGTACTTTGAAAAAGAAGGATGGGGGACTTCGACCAATTGCTGTAGGCTGCACCCTCCGGAGTTTAGTGTCTAAGATAGTCTGTTCAAGGATAGGTGTTTCCCTGGGTGATTATCTTCGCCCAATTCAGCTAAGTTTTGGCATAAAATGTGGTATTTAAGTTGCTGTCTATGCTAGACGTCGTTTTATTTCCTCCGATCAAGTAAATCCTAAATTTTTATTGAAAATTTGCATTTTAAACGGTTTCAATATGATTTCTAGATCATCCCTGTTATCGGAACTTTCTAACGAAATTCCAGAATATATTTTGAACCATCTCTACTTTCCTTTAATGACCGGACTATTCTTTCACAACGTGGCGTTCAGTAAGGGGATCCTCTGGGGGACCAGCTTTGTTTTCCCTGACTTTACATCCAATTTATAAAATCCTTAAAAAGTGATCTTAACTTGTGGTATCTTGATGATGGCACCTTATGAGGTGATAAAGACACAATTTTTAAGGACTTCAGTGATATCATTAGAAATTGTGCAAAAATTGGTTTAGAAATTAATTTCAGAAAATGTGAGGTTTCTTTGATTTCAATCTGTTATCATCAATATCAGTCAGAATGTCTCATTTTTTGATAAATTTATCTCTATTGCCCCAAATATTAAAATGGTCAATTTTAATGAGCTTTTTCTCTTAGGTTGTCCTCTTGTTGATTAATAAACAAAATTCTAACTCTAAAACGTTTTTGCTCAAGATTAGGAATCCTATCATTTCATTCTGCGTTCTTTTTACTTAAAAATTCACTTTCAATACCAAAAATGATTTATCTTTTAAGATGCTCTCCATGTTGGAAAGAGCCTAACCTTCTCAAATTGTAGCTTTGATGAGAAAGATTGGTCAATTTGTAAATTACCTGTAAGATTTGGCGGTTTAGGTATACGCGATGTTTCTTCATTATGCTTTTCCGCTTTTATCGCGTCCAACAAAAATGTTAGTTATCTTCTAAATTTTATAAACATGTCCGATGATGTCTCTCTTATTGAAGCTAAAAACTTATGATTTATCTTATGCGATAACAAATTTTCATCTGATAACAAATTTTCATCTACCTTTCTAACATTCAGAGCCGTTCTTAGGAGGTTTCTCCTAAATTATTTCAGAATATGGCTAAAAGAAGCTAAAAACATTTTACCATTACAAGTGTGTAACATCACCTAATTGAGAATTCTAAATGGCTTTAAATATTGTAATAAAAGTTGATGATGGTTTCTGGAAAAACGAAACGTTGCAGTGTGCTGGGCCTAAAATTTGACAATGGAAAAGTGTTTCTATTTTTTTATATCTGTCAAAATAACGTCAAAAAAAAAAAAATCGAAATCGGAAAAAGGAAGCCCAATCCTACAAACTTTATAGAAGGCAATCAAATTTCTCTTTTTTTTTCCTAATCAAACCATCATTATAATCCAACCATATCCCAGAGCCTAATGCTATCCTTATCTTCGACACACTGTATAATTTGTTGTCGAAATTATGCCATGGAACAAATTAAGTATGTGCTGCATCTCGCTTAACAAACTAACTTTACTTTTAATTTTTTGTTTTAAATATCTACATCTACGTATTCACATCTACCTTATTTAATTCTACTATTAAATTTAAAATATTAGCTATTTATTGACTTTTATTTAAGTATCATTTCATCTTGCTATCTATTACATTTTTAAGCTTGCCTGTACAAGTGATTCCAGAATTGTTTTCATTTATGTCACTTAAGCATCACGTTCATTGATTTAACTTTTTACTAACAATTTTTTATATTAAAACATAATATTATTTTACAGAACGAATATACCATCCCCAATCGACAACAACTCCAGGGATTCTGGTTTTGAAGATGCATCGTTTCTTGAAGAATTTGCGGAATTCGAGGTCTCTACTGATTCAAGTAGGCCTATGAAACAATCAATTGTCACTGTAACCGTTGAAGAAAAGCCGTCTTTCAGAAGTGTTTTCAAAGACAAAACTAACCGCCGTCTGAGGAAGAAGACGCGTCAGAGTCCTGAAAACTTTGGAGAAGTTAAGGGTTTCTTTTCGAAGAGAAAAAAAACTGTTTCTTCACATTCCAATGTTTCTGGCGCATTTGGCTCTGAGGAAGCTATTAAGTCGGCTATTCAAAGGTCCTATTCTGAACCAGATTTAATTGCTAATTTCAGCAAAACTTACTCACTTCCCCTAACCCCTTCACGTCATAAAGATTTGAAAGCAATCAGCAGCAATACCTTGAAACAGTTGCTCAATGGCGAATTCAATGACAGAGTTGACTCGTTCAAAATAATCGATTGCCGCTACCCTTATGAATACAATGGTGGCCACATTAAAAATGCTATTAATGTATACACTCGCGAGCAATGCACTGCACTTTTGGAAGAATCATCCAGTCGAATGTCTGAGATTCCCGAAATTCTGATTTTCCACTGTGAATTTTCCTCGAAGCGAGGGCCCAATCTATACCGTTACTTGAGACAAGAAGACCGAAGACAGCACGTACAAACGTATCCTTCATTGTGCTTCCCGGAAATTTATATTCTGGAAGGTGGATACAAGAATTTTTTCCAAGAAAACGCAAGCATGTGTTACCCATCATTATACACGCCAATGCTGGATCCAAGACACGGCCAAGATTTAGCTTACTTTAGCCAACTCTCCAGGACATGGGATTCGGATGTTAATAAGTTTACTGACAAAAAACAAATGAAGAACGTGATTGTTAGACAGTTTGTTTTGTGAATTTGTATGTGAGTATGTATTTTTTCAGTGTCATGCATAACACGAGTGATATCTTCCAGTACGCTTTGAAAAGACCAAGCTTTATCAATTTGTGCAATTAATTAGGTACCTACCTTATACCTATATATTATGAAAAATAAATTTTTTATGCATATGCCTAGCCAATCATTAGGTACCTACATAGAAATGCTAGACCCTAGGTATAGCCTACTTTTGTAATGTCATTATCAATTACGCTTTGTAACGCTTTTAAATGTTTATCAATTTTTGCAACTTATTATTAGGTATATGAAAAGTGCCTTTTTTTAGTATTAGGCAATTCTCCAAAATATAGGATTCAGATCAGAGTTTGATTTGTAAAGTAGTAGATTTTTGAATAAAATATCTACTGTATGTATTTTAGTGTCTTCCATAATATACAGGTGATAGTTTTCCAGTGAGATTTGTGACCTTTAGGTTTTATGTAAATAATTAGAAATTATAAAAAGTGCAATTTTTTTGAGCATATTACGTATGCCGAGCCCACCATTATGTACAGGCTAATGCTGGGTTCTAGGCACAGCCAAAGATTTAGCAGTTTGTTTTGTGACTTAGGGATTTAAAAAAAAAACTGCTACTGTATTTTTAAAGTGTCTTCCATAACACGAGTGATAATCTTCCAGTACGCTTTGTAACCTTAACGGTTTATTAATTTGTGCAATTAATTAATAGGTATATAAAAACGGCAATTATTTAATATTGGAAATATGATGATGAATATTGTTATTCATTTTATTTTTATATAATTAAATCCATAATTGCTCGAGGCTTAGAATATTAGTGATAGTTTTTGAAAAAATTGTCGCTTGCATCCAAAAACTTTGTGATTGTACCCAAGCGCTTTGTAAAAATATAAATTATTGTTTTGAATTAGGTTTTGTTGTATTATTTCTCTAGAACTGAACCAAAAAGAACTAAATTGGGTAGAAGGCACTTACCACCTAGGTATTCAATCTTTATTTTGAAGGCTTCAAAACTTAAAGTTACACTACTCAAAAATGATCTAAAATAGAAAACTACCCCAAATATTGCAAATTTTTTTTTGGATTCTCCATTTTTCATCTTTTCTTCATATCGTGAAAGGGTTCGTCGACCCTTCAACAAACTGAAGTAAACTAAGCAGCCGTAAAAAGAAAAATTAAGCCAAATATGACAAAAACCCTTTTTCATTCCCATTATGGAGAACAAGTGCAGAGGGGTTTGTTCAACCCTACCTATTGGAGAAATAGATTAGTTGAAAAAAAAAAACATCTCTTGATAATCTTTGCCCTTTTGGGGCAGTTTTTCGATCTTGAACGGCCACCAAAATAATTTTCGTTTGTGAGATGGTTGAAAGGGTTGGCAAACAATTTCCTATACTTACTGTTTGGTTTTTGTATGGATTTTGATGGATATTTCCATATAAATTGACACAAATATCCACAGAAAAACTCTACCAGAATATTGTACAAGACGAAAAAAACAAGACAAACATTTTTTTATTGATACACAAAGGCCTCACATGAAGAAAAAACAGAAATTCCCAACAAATGTTTAATAAAACCGTTTTTCAAACATACTCCTTTTACAGAGAGGAAATTAAAATAAAATTCTGAAACCCATAACTAATGCTCTTGAAATAATGGAATGTTCTAGAAGCTATCAGAAATTTCCCAAATATTCTCAAGTGCTCTTTGATACTACTAATTGAAATTATAACGTCTGAAAGTGTTTTAGAGTGTTCTAATAATATGTTCATGAAAGTTCCTAAAGTGTCATCATGTTTAAAGGTATTCTGAAACAGGGTTGTTATGTTCAAAACAAAATGTTCTAAATATTTGGACCATTAGGACCCAAAATCTCAACAACAAAAAATTTGAAATTTCATCGTTTTAGTAAGAAGGTTAATGATTTAGATTTTGGAAAAATTTGAAAGGTCATAACTTTTTTTCCATTAAAAATAGAAAGCTGAAATTTTCAACGATTCTTATCCCAGTAGAGGACTACACTATGCCAGCTCATTTGGACCTATAGTTCCTGAGATAAAATCGTGTTAATCAATTTGGGGTGATATATCAATTTTCAATTTTTCTGAGTGTCTTTTTTCCATAGAATCTGGGGGCGGATTACGAACTCTCGATTCGAACCGGAGCCGCCATGTTACACCGACATTTTGATTTCGAACGCACTCCATGCGAATGCATTTCGACGAAAGTCACTAGACTAGTCGATGCGTATTCACTTTCGTATCGAGTGTCCGTTTCGAGTCGTGTTTTCGCAATCCCCCCGCTGGCTCCAAATCTGAACCTTTTTGAAATCCGGCTGAATTGGCTGTCAAGTCATATCTGCGGCCCAGTTCTTAAAAAATATCGCATACGAAATTGGATTCGAATTTGATTGACAACAATGTAAATTCAATGGAAAGCTTTCGAAATTGCGTTCCAAATCATATCAAATTTCGTATGCGATATTTTCAAGAAATGGGCCCCTGGTCTTCATTCGGTCACTGGCCAGCTGAATATGCTCCCGAGCTAAATCATGTATCCCCAGAAGTCGTGCCCTTACTTCGTCGGCATAATCTCGAACTTCTCCAAATTTTCTGAAAGATGGCAGATTCGAAGTTTCGTTCCTGATCTAAATGCAACTATAGTGGCACACCATGACGACTAAAAACTTCGTCCACTACCACCTGAGCAATAGTGATGGCTTCTTGATTGGGAATAGCGAAAACTTCTGACCATTTAGTGAAGTAATCCATGATAACCAAGATGTATTTATTACCACGCTCTGACTCAGGGAACGGTCCGACTACATCTATCGCTATTTTTTCAAATGGGAGACCGACGTTGTACTGTTTCATGGGCCCCCGAGATCTTAGTTTAGGGCCTTCACTGGTAGTACAAATGTCGCATTTTCAGCACAGTTTTTAACGTATTCATGATAGTGGACCCAGTTAAAACGTTCTAGAATTTTGTCCAAAGTCTTGCTAACTCCAAAATGTGCCCCTGAATTTCCGTCATGTATTTCTTTTAATACAATTTCTACTCGATCTTTTGGAATAACTAGTTGGCTCTTCGTAGTTTTCCCATCGGCACTTTTCCAAACTCTTTCCAGTAAATCATTTTCTACGGCCAGAGAGTTCCACTGAGCACACAACACCTTGTAAATCAAGCTCTTGATCGAGACTTCCCTCCATTCTGGCCTACCTTCATTATTTTCTTTGAGATGTAGAATCTGCTCTCATTGGTTTGATAGTCCATTTATCATCAACGACAAAGAAATTCTTTGACTTGACTCTTCAATAATTCCCTCTTGAAACATTTTATCAATTTGGTTTTCCACTTCCTGTTGTTTAGCTACTGGCATACGTCGAGGTGGTTGTCTAATTGGGTGCGCCAATCCAGTATCAATTTTGTGTTGAATTAAACTGGTCCGTCCGGTCCTAGAGTCTGTCCAATGAGATTTTTTTCTAGTTTATCTCCAATAAAATTATGTGTTAGTCCAACGCAACAACCAGGGTTTGTTTCCAATTTTCCGCAAATGATTTTCTCAGTACTTCCAGGAATCCTCACCGGGTTTTTGGCCAGGATCTTAACAGATTGGAATTCTTCTTATTGTTTTTCTTTTTGTCGCCTAGCTTCTTCTTCGTGTTTGTCTTGTTGTCGTTTGATCTCTTGAAGTTCCAACATTTTGCACACGTTACTACACTATATATCTGTAATCTATTCCTGTAAAATCCAGAATAAACGCAATAGCCCTATTTCCCGAATAGCACTGTAAAATCTAGAATCAGCTGTCCAATTCTGTACACCCTGGCGCTTCCGCCAGATTTTCGCGACAATAGGTATATATAAAAAACACAAGGATCCACCAAATACATTATCAAAAAACCAATTCTCTATCCACTAGAATACAATTAGCTTGATTTTTGCCAACCCTGATGGTTGAGTCACCATGATTTCCTTTTCCTACAAATGTGGAAAAAATGAATGAGAGACCAAAAAAGAAACACCTTTTTTTTGGTTCTCTCTCTTGGATCTCTCTTACCAGAGTGACATTCAAATCAAATCAAAATATGCTTTATTGTTTAAAGACAGAAAATTGTCAGCATTTTATCAACAAAGCTAATACGTATGTATATAAAAATTAATATGAAACTGGACAAAGGATACCTAAAATGAAATTAAAATTTAAAAAAAAAAAAAAAACATCTCATCTATACTTAATAGTCAGTCACAGTCAAAAAATAAGCATTTACGTCTACAGCTACAGACACATACAGCTGTTTTTCAGCTATAGGTGTCAAAATAAACATTTATCTTAAAAATATCATTTAGCTAATTAGATAATAAACTCACGGTTTGTACATATTATTTTAATAAATAAATAAATAAATAGATAATGTAACTCAAACATAATCTGCCTGAGAATTCTTGTTGGCTGGTTTTCATTTTCCTAAAAATTTGGAAATGCTTTTTAATGAAACTTGAAATATTTCAATACATACATTGGTTGAATAAACATCATCTCAATTTATACCCTCAACACTGGTTTCTATCAAAATGCTGTTCAACGTATTTCAAGCTAGAAAATTGTCTACCACACTTAGTACAGGAAAATGATTCTGCGTTTCTTTTTCTGGAACTAGATTTCTCTTTCCACGGCAATTCCTCGTGAACCTTTATTCGTTGCAATACATAAGGAGTATTATTTAAAACTTGTTCAAAATCAGGCTCGTCCACGGTCTTGCACAGCAAATTATGCCTAACGATAAAGTGCGTTTGTAGCTGGTTCATGATCTCAGTTTTGAAGCTGCACAATCGACAAGACAATTTTCCTTCTGCGCCGCATCTTTCCAAATGAAATTCCAATCGTCTTAGTCTCCGAAAAGCTTCGCCACAACCGTTGGGGCATTCGTATTCGCCCGCTTCGTTTCTTTTGTGGGACTTTTCCTTGAACTTGTCTCCGAATCCATAAGAGTTTGTCGTAGATCTTTCACGTTCTTCCAAACGCTTTACCTTGAAACCGTGTGCTTTGATAAGGTGAAACTGGAACGAGTCTTTGAAGCGTGTATTGAAATCGCACAAGTTGCACTTGTTTAGTTTGTTAGGGTCTCTGTTGTACTGGTGCCTCCTATAGTAGTCACTCATTTTGACCAGCTACAAAGAATAAAGATATATTTTGAGTGTCATGTTTATTGAAGCATCTATTGGTTGCTAATTTACTAATGTTCACGGTCAGCTGACTCTTTATAAAACAAGTGCGTCAATGTCATTTTGGAAAAAAAAAAATTATTCTAAAAAGGACATTTAGGGATTGTATTGATTGGAACTTTGCAAGTCAAAAGACTTTAAAGCTATTCAGATTTGTAGAGGATTTAATTGGCCTCAATTTCCGCATAGTTACATTAAGATTTGATTAAAATTAGTAAAGTTGTGAGGCAAAATGTGCGGCAATGTAATTTTGGAAAAAAAAAAAAATCATAAAGACAACGTTGATAATGTTTCAATTTTTTTTTTTTTTTGGTAAATGTTTGAGGGATTAGATTAAAAATTGAGCGATTGGCTCAAAAAAATATTCAAAGTTGAGAAAAAAAAAATAAAAATTTTGACACAGAACTCAGTGGCGGATTTAGAGGGGGGCGCGGGGGGCGCGCGCCCCCCCCTATTGAGCGACGCAACAACGAAATTTTTAACGAAAACACAAACATATTCATCAAGCATTATCCAACATGAAATTCCATATGGTTTTTGCTATTTTTCCAAATTTTTAATACTTTTAAATACGTTTGGCAGCAGCGAGCTGGGAGCGAATCGACTGCGGATGACGTAAATCCGCACCAACTTTGAATTTAATCTATAATTGAAAATTCCAATTAAATTTAATCTCCGATTAAATTAAATGTTGACGTCAAATGATAGTTTATGAAAATCTAAGATAGGAATGTGAAATCGGTTTTCCTCTGAAATTAACCGTTCAGGTTTTACAGCCTGTCAAAGTTGCAAAAAGTCAATGTTCAACTGTCAATATTTCCAAAACAGTTGAACTTAGGTATAGGGTATATCACATGAAATCTGCTCAGAATTTTACGTAGAATCCAAATATGCAATCACATACAGGGTGTTTTATTTGAAAAAAAGAAAGTTGGTCTAGATAGCAAACAAACCAGAAGTGACACAGGCAATACGTTTAAGTAGAATTGTGGGAAATATTAGGGACATAAAGCTACTTGAAATAATTCATCGGTATCGGTATCCGTAACGCAACTAGATACGTTGACAAGCGAAAAGGCTGTTAAAGCGCTCCCTGTTCCGGAAAACGTAAACGCATTTCATAACCTAGACATTTTTGTCTCAAAACTTCGGCGTTTCTATATCTAACCTTAAAATTGTTATTTTTTTGCGATAGAGAAGCACTAAACACACAAGAAACTCAAGAAAGTATAAACTAAACAAATTAAATCAACCCGGAAGAAAAGGGAGGTTATATTCATTTGAAATTTGACACATGCGTCAGGAATGTCAAGATACGTTACCGATACGGATACCGCGAGAGGGCCGTAACGTTACGTTGTACGTACGGTATCTCGGCCTCCGTATCGCTTCTGCACATGCGCAGTACGATACCGATACGGATACCGAGCAAAAAATACGGAAGCTTTATGTCCCTCATTTACTGAGCAACTTACATTAAGGTCACTTTTTCGTATACGAGGTAATTAGAAAGTTACAGGTATTAAACGCGACTTTTTTGCCACTCTGTATATTTAAGTCGTTTTTTTATTATTTCTTATCTGAGCCTGAGGCCCTGATGGATCGCCCCCCCCTAGAAGGAATCCTAAATCCGCCGCTGACAGAACTTAACCTAATAAGGTTCAAATCGGATTGAAATTAAAAAAGTTGAGAGGCAAAAATGTGCGTCAAATTCATTTTGGAAAAAAAAAATCCAAAAAAGATATTGATAAGCAGACAAGCAGTCTGTTATTTTATTTTTTGATACAAATCATTTGCAATTTTGCAACTGGATAGAAAAAAGTTCAAAAATGCTGTTTTTTTGGTACTTTGAACCTGGGAAACTATTGGTGCTACGTACATTAAAGTTGTTACTTAATCTCCATTATTTTTATGTTGAACCACTAATAAAGCCACTTCATCATATAGTGAATGTTACTTTCAGTACTGAGATTTTTCCTGGAATCTTAAAAACAACTGTAGTTTTACCATTCTTTAAGAATGGGGACCTACAAACATCTCCAACTAGTACTGTGAGTAAAATTATTGAAAAGTGTTTGAGAACAAAATTATTGGCATACCTCGAACAATATGAACTCTTGCACTGTAATCAATTTGCTTTAATGGAAAAAACCATTACTGAAAATGCACTTTCCAGGGTAACAGAAAAAATAATAAAACAACTTGATAAAGGCAAAAATGTTATAGGAATTTTCCATGACTTATGGAAGGCATTTGACACTGTGGAGCAAGTTAGTATCAGAGGTATTCCAATGAATCTTATTAATTCATACTCAACCAAAAGAAATCAGAGTACTAACATATCAGGCGTTCAGAGCAATAAACTAGAGGTAGAGTTTGGTGTGTTGCAGGGTACGGTGCTTTCCACTACATTATTTTTTAATATATACATAGATGACATGTCTTAGCTTGATAGAGAGGATATCCTTTGCTTTGCAGATGATTCTTGTGCAGTAATTAGTGGGGATGATTGGGAATCTGTAAAAATGAGTGCTGAAGCGGCTTTGGAAGGTGGCTAGATGGCTGTTTGCTGTCCCTCAAAATAGATAAAACTAAAATAATAACTTTTTCACTAAGCGCTCATTACCAGATTTTCAAAGTATTAAATTACATGATGGTGCTTCATGCAAATTGGATACTCAATGTGATTGTGTTGGAATGGTTCACAGAATCTCTTCCCTCAAATATTTGGGAGTATTTATAGATGAAACTTTCACTTGGAAAGATCCAAAAAAAATATATCACCAATAAAATAAGGAAACTTATTTATAAATTTTATGAATTAGGATACATGTTATCTTTTAAGATACTTAAACAACTGTATTATTCTCTTATAGAATCTATTCTCAACTATAGCATAGTTGTGTGGGAAAATGCAGGTTTCACAATACTATCCAAGCTATTAATCACACAAAAGTGATTGATAAAAGTTATATTGTTCAAGAATGAAAGATATCCAACTGAATAAATCTATAAAGAAAGTGGTTTATTAAATATTAATCAATTGTCTATTATCAAATCAGTAATAAGGTATCTGTTAAAAAACACTGACTATAGACAAAATATAACATACAGCATACTCAAATACTAGAAATGTAGTTCAAAATAATCTGGTTCAAGGCAACCCCAGGCAAGGTTTATAAACCTAGCAAGTTTTTTTCCACCTTGGGACTGCTAGGTTTATAGACCTCCCCAGGCATACTATCTGCCAAAATAATATTTACTGTGTAGGACCAAAAATTTTCAACTCACTGCCCCAAAACCTAAAATCAGAACCAATTTGTTATATATAAAAAATTAAAGAAATAATAGATTTTATTTTGTTCAACTTTAGTAGTGAACTAATGTTATATTTTTATTGTTTTTTTCTTTTTTGTTAACTATTGTTAATAAATAAAATAAACCCCCCAGTAAACCCCTAATTATTGGACAAAACAAAAATTAAATTTCCTGATAAAAGAAATGTGTCAAACCCAATCGTTTTGTCTTTTACAAATTGAAATTGATTGAACTATCAATCAGTTTGAACATATTAGTGCAAGCATTTTCCGATTTTTCTGCAACAATTGTATTTCATATTATTATACAAAATTAACAAATGGGCAGGCATTATTATATCCAGTACGTGTAATCAATAATGACAGGATTTCAGAATAGTTAATGTAAAAATGAGGTAAGAGGTAGTTGGTATGTAAAAAGTGATGCTGAATGTATGCAGATAGTGAAAATAGCTCGGAAAATAGAGACTGTCATTGGATGTAACGATGGAATGCTGGAAACTGCAACCCCCATAGATCCTATATTTACTAATGATCACCAACAGCACTACTGATTTTTCCAATAAAGTATCCCAGGTACCTCTATTATTAATTTACTGTAGAATGTAAAATCTCATCATTGAATACTGCTCCAATCCAAGCCCAATCTTTAAAATGACATCCACTGCCACTGCATTGAGGTCTCAAGTTGAAGACCTCAATGCGATGTCATTGTAAAGATCAAACATTGTCATAACCGGGTATTCATAATGCACTGATTCTAGACTAGATAACCAATTATACCAAAAACATAACAAACCTAATATTATTGCTGTTTGCTGTTGTTGCTTTTGCATCTGATAGTCTGGATTTATAAAGCCGAAGCCTTCTATTTGAGGATTATTTTTCAAATATGCATACATACTTCCTAATGAAAATATAATAAAGATGTAGATACCTATACCTACATATAACAACCATGATGAAAATTAAAGGAAATTACCCTCGAAATTACCTTAGCCCTTGAAGACAAAAACTTACCAATTCCCACCACAGTCACAGTGAGTCATTTTCATTCTTGTTTCAACAAAACAAAAGGAATACAGTGAAGTTACTAACAAATCACAGAAACATGTCAGTAGTTTATTTATGATTATGAAGGAGAACGGGACTAGGACCAGGACGAGACAGTTCTCAGCTGAGAGGCTTCGCCAGCGTTGTCGATTCCTCGTCTTGCTCCTTGCTTTGCCACCAGTGGCACCCTTGGAAAAGTTTGCTAAGATCCTAGGGCGGATTTACTTACGTTTGAACAGGGTTGGCAAAAATTTTCTCTACTTTAATTTTTGGATGGATTTTTTATGGGTATTTCTATGTAAATTAACATAAAAATTCACGGAAAAATCATATCAAAACATTTAAAAGAGGAGAAAAAAAAAACAAAAATGAAAACATTTTTGCGACGCACAAACAAAAAACTGAAATTCCAAAGAAATGTTTAAATATTCTCGAGCGCTCTTAGATACTTCCAATTGAAATTGTAACGTCTGGGTCTGAACGTGTTTTATATAGAGTGTTCTATCAGGTCTGTTTCTGCAGAAATCACAAACCTGTCAGAGCGAATTTCCTTGGTTGAAAACAGTCAGAAAACTAGTTTCAACCAATGAAATTCACTCTTACTGGTTTGTGATTTCTGCAGAAACAGACCTCTATTATGCTCATGAAACTTTTAATATACTTCTAAAATGTCAGGTAACGATTTTCAAGACATTCGGTAAAAGTTTCCAGTTTTGGATTTGTGTTTGAAATTCTAAATTCTACATGGAAGTTTTTAAGTCAGGGGGGGAATTCTCATCCTCTAGTCGGAACCTATCGTCCCGACTCACCCGTTGAAAGGCAATGGGATAATCGGGAGGATAGGTTGCGACTAGAGGATGAGAATCCTCCACCAGTTCTAAAGTGTCAAGTGATGTTAAGATAGGTATTCTAAACGTTTCCAGTTCTAGATTGTTTCCAAAAGTTCCATAATGAGTGTTTTAGAGTGTTCCAAAAGCTTTCTGAAATGTTGCAGCAGAAAGTTCAGAAGTGTTCTGGTCTGTTGTAAGAATGTCTCTGAAATTCCAAATTAGTTCTAACTAAAGTATTCCGTAACGTTTTATGATTTTTACAATAGGTATTTAATCAATTCTATTAATACATACGGAGTTTCAACGAGAATCAAAATACCTTTAAAACAAAGTTCCACTCGACCTACCTAATACTTCCTACCTAGCTTCCTTATCTTGATGAAAGGGGTGAACGTTACCCCTGAATAACAAATTAAAATTATTAGAAAAGTATTTTTTAAAAAATGAATATTGACGTGACCGAGAGGAAAATTTTAATCTGAGAATAGCAGGGCCAGAAAATTGTTTCATATTTAGCTCATGGCATCTTTGACGGTGGATATCTTCTTGAGAACTAATCATTCGATTTTCAAAAAAAACGCACTTGTGACGAGAATCAAAATACCTTGTTTAAAACAAGGTACCACTCAATAAAACCCATCTTCGGCATCTTCCTTATCTAAAAGGGTGTGATAGAAAAACACGACGGTTTTTTACAGGGCCCCACAGCTAGATAGACTACGATGAAACACGACGCCGGTTTTCATCGCCACGATGAAACACGTCGTTCCAAAATCGAAGTGTGTGGTAGAAAACCGTCGTGTTTCATCGTCGGTTTAAAGTTCAGTCCGAGCTTGATTTTTGGCACGATGGTTCAACATTTCATACACACGAACAGTTTTCTACCACACACTTATCGGTTTTGGAACGACGTGTGTTATCGTGGCGATGAAAACCGTCGTGTTTCATCGTAGTCTGTGGGGCCCTGTAGAAAACCGTCGTGTTTTTCTATTACACACTTCGGTTTTAGAACGACGTGTTTCATCGTGGCGTGTTTCATCGTAGTGTATGGGGGCCCTTTAAATCTTGCTCTCCCATAAACCCTTGACATTTCTTATTGTTTATTGTTATATCTCTGTTAATTTCGAAGCAAAAAATATGTGGTTTGCACTGTTATCTGGTCAATACAGAAGCGAAACTTTTATAAAGAATATTTTTTTTCCGATTCAAGCGTTCGTTTTCCGTTAAATGAAAAAAATACTCCCTACAAAATAAGTATTTTTTCCTCTATACGTTGGTATCAATATCTCGATTTTTCATGATAGTGCCGTGCCCTTTTGCGCAGTCAAATTTTGTATTACCTTCGGAATAAAGGGATACCTTATCATGAACTTTGATCCCTGAGAAATTCAGCTTGTGACAAAAAAGTGGGAGATAAAACGATTTCTAGAGCGAATATTTTAATCCATTCACTCTACTATTCGCAGTACCTATCTCATTCATGCAGAACGTATAATTTGAATATGTATAATATTATCAGGTATCTACCCTACTTGCATGTTTCTTTCAATTCTTTCCAGAATTTAATTGACAGTAGTAGAAGCTTAAAATTCCGGCCTTTGTTAGGAAAATTTTGTGTGATTTCTTGATAAAATGGCGAACCAGTCGCAACAAATAAGATAAAAATAGAAAAACCAACATGCGTATACATATCAAAATGTGAAAAAAAATCAAATAGGTAGGTAGGTATAGTTATTTATCTATTTAGCCGTGTTCGGGTTTGAAAAAAGGACGACTCTAATATTGTTTAGGGCCGGTTTCTCAATAGCAAGTCACCTCCGGGACCGGGTTGGTTTTAACTGCAGGGTAAGCGTCAGTGTGTCCAGTTGCTATTATGTTTACCCTGGAGTTTATCCTTAACCCGGGAGAAACTTGCTATTGAGAAACCGGCCCTAAAAAGAACGCTTCTCATGCTGCTAATTTACGAGGTCATACCTAATAGGTCTGTTTCTGTAGAAATCACAAACCAGTCAAAGCGAATTTCATTGATTGAAACTAGTTTTCTGACTGTTTCTGACTGTTTTCAACCAATGAAATTCGCTCTGACTGGCTTTGTGATTCCTGCAGAAACAGACATATAACGATATTACCAACTTAAGACAGTTGTGAACGTGCGCAGTAGATACATGTACTGTGCGTGCGCAAAATAAAGCCAATGAAAATGAAAGATATTTCAAAACTTAAAACAGTTGTTTGAAAGATAAGACAATGCGCAGGCGTTAAGCTTAATTCTCACTTGCGCGAAATTCGCTCTTTTTGACATTGCTTTGACAATTTGACGTTTGATACACGCATAAAACGTCAACTTGTCGAAGCAATGTCAAAAAAAGGGCGAATTTCGCGCAAGTGAGAATGAGGCATAGGCTGTTCCGTTGCACAACTGTTCGTAGAATATTGACCACAAATTTTCGCACAAGCTTAGCCAATAGAGCCGTACACGATTGTTTATCCCTTTATTTTTGAGATCAGTGGTAACTACCCATACTGTCCCATACTCCATACTATTGGCGTTTTTCATTTGTCATCTCAGTGCGCACGATAATTTTTCTGGTGTTGTCAAAAACGCACACCAGTGCAGCAGTTTGAATCGAAAACAAAAATGCAGACTCGCATCGCTCGGATTCCCCAAACTTTTGAGGTTATGTGAAGTATGTTGGTTAGTTGTTTTGTTTAGCACTTGCCGGTTTCTGCTTCTCTGCTCTCTCTGCATGTTTTATTATATTTATAAATTTAGTCAAGTCGAGTCTCGAGTTTAGCCTGGGCTGTGATCGTTCTGCTGTAGTTTAGTACAATCCATTTTTTAAATAGTTTTTAATCTAAACTGCTGGATAAATTGCTTTCGTGCAAAAGGAAAATGTTGCCTAACTTTCAAGCTCGATATTTTTGGAACCAAAATATCGACCTTTGTTCCATGTAGCAATTTTGTTCACAAAAAGTCAATCTGTCAGCCCGTGAAAACCGGAGGTCGATATTTGGTCTGGATCCAAAAATATTGAGCTGGAAAGTTAGGCGAAAAAATGTCCTTGTTCGAAAACAATTTATTGTCCAGCAGTTCATTTAAAAAATGGATGTAAGTATTTGAGATAAATTTTAGAATTAATGAAGAAGAAGAAGTCATCTCACAAATTTGGATCGATGATTCATATAATAAATAACAGCTTGATCCTTCCCTGCGGTTCAACTCGGACAGTATTTCTAAACAACAATAATAATATGTACCTATATATCTAAAAACAACGTAGATAAGGTGTGAAATTCGTTCAAATAATATAATTTTTTCATCGGATTCATCTTCGCTGATGGCACATATATCTTCGCTGATGGTACATAATAATCCAAAAGTGCAACAACTTTTTCTTTGAAAATAAAAGCAGAAATTTTTATCTACGGTACATGTAAACAAAAACAAAACAAACTGCACTGGCTCTCCACGAGCTTGCATAGCTCGTGCCAGAAAATGCGCACTGAGTGCATATTGCACTAGATTTCAAATTAATGGAAAACGGAAACTTAATGTGCAGTCAAATGGAATATAAAAACTGCACTGAGTGCACCTCCGCGCAACAAATGGAAAACGCCATATGAGTTTGGCTGTGTTTAACGGGACTTAGCGGATGTTAGCGCTTTCGGCTACTTGACCGATAAACGACTAGCTAGCGCAAAAGCGCCTGTCAGCTTACTTAGCTCATTTGAAAGGTGCTATTTTTAGTTAGCTGTTGTTAGCGCTAATATGAAATGTCATAAATGTCTAATCTACCCTAGCACCTAACCTAACATTACATATTTTTTCTTTTGGTTTCTGGTTGATGTTGGTGGGAGCCTGGGAGCTGCTTTATTTTCAAATTTGCGACATGAATATTCAAAATTATGGAAATGCCGATGTCATTAAACACAAAATTCTTAATTGTGGGTTTGTTAGGTTATGTTTAGAGTTTAGAAAAAATCTTGAAACATAAATAGGTCGTTCAACGGCTACAGTTAGCGCCTACTGGCGCTTTCAGCGCTAGCGGGTTTACGCTAAGTCCCGTTAAACACAGCCGTGTTTATATTGCTTTGACAAGGTCAGTTTATCCTTCCCTTCGAGCTTGTTATGCTCTCATCAAGGCCGAGTTCAGAAATAACGCACAGGGTGCGAGTGCGATTTTATGGGTGTGCCTGAATTGACAATACACCTATCTATTTTTACCTGGTAGGCGCGCGCAACACGAGGGAGGTGTTCGCAATGAACTATAACCAAAAACTGGAATGCGCACACATATTGACGAACGTGAAGCCTAGTGCCGCTGCTGCGGAGGGGATACCTGTTTTTGACGCACTCAATTATGTTAAATGGCGGAAATTGCTTCCAACACGTATTCCAATTGATGAAACCTAGTGGGAGATTCTCATCCTCTAGTCGCAACCTATCGTCCCGACTATCCCATTGCCTTTCTACGGGTGAGTTGGGACGATAGGTTGCGACCCTCTGTGATGAAGGTAAATTTGACAAAACTTTCCAAAACTTCATATGTCAGCGAGCAACTGAACAAAACTACAGTGACTCTATTACCCACAGTGGCGACAATTGCTGTCTTATTATTTTTGATTGGTTCTAAAATCCCATATATTTATATTGGAAACGCGGCCATCTTGTTGACACCTATTGCTTATTTCAAATATGAATATATGGGAACATCCATCATAAAACATAGAAAACAACGTATTTGATGGACCTAATAATAGTCATCAAATACGTCGATTTCAATTTTTTATGATAGATGTACATTTAAATCCTATAAATTAATATTTAAAAGTACCAAGAGTTTGGGAACAAAATGGCGGCGGGACCTCTATTGTCGCCACTGTATGTAAAGGTTTATTTAGCCACTGTAAAAAAAAACAACATTCCCCTTGTGGCATCTGTCTTTCATGGCTTCATTTTTTTGGCAGATATGGTAATGTGTGCACATTCCAGTTTTTGGCTATAGTTCATTGGGTGTTCGTTTTGCACGCTGGGCATCTCCTCCTTGTTCATTGCCCGTGGTCAGACAAGGATAAAAGTACGGTTGCTATTCAACTTGACATAGCTTAACAAGTGACATTCAAAAGTTGTTTGAAATTTTTCATTGTTAAATACGTTGCACAACATGCGGTCTTTCTCATTCATTTTTTATTCCGTGCAAATGAGAAGGACGGATTGCTAATTGCTATACGTAAGTCTAACATAATTTGGTACGTTTTGACTCATTTTGCGCAATGAGCGTTCTGTGTCTTTTGTTATCAAATGAAATGTCCGTATTATTACCTCTTTGTCTGGTAAAATAGATAGGTCTATTGGCCATTGGGCCCATAGCACCGTCTAGCATTTTTGAACAGCTACGGCGTCTCACCGGTGTCACACTCACACTGGGTGTGTCATTCCCGAACTCGCCCCAGTGTACTACCTATTGGTTACGTGCACATGACGTCACTAAATTGACACTGGAGGTATGACAACCTCAACCTAACCTTATTCCATTCGTTTGGTTTATATTCAAGTTCTTGACAGTGTGTCGAACCAACCAAACCAAAGCTTCAACACACTGTCAATTATACTCATGAGCATGTATTGCTCTGACATGGTCAGATTTATGCAATACGTGCAGTTTTGCTTTTATAAGACAATGGAGAAATCCGAATTTTCAATCATTGGGCATTATCACTTATAATTGCAGACTGGTTTCGAGCTAGTTATGTTCTCATCAGTTCAATATACAGGCAAAACAGTAAAGTAAAACCATTATTGTAAAACATCTAATTCGTTTTTCGTAGCTATGGTCATGAAACGCTATTCGCCAGACGGTCGAGAACATTTATTTTCAAATGAAATCTGTGTATAATAATACTTATTGCGTTTTTGGATCCTACTGTAAGATTTACACCTTCCTTGATAATTGCGATATATTATGCTCTGCTCTTGAAAATGACATTTCACCCACGCAGTGCATTCCGGTCTCAATCATAATCTTCTGAAATAAAAACAATTAAATGCCTCCTAATATCTTCTATGTTACAATACAATGTTTGATCGGTTTGATTCAAACATATTTGATATTCGCAGTACGTATACAGAGTTCAATGCAGAAGGCAGAACGATTTATTTAAATATGTATAAATTATTACTTATATAATAATAGGTATATGTTTCTTTTCAGAATTAAAGTAACCAAAATTATGAAAGGTTTTTTGATGTAAAAGCTTGAAAATTGTTAGAAAAATTTTGTGTGATTTCTTGATAAAATGGCGAACCATGCAAGCCAAAAAGAGTCATTATAAAAAGTGGCGCATCTAATCAGTAACTAATTAAATGTAATGAAAATTGGGCAAAAAAATTAACTTTATTCTATTTCTACCAATGGATTTTGAATTCAATTTCCACCAAGTATCGGCTCAATCAATTAGGCAATTTAATCCATCTGTCGGCGTGGCGGCCAAGCAAGCTTGTTTTGAATATGTTTTTATGTGTATTTTAAATTATTTTGCTTAGAGTTTTGCCCATGTGCGCCGCCACACCATCTTGAGTGAGAAAAAATATAGGGTTATGATGATGTTTATTTGATTACAGACAGTGGCGTATTTTAAAATTTGGCGCCCTGGGCCTATAAGGTTTGCCGCCCTATAATTTAACAAAAAATTAAATAATGAAAAAATATTTTAACAAAAAAAGAAACACTGGAAGTCAGAGTTTACTGCAGTGCAGTGCATAGAATCATACGTAATACTATTTCTGTATGAGAAAAAGCTTCCTTCAAATTCCTTTCCTCATTAAATAATATGTTGAGTTTACTCAAACTCATTTTGTTGCTTGGTTTATTGTTTGTTTATCAAGATAGCATTCCTAAGTGCTGGGACACGGCTTGTGCCGCCTCTGGCAGCCCTACCGCCGTGGGCCATGGCCCCCATGGCCTTATGGTAAATACGCCACTGATTACAGATACAGACAGAAAGAAAACGCTATTCTGTTCTGTTCTGAATCAATACCTATTACACGGTAAGTCCGGAGCTGTCGTATTCGATATCGAGACAATTGGACTCGACTCGTAAAATAGAATCCGGGGGCTGATTGACCGGATCACCCAGTTAATGAACTTTGTCTTTTTTCAATCATGTTTAATAAAGAAAGAGAAACGACAAACAGCTGGGATCGGGCTAATCGTGTTAGCGTTTCCGAAAAGGCGTACCATGACTAGGTATTTTTCTCTTTTACATGTTGGTAGAAAGAGAGGCAAATACACGTTGCTGTCATCAAAATGATTATATCCACTGCCCGTCTCTGTACTCACATAACCTACAAATATAAAAAATAACCGGCTACCTCACTTTCACTTCCCAATTACAAAAGTTTAATAAAAAAATAACAATAAACAAAAACAAAACGAAAAATACCGAAGTGTGTTGGCTTTCCTTAATGACGGTCATATTATGAGTGTCATTTTTGTGATGTGATGCGTGCTGTCACCTATGGGTGTCCCAAGTCATTACCATACATTTGCCAATGTTTTTTTTGTTGCAAATTTATTTATGTATTTGCACACACATGCAAGATTTTTAATTTTCAGTATCACGTTTTAATTTGATGGTCGAATCTTGTATGTATTCAATTCAATTTAATTATATTCAATTGCGCATTTCTTTTGAATAGCACAGTACCACTAACCTACTATCGCTTGATCCTTTGACATCTGTAATCATTCCCAAAAAAAATAAATTATTATCTCCTAGCTAAGCCGAGTTTAATTGCTTCTATTTAAAGTGACTGCACGTTTTCTTCGGCGGTAATTTTTGGTATTTTTTAGTGGCGACACACACATAATGGGAGGCAAACATTCATCAATTGATCCAAAGGATATTGATGTTCCAAAACTAGAAGACTTTTTGAACAGGGATTCTTATTTACGACCATATGAAAACGAAATTCGACGCCGGTAAGTTGTAATGTTTTTACTGAAGGTCAGTCAAGGACAGGCATTTGCATACGATTTTCTTATTGCATTTTTTGCAATGTTGGTCAGATGTTTCCAATTATTGACCATTCCTACTGTTATTTAGCTGGCCCCCCCCCTGAAAACTTGCCCTCATGTTGAAAACAATGTAATGCAACATGAGTAACCTCTGCTCTCTGGTTAATTTGATATTTGGTGGGCGCCAGGCAACCGCGACTATGCTTTCGCTTTTCTGGGATTCCCCCAAACATATTTGTGTCGGCAGGTACAGGGTTTTCCTGAAGGCCGGTTTCTCAATAGCAAGCAAGTCACCCCCGGGTCAGAGCAGTTAACCATAACTCCAGGGTAAACATTGCAATTGGACAGGTTTACCCTGGACTAGCTATCGAGAAACCGACCCTGAACGGTTAATTGAATAGGTATCAAGAAGATTTACCTATACAGGGTGTCCGTTTCTCGAGAGCAATCATTGGAATATAGGAAACGGTAAGAGATACAGGTTCGGTTAAATTGGAACAAAGTTGCACAATTTCTTGCTTAACAAAATGCTACTTCGAAATTTGGAAAATTCCGAATACTTCCGGAGATACATGGAAATCAAAATTTTGTAAAATCATTTCTATATTTTCCTGGACTCATTTGTAAAGGTATTTCAAATAAACTTCACTTTATTGGGGCAACTTTCTCCCCTCTACATAAATAAAAATTTGAAATCCGACGTTTCGTCTTTTGCCGATCATCATCAACTTTATTTTTTTAAATAGAGGTTTGCATTTTTATGAATTGTATTCGGAGTTTCTTGATCTCCCAAAAGCAGTAACACATTTGGCCATTGATTCCGATTTTGTATCTCTTACCGTTTCCTATATTCCAATGGTTGTCCTCAAAAAACGGACACCCTGTATACAAAATCCAATAAAAACCTTTTTGATACATTCAATTAAGCTGTTCAGGTGGAGTGCAAAAATATACGGGTAAACTTTGCAATTCCCATTTTTCATTTCAAAGAAGAAAAGCAATAGATTAAGAACAAGTGCCTCCCCTAATTTTTTTCTGGCCCAGCCTGGCCCCCCTTAACGTAAAACCCTGGCGTCGCCACTGTTTCATTGCAACAATCATTCATAATATAGGTACCTACCTAATTTAATTTTGAATGTGGTGGATACTCTACTGTAACTTTTAAGTACTGACTTGACTATTGAAATTAGGTATTTTAAGTATAAAAATCATTACATTATACATACATGCTCCAACCAAAGATATCAAGCTCTAAAAGCTACATTATTGATCTCATTTTTTTATAATAATTTAAGCTTGTTGCTGTTGCTGTTCCATTTCTCTATGCATTTTGGAGCGTAGAACAAACACACTCATCTGATTCTGTTATTATGGATTATGGACAAAAACTCCTACTCTTGAGGCAGTTGTTTTTTTTTTGGATCCACAGAGATGTTGTGTTGATAAGGTTCACCCGAGGGTTTACCAACATTATTTCTATTTTTTGAGAAACTACAAATCGGCTATGTTAAAATTAGGAACATTTTGGAAAAAACAAAAATTCAAAAGTTGGGACTGGGAGTAAACAAAAGTGGGAACAGAAATGGTAGTTTTTCTATTCCAAGCTCTTGGATTTATTTAGAAAAATTTGAAGAAAACAAGAATTCAATTTTTAGGCATTGGTAATGGTAATGATTTTTTTTTTCTATCTCAGTATCTATTCCCATCAGGGTCTTCGATTTACTTTATTTCGAAAAAATTTGAAAGAAAACAAAAATTCATGATCCAGGAATAGACATAAGTAAACTCGAGCAAAAACTATGAAAGAATTAGTAGACAAGAAGATTTATATTTTTTCCATGGCATTTGGATTTTCATTTTTCATTTCATTTTCAAAAATTCAAGAGCTGGGAATAGACAAAAATAGAAAAATAAAGTAATTCAATGAAAATTATTAACTAATTTTTCGGTAGACGAGTAGTAGGCATTATATTTTTTCTTTTCCAGGCTTTTTTGAAAAAACACAGAAATAAAAGAGCCTGAAATAAACAAAAATTAAAAAGTTAATAGAGGAAATTCAAAAAATAAATAAATTATAGACAATAATATGTTTCTCTTTCTCCAGGCTCAGGTTTTATCCATTAGAGAAATTTGAATTTAAAAAAATTGAAAGTTGGGAATGGACAAAAATTGAGAAACAAACACTTTAAGAAAAATTGAGATATAAATGATAGACATATATTTTTTCTATTCCAGGCTCTTGGATTTTTTTATTTCAATTTTGACTACATAGTAACATAGTTAGATTTAATTTGAGTTTTTATTGATATATTTATTTATTTATTCAATGACGTGAAAACCCCATTAATAGTTACAACACATACACTGCCATGAGAGTCGTAGTTAGTGCCTCAGAAAATATAACCTCTAGGGACTGCGGCTCGTCGTATATGCCTCACTACATATCATGCTATAGGGGGTCCAAAAAAAACCGGAATTTTGTTTTTGAGTTTTAACTTTTTTTTTGTTGACCGATTTTCTTTTTTTTTGGCTTGTTTGGAAGAGAAATGAACAGGCTAACGAATCAAAGTGAAACTTTTGACCGAGCTTTTGACATTTGAAAAAAATTTAAAATGGTGGACTTCTTCAAAAATTGCTTAGTTTTGGATAGCGATGGGACTTTTTTGTGATACCCTGTATAACTTTTTTTAATAAATTCTTAAAGTTCATCATTTTGCGAACATTTTAAGACCTGGACAGAAAAAATCGGTTTTGACCATCTTTTGGCCTTGTTTGTATTTTGATTGGGCTATTACTGAAAAAAAATCCCATATGTTGCACACTTAAGTAATGACACTGTATATTTGCCATGAAGTCATTACATAAATCCTCCAGGATGCATGCTCTTTTGTGGATAAGGCCACACGTTTGACTGCTTAGGAATGTCAGTTTAATGCTAATGTTACGTTGAATGCTAATCGATGTTTAACTGATCCTCATCTAGAGGGGCTTTCCCAGGGTGGCGGTACTTGCAATAGATGACGATGCAGTTTCCCAGAGGAGCTTTCCCAAGGTGGCGGTACTTGCACTGGGGAGACTTGACTCCAGAGCGGTGTTCCCAGGGTGGCAGTACTAACATTGGTTCAAGTCTGTATGTTGCTCGGCTTAGCCCGCTATTTATATGAATTTATTGCTGAATTGCAATAAACATCCAAATAAATCGGCAGTTGAATTAATAAGGTTGAATACCGGGAAGCTTTAGCTTAGGTTCAACAATATTTAGTTTTTTTTTATATAGTTTTTTTTTTATATTAAAAAGCGAGTTAAAAAGATTTATGGCCATTTCCACCAACTATTTTAGGGAAGCCCTAACAATAGGTATGCCTTAAACTGACATTTCTCCATGTAAAAATGTCATTTTAGGGAATGCTTATCGTTAGGGCTCCCCTAAAATAGTTGGTGGAAACGGCCATTAAGTAGTCTAATTTTTGTGAAAAAAAGCTAAATAGGTTTTTAGATATTCAAATTTTGCTCCTTTTTTTTATATTTTATGATTTAAAAAAAATCATACCTAAAATCATGATTCTAATCCACTGGTTTATCTCGACCCTGGTTAAAACGTCTGACAGGATTGATATGAGCCAGGGTCGGCAAAAACCCATGTTTTTAGACATTTCTATTGGGTTTTTGTGGGTTTCAAATTTTACAGAAATGACACTGAGACAGTTTTTGCCTCACAGCTCCATTAATTTTCATCTGATTTCAATGTAATTAATCTCTAATTTAAGCCAATTAATTTCTCTACAAACCTATTAATTGAGATTTAAATTTAGTTCCAACAGTTTTGCAGCTGAGAAGCTTCAAAATTGAATTTATCAAATATTGAAAATTTTCCAAAAATGACACTGAGACAGTTTTTGCCTCACAGCTCTGTTAATTTTCATTCGATTTCAGTGTAATTTTCCTAAGGATTTTTATTTTGTTCACTTGATATACCTAGGTTAGAAAAAACTGAATAATCTTAGATTTTGGCTCGGATTTTGGATTGATATTTGGCACTTTGGTAGGAATGAGTTCTGTATGAGTCGGTTTTTAACACAAACAGCCCAAAACCCACTTGGTTTTTGAAATTAGTTTGTGTATACCAACCCTAATATGAGCATCTATGATTTCTAAGGTTAGAGCCCCTGATTTATACATATAGATCTATATAAAATGACAAATTTATGAGACTAGAATGAGATCATTTTGTCCCTCCCAATTCCTGAGCTACAAAACTGTTTGAGTATTTATTTTATATTATTGGTGGTTTTTTACAGCCTATAATAAAACAATAAGTAATCATGAAGCAAATATATAATAATGTTCAGAAAAGAAAGGCGCTACTCAACTAAATCACTATATGACAACAACATTTGCAACATAAACTGCTTATACATACACTCCATTTGTACATATATACATAGAAAAGAAACCCTAAAAAAATTCGTACACCATCATCATCAAACCAGAGCTAATGTTAATAGACACCTAATAATACCTCAAAATAGGAAAACAATAAATTTAAAATTTGCTAATTACTTAGCGCCAAAATTTTATAATATGATACCAAAGAAAATCAAAGAAATAGGTAGGATAAAAATGTTTAGTGAGAAGAGCAAAGTATTTATTGTAGATAATTATGAATCATTTTCTAAACTTATGTCATAGGATAAAAAAAAAAATAGGATTAAGTTGCCATAAACAAATAATATTGTACTTTAACAAACCCATACAAAATATAATGTCCTCTAAGATAAACCTTTATTGTAAGAACAGGTTGTGTTTATTACTATATTATAAATAGTTAAGAATTTACTTGGTGCATACAGAGGTATTAAACCTCTAGGTGCCAACAAAATAATTTTTAAATACAAAATACATGCATTGTGAAAGAAAAAAAAAATGTATTGTAAAAAATATTTAAACCTGAATAAAGATTATTATTATTAAAAAAAAAAAAAAAAAAAAAAAAAAAAAAATATATGATGAAGTGCAAAGGACTAAGATGAGGACTAAGAATATTTCTGACTAAAATAGAACAAAAGAACAACAGAGCAAATTTAAACACTTGACATTTATAATATTTGAACCGTCTCTTATGACAATTAAGACTACATTAAATCTACAGATTTTTTGTTACCTACATGCTAACTATTAACAATTTTTTTCTTGTAGTTATGGAGTGTACCTGGATTACCTGGAGGCGATAAAGGACATTGGTGGAGGAATAGATCATTTTACACAGGGCTATAAAACTCACGGCCTTATTGTTAACCCTGATAATTCTATTACCTGCTTGGAATGGGCTCCTGGAGCAAAAGGACTATTTTTAACAGGAGCATTTAGTAAGGATTTTTGAATATACCTAGAAACTTTAGAAAATGGCATGAATATGATTTCTTTTTTAAAGACAATTGGGATCGTTCGAGTCATCCCTATAAACAATTGGAATATGGAAAATGGAAACTGATTTTACCTGCCAGACATGGAAAACCCGCTATTGATCATTTATCTGAACTGAAAGTAAGTAATAAATGTACTTGCTTATCATTAGTTTTCTTTTCAATTGGACATTTTTAGATTGTTGTTCTAACTGAAAATGGCAACAAAGAAGATAGGCTCTCCCCTTGGGCTCCATACGTGGTAGAACCACCCAAATCAGAAGGTACAATTTATAAACAACTCTTCTATAATCCTCCTGAAAAAGAAGTAAGTATTGTACAAGTTCTTTTTCTTAGTTTATTATTATCTTTATTATTGCAGCGATATGTTTTCAAAAATCAAAGACCACCAAGGCCGAAAAGTCTTCGCATCTATGAATGCCATGTCGGCATAGCTACTCAGGAACTCACAGTTGGTAGCTATGACAATTTCACAGATAATGTACTACCCCGCATTGTCAAACAGGGATATAATACTATTCAGTTAATGGCCATCATGGAACATGCTTACTATGCCAGTTTTGGTTATCAAGTGACCAGTTTCTTTGCTGCTTCCAGCAGGTAACAAATTTTACATCCTAGTTGAAAATAAAAATGTTCTAGTATATGAGACTTGCTTGAGAACATTATAAGATAGAGAAACTAGAAATAAGTTTTTGTGTCATAATATGTAAAAATTTTATCTTAATTTATACTAAAAAGGGCTTCACTGTGATGTGAAAATCAAAATTACAATTTAAGTTTGACTTGTTTTTCCACGTTTATGAAATTCTCTTCCATATAAGGCTCACACTCACATTAAAATTTGGGCAAATTACGGTATAATAACTTAATTCCCTCCAGTCCCATTGCACATTAAGCATTAAACAATGCATTGCATACTACATGCTTAAAGTTCTCATTCTAACTCTGGATTTTGAATTAATATTTTTCATTTACAAAGAATAAATATATTATTATTTTCAGATTTGGCACTCCTGAAGCACTAAAACGTCTAATAGATACAGCTCATGGATTGGGCCTTACCGTTTTATTGGATTTAGTTCATTCTCACGCATCTAAAAACGTCATGGATGGGTTGAATATGTTTGATGGCACGGATTCTTGTTATTTCCATTCCCTTCCTAAAGGCGAACATCCACTCTGGGATTCTAGGCTATTTAATTATTCTCAGTTTGAGGTATTGAAATTCTTGCTCTCCAACATCAGGTGGTGGCTAGATGAGTATAAATTTGACGGTTTCCGATTCGATGGAGTCACATCCATGTTATATCATTCCAGAGGTTGCTATTTATTGGAGAAAAAACGTTTTCGTTAAAATATATTTTTACAGGTATTGGCCAAGGATTTAGTGGACATTATGACGAATATTTTGGCATGGGTGTTGATACAGATGGTATAGTTTATTTGATGCTTGCAAATCACACTGTGCACACACTGCATCCAGATAACATCACCATTGCAGAAGACGTATCTGGTATGCCCGGTGTTTGTCGTCCAGTTGAAGAAGGATGTATGGGATTCGATTATCGTTTATCTATGGCGATCCCTGATAATTGGATTAAGCTTCTCAAGGAAGTTAGGGATGAAGACTGGAAAATGGGTAAGTGTATTATTTTTCTTGATCAAAAAAAATTTTCTAGCTTCAAAAAAATTGATACTTTGATTTTTTTCAGGTGATATTGTCCACATCCTCACAAACCGCCGATGGATGGAATCAAATGTCGCATACGCCGAATCTCACGATCAAGCTCTTGTTGGAGACAAAACCCTTGCCTTTTGGCTAATGGACAAAGAAATGTATACTCATATGAGTACACTATCAGAGCCGTCAGCTATTATCGATAGAGGTCTAGCTTTGCACAAAATGATTCGGTTCCTGACTCACGCTCTAGGAGGTGAAGCTTGGTTGAATTTTATAGGAAACGAATTTGGCCATCCCGAGTGGCTAGATTTTCCACGAGAAGGTAACAATAGCTCTTATCATTATGCTAGAAGACAATGGAATTTAGTTGATGATGATTCGCTCAGATACAAGTTTCTCAATAATTGGGATCGAGCTATGAATGAAGGTGAAGAGAAGTAAGTTTATACAATTACCAACCAAATTTCAAAGCATATTCGGGTTTGGAAAAAGGACGGTTCTAGAACGGTTCAAAACAATCGGACAGTTTGTTAGTCAACAATATGACAACAATTCGGCTATCACAAATTTCATTAATTAACTTTGCAATTGTTTTGAACCGTTCTAGAATCGTCGTTTTTCCAAACCTGAATAGGCCCTTAGTACATATTGTTCAGTATGCGGGTTCTTGGATCTCTCTAAACTCCTTTAAGGCTCAATTCCAAGCTCCTTGGGCAACGTTGTGAGCCACTTTTACAATTGGTTTTAAACCTTCTCTTATCTAGGTACTAGAATTGTGCGATAAAACTCTGATTGGGGATTCGCAATAATTCTTACCGAGGCGAAATTCATTGTATATTCTAGCCAAGGTGCACAATCAATTTATAAGCCCAACATACGAATTTTAAAAGGCTATCTCTGTTATTTTATAACATATTACATATTATATTTTACAAGAAAACTTATGATTACAGATATGGTTGGTTATCAGCTGGGGCCGGCTACGTGAGCACAAAACATGAAGATGACAAAGTTATTGTTTTTGAAAGAGCCGGCTGCATCTTTGCATTTAATTTTCATCCAACCAAGAGCTTTGCAGATTACAAGATTGGTGTTAACAACAGTGGAACTTACAAAGTAGTCTTTAATTCCGATGAGGGGAGATTTGGAGGCTTTCATCGTATTGATAGTTCTGTTGAGGGTCATGCAGTTAAAGAGAATTATAATGGAAGGAGTCACACTCTAATGGTAAGGACTGTTATGTTTTTTTTTTCTAAACTGCAAAACAAACATTTGTATATATTTCAGATTTATATCCCAAGCCGTACCTGTTTGTGCATGGCCAATATGTGAACTTCCCAGATGTCACTGTTTTGTTTTTGAATTACTTAGTTTACAATTGTTTTTTTGTACTGAAATTAATGTTCCTCAATAACATGAGATTGTTGAAAATGTTTTTGAATCTGACTTAGCCAGATACTAGATTTAAGTTTATATTAGTTATTACTTCCTTCAGATATTTATTTATGTATATTAATTGAAAAGTGGGTGAATAAAAATATATTTTTTCATTGAAATTGGTAGTCTTCCAAAGTTTGTTTATTTGTTTATTATCCTGATAAATCCAAGAGACCCAAGATTTTCTCTTTGACAAAAAAGAATAATCACTGGGGCAATTTGTAAATTTCACCATTTTTTCTAGGAAGATATCGCTTATAAAGACCAGAATATTATTTGTTTTCGAAAAATTCAGCAGCCCTATATGTATATAGAACATAGAAAACCCTTTCAAATACCTGAGAGGGAGCTGTAAGAATGAATACTGTTCTGTAACTATCCATTCTTTCTTTATCCTTCTTTCTTACACCAGCCTCAATTTTGTTAGAATTGATGATTCCACACTTTCATAGAGGTTACCTCCAGGTTGCTTATAGAAAAACCGAGGCCGTCATGAGGCCATGTGAAGGAAGCAATTTAAAGTAAAATAAATATTCTAATAGTCGTAGAAAAAATAATTTTAATGATTTGCTTGTAGCAGGGTCACACGAAAAAGACGTATATTTTACCGAGTTAGCCGTTAGGTTACTCGATGAAAATTCAATAAGTATCAGTATACCTACTTTATGAAAAGATTGTATTAAATTTTAACAGATTATTATCCCAAATTCATGCTTGCCACAGCTCATTTCCCTCCCATGTGTTTCTCTGAAAAATATGCAGCGTTTGGAGAGAAACAATCCTTGTCTCAAAGGGTGATGGTTAGGGTAACCTATTGGTGGAAAGGTTAGATATTATGCTCTTCAGTTGACAAAGTTTGCAAATTATCGTATCATTATTTTTGTCTCTAACGAAAAAAAAAAGTCAACTGATTATTTGATAAACATATCAATAACTCTTGGGCACATTCCCAACTTTTCAACGAGAAATAGAGACGATCAATGCTGTACGCCGCTGAAACTGGAGCTGACACGTCGACAACAAAATTACAACGAATTTTAAAAATGTCGACACTAAGAAACATATCAAGTTTATATTATAAGATGAATAAGAAACCAAATGACCAAATAAGCATGAAACGAGCATGTCGCGAATTGCGCCTTCTCAGAATAGCCAGAGGGATAATGAACGGAACACTCAAAAACCCATAGGTAGGCAGAGGCCACCCAAGAAGTACATGTTATTATTATGCCTATACTTACATCTGGACGCTGTTATAGACGGTCAAATAAGAAAAAGTGTCGCGTTTCAGCCCTGATTGGTTGACACCAAACACAGGTGCGTTTTGTCATTAAAACGCCTTGCAATGATGAAGGAATGAGAAGGCAAGTGTACGTCCTAGGTTCAAGAATATGTAAGCACTATCATAAAATTAAATCTATAAAAAAATATTTATGTATTAACTATACATAAATACCTCACATCTACTCCAATTTGGACTCTTTTAATACCTACTCTGAGGCTCAATTTTCATGAAATCATTATTGGTGGGTGCATCTTCAATATAGTGGAGTAAAATCACAATGAAATTATGACTTTGAGTGATTCCGAGGTACCACCAGATGAAACCTATATCATCTTGTAGAGGACACTCTGGGGCATACGAAATGGGAATGTACAACTTTTTTTAGTAGGACTGAACTTTGAAATCGGCCCTTAAACGTGACTGAGCTCGAATTTAAACATTACCCGCTGTATTAATTTAAGCATACAATCTAAAATTCTGATTTTTTGCACACTTATACTTGAAACATGAGCGCATCTAATGACAGTTCAGAAATTTCGAAAAGGTTTAAGGTTTTTTTGTTAAAAAAGAATATAGAATTATCAAAATCGTGCATCTAAAACTTCACCTTGCGGCGAGCAACGTGAATTATTGAAAATTTCTATACATATATATCGAATCAAATGTAGTAAAAACATTGACGAAGTTTTTGAAAAAAAAATTAAGTCGCTAACTTTAACGGTTATAGAAATATGAATTTTTATCCAGGAGCTTTGAAATGCGCTCTGATGCTGAAAGCGGCTAGCGGCTAAGGCTACCATCCTCTGGAAATCATCTGCGTTAGTGTGTTAGCGTTACATCTAGAAATAAAATAAAAAAATCTATAAACATAAAGTAATTGATTGAATCCTTTTTTATGAAGTTAGTTTAAATATTTTGTCCTTCGTCATCCTCATATAAATCAGGAACATTATTTTGACAACTTTTGCAGGAACAATCGCTGCAGCATGTTAAACCCTCTTTCAAGCAGACACATTTATTATTTTGACATAATTTATCTTCGCAGAAGACATTCATTAGTTGCCTTGTATTCATTGGTATGGGATCAGCAGTCATCAAAACAGGCTCAAAAATTCCATTATTCCTAGTCCAACCAAAGTTAACAGGGTCAAGTATAGACATAATAGGTATATGACTGGATATCCATATACGCAGTTGATATATGCACCTGAAATTTTGTTTATCGCATAAATACAGCTTCTTTTGTTATATATACACCTAGCTCAGTACATGCTGGTAAAATGCATCATCTGTGGGTAGAAGTTCAGAAGCGGATTTATTGGAAGTTGTGGTAAATTGATATCTCAATTCATCGAGGGTTTTTAGGGCCTCGATCTTATTTCTGAATAGGACCAATGCAAATTTGGTGGCAATATAAGGTTCCAAGATTTTTAGAAAATACATTTTTTGCGTTTGCATTTGTGGTATCGCATCCTGTTGACACATGCAACGCTGGTAAACATTAATAAACTTAATTTTCCAGTACTATTTATTGGAATGATCCGTTTTTTATTCCCTTGTCCTAATTCCATAAAAAGGTAGGTTTCTTTCAAAGAACTTACTTCAATAAATTCAGAATAGTGGTAAATAAGTAATACCAGAACATTTGCATCTGCAGACTTCAACAACACTTTTTTTGGTGAAGTATCTGATATTCATATAAGACGTGGATTATTGATTGATTTTTGAGCCTAAAAGGAGGGAGGAAAAGGGTTTTTTATTTTTTGATATCTGTCAAACTTTTTCCACAAAAAAAAAAATCGAAATTGGCAAAAGAAAGCTCAATCCTACAAACTTAAGGTAAGAGGTAGTCAAATTCCCCAACTTTCTCCGAATCCAACCAACATTGTAACTTCAACCGTTCCCCAGATCATAATGCTATCCCATCTTTATCTTGGACACACTGTATACAAATTTTCAAAATAAACTTTTTCCTCGATTCCTCATAATTAACGCTAAATACAAATTATATAAAAAAAATAGAGGGTGGTCATTGGAAAAATTTGAGTTTCATTTGTTTAAAGTTTTGTTTCAATACTTTCCTGTGGCAACCCGTGTAAAAGGAAAACCTAAAAATGAAATATGATGCGCAATAAGATATAGATGTACATTAGATTTGATAACCTACAGAAAATTACAAATGGCCATCAAAAATTGCGAATCGAAAATTTGATAATCTTACTTTACTGTCTGCATTAATCTAATTTTGAACCTAAAATTGCCGAAAAGTCCATTTTTGAACTTTCTACTAATCTCACCGCTTGCTGAGCGATTTTTCGAAAAATGATTAGTGTTACGTTGATATCTATTAATCATCAGGTACCTATTTAATTTTTCTAGTTTCTTTGAAGAAGACTTAAGCCGAAAATGTAAAATACGTTGGATCGCTCCAAGACCAGAAGAAGCCGGCACTGGGCTGGGCAGATAGGTACATTCAACAACTAAAGTAATGTGTCCCTCGATGTGCGGCATCCTACTTCATTGCTACACAACGTGGCAACGACGCTGCGCGTGAATGTTTACATTATTAAAATCCCTCCGATTTTTCATTGTTTGATTGTTTGGTGGATACGTATTTTTTTATATAGGATGCATATTTTATTCAGTGTTTAATGTTAAAGTAGAAAAGCGGATGCTGATAATATTCACTTGCAAGTAAAATAATGAACTAAACTATTTTAATGCCTACTTGCGGTGGGGACAACAAAAGGTTAATACTAAAGAGGCTCAATATATCTCAAACATTTTGCAACTTCATTGTTTTTGCAGTTTTCAAAATGCCCTCTGAGAAACTAAAATGTTATTAGTTTTGCATTACTTTACTAACCCATACCTATAAGTGATTACACTTTATTAAACTTAAACGGTCGTAATAAGGGCACATCCAATTAATTTTTTATCCAGATTTTATTGACTATTTCACTAGAGTGTATTACACCAGCAATAAATTCGGTATTCACCTGACAATAACGCTACCTGGACAATACCAACAACATGGTATTTCAGCGACCATCTTTTGACATTGTCAAACTGGTATTTTTAATTTGAAGATTTTATTCATAATTTTGCTTTCTATTTATTTTCAAAATCTTACGTGAAATAGTCATGACGAATACCACTCGAGAAAAAATTGTGTAGGCAAAATTGTTCTCAAGGTTTTATTCAAGTTTGTTGCTTTACGGCAATTTCGCTCATGACATTTTTGATAAATTTTGTCAAAAATGTCATTCGCGAAATTGCCAAGCAACAAACTTTCATACCTTTCGAAAATTTTGCCGACAAAATTTTTTCTCTTGTGATATTACACTGAGAAAATTTTTTCATTGTCATAGCTAATTTTTCTGCTGCCGTAGCCAAAAACTTTGGCTACATAGGGGACAGCCAAGATCTTTACTACCGCCGAAAAGATAACTTTACTGGCACCGTTTATTTGCGGTAGCAAAGTGACTTTATAAAGAATTTACTCACAGTTTCTACAAGGTCACTTTGCTGGCATAGAAAAGGTACTTTGCTGTCGTAGGAAAGTAACTATGCTGTCCTAGAAAAGAGGTTATATACCCTCAAAAACATCCTTTTTTGCTATTGAAAAGTAGATTGCTAAGACAGAAAAGATATTTGTTGTTGTTATTAGAAATGCTTCCTGAAATAGGAAAGCATTTGTCTCAGAACAAAAAATTTCTTGCCAGAATCAGCCAAGTGTTTTATTAGCCATGGGAAGTTATTTGTCTCACCAATAGCAAAAATATTTTGCTGGAAATCTTTGGAAATATGTAGTAGCGCGTCCATCATAACAAAACCAGGAGATAAACAAACTCTATTTAAACCCCTAAACTTTCATTACCTGATCTGAAATAATGTCAATTAATGAAAAGTTTGGCGCTAGAGTTGTTTCTGCTAGTTTTGATGGATGCGCTGGCACCATTTCCAAAAAGATTCCCAGCGACCAACACTCGACTTGACTCGACAGCGTCCACGATCCACACCGTACGGCGTTAGCTACTAAACTAAAATGGAAGAAAATGAACACGAAACATATTTTATCGGTTATTTTTGGACCCGAAGAAATCACGGAAATGTCCGAACGGTATTTTTAGTTAAGTAAGTTATTTGGCTAGGGTAGCAAAAAACATTACTGTAACAATAACAAAAATTACAGGAATTTTTTTTTGCTGCAACAGTAAAGTATCTATCTATCTATTTCGGAGAAGCAGAAATATTTTCATAAAATTTTAATTTTGCTATAACAGCAAAGTTTGGTTTTGGAATAAGAAATATCTTTGCAGTTTCAATAAAGTAGTTTCAGCAAAGTGGTCTTTTCTGTAGAAGCAAAATAACATTGCTACCTCTAAAACATTTTCCACTGTAAAAAAACCAGCAAAGAATTTTCTCCTGGGACTTTTCTCAGTGTATACAGTAAGGGGCAAGCTTCTAGGTATATAGGATCCAGCTTGACGAATTTACGACCGTCCGCAGCCGTTTGAAAACCTGTCGCTGTCGTTCGTTTGATGACTTTGACATTCGTTGAGTTTGTTCACTTCAGTACGTTCTATGATACAGACTTAAGCCCGGTCCAGACGCTACGTTACAGACTACTGATCACAACGTTTGGACTGCAACGTGTTGAACTGTGCAGATAAAACGTTATGCAAAACGTAGCGTCTGGACGGTGTAGATAGCTGAGCCTTTGTTATCAATAGATTTTTTTTTCGAACCGAAACAATCATCATAGCAAAGTCTTAAATGATAGTATTTTTTCCGTTCTTAGGAAAGAAAAAACATTCCAAGCGTATAATTTAGTGAAGCAAATGTTCAAATAGTCCTCGTTCTTGAGCTAAACAATGACCTACGATCATAGAATGCTCTACTAACCTTATTTAGCATCACAAGAGTGATATATAGATCTCTCGAATTTTGAAACCCAGCTTCTTCAGGTTCAAAACATAAATTTTTGTCTTGCCATAACCACCGAGATCGTTAGGTGTAAGATCAGGACAGCGGGTTGGCTACAGATCTTGACGCAACAATAAGACGGCTTGAAAGATTATTATTTAAATACTCCAGAATGAAACCCGTATTATGGGTTGGACAACCTTCTTGTTCAAATCATGTTCCTTTAAATCTAGGACCAGAGCTTATCTTGTAATTTCTGTTTGCCGTTGCAAAAGATTCATATATTTTGGTCCAAACAAGTTACCATCAATGAATCACGGCCCAATAACATGTTCCCCATACAATTACCTTCTGAGGACGCTGGGTTCTAAGTTCAAAATACCTATCTAAATTTTCTTAAGACCAATAACGGCTAGGACTAGGATTCTGTCAACCATAGAGTTGAAATGCTGATTCATCTGTAAAGATAATTTTTCTAGGGAAATCTTCATTTTCATTTGCCTTATTCATAACAGTTTCACAAAACTCTATTCGCCTGAAGTTGTCCTCAGGATCAATTTTTTGGGAGTTTCGTACTTGGTACGAATGATACTTATTTTTTTTTTCAGTAGCCTACTCGCCGTCCTTATACTTGAGTCAATCTCGTGCGCAAGCGCACGAGTCGATTTAGTTGGAGTTTCGTTAAATGACTAATTCCAACAACATAATTTCTTTTGCTTCTTGCTTCTAATTATTTTCCTGGACGTTATGGTTTCGGGGAGTAACACACCCGTATTTTTGAAAATTGTTAGCAACCCTAGCAGTGGCAATGCAGAAAAAAATCTATCGGATAATTTTCTCCAAATAAATGTCTAAAGCTTAATTTTCATGCATCCGTTTTTCCGACGAAAGATGTCCGAAAAACATTCTATTCTGACATAATCGTATAAAAATATGTCAAAATAGAAGATTTTTCGGACATATTTCGTCGGAAATCGGATGCATGAAAATCCGGCCTAACTCCTTTCTGTGACTTGAGCCGCTTTCGGGTGCTCCTAGAACATTTCACACCTGTCAGTGACCTATCATACTCCATGCGTTTTGCACTTGAACGCTTGAAACCGAACGGGTCAAACTGTAGCCGGAGTACTTCGGAGTAACTCGGGAGCGCTCAAAGGGTGTCACCCCAAAGCCGTTCTGGTGTAATGAATGCTTTTGGAGCATTGATGTTTGAGCGATAGGTCCTTCTCCTTGGTTGTGTCTACCTGGTTGTCACCAGTTAGCACTAAATAGATGTCATTTTGCGGCATGCAGACGCCTGCAAATTCGTCAGGTTACATCCTATATACCTAGTAGCCTGCCCCTCACTGTATATGAATATTATTTCAATAAAAAAATTATTTATTAATTGCTATTCAATTTGACAATAACAACTCTCAAGTGGGTATAAATATACATACCTATGTATTAAATAGTTTAAATAATTATTATGCACGAACGGGCGTAACGTAAAAGTACACTTTTACGCCCGCATTTCATAGCGTGAAGTAGTACTTTTACGCCCTAGGGCGCCTTTTATGCCCGCGGGCCTGAAATTTCTAAAATTTCCAAAAGAAGCAAAAAATACGACGTCGTTTTTTTTTAGTTCTTGCATTCCCATTGCTTAGTCCAAAAAATACCAAATTTTGTTCAACAAAACAAGCTTTATTTCAAATAATAAGAATAATGAAACAAGCAATAATAAAACTCAATCTAGTTTAAAATTGAAAATAAAATTTTTACAGTTTTTCAACTTTTATAACCGACCTTTTTTCACAGAGAAACACAAAAGAACTGTTGCCTTCAACATTGAGTAACAGCTCCATAGGGTGGATGACTTTTTTTTGCGTTTTTCATTAATTTATGTCGAGAGAGTTTCTTCTACAAAGTACTACTGCTGGTCATTAACACCATAACACCATGTTGGGCACACCAGGAAATAAAATCCTTATATGTTCCTTCATAGAGTCTTTTGGACTTTGAAGATAATAGATCTTCCTTGGCCTCTTCAACAGCCTCAAGAATAAACTTGTGGAGGCTATTTTGCTCCATTTCCAGACGCCAGACTAGACTACACAATCATAAAAATACTATACACTACACAGCTTAAAATAGTTATTTGTTTTTATTGTTCTGAGTTTCTATAATAGTTCGTGATACTTTTTTCAACAACTGCTTTCTTGGTCTAAATTTGACAAAAACTGGTCCTATTATGAGGTAAAGATGAAAATTTATGTTTTGGAATATTTTTGATTACATTACAAAATTAAAAATATATAATTTTTTAAATATCGAAATGAAAACATGCTCATCGTGCATAAAATCTTGTATGCACCTCGGTCAGAAACAGCTTTAACGTCCTCACCGTGTAAACAGTTCTCGGCTAACGCCTCAGGCTGTAACACACGTTGCGGACGTTAAAGCTGTACTTTTTGACCTAGGTGCATAAATAACTATTATGAAAGTCAAGATATGTCAAAACGAAATAACTTTTAATTTTATGTGCATATTTTACAACGAAAACTAGGTGATATAAAGCAAAGTGAATAGTGAAACTCGGTATAGGTCAAAAGAAAATTACGAACAACACACATTGTGTAAACGATAGCCATTTTTGATGTCGATTTCAGTTTTTAGAATAAAAAAAAAACAATTCAGTTGACAAAAAACTGAAATATACCTTGTGGACTTGTGTCAAAAAATAAAAAAAAATCAATTGAAAAAGATGACAACTGCCTTTTCCATACGGTAAGCTGATACCTTAGGTCTAAAGATACCTATATTGATCACAGTATATTGGAAAAAAAAATTTGGGAGCTATGTTTTGCAACACTGGGACGATTTAGTACCTTTTTTACATAATAAAACCTTATAGACTGTGAGATAGGGGCTGTTTAGTGGAGTTATATTTTTTTGTCTGGCATTTTGAGGGCTGAATGTGGCTACTAAGCTGATGAGAATATGGTCGATTTTAATGCCTGCCTCCCGTTCGAAAATTTGTAGAAGAAAAAATTGTTTCAAATGAAGATTTTTTTTAATGATCTCAAATTTTCTGGCTTTTAAATAAAAGATTTACATTGATGAATAATTTACCCATGAAAAATACCAGATACTTTTCAATAGCTGAAAAAGTGGGAATGGGTGTCAACTTCCAAGAGAAAAGAGAAGAACCTTCCGCGTTTACTTTTTGTCTGGCATTCGAGAGAATTAAAGGTTTTGTTGTGAAAATAACGATGAAAAATCACCAGACGGTAATCACAGTTCGAAATCGAGTTTTCCGGCGAAACATTCTGTGGACATTGCGACCAGGGGGCAGGCATTAAAACCTCTTATATTCTCATCAGCTAACTGGCCACATCCATCCCTCAAAAGGCCAGACAAAAAAAAAATGACTCCACTGAACAGGCCCTAGCTCAGGGTCTATTATCTAAACAAGAATACAACAGGTTATGCAAAAAAATGGATCGTATGGGACCTCCACAGAAATTTTAGCTCTTTCTGAACTTTACCAAGTAAATTTTAAGATTTATAGACAATCTGGGAATAATGATTTGGAAAACATTTTGTCTTCATCCCCTATTTGCATAAATAAAGCAAATCATGAAAACTCAATAAATTTACTATTTTCTGGTAATCCTGATTCCGGACATTACGACCTTATTATTTCTCCTGAAAAAAAGTTTGAAAAATAAAAATGGTCTTAAAATTCACCACTCAAGAATACATAGAAGCACTAGCCAAAGCCAAGCCAGCCAAAAATCTACTTCAACTATTTTTTCTCAACAAAAAATCTTATCAGTTGATCATATTGGTGAAAAAACTCTGAACGATGCATTATGCACTATGATATCTTCAATTCCAATTTTATGTCGTATTCCAAAAGGAGCTAGAAATACAATTTCGTCAGAATATTGTATTTTATTGGACAAGGTAGCTAAAGAAAACTCTCTCAGGGCTTGGATACTTTTTTAAATTTTTCCCTATGCCTGTTTGTGTCTGCCAAAAAAACGGCACAAGGAATCCCTAACGGCAGATGTCAAAGAATTTTTTTTTAAAATGGACAAACAATAAAAAAAAAATCTGAAAGCGTTTATAGATATTTATTCATCTTCAACAGTTATTAGAATAGAGAAAAAATGAAATTTACAAGAATAATAGCTCACCAAAAAAATTAGAATCTAAAATTTTTGAAGGCAATATCCAAGGAGCAGTAAGCCTTTTATGCCCCGAAAAATCAAGAAATTTGGCCCCAAAAAGTCAAGAATTTTTTTCAAAACTACAAGAAAAACACCCAGAACCTACTCAATTATCCCCACTTTCAAAAGAAAGGCAGGCAAATACCACCAAATAATATTAAGTTTTCAAGTTCGGACGTCAAAAAGGCAATTTTCTAATTTAAACCAGGATCAGCCGGCGGCATGGCTTCCTTTAAGCCTCAAAAAATTGATTTTTTCAATGCTTTTAATATGATTTTCAGACCCTGTTTTCTTTCTGAAGTTTATAAAATTATTTCAGAATATTTTTTTTTTAATTAACGAATGCTACAGTAAAATTTCTTTTTTATCTTTTTATGAAAACATTATTCTTTCTCAAAGAGGCGTTCAGCAAGGAGGACCTCTTGGTACTATTCTTTTTTCCCTTGCTTTGCATAATCTCATATCCTCACTCAAATCAAAACTTAATCTTTGGTATCTTGATGATGGCTCTATCTCTGATGATTGGGAAACGGTTTTGCAGGATTTTCAGAAAATAATTTATTTTTCAGAAAAAATTGGTCTAACTGTAAACTTTAAAAAATGCGAACTGTGTATTCTTTCGGAAACGAACGAGGATTTATCTAATCAAATGAACCATTTCAAAAGCATCTCCCCTGGTATTAAAATTATTCAAAAGGAGAATCTATGTCTTTTAGGATGTCCCCTTTTTGATGATAGCTTAGCCCCAGTTTTAATGTAATTTTTTTTTTTAATTTTTATGTCAAAACCTTGAAAAAGCAAGTTCTCACATTTCTTTTTATATTTAAAAAAATTCTCTGTCAATTCCTGAAATGATTTATTTACTCCGCTGTTATCCTTGTTGGAGAAATTTTTTTTGAAAGAATATGATTTAATTTTAAAAGAAGCTGCTGAAAACATAACAAATTGTAAATTTTCTGAAGAATCGTGGCAAATCTGTAATTACCCGTGAAATTAGGAGGTCTAGGCATTCGAGATATTTCCACATTATGCTTTTTAACAATTATTTCTTCAAATAGATTTATTTCACCTTTCCTTTCCAAAATTTTCCCTTGTGACATTCTAGACAGGCAAGATTTTGCCCTCAACAAACCCCTACTCTCTTGGTCCTCCTTATGTGATAAAGAAATTAACAACAAAAATTTATTGACTCAGAAACAACTACATGTTCTTTTTTTATTGAAAAAATTATATCACTTAATAAAAATCCTTTAGATTGTGCACGATAGTCGCAAGAGCGCAGGAAGGTGGTCTCGCCACACCATGCTCAATGATATTTTGAAAAAAGCTTTCGCTTCAGCAGAAATAAATACAACTTTGGAACCTGTTGGAATTTACAGAGCTGATAGAAGGCGAGCTGATGGGTTGACTTCGGTTCCTTGAAAGGGCGGAAAACAACTTGTCTGGGATGCTACTTGTAGCGATACTTTGGCTTCTTCATATGTAAATTTTACCAGTATTAAATCAGGGAAAGCAGCCAGAATTTCGAAAAAAAAAACAAATAAATAAAAGGATATTTTAAATAAATATTATTTTGTACCTTTTCGTGTGGAGACTTTTGGACCATGGTGATCGGAATCAAAAAAATTAATAAAAAAATTAGGTAAAAGAATCCAGACTTTAACAGGTGAGGCAAGATCGACAAGCTTTTTAAAACAAAGAATCAGCATTGCAATACAATTCGGAAATGCCGCATCGGTTTTGGGAATAATGCCAAAAGAAACAGCTCTGGATGAGATTTTTTTACTTTAGTTTTAAGTTAATTATATCAAAGACATCAATAAAAAATAATAATTACTAAGTATTTAAATAATGTGGTATACCCACTACAACCAGGCATGAATTTCTTACAATCTAGTTAGCGAAACTATTTTTGTGGGTTGTTTTTGCAGCTCAGGGTTTGCCTGAATGAAATATAATTGGTTCTCACACCAAATTTTCTGTCAACTACTATAAAACACACATTACGCAGTAGTATTTAAAACTATAATTTTTTTTTTTCATTGGATGTCACTTATTTTATTTTGTTTTTGATTATACCTATTGGACACATTATTAATCTTGTCGAAAAAAATTTCAAATAAACACCATATTGATATTATTGGAGAAAAAGAAATTATGGCTGTTTTGAAAGTATCTTGAACAAATTTATTTTGAATTTGGTATTGATATCAAAAATGTATTTCACTAAAAAAAATTATCAAATCAAATTTAAATACCTAGCCTACTAAACAAAAAATGAATTATGGATTTAAATGTAAACTGTAAACATTTAGCCGCAATGGGTTGCGAGTCGCGTCGCCGGCGCCGTTGCCAAGTTGTTTAACAATAAAGTAGGCTGCCGCACATCGAGGGACATTACTTTCGTTGCCGACTGTACAAGACAATCCATGAAATTGATTGACACCCGAAAGTCAGTATCGAAAACAAGTCTTTCTGAGCAACAATCAAAATCAAAAATGTCTCCGGAATAATATTCATTTGCCTGAAAAAATTAAAAAAAAATATATTAATTTATTTTTAAAAAAATCTTCAAAAAATAAATATTAAATACAATTATATAATGAAGTAATTAGGTACTACATAAAACAAAAACTTTAAAAAATTTAAAATAATAAATATACGTCATTGCAATAATCGACGTGCCTATTTTGGTTGCCTAACAACAAAATTACAACTGAAAAATTGTACCTATCAGGATAGTCAAAAATAATAAATTTTTGAAAGAAAACCGCATAATGCTCCACTTGTTCTACCTATACCGATTTAAAAAAATCCGACCTCTATAAAAATGCATGTAACAACATCCTATTCTGCCTATTGACACAATTCCATATGAAACCGAAACAAATGAAAAAAAAAAAGAAAAAAAAAAGAAGCCACCCCTCGATTTATGCAGAGTCTTCCGGAAATCACGCCGAGTTGACAGCTCAGCAGAGGGTGGTTTTAAAATTTTAAGTGCTCGACATTGTGCCGGTATAACTTATCTGATAATTTTTTTATGTATCCCGCGGGTCTGACACCAGCCTTATTGACACTGATAAGGGTGCCATTATAATTTAATGTTTTTGTAAGGACGCCGGAGACAATCCGGATGTGACTTCCAAGTATAGGGTTAATAATAAAATTAGCAGTTGATGGTTTTAAATTCTTTGATAAGGTGCGTAATTTGTCACGTTTAGGGAAGCTTTCATGGTTGAGGGAAAAATGTTAAATGAGATGCTAATGTAGGTGGATGGAAAATCGGCGATTGAGCACATTATCAAGAGGTATCATGTTAAAGTTCGCGCCATTTTTTTACTGTTGAACTTATGGATATTATTTTTTGATAATTGTGAAGTATGAAAAACCATATTCCACGAATAACAGCGCAGGTAGCGCCACAGGAAAAGGTCTAGCGGTGTTGAATCGAGCTACCTAGGCGAACAGTGCGGTTGATTATGTCTCTCGGACACATCCAGCAATACCAAACTTCAGCTGATATAATACGACGACGACGGAACGATGACTCAGGACTGTGCTCAGGACCGGTATTATAATATCCCGTTGACCGAAGGTTGAGGTCAACCTTAGCCGGAAAATCTACGTGAAGATCGACACACTAAACACCAAAAATGACATATTTGATTTTCCCGCATTTTTCATTAATTTTTGATTTTTTTCGAGAGGTTGGAATGCTTTCGTGATTTTTTATGTTGTTGAATGCGAAGTAAGCATAAATAGCACATGGTCCATGGAAGAGTAAAATTACTGGTGATTTCTGACCCGCGACGACGTTTCTGATTGAACTTCTTGGACTTACACAACTTGTAAGTCAGAATTAGCAAAAACATAGATACTAATAGTTGCAATGAAACTTGCCCAGACTAAGCCATTTTTGTATATCTAGATTATTCTAGTCTATTGACAAAGACAAAACATTGGTGTACCTAACATCAATATTATCAACAAACAAAATTACCAAAAATTATCGTCAGATTATATTGGAATTTTAAAATGTTTATATACCTGCCGTTGAATAAACTAAATTGAAAACAACAAAACCACCCGCAGATTAAAAATCAGATAATAATTATAATAATATATAATAAAGGTATGCTGAATTCCAGTTTTGCCTCTGATGTGGATTAATTGAGGGTTGTAGATATAAATAGGTATACTAAATTAATAAAGAAATTTAAACAAAAACATATAAACAAAAAAATTAGGTTGCTATAATGGGACAAAATTAAAAAATCATAATACAGCAGTATATAACTTCTATAACTTACCTTCTGCTGCAATAGAGTATCTCATCATCTAGAACATCTTGCTTCAGGTAGAGCACTAAACTAGACTAACTTTCTGACCAGGTTGACCGTTCCGGGGTGGATAATCGAGTAGGCGGCTCCGGTTTGCAATCTCCGCCCTTTTTGTCCGGGGTGAAATGGCGTTGGCCTTAAATGGAATTTATACGTCCAATGGAATCATGTTTCCGATTCAAGGCAGTGCAACATTAACATTCTCTGGGAAATTCTGGAAATCTGGTAAATAAAATATATTTGGTAAATTATCAATTGAAGGGAAACTGAACAAAACAATAATATTTTTCTTGCGTCACCCATTGATATTGAATGCAGCATTAACAAAATATACCTATAGTGTAATTAAAAATTAAATATGTATAGGTATCAACATTCCATATGGTTAAAAAACGGAAACGGATTAGATATTGGTTAGGTTTCTGTATTTTGATGCTAAAGGCCTCGTCGAAAAGGTATAGGTAAAATGTCAAAGAACGACATGAGGAGATCAATTATTATGTTTTGCACGAATTAATCTTCGAATAGCATAGCACAAAGTATAAGCATGTCAATCCTAGAAAATTGGGTCGGTGAGGAAGATCAATGTGATTCAAATTTCAAAACGGTGCCAGGCTGTCACCTCAACATTAGAAAAGTTTTTCGGAAAATTTTGCAAAAATCCTAAGTAGGTACATAGTTTATTTGCATTTCTTAATAATTGAAATTTTTTGAGCTATGCCTCATCTGCATATTAGGTATAACGAAACAATAAAACGAACAGCAAATAAATTATACTTACCAAGAATTGAATGTATTATAGGTATAGGTAGGTATATATGGAAGGCATTCAAAAATATCGAGTTACATTATTCGCCAATCAGCAGTAAAGTTCTTTCACGCTCGCTGTCGTACCAAAGTCGTACCTATACCTGAAGAAGCCAGAAGGTGTATCATGTTTAGTACCTATGCGAATTTATTAATCAGCGACAGAGCACAGAACGAAAGTTTTATTTAGATGTCTGCAAAATCACATTTTGGATTTTGTTGAAACTGGTGTGTTGTGAAATTTCTTCGTATATATCGTGGTAAAACGTGATTATTTTTGTATACCTAAGTACATAAATATTTTCCTGATTCTTCAAAGTTTATTCATTCTTATTTGCTTTTCTCTTTTTCTCCTTATTATTTTTGTTTTCGAATTCTTCGGTAAAAACCAGCAAAAAAAATGCTGGTGAAGTTAGTGAGACATTTGTTTTATAACAGTGTATGATTATTGTAAATTTGTCTAGTGTTTATACCTATTTTCTGTTAATTGAAAATGTCCGAATTGAATAGATTAAAGTTGAAACGAGGTACCATTAAAGGTCAGCTTAAAAGAATTAGAAATTATTTTGTGTCAGCTGATAAAAACAACCTCACAAAATTGGTTTTAGGTCAATTAAGAATCAGACTATTGCTGGGGCTGAACCTCTTTTATCACAGTTCGAAGAGAACCTCTTTTATCACAGTTCGAAGATGTTTAGTGTAATATTGACATATTATTATTGAATGAGTCCCAGAAACAGGGAGAAAATCTTTTAGAGCTTGAAGTTAGCGAGCGTGACGATTTTGAATTACAATAATTCGATTTAATTAGTCAGTTAAAATTACTTCTTGATATAGACGATGGAGAAAGCTCGAAAACAAACTCAAAAGGTATAATAGACATTCATTTATTTATTAGAGGAGGTGGGGGCTTGCACTGCACCTACTCAGCAACCTGCTAGACAAGCTATATAAAACTACCTGATTTAAAATAACCAATTTTTAATGGCTCATATGAGAAATGGCTTGAATTTCGAGACTCTTTTCAGGGGTGCGTTCAAAGACGGCAATGCCAAAACTTACTTTTCCCCCTCCACCGGTAATGCTGAACCACGTAGGTTGCAGCCAAACTCGAACGCAAAATGCCAATTTTGGCTTGGCTGTAGCCATTCCTGAACGCAGCCCAGGTCATTGTTCACAACAATTTAGTTTTGAGCGAAGTTGAAAAGTTTTATTATCTCAAGTCATATTTAGAAAATGAGCCGCTTCAGACCATTACCATTTTACAGGTCACGAATGAAAATTATGCGCACTAGCTTGAGCACTTTTGTCCGATCGCTATGAAAATAAAAAACTCATTGTTCATAACTATGTGAACACATTATTTTGAGTGTAGAGAAAACTGTATGATTTGTTCAATAAAAATTTAAGGTCACTGCAAAGTCTCAATCAAGCCACTGACAGTTGGGATACCCTAATTGTATATTTATTAACAAGAAAGTTTGATGCTGTCACTCGTAGAGAATGGGAGTCGTACCCCAGAGGCGGAGAATTACCTGAGTTGAGCGACGTGAATGCATTTTTAAAATCTAAATGTGAATTATTTGAAAAATTGGGAACAACGAAAAAGGACTCATGCAGTGGCGTAGCCTTAGAGCGCTGCTTGATTCTGGGTCGCCGAGTAACTTTATTTCGGAAGATAGTAAACAAACTTGGTTTACAAAAATATTCTGTTAAATTTCAAATAATGGGCGTTGGTGAACATGTATCGACCACTGCGAATTTAAAGGTGAATGTTAAGATTATGTTAAATATTACCGATTATAGCGAAGTCATTTCTTGTTTAGTCATACCAAAAATTACTCAAGGTGTTCCAACGGTCTCTTTCGATATCTCCGACTGGAATATTCCCCAGAATTTATGACTTGCTGACGAGTGTTTTAACGTCCAAAAAGATACAGGTAGATATTTTATTGGGAGCTGATGTATTTTACAGGACGTCACTTATGAAACAAATTCGTACTCGCGGAATGCCTACGCTTCAGAAAACAAGATTTGGTTGGATTCTTGGGGCCGTATTCTCCGTAATTCATAAAGCCTGGCTTAGTGGAAAAGATCAGTTTTGTCACACAAAAAGCCAAGCGTTTCCACTAAGCCAGGCTTTATGAACTACGGAGAATATGGCCCTTGGTGGATATTTTGATTCTTCTTCTAATGTCTCAAATACTCAGGTGTCTTTCATTAGATTAGATGATTGATGAAAAACTTACACGTTTTTGGGAACTGGAAGAATATACCAATGAACGACCTATTTTGTCAAATACTGAACTGTTACGCGAAGAGCATTTCGTACAAAATTAATCTAGAGATACTGATGGGCGATTTGTGGTAAAATTTTCTTTTAAGGATAACATTGTGAGTTTAGGTCAGCCAAAGAATATAAAAATTAAACGATTGATAGACGTCTAATTAAAAATGAGAGCTTAAAAAAGGATAATGTTGAATTTCTTGAGGAATACAAGGATATGGGTCACATGACAAAGCTTGAAGGTTTTTCTGTTGATTTTATTGATACCAAACCGTGTTACTATTCGCCACATCATCCTGTGATTAAGGAATCTAGTTTGACCACAAAGTTGCGTGTAGTTTTCGATGAGTCGGTTAAGAGTGATACTGGCTTATCCTTGAATGACGTACATTTGAATGACAGGTGCATTTTCTAGTTCTAAGTTGTAACAAATTCAGAGAGAAATATATCTTTCATTTTGAAGAAAGTGGTTGTCTAATAAACCAGATTTATTAAATCAATTTCAGATTCACCAATAATTTGTCATCAAGTATATATATTACATTTGGGCGAGAGGTGACTAAAATAGAACTTTAGGCGTTTTCTGGAATGCTTCTAGTGATACCATCCATTGTTATTCGATAAAAAAAAAAAAATTTGAAGGCAAGAGGATAGTTTAAAAATAACAGGGTCACAGGGCAAGAACATTTAGCTTGGGATGAGCCACTTCCTTCTTACCCTTACAATAAATGGTTGGAGTTTTGCAAAAACCACCAATTTTTAAATTGAATTAGCATTCCTCGACATGTTTTGACTAATAAATGAGAGGTTGTACATATCCATATGGATTTCCAGATGCTTCAGAAGGGTGTACGGCGGATGTATTTATATTGTCGGTTTAACAAGCTCTGGAGAATACAGTTCTCCAGCCTTATTCTGTCAAAATCTCGTGTAGCTACCATAAAAAAGATCAATTTACCAGGCCTAGACCTGTGCCCGACTGTTCTTATCTGTAAAGTGGTTGAAAAGGAGAAAAAATATTTGAAGATATATTTTTACAGTGTTTTGTATTGGACAGACTCGACGATAACTTCATGTTGGATTAAGGGATGTCCTAGTCGTTGGAAAACCTTTGTAGTCAATCGGCTCACTCAAGTTCAGAATATGTCGAGGACATAATATGTGAATGGTTTCATGTTGTCAGACGAGAATCCAGCGGACTGTCTTCCTAGAGGCATTCCTGCCGAATCCTTGCTTCATTTTAATTTATGGTGGAACAAACCAGGCTTTTTTTTAACTATGATTTAGATTCATTGTGTAAGGAAGGTGCCGCAAAATTTACCCGAATAAAGAGTGATGATTCATTCCACATGCGTTCAAGAAATTCCTGATTTTGAGTTTAACAAATATTCTTCATTGAGAAAGTTGCAAAGAATTCTGGCATATTGTTTAAGGTTTATTCAACAAGAATAATAACGTGCTTGTTGGACCTTTGACGCCTGTAGAACTTAATAATGCTCTCAATAAATTAGTTAAAATGTCTAAAATTCAGTCATTCACAAAGGATTATTACTTACTGAATATTAAACGTTCATCAAATAATTCGAGTAGTTTGTTATGTTTAAAACATTATTAAAATAAATGGCAAGACCGACGAAGGAACATTAGTGTCTTAGAGATGGCCAAAACAACTAGCATGGAAGCCCTCATCAAAGCACCAACTTCGCTGGACAGGTCACCTCGTCCGCATGCCTAAAATAAATATTCTCCGATAGATTCTCAATAATCAAAGATGTTCTACAGGAAAATAATATGGCAAAGTGCCGCATCGGTATCAGCAACTGTGAGACGACGGTAAATGATAGGCCCTCATATCGTCGAGTAGTCCACGACGGACCACAAATTTTTGAAGAACAGCGATGCAGATACGATACCGGAAAGAGGGACCGCAGAGAGGAGCGCGAGAACAGAGGAAGAGACAATGCTGCCAGAGACTGGGTGTGCCAAGACTGTGGAAAAGTGTGCGGCTGCAGAATTGGTTTATACCGGGTGCCCACGAGATCACTTTCCGGCTGCTATTTTTTTATTTGTCTATCGATATCAACGAAACTTGGTAGGGTTGATATTCTAACCAAACGCCATTTTTATGCATTATTGACAAGTTTTGTTGACTTCCGGTTTCACCGGAAATGACCGGAACTTTTAATTTTTAAATGGCACACCCTGTAGATTTTCTGTTTTTCGGAATCTACAGATCGTTTTACGTCCTAATGCACCACTTTTGAATCAAGTTTTGTCCCAATTTTGTTTTTAAATTAAATTTTAATTTTTTAACTAGAGTGCCATGATCATCCTAAAATGACTCTACATAATTTACTTAATTTCAGAAAAATACAAACTGAATTTTATCTTTGTAAACTTTTTTAATAGAGAGCTGTAAACTTCATTATTTTAGTATTTTTGCCCTAGCTCAAAAACTAGAATAGGAACATATCACTTTCATAACATTACTAAATGCAGTATTTTGAAGCGAATCCAACGATATAATACACTACGACATTTTTCTTAATTTTCGTTCAAATATTTTTGTTTTATTATGTAGGTAATTATTTTTTTCTACTTAAAATTTAATTTGAAAACGAAATTTTGACAAAGTTCTATTTAAAAGTGGTATATTAAGACGTAAAGCGATCTGTAGAATCCAAAAAACAAAAAATATACAGGGTGTGCCATTTAAAAATCGGAAGTTTCGGTAATTTCCGTTGAAACCGGAAGTCAGGAAAACTTGCCACCAAGTTTCGTTGATATCAATGAACAAATAAAAAAATGGCAGCCGGAAAGTAATCTCGTGGGCACCCGGTATAGCTAGCAGAAAACGCACAATCGACGACAATAAGAATAGAATAAAAGATAATCATCTCGGTATCGAGTGATCACCTATAATGATGATATGATGATTGATGATGTTCCGATTTCGGCACTTTTTTCACTCCTATGCCTTTTTTTACTCAAAATAACATTCTATAAAATACTTCTTTTCTTTACTTCTGCTTTGGTCTCCCTGTGTTTTTGCTCCCTTTTCTTCCATTCAATTCACTCATTATCAGATACAATAACTTCTGTCTACTCTTCCTCTTGTATAGATCCGCGGAGGAGGCGTTTTTCTTCGCTTTTCGATTCTCCGTTCAGTCCATATGCCACAATTATCTGATAGTCCTATAACATAGTCATTACATTCCTCTACAATAATTACTGATGAGATGAGTATGTAATCTTACTTATAGCACAGAAGGGTTGAATTCTTTGCGTAAATTGAAAATTCAAACTTTTTTTGAAAAATCTTTGAAAATATAAGCAACTTTTTGTTTTCTACTAATATAATCTGAATAATAGTACTTTTTTTTTTCATCTTTATATTGTGCGTTCTGTATCAACTCAATAGAAATGACTGCGTTTACACCGGCATTTTTTGATCTTATTTTTTTCTGACAAGGTTAAGAAAAGGTGGCCGGTCCAAAGGCGAAACGTCGTATTTCAAATTAGATAATGCCATATTGTAGAGCAGAAAAAGTGGCAATGATGAATTTATTTTCAAGTATCTCTTTCAAATAAGCTCGACAGGAAAAAATAAAACCGATTCTGCTTTTCCGAATATCTCCGGAAGTATTCGGAGTTTTACAAATTTCGAAACGGTATTAGAGTTAGCAAGAAATTGTGTGCCCCAATTTAACCGAACCTTTATCCGGTATGGTTACCGAGATCCCCATGCTTACTCACGGATTTGTGACACCCTGTATAGGTAGATCGATTTTGCTCCTGGTGGTAGGTAAGTAGGTACCTATACCAAAGTTTTTCATCAGAAATAAGGACTGCGTTTTTTTTTTCAAATAACCTTGTCCTAGAACTTGCATTCATAATATTTTAAAACCTTCTATTTTTGGTAGTGAAAAATACATTTACAAACATAAGGTAGGGCGCAATGGTTATTGTGTAAAGTAACCATCGGCATCAAATCCAGATTTGCAATGCGTTTTTATTTTAAAATTTTTATTTTTCAAATACCTAATCAGTAATCACATTATTTAAATTTCCCCAATATACCTATTCACACCTAATTAACCATTGCCTCGCTTAATGCATAAGTAATGGGTTTCTGTAGATAGGTGAGAACATCGACAAGAATTGGACAGGTAGGTATATACCTGTAGGCTAATGAATTTGGGCGGAGTCTGCTATATTATACCCGAAACCATATTGGTCAGCTTTGGCAGCTAAATGTAACCAATCAGCTTTAAACGTTGAAAGTACCTATTAATTTTCCAAAATCGCACTTATTTGAGAATATCACAAGAATACGAATACCTACGTTTTAATGCAAAAAAAAGTTATCAAAGTATATAAGTACACCCCTTGCATCAAAACTTATAACTGCAACTAAATTAATCTATGAGAATTTTGTGCTTTTAGGTAGATATAGATAATAATATAATACCTATATTTTAACTGAACATTTTAGAGATGAACAAAAAAAAAACTGAAAGTCACGGCATGAGACATGGGACATTGTTACAGGATTCGACACCCTATACCTATACCATACAAACATCGAATTATTTTTTTATATAAATCGTAAAAGCAATTTGTGAAAATTAGCGATTTGGGAACCTTGATCGGTGTGTTACGGCCCCTAAAAAAAATTTCAATAGCATCCCCATTCTTATTTTATTTTTTGAAAGAGTAATCCGAGAAAAGGTGTAGTATACAGCAGCTGTCATAAGCCATTGTCAATTTTTTACTCTTTGAGTTATTGAATCGAGAACAAGAAGGCCCCGTTGGGTTACCGAATTGTTTTGGGAGATACGGATGCACATCTTTATAATGGAGTTTTGTTAGCGCCCTTTTGTAACCCTTACAACAAATAATAGCGATAGCCTATTTATCAGGGTTATTAATATAGGTACCTACTTCCTGCACATATCCTATAACACATGAGATTGAACTATGATATAATAAAAAGATACTTTATTGAAAATAAACAAAAAAAATATTAATTAAGTTTAGGTAGTAAGTATTTGAAAGTAGAGCTTAGAATTTCCAAACGAACTTTTTAATAGCTTCCGAATTATGCTTACAGATATGGTACCTATCATATACAATATTTCAATTTGCATTAACATTTTTCGCAATTTTGTTTAATTTTATTAAAATATAAGTACCTGAATAATAATTCTATCGAATCAAACAATTTTTTTTCGGTTAATTAAACATTAAAGTGCAATCTTCGGACTGGGTGTAGTGTAAATAGTGTAATGTTCCATAAACTACTTACCCTTCACAATTATTTATTATAAAATTTAATTTATTGGACTACTTTTTTTTAAAAAAACGAGCTCCAAAAACGTAATTTTAAGCCCTACAATTATTGCCATATTGAACTATAAAATCAGTTCGGCGCCATTTTTTTCCTGATCTATAAGAATCAATTGCCCATTATAAATCGTTATAGGTTGAGGTTATAGTTTTAGCGCTTGATTTAGATGCCGACAAAACACTAGAATAGACAAATTTTTTGAATAAGGCAACATTTTCATCACCTATTAAAAATCGGTCAATCGGCAAACATTTAGCGCCATTTTCTATTTTGTTTGGTAGCGTCTATTTTTGAACAAACTTTATGGATAAGAAAAATGGTTGACCTTTAAAATTAAAAAAAAAAAAAAACATTGAATATCTATTCATCAAAAAATCTAAAACGATTCAAGACAGTTATAAGTCCATAATTCAAATTTTCAATCTTAAATAAAAAAAAAAAAACTTACCAATGAACAAGTATAATATGAGCTTGTTTTCATTCCGTCATACACCAAACTTATCCACAGCCTCAAAACGTGATAATTTTTCCCCTTTTGCACGAACTAATATACCTAATCCCCCCATAAGTCTATCTATGCTTCCGCGCATGTTTCACTTGACGGCATCAAAATTAGGGGTCTCCAATTAATTAAGCGGATAATTATAGGCACCTGTAGAGTCAAAACAAAAACAAAAAAAAAAATTAAAAAATAAGAGCTTCGAGTTTTAGAAGTGTAAACGCGCGGAGCCAAAGTGTCACAATGACAGTGTTGCGCCAGATCGTGGTAGTCTGAAGCATCAACCCATTGGCATTGGGCTGATTGCGATCTTTGTTCGCATAAGATCGCGTATATAGCGAATGTCGCACCTGGAATTTCACCCCTCTCACTACAAAAAAAAAAAAAAACCGGCTCGAATGCTATATTTGGGGAGGCTTTTTTGTCAGAGCCTAGGAATAATGGAATCTGAGACGCGCGTCTACCCCTAAATCACCCTTTTTGGGGTTGATGATGCAGCTTCAGCCGTTACCGTTGCTTGTCGCCTGTCCGTATGTCTTTCTGTGACCTCGTTTTTTATTTACCCCTGTTGCGACCCGAATTATTTTATTAACGGAGTAAAAAAAAATACTTCGCAGTTTGGTTTACTTTTTACAAAATTTTGGTTCTTTGGAATACCTAGAAGTAATATTTTTTTCAACCAAATAAGCCTATTTAATAAATTTTATAGGTAGGTACTTGATGATGAAGCGATGTAATCTTCTGGTGCTGTTTATGAATGGTAATTGTCATAAAAAATGTATGTTCTGGCTAATATTGCAAAAACTATTCGATGACAGATCTGTCTATAACTGTCATACGGCAATGTTCCGTTTTCGAACTTATTGCATTCTTTTCGAGTTTCTGTGCCTTTTTAAAAATTAATACATTGCATGCCACGTGTATATTGGGAAAATATTCCACGAGGCCACGCGGTTTTCTCTTAATTTTTATTAAAAAGTGGCTGAAATGAGATTATATTGTTTATAGTATTTTTTTGTTTGTTTTCAGCTTTTCCCACCATTTTTTCTGGTATGTCAGTCATATATGACTGACGTGGCCCCGCAGGTTATTCTCATGGACATGGAGGGGGCCACGTCCAGTCAAATATGCCCGACGATTTTTTTCTATTGTTTCTATATGTATACCTATCTATCTAAATAAATTTGCATATGAATGTTTTAGAATTTTGGAATTTTTTTTTTCTGCTTATAACTAAGAAATAAATATTTTTCTTTGTATAATACCAAAATTATTATACCTTAAACCTACAATAAAACGGGTTTCTTAGCAAAAGAACAATACATTTTTTCTTATTATTCAAGATCTCAAATACGTATCGGAGGATTGGAGGGGGAACCATAATGAGGCACTTTTTGATTCACCCCGCCTCACCTGTAGGGGCAAGCTAACCTAACTGGCCTAACTTATTTTTATCAAATACGAACCTACCTTGTGTTGCACATCGTTGGATAACTTGTTGCTTTTCCTTATACAGTCTTATAGCAAAATCTCAAATCGTACGATTAGTTTTCGACATATCGGTGTTTAAAAATAAGCATATTTTTAAAACTTCCTAGTAATTTTGACTACCTATCTCTTGGAAAAAAAAATTCTGTCATAAAAGTGTAAAATACAACCAAATGTGTTTATTGCCTAACCTCTTACCTCTCCTGTCTTGGAGGCTTGCCCCCGTAATGATTTTTTCTAAAATGAGAAACTACTCCGTGTGATACCTCCTTTGAAAGGTTTTTTATACCTCTTTAGAGACATGACCATTTCATTCCAGCTTCAATATGAAACATGCTCACTTGACTCTTCATCTGGAAAACACAAAAACAATTTTGGCTGGCAAAGTTGAAGAGCATTCAACTATTCTATTAAAGCCCCATTAGACTTAATTCACTTGAAACCACGTTGTGCAGCTGACACTCAACAGCAAATCATAATTCAGCCATTTCTCGCCGGTATTCGGCAGTGCCCCACTGTTACACTTACCTTCAATAGTATAATCGTGTAGCAAATGAGATCCTAACCTATTATGGCGTACGGCTTCCCCGGGGGACACCAATTACCAAAAAGAAATAATCAAACTATTATTTGTTGCCCTGGATATCACTGAAACGCAACTTCAATTGTTGAGAGAAAGTTTTTTTTTTTTAAAACTCTTTATTGAGTATTGTGTAAAATGTGAACAATTGTGTACAAAGTTATTGAAAACATCTACAGCCAAATGCTAAAAGTCTCAGAACAAACATGCTCAACTAGAAGTAGCTTACCAAAATTCTGATTTGAAGGGCAGTTTAGGATCATAGCTCAGGTAATTATTTTTTAATAGCTTATTCCCCCACAATACCACAATAGTCTACTGCCGAATGACGAATATAAAAAAAGATAAGAAAAGAAAGGAAGAATAGCTTGTTTACATTACCCTGATTCCTTCTTTTCGTACTTCAGTCCTTCAGTGATGATTCATCAATTAGGTATAATAATTGTTTGGAATTTAGAATAAGATTGCCCTAGCTCATTGCCTAGCTCTAGACAAAAATTCAGAAATGTCAGAATGTCAGGTGAGTGTTTGTCATATTTTTGTCTTGACAAAAAAAACCAACCCAGAGCACGGTGTGCGGTGTGGTTGTTAAGGGTTGAATTTTTATTTTATTTTCGAGAGCAGATGTTTCAACAAGAAGAAATATATTATTATTATCATTTTTATCAATAGAATAACAAGATTAACAAGTGTATTTTTTAGGTCCTATGTTGGGCTGGTTTAATTCAATACAATAGTCATTTTAGAAAAGTCCACTGTGTATTATTCCTGGTCCAAGCTCCCTTTTCAGTTATCGAAGCAAGATTGGTGAGGTCAAAGCTGAAAACCACCTCATCTTTCTACAATAATATTGAGATAAACAAATCCTTCCATCTTTAGTGTATACGTGCACACACAAGGCGGATTTAGGCGATACCGAGCTTAGCGAGGCTTAGCAAGTCCTAGCGATGCGAAAAAGTGTGCATATACAAAGATTGTAACTCGCTTACGATTGTTTTTCTAGCTTCTAAATAGTCTTTCATTATGTATAACAAGGAAACACTGTGCGTAATTTTAAAATTGACGAAACGTATTTGTTGTTACTATTAGAAAATTCGTTGATCGTGAAACGTTTGTGGAGCAGGAAAAAAAGAAGAAGAAGGTGCTGGGCAGATCAGCGTATGGGAAATTCCATCATTTATTTCCGCAATAAAAGGAGGACCCGGAAAGATTTCATGGATATATCATGATCCATTTTTAAAAACGTAACCCAATCGGCGTCAAATCACAAACTATTTTGCCTTTTATCGCGCTGCTCCGATCGTCTTGCTCGGTCGCTAGTGTGCACCTACACTTACTTGCTGAAATGCACAAAACACCAATTTCAGATTATTCCAGGCTCTTGAATTTCACTTGTTCTTTTTGTTTTCGATAAACATCAATATTTAGTGCTGAAAAGTAGGTATTCTTCGTGTAGGGTTTCTGGGTTTTGGTAACGTTCAGCTCTGGCACAATTTTGAATACCTGGATCATCTATCCCATGTATAAGGAAAGAAACTGCTTCTTTTCCAGAAACGCGGCTGCTTCTTAGGAGTTCCATTTTTGCAAAATAGTACGATGTCATCGATTCAAATAGGATTTTCTTTCGATCCAGCATTGTTTGCAAAAGAGTCGCATAATCAGTATGATCTGGAAAACTACGTTTAAGAAGAGTTTTCCATTCTTCCCAAGTCAAGTTGAAGTTAGGTAAACTGTGGTACCATGTCTTCGCCATGCCCGCCAATCTTGACTGCATGTGGTAAATTGTTGTAATATCGTCCCAATGGTTAATGGCTTTTAATTGATCAATCTTGAAATGCCACTGGCGTGAAGTCAAATTATCGTTTTCTGGGGAGAATTCAGGTATATAATCACTTTTAACAGTTAATCTAGGCACTTCAGATCTACTTCCAATTGATTGTGTTTGTCTGGTTAATTGTTTGACCATAATTTTCCAACCTTTGGATTCGTTCCGGTGTTTTTTCAGAATTGTTTTCTTCAGGAGAATCCGAACCACAGGGATATGTAGCTGACGTTGCTGTCGCGTTGCTGTAAGGCACCTGAGCTTCAACAACTCGAAACCTTACATAATTTCCTGAAGTTGAATGATCCGGTTCTGGACGTTTCCTTGATTCTGGCGTGTATGTTCTGCCGGTTCTGCTAACAGGTGATTCTGAACGGTTTATTGAATAATTCTTACGTGTTATAGAACGGGAGCACCGCAATTTAGAACGTCTGTTACAGGTATCATCAGGCGATTTGGAACGTTTTCCATCACGTGATTTCGAACGTCTTCCTAAATCTTGTGAACGTGAACCTTGCCTTCGTGAATTCTTATTTCTATAACGTTGAACGTCGCTATCTCTATCGCTCTCAGAATCCGACCTCGAAGTATATACTGCCTTTTTCCCATCTTTCTAATAGTATATTTAACACAGTAAACACAAAACTTAAAATAAACTTGAACGCTTATTAAAGTTCAATAATTGAACATACAATAATTGAACATACATTTGAACATCATACTGAAGTCGCATGACCGGCCTGTTTCATTAAAATGAAGATTTGATGAGCGACGAGTGAAGAGTGAAAAGTTGAGGAGTGAAAAGTAAAAGTCGTTTTTATTTCAAAATAAATTTGCGTCTACTCCTTACTATTCATGAAGAGTTGATGTGTATATAGTATACAAAATAATACCCAATGAAAAGACACCTCCATAGTTTGTTTAACTGTTTAGTACTTTGCTCCAAGTCGTTATTCAGAATCATTTGAGGGAAGTAAATTTTTCTTCAGACATGCTGAATCTGGTGTTTGCATTGAAAAGTATATTTTCTTACCACATAGCTTTAAACAAATTTGTAGGTAGGTATATTGTGCCAAATGTCTTACCTTAGTCTCTTCCTATATAACTTTCTTTGCCTTTGTGACACATTTTCTTCATCGGAAGAAGAATCACTGCTAAATAGTAAATTTTCCATTATACATTATGCACTAAACGTATTTGAAATAGAAATGAGGGTCTTCGTGAACTCGTCAGTAAATCTTGACGAGTTGAGGAGTGAAGAGCATTTATGAAATGAACTTAAACATTTCGTGAACTAGCTATAGCTTCAGCTCGCCACTCTTCAACCCTTCACTCCTTCAACTCTTCAAAACTTTTATGAAATGGAATGTAACATTATGTCGCTCCTCACTCCTTCAACTTTTCATTTTTATGAAACTGGACCCGGAACTGTAAACTAATTTTAATCAAACGCCAACACATATTGTTAAAGTAAGCGTAAATTTCAGACTACCTCGCTCAAAAATATTCGTAATCATCTGATACTATTATATACAAAAACAACCAAACAAAGAAAAGGTAACCTAAACACTTCCAAGCACGTGAAGAAATGCTGGTGGAAACAAAGAAACCCCTCAACCCTTGGAAATATATTTTCATTTTTCGTCTACAATCGGATTTCAAATTTGATAATGCCATATTTTAGAAGAAAAAAAGTGGTAACGATGAAGTTCCATTTATTTTGAAGTACTTTTCAAATAAGCTCAAGAAAAATATAAAACGATTTAAATTATCAAATGAATTTGTAGTATTATTATTTTTCCTTTGACGACAAACATAGGTATTGGTTACAAAGATAAACCGTTGGAATGTACTTCTGACATCCTTCATCCTTCAATGTTTCTGAGTTTGATAATTTTAATGAACACTTATAAGTTTACGACTTATAAACAAAAAGATAAATATGATGTGGGAAAATACTGCGCTAGTGGGCATTCCATTCACTCGTGTCATATTTTGTTAATTATGAATATTTTTAACCTTGAAAAATGTACTACCAAGATTTTAGATTATCAAACGGAGTTTTCTTATCCATCTTAGTAGGCGACAATATGGAGTCTTAATCTACTTTCACCTATATTTCTCTAGACTTCATATAACTGTAGCAACCATGGCATAAGCGTTATCACCGTTTTCAGCTGTGAAATATACCGATGTTATTAATATAATCTAACAAGAAACTCCAATCAAAATTATTCCGTGCAAAGCAAGGTTAAAAATCAGTTGGTTCTTTTGAAAAAAAAATAGTCACTTTTCGATAATTTGACTATTCATTCCAAACAAATTGTGATAATGACCCCTTCGCAATACTAAAAATGATTAAAGAAAATGTCGCAGTAAAAAAAATCCCTGATTGTCTTTGAGATCCCAAATTAAGAAACAATGATTCAAATTCAGAACGTCACAGATCGGAAGAGAAAAGCCTAACGCAACCCAAACTCTGTTAAAAAAAACTAATCTATCTTCTAGGAAATACTGTAGTAGGTACTTCGAAAAAGAAAAGAATGCTAAAAATGAAAGGTGGACAAGAGAGTCTGGAGATGGGACGATATCGACATGTTTTCATTCTTGCCCACTTTTTACATGATCTGTTAATTTGATTTTGTTTGTCACTAGGCGAGCCTATTATTCAAAATATGTCTTAAAAAACACTCATCAGTTTCAAGTAAATGTTTCGCTAGGGATTCCCAGTCGAAATCCCAGTGCATTTTTTTTATTTAGTCCTTCAGCTGCTTTATAGGAAATTAATAGAAAAATGGAGTAAAATTGCATAAATAACTTCTAACAAAAGGTCTAGATTTCCTTATTTTTTTACATAGTAGGTTACATTGATCATACATACAACCAGCCTACAAAAGCGTTTTTTTAGATATATTAAATATTTATTGTATAAAAATATTGCTGAAGATCGCCTTTTTTTGCTCTTTTTTGAAAGCAAATATGGGCGATAGTTTTTTTTTTTTTTGAAAAATCGCTCTGTACGCTGGTAGGTTCAGGTTGAACCCTTGTAAGTTTTTGTTCCAAAAATGAAGTCTGTTATTGCTTTATTGAGACTGTCTGGGTTTTCGTGGGCACTGATTTGATGCATTTTTGACTAAAAGTATATAACGCAGCGTTAAAAATATTTATTGTAGTGTAGTTTTGTGTTTCATTAAGCTTTTTAATGCATGTCGCAATTGTCTAGCTTTTCTTGAACTTTCGTCTCGCGGTCTGTGACTATCTAGCATTTTGCCTGTAGTGGAGCCTTAAAAAAAAATGCTGAACATTTATTATCGTCTACCTAGGGATACATGGAACTAGTGGTAATCAATTTTTATTATCGCTCCATATAAAATAATTTCTGGCGAGTGCGATTGTTGTTTTTAATTTAGTTGGTCGCCAACGTGTTAAAAGTTAAGGTGATTTTGATTTCAATCCGTGACAAAATGAGACCATCGAAAAATTTACGTGAAAGGATCAGGCTTCAAAAGCAAAAGCGTGCTGCTGCTCTACAAGAAGCTATTGAAACGGGTCGGTTCTATCAAAAGTATATGGGTGTCCGTATAGAGTCGGAGCCAATAATAATTGATTTTTCGGACAGCGACGAAGGTGAAGACAAGAAGAAAAATGTGGGAAATAGCCCTGGTGGCATCTACACATTTGAAAAGCTATCACTAACTGAAGTACTTTTCAGCAAAAAGTACAACACACTAGGGCAGGTGTCTTTAGCGATTTATACTTGTGTCTTTTGGTATATGCTGTATCACTTCATAGTGCGTCATTTAATGAAATGACTCTTCAAATGTGAAGAGGAAAAACATCAGAAGAAATAAGTGGGCAGAGCTTGTTTTCTAATTGCCTTTGCTTCAAATGCCTTCTGATATGATATACCTACCCATCAAATTTGGATTATACATGCCTACTCAATTTTTTCTCAATTAGTGTCTGAAAATTTGCAATTTTAACCTTATAAATCTTATGGAGATTTTGTATGAAATATTTTTATAAAAATTGTGGAATAGATGATTTTTTCATGACAGTGTGTGTGAATTATTTCGAAATACTTATTAAATTGTTACGTTGTTTATGTTTATATTTATTTAAGTTATTTTTGATAGCAGGAAGAAATCAAAGTGCCAGTATTACTTTTAACTTTAAAAGGGTTTTCACAATAACGGATTTGAAATATTATGTATGAATGTATTCCTACTCAAATGCTTTGCAAAATGTTCAATTGAATTTATAAAAGGCCTATTTAAAATATATTGTTTCATATTGATAATATTTTTATGAATACCTGTAGATATCTAGATATGTATATATGTTCTTAATAAACTGAGTTTTTCAACAATGTGTTAAATTTGTTTTTCAAATTGTTTTTTTGTCATATTATACAGGGTCCTTAGATAAACTGACATATTTTGCGTGTAAATATCTGGACGAGAAAAGATAACGAGATGCGGATTGTTCTGGGAGAATAGGAATTTTTTAAAGTTTTTATTCACAGTATTGCCAAACCAAGTAGGATCTTTTATTCAAACAAAACAAACCGTGAGTAGGTCTTAGGCTCAGAAATGGAATTATGAAATTTTTCTCACTTAGATGCAAAAAAATCATGTATTTCTGTGAAATCACCTTTGAAAGCCTTTGTAGAATACTTCAAGCAATCAGAGGGACATTAAAGTTGCAGGATTTATTGAGTAGGGTCTTTCTATCAAACAGAACAAACCGCGAATGGATCTCAGGCTCAGATTGGAATTATCAATTTTTTTCTCACTTAGATGCAAAAAGCTCATACAAAATTTCTACTAATCACATTTGGAAGCTTCTGAAAAATTGTACGCTCCAGGAGACTCTAGTTCTCTCTTCAAGCAATCAGAGGAACTTCAAACTTACAGAATTTATTGAATAAGGTCTTTTCATCAAAAAAAAACATTCCGCGAGTAGATTTCAGGTTCAAAAGTGGAATTATGATTTTTTTTCTCACTTAGATGCAAAAAAATCATGTAAAATTTCTATTAAATCACATTTGAAAGCTTCTGAAAAATATTTCAAGCAAATCAGAGGGACTTCAAACTTCCATAATTTATTGATTAAGGTCTTTTTATCGAACCAAACAAACCGCGAGTGGATCTCAGGCTTCCGACAACTCATTTGCTAGAACTTAATGTTGGAGATTAACTATGGGGTATTCCATTTTTATGAATAAATCTCAGGCTTAGAGATGGAGTTATGAACTTTTTTCTGATTTAGATGCAAAGAAATCATACAAAATTTCTATTAAATCACCTTTGGAAGCTTTTGAAAAATACTTTAAGCAATCAGAAGGACTTCCAACTTTCAGGATTTATTGAGTAGGGTCCTTTTATCAGACAGAACAAAAAAATCATGTAAAATTTCTATTAATTCGAAAATTAGTCCAGTAAAGTTAAACATGAAAAGGAGGTCGTGCTGCAAAAGGTCTGATCGTTCTGAATTTTTTATATATTGGTAGGTAGGACCTAAACCAATATTAAAAAACCACATTTGCAATTTCCAAAGTACTGTGCGAGCGGTGGTGTACCCAAAAAACCATGAAATTTCCGGACTTTTTTCAATGTTTGCTTAATGTCTCAGTGATTTGCTATGATTTGAGACAAGGGTGAGCTCTATACAGCCATTGGTTCCCAAGATACAGTTCTTCGAAAATAGGCGATGCAAGAGCGGTTGAGAGTTGGAAGGCAGCAGCAGATATCCGCACACAAGTGTATGACAGCAGCCAGTATCATCCCTCGGACGATTTCTTCAAAAATGTCGATTCTGTCATCCCTGAGTCAGTGCAGCTATTCTTTGAGGCTGTTGTTCTCAAAAACAAGCGTGTCTTTTTGTCACGCTGTTGTACGACCTTGATCTTTTGTTTCCTCGCTTCTAATTGGAATTGTTACCTACTTGTTGACAAAATTTTGACTCCCCTTTTTCCACGCAGCTGGACATTATTTGTAAGCTAAAAGTGCGCACCTCTACTCTCAGGATAAGACGGCTCTACAAGATCGGATGGATAAAAGTGAATACGACATGTTCATAAAAGGATCCTCCACCATTCGCCGGTCTGACAAGTTTTGGTCAGACCTAACAATTGAAGAGAAGTTGATGGGATCCATGCAGCTTACGGTCGGTTGACCTAAGGAAGGGGAATCTCCGACAGTGTGCTGGCAAGATGGACAATAGGAATGGTGTTTATGGTGAACATATGTGAAGAAATTGAAGGTTTTTACAGCATTTCATGCCCTACTGGGGAGCAGCATGTAGACATAAGACCTTCTCGAATCATCCGAGATAACAGTGATGTGGAAGAACTCAAAAACTTGGGTTGCTCTTCACCCTCCATTTCCCAAAACTGACAGTTTATTTTCTTTCAGGAGTGGTTTACTGGCAGGTCCTGAGATTGATTGCCACACGGCCTAGAAAGTTGGAACGATGGGAGTGATAAAAATTGTAGGGCAAATGTACGACAAGGTAGTAATAAAATGGAAAAACAAAGTTACCACGGAATCGATCAACTTATCCGTTAAATTTCCGGACTAAAACAGAAGAATAGCTGTGGATTCGCTCACAATTTTCCAGCGATCCAGTGTGTATTGCAAAGCAATCTGAACAGGATGACTTCAGGTATAAGTTGGCCCCGAACAGGGGATGCGCAGGGGCTGTACTCCGCCTTCCCTCCTCTTTCCAGCCACACACCGATAGATGCCAGCACACTCACGTCGTTTTGGTTTGTGGCTACCTCTTGCACGAGATCGTGGATCGTGTGGCAACGTAAGAGCACAGCTCGAGCTCTTTTGACGCGTTATACCACCTACGGCCGTAACCAATTTGGGAACAACGTCTCCCCCGAAGATGTCAGCAAAAAAAAAAAGACCAAAACAGCGGAACGACTCCGGCGCTACGCAGTTCATTCCAGCTACGAATTGACGTTCGATGAATCCACAGTAATTCAAATTGCTCAAGAGCGTATTGGGCAATGAGAACAACAAGAGATGCCTAATAACTCTTTTTTGTCTTTCAGAAGCAAGAAGTAGAAGTGGCTGTTGCCGAAGAAGATGCGGATCGAGATATCGTCATGACGGCGCTTTCAAAAAGAACAGTAGCCGATCGGGTCGTCATAGTGGGAGAAGACGTCGACCTACTGCTCGTTCTTCTCCAATGTTTTAGGCGCTGATGCGACAAACCCCTAGTTCTACCTTCAGAAGAGCACAGAGGGCGAAGCTGGTTGCCGTCATTACTCTACGTTACGATCTCCTAAAACCACCAGGACTCCCAGAGATCATCAGGGACGGTACTATTCACCCACGCGTTTACCGGGTGCGATACCACCTCAGCAACGTTTGGCCAAGGAAAGACCAAAATCACCACACCCCTGAGCAAGAGTGAGAGATCTTCCTTCGGCCAGACGCTCCACCCCACAAGCCGTAAAAGAAGCAGGGATACTCTCGATTTCCTGAGGTAGGTATGAGACGTTTGTCACTTCAACGAGCATTAACCTCGCCAGTTTACCACCGACAGAAAATTCCGCAGGCCACCATGCAGCAAGGTGCTACCTCCAAGTGCAGAAGTGGCGGGGAGTCAACTTGAATCCTACTGATTTGGGGTGAAAGCTGTCTTCTCAAGGACTCACCCGCATCCCCACCACCATGGATCCCGCCCTTCTGCGATGAATTTTCTTTTTTCATCAAACATTTTCTTAACAATTACAAAAATAAATAAGTTTCAAATGTTTGATAAATAAAACCATAAAAAGAGGTGAAAACAGAAGTTGATTATTGAAACCCTTTTTTGGTTATCTGCCGTTTTTGAGAGAACCGCTGGACCTACAGGTACCGTCTGGCCTCAAATGAAAGGCAATAAAATTCACTACTACTTCATTCCATATAATATTTGACGTGATTTTAGAAGATATTTCACAAAATAAATGACCATTTCCAAAAATTTCACTTTTTGGGAAAAAATTGCCTATTTTCGAAAAACTGTATCTTGGGAACCAATGGTCCTGGTCTCAGATCGTAGCTTAAGTCTACTTTAGGATGTAGAGTGATATACCGGTCAGACCCTTCCTTCAGTTTCTTCACTGAGATATTGATCAAAAACTGGAAAAATTCCGAAAATTTCATGGTTTTTTGGGTACACCTCCGTTCCCACAGCACTTTCGAAATTGCAAATCTGGTTTTTTAATATTGCTTTAGGTCCTAACAACAAATAAAAAAATTCAGAACGACCGGACATTTTGCAAGCACGGATATACATCTTGATTGGCTTAATCACATTTGAAAGTTTCAGAAAAATACTTCAAGCAATCAGAGAGACTTCAAACTTCTAGGGTTTATTGAGTAGGATCTTTTTATCAAACAGAACAAACCGCGAATAAATCCCAAACTCGGAAATGGACTTATGAACTTTTTTCTGACTTGGATGCAAAAAAATCATACAAAATTTCTATTAAATCTCTTTTGAAAGTTTCAGAGAAATATTTCAAGTAATCAGAGGGACGCCAAACTTTCCGGATTTTTTGAGAAGGTTCTTTTTACAAACACAGAACAAACCGCGAATGAATCCCAGGCTCAGAAATAAAATTATAATTTTTTTTCTCCCTTAGGTACATGCAAAAAAATCATGAAAAATTTCTATCAAACCACCTTTAAAAGCTTCTGAAAAATACTTCAAGCAATCAGAGGGATTTCAAACTTTTGGTATATATTGAATAGGGTCTTTTTATCACACAGAACAAACCGCGAATAGATCTCAGGCTCAGAAATGGAATTATAATTTTTTTTCTCACTTAGATGCAAAAAAATCATGTAAAATTCCTATTATTCACATTTGAAAGCTTCTAAAAAATACTTCAAGCAATCAGAGAGACTTCAAACTTTCAGGATTTATTGAAAAAAGGTCTTTTTATCAAACAGAACAAACTGCGAATATATCTCAGACTCAAAAATGGAATTATGATCTTTCTCTCACTTAGATGCGAAAAAATCATACAAAATTACTAACAAATCTTATTTTGAAGCTTCTGAAAAACATTTCAAGCAATCAGAGGGACTTCAAACTTTCATAATTTATTGATTAAGGTCTTGTTATCGAACCAAACAAACCGCGAGTGGATCTCAGGCTTCTGACAACTCATTTGAAGTTTGCTAGAACTTAATGTTGAACATTAACTATAGGTATTCGATTTTTATAAATGGAACGAGGCTGGGGCATCCGCATATTCGAAAAGCGGCAAAAGCGCATTTTATAACCAATCATTTTACACTCCATATTTTATTTAAATATTTATTAAAATAAAATCCTAAAATACGCCGGCGAGAAAATGATCAACCCATGGGAAAAACCCGTTGCTAGGAGAATAATGTCGTAACCCGTTGCCATGAGCCATTTCTATTACTCATTATAGTTATTACTTTCTTATCAGTGCCAGGAAGCAATTTAATTAATGGCAATGAACATGAATAATTACCCATAACATAACGGCGTTGACATCAGCTTTATTCCTGTACCAACTCAGAAATGTTTTATCGAAATAGGTGAAAATATACCCAGGTATTCCACTTAAAATAAGAAAAATATGACAATTTTCGGTCAAAGTGGAAGTGACAGAAAACAATTGAATACACTCTTTAAAAAAGGAAAATATTTAAAAAATATTCTGCCTTAATTTCTGCCACCGTAGGTTTTGAACTATGAACTCTTATTGAAAGAATTTATAGTGTTCAATAGGTGACTTTTATTGCGGAATTATTTAATCGAATAATAAATATACCGGGTGTTTTTCAAAACCCGCTCACGCCTGTAACTTTTTTATTTTTACAAATAAACAAATGAAATTTGGTGTGTTTATTTATGACTCAAATGTGCATTATTTAACGTCTTCAATTATTTATTATCACTTCCTGTCACTGTTCTGTGTCCTGGCAATAGCTGGACATTCGGTAAGGACATGGATGGAGGTTTCTTCATCCTCCAAACAGAAATCTGCACTCAGGGTAATCTATGATCCCCATCAAGTGCAGATGTCTGTTGAGATGACAGTGTCCGGTGAGGAGTCCTATCAGCAATTTGATGTCCTTCCTTCCAAGCTCCAGGATAACCTTGCTCTCGCTTGGCTTCCTGGTTCACATTAGCAGTTTGGCCTGCCTCATTCCGCTACAGCTCCTCTAGAGCTCCTCCGCTTTGCGGAGCATTGCTTCCTTTAGAAATGCCACTGCTGTCGAGTATGGCAGGCCTATTACTGGTTCAGGACCCATTACTGCCGAGCCTTTCCTCGCCAGAAGGTCAGCCTCTTCGTTACCTAGAACATTGGAATGTCCCGGACCCATACGAGGTTGACCCTGTTGAGTCTGGCTATAGTGCCCATCGTAGTTTTACTCTCTGCCACTATCGTTGAGTCCACTCTTTCGGATGACAGTGCCTGCAGTGCCGCTCTGCTGTCCGATAAATATCCTTATTTGTAAAGGCATATTGGAGGTTTTCGTGACACATTTTAGGATGGCATAGATCTCTGCCTGGAAGACGGGTGCGTACGAGCCAAGGGCATAGGATAACCTAGCGCCTGTGGGTTGCCCGTAGACCCCTGCCCCTGTGCCGTTACCCGTCTTTGAGCCGTCTGTGAACCAGACTACTTGGTTGGCGGGCCTCGGCGTGTCTGCTGTGTTCCCCCACTCATCCCTACTGGGATAGGAGAATTTGAGGGGTACACGGTTGGTAGGTAGAGTCTTATCCCGTTTCATCAGCAGGGCTGAGCAGCTTTGCGTTGCCCTTCGCCAAATGCTTATATGTCTCCAAGGACATTTATTGTCCCTTAGGTGTCAAAGTCCCTGCAGCCTGTGTTCCGACCTCAGGGCTTCGTTTTCCAGGAATAGGTGAAGAGGTGGTAGCCCGACCAGCCTTTCAATAGCTCTGGTTGGGGCCGTCCTCATAGCACCAGTTATCCCAATGCAGGCAAGTCTCTGGACACTGTCTAGCAGAGCCCTGGCCTTGGCCGTCTTTGTGCCAGGCCACCAGACAATGGCACCGTAAGTGATAATGGGTCGTATGATTCCCGTGTATATCCAATGCAGGATTTTGGGTTCCAGGCCCCACGTATTGCCAAAGGCTTTTTTACACACCCATAGAGCGTTATTGGCTTTCTTGACTTTACTGCTTAGGTGCTCCCTCCAGGTTAGCTCTGAGTCTCTAGTAATCCTGAAGTATTTCACTGACCCAGAGTGTCTAAGCCTACGACCGAAAAGGTTGAACTCAGGTATTTGTCCCGGTCTCCTTTTCCTTGTGAAAATTACCATCTTGGCTTTGTCCAGGTTCACGTTCAGGCCCTCTGCCCAACACCAACGTTCCACCAGGCCTAGGGCCTGTATCATCGGTCTGCCCAGCCGTTCTGTAGTCTAGTCCTTCAGAAGAATGACCATTTCGTCGGCATAGGCCTGAGTGTGATATCCCGCTTCGTTCAATTTCCGCTAGAGTCCGTGACAGCACCCCTCCTTGAGGGCAGCCCCTGGCTACCTCGGCTTCTGCGGGTTTGTTGTTGATTGTTGCTCTAACTGTGCGTCTTGACAGCATGGCCCTAATCCATTCCATTATGGAGTGGTGAATACCACGCCTGCCCACAGCTAGGCATATCGATTCGAAGGACGTATTGTCAAATGCGCCTTCTATATCCAAGAAGACTCCCAGGGTGCACTGTTCTCGGTCCAGCGTTCCCTCCACTCTGTCAACTAGCTTGTGAAGCGCCGTCTTCGTAGACTTGTCCGCTTGGTAGGCATACTGATTATGGTGCAAGAGAAATTGCACCAGTGCCTCTTCTCTGATGTGCCGGTCTACCACTCGCCTGCAGGTAGTCCGACTTTCCCGGTTTGAGGATAAACTCTCTCCCTCTGACTGCTCTCCAGGCCTTCGGTATGTTAGGTATGTAGCTCAGAGCTGAGCAGTGTCTAAAAATAGCCAAGATTAGGAGATATAGGCTTTCAGGGGCCCTTTGTAGGAGCCCCGGAAACACCCTATCTTCACCTGGCGATTTGAATGGTGAGAAGGTGTCTATATTCACTCTTTCAGATGTGATGACCTTGGACGCCAGGCCACAGCATCTCTGGTCCTTTGGGGATCCATGCGTGATCCAGGGAACTTCCCTGAGGGAAGTGTGTCGGCAGGAAGAGGTCTAACGTCTCCTTCGCGGAGATGGTGTATCCCCCTCCTGGTACAGCTAACGCCCCTATCTTCGTGCATGGGTCTTTTTTTGGGACTTGCAAACCTTTAAACTTCTCCTAGTGAAACATTAGAGCACAGAAAACCTAATAATTACATTATAATCAAATCATCAATTCGTCCTTCTGCAGAAATTGCGCCAATCACACATTCATGTTGCCAAGCTGGCACTCGACTTTATTCTTGTATTTTCTGGGGTGTCGAAACTGCTGGAGGTTGTAGAAGCGCTCCACTAGCCATCTTCAATTCTGATGTAGCTTTTATTGCGATTAACCCATTAGGAAGGAAATTAAGTTCATTGGTGATATTTTAAGTTGAATCACACCAGAATCTGGGGTACCACTAGATATTATCACTGTCATCATTATTTTCCATCAAAATTTCTTCGGCTTCATGACAGTTTGTGTAAACATACTCACGTGTACCTGTTTTCGATGCCCCTACTTTGCCCTGCATTCCCATGCCCCATCTTTCATGATTGGATTGATATGCCTCTTCCATCCCCAAACCCGAAAAAAAAGTTTCCAATTTTCCGACGATTTCGCATTTAACTAATTACTTAGGTAACTTTTTGGGCACCAGGGAAAACTGGTGCATAATTCACGACCAGAAATAGAGCGCCGGTATTTCAACGCTTTTATAATTTACCGAGAAATCTAAAATAGAGCGATTTTGGCTGTCAAGGGCTTTCATCAAATCAGAGCTGCTCAATTTGAATTTCACCGAGAAGAGAATATATTTCACATCTTTGCAAGCACGTCCAACAAAATAATTAACCGTGATACATTTTATAGTGTAGAAATGATTGGACTCGTTAGGATTTTCATTTTTTTTACGTACGGAAAGAATTAATTTAGTGTAAATTGCCTAGATAGTGGACACAAACATTGTGTAGACCTGACACAATTAATTGACAGGCATTACCGAAATTTTTAGACTGTCCGTTTGCGCGTTTGCTGACTTTACTGAAATGTCAATACGGTCTATATTGTCCGTTAGCTATTACAAAAATTTTAATATTTTTTCTAGACTGATCGTTTGCTGACATTAGAAAAAATTCAACGCCTACTTTTTTCTAGACTGTCTGTCTACTGTCTATTTGCTATGGCATTCAGAAGTTCTATTGTCTTTCCCTATTGTCGGTTTGCTAATTTTGAGGCATTTTTAAACCCTACTCCTAAAATGTAATATATTTATAATAATTTATTCTGAAAAGCGTTGGAATTTTGTTGTGAATCCCTGTATACATTTTTATTCAATTCCCTCCATCATTTTGCGATAGGTATATCAGAAAACCTCGGAAGCCAAACGTGATTGAAAATCGAGTGAAATGTTTTTTCCTATTGTTTTCTGAGATACGTACGTAAATTGCTCTAGATGCACAAAAGAACCGATAAAATTGGACCGCGATCGAGTGCCGCACATGTCAACATAAAAACCGAACATTTTTATTGACTCTTGGATTAGGTATAAATAGGAAAGTGGCGGAAGGTAGCTACCATTCTGTTCTCATTCTAGATTAATAAAAATCACGACAAGTATCGACTATTGATAATAATTGTTTGGTAAGTTCTTGTTTTTGTGTTCTATAATTTGTGTAATATTATTATGTGACATAAATATGTGATGAAGAAAGTTTCGCTTCGTAAGTACCAACTTTTGATTTTTTTGAGCCTGGTGTCAGAGGTTTCGTCGAATTTTGAAATTTCGAGAGTTTTTAAAGGATATATTTTATCAGCAAAAGTTTGTGGATGTTGCATTTACATCCAAATCTCGAAAAAAAATTCAATGTTGAAACGAAAACTCAAAACTTTTTGACAGTATTTACTTAGAATTTGGCCTCACTAATTAACTGCTTGGTCTGATATTTTATAGGGTTTTACGACAAAGTAAGTTGAAAAAAAGTAATTAAAGGATGTTTTAATAATGATTTTTTTTAAATAACTTGGTTTTAATCGATGTATTTTTGACTTAGGCCGAGATTACTCATTTTCTTATTGCATTATTCTTGAATCCTAATTCAAGTTACTTACCAGTTTTTTTTTAAATGAGATCCTAATTCAAGTTACTTACCAGTTTTTTTTTAAATGAGGGCATTTCGGCATTTGTTCAAATCCCTATTTTTCAATAATTAATTTAATTTTTAAAAATCAAATTTAATTAGGTGATATAATCTACACTTGTAATGGCTTGAATATGTTTTTAGCTTGTTTTAGCCATGTTTCAAAATAACTTAGAAGAAACCTCCTGAGTACCTACTGCTCTGAATGCTGTAAAAATATGTTTTGGGGAAAGTCATAACAGTTAAAAAGGAAAAAAGAACAATTTCTAGGCTCAGTAGACCTGCCCCCCCCCCCCCCCCCCCAGTTGATAATTTTTATCCAAAACGCTAGCCCTCGTTCTCCAGAGCTAGCGCAACCTAGCGCAACTTTTTCGAAAGCTAGCGCAGCTACAGGTCAAAAGATATGTGGCTTTATATTCGGAGGGGGCTAGGGTGACGCTAGCCCCCCCTAGTTATTCGATCTTCTCAAAAATGCTGGCGCACATTCGTAACACCTAGCGCAGCCTAGCGCAAGTTGTGTCATAGCTAGCGCAGCTATCCTAGCTGTCATACAGGGTGGACAAAAAAAATCATGAGCCCCTACAAGTGACAAGGGGCTCATGATTTTTCTTGTCCACCCTGTATGACAGCTACGATAGCTGCGCTAGCTATGACACAACTTGCGCTAGGCTGCGCTAGGTGTCACGAACTTGCGCTAGCCTTTTGAAAAGGATTTAACAACTGGGGGGGGCTAGCGTTGATCTAGCCCCCCCCGAATAAAATACCTGTATATGTTTTAAAGGGGTAATGCGGTTGCTCGAATTTTACCTGCGCTAGCCTGCGCTAGCTTTAAGGAAGCTTCATATATATTTTTGAAAAATTAAAAATCACTTGTAGGGGCTCATGATTTTTTTTGTCCACCCTGTATGACAGCTACGATAGCTGCGCTAGCTATGACACAACTTGCGCTAGGCTGCGCTAGGTGTTACGAATGTGCGCCAGCATTTTTGAGAAGATCGAATAACTGGGGGGGGGGAAGGGCTAGCGTCACCCTAGCCCCCCCCCCCCCGAATATAAAGCTACATATCTTGTGACCTGTAGCTGCGCTAGCTTTCGAAAAAGTTTCGCTAGGTTGCGCTAGCTCTGGAGAACGAGGGCTAGCGTTTTGGATAAAAATTATCAACTGGGGGGGGCCAGGTCTACTGAGCCCAATTTCTAACAATTTAAGTCACTAGTAATTGGAAAAAAATGTAATAAATAATCAAAATTATTCGAATTTGTGAAATGTAAATATCTAATAATTAATTAAGATCACTGACACGTTATATTAATAGACTTTTTTCCTTTTAAACAATTGTGACTTTCCCAGGCGGAAGTTTCCCCTAAATTATTTTAAAATAGGTACCTACCTATGGCTAAAAGCAGCTGAAAAACATATTCATTCGTGTAATAATTATTCAGAATTCTAAATGGCTTCAAATTTTGTAATAAAACAGGACTGCATATTTAAAAAAAAATAAGTTGATGATGAATTCTGGTAAACGAAATGTCGCAGTGAAAATATGTGAACGCCATCTTGTTGAGCCTAAAATCTGATAACGGAAAAGTGTTTTTTATTTTTTAATATCTGTCAAAATAACGTCAGAAATAAATAGGAGCCAAAATAGAAAAAAATAACATTTAAAAAAACAAAAAAAAATCAAAATCCGAAAAAGAGTCAAATTGCCCAACTTTTTCCTAATCTAACCACCATTGTAACTTCAACCGTTCCCCAAGTCCTAATGCTATCCCATCCTCACTTGGACACACTAATATAGTAATATTATTAGTCTATCTTTTGGCATTTTCTAGTCCATAATTCATTTTTCTTTGACCCTATCCTTCTTCTCGCTTTTGTTTGTCCATTCTTGTAATCCTATTTACCCAGACCCAGTTTTTTTGGATATGAATTATAGTCTTCTCTATTTCTCTCCATCCCCTAAGTACGGCTCTCTTCTTTTGTGGCTTGGTGTTAATATTCTCTTATTATTCATCTGGGTTTTTATGTACGTCAAGTTGCCCCTAAGATTTCTTCATTGGTCAGTCTCTTCTTTGTCTGGCTGATATACCGACCCGATTTATCGCTGATAAGGATTCTGGCCTTCAGAAAAAGGCAATAAGCATTTTTGCGTGCTCTGACATTCTGTAGATTAGATTGGATTAGATTGTGTTAGGTGCGTTTAGGTGATGGACCTCTCTGCACTGCAACCTGAATCTATTGTGCTTCCCCTTTTTCTAGTAGGTTCCCAGGTTGAGACTTTTCGCGAATCTCACGATTTTTCCGGGATTGGTTCGTTTAACGTCCGCAGCAGTCAAATGTATCTGCTCCAGATGAATGAGTCTTCTGTGACATAATGCTTCGCATTTGCAGAGTATATGTTCGGCAGATTCGGGTGCTTCTTTGCAGAAGCGGCAAATTTCTGATTCAACTTTACCCATCTTTTTCAGGTGGTAGCCAAGAGGGCAGTGGCCGGTGAGAAGACCCGTATTGAGCCTCAAGTCTGGTTTGCTGAAATCGAGTAGTTCCTTGATATTTGATTTCACTTGAAAGGCCTATTTGTATTCAATCCAGTGTTGGAGCTATTAAGTTGAGCTTCCTTTTCCTTGTGAATGGTACAATTATTGTCTTGCTAGAATTCACCCTTAGACCCTCTTGCAAGCACCAGCTTTTGATGATGTTGAGTGCATTCTGCATGAGTTCACTAATGATCCTATCATGCTTGCTGACATTCTGTGTTTGATTTCATTTTTTATTTAATAGGTAATTAGATAAATTAGATAATGGATTATCAATTTCAAGTTCTGGTTGGGTCCAAGTGTTGAGAGTGGGCTAATTCTGACACTCTGAGGATCAAATTACATGAAATCTTCAGTGGTGCCAACCGCCTATTGAGCTTTATTCCAACCCAGCAGAGAACCGTACATTTCTCCACAAAATGTGCGTCGAATCGGGAATTCGTATACTGGATGGTTCCGAATTCTGAAACCATTATTGGGACAGTTTTTTAGGCGGGTTGGAACCAGAGACATGTGAGGGAAATAGAATGCGCTTAGACGACTGCGCATCCGATTAATTGGTAACGCATAGGGGGCCGCCATTTTTATCACTTTTCACAGTTTTTACTTATCTCGTTTTCGATTGGTAGATCTAGTGCAGTTTTTTTTTTATTTCTGTCTTTTTCTTCTACAGAGGTTGATGAAAAAGGATGAAAATACACTCAATGCGCATTAAATTTACCAATCGAAAACGCTATTAGTTTTTACGTTGACACCTTCAATCTGACAAATTTTTCACAACATAACCTTACTTTTGGTTGGTTACAGATTGTTGTTGTTGGCGATTTTTCCTGCTTTTTCTGAGATATTTTTATCAGAGTGGTGTTTTAAAAGATTTATTTTTGTTATTTCTGCTTATTTTTGGAGGTATGAGCTGTTCATAACTTATTTTTCCAAATCCGAATTTGACAAGTGATAAAAATGACGGTCCTTCAAATTCGGCCAGTTGCGCAGGATGGACCCTTATTCTATTCTAACCAACAACTCTCTTATATCTCTGGTTGGAACAGACCTTATATCTTCAACGGGTTTGCCGGCCGCTAGAGGGCGTTTCTCGAATTGAACAATACTGAGAGCTTCAAAACTTTATGAAAATAATTTCTAGCACTTTTTTGAACAGAATCCAGTGACGTATTCAGTACTTTTTCTATTTGGCCCCAATATCGAGATATTGCTGCTAACTTTGTAAATAAAATATATCTTTAAACTTGAGATAATATTTCAAATTAATCATTATTATCATCTCGTAGTCTAGTGAATGTTTAGTATCGATTAGGATTAAGCAATAGAACTATGTGATTTCAATCAAATTTATTTGTGTTTCGGTAGTAGAACTGGTCTTGTTTAAAATTCAATGTCGGACAATAATTCAAGCAATAGAATTTTGATCAATTCACGTTCGTTATGTTCAAATACCAACTGATGTAGTTTATCAAAAGTTTTTGGTTTATTATACTTAGGACAATGAATTTGAATCAGTAAGTCAGATTACATTATATTATTGAAATTATCAAGCAAAGATAAGTTAATCCTTTTCGAAAGCAAAGCTTTATATATTTATTGCTTTAGATTAGTTAAACTGATTTTTCAATAGGCATCGATATCGAACTATTTTATAGGATTCAAGCCGCACTGCACCCGCATTTTATTGAGACATAAGACTTGGAACCATCTTAAATAATAGAATCATTGTCAATGCCTGATATTTCTATAAATCACAAAAATATTCAGGGTGTTTTCTAATTGAATGTCAATATTCAAGGAGGCGATTTTTGGGTCCACTTTGGGAAGAAAACTTTCTATAAACCTATGTTTAAACGTCTTGACTTTTGAGAAACAGGGTGATAAAGTTTTCAGAAATAAATAATTTATTATTAATATCCCTAACACTACTTCAGATATTTTAATGAAATTTGGCATACATACCCCCAGGGAAAACAGTCCACCCCGATTTATTGGATTAGGAATGATAATCTGAAAAAACACTCGGATACGTCGATTTTTGATTTGAAGGGGAAACATTTTTGAGTTTTTTTCATCCCCGTAGCTTCAACCCCCTAGCTAGGGGGGAACAACCCCCCAAATTTGAATAGGTGATGGGGGTCGAGTCATATCTTTTTTTGAAGCTCTCATCGATTTCTTTATGACCCTAAAATTTCATCTTATTATTTTCATCCGTAACGAAATGACAGTTTGTCAAAATCTTGGAAATAGACTATTGTTTTAGTAGGAGTAAAAGCTGTACCTACTTACCTTCCTTAATAAAAATACCTACAATTTAGAATTCACGTGTACAACTAATTAATAATAATAATAAAAAACTTTAATTTTAAGTATTTTTATTGAGGGAGGTAAATATCGCTTTTACTCCCACTAAAACAATAGTCTATTTCCAAGATCTTGACAAGCTGTCATTTCGTTACGGATTAAAATAATAAGACAAAATTCTAGGGCCATAAAGGACTCGATGAGACCTTTAAAAAGAGATATAACACCACCCCTATCCCCTATTCAAATTTGAGGGGGTTGTTCTCCCTCTAGCTAGGGGGTTGAAGCTACGGGGATGAAAAAAACTGAAAAATATTTCCCTCTCAAGTCAAAAATCGAGGTGAACTGTTTTCCCTGGGACACCCTGTGTACGTACTATGTATCAAGAGGCATTTTTTATTGTACAACCTTTTTTTAAATTTCCACCAGTGGCGTTCGTACGGAATTTGACCTGCCTATTTTGGCAGACATTGATGGTACGCCACTGATCAACTTTGCTCAGAAATGATTGAGGAATTCAAAAATAACTTTCAATCTAAGAGAAATCAGTGGCGTACCATCAATGTCTGCTAAAATATGCTGGTCAAATTCCGTATCACCCTATATCTCAAAAGTAAACAAGTCATATAAAGTTTTCTTTTTAAAATGAACCCAAAAATCAACTCCCTTATTATTGACATTCAATTAGAAAACACGCTGTATAATTACTGCAGTCTTTTGGCAATTTAATAAACGCAAATTGCAATTGTTAAAATCGGGACAAAAAATTTGTAAGCTGTTTAAAATTGGGAGAAAACGGTACTGAGTAGGAGTGATTTCAGACGAGGTGTGTCATTATTAAAAAGTTAGCAACAACTACTCGAGCAAGGTTCAGACACCAAAACTGTCATACAACACTTTATTGACCATGACCGAAGGTACATCTTTTGGCGAGCCCTTCGCTCTGAACATTCCAATTCATATCCGCTTTATCAATTATACATCCGACATGATATCGCGTTTAAAATTAATTACAGAGCAGGACAGAACAGAACAGTCCTTTTAAAATAATGGAAATATCGTTTTCCTCGCGCTTGGTTCGTATTAAAAATTCCAATTTATATTAGTGCGGTGACAGTTTGATATTTGAAAATATTTAAAATTTCATATGACCCGGGAATCCGTAAATAGTTTACGCTCCTAATGGCAATTTCGTGTTCGTCCCGGTGTCACGTGCATTTCAGATCAACCCAATTATTCCATTCCCGGTTTGCAAGCTGAATTTAACTTGTCTATCCTGTCAGCGGACATGCACGTTTGAATTAGATATGATACTAACACTATATTGTGAACGCATATAATTAATCATTATAAATTAGAAAACTGTATTTATTCTTGTCATATTTCAACCTGCTTTTGACATATACAAGAGACAAAACTTATAGGGTCCGAAACAGTGATATTTGAAAATATGTTTATATTTAGTTTAGGCATATAGCTTTTCAGAATTTAAAACTGTATTCGTATTTTCATATATTGTAAGATTTGTAGGCTAGTCCCCTCTCAGATGCCTCTCCCAGTGTTTTGGCTTTGCCTTTCAGACATCCTATAAGTACACACAAAATCCCATAGAAACGCATAATTTCCATTTTTTTAGGAAATTTATTGGAGTTTAGAATTTCTTCTTCTTCTTCTTCTTCTTCTTCCATTCCATATTGCTTTTTCTATCGCCCAGAACTAGACAGTGTCAAAGGCTTTCCTAAAATCGATCAATGCTAGTTGTAATGTTATATTCGGTCGTCTTTTCATTTAGTATTCTTACTGTGTGAAGATATTCTAGCTCTGTAGCTCTTTTTATAGCCTGCTTGTTCTCCAGGTTGGTAATCGTTGAATTTCCTTTCTATTTTCCTATAGTTTTCAAGATTTGATGGGTCCCCCCTTTGTTATATCAGAACGACGATGGCACTCCCCCATTCGTGTGGTATTTTCCCTCTGTTAGAAATTTATTGAAAAGTGTTTTTAGTTGTTTTACAAGGTACCTATTCTCCTGCCTCCTTCAGTATTTCTGGTAGTATATCGTCCATTCCTAGAGCTTTTCGATTGTTTAATTGGCTTAGCGCTTTTGCAATTTCTTCCTCTACTATATCAGGGATCTCTTCTGACCCAACATTTAGGATTTTGGATGTTTCGCTTTCGGTTTAAAATATCTAGTGGAAATCAGTTTCAACAAACATATTCCTATTAGGAAGAATTCAAAAATAATAGGACCACTATTAGCTTTTGCATTCTATGGAAAAAGTTCGTTGTCCAGAATCCAGAAAACCCGAATTCTTTATCCTTCATTATCGACATGACATTTTGACAAAATTAAAGAAAAATATTGCTAAGACATACGTTCAAAAAACCATAGTAATCTTTGATTGGTTTTTCTTTACCCGATATTTAAGTATTAAGGAATTACCTAATTTGGTTCATTTAAAATTCAACTTTAGTCTATAATATAAAAAAAAGTTTATTTTAAAAGGTCAGTTTGGGTTAGTTTTCGCAAAGTGATAAAATATAACGTATGCACATTATTTTCGGTAGTAGAATAATTGCTACTATAAGTTGCTTAGTATTATGATTATTTATTACACTGAGACGTTGCATATGCAAAAACGGTCATATCGCCTCATTAAAATAAAGTCAACCCAATTATTGCACAAACATTAAGCGTGATAATATAAATGAGTGTATAAAATAAATACCTACGTCGACTAATGTTTGTGGAGACGTTCAATTTTTGAAAAAAAATATTGAAAATTCTTTGGTCAAGAATTAAATAATGATTACAAAAAGAAAAATAATTATTAGAATCTGGGGTAAGTTCGATTTATAGAGATTTTCATACAGTTATTAAATTTATTGTTCACTTTCTGTTTACTATTACAATGTATCTACCTCTGAGTGATAACAATGGTTATTGACACATTTTAAACAAATCTTCACTTAATCACTAATTACCTAATTATTTCAATTTGTCTAAATAAAATTATGTCAGCCTTCACGATAAATAAAGTATTTTTCCATGACTTTTTCTGTTTTCTTCTTCTTCACAATAAACAATTTCCGCTTTTCATTGAAGTCTATTTCCATTTTATGTCCAAAGTCTTTCAAACTTTTTTCTTTTTTCGTCTGTTGTGTTGTGTTCAACTTTTTTATAATCCACGTAGTCATTAGTGTCTTCAGATTTTATACGTATTTTTTGACTTATTGCTTTTTTCTTTTACAACAATTCTATTTGGCCTTATCCTTCTGATATCGCGACGTTTCCAGGTTTCTATCTATTACATACGTGTTTCCACGTGATTGTTTTTTTCTTTCGTCTCTTGTTCCATATCTGCTCTCTCCTTGGTTCCTTTCAGCAATTTAGTTTACTTCAATAATTTTTCTTTTCTGTTTTTTTTTTGGTATAACATTAAAATCCAAAGCTTCCAACTTCGGCTCACCTTTCCATTTCCACATTCCCACATATGCTGACTAAAAAATATTATATACTTATATATGAGTTTTTCTTATTTGTCTTATTTATTTATTTCTTAACAGATTGTATTCTTAATCTATCATTTCCCCATTAATATATCTTACTTGTTCTCCATTCAATTTTTACGTTTTTGTTCCCTGCTCTTTCATTAACGTCTACAGTTATTATTTTTTTATACCACTGGTATCTACTTCGTCGTTGCTCTGTGGAAAACATTATTTTTCTTAGTTCTCTTCCGGTCACTATCTATCATAATCTATCTATCTATCTTTTCAGCCTTCTTCAGTCCATTTTTGGACGTAGGCCTCCCCCAGTCTTCTCCATTCCTCTCTGTCTGTTGCCATGTTCATCCACCTGGTTCCAGCGTGCTTCTTCAGGTTATCAGCATACCTCATCCGGGATCTTCCTGCACTTCTTTTATTCTCCCAAGGTCTCTAGCTTAGAATACAGTTATTCGATCGATCGGTCGTCTCTTTGTCTGATATTGTGACCTGCGAATTTCCATTTTAATTTTGCTACCTCCTTTCTAACGTCTCTTACTCTCGTTGTATTTCTTATCCACTCGTTCCTTTATTTATCTATCAGTTTCACATGTAACATTTATCTTTCCATTGATCTTTGTGCTTTTGTTATTTTATCCATGTTTGACTTTGTAAGTGTCCATGTTTGGGACCCATAGGTGAGAACAGGAAGTATACATTGATTATAAACTTTGGTTTTGAGGTATTGTGGATATTTTCTATTTTTCAAGATGTAGCTTAATTTGCCAAATGCTGCCCAAGCTAATCTAACTCGTCTCTTGATCTCTGCTGTTTGGTTTTTTTTGTTGAGTTTAATAATCTGTCCTAGATTGTATATATATTCGTCGACTTGTTCTATTTTTTCATGTCCTATTCTGATTGTGATGTCATCGTCTGTGTTCGTTATTGTTTTAGTTTTGGCGTAGTTCATATTGAGACTTATGTTTTCAGCTGCTGTGTCAAATTCTTCCAGCATTTCCGTCAGTTCTTCTTTCTTAACAGTTATTAGGGCGATATCATCCGCGTATTTTAAGTTGCTCAAGTATTGTCCGCGAATTTTTATACCTTTTTCTTCCCAGTCTAGTTTTTAAAAACATCTTCCAGGGCCTGATTGATATGTTTGGGTGATATTGTGTCGCCCTGTCTGACACCTCTTCTTATGGGTATTGGTTTTGTTCTCTCATGGATTTTAACAGTTGTTGTTGTTTCGTATGTTGGTTATTAGGTATGCGTATCTGTAGTATATTCTGCTATTAATTGATGAGCTCTTTACTGCCCAGTGTTCAACACTATCAAAAGCCTTTTTGGTCGATAAATGCAATATATAGTGGGATGTGATATTCGTTGGCTCGTTCTATTAGGATTTTCATGGTTAATAGGTGGTCACTTGTATTAAAACCCTTTCTGAAGCCAGCCTGCTCTTTCGATTGATGACCATCAAATTTTATTGTTAGCCTGGTGGTGAGAATTTTTGTGAAGAGCTTATAAATTACATTAAGGAGTGTTATAGGTTGATAGTTTTTCAAGTCAGTTCTATCACGTTTCTTATAAAGGATGATGGTTATGGATTCATTCCAGTTGTTTGGGATTTTCTTTTCTTTCAGTATCTTAATTAGGAGGGTATGGAGAGTATTGATAACCGTTTTTCCACCGTATTTTAGCATTTCTGCCGTAACTCCGTCTTTTCCAGGTACTTTGCTGTTTTTCATTTCTTTCAGAGCCCTCTTCATTTCCGATTTGCTTATTTCGGGTTGTAGTTCTGAGTTTACATTTTTTATTTTAGTTTGTAGTTGTTTTACGGTTTCTTCCCGTGGTTCCTTTTTTGTGTGATATAGTTCTGTATAAAAGAGTTGTCTGATATTTATGATATCCTCCTTGATATTAGTTTCACGCCGTTCTTGTCTTTTATTTCATTTATTTCGTATCTTCCTAATGTCGGTCTTAGGCATTTCATATTCCTGTTATTCTCTATGACTCTTTCTTTTTCTATTTCTTGGTTCTTTCTTGTGTTTTCTTTTATCATTTTCCTGGTGGTCTTATTGATTTCTGTGTATTCTATCGATTTCCTTTTTCCCTTCTTCGTTCAGTTTCCGCCTTCTTTCCGTGAGTTTCTTTGTCTCTTCTCATATGCAATCTTCCCTCTTTTTATCTTTTTGTGCGATTTCTTTTCTCACCCTAACCATGGTTTCCGCTAATGTATCGTATATTTTATCTATATTTTCATTATCGCTGTTCAAGTTCTGGGTCAGTTGTTCCTTCAGTCTCTCTTTGTATATGGTTTTATTTTGTGCAAATTTGGTCATGTCTAGTTGTCCCTTGTTTCCATTAGTTTTTCTTTTCATTTCAAAGTTGTCATCGATACGTGTTTTTGCTCTGACCTTTCTGTGATCGCTGCCTGTGGTGAATCTGTTCAGGACTGTTACATCTTTAATAATATATTTTTCAGTGGTCAGTATGTAGTCAATTTCATTTCTCGTTGTTCCATTAGGGCTGAGCCATGTCCACTTTCCTTGCGGTTTCTTCTTATAGAACGAGTGCATTGCATATAGATGTTTTTCTTCTAGATAGTTCATCAAGATAGTGCCCCTATCGTTCCTCTCACCGTACCCAAAGTTCCCGATTTTAGTCTTTTCTTTATTCAGCTTCTTACCAAGTTTGGCATTGAAATCTCCAATTACTAGAGTAAGGCGAGTTTTATGTTCTTCCATAGCCTTTGAGATATCTTCATAGAATATTTCGATGCTCTCGTCGTCGTTTGTACACTTGAATAATTTTAAGCGATGTTCTTTTCATTTTGAGTACGAGATAAGCAACCCGATCTGAGACTCCCTTGATAGTTTGGACGTATTTTATCGCTTTATTTATAATAAATCCTACTCCAAAGTTACTGTTGTTCTCGTTACCTTTGTAGTATAGCAGGTTGCAAAAGTTCAATTTTATTCGATTTTCTGTTTTTCTTCGAGTTTCTGACAAGCCTACTATGTCCCACTTCATTCTTGTCAGCTCTTCCTCCAGGTCATGTATCTTTTCGTCAGTGTTCATTGATCTAATATTGTATGTTCCTATTAGGTTGATCAATTTCTGTAATTTTTATTGTGTTAGTCCGTTTTCGTGGGGTTTTGATCTTTGTTGAGAGCGAATTTCTGCCTCCCCCAGTTTCCGTGAGGCAAACCATAGAGGTGTGGGAATTGGGAAATTTCCCACCCACCTAGGGACCAGTTCCATTTGTTTTAAAATTCGCCATGGTATGTACAGGGGGTGATGGCAAGTAAAACACCACGCTTGCCAGGCGGGTTGGTGAGTTTTGATTCAGCCGCCCATTCTGGGACAGACGCTATTTTCAGCAGCTCAATCTGAGGCAGACGCTTCAGTGCTAATTTTGGTCCGCCCCGGGTATTTAATTTCCCCGGTACCACTTATATCTGAGAGGCATTCCCCTATCCACCACCTGGGAAGGCGCCCGATGGAGGACTAGCAAACCTCAACCTTCCGGCCACTATCTTTCATTATTCTTGATCATATTTGTATATAGGTGGTTAGTAATATCAGCCATTCATTAATCATGTTCTCTTTGAAAAGTCTTTTAGATCTTAGATTAATTGAACGGAGATGGCGCAAAAGCATGCTCTATCACAGCAATCTTTTCAGATTTACTGTGGTATCTCCTGTCTGACCTTAGAATGCGTTGTTTAGACCCGATTTTCTCATCAGACCACTCCATATAGCTTACCGGTTTGGGCTTCTCCTCACCGAGTTTCGTGAGCCTGCATAACGCTTCGCAATGGCACCACAAGTGTACGGCAGTTTCTTCCGCAGAACCTGCATAAGGTTTCTCAGAATATTTTGAACTGCTTTGATTGTCGTTGTCCTGATGTTTGCAGCCACCAGCTCTGGAATTCTCTGTCTATCCAGTTCTTGATAGATATCTATTTTGAAGAGGCATGCTAAGATTCCGCAAAATGGTTTTGAGCCTATCAGCTCGGTGGCTGATACCCACGCTGGTCCAAATCGTCAACAAACAGTTTTCTCACTATTTTCAACCAATGAAATTCGATTCGTTCTGACTAGTTTGTGATTTCTGTGAGAACAGACCTGTTATGCATCCTCAAAATGTCAGCTTAAATTTCACTCTAGTCGGGACTCGAGTGTTCGGTGCGAGCACGAGTACGTGACAACCACCTTTCCGAACGCCGAAATCCAAGTGATTTTTATCCACACTCCGCCTTTATACGACACCCCAGGTTCTCGAACGCAACCAAGGTTCACGATACAACCCACCGCCATTTTTCTCCTCTTCGCCCTCCTCGCCGGCAAATTTAAAGCTGCCAGACTATAAGTTTGTTGGACAAGCCCACCTCCTCTAGGGCATATAAGCAGTCCCTGGCCATAGTTTGGAGCTGATTACCTTAGGGCCGCTTGGCTGTTCGAGTGAATGACAATGTTTTCACTCTTCACTTCTTTTTCCCTTATCAGTATAGCACAGTGTATAACAAAGTATTTTATTCTTATCTTTGTTTCTGAAATTCAGATTAGTCCTGGCCCAATCTGTTGACTCCCTGTCAACCTTCAATATTCCAAGTTTAATTACGCTTCATTCTTCCCTTTTTTTCTTTTATGCAAATGATTGTATCCTGTACTAGCTATTGTTACCATTACTCTATTCTTACCAGCTCTTTCAGACAGATGAAAATCTGTTTTGCCCTATTATTGTTCGTTGTATTATTCTCTTGTCTCTTAATATGTTCGACCAATGTTACATTTTCTCCCTTCGTTGTTTCTTATGTCCGTTTTCATAACTTCGTCTTTGATATCTGTTTGTGACCTTTTCTTATGCGTTATTTGACTGGTGCTTATTTCCGCCTCTAGTGATTTTATTCCAATTTCAAGCATTTTCTGCCAATTGTAAATTTTTGGTATCCTATCTTCACCTTTTCCCGTTTCTTCTTTCTTCCTCAACTACTTGCTTTATAATTTTCTGAACCTCTTTTAGTTCCAATTTCTTCTGGAGTTTGACAAACCTAAATTTTAATATATTTTTCTTATTTTGTACATTTTTCTACTGCGTATGTATTAGATACAATTGTATAAGGTATTTGATTTGATAGTGAGCAGTGATATTATTGAGAAACCTATCTTTCTAATTTCTTTAGGAAAGACGACTCTACGATGGAAGGTTCATATAGGTCTTACGCAAATTTCCCTGAAGATGAGCTCCCCAGACCATCTACAACTGCGTCTACTTTTGATGCCGTAAGAGTACCTGAAGAGGGCCCCTCCAGCGATTCTCCAACGGCAAGTGTCCATTCTAATGCCGAACCATCACAACCCAGACGTGATAGAGAGCAACTCTACCGCAAGATCAGGGGTATTTTGGCGTATTTCATTCTGGGACTGTGCAACAACTACGGCTATGTAGTAATGTTAACAGCCGCGTCCGACATAATTGGAATGGGCGAGGGATCTGATGTAAGTACATAATATTTATGTAAATATTCAATAATTATTATAGAGGGTCCTTATTAGGTAAACTGACACACTTTGCAAAAATTTCTTTTTACAGACATACGATTTTTTTGAAATAAAAATGCTGCCTTATTTTTAATGAAAAGCCCTTGTATATTTCGTCATCGTCGGAAAGTCTGATTTTTCTACTTTACAAAAATTTACATTTTTTATTAATTAATTTGAAATTGCATGGTAAAAATTGCACTTTGTTGTCAAAGTTTTAATTAGTTAGTGAAAATATTAAACACGAATTATCGATTTTTTTGCATCTTAGTGAGAAAAAATTCATAATTCCATTTCTGAGCCTGAGATCCATTCGGTGTATGTTTTGTTTTGATAAACAGACCTTTCAATGAATCCTGAAAATTTGAAGTCCCCCTGATTGCTTGAAGTATTTTTCAGAAGCTTTTAAAGGTGATTTTATAGGAATTTTTCATGATTTTTTTGCGGTAAGGGCTGGGAGGAAACCTGAAAACAGGCGCGAAAAAATAATGCAAAAAAAAATATCACGGAAAAAAGCAGAAAATGTTGTATCTACTGCAGGTTCTTCTTTTTGTCTAATTTGTCTGTCAGACGGTGAAAGCTGGAAACACAAATTAACAATACCCTAACAGGAATTTTTATTTTCATGTTTAATAATTGCAATATAAACTAGTATAGGATTGTCAGCTTCTGGATCTTGTTTTTGATATCTATGGCAAAACGGACATTACTTCACTTCAACTAGATGTGGGTTCAAGTTCAAACGCTAATAAGCCTCAGTTTTAATAATAATGTGATAGACTCTCAAATACAGTTTTTAGAAACTTGAATTCTTGTTTTGTTTCAGCTGGTGAGCACCATCAGAAATTGTGCTCAAATTTCAACCGGAACAATCCTATTAGCCGACATTCTTCCAGCTCTATTAGTCAAACTGGTGCTTCCTTTCTTACCGTTTGTAGTACAGTAAGTACTTTTTAGTTTTCGTTATGCTAATTTGTTAAATTGAAACGCACCATTTAATACGTTTTGAAGTAGTACTTAAATTTCAACGCTATAAATCGTTCATAAATACCAGGTCATATAAAAACCTTAAGCTCCAAAAGTATAACAAATTTGGTTATTCAATATTCTTCAGCAATATGTTTTTTGTTTTTTTAATAAACATATCAAAATATTTTTTTTTTAGCATAAGAGTAGCCATTTGCGTTGGTGTAACCACTGCAGGATATCTTGTCGTTGGATTCAGCAACAGTATTGGCGTATCCATATTGGGAGTTGTACTTATCTCATTTTGTTCCGGTTTGGGAGAAGTTACGTATCTCCAGTACAGCGCCAATTATGAAAAGTAAGTCTGTAACTAGATTTACGTCGGGCGGAGAGACTGGATGCAGATGAGTGTATCAAAATTTTCACTCATATCGGAAACTTAGTTTTAGCAAAATAATGTTATGTGCAGCGCGCCTTCTCTCCACCGTACACAAATTCATTTATATTTTACTCCATTGTCGTTTTATGAATAATGTTTAAAAGCTCTTTTTTTTTTGAAAATGGCAAATCAGTCTCTGAAAGTAATTTCCAGTAGCCAGACACAAATATCATGTCTAAGCGAGATAAATTGGTCTACTCTTCAACTCGCTGTCTTACTATCGATTCGCGTTCTAATAATCAATTCGTTGTTTATGATATAAAAAATACACGGAGTAAAATCCAGGGAGGTTTGGGTTACTTTGAGAGACATCTAATCGTAAATCGGGCGGTGAGATGCCCTTTGAACCCTTCACCAAACCAAAAAATAAATAAAAATACAACGTGTGATTATACAACATGCTACTGACGGGAACCTTCTTCAAACACATTAGCATACAGGGTGTTACAACTTCGTGAGTGAGTATGAGGATCTTAGTAACCATAAGGGATACAGGGTCGGTTAAATTGGGGCAAAGTTACACAATTTTTTACTCACTAAAAGGCAGTTTAGAAAATTCCAAATACTTTCGGAGATATTTGAAAAAAAACCTTTCCTGATCCTATTTAAAGACATAATTACTTCAAAATAAATGACACTTACCTTGGTTTTCGGTTTTCACCAACTATTTTAGGGAAGCCTTAACGATAAGTAGTACAGTTTTCCATGGAGAAATGTCGGTTCAGGAAATATCGTTAAGGCTTCCCTAAAATAGTTGGTGGAAACGGCCATTATTCATTGTTGCCATTTTTTCTCCTCTACAATATGGCATTTTCTATTTCACTTAATTTTTCACATTTTCACTACTATTTGACAACTATAATGAAACAGAACTCTCGTTTTAAATATTGTTTTTGTTAATTTTAGGAGTGTCTTATCGGCTTGGGGTTCCGGTTCAGGAGGAGCTGGAGTAATCGGGGCCGTTTCATACTCACTATTAAATGCCGTAGGTATGCAAAGAACGTTGTTGATAATGCTGACCATACCAGCCATAACATCGCTAGCGTAAGTAGTAAATTATTTTATTTGAAAAATAAATTTATTTATTTTAATTCTGGACCACTTTTGACAGGTTTTGGCTATTGTTACCCAAACCGTTACCCCCCAGAGAATCTACTGAAGCAGAAGCTGAACAACCAGCCGATCAAGTCAAGCTCGAAAATGAGGAGTTGTCTTTAAGAAGAAAAATTTATCTGATTCCTGGTCTCATGAAATACATGATACCTTTCGGTCTCATATACCTTTTTGAATATTTTATTAATCAGGGCACGGTAAGTTATTTAATCTATTTCTCTAGTAGTCGAAACTAAAATGGTGAATTTTTAGTTTGAACTGATTAAGTTTCCAGACGCTTCCATTTCAGTTGAATCACAGTACAGATGGATGCAAGTTATGTATCAAGTGGGAGTTTTTGTATCACGATCATCTGTTGCAATATTGCACATTAAACAAACATGGATACTGGCGGTATTGCAGGTGAATAATTGAGTTTTTAGTCGAAAGAAAAATTATAATTGTTAATCAAAATAACTTTTTAGGGCATCAATGTCATCATTTTCACAACAGACGCAATATACTATTATATTCCAAACATCTACATCGTGCTAGCTTTAGTGCTGTGGGAAGGTCTACTAGGAGGAGCAGCATATGTGAACACATACTACCGAATTTCCAATGAGGTTAGTATTTTCGGATTTATTTAAAAAATTCCTGTGTCTGTATGTTTGGACCTATCAAAATATTTTTATGAAATAAAATACTCTTTGCTTCAGTGATTAGTAAAGAATGTTTAGGCGCGGAATTTGTGTCAAATGTACTCTGTAGTTACAGTTACAACCAATTGCAATAGAAAACTTGGATTCAGCACGCAATCCAATGTCAGCAAACTCATTCTTCACTGGTTCGCAGCTTTCGGTATGAAATTTCCAGCTCCTATTGGTTTCTAGAATCCAATCCAGAAAATTGATGCTTTGTATTTTTTGAAACTATTTTACTTCAAACTCAATAACCCGTCTTTTTGGAAATTTTTATTGGGTTTTTGCGGGTTATTGTGATAGTTTTTGTAGGATTATTGTGTAATTTTCTAAAAATGACACAAAGAATTTCTGGCTCACAGCTCCCTAAATTATTATTCGATTTCAATGTAATAAGGCTCTAATTGAAACCAATTAAATCCTCTACAAACTTATTAATCAAGATTTCAATTTGGATTCGACAGTTTTGCACCTTAGAAGCTTCAAAATTGAATTTATCGAGCATTGAAAATTTTCCAAAAATCCTTTAATTAACTCAAACAACCAATCTCTTTATAACTCTCAACCATAATCCCTAACTAAATCATATCACAGTCAATCTTAAAAACTAACTAATACCAGTCTTTATATATCCGTAATCCATTCTTGTATAATCCAGAATAAATGCGATAATCTCTTTGCGCGAATAAAGCAGTATTTTCTAGATTTTAAGTTAGATTCTGTACTGTTTGGCAAAGGCGCCACCGGGAGACTGCCCTCCTAAAATAGAGGCAAGTGTTTGTACCAATCTCGCTGGTCCTTTGCGACCACTTTTGTAAGGTGTTCCTCTATGGTCTTATCAAATCGTTCTATACTGCCATCAGACTGAGGATGTAAAGGTGTTGTCCTTGTCTTACGAATACCCATGATCTCACAAAATTTCCTGATGGCAGATTCGAAGTTTCGTCCCTGATCTGAATGCAACTCTACGGGCACACCATGATGACCAAAAACTTCGTCCACTAGCACCTGAGCAATATTGATGGCTTGAGAATAGCGAACACTTCTGGCCATTTACTGGAGTAATCCATGATAACCAAAATGGGAGACCAACGTTGTACTGTTTCATGGGCCCCCGAGTTCTTAGTTTAGGGCCTTCACTGGTAGCACAGATTTCGCATTTTCGGCACCAGTTTTTAACGTCTCCGTGAGAGTGAACCCAGTAAAAACGTTCCCGAATTTTGTCCAAAGTCTTGTCAACCCAACTCCAAAATGTGCCCCTGAAGTTCCGTTATTTATTTCTTTCAATACATCTTCTACTCGGTTTTTTGGAATAACCAGTTGACCCTTAGTGGATTTCCCATCGGCACTTTCCCAAACTCTTTTAAGTGATTCTTTGACAATGCTTGCATTCTTCTTTGCATGGCCGTCTAGACAGAGTGTCAGCATTCTTATGTAGGTTTCAAGGTCGATGTTTAATTTGGAAACCGTATTGCTGCAATTTCTCAATCCATCTAGCAAGCGCTGTCCTTCAGGAGTTTTCATTTCTAAAAGCCACTTGAGAGCAGCGTGATCCGTTCGAATTAGAAGCTTACGTCCGTAGAGATACTTATGGAAATGGTCAAATGCTCTTACTATGGCAAGCAACTCTCTTCTGGTGACACAATAATTTCGTTCCGGCCTAGATATGGTTCTGCTATAGTACTCTACGACACGATGCTCTTGTGAATTTTGTATTTGTGAAAGAACAGCTCCAATACTGGTGTTGCTTGCATCTGTTTTTAAAATCAACATGCCTTTCTGATCAAGATAGGACAACACTGGGCTTGTACATAATGCTACTTTTAATTTTCTAAAAGCGGAATTGCATTTTTGGGTCCAATTGATGAATGAATTGATTTTTCTTCCTTTAATCGATGAAGCGGAGCAGCTATATTAGCAAATCCTTCTAAAAATCTCCGATAATAAGAACATAATCCTAGTAAACGCCTTAGTTCATGTTTATCGCGTGACTTTAGTCAATCCCTGACAAGATCTATTTTTCCTTTCATAACTTTTATGCCATCTTTTCAAACTCGGGTATCTTGTGATCGTCACTGCTTACACTGACTAACTGTCCCAGTATTCACCTAATGACCACTCTAGTGTCCGCAATAATCCGCACTATTCTGCAATCCGATTCCACTTTGCAGTCCTCGAATTATATCTCACTTCTGACACCAATGTCACCACTCTGGGGTGCGTGACAGAAATCTCGGTTCCGTTTATTTAAAACTAAACTCCAATCAACACAACAATAATTTATTCCACATTACTATACACTTTGACACTAATTACTTCACTAATTAACTCAAACAACTAAACTCTCGACAATAATCACTATCTTAATCATATCACAGTCAATATTAAAAACTAAAAACTACTAATACCGGCTTTATATATCCGTAATCCATTCTTGTATGTGTAGCAGTATCGCAGTATTTTCTAGATTTCAAATTAGATTCTGTACTGTTTGGCGAAGGCGTCACCAGGACAGTATCTAACAATTGTTTGATTAGGTAATACCCATAAGTTGAATTGATATTTGGCACTATGTTAGGAATAAGTTTTATGGGTTTTGGACATGAAAAGCCCAAAACCCACTGGGTTTTTGTTAATATTGATGATAGTGGGTTTTTGTGTTAAAAATCCACTGGGATGTGAAATAAGTTTTTGTGTAGGTATACCATCCCTGTCAAACTCTGCAAATCTTAGCACATTGTCATTGTTATCTCGACCGCTGTATTAACTTTAGACTATGTAAAAGTGTTCAATAGTTTGTTTTCTGCTTAGGTAAAAAACCCAGCGGCCAGGCAGTTTTCCATGGCCATCAATGGATTTGCCGATAGCACTGGCATAGCCTTAGCTGGAGTTTTCGCTATTATGGCACATAATGCCATATGTACCATGCCTTTGCCTCCTTAGTTTTGAGTGCCTACGTGAAGAAGGCCCATAGATATATATTTGTTTTAAACTTGAAAGTATCTGTTGTCTTTATAAATATGAAATTGGTAAACGTCAATATTCACGGCAGCGACATACATGCAGATCCTTTTTAAATACTGTGAACCACGTCACTCATGCTAGAATAATAGTATATTATGCAATGATCATGTAATGATAGCCATTAATACACTAGAATGTTGTAGCGGCTCGTTTCGTACATACATGAGAGTTGCATGCATGCTATTTCTTTTACTCCCATTAATAAACGAAATAGATAGTTATTTTACAAATTCATGTTAATAGCGAGCCTCTTTATGATATATCGGAGTTCCTAGAAGATAGATTTAAATTATGTCTGTGAGTTGTTTATTACATTATTGTTTTTTTGTTCGTGTGATTTTTATTTGTTTTAATTCGTTAGTGTGAATGATATTAGTTATAATGTAGATCTAAGTTTTGATGTTTTTGAATACCTATTTTTTTCTTTTTTGTCTGTATGTTTTATCATTTTACTATTATTTTAATTTTTCAAGTTTCTTTTCAATTCTTTTCTTAGACAATAATTTATTTATTTTTTGTTGTTTCTATTTGTAAATACTAAAAGAAACAATCGAAAACAAGTCTGTTATTTTTTTATAGCCATTGTTAATGTTAAAAATAACTCGATTCCAGTGGCTGAAAAATTTGTATCATAATGAAAATACGTATCATAATGAAGTTCATTATGGAACAGATTTTAATCTTTTAATCAGCGTATTATAAAATAGGAGCAGAATATTTTTCTAATGCATAATATAATATTAATCTAAAGCCCGTAGCCAAAGATATAATAATATTTTTATAGTTTTAAAAAATATTAAAATTATTATGCTCACATATAAAATGGACAGTGGCGTATCTACCGGTGTGCCATGTGTGCGAAGCACACAGGCCCGGCCCCGAAAGGGGCCCGTGAGCTCCACATCGAAATTGCAAAAAAATGTTTTTAAAGATAATAGACCTGAATTTTTTTTGCTGGTATAATAATGATAAATATATGGACAATAGTCTATCTACGCGCAAAAAAATACCGGCAGCGATATAGTATTTTTATTCTGACTTGAAACACTGCCTATACGAGGATGTTCCAACATCACTGTCGCTCTTCTTCTATCAATTTCATAGAAAATCTATTGTAAGTTTCTCTGTATGTATAAAATATAAGCAGCGACGAAATCGAAATATCTCTACAGTGGCCCAAATTAATAATTTAAGTAGGCACGTGCCTATAGGTTTAATGAGGAAGTTGCATAAAATTTTATTTTTATGCAAAATGTATTTAAAGTGAAGCAAAATACTCTAGAAGTATATTTCCATATTCAAATCCTCTTTATATTGAACCACTAATAAATAATTAATTATTTAAATATTGAATATAACAAAGGGCGCGAAAACGCTCTCAAATTGGTTATGACGTCATGGAACGGTAAACAAACAAAAGTGTGGTTATGTTAACGTGATACGTGAGCCGTCAGACGCTTGTGCTTACATCGAATTCTACCGATGGATTCAGCATTCTATGTCGGTCATTGTCATTTTCCATTAACTAAACAAAGATACCCCTCGTTTTTATTCTAATCGGCGACTTCACCGATATAACTATCATTACTACACTATAACTTTCTTTCTCTTAATGTATAGGGTGTGAGTTCACTGGAAGAGAATTGATTTCCAAAATCAACGTAACACTATCTTTGTTTAGTGAATGGAAAATGACAATGATCGACATAGTCGCATAAACCAATGCCAAAACACAATGGGTAAGAGAGAGAGGGAGTACAGAGACTCGTTTTCAGTGATGCCGTTTTTAGTACATTTGTACTAGATTCAGTACACTACAGTGTAATTTAGTACGTCAGTACACCATCGATAATTTTAGTACTATTTATAGCGAATTTCATTGGTAGAACCAGTGCAGAAAAAAATGTATTTTTATTTTTCTCTTATACAAACTGATAGTATTGTATTGTATGTATAAGAGCAGGTATTATAAAACTATTTTGACAGGTAGCAAAAATTTAACTTATGGAATTACTGTGGAAAGTAACGTCATTCCAGAAGTTAACTTTAAAGTTAACTGTCAAAATATTTTAATAATACCCACCCTTATAGGTCTCTTTCTGCAGAAATCACAAACCAATCAAAGTGAATTTCATTGGTTGAATCTAGTTTTCTGACTGTTTTCAACCAATGAAATTCGCTCTGACTGGTTTGTGATTTCTGCAGAACAGACCTATTATCGTTTAATCGAATAAACGATGTCATAACTAGAAATATTACAAAAAAATTTGATTTTTCGTTACTTCACCCGCATAAATGCTTAAAATTGTTAGGATATTTAGTACATTTTTACGTAATTTAGTACAAATCATCGCCTGACTCCAGTACAAAATTGGTTTGTCTCGCGGCAACACTGCTCGTTTTGACACATACCGTCTTGTGACGTCATCCTGCGTTTTGGCGCGAAGAGAGTTATTTTGAATTTCTATATTTTTTTACAGAAAAACTATTAGTTGAAAATTTTAAATTTATGTGGCAAGTGACTTTTTACAATGTGAAAAATTTAATAAGAGAATAAAAAAAAAAATCTGCAAATTCCTCATTATTGGGTTGGGCTACTGTACGTCTTCCCAGGAACGATGTAGGTGCACTTGTTGACTAGACTACGCGATTTCAATAACATAACCAGTGTCATCCCAATTTATATGTATATTATTTGCTATTTTATTCCACGTATTATTTAGTTGTATTGTTTGATATTGATTATCATGTCATTTATTTGTTTGATGTATGCCGTCTAAATGTCTTTTTAAGTGTTTCAAGTCGGAATAAAAATACTATACATAGTTATTCATACCACACTTTCGAAAATGGTGAATTCACAATTTCACGTTCAAATAAAAATATTTAAAAAGGCGTATTTTTTGAACGACTTTTGGGTTAGTAAAAAAAAAAAAAAATCGGACCTGTAATGGGCCCGAGGACGTTTTGGCACACAGGCCCGGAGCTGGGTTGATACGCCACTGAAAATGGAAGAATTCAAAATCATATACCGTAGCAAGTTGAGTTCCTGCTATAATTCGTATGTATTCTTAGATAATAAAAAATAATGTGATGTGGTACATACCAGTTATTCTTCAGTTTTATACTTTTTATTTTATACTCCTGGACAAAATTATCGCACCACTGCTTATGGTGCTTATGTGCAGTGGTGGTGCGATAATTTTGTCCAGGAGTATATTTTATCATTACTTTATTTAACTTGTTCAACTTTAATAACCACTGTGAACTTATTTCTCCTGTTGTTATTAAATAAAAAATAATATATTTATTTTATTGTATTATTTCTTTATTGGCACATAATGAAGTATATTGATAATATTGGCTTATGAATAATTATATCTAAGAGAAAAATATGGCAAAGTATAAAAAATAGGAACCTTAAATTACCCTAAATAAAAATTATTGCAAATAGGTAAATTATTATCACACATCAAATTTGTTGAGGAACAACCGAACATTTTGAAAAATAATGAGATCAAAACAAGTCTATTTAGAGATTTTTAATGAGTTTCATCTCACAATGACTAGATTTACTAACACTAAGAATTACACCGGCCATGAGTACAATAATTGCAGTCTGTTACTGGAAAATAAAAAGTCTCAGACACAATGCTGCCTTCAAAGAAGAAAACTAAATACTGGGTAAACATGAATGATTAATACTGGTAAATGTGCGTTATTTCATGAAATTTGTCCAGAATGAATATTCATGAATCTCATTTATCATATCAAGTCTTTTTGATATACAGAGATTTTTTTCCAAAAGATGTAGTGACAAAAACGTCACTAGATGGCATTATGTTTCATACACAAAAATGCAATACTAAAACTGAAACGGAAAGGCCGCTTCTTTGAAGGATAAAAATGTGACATACATACATAAACATTAATAAACAATAATTAGAGCTATGAGCCCGCTAATATTGTCACTCATAGCGCAATTGAATCGGTAATAATAATTCTACTCTAATCCCTTCAACTATTTTTGGTAATGAATAATAATAAAACTTGTTGGTATGAATGGAACAATAACATTATTTTGCCAATGAAACTACATATGTTTGTAGGTGGCTGGCTTTAGTGCTGTAACAACTGACAACAGTTGACTTATTCCACCAACAAATCCATACCAAAACAAAGCCAAACTGGATTAAATTTAAGCTAAATTAATTACAAAAAGAAAACACATACAAAAAAAACCTAAATACCTTAGAAACTATACAAAAGAGATTATACATAATATAGTTAACAGAAAAAATTAAATAAAAAATATTTGGATAAATCAAATATCAAACAAGAGATCTGCTACATCGAAAAATTATAATAATAATAATAATCCGACGTGTATTTACATAATGTACATATAGCTGAGCAAGTTAAGGTGTGGCACACAAATTCTAACCCTAATTCCCAAATCTCTATTCTTGTCAGGTTATTACTGACAATAGGGATACATGAAATAGTAAGTGCATAATTCAAAACAACATGAAACACGCAATGCAAGAAATACAACTCCTAACCGGCAACACCACGCTTTTTGTTTTAAGGTGAACTGATCTATAAATTACCAATCCCTTCAGCAAATTCTTGAATTCAAATACATACGTACTAGAAGCTCCACTGCTGGATTAGGAAATTTGGCTACTATAAGACACTATAAGACACCTGGGGGTAATACCGGCTGACAAGAGGGCACAGGATTTTATGGATATGTATAATCAAAGTAACATATACCAATTAATAAGCTTCCCAACTCGATTTAGGAATAGTCAAAGCTCCCTTTTGGACTTGTTTTTGAGCAGCGATAAAAAAAGTATTTTTGACATTCGATCTGAGCCACCAGTTGGGCAAAGTGACCATGTTGTTATTACAGCGAGAGCCCAGATAAAATTACCGCCGAAACAAACCCATAAGATTCAAAAAAGAAATTTTCGCACTGCAAAATATGAGCAAATAAATGGTTATATCAGACAACAGCAGGTTAATGCAGAACAATCAAAATTTGACAACTATCAAAGAATTATTAATGAGGCTATAGAAAGGTATATTCCATTAAGATCAATAAAAGTGAACCAGCAAAAGCCATGGATTACTGCAGCACATTTCAAGGAAATTGATAACAAGCGACAACTATGGGACCGATACAGGCAGAATAAAACGCCAGAAAACTATCAGCTTTACAGAAATCAAAACAACACTCTGAAACAAAAACTATTTGATGCTAGAAAAACATATGAACATAACTTAGCAGCCTCAAAGTCACCTAAGCAGTTGTACAAATACATAAGTAGAGCCTTAAACTCTAAAGTGTCTACAATAACGCTCAAAGATCCAACCAGTCACGAAATTATGGATAACAAAACCATGTCGGAAAAATTTGCATACCAATTTGATAAATCATTCTCTCAACCACAAAACTACACCCCTCCACCACAGCCAGCAAGTATCAGAAACCAGAACTCAATCACCAACATAGTCTTCACTGAAGAGAAGGTAAAAGAGACCCATACGAAAATGAAAAAAGAATCAAGTCCTGGTACAGATGGAATTCCTACAATCTTCCTCCAGAACTGCAGTGAAACAATTAGTTCGTACTTGGCAGAAGTGATGCAAGAGTGTATACATCTGGGAAGGATCCCGGAGCAATGGAAACTGTCAATAGTAACACCGCTATTTAAAAAAGGAGACCGACACAAACCAGAAAATTATCGTCCCATAAGCCTCAACTGTAATCCATTGAAATGCATGGAAAAAATTATTGTGAAAGAATTAACATCATTTTTCACAGAAAACAATTTGATACCTCCATCACAGCATGGATTTCTTCCAAAACGGTCCACTACAACAAACCTAATCGAATGCCTGAATGATTGGACAGAAAACCATGACAACTCCCAACCAACTGACATTATCTATTTGGATTATGAAAAAGCATTCGATAAAGTTCCTCAGAATTATTTGCTTATCAAGCTTGAACACTATGGTGTGCGAGGACAAATACTGTCATTGATAGCAGACTCCCTATACAAAAGACATTATCAAGTGAGAGTGAATGGCGAAATGTCTAAGCAACATCCAGTCAGCAGCGGAGTTATTCAGGGATCAGTAATAGGGCCTTTGCTTTTTACGGCATATCTCTTCGATCTTGTCGACCTGATTGAGACGAAAATGAAAAATTTTGCTGATGATGGTAAAATATATGCAAACCCCTGTCTTAACGCAATTCAGCTCAAGAGAGATCTTCAAAGAATCGAGGAATGGTCCAGTACCTGGGGGATGAAACTAAACGAATCTAAATGCACAGTATTAAGAATTGGTCCAAACAACCCAAACGAACAATACACATTGAATAACACAGTTTTGTCGGTAGTGGATGAGCAAAATGACCTGGGTGTTATCGTGACTGCAAATTTAAAATGGGAAAACCACATTCTGAAAATAGCCAAAAAGACCAACTCGTTCGTCTACCTTGTAAAACAGGCATTCAAAGACCACACAATGGAAATGATTTCAATACTATATAAAAGCTATATTAGGCCAAAACTTGAGTACGCTTACACAGTATGGAACCCATATTACGTAAAAGATATTGAGATCCTGGAAAAAATACAAAGAAGAGTCACGAAGATACCCAATGAACTGAAAAATTTACCATACCCAGAAAGACTGGAAAGACTTCAATTAACAACGCTAAGGGAGCGAAGACATAGAGGAGACCTTATCGAAACGTATAAAATAATTAGTGGACACTATCAGTGCGAAATCAAGAACATCTTTCGTCTCAACCAGAATCCACAGCTTCGAGGACATTCTATGAAAATAGACAAGGAAAGGGCTGCTAAACTCCAAAGGAAGAATTTTCTGACCAATCGTGTGGTATATTCATGGAATGCACTCACAGAGGAAACGGTTACTGCAGCAAACGTTAATATATTTAAAAATCGTTTAGACAAAGAATTAAGACAGAGTGCAGCAAGAATGATCCATTATGGCGCATAATTAAAGGAAAATGTAAACAATAACAAATTTTAAAGAGACAATAGCTTCATCGGTACACCGCTTGCTATTGGATAATTACATTATTATTACATTATTATTACTTTGCTTCATCGCATTTAGGATTGGTTTAAAGACCATTTCATACTGAAGCAAACCAATGCCCAGAACGCTCTTCCCTCATCGGAAGGATGGGATGGACCAAAACCTAGAAGGAACAAAGTGAAGAAGAAGGCAAGGGAAATAGGCGGCGAGTATTACTTTTGTATGAATTAATCTGAATGTTTGGGACAATGAAGTTTTTTGATTCAAATATTCGGATAATGTTTTACTAAATTCAGCGAATTATCAGTCTCTTGGTCCATTAATGCTGAGTCGTTTAAAGGGAGTAGGGTTATTTTTGGTTACAGGGGGCCCCGGCCCTTTACGCAACCCAGGGCCCCTCACAAAAAGAAATTTCCCAAAGAACATCGTTAGCAAAGGCACCAACGCTGTAACGGAGTACACAAGCGATTTTAAATAGAAAAAAAAACCATACAAAAATAAACAAAAACATTAAAATAAAATTGGGCTAGAACAAAAATGTATTATTAATAAACTTAAAAGCTATATGTACAAAAAATAAAATAAACCTATAACAGGGGCGAATCAATTTTGGTGGCAAGTGAAGGGGACACAGGGGAAAGAGGCGGCGAGTCCACCGATATCCATGCGGAAAAATGTTTGCCACACTGTGAGGGAAAATCAATTTTCCGCACTGTTCAACAGTTTTAGTTACAGGGGGGCCCGTTTCGTGCGGAATAGTATCACTTTCCGCACTTGTTAGGTCAATAACTATTGTCGCACCGGAAAATCGATTTCCCGCACTCTTCAACAGTATTGGTAACAGGGGGCCCCGGCACTTTACGCAACCCAGTGCCCCTCACAAAAAGCGATTTCCCAAAGAACGTCGTTAGCAAAGGCACCAAGGCAATAACGAAGTACACAAGCGATTTTAAAATTTAAAAAAAAACTCACAAAAATAAACAAAAACATTAAAAAAAAAATACTTAGAAACTATCTGTACAATAAAAGATTAAACTCATAACAGGGGTGAATTCATTTTTGAGGCTGAAGTCCTCACCAAATTCGGTGAACTTATTAGTTCGTTACCACATAAGTGCAGAGCCGGTTGAAAGTGAGTAGGTCCAATTTTTGGTTACAGGGGGCCCCGGCCCTTTACCAAACCCAGGGCCCCTCACAAAAAGCAATTTCTCAAAGAACGTCGTTAGCAAAGGCACCAAAGTTATAACAAAGTACACGAGCGATAATACAAAAATAAACAAGAACATCAACATTTTTTTGGGCTTAAAGAAAAAATAGGTACTGGAAGAACTTAGAAACTAATCGAGATTGCAGCCGAATATTATTTGTGATCACAAGATGTCTGCTAATCAGACCATCCATTGAGAAACTGAAAGGGCGAGAAAATTATGAGAAATGGAAGTTCGCTGTACAAGCATACTTCTGAATTGGAATAACTGTCCGATTTCTGGTTACAGAGGGACCCAGCCCTTTTCCCCACGCACGGCCCCTCACTAAAAGAAATTTCCCAAAGAATGTCGTTAGCATAAGCACTAAGGCAAGAACGAAGAACACAAGCAATTTTAAAATTAGAAAAAAAAAAACGTACAAAAATAAACAAAAACATAACAAAAAAAACTTAGAAACTATCTGTACAATAAAAGATTAAACTCATAACAGGGGTGAATCCATTTTTGAGGCTGAAGCCCTCACCAAATTCGGTGAACTATGAGTCCGTTGCCAAAGTGAGTAGGTCCAATTTTTGGTTACAGGGGGCCCTGGCCCTTTACCAAACCCAGGGCCCCTCACTAAAAGAGATTTCCCAAAGAACGTCGTTAGCGAAGGCACCATGGCTATAACCAAGTACACAAGCGATAAAAAACAAACATACAAAAATAAACAAGAACATCAACATTTTTTTGGGCTTGAAGAAAAAATGTGTATGTACTGAAAGAGCTTAGAAACTAACCGAGATTGCAGCCGAATATTATTTTTTTACTTGTGATCACAAGATGTCTACTAATCAGACCGTTCATTGAGAAACTGAAAGGGCGAGAAAGTTATGAGAAATGGAAGTTCGCTGTACAAGCATACTTCTAAATTGGAAGAACTGTCCGATTTTTGGTTACAGAAGGCCCCGGCCCTTTTCCCAACGCATGGCCCCTCACTAAAAGAAATTTTCCAAAGAATGTCGTTAGCGAAAGCAGCAAGGCAATAACGAAGAACACAAGCGATTTTAAAAATAGGAAATAAAGACACAAAATAAACAAAAACATAAAAAAAAATTTGGGCTAGAACAAATGTGTTATTACTAAACTTAGAAACTATATGTACAAAAAAAAAAAAAAAACCTATAACAGGCCCGAATCAATTTTGGTGGCAAGTGAAGGGGAGACAGGGGAAGGAGGCGGCGAGTCCACCAATATCCGTGCGGAAAAATGTTTGCCGCACCGAGCGAGCAAATCCATTTTCCGCACTGTTCAACAGTTTTGGTTACAAGGGGCCCTGGCCTTTTATGCAACCCAGGGCCCCTCACAAGCAGAGATTTCCCATAAAGAACGCCTTTAGCAAAGGCACCCACGCTGTAACGAAGTACACAAGCGATTCTGAAAAGAAAAAAAAAACATAAAGCAGTGGATTTTCAGCCCCCTGACCCATTAATGCAGAGTGAGGTAAAGCCGGTTAAGACGGAGTAGGGCCTATTTTTGGTTATAGGGTGCCCCAGCTCTCTACGCCCAGGGGTCGTATTTTCGAATATTCTCGCATAGGAAATTTGATAGATAGATAGGTTTATTAAGACAATAAGCACTGCTGCTGTACGTTATCAATTACATGTAAAAATTTGATAGATAGATAGGTTTATTAAGACAATAAGCACTGCTGCTGTACGTTATCAATTACATGTAAAAAAAATACAATTTAAAGTCAATATAAAAAAAAAATGAATAAAATTTAAAAAAAAAAACATAGATATGATTTCGAATGCTTCCGCATTTAATTTACATTGCTGTCAGTCAAATTCGTGTACAAATGTACTCGAATGAATTCGAAAATACGACCCCAAGGCCCCTCCCACAAAAGTATTGGTTACAGGGGGACCCGACCCTTTAGGCAACCCAGGTGCCCTCATGAAAGGAGATTTTTCCAAAGAACTTTGTTAGTGAAGACACCAAGGCTGTAACGAAGTCTACAAGCGATTTTAAATACAATAAGAAAAAAAAAACATACAAAAAAAAAACAAAAATAACAAAAATTTCGTCTCACAGAAAAAAAGATCCTTTAAATTACCCCTTTTTTACATTGAAGGTTCTAGGATGAAGTACTGGCAGGTGTGCGTGAAAATTTGGCTAAGAACAAGCCATATGGAAAACCCCTACACTTTTCATGATAGTATATAAAACTAAATACAATTTTATCATAAAGAAAAAAGAAGAAAAATAATGTATGGTGGAATTTTGAACAAAAGGAGTCAAGTGTTTTTCCTCGAAAACATAATAATTTAGAAGCATTTCGTTTGGACTACAGCCTTACCACCTTCCTCATACTCCTGTTTAGAAACCCACATTTGTTGAAATGTTCCCAACGAGCTTAATATGGAACCACCAGTCCACGCGCCAAATCTCCTTTCTGAAGATCCTGGTGCACTAATAACTTTTAATCGCATGCTAGGCGGAGTTTTATTCGACAAATCCCTATTGAGTCTTTCTGTAAATCCTTGTAGACTAGAATTTCCTCCAGTCACAACAACATTACCATACATAGCCTAGAAATAATTAAAAATTTAGGTATTAAAATGGTAAAGTAATCAACCGTTCAAGTGAATATCTGCATTGGAAGAGCTGAGAAAAGAAATATAAACTGCTGGACAAATGAAGCGGAACAAGCAAATTTTTAAGTTAACTTCAAATTCCAATATTCGCGAACTGGAAAAAATATCAATGAGCGGTTTGCGAAAATTAGCTTCTAAATAACGCAGTCATTGATAACTTCTTTAGTTCGCGTTGATTTGTCCAGCAGTTTATTTGAAATTATCAATTATTGCCGCGTCCTTAGATGAAATAATGATTCATCCAACAAAAAATCACAATAAGTAGATACTTACAGGTCTAACATCAATATCACACATTCCAACACTAGTGGTAACTAAAGATCCAACTCCCAAAATCGGTTGGATTCCTGATTTGGCTCCATTAGTTGGATTGAAGAGAGGTTCTGGTATTTTAAATCTTTCGACTCCAAAATCTCGATGAAAACCATTAGGAAACTCGTAATGTGTAGTTGGCATCGTCTTGACGATTTCCTCGTCATATGAACTATCCGATACTTGTAGAATCGTCGCTTGAAAATCTTGCATGACTTCCTGAACAAATTATCAAAAACTGATAGGAGAAGCAACATTTATTTAAATCCTTACTTTTATCATATACGCGAACCAGGAATCAGTTAAGTTATAGGGAACATCGCGTCTTTGCCAAGTAGGAGACTCTTCAGGCCTACCAACTTCCTTGGATGCCACAAAACTTGGAGGTACTAATTCAATACCTCTTTCTTGTAAATATACTCTACACTGTTCGCTCAAATAATCACCACCAACGGGAGACTTGACTACTGCTTGTGTCAATACATAACTGGAAATATGAATAAATGCATAAATTAACAAAATTCGTTGTATTGAAGTGCAAAGTAATATGAAAATATTACTAGGTTGTGCTCTGTTGAAAAAAACTTTGAAGCACAAGCAAAATCAAAATAAATTAAGTGAGAATATTTCTTTATGCTCTTGCCAAATCACGTAATTTTGATATGTAAATTGTAGTCTGATAAACAATGAAACTTTTTATGAAACATTTCATATTTGAGCACGCTACAACCTTTTCTTACCCATCATGAACTGGAACAGCTGAGGTGTGTGTAGCACCACTATCTAGTACCAAGCAAGTAGGCCTTCCATTAGCAAATGCAGCTAAACTAGCATTCTTTGCTAAATAAGCAGCAGGTACCCCATATTTCTCAAACATCAGCTCTGCCATTTCTTCCCTTTTGGGCGACGTTATCCATGGGGGTTCTGTCAGGAGAATGGGATGATCTCTAGGAACTGCTTTCAGAGCTGAATAGTAAATATAATCTAGAAAATTTTCAAACATGTCCCAGTTTTCCACCATGCCATCTTTCAAAAACGTACTCAGTTCCATTTCTGAAAAAAAAAATTACTTCTGTGAGTATCAATAAAATATCTGATTAAACAAGTTGTGTATTCCTAAAAATTTTAAAATACATGTAATAGCTTCTGAAAAGTCGAGTCTTTTTTAGGCAGAACATTGAAGATTTTTCAAGCAAAGCTCCTGATAAATTTTTGCCTAAGGTAAGTAAGTAGGTTTCAAGTTATTTTCTCACAATGTTGCTTTATTTCATAGGATAATAATAATAATCGTTTATTTGGAAGAGACTAATAAATAAGTACTACAACAAATTTAGCAAACAGAAAGATTTAAATTTAAAAACAGTTTTTTATTTTTTTTATTTATTGCTTACTTCTATTAGGCCATACCTATTATGAGTAACATAAACAGAAGAAAAAAAACTTAATTTGATTCGTTTAATAACTACCTAACAAATTGAATATAAATAAAAAAATCTCTTCCAAATCAGTTCCCACAGGCAAATTGTTAAGAACTGAGGCTCAATTTTTCCCTTTGGATAGTGAGGCTAATATTTTGTATTCAATGACTATGAGCTTTTTTGTTCTTTATTTTCAAACTTATTTCCTTCATGAGTTTTTTAGCTTACCACCTTTAGGTTCAAACGTTTCAACACTAAAAAGAAAATTTTGATCGAGCTCTAGATGTTTTTTTTTTAACCTGTTCTTCCATTTTTGCTGGTACATCGATAAGAAGATTTCAATGAGCAATAGTGAGAGTTTGAGCATATTTACCCTCATGCAAAGTTTCGCCGTTTTTTCAGCTATCGCCATTTTAAGATATTTTGAATCCATGTATTTTAACACATAACTTGGCTATATATTTTTTGTATCAATCATTTGGTTTTTCTTTTCAAATTTTTCTGAAAAAGTGCTTATTAGGAATATCGAAAAAAAATGAGAAAGGGTAAAGTGTTTACTATCAAAAAAAAAAAAATGTTTTAGGAACAATTCAAATATTTCCCAAAAATATTTTAAAATCCTGATATCTCAAAAACGACGAAACTTTGCATAGGGGTAAATGTGGTCAAACAGCTCCAAAATAACCCCAACTATCACTCATTGAAAACTTCTTATCGATTTACCAAACACCCTGTATTTAGGTCATTATCCAATCAATGGCTTAGAAAATCTTAAAATACGCCATGGCAACTATTTGATAAATAGTACAGAGATATCAAGTTAAACTAACATTTCATAAATACCTATTTTGAGATGAATGAACCGAAGGTTGTATCGGATAATTCTAGAAATAATTTTTATCGATATAGGTCAATGTAGGTAATTAAAAACGCTTTTGTTATTTGCTCGATTTAAGACACGATTACCGCATATTAAAATGTTATCATTAATTTATATTGCAAAATGGATTTTACAAGGGCATATTGGTATTAATTTATACTAATCTAACCCAAAATAACCAGCTCTTGAGAAGTAATTGAAAACATGTAAATATTTACCTATATAAAATCAATGATCAAGCCTTCGGGCAAATGAAAACATTTGGAATATTCTCTACTTTTGAAATGCAATATATTTACCATGATTTTGATCATTGCCTCCAATCACCCCTGTTTCCATTTACCATTTACCCACATTGACTAATACCATCTCAAATATATAACATACCTTTTTGGCGTTAGGATATGAAAGGCCAGTCGCCAGTTTTAAAGCTGACAATAGTTTGTAGCTACTTTGAAGTAAAATGTTGTTATGAATTCGAACCAGCTACAAAGTTGATTATCTCAAAATTTAGGCTTGAAAAATAAAAGTTTTGAGTGTTTTTAATACAAATGATCAAGCCAGTCTAGGATCGATGCTAATTGAGCTAACTTCATGTAGGTGAATTGAGAAATTCTAAACTTTCTATTTTCTTGTTCGTGGATGTTCATCATTTAAATTTTTACTGTTGAGTTTTACAAATGTTTCACTTTACCAATCAATCTGAGTCTTGCAAGAAATTAATACTCAGAGATTTCTGCCATTTCTGGTCTCAATATTTCAATTTCAATCATCTGACAGCCATATACTTAACCTAATCTAGGAAAAACTCAAGTAAACTAAAATATTTGTATAAAAATTCATCAAAAAATTCTGCTATCAATCATTATACAGGGTGTTTCTCAAACATCGAAACAGAGGCGTTTTGGGGTATTTTAAAGTCAATTTAAAAAAAAAATACTCGAGCACCTCAATATTGTATTCAAGGAGGAAAGTTCTTGACCCCATCGATATTTCGCTAGGGTGCACCCCCTGGGTGGGGTGACTTTCACCCCTCTTTTTAAGATAGGGAAGATGGGTCGAGTAGTACCTTGTTTTAAAGGTATTTTGATTCTGGTCATAACTGCGCAGTTTTTTTGAAAATCGAATGATTAGTTATCAAGATATTTACTGTCAAAGTTGCCATGGGCTAAATGAGAAACAATTTTCTGGCCATGTTATTCTCAAATTACTACTTTCCTGACTTTTCTCTCGGACACGTCAATTTCAATTTTTTCAGAAGCACACAAAAAATGAATATTGAAGTGTCCGAGAGAAAAGTCAGGAGAGTATTGATTTGTGAATAACAGGGCCAGAAGATTGTTTATTATCTAGCCCATAGCAACTTTGACAGTGAATATCTTGAGAACTAATCATTCGATTTAAAAAAAAAAATACGCAGTTGTGACGAGAATCAAAATACCTTTAAAACAAGGTACCACTCGACCCATCTTTCCTATCAAAAAAGAGGGGTGGAAGTCACCCCACCCAGGGGATGCACCCTACGGAAATACCGATGGGGTCAAAAAGTTTCCCTCTTGAATACAAAATTGACTTGTTAGAGCATTTTCTGTAAATCGGTCTTAGAATACCCTAAAATGCCTCTGTTTAGATGTTCGTGAAACACCCTGTATATAATAATGTGTAGGAATTGAGTTCATGCGGATTGATTTCTCAATAGCGAGTCACCTTCAGTCACCTTAACTCTAGGGTAAACGTGTCCAGTTGCAATGTTTATCCTGGAGTTATGCTTAACCTGGGGCTGAGAGTTCCATTTTTTATCCTTTCATTTTCACCATAACTTTTCTATGGTGAATAGCTCAGTAAATAGTTTTCGCCTCTCAATAAGATAAGTGGCCTATGCCTATAGATTTTACCGAGCATTTTACAATACTGATGAGAATAATCTATTGAGCTTTAACGAATTTAACATATTATATTTCCCAATATTAGGTATTTTAAAATCTTCAAGTTTTTCCTTGAACCATTCACGTTAGTTTGATCTGTTTCTATAGGCACTTACTCTTGAGCAAAATTTTACATGTAGGTACTTATTATTTTGACAAACAATATTTTGCAAAGTATAAAAGGCCCCACACACTACAATGAAAAACGACGGTTTTCTACCACACACTTCGGTTTTGGAATGTACGTGTTTCATCGCGGCAATGAAAACCGTTTTGTTTCATCGTAGTGTGTGGGACCCTTAAGGAAGTATAGAAAACAAGAGAATTTACCAGGCCTCCAAACATGAATAGCACAAAGCCCAATATTATAGTGCGTTACAGGAACCGAGACTTCATCCTCTGAATCAAGCCACACTCCCACTGTTGTTGGAATATCAACTTTGGGGCAGTCTTCGCCGGCATATCCAGCCCTTACACTATTGTGCCCTATATCGAAAACTAATGCACCGACTTCATCTGCAAGAAATAATAATACAATTTGTAGGTTAGAAAATCATAAACAAAATATTTTTCAATTACCTCCACCATAAACTGCTCCACTCATGTCTATTTTGTTTATGTAAACAACTGCTTTTTACCTAGTTTATTTATTTGTTCTTTAAGCAAAAAAACTGCAAAAAAACCGGATTGCCCAGATAACCCTTCACCTTCCCAAGAATCATTTTTGTAGTGTACAAATTCTAGTTGTGTCGAGAACAGAATCGATTGGACATGCTTGGGGAGTGATTCGGAGTTGGAACATAGAGCACAGAGTGTCAGTAAGTTCTGGTTATCTGCTTCGAGAGCACAAAAAAGTGCTTTTTGGGAATATGTAGTTTAATTATGTTTATGTCTCTCGTATTGTTATTTAATTATAAATCCTGAGTTTTTTCAATCAAATATGGCCAGTGTGGCTGACAAACAATTCGTGTCACGAAAATGCATCGACAACCCGACCAGGATTCTAGGAAATTTATTTAGTGCTGAGAGCACGTCTTTTCTGGGAAATTCTTTTATCTGTATTCGATAGACATGTTATCCTAGATAGATCCTGAGTACGCCACAGAACTTTCGATATGGCAACAAGTAAAAATAAAATTCAGAGTACCTAGGTACTTTGGACCGAAAAATAAAGCTAGAAGAGGAAGCACGAAGACAGACAAAAAAACAAGAAGAAGATCGAACACAGAAAGAACAGGGGCGGGATTATCATCCACTAGTCGCAACCTATCGTCCCGACTCACCCGTAGAAAGGCAATGGGTAGTCGGGACGATAGGTTGCGACTAGAGGATGAGAATCCCCCACCAGGACCGACTTGCAGCACTTTTACAATGACAAGAAGACCAACGATCGGAGTCAATGGAAGACCGAAGACAGAGCAAAAAACAAGAAGAGCTGGGCCGACAAAAAGAGAAACGAAAGGAAGAAGATCGAAGGTGGAAAGCTGGAAAAACAAGAGGAGGAAGCCCAACAACGAACAACAAGAAGAACAGGACCGGCTCAGGAAAAAAAAAATCCGCTCTGCTTCCCAACAGCGTTGCCAGATATACCATTTAAATGGTATTTATAACATTTTTTCTTCCATGATACCTGCAAAAATTTTGAGGATACCATTTTCCATTTTTCTACTATTTTTTGATGAAAGCTACCATTTTTCTACCATTTTTTGCATATTATACCATATTTTCTTCATTTTCAATTGTTTGAGCTCGTTGTTCCTGTGATGTCTAGTTTTTCTTGTCAGGTTTGTGTTAAAATACTTTGAATTGCAATAAAACATTGTATTTTCAATTTAGGATCACTCCATGACGTCATTATTCTAACCGAAACCGAATTTTCATTTTTAATACCAAGATGGACTCGTGTGCTAATCATAAGCTTTGTTCCAATACAGCAGGAAACCCTACATTGTACCGTCATGATTCTGCGCAAAACCAAAAATATGTGCATAGAATCAATCAACGATAGAATCCATAATTCGTATACAGACATAGTGGATTTGAAACGGTTTTTAGGACGATTTCTGACGTGTTGGAACAGACATTTAGAAATAAAAACAATAGAATATAACAATAGACCCCCTTTCCCCTTAATTAAATTAAAGATACCATTTTTTTGTATGTGAAATATCATTTTTACAAATGACAGATACCTACCATTTTTTATTTTCTCCATCTGGCATCACTGCTTCCCAACAAAACTACAAGCGTCTGCGGATCACACGGAGGCAACGCCACGAATATGATCGAAAGTGTACGAACGAAACTTTTAAAATTTGGTGCGACGCGACAAACGGAGGTTCACTAGCATTTTTGTTTACCGCCTCTTTATTTATGTGACACAAAATTATTAATTATAATTCGATAGTTTGTCTTATTATCATTATCAATGACATGAGAGGGAGTTTTCGAGCAATTATCACCTAAAAAAACACATGGAGAGCACAATTCACAACAAAAATACATCTACAAAAATAATGAAGTCCATAAGATGCCCATTAAACTGTGATTTTATTACCGACAGCAAAGACATTATTGTTTTACATATTACAAAAATTTTCACGGAAACAACTTAGACCCCAAGAATTTAACATTTAATAATAAGGAAGACTTTTTTGAGTGGAAAAGAAAATTAGAGCAAAAGATACCATCAGAGCACAGTTTATAAAATGAACTGTTTAAACTGTTGAAAGGAAAAATGGTACAATAATTATTTATTTTATTTATCATCAAGATGGAAATTTACATAAACGCATTAAATTTACATTATGTAGGTACCTATTACGCTAACATAAACAGGCTTTATTGAGTATTGACTTATTATTTAATAGCCTCGCTCGCAAGCTCGCTCGGTCATATAATTATTCGTACAATAAGCCTTTCTTTATTGTAGGTACCTACTTGTTATTTAATGCCATTTATATAAATAGCAAAATAGCTATTATTTAACAATCTAGATTAAACACTGTGTCTTTCAAAATCTTACAGAAACAGCTTAATAATTGTGATACAGCCTACAAATCAACTGTGGAGGGCGAAGGGCCATGTATCATTGGATTGTTCCACCTGACTTATCAATTATTTTTTTGTACCCGGGTTCTGGCTTGGGCTTGATACCCCATCCCAAAAAAATTAATTCTCATCAGTCTTTCTAAAATTTTTAGTTAAATATTATCGATAATAATCGATATTTTACGAAATGGAAATTGCAAAATAATCCTAGAATATAACAATAAATATTCATCAGGATTCAGGACAAGGAGGTGGGGGCGTCAATAAACAAGGAGCAAAAACGTTATGGACGCTGTATTCGTGGCGTTGCCCCCGTGTGATCCGCAGACGCTTGTAACAAAACTATGGTGCGCTTGTTGATGCGTTAGCGTCGCTATGGAGATCAACACCGAATGCAGTTTACAAGGTACAGCTAAGAACAAGGCAACAAAAAGCTGCGGAGAGCTCACAAGAATTTGAAACCGCGACATCTGTCTCGTTAATTTGGCCTATCCGGAATAGTAGAAGATCCGAATAGGAAAGGATCTGCACCCATCTGTTTATTGGGTGAAAATTATTTTATATCAAAGTTAGTATGTTAAAAAATATATCAGGTGTGGGTTGGCTAAAAAATTCCTGGCCAGACTATTATTAATAAATAATTCAAAAATTATAATTGTCAAAGGCATTGCACTCATTTGTTTAACGAACAAATTTCATACTAATTGAATAAGTATAGGGATAAAAGAATATAGAAACGTTGGGATGTCTATTTTTTCCTGGCATAACTATTGGGTTGACAGGTTTGAACAGGTGAGTCGATACTAGTAATTTACACCCATTTGTTTAATGTATAAATCATACACCACTCTGTCGCATATTTCCATCCGCACCCAAATTTCGCTTTTCAAAGCTCGCCAACCGTCATTCAGGCCAGATTTTTCGCCGACAACCCTATATCATCGTGTTCGCAATAAAATTACTTTTTTTTTGATGTAAGATTTATTCATTAAACAGATTGATGGGTGTGAATTACTAGTATCGACTCACCTGTTCAAACCTGCCAACCCGATAGTTATGCCAGGAAAAAAATAGACAATCCAACGTTTTTATATTCTTTAGGCCCTATACTTTCGATTAGTATGGAATTTGTTCGTTAAACAAATGAGTGCAATGCCTTTAACAATTATAATTTTTGAATTATTTATTAATAATAGTCTGGCCAGGAATTTTTTAGCCAACCCACACCTGATATTTTTTTTAACATACTAACTTTGATATAAAATAATTTTTATCCAATAAACAGATGGGTGCAAATCCTTTCCTATTCGGATCTTAGACTAGAAGCAGCAGCAGACATGCGAGAACGTAAATTATAGTGGAAGCCTTTTATTTTTCCGAAAATGGATTAAAAAAAGCAGTCATTGAGTTGTGGAGGAAAATATTGCAATCCCTGGAAGATAAAATGTTGTATGCCGTTCGGTCCCCGAAGGTACTCTTTTTGAGCTGAGCTCAACGTTAGGAGTTGAAGGCTGACGCGTAGCTACATAAATAACTATATTAGGTACCTAATTCAATCTTTGAAAAAGCAAGCACTTACAATAAAACATTTTATCTTCAAGCGGTCTATTATTTTGAACTTTATTGTCGTCTATACTTGACACACACATGACACGTTTTGTCAAACTGAAGCACGAGGCATCTTAAAATGGGTCTAAGGATTCAAGGGTAATAGACACTACAATCTAATAGTCCAAGAGCCCAGAGCCGCCAGACACAACTTATTTTCTTAAGGACAGAATATGTGGGATTGAGTAGCAGTCATAGGTGCTATGAACGTGTGTATACCCGCTAAGTTGGGTAGACGGCCAATTGAAAATAATAGTAACAGCTGAAACTGTTATTTGTAAATAACAGTTTCTCCCATTTCTACTCTAGCCTGGAGTAGACAGTAAGTTTAAGAGGGGGAAATCAGTTGACATAGATATCTCGCTCACTCCCAAACGCATGCACAGTACCTTATTCGTGCTCACACTCCTGGAAAAATTATTATTGCGTCTGGGGGGATGTTTGGCCGGCGCGATTGGTTTGGCTGAGCTTACGTAGTTATGAAATAGTCTCCCCAATAACATATATGTATAAAAATCAAGCGTTAGAAAAAAGTTAAAGTTTTTCTCAGCTTTCGCACCTGGTGTCGGTAAATTGGCCGTCTACCCAACTTAGCGAGTATACATACATACGTTCATAGTACATATAAGTGCTACACAATCGCACATATTCAGTCCTTTAGAAAATAGGTAAGTTGTGTCTGGCGGCTCTGGGCTCTTGGACTATAAGCACTACAAAGATTGCTTATCGGCCTCGTTTTTGGTAATCGCCGCCATATTGGTGTGTCACCATTTCCGACGTCATTAAATAAGTCGTTTGCACTAGCGGTCCTAGTTAAGAGTTTGAAATTATATTTAATTTTGATTGACATAATAGGCAAAGAGGAAGATTAAAAGGAGATCTGAAAAAGCGTTTTTTCAGAGAATGTTAAATAATGTGTTTTACTTCATTAAGCAACAAGTATGCATAAAGCAAAAGCCCACGGAAACATAGCCTGTGGTGCAAACAGCTTACGTCAAGGCGAGAAACGACATACAGCCTACGTCACAACTGGTGATTTGGCGCGTTGGGGGCTTTATATTTGTTCCACACAGGCCTTATGAGGATAGGCTATCCTGTAGCAGTAGTGTGTATTATCCTGGCTAAGACATTTTTTATTAGAAATGTTGAAAATACCAAAAAATCAGCTCTTGAGATTTTTTATGAATTAAGAGGTTTTTGGGGATACTGATTCTTAATCTGATACAAAAAATTATCTAAAATAAGCCCTAATATCTTTTTTCCAAAAATTCAACCCTTTTTTACCCCCCAACACCGCACGCCAATGGTAAATAAAAATGTTTACCATGCCAAATAGTTCACTTTTCTAACATATATAAAATCATGGGCATTTTTTCTTATTTATTTTTTTTTCAACAAAATGACCTCAAGTGTTTGTCATTATGACAGTGGGCACCTGTCATTTACATATTTAGTTATGTGCAAAAGATAATAGAGGTAAAACTCTACAACTTTTGTATTTAACATTTTTTTTTTTTTTGTATAAGTTGTAGAACCCGTATTAAATTATAAGGGACAGACCCGGTGCAATATTCGGCAAGTTTGCTATTAATTTTTTTCCGAATTCTGAAGTACTGAAATGGTCGCAGCGCCTAAACTAAAATAGCAAAAAAAGTCAAGGAGGCAAAGTTGATCAGAATGTAATGTCTGCCCAGCGACTCTAAGTCTACGAGACAACGGTGAAGGGAATGCAGTTGTGAAAAGAAATGGCTGATTTTTGCAACTCGTACACGAAAATCGACAATGACCAAACCACCGCCACTGGATATTTCAATATAAATCGATATTCCAAAATGAGAGGATAAAATGACGGGAGTCCTGGCCGACAGCGAGACGTAAGGTGACGTTAGCCCATTGTCAACCGCATGGTTCCCCGTGGCAACGGCGATCGTGCCAAAAGCTCCACCAATCAGGTTCATCCAGGCCGGATGCTTGCCAAATTGTCAAAAGCTGATGGTATCTTTGGAAAATGTTGATATAGAATAGATTCAACAACCACGTTGAGATATTTAGCGTTTCATTGTTATCTATATTTTGTTATTAGAAAATGGATTTTTGGATGAACTATACTTCATGCCTATAGTATTTTCACTTTTTTATAATTAAACGTGGCAACATCGCACATTTACGTCCGAATTCCTTCCGTAGACTCAGAATTAGTCAGAATCGCTGGGCAAACAATAATTATCCACAAATTTTATAAAGGTCATTTTGCCGAACAAAAATAATTAAGAAAAATACCACTAGGGCCGAACACACAAGGCTTTCGAGACAGATTTTTTGGCACAATACTCAGGACATAGTCTCCAATCAGCTCTGAAAAAATCAGCTTGCCCTCGTAAAATTTTTTGAAAAACCCTTGTATTCACTGTACTAGTAGTATTCTTACAAGCGCAGTGTGTATGAATAATAAAAATAATGACAAAAACATTATAAAAAATTGTTTATTCCAAATTCTTCCAGCTTAGTCGCTCTTTTACTTCTATTCGGCTTCCTTCTCCAGCGCATCGACACAGAGTTCTTCTCTGTCGCGCGCTATTCTCGTCTACAATTTTCAAACTTAAAGTCATGCAAACCTTAGGTTCTGCAGGTTTTTGCTTTGACAACCCAATACGATCGTTTTCGCAATTAAATTATCTACATTTTCATATAAATTATATCAGGATCAAATGGGGCACTTGCCCCCCCCTAGGCCTGGCGATTATTATTGTTTCATGATGCTACCATTGCTACCAGAAGAATGAAAAAACAGAATAGTAAAAGTGATACTAAAAGTTGCTTACACTCGGAATAAAACACGTCATTTTTTTCTTCAGGCGTTTTTTCGTGCATTTTTTTATAGTTTATAGCACATAAATAATAAATCGAATCAAAATTTATAAATTATAATTAACAGCCGTATTCAACATCCTCTTTTTTTAACTTTAAAAGCGCTTTGGAACTTGTCACTTTTAAAAATTTGTAGAAGTTTTCAAAATCGTTCAGTTAGTTAAAGGGGGTGTGACCCTAAAAAATGACTTGAGTTACCTAAATCAAGAAAAAAAATCTAAGATCTCTCGTGAAAACCGCAGTCCTATATTCAAAATAGTCTCTGAGAAAACTTCTTGTGAAGATAAATTATGCAGGAGCTTATGATGTCACAACCGCCGAAATCGCAGTCTTCTGTTCGTTCATCCGTCAGTGGACTGACCCTATACTTTGAATGGTTGCAATTCGCTCTAGTGAGATAATTGTCTTTTGTTTTGAAAAATTCTTACACGTGTTAATAATGTCCCTGATAATCCAGTGTGACGTCACAAACACCTAGTTGTAAGTTTGAACCGCCCTAACTCGAAAACGGAACATCGTAGCAAGATGCGATTTAAATATTTATTCTTAGATTTTTTTGCACTAAAACTTTTATTTTTGGGTCACACCCCCTTTAAAAGATGTTGAATTTGTTGAATACGGCTGTTGTTTATTTTCCACATCTATTTAACATTTTTATTTTCCCCTCAAAAATTCAAATTTTGTGTTTATTTTCTAAGCAGCTAGTCTAGGAGTTCGATATTTTTATTTTTAGCTCCAAAATTATTATAAATAATAATTAGGCTCTCCAAACCACGTCATTTTTCAATATGGCGATCGTGGAAAATTTGACGTTTGTTTGTTTATCTTGAGTTTATTTGGAATATTTTCAAGCTAATTACAGTTTACTTTGTTATAATATACTTTTTGAGATGCAGAGTGAATATTTAAAGACTTGCATGCAGGTAAATCGAGATCTGGGCGAACGGTTAGTTTAAAAAAATGTCCAGATGACATTTTGATCCAAAGTTCACATTAATGAGTAAATGAAGGCCTACAAAAGCTTAGATTCTTACGAATATTCCGAAAATGGCTTTATTTCAGATGCAGGAACAGTGGTAGTGAAAAATTTCCACGTTTTAATTTGAAAATTTTAAAACAAAGGGCAATGAAAAAAGCCTGACATCATCCTTGTTACCTTGTTGAAATTACTTCCACAATCAACTTCAAGACCCAATTGTGGCATTTTTAAGAAACACTAGTGAAGTCAATAAAATAAAAAAATAAACAGAGTTCATTCACAAAACAACCACAAAATGCACTTTAAAAAGCTTTAAATTACATACTCTCATATACGGGATAATGAACTTCTGCCACAACGCACTTTTTGACAGGTCATTGGAATGCCTAATTGTCAAGTCGACATTGTGTCTATGCAATGTGTGTTTATTTTTTAAAATGATGTCATTACAAATGAGTATAATTTAGACTGCTTATGTTGATTCAGTAATATACGTATGGTTATCTTCATAAATGGTCTTATTTGAAAAATAAAAATAAGTCAGGTTTGTGCCCCCCCCCCCCCTGAAAAATCTTCTATTGACGCCCTTGTATCAGGAAACTCTATAACTACAAAATACTCATTCGAAATTATACCTTTTGACACCTGACAACCTGGGACTTTTGCAGGGAAAAAAAGTGGAAACCATACTTTGACTTTTTATATGCATATTTTCCTCTCTATTAGTAATAAATTTATCCGAAAACTCAAAAACTACAAAGATCAAATAAAATTGACATATATAATTTTTTTTATGAAAAATAGCCCTACAGGGATATGGGCCGGCAACCATATCAAGTTTTCTTTATTAAAACATTATCTTGTTGAATTTTGAGTTTCATTGGGAAACTCGATGGGTGAAGGTCGCTTCAAGTCGGGATCTTAGACTATTATTATTTCGTTTTGACTAGTTTATAAATCTAGTCACCTATTTAAATTGAAAATCAAATTATTTTTTCAGTTCTATCTCTATCTAGTCATGCTTCTGATATGAATTTAAAAGACGTAAATAATTAATTCTTTTTGGCCAATTCTCAACGCAAAACAATATTCAATCGGACGCAACCGATAAGTTCACACGTAACTCTAATAAAAATCGTAAGTACCGAATGTTTAATAAGTTGCCTGATAAAGTTGCAATAAAGAGTATAATTTCTGTACCTATTTAGAACAATCTTATCTGAGCAGGAAGTAATAATTGTTGAAGAAAACCAGTTAGAAAACTTGCCACTGAACTTTATTTATCGTAGAGAAGTGCGCGCATACACAAGTTCTGAGGACGAAGTGCATCAACACCGAAAGTTCCCTGTCTTACAGAAAAGAGACGATTCACCAAACACACCAAACCCGAGACAGTCCAATTCTCCAAGATTACAAAGAAACGGAGTTGGTTGAACTACAAATTTGGTTTGGCTACAAGTACTACAAGAGAACAGAAACCAATATTATTTGATAAAAATACATCCAATTCGATACAGAAAAAACGAGCCAGGTCGGGGATTCAAACACCTGCGAGTTTTAAAAATATGGGTAAGTTACCTATTTAAAATCCGTTTTCTGTGGAATGTATTATTCCTTTTTTACCCTAATTTAAGTGGGTACTCTTATGAATTTGTTTATTTATTCGATAATATGATTTTTGAATATTCGAATGTGGAATGCGGGATCAGGACTGACGCATATTTAAAAATTATCGACATGTTGCTTCAAATCTTTCTCAAGAACAATTTTTCAAGAAAATTGTCGTGTATCCAACACAAACTCTAATTTTCCTGAGAAATAAGCCTTGCAAACTTCCGGGATTTTTGAATAAAAGTTTTATTGGGTCCTCATAACCTTATTGGAAACGTCTAAAACTAATTTTAGAAAAATAAATCCTAGTTAAGAAATTATTTAAATTTGAAATGCATTCAATTGGACTAAAATGTTATGTACCTAGTCAAGTTAGGTCTCATTTATTCTACTCGCCACACAATTTTTTCCAAAAATATTGAAATCAGGAAAACAAATCGAATAGGATCGATTTTAATTCGGTCCTTATATTTTACTATTTTGTACCTACTAGACTTAGTTTAGTTTGTACTGCGTCTATTAAATATCTGACACTATTTATTTTTTAGACTCAGAATCTCGCTCAGAAGTTAGAGAAGCTGATACAATGGACAACACACCCGAAGATTCAGAAACATCTTGTTCGCCGGTTCCTGGTTAGTTAATTTTAATTTTTATTATTCAGTTTATATTATTCAGCAACTTAGTACTTATTTATCCAATTTTAGTAACTAGCACCAGACCCGACCCCTTTTATAGTGCCCAAAGTGGGATGAAAATTTCAAAACATTGCCCACCACCACTTCGAAGATTTACCCCGGGTAAGTTCAATTCATGTGAAGTTATACCTAGTTTGAGCTTTTGTTTGACTTTTGCTCGAAGAAATAAGCTTGACGCGTCAAGTGCTTATTTATTTAAAAACGGTTAGTCATTTTAGATTATCATACTCCCAAAATATTGATATTATTCAGCAGAATGTAAGTATATTCATAGAAGGTACCTACTTATTTTTTCAATTTTAGAAACTATCACCAGACCCGACCCCTTTTATAGTGCCCAAAGTGGGATAACAATTTCAAGACATTGCCCACCACCACTTCGAAGATTTACCCCCGGTAAGTTCAAATTATGTGAAGTTATATCTAGTTTGAGCGTTTGTTTGACTTTTGCTCGAAGAAAAAAGCTTGACGCGTCAACTGCTTATTTATCTAAAAACGGTAAGTCGTTTTAGATTATCATACTCCAAAAATATTGATATTATTTAGCAGAATGTATGTATATCCATAGAAGGTACTTATTTTTTCAATTTTAGAAACTATCGCCAGACCCGACCCCTTTTATAGTGCCCAAAGTGGGATAACAATTTCAAGACATTGCTCACCACCACTTCGAAGATTTACCCCCGGTAAGTTCAATTTATGTGAAGTTATATCTAGTTTGAGCTTTTGTTTGACTTTTGCTCGAAGAAATAAGCTTGACGCGTCAACTGTTTATTTATCTAAAAACGGTAAGTCGTTTTAGATTATCATACTCCAAAAATATTGATATTATTTAGCAGAATGTATGTATATCCATAGAAGGTACTTATTTTTTCAATTTTAGAAACTATCGCCAGACCCGACCCCTTTTATAGTGCCCAAAGTGGGATAACAATTTCAAGACATTGCCCACCACCACTTCGAAGATTTACCCCCGGTAAGTTCAATTTATGTGAAGTTATATCTAGTTTGAGCGTTTGTTTGACTTTTGCTCGAAGAAATAAGCTTGACGCGTCAACTGCTTATTTATCTAAAAACGGTAAGTCGTTTTAGATTATCATACTCCAAAAATATTGATATTATTTAGCAGAATGTAAGTATATCCATAGAAGGTACCTACTTATTTTTTCAATTTTAGAAACTATCACCAGACCCGACCCCTTTTATAGTGCCCAAAGTGGGATGGTAATTTCAAGACATTGCCCACCACCACTTCGAAGATTTACCCCGGGTAAGTTCAATTCATGTGAAGTTATACCTAGTTTGAGCGTTTTTTGCCTTTTGCTCGACGAAATAAGCTTGACGCGTCAAGTGCTTATTTATCTAAAAACGGTAAGTCGTTTTAGATTATCATACTCCAAAAATATTGATATTATTTAGCAGAATGTATGTATATATATCCATAGAAGGTACCTACTTATTTTTTCAATTTTAGAAACTATCACTAGACCAGGCCAATTTTTTAGTGTCCAGCCAGACTCGCCGGAAGTATCGACACAATGCCTACCAACTCAAGCGTCCACCCCGGGTAATTTTAATTCATGTGAAGTGATACCGAGTTTATGTTTGTTTTACTTTTTCAGGTATTGTCTCAGCAAGGCCGTCGAGCCAAGACGCTTCTGCTCAAAGAAAATTTGGCGCGTCAAGTGCTAATTTATCTATACATGGTAAGTCCTTGTTTTGCCAGAAGAATACGGGGTGCTAGAGGTTTAAATTTAAATTTATCGTTCTTATTATTCTAATTTTAGAAACTAGACTCGACCATTATTATAGTGCAAAGCCAAAATTGGCGAAAATCCCAAGACTTAGCCCAGCTGAAATATCCACCCCGGGTAAGTTTAATTCATGTCAAGTGATAGCTAGTTTATGTTTGTTTCTAACTTTTTAGTTATCGTCTCAGTAACGTCATTGAGTCAAGACGTTCCTCCTCGAGAAAAACTTCACTTGTCCAGTGCTAAGAGTTCGAAAGCAAGAAATTTGATCACTGATGAAGTCATCGATTTGACCACTGATGAAGTCATCGATTTGACTTGCGATGATGGTAATTTGTTTTTCAATCTCGCAACTAACTTAAAACTGCTTAAAAAATCATAATCAAAATCTATTTATTTTTGCCAAAACACAGTGAAAAAAGAAAAATATAAATAATACAAACTTTCAAAACTAAACAAACAAACAAAAAAATTAACTGGTTTATATTATTAGAATTAAGAAATTTATGTAGGATGGTTTTATTAGATGTAAGAAATTTTAATTTGTTAGGTGATTGTTTAGATAAAGTAGGATTTCATGCTTTTAACAGTTTATACTAATTTTCATATTGACGTTGCACTTTTTTCTTTTCTGGAGTAAAATAATAAAACTGGTTTATTTCCAAATTTGTACTCTCTATTCAGGAAAAATAATTTGTAAGATGATTTATATATACCTATACAATCACAAGATAAATTAGTTTTATTGAAATAGCGACTATTTACTTTTGTTATCCAGCAATACAACATACAACGCAATGCAAAAAAAAATATTGATCAAATAAAACAAAAATAATTAAAAAAAAATCGATTTTAAAAAAAATATATTACTTATTTATTTTTCCATATATTATATTATTAACATATTATCAAAACAGTTTATTTTTAGTTTTCCTTCATTATAGCAACATTTCAAACCTCACAAGGCCTGCTGATAGCGCAATCAAAAATCTACGAGCGGCAATTAGGTAGATTGGCTTAACAGTTTTGAAACTGTTTTCGAACAACTTTTATGGCAATTGATTGGAACTAATTAGCCATAGCATTTTTTAAGAAAACCGCTTGGGTCAAACGGAAAACTAAGGTTAAACGAAAAACTGAGCTAAAAATATTAGCAGCACAGTTCAGCACACTGAAAGTTGCATTGATTTTTGCTTTTGTTCGATAAAATAATTAAAAAACGGGGGGTGCTGAGCTCAAGATGGCCACCCTTCAAACTTTTGTGAATAGCATTGGTACAACTCAGCACAGTTCCTAATATTGGTAGCACACTAGAGCACACTGGGAGCACAGTTGATTAGCACAAAAAAAAAGGAAAATTTAATAGGCGGGGGCGGGGCTTACTTGACGGAGCTGGACGCGAGACTTCTTCAAGTTTTTTGAGAAGACTTTCTTCTAACCATTCTGCAGCTTCTGCAAATAATTCTGTCTCATGCTACCTGTTTCTTACAAACCCCTTATCTCCCCCCCCCCCCAACCCCATTCCCATGAATTTATCCCATGTCAATTTTTGAATAATTGTCATCTGACTAATTGATTTAGTATATTTTCGTATATCTCCATTCGTAGGTCGATCGAGTGTATGCCACTGGTGTTGCCCTGTTTCTTACAACCCCCTCAACCTTCCCCATTAGTATGAATTTAGTCCCATGTACAGTTTTTGAATAATTGTCATCTGATTATATAATTTTGAATATTTTCGTATAAATATGCATTCGTAGGTCTATCGAGGCACGCCACTGGTGTCACCCTATTTGTTACAAACCCCTCAACCTTCCTATAAACCCATGTACAGTTTTTGAACAATTGTCATCTGATTATATAATTTTGTATATTTTGAATGAATAATAATAAAAGTGTGTGATAAAAAATCCATTACCGACGCCACTGATCGTTCGGTCTTCTGCATTTTGTCAGATAACTTTTGTCAGGAAACTGCACAGTGGTAAAAATTCGCTAAGAGTACAATACGAAAAATGAAGTCCAAAATGCAGTAGTTCATTAGCTTTCTGAAAAAATCTGTAATCTATAATGCTCTGTCAACTTGCACTGGCTCCAGATGAACAGTGATTATTTGCGAATAATAGCAGATGGTAGTCTCAGGGTAGAGGTACCTTATGCAATTGAAGCGGTCAAATTCATTCTCACATAGTAGTTTTCAATAATTTGGGTTCTTTAACTGTTCAATAAGCAATTGTTCACTAGCATCACAGCTTCTAGCACTGAGCGCGTCATCAACTCTTTAGATTTGTTCCAACACAACAAGAAACCGTACAATGGACCGGCACGATTATTCTGCGCAGTCTAAAATAGTGGGTAGAATCCGAAATTCGTATACAGAGTGGTTTTGAAATTATTCTTGGGACGATTTTAAAAGTGTTAGAACAGTCCTTCGGTCTATGGGGTGATAGTTGGGAAATCTCAATCCTGTTTATACAGGGCCGTATCTAGACCAAAATTTTGGGGGGGGGGGGTTAGACAAAGTGGCAAAAAAAAATTGTTACACTACACTATTTCCAACAGTATTTCAAAATCGGTCAAATGTATTTCAAAATAATTGCTTTTATTTCAAAAATTTGAACCCCCAAACCCCCCCCCTAGATACGGCCCTGTGTTTATAGGATAAAATTGTATTTTTATGCCGGGTCCAGTCCAAGCAGAAAAAACAACCATAAAGTTTAGTACTCATAACTGCGAAATTCGCATTTTTTTGACATTGCTTCGACAATTTGACGTTTAATACACGGATAAAACGTCAAATTGCCAACGCAATGTCAAAAAAATGCGAATTTCGCAGTTATGAGTACTAGGCTTAAGACGGAGAAAGACAGAGACATCCATGTTTTCCGACAAAGTGGCGACAAGTCCAATACATTTCTGCTACATTTTTGTCTCATTTATGTTTTGTTTCCAAATTCGGCGGAGACTTTTGCAAGTTCCTTTTCTAGTTGGTGAAGATCAAGTCTCTATTTTGTCCATGTATTTTCCGAAAAGCTGTCAGCACAGTGTGGACGGTGTGTGTCGGAGAGAGCTTTTTTTTAACTTAACAGCACCTGCGATCTACATTGGTTAACTCAGGGTACTTGCACACTTTTCGATTATATCTTTTTGTTTACCTACTCCTGTTTCATCTATCATTTTTATTATGGCCGTTTGCACTGACCATTTGGCTAACTTTTCTATATGTATACTCTTGCTCTCTTCTTTAACAACTCTACGGCGTGGCCCCTAATTTTTGCATAACGGTCTTCAACTCACTGCGTTTTTTAGAAAATTCAACCGTTCCTAGTTTATGGTTGCGGATTGGAGGACGAACAATATTTCTCGCTTATGTCACGTGCCCTCCTATTCTCGCTACGAAGCCTCAGGTATTTGGAAAAAGCCTCTTAATTGTTCTTGGATGAGTCTTATAAGAGCACGGTATATTATCTCATTCTCCTGATTTTCTTGCTCCATCTCCATTTTCACAAAATAAACACACGCTCACTAATCTTATTATTGTTTTTTATATCAAATGAAAAGGATATGAAAATAATCGTCCAAAACTAATTTTTTCAAAATTAACTAACAACAAATCATCAAAGATTGTCAAAGAAACAAGTCGAATTTCGTTAAGGTTAGATTAAGCATTTTAGTTTTGAAACTTTGCATTTTTTTTGTTCATAAAAATAGTGACGTCAGAGCTGAAACTGTTTTAAAACGGTCTTTGAAACTGTTTCCTCAAAAAAAAAATGCCTCAGGTAACGACGTATCATCGGCTGGGATACAGTTATAGCTATGTCCGTTTTCTTGACACATCGGTGAATGTCACTTTTATGAACATCTATCAATATTTTATGAACATCTATCTGTACCTTCAAACATCATTCCTTATACAATAGCGACAGTCCATAATTTTGTTTGGGCACTGTGCTCTCGTTTAGGTACTTCGATGCTAAATAGGAAGATTCAGCATCGCAGGCTCACCGGTTCTTCGAACGCGCCTCGACCATATGCCACACGCCTCGCGGCTAATATGGGTAGGACCTGAGGTTGGGGTTGCTCTTCAGGAAAACACACAACTACATCAGAAGGCACTTATCGTATATTGCTTTCTAGTGGGTACATTACCAAAGGGACACTACGTAGGTATGCCACATGACTCTTGCGTTGGGGACTATGTATACGGGGGTGCAACTAGTTCCCGCACGTATATAGCGGCGAAGCCCTAAAAGGGATTATTGCTCCAAGACTCTCTGGGGTAAGGTGACCCTGAAGAGACGTGTAGCGTGTAGCTACTGCTCCCTTGGGTAAGGAGACCCTGAGGAGAGAGATGCGAACCAAAAGGGATTGCTATACTTCCTGGGGTAAGGAGAACCTGAGAAGAGAAAGACCGAATGGTTGCCGATACTATCATGGGTTGCATCGGTTTTTATAACCATTTGGTGTAATCAATTAGTTTTTTGCGTTGACCTGCCTAAACTGCTAATTGTTGATAATCCGAGTTCTAGTTTTAATTAATGGGTTTTTGATATGCAGGATGGTCTTTATTTATAGACCAGTTGACAATATTATATATATCCAAAAAATCCTCTAATAACTTGGGTTCGATACACTGCTAAGTATTTTTCGATTTTTCGAAAATTTATTTTCGAAAATCTGATAATATTTTTATATATATATTTTTTTTTTTTCAAAATACCTAGCTTTGTTCGGGTTTGAAAAGAGGACGGTTCTAGAACGGTTCAAAACAATCTCACAGTTCATTATTGAAATTTGTGATAGCCAAGCCGTTTTCATATTGTTGATTGATAAACTGTGCGATTGTTTTGGACCGTCCTTTTTTTAATCCCGAACAGGCGCAGTACAACTTTACCTAGGAATAAAACGACAATCAGACAACGCCGGTACTGAGATGTGACGGAAAGCAATCAAAGACGTTTCTGAAAATTTAAAATGTTGATGATTTTCAATTTTGAATTTCTGAGAAAATAATCATTTGTAGAGCTCATATTTCGCAGATACTATATCTCAAGGAAATATGAAAAAGATTCTTGAATAAAAATTTTGTGCAAGTACCAAGGTTGTTTGAAAGAGGTAGGTTACCTTGCCTGATAACTTTTATAACGTCATCTGGATGCCTAAACAATGCAAATTTACATGATATCCTCCCGATGACGTCATCTGTATACCATTATCAGACAACCTAACTATAGTAGGAACTTTGTGCGAGTACATTTTTTTAATCATATCTATCATGTTTGTTGTTGTATTTCATTCAAATTTCGAACTAATAAACGTTAAATTATTATTAATAATATACACAAATCTCAAAGAAAGAAAAAAAAACTAGCACTCACTGTTCCAATCGAACAGTTCGATTTGAAAACGCTATTACTGACTACTCTTTTTTTCAAATTGTTGAAACTTATGACGCGGAGCTTGGCAACCTCGCAAGCGCCTCTGTCAGACGAGTCAAACGCCAAAAAGGGCAGTCACACAGTCACAGTAGTGCGCCAGGCCAAGAGGAGTCCAGTAAACGTAGTTGTGAAGTGAATAGAGAAGCGGTCCTATATTTACTAGATAGACTAAATTTTTAGTAAATTGGGCTTCGCCCGATGCTAAACTGACGGTCAATCATAAACGGTAAGTTTTAAATTGCATTGTAAACCATCCCCCAGCCCTTAAAATCCTCCAAGAATAATAAAGGTCCAGTGAGTGCCGAAAATAAAGTTACAAGAATAGTATTTGTTGAGCCATGACAGTGTAAATTGAAGTGTATTAAACTTTTTCAACGTCTTTGTAAATAGTGTTTTTCAAACGTTGGAGCTGCTGGCCAGTGCTCCAGTTTGCTGCCAAAATGTAGGTACTGCTTACCAGTAGTGCAACCGCTTTTATTTTAGATGAGTTTAATTTGTAGCAGCTTTTATCAAGAATCACTCCCTTCCTGCTTTGAATTACCAGTGTGATTCATTACATTCCAATTTACAAACTTTTTGTTTTTTAAATTACTAGTTAAAATACTTATTAAAGCTATTCAAATTTTCATTTTTTGTGCCCCCTTCTATTCTTAATACTAAATTCAAGATATTTTTTGGTTAGACCCATAGTTGCATCAAACAATTAAAAGGTTTTCTGAATTTCAATGAATCACTTAACCCCCGAGTCAAGCAAAAGAATCAATTCAGTCATCGTCAAGGTATTAATTTACTATGTAGAAATGAAGATTTTATTTCTGTAATTCTTGTTTTGGTTCTAGATACAATAACTTAAACTATGCAAGTACTAAAAAGAACTTGTGCATCAACAAATTCCATAAAGATTACCAGAAATAAGATTTTAAAATGTTTTTCTCTTATCCAAGGGTGGAACATTGCTAGGAAGTAGGTACCTACCTCAGTACCTACATCAAATGTATGATTATCAAAATGTACATTGCAACATTGGAACATTGGATGTAGGTACCCAAAAACTTTAGATGTAGCTGAGCCTTCAAGAGTAATTTTGGATAGGCCAATTGGTCAAATGCTGTTAAATTACTATTATTAGATACTTGACTGGATAATATAACTTTAGATACCTACTTATTTGTTCCAAACCACATAATTACAATAAACAAAATAAACCAACAAATATTTCCAACAATATCACAAAAATCAACATACCTACTTACATCTTATATGAATGCATAATAATGCATATTTTTCATCACATCTTAAGGTTTAAGCTACTTTTGATTAATTCAAGTGCATAATTATTCCATAATTTAATGCATAATTTAACACATAACTCAAACCCCTAGTTTAAAGAACTTCATAATTTAATACATACTTTTTGAAATTTCATTAATATTTTATTAATATATTTTGAAATTTGACACTGACAGAACTCAAAAGTTCCAGTTTTTTTATAATGTAATACATAATTTCTGGAGATATCCGGAAAAAACGAAATTTTGCAAAATTGTTTTTATTTTTTCCTGACTTTATTTGAAGTGATACTCATCAAAGCCATTTTTTCTCCCCTACAAGATGCTACCATCAAATTTGAAATCTCACGTTTCGTCTTTGGGCCACCATCACCAAGTTTATTTTTTTAAATACGACCCTGGATTTTTTATTTCAGATTTTGAGAACTTCTGTTGTTCCAAAACCTAAAATTTTTTTTTACTTTTCAGTAATTTCCTCCCAAAATTCTCTTCTGTTTCTCTCTAAAATATTTAGTACTTATGGAAAGTGCCGATAACACAGCTTAAATTTTTCGAATAAGTGCAATGCATCATTGGTTGCTTTTGGAACATCAGAAGCTTATAAAGTTGAAAATGAAAAATAAGCGTCTGTATTCAAAAAAATGAAGTTGATGATTGTCGCCCAAAGACGAAACGTCAGATTTTAAATTCGATGCTAGCATATCACTTTAAATAAAGTCAAGAAAAAATAAAAACAATTTTGCAAAATTTTGGTTTTTTCCTAATATCTCCGGAAGTATTCAGAATATCCTTAATATCGAAGTGGCATTTTGCCCCAATTTAACCAACCCTGTGGCTCGAATTTGAAACATCCTGTATGTCCCACAGAAATCTGAAGCAAGTACCTACTAAAGATGTTTTTTTCATATACACTGACCGCCAAAAAGTTTGCAACAAATGGGAAAATATTTTATTATTAAGATATCAAAAAAAATGTTACGTGGGATCAATTCAGCATACCCATCAACAAAAAAATCACTGTGACAGATGTCATGTGACCACAGTCATGGCGGAAAATTTAAAAAGTTCGCCTTAAATATGTGAAAAGTGGGGTTAGACGACCAGAAATCGAAAAATTGTAGAGAGAAAAGTTGTTCAGGATCCAAATTTTACGTCCATGTGTCAATTTTTAAAAAGGTACAAGGATTTTTAATAAATATTAATTTTTTGGCCTGTTTTCTGGTAATTTGAAAAATATCGAAAATATTGGCTTGATTAAATTTAGAAAAGAGGTAAGTATTGGATCATTTAGAAAGATTTCATGGTAATTCTAAATTTGTTATTCCAAATTTTTGTTTTCTGTAGGTCATTGCAACAAGATCAGAGTGGTCTGAAAATGAATTTTTGGTTTTTTACAATTTTTCGCGGGACAATTAAGCAGAATTACTGCACTGGATTTTTTTTTTGTTAGTTTCACTTTGAATTATGTGAACCAGACGGAAAGTTTTTGATATTTTTCAAATTACCAGAAAACAGGCCAAAAAATTGATATTTATTAAAAATCCTTGTACCTTTTTAAAAATTGACACATGGACGTAAAATCGGATCCTGAACAACTTTTCTCTCTACAATTTTTCGATTTCTGGTCGTCTAACCCCACTTTTCACATATTTAAGGCGAACTTTTTAAATTTGCCGCCATGACTGTGGTCACATGACATCTGTCACAGTGATTCTTTTTGTTGATGGGTATGCTGAATTGATCCCACGAAACATTTTTTTTGATATCTTTATAATAAAATATTTTCCCATTTGTTGCAAACTTTTTGGCGGTCACTGTATACATACTAATTTACATAATACAGGGTGTTTCAGAAATGGTGTTATAAACTTCAAGGGCAGATAGTATTCATGAAAATAATTTAAAAAGTTCCTATGGATATAGGTCCGGAAACGCTTTGTTTCCAAGATACAGGGTGATACGTATTTCAAAAAAAAAATAGTTTTTTATTAATAGCCCAAAAGAGCTTTAGCCGATTTCAATGAAATGTTCACGGTTTATTTCAACCATTCTTAGACATCTACTGGACTAATTAGATTTGATCCAGAATTCCCAGGGGCGTACCCAGCGACCAAGTCGGTTGTTTTTGTGCAGAAAAAAATATCACTCTGTAGTTTTTGTACGATTTTTATTGATTATTCAGATAGATACCTACACTAAAAATACAACATTTTAGTCTCTTAAATTGTTCAATTATCTCGCTTTGTTTTCGCGGAAAAATTACAATTACCATACGTCGGCATGTCTCTGAACTCCATAAGAAAAAATACAACAGTCAAGTGAACATTTCTTTGTAGCTTCTTGTGAAATGAATGAATGTCTTTATTGAAAGCCTTCAGCTAGCTGTAGAGTGTGGGCCAATTTGGACCTCTTCAATAGGAAACGTCAATTTCTCAGTGAGATACAAAAAAATTAACTTTAGGGGCTCAAACCAGGGCTCAAAGTTCATGAAATCTTCATTCGTGCAGACCGCATTTTGATATCTTCAACCCTTTTACCACCAGGGGGCGTTTCTCGATTTTGATCCATTCTGTGAAAGCTTCATAACTTTTTTGTTCAATGAAAATACCTAATTGATTTCTGTATAAAATTTCTCAGGGTACCTACTTTTTCAAGCAGAATCCAACGAGGCTCTCAGTTTTTTGGTATTTGTCCTCGATTTTGAGATGCTGACCAAAGTCCGATTTTTTTAATAGGACACCCTATACAGGGTGTTCTCTCATTGAATGTAAATATTTAAAGGAGTGATTTTTGGGTCTCTTTTAAATTTTATATGAATGTATGTCCCAAACGTCTTAACTTTTAAGATACAGGGTGATATAGATTTCAAAAATAAATCAATTATTATTGATATCTGTAACCCCACTTTGGATATTTTATTGAAATTTGGCCTCGAATTTGGCATACATGTACTATAGAGGTGGAGAACTATCGATAGTCACGGCCATCGATAGTAATCGATAGTCGGGACCTTGACTATCGATAAATATCAATAGTTTTCGATAGTAATTAAATACAAGTTATAAGGTAAAAGGAAAGATTCTGTGTACTAAAAATCTTTGTTTCTAGGAAATAGCTAAATATTGAACATCAACATCTGCAGTGGAATTCTGTGAGGAATAGAGATATTTTCGCATGATTTTCGCTATTATCTATTATCTATATGTGAAAGCGTCGAAGTCTGATAAACATCGTCTCATTTCGCTCTCGCGTTTTTCTTGAAATTCGTTGAGTTACAAGTGACCAAATTGAACAAATTTAGTAGCAATCGGTTCGGTTTAGTATGTAGTGTATTATGCCGTAGGAATAAATGTGAAAAATTTCATAATTCAGTTGTAAAATTGCAAAAATGAAATAAAAATAGAACATAAACGGGTCGGTAGGAAAAAAAAAACACATTCCTGCTAGCCAGGCCGCGTGAACAAAAAATTGTACAAAACTTAGTACAAAGCATTATTTTCATGCCGTGAAAAATGGAGTGTGATATTTGCAGAGTTCCGGGCGGGAGCAGAAACCCAATTTTTTGCTGTGATACGTGCAAGGGAAAATACTGCAAGCCTTGTGCTAACCTTACTTCATCCGAGGTAAAAGTTTTGGAACTTAAGGAGAGTCGAGTCCTAAAATTTATTTGTGAAAAATGTGAGAAATTTGAACACCATACCCTGTTACAAAAAACAATCGAAGATAAACAGCATATAATTCAAGCCAAGGACGAAATAATTACCCTGTTGATGAATAAAATAGAAGAATTAGAAAAAACTCGCATAGATAATATAGGACAGCAATACACATACAGTCAACTTACCCAGACACAGAATGGCCAAAGAATACCTCAGAATGATAAAATCAACCTTCCTAGTATTATTATAACACCAAAACAACAACAGACAGTAGAGAAGACAGAATCAGAGATCAAAAAGACAATAAAACCATCGGATCTGAAGATATGTATAAAAAGCACTAGAAGTACGAAAAATGGTAGCTTTCTTATAAATTGCACAAATGGGAAGGATATTGAGACTCTACGAAATGAAGCAGCAAATAAATTGAAGGCCTATGATGTTCAAATAACAACAATGAAGCTGCCAAGATTTAAAATAATAGGTTACAACGGCGATCTTGACGAACTACAAATAACGAGATCCATTAGAGAACAAAATAATTTTCTAGAAGAAAGTGAAATTTTTAGAATATCCTACATCAGAAAATCTAAAAAACCAAATTCCGCATCCATGATATTTGGTGAATGCTCACCATCATTGTTTAAAAAGATTATGTTTACAAACACAATATATATTGAATGGCAGCGGTATCCGATTTATGGAGATCTGAGTATACCAAGGTGCTTTAAATGCCAGCAGCACTACCACAAAACCGAAAAATGTCCAAATAAACAGATATGCGAACATTGCTCAGAAGAACATCATATAAAAAACTGTCCAAAGCAACTTCAAAAGTGTGCAAATTGTGTTATGGCAAATCTCAAGTACAAACTAAACTACAGTGTAGATCATAAAGCAAGTGATACTGAATGCCCCTCATATCAATACCTGTTGAACATAGTGAAATCAAAAATAGACTATGGCTGTGGAAATGGCTACTGAACAACAAGAACTCGTGGTTTTACAAAATTTAGAGACTTTAGTTACGGAAATTCAACAGGAAAGTATATGTTGTGATTCGATTAATGGTAAGATTATGTTACAAAAAAAATTGTTAAATGTATTGCATTTAAATATCCGAAGCATTCATAGAAATTTTGATGAATTTTTGGTTTTCCTTCAAACATATAAGATAAATTTCTGTGATATGATGGTGTTAGGAGAGTCATTTGAAAGTAATGATAATGAATATCATATTGACGGTTATTCAATGTTTTTTAACCAAGCTAAATACAATAGGAATGATGGTGTAGTAATATTTATAAAATCAAAACTCATATACAACATTGAGCATTATGTACTTAAGAAATCAAAAGTAACAGTAAGCAGTGTCATTATACAAAAGAATAATAAAATGTTTAATATTATCTGTCTATATAGACCACCCAATACAAACAAACAACTTTTTTTGGAAGACTTGGAACAACTTTTAATAAATAACAAACTGCAAACTCAGTTCGATGTCCTTCTGGGCGATATAAATATAAATATCCTCGAAAAAAATGATAATACCGTAAATTCGTACCTTTCTTTGCTAAATCATTTTGGTTTCGTCTCTTATATTAACGCTCCAACTCGTGAAACTTTGGAAACAAGCTCTTGCTTGGATCATATTTTTGTGAGGAATAAACTAAATATTGAGAATCTAAAATGCCAATCATATATTCTACAATCTGATTTAACTGATCATTATCCTGTTATGATGAATCTGCATATAAATCAGTCAGACCAGTCAGACAGTGACAGCACAACTGAAAGAAAGGTTGTGACTAAAAAAATTACTAGAACCAACGAAAAAGATTTTGCCAATATATTAAAGTCACAAAATTGGAATAATGTATTACAAAAGAATGATGTAACAGAGGCAACTGATGAGTTCTACAAAATAATGACTGACATACTTGACAGAAGTACCAGTACAAAAGTACATATAATAAAACAACATGGCAAACATAAACCCTGGATAACGAACGGGATAATATCAAGTATTAAGATAAGGGACAAAATGAAAAAGAAACTTCTGATGAATGTTGATGAAATGAATAGCAGGATGTATAAGATCTATAGAAATAATCTCCAGAAAATAATCCAAAAACGAAAGCATGAATATTACCAACAAGAAATCAGAAACGCAGGAAACAACTTAAGAAAAGTTTATAATTTAATATCTGAAGCGACAAACGGAAATAAACAGCAAAATAAAAACAAATCTATACCACCTATAACGGACAATAATGCCATATCATTCTCCAATGAAAAAAATATGGCAAATTTTTGTAATAACTATTTTATTGAAATTGGAATTAATATGTCAAATAAAATACAAAAACCAGTAAACGAACAAAAAATAAACTCAGATATTTTGCACTCTTTATTTCTGAAGCCTGTCGATGCTAACGAAATAATAAAACATATAAGTCAAATAAAAAACGACAGTGCCCCTGGAATGGACAAAATCGATGCTAAACTTATAAAGAAAACTCATGAATATTTAACCAAACCCTTAGTACATATAATTAACTTGATTTTCAGTAGTGGTAGAGTTCCTGATCAATTTAAAATTTCAATTGTGACTCCAATTTTTAAATCAGGAGACAAGTCAAACATAAGTAACTATAGGCCCATTAGTGTAATAAATAATTTCTCAAAAATTTTTGAGAAATGTGTTAAAGACAGACTACTTAATTTTTTTCAAATAAACAATATCCTTTCAAAGAGACAGTATGGATTTTTGAGTGGTTCTGGGACCTCTGATGCGCTCCATGAACTTACCAAACAAATAACAGAGAACTTGGATAGGAGTGAGAAGTGTATCGCAGTGTTTCTGGACCTGGCGAAGGCATTTGACACGGTGCCCCATAACCTGCTCCTAGACGTGCTGTTTGGATATGGTATTAGGGGCACCGTGCTGAGTGTCTTCGAGAGCTACCTGAGTCAAAGGAAACAGTATCTGAAGATCGGAGACACAATTAGTGATCCTTTAAGGGTTAAAATAGGAGTACCCCAAGGAACCGTTTTGGGTCCAATACTCTTTATCACATTCATAAACGCTTTGACGGACCTACTGATTGATAATGGCTCCCTAATTTCATACGCAGACGATACAGCAGCAGTATTCTCAGCTAAGACATGGCACAATGTAAAAGAAAAAACAATGGCTGGGCTATCCAAGGTAAAAGACTGGCTTGACAATTTTAAATTGACGCTTAACGTGCAAAAAACAAATTATATAGCTTCTCTCCTACTGAAGCCGATCGTCCTGATTTTACTTGTATACGTATTGAAAATTTTGATGACAATATTAGAGAAACATCATACACAAAATATCTTGGCATTGTTATTGACAAACATTTGAAATGGGATCATCATGTTCTTTACCTTACAAATAATTTAAGGAAATTAATTCACAAATTTTATGTGCTAAGAGAAATTTTAAACAAACAACTTTTAACTTCAGTTTATAAAGCCATTGTTGAATCAATAATACGTTATGGTATAGTTGTGTGGGGTGGTCTATATCGGAATTCTCTAAAACAGTTAAACACTGTTCAGAACTATATTCTCAAAGTTATAAACAAGAAAGGTAGAAGATATTCAACTGCACAACTGTATACTCATGAAATATTGAATGTCAGGACATTATACATGTTAGAGATTTGTTCCTTTATCCATAAAAATGAAAACTTAAAAAATTATGTGAATCATATATATGAAACGCGAAACAGGGTGAACAAACACATCCAAATACCGATAAGCAAAAAAAATGTTAATCTTAGATTTGTCAATTATTTAGCACCCAAAATTTATAATATTATTCCCCTAGAAATAAAGAGGATTGAAAATTGTTGAAAATTTAGAACTGTTTAGAATATTTTTTTGAATATTGTATATTAGCATTTGAGGCATGTATCACTAGTTGGTAAACATTTGCTTGAAATTATCTAGTAGTTTTTATACGTTTTCACCGGCACATACAGATGTTAGGTCATCTAGGTGCCGTTTTGAACAATTAAAAAATATGTATTATTTTGAAACCCATGTAAATTTTTATAAGTGAATAAATAAACATTATTATTATTTTTATTGAAGTACCTACGTCTCCTCTCTATTGATTTCGAAAAGAGAGGAGAAGATAGCAAGTGCCATAGTGATAGGGATAACGATCTCTATCCGTTACAGAATTCCGCCTCTGATATCTCATTTGCAGAATTTCTTTCTAAAACTAAAAATATGTATCTTATTCCAAAATCCTAGAATTTTTGTACAAAATCATTATCATAATTATTTCAACAATTCAACGTTTTTGGCTTTCAGCACAAAACGCTTTCAGACAAGATCATTTGTCAGAAATAATGGCACCAGGCACCAGCAGTACTGAAAATCCTTTCAGACCTTTTAGATTACTTTTTATAATTGTCAGAAAATTTGCCATTGTCCTTGAACAATAAAGCAAGGAAATCAAAAAAGGTTTCCAAACCAGTTAAAACTGTTCTGTTTTGCATTTTTGAAATTCAGTTTTGTGCTCGAACCTAACTTTCGCTTACTAACGGGCGTTACAGCCAACTATCGACAACTATCGATAGTTTAAAAAAACTATCGATGTATTTCGATAGTCAATACTATCGATAGTTATCGATAGCGCCATCGATAGTTCTCCACCTCTAATGTACTATGTATCAAAAAGCATTTTTTGATTTACCACATTTTTATTTTTATTTCAACTAGTGGCGTTCGTACGAAATTTGATCTGTGTAGTTGACAGACGGCACTGATTTCTCTTAAAATACAAAATTATTATTGAAATCTCGGAAATCTTTAATAATTTCTAAGCAAAGTTGATCACTTGATTTTTTACAATGTAGGGTTTTCACCTAAATAAATAAAATCTATTCATCTGCATGTGTGTGTGCAAACTGTTTTTTTTTTTTTGGCAAAAACCATGCATCGGATTGTAAAAAATCATATGATCATCTTTGCTTGGAAATGATTGGTGATTTCAAGAATAATTTTTATTCTGAGAGAAATTAGTGGGGTTTCATCAATGTTCGCCAAAATAGACAGGTCAAATTCCGTACTGACTCGTCATGTCACAGTCAAAATGAAAATGACGGCCACGTCATTTATTTTTATGACACTCTCGTCATTTATGTTTTTATCGATTGAATTTTCTGACTGTCAAAATAATAACTGACCGTCATTAAAATATATGACCGTCATTGAAATATATGAGAGTGTCATAAAAATATCAGCTGACATCTTATTTTGACTGTCAATCTAATGGAGGAGATGGAAGCTGTACTCTCTAACTCATTAGATGACTTTGATGCTGATGATTGTGAAACTGAAGAAGAACTCTAGTCAACCAATTAAACATCGGGCTGAGACTCTGTAACGAATAAAGAGATATCTTCTCTATCTCTATTGACGCTCCTTGATTTCGACAAGAGAGAAGAAGACAACAAGTGCTATAGCGATAGCGATAACGATCTCTATCCGTTTACAAAGTTTCAGCTGATTCTTGATTTAAGTAATGTTATGTTCCACACTGAAATTAAATTATCATAAATGACAATAAAAATGACTGTCACCTATCACAAAAAATAAATGACCGTCATTTTATATCCCTAATTTAGAGTGGTTCTACAGATATCAATCATAAATGATTTATTTTTAAAAACTTTATCACCTGCTGCTACCTCAAAAGTTAAGACATTTAGGACATACTTTCATAGGAAGTTTTCTTCTTAAAATGGACCTAAAAATCGCCTCCTCAAATATTGACATTCAAAAAAACCGTGTTTATTAATGATTCATTGAATAGCTCTGCTTTTGCTGATTTCAATGATATAAGAATAAAAGTAAAATCTTGAAAAGACTTTATAACAGTAAGGAAAATGAGAAAGGCTGTTTCATTCTAGATATTGTTCCTTCTGACTAAAATAGATATAATTTTTTTCCTCAAGTGGGAGATAAGCCCTCGGGTAAGCCTATTAAAATCAGCACAAACAGAGTTATCCAATGAGTCATTATTATAAAGGATGTCTTACTGAAAAGAAAAGTTAATATCTCGAACTCAGAACCAAATTAAAAAAAATTGAGTAGATATGTCATTGAATTTTTCTAGTTCTTCTAGAAAGTTTATAGAGAAATCAATTCTATTCATTTAAGAAAAAGCTATGAAGCTTTCACTGTATTGCTTAAAATCTAGAAACGCCATCTTGCGGCAAAATGGTTGCATATAATCAAAATGCGGTTGCACTAATGGAGATTTTATGAAATTTGAGCCTTAGAATGAAAGGCTAAATTGTTTGAAACTCACTCAGATATTCCTATTAAGGCTCCACTACAGGCAAAAAGCTATTTCGTCACAGACCGCGAGACGAAAGTTCAAGAAAAGCTAGACAATTGCGACATGCATTAAAAAGCATAATGAAACACAAAACTACACTACGATAAATCGTTTTAACGCTGCATTAAATAATTTTAGTCAAAAATGCATCAAATCAGTGCTCACGAAAAACCAAACTACAGCGTCAATAAAGCAATAACAGACTTCATTTTTGGAACAAAAACTTACAAGGGTTCAACCTACCAGCCTACAGAGCGGTTTTTCAAAAAAAAAAAATCCATCGCTCATATTTGCGTTCAAAAAAGAGCAAAAAAAGGCGATCTTCAGCAATATTTTCCTACAATAAATATTTAATATATCAAAAAAAGGCTTTTGTAGGCTGGTTGTATAATCCTTCGTTTATAAAAATTTAATTAGTTCATCTCGATATCTGGAGCAGTTTTTTTGTAGTTTGGTTTTTACGAAACACAATCCCCCACGTGTTGTGGCCCCTTAAGTAAAAGTGTCCAAATTGGCCCATCCTGTACAGGCTGAGGTACAGACTTTTTTGTATTTATTTACTTTGTTGTGGCTGAAAAAAATACTAATTTCACCTAGCAATAAACATACTGTTTTGACAAGTTCCAAATTACGTTTTCAGCTATAAGGTCACCAAGTAAACATTGACATTATTTACCTACAATTAAAAAATAATTATATTCTTATTGTGAGGGGCTGTAATATTCGCATTTCATGGGAATATTTTTCATTCATTGTTTTTATAGTCAAAATTAGTACAGCACAATTACTGTTATATTGCCAATTTACCATTTTCTCAAAATCAGCAAAAAAAGCTGTGCTTGTGACTTCATAAGTTTATCAAAGATAGAAAATTGTTATTTATTATTATTTACTTATTTTTCTAAATTCAGTTTTGTCCACATTTGTAACAACATAGTAGTAACTAAGTTAAGTATGACTTCGTTCAAATGTATTCAAAATTTGTTTGTGAATCTATGCTTAGGTTAAGATGATGGTTATTATTTTTTCAGGCATGATTTGGAAGACCTTTTAATTATTTCTTATATCTTTTACAAGAACCCTTGAACTTTAGAAAGAAAGTGTTGTAAAATCCAAACAAAAGACTTTCAATTATAGGATTCACAACAGAATTATCTGTTGTGACACAAAAGAGTTTAACGACCCAATTTGTCATGTTTCGTTTATTGTCTAAGTTGTATTGACTTCCTCTACCTGAATTATTATTTATCAAGTTAATAATAATTCTTTTTATTATTCAAATTCTTGCCAATTCAAGGCAGATTCTCATCTTGGCCTGATATTTACTTGTCACCAGGCAGCATCCAGCAGAATGCTACCCCCCTTGTTTGGGTTGTTTTTTTGCAGCGTTTTATTACACTTCTTGATGCTGCTTAGATGAGAACCCATCTTAGTCAAGCTCAGCTTAATTTTTATTGAAACATGAACCCAAAACTCTACAATGTGAAAAACCAAATATTGTGGTTTTTATGAATTTTTCAATCTTTTGTTTTTATTTAAATAAGTGTATTTAAAGCCATAGTTGGTTGATAAGCTCATTTCGATAACTCGAGAAAATAAACTACGGGCTTTAATCCATGCTTTTACCAATACCTACACATAAAAGCCCAATAAAATTAGACCAAAAGTAAGTACCTTATTCCTGGAAAGCTGGAAATCATTCCAATCATTTGTTTTACTTCAAATGAAGACATTTAAAACTTTTCAATTTCTCGCATTAACCCATTTAACAAAACAATAATGTCATATTTTAATAAACTCTCGACAGCTCTAAAAAAGTTTCATCTTCAAATACCCATTTTTCATCGTCATACGCTGATAAAAAATGCGTTTTCAAAAATATTGATACTTTAAAGACTAATGTGTACACTGTCTTGGCTCAAGTAAGTATACAACTTTAAACATTGCGATCGGAATTTATTTATTCTGCTTATTATACCTATGTAAGTGTAATTTAATAATATTTCAATCACTAAATAGTATTTATTCTATCATTATGATCTGCTTCATAAATTACATTCAAGGTGACAAATTGAGTAGGTGGGCTAAATTTGATTTGTAAATATCCAGGTTGTCCAATAGTTTTTATAAAAAAAAACTTAAGCTTAGGTTCATCATGTCTGTCTTGTTTTGTATTCAAAATAAAAAAAATCCACCTGATTTAGGTGATTTTTTCATTGTGTCAAATAATGAACCCCTACCACACATAATATGATTCCATAATTATTTCCACGAGGCAACGTAATTATTTTCTTTCTAATTATAGTTTTCCAAATTATAATTTGGTAGCAGTTCTATCCAATATACAAACATCTTTAATTGAGCAAATAGCCTAGAGTCTTTAATTAAAATCGTATTCAGTGTGGGTTTTTGAAGGGGTTGTTTATGCAGACATATTATATCGTGGTTGGCCTGATTATCACAAAATTGCCTGCGACTGTGTGAGATAGCATTGCTTTTTTTACAGTAACTAAACAAAAATGCGGGAATACAAGATCGTCGTGCTAGGTTCAGGTGGTGTAGGTAAATCAGCTTTAACAGTACAATTCGTGCAAGGTATATTCGTAGAAAAATATGACCCAACGATAGAAGACAGCTATAGGAAACAAGTAGAAGTTGATGGACAGCAATGTATGTTGGAAATCCTAGATACTGCTGGAACGGTAAGTCACCTTCTTATTATTATTATTTTTTTCCTTTTTAATGTTTTAAAAATGTCAAGTTGAAAGGAATATTGTTTTTACGTAACTGGAGTGGATCATTTAATTTGTTTTGAAGTGAGACGCTGTTTGCTTGTACCTAATTATAATATTCCTTTTACTTTTTTTCTGTAGTTACGTAGTAGTTTTTTTTTTTAATTTCCAATAATTATATTTACTTTCACGTAATATTTTTCTTCTAAATTAAAATACTTTGACAAAATCTTTATCTCAACTAACTGTCATTTTGTATATTTTTTTATCGTTTCTATAACATAATTTATATTTAAATTCAGTTGGCAAATAAAATTTAATATAAAATTTCTTCAGAATTTCAAATGAATGAGATGTTTTTTTAAAAACTTTTCTGTCTGGATTGAGATGAGATTATAAAAAGAGATTATATTCTGTGGAACACCCTTTATTGACACTCTAACATTTAATTTTTCCTCCTTGTTATTTGTGATTAAATGAATGATTTTCACAAGCACTGAGAGGATTTAAGGGAGGTTTCGTCAACCTTTCCTATAATAATGGACTTGAGTGGATTTCTGTTTTAAAAACTTCATTCGTAAACATTTTTTTTATCATTGAAAGTTTAGTTTTAAAAGGCATTGTAATGCAATGGAGATTCTCTAAATTACAGTTTTTAGAATAGCAATTGGTCCATAGTTTGTGAATCTGTTGTATGCAATAGCCCAGTTTAGGTATTCGGATTTCTAAAGGACCCCGCAATATTTGAATGGAAATTGGTTACCAGTGATATTTTGATGAAATTTGAATATGTTATTGGGGATGCCGTAAGCAACATTTTTCACTATTGGCGCAACCTTGTATACATATATGACTGGTGAAGCGGTGTCAGCTGACAAATATTATAATCTAAAGCCGCGTCCAGATTAGTAAATAAATGCGTTACGGGAATTCGGGATTCGCTACAAATTTTTGTGGCGCAAATTTGGCATCTTGACCGAGACCGAGATAAATATTTTATTTCAGTGTGCGCGTTGCTTGTTTTTGGTTATTTATTTCGTTCGCGAAAAAATGCGTCCACACTAGAACGATGTTGCGCCGCAAATCCCTTTGATGTTTTGAAAAAAACCGATAAGCCGCGGATCGCGTGCGGTGAATGTCGCGAAATTTTTGCGTGCGTCCGTATGCAGCGAACAGGTCCACACTCGCATAAATTTCTATCGCATACACAAATTTATGCCGAATACCACGCACAACGTAAATTTTTACTAATGTGGACGCGGCTTAATATTCAAAAGCAGAGTAACTATGGCAGATTTTGATGACGTAAATATCGATTTTTACGAAGTCGACCGAGGTAAATCGAAAAATCTCAACCATTTTGACATTTGTCAAAACCCCGCCCGACGGCAGCACTCATATTTTTCAGTTTTCAATATTTCACTATTTCACGATGTGTCATTTGACATTTTAAGCTTTTTTTTTTTTCAATTTCCGAACTCAGAATTTACAAGTTAAAAATGTCAAATGAATGAAACATTGAAAACTGAAAAATATGAGTGCTGCCGTTTGGCAGGGTTTTGACAGATCTCAAAAAAGTTGACATTATTCGATTTACCTTGGTTGACTTTGTAGAAATCTATATTTACTTCATTTGAATCTGTCATAGTTACTCTGCTTTTCAATATTAGATTCCAATATTTGACGGCTGACACCGCCCCACCTTATCCCGGGTAACCAATTTCCATTTGAATGTTGCGGGGTCCTTTCTAGCAAAAGAGATTAATTTGTCTGTATACAAGGTGTTACAAATTTTGTGCATGGGGATCTTGGAAACCATAAGAGATAAGATGTCTGCCTAATCTAGGCAAACTTAACTTGCACCATTTTATGCTCAAAAAAATACCGTTTTCAAAATTAAAAAATTGTTAATTGCTCCACAATCATCCTGAAAACAAAAAAAAACGAAATTTTGCAAAATTGATTTAATACTTTCCTAAGCTTATTGGAAGAGATATTTTTTAAAATAAATCGAACTTTCATCTACAAAATGGTATTGTCAAATTAAATATCTGGCGTTTTGTCTTTGGTCGATCTAATAATGAGAAATAATTCTAAGAAACTAAGATCCTTATTGCATTTTCCTTGAAACACATAAACTCAAGCATCGAACCTTTTGTTCCAGGAACAATTCACTGCAATGAGAGATCTATACATGAAAAATGGCCAGGGATTCGTTCTGGTCTATTCAATTACAGCGCAGTCGACGTTTAACGATCTCCAAGATCTCAGGGAACAAATTCTTAGAGTCAAGGTAAGTCATGCTTTTAATTATTATGCCAATGATCAATTCCGAACAGTTGAGAAATGACTAACAGATCCCTTTTGAATGAGTCATTTTTTTAATTGGTCAATATCGTGCATGTGTGAATATAGGAATATATGTATAAATGTTCTTCCAATTTAGGAATTCTAGACATGTATGACAATTTTTTTATTAGAGGTTAAAGGTTGAAGGTTTATTACTAGATTACCTTATGTTTGTTTTATTTTTTGTTTAGTAGGCAATTGATACACGAAAAAATGTGAACCATAACTCGAATTAATTAGTAGGCATAATTTGGCAAAAAAATAATTTCAAATTTGTTTTTTTTTTTCATATTTCTGTCTTAAATGTTTGATCAGGTTTCATATCATTAAAAGCTATTTTCTAAGAATGAACTACATGCTACAGGCTCATGTTAATAATAATTATATTTCCCTGAAAATGTTATAATTTTCGTTTGCAAATATTTACAAACTTGTTATAGACAGCCTTCAAAACCATTATTATTGGATAATTAGAATTTGGTAGGCTTTGCAACACCCATTCAGATTGCCAAAAACACAGGAGAACTTGCATTTATTCATTACTCGACTAGAATGTGGGTATTTAGGCAGCTATAATTATGTAACACTGAGTATTGTATTTATGACGAAATTACCACATTCATAGCGGTTCTGCGTTATTTTCAATGCTATGGCAGCCAGTATCAATATGATAATAAATGTGGTCCCATTCTAATCTACCAGGAAAAAAACTAATACATCCGGGCTTGAATTGATTAAATGCTTTATCAGTTCAGCTGCCTTATTTAGTTTGTTGATGAAATGGAGGTGGTCAAAAATTTAATATGGTAGCCATGTGCAACATTTTTATTTCCAATTTGCATTACATACCAGGGCTGGTCCAATTAAAATCAAGCGATTTTTTCCATTTCAACCTTTTATTTTACTAAATAATCAAAATACAAATTAAACCAACAATGTTAAGGCTTTAAAATGCAAATAGAATGCTATTTTTAATACTGAAAAAAACAGAAGTACAGGGTGATGCAGTATGAAATTGCAATTTAGGTTTGGAAATTTGATGATTTATGTTTGACATGGTCATTTTTCATTAGTGAGTATTAACAATTCTGATTAGCTCACTCATAGTGATTAGGAATATAGGTATTCTATTCAAAACCAATTTTAATTATGGATTGTTAAAACCTAATCATGACACTTACAAAATACCTTTTGTAATTTGCTAGATTGTTCCATCCAAAGTCTAGTAATCAAGTGTACGATAAGAATGAAAGACTATCTTAAAAGATATCTTTGGACCTTGGTACTTTTATTCCTTGGGAGTTGCGAATTTGTAGCAGGAGTTCATCTCTGGCCGGGGGATTCCTATTTGTGATAGATAGATAGATTTATTAAGACAATAAGCACTGCTGCTGTACGTCATCAATAACATGTAAAAAAAATACAATTAAAAAGCAATATCAAAAAAAAAAATGAATAAACAAAAAAAATAAAAAAAATAGACACAAGTTACAATATAAATGATATACAAAACACTGTAAATTTTTTTAACAAAGCTAACATTGTATTTGTCATGTATTCGTTGAAACTTAAATTGGCCTTTCCTTCCAAGTAAATTCTGACTGACCGGTCGAACTTTTTCCGTTGCCTGATTTCTCTGACTTGCGATGGTAGCCTATTATAGAACAGTTTTCCCATGTGTAAAAATGTATTTTTGGTCAGGGTAAGGCGGGATGAGGTCTGGAGGTCATGCATCTGGCGAGTTCTATAGGGGTGTATGTCTGCGCGTCGTTCTGCGTCATTTCGGTGTTTATGCCAGTATCAAAGATGCGAAGGTCGTAGAAAAAAATATTAACGTATTTTTAGCTTTTTGAACAATGCCCTGCAATGGATTCTCTGATTGTATATTCCTTTGAGCAAGCGAACTGCTCTTTTCTGTAATAAGAATATCGTTTCTGTATTCACTGATGTGGAGAGACCCCAGTAGCGCATGTGGCTTTCGAAAAGATGGTAAGAGTAACAATATATTTGAGTTGCCGCAGCCGGTCCAAGATTTTTCCAAGAGGTGTTTATTGCAAATAGTCCCGATAATAGTTTCTTTGCCACAGCCGCTACATGTACATCCCATTTGAGATTTTTTTGGATGGTTATTCCGAGAAATTTATATTCGCCTACAATGGTCAAAGGGGTTTTTCGTATTTTTATCTGAATTTTATTTTTCATCGGATTGCTGAAATGAATGCACTTGGTTTTTCTGATGTTTAGCGACAGTTTATTTGTATGAAACCAGTTGTCTAATATTTCCACATCTTCGTTTATCCTTCCCTGGACGTCTTGATCGCAGTCGCCATTTCATGTAATCGTTGTGTCGTCGGCAAACAATGTCAGGTGTCCATTTACGGGTAGAGTCGCCAGTTCATTTATGTAAAGTTTAAACAAAAGGGGTTCCAAAGTAGATCCCTGTACAACACCATGCTTCAACTCTTTGATCTGTGATTTATTGACGTAGCCGTTTTGATCTTTAGTTTCTACCACTTGCCTTCGTTCCTTCAGAAAACACTTAATCCATGCACCTATTGTCCCACGAAATCCATAGGAAGCCAATTTTGATAGTAATTTTTTTTGATCGACACAATCGAACGCTTTTTCCAGATCCAGACTCACCATAACAATTATTTTATTTGTGTTGCTTCATATATGCGCCTCATGCAATTTCCGATGGCGTCTGATGTGCTTTTATTTTTCTGAAAGCCAAACTGATGTTTGTGTAAGATATGGTATTTACCTATGAATGTTAGCATCCTATTATTATTTTTGAAACCGTTGACAACACAGCGATGATGAAGTTTGAGGGTTCATTGTTGTGTGTATTGGAATGATCCTTGATATCTTTATACTGCTTGGGAAAATACCATTTGTGCACGAATCATTTATGGCAGACACCATCAGGTCTTGGCACTGCTCAGGAAGCCTTTTCATGAATTCATCAATTCCGGTGGATTTTTTCTTTGGTAGTGTGTTCATCACTTCCATAATTTCTTCCTTTGTTGTCGGGGTTATATAAAATGTGGGGAATGTTCGAGAACTAATTTGGTATTTCCTTCGTACTGCTGGAATGCTTTCTGTAATCTTTTCGGCAATGGTTGTGAAATATGTGTTTAGTTCTTCTGCGGCAGTTTTAGAGTCCTGTATAGTTTTATGGTTTAGAGTTACTTTTAGGGGCAGTTTTTTCTTGTTGACGCTACCTCTGATCTCATTAACGATTTTCCATTGCCTTGCTGACAATTTGCTTAAATACAGGATGTTCATTTTAAAACTTACCGCCCCTATTATCTCGGAGTTGAAAAATTTTCGAACAAAACTCTGGAACACGTCAATTATAATTTGGAGGGAGATGAGTTCTTATGCAAAATTCATCTTCCCCCTTTCAACCCCCCAACTCCCAGAGCCACCCCCTAGAAAATCTTAAATGAAAAGGGGGGTCAAGTGATACATCATTTTGGAGGGTTTGTAATTCCATATATTTTGGTACTAAATTTTAATACCTAAGTTCAACTGTTTTGGAAATATTGACAGTTGAAAATTGACTTCTTTGCAACTTTGACAGGCTGTAAAACCTAAACGGTTAATTTTAGAGGAAAACCGATCTCACATTCTTATAAACTATCATCACACCAACTTTGAATTTAATTTATGATTTAAAATTCCTCGGAAAATTCCAATTAAATTTAATCTCCTGTTAAATTCAAAGTTGGTGTCAAATGATAGTTTATGAAAATCTAAGATGAGAATGTAAGATCGGTTTTCTTCTAAAAATAACCGTTTAGGTTTTACAGCCTGTCAAAGTTGCAGAAAAGTCAATTTTCAACTGTCAATATTTCCAAAGCAGTTGAACTTAGGTATTAAAAATTAGTACCAATATGTATGGAATTAAGAACTCTCCAAAATGATGCATCACTGGACCCCCCCTTCCGAATTAGGATTTTCTAGAGAGTGACTCTGGGGGTTGGGGGGTTGAAAGGGGGGAGGCGAATTTTGCATAAAAACTCATTCCCGTTCCAATTATAATTGACATGTTTCAGGGATTGTTTCGAAAATTGTTCAACTCCGAGATAATAGGGGTGGTAACTTTTAAAATGAACACCCTGTATATTCTTAGACCTTTCATAGTACTCTATATGCACAATAATTCTCCCAACTCAATTCAGAATCGACTCCATGATCGAAAGTGCCATATATTCTTTGTGGCAATTTTTATTGAAAAGTTTGTTTAGCTCATCACTACACCCTAATACAATGCGATGGTAAGTAGTGTAAGTACCTAATGTTGTTTGTTTGACCTGGGTAGGAGAAAATAATATAACTGAAAGCGTTGTATGTTGCATTAAGAACAAAATGTATTTAACAAAGGATCCAACTCATTTCTTAAAACGAGACGCTTAATAATCATTTCAAGTCCATTCGGCGATATCTTTATTTTGCCAGATCTCGGAATTCAGGTAACATAATACTTTCTTTTAGCTGTCTGCATGTTAGGTATAAGTTTAGAGGTTATTCTGAATAATGAAGGACGCAGCAGGTTAAAGTGATATTGACCTAATTTCAATGTCATTCTTTACAAAATATTGCCAAAAAATTTAAATTTATATGTTTACTGAAGCCAGCAAAGTATTAATGCTCTATCGAAATGTTCTATTTATAATATTTCAATCCCTTATAGGAGGAAACTCGCTTAATTAACAATTTCCTGTAATTGACAAGCTTTTAAATATAGAACCCCAAACTGGCATTTAACAAACAACAAAGGCAATTAATAAACTCACCGCAAATTCTTTTGACATAATATGTAATTATTTATGAGCAAACTCTATAATAAAATGATAATATTCTAGTTTTCACAAATTGGAGCTGGACTAAACAATGATTATTGAAAAACCAAATTGCAGCACGATTTTTGGCACAGTTTAAATGTTAAAGTAGTAGCGCGTCTTTGACAATAGAAAATAATTATGCATCGTAGTGCGTACGTTTTTTAAATTGTGCTAGATGGTCTTAAAAGTCAATTCAATTTATTTGTAATGAATATCATCAGAAATCACTTAGTATACAATTTTGTTGGTATACATAAATGATGTAAACATGTTAGTGTTAATAAATTATCAATTTGTTCTCAAAATAAAAAAAAAACCAAACGTTTCACATTGACCTAGAGCAACCATAGTCGTTTAATCAAAACATATTTCCACAGGATAAATAGCAGGGTTGACAAAAATCATGATGTTACTTGTAAGTGGACTGCAATAAAATTCTCATTAAATAAAAGACTTTCAGCAACTGAAACTGACTATTAAATTACAGAACAAAATGACAACATTTTAAAATTATATGACAAACTGTCTCACTGACTTCACCAGCATTTTTTTTGCTGGTTTTTACCGAACACATGATTTTTTAAAAGAAATTAAAAAAATCAGATTTTTTTATTTAAATCAGATTTTTTTTATTCAAGTCGGATTTTCTTGAATTAAATGATTTTTGTTAATTTTTGATTTATTATTGTAACACAGTTACAACAGTAAATAATTATTAAAAGACCCAATAAATACTAATAAATTAGTATAAAAATTTTAACTTAAATTGTAATTTCTAAAATCAAAAAGCAATCATATACTCATATTAGCATTAAATCTTCAATCAATATTTGATCCAAATAGACAAATACAGGGTGTTTCACGAACATCGAAACAGAGGCGTTTTGGGGTATTTTGAGGTCGATTTAAAAAAATTGCTCGAGCTCGTTAATTTTGTATTCAAGGGAGAAACTTTTTGATCCTATCCGTATTTCGCGGGTGCACCCCCTGGGTGGGGTGACGTTCACCCCTCTTTTTTCGATATGGAAGATGGGTCGAGTGGTACCTTTTTTCAAAGGTATTTTGATTTTCGTCACAACTTTGTACTTTTTTTGAAAATCGAATGATTAACTCTCAAGATATTCACTGTCAAAGTTGCCATAGGCTAAATAGGAAACAATCTTCTGGTCCTGTTATCCTCAAATTAATACTTTCCTGATTTTCCTCTCGGACACGTCAGTTTTCTTTTTTTGTGTGCTTCCGAAAAAATTAAAATTGACGTGTCCGAAAGGAAAGTCAGAGAAGTGTTAATTTGAGAATAACAGGGTCAGAAAATTGTTTCTTATTGAGCCTATGGCAACTTTGACAGTAAATATTTTGAGAACTAATAATTATATTTTCAAAAAAAATACACAGCTGTGACGAGAATCAAAGTACCCTTAAAAACAAGGTACCACTCGACCCATCTTTCCTGTCTGAAAAAGCGGGGCGAAATTCACCCCACCCAGGGGGTGCACCCTAGCGAAATACGGATGGGGTCAAAAAGTTTCACCCTTGAATACAAACCGGATGTGTCCGTGCGTTTTTTTTTTAAATCAACCTTAAAATACCACAAAACGCCTCTGTTTTGATGTTCGTGAAACATCCTGTATTTTTAAGATTTCCAAAAAATTATTTAAATCATATAAACTTGAAAATATTTTTTAATATACATTGTTTGAACCTTAATAGTAGCTAGGATTCCTGAAAATTCTTGATTTTAATTTCACACAGATTCTGAAATATTGAGGTTTTAAAATTTTAAAATAAAGATCCAAAGAAAAATAGGTCAAACACTGAAAATTTCTATTTTTTATATTTTGCGAATTTTGATAATTCCAATCATTAGAAAGAGAATTAAATTCTGTATGAAATTGTGCTAAATTGGTTCTGAAAACTTGCATGTCAGAATCCCTCACCCTTCTTTCTCCTGCTCTCAAAGAAACGAGACCCAAAAGATCTGGGCAGTCAATTAACCCTCTCAACAGCCTGTAAAGGAAAGAAAGATCCGCCCGATGTCTCCTGCTTTGCAAGGTATGAACACTCGAGAAAGCCCTGCTCATCTCGTCATAAGTATTTACTCATCATGAGCCAAGCCCAACCTGTAAACAGCCACCCTTAGAATTCTATTCTGAACACTCTCCAGAGTTGCAATGTGAACAGCATATTGGGTGACCAAACAACCGATGAGTATTTCAACATGGATCGCACAGTACAATGTTCGCAATGTTCTCACAGACATATCAGTAGTGGACCTACATATAAAGCCCAAACATCTAACAGCCGTTGACACAGTATTGGTAATATTGCCATTAAATGACATCTTGGAGTCAAATTCCACTTCCAAATCTCGAATGCTTGCTACTTCCCTGATTGATGTGTTATTTATTCTGTAAGGGAATTTCACTAATTCGGCTAACCTGGAAAAACTTATTTTATAACATTTGGCAATATTGAGGTCCATTTCATCCGAGCCACACCATCTAACAAAAGAATCGATATCATCCTGCAGCATTTGTGAGTGTTCCAACGATAATACCTGACGATAAAGTCTAAGATCATCTGCAAATGACAAAAATGAACTGCAATGGAACTACCCACATCGGATATAAACAGATTGAACAGGATCGGCCCACAGTGAGACCCCTGGGGTACGCCAGAAGGAACGTCAAAGACACGAGACACAACACCGCCATACCTAACTGCCTGAGTTCTCCCAACAAGAAAGTCAGCGAACCAACTCAGAATTGAACCTCTCACCTCCAAACAACCAAGCTTACTAATGAGCAGGCGATGGTTAACCCTGTCAAAGGCTTTAGAGAAGTCCGAGTATACCCACCGTAAATCCATGCTGTTCCGGATTTAAAAGGTACCTACAGTCCCAGCAAAGTCTCCTGGTAACGAGACAATGCAGCAACTTAGGAATCTCAAACTGCATGCAAACAGCCCTGTAATTTGTGACCTCTTCTCTTGGCCCACTTTTAAATATTGGTTTCAAAAAGCTGAACTTCCACAAAACCGGGTAGGAACCTGTTGACAATAAATGATTGAAGAGATTTGCCAGGGGCGTCGCAAGGGTCTACACTCATTTCTTTATAAAGAGCAAGGGAATTGCATCCGGCCCACATAACAACTTCTCAGGTGAATTTTTTACTTGTTCAATAATATCAGCACAAGAAACAGAGTATTCAGGAACATCAGTGACATTGGAAAATGAGTATTCCCAAGCCTGATCAGTGGTATGGTTCGAGTAAACACTAGAAAAGAAATCTGCAAACAAGTCCACAGTCTCTTGATTACTACAGCCAGTAGAGCCATTATAACTCATGTTACAGGGAACAACAAAGTTATTTCTAAGACTGTAGTGTGACTAAAAAGATCTAGGGTTCCCATTAATGGTATTTTCAGTTTTGAGCAGGTACATTCTATAAGAGGAGTCCTTCAAATCCTTGCAACTATTCCTCATTTCAGAGAACAACAAATAGTCCGATTCATCTCGTGTTTCTCTGAATTTTTTGTGCAGCCTCTTCTTTTCCACAATCAATCTACGCAGCTCAGCGTTGAACCGCATAGGAAAGTTAGAAGTTCGGAATCTCTTTGCTGGAACATATAAAGGTATCCCCTCTCGCAATGTTTCATAAAACCATAGGGCAGCATGCTCAAGTGTCAAATCATTCATTAAACACCAAATAATCATTCAATGAAATGTAATTGCCATTTTTAAAATCAAGAAAGCACTCCTCATATTTAGAACGTTTGCATTCTACATTATGGCTGAATCTCAAAGATATAGCTGTGCGGTGAACACTATTACCCAAAATTAAATTGGTGGCTTTGTCAACCTCAACAGTGCCCAAGTTTGAAAACACCAAATCAAGCGAAGCATTCCTGTAATTCATGATAGTGTTTAACTGACGAAAACTGTAATAATTTAGAGACTCCATTGAATCATTTGCCGGAGAATTCCCCGCACACTCACTGGTCAGACCAAACTCATTATTAACCCTTTTAACTTGTGGCAAATTGAAACCGCCAACTAGCAATGAGTTACATTCAGGATACAAATTGAAAATTGATTCCATTGATTGACATACATCAACAAACAAGTAGGGTTGGCAAATGACCGGTCAAATATCATTTGTTCAATTGACCTAGTATTTGACCGGTCATTTGTCAAATTGCTCCGGTCAAATACTCCAATAGTGGGGAGCGTGATGCTATGACGGTAGCATTATTGCATCCATTTATTCCTGGTCTAGCCGCCAGGTATTACATAACAAGGACTCAAAGAAAAAGATAGACAAGTTTTCTAATTGTTTATTTTGAAATATTTACCTGAAATTCCTGAAAGTTACATTTTCAAAATTGGTTTATTCGCCTTCTGATAAACTCTCAGACTCAAACTCTAGATAATAACGCAATCTGTAATCCCATTGATCAGCAAGTTATCCGCTGACCAATAAAATTATAGAACAGTACATTTATCAAGCATCAGATAGTCAGCAGCAAGTTTAGCTGAAGATGAATAAACCAAATCTTGGTGGTTTTGTTTTTCGTTTCACAAAAAAAAAGTGTTGATTTTGTCCTTTTTACCAAAGGAAAGAAGTTTTGTTTGTTTCATTTCTAGAGAAAAATTTTGCTTTATTTTTTAAACAATAAACTATTGCTTTTGCAGGTGATTTTTTTTTAATTGGTCAAATTGATTTGGTCAAATATTCTATCATCGGTCAAATTGACCGTCAATTGACAACTTTTGACTGGTCAATTGACCGAGGTGCCATCCCTACAAACAAGCTTACATCAGACTTAGGTGATAGGTAGATGTAGCCCAAAACAAATTCAGATGACTTAAACCTGTTCAACAGTTGTAAAATCAATATTTAGTCTTTGGCATTGCAATTCCTTCCTGGCAGCAAGCAGAACTCCTCCACCCCGAGTTCTGGAATCCCCAGTTGATGAACGATCAGTACGAAACAAATCAAACTCCCCTGGATGTTAACCCTGACTCTGAAAGCATTATAACATCATAGTGACAACATTCAATAGCCCGCAGAACCTCATTAAGTTCAGTCCTAAGACCACCAGAATTATTGTGATAAATCAGAATATCCGTGATATGACCACCATTTCTAGTTATACACTGGCCTGATTCACCTGATCGTGATGATTATTAGTAGTGTTATACGCCGATGCAAAATTGGAAAAATCAAAATAATTTTAAAGAATAATACATTTGAACCCAGATTATTAATTTTCAGATAAACTTGCTGGTAACTATCTGCAAGATAAATTTACCGTTCTATATTCGTTCGGCGGATAACTGGCCAGAAGGTGAATAAACCGGCCCTGTGCCGGTTTATTCACTTTCTGATAAACTGTCAGGTATGAAATCTGACGGATAAAAATGCAATATATAATCCCATTGGTTCTATAATAGAATTATAGAACGGTAAATTTATCTTGCAGATAGTGATCACCAAATTTACCTGAAGATGAATAAACCGGGCCTTAATCTAATAATTTAAAAGTTCTTAGTATATACACTAGATTGCATTAGAGTGTCAAAAATATGTATGATCCTATTCAAGTACAGTGATTAAACTCCTGAAATTTCTTATCTCTAATTTTTTTTTTTGTTAATCTTAATCCTGGTATTCTGCTAGGATATAAACGCGCCCAATTATTTTGAAGAGTGTCGTCTGATACTTGAAATCGGGTATATAACAAAATCATGATAAATTCTCCCCAGAAACACCCTAATGGAAAATAATTATTTTAGGATGTAGGTACGTGCTGTTTTAATTTAATGGAGATGTTATCAGTGGCGTTTTATTATTTTGGATTAGTGTCTGTATTATAATACATGTTGTAGTCTGTGTTTTCATTAACTGAGTACTTATCGATTACTTGGGAATTACTTTTGCATTTTTACAACGCCACGCACTGTTTTAAAACTATGATTACTGCCAATAAAAAAATGCTAAAAAAAAGGCCATCAAATTAACTATGCTAGATTGATCAAACTTAAATGCATGTACTATAAAATAGAAATTGAATTAATCGATAATGAAATGCCTCTATAATCTAATCTGAATTCGATTCAATTATGTTTATAATAGACAATAAAATAACCTCTATATTCATCATTGTATTCTATAATCACCTCAATATTTGAATTATTGGTTATTTAATTTAGATACAACTTAAATTTAACATTTTCCCTTTTTTATGCTATGATTTCGTTGTTTACATAGAAAATATCCATGAAAGTTCAGGTTGAAAAAGTCTGAACGACGTGTGCGGCCTATATTTTGACTATCGGAGTTTGCGGTAATCTGTTAGCAGTTAAGATAAATTACTGCACGGCCTCTCGAGAAAGAAATAAGGAAATGAGAACAATAAAATCATGCTAATCTACCGAGTTTTATGTTTCGCATTCGCATAAATCATTGGTAAATAATATAGGTAATAAATTTCAACCTGAAACCAGGTAGATTAACAACAACAAAAATATTTTTTGAACCCACTCATGTTTTAGTTGAATAGAAAAATGATAACTGAGAATGTTTTTATGGTCTCTAGATTTTGAGGTTTTCTAGATTGTTCGTTTGGCAAGAAAGTCAGTTTTAGATTTGCAAAGTAATTTTGATTAAATTTGAAACATTTTTCAAAATATATTATCTCATTCATAGGAAGCAACTTGTTTTTAAAAAAATAAATCTATTTTAGGCACTAACCATTTTCTAGATACCCTAAAAGATTCAATTTTGATTGCTTAAAGTATTTTTCAAAAGCTTCCAAAGGTGATTTAATAAAAATTTTACATGGTTCTTTTGCATCCAAGTGAAAACAAAATTCATAATTCCATTTCTGGGCCTAAGATCTATTCGCGGTCTGTTCTGTTTGATGAAAAGAACCTACTCGATAAATCCTGAAAGTTTGAAGTCCCTCTGATTGCTTGAAGGATTTTTCAGAAGCTTTCAAAGGTGATTCAATAGAAATTTTATATGATTTTTTTACATCTAAGTGAGAAAAAAAATCATAATTCCATTTCTGAGCCTGAGATATATTCGCGGTATGTTCTGTTTGATGAAGAGACCCTACTCAATCAATCATAAAAGTTCAAAGTCCCTCAAACTGTTTGAAGTATTTTTCTTTGTTTTTGGCAGTTGATGGTACCCGCTAGTGCATTTTTTACGATATGATTTCAAGATATTAAAAAAATATATTACATAATTTTTGTAAAGTAGAAAAATCTGGCTCTCTGACAATGACAAAATAATTTTATTTAAAAAATATCCCATGTCTGTAAAACCAAGTTTCAGCAAATTTTAGGATACTGTGAAAAAAAAACTTTTGAAAATTTCCCAGAACAAACCGCATCTCGTTATCTTTTTTTGTAGAAAAAGTATATGTAGTGCCAAATAGTACCTGCAATTCTTGCAAAGTTGGAAATATCTATGGAATAATTCTTTATCGTTCACATAGGTATTGAGTTTCAGATAAACTAAAGAAAATAAAATGAGGAAAATGCTATCAGTAAAGATAAATTACTGCATGGCAACTCGAGAAAGAAATAAGGAAATGAGAATAATAAAATCATGCTTATCTACCCTGTTTTAAAGGTTTGGTACTATTCACCTCACGTTAATACGTGAAGGTAATAAACTCTTGGGTAACCTGATTCCATTTTACGAGTCGAGTCTAAATTCGTGTCAAAATAGCGATTTTATTTTTCGATTTTTTGGAACGTAGGTATTATACAGTACGTCTGGAGCTGTCGTATTCGATATCGAGTGTCTTAAAGTCATAACAGATAATTTGCACTTAGATGCAAAAAAATCATGTAAAATTTCTATTAAATCATCATTGGAAGCTTCTGAAAAATACTTAAAGCAATCCGATGGACTTCAAACTTTCAGGACTTATTGAGTAGGGTCTTTTTATCAAACAAAACGAACCGCGAATGGATCTGAGGCTCATAAATGGAATTATGAAATTTTTTTCACATAGATGTGATAAAATCATATAAAATTTCTATTAAATCGTTTTTGGAAGCTTCTGGAAAATACTTCAAGCAATCAGAGGGACTTCAAACTTTCAGGATTTATTGACTAGGGTATTTTTATCAAACAAAACAAACTGCGAATTGATCTCAGGCTCAGAGATGGAATTATACATTTTTTCTCACTAAGAAGCAATAAAATCATACAAAATTTCTATTAAATTATTTTTGGAAGCATCTGGAAAATGCTTCAAGCAATCAGAGGGATTTCAAACTCTCAGGATTTATAGAGTAGGGTGTTTTTACCGAACGAAACAAACCGCGAATGGATCTCAGGCTCAGAAATGGAATTATGATTTTTCTTCTCACTTAGATGCAAAAAAGTCATGTAAAATTTCTATTAATGGCCGTTTCCACCAACTAAGTATTCTTTAAACTGACATATCTCCATGTAAAAGTGTCATTTTAGGGAATACTTATCCTTAAGGCTCCCCTAAAATAGTTGGTGGAAATGGCCATAAATCACTTTTGGGAGCTTCTGAAAAATATTTCAAGCAAACAGAGGAACTTCAAACTTTCAGGATTTATTGAGTAGGGTATTTTTATCAAAGAAAACAAACTGCGAATGGATCTTAGGCTCAGAGGTGGAATTATGAATTTTTACTCATTTAGATGTAAAAAAATCGATAATTAACTTGCGTTTAAAATACTTTTATTAATTAATTAAAACCTTGTCAACAAAGTGCAATTTATACGATGCAATTTCAAGATGATTAAATCAAAATCAGGCTTTCTGACGATGTGGTATTTTATCAAAACTAAGGCAGTAGGTACAAGGTTTTTATTTCAAAAAATCGCATGTCTATAAAACCAAATTTTAGTATTTGGCAATACTTTGAAAAATTCTTATTCTCCCAGAACAAACCGCATCATCTTTTCTGGTTCTCTAGATATTTACCTGCAAAATGTGTCAGTTTATCAAGTATAATGACAATAGAAAACCATATTGGAACATTTTTATCGAAAAAGAATAGTACTTGCAAAGTTGCAAATATCTGTCGAATAATCTTCTATCGTTCACATAGGTATTGAGTTTCAGCTAAACTAAAGAAAATAAAATATGGAAAATGCTATCATGTGGAAATTTTCTGCAGAAGAAAGATAATATTGCAAGATCTGAAATAGCCTTTATCTAGTAAGTTTTTCAACATAATCTCAACAAAACAAAAGTAGTGCTAAAATTTCGAATATAATATTTTTTCTCTCAGACTGCCTGAATGTTTTCTAAGACTAGAATCGAGAATAATACTTTTTTTTTTTAAATTGCACATGAATAGTTCACATTTCTAATGGAAAAACGTGTGTCCTAAATTTAGGTTTATAATATAAACAAGCAAGTTTACATCATAGACCATACCTTCATAAATTAAATTATTGAAATATTCACATCTTAATTTTATTTGAAAATGCAAGGTTTGTGCTCCAGAACCGGTACCAGCTGTTATCAGCAATTTTTCATAAATGGGTTGAAATATTTCAAGAAACAAAATGTCATGTTACTAAATGAAAATACACCAATTTCTTTTTTTCCTTTGTTACAAAATCAATATGTATAATCTTTTCCAATGTGGGTTTTGGCACGCAGAAATAAATTTGATTTTTCGAATGGCAGAAGCGTCTGAACGAATTATTCAGAATATAATTAATGATATCTTTTCGTAAAAGAAAATGTGGATAGTATTTCACAACAAAATTTATTGAATCAAATCAACGATTCGTACAATTCCTGGAACAAATATTCGTTATTTGTGATATTAAACGGTGAATGAGTCGATTCAATTTTGTATAGTTACCCATCTTTCCGAGTATTCGCCCACGCTGTTATTGCTTTCGTATTTGTCGATATAAGTTGTTTATATTCTATCATTTTGTTTTTCAAACAAATTGGATGATAGGTCTATTAACATGGATTAAGTTCATATACAATCAAACATATTGCCATACTTTTATTTTGAGGCTCAACAAATTAGGAAACAATAGACAAAAAAATTATTATTATTTTTTTTTCCTCATAGGACACTGACGATGTTCCCATGGTGTTAGTTGGTAACAAATGTGATTTGGAGGATGAGCGAGTGGTAGGCAAGGAGCAAGGAAGTGGCTTATCGCGCCAGTTCAACTGTGCCTTTATGGAAACCTCTGCCAAAGCAAAAATAAATGTTAATGATGTAAGTTTTACTCTTTATTGAAAACATTCTCTCTCATTTAATTATAGCCCAGTAAAACGTGACTTGAAAAGTCTAAAAATATAACACTAGCTAAATTTTTTTGGAGACACCTAGTGCAATGTTTTGATAAAGTTCTGAAAAGTACTTCATGCTGTTTGACTCCAACATTTTGAAGAAATTGCCCATTATTGTAATAATTGATAAGTCAAATTTTACTGGACTATCAAAAAACCCAATTGTAAGGTGCAATGAAGATGTTTTATTTATTTTTTATTTTCAGATATTTTATGATCTAGTTCGACAAATTAATAAAAAATCTCCGGAGAAGAAACAAAAACAGAAAAAGAAATCGCTGTGCGCGCTCCTGTAAATTAGCTTCACTTGGAACCAAAAAGTACATTATAAAAAATATTCAAGACTTTAAAAGGTGCAAAAAGTGTGAGGCAAGTGCGGACTTGGGGTGCAACAAAATAAAGTTTAAGATTTCAAATTTAGACATAGCCCTATATAAATGTTCTTTTAAAATTTGTCGATTGAGCTATTTTGTCTGTCATTTTTTCCAAAGTTGAGGTGAAATTGTTAATTAGCGGCAATTTAGTGATAGGGTATTTAAAATACTGCCAATTTGTGGTGTCAAATAGAAATAGATCTTTTGGGAACTCGTCAACAGTACTTGGGATTTTTAATATCAAGAACAATAAAGAAATCCAGGGTACTGGACTTGTGAGGAGTGCCTAGCCTACAAAATCGCAGTTGCAACAACTATGACTTTGGAGTAAAACTTTTGCTCAGGCTTTACTTCTATAAGTTTCACCACTGCTTATTAAAAAATAAAGCTTAAATTAATAAATTTGTGTAAGTAGAAATGTGGGATATGATGAAGTTATTTCTGAATGTAGTTTGTGACCTTTGTGTCAATGTGATAGTAATCCCCTTGGTGCTTTAACTAGCTGATGTTTTTCATCACCTGTTTAATTTAGTATCTTAATTTCCCAATTATAAAATATTTTCGAATGATAATCAAATATTATTTTAGATGTATGTAATTCAATGTGTTGAGTCTTCCATTAAAATGTTTAGATGGATTTATCAAAATTTTTAAGCAGTGGTGTTAACATAGGTTTTTTTGACAATACATATAATATTTGTTCGCTCTTACGTTTTTGATTTTGTTATATACTTTTGTTTTTGTCGTTGGTAGATTTAAAATTAGCGATTTTTAAATTTTTTTGGTTAGGCAGACAGAGTAAGGAAATGTGAGAATAAGCTGCATGGAGTATTTTTGTGCAATTTTCAATTTTTTTATGGAAGTTCTCATAATTATCTAAAAAACATACCTATGAATTTATTCTCAAAATTACATTGTTTATTTCTAGAATTCATAATTGCTAATTGAAATTAAGATACAAACGATTTAACTCAATGGTTGGTTCCAACTTAATTATTTTCACACTTTCTCACTTATTTCCTATTAAAATATAAGTGTCAAGTCCTCTTCTTTTTTAGCTATTCAATAGTAATTTGATTGCACTTTTTAAAAAAAAAAAAAAAATCAATTTGCCATGCTTTGTAAATGTCAAATTAATTATTTTAAAAATTAACCATACATACAAAGGTTTAATTGACTTCAGATTGCTATTTCTAGAATTTATATCGGATAGAATAAATAATACGTGGTACATAACTGATAGCGACCTTATATGATAGTTGCGTATATTTTTTCCTATATCGAAGTTTCATACAGTAAAATTTGATAATCCAATACAAATTCGTAGTGCAAATATAGCAATTTCTAGTTTCTCCTTTAAAAACTTGAATACATCTCGTTGCACTAAGAATTTTTAATTTTTGTTTCTTAACCTGCTAGTATTACATTCATTTTATTATCCTTAATTAACAATAAGATATATAAATAAAAACCCACACTCAGTTTTAAAAGATTTGCCTTAGACTTTCTAGACTTAACACTACCCAATGTTGTGTCTGGTTGAAATTATATGTATATATTTTCTAATTTCCAAAAATATGCAAAAACTGACTCAATAAGAGCTTTCGTTTTGATAGAATCCAAGAATGTTTTGTTGGAGGCAACAAGATATTCTTGGATTACTCACATTCCACAAAGCAAAAATTCAAATTTGTCAAATAAAATAAAATGGTTGTGTTCACCTAAGGTTTAAAATCGCTATTTTTACTCCATAATATTCTGAAAGCGGATTAATGAACAGGGTGTAGGCGATTGGTGGTTAGTAAAAAAAGGCATATAACAGCATGACGGCTATGTAATAAACTTTTTCATTATATTTTTCAATTAATAAAAGAGAGTGGCTATGTATTATTTGTACAGGGTGACCGATTTGAACCTACTTTCAATAAATGTTATATAAAAAAGTGACCTTATTTTAAAATTAATGATACAATAAATGTATCACTGCCTGCTACATATTGCAATTTCCTGTATTTATTTCTAATAAATGATAAAATTGTTAATTAATTTGATCACATCACCCTGTACATAGTAGGTGCCTATGTATATAAATAATTGTTCTGTATTTTTGTCTAGGATTATCTTTGAATTCACATAGATTTTAAATTCACAACACACTTATAATAGATAATAATATATGTAACTGAACATAAAAATGTGTTTATTTTATGTATTTATAACAAATATTGGAATTTTATATTATTATTAGTTACGAGTTTGTATAAATGTTTCTGTCTTTTATAATGGCTTATCAAATAATCTTCTAAATGTTTTTTTTGGTACTTACTGCAGAAAGTTCCGATGGTTGAAGACTAGTAAAAACTCATGGTTAAAACTTTTAACAAAAAGAAATAACAGCGTTTACGAAATTAATGCACAATATTATATTTTTTAGGTTTATCAGACAAATTAAATATTTAACTAATGGCACAATTGAAATTTTTCCATTACTTTCAGTTCCACACCAAAACTTTAATTTGTACAAAATGAATTTATATTTCTGTTGCCTTCACTTGAGTTTTCAGTTTTAATGCAAGTGAAGCAATTTTGCTGTAAAACAACCTTATCTTATTTACTACAAGAAATATTGAAATTGAGGTTACCTTAAAGTTTTGCTGTGGAAACAATTGCCATTAGCTAAAAAAACTTTATTATTTACAAAATATTTTTCTTTTTGAACAAAGTCTTCTGAAATAGCTACAGAGAAAACTTCTTTTTATTTGTTGCTTCTTATAGTCAAATATATATTTAAAAGATACCGTTTGTCTTTTTATTTATTTCCAGCACTATATAGGATGCCATTAGGCCCCAACTCACCATTATTAGTATCCTGTATTTGTAAGCTTGGGAGGATGGTATGTCACAGCACTTAGGCCACAGTAGGCCCATTGTGCGCCTCCACAAGAGGAGAGGTCATCCAGCCTATCAGTTTAACGTAGACCATGATGACGCCAAGGGCCTCTGATCTCTTCTAGGGATGGGCACGATTGGCCTAATCTAGCTCTGCGTATTGGCGGAAGAGCAGTGCAGTCACAAACTTCTTAATTACAATCCAGGGCCGTAGCCAGGGGGGGGGGCATTGGGGGGCTATGCTCTATCTTTTAAATGATGATGCCCTACCTTTAAAAATCAACATTTAGGTTTCTTCAGAAAATTTAAGAGTAGATAATGCCTGAAGTAGATAGGCCTGAAATCAAGTAAGCGAGGATGAATGTTTCCGTAAATGCCTAAATCTAATGAACAATGTTTGACGTTTGCACAGAGGAATTTTTTTGTTTTCAAAGAGTGCGAATGGCCCAAGGCGGCCGGCGCGAGAATCCGCGCCATTTTGTTTACTTGCCAGATGTTATTTATTGCAAGGTTGTTTGATAGAGGCAAGAGAGGTAGGATGCCTGGTAACTTTATGACGTCATCTGGGGTGCCTCAACATAATGCAAATCTCTATAAGGTATTCTAGATCAGATGTGTCATCAAGTTACCCCTTACCATACAACCTGAACCTTGATTTATTGAAAAATTTGCCTTCGGCGCCATTAGCCCCATTTTGTTTACCTATAAAAAAATTAGGGGGGGGGCAAGTAGTGTATGCCCTATATCAAATTTGTCATGCCCTACCTTAAATTTGATTCTAGCTACGGCTCTGTTACAAGCCCTCCACAAGGGTGTGATGCTAAGATGCAACCCTAATAAATGTTTGTTTTGGTTGCTGTGGTCAGTCAAGATACCCCTGTTATTTTTTCCTGGTCAACAACAGTTTCTGGCTCGCTGCAGCTTTATCTGGGTAGCTTAGCAGTTCCTTGGATAAGTTGCAGCTAATCGTATTGTAGCGAAAATGGTGTGGGAGGGTTGTTTGATCATATCTTTGGCTGCCGACATCATCAGCCCCACAAAGGAGTCTGGTCCAAAGGCTGTAGCCTGGCGGCCCTCCTTTGCCTTTGCTGTGATCATGTCCTTTGATCCAGCTGACTTTACCACTGTGTTTTTCATTGACGCATCTGTGAGGGTACGGTAGCAATGTTGTACTAGTTCTAATGTGAGTCGTGGTCTAGATAGAGCTAGTAATGCTTGTCTGCAGTCCTTGTAGATGTGCACAATCTTGTAAGTGATGTTGCTGCTGACTATTTTTAATTTCCGTTTGGAGGATAATTTTCTTGTCGTGAATTCAAAACGGACCTGGAAATAACTCCGCAGACGTATCTGCTGTCTGTACGTGTATCTGCACTTAGGCCACAGTAGGCCCACTCTGCGTCTCCACAAGAGGTGAGGTCAGCCTGAGCTCGTCATCCAGCCTAACGTACGCGATGACGTCACCAAGGGCGCTGCCTCTGATCTCTTTTAGGGATGAGTACGATTGGCCTAATCTGGCTTTGCGTATTGACGAAAGAGCAGTGCAGTCACAAAGAATGTGTTTCATGGTTTCTTCTTCTTGATAACAAGCACAAAAGTGTGGTGCTAAGATCCAACCTGAATAAATATTTGTTTAACTGGCAGTGGTTAGTCAAGATGCGTGACTACCACCGTGTTTTTTATTGACGCCTCTGTGCGGGTACAGTGGCAATGTACTAGTTTTGATGTGAGTCGTGGTCAAGATAGAGCTAGTACTGCTTGTCTGGAGTCGTTGTGGATGTGCACGATCTTGTCAGTGATATTGTTGCTGACTATCTGTTCTGCAGCGATAGTTATGGCAGTAATTTCCGTTTGGAGGACATTTAGCATGGAGTTGAGGGCTTCAGTTAGGCTCAGTCAGTGTAGATGTTGCTTACCTCTGCCACTGGTGTTGTTACCAATGCCCTTCGGTTATTATTGGTAGTAAGTGGAATCTTGATAGTGTTTAAAACCGTAGAAGTTGGCTGCTATAAGATCTACATCACGAGACTTATCAACTTCTGTGACCACAACATCTTCTTGTAGGTCCTTCATATTTGTTAGAAAATCTGTACTTTTTCACCTTCTTTCTTGGTTTGGTATGGTACGATACTAGCTCCTGCTGCAACAGGCACCAACTCAGCATCATTGGTAGGTAATAATATACCTGGCGACATTTTCAGGACACAGAATCCTTATCGTTTTTGCAACTCCATTTCATTATTATCCTCTTGTAGGTGGTGTACGTACTAATAGTGGTCGAGTTTAACAGTGTAGAAATTGGCAGCTATGTTTCTACAAGACTAACATCATGAGGCTGTTGTGTGACTGATCACGGACTGATCGCTTTGAAACCTGAAACAAACAAAAATTCGATGCAAAAGAACTGAAAACAAATTCGACGATATAGTACAAGTAATTCCGACCTAGCCTCATATTCAAAGAAAATAATACTTTGAATTACAGTCTAGAGATCCTCTATAATAAAGACCTCCCCTCCCACTAGCCTCTAGAAGTAATATCGAGTTCCCAGTTACAACAAAGCAGCACAGCTTAAAAGCAGGTTGTGACATTCCCACTTAGTAAGTTAATTAGGTACATTTTATTTATTTGCTCATAACAAAAATTAAAACACAGTTCTTCAACTTCTTAGAGAGTTGCAGCTGACTGGTTTGATACGAATGACAATGATGAAGAATTCAAAGAAGCTGAATTCAATAAATCTTGGGAGCAAAAAGAAATTAGTCACTGAGCTTTACCTCGCACTTCACAGCAAAATCGAGTTGAAGTTATGCCAGAGAGCGAATAGGACACTAGAACCTGGACTCTGGACACTGGATAATGTGAGAGAAAGATAGAACTATATAGTTTTGATTATTTGTGTTGTTCAGGGCATTACTTCCTGGTTTCGGGCGTTCGTTTGTGAGCGTTTTATATGGGTGTCTCTGCCATAATCTGAAATATTACAGTTCAGGGCAAGTTAGTGCGACACAAACAAACAAACCTTATACTTAATTCCATAAGCAAGACAAATAGGTATAAATTTCCTCAGATAAAAATATGAAAAATACTTGAAGAAGTAGGTACCTACGCCACAATTTTAAAATAAATTTATAAGTTAGGTACTAGATGGCAGTACCTCAGTACTTTTATTATCAGCAACAGATATTAGTTTGCATTTTTACGTTCATTTTATTATAGATAGATGGCAATACTGATTTTATACAGGGTGTCCCACCGGGAACCAAATCGATCTATAGGTATATGAAAAACTCTATGCAGAATTTTTTTAAAAATTTGACAGTATACTAATGTCAATGAGGGCAACCCGGCTAAAATACTTGCAAGATGGTGGCTCTTCCGGTTATACCGGAAGTATACGTCAACTTGCTTATTTTAAATGAGACTGAAATTTGCTGATTTTGAAATTTTGAATGTACAAATTTATAATGAAAATTTAAAGAAATAGAGAGCTTCACCTGAGTATCTATGGGAACAAGGAACAGGCCATTATTGTTAAGTGCTGCTTTGCATTTAAACAAATAGAATTGATTGAAACAAATTATTAAAAATTAATACGTATGTAGCTACCTTAATGATACATTGGTATTATCCTCCTGAAAGTATTTTTCTATGTTTGTACCTACTTATATTTATCTATGCTGGTCGTGATGATGATGAACCTAGTGGGGTCGAAAGCGCTCGACTTAAGAAGATGAAAAGTTTTGGTGTAGGTACTTCATACCATTTTTCAGTAACTGTTGTTTCTGGTTATTTCTCATTCTATAGGTAATCTTGTTAATGGATATTATTCGCTTTAATTGATTTTTTGTTTTTTTTCTTATACCTACTTAGTTAATAAAATTCATGATTTTCATCAACCTCGTCGCAAATAATAGGAACTAGAGTGCCTTTGCTAGGTGCACATCCGAAACTGTTTCTAATGGATCCATGTCAAAGATTTAAAGATGAGTTTCTTCATAACATACTTTTTTCACTGTTGGGAATGGGACGAGATATATATACTAACGCATTAAAGAGCTCAAAAAGTGAATACAATATCCAGGGTCGTGTTTAAAAAATAAGGTATCTTGTCAATGACAAACTGATCAGAATCGCTTCAAAACATTAAATCTTGGAAAATTTCGAAAACTTTCGCTCAGGCGGCATCTTAATAGACGACGTGCGGTCGTACACCAAGGAAACATCAAACGTGCAACATGCAACGTGCGACATGAAGTAAATACCGCACATATCCAAAGGAAAAACGTAGGTACATGTTCTCGGGATCATAGCACATCGCACTGAGGTACCTATTTACTTCATATCGCACGTCGCATGTTTGATGTTTCTTTGGTGTACGGCCGTACGTGCGGTGCGTCGATGTGTGATGATCCCGAGAACATGTACGTTTTCACATTCTGTGTATTTTATATAGGTATGCGTCACAAGTCTACCCGCGGTATTTACTTCATTTCGTACGTTGTATGTTGCACGTGTGCATAGATGTCCACAAGCGACATTCAAGACCTCTTTAAGTGCGGTCGTACACCAATGAAATATCATGCTACGTGTAGCTAATGCGTGGGCTGCACCGATGTGCGATGATCCCGACCCGAGACATTGTACGTTTTTACAATGGATATATGCAGCACAAATATATCTGCTATTTACTTCATGTTGTAAGTTGCATGTTGCATATATGTTTGATGTTTCCTTGGTGTACGACCGCACTTGACGACAAGCGTCTGCGGATCACACGGAGGCAACGCCACACATGGAGAGCACAATTCACAACAAAAATACATCTACAAAAATAATGAAGTCCATAAGATGCCCATTAAACTGTGATTTTATTACCGACAGCAAATACATTATTGTTTTACATATTACAACAACTTAGACCCCAAGAATTTAACATTTAATAATAAGGAAGACTTTTTTGAGTGGAAAAGAAAATTAGATAAAATATGGAACTGTTTAAACCTTTGAAAGAAAAAATATGGTACAATAATTATTTATTTTATTTATCACCAAGATGGAAATTTACATAAACGCATTAAATTTACATTATGTAGGTATTACGCTTACATAAACAGGCTTTATTGAATATTGACTTATTATTTAATAGCCTCGCTCGCAAGCTCGCTCCGTCATGAAATTATTCGTACAATAAAGCCTTTCTTTATTGTACTTGTTATTTAATGCTATTTAGATAAATAGCTATTATTTAACAATCTAGATTAAACACTGTGTCTTTCAAAATCTTACAGAAACAGCTTGGTTGTGATACAGCCTACAAATCAACTGTGGAGGGCAACTGACTTATCAATTATTTTTTTGTACCCGGGTTCTGGCTTGGGCTTGATACCCCATCCCAAAAAAAATAATTCTCATCAGTCTTTCTAAAATTTTTAGCTAAATATTATCGATATTAATCGATATTTTAGGAAATGGAAATTGCAAAATAATCCTAGAAAATAACAATAAATATTCATCAGGATTCAGGACAACGAGGTGGAGGCGTCAATAAACAAGAAGCAAAAACGTTATGGGCGCTGTATTCGTGGCGTTGGTTGCCTTTGTGTGATCCGCAGACGCTTGTCACTTGACGCCTGCTTACGTCTTCAAGGCGTCCTAAAGTCATCTCAAAGACGTCGTATGTTACAAAACCCCAACGTGTTTCAGACGTCTGCCTAAAGAAGTCTTCAGGACTAATATTCCAGCATATTATAACTCTCAATTTTTGTCTATTGCAAATGCTAGCCTCTTAAATTCTTATTGATTTCTTCTAAACGAAAACATACACACAATTCATTTTGGAAGAAAAACATTAGAAGAGCCAGGAGTAGAAATTGAAAAACCATCCAAGAACCTGAAATTCTCAAATACGGTAATAATGAGAATTCAAAAACTTACTTGAAGAAATTCAAGAGCCAAAAAAAAAATTAGGAATTTAGAATAAAGAAATAAGGAAAAATCAAGAGCCTGGAATGGGAAAAATTATAAAAATTCAAGAATTTGATTTGAAACAGAAACATTTTCTTGCTAATATTTCCTTATTATTACTCATTTCATAACTTTCAATTTTTGTCTGTTCCAGGCGCTAGGCTCTCTGACATAATTCTGAGGTTTTTAAATTGTTCCGAAGCCTTGCAAAATGTTGCTGTTGAAGTTCTAAAGTGTGCTAACTTGGCTTGAAGAGTTCTGGAGCATTCTAGAAGTTTTTCAGTAATTTCTAAATTGTCCTGACAGATTGTTCTGTCTGTCTGTTCAGTAAGTTCCAAAGTGTTCTAAATTGGTTCGAAAGATTTTTAAAAAGTTTCCAGTTCCAAATTGAATCCTAATTGATCTAAAATTACTCTGCAGTTCCTCAATTATTCCAAAATGCTCCTGAAAATTCCGATTTGGATTTGAAGTGTTTTGGATGCTTTGTGCGGTGCGGTGGCCATTGCACTAATGGTCTAAAGCTTTACAGCAATCTAAATACGCTCTTAAAAGCCTTCTGAAGGGCGTTTTGTAACTTTTAACCTGTATCCTAAGATTCTAGCGCTTTTCAAAATTTTTCTGGAGATTGTAGAGCGTTTGAGTTTTTGGAGCGTCCTAAATTAAATGGGTTTCAAAATGAATTGTTCTAAAATGCTTTTGGAAATTGTAAATCGGTTTTTGAATGTTTTGGGGCATTCTAAAATAGTTCTCAAATTTCCAAAATGCTCTTGGAAATTCTAAATTAAATTTTGAGCGTTTTGAACTTTCCAGAATGCTTATTAAAGTTCTAAAGTGTTCTGTAGCATTCTAAATGGTTTCCAGTAATTTCTAAATTGAATGAGAAACGAATTCTGTAGGAAATTTTGTATTTTCTAGATATCTTAAAGATATCCCTAAAATGTCCACAAAGGACATTCAAGACGTCTTGCTTAAGAAGTCTTAAAGACATCTTGAAGACGTAGGTTACAAAACCCAACGTCTTTCAAACGTCTGCCTAAAGACATCTTTAGGACTACGACATTATAAAGACGTCTTATTTGAATCTTATTTTTTCAAGACATAAATGTGAATTAACGACATCTTATGGACATCTTCAAAACAACGCCTTCTAAACGTCTTTTTTTGTTCTTCAGACCCTCTGGTTCCTTATTCTCGAAACCGGGGAACAGCGTTCTCATGAGAACGAAGGCTGTGTCTTTGTCAATGATATGGAAATATGAATATGAGCGACGAAGACAGAGCCTTCGTTGTCATGAGAAAGCTGCTCCCCTGTTTCGAGAATAAGGACCCAGGCGTGATACAGACCTAAAAAATACGTCTTTTAGATTTTGTGTGCTGTTTGCGGGAACTCAAAAGGCACGGTACGATACTGGGTGAAATCCATAAGTTCATTTACCTACTCACTGGCAACTGGGTACCTACTTACCCAATCTATATCACTACCTAATTGTGAGAGTTTGATGTTTTTACTTCCTAACAAAGGTTAAAATTTACATTTTCCTAAAATGTCATACAGTAATACATATCCAGTATATTTATAGTTATTTATTGCTACTTTCTCAGACGACATGAGATTAAATTTCGATCAGTCACACTAAATAGTATTGCTATATATTATCAGCGACACTCATAGTAAATTCAGTCAGTGAGAAAAAGCCCAAAAATGAAATACTTGTGGTGTTTTAGTTTGGCATTCATTTGCTTACTAGTGAGGGGTAAGTGTGATCTCCGTTTCTCTATTTATATCGCTCAACACTCTGCCAATAAAATCACACTTATCTATTTCTATTGAGTATTATTTTGAAACTTTCAGAATTAAAAATAAAAGTGGACAAATTGGAATCTGCACATTCAATAATTCCAAACAAGGGGAATAAAAGACGGATTGATTTATTTCCATTAATTGAGGCTGAAAAATAAACAAGATTTTAATGGTTACAAACAAGTTAACCATGAGAAGGTGTGACGATGAAATCGCCTGCATCTATTTATACCTAAATTTCATTTAGAAATTCAACTTCACTGTTATTGAATTTGCCTATTATACAATTCCGAGGCCACAGCTCTTTGAAACATCTTAATTGAGGACGTCTTCAAGATATCCGATTGGACAACTTTAAAACATCTTGTTTAACATGTCTTTAAAATGTGGAAAATCGGTCTACAGCGGACATTGTTATGTTGATGTCTTGAAGACGTTGTAGGCTATAACAAATTTCAAGATGCCATTAAAGACGTCTTGTGTGCGTGGACAGACATCCATTAGACGTCTTGAAGGTTATATATTGATCCTCATATTTTGCCATAAACTTACCTAAATATAAAAAAACAAAGCCAAATACATAATTTTGATGAGAATAAGGCTAATCGTGAAATATTTGGGATAATCCCTTTTTATTCTTTAGACAAGTTCAATCCAAAAGTCGAAATCCTAAATTCAGACCAATAATATAGGTATTCCTTTGATAACTGAAATTCTATTTGGATAACTCGCATTGTTATTATTTAGCCCTTAAGAGTAGGCACAAAAAATTCAAGAGAGAATAAAGATTCCCTCGAATAATTTAAAAAAATATCTTAATACCTGTAATATTCTCAGAAAAATATATTTCTGAGGTGGCTTTATGAAGCTTTGATGAACATTCTGTTTTCTAATAAATATTTAACAAGAATGTTCTTGAAACCTTCCGCTTCCATGGTAAATAATTTTTTTGATTAGAGTTGTCAATAGTAGCTACATTATAATGCAATTCATTCTCCCATGAAAAAAAGTTGTCCTATTGGTGTCTCGATCTAGTAGGTACGTTCTTATGACAACTTTTTAGAATTTAGCGGTTTTTCTCTTTCAGGTGAAGCGAAAATTAATCCTGGTGATGTATCTTTTATTTACTACAGTAAACATCATCGAAATGGATATTTTTTAAATCATGAATCAGATCTTCATAAAGTTTTTAACCGGCAATTACCCACAATCGTATTAGTTCATGGGTGGCAAGACAACTATGAAGCCGACTCAAACTCTTTCGTCAGAGATGCTATTTTATTGAAACTTGATGCTAATATCATTAAAGTAGATTGGAGCCCTTTATCTGAAAAAGGGTAAGTCCATTTAAAAAAAAAAAACTAAGCAGGAGGTATTAATTAAAACATATTTTAGTTATTTCACTGCAAGAGATGCAGTACCATTTGTAGGAAGGCTGGCTGCTAAATTACTTGATAACATATCTAATAAATTTGGGTATTCTTTAAGACGAGTAACCATGGTTGGTTTCTCTTTAGGAGCTCACGTTTGCGCTACTATTGGCAAAACCTTGAACGGTAAAATCGGGGTACTCACAGCTCTAGACCCTGCAGGTCCCTTTATCAGCCCTACTGATCGTAATTATTGTGTACATAAAACTGATGCTCAATATGTTCAAGTAAGTTACATAATTCAATTCAAAAAATGGCGTCGCACCCGTATCATCATTTCCAGGTCATTCATACAAATGGTGGTACTTTAGGAATGTCAGCACCCATTGGACACTCGGATTTCTATCCAAATGGAGGTTCCAGACAGCCTGGTTGTGGCTTAGATCTACTTGGAGGATGCTCTCATAACAGAGCATGGGAATATTTTGCGGAATCTATTAATAACAATACATTTTTTGCTACTCGATGTGATAGTTGGCGTAATTATGCAGATGGAAGCTGCCGTGGTGAAAGGAGGTTAATGGGTAGTTTGAAAACTGTTGATGTATTGTAAGTTATATTCTAACACAAGCTCTAATTCGCACCAACAATTTTATATTTCGTTTTTAGCGCTAAAGGAACATTTTATTTGACGACAAATAGTGCTCCCCCATACGGGCAACATTAAATGGATAATAATGTATTTTTTTGAGCATAGAGCATTTATTAAAATAAATATATAAGTATATGTTTTGTTCGGGCAAAGTGAATTTTCTTTTCTCAGGTTTTTTCTTCTTTGGATAGCGAAGTACCAATATTAAAACATAGTTCAATTATATTTCAATATCGCTTTATCAGTGTTTTGTACTTATACTAAAATATCATCCGATAAAATCCAGTACCTACCTATTTACAATTATTTATTGCTTCTCTCTCAGACGATATGAGAGCAAATTTCGATTAGTCACACTAAGGCCTGGTTTATCCATCTTCAGGTAAACTTGCTGTTAGCTATCTATTATTCTATTGGTCGGCGGATAACTGGCCGACCAATGAGATTGAGGATTGCATTTTTATCCGTCAGATTGCATACCTGAAAATTTATCAGAAGGTGAAAAAACCAAAACCCTAAATAAAATTTAAAAAATCACGTATAGGCGTGATATCACTTATCACGTACGCCTATACGTGATATTTTACAATTGCACAGGTAGCCTGAATTTCTATTCTCACGTACAGGCGTAAATATGAAATAACCTGATGTCAACCAATTGTCTGATAAGTACAATGTTCCAATTTTGGAGAAAAAAGCTGTGGGAAATATCAAATCAACAAATAAAGAAAAAGCCAAAGAAGACATCACTATGCTTTGTGGCGCATTCCACTTACAGCAAGTAATACACTTGCCCATTTCTAAAGAAAGTGCAATTTTTTATAAAAGCCATCTATCTAATTTCAACTTCACATTTTTTGACCTTGCTACCAAAGACTGTTTTTGTTTCCTTTGAAAGGAGGCGATCAGTAGGTAAACGTAGTTCGTCTGGACTAGCCACTAGTGTTTTTAAAGTATCAGAAGAATAGCCATAACAAAAGAAGAATAAAAAGCGTTTCTTTGTTAAAGGGGCTACAGTTAAAACAAAATTAGTATTATTCCGTTGGCGACTGTATTATATAAAAAAAATTTCAACTTTAGAAAATAGTCCAAGAAATGGGGATCTAAAGAGAGGGTTTACCTCAACATAATTAGAAGTTAACATTTTTTTGGGGGGGATCGGTTAATTTTTATGTGCTTAATAACACATTAAGTTTGCGACCTTGTACTTCCATAGGGTTTTTAGTTAGGGGTGGTTTTTAGGGGTAATTTGCGGTTTATGGAGAACGCTGCTCAAAGGGATGGTCCAATAGCAAAAAGTTTCAAATGAATGTTGTAGCTGAAGTTTTCTGCTATAAAAAACTCAGCGACAGCACCCTTCTATCTTCTATAGTTTTTTTTCTGCAGCGTCTTGAATACTAGCATGATTTTATTCAAGGTCACTGAATCAACGTTTTACCTGTTTTCGCGCATTTGATGCAGCAGCGGCTAAATGCATAATCCCATTTCAATTTTTTAAACACCACATTATTGCTAATGAAATGCACTCTCCAATGCTTTTTTGCTTGAAAATTAAGCGAGCACGGACTTGCTTAATGTGCTAGGAAGTTGTAAATCGCATCGAAAACTACCCCTTTCTTGCATTCACTGTAATTTCTAAACCTGGCCAAATATTTGGTGACAGTTTTCAACAATCGGCAACCCATTTATTCTTCTCATATTGCCCTAGCGTATTTTTTTTTCGTTAATTACTCAATCACTTATTGGCCTGAACACGTGGCGCGGAATTTTTCAAAAAGTCGAAAAAAAATTAAAATTGTCGCACAGCGCTGAAATTTGGTACGATGGCTTCATTTATTGTGCTTATGAATATACTGCAATTTGTTGCAACAGTCATGTGAAGCAATTAAAATTTCATTTACAACTTCCTCGCACATAAGCAAGTCCGTGCTCGCTTAATTTTCAAGCAAAAAATTCGAACAAAAAAGCATTGGAGAATGTATTTCATTAGCAATAATGTGGTGTTTAAAAAATTGAAATCGGATTAGGCATTTAGCCGCTGCTGCATCAAAGACGCGAAAACAGGTAAAACGTTGATTCAGTGACCTTGAATAAAATCATGCTAGTATTCAAGACGCTGCAGAAAAAAAACTATAGAAGATAGAAGGGTGCTGTCGCTGAGTTTTTTATAGCAAAAAACTTCAGCTACAACATTCATTTGAAACTTTTTGCTATTTGACCATCCCTTTGAGCAGCGTTCTTCATAAACCGCAAATTACCCCTAAAAACCACCCCTAACTAAAAACCCTATGGAAGTACAAGGTCGCAAACTTAATATGTTATTAAGCATATAAAAATGAACCGATCCTCCCCAAAAAATGTTAACTTCTAATTATGTTGAGGTAAACTTCCTTCATTTCTTGGCCTAAAATGTTACTCTTTGCTATTTTGAAACTAAAAATGGGCAAAGCGAAGGCGATGCAGCGCACAGTGCTATTTCGAGTGCTATATCTCTTGCAGAAATTCATGTGCCTTCACAGCTTCACCCTATATAATTTGCCTGGCCCGTAGAAAGCCATCTTACAAAACTATACTGTTACGGTGTGGTTTCGCCAGCATATACAGAATCTATGCCTAAAATTCCAGAAAAGACTGCCTTATTTTATAAGAATGGATTACGGATATATAAAGGCCGGTATTAACTTAGTATTAGTTAGTAGTTTTTAAGTTTAAGTTTGGCTGTGATACGTTTTAGGTAGTGATTACCTATTGTAAAAGTTGTAAAGAGTTAAGTTGTTTGAGTTAATTAGTGAAGTAATTAGTGTCAGAGTGTATAGTAACGTGGAATAAATTATTGTTGTGTTAATTAGACTTTGATGTTGGAATAAACGGACCCAAGATTTCTGTCACGCACACCAGAGCTGTGACAATACCTTTTACGTACATCAATTTTTTAAATTTTAAGGAGTTTTCAGAAGAGCTTGACAGTAAAAGAAAGTGAGAACGGCACTACATTTAAATGGCCAGAAATCATCGAAGTGATGTTAACTAAAAACTTTCCAAACAGCATATTCTCTGAAAAAAGTAATCTTGACAGACAAAATCACTCTGAAGCGTTTGGAGTATTCCAAAGATGTATCCAGATCAATTCATTAGGTACATAAATAATGAACGCACAAAAATTTCCAAATTAAAATGACCATTCGAATTCGTTGTGCATATTTTTTGCTTCAGTGAAGCCAATTAAATTATGTTTCTTCTTTTTCGTTGCTTGTAAACACAATGTCAAATATGTAATTGTTTTACTATTAGTTATTTTTACCTAATAATTGCAGAATTTTTTTTTTTTGCACGTGATAGGTACAAAGTTAATTATTGTGAGAAAGTGTTACCTGTCACACGCTACTAGAAACTTTTTTTTCTTCAGTATCTTATCACCTACTATTACCTTTTAGAAGCCGTATCTTATTTACAAAAAAAAAAGTATCACGTAGAAACGTACCTACATATATGCAAACTTTATTTTTCTCTCGAAAACCTATAGAAGCTATCATAGGTCCAGTACCGTTAAATGTTCAAAAATTAAAGCACCAGATAACATTAAAAATGGTAAAGTTTACATTTTATCGTCTCAGAATTACAAATTTTGATGGACGTGCTATATATTAGCAGCGACACTCATAGGAAATTCAGTCAGTGACAAAAAGCCCAAAAATGAAATACTTTTGGTATTTTAGTTTGGCATTCATTTGCTCACTAGTAAGGTGGGGTAAGTGTGATCTCCGTTCCGACATTGATTGATTATTTTCTATTTTCTTTTTAAATCTAAAAATATCAATGAAATTAATTTGTTATTGTTGTTTTAAAGAATTCTCGTTAAATTTAAAGATTTTATGTACTAATATACGCAGTCTAAGAAATAAACTGGAGGACATTGAAATAATGTTAAATTGCTATGAGGAGCCAGAAATACTAGTTTTTACAGAGAATTGGATATATGAAGGTGAGGCTAGATTATATAATTTGCAAAATTACAACATGGAACATAGCTGTAGACCTACAAGAGGTGGAGGAGTATCTGTTTATATAAAAAACTATTTGAAATATGAAGTTGAAGTTAACAAATCAATTAATAACTGCGATTGGCTCATAATTAAATTATGTAATCCAAATATTAGAATAATTACTGTTTACAGGCCTCCATCGGTAAATTTTAACCTATTTTTAAATGATTTTGATAATGTACTCCATGATTTAAAAGATCAAACTTTTATAATTGGTGATATGAATTTAAACTTATTGCAAGACTCTGAGCAAAAAAATGACTATAAATCTTCAATAGCAGTAAACGGGTTTACACTTGTTAATCAAGCTAAACCTACTAGAGAATCCAACAATACACAAACACTTATTGACCATTCAATTACTAATAATAAAAACTCTGATATGAGCTTAAACCTCTATGATAGTTGCCTAACAGATCATAAAATACAGTTAATAGATATGAAACAATTTAAAATTATAAGAAAACCAAAGGAAAGGCATAATATAACTTATATTAATAAAGGAGCGTACTGTTCAAAACTTGCTAACCTACTTAATTAGACAAAGTAATATAAACGATTTTCAGTCACTAATATATGTAATACAAAATGCAAAAAAAGAGGCTACCACCACTAAAACAATTTATGATCGCAACAATGATTGGATAAATGGTCACTTTTTGTATCTGATAAAGCAGAGAGATGAAACTTACACAAAATTAAAACGAAATCCGGACAACACTTACTTAAGAAGTGAATTTAAATCTTTGAAAAATCAATGTAACAATTTAAAACACAAGCTTAAAAAAACCTACATTTCTCGAAAGTTTGAAATTGCTCGTGGAAATATAAGAAAAACATGGCAGGTTGTGAACAGTGTTATTTCGAATAATTATGCAAGGCATGATGAGACAAACCATATTGATCACCTATTAATTAATGGCAAAAAAATCGATGAAGATCAGCAGATAGCAAATAATCTGAACATCTACTTTAGAGACGTAGGAAGCAATATTGGTCAAGAAGTTGTGCAACAAAGACAGCTTTACACACACATATGTTCCGATGACGAATTTCCAGAAGAACACCAAGATCAGTCTATTTTTTTCAACCCATGTACTGGAGAAGAATTAACACAAATAATAGACAGTTTAAACAAAAAATTCAGCTCCTGGATTATATGGGATAACAACGACAGACATACAGGACTCAAAAGAGTTGCTAGTTCCTATTCTGGCTTATTTAATTAATAAGATGATGTCAGATGGTCAGTATCCCCATTGTCTAAAGTTAGCCAAAATCTGTTTGCATGAACCAAGTAACAAAAGGCCTATTGCACTCATATCAACATTGTCTAAAATTACAGAGAGAGTAATAAAGGCAAGATTATGTAATTTTATTGAAAACTCATTTAAATTCGACCCTCAACAATATGGCTTTCAAAAAGCTAGCAATACACAAGCAGCAGCGGTGGATTTAATTGAGTATATTTCTGCTGGATTGGACAAAAATAATTTTGTAATAGCAGTCTTCATAGATCTTCAAAAAGCCTTTGACACTGTTAATACTACAATTCTCCTCCTTGGACCTGGACAAATTATACAGTATGGGAATAAGAGATATAGTTCATAACCTTATCAAAACTTATCTTACTAACAGACAACAATATACATTTGTGAATCAAAAGGAAAGCAACCGAGAAAAAGCAACTACAGGCGTCCCACAGGGCTCTGTTTTGGGGCCGCTGCTCTATTTGCTATACGTACATAGTTTATCAAAGGTAGACTTAAAGTGTAAATACATAACCTTTTCTGATGACACTGTCTTACTGTTTGAGGGTCAGGATACAAAAAGCTTGGAACATGATGTTAATCAATGTCTTCTAACATACTTCAAGTGGTTACTAAAAAACAATTTGAAAATTAATATAAGTAAAACTGTATATATGTTGTTCAAACAAAAAAATAAACTATCAAATGCCATAAACATTAAATTAAACAATGTTTTGTTAAAAAATGTAGATTTTTATAAATATTTAGGGCTTATAGTAGACAAGGATTTAACATTCAAATATCACCTAAATAAATTGAAGCAAAAATTGGCCAGTGCTTGTGGTGCTATAAAAAGATGTGTTGTAACTCTTCCTGTTTTTATGAAATCAGCATTATACGAAGCAATATTTAAATCACACTTGCAATACATGTGTACAATTTGGGCGTCTGCTTCAAAAACACAAATTCAAAAACTCCAGAGACTTCAAAATCGTTTTATTAAATATTTATATAAACTTCCAAGATTGTACCCTACTAAAGAAATATATAAAAACTATAAGCACTTAAAAGTTGAACAAGTTGTCCATTTGGAGGAAAGTAAACTAATGCAAAAAATTATACATAAACAAATTAAATCTAATATTAAACCAATTAAAAGTAGTAATATTCACTGTCACAGTACCAGACAACGCAGTAATTTGTATGTTTCAACATCAAGAACAAACCTGAGAAAGAACAGTGTAATCAACCAAGCCTCAGTATCCTACAATAAAATTCCAGAGGATACTAAAAGAATAACTGCTCCTGTACCTTTTTCTATCAGAATTAAAAACTGTTTGTTTGTTCAAAACTCATAGTTAACATTGTGATGATATTGTATATATTCTTTATGGGTTTTAGTTTCGCTATAAGTATTATATGTGTAACATAATAGGTGTAATCTCAGATTTATTTATTATTGTTATTATTCTTAAATATTAGGACTTGTTACCAGTCATTTAAATGTACTGTTTTAAGTTCACAAATAAAGTTATATATAAAAAAAAAAATGTGGAAAATGAGGTTTGAAGACATTTTTATGTAGATTCAACTTCACATTTTATGACCTTGCTACCAAAGACTGTTTTTTTTCCTTTGGAAGGAGGCGATGAGTAGGTAAACGTGGTCCGCCTGAAAGAGCTACTTGTGTTTTTAAAGAGGAATACAACAAAATAGGAATAAAAAGCACTTGCATTTTTCCAGGTCATCCATACAAATGATGGTAGAAATGTCAGCACCTGTTGGACACTTGCATATTTTTGGCTAGAATGCTAGATTTTTTTCTTCTGATTTCAAATACTTATAGTTGATATATGGTTCAGCTGTTTTTACGCTATTTAAGTTTAAAAACGCATTTACATTACGGTAAATTAGGTCTGTTCCCGATTTCTCGAGGCTTGCTCAATGCAATTTTAAAATAAAATAGCGCAAAAACAGCTGAACTGAATATATGGTGTGTTTGGAATCAGGAGAAAAAAATCCATCATTCTAGCCAAAAATATACAGGGTAAGTTATTTGAAAAAATCCAGGTGTTTTTCATTATGACAGTTGAGACCTGACATTTGCGAAAGATAATATAGATAAAACCCTACAACTTCGGAATTTGACTTTTTTTTTGTTTAAGCTGTAGAAGCCGCACTAATTATCAACTACCTCACAGAATGAAGACCGTTTCAGCTTGAAACATTTTGTTCGATCGTCAAATCCGCCACAGATTTACAGGTTCTTCATCGATCTAACCAGGAACAGGGGCAAATTTTTGACTTTCCCTATATTTTTGAGAAAATCCAAAATGACCATTCGAAATATTTTTTTTTTTTTTGGAGAATCTGAAAATCGTACCAAAAAATTATTTGAAACAAAAACCAAAGAGTTACGCCATGGATGAACTGTTTTTTAAATTAATGAATTTTGGAAAAGTCGCATTTTTTTTACGTCTTTTCTGTTGAAAATATTTGATATTCAAATTGCTATAGCTGGTTTAAGACACCAATTGAAAACAACTTTGAAACTTCTCGTTAGAAATGTCTTTAAAATGCGGAAAACGGGTTTTAAAGACATTATTATGTAGATGCCTTGTAGACGTAAACAGACATCCATAAGACGTCTTAAAAGTTATAGTTGTCCGTAAGATGTCTATGTACTCTTATTGGGCGTGTCTTGCATTACTTTTTTTCCACTAAAATTTACTTCAGCCCACTAAATTTGATGAGAAGAAGGGTAATCGTGAAATATTTGGGATAATCTTTCTCTTATCGTTACACAAGTTCTATTCAATAGCCGAAATCCTGAATTCCAACAAATGGCAAAAGACGCTATAAAATTAGCTTGATAGCTTAAACTTCACAACACGCATTCGCAAATTATAACTCTTCTGGCAATTTATTAATGCAACAAATTTGAGAAGACTAATATTCCTTTGATACCTGTCAATAGTGTACCTACTACGGTAATTCACCTCATTCTCCGTGAAAAAAAGTTGTTGGATTGGTGGAATTTTTCTGAGGGGTAACTTGACCATGTTTTGCTTAATAATTTTTGCTTTCATATGACTTTCCTCGATCCAGTATATTCTAATAACAACTTTTAAGAATTTAACCGTTTTTCTCTTTCAGGTCAAGCAGAAATTGATCCTGTATCTTTTATTTACTACAGCAAACATCATCGAAATACATCAGATCCTCTTAAATCAGATGTTCTTGAAGTTTTTAACCCACGATTACCTACAATAGTTTTAGTTCATGGGTGGAAACAAAATTATAAAGCCGATAATAACTATTTCATCAGAGAAGCTATTCTATCGAAACTTGATGCTAATATCATTGTAGTAGATTGGAGCCCACTATCTAAAAAAGAGTAAGCCTATTTTTAAAAAAAAATATTAAGCAGGAGGTATTAAGTGAAATATATTTTAGATATTCTACTGCAAGAGATGCAGTACCATTTGTAGGAAGGCTGGCTGCTAAATTACTCGATAAAATATCTAATAAATTTGGGTATTCTTTAAGAAAAGTTACCCTGGTTGGTTTCTCTTTGGGAGCTCACGTTTGCGCTGCTATTGGCAAAACCTTGCACGGTAAAATTGGAGTATTCACAGCTCTGGACCCTGCGGGCATTGGTATCAACCCTTTTGATCATGATTATTGTGTATATAAAACTGATGCTCAATATGTTCAAGTAAGATTCATAATATTTTTATCAAAAAATGAAGTCGCACTCGTATCATTATTTCCAGGTCATCCATACAGATGGTAATTTTTATGGAATGTTAGAAGCCGTTGGAGACTCGGATTTCTATCTAAATGGAGGTGTAAACCAGCCTGGTTGTGATGATGAAGATGATGAAAAATGCTCTCATAAAAGAGCATGGAAATATTTTGTGGAATCTATCAATAACAATACATTTTTTGCTACTCAATGTCATAGCTGGCGTGATTATAAAGATGGAAGCTGCCGTGGTAAAAGGAGGTTAATGGGTGGTTTTCAAACTGTTGATGTATCGTAAGTTATATTCTAATACAAGCTCTAATTCGTGCCAACAATTTTATATTCTGTTTTTAGGGCTAGAGGAAAATTTTATTTGAAGACGAATAGTGCTTCTCCGTACGGGCAACATTGAGTAGATATAATGTAGGTACTTATTCTTTTGAGCACAGAGCATTTATTGAAATAAATAAGTATGTTTTGACCGAGCAAAGTGAATTTTCTTTTCTCAGGTTTTTGGTTCCTTGGATAGCTAAGTACCAATATCAAACATAGTGCAATTTTATTTCAATATCGCTTTATTAGTATTTTGTAAAAGCTACCTATTTTGTTTTATTGAAACAGCCAAAGTTATTATTAAGGTTTAATAAGTAAATTGTTCTATAAATTGATTCTAAGAAAATAACAACAAATGTATGGTGGTCTTCTTTGACCTTCCAAAGGCGTTTAACAATGTGCCTCATGAATCTCTTCTTGAGAAACTATAGAGCAATATGGAGTTAGAGGCATCGTGTTGAAGGTCTTTGGGAATTACTTGGACGATAACTCAGGTTGTCAACGTGGAAGGCTACAATACCCAATAACCCAGGCTTTATCGACATAATCATTTTTGAGTAAACACAGACATGTGTACTGGGTGTTTTGACAAGTAGGTAACACACTTTAAAAGGTCAACTCCTTTCACAAAAGAGAGCTGCAGTGGAAGGGTTGTAATATCTAGCAACTCACGTCTTATCATCGTTAAGTAAACACAAACATGTGTTCTGGGATGTTTTGAGGGTCACCATATATTGAGGATAAACTTCTTTTAGAAAGCAGTGTTGCAGCGGAAATATTATATTATCTACCCAAAAAACTGGTAATATCACGAATCCGTCTCAAACACAAAAATTGCTATGCAATATATATGGAGGAAGAATTCTGAATAAAGCTATTCTCATTCTCATAGTAAGCAGATAACGAATTATGACTGATAATGCCAAGAATTTAGGATCTTTTATTTATTAAGCCCTTATTGATATTTTCACGCCTCAAAAAAAGGCTGTCTCACACTCTAAAACATTTATTTTCCAAAATATAAACAGATCTATGGCTGTGAGTATTGCCTAATTTTGAGTAATCGTTGGGTCTCTGAAAGACCAAAATTATTTTTCTCCTCTGCTTGATATGTGAACTAATCATAGAGCGGATGATTGGTTTGGTGGTGTACAAAAGGGAGTCTTTGGAGCATCTTGAGGAGTTTTCTTTTTTTCTGGAGATGTTCGAGGAAAACCAAAACTTTGCTACCCATATCTTTTTTTTTTCTTAATTTATCTGGAGAGCTATTTCAAAATAATACTTCATCATTATTACTTTTTCTTCTTTACAAGGCATTATCAAAATACGTCGTTTCGCCTTTAAGGCACCATCATCGAGGTCCCCCCTAACATAAAGCGCACTGCACGATACTAGGTGAACTCCGTAAGTTTATTCACCTACCCATTGGTTGGGTGCTTAGGTATGCCCAATCTATATCACTTAGTTTCAACTTTCATACCTAATTGACAGTTTGATATTCTAACTGTTGGATAAACTGATATTCATATTCTGTGAACCAAAAATTAATAAATTTAACTTTGATTATTAGCCTTTATTTTGCTTATTTATATTGCAGCTATGGATGACTGAATGTGAATGATAACCGTTCTAGAACGGTAATTTCCAGTCGGTCAATTCATTTATCAATTAGGATAAACGTTCAAATTATTGAAAAATAGGTTAACAACTGGAATTTACCGGTTCTGGAAAGTTTCTCATGTCTGTTGGAACAAAGCTACCTACTAGTTTTTATGTGAGATAAAAAAAATGAAGAATTGTTTACTTAACCTTTAGCTGCCCGTGCTCTGGAATCTCCTGTAGGTACCCGCGCGGTGTATTATGTACACCACATTTATGAATGTTTGGAGTGCATGAATTAATGTATAAGGATAACGAAACATTGCGCCTTGATTTGTCATTCACCTATACATGATGGAAAAATTACAGAGCTGTCTGTCGTCCAGAGTTCCAAAAAGTGGGTAGGATTTTGTTTCTTATATCCAGATAACATTAGCAAACCCATGAATATGCTTGCATTTGCACTACAGTCTGGTGAAGTGCACTAAAGAAATTGTCAATAAACCAACTAATTTTCCAGCTACCAAAGCCCACTGTCTGGGCACCTAGTGAACATATCGGTCGTAGGATTACATCGACGGGCATGAGTGGGGGATAGCGGATAGGGTTTCTACCGCCTTTTTGGGAGACATAGTGTATTTTATACACCGGCGCGGGTAGTTAAAGGTTAAGAAAGGGTTTCTAGTTCTTTTTCTTTTGAGGTGTAGTAGTCAATTCCTATAGTTAGTTCTATGAGTTCACTCGCTCTGCTTTCCACGCTGTGTTCGATATACCTAATAAGACGAACGAAATTTGATTGTGGTGCCATCTAAGACTAGGATTCAACACTAAAGAGCACTTTTGGTGTTTTAGTACTGACCATCTAATAGGCCGACCAAAAATGAGTTAGTTGGGAAAACCCAAAATAGGGAGAACAAGTTTTCTCCTATCATCCACTGACGTGAAAATTTTGGATTAATTTTCCTTGCTATTCCGTCCACAGACGCGTTTCGACCTATCAGATTTCATCAGTATGGCTATTTCGATTTATTATATATATTGAGAATCGATAATTATTAAGTTCTTTTATTTCTTAGTCCATTTTCCAATATTAACTATCAAACTAAAGTTTAAATATAAATTTCTCCAAAATGTGATCCAATAAAATCCAGTAGGTACCTCTTTACAATTATTTATTGCTTCTCTCTCAGACGACATATGAGAGTAAATTTCGATAAGTCACACACAGCCTGGTTTATAGTATTAAAAAAATCACGTATAGGCGTGATATCGTTTATCACGTACGCCTAAACGTGATATTTTTGAAAACTGCATAGCCTGCATTTCTATTCTTACGTACAGCCGTAAATATAAAAATCACCTGATGCCAACCAATTGATGTCTGATGAGTACAAGGTCCATATTTTGGAAAAAAAAGTTGTATATGAGAGTTATCAAATCAGCAAATGAAGAGAAAGCCAAAAAAGACACCACAACTATGCTTTGTGGCGCATTCGACTCACAGCAAGCAATAAATTTCATACACTTGCCCATTTCTATAAAAGGAAGTGCAATTTTTCCTAAAAGCCAACTATCTAATTTCAACTTCACATTTTATGTAAACTTTAGAAAATGTTACTCTTTGCTATTTTGGAACTAAAAATTAGCAAAGCCACGGCCATGCATCGCCCATAATATTTCAAGTGCTATCTTTTCAGCAGCTGAAATTGATGTGCCTTCACAGCTTCACTAAAGTTCGCCTGGCCCGTAGAAAGCAACCTTACAAAACCATACCTGTTACATGTAACGATTTTTTAGATTTTAGGGAGTTTTTAGAAGAGCTTCGAATTTTGACAATGAAAAAAAGTGAGAAAGGCACAATATTTAAATGGCCAGAAATCATGGAAGTGATGTTAACTAAAAACTTTCCAAATAGCATATTCTCTGAAAAAAGTAATGTTGACAAACAGTATCACTCTGAAGCGTTTAAAGTATTCCATCGATATATCCAGATCTATTCATAAAGTAAATAATGAACCCCCAAAAATTTCCAAACTAAAATGACCATTTAAATTCGTTGTGCATATATTTTTTGCTTCAGTAGAGCTAATTAAATCTAGTACCTTGTATTTAAAAAGCATATAAATAAGGTTTGATTTTAAAAAATTGACCATTAACTGTTCAAAAATGAAAAATTTCAGATAACATTAGGTACAAATAGTGAATTTTACATTTTATCTGAAAAAATTTACGGATTTCGATACGCGTCTACGTGAGGGACGGGCTATATATATTATCAACGGCACTCATAATAAATTCAGTCAGTGACAAAAAGTCCAAAAATGAAATACTTGTATTGCTTGCATTTTAGTTTGGCATTCATATGCTTAGTGAGGGGTGAGTGTGATCTCCGTTTCTCTATTTTTATCGCTCAATACTCTCCTAATATTAATCGTACCTACTCGTGTAGGAATAGAAGAGAATAGTTATTTATGTCATTAGCAGGCGCGTGTCAAACGGCCCCGCAGACCCCGCCACGCGGGGGGCCCACGGCATATTGAGGGCCTCCGGGCCCCCAATATACTCTAAGGAAAAGTAGTACCTATGTATATCAAACCAACTCCAAAAATACAAATATGCACATTTGAACATTTCAAATCCATATTTAATTTGTCACCATTTCTTTCAAACATAAAAAATGTGAACGCCCAAACAATTATTGTCAATCCTGGCTGGTCGAAACCTCAGTGATTCCCATAGGTTATTCCCCGTTTTAATGGGAATTTCGAGGGAATTTCCGGTTTTTAGCGAGTCTTTGTTGTTTCACTTGTTACGTTTGAGTTTTGAGTTGATATTTGAAATATTAACATGAGTAGCTCGCGCAAATATCTGAGTGGAGCTCAAAAAAGAAAACTAGGAGGAGAAGAAGAAGATTGCCAAAATTGATACGTTTTTTCAAAAAAAAATTATATCAACTTCTGAAACGCCGTCAACATCCGCAACCTCATCATCAAAAACAGAAGTGTATGATGATGAAACTATCCTACCAGACATTGAAGGTGCAAATATTCTCGAAAACGAAGATTCAAATTTTGAGTTAAATCTCGAATCAGGCCCAATATATTCTCCAGTAACTTTTTTAAACACTGATTAGATAATGATATTGTGTATAAATATTTACTATAATGGGTTATTTTTGGAAAATATAATAGTGACATAGGGGGCCTCAAAAAAAAGATCGCGGGGGGGGCCCCCAAAAAATTTGACACGCTATTGGTCATTAGGCCAAGAAGTGGGTCTGGCGGAGGCCTACAATCGAGCGTAAGATACCATTGTTCCCTTCATAGCCAAATGAAGAATAGTTGATAGGTTCCAATTGACTTCAACCTGCATTTTTCCACATAAATGTTTGTTCTAGTTATTCTGTGTTCAGCATTAAGATAAGGTTTTCCCTCAACTGATTAGCACTAAGGATAAAAACATGTGCAGCTTGAATTCTTACATGAAATATGTGATAAAACATTCTTGAATCAGCTTCTAAGCAGTTTGATTTTAATTTGAGTAGGTAGCTCACAGAATAAATACCGTTCTAGAACATTTTGTTGTATCGTCGAATCCTCCACAGATTTACAGGTTCATCCAACAAGGACTGAACAGGGGCAAATTTTTGACTTTCCCTGTATTTTTGAGAAAATACAAAATAGACAATTGATTTTTTTTTCTGATGGAGGATTTGAAAATGTTACCAAAAAATTATTTGCATTTTTTTACGCCTTTTCTGCTGAAAATATTTGATATTCCGATTCCGATTCCGATAGCTGTTTTCAAGACACCAATTGGGAACAACTTTGAAACATCTCGTCAGAGATGTCTTTAAAAGGCGGAAAACGGGTTTTACCTAATAAAGTCATTGTTATGTTGTCTTGAAAGTTATAGAGGTCCGTAAGATGTCTATGTGCTCTTTGGGCTTGTGCCTTGCAATATTTTTTTTTCACTGAAACTTAGGTACCTCAGCCCACTAAATTTGATGGGAATAAGGGTAATCGTAAAATATTTGGGATAATCTCTTTTCAATTTTTATACAAGTACAATTCAATAGCCGAAACCCTAAGTTCCGACAAATGGCAAAAGACACTATAAGAATAGCTTGATAGCGTAAACTCCACAACACGCATTTGCAAATTATAACTCTTCTGGAAATTTATCAATGCAACAAATTTGAGAAAGAGAAATATTCCTTTGATAAATGTCAATAGTATGTAGGCGGTTAATCACCTCATTCTCCCGTGAAAAAAAGTTGTTCGATTGGCGGAACTTTTCTGAGGGGTAACTTGACCATTTAGGTATTGCTTAATTAATATTTACTTCCATTCGGCTGACCTCGATCCAGTTAGAATTTAACCTTTTTTCTCTTTCAGGTCAAGTAAAAATTGATCCTGTATCTTTTATTTACTACAGCAAACATCTTCGACTAGATCCTCCTGAATCAGATTTTCTTAAAGTTTTTAACCCACTATTACCTACAGTAGTATTAGTTCATGGGTGGGCAGAAGATTTTAAAACCGATTCCAACAAGTTCATCAGAGAGGCTATTTTATCAAAATTTGATGCTAATATCATTACAGTAGATTGGAGCAAATTTGCTAAAGAAGAGTAAGTCTATTTTTTAAAAAATACTAAGCAAGAAGTATTAAGTAAAATATATTTTAGTTATGTAACTGCGAGAGTTGCAGTACCATTTGTAGGAAAGCAGGCTGCTGCATTACTTGATCACATATCTAAAGAGTTTGCGTATTCTTTAGGACGAGTTACTATGGTTGGTTACTCTTTGGGAGCTCAGGTTTGCGGTGCTATTGGCAAAAACTTGCATGGTAGAATCGGAGTACTCACTGCTCTGGACCCTCCAAGCTTTCTTTTCGCCCCCTATAATCGTGATGATTCTATACATAAAACTGATGCCCAATATGTTCAAGTGAGATTCATGATAGTTTTATCAAAAAATTATGTCGCACTCGTATCATTATTTCTAGGTCATCCATACAACTAACAAACTTTATGGAATGTCAGGAGCCGTTGGACACTCGGATTTCTATCCAAATGGAGGTGAAAGACAGCCTGGTTGTGATGATGATGAAGATCATGAAAAATGCTCTCATAGAATGGCATGGAAATATTTTGTGGAATCTATCAATAAGAATACATTTCTTGCTACTCGATGTGATAGCTGGAATGATTTTAAAGATGGAAGCTGCCATGGTGAAAGAAGGTTAATGGGCGGTTTACAAACTGTTGAATTGTAAGTTATACACTAACACAAGCTTCAATTCGTGCCAACAATTTTATATTTTGTTTTTAGCGCTAAAGGAAAATTTTATTTGAGGACAAATAGTGATCCTCCTTACGGGAAACATTAAGTAGATATATGTATTCTTTTCAGCATAGAGCATTAAATTTGTTAAAATTAAATGTTTTGTTCGGGCAAAGTGATTTTTTTTTCTTAGCTTGTTACTTCTTTGGATAGCCAAGTCAATATCAAAATATCCTGCAATTTTATTTTAATATCGCTTTATTCATCATCATCATAGGCGATCACTTAATCCAGATCTAGTCTTATTGTCGTCGATTGTGCGTTTTCTGATGGCTATATGTATAAATTTAAGCCAACTCTGGAGTCGCACACTCTTTCACAGTCTTGGCACACCCAGTCTCTGGCAGCATTGTCTCTTCTTCTGTTCTCGCACTCCTTCCTGCGATCCCTCTTTCCGGTCTCGTATCTGCGTCGCTGTTCTTCAAAAGTTTGTGGTCCGTCGTGGACTACCTACTGGACGCCAGGAGGGCCTATAATTTGCCATATTTTCCTTTAGAATATGGGTACTGTTCTACGTTCTGCAAAGAATGGTCATTAACAGTTCTAAATGGGACTTTGGGATGAGTGCCTGGAGCGGGTTGGTGCAGAATCTGCATCCTGCTCTCGTCGCAATTTGTCACCGAAGAACTCTCGTTTGCTTTAGATTTGATGGTCTTATGTGTCCTAGAATAGAATATGCCTCTGCGTGACTTTTATTAACGTAGGTATGCTGATGCACAGTCAGCAGACCCACGGTCCCTAAGGTCAAGTTCCGGTGACCCAATCCAATATGGCATAAAAACTAAGACGATTGGTTCCCTCGAGCTCAGGGCTGGCTGATTGCACAATCAAGCTTTGAACTCGGATCGTGGGCAATAGGGTCGCCACATACCTACGCCAAATGCTTTATTAGTGTTTTGTTAAAGCCATTTTGTTTTATTTAAATTGTCAAAGTTTTTATTAACTTTAATATCAAAATTATTTTATAAATTGATTCTAAGAAAATAACAACAATTACGGGTTTCCGGAATAACTTGAAGTAGGTGCATGGACTAAATGGGGAAAAAGTTGCGCAATCAAGGGCCATCTGTCATCAACCTCCAAAAAGGGAAAAGTGCGCTCAATAAAATCCTTAATATCTTGTTTATTATAAAAGATATAATCAAGAAGTTCGAATAAGGTGATGACAGATTATTTATAGGCACTTGATTTGATTGCGCAACTTTTTCCCCATTTCTGTATCTTCAATGATTTCCAAAATCTCTAAGTTATTCCGGACACCCTGTATATGGCTGTCCTCTTAGCCATGGTAAAGGCGTTCAACACGTTATGAATCTCTTCTTGAGAAACTATAGAGCAATATATGGAATTACAGGCATCGTGATAATTTTTGGGAGTCGTCAAAGTGAATAACACCATCAGTAAACCGTAACAAAATATTCCATTGACATGATAGATACCGTCCACAGAAAATTGTTCGAAAATAATTGTTCGAAAGTAAATTGTTCGAAAGAAAATTGTTCGAACGGAAAATTGTTCGAACGGAAAATTGTTCGAACAGAAAATTGTTCGAACGGAAAATTGTTTGAACGGAAAATTGTTCGAATGGAAAATTGTTCGAACGGAAAATTGTTCGAACGGAAAATTATTCGAACGGAAAATTATTCGTACCGAAAATTGTTCGAACGGAGAATTATTCGAACGGGAAATTATTCGAACGGAAAATTGTTCGAAAATAATTGTTCGAAAGAAATTTGTTCGAAAGTAAATTGTGCGAACGGAAAATTGTTTTTTTGCCGAAAAATCAATAGTTTAACTGTGAATCGTCAATGAATCTATGACCGGATTTACCCAATTCCTTAATTCTTACTATTTGTCCCTGATTCTTAATTCTTGGTTTTTTAAATTCAATATTAATATACAAGGACTAGCACGCATTAGGTGGACGGGTTAATTTGGGTTAGTTTGCAATTTTTTTTGGGTTAGTTTGGGCTAGGTAACATATTTTTGTTTATTTTGGTCACGGTTCGTTTAATACTGGCTAAAAGCGTACTGCTTGACAATAGGAGGCGCTTGGTTTTTTAAATCTAATAATAACATACAAGGACTAGCACGCATTACGTGGAAGGGTTAGTTTGGGTTAGTTTGCATATTTTTGGTTAGTTTCGTTGCAGTTCAGTTAATACTGATTAGAAGTGTACTGGTTGCCAATAATATTTTGACCTGCGCCCTTTTGTCCGCTCGCTTTTGAGCTGCGCTCTTTTGTACCAACATGAATTTACGGTTCCGGGGATCTTCTTTTTGAGATTCGGTGAGCGAAGCAAGCAATCGGAGATTCAAAAATAATTGCTATTTCGAGCTGTTGTATTTAAAAAAGGTTTTTCACGTTTTTGGTAGATTTACGCTTCCGAGGCGTATAATTTTAAGTACATTTATTAACAGTTTTCCATTCGAACCATTTTCCATTCGAACAATTTTCCTTTCGAACAATTTTCTATTCGAACAATTTTCCTTTCGAACAATTTTCCGTTCGAACAATTTTCTGTTCGAATAATTTTCCATTCGAACAATTTTCCTTTCGAACAATTTTCTCTTCGGACAATTTTCCTTTCTAACAATTTTCTGTTTGAACAATTTTCTTTTCGAAAAATTTTCTGTTCGAATAATTTTCCGTTCGAACAATTTTCCTTTCGAAGAATTTTCCGTTCGAACAATTTTCCGGGACTCGATAGATACAATTGAGAATTGGTTAGGGTTAGATAAATACTTCAAAAATCAAAAATACTTCGCTTTTTCAATCGCAGCAGCTAGTCGCCCCAATTTACATAACGTTTGTGTCAACAATCTACAAGAAACCATATCGGATACTCTGACTAGTAATGCGAAGAATTGAAGATCTTTTACTTATTTAGCCCTTAAAGTTTTCAAATAGAATAATGACTAATCGAAAGAATTGCGAAACATTTATTTTCCAATATTTAAACAGAGCTATGGCTTGATTTTGAGTAATCGTTAGGTCTCTGAGAGACCAAAATTATTAATATTTTTTGTTATTTCCCCTAATTATGCCGGATCTTTGTGTTTGACCTGTAACCTATTTTTTTGTTGGCCGATTTTCTTGTTTTCGCTTGTTTGAAAAGAGGGTCACAATACTCCAAAGTAGCAATCTATGAGATTTGAGAAATAGTGGAAGACGGAGCAGTTCCTAAAGAATCCATAGAGTTGGCTGCTATGGACCTGTAATATTCTACGTTTGAATATGTATCTTCTTTTTCGCAAATCAGGAAGATTTTTCTCCTCTGACTGATGTGTGAACCAATCATAGTATAGAGCAGATGATTGGTTTGATGATGGACAAACAAGTCTTTAGAGCACCCTGAGGAGTTTTCCCATAAAAGGGCTACATTTATCACAATTATTATCTTCTTTGCAAGCACAAGTCTTCATGGAACTTATAAATTGAGGCTAAAATAGATAATTATTGGCTATTGATTTTTGTTACGATAGTTTTAACTTCGGAACATAGATGGCGAAACATATTCGCCTAAGGAGACAATTAATTTGTTTATGGATTTCCTCCCGGAAAATACTATTCAGGAAGTAGGTATTTCTAGTCCTCGCAGAAGACTTAATTTTTTCTGATATTCTTAATATTCTTGAAGGATAATTTGCTTCCTTTCAAAAAAAAATATCTTGAATTTGTATAAAAAGTAGGTACCTATACATACTTATCTAATAACTTTTTTTTTTCATAAGTTTAATATCCCTTCTTGTTATGAGCCTAGTTTTTCAATTACAAATACAATGTTAGTAGGTACACGTTTCCAAATTAATTTACACGAAAATTGGTTCTGGAACTGAATTGTTCAACTAAATTAAACAACTACTGCAATTTTAATAAATTAACAATGCTGTTTTGCACAACTTTTATTTATCTGCTCACTATTGTCACGAGCTGCTGGTGTAAAGCGCTTTTTCATTTCAAATTCCAGGCTTCAACTAAATTGCGTCAAATAATATATTAAATAAAGCCAGTTTATTTGGATAAAAATTCTATTTTGCCTTAAGTTAAATGTAATATGTATTTACATGCATAACTGACCTCTTCAAAGGAGTGATTTCAATTTGATATTCCATTTGCTCGTGAGGGAAGGTTGAAAAAATTTCTTTTTAATCTATATCTAAATTCCATAAATATTACAAATCTGTAAACAGTGGAAAAATTTAGAAAAATTAAACTCGTCGTCTTTATTGTATTTATGATAGAAATTGACGTTGATTAGGAAAAATCAGTTGATCTTAAAAAGAAATGAATATAGAAAGTTGTACCAGTATCATTATCAAGTCCACTTTTGGAGATCTGTAACTCTAACGAGGGCATCCTCTTTCTCTTTAGCGAAGTCTTCCGCCAAATAACAAGTTATTATTTTTAACAATCTGAATAGAGACCTCAAACTTTTTGCAGTGCCTTTAGGGCTGAACCCTATTCTACTCCACCACGTCAAGAAGTTTTCTACTACTTCGAAGGAAATTTATGATATAGGTGTTATTGGCCTGGCTATATATAATTACGAATACAATGAATAAACTGGAATATTTAAATTGGTTGGACTCTACCACTGGATTAATCAACGATGATTTGCTTCAATATTTTAAACAGTTGTATAATTGAAAATTTAATCGACCAATCATTCAAAATTCCATGATATTAATACACCAGTTAGCACTTAACAAAGGCAAATCAATTGATTATTACAAAAGATAATTTAAGTTTTAAAGCACTTCGGTATTTGCCCCCTACATGCACAAATAGATATCTTAATCCATAGAAATATTGCAATTTTCAGGTGTTTTGCTATTGGAAAATTGGTTTGAGGGCTTATTAGAGATTATGTTATCCTGCATGAAAAGCAATATACCTGTGTTTGGAAATATTTCTTAGTAATTAATAATATTGTAATACAAATGAACCATGAACCTAATTATTTCTCCTTACATCATTTATTGATAGCAACATGTTCTATATTTCCGTAGTAACAAGATAAATAGGTAATTTTTTACTAATCTCAAAATGGTTTTTTTGTTCTGGACATTATTTTTGCACGAAAATGATTAACGAGCTTTTAATCAAAAGCTTTTTTAAATTACTTCGGTTATTTCGTGTACGATTTAATATGTCAACAATAACGTATCGCGTCCCATCAGCCTGTCAGAATAGATTAATCATAATTTTTTAAAACTTTTGTCAGCACGGTAAATAATCAATCGGTGATAATAATATATTGTTATCCAGTTTCCGAACTGTTTTTTTAACAGCAGAACTTTGCGGAATAATTTCTAGTTTCAGGTTGCCCTTTCCTCACATCCTAGTAAGTAAAATATGGATTACTAAGACTATACCTGCCGAACTTAGAGATGCTTCCATAGTTGCCATTTATAATCCCATGCAACTGCCGAAGGGAACCTCCCAGGATTTAGATCCAACCAAGGTACAGCCAGTGCAAGACAAATCCAAAATCGCCCTCCATACATGGCCTTCATGGATTTAGTGAAAGAATTTAATTCGGTCAACAGAGAAGCTCTTTGAAAGATAATTGCAAATGTTGGGTTGGGTGTCCACGAAAGTACATCCAGATACTTCGCCTGCTGCATATGAATGCAACCATCCTAAGCAACGATAAGCCAGGAGAGTCCAGAAAACTACAGGCGTTAAACAGGGGCACGGTTGTGTTATTGCACCCACTTTATTTTCTTTATTGATAGGATCCATACTTCACCTTGTGGAGGGTCACCTGCCGTCAGGAGTGTAAATCCTGTACAGGCTTGATGGCGGCTTAACCTAAACAGATTACGAGCCAAGAGGAAACAAAAGTATCGAAGAAATCGATAATTGAACTTCAATATGCGGATGATAACGTCGTGATAGCCAATACAGAGGAAGGTCTTCAGGTATCAATGCATTCAACTAGGCATACAGGAGAATAGGCCAAGAGGTCAACTTTAACAAGACTCAAAATTTGCACCAACCGTCACCGGGCACTAATCCCCTAGCCTCCAAAATAACTATAAATGACCATTCTTTGCAGAACGTAGAACACCCATACCTTGGGAGCCATCTTTCAGCGTATGCAACCATTGACGCTTAAATCCAACATCGCTTGAAGTGTGCTAGCGCAGCGTTCGGGTGACTTCTAGAGAGAATCTTGAACAACCACGACATCAGCGCTGAGAACAAACTTCGCGGCAGTTGTAATACTGACACTTACATATGGTGGCGAAACATAGGCCACCTACAGAAGATATAATAAAAAGCCAAGAAATATACCACCAGCGATGTCTAAGAAGGATCCTACGGATTAAATAGCAAGACGAACGAACAAATATCAGTGTTTTGAAGAAGGTCCAAACAACTAGCATGGAATCCCTCATCAATAGCCACCAACTTATCTAGACAGGTCACCTCGTCCGCATGCCCCAAACACGTCTTCCACGTCAAATTCTCTACACTAACTGAAGTAGGAAAAACGAAAATCAAGGAGGTCAACAAAGAACGCTACAAAGATGTTCTTAAGGAAAATATGGCAAAGTGCCGCATCGATACCAGCAACTGGGAGAAGGCAAATGATAGGCTCCCATGGCGTCGAGTATAGTCCACGACGGACCACAGAAGAAAAGCGATGCAGACACGAGACCGAAAAGATGGACCAAATACAAATACAAATACAAATACAAAATATTTATTGATGCCATAACAAAAGTTTTACACAAGTCAAAAAAAAGAGATTTTAGGTAAATAGTAATTAAGTGATATCACTAAAATTATTGGACAAATATTCATGTATACTATAAAAACTTTTGGAAATAAGGTACTCTTTGATTTTTGTTTTGAAGCCTTGAATTGATAAGGACCTTGTGTGGAGGGGCAATTTGTTATAAAACAGCGGTCCATAGAAAGACACCCCTGTTTTCATAAGATTTATTCGATGAAAATCAGTACAAATGTTGGTATTATTCCTAGTTAAATGGGGGTGAACATTTTCAAACCTCTCATAATCTCCAAGATTTGCTTTTACATGCAATAAGCAGCTTAAAATATATAGGCAAGGAACTGTTAAAATATTTAGTCTAGAAAAATACATTCTACAATCAGCTGCTCTGTAGTGCAAATCCTGTAGGATTCTTATTGCCCTTCTCTGGAGGGAAAAAACACGGCTCGCATCAGAAGCATGACCCCAGATTAGGATACCATAAGATATCCTAGAATGGAGACACGCAAAATATACTGATCTAGCAACCATTGGAGAAACATTTCTAGTTAAACTTCGAAGTGCATAAACTCCAGAAGAAATTTTTGGACATATATATTCGATGTGGGCACCCCACAAAACCTTTGAATCTAGTTTCACCCCTAAAAACATTACTAGTTCATTTGGACATTGCAAATCTATATTTCGAGTCGAGATGTAAAGTTTTTGATTTTTTGATGCATTCATACTTAACTGATTAGCTGTGAACCAATCTGAAACGTTCGACTGTGTTTCCATCACCCCCACACGCAAGTCATCCAAAGCTAAGTCTCTCTTAACAACGGTTGTATCATCAGCAAAAATTATGAAATCAGCACTAGGGTCGCTGCACTCCAGGTCGTTAATATAGACCAGGAAGAGCAGCGGTCCCAACACTGATCCTTGAGGGACACCATATTGTAATTCACAGAATTCAGACTGCAGGAAAGTGCGAGCGAACAGAGGAAGAGACAATGCTGCCAGATGCTGGGCGTGCCAAGACTGTGGAAGAGTGTGCGGCTCCAGAATTAGTTTATATAGCCATCAGAAAGCGCACAACCGATGACGCGACGATTAGAAAAGAATATAAAATAATCATACTTGGCATTGAGTGATGGCCTTTGATGAAGATGAGTCATGTTTTGTTTAACATGACGAGCTATTCAGATTTCTTCAACTTTTCAAAGAGAAATTTCAACTGTTTGTAAGTACATTAGGCGATTTTCTCCTGAACTCCAAGACTACTCTGATGAGCAGTACCTACGTAATCAAATGGAAATCATTTTAATGGAATTGTGGCACATCTGTCACAAATAACTCTTCAAAGTTATAAAAAAAAATTATATTTTTTGCAAATTTAGTCTCAATCAGGTATCCATAAATTGTAATTCTTGCAAACTTGGTTGAGTAAACAGCTCTGATGAACTCTGCCGATTTTCTAATAATGGCTTTTCTATCTATATCTATTTTCAAAATGAAACAAATATTATCCAGTTGCACCATTTTAATTGAAGATTGATATACAAACAAATAGTTCTCAAAATACTTATTACAACTTTATCCACGGAAAAATCGTGTCCTGCAGTTTGTGGTCAAAAAGTAATTTCCAGTAATTCTGTAAACGAAACCATATGACATGATATTGTTTCAAACAATAATTAGGTATCATATCATAACATTATATAAAACTTACGCCCTATTTCCACCCATACGGCTGAATGTTTGGGAATTGCAGAGATTGTTCCCGGCATCAGCGTAGCTTCCCACAACTTCTCGAGGTGAAATAGTTGTTATTGATACTTTCGGCGTATAAGCTCTGTTGTGAGCGCAGGTACCAGCAATACCCAAGCCACAACTTGGTTGCGTTTTTCCACCATTTGGAGAATAATCAACGTGTCCCAACCAAGAAGTCCATCATTAGTGTGAATTACATGAACATATCGAGCGTCAGTTGGGTCTAAATGGTTGCGAGTGTTGCTGGAAAAGAAGATTGTACCAGCGGGGTCAAGTCCGATAATGGTAGCGATGACCGTTGCATTTCTTGCACCTGCGTTTCCTAGCGAATAATTATCCAATGATAATTTACATTGAACTTGTCTGCGATATGGGCACCAAATGAATTTTCAACTATGGTAACTCTATCAAATTTGTGGTCAAGTTCTTTGTCAAAAAGTCTCCGATGAACTTTCCTGCAGCCATGACAGATTCCTGAGCGGTAACGTATATCTGTGAAGCGATTGAGCTCCAGTTAACTACAATGACGTTGAAGTAGTGCCATGGAAAAATAATTGCATTTTTAATACGGTCATTAACACTTCGATGATTTTCTTCGTCCATCTTCTTCCTCAGATCTTGCGACGTGGCCTGCCCATTTCCACTTCTGTTTTGCGATACGTTCTACAATATAGTCCACCCCAGTTCTTATGCGGATCTGATCATTATTCCTTCTTCGATCTTTTAAAGTTAATCCAAGCATGGTTCTTTTAATTTATCTCTGTGTTACTCTCAACTTTTCTTCTTGACTGGGAGGACGCACTGGCTGAATAGACGTTGCAGGGATATTGAAGTGTCAGCCCTAAACACATCCTCCATTTTCCCGAATGCTGCCCATCCCAAGGTTATTTTTCTCGTCAATTCGCATGTTTGGTTATCTCTGTGAATTCTCATCTCATGACCCAGGTATACGTACTTGTCCACTATTTGTGCAATGTTATTATTGCCTATCTGTATCTGCTCACTGGGAAACAGATTAGTCATCATTTGGTTTTGGAGAAGTTATTCTTTAGGCCAACTTCTTGCGTGGAATTTTGAAGTTCCTAAAGCATTTCTTTAGCTTCGCCCAGACTGTCTGATATCAGGACAATATCATCTACAAAGCGAAGATTATTAAGAGTTTCTCCATCGATGATTATTCCTTTTCGCTCCCAAGGCAAAGCATGTTGGAGAACTGTGCTGAACGGCTTGGATGACATAGAGTCACCCTATATCGGATTCCTGTTTCGATTGAAGTGGAGATTTACGGTGGTCGTGGCGTTCCGTATATACTTTCTATAATTTCGCAATATCGGTGATCATTAAATCTACTTTCTTGTAGTGATCTCAAGATTGCAGGAAGTTCCGCACGGTGGCGAACGCCTTCTGGAAGTCAAAAAAACATCAATACCAAAGGACGGTTGTATAATATACAATAATTTTTTCTATGCGGGTTTTCAGAGACTGAAGATAATCGGAGCGGAAACCTGCCTGTTTCCTGATGTCTTAAAATAAATCTCTCTTAAATGTAGCAAACTGGGATTCTGATCATTACCTACTAATAAATATACCGCCGACTAAATTGAACATATCTTGAGCAAATTGTGTCAGTTTTCGTTTGAGATAATTACCCAAGCAGCAAGGGGTAGTTGAATCAACGTTGATTAAAGATTGATTGATGTTGTAGGCGTTGATATACCAAAAATCAACGTTGAATGGCCATTATGAAAACAACGTATTCGTCAACGTATCCTAAGCAAAGTCTATTCAACGTTGAATATAGGTTGCAGGAGACATTGCAATTTTGAAAAACAATTCGAACCCATTGGTACCAAAGTATAGACTAGGTATAGTAACTTTGAATAGTTAAAACACTGTTTTTTTTTCTGTTTGATTTAGCCCATCACTGGACGTTGAATAAACGTTGAATGGAGGTTTAAAATGTTGTTTGAAATAAATATACGTTATTAGTAAAATTTAAGATATCAATAAAAAACCAGATATTTATTATTATATATCTTAATGGATGCAGGTTTAATGTTTAAAGTTCCAACATTCGACATGAAATAATATTATATAAGTTGCTTAAAGGTAGATAAAGTGGTTTCTCCATGCAAATTAATTCAAACTTCTCGCTAAGGTACATCGCGTCCTGCCAATTGCCGCCAGCGCCCTCTGCGCCCAGCCTATCATTGCATTGACCACGCATTGGCGTCTGGCCGCTGGCTGGCGTCATCACGTTCATCGCGTCATCCTTCTTATTCACTCACGTTTTTGATAATTTTGTGTAAATTTAAAATTATTGAAGGTGTAAAAGGTGTTATGATTTTTGTCATTGTGTGTCTATTAATGTGTCCAGCCTGGATTTAACTTCGATTGGTGGAAAATGGTGGTAGGCGTTTGTATACCTCTCAATGCCTATTTAAGAGCAAGCCAGTTGACTTTTAACAATCCTCCAAATTATGTTTTATTTTGATCAAATTTGTGTCCCCTTACTGTTTCGATGTATTAAATTTTGTGTCAAAGATTTTGTGTTTATTTAAAAAAGTTGTGGAATAAAGTAGGTACCTATAACCTCAAACATTTTGATGATTTTATTTTATTTGAAAACTATTTTGACAGACCCAGTGTAGCAATTAAGCTACTTTGTCATTTTATTATTATTTTAAGTATGTATATTTTTTATATTTCAGGTGTTTTTTATCACTATATATTAATTATTGTAATGCATTTAAGGCAATTGCATACGTATTTCCATTTAAATTTAGGTGTAGATTGCAATTAGGAGTGAACCTGACTTTAGTACTGCTTCCATTCAAGTGGCACCAGCCCATCTCTATTTATTGATTTTCGCCCAGCCCTATATCCTTTCAATGCCATCTTCGGCTAACTTAATTCTAATTCTGCAATTTTGATTGTGCACGACCTTATCTTAGGACGAGTCAATCTTTAGCGTACGAGGTAATATTTAATTTAGGGTGACACTGGGTTGGAATCTTATTATTCTTACATTCATTAATTTGACATACTAGATTTTGCATCTTTTCATTAAACTTTTATTAAACATAATTAAGTGGAGAGCGTTGCTGTATTATTTGTTTTTATTCTTGATATTTCAGATTTTATATTCAGGTCTATTTCGGAGTTTGAGACAAAAACTTCGTGGCGCCCTTAGTAAAAACCCCTTACACACGACCATAAATGCTTTCCGATGAACAGCTGCCGTAAGCAATAACACCTTTTTAATCCAAAGTAATTGAAAACGTTACACCAGCTATAGAACAAGTTTCATAAGATGCAATTTGATATAAAATGTCTTATGAAGCATGTTCTTTGTACTATTTTTTCTGCTTCAAGTTGTCAAAAAAATAAAGGTTGAGCTCAACCTCAGGCTCAACGTGAAATCTGACGTCTCGAATACATCTGATCAACGTTAGGCTCAACGTGAAATCTGACGTCTCGAATACATCTGATCAACGTTGTTATAAGATTGAGGCCAACGTAAAAAACGATGTTAATTCAACGATCACATTCAACGTTGTCTCAATTATGACATTGTGCCATCCTGTCAACGTACATTCAACTGTTGTTACAACGTAATGCAACGTTGGGAAGTATCGTACTTTCAACGTTGTATCGACCAAACCTTGCTGCATGGGTACATAGACCAAGATTATCAAAAATTTACAATTTTAATTTTTATAGGTAATTTTACAGACGTTATTCTTTACCTGATTTGGCTACGGTAACAGCCAAGAACTGCTTTGAATCACATTCATTTTTGAGCTCTTCTGAACAGCTTTAGGCCAAACAACTCAGGAAATGGAATCGATTGAGTGCATTCTTACAATCGAATATTTATAGGAAACTCAGTTTCTCTTTGAGCCTAATGGTTTTTGATAAGATCAAGCTCATGTCAAGGTAAATCATGCACTTTCAGTTACACTGTTGATCAAAATAGCGAATCGTTATTTATCCTCTATTTATTCTCATTAGAAAAAAGGATTAAAATGTAATGAAGCATAGCAAATCAATCAAAAATATCTATGGCATTTAATCCTAAAAAAATTCTTCCTGATTTTTACAAATGATTATGAAATCACAAAGTAAACTATAGAGATAAAGCAAAAAGTGGTAGGTCGACGCACCTGGAAATTAGGAAACGTTATTCGAGCAAGCAAGTAACTAACTATAAGAAAATTAGCCAATTTAGATAAACAAAGTCTGAGGTCTCAAGAAACGAAATCAATTTTGTATAATTCGAATCAGATTAAATTATATTTAGTGAGTTGTATTTGCAATATTTGACTCTTTTAATATTTAATAATAATTTTTAAATCTAGTTATCGTTCGACCTTATGTAAATTCTACATTTTTGTATTTGATCTTTTGTTATTCGACTTTCTGTGAATTCGATTCGATATTATTCTTTTGAGGATTTTCTTCCGAATGATGCTCAAGCCAACCTTTTTCTTCTCTTCACTTTTTCTATATGATTTTCGGTTTTATAGTAATTTGTTTATGTAATTTCACCAAAGGCAAAATATACTTTTAAATCAGGTAGTACTTGTTGACTTGCATTATTGTGATATATTTTTTCCAAAAACTGGTTTTGTAGAGGAAAAAAAGCAAAAAACAGCGTTACATTGAGAGATGCATGAAATTTATTACATAATAAAACACTAGAAATGCTTATCCACGGGCAAAAGGTGATCCTTTGTTTGTATACAGGTAGTAGTTTCCAGTTGATCTAAAAATAAAAGCAAATATTATTCTTTTGAAATAAATATAACTACCACTAAACAGCAGCAAGCACATTCTACATTGTGCCTAAGTGTAAGCTGATACGTACGTTCTAACTATGGGAAATCCACCCATGTTGCTGGGTACATTTTCACCGCACCTTTTCTTCTGGAAATTAGAATAGCTTCCGCAAAGTTTAGAAGAGAAATTGTCGTTATCAAGACTTTCGGCGAAAAATTTGTAGGCTCTGGCGTGAGCACAGCTACCAGAAATGTCCAGACCGCATCCTGGTTGGCTTTTTCCACCATTGGGGAAATAATCAGCATGTCCCATTTTGATACCCCACCCAAGACGTTTATCGTTGGTGTGAATTACATGCACATATTCAGCGTCAGTTGGGTCCAAACGATTGTTGATGTTTTTAGCTGAAAATAATGGACCAGCGGGGTCAAGACCAATGATCGTGGTAATGAGTCCTTTGGTTCTTGCACCAACGTTGCCTGAAAATAATATGGTAATAACATTTTTCAAATACATGTAGATGTCTTACCAGAAACATGCGCACCAAGTGAATGTCCAACAATGGTCATTTTATGTAGTCTGTGATCGAGTTCATCATCAAGACGGAGCAAGAAGTCACCAACATAGTTTCCTACAGCCAAAACGGATCCTTTAGCAGTGACATAGTTTCTTGAGGCGATGGGGCTCCAGTCAACTACAATGACGTTAATGTTGTGGTTGCGAAGAGCTGCGTTTTTGATGCGATCATTGACAGGAGCTGTATAGTCATTTCTCCAACCATGAATAACCACTAAGGTTTGTCTACGGATGTTGAATCCAGTCTTGCGGACAATATCGTGGAGCTGACTGGCTCTTACTTGTACACCTTTGCACACAAAAAATACTTTTAGTCGGTTTATTTGGGCAGTTTTCTAAATTAGTTTTAGATGGCGCAATCATGGTAAAGTATCTACATACTCCATGAAAATGATTTCACAGAACGTTGTTCGTTAATGTTAAGTAGGTGTCGTACCAAGGGCATAGGAGGTAAAGAAAATCAAATTCCCCTAAAACGAAAATGTCTGCATCTATCTTCTTCAAACACATTGAACAAAGAGTGATATTAAACTTCATGAAAAAATATTCAAAACAAAACGTGAGTACATATCAAAATACTATACTCTAGTAGAAATTATAAATAGGTAGGTACCTACTATTCCAATTGCTACTTACTACATATAAAATAAAACAGAATTCGAAATTACCTCTATCAGGGTTTTCTGGGGTGAAAATATAGAAAGTAACATCTTCATTAAGAGATTTCGTCGTAATATTGGCAACACTGGTTTCAAGGTCGTCAACTTCAAATAGTCCTTCTTCGACTTCATATATTAAAAATCTGGGGTCGTTGATTAGTTCATCAGTGATTTGGGAAGTTCGTAGTAGATTTACTGAAAAGTTTAAGAAATTTATCTGATGGCCAATAGGTACCTATTGAATTATAATAAATTTAACAGTGTGATTCAAAACAAAAATGGATCAATCCTTGCCTAAAAGTACTTACACATTACGTTCAGTTATACAATTTGATTACGTATTGTGATTACAAAATCCTAGTAAGTATACTACATTTTAATCCTACCAAAATAGTCGTATCTTTACCTGATTTAGCAAGGCTAACAGCAAAAATTGCGGCTAACACTACAATAATTTTCATCTTTTTTGAGCAATTTATCCAAGCAATAAGAATAAGTGACTGAATTACAAAATCTATGACCCAGTATTTATAAGAAACCCTGCTTATTTAGAGCTTATGTAGTTTTTTAAAGATAAAAAGCATTTGTAATCGGTCAAATCAAATTACAAGTAGGTATTATATTGGCTTCAAAATTGTCTTTGTTATTCGATAATATCCTAAGTTTTTAATCCAACTATTTTTTTTAGATTTTATTTTGTTCTTTGGGTCAAAGGATTAGTTAATCCCGGTAAGCGCAGCTAGTAAATCATTCGAAATATTATTATTGTACATCCAAAATGTCACTTTATAATATAAGGAATGAAAATTGATAAAAAATAGTTATTTTTGAATAGGTTGTACGAACTTAATCTATGGCAGATCCTAAATTTCTTCTAAGATAATTTGTTGAAATAGGATGAGTTCACTCATTTTTCGGTATAGTTATGGTAGCACATTTTCTCTGTCTTCAAAACCTTATGAAAAACCAAAAATTATACCAAAGAGGTTAAAGCCAGGTTGACACGGTCCAAGTGTACTTGGATCAAGTACCCATGGACGCTGCGCGCACCTCACTTCGACGATACGAAGATCCAAGTCCAGTTGAATAGTCCTGAAATCCAAGTAAGTTGGCTGGCTTCCAACTTACTTGGTCCAAGTTGTCATCCAAGTGCACTTGGACCAAACACTAGGACGCTGCGCGTGCCCCACTTGCACGATACTTGGTTCGTATCAACTGTTTGAGCCAGGTTGACACGGTCCAAGTGCACTTGGATGAGAACTTGGACCAAGTAAGTTAGCAGCGAGCCTACTTATTTGGATGTTAGGACCCATCTAACTGGATTTGGATAAGCAGGTTGATACGATCCATGTATCATCCAAGTGAAGCGCGCGCAGCGTCCAAGGGTATTTGATCCAAGTTCACTTGAACTGTGTTAACCTGGCTTTGTCCAAGTCTAGTTGAATAGGTTCTACCATTCAAGTAAGTAGGCTGGCTGCCAAATTACTTGGTAAAAGTTGTCATCCAATTGCACTTAGACTAAGCACTTGTACCGTGTCAACCGAGCCCTTGGATGCTTCGAGCGCTTCACTTGGTTCGTATCAACTGTTTAAGCCAGGTTGACAAGGTCCAAGTGCTTGGTCCACTCCAAGTGCACTCGGATGAGAACTTGGACCAAGTAAGTTGGCAGCCAGCCTACTTACTTGGATGTTGGGACCTATCCAACTGGACTTGGATAAACAGTTGATACGATCCAAGTATCGTACAACTGAGGCGCGCACATCGTCCAAGGTTATTTGATCCAAGTACTCTTCAACCGTGTCAAACTTACTTGGCCCAAGTGCTGATCCAAGTGCACTTTCTGTTCATCTGTTGCTGATGCATATTGACATTGTTTTTACATATTTAACTCCAAATTTGCAATTGACAACACTGATGGTGCTTAATATCGATATGTGTTTACAAGTTTTTTAATAATATATATTTGTATTTGTATTTTAACCTTTCTATTTTTTACATACCGATAATGTTTCTTCGAAAGGATTATTGATCGAGTGATTTTAACTCGCACTTGGATTTACTTATGCTTATGAAACTTTTTTTTTTTTTTAATTTTTGACAATCTATTATTAACAAGTTTCAATATCTTAGTATTAGTGCTGGAGAAAGCATTAAAAAAATACCAAACTCAATTACAAATAAACAGTAGTAATTCTTCTGCCGACAAAGCATGCAAAATCGTTATTGCAACGCAACTGTCGATTCAACTGTGACCGATTGCGAAAATTACGAAAATTTTTCATAATGACAAATACCACGAAGCTGTTGTTGCAATCGAAACAACACTGCAGATATTCCCACTTCGTTTTAATCCTAGATTTCCATCCATCAGTTGCCGATATGGGCGAACAAAAATATTTTTTTTGCTGTGTTTTGGCCTTTCTGTATGGTGTTTCTTTTTCGTTAAAAATCCAAAAATATTTGATTTACGTGATTGTTATTCTATTGATTTTCATTCGGCCGAAAAATGCGAGACAACAGAGATACGTTGGCTTATCCGGGTGCGATATCATTTCTCCTTTGGAATATGAATGTTGCGCTGGTGTTAATTTGGCAAATGTTCCACAAAGCGACTGTAAGTTTTAATGTAGACAAAATCTAGAGTTGGGACACTCAGTTCATTGAAGTTGCTAAGATTTACGTATTATTATTTTTTAGACTGTTTGCACATCACGGCAGTACCAAATGAACTTACTTTGAATTTGGATTTAAAGGTGAATGGAAACTCATTTTATAATGGAAAAATAGGTAGGTGATTATGATTTTTTGAATTTTTTCGAGCTGGTTAATCTGGAAATATTATGTAACATGGTTAGGACCAGTGGCTCATCTAGACTGGGAGTCAAGGGAAGGGGGAGCAGGGATTTTAGTCCTCCACAAGGATAAGAATCGCTGAAAGTTTCAGCTTTCTTTCTATAATAGAAAAAAAGTTATGATGTGATGTTCAAAGTTTTTAAAAATCGAAATCATAAGGTAGGTAGCAAGACCTATAACAGTTTATCCAAAGTAGCCTCTCAGAGTCTGAAAGCTGAAGACTCTTCTGGAAGTCACTCTTTAATCACTCAAAACGCAACTTCCAAAGCCAGAATGAAGCAATATAGATAAAGCCTTATAAGCTCTCTAATTTTAAAACCAATTTTTCCCAACTTGGTTTTTATGCCTGGAGCTTGTTATGAGAGGCTTTTTTTGGTCTTAACAAAGTCAAAAAATTCTCTTATAGCAATTTCTATCCCTTAAAGTTTCTGTCGAGGAAATCAATAAGCATACTTATTCAAAATGACCTACTTTAAAAAACGTACTTCTCGCCCTAATCAGTCAAACCGCAAATTCCAATCAAAATAGAACATGATACAACAAAAAAAAAAACACCCAGTTCTGGGCCTTATAAGTTTTTCTAAGCAATGGAAAACAATTTTTTTTCAACTATATTTGATCACATGAAACATTTTGAATTAAAATGTAGTTGCTACTGTGTTCTTATATTTTTTATTTGTTAACAAATACTACATTTGTATTTGATTTTTTTATATATTTGATTATTGTTGAAACTTACATTGAAATTTACATTTATACCTATTTATTTGTACCTACTTATATCTAATTTGGTTCCAATATTTCATTTATTCTTGTAACTTTGGTAGTGATATGTTATTGATTTAGTTGAAAAGTACTTGGTACTTTCAAGGGGGGCGGTATGTTTAGGCCCGACTTTTGTTTTTGATTCAAGTTGCTTTTGAAAACCAGGTGTATTTTTTAGCACCAGTTTAGTTTTAGTTGTCATTGGTAAGTTGTCAATAAATTAATGGAATGTTCAAGACGTTGTCCGTTTCTGCTTCCCGAATTTTTCGAATTTAGTTGAACGAAAAGGAAAATATACAGCCCACAAGTTTAAGAACAATTCAAACACCTTCCATTTGCTTATTTGCTGAAATCAAACTTTGCTGAAATGGACATTTCTCCCAATGTTTTTCCACTGCAGAAAAGAAGGAATTTATTATGAATTTGATGCATGCAGGTAGTTTGATAATAAGTTATTACAATCTGTTCAGACCTACTTGCTAAAATTCTTAAATGAATAAATTAATCATTGAAATAAAAATGAAACAATTTATGGAGCCAATCTTATATTTAAAACAAAAAGATTTTACATTAACCATACTTATAAAATCTCTTCTTAAGTATTTGCCACTGTCTCAGAAGTAACCTTTAGAAACTATAAAAATCAGTACCATGTGCAACAAATTCAAAAATTTAACACTTGCTAGCTATCGTTGACTAAGGTCCCGTTTCCAATAATTCTCCTATTTTTCGTATATGGTATAAGCCCTACCAATAGTCCGGACGCAATTATCCAAAAACCAGCATGGTAAAACGATTGCTCATAAGAATGCGTAATGTCAAGGAGTAATCCTGGAAAATGAAAAACTTATCCAGTGTAGTATAACATTCACTTAGTAAGATTGAACGATGAGAATTTTAATTAGATACCTTTTAAACAACTAATATTCTGAAAAACTAACTGAAAAACAAATAGGACTTACGTTGTGGAAACTTACTCAATTTTACTTACTGGACATGCGCCCGACATAGCAAATATCTGGGAAATTTAAGGGAAGTTGTGATATGGAGAGGAAACGAGAGCACGGCAGAGAAACACTCGGTCTAACATTCCTCAAAAATCGAAACATACTGTGTCATTTTAAATAATAATTGTGAATCAATATAGTATCCGCCAAACATATTCAAGATTTGTACAAAAAATTATGTTTATATTATCAACCGGCCTGCATTTAGTCAGGGAGCACGTATCAGGAGCCGCTTGAGTACAAGATTATATTGGTTTGAAATTATTCGGTTCAAATTGTAAATAATGTTTAAAATAATTTTTCAATTTTCTCAAAAGATCTTTCAAAGATTTAATGCAAGAAATTAGTACTTAATCGAATCCAGAATATAGCTCTTGGACTAAATTTATTCTTAACCCTTATCTGTAGAGTTTTTGCTGCGTTTTTTTTTTATCGGGGCATTGCCGACAAAGGAAGGAAGACAACCTTGATCACAAATTACCTGGTCCTCCTGGTAGGGGGTTGAGGCATCGGGCTAACTCCCCGTTACTCGGAAAAAAAATTAAACTGTTAAAAGACCCAATCAACAGCCTCGGAACAGGACTGAAAAACGAAGACGAACTAGGCAACGGAAACGGACAATGAGTATCGGTACATGGAACGTCCAAGGAATCTCTAGAAAATTGAATGAAGTGATATCAGAGATAAAATATCAAAAAATGGATCTGCTTGTCGCCACAGAGACCAAAAAGAAAGGACAGGGCTCAGAAAATCTGGGAGAGTACGATCATTTCTTTAGCGGGGTTCAAAAAGAACTCAGAGCGAAGAAAGGAGTCTCGATCTTCATACATAGAAAATGGAGAAAACATATAACATCATGGGAAGCAGTAAACGAAACCATAATAAAACTAAATGTATGTATGTTCGGAAGGAAAATAACAATCTTGGGAATATATGGAGTGAACGACGACGAACCCGTTAATATAAAGGATCAATTTTACCAACAACTCAGTGACCAAATCATAAAAGTAGGAACTTCAAGGGAAATAATATTGCTGGGAGACTTTAACGGAAGAACAGGACGAAAAATCAACGACAAGGTGATCGGAAAATTCGGAGAGAATGTAACGAATAACAATGGAGAAAGGCTCATAGAAATATGCCAACAAAATAACCTAAAAATCCTAAACGGTTACTTTCAGCATAAAGAAATACATAGGTACACATGGAAAAATGAAACTAGACAACAAAAATCTATTATTGACTACACTATCGCTAAACAGAGCTCGAACATAAAATTCCAGGACGTGAGAGCATATAGGGGAGCGACCTGTGGTAGCGATCATTACCTCCTAAAAACAAAAATCTTTATCCCGGGCAGAAACATCGCAAAAGAAAACGGAATGAAAACCCAAGAAGACAATATTGTGCCTGAGAAATACAACCTAAAATCTCTAGAAGAGCAAAGCGTAAAAGGGTTGTACATGAAGAGATTAGATCAAAAATTACAGAGTAGTATGAGCTTCCAAAACCTTGAAATGCATTACCAACATATCAAAGACAGTATTCACAGTGCAGCATTTGAAGCCATTGGCAAATATGAAAAAAAGGGAAGTAGGCCCACACCTTATTGGTGGGATCAAGAAATAGAAAAAGACATAGAAGATAAAAGGAAGAAATACCAACAGTATCTAAGTTCAAATAAGACACGAGACAAAGAAATATATAAAGAAGCACAAGCAAGAGTACGGAATAAAATTGTACACAAAAAGAACGAGTCATGGGAAAGAAACTGTGCGCATATTAATACTTATCTGGGGGGTAAAAGAAACACAGAAAGTTGGAGATTACTCAAAAACATGAGAAAAACAAAAACTAAGAATATTATCAATACAATAACACCCCAGCAATGGGAAGAGTACTTTGAAGAATTACTGACAGAACAGCGGGCAGAGTTTAAAGAAGAGAGGGAACAGACACGAAACATAAAAACTGCAGGATCACCAATAAGAGTTATGCAAGAAGAAGTTAAAAAACACTGCGGCTTCTTGAAAAATGGTAGGGCACCAGGCCCAGGAGAAATATATGGAGAACTGATAAAGTGTGGGACCAATAAACTCTACAAACCTTTAACAAAACTATTTCAAACATGCATAGATAAACAAGAAGTACCGGAAGAGTGGAAAGTAAGCTATTTAACAACGATATATAAGAAAGGAGACAGAAACTAATGCGAGAACCACCGAGGAATTGCAGTAACAAATACGCTGAGCAGAGTGTATGGAAAACTCATAAAAGCCAGAATAGAGAACGAGTACAAAGATAGTGAGGCAGAAGAACAGGCCGGTTTTAGAGCAGGAAGATCAACTATAGACCATTTATTCAGTTTGACCCAGGTAATGGAAAAGAAACTAGCCTATAACCAAGAACTCCATTTACTTTTTGTCGATCTAAAGAAAGCATACGACAATGTTCCGCTGGAAAAGCTTTGGGAAGCACTGGAAAAGACCAATATCAACTTAGAACTAATAAAGGCAGTAAAAACGCTCTATAGTGATGCAAAGACCAAGATTAAACAGGGAAACTCAATCAGTAAAGGCTTTATAGCAACTAAAGGACTTAAACAGGGATGCTGCATATCACCAACACTTTTTAAAATATACTTACAACAAGCGCTCAAAGGGTGGAAAAACAAATGCAGACACATGGGAATACCGCTCAATGAATACAATCTTTATACTTTAAGCTTTGCAGATGATCAAGTATTAATTGCACAGGACTATGATGACCTAGAGTACATGACACGAAAATTGATAGAGGAATACGAGAAATGGGGTTTGGAAGTAAATTTAACGAAAACAGAATATATGACTATAGGAGGTGAACAACGAAATCTGAAATTAAATAACGGACAAGAAATAAAACAATGTTCTGAATACATATATTTGGGCATGAAAATCTCACACGAGGGAACCCTAGACGAAGCAATTAAAGATAGGAATATACAAGGACGCAAGGCAATATCCCTACTAAATGGTGTACTGTGGGATCAAAATATCAACAAAACTAACAAAACGAGAATATACAACACTATACTCAAAAGCATAGTCACGTATAGTTCAGAAGTCTGGCCACTAAAGATCAGAACCGCAAAAATGCTGGAAGCAACTGAAATGGACTTTTGGAGGAGATCGGCAGGCAGGTCAAAAATGGAGAGGATAACAAATCTGAGAATTAGGGAGATTCTGGACCCTAAAACACACAATAATAGATGATATAAAGGACAAACAGCTGATTTGGTTCGGACATGTACAAAGAATGGCAGATACAAGAATACCCAAGCAAATAATAATATATATTGCCGACAAAGAAATTATTTTTTGGAGGAATCTCAAATATCGGTGGCGGCGACTATAATTCAATAATTTAAGTCAATAAAAGTTTAAATTAGGTACCGTCCCTGTTCTTTGTGCTAAAATTTCAATTACACACACTACATTCAATCAACACTGCCTATATTCAATAATGAAGAGGTTTGGTTAGCTAGCCCATCTGTGGCAGGTACCGAGGTCCCTGGTTACGTAAACTCACGGCTATAGTTCTTTTTGAGCCAATATCTCTTTCCTTTGTTCGGTAGGATATTCGCTCGTCAGGGTAGGAAAATGTTAGTAAATTCAACAAGGCCCTAATGCACATAAAGACAGCACATAATTTCTAAGGTTTTAATTTACTCTTTATCTGTGTTGTTTACAGCATGAAACGATTTTGGTTTAATACATAAACAATGCACATGATATAAAAAATTGTTATAAACAAACAAAAAAACATAAAAATTGGAAGAAAAAAATAATACTTGCTTAAATTGAACTCTCAAAAACAAAATAATAATTATTTAACTAACCTGTGAATACTCCTTGACACACACACTAATAATAAATTGGATTGAACAAACAATTTAATGCAAATAGAAATGAAAATTGAATAATGAATTATTACAGACACGCGTCTAAAAAGAACCCTCCCAGCTTCTTCTGTAGTCTAGTTGCGTATTCCTTATCTACCCTTCGCTTAGGTACTTTCGTTTTTCTGTGGCGCGCTCGTTCAATCCTAAACTTGAGGGCGTATACATGGTTGCAACATTTACTTTTATTCAGTAAAAGATTTAAAGAAATAATATTTTGTGATACCTAATTGTGATACCTAATTCTCACCTAGTTATGGTTGTTTAATCAAATTCTTGATCAACTGACACAACAAGCTCAATCCGAAAGCTATCGTAAAATTGTCCAGCGGCACTAAATACGCCAATATCGGACTTATCCGAGGCGTCAGCGCATAAACGCTAGGCCGAATAGGATGCAATAAATTAACAGCATTGGTTATTGGTAAGTGAAGAACATCATTGCATTGCAGATGAAGCCACAGCACACCAAGCCTGGTGCCGAATATATTCTGATAACGTTCAAGTTATCACCAATTATACCGAATATTATCATTCCTATGATATTGGTGAGGCCGATCAAAGATAAAGCAAACGAGGGTTGGTTTTCACCACAAACCAAATGCACATAAACGATCTTCGAAATGATTAACAAAAAAATGCAGTTCGTTGAATAAAGACAAACTACGTAGTCTTCGTGGTTGATTTGAACTTATGCAGGCTCAACATGGCGCATTGGTAATGCATGGAATTTTTCCGGAAACGGATGTATTGCAAATAGTTGCGGCTTTGACCTCTGGATCGTCGTGGTGTTCGTTTTGCTACGTCTTTGTCGGGATCAAGGAACAAGTTTTTATTAAGTCTGGTACTCCATTGAATCTGCAGCTGAAACTGTTACCTGCTCCATGTAATGACTGGACCTCGAATTTTCTGAGGCTCGATATCGTGCAAGCTCATGTTTGAAAAAAAAATCGTCTCAAACGCGCTTTTATATTATAGAATTTCTGGGAATTTTCTAGAATAATGTTGTCGAGCTTCATGTTCTAGCTTAGTTTTCCTAAAACTGAAAAATGAAAAAATTCACCCCACATTACTTTAAGTACGTGATTTTATTTCAGGAACTATAGGTCCAAATGAGCTGAAATGCTCAGGGATTCTAGTCCTTCACGGGAATAAAATCGCTGAAAATTTCAGCTTTCTGAAGTTTTTAAAAATCTAAATCATAAGATATGTACCGAGTGGACAGATGACGTGCAAAAACAGTAAATTATTTTATCAATTTTAAATCTTACTTAGAAATTATTAGAACATGGCGGGGCTGCACCAAATTTATTAGGTACCTACGTGCAGAAATGATATTATATTTTATTATCTAAAAAGCTATTTACAAAAACTCATCCTCATATAGCAGAAAGAAATTTTGAATTAATCGTGGGTTGATTCTTGAAATTTCAATAATACCTACATGAGTAGTTATTTCCGATCGGGGTTTTTGAACGTTTTGAGATTATAACATTTTTTCAAGAAGCCGCACAAACAACTAATCGACCTTTACTTTTTCGAAATTGCTGAAAAATATATTTTTCTTCGTTCATTCTGTCGGAAATTGATACTTACAGATAAACCAAAAGAGGGCACCATACTCGACCAAAAACTGCGTTAATAATTCGAAAAGGATTGATCTGGTAAAGTGGTTCTGGTGTAGAGGTGGTTGCTGTGAATCCTACACTATACTGACTTCCGTTTTGAAAATTAGTTTGAAACGACACCTTATGGTACCTACCCACTGAATGTAAAATAGTTCACCAGCACTTCACCAGCTGTTACAGTTTATGGGAATAAATTCGTTAGGTATAGCTACTATACAGAAAAATATTAGTCCTAATAGAATGACTCACTGGAAACCATATAACCTCTTCTAATATTGGATAATTGCTAAAAATAAATTTTTCAAAATTGCTCAAGGACCAGATAAACTCGAAATTCAATTTTTGTTATTGTCAAGAGGTTAAAACTCATTTTACACACGAGTAGGTAAAAAATTCCATTTTGATATTAGTTGTCTGTTAAAAAAAAGTAGCGGTCATTGTGGAATAAAACAAGAATGTTCAACAAAATCTTCGACGAAATCTAACAATTCGGAAGATTTAAATAATGATGAAGTATTTGAAGCTGACACGAATACATTGAAAGCTGGAGAAGAATTCAGTTCCTGGTACAAAACATTTCAAAATTTTATTGCCGATCAATACCTAATGTTATCGCAGAACTCAGTATATAAACAATTGCAGCACCTACGGCGGCTTCAAAACTTTCCAGAAAAAAATTTATAGCTGGAAACTTTAATTTTGCAGCTATCACTAAATCATTAAATCCGGAACTTCGTAACACAACTTTTTGAACCGCATAGTAGATTCCTGAAAATAAATAAAACCTATAGGTGTTTGAAAATCTGCCCTGTGAAAAAAATTGAACTTTTTATAACATTTCAACAAAAGTTTCTTCTTAATTTTTTATATCTTCCGCAAGAGTAAAGTCTACCAAAAGCTGTCACTTGATGATCTTGATGTATAGGTACTCCCGATTAAAGTTAGTTTTTTTCTTCCATTACTACTTCCTCTAATGCATATTTGTTTTGATCTAATAATTATTATTGTTTCCGTCATATATAACCTGAGCACAATCCATTTCGGAATGTGTTCGAATTGGCCTAGCCAGATGCCAAATATTCTACCACAATTTCGACATCTGACATTAGAATCAGAATGTCCGAATTCTTCTTCAATACGTATTTTTTTTATTTCAGATCCCAGTATAGCACCAATATGCCCACCACCATCACCATTGTGTTTAGCTATCAACCATGTCAATATAGCGTCCAGAGAAATATGCACGAAACTGACCATTGGCCCACTAACACTGGTCAAATTTCCATGCGCTGGTATAACGGACGGTCAAATTGTTGTAACCTCAAATAATTACGTTAGAAAATAAAACATATTTTAAAAGTTTGAATACTTTTGTGGTGTTTAGGGGTTCTTTCTGTTATCAATAAAACTAGTCAGAACGATAATGAGTGTTGTATTAAAAATATCACAGTTAAGATTATTGTCGGGCTTAAATTACAGGGTACATTGGACGAGGCGCGTGCCTTGTCTTTGGGCTGTTCTCTAGTGGACTGGTTCTTCCAGTCGCTGTGTCATGGAGCTTCATACTTTGTTTTTTTCCGGAAGTAGATGGCGCTGATAGGCGGTTGCTTAATCGGTTGCTCAGTTGGTTGCCTATACGTATATAACACCTCTCCTCTAAGATTTTTCAAAATCTAAAATAAATTCAGTACTATCATAATAACAATATTTACATTTACACATCGGTACAGTACAATTAATAGTTTACGCCCGGTATTCATAGTGCCTACCTGAGTGCTGAGGATCCCTTAAAGGTTACCTTGGCAGTAAATTGTCTTTCAGAGTCAAAATTGTCAAGGCGTCCTTATCGCAGCTCATGCGTATTTTGTCACATTTCCTTTCTTGACTTGAGGAATGTCCAGAGGTCCCTTGAGACTGGTTTTCTAACCTATTGGTGACAGTACGTGAACCTAATTGATGACAGTACGTGAACTGTATTTTATCGATGTATAGGTAATTAGTATGGATGAGCTGGAAAATTTATTTGTAGAGATAGGTGCCGCTGATAATGATAACCGCGTGTGGCTAAATTCAGCTGGTGCAGGCACCGTAGTGAAATGGTAGAAAAAGCAGTATTAAATTAAACAAGCATAAGCATGCATTAGTGAGTCGATAAATCATCGCATCCCTGGCACTGCAACATTTTGGTGAATTTAGCCCCACGAGGGTTGTGCTGCGGAGGCCAAGAAGGTTTATTCGAGGCATGCAGAATCCATTAGAGTTCTAAATTGAAGAAGTAGTCCATCTTTCAAAGTGTAGTTGAAGTTTGATTCCAAAAGAATACACAAAGTCTTCCTTCAGAAAATACTTTGATCTAGTTAAAGCGCCCTACATGTTTCGAGGCTAGAAGACCTCTCCATCAGGGGCTATCGCTCACACATTACAAATTATTTTAGGTCACTATGTCCGCATTTGGCAAAGGAAAAGGAACAGAAAGTTGAAACAGTGAAAAGTTAAATCATTAAAAAAGACAAAGATAAAAAAAAAAAAAAATCTTCAACTTTTCTCTCTACAATTTTTCGATTTCTGGTCGTCTAACCCCACTTTTCACATATTTAAGGCGGACTTTTTAAATTTTCCGCCATGACTGTGGTCACATGACATCTGTCACAGTGATTTTTTTTGTTGATGGGTATGCTGAATTGATCCCACGTAACATTTTTTTTGATATCTTAATAATAAAATATTTTCCCATTTGTTGCAAACTTTTTGGCGGTCACTCTACATATATGGGTCTTAAAATTGAGGATAAATTTTGGATGAATTTTGAATAATAAGTTATCATGCCTAACAAACTACGAACTTCAGTTACATTATGGGGCGGCTCTGCTTCACATATAGCCTTAATTTTGTCTTCAGCCTTGTGAAGACCATGCTTACTTATTTTATGTCATTTCTCTCGGCGCGCGGCGTAGCGTCGATCCGGCATCGCTGAGTTTCTGCAAAACTTTACATAAGGTTTTTAAATGACTTTGCTTATCAGGACCTGTTATTAATAAATCATCTTGGTAGTCTGAAACATACTCCATACCTTGGAACAACTGTTCCATGTATTTTTGACATTTACTGCTGCCAGGAGTAATGCCAAAGGGCATTCGATTTATAGTAAAAATACCTTTATGCGTACTCAATCTGAGGATTTCCTTAGCATCGTTATCTAATTCAAATTGATTATATGCCTGATTTAAATCTAGTTTAGTGAAATGCTCACCGTTATGCAGTTTCGCAAAGATTTCCTCCACCAACGGTACTGGGTGATGTTCTTCTTTCAGCCATTTGTTCACCGTGCTCTTATAGTCTCCACACAACCTCAGTCCACCATCGGCCTTGATGACGATCACGACAGGTGTTGCCCATTCACTCGTTTCAGTTGGGGTCAGGATACCATCCTTCACCATTTTGTCTAATGCCTCGTCAACCTTCTCTCGATATGCCAGTGGTACAGGCCTGGGTTTTAAAAATATGGGAATAGCACCTTCTTTTAACTGTAAAGAAATTTTTGCATGTTTAAATTTACTCAATTTGTTATTAAATACGTCTGGAAAATTTTCAATAATATTATTTATTTCATTTTTATGAGAAGCTGATTTAATAGTGTTTACCATTTGAAACTTTATATTAAATAAATTTAGCCAATCTCGACCCAATATGTTTGCAGCACCATCCTTTACAACGTACAATTTGACAGGTTTACAAACATTTAAATAATCAACATTTACTACAAAATATCCACTAGGAGCAAACAATCCTCCATTATAACTACACAGCATTATGTTATCTTTAATTAATTTACATTTATTAGCAAAATGTTTTTCATAATATTTTTTATTAAGTCCAGAAATTTGGGCTCCTGAATCGATCATAAAAACATGTTGTTTATTATCAATTTTTATGTTTACATTAAATGGATTATTTTAAAAATCTTTGTCAAAAATTCCAAACATTGTTGCTGCTGTAGTTTCCTGCTCAGGCGGTTACACACGGACGTGGATGTTTGAAAACATGTACGCACATACATGAACGCGCAAACAAAAACATCAATGTGTATGCAAAATATCGTCGCGTTTTTGAATGTGCAATTTTGTATGCACACTCGGAATACTGTAGCAAGAATAGCAAGACTGCATTTTTGTGCGAGCGTCTGTACAAATGCGCCATGCACGTTGTTGTTTGCACGTTGATGTATGCACGTATATGTATCAAGTCATCCACTCCGTGTATAACCGCCCCATCATCGGATTCTCCACATTCAGAGTCAGAATAATAATTATTAAAATTTTGTACATACCCATTGTTTGCTTTGTTTACAAAATTAAAACCTGTGTTTGTTGTGCAAACCTTGGCCAGATGACCCGTTTTTTTACATTTATCACATTGGTACGTCCTGTACTTGCATGGGGGTGGATGACTTTTTCCACAGCACCTGCATTTTTGACCCTCTTTTCCATTTCTTCTTGTCGACGCTGATCTAGAACGATTTCGGCCGCCATGTTGGCCTCGATCTGTCACTCGCTGTCGATGTCCACTTCCATTCCATCGTCCTTGCTCGTTGACATTGTGGTAGTGGGCGGATCCTTTACCATGGTTGCTGCCATGTCGTCCATTTTGATTTTGCGGGAATTTGGAACCTCTTTGTTCACCTATGACGTAATTTACACGCGGATTTGCTGAATTTTCTTCATTTTCGCAATTTTCTCGCTGCATCGTCAAGGTAACGAGTTCTTCCAACGCTTTAGAACACTTTTCTTCGCATATTCTATCCAATATTGAACCTTTTTGCAAACCACATACGAACTTATCTCTCAGGACATTGTTCAGGTCATTTTGAAAATCGCAATTTATTGCTAGGCTTCTTATTCTTGCATAGCATCGGCCACGTTTCCACCATTTTCCTGCCTCGACTCATAAAACCTTCTTCTCTCTCTCCATACATTTATTTGGGGACCATATTGCTTGTTTAGCAGATTAACCAGAGCCTGGAACGACTTTGACTTCGGTAATTCGGGATGGCACAGATTACGCAACAGTTTGTAAGTTTGGACGCCAATCATACTTAAAAGCGTCGCAATTTTAATATTTTCTTCTTTGATGGCATTCACCGTAAAATGCTGCTCGAGCCGTTCTTGGTATATCGTCCAGTCATCGGATTTTTCGTCGAATTCTGCAACCTCGTGGCAGCCATTTTGTACTTGATCACTTACGTCGCGGTTTTACCGATTTAAAACACCGACCTCGTCGCCAGTTGTGGTGTTTAGGGGTTCTTTCTGTTATCAATAAAACTAGTCACGAACGATAATGATCACAGTTAAGATTATTGTCGGGCTTAAATTACAGGGTACATTGGATGAGGCGCGTGCCTTGTCTTTGTGCTGTTCTCTAGTGGACTGTTTCTTCCAGTCGCTGTGTCATGGAGCATCATACTTTGTTCCTTTCCGGAAGTAGACGGCGCTGATAGGCGGTTGCCTAATCGGTTGCTTAGTTGGTTGCCTATACGTATATAACAACTTTATTATTTTATTGTGGTCTGCCCAATATGTTTTGATGCATAGGTAACCATCGACCTGGGTACTTTCATCTGAAGAGTGGGTGCAGCTTGCCCTATATACTAAAAGCACATCAATGTCCGTTCACGGAATGATCGAAGACAGTCAGTGGGGTGGGACCGGCCGTTTATGGTGCATAACCGAGAACTAGGATATCTATCAGTCTAGAGAGAGCAATAAAGCTTAAAGTTTAAAGCGGAAGTACAGGCCGTTGAAATGGGTGTGAGAAGGCTGCAGAATCGACCTCAAACTCACATAACCATAAAAATATGTTCTGACAGCTAACCGGCTCAGCTTCAGCTAATGTAGGTAATTCAAGCTCAGTCTCGAGCTGTCAGAAAGCTCTAAGCAAATTAGGGCAGGAAAATAAGGTAACCCTAATGTGAATACCGGGACACGTTACCCTTGAGGGTAACGGAATGACGGATCTCCATGCCAGAGGGGAAGTCGAAACCAACTTCGTATCTCAGGTCGGGCAACGGTTCCACTGGGAAACCTGAACAACATCTCTCCAACTTCATTGGAAAAATAGGCATGATTGGAGAAATATAAATAGGCATGAGACAATAGACCAATGAGTCGCGGTGGAGGCCCGTGATAGGCCCATTCATTTTCGACCTAACCTAACCTAACTTAACCCTAGTAGATCAATATCAATTTTTCCAAAGATTGTGCTTACTTACTTGTTACAAGATGCTCAATCCATCAATTTTCTTAGAGGTGCATTTTATAGCAGATAACCTTCTGATCTATTTTTTGTTAGTGCACAGAGCTGGATAAGTTTTAATATTTATTTTATTTGGAATGTTTTATGCTCCTTCTGCTGTACCAATAAATTTTTTTATTTAAGCTTTGTATTTTAACTCATACATATACAGGGTGTTTGACGAAGGGTTAGCCAAACTTGGTGGGTGTATAGATAGGCCCATTTCGAAGATATTTTATAAATACACTAGTGCCCTTAAGGTCCTCGTTTTTTTTTATATCATTGCTTTTGTATTATTCTCAAAAATTTTCAAAAATGGACCTTTTAACTTCTGTAACTTTCATCAAGATCAAGGATACCCTACAGACCAAAAACACACAAAAAAAAAACATTTTCATAAACATTAAAAAAAAACAGTTACAGAAGTTGAAAGGTCCATTTTTGAAAATTCTTAAGGACAATACGAAAGCAATGATAAAAAAAAGGGGAACTTAAGGCGACAAGTGCATTAATAAAATATCTTCGAAATGGGCCTATCTATACACCCACCGAGTTTGGCTAACCCTCCGCCAAAAACCCTGTACAGGGTGGCCCATTTTCGATGTTTTAATGGGCTATATCGAAAACCAGCAGAGATATCAAAAATCTGGGAGCACATTCTTAAGCTATTTTTTTTAGAAAATAACAATGACGAAAACAAATCACGGCTAACTTGATGCATTTAGGTAATAAAGGGCAATTTTCAAATTTTGTACAATTTTAAAAGACCTAATTTCTTTATTAATCAAGATATCCAAAAACCAAAAATACTTTCTATAGGCAGTTTTTCAAGTAGAATCCAGTGGGATGACCAATTTTTTTCCAGATCAAAAATAAAAAACCTCAATACGCGACACGTACCAGCAGATAGCGCCTTAATTTTTTACAAAAAAGTAATATTTGCTATTTTCATTTTATAAAAAACTATTTTTGACAAAAACAATATTGAAATAATAATGTTGCATCGGTATCGGTACTATTGGGGATTATGTGGAATTTTTCATTCAATTATCTTAAGTAGGTAAGTACCTACTTACCTACCTACTCAAAAATCCTAATTGCACAATTAAACTATAATGTTCCATTTAGAATAACTCACTAAAGATATTATAGGTATATTCTTTTTCTTTTACTTTGTAGGACTTCGAAGAGAGGGAGCCACGCGCTATTAAAGATCTATATCTTTCTTAGCGTGTGAATCTCCTTGGAACCTGTTTCTCTGAGTTGGGTTGGGGTGCTTACCGCTTATAAAGCGCTGACGACTGACTGGAGCATAATAAGCTCGAAATGGAGCTTTGGATTTTGGTTAAATACTTGTGTTTTCCAAAGAAATTTCCCAATAAATATCTCACTACCTTTATTCGAGATAGCAAAAAAGAATTTTGAACAAAGTTTAGCAGATATTCTGAATATACATTTCTAGTTCATTTTTAGGAATCTATTACTTATGTGAAAAGAAGATTCATGATACGTATTTCAAACATGTAGGTAGTTCTTGTTCTTTTCCAAGAACATCTCATGCACATGCACTGAATATTTTGTGGCATATGCCTAGCACCTCCTAAGAATCTATATAGTGTGGACACCAGCCTTTACTATAAAGATTCCTTGAAAAAACAGAATGTGCATCACACATATGTTATACATGTTGAAAGGTCTGTATATTACATGTTATATGAATATGAAATTGTTTTCTGGGATGCCTCCGATTTTGGAATATTTACCAAAGTTGTGGTTTTTTAAATGGGACACCCTATATTATTTTTTCATTGCATAGCCCTTTTTGAGCTGATTCCAATGATACATGGTTTTATAGCTTTGCCTTCAATAGTTTTTGAGAAAAAAAAAAAAATTCCGTTTCTCCACATAAGAAACAATAAGCTAGAAAGAGATAGGTAAGTCATTAAATAAATTATGTGTTGTTTATTTATCACCTCCAATTCATAGTTCAAATAAAATAAAAAAAACTTTAACTGAAAAGTTAAATTAAGAATTAAGAAATTTGTAACCGATTCATAGTTTCTTATGGAGAAGAGGAATTTATCAATTTTTCTCAAAACCCATTGAAGATAAAGCTATAAAACCTTATATCATTGAAATCAGCTCAAAAAGAGCTAAGCAATGAAAAAATAATATACGGAGTGTCCTATTTAAAAAAACCAAACTTTGATTAATATTCAAAAATCGGCCGCATCTGGAAAAAAATTGGTTATGTCACTGGATTCTACTTGAAAAACTGCCTATAGAAAGTGTTTTTGGTTTTTGGATATCTTAATTTATAAAGAAATTAGAAGGTTTTTTAAAATTGGACAAAATTTGAAAATTGCCCTGTATTACCTAAACACATCAAGTTAACCATGATTTGTCTTTTTTATTATTATTTTCTCAAAAAAAAGAGCTCGAGAATGTGCTCCCAGATTTTTGATATCTCTTCTGGTTTTCGATATAGCCTATTAAAACATCGAAAATGGGCCATCCTGTCCAGGGTGTCCAAATTTGGATGGTTTTGATAGGAAACGTCAATTTCTGAGCGAGATACAAAAAATTAACCCCCCACTCCGAGGCTCAATTTTCATTAAATCTTGATTGGTGCAAACCGCATTTTGATATTTTCGACCGTTTAGCCGCTAGAGGGCATTTCTCGATTTTGAGCAATACTGTGAAACCTTCATAACTTTTTTGTTTATGAAAATAATTGATTTCCGTAGAAACTTTCTAGAAGCACTTTTTCAAGCAGAATTCAGTGACGTTCTCAGTTTTTTTCTATTGGGCCCCGAGTGGGGGGTTCATTTTTTTTGTATCTCGCTCAGAAATTGACGTTTCCTATTAAAACCATCCAAATTTGGACACCCTGTACATAGAATATTAAATTTATTTATAAAGATTTCTAGACACGTGTAATTAATTGTAAACGTACCTACATACTCAATTAATCGAGTAAATATTTTGAATTTTTTTTTTTGGAAAATTTTTGAAAAAAAAAAGATTAGAATATACAGATATAAAAATCTACTTGACTTTTGAAAGCCATCAATGAAATTTGCTTACCTCATTGCAGAATCACATTGATTATTATAATATATATTAACGAGGCTTTCGCAGTGAAATAGTTATTATTCGAGAGTTCGCAGCATCATGCAGACCCTAGCCATCCTGTTTTTTTTAGCCCAAACTGTGTTATTTAGAGTGGCTTACAACTTGGAGAGTGACAGATCAAATGAAGGTAAAAATACTTATCTAATCATTCATACATTGTATTTTAAATTTTATCCAAAAATTAATGCACTCTCTTCATTCTCACGTGTTTTGGAAAATGATTCCTTATTGCCAGAATGCTGGAGGCATTCCAATTAATTTGATGGTTATTGTCAAAAGCATGTTGGCATAAGTTTGATATAAGTCTCCGTTTTTATGTAGTTTATGACGTATTCTTTGATACGTTTTGTGGCCTTACGAGTTTCACCAATATAGAATTTATCACATTGATCACATGGAAGTTTATAAATTATATTTTTAGTAGGCACAAACAATTTCATTATTTGGCCTTCTTTTTATTATTAGTGATCTTATTGTATTTTGTGTTTCAAAAATGGCGCGTATGTTTGTATTCTTCACTTATTCGTTTTATTTTTTCTTAATTCCTGGTATTTATGGTGTGTAATGATTGATTGTTATTGGTGAGTCTGCGTTTTATTTTAGTATATTCTTTATATTTTGTTTTTCTTTAGTGAAAGTGAATATTTTGATTAATGCATATTATTTTGGCTCTGTCGCAGGCATTCAACTACACCACTTTTCACCATGATGAGGTGATTAGAAGTGAAGTTTGAACATATTATGTTTGTGATGTATGTTGGTTTACTGTATATTCAAGTTTCAAAGTCCATGATTTTTTTTATTGGTACCTACCTACCTATATCTAGTTGGTTATGTAGCTCCTTTTCTATTGTAAATTATTGTGAAGAGGTTTCTTTTGTGTTTATGTGTGGAAGAAAGTTAGTAAGGTCGTTTTCACTGTGAATGTAAATTGAAAATATGTCAACTATGTAACGCCACCAAATAATCAGTTTAAAATTATTATTTTCAATATTATTAATTTCTAAATCTTCCATAACAATATTACTTAAAAAAGGTGATAAAGTAACAATGCAAGAGAGCAACTTAAATAAGTAAGCTGACTCAAATTGAAGTCCTAAAGCCTTGTATTATTCTGCCTTGTTTCAACAAAAATTCTTATGCGCGGGACCTACAGCGCCATCTACCTACGTACAAACTCAGTACACTCCACAGAAACCCAACAAGCGCCACCTATCGTAAGCTAACTGCAGCTGCCACAAAGTACAACCAATAGACTGCATCAAAATCTGTAACCTTACAGGAACCTGATGAACCAGATCTCCTGGCGAACGAAGCCCCGACCTGAAAACTCTCATGGTTTAAACACAGCTCGGGCTTCAGAAAAATTTGGATCATTTTATAAAATAAAAATGATTACAATCTGCTTTTTTCAAAAGAAAATGGTCTCAATTAGGGTTGTCAGTAAATTACTAGAAAAATGTATTCTAATTCAGAAAACTAGGTACAGTATTTCAAATACATGTATTTTTAGTCTTTTGGATATTTATATCTACTTGATTTTGCAAATAATTCATGTGAAGTAGTTGTATTTGGGAATTGAATTTACAAAAAAAGTAATTCAGTTTTTTCGTTTTCATTATTTAGATCTGGATTGTAAGTACCTACATTCGAAGTTTAAATAGCAGTTCAGTTGACCTCTATTGATACTAGAAGTACCTATATAAAGAGTGTTGCTGTGACAAAAAGATTCATTTTGACATTTTTCTTACAGCAATGATGTAGGTACCGTACCGACCCTCACCTGAGGGTAAAATAATTTTTTGTGGATACTTATAACATAGGTCATCAATCAAACAAAAATTAAACATAAAACTTTCTGTTATGTACTAAAGACTAATGGGTATATACTAGTAATATTTACAATACTCGCCAAAAAACTGCATGCAAAAATTAACATTTTCGGTTTTATTTGTAGAGCTAAGTCTCGAAGCTATAAAGGAAATCCAGCAGCTTATCGAATTCACTAAAAAAGTCGATGAATCCCAAGAGCCTGTTCCAAAACTACTTCAAGGACCGCTAAGAGTGTCTAAAAGAGATGTCCATCTTTACGTCTACAATCGAAATGATCGAAATGGAAAAAAGATTGCTTTATCAGAAATTGGAGAAATAAAACTTTTGACTGCATTTGATACGAACCTAGATACAGTTTTTGTTATTCATGGTTGGCTTAATACGTTTAATTCGACATTCAATAATGTTGTCAATACAGCTTTATTGGGAATCAGAGACGTCAACGTAATCAGTGTTGATTGGGATAAGTTTTCCCGTTTTAGTTATTTCACAGCTCACCTCGCAGTTCCATCTGTAGGCAAGTTTGTGGGGAAATCTATTCGAAATATATCAGAAGTTTATAGCTATCCTCTGGATAGATTTTCATTGATCGGTCATAGTTTGGGGGCTCATATTTGTGGATTTGCAGGTAACATAATTATCTACTAGCTAACTCAAGCATAAATAAGTTTTCATGTATAATTTTAGGTAGATATGTTGATGGTCTGGTATTTAGCATCACCGCGTTGGATCCAGCTGGACCATTATACTCTAAATTATTACCAAAAAACAGGCTTAACGTTGACGATGCACGATATGTAGAAGTGATTCACACCGATGCAATGTTCTTAGGAATGAACTATCACATCGGCGACATAGACTACTGGCCAAATGGAGGTTTATATCAGCCTGGATGTGACGTTTCTTTCGGATCATGTTCCCATAGCCGCTCATATTATTATTTCGGAGAATCTTTAGTATCCGAAAGCAACAATTTTGTTTCTACGGACTGCAAATCTTTTAAAGCTTATGAAGCTGGACTTTGCCAAAATAATACAATTTCTCTTATGGGAGGGATTACTTATAATGAAACGTAAGTAGAACTGAAGAAAATGTTTCGCCAAAGTTATCTTTGTGAAGAGATCTAATTCAATTCTATAATAATTAATTCACCTACTTTTTGTACCTAACTTCTATCATAATTATCACAAACTGACGTTTAAAAACGTTCTCGATAATTACGAAGGTTGGCCTTTTTCTCACGCTTCCAATGAAATATTTATGTTTTTTTTTTTTTTAGTCTAACTGGTGACTTTTACCTAATTACCAACAAGACTTCTCCATACGGTCTTGGTTATGTCAATTTACCTATAGACACATAATAGATGAAATCCTATCCATTACCTGCGAATCGGTAAACAATGTGATAAATAAGTGTTCCATGTACTTAACTAAATTGGATTATTTTTATGTTTATGTACTATTTATTGCAATATATTTTTTTTTTGTTGATTTGCGGATTTTTAATCCATAATTGGAACGAAACTAGAAGATTCAAATAATTAGAAATTGTCTATTTTATTTTCAGAAGCTATTCCAAAATTGGCCAGCTATACTGGGTAAAACCGAAGTAGTGAACAGCGGTTTAATGATAATTGAAATACAGGGCACGCTGTTGTTAAAATTAAAACATAAACACTATGCCGCAATATTACAATCAACGTAGGTGACGTACACACATACATAGGCCATTAGTCTAGAGTGTGTATCTTATTTGCCGTCTCAATTTAGTCAAATTAAACTACAATATATTTTGGCCCTGAAGAGAGATCGCACACTTAGGAAACATCAAAAATGGTTTAGAAAGTTAGAGTATAAGGGACAAGGTATCTATTATAATGTTACCCGCATATTAATGAACCGTGTTTCACTGAAAATTTCAGTTGAAACGTCTTTCATTAAAATAGATCTTGTTCTAGTTTTGGTTCTATTTCCTATCTTTGGAATACGTGAATTCAAAGTCTCATTTGTCACAAGTGCCTTTGACTTCTTGTCGAATGCTCTGCAATATCTTGCTGTCTTTATTTCTGTTTGTCTTTCAGTAGCTTGTTTTCTTGTTTTTTGCAAAATTTTCTGGGACCGGTCTAGTCCTTTCTGTTTTTGTTGCTCTCGTCTGTCTTCTTCCTCTTGCTAAATTTTTCGAAGCTTGTCCGATTTTCTTGAATTCTTTGTTAATCGTCTCCTTCCTGTTTTTCTTTCTTTTGTCTGTCTTTTTCTTCCTGTTTCTCGTTCGCAAGCTTCAATAAATCAAGCACATTATGATCTTCGGTGATCTGCTCTCTCGCGGAGAAAATACCATAGACTAAAATTTCTTCACTCACTTGTCCCACGATTGTTACGTAAACGGGTTGGCTAATAAGTGAAGCTAGTATTTCAAAATCCTTCATCAGCATCATTCGATACCGAGTATCTTCTATCTATTCTTATTGTCTTATATAAACCCATTCTGTGCCCCTATTCTTGAAACCAAAAGAAAAATTGCTCCCTGAACACCTCATCTTTTTCTACTCCCAATTTATTCTCTCGGTTTTAAAAATACTTATTCTTGAAAGGAGCAGGGAGTACCTGGGAGGGAGTGAAAATATGTCCAAAGTTGCCAAGTGTCGAGTCCCAATTCTGTCCAATCACAGTTTAGAAATTTCTGACCGACATATTATAGGTAGATTCACCTATATCAAAACCATCAACGTCTTTCGTATTTCAAACTTTCAATACCTCTGCTTTCAATTAATTCAATTCTTCCATGTGATTAGTGATTGTACTTTAGGTTGTGTTTTTTCAAAGGATCCTATTTTTATCTCCATTAAATTTTACTTTTTAATAAAAAATGAGGAAAAGAAAACACCAGAAAAAAATGCTGCTGGATTTTTCATCCACAAGAACATAATATTATGATGTATTCCGAAAAATTCACTCCACATTAACAAGGGCTTGGTGTTAATCCCTGTGGTCGGAGTTATTGACAATTTTAAATAGTAGGTTTGCCAGAGGGAGCCAATAAAAAAGTTGCACAAATTTGTACTCCGATAATGTAAAGGGTCACTTTGAGAGGCAGAAAATCTTCGTCAACATCATCATTTTGAATCATTCATAATATTATTCCAAATTAACATAAATTTGTTAACTAATAATATTAAAAGAAGTTCAAGAACCAACAATACGACACAACGGAATTGGAAAACAAACAAAAGCAGATTTTGAAAAATTACATTGACAAGTTCATATCAGCAAATTCCACTCCCTGTCAAATTTCTCTCACTGAGTAATAGAATTTTCAACTCCCTTGGGGGAATGAAATTCCCACAAAAAGCAATAATGACAAATACCACGAAGCTGTTGTTGCAATCGAAACAACACTGTAGATATTCCCACTTCGTTGTGAATGGAAACACATTTTATTATGGAAAAATAGGTAGGTGATTTTGATTTTTAAAATTTTTAGACAATGTTTCATAACATAGTTAGCCAGTGGCGCATCTAGACTGGGAGTCAAGGGGGAAGGCTTCAATGTTCATGCACAGACTCGCTTAGCGCGATTTTATTTCTGGAACGATAAGCCCAAATGAGCTGAAATTGGGGATTGTAGACCTTCATGGGGATGAGAATCGCTGAAAATTTCAGCTTTCTATCTTTAATAGAAAAAAAGTTATGATATTTTAAAGTTTTCAAAAATCTAAATCATAAGTTTAATCATTAATACTAAAATGATAACGTTAAAAAAAAAATATGTTGAGATTTTGTAATTAAATATGATCATTTGGGACCCCTCAAACTCCATACACTAACCTATTCTGAGATTTGAAGCCGAAATAATTGAAAAAAGGACGTCAGGAAATTGAAGAATTTAACCCACATTGCTTAACACGATTTTATTTCTGGAACTAGTCCAAACGAGCAGGGGATTGTAGTCCTCCACGAGGATGAGAGTCGCTAAAAGTTTCAACTTTCTGTCTATAATAGAAAAAAAGTTATGATGTGATGTTCAAAGTTTCTAAAAATCGAAATCATAAGGTAGGCAACTAGACCAATAACAGTTTATCCAAAGTAGCCTTTTAGAGTCTGAAAGCTGAAGACTCTTGTTAAAGGCACTCTTTAATCACTCAAAACGCAACTTCCAAAGCCAGAATGAAGCAATATAGATAAAGCCTTATGAGCTCTCTAAATTTGAAACAAATTTTTCCCAACTTGCTTTTTGTGCCTGAAACTTGTTATGAGAGGCTCTTTTTGGTCTCAACAAAGTCAAAAAATTCTCTCATAGCAATTTCTAGGCCTCAACGTTTCTATTGACAAAATCAATAAGTACTTATACTTATTCAAAATGACCTACTTTAAAAAACGCACTTCTCGCCCTCAAAACGCAAATTCCAATCAGAATAAAACATAATACAACAAAAAAAAACACCCAGCTCTGGGCCTCAAAAGCTTTTCTAAGCAATGGAAAACAATTTTATCCAACTAAATTTTTATCTCTGGAAGTTCTCTAAGAGGCTCTTTTAGCTCTTAACGAAGTAAAAAATACCAATCTTTAACCCTTCAAAATTCTAGGGACTAAATCAAGTACCTATATTCAATGACCAACATCTTTCTCTTGGAGGCTATTTAAATTCCTGTAAAACCAGCATTGATTTTTGTCTCTGAAATTTAAAAATTGCTCCAAAGGGAGAAGCCCTTCTTGCTCTTGACAAAATCAAGGAAAATCTCTTATAATTTTCAGTTTCAGGTACAGCGATAATCAAAGTCTTTTTTTTTTGTCACACATAGATGGTTCACATTAATACTAATTATTACACCTTTACAAATATTTCATGTTGCTCATCAGACATCAATTTTGTGAGGTCAAGTGGATAGCTAAGTTTTTTTTTTTAAATCCCAATAGGTAGCAGCCCTTTAAACAAAGCCAGGACTTGCAGTCGGTCCAGGAGGCTGTGTGATGATGATAATGATGGTTAGGTTAATATCTAAATTAGACACAAGCAAAAAGCATACTTGCACTGTTCCTCGTCTGGAATAATCTTCTTCAAACAAGAACATTGCTGCTACAATATAGAACCTGATCACCTGTCTCTTCATCTGGAAAACACAAAAACAATTTTGCCTGAAAAAGTTGCAGAACAAACTGAATGAAATCACATTGTGCAGCCGATACCCAACAGCAAATCATAATTCAACTATTTCTCGCCGGCATTCGGTAGTGCCACTACTGCTACACTTACCTTAAATAGTATAATCGTGTAAAAATGGGATCCAGATTCATTATAGCGTGTGGCATCCCTAGAGGCCATCAAATACCAAAAAGAAGAAATCAAGCCATGAATTTTTGTCCTGGATACCTATCAGTAAAACGCATCTTCAATTGGTAAAAAATAGCAATCATTTTAAAAGGAAGTTATTGAAAACATTTACAGCCAAATGCTCAAAGTCCAATACCAAACTCACTCAAGTATAAGTAGCTTACCAAAGTTTTGATTCCTGTACCTGTCACACCTGAGAAAGAAAAAATACTAAAAAACAGTTGTTTCTTCTGGAAGGTTGATAAAACCATAAGGTACATGGACTTTACTAGGACCTGTGGTATGCCTGAAGTAGTAGTTAGCTATGATCATAGCTCCTTAAAAAGTCTATCGAAAATTTGATTTTTTTCTTGCATCTTGTATTTTTTTAATAAAAAAACTGCGCAGGTTAAAAATAGTAAGGATCTAAAAGAAAACTTGAATAGCATAAATGTTGAAATAATCTGATAGATAAACTTTTTAGAACCTTAATATTAAGTGTTGAACTAAGAAATTAAGTACCTTTTTAGTTTTTAGACACATTCAGTGTCTGATCCATAAAACCTGTGTTGATCCAAATTCTCGCTGTAAATACCAACCTCCATGTACCTTATCCAAAGCGAAAACCAGCTGATAAATGTTGCTTGATTGAGGGACAGCAAATGTTACAGAAAAATTCAATGACTTCCTACCTGATGGAATGATGACCTACCTAAAAAGGATCAGAACAGAGCAGAAAAGGGAGACCTACAATTTGAGGAGGTCTCTATGTTCAGCAGTGTGGATCCAGAGCGTTGTGATGATGATGATGATGATGATGATGATGATGATGACTAGACACACAAAAAACATATTTGCACTGAGCCTCTAGGAACATAAAGCAAATAAGGACCTTTGTCCATTTTAAAACATGCATGAAGAATATAATAAAAATTCTAGGGCGTTTGATAATGAATTTTGGTTCAGTATGTGCTTTCGGAAAATATGCTAACATGGAAATCGCAATAAGAACATGAAATATTTCAATACCAAACTTACCCAATGAGAATTAGGTAGCTTATTAATGTCTTGGTAGTATCACACCTAGTTGAACTTACTTTTTTTCAAAAGAAAATAAAAAAAATCTTAGGAGGCTATGTTTTGGTATTTAGGCATAACTTTTAATTCTAAACAACTTTTCTCTATAACATTTTCCTGAATTTTCTAAAATAAGGGTACTTTACAGTACAGCTTTGATATTGTTTGAGCTACCCTGTATGCTGTTTGACTCGCAACCATTCTAAGTGCACCTAATATGATTATCAGACATGCACCAACTTTTGGCCTTGTTTGTATTTGGGTTGTGCTTTTACTAAAAAAAATCCCCATATGTTGCACACTTGAAAAATCACACTGTATATTCTACCATCTGAGTTGCTCTAGAATTAGGTCTAGTTTAGTTTTGGGATGTTTGATCACATGAAACATTTTGAATTCAAATGTAGTTGTTACTATGTTCTTTTATTTTTTATTTTTTAACAAATACTACATTTGTATTTGAATTTTATATACTTGATCAATGTTGAAATTTACACTTACACCTATTTATTTGTACCTAATTATATCTAATTTGGTTCCTATATTTCATTTATTCTTGTAACTTTGGTAGTGATATGTTCTTGATTTAGTTGAAAAGTACTTGGTACTTTCAAGGGGGGCGGTATGTTTAGGCCCGACATTTGTTTTTGATTCAAGTTGCTTTTGAAAACCAGGTATATTATTTAGCACCAGTTTAGTTTTAGTTGTCGTTGTCAAGTTGTCAATAAATTAATGAAATGCTCAAGCCGTTGTCCGTTTTTCCTTCTCGAATTTTTCGAATTTAAGTTGAACAAAAAGAAAAATATACAGTCCACAAGTTTAAAAACAATTCGAACACCTTTCATTTGCTTTCATTTGCTTTCATTTGCTTATTTGCTGAAATCAAACTTTGCAGAAATGGACATTTCTCCCATTGTTTTTCCACTGCAGAAAAGAAGAAATTTATTATGAATTTGATACATGCAGGTAGTTTGATAATTAGTTATCACAATCCGTGCAGACCAATGTTCAGACCTAGGTACTTGCTGAAATTCATAGATGAATAAATTAATCATTAAAATAAAAATGAAACAATTTATGGAGCCAATCTTTTATATAAAACAAAAAGATTTTACATTAACAATACTTATAAAATCTCTTCTTAGGTATTTGCTACTGTGTCAAACAAAAGTAGCCTTTAGAAACTATAAAAATCAGTAACATGTGCAACAAATTCAAAAATTTTACACTTGCTAGCTATCATTCACTAAGGTCCCGTTTCCAATAATTTCCCTATTTTTCATATATGGTATAAGCCCTACCAATAGTCCGGACGTAATCACCCAAAAACCAGCATGGTGAAACGATTGCTCATAAGAATGCGTGCTGTTAAAGAATAATCCTGGAAAATGAAAAACTTATCCAACTAATAAGTTTTGGTAATTATCGAGATTTTTACTACCAACACACCAAATGTGATAATTCTCATCTGCTAATGGTGGTCTAACCAAATTCTTGATCGCCTGACACAACAAGCTCAATACGAAATTTTCTAGCGGCACTAAATACGCCAATATCGGAGGCGTCAGCGCATAAACGCTAGGCCGTATAGGCCGCAAGAAATTAACAGCCTTGGGTATTGGTGGGTGAAGAGCATCATTGCAGTGCAGGTGAAGCCACAGCACACCAAGCCTGGTGCCGAATATATTTTGATAACGTTCAATTTATCACCAATTATACCGAATATTATCATTCCTATGATATTGGTGAAGCCGATCAAAGATAAAGCAAACGAGGGTTGGTTTTCACCACAAACCAATTGCACATAAACGATTGTCGAAATGCAGTTCGTTGAATAAAGACAAATTACGTAGTCTTCGTGTCATACCATTCCTCTTCTTCTTTGACGGGTTGCTCCAGCAAAGTCGAGTTTTTGAAAAAATCTAAACAATTGGAGGTGGTTAATTTGTACCTATGCAGGTTCAACATGGCGCCTCGATAATCCATGGAATTTTTTCCGGAAACGGATGTTTTGCAAATAGTTGTGGCTTTGACCTCTGGATCGTCGTGGTGTTCGTTTTGTTACGTCTTTGTCGGGATAATGTTTGTAATCTGGAACAAGTTTTTACGTGATTTTATTTCAGGAACTATCGGTCCAAATGAGCTGAAATGCCGTGGAGGACTAGAATCCTCCACGGCAATAAAAATCGCTGAAAATTTCAGCTTTCTATATTTTTGAAAAATCTAAATCATAAGGTATGTACCGAGTGAACAGATGACGTGCAAAAACAGTGAATTATTTTATTAATTTTAAATCTTACTTAGTAATTATTAGGCCATGGCGGGGCTATAGCCTCCCTCCATAGATCCGCCACTGGGTAGGGCTTGTTTTCAAAACCCAGTTTTTGCACCAAATTTATTCACCTACGTGCAGAAATAATATTATATTTTATTATCTCAAAAGCTATTTACAAAAACTCATCCTTATATAGCAGAAAGAAATTTTGAGTTAATCGTGGACTGATTTATGAAATTTTAACAACACCTACATGAGTAGTTATTTCCGTTCGTGGTTTTTAAACGTATTGAGATTATAACACCTTTTCAAGCCGAATAAACAACTAATCGACCTTTACTTTTTCGAAATTGCTGAAAAATATATTTTTCTTCGTTCATTCTGTCGGAAATTGATACTTACAGATAAACCAAAAGAGTGCACCATACTCGACCAAAAACTGCGTTAATCATTCGAAAAGGATTGATCTGGTAAAGTGGTTCTGGTGTCAAGTGGTTGCTGTCAATCCTACACTACACTGACTTTCGTTTTGAAAATAAGTTTGAAACAACACTTTATGGTACCTACCCACTGAATGTAAAATAGTTCGCCAGCACTTTACCAGCTGTTACAATTTATGGGAATATATTTGTTAGGTATAGCTACTATACAGAGAAATATTAGTCCTAATAGAATGACTCACTGGAAACCATTATAACCTTTCCCAATATTAGATAATTGCTAAAAATAAATTTTTCAAAATTGCTCAAGGACCAGATAAACTTGAAATTCAATTTTTGTTATTGTCAAAAGGTGAAAACTCATTTCACACACGAGTAGGTAAAAAATTCCATTTTGTTGTTTATGAAATTTGCAGACAACGATTGAAAACTTATATCAACTATTAACTAGAAAAACAATCCAATGATTAATTAATATCTTATCAAGAACCAAGGGTGTTTACAGGTAAGTAGTTTAAAATATACACCGTAATCTCAGTTGTTTGTTAAAAAAAGTAGGGGTCATTGTGGAATCAAACAAGAATATTCAACAAAATCTTCGACGATATCTAACAATTCTGAAGATTTAAATAATGATGAAGTATTTGGAGCTAACACGAATACATTAAAAGCTGGAGAAGAATGCAGTCTCTGGTACGAAGTAATTCGAAATTTTATCGCCGATCAATACCTAATATTATCGTAGAACTCAGTATATAAACAATTGTAACACCTACAGCGGCTTCAAAACTTTCCAGAAAAAAATGTATAGCTGGAAACTTTAATTTTGCAGCTATCACTAAATCATTAAATTCGGAACTTCGTAACACATCTTTTTGAACCGCATAATAGATACCTGAAAATAAATAAAACCTTTAGGTATTTGAAAATCTGCGCTGTGAATAAAATTGAACTTTAACATTTCAACAAATCCATAGTTTAAAGTTCATTGTGTTAAAATGTCAGAGCAAAATATCAATGAATGCCTGTTACCAGTTGAACTCGAAAATTCGGTAAATTTTTGAATATTGAGAAAGTTTTCTTCTCAATTTTTTATATTTTCCACGAGAGTAAAGTCTATTAAAAGCTGTCACATGATGACCTTGATGTATATAGGTACTCCCGATTAAAGTTAGTTTTTTTCTTCTATTATTACTCCCTCTAATGCATATTTGTTTTAATCTAATAATAATTATTGTTTTCGTCATATATAACCTAAAAACAATCTATTTCGAAATGTGTTCGAATTGGCCTAGCCAGATGCCGAATATTCTACCACGATTTCGACATCTGACATTAGAATCAGAATTTCGGAATTCTTCTTCAATATGTATTTTGTTTATTTCAGATCCCAGTATAGCACCGATATGCCCACTACCATCACCATTGTGTTTAGCTGTCAACCATGTGAATATAGCGTCCAAGAAATATGCACGAAACTGACCATTGGCCCACTAACACTGGTCAAATTTTCATGCGCTGGTATAACGGACGGGCAAATCGTTGTAACCTCGAATAATTACGTTAGAAAATAAAACATATTTTGAAAGTATGAATACTTTATTATTTTATTGTGGTCTGCTCAATATGTTTTGATGCATAAGGTAACCATCGTTTTCCCCTGGGTATTTCATCTGAATATTCCTAGTAGATCTTCCCAAGAAGGGAAGAGTGGGTGCAGCTTGCCCTATTAAAAGCAGATCAATGTCCGTTCAGACCGTTCACGGATTGATCGAAGACGGACAGTGGGGTGGGACCGGCCGTTTATGGTGCAAAATCGAGAACTAGGTTATCTATCTGTCTAGAGGGAACAATGTAACCATATTTCAAGCGGAAGTGCAGGCCATTGAAATGGGTGTGAGAAGGCTACAGAATGGACCTCAAACTCACATAACCATAAAAATATGTTCTGACAGTTACCCCACTCAGCTTCAGCTAATGTAATTTAAGATCAGTCTCGAGCTGTCAGAAAGCTCTAAGCAAATTAGGGCAGGAAAATAAGGTAACCCTAATGTGGATACCGGGACATGATGGATCTCCATACCAGAGGGAAAGTCGAAACCAACTTCACAGGGCCAGAGCCAGTTCTTGACATTGCCGATAACATGGCAAATCAAAAAATTAAAACCTGAGCGGTCAACAAAGTCTTCGAATATTAGCTAAACCTGCCAGGGATTACACAACCAAAGGCAGTCATAAGACAACTGGTGAAAGAACACTCGGTTGGAAGGATGCTGGAGCTCGGCAGAACTAAGCTTATACACTGGATGGACACTGGCATCTGCGAGCAAAATGAGCCAGATTTCACAGATGCTACGTGATTTGACACGTGAAAAAAGATAAGCGATCACGTGACGTCCGTCAAAATTTGCTCTTTTTGCTCGCAGATGCAACTACCGAACCCAGCCACTGTAGGCTAAAACACCACATGCACAAGGTTGGGCTGGCAGATGATGCTGAGTGCATTCTTTGCGAATATCCCATCCCATGTCCGGCAGACCGAGGCATCGTATCTCAGGTCGGGCAGCGGTCCTACTGGGAAACCTGAACAACATCTCTCCAACTCCATTGGAAAAATAGGCATGATTGCAGAAATATAAATAGGCATGAGCCACAATTGACCAATGAGTCGCGATGGAAGTCCGTTATAGGCTTATTCATTTTCGACCTAACCTAACCTAACTTAACCCTAGTAGATCAATATCAATTTTTCCAAAGATTTTGCTTACTTGTTACAAGATGCTCTATTCATCAATTTCCTTAGAGATGCATTTTGTAGCAGATAATCTTCTGATTTATTTTTTGTTAATGCACAGAGCTATGGATAAGTTTTAATATTAATATTATTTGAAAAAACATTTTCATAAACATTTAAAAAAAAAGTTACAGAAGCTAAAAGTTCCATTTTTGAAAATTCTTGAGGACAATACGAAAGCAATGATAAAAAAAAGGGGAACTTAAGGCCACGAGTGTATTAATAAAATATTTTCGAAATGGGCCTATCTGTACACCCACCGAGTTTGGCTAACCCTCCGTCAAACACCCTGTAGGTACCTACAATATCAAATTTATTTATAAAGATTTCTAGATACGTGTTATTAATTGTACACGTAGTACCTACATCCTCAATTAATCGAGTAAATATTTTGAAGGTTTTTTTTTTTGGAAAATTTTTGAAAAAAATAATTATACAGATATCAAAATCTACTTGACTTTCGAAAGCCATCAATGAAATTTGCTTACCTCATTGCAGAATCGCATTGATTATTATGATATGATACGTATATATTAAAGAGGCTTTCGCGGTGAAATAGTTATTATTCGAGAGTTCGCAGCACCATGCAGACCCTGGTCATCCTGTTTTTTTTAGCCCAAACTGTCTTATGTAGAGTGGCTTACAACTTGGAGAGTGACAGATCAAATGAAGGTAAAAATACATATCTAATCATTCATATTTTGTATTTTAAATTTCATCCAAAAATTAATGCACTCTCTGTAATCTCACGTGTTTTGGAAAAGGATTCCTTATTGTCAGAATGCTGAAGGCATTCCAATTAATTTGATGGTTATTGTCAAAAGCATGTTGGTATAAGTTTGATATAAGTCTCCGTTTTTATGTACTTTATGACATGTTCTTTGATACGTTTTTGTAATGGCCGAATTTCACCAATATGGAATTTATCACATTGATTTCATGGAAGTTTATAAATTATGTTTTTAGTACGAACAATTTCATTATTTGGTCTTGTTTTTATAATTAGTGATCTTATTGTATTTTGTGTTTCAAAAATGGTGCGTATGATGTATTCTTCACTTATTCGTTTTATTTTTTCTTAATTTCTGGTATTTATGGTGTGTAATGATTGGTTGTTATTGGTGGGTCTTCCTTTTGTTTCAGTATATTTTTTATATTTGTTTTTCTTAAGTGAAAGTGAATATTTTGATTAATACATTTTATTTTGGCTCTGTCGCAGACATTCAACTACACCAATTTTCACCATGATGGGGTGATTTGAAGTGAAGTTTGAACATATTATGTTTGTGATGTATGTTGGTTTACTATATTCAGGTTTCAAAGTCCATGTTTTTTTTTTTATAGGTATATCTAGTTGGTTATGTGGCTTCTTTTCTATTGTAAATTATTGTGAAGTGGTTTCTTCTGTGTTTATGTGTGGAAGAAAGTTAGTAAGAGCGTTTTCACTGTGAGTGTAAATTGAAAATATGTCAACTATGTAACGCCACCAAATAATCGGTTTAAAACATTGAACTAAACAAACAATCTGGAACGGGCGCACTGCTTTATGCTAGTGTGCCGAATTTTGATATATGCAACCCAGCAATATAGAGGGATTATTGTCTCGCTCGCACTCATTGCGATTAACGTAAAAGAAAGCTTCTTCATCTTCCTAACCTCAATGATCCAAACACTCCAAACAGCTGTTCTTAATAGCCGCCATAGTGCAGAGATGCAAATCCCTCTTGTTTGTTGTCCTTCCTGGCACAAACCCTTAGGCGTATTTTAGCGAGAGGTAAACATCATACTATACATACTACGATTCATGACGTCATAGTTACCCAAATAACAGGTGGAGTGTATTTGACAAAGGCTCTAAGGGAGGACGCCATGATCGTTGTTTATTTGGATTTGTTGAATTTTGCAAAATTTTGCGTTTTCGAGTTTCAATATTATTTCTCCAGTGAAGATTTTCGATAGATTGTGGAGTTTTTGAATTTCATGGGTACCCTATGCCAAAAAAAAATAAAATTACACTTTTGTGCACTGCACAAGTGAAGATTTTTTATTTTTTTGCAAAAAACCTCTAAAATAAAATCACAGAAAACCATGGCAAAATGAGGAAAAACAATCCTCTATTTATAATGGAAAGAACTGTGTCGGTGATCGTAGCGTAATCAGCTGATGTTTTGCCCCATATGCTCATTTTCGTGTATTAGAAAAAGATGCACTGACATACTACAACCAGTAACTATCCCTCCTAGGATGGTTACATGTTTACAGCCGTATTTTATGTTGTGTTTTATGTTGTGACGTCATAGTATGTTAGCCATGATCGCTAAAATGTAGTATCCCAAAATCCCAAGTAAATACAACATACTACTGGGTTAAAACTCTCGCTAAAATACGCCTCTTGTTTTAGGAACATTATGCAGCCACCGTTCCAGTATGTTTGTTTAGTTCATTGGTTTAAAATTAGTATTTTCAATATTATTAATTTCAAAATTATCCAAAAAGATGATAAACCGTGCGTTCGTTATTTTGGTCTGAGTTCTCCGAGCTTGACTTTACCGTTCGTTTATTTAAAAAGTGTACTCGGTGCAGCCTCATTCGCGTTCGTTTATTAAAATTTCCGGTACTTTTATACAGCGTTCAACTGCTCCGTTCGCTCGCTGGTCACGTGATTACGGCTCCGCTCAGCTCGCTCTACACTTTGAGCAAAATACCGAACGCAAGGAAAGTAACAAGGCAAGAGAGCAACTTAAATAAGTTAGCTGACTCAAACTGAAGTCCTAAAGCCTTGGTTTATTTTCCTTGTTTCAACAAAAAATCTTATGCGCGGGACTTACAGCGCCATCTACCTACGTGCAAACTTAGTACACTTCACACAAAACCAACAACCGCCACCTATCGTAAGCTAACTGCCACAAAGTAGAACCAAGAGACTGCATCAAAATCAGTAACCTTACAGGAACCTGATGAACCAAATCTCCTGGTGAACAAAGCCCCGACCTGGAAAGTATCAAGGTTTAAACACAGCTCGCGCTTCAGAAAAATTTGGATCATTTTATAAATCTGCTTTTTTCAAAAGAAAATGGTCTCAATCAGCGTTGTCAGTACTTCAAGTAAATTACTAGAAAAATGTATTTTAATTCAGCAAAGTACAATATTTTTAATACTTGTATTTTCAGTCGTTTGGATATTTATATCTATTTGATTTTGCAAATAATTCATGTAAAGTAGTTGTATTTGGGATTTAAATTTACAAAAAAAGTAATTCAATTTTTTCGTTTTCATTAATTAGACCTGAATTGTATAGGTACATTCGAAGTTTAAATAGTGGTTCAGCTGACCTCTACTGATACTTGAACCCCATAAGTACCTATATAAAATATGTTGCTGTCAAAAAAGATTCATTTTGACATATTTCTTGACAGTGATGTAGGTACCGATCCTAGGTGAGGGTAAAATAATTTTTTTTTTGTGGATACTTATAACATAGGACATCAATCAAACAAAAATGAAACATAAAATTTTCTATTATGTGCTAAAGCCTAATGGGAATATACTAGTAATATTTACAATACTAGCCAACAAACTGCATGCAAAACTTATCATTTTCGGTTTTATTTGTAGAGCTAAGTCTCGAAGCTATAAAGGAAATCCAGCAGCTTATCGAATTCACTAAAAAAGTCGATGAATCCCAAGAACCTGTTCCAAAACTACTTCAAGGACCTCTAAGAGTGTCTGAAAGAGATGTCCATCTTTACGTCTACAATCGAAATGATCAAAATGGAAAAAAAATTGCTTTATCAGAAATTGGAGAAATAAAACTTTTGACTGCATTTGATACGAACCTAGATACAGTTTTTGTTATTCATGGTTGGCTTAATACGTTTAATTCGACATTCAATAATGTTGTCAATGCAGCTTTATTGGAAATCAGAGACGTCAACGTAATCAGTGTTGATTGGGATAATTTTTCCCGTTTTAGTTATTTCACAGCTTACCTCGCAGTTTCATCTGTAGGCAACTTTGTGGGGAAATCTATTCGAAATATATCAGAAGCTTATAACTATCCTCTGGAAAGATTTTCATTGATCGGTCATAGTTTGGGAGCTCATATTTGTGGATTTGCAGGTAAAATAATTATCTACTAGCTAACTCAAGTGATAAGTTTTCACCTATAATTTTAGGTAGATATGTTGATGGTCTGGTATCCAGCATCACCGGGTTGGATCCAGCTGGACCATTATACTATAAAGCATTACCAAACAACAGGCTTAACGTTAACGATGCACAATATGTAGAAGTGATTCACACCGATGCAATGTTCTTAGGAACGAACTTTCACATCGGCGACATAGACTACTGGCCAAATGGAGGTTTATCTCAGCCTGGATGTGACCCTTCTTTCGGATCATGTTCACATGGCCGCTCATTTTATTATTTTGGCGAATCTTTAGTATCCGGAAGCAATAATTTTGTTTCTACGGAATGCAAATCTTTTAAAGCTTATGAAGCTGGACTTTGTCAAAATAATACAATTGCTTTTATGGGAGGGATTACTTATAATGAAACGTAAGTAGAAATGAAGAAAATGTTTCGCCAAAGTTATCTTAAAGAGATCTAATTCATCTGTATAAAAATTAATTCACCTACTTTTTGTACCTAACTTCTATCATAATCATCACAAACTGACGATTAAAAACGTTCTTGATTATCACGAAGGTTGGACCCTTTCTCACGCTTCCAATGAAATATTTATGTTTTTTTTTTTTTTAGTCTAACTGGTGACTTTTACCTAATTACCAACAAGACTTCCCCATACGGTCTTGGTTATGTCAATTTACCTATAGACACATAATAGATGAAATGCTATCCATTACCTGCGAATCGGTAAACAATGTGGTAAATAAGTGTTCCATGTACTTAAGTAAATTAAATTATTTTCATGTATATGTACTATTTATTGAAATATATATTTTTATTTTTGATTTGCGGATTTTTATTCCATAATTAAAACGAAACGAGAAGATTCAAATAATTAGAAATTGTCTATTTTATTCTCAGAAGCTATTCCAAAATTGGCCAGCTATATAGAGAGTATGCTTCTATCTATTCTTATTGTCATCGATTGTGCGTTTTGTGATGGGTATATAAACCCATTCTGTGCCCCTATTCTTATAACCAATAGAAAAATTGCTCTCTGAACACCTGCCATCTTTTTCTACTCTCAAATTATTCTCTCGGTTTTAAAAATACTTATTCTTGAAAGGAGGGAGTACCTGGGAGGGAGTAAAAATATGTCCAAAGTTGCCAAGTGTCGAGTCCAAATTCTATCCAATCACAGCTTGGAAAATTCTGACCGACATATTATAGATAGGTTCACCTATATCAAAACCATCAACGTCTTTCGTCTTTCAAACTTTCAATATCTTTGCTTACAATTAATTCAATTCTTCCATGTGATTAGTGATTGTACTTTATGTTCTGTTTTTTCATGAGGATCCTATTTTTGTCTTCATTAAATTTTACTTTTTAATAAAAAATTAGGAAAATTAAACACCAGAAAGAAATGCTGCTGGACTTTTCATCCACAAGAACATATGTATTTCGTCGAAAAATTCAGCCCACATTACCAAGGGCTTGGTGTCAATCCCTGTGGTTGGAGTTAGCGACAATTTTAAATTGTATGCCAGAGGGGGCCAATAAAAAAGTTGCACAAATTTGTACTCCGATAATGTAAAGGGTCACTTTTAGAGGCAGAACATCTTCGTCAACATCATCATTCTAAATCATTTATAATATTATTCCAAATTAACATAAATAAATTCGCTAACTAATAATATAAAAAGAAGTTCAAGAACCAACAACACGACACAACGGAATTGGAAAACAAACAAAAACAGATTTTGAAAAATTAGATTGACAAGTTCATATCAGCAAATTCCATTTCCTGTCAAATTTCTAATAGAATTTTCAATTCCCTCGAGGGAATGAAATTCCCACAATGTTCCATCAAAATATTTCAAGAATAGTATCATTTCACATCTTGGGAGCCACGCCTACTTTCTCTCGTAATTTCTACTCCCTGAAACTCAAGAATAGAGGCACTGGAGCCGCACATTCTTCCACGGTCTTGGCACACCCAGCCTCTGTGGAAGCATTTTCTCTCCCTCAGTTCTCTCGCACCTATCAGACCTGCGGTCCCTCTTTTCGGTCTCGTGTCTGCGTCGGTCTTCTTCAAAGTTTGTGCTTCGTCATGGCTTACTGGATGCCACATGGTCGTCTCCCAGTTACCGGTATCGATGCGGCACTTTGCCATATTTTCCTTAAGAAAGAACATCTTTGTAGCGTTTTTGTTGACCTACTTGATTTCGTTTTCCCTCTTTCAAGAATCTGTCGTGGAAGACGTGTTTCGGGCATGCGGTCGGGGTGAGCTGTCCAGCGAAGTTGATGCTCAATGATGAGGGCTTCCATGCTAGTTGCTTTGGCCTCCTCTAAAACACTAATGTTCGTTCGTCGGTCCTACCATTTAATCCGTAGGATTCATCTTATAGGCAGCGCTGGTGGTATTTTTCTAGGCTTAGATAAATGGATAGAGATTTGGAGGTTTGACTGGCATCGCCTTGTGCTTAGGCCTCTTCAGTGGGCCCATTGTATCATCCGTTAGAGTGTTACTCGTTAAGCCAGCCCACAGTATTGACATAGATCAGTAGTTTGGCAGCGGAGATAATTGTTGCCATTGATGGCCACCGGTCCCTTTCAATAGATTCTCATGTATTCACGAGAGCTGGACAATAACACAGCTCGTCCTTATTGCACACTCTGCAGGTTGGGTCGTTTATTAATCTCAGAGTGTGAAGGTGCCTATTTAGCTTACAGTACCCTGTAAGCCTTAGTTTCCCTAAGTTGTTCCGAGGCAGTTGAAGAAGATATTCTGTCAGGTTAGCTTGTAGCGGATAGCGGCACTCGAGTGCCTGAAGTCCTGCCTCGCCCATACGAAGAATTCTGTAGGTGTGTTCTCTGACTAGATTTACGGTTTTGCTAGTCAATGGTAAAAAAGGCTCAGGGCTGATTGGTTTCCCTTTCGCTCCAGTGTGTGCTAGGGTATCTGCTCTTTCCTTGATTGCCGCTGAGGCTTTTAACCCACGACACCATGACTGTATTCTCTTGCGCAATCGTCTCTAGGATAAATTTAAACTAAAATTAAATAAATAACTTAAATAATAATAATAATAATTTTGCTTTCTGGATTTCTCTTGCACTTGAAATCATGTCAGCAGTACCTCGGTTGATTCAAAAGCCACACTGTGTCTCTGGGACGTTCTGTTGGGCAGTTGGGTTTAGATGATCTGATAATATCCTAATTCCTGGTATAACTATATTTTCAACAACAGAAGGATATTTCTCTGAGGTTTCCACATTGAGCCATTATAATTCTGTTCGAGAAAATTACACAATAATCACGCCGACGGAACTAGCATTGCGTTTAACTTATCAATGTTTTAATGAATCGCTCACTAATTGGTTATTGTTAGACTGGCGTTATATTCATCACTGACTTTTACCCTCATTGACCGACTTCGTTTTATAGCGCGTCGTTGCTTCTAGAATTGTCAAAAAAAATTCACACCCGTTCGTTCCAAATTTGCTGAACTTAGTTACAAAAGTGCCACATGACACTTTTTTACTTGTTTTCTTTATAGAAATAACAACCTAACTATTTATTTGAGTCGACAGAATTAATTTGGGAGACCCTCGTAAAACCTTTTTAGGGTAAAATTTGTACCCCACATGAACAGCTGTAAATCAGCTAGTCTATCTGTTCCTAGACAGACTAAAGTAACACTAAGTGACTAATGATGTCACAAGCATCTTTAATTAATTTACCACACCGATGTTGATAACTACGATAAGGCGAAGCTGTCACCCAATACTTAGGTTTAAGGTGACACGGATGGCTCTGTCCCGGTACCATTATTCTTATCGATTCAGACTTTATAAATTAAATTTCGACGTTTTAATAGTCGGGTTGGGCTTATTGGGGCAGATTAACATTTTTTATCTGGGGAGTCTTTTGAATTTTGTCTACCTGTGGTGATTTGCATTGTTGGGCTTCGCTTAATTTATTTATACCTTTTATATACCTAAGAAACATAGCCGTTGATGACAGAAATATGGTAGTGGTTTCACGACTGTTCATAGAAATTATTATATGGCTTAGGGAATGACTTTCATGGTCATTAAACACGGTCAAAGTAATTATTTCAAACATTTCCAAATTACAACAAGAGTTTGATACCATGAAACCTCAATTGGTAAATGATCGGTACTTTTTTCCCAAAGGCGTGTAAGATTTAGATAATATTATCGTATTTTCTTCTACAGCTCAATTTCCAGTGATGGACAAAGATGCTTGTGTTTTGCTAGAATGCAGCTTCATCAGAATAACGAAAATAAACTTTGATGCTATCAATTGCATCAAAGTTCATTTCTGCAGATGCTATTAGGTCACAATTTTAGTAGCAAACGATTGTGAAAAAAACAAATTGGAAATGTATTTGTTCATTAAGATTCCATGCACGCCTTTGTTTGAAATAGTTGAAGATCTATATTTGGCAGATATTTGCGTTTCTATTGTGTAAAGAAATCGGCGCTCGATCTCAGGTAATAAACCACTGAAAATGCGTGGGATCTTCCACAGATTTATGGAGATGTGTTTGCATGCATTTAGCAGTCTTTCACACTACGTTATTATCTTAAAAAAAGACTTGTATCTCTACAGAGAAGACAGACAATATCGATTTAAAGCTATATTTATGCTTATAAATGAAAAATGAGTAAACAAAACAAATAAAATAAATTTAAATAATTTGGCGCAGTATAGTAAATCATCCGCTTGAAAAGCAGAACGCGTAAATTTTAAAATAATTGGAGTGTGTCGATTCGCAACGAGAATGAGAATAAGCGTATAAGGAACTCAAAATCATTAAAGGCACTTTTTGAAATTTGTTGAACAATCTGACGTAAAAACCTGAGCGAAAAGAACAAGTTATAATTTACGTCGAATTTTCTTAAGTTTCTACGAACGTGTGTGGGTAGCAGGCGCCATTCGTTCATAACAGGTGATAATAAACTGGCCAAGAAATGTCGGCAAAGCAATCTTTCATATTTAGCTATTTAAAAAAAGAATATTTCTCAACTTATTTACATATTCTTACGCTAGCACAAAGAGTCACGCTCAATTTAGCGCTTCTATTTGAAGGATAATAACTATAACGAGCTCCTGTCAAAAAAGAAGCTGGCAATCTTTTGAACCTAACATAAAATAAATTGTAATTACATTGCACCTTGGAAGTATAGTCTCTCGAACAGCTTTAGGCAATTTGAAATAAATTTGAAAAAATGCGTCTTGTTAACAACTGTGGAATACATTGGGAATCCTTAATAGATGTTAACGGTTTGACAAAGAATAAAAATGTTCATGCTGTCTCGAAATCACAAGCTTTTATTGTATTAAGGTTTTAAGGTCTTTTGCTCTAGGGCTTTAAAATAGGGTTATTTTGGCTATAAATTCACAAATGTGTATCATACAATGTTTTAATTAGACAATTGAAATATCATGTTTTTATCGATATCTAGGTATATCAAAATAGACACGAGGGACCGCCTTTCTGAAACAGCAAGCAGTTCGTGAAAGAAGCTCAGTCGCATCAGATAATTTCTAGAATAATCTTCAATAATATACAAGAATGACAATAATTTTTAAAAAAAAGAGTGCCGGTGAGTGGGAATTCCTCCTTTCTTATGAAACCCTCTTCCAGCAAGGTCTGAGCGGCTGGGGATCCGCCACCCTCAACAGCTCGGACTTTTACCAGAAACCAGGACACCTGGAAAATTTTTCTTCCGCCTGACTTATCGGTTCGTGAGGAGGCTGGTGAAAATTTTGACTTGACATCATTGACCTTGTCGTCATCTTCTTTCACTGGGAAATCTTGTGGCCCCGACGGCATTCCACCAATTGTCCTCAAAACTTGCGCACAAAAATTGGCTTCAGTTCTTTGCAAACTGTTTTCACTCTCCTACAGTCGAGAATTTCTCCCGTCTATCTGGAAATGTGCCAGAGTGCAGCCGAAAAAGGGCAAGAAAACTCTTCCTAGTAATTATCGTCCCACCTCACTTATATCCGTACTTTCGAAAATAATGGAAAAGACAGTCAACCTGAAACTGGTTAAATACCTCGAAGCCAATACGCTCATCTCTGACAAACAGTACGGGTTTCGTTCTAAAAGATCAACAGGGAATCTGCTGGCGTATGTCAGTCATATTTGGAACTCGAAAAATATGGCGAATCCAGATTTGTAGCCTTGGACAGCTCCAAGGCGCAAGGGTCTCGTCAGCAAACTTCTATATGGTCTTCGGAAGGCATTCTGCTATTGGCTGGAAAGCTTTTTGGAAGGCAGGTTACTGCATGTTGTGCACCGACTGATGCACAATGCCTATAAATGGCGACGTTTCCATCCCCAACACGGTTTCTCATTTTTATAAATGATTTAATAAATGTGACAAGAAATCCCATATACAGCTTTGCAGACGATAGTAGCTTGATGGCATCTTTGTCTACTGACAATCGCTTACCATACGCCTTGCCCGAGAACAGATTCACTCTATCAATAGTGATCTTGACACCATTACCAACTGGGGCCTTAAACAACTTAGTCAGATTCTAAAACTCAAGCAACAGTATTCTCAAATTAGAAATCTTCCACCGATGATAAACCAGTTTTAAGGATGTCGGCACAAAACCTTTCTATCAATCAATCAGTATATCTTCGTGGGGTGACCACATCGACCAACTCACTAAAACTGCTTCTCAAAAATTAGGTTTTCTATTTCATGCAAAAAGCTTCTTCACTTTTGAACAACTTTTTCTTCTTTATGAGGCTTAAATCAGACCATGTATGGAATACTGTTCCCACATCTGGAACGATGCTCCCAAACATTCATTGGCTGCTATACAAAGGAAAGCAATAAAAATGATCGATAATCCAACTATCATTGATTAATTGTAATCTCTCGAACATAGACGTAAGACGTAAGGTGGCCGTCTTGTAGTTATTCTATCGCTATTACGAGCCTATCGACGACATCGATAATTGAACTTCAATATGCGGGTGATAACGTCGTGATGCCCAATACAAAGGAAGATCCCAAGCAGGCATACAGGAGAATCGACCTAGAGGTCAACTTTAACAAGACGCAGATTCTGCACTAACCCGCACCGAGCACTAATCCCCAAGCCTCAATTTTTTTTTTTTTTTACAGATATGCGCACTCGCAAGGAAATGTCCTATCACGCTCGAGAAGCGGCAAGTGCGCGGAAATGTCGGTGTATGTTGGTCTTGAAACGGTTCAGGTTGTAACCTGCAGGGAAAACCGTCGCAGGGAGTTTATTCCACAGCGATGCTGTCCTCCAGAGATATGAATTCTGATATAATGAGGTTCTTGGTGCCTTTAGTTTGACAGTAAATTCATGGTTACCGTCTGTTTGACGGGTTCGCCTGGTAGGCGCTACTCTCGGTGGAATCATACGTGCCAACTCTTCATAGCATTTTCCGTGATAGTACCTGTAGAAGAGAGATAAATCGCCCACAGATCTGCGATGTTCGAGACCATCCAAGTTACGAGTAAGTGCGGGGTCATTGATCAGCTTGATAGCCCGTTTTTGCACGGTGTTCAAAAGCATTAAGGTATGTTTGGGTGCTGCACTCCATATATGTGAGCAGTACTCCATAGTTGGTCGAATCTGGGCTTTGTAGAGTGTCAGCAATTGGCTTGGTGTGTACAGATGTCTTGTACGAAATAGCACCCCCAGCTTTTGGGACGCCCTTTCAGCAATATCTGCCTCGTGACTGTGCCAAGACATGTTGGTCTCTGCAGTAACCCCCAAGATGTTCAACTGACTCTGTAATAATGTGACAGCACTTCCAGATAGCATGATGTTTCGCTCACCGGTGCTGGTCTTTTTTGAAAACAGAGCTGCTTGGGTTTTCTGCGCGTTGAACTGTACAAGGTTTTTGTTACCCCAGTCCTCTATTATCTCCAGGTCGTTATTTATCTGCGATATTTGAGTTAGTCTAAGATGATGGAATTCACGTGCGGAAAGACCTGTGGGTGGTATGACTGAGGAGACTTCATTGCCATCGTCTGCAAAGCAATAAAGTGGATTTACTGTTTTATCTATGAGGTCATTTATGTAAATCAGAAAAAGAGTTGGCGAAAGGATTGCTCCCTGTGGCACACCAGCATTTATTTGGTAAGAGTTGGAGTTCTGGCCATCCAGTGCAACATAAATGGATCTGTCCTTTAGGTAACTTTCAAACCAAGTGCAAAGTTTCGGCGATAATCCCATTGCTTTGAGCTTGTTGAGCAGATTTTCATGCCAAACTTTGTCGAATGCTTTAGATATATCTAAGGCAATAATTGTTCTTGTTTCACCCCGCAACTCAATCGCTTTTTGCCATAAGTGAGTGACGTATGTGAGTAAATCGCCAGTTGACCTATATTTTCGAAATCCGTATTGCTTATCGTTGATAATTTTGTACTTTTCCAAGTACTTGGTTAGGTGATTGTTCACAACTCTTTCCATTACTTTTGATATCACCGGAAGTAGAGCAATTGGTCTATAGTTTAACGGATCTGTCTTTTTTCCTTTCTTTGGAATGGGTTGTACTGCGGCAGACTTCCATGATGATGGATATACTCCTTGCCTGTAAGACAAATTGAATAATTTTGCGAAAGTTGGGGTGAGTTCGTTGGCGCAATTTTTGAGTACTATTGCGGGAATGCCATCCGGACCCATTGCTTTGTTTGTATCTAGCTTTTTAAGGGATTTTCGTATTTCTCTGTGACAAAAGGGTACCTCTGGCATACTATGGGAAACCCTTTTAATGAACGGTGGAGTTTTTCCGTCTGGCACTGTTAGGTTGGAGTTGGAAGAAAACATTTGGGCCAGCATATTGGCTTTTTCCTCTGATGTTGTGGCTAAGTGATTATTTTTATCTGTAAGTGGTGGTATGGATGACTTGGTGAAGTTAGATCCAACAGCTTTTGCAAGAGACCAAAAGAACCTAGAACTACTTGGACAATTCAGCAACCTGTTTTTTATTCTTTGATTGTATGTTTCTTTAGCGGAGTCAATAGTAATTTTGCAACTATTTCTGGCTTCTATAAATTCTGTGTGGTTTTGAGCGGTTTGTTGTCGTTTCCAAAGGTTATATGCTCTGTGTTTTTTCTGTACAGCCGTTTGACACTGGCTGTTGAACCAAGGTTTTGCATTAGCTCTACGTTTAGTTGTATGTGGGATATATGCATCCATTCCAGATAAGATTATTTGTGTTATTTCATTACAGCAAATAGTGGGATCAGCTGTTTTAAAGCAAACCTCTTGCCATGGAAAATGCAGGTAAAACTATTTTAGGTCATTCCATTTTGCCGATTTATAGTGCCACATTTTACGAGGAAGTGGTTGTTGGCTTGGTGGGATGAGCATTTCGCACTTTGTTATTATAAGTTTATGATCGGACGAACCAAGTGGAGCATCTACTTGAATTGTGTACGAGTCAGGATTTGTGGTTAGGAACAAGTCTAAAAGCGCTGCAAATTCGCCCCTTTCTGAGATACGGGTAGGTTCATCGACAAGCTGCGTTAGACCACAACTTATGGCAAAAGCTTCTGCTTCTCTGCCTTCGTTATCTGTTTTGTTGTGTGTGGTGTTTCAGCCAGGGTATATTGTGGACGTTGAAATCGCCTAAAAAGACAATTTCCGCCTGTGGATAGTTTGACTGTATACTATCACAGCTTTCGGATAAAGTCGCGAAAAAGTTTTGGTACTCGGTGTTAGATGGCGGTCGGTAGAGGCAGCAGATAAACTTGGTCGATGACTTTGAGGTGAATTTTAACCATATGATATCAAGGTTCGCTGGTTCTAGCTTCTCCTCTCGATGACATGAAAGGTCATTTTTAATGTACACACAGATCCCAAAATTATGTCGAAATCGGTGGTGTAGGTCATAGCCGGGATAAAGATAGTTCACAATAGGTGTTGCAGAACTGATTTTAGTTTCAGTGAGAACAAGGATGTCAGGTCTTTGTTCTTCAAGATGTTGGTGAACTGAATTCATATTTGTACTTATTCCTCTTATATTGCTAAAATCAATTCTGAGTTGAGTTTTTGATCTTCTCTTTATATCTTTGCATGAAGGACCCCCAGGATCACCCGACGCCCGGAGATCCGAGTGGTCGGGTATTTTACCTCCGGAAATACCGGAAAATATAACTACTATAAATAATTATTTTTTGCAGAACGTAGAACACTACCCATAACTTGGGAGAGAACACTACCCATAACTTGGGAGCTATCTAACAGCAAATGCAACCATTGACGCTGAAATCTAACATCGCTTGAAGTGTGCTAGCATATCGTTCGCCAAATGCGCCAAGTAGCCAACGACGGACTACAAACCTAAAAAGACAGCGACGCAAACACGAGACCGAAAAGAAGGACCGCAGGAAGTAGCGAGAGAACAGAGGAAGAGGCAATGCTGCTAGAGACTGGGTATGCCAAGACTGTGGCAGAGTGTGCGACTCCAGAATTGGTTTATTTAGCCAGCCCCTTAGGTAGAATAGACCTTTTCTTTTGTGAGCGGACAAAACTCTTCACAAAGTTTCTTCAAAATAACGGTATGAAAGGACCAATGAAAAGGACATAAAAGTGTTTCTTGCTTAGTGGGTTGCTGCTGCTATTAAAATACTTCTCGGAATTGAATTTTTTTGCTAGAAAAATGCTCAGCTGAATATTTTGTTTGTTTGATATTTGGCATAAACTACTAAGCTAAGTAATGTTATTCAGCGCATTTAGTCTAATCAAATATGAACAATACCTATACAGTATATCCCGCTTTTCATGAATATACCTCGATATCGCATTAATAATAACTAAGATATCGGGGTGTATTCATGAAAAGCGGGACACACTGTATAGTCTGTATATTATGTACATTTTTGAATGAAGTGACAATGCAAATATAGCTAGCACATGGTATATGTATTTAACAATATTTTAACAGACAGTTCTTTTAATAAATAATTTCAAACGATCGACCAATGTTGGAACTGCAAAACAACAAAATGCACTATCGAAATTGTCACATGTGTCGCGTTTGGCGGAGTTAGGTGTTAAAAATTTAATAGGCCCGAGAATTATTGTTTCAATTTGGTAATGTTTTAATTGTCGATGAAGCTAATATTAACATTAAATGTTTTTTGAGATTATGAATTGCACATATTGTTTCGTATAATTGAATATAAACTGATATATAGAGAATCTATTTACCGAACCGGTGGTAAATACATTTTCCATTCAATTTTCATTTGTTCGTTCCTATGGTTTGCGAAACCCTAAAAATGTATTTTTATCGACAAGCTATCTATTGTAGTGTGACTCTTCAATAATCTTTTCCGGTGTAATGTATCATGTATTCGTATCCTAAAAAAACAGTTTTTTTTTTTGCATGCAATCATGAACATTTTAAACTTTGACTACTTTAAATCAGGTAGGTGCTTTTTTTGTATGTACCTAAATTTCAAATACGCGAATAATTAATTTTGTCTGACAAAGTTTCCTCCGTGGATATTATGCAAATCCAATGTTACTCCGAAAAAGGCGCGCATGAAATGTGTCTATTAATTTTATGACTTTCTGTCAATACCTGCGCCTGTATTTTTTATTAGCTAAAACATTACACAATTCGTGGGAATCGGTAAAACAAATATACTATTTACAATTCTTCACTAAAATTTTATATGTCTTCTTCTGCTAAGTGTCATCCTTGACTTTTGTTTGGCTTAAGACAACATTCTTGCTGGCTTCCGATTTGTTCTTCTTTGCTTGCACTGTTATTATCATTGACGTAGATTAATTCTTTTTTTTTTTTCAAATACTTTACCTTCTATCTAATCCAGCATCTTTATTTTTTTTCAATTGGTCGTTAGCTTTTTCAGCCTCTTGGTGGTAAGAAAACGCCACTCAGAATAAGCAATACCAGCAATAAGATATTGTGCATTAATTCCGAGTTTGAACCATAAACAGAAGAAGTAATAAATCCATTGTATAGCATTTCACAGATCATTACACGAACGTTAAACAAAAATATTTCATATGCACATTTCAATAAAGAATATGAAATGTCGAGCCAAAGAGATGTAATTTATAAGTTAACGGTCATGGGACAGAAAGAGACGTATTTATGGGTGTCCATAAGTTGGTTTGGAAAAAAAAAACTAGTACTAAAAATTCGTAATACGGAAAATTGCAAGTTTGAAAACTGAGTCGTGGAAATATTTTGCCCGACTTTCTCTTATTGAAAGTGCAAATTAAATTTGATTTTATTGCCGCTACTAAAAGCCGGTTAATTTGAGCTTATCCATATCGGCCTACCCTTGGCATTATCTGTAAAAGTGCCTAAACCTACATATACGAAATTTTCCACAAACAATATTTATAATTCCCGATCAACATTGAAAAACTAGGTACAATAAAATTAATGTGTAAGCTCAATATTGAAGAGCTATTTTAATAGCTCTAACAGCGTAACATTTTAAATACACATATTTTATAAAGCTTGAAATTCGTAAATCTCGAGAGCGCCGCGTCGAGCTGTGAGAGCTTTCAAAAGAAATGAGGTAAACATCCGGCGAGTATGAAAATTAAATTTAACAAAATTGCCTGAAATCAAGCATAACCAATCAATAAATGGCAATTGAAGTGTGAAATTTAGTACTGATTAGATACGATGCAAGGATTTCCAACGTATTACAGGACGGCCAAATTTAAGAAATTCACGCTTGTAATATAGATGTTATCATACTTCATATGGTAAGATGTCTGAAGTAGGGTTGCCAGCCGTCCCAAAACACATTGAATAAACAGGAAAATCAAACTAGAGTAGGTACTTTGAGCGAATATATTTAATATAATTTTAGCAGAGGGCTTTCGGCCTCTCGGCCATCCTTAGTGCTAACTGAGCGGTGAGGTTTAATACAGCAGAAGCAACAACAAATTTTGAGAGAAGGTTCTAAGTACTCACTTGTCAGTTAAAGTGCACAGGAAACAAAAATTGTAAATAGTAAAATTTTGAGAAAATATAAAAAAAATTAAAACGACTACACATTAAAAATTGTGACGGACTAACATATTAAAAATTCCAATGTATTGAGAAGGAAGGAAGGGTTGAAGGCAAAAAATTCCAAAAAATTCTACAGATTTCCAAAACATTCCAAAAAATGCCAAGGAATTCCATTTTGTAATTTTTTGGCATTTTTTTGTTAATTTTTCTTTCTTCTTCTTTCTTCCTTATTTTTCTTTTTTTTTTTTAATTTTTGAAGTGAAACTTCTTGAGCGGCGGCCTGATACCTATTTGGACGAGAATGGAGAGTGATTTGAAAGACGCGTCAAGTTTTGTTACACGAAAGAGAAGAAAGATATTACGTAGAAAGACGCAAAAAGACAGCCAATGACAATAACTGCCGACAAACGATTGACACAAACCAAGGATTATAAGCAAAGAGGATTGCCTATTATTGTCAAGCGTCGATACCCATGTGTCGTCACTACAGATGCGCATTGCGCGTCTCCATTTTGTGTGATCCTTTGTTTTTACCCCGTTTCAAACGCTAAGTTTAAAAGGTGTATGAGGGGGGGGGGGAATAGTTTTTAAGAAGTTTCACTTCTACCGCGTGTACGGTGCTGCACATGTTTTTTTTTATCAAGAAATTAATTTATGTATGGGACTGAAATATATTTTTTATTTTGAAGTATGTTTGGAAATATTTCTTTCTTAAGTTTTATTTCGTTGATCACGGTTTTAATCAAGTTGGGTTCATAATTGTTGTTGAATCTGTTGAAGAGTTTTTAATTCTTCAAGAGAAGACTCGCTCCCTGGGCGTCACAGTTGAGGGAACAGAGGTAATCGTCCTCGTACCCATACCAGTGTAGTATTTCCATATTGACATTGATAATTATGAACTTGGATTCAAGATAATCCATGAAGATGTCAACTAAAAAAGGCGAGAAGCAGCTACCTATGGCCAGGCCATCTGGTCGCTGATAGAATTTATTTTGAACACAGAAAAATTCTGTGAAAGGCAAAGATTCGGGAGAGAACACTGGTAGCACTAGACACTGTGGTAAAAATATTGAAGACATCAAAGGAAACTAACATGGTAGTTGGAGGAAGACAAATTTGTTCGCTAACTCTATGGAATTTTAAGGCAAAACCTGTGAAGCTCGCTATTAGTAAGGGAACTGGGGTGTTAGTGAAGGCCGGAAGGCCGGAAGGCCGAAAGCGTTCTGCTAAAATTATATAAAATATATTTGCTCGCAGTACTCTAGTTTGATTTTCCTGATTCTTCGACGAGCAACACAGCCACTCACTCGACATTAAATAAATTCCACGCTCTGCGGCAATATGAAAAATCGAGTGCCTGAATTACAAATGAAGCTTAACAACTGTCACATGTCAATTTGATAATAATCGGTTTTTTATTGGCAATTTTCAGTTTTCGCCTTTGTTAGTTAATGGAACGGTACATAGTTTTTTTGAAGTTAATGAACTCGGGTTGTGGAAATAATCGCTTTCTGCACTCGATATACAAAATTTTGCCATCCATGACTAGACTCTTTTGAACTCGTTTCATTGCAGAAAAGAATGAGCCAAAGTTCAACGCATAGTAGGTAATATGATAATTGTTTGACGTACTGATTTAGGAAGTATTTTCATATTCCTACATGAAAAACGTATTTTTGCAACAATATCACTACTTCAATATGATGCTTTCATAGATTTTTCAAAAATGTTTTATCAAAAACCGGACAAAATTCCCTGGCTCTCCCCTACTGAAGAACAAAGCAAGAAAAGCCACTTCAATTTCTCATACGTTTTTATTATTCTTTGGACCTTCAAAGATTATCAACCAAGCCAAGCCATTATATCCCATAATAACTAATCTGTTATTCTTGTAACTTATTTTCAAGCAACAAACCAGTTTTAATTGTTTCATGGATTACATGGCGAAAATCGAAATAAAGCTGCATTTTTCAAGTTGAATGCTTATCAAAGGCTTTATCGTAATTTCCAGACAGCCTCATTAAAACTGGCCCACACATTTTATAGCACCGGCATTGTTGATAGGGAATTGCATTAGTATAGCAAAGGAACTACATAAGGAGATATAACTAGATTATATACCACGTTCGGAAATTAAATTTTAATTAATCCTACCTTTCTTCGAGTACCTACCTTTGTATTAGTACTAAAACGGCTCATATGATGTGGAGGGAAAGTAATGTAATCCATTAAAATAATTAACTGATGTATGGAATAGCGTTGAACTTAATGATCGGCTTCCTGGAATTAGGAAAAATGTCGGAAAAACCTTCATGTATCAAGGAAATTATCGCTTTTCATGGAAATATACTAGTTAAGGCAAATCAGTGTCATACGATGAAGCCAGGAAATTGTTCTGTTTTTGATGGACATTTTAATAGTTTATGCTTACTTCCAAGAAATAACGATAAACTAAATTCCAGACATGAATAATCAAATAATGATTGGTTTTATCCAATTTCAAATACACTCCAATGTAAGGAAATATAATATCGGGTCTTCAAAAAAAAACAATTAATAATTGCTATGTTTTTTCAAACGTATGTCTTAGCATAATTTTCCTTCAATTTTGTAATGAACTTAAATGTCAAAATGTCATGTCAAAAAACCTGACCAATAATGCGACGTACGTTTTTGTAATCAAAGCAATCTTCGATTGGTTTTTTTTTTTTTGAAGACCCGATATCAAAATTCCTGAAATATGTTCTGTCAAAGTACAATGTACAATTCTTTTATATCCTAATGAATAAAATTTTGGTATGAAATTGTTATAAAATGAATTAGGTAAGTATAGTAAGTGAGGATTCTTTTGTTTATTAACGGAGGCAATATATTCGCTAAATTATTGAGACTTCATATAAAAATAAAATGATACATAAACTCTGAGGATAATGATAACTTATAGGTTTTATGTCATGCCTGGAGATAATAAACAAAACATAAAAATGTTGATGAATTACTTAGAAAAAAATATCATCAGGACAGAACAGAGGGACCAAAACGAGCTATTTTTACTAGGAATAATAAAACAGGCAAACAATAGTCACAATAGTGAAATGCAAAAATAAAAACATTTCCAGTTTATTTTAAATACACTTTTTTGAAGCTGGTATGCAACAGTTTTGGATACCTACCCACGATCTTACAACGTACGTATGACCAGTATTGAGAGAACTTTTTCAAATCTAGAATTGAATCAAGATATATCACTTTTAGTAGAACATCTTAAGGGCTTGACTATTAAGGATCACAAAGCTTTGGTAGTTGAATAGTTTAAAGTTGGCGAACTCAAATTTGTACGTACTTTTTTTTGGAGAGTTTTGCTCTACATCATAATTTGAAGTTTGGATCAGCCAAGGTGAGGTCACTATAGGTGACATCACGCCATTTATTCTCCTGAAAATTGGCGGAAAATCGAAGAGTTCTAGAAAAAATCTCTATAGCAAATATCTGAGAAGCTTCAGAAGTTGATATTTTTCTAGCTAGACAAACGAGCAATGCACTTGTTGAAGGTGTTTTTTTGGAGTGAAAACTTCTTAAGGCGCGTTCAGGACAATTTTTTTCTAGGTCGTGAATAAGATTAAGACGTCACGCCCGAATAGGTAACGCTCATTCTGGTACAGTCGGAGTTAGCCAAACGAGAGAGAGAAAAAAAGAGAGAGAAACAGTGGGGAGCGCGATCAGGATTCAATCGAGACTCCCCATAGAACAAATTTCGGCGACGTTGCCGATATTTTTGGCAAAAATTTGCCAGATCAAAAGTAACTAAAATAAAAAAGAAAGTAGAGAACAATTTAGTCTTTAACCTAATTTCCAGTAATAAGGCAATCCAACAACCTGGCAAAAAATATTCAATATGGCGGTAATGGTCCAATACCTGTGATGGTTGTTTCTTTATAACCTATGTTTTATTGAGTTTTTGAACTGAAGTGAAAGCTTCTCATGCGTGCTTAGCACTTTTTTGTGGGTACTGATTGAAAGTGACCTGTCAGATGACGATCAGTCAGAGCAAGATTTACCAGAGTAGGTGATTTATACATAATTATGATTGTGTACCATTGTTTACTTTGTGAATATGTATAGAAGAAAAAAAAATACTTGTATTTGTTTGGCAAGATTAAAAATTTCGCCTTGTTGAAGTTATCACTTCTGTTGTGTGGTCTTTGAGTACTTATGCTATGTTCATTCGGAATCGTTCGTTTATTGTATCTATATGTAGGGAAGGCAAATCTAAACCGTTTGTTAATTCTGTTCAGATCTGTTGGACATAAATCTGTTTGCTCGGAGTATTTAGACCGACAAGAGAGATTAATCCACGAATGTGAGGTTATGTCGTAATATCGTAGTGTCAACGTCAATCGTGTTTATTTCTTGTAAAAAATAAATAATTTTAGTACTTAATCCGGCGCTATCCTGCAAAAATGCTCCAGGTCGAGTCTCTAATTTACTTGCGGAATATCCAATTCAATCTTCTACATTTTTGCTGCTCACACCATGAAGCTTTTATACAAAATCTACAAAAATTGCTGAAACTATTCGAAAGCGCTTCTTGAACTCTTAGAAAAACGTGGCATAATTTTTTCTTAGTGATGCCGCGAGACTCGAGACTGGTCTCGTCTCGTCTCGTTTCGACTTTTCGAGACGAGACTGGCTTTTGGTCTCGTCTCGTGAAGTCTCGACGAGACGAGACCAGAGCTGGCGAGAGTCTCGTGTAGTCTCGAGTCTCGACATTATAAGTAAAAATTTTCTTCCATAGCTTTATTATTGGACTATTCTGGGTTATTTGAATATGAAATCAGTAAATTTTAATACTAACAATTGATTTATCTTTCTTTACCTTGATTGCGCGCGCAACTCGTGGGTTACAGGTGAGCGTCCAATGAGAAGCGAGTTTGTTACGGGCTTCCGTCATATTCTGAATAAAAACCTTAAATACAGAGTGTCCGAAAAATAGCGTAAAAGCTCTCCACGTAGTAGGGGAGAAACCCTAGAAAAATAATTTAAAAAATCCTTCTCCAGCAATATTCTTGGTAATATGAAGAAGTAAATGTGGAAATTCACCTTCGAATTCTACAGGTAATTACATAAGTATTTAATTTAATTCTCTGACACATTGTCAACGGGATATTTTCAGTGTTGCCAATTTTAATAAATATTAAAATGCAAATAACTTTATCAAAAATGCCACTAGATTTTTAAAACTATTTTTCTAGGATTCCTGGAAGGGTCCTCCACCACGTAGTGAAGAGCTTTTACGCTATTTCTTGGACACCCTGTATAACTCGAGACCAGACGAGACCACTCGAGACGAGACGAGACTTTGGTACTCGAGACCGAGACTAAGTCACGGTCTCGTCTCGAGATGTCGAGACGAGACGAGACCAACCTTAAGTCTCGTCTAGTCTCGTCTCGCGGCACCACTATTTTTTCTGCATAGCCCTCGACCTTTGCAGCTTTTTTTTCTCGTCGTCGTCATCATCAAATATCATTTGATGACCATGCATATAGCTACCAAAAGTTCCTAAGAGTTCAAAGATAGACATAGCCGTAAACAATGAAAGAGAAACACTTCAAAATACCAAAAGAACGAAAAACAGCAAGCAAAAAAATCCTAAACGAAAAGCGCCGGTAAAATCGAGGTTAGAAGTTTGGTGGGGCCGCGTGCTCAGACTAATTAGGCATTCCAGGTCACGTGACTTTTGACAGGTCCGCCATATTAGCTGAGGGGCAAACAAAGCCTATAGATCATTGTTTACAATGTTTTTTGACTTTGTGCTTTGGAATTTTTGCGTTTTTTGATTTATTCAATAAATTTTAAGTTGTTTTTAGTTTTTGTGAATGAATGGAATGAATGAATGAATCTTTATTTACAGACATGCCACTTTACATTTCAATTCAACAATAGTAAACAAACTGTATTAACAAAAATAATGCTTAAGAATCTAAATTGTTTAAAAAATAAAAAAGTTTGATACTAACAACCTTACAAATAAACTTTAGCAAAATAAATTTGTGGTAGAATGAATCCTCAAACGTTTTGACTGTTTTGATCGGTGCACAGATCTGGCATGTAGCTTAGCTTACTGGCTTGTTCATTCTGGGCTTTTATCAATTATCGTCCCACATAACAAAATTGCATCCTTAGAATGTATTAAGCATGTTCTTTTTTTAGGAGGAATGTTCGCCAAAACCATTGCGAATGTCCTGAGAAAAGATTGTAGAAATACTGTTTGCAATACCCAAGAACTTCCTGGGAAATCCATTAGGATATTCCTAGAATATACCTATGAGATTCTTAGTACGTCCTGAAAAGAATATTCCTGTTTGATTCTAAAAATATGCTCGAAACGTACCTATATTCTCACATTCAAAGAATGTTTCTATGACATTATAGTTATGTTCTCAAGAGAATATTATACCAATATGCTTGAAATATTCTTAGAATATATCTACATATATCATTCTCAATATGCATCCTAGACATAACATTCTTGTTTGATTCTAAGGATATACTTGGAATGTTAATTTTCGCTTCCAAATAATACTCGTTTCAGCCCTTTCATATTAAAGGCAGTGAAAGAGTTGTTGGAAAACTTCTCTAGAAAACACGAGTATTTAACCAAAGCTCCGGTTTCGAGCTTGTTATGCTCTCGTCGAAGCACGCCAACTGAGAGAAACAGGTTCCAAGGTGATTCAAATGCGAGGCAAGATGTAGATCTTTAATAGCGCGTCGCTCCCTCTCTTGGAAGTCATACAAAGCAAAAGAAAAAGAATATACCTATAATATTCTTAGTAGGTTCTAGATAGAGCATTATTGTTTAATTGTATAATTAGGATTTTTGAGTAGGTACTTTAGATAATTAGGTGGACAATATGAAAATATTCTTATCATGGTTACCTACCTACATAAACTTCTCAGCACAACTTGGTAGGTATATTCTTAATACTTGATAGAGATATTAGCTTAAAGAACATTTTTTAGGGTACATTATAATAATGTTCGTATGAGAATATTCAAAGAATGTTATATAAAGTAGGTTCTTAGCACAATCTTTCAGGTAGGTGCATGGAAGCAACATTCCTAGTACATAAATAGAACGTTCAAAAATGAATATTTCAATCGAAACAATCTTAGAATATTCATTGAACATTCCTAAAAGAACATTCCAAAAAGTACTTTGAGGAAATATTCTGAGAATATGAATGTTCTTTCACTGTTATGTGGGGTAGTATATCCTACATTTGTACTGGGGACCCAATCCGGATTGTTTGTATCCTTAAATTCTGCTGGACTACCTAAAAGGTATTAAAAGTTACCTACTTGCAGAAACATAAACAACTTTTTTGATATAGGTACCGAGATGAAGTGTTTTTGTATTTTAACAACAAGACAGTCATAAAACTTACCATTAACAAAATGTTTCGAACAAATTCGAGCATTTTCAACAACGTTACAGTCAAATCTCCCCTTTTGAGGCATTTAATTCACATACTCGGTTATTTTTTTGATAGCTCGTTTATGCGATCCCCTTGATCCTTAAATGCTGCTGGAATCCTAAAAAACCTCACTTTATCCCTTTCAGCTCTATTGGAGCACCCAAAAACGCCACAAAACGAAGGCATCTTCACAAAATAATACTTCAAAAATTCTCGGTTTGCATTGAAAATAACATAAATCAGGTTATGTTTGGCTTTTGTTTGCCCCTCAGCTAAAATGGCGGATCGGTTATGACGTCAACCTGGAATGCCTAATTTGTGATCACCTGTCCAAGAAAGAAAGTTGTTTTATTTTGCATTGAAGATCTACTAAACATTATAACTTATCTGAAACCAACGCCCTGAACCTATGCGGTAACAGCTTTTAGTCTATGAAGCTTTTAAGGTAACCTCATGTAAGTCCTTCCATATTGCATTTATAACTTCTCCATAAGATCATTTCCTTGTATAATAACTAATGACATCTTATCTATCTTGACAAAGTTAACCGACAAATAACAATAAAATTAGCATAAATTAATAACTTAAATGTAGAGTGTCTGTTTTATCGATAACAATTCGCCGCAATAAAATTATCCCACCCACGACACCCTTTTCAATCGACTATAAAACACATTATTATTCGGATTTTTTTTGAGGAAGAATCGCTGAGACTGACTGACTGACATACTTTTATGGGATACACTAAACATAAACATACCCGGCACATAAAATCTTGCATGTACACCAAAAGAAATGCTAGACTTTTTTTTACTCGGTCGTTAAGTAAGAAAGCAAAACAATTGCTTATAAAATTGAGATGTTTATATTTTTTGATTGGCCATTAGATTTTATAGAGTGATTAAACAGCAAGAAGCTTGACCATCATGCTGGTTTCAAGGACGTTGCAGAGTTCAACAAGATTTTCAATACCAATATTTTATTTTTACAGCCTCACAGGTGTAACAGAAAATTTCTGACGTCAAAATGGGACATCACAAAAGTCTGCTTATTATTTGGTTCAATATTTTCGTATTTAAATCGACCTAAATAATCAAATAAATCTCCAGTCTCAGCAGATTTGCGTATATGGCTAGGCAGCCAATAAGTCATAAAGCCTATGCATTTGTGCCTCCTACTTAAGTTATTGCTATCTTGCTTCGCGTTTATTCTTTCTTTTGGCGCCTCTACGAGACCACATGTCCTACATTTGCACCTGTAATTCAAAAATGTGCCCACCGAATTTTCCACAATTTTGCCAAGAGGTTCATATTTTAGGCAATGGCCCTACCTGAAACTTTGATCGATTTACGTTAATTGAAGTTTGGTATTTTTTTAATTTTCCTACATATCCTCGGGCAAGACGGATCGGTGTGTTGCCAAATCAAATTTGAAACTTGCGGTTGTTTGTGGTTTTGTAAAAGTCAGTCACAACTCGTAATTTTGATCAAACACTATGATAGTAATTTACATACGTATTGCAAATATTAGGACACGTGGGACATCTGTTTTTGTAGATAACTATTTCATCGATATATTAGCACTCTTTTTGTTGATTCTTGATCAACTCTTCTCACAATGCTGATTTCATACCCTGTCTCCTTCTTTAACCATCTCAGTGTGCAGGCATTCACCTGCTTTGTTTTTCGCAATTCATATTGATTAGTCTTTTAGATGAACATTACCTGTAGCATGATAGTGGCATGAAAATCATTCGACTCAATTTATTTGACTTGAATCTAACAATTTTCCAGCACCCAAGATTTGGACTTTTCTTGCATCATAATTATCAAAATATGATTTTTAATGAAAACAATAAACAGCGGCAATACCGCATGCTGCTAGCAGGACAAAGCAGGAACCATGGGGCAGAGAGAATGGTTCAACTACACTACACACGTCGAGGTTTTTGCCGCCGACGTACGTTTCTCTCTGTTAATTATTTGATGCGTGGGCTAAAGACGAAAGTAAAGAAATTTTAGGCCTTTTCTCCAATCTTACCATGAAGAATGTCAGCCAATGCGTCGATATCTGCTGCATATGCTATAGATAGCCATCTTTAATTACTTGAGTAGGTACTTAGTGGTTTCTTAATGGGTCCTTAAATGAAACTGCGTATAAAATAGTAAAGAAAAATATTGTACCGTTGGTAACCACAATACCGCAAAATGCTTTGTACAAAGGGACGGCGAGAAGAAAGGATTTTGCTAGAATCTTTAGATCTATCTATATCATCTATTCTAAAACAAATATAGTTTATGATAGTGAAGAAGTTCCAAGAATAAAAATAGCTCACAATTATATTATAATATATTATTATAATTTCCGAATACGGTCGCTTTAAAATAACCTTATTGTAGAAACGGCCTAAGAACGCTTAATATATCATAACAAATCTGTCGCTTGCAGAGACCGGACCGAACCGAATTACTTTTCACACCTCTTGGTGTTAAAATGCTTTATTTGTTTATATGGCGATTTTTTTTATTTTTTTTGTGATGAATATTTATTCTTATTCTTGGCTCGATAGTTTCCAGAGTACCAAAGACAGCAAAGTCAAAAGACACTGGCAAACTCATAATGAATCCTTCCTGGCACAGCTAATAGTATTTAAAACTAATAAAGGATGCAGCAGTGTTCACATAACTTTCATCGCCGTTTACTTGAAAAACGATTCATGGGCTTGACCAGAAGATTTCACCATTTTAATTGCGATTTCAAGACCTCATGACGCCACTACGGGAGTCAAGAAAGGAGTTTTGATTCCTACCATGTTGCTTTTGCAGCAACGTTAATGGATCCGACATTAAAAGCCCTCTAGCTTTTCAGTTTTTTGAATGCTACTAGTGAAATAGTTGCCTAGCTACTCGAGAATGACTGTTTTTATATTAGTTCGTTTGAACACGTTAAGGTTGAATCGTTCAGGAAATTAGGTAGAAGGCAAGAAGTTCCAGAGGTGGATATAGTACGCCACCAAAAATAGGTACTATATTTAGAGGTCCTCGGGATAGCCAACTTTATCACATACATATGGGATGCCTGTGAGGTTCTTGTGGTTCTTGAATAACCTCTCCTAGCTGGAATCAGGCTGTATATTTTTCTATTCTCTGACCACCCTGTACATGCTATTTCAAGTTTCAATACTAATTTTTCAAGAAGCAGAAACTTTTATAAAGAATAACTTTTTTTCGTAAAATTGATAATAAAAAAGTTTCCCATATGCTGCGAACTTAATTGGACACACTGTATATTACACCCTATTTTTAGCAAAATTGAAACCCTGAGACAGAGCTGGACAAGGCCCTCAGTGAAAGGGCACTAAGCCCTAAGCCCTTTCTCAAAGTGCTTTCAATTTCAAGCACACATTCCTTTTTATTTTCAAAAGTGCTTCACAAGCACAAAGCCCTCAAAGTGATTTTAAAAGTGCTTGGGGTGCCTTAAAAAGTGCTTTGAAGCTCTTTAAAGGTTTTCAAAATGTTTATTGAGGAAAAGTGAAAAACAATCCAGTGATATAGTTAAATGGGTTACCTAATATAAATTAATTATTCATTTGAATAATTTGTTCATTCTTTTTTTTCAAATTCAATTCTAAGCCCAAATCCAAAACTTCCATTGTTAAGAGAGAAAAGAGATTGGACGGTTCTAGTTCAAATAATAGAAAAAAAACTTAAATCTTAGTACACCTAGCAACGCTAGTGAGCATTAAAAATAGAAGAGCTTACTTTCAATTTCCTCGGTTCATTTGACAAGAAAATCTTTATATTTTGTATTTTTTGCAAATCCCAATTATTACAATAATTGTAAATGGTAAATGGTAACCAAAATAATTGTAGGTATAAGCAATTTTATTTTTTGAAGGGTATCCTACCCTTACACAGTGTATAAATATCAATCAAGAAACTATTCCAATTCTCATTGAAAATAAAAAAAATCCGTCGTATTTCTGTAGGAGAAAAACAACAAGAACAAACTCGTCATTCGGTGGTATGCGGTAAGGATACCGACACAGAATACCTACATATCAGAATTAAGCGACAAAACACATCGATTCAAAGTTTTTAGGTGGGGGATAGGTTAAATGACGGTCAATTCAAATTCCTTTCAAAGTGCTTCAAGCCCTTTCAAAGTGCTTCAAGCTTCCAAAAGTGTTCAAGTCCTCTAAAAGTAATTGAAGCTCATTGAAAGGGTTTGAATTACTTTTTTCCAATTGCAAATTACCAAGCACTTTTCTGAAGTAATTGACTTTGCAAGCCCCAATTACAAATATATAAAAGGGCTTGGAGCACAGGGCTTTCAAGTCCTCAAAGTGCTTTAAGCACTGTGACAGGTACAAAACATTCAAGCCCTGCCCAGCTCTGCCCTGAGACCTTTAAAATTCAAATAAAAACTTATTTACCTAATTATAGACATTTATGAACCATTATAATTAAGTCGATTAGTGTGCTTTGGCTTATAAAACAGGAAACGCTTTCAAATGTATATTTTGGGACTCGATGCCAAGAGATATTCGGATGTTACATTTTATTTTAGGTCGGTCCCCAATGATTTATATTTTTCTCTGTGAATGTTCATTATTTACGGCTTATCAAAGAAGTTTAGACGAATTTAATCAGATAAAATAATAAACTAATATAAAATAGATGATAATAAAAAAAAAAGAATATCATTTATATTCAATCGACGGAATCCGCGTATCATCCGGAAAATATTAAAACCCTTAAAGTGAAAAATATTGCATTCTTTGAGTCATGAATATATTATTACTGTTCACATTACCATAACGTTTATTCCATAGCATCATCAATTACGAATCAATCGACCAATTGATATTGGAACATAAGAGTTTTTAACACATTGGAGAAATTAGATTGTATGAGTCCAATGTTTTATGGCAATAGAATCAAATTATGTGTTTTGTGAAGAAAATTTTGTTGCTTAGCAAACGTCTCAAAAATGGTCAAAAAGTGTTCCAAATTAAATACACAACCCAAAAACGTAACCGACCCAATCCTCATGGCAAACTTCTCTATTAACGTTGCGAGCGAAAATTTATAGTTCAATGTTTAGGCAATGTTTAACACAACGAACATTATGCGTACAGATACGTTCGTTCGTGTTTAACAGAAAAGGCGCGATTTTATCATCAGGAAGTCTTCAAGTTATGTTCAGTATTTTCACCTACTTTGGAATAATGAAAGAGAAATTAGGTTTTCCAATTGTTTCGTCGATTTTTTTATGTGTAACTTGGAAAAAGTAACAATTATTTGCTTGTAATTTATTTATCAAAATCTCACTTCTATGCTGTATTGAATTTGTTTCAAAAAAAATATACTCATCCTATTGGATCTGAATACATCGTTTTATCAGAATAATATGAAAAAAAATAATGGATTACTAGAAGAATCAACCTTGAGAAGGAAAAAAATCAAGCTTAAGCATCATAAATTTTATTTTTTTAATAGGTAGGCCAAAAAATTCAAATATTTAGGGCAACGTAGCACGCGAATGTTATCGAACTTCATCGCAAATGGAATAGTGTGTGAACCTGATAATACGTTAATAATTCATATGTATGCCGGTGTTAGCGGATTAATTACCCTAGGATAGGTATATTAGAATCTATTCTCTTCGCTTCGGAACCCCTTAATAATTATCATTGCATTTGCTTTCCACTTTGATCATTTTCATGTATAGAGTTCTGGTTAGTAAACTTCCCAAAATAGAAGAACGCGTTCTCTACGGTAATTTATTGAATTTTAGCAGTCAAATGTAATAAAATACATATTAATATTATAAATCAATCAAATTGGATAAAGAACAGTTAAGGGATTCATTTGTGTTGCAACTTCAAATATCAACAATAACTACACTTTGTTGTTGGTACTATCGCAAGAGTTGTCCACTATATTGAGACAATGTTGAGACTGATCCAACGACATACAAAAATGAAAAGAGTTTAAGCTGGATTTGGTGACAAAAATAGGAGTCAGACCAACTACCATTATGAGGATATAGAAAGTACTCAAAATTGTGCTAGACTACAAAGAACTCTCTCAAGGGGCCCGAAGACAACAATCAGTTCTCTCAAGAACGGCCTTGGTGAAGACATCAGGACCGGATAAGAGACGGCTAGGGACCTCCTAAGAACCCAGTTTACCAGCTCAATGATAGTTGATCAGACTCAGTGGACATGTAATGAGCCTAGGCTTCGCAGAGCGTCCAGGAACTACTGGCTGACCTTGAAGAAAGTAGTCAACTATGACAAAGTCAAATGGGCTATAGAAACGTTTGACCCGTACAATTCAACAGGGACAGATGGGATCTATCCCATAACGTTAAAGAACGGATACTCTGCAATATTCTAAGAAGTAGCCCAGCCTTTGGCTATATACTAAAGACTTGAAACACAATAGGGTAATGTAGGCAAAGCCTGGAAAAATAGGACAGGACACGGCAAAGTCCCTAAGACTCATTAGTGCTACGTCATTTGAGCTTAGGACAATGTAAAAACTTCTGGATACGCACATTAGGGAAGGTGTGATGGCAAGCCTACCACTACACCCAGACAAGTATGCATATCGGACTGGGATGTCAACAAAAACAGCGCTTTACCAGCTGGTCAGCATAATGGAGACCATATTGGAAAACAGGGAGGTGATACATGCTGGGCTCTTTTTTAGACATAGAGGGAGTTTTAGACAAACTTTCTTCGACTCAATAACCCGATCTCTCAAGTATAAATGAGTTGAGAACACCTGTTGTATGTGGATCAACTCCCATGCTAAGAGAGAGGATAGTAGAAATCACCGTCGCAGAGGAGACACTGGCGGCCCGAGTATACTGGGGATGGGGTATTATCTCCGCTCCTGTGGAATCTATTAGCGGACGATCTGCTTAAGGTGCTCACGGACGGAGGACACAGTGCCCTTGGATATACTGACGACATAATTATCATCTCACGGTGCAAATTCAACTCTACAGTTAGGGAGGGAGCGTATGCAAGATGCTTTAGACCGAACAACAAGATGGGTGGATAGAGAAATTCAGTTCAGCTCCAACAAGTCCAGCATCATGGCATTTACCCGAAGACGCAAAATACAAGACCTGAGACCACTTAGACAAAAAAAGGAAAGCATACAGATTTCGAGCGAGTTCAAGTACCGGGCGGTGACAGTGGACTCAAAACCTGGAATCAGCATCTGGAAAACACCACCAGAAAAGTGATAGCATCGCTCATGATAGCTAGACGCCTGCATAGAAAATTATGGGGCTTAACACCGGACATGCTATACTGGACATACAGTATAATGATCAAACTCATCTTGACATACGCCTCCCTGGTGTGGTGGCCAAAGACACAACAGGGAACTGCCATGCGCCATTTCAGCGAAATGTAAAGACTGGCTTCTCACCTCTGCACATTGTGGTAAGGATAGGTCTCTGTTTTTCAGGCAGTCTATGCCATACTGCAGTGCGCAGCCGTAGCCAACACGCGATCCTAATAATGTCCGACAGTCAAAAAGCACTGAAGGCCCTTTCGAGCCAGACAGTGTCATCAACACTAGTATAGAAATGCCAGGAAGAACTCAGAGCCCTGGCGGACCAAAATAAAGTTAAACTTATTGCCAAGACACAGGGGAATCGAAGGCAAAGAAAAAGCTAACGAACCCGCGAAAGAGAGAATCAGAGACAAAACTTATCGGGCCAGAGCAGGCTTTAGGGATACCAAAACGAATGACCAAAAGCTAAATCAAAGACCGAGTTCGTAAAGAACATCCGACACTACTGGACAGCTTCCAGGCAGAATCACGGTAGCGAGTTTATCGACCAACCATGCAGAAAAAGGGCCGCAGAACTGCCACTAATGACTAGGAGCTGATTAAGGACTATAATGGGCCTTATGACAGGCCACATACTAGTAAAGGTCCACCTGGAACAGGATGAACCTGTATGACGGAGACTTTAACTGCAGACTCTGCAATAAGGAACCCGAGACAACCAGACACATCTTGGTAAACGAACTGGTGTAATATGGAGGACACACCCTGCATGTTTAATATAATTAGTATTGTTAATAACGATTGTGCAGTAAATGATTATAAATTATATGTTTTGTTATACATATTCCTACACGCTCAGCACTGACCCTCTTAGACTAACAAAACATTGTAACACCTAGACACAGGAGAATATAGAATTATGTAGAACAGAGAGGTTGTTTTACTGAACCCTGATTCAGGAAACCCTAAATCTTTACATGTCGATCCAATCAGGATTCGAACCTGGAATCTTCTGATCCTAAATCTTTACACTGGATCGCAGAAGACACAACATTTTCGGGCCACCAAACGTAGTCCCGGAAACAATAATGAAATACCACCCAGTAGAAGACCCGATAACCTTGTACAGGACACCAAAATACTAGAGTGGTCGGAAGAAAGCAAATAGGCTAAGCACAATAAGCGTTCTCAGGCTTCAATGCTACATGGAGACAATAAGAGCTGAGAGACAGAAAAAAGAGGTCGTCAGATAGAATTGGGTCCAAAATATGATTTTATAATTTTTATTGAAACACATAATTATTAATAGCGGCAATTATTGAGACGTGTTAAAGTATCTAGATGATGCGAGATTCCCTGAAAAGAAATTCACGTGACGACAACAACTTATTGAGGAGATTGACGAAAATTTGTCAAGCCATGTAGATACTTTAAATAATTTAGCAAATGCGTTCTCAATTTGTCAAACGAACTACGAGGATGTAGGCGAACAAAAGCCGGCAAGATATATAGAGAACAAAATCGAGTATTTGATGTATGCCCATGGAACGGTCTATCCAGCGAATTTATTCCAGCAATATCGATATAGGACAGTATTAGATTTTTAATACCTCAGTGCTATAAATAAGGAAGGTGATGTGTTTTTGGAAAGGAAAATAAATTTGTTCGAGGGCTAATATCATAAATATTCGATATACTGGAGGAGATTTGGAAAGGAAAATATTTATTCTTTAGAAAAATTAATATGTGATTAAATAAGAAAATAATATAATTACCTACATATGTCTTCTCATTGGCCAGATGTTGATGGTGGTCTCATCTTGTCAAGTCACCCATGTGTAGTTTCAATAGTCAATTCAAAATAAAAATAATTTTCATTATAATTAATGGTATTGAATACCACACTGAATACTTTTCATAAGCTGCATACAATTTCCAAAATCAGAAAATGAAGATAATTTATGTTTGTCCCTTTTCTTGACTATCGACTCAACTTCGTGCTCATCATAAAATGAAATAAGTTCAAGAAAGAGCTTTTTTATTTAGTGGTCACCATTTTCTAACAGATTGCCTATCGCAGAGTCATTTCAGCTCCAAGTATAATGCTCTTATAAAATTCGGAGATTCTCGTTTCACGCTGGGTGATTCACAATGACAACATACTGTTAATAGATAGGTACTGTAATGAATTGCTTTGAAATTGCATGAATCATTACTCGAAAAAAAAATTAAATTTATAAAATTACTTTGACAAAAATTCTATACAGGACGCGAAAACAAATAAAAGGGCAATGTGAAATACGACAGCCCATATTGAACTTTGGAATTATCACAATTGTTATTAACCTGTCTAAAAAGCATATTTTTATAGATCTGCTTGAATAATAGGTAGTTAACTCCTAAAAATACATACGAAACCTCTAATAAGGAAATGGTTAAAAGTAAACGAAATCCTATTTATTTACAATGAAAAGAGACAATGAGCAATTTATAAATGCGATTGTTGAAAATGTCGCTATAGTAGCAGAAATGCATTGCTACTTGTGATACTTATCTATTAAGTATTCGCCTAGTAAAAGTTTAAATTAATGAATAAATTATTCAAATTAATCTTGTTAAAGATAGTCGTTTTATAGGGTTGTAAAGAGTTGTAGTCACTCAGCATGTGTCGCTAGATACCAAGCTACCGACTAGTTTGAACGATATATTGCTTGCTGCTTGAATATATCTTGCTTCTGATGTGAAATAGTTTTAATTCGTTGTTGATAAATTTTTCTTATCAGCTACTTATAATTTGCTGATGGAACTTCCAAACAACGAATCTGAAGGGTGTCTCAACAAGAACTTGAATTTCAAACCGCGCGCTATTTTTGCTTGTCAAGCCAAGCGTCAAGACGGCCATATTAGGCATGCGTTCTGTGAAAACATTGACATTCACTAAAATGCCGCGTTACACTCTTGAGGAACACGTTTATCAATTGTAAAAACTCATACAGAAATGGAAAAAACTTTACAGTGACAATGCGCAGATTACGTGAACATTTCGGCGTACATAATCGTCCGTCGGGGCATACTGTTGAAAATTTGATCAACAAATTTGAGCGGATATTTGCACTGAAAGACGACACATGGTAGGCTTCATCCAAGGAACATACACACTTACAGGATTGCTTATCGGCCTCGTTTTTGGTAATCTTCGCCATATAGGTGTGTCACCATTTCCAACGTCATAACTGAGTCGTCAGCTGTTTAAACAGCCTACGTCAAGACGAGAAATAACATGCTGCCTACGTCACAACTGGTAATTTGGCTTGGGGAGGAAAGGGGGAGATTTGTTACACATAGGCCTTATGAGGATAGGCCATCCTGAAGTAGTAGTGTGTATCATCCTTGGTCTTCGTCGTCTTGGAAGGTCTGCCGGGGACATCGCCGCCGTGAGAGCCAGTGTTACCAAACATCCAAGCACGTCCATTCGGCATCGCGGCGAGGAACTAAACATCAGTCGCAGTACGCTTCAACGAATTTTGAAAAATAATTTGCATTTTGTCTTGATTAAAAGCAACCAAAATGAATATTAAAAATTAAAATTTAGAAAAATCATGAAGATCAGCTACACCGAATTTTAATTAAGTAATATCCTTGTTGAACAAGGTTGGCTCGATAAGAAAGTGGGTTACTACTTTAGAAATTTAGTACAGTAAATTTTCCTCGACTACCTCTTCATGGTAGTAATGGTAAATACATTTTCGCAACAGCTGTGAAATTGTTATTTGACATTGTTAAAGGTGTATTACAGCAAAGTTCCGCATATGAATGACACAATCTTTGAGAAATATTGCCAGGCACAATAAGAAAACGAACGCGGTTTATGCTTAAGCACATTTATCCAAGAGGTTGGGATAGATAAATTCGAAGTATCATCTTAACGTGAACGTCATTACCATCTTGTGTTTCTGATGTCTTCATTCAACTGCATATAAATTTACATATTATACCGCCTTTCTTCGTTAACTTTGAAATTTAATATATTTTCGAGAATAATCATATTCTAGACCTAGCTATTTTATAAATGTTTTTATCTTAAAGCGGTTCATCATTTGAACTTTATTGCCAACACTTGACACAGTGATCCATTATGTTCCTAGGACCATAAAGATTTTTATGTGTGGGGTAATTTATTCGATTTTTTCTCGCTAGAGGCAGCAGCGTCAAGCAGCGCTATTATGTTCTGATAATTAATTTTGCGCATTCTTCTCGCTAGATGGCAGCGTCTACGACTAAGTTATCGAGCATAATACATTCATATAATTTGCCCTAATTTGTTCTTTTTAATTTTTTTTTTCAATATTTCAAATAAGATTATTGCAAAAATAAAAGTGGGACTAAATTAAGGACAACGTTTTTGAACTAAAAACGGGTGTTTAAATCTGTTTTGGATGTTTGACAGTTCAAGTAATATCCGATTTGGATCTAATCGGTTCATAATTTGTGGTCGGAAGTAGTTGGGATGGTTTTGGAACTATTAATTTTTGTTCTGTCGTTGAGGTCAGATTCATTCATACATTTCCATATTTATTTTGCTCGTATCTGTATTTTAGGTAGTTCTGTTAATATTATTTAGAAAGAAAGTGCTCCGCACACCAGGGCCGTGTCGCCATCTATTAGCAGTAAGTTATAGGAGTGACATTTTATCATTTTGACATTTAGTAAATAAGAAATCAAAAATAAAAAACAAACTCCTAAATTATAGTTGTGAGAGGTAATATTGCAGTCGCTTGAAGATACAATGTTGTATGCCATTCGGCCCGGAAGGTCTTTTTGAGCTGAGCTCGACGTTTGAACGCTGACGCGTAAAGAAGGCCTTCAAACGTCAAGTTCAGCACAAAAAGACCCACTTCTTGGCTTAATGACATAAATAACTATTATTGCTTAGACACAAACAGTAAGTAAGATATCTATGAGGATTTAATGAATCTTTTTGGCATCATAATATCATAATAACTGCCTTCTTATAATCATTATTGAACCCTCCGGCATAAAATTTATCATCTCTTAGGCCTTTTTGCCTATAACTGATGAGACCCAGAAAGGTCGAGGCTATCATAAAATCAATTGAACATTCAAAAGTGATGTTCACTCGCATAGTAGAACCAATTGAATACCAATTTACCAGCAGCAAATATTTCAGCAGTGGAAAATTTTGTTCAATACTGTCACAACTGCCCGCTTTACGGGGGTGTGTCATGGAGGGTTTGTAGCTTTGGTGGTTGATGGAGAGAAACTCGCTCAGGTTATATAAAAATATAGATATATATTTTCCTAAATATGCCCTTACATGTACGCTAATCCTATAAGATACATGATTAACCCTTCGAACACTGGGGTCTTTATAGGGAGCCACACGTCAATGCTGCTTGTAGATTAGTTTTTCGTTACCCTTATGCCTTGTCCAGAGGGGCGTTCCCAACGAGAGCTAATTGCACTGGACAACGATAAGGCTGAAGATACCCAGAGGGGCTTTCCCAACGAGAGGTACTTGCACTGGGGAGACTTAATTCCGGAGGAGCTTTTCCAACGAGAGGTACTTGCACTGGTTTAAGTCTGCCTTTGCTGCGGCTTGCAACGCAATTTATATCAATTTATTGCTGAATTGCAATAAACATCCGATCGAGTCGGCAATTAAATTAATGAGGTTGAATACAGGGTCCTCCTTTCCTGAGCAGCTAGTTGACAATACTCTGATCGTCATCTCCAAATTCACTATTTTCACTGCAATGTTTCGAAAAACACTTCTGTTTGTTTTATGCGGTCCGGGACAGTATCATTTTCCATGATATAGCTGAACATTTTATGAACATCTATAAAGGCGCTTGGAAAAAAAAGTAATTAATAATTTACCTATAGTTTAATGGCATTTATCGTCGTTAAAACGATATAAAAGTGTACGAATCGTGGAACTGCTCATAAAGGCGGATCATATCTGCGACCCCATATTCTTCATTGTGAGGACTAAGGACCGGTAAGATCTTAATAAAGGCTAACGGCCGCTGTGAGATACATATTCGGTGGCTAACATTAAAATTTGGTGAAATTTTCGTATATTCTCTAACGAAATTGTCAGGGATTTTCTGGCTAGTATAGGTACCTACCTCGGAATAATAGTATATTTCATTTATCTTCAATTCACGTTCATATTCATGCTATTCGTGCTTCCGCCATTGAATTGGTTGAAGTGAACTGACTGACTAATATGCTCCAAATAGCTGGTCCTCTGGGTCACCTAACCTTATACCGTGTGACATTTTTTTCAAAGGGACTCGGTGACAAATGTTGTTGGAGAGATGGTGAACAGTGATCGCTAAATGAAGTCACATAAATTTGGCTGTTTTCTCTACTTGCCTTGCGCTGCGGCATGGCGTGGAAAACTCTTCTAGCTTAGCCCTAAGGATCTCCACGTATTATTGGTCCCAGTTCGTGTTCCAGGGGTTCCTGAACTTACTGAGCCCAACTTTGGAATCAAGGTCCAACCTGAAGAGGATGTGTCTTTGATCCGATAGGGACGGTTCGTCAGACACTCTCCACTTGCTCATCATCGGGGCCATGGAGAATGAGCCCAATGTCAATCTATCACCTTTTGTTTACGCGAAGGGACAAAGGTCGGTGCACTGCCACGGTTCAGGATTTCATTGCCCCACACCATGTGGTGTGCGTTGGCATCAGTTGGAAGCCCCTTTTATAGAAAAGAGCCTAATCCTCTTATGCGACACTTACATGCCCAAGGTTCTTGTAGGAGATATATTATGTGTTTACCCCATAGCAATGCGACGATCTATCAGGGCGGTTGCTCCTTTGCTATGTTGCAAGAGATAAGGCCTCTTCATACATGGTTCATTTCTTTTTCCAGATCTTCAGAGCCATCTACTGGCTCTTCCGGGGCTGGATTAGGCGGCGAAATCAAATTAAATCAAATCGAAGAAGTCACGTAGAACAGTTATTAGTCCAAAACTTGAGCTACTTTTTTTTTGCTCTGAATTTGACAACGTTCAAAATATGATTGCTTCAAATGAGATTATATATTAATTATCATCATGTTCCAGGAAACACATATAGTAAATGAAATTTATAGGTTAAATATGATTATATGATGTATATATTTTTTTAAAAAACCATTATTGCAACGTTGAAATAAAACTTGTCTTTCTTTACAGTTTAGAGCACTTTTAGCACCTATTAGTTTCATACACTGTCAAAGTAAAAGAGCCGATTTTTACATAAATCATGTAGTTTACGATGTAAAATAGTTTGTCTTACGGCCATATCCACTGAATTTTATGACAAGCATACGCTTTTCATGGCACTTGGTTTTGCACTAATTCTTCAAACAATGCGAGAAACTATATTGGAATTTGGCATTGCTAACCAGAAGTCCGGTATAAAATTTTATGTTTCTCAAAGTCAAACACCTTTTTTTTTTCATAAATGGAAATAGAATAAACAAAACTATCATTTTTACTGGCAAGTTGTCTAGTTAATTTTATAGAAAATACACTGAAAAAACAGCTTCCCTTACCTCAAGGTATTCAGTGATCTTGAAATAGATTATCTTATATGAAGAGTTAATCTATTGCATGAAGAAAAATTACCTTGTGTTGAGAATTTCGTGGTTCTTGATATTTTTTAAAATTACTCTTGAATGACATTTCTTTCAGGCGAAATTATATTCTCTTATACCAAGAATAATCTTTTATTGCTTAATTGTTAAGCTCCTTGTCATTTGGGCCAAGAATCTTGTTTTTTGATAGAATATTCTAAAATCTCAATCAAAATTCAATTTTCTGCCGATGCCCTCCAATCCAGTTGTGTAGTGCCTAGCAGTATAGTGTAACGTGCTGCCTACGACCTACTCGGACGTGTGACTACTTTTCAATTTGAACAGTTATATCAAAGTCTAGTTATATCCCGTTTCCTATGGGTGTTGCCCAGGATATCACTGCGTCAACGTCAGGGGACCAAAATTATCTTGCAATCCTGTTTGGAATAGTTATTTATGATATAAGTGCTAAAAGTGACATTTTATTTTGTGAAAAGGGAAGTTTGGGACACGACGCCGAAGGCGGAGTGTTCCACCCCTTCGAACAAAATAAAATCACTTTTAGCACGAATGTCATACACTATTTTTTCTACAAACGCACTAAAACTGATTACTTTTAGCACTAGTGCTAAAAGTAATCACTTTTAACACCAGTGTCATAAAATGGCATTTTAGACACTGACAGCATCCGTTAAAAATGACACTTTTAGTGACGTTTGTATAAAAAATACTTTTTATGGCCCCAATACAAGAATTTTTGGAGGCAAACAAGTTGTCCCACTACTCCCACTTGTTGGAAAAAATTTGAAGGTATATAATATAATGTAAATTTTACAAGTAGTAGGTATACCTAATAATTATGTTTCCAATTTAGCAGTTTTATTTATTTAAATTGTAATAATATGATTTTTTAGTCAGTGGGCCAATATTTTGTAAAAATTGTTTGAATTTTTAGGCTAATAAATATTATCAAAAATAAACAAAATCTGATGTTTCTTTATGACTAATAATCCTATCATCAAATACCTATGGATTTTAGGCAAAAAATTCTCATCTTCACCCAAGCGCTGATGACCTCTAGTGAAAAAATTGAGATCTTCAGCTAAGTACTTTGATCTTCAATGGAATCGAATAAATTTCTTGGAACAAGAAATTGGAAAATTAAGTACCTTGGGACAAGGAAATTGTGTTCAATACATTGGAAAGTGTTCTTGAGACAAGAACTTATTTCTTTCCAGTAAAGTATTCGAACAATTTTATGACAAGAAAACATTTGACTTTTTTGAAGAGAATATTCACTTGGCCATATCCAAAGTCGCAATTTCATTGAATGAAGTGCGTATTACTTTGAATTGAGGAATCCTTTTTTTCAGTGTAGGTTAAGATTGTTATTATACAGGGCTTTTATTTCAAAACTTGGCACTCGCGTTATAAAGCTTAAAGAGACATATTTGTAAAAATCGCCGCAACATAATATCAACAAATTTATTGAGGGGGAGTGTTACAGAAATAACTTTCCCCTCAATAAATTTGTTGTTGTTATGTTTCGGCGATTACCTTTCACAAATTTGTCTCTTTACTCAGAGCTCAAATAACGTGGGTGGCAAGTTTTGAAATGAAAGCCCTGTATGTAATACTATGATCGTATCGTTCAAGATTATTAGATTTACTAAAAATACTCTGGATAAACAATTTCAACAAGGCTTCAAGAGTAAACTGTCTAAATGAAAAAGTACATAGGGAAAATTTCTTGACCTTATAAAATTTAATTTTGACACTGATGATTCGCGGATAATAGGCGGAGGAGAAGTTTCATAAGAGATTATTATTTTTAGTAATAAGAAAATACTGGAAAATTACTTTCGAAATAATTAATATTTACCTGTGAACAACGCATTCTAACAACGTAAATCGGATTGATCAGTGCTGCGGTCGTACAGTCCTTGAAATATTGAAATAACTGCCTCTCAATCTCAATCCTGTCTCACACCGATTGATGATCGCATTAAACTGCTCCAATTCACGTACTTATGTAATTAAACAGTTATTTATTAAATGAAATGAAGATATCGGGATCCTATTTAGAAGATGGGAGAGAAGATTAATGAATTAAATGGTATACAGAGCACAGGTGATTCGTATTGAAACCAGCATTTCAATGTTTTGGCTATCTTCAGTCAGATTAGCTGTTTGACATTGATCAACATGATTTAATAGCTTTGTTCGAGGATCACATTTAGAACCGGATTGTCGTAGAGCGCATTCAAAAGATGGCGAAACTGGTAATACGAACATCATTAAGCATATGAAATCGATACTGGCAGTGCTCATCCAATCTGTCAACCACCAAAAAGACTTTCCATGACGAAGCAACAAGAAGTAGAGTCATTAGTGGACAATATGCTTGCAGAGGGAGTTGTTGATGAGCCTTTCAAGCCCGTGGTCATCGCTAATTGTGCTGGTAATAAAGAAAGATGGATCTACCAGATTTTGCGATTTTGTTACATAAAGCTTAGGTAGGGATGTCATTAAGCAGCTGCTTATTACCTACCCAGAACTGACGATACCCCTACGACATTGGCAGACTCAAATTGGTTTTCTACTTTGGATTTAAAAAGCGGATACTGGCAGGTGAGCATTGCCGAAAAAAGACAAAGCAAAGACAGCGTTCTTTATTGGAAGTGGTGTTTACCAATTCAAGGTAATGCCTTTTGGACTCTGTAACACCCCCGCTACTTTTGAGAGGTTGATGGAAATCGTACTACGAGGACTTACGTGGAAGGCAAGCCTTTGTCTACCTGAATGATGTGTTAGTGCTGGGAAAAAAATTTAATGACCACCTTACAAGAAGTTATCAGTCGTATCCGTAAGGCAAACCTCCAATTAAATAACAAGAACTCACTCTTCCAACAGCGCGTTGATTTTCTTGGCCACGTAGTTTCACCCAAAGAAGCTCATCTGACAAGAGAAAAATCCAAGCAATTCATGAATGGCCTCTACCTTGGGACAAACATGTACATACTACAGACGATTTGTAGATAAAGATTTGTTAAGGTAGCAGTGCCCTTGCATAAACTTACTGAAGAAAAAGCTATTTTAGATTGGACCACCGACTGTGACGTAGCTTCTGGGAAACTAGAGGTAGTTCTATATGTTCTAGTCCTATATTAGGCTACCCACAGGTATATGGAAAATTTATTTTGCAAATGCAAGATGGAGAAGAAAGGGTCATGGAATACTACAGTAAAGTGCTCACCAAGCTTAAGAGAAATTACTGCGTCATTACTACCAAATTTAAGATTCCACTTCTGGACAGGCTGTGACTTTGGTACCACATTGGAAGTTTGATTCAAAATACTGACTGGAGCTGCTGACTTAACCGGTGTTGAAGAGAAAGTGTGGCCAACATTTGCACCTTCAGCCAACAAAGCACTAACATTAGGATCAGTTACAGAAACGACCTCAAGGCGATCCAAAAAACCCAAAATTTCAACAGACTTAATTGCAGTAGAAGTGTCCTGGAGAGTTGCAGAAATATAAGCAAACTCCTGATCCATATTACAAGTATAAACAGACACAGTCAATGGCTTGCCCCCCTTTTCAAGTTTTAGAAGTGGACGCAAAGTACTATAACGTAGCTGCTCAACAGTTCTAGAATCATTAACGGTAACCCCGCGAGGCGCGAGTAAACAGTTCGCAGACAAGCATTTCCTTCTTGATGTATTTGATCTGCATTTTATTATCCATGATGAAGATGACAGAAGAAAAACAGAATTAAAAAAAAAACAGGGTAAATTGCAAGTTCAAAATAAACACACAAAAGATGACGGTCAGATATTAGAATCACCCACTTAACAATAATTGTATATGAATATATATACAGGGTGCCCAATAAACATTATTCGCAACTTATAGTAACACCAAGTTTTATATTGGTTATATAAAGGTAATAAAAGTATATACGAAAGTTTCGTAGTTTTATAATCCGTACCTTTTGGTGATGTATTTATATAACGGTTTTATATGAGAACTGTAAGTTACAATTATATAATAAGGTGATATAACTGTTTCCATCACCATTTTATGAAACTTTTAGTAACCGTTACCAATGTGTTTATAACAAGTTTATATAAGGTTTGCCATTACCTTATCTATATAACTAAAATACCCGTAGTTATATAGAAGTGTGCTTAATCACCCTTATGAAAATTGGTAGATTGTAGTAATGGTCTAACTTTGTTATAAAACTCTTGGTGATATTGATTATATTAGGTTTCTCCGATAAAACTTCGCAAACTTTAGTAAACAATACCTGGGCTTAACATCATAACCCTATTTTTTAGTTTATAAAATTGCCATCTTCACTCTTCCGCCTTCCTCTAGTAAAGAAATATATTGTAACACGAGTTTATTTTTATTTATTATGATTATTCATCATGGATTATTTAAAAAACTGGAGAAAATAACAAGACAAAGTTCTTCGCTCAGTCGCCTTTTTAGTAGAGGTACCGTGGTATTGTATTGTTTTGCTAAGATCAATAATATTACCGAATTACTTGGTGAAAATCGAATATTTGACTTATTTTATCAACAATTAATACGAAATTAATCCATACTTGTTAAATGGTGACTTCTACAAATTTCGTTGGTCATTATTTCGTCGCAAAATAAAAAACAAACATAAGTATGTATATTTGTTGAAAACCGAAACCCTGACATGAAATTGATTATAATTGGGTATTTTAGGGGCCCCTGCGTTTTTTCGAAGTACTTCATCAATATTTACTGTAAAAAATCGTTCCCACCTAAATTTTGAGTCACAGAAGAGCCTAAAATGAATTTAACAAACAAAGCCGTATTTTATAATTCGCTCTCCATTTTTATTTTCTAAGTCCAATCCTCTAAATACTGATTGATAATATATTTCAGAAGTAGAAAAGGGCAATATCATTGTAAACTAAATATGTTCGATAGAGAGAGAAATAAACCTTCGTTTTCTTTATAACTGACAGGTGACATATTTAGAAAGTTATATAAAGGTTACCACAATATTTCTGTTACTCTAGGTTACATGACCTAAATTTATATAGCGTTACTAAACAAAGGTTTCCGCAACCTTTATAAATGCCCCGTTTAAGCTCTTTAAGGGGTTCATTACAGTACATTACAGTAACAGAAAGGTTTCTGTTACCAAATATATAACTGTAGGTTATTTAGGATAGGTGATATAACATTTACGGTGACTATTATACAAACCAAAATGTTTATTGGGTGTCCATTTAATACTCCAGTTTTCGATTGCGGCTATGTCGTTGAGCGGATAAAAAATTTAATAAGTGGTATGTTAATGAGGTTATAGGGGCTACATTTCAAAACTAGTTAAGCAGGGTGTCCCAAAAAAGCATGCCACATAATTCGATTTTTTTTTCATATGGAATGTCCTATATTTTTTCACCAAAATTGGAGCCTCATTGGACTCTTTTTCCAGCCCCAAATATTTGTTGTCCTCAAATGCGACGTTGCCAAGTTATTAATATTTTAGAGAAATTTTTACCGAAATCAGAATATTGTACCACTTAAATTTTAATATCTACACCCCCATTTTTTATTTTTTTTTTTTGTAAAAATGTATGGAAGTACTTAGCTGGGATCATTTCATCTCGCAATAGTCTAAGATTTGGGTTTTTTTTATACAGGGTGGTCAAAATCCTTATTCAAATATTGATATTTTCCATTGTGCTTTAAACTAATTTTTTAAATGGCACACCCTATATTTAGTGACGTTTTCTGTTGAAGTATTTATTTATCTTCAATTTGATACCAACCTTTATCTCCAACCGTTTTCTCACAAATTGATATTAAACTACGACTCTTACACGAACACAAATCGATCATGGATTTTTTTACGGAGTAGGTTCCTTTAAACCTACTATATACAGTTCATTTCTCTTTTGTCCTCTTTCCGTTCATAAATAATTAATATACTCAATAATAATAATGATAATATTAATAATGAAATAAGCATTAATAATTATTATAAAAATCTCCAATAATCCGGTCACAATACTACTAAAAATAGTAGTGAAGTTACAAAAATTCCCATAAAGCTGAAAACTGGTATGAATGTTCGGAACACCATTATAAATGAATGTTGAAAAGTCCTCATCGATCCCGTAACTGGAATGTTTTTTATTCAATGTCAAGGCCTATTCCACGGTTCATTGTGATCTTGTTGAATTTAAAACTATTGGATAATTAAAAATAATAGTATTGGAAATGATAAAAGCTGTATAAATAAATAAAAATAATTTTTTATGCCCTGAGGATGACCTAGTTTAGGTTGAAACGTCGACGAATACATATTTTTCATCTGCAACGCTGTTTTATTCACCTGAATCCAACTTCTAAAAAACAAATCAAATAAAAAGCATGTCAGGTCAAAAGGAAGAGTGTGAAACTGTTACTGTTGATCGTGGCATGAAGACATTAATCAATGCAAGTACTGAAAGAGCTGATGAATTTTTGGAATATCTGAAAAACCAGAAATCTGTTATGTGACAATACATGTGCAGTGTGTGGGTAAAAGAAAAAGCATAAGGAAAAAGTTAAAGAAACGGAAAAAGAACTTATGCATGAACCAGCCTTTAGACCTATGCGAGATAAAATGATGACGACGTTACCGCAATCGAACACCGGACTAGGGTTGCCAGATACTTAAGTTTTGAAAATAGGAGACCCTGTATAAAATTATGTGAGATTGGATATTTTGGATAATAATATATGAGAATATTTTATGTACCTACTGCAAAATGCCCAAACCCGAAAAAGCTCCCATCTTGACAATTAGCTATGATTTTGAGCAGATTTTGGAATGTATTGCTGAACATTCTTTTAGGTAGGTAATTATGGATACGCTTCCTGGTCCGTCAGGCACATTTCTTGTAACAACTCGGACAACACCTTAGCCGATTAAACGCGATGGAATATTGATAACCGCGGTTATATCTTTGGTCAGTCCTTTAGTTATCCTTGAAACAGCGATTGTCGACCCTTTTTGATTAACCTGAGAGAGCTCGCGTTTATGCTATGGTTATTTCGTCAACCCCATTTTTTTTGTTTATTCTGTTCTGTTGTGTCTTGTGATTGTTTTTTGTTAAATTTTTACTTGAAGTACCTACAGTACTTAATTATTATTTTCATTATTTGGTGAAGTTTAGTGTTTAGTTTTGTGTTGACCTAGATCAAATCCTCAAAGATTGATTTTCCGATTAGTTCGAAGTTCATTTTTTGGGGTTGCACAAAAAAAAACACAACAGAACAACGAAAAACCCGTCAAAATCCGCCATTTCGGGTATTTCTCCTTATATACTTTTTCAGACAAGGACAGAACATAATAACCTAGCTCCAAAGGTAGGTTAAAAATGGTTGAACCAAAGATAAAAACAGCTGATTTAATACGTCACAAAGGGCCAAATGATGACGTCACTACGGAATGATCAAAAATAACCAAAACCGCGTTTACGTGAATGGTTATACCATTTTTGACTCGGTTATTAATATTCCATCGCGTTTAATCGGCTCTTGAGTTTTTTGATGTTTAAGCAAATCTCTGACCCAAAATCGTTTTGTTATTATTTCAACTTTGTCCGACGTCAGAAAAAAGTTGGAAATATTTGGATAAAAAGTGGCGGGAAATTTTTTAGCCAATAATAGGAGCTCCGTCGTACCATCGGACGGTCGGGGTGATAACGGACGCATGACACTCCGGTCTTTCACGTGTACGTACAGTAGTGATAATAGTGATATACATGGTTTCTTTCTTTTTTTGGGGAAAATATATGAGAAAGAGTCTCATATTAAACATGCTAATATGAGATATGAGAAACAGTTAAAATATATGAGTCTCATATTAAAAATAGGAGGTCTCTGGCAACCCTACACCGGACTATCAAATGGACACCCTGTATATATGTATATACCGACACACAAGGAACCGCAGTTAAAAAAAATTGTATCACGAAGTAATCAATTGCAATAATAATAATAATAAAAAAAATTAATTTAATAAATGTAATTATTTAATAATAAATCAACCCCAAGAAGGGGAAAGATAACGACAAAGATATCGATACCCGTCAACAAAAGTTCCAAAGGGACTCAACAAACAGGATCGAATCAATCCGCCTTAATCGGGAAAACACTATTCTCGTTAAAATACACACATAACTTTACTTAATAAATAATATTGTCCATACCTTCTTCAACACGACACCGATTGTATCGACATTCATTGAAAAACCCAATCCTACGCGACCAAAAGCTGAGTACCAGCAAATTGATCGATATAGGTACTCGATAACAGGTAAATAAAAGAAATAATGAAATCCTCCAGTAAGAGAGAGACAGAGAGGGAGTGAAAGCTAGAGGAATAAACCTTCGAAGTGAACTGGCGCGAAAATAAAATGGAATGCCAATCAAGTGGACATAACCCCTTTTTGATTTTAATCAAAACAAAGTTGGCTATCGACTAATAAAATTGATAATTTATGTAAATTCCATTTAAGTACAAGAATAAGATAGCCAGGCATTGTTCAATAAATATTCCTCTCCAATGGTCAACTGAATCGGAGCAAAATCTTGGCTTGCTGTGCCTAAAATTATCTAAAAAGATACAAAGTAAGGTAGGTAATCAATATTCAAATAATTAAGTCAGCTGTAAAATAATATTTGTGTGTCACCCAATGGTCACCAGTTAAAACGCTGAACTACTCATTTAATGGGAAGTGCAAAATTAAAATGTTACACTACATTGATCAACATGATTTAATAGCTTTGTTTGCGGATCACATAAATAAAATTGTGGAAATCTAGGAACTTCTTAAAAAAAATTGAAAAACTACTACTACTAAATCAACAAATCAAAATAAAATATCTTGCCCTATTTATTGCTTGTATAGTTCTATCAAAAACATCTACTTCATCTCAAATAAAATTCCTTCAAAAAATCAAAGTCACAATCAAAATTATAAATTATCAATATTTGTCATGATAAATCACGTATCATGTTCTGTTTATTGTTCACTATAATTTATTTTGCACCTTCAAAAATCAAACCGCTAATTTTAATACAATATCCTACGCACTTTTTTTATGGCTGGCGCCATCAATTATTGACATTAGATGTTAATATTGGTTCCGCCCAATGTCGCGATGGTTCTCTTTTTTTTTATTATCAATAAATAACTGGTTAAGTTATGTCAGAACTGTTTATTGCATTTCAAAATCTGAATATATTTTCCGTTTTTTACCTGGGATTTTAAAGCAATAAAACATATTTTATACGATTTTTTTCTCTTCGACTTTTGAATATTTAAGTCGGAAAAATCTCACCATTTCGTAGCCACAGGAGCGGCAACTTCACCAAAAATAAAATTTGGTACCCACTCTGTTTATTCAACTAATAAAATTATTATTTCAAATTTTTATTAAAAAAAAGTAAGTAATGATAGTCATGCAGATATCCATTCAATTTTTATACATTTTCTATCAATTGGGCAACGAACACTGTGAAGTCATCACAACCGAAAATTTCTTGGTGGTAAAGAACAGATTTTATCCTAGTATTCTGAGCCAGTTTATGCAAAACAACTGAACACTAATTTCATAAAAAAATTCATCCAAGTTCTAACTGTTTTATATACAGTGTGTCCACTTAAGTTCGCAGCATATGGAAAAATTTTTTATTATCAATTTTACGGAAAAAAAATTATTCTTTATAAAAGTTCCTGCTTCTTGGAAAAATATTAATTAAACCATTAAAACTTGAAATAGCATATACAGGGTGGTAGTAGAAAAATATATTGGGTTTTTCCTAAGTACGGTTCGTAACTTCAGGATGTGATTCCTTACAATATTTAGAGAAAAAAAGTTCTCATAAACATGTATTCGGGAATGCGTTTCTGAGATACAGGGTGTCAAAGTTTTAAAAAAATCGTTTTTTTAGCTCAAAAATCCCTTGTCCAATTTTTTTTCTTCAAATTTAGCAGGTTTGTTGTTTGTGATAACGAAAGGTATCTTTTGACTGTAATATGACTTGCTTAATCTGAAAAAAATATCAAAGGTTAAAAAAAATAGTGACGTGCCATTTCTACTTTTACCAAAAAAACGTGTATATTTTTCTATTTTCTGACCACCCTGTACATTCTATTTCAAGTTTTAATAGTTAAGTACTATTTTTTCAAGAAGCAGAAACTTTTATAAAGAATTACTTTTTTTCGTAAAATTGATAATAAAAAAGTTTCCCATATGCTGCGAACTTAAGTGGACGCACTGTAGATCTAAAAATCGGAACTTTTCAAATTCAGAGGGTATCGAGTTATCGTTTGATATGGGAAAAGCTAGCGGAAAAAAAATTGTTTATAAACTATAACTACGGATTCCGCAGGTCGATTTGCACTCTCCTAACTAACAACAACAACTTTCATTGAAACTACAACAATTCTTCGATCTACTCTGACTTTCTTACACATCATGATCCTCGGAAAAAAAATGGGCCAATTACGCCTTCAGATCAAACAGTCAATTTTTGAGGATGCATTTTCTTTTCAGCAATCTCTTGGATTTTCCAATCCCAAAATAGGGCTATTCTGCTTGTTTAAAACTACCAATGTGAAAATGGGCCTCGTCGCTATAGATGATTTTCATTGAAATATTTACTCCTTGTTTTCGTATCCACTCGGCAAAGACACGGCGCTGCTGATGGTCTCGGGGCTTCAATTTCTGCGTTGATTGGAGTTTGTATGTACTGTATGTACTGTAGCTGCATTTTTTTTAAAATTCACTGTGTAGTGGAATACGTAATGCCCACTTGCTGGACTCGATGACAAATCGATGTGCTTGGATTTTCGGCCACACTTTCGCGAACAACGGCAATGTTTTTTTTCCGAACGGCCTCTACGAGCATACGAGGGATTTTGATGCTAGCTACAGACCTATCAGTTTTCTCGAATTTTTGGACCACATTTCAAATTGTCCTCTAAGTAGGTCGATTTTGCGCACCAAAAAATTCACGTAGAGCAGGAAACGTATTTTTCCTCGGTCACCCATTTTCATAATAAACTTGGATAATTTTAACGCGTTGTGTTCCGTGAATAATTTTGTTTCTAGGTAAAAAATCTCACATTTCCGTTGATAAATACACTTGCCCAAACATAAAACTGGTACAGGCAATAGGTGTTTTTTAAAGTTAATTAATGTGAGTTTAGCTTAACAATAAAATGTTTCTTCTAAAAAACTCAGGTTAGACAGTTTTTGACATTCGACATTGTCAAATGTATTTGCGGCGGCAAATTGTTTGATTTAAAGATGACACTGACTTGACTCTCTTTGTCATTTTTGAGGTGATAATAAAGGTCGATTTACACAATACAACACATAGGCAAATGCATGTACGAGTTTTATATTTGGCCAAGTGTACAGTGGCGTTTCAAAACTATTTTAGACTGTAATGTGGAAACTTAATCTGAATTACTTTTTACCTTCTCTGCAAACTGTTTCCACTCTCTTACAGTCGTGGCGATTTCCCGTCGATCTGGAAATGTGCCAGAGTGCAGCCCATCCCGAAAAAGGGCAAGAAAACTTTTCCTAGCAATTATGGTCCCATCTCACTTATACCCGTAATGGAAAATGAAGTCAACCTGAAACTGGTTAAATACTTCTTCTTCTTCTTCGCGAAACGGAAGCCTTAAGGCTTGTTTTACCCATTTATTTGTCCGTCCTGGGATGCCGACGACCAGCTGTCCTTCCACCTCTTGGGAGGCCGTCCTGGTGGTCTGCTGGATGCTGGTTTTCTATTTTTGGCGATTTTTGCCAGTCTGTGATTTTCCATCCTGGATATTTGCTCGTTCCAGAAGCGTCTCCTAGCGCGTGTCCATCTTACCACGTCCTCTGTCTTGCACTCTTTCCTGATTTCGTTAAGTACTCCTTTGATCCCAAAGTGTGTTCCCTGTGATCATTCTTAGTATTCTTATTTCATTGGTTCGTGCCATCCTTTTTGTTTCCTCTGTGTCAGCTCGTGTTTCTGCCGTGTATGTCATTACGGGCCTGACACATACTTTATATATTCTAACTTTGGTCAGGGTTGATCTGCATGTATTTTTCCATATGGTTGTTCGTAAGGCTCCTGGGCTGGAACTCTGTAACGGATAAAGATCGTTATCCCTATCGCTATGGCACTTGCTGTCTTCTTCTTTCTTGTCGAAATCAAAAGAGAGGAAACGTCAATAACGATAGAGAAAATATCTCTATTTGTTACAGAGTTCCAGCCCTGCTATCCTGGCTGCCTTGTTTACCTGGTTCCGTACTCCATTCTTGAGTTCACCGTATGGTGATATTGTTATTCCCAGATAGTTGAATTCAAAAACCTGGTCTATTATTTTGTTGTTTAGTTCTAGTTTGCATCTGCGTGGTTCCCTGGCGATCACCATGCTTTTTGTTTTGGTGGTAGATATAGGTTAAATACGTCGAAGCTAATAAGCTCATCTTTGATAAAGTTTGTGAGGCTTTCGCGGCCTGGGTTTATTGATGAAGTGTTTTCATTCGGGCTTAATGCCGTCGTAAGTTGGAACTGAGAGGTGATCACTAAACAGTAACATCGACGAGACAATTAAGACGACGCAAGGCACACTTATTGGCAAATCTAACGTTTCTTTGTCGTTGCCGAGACACTAACATCGTACCGCAGCATTCTTGCAGATTAGGTGCTCTTTTAAGACCCCAAGCCCATCGCATCGCATTTCTCCGAGAGCGATTCTACAAAACAAGGAAGGATCTGGCTGAAGTAGATAAGGAACTACTTCTCACGCTCAGCAACAACGTACAGGCAAAGGATTGCGACAAAATTGATACCATCTCATATTCACGCAAGATAATGAACTGAATCGGCGTAAAAAAGCCCAGATTCGACAATAGGAGAAGTTCTGTAAGAAACAAATCCGAAATTCCACAGCGCCTGACAAATCCAGACTGGTCATCAATGTCACGGATCGAGTCCTTACCGAAAAGGAAATAGCCGTCTTGGCAAAAGGCGGTAATTTCGCTCCACAACACCTGCCAACGGAGGAGCACTTCCTGATGTGGAAGCAGAAGGAATCCGTATTGAGACGGCTAACATTCTACGGAAGGCTCGAAACCAGTAACGTTTCTAAGAAGGAACTAATGGCAATAAAAAGCCTGAATTCAGCAAAAAATGTTATCATCCTACCTGCGGATAAGGGCAATGTTACTGTCCTGTTAATAGCTGAGGACTACAACCGGAAAATTCAGGAACTCCGTAGTTCCGCTAAGACCGATAGTGAGTGCACCTGAAGCACCAACGTAACACCTAGCGCTTCTTCAACCGTATGTGGGAAAAAGTCAAGGTTGTTTGAGAGAGGTAGGTTACCTGATAACTTTATGTCGTGATCTGGGGTGCCTCAACATAATGCAAATCCCCAGATGCATCATCAAATTACCCATTACTAGACAACCCATCAACTTTAGGAACCTTGGGAAAAACTAGCTCTTTCGTCAAGGACTCCACTCACTTTGTCTAGAAAATTAGGGATATTATTCTCCAACCCAAAGGTATCTTGGTCAGCTTTGATGTCGTGTCTCTATTCACAAAAGTGCCATTGACAGAATCTCTTGATTTGATATCAAGTACCTTCTCCAATGACATAGTTGAGCTTTTCCGGACATGTCTCACTGGTAGCGACTTCCTGTGGAACGGCGATTTCTACGAGCGAACGGACGGTGTAGCGATGGGGAGTCCGCTTAGCCCGGTCATAGCCCACTTCTTTATGGAGGATTTCGAGAGGAAAGCTATCGAATCTTTCGACCACGAACCAACGGTATGGTTTCGATACGTTGGTGATACCTTTGTGGCTTGAAGTCATGGAGAAGACAAGCGTAACCAGTTCCTAGGCCACCTGAACACCTTAGCATACAATTCACGATGGAAAAGGAGAAGAACCACGATATCGCCTTCTTAGATGTGCTCATAAAGAAATCTGGAGGAAAACTGAGCCACACAGTGTACCGAAAACCTACACATACAGACAGGTACCTGCATGCACTCTCAAACCACCATTCAAGACAAAAACGTGGAATTATACCAACTTCAACTCGGAACATCTGCTACCCACAACATCTCGAGCAAGAACTGGATCACCTCAAGTCAGCCTTTCTATCAAATGGATACAATGCATCTGAAATCGACAGGGCCATGCGAACCAAATCTGCAACACGACGAAACGTGGATGAACAACCAGTTGGGGCTAATGCATATCTGCCTTCCATTTCTCGGGTGACAGACAGGATAGTGAAAGTCTTGAAGAAACACAACATAAAAATAATAGAGCAATCAATCAGATCAGCCAAGAATGAGAGGAACCCACTGTAAAGCGCTGGAGTCTATCGTATACCAAGTAAGGTATACATATAGGAACAACAAAAAGCTCCATGAGAACCAGGATCAACGAACACAAAAGAAACTGCAGACTAGAAGAATTGGGAAAATCGGCAATCGCGAAATACGCGCTTAGTGAAGGGAATCACGAAATAGTCTTTGGAGAGGTCAAGCTTCTTGCACCGACTTCCGAATACCACAAGCGTCTTGTACGTGGAGCTATAGAAATCCACAAACATAGGGAGAACTTCAACAGGAAAAAAGAAACACTGAAACTTAACCAAATCTGGAACCGGATCTCCAAAAACACAAGAAAGATCCAATTGAGTACAGAGAAATTTCAGACTAGCCACGTGCTGCGAAGCACCGCCTCTTCCCTACCACAGTCCACAGCCACTCACATAAATACAACCTACGGTCGAGAACCCGTCCGTCTGATACCAAAATCGGACATGGAAGTACCTCTGAAGATGCTAACCACGCGTACTAGCGAAACGTTAGGAAGAAATTCCAACTTACGACGGCCATAACCCCGAATGAAAACACTTCATCAAGCAAAATTCCATCGAATGATCTTCCGAACAAATTTTGCCATTGGTCGGGGAGCTTCTTGGAAGGTAGATCACTGTATGTTGTGGTCGATAGGGTGTCTTCTGATATACTGCCTATAAATGCTCAATCCTGTCCCCAACACTGTTTCTCATTTTTATAAATGATTTTTTGAATCTGACAAGAAAACCCATATACAGCTTTGCGGACGATAGTAGCTTGATAGCATCTTCCTCTTCTGACAAACCGCTTACTGCAACCACTTCCACACGTCTCGCCCGAGAACAGATTCACTCTATCAACAGTGATCTTGACCCAGCTGAGGCCTTAACAACCTAGTCAAATTCAATGCTTCCAAAACTCAAGCAACAATATTCTCAAAAATCTTCCACTGATAATAACCCATTTTCAAGGATGTCCAGACAAAACCTTTCGATCAATCTTTTAGTATGTCTTCTTGGGGTGACCGCAACTTTTCCTGGCATGACCGCGTATCTTCGATCGCCATAACCGCTTTTCAAAAATTAGGTTTTCTGTTTCGTACAGAAAACTTCTTCACTTCTAAACAACTTCTTCTTTATTATAACGCTCAAATCAGAAGATGTATTGAATACTGTTTCCACATTTGGAGCGATGATAAATAATTGAAGATTGAAGCCGGTAAAAAACCGGTGTTAATTATTTTCAATTATGGTCTAGAGATAATAATTATGAATAAATAATACTCAAATTATTTATTTCTGTTCTTGAATTTATGGAATTTTTTTGTTTTTGTATTTCTGCCATTTCCAAAAATAATCTTCTGTAATTTTTTTCTGTTTGTGATATTTTAATGTTAGTGTAATTAGGTTGATGTTCAGTATCAATGGAATGCTTATTTATAGAACTGATTTCTTTCAGCAATCTTATGTAACATTCTGTTTTTATTAACGTTTTCTTAGTGTCCATGTCCAGTGTTTTTTTTAAAGCTTTTAAAAGGACATTACGTTTCTTAGACGTTTGATTTGGTTTGTTTTTATAGCCACGTTTCTATAAAAATTCATAAAAGGGGGCGTTTTACAAATCATTTCCAAAACCATTACCTATTGAAAACTTTTCAAAAACGTTTTTCCATGTCCATACCTACATTAAAAACATGTACCTATTTCAAAAAAATATGGATATAATAATGGACGTCCGGAAATCAGTTCGACTTAAGACGTTTTCAAAACATCCATTTTCCACGTCTACATACCTACATGTTGTTTGTAACTGTGACATTTGCACTATAAAAAAGTCTATTGGACGTTCTTTGATACTTTAAAGGACGGCTAGTGGAGGTTCTTATAGGACGTCCACTTTTAAACACGTCTTTTTTTAAAACGTCCGTTTTTGATGTCTAGGTATATAACGTTTGAAATGATATTTGCACTGAAGAAAAAAGTTCATTGGGCGTTTTCGGATACGCTAAAGGACCTCCAGTGGACGTTTTAAAAGACGTCTTTTCCTAAAGTTTTCAAGACGTTTTTCAAACGTTTCTGTGCTATTAGGGCGTATTCATTCTGATTTCCCCATTTACAAGCTACCTAAGGGAACGTGGAAAGCTTTATAGCTAAGATATAATAAATTTGCAAACTTGTGTGTTATTAGGAAAGCTTTCAATTTAATTATATCTTCTGTTGGCAGGGTATAGTGTATCACTCGCAATTAAATTTGCTTTAGCGTAATAATTAATAAGAGACTATTTCGTGTGAGGCTTTGTTGTGCTTAGTAAAAGAGTAATATTCAGGGAGTCAAAAAATAAAAATTATTAAAAAAGATACCTAACCTAATGAATAGTGAAAGAAGCATAGATGATTTATGCAGAATGATGAAAGAAATCTAGGTTATAGCACCACAAAACTAGCCAAAGAAATCCAATTAAAATATCTCAAGAAATTATGACAGAAAAAAATAAATAATTTTTTTATACAAAAATCCAATTAACTTGTCACCTAACCTGACGCCACAAGCAAGAAGAAAAAAAAAACAATAGAAACGTATCTGAGTAAAATGCATATATGCAAAGATATAGTATCGTTTAAAATTAAAATAATGAGTATATCCTATTTAATTGCGCCTTCAAATCAGTGTGTGTGGGCAGTGGTCATAGCGGCCAATGAGATCCGAGTGCTAAAGAAATTTCCAAGATGCTTTACCACAGGAGGAGCTGCGGTAAGGACTTCAACACTAGACCCGAACAGTCAAACGGTGTTATTCCACGCGGTTACTTCTTTCACCGCGATAGACTTGAAACGACACCCACGTGTGAGCCGCCAATATGTGCCGACCTAATGCTGCGGTATTTTTTTTGATTTTCGTGTTTGGCGCCTATGCCCAAAATAATTCGCGCCCATTTTTTGACAGGCAGATCTACTTGCCGAGGTGCAAATTTGATGAGCACATACTGAAAAACAATGACAAATTCGAAAAAGAAATTTTGAAATCGGATTTTGTTTTCACGGGAAAGGTGACCGACGGTGACATTTATTATAGGGATGACACTATAATTTTTAGTGTGACAGTGAGAAGGTATTTTAAAAACTCTTTGAAATATGCCAAGACTAAAGAAGTGCGAGTTGTGAAGACGTTGAACGAAGGTGAAGGTGTGAAGTGTCGACAGCCCATTAGACCGAAATTTACTGCAATTTTTATTGGACGGAAATTGAAAAATTCAAAAGACGCGGAAATGTATTTGGTAATTGGTCCTGTTCCGGTAACACTGTACAATTTGGATAGAGTTACTGCGGCAACAAAAGGTAAGCTTTTGAAAAATAAAACTACACCTAATGTTGTGGCCCCATATTATTGTATAGATATTTGGCATGGGAAGATTTTATTTTTATGCGATAAATAGATCATTAGGTTACCTTTCCGCTATCATCAGTATTTGATGTTCAGGCGATATTATAATAGATAACATTTACTCAATCTACAATGGAAAATTCTAGCTTAATATTTGATTGGGACTCGATTCCTAAGTGCTATTTATCTCCACCCAATAATTGATATATTTATTTTGAACCCCTTATTTTATCTAGATTGTTATCCTAAATTATGGGGCGTTTCGAACTGCTTAAATACCTATAAATTATTCAAGAAAAGTTATAATATTTTTTTTACTTAATACTATTAAAAAGTTAAAAAGTAATACGCCATCATCTCAATTTCAAGACATGGCATCGGCATATTTGCTAATTTGTTTATTTCCCAAAAGTTGAGGTCCTATCCTTCAGAAAATGTATAGCAGGAAAGCCATTAAAAGTTTCTGTAAAATTGTCTGGGCCTGGAGGCTGAAGTCGCTAGAGTTCTTTCTCTTCTTTTCGCATGTCGAAAAATTTAGAGTATTCCGATCGGAACATTTTAGGGCAAATATAATTTCAAATAATGGGCTAGTTGCGTGACTTGGGTGACTAATGAGGTCGCCGGACCTTAGGCCACTCGATTTTTGTTTATTGGGATAATATCTTGCATTTATGGACATTTCCATTAAAAAGTTCCATCAGTATAAATCAATTAAAACATTGTTTTCACTATTTCAAAGCAGTTGTGTTGCTGACAAAAATTTTATTCACCTTTGAGATTACTGGAGAGAGCTTCATAAAATCTAGAGCAACCTATTTTTTGCGCACCTAAGCTTTTTAAAAGAGTAGACAGAATGAGAATGCATGAGTTCAATTCAGAAATGAACTCTGAGCATAAAAGTTAAAACCTTCCCTTTTAGAAAATAAGGTTCCTATTCTTGCAACGCCTACCTGGAATGTTTATGCAATTACTGTACGATAATCAAATTATATTGAGGAAACAAGAAGATCATGAACATTTTCTATACTTAACATAAATTTTTATCCCGATTTTTATTCCAAAAACAGCATTTCATTTCACTTCTAGGATATACTTAGAACATTTTTTAATGTCGTTAGTATATGTTTTGGAAAGGTATTTCCGAGACTTTCTTTGGATGATTCAATAACCACTTACAAATGTTTTTCAAATGTGATAAATATGTTCAAGACCTCAAAAAAACATCCTCAAACCATTTTATTTAGGTACAAATTTGCATTTTGTAGATCGACTGACTCACTATTTTTAGGTAAACTTGATAGGAAATTTGCCCAAATTCTATCGGATTGTGTACATCTTCTTATAATCCACTAGATTAATTGAAAATGCTGTATACATAGAAAGTATTAAATAAAAAAAGCAAAAGCAGGGTTGGCAAAAACCCGGTTTATTGAACATTTCTATTAGGTTTTTGGGTTTTTGCGGGTTATAGTGATAGTTTTTGTGTTTTTGTTAACAAGACAAAATTGTTTTGCACCTGAAAAGCTTCAAAATTGAAATTATCGAACATTAAAAATTTTCCAAAAATGACACTGAGACAGTTTTTGCCTCGCAGCTCCTTTAATTTTCCTCTAATTTCAACCCAATCAGGCTCTAATTGAAGCCAATCGAATTCTCTACAAATCTGTCCATTCAGATTCTAATTTCGCTCCAACGGTTTTGCAGCTGAGAAGCTTCAAAGTTGAAGTTATCGACTATTAGAAATTTCCCAAAAATTACACTGACACAGTTTTTGTCTCACAGGTCCGATAATTTTTATCCGAATTCCACGTAATCAAACTCAAATCAAAGCCAATTAAATTCTCCACAAACCTTTTAATTGAAAGATTTTAATTTAGTTTGAACAATTTTGCACCTGAGAAATTCCAAAATTGAAATTATCGAACATTGAAAATTTTCCAAAAATAACACTGAGACAGTTTTTGCCTCAAAGCTCCGTTAATTTTCATCCGATCTCAACATAATCAAACTAAAATTGAAGCCAATTAAATTCTCAATAATCCTATTAATTAAAAGATTAGAATTTTGTTTCAACAATTTTGCACCTGACATGCTTCAAAATGACACTGAGACAGTTTTGGTGGTTTCACAGCTCCGTTAATTTTCAGCCAATTTCAATGTAAATAAGCTCTAATTAATTTTAATTAAATTTTCTTCAAACCTGTTAATTAATATTTCAATTTAAGTACTTAGTTTCGAAGTTTTAATTATTTATTTAGAGTAGAAATTCTTTTTTACGTTACTCTTAGTAGTTATCTTGAAAAAAGTTTGTTTTGATTTTCACTTTTGTATCTAAGAATTTGTTTGATTAATGTTAGTTGACTATTTTCTCTTAGGATTTTCATTTTGTTTATTATTTTCTCGAAAAATCTTTCCAAGTTGTTTAAGGCTGTTCATGGTTATTCATTATTTCTGTATGAGTGGGTTTCTGACACTGAAAGCCCAAAGCCCACTAGGTTTTTGACGATATTGATGGTGGGTTTTTGTGTATGCCAGCCCTGTCAAAAGCCTGGTATGCAGAGATAAAAAATTCAAGTGCCAGGAATGAAGAAATAAGAAAGATTCAAGAGCCCGGAATAATTTCCAATAAAAAAGGTTTTTTTTTTGCAAGTTTTGGCTCTTCATTTTTTTTTTTCAACTTTTGTCTAAGTATTCCAGGCTCTTGGAATTTTGTTGCCTTCCTAAGCAAAAGATACATGAGATTTGGTCTGAAATAATAATACATATTACTAATACAAAAGCAATGCGATAAAAACAGGAATAAAAATTTTAAAAAAATTAATATTCTGGGATACAAGAAATTCAAGACAGGAATAGGAAAGGACCCCGCACACATCTTATGGGATTTTGGTTGAACGCGGAATTGAAACAAATTTTGGTATGTTGTACACTCGGTTGTACATTTCGACCTCCTAAGTAAAAGTTCTCAGGGGTACAAACCGATCCTATGACTAGTTTCGGATATATGGGGGAACATGATTACAATAAGGAGTGTGAAAGAAGAAATTAGAACGACGAGGTCGTAGACCGAGTCGTTCTAATCACATAAGTTTTGTAGTCATGTTTAAACGCACGTGTGATGTACAACGTTTTATCTACAAAGCGAAAAATAAGAATTTTTTTTTTCAATTTTCGTCCATTAGTAGTTGTCTACCTTGATTTGACCTTTACAGGTTTACCTATGACATTTGTCAAACCACCAGAAATAGCTGTGTTATAGATTCATAACCTAGTCCATAACACCACTAGTTATGTTATGAATTCATAACCTAGTCCATAATACCACTAGTTGTGTTATGAGTCTCATGACATAACTCAAATACTAGAAAAATGGTTATGTAAAAACGTCATGACCAAACGCTTGTAGATAAACAACTTTTGAAGCAATAAATGCACGTTTTTTTGCTTTATGTACTCGTCATATAGGTACTTAGGTTGCCTAAGGTAATATTAGAACACCCCCCGTATATCCGAAACAAGTCATAGGATCGGATTGTGCCCGTGAGAACTTTTACTCAGGAGGTTAAAATACATATACAACATACCAAAATTTGGTTAAATTCCGCGTTCAACCCAAATCCAATAAGAAGTGTGCGGGGACCTTTAAAAAAAATTCAACAACCGATTTTTAAGAACTAAAGAAACAGCTCTTCAGTTTTTGTTTTCATCCTCACGAAAACAGAAAAAAAAAATTATGAATACACAAATATTGGAGGAAAATTCCGGGAAAGATTTTTTTCTTAAAAAAACCCAAAAACTATGAGGCGATATAATGCCCCTTATCGCCCCCGTAAACACGTCACTGTTTATGAATTGATCATACATTAATAATTGCCTCATCAAATATCTATCACAAAATGAATATTTCACACCCTCGCCTATAAAATATGTCCCAAACGTGCATAACTCTAAAATTAGCAATCTCATTTACAAATTAAAAGGATCAAACATATACCCCCGATATGTTTATTGTAGGACCTAAATTATGACAAAAGTTGAAGTATTTGACACAGACACGCTATGAGCTGCTCTCTGCATGTAGTCTCGATTAAATCTGATTTAATAATCAATGATGATGTCGAATTATAATCATTTCAAATTTTGTAGCTCCTATATCAACTGTGCGGCTGTATAGCTTTAATATTTAAATTCGATAGTGGGTTATTGTGTACCTAGCCTCTAAGAAGAATTTGGTAAAAATAATGGAATAGGTAGGTAAGTATTCTATAAAGCCTGCAGGAATATGTTATTTTGCAATAACTAGCCAAACGACAAAAATAGTAGGTAATAAAATTATTATTCTACAAACAACAAATTCGATGCGCCCATAATGTTTCTTGAGCGTGAAATCAAGTGAGAAATGTAGGAGGTATTACGCATTAAGCCGTTTATTTTTGTTTGAACTCATGCAAAAGCACGACTGCAAAATAGTTATTTTCGATTATTTCTTAACGATTTTATAATGCAAAAATGGTGCAGAACGAATAGCTCAATAAAACTAGCAATAAAACAAAGCTAATATTCGAAAATAGGTTGATGAATATTGTTAAAGGAAACCGTGACCGTGGCTAATCACTAATTCGTTACACTGTGGGTTTGGATAAGTTTTAATGTTTCCAATTTTAATTTGTTTCCCATAAATCTTGAAATTCATACGTATATTTTTGTTTAAGTACATGCAAAGGCACGACTACTAAATATTTATTGAAACGATTTTAATGCAAATTTGGTGCAGAACGAATTGCTCAATAAAAATAGCAATAAAACCACAATGTTGATTACCTAATATTCAAAAATAGGTATTACCCCACATTCAAATTTTATTTATTTATTTCCTGTATTTTCCTGAATCTCAATTCCACCAACAAATTAGGACATTTGATAACACATTGATGATGATGATCAGCCTATCATCACTATTTAGGTTGAATTTTGCATCCAACTAGAAGTTTTGTAAACAATTTCATTCAATTTTTTTTATTGGCGCTTTTCCCCTTTTGTACGTATACCATTTGAATATTACGTTTTACGACGTTTTGAACCTGGTGCGTTAGTTTTTTTTTTGAAATCCTTTTGTCTGTTTTCAGTTTTATCTCACAATTTCTGGTAGATAAAACTCCTTTATCACAAAATTACTACAACGTTTGGAACAATAATCAAAATTTGAATTGTGTTCGGCTGTTGAATCGAATTCAGAAAACTTGTCGAGAGCCGATAATAATCAAAATTTGGATACTTTGAGAAATGCTCTCAGAGTTAGTGATAATCAATGAATCAAATGTCGAAGAGTCGCAATTTAGAATATTCTAAGATCAAGACTGCCTCCAGAAAAAAATTATCGTGCCTCGTGGGTAAATAATATGAAAAATTGGACTATTTTCGGCTGTTGTTAGAAAGTCAAACCAGCAACAATCCTAATTTCGACTATTTTGTCTATTTTCGGCTCTTGATTGCTTTTACAGGAATTATCCAACGAATCAATCAATCAGGCAGAAATTTTATCAACTATTAGCGAATACAATCAAAATTTGGCCTATTAATATTAATAATAATATTAACTGAATTAAGAGCCGGTACTCCAAAAAATATAAACCAACTAGAAATTAATTCAACCATAATTTCCTAGGACATTTTTAAAAGACCCAACTACTAGCTCATATTCTATTATTTATAATAGGTACTATTTATTATTGCAGCACACACTGAGATTTCGTGAAATTCCCTTAAACACAGCTTGATATAATGTTTATAGGAGGCATTGTGTGCCGCCCCCTATAGTGCTATATACCTGTCATAAACCAGATTTTCTTTTATTATATTTTACACCCTTTATTTGTAGAAGAAGGGCTATATTGGCAACCTATTATTTTTGTAGCAGTACGACAACGTAGATATGTACTCTGAATCTGATGATCACTTCAATCAATATCAGTGAAAGGATTTGCTCAGGTATGGAATGTTTGTTTGCAACGTTACCTGGACAGTTTCGCGTTATAATTCGTGAAATTTGCAATTTATGTTTTTTATTTTAAATTGGTTTTTTTTGGATTTATCCCGAAGGATAAATTCTTGTTACAATCAAATAAATCGCCATTTTGAGCTTATTTTTGTCGTCGGAATTTCTATGCTTTATGGAGGAGAATTACTGAGAACGTGCACCAAGACCATTTCTCTGAGCCTTCAAAACCTTGCTATTATTTTTCTCAAATTTAAACGCCAGCTAAATGCTGTAAAATCCTATGAATGAATGAACAGAACCGCCAACTGTCTTCGTTTTCGATTTTGATTCTCTCAAGGTTCCCCTCTTAACCTCTGAGTAGCGCTAAGTGGTATGACCACGTTCCGCTACTGCGCTGGCAGTCCGGTTCCAACAATGAGTAACAGATAGCATGATGGCGCCTCCAGGATCAAAATATTCCGGAGGTAAAATACCCGACCACTCGGATCTCCGGGCGTCGGGTGATCCTGGGGGTCCTTCATGCAAAGATATAAAGAGAAGATCAAAAACTCAACTCAGAATTGATTTTAGCAATATAAGAGGAATAAGTACAAATATGAATTCAGTTCACCAACATCTTGAAGAACAAAGACCTGACATCCTTGTTCTCACTGAAACTAAAATCAGTTCTGCAACACCTATTGTGAACTATCTTTATCCCGGCTATGACCTACACCACCGATTTCGACATAATTTTGGGATCTGTGTGTACATTAAAAATGACCTTTCATGTCATCGAGAGGAGAAGCTAGAACCAGCGAACCTTGATATCCTATGGCTAAAATTCACCTCAAAGTCATCGACCAAGTTTATCTGCTGCCTCTACCGACCGCCATCTAACACCGAGTACCAAAACTTTTTCGCGACTTTATCCGAAAGCTGTGATAGTATACAGTCACACTATCCACAGGCGGAAATTGTCTTTTTAGGCGATTTCAACGTCCACAATGTACCCTGGCTGAAACACCACAACAAAACAGATAACGAAGGCAGAGAAGCTGAAGCTTTTGCCATAAGTTGTGGTCTAACGCAGCTTGTCGATGAACCTACCCGTATCTCAGGAAGGGGCGAATTTGCAGCGCTTTTAGACTTGTTCCTAACCACAAATCCTGACTCGTACACAATTCAAGTAGATGCTCTACTTCGTCCGATCATAAACTTATAATAACAAAGTGCGAAATGCTCATCCCACCAAGCCAACAACCACTTCCTCGTAAAATGTGGCACTATAAATCGGCAAAATGGAATGACCTAAAACAGTTTTACCTGGATTTTCCATGGCAAGAGCTTTGCTTTAAAACAGCTGATCCCACTATTTGCTGTAATGAAATAACACAAGTAATCTTATCTGGAATGGATGCATATATCCCACATACAACTAAACGTAGAGCTAATGCAAAACCTTGGTTCAACAGCCAGTGTCAAACGGCTGTACAGAAAAAACACAGAGCATATAACCTTTGGAAACGACAACAAACCGCTCAAAACCACACAGAATTTATAGAAGCCAGAAATAGTTGCAAAATTACTATTGAATCCGCTAAAGAAACATACAATCAAAGAATAAAAAACAGGTTGCTGAATTGTCCAAGTAGTTCTAGGTCCTTTTGGTCTCTTGCAAAAGCTGTTGGATCTAACTTCACCAAGTCATCCATACCATCACTTACAGATAAAAATAATCACTTAGCCACAACATCAGAGGAAAAAGCCAATATGCTGGCCCAAATGTTTTCCTCCAACTCCAACCTAACAGTGCCAAACGGAAAAACTCCACCGTTCATTGAAAGGGTTTCCCATAGTATGCCAGAGGTACCCTTTTGTCACAGAGAAATACGAAAATCCCTTAAAAAGCTAGATACAAACAAAGCAATGAGTCCAGATGGCATTTCCGCAATAGTACTCAAAAATTGCGCCAACGAACTCACCCCAACTTTCGCAAAATTATTCAATTTGTCTTACAGGCAAGGAGTATATCCATCATCATGGAAGTCTGCTGCAGTACAACCCATTCCAAAGAAAGGAAAAAAGACAGATCCGTTAAACTATAGACCAGTTACTCTACTTCCGGTGATATCAAAAGTAATGGAAAGAGTTGTGAACAATCACCTAACCAAGTACTTGGAAAAGTACAAAATTATCAACGATAAGCAATACGGATTTCGAAAATATAGGTCAACTGGCGATTTACTTACATACGTCACTCACTTATGGCAAAAAGCGATTGAGTTGCGGGGTGAAACAATTGCCTTAGATATATCTAAAGCATTCGACAAAGTTTGGCATGAAAATCTGCTCAACAAGCTCAAAGCAATGGGATTATCGCCGAAACTTTGCACTTGGTTTGAAAGTTACCTAAAGGACAGATCCATTTATGTTGCACTGGATGGCCAGAACTCCAACTCTTACCAAATTAATGCTGGTGTGCCACAGGGAGCAATCCTTTCGCCAACTCTTTTTCTGATCTACATAAATGACCTCATAGATAAAACAGTAAATCCACTTGATTGCTTTGCAGATGATGGCAATGTAGTCTCCTCACTCATACCACCCACAGGTCTTTCCGCACGTGAATTCCATCATCTTAGACTAACTCAAATATCGCAGATAAATAACGACCTGGAGATAATAGAGGACTGGGGTAACAAAAACCTTGTACAGTTCAACGCGCAGAAAACCCAAGCAGCTCTGTTTTCAAAAAAGACCAGCACCGGTGAGCCAAACATCATGCTATCTGGAAGTGCTGTCACATTACAGAGTCAGTTGAACATCTTGGGGGTTACTGCAGAGACCAACATGTCTTGGCACAGTCACGTGGCAGATATTGCTAAAAGGGCCTCCCAAAAGCTTGGGGTGCTATTTCGTACAAGACATCTGTACACACCAAGCCAATTGCTGACACTCTACAAAGCCCAGATTCGACCAACTATGGAGTACTGCTCACATATATGGAGTGCAGCACCCAAACATACCTTAATGCTTTTGAACACCGTGCAAAAACGAGCTATCAAGCTGATCAATGACCCCGCACTTACTCGTAACTTGGATGGTCTCGAACATCGCAGATCTGTGGGCGATTTATCTCTCTTCTACAGGTACTATCACGGAAAATGCTCTGAAGAGTTGGCACGTATGATTCCACCGAGAGAAGCGCCTACCAGGCGAACCCGTCAAACAGACGGTAACCATGAATTTACTGTCAAAGTAGAGGCACCAAGAACCTCATTATATCAGAATTTATATCTCTGGAGAACAGCATCGCTGTGGAATAAACTCCCTGCGACGGTTTTCCCTGCAGGTTACAACCTGAACCGTTTCAAGACCAACATACACCGACATTTCCGCGCACTTGCCGCTTCTCGAGCGTGATAGGACATTTCCTTGCGAGTGCGCATATCCGTAAAAAAAAAAAAAAAAAACCGGCAGCGGCCTGTAAGGTAAGCAATCAAGTCAGAATGCGAAGCGAATATTGTTTTTACCCAGTGATATAAGATGTTTTGATCTCCCTTGGTGAGGGGGACCAAGAAACATTTTTGATTGCCTTAACCCTTGAAGCTATTCCCAGAGGCTCATCCATTTGTACCGCTCTTTCTTTCTGGGTTCTTATTCTTGAAATAGGAACAGAGGAGCAACATTCCCAGGAGAACAAGTGTTCCGTCTTTGTTACTTATATTATCATTTGCATATCATTGAGAAAGACGGAACACGCGTCTCCTGGGAACAGTGCTCCCCTGTTTCAAGAATAAGGACCCTGAACGCTTTCTCATAGGTGTGCGTCCGCCTTCTCATTACCTGCGATCCCTGTGTGTCCCTGTATCCACTGTGACTGGAGGGATAGTTTGTTATTTTTGCGCAGTCTGTTTAACATGTCCAGGGATTCCCAAACCATTATTGGTAAGCTCAGCGCTTTGATGGCTGATTGACTGTCTGAGAATATGATTGTATCTCTCTTTTTTAGTTTCTGTCAAAATTGAACGTAAGCACATCTACTTATAGCGTTTATTTCCGCTTGAAATATGTCTGTGTTTTCCCATTGCTTCGGAGAACTTTTAATTCCAGGCCGAAATACTCCGGCTCCAGTCCCTTGTTCAGTTCTTGATCCATCAGTATACCATTTTACGGCTTTTTGCTGCATTTTAAGAATAGATGTGGTGTTTAATAAATAAATAAAATAAGTTTATTTCTACTTCAACAGTTATATCATTTACAAGAAGAGCAACATATTTTAATTCTTTACCGTGGTATAAGTAAATAAACAGTTTTACACAGAAACTTACATGTGTAGGGTAAAAATCGAACGAGAAGAAGCTATTGACGTCAGCACTGACAAAGAAGGCAGATTTCCTTTTCTCTGGGTCCCTTCCATTTAAAGTGAGACAAACGATAACGCGTGTAGCTTCTTCTCGTTTGATTTTTACTCTAAGATTATACGTGTTTCTTAAACCTAAATAGCTTAATTTATTTCTGCCTTAACTTTTTGATAGGCACCGTCACTATCTTATATAAGAATACGCTGAATATATAAAGTATAACTAATAAGTGCTGCAATTTCGATTTTTGTCTTATTTAGGTAGGAAAAAATTTCAAAATTGAAAAATAATGTCACGTTCAGGTTTGTCAAAATTCGGGTAAACTGTCCTTATTTTGATGGAAAAGTAAAATTTATCGTGTAATAGTCATAATAGAAAGTTCTTGCGCCTCAGACGCTACGCTAATACGGTACCGCTAACCATACGGTATTTCACATGGTATTTTTATAGTTCTCGGACACGAAGACACATAAATCCTCTAATCCCTTATTCTGTTTACATTTTGACAGCTGGGTTGAGTGATCTACTCAATTTTTTTTTGCTTATTTTTCAACTCTTATTTATCCTGAAGATTCCTGAGCTTCATTAATTTTCCCTTGGTGTTTTTCATGGAGGAATTATTAGAAGTTGCTGTTTTTGCAGATATAAATGGAACGTGAACTAGTTTTGACATTGCATAGCGTTACGGTAAGGCATCCGCTAAGTTCCGTTAGATAGCGGGCTCCGCTAACGCTAATACCGTAAGAACTGTCATACTTGTTAAATAGCGTTACGGTATTCAAAATTTGGACGGCACGAGAACTCTCTAATATTCGAGTACACTAAGAGTTTTCATTACTCTTGAGATCTTCAACGCTACGGTTAACGAATACGTACCCATAGCTGCTTTTTGACACATAAAAAACCAGTTTTCGAAGCAAGAAACGACACCCGCTTACCGTTACCGTAAACTATAACTATAACCCCAACAAAAAGGCAAGTAAAATTGACAGCGTAGCCAGTCTTGTTTTAATTTGGTTTTTGTACCTATTTCTTGTTTTTGTTTGGGTATCATATAGATTTATTTTACTACTGTGTTTCTGTACATTTTGCTACAAAATGATGGTTGCATTGATTTTATTGAACTCCACTCACAGATCCTCCAGGGATGATTCAGATTCTGATTTTGAAGAGGCAATCTTGTTGGAAGTGTTGGAAAACAACATAAAATACAGAGGCGATCTTTAGGGAAGGTTCAACCTAGATGTGTGGTCAGAAAACGAGTGTAAAGTTAATTTTGGCTTCGAAAAAAAAACATATTTCCAGATTTGTACTACTCAGAATTCCAAACAAGTTTAATACAGAAAGTCTACATAAAATTTCAGGAATTTGTATTTTGCTGAGGTGGTTAGTAAAGTTGCTTATTTTTATTATTTTCAATATGAGTTTGTATTGGAACCTATTGTTGAAAATTTTTGGGTCAACTTGACAACTTGTCACCTGAACTAGTTTATGATTTTTTTTTTATTTGTGTACTGCGCATGCGTTTCACTCCGGTAACGGCTATGTCCACCGTCCGCATACAATAGGAAGTTTTCGTTGCTTACAAAATGCGATTCCGGTTAACGCTATTCGAGAATTTTGACATTCGAATCTCGTTTGTCATATATCGTAACCGCTAAATGCTGGTATTGTACGGACGGTAGACATAGCCGTTAACGTAGCGAAACGCATGCGCAATACACGAATAAAAAGATTCATAACCTCAATCCAGGTGACAAATTGTCAAGTTGACCCAAAAATTTTCAAAAATGGGTTCCATTACAACCTCATACAGTGTATTGAAAATAATGAAAAGAAACAGAGTTCTTTTTACAGAAGAAAGTGACCAAATTTCACTAACTTTACTAACCACCTCAGCAAAATACAAATTCCTGAGACTTTATGTGGACTCTCTGTATTTAACTCGTTTGGAATTCTGAGTACTTTTACAAATCTCAAGATATGGTTTTTTTTCGAAGCAAAAATAAACTTTACACTCGTTTTCTGATCACACATCTATAGGTTGAACCTCCCCCAAAGATCGCCTTTGTATTTTATGTTGTTTACAAACAAGATTACCTCATCAAAATCAGAATCTGAATAATCCCTTGAGTCCAATAAAATCAATTCGTCCAGCATTTTGTAACAAAATGGCCAAAATGTACAGAAAAACAGTAGTAAAATAAATCTATACAAGAAATACCAAAACCAAATTAAAAGGAGGCTAGGGGTTACGCTGTCAATTTTAATTCACTTTTTGTTGGGGTTAGATTAATAGTTCTCGGTAACGGTAAGCAGCTTTCGTTTCTTGCTCTGAAAACTGTTTTTCTATGTGTCAAATAGCGACTATGGCTACGTTAACCGTAGCGTTGAAGTTTTCAAGAGCAACGAAAACTCCCTGATACCGGCATTTAGCGGTTACGATATACGACAAACGAGATTCGGATGTCAAAGTTATCAAATAGCGTTAACCGGAATCGCATTTTGTAAGCAACGAAAACTTCCCACTGTCACTATACGGAATCTTTCAATTTTATATTTTTGTTACAATCAGTTTCAATAAGATAAATACGTTATAGGTATGGAAACGAATTTAAATTTACTAAATCATGAAAAACTTTTCTTTTTGTTTTTTGAATGAATGAATTTCAATTTTATCTCAAATGTTTTGTGGGTGATTTATTTTCTGATTGACTCCGGTAGTGAATTAAAAGCCTTTGGAGTGACATATGTAAAATTTCTATGACCCATCGATTTCTGGCTTCTTGGGATCCCAGCGTTTTTTTCTGGCGTTGTTGTATCATACTTTGTCTTTTGCAACGTTCTATAATAATTCCTGTATGTAGAGTTGCCTAATGTCAAAAACCTGTGCTTCATCAAACAAACTATCACTTGAATCAGTGATATTTTTTTCAAACATAATTTTTAGTATGCATTTTTGAACTACCTTAAGTGAGTTAATATGACAATCCCTAGCTGCACCCCATCCTGTGATGCCGAAGGCCAGCTGAGATTGTATAGAAGCAAAATAAAGTATTCTCAAAAATCTCTTTTAAATCTGCATATGAGGCCCCTTATCTTTCTTGTTATTTCATTTACATGAAGATCCCATGAAATTCCGTCATCATCAGCAAATTCTACAGACCTACCTTTGATGTTTAGTTTCAGCAACCCGTTAATGTAAACAATAGAACAAGACCAAGAACTATGCCTTGAGGAACACCTCAAGATAAATTTCGACTCTCACTACGCTCACTGTCCATTTTTACATATTGTTTTCTGTTAGAAAAATAACTTTCTAGAAGATCGTGAACTACCCCTCTGATTCCATAGGCCTCTTCTTCTGTGGTGTGTTTTGATCATATCTGTTTTGATCATATCATCCCTGGGGAGCTCAAGGCGCGGAATAAGCTTGCTGAGAGATGCTAATTCTCTCCTTCCAAGCCAACCACCCTTGCCAGCCCCGTCTCTCGTGATTCTATTCATTGCTCGTCTAGCGGTCCCCTCCACCACGATGTAAAGAGTTGCGAGACCTACAATTGTCTCGATGCCTTCTGTAGGACAAGTTTTCCTTGCGCCCGTTATGAATATGCACCAAGCGTTGTAGTTTATCGAGAGCTTTTTTTATGTTCTGCTTCTCAACTTCTTTGAACCAGACTATCGATCCATATAGTAGGGCTGGTCTTACTATCATGGTGTACATCCATCTTAAGATCCCTGGTTTGCATTCCCAGGTTTTGCCTGCAAAGTTTCAGCACACGATGAGAGCTCTTGTAGCCTTGGTTACAACTCCCTCAATGTGTTTGTTCCATCTGAGTTTGCAGTCCCGGGTTATGCCGAGATATTTGACTTCCGTCACCGGTGTAATATTAGGCCCGTGTATTCGGATGTCCTTTATTCTACGGAGTTTTCTCCTCCTAGTGAAAGGCACTACGGTAGTTTTTGATGAGTTTATCTCCAGCCCTACTGTTCGGCACGATTCCTCCGTTGCTTTGAATCCAGTTTGTAATAGTTCACACAGGGTGCCCTCGAACTTTTCTCTTGCTATGATGAGAATGACATCGGCATACCCAAGGCAGTGCAAGCCCATGTTGTTCAGTATTCCTAGTAGTTCATTCACCACTAAGCTCCACATCAGGGATGAGCATACTCCGCACTGGGAAGTGCCTCGAGTAGTGCCCATCTCAATAGACTCATCGTCTATTGAAGTCTCTGCTGTCCTCGTGGCAAGCATCTTACACATCAATCGACATATTGTGTCGTTGACTTCCCTTATCGTTAGTGCTCTCCATGAGATGTGTTGCCAAAGTGAGATATGTTGTCAGAGGCACCAGCGATGTCTAGGAAGGCGCATAGTGCGACTTCTTTCTCGTCTAGAGTTTCTCGTATGCTCGTCAGTTGGAACAGAGCTGTCTTAGTGGACCTGCCTGGTCTGTGGGCGTGCTGACTTGCATTCAGAGGCCACTTTTCCAATGTAGTGGACCTGATATATTTATCTGCCTTTTCCGTCGTCTTTAGAAGGAACAATGTGACGCTTCTTGGTCTGAAGGATTTGTAGTCTGTCCCATCCTTCTTGTCTGCCTTTGGAATGAAAGTGTCTCTCGCCCTTCTCCAAATTTTAGGTACATATCCCATCGCCATACTTCTTCTGCTTTGTTTTTCCACTTTGTAGGAGTGCTGGAATGATCTCGTCCATAGTCCTGGAGATTTGAGAGTATCGAATGTATTTAATGTCCATTCAAGCCGCTTCAGAGTGAGTACCGTTTTTTCTGTTTCCCAGTCCTCCTTAGTGGGCCGTCTGGGGTTCGTTCTTTCCTCACTTCTCTTTGATTGTTTACGACCTGGGAATTGTTTGCTCACAAGGAGGAGCGCACGCTCCTTTTCACCTTCCGTTTAGGTACCATCTGGCTTTTTCAGAGCTATTATCGAACTTGTTCCCTCTTTGGCCATTGCCTTGTGCAGTCTAGCGGCGACTAGAGTCGAGGTGATGTTATCACAGAAAGACCCAAAGTTGTTTCTTTTTGCCTTCCTGATTTCTTTGTTATACGTTGTGAGAGCCTCTGTGTATCCCTGCCACTCTCCGGTCCTTCTTGCTGTGATGATTGAATACCGATATTCTTCCCGGGTTGATTAGTTTGAGATTTTCTTCCAGATTAGCTCTGTATAATTCCCAATTTGTTCTCATTTTTGTCTCAGGTTTTCTTGAGTTTTGATGTGGAGGTGTTTACTTCTAAGCTGTACTCTATAATTCTGTGATCAGGCAGGGAGGTCTTAGCCGAGACCCTCCAGATTTTCACGTAGAATCCTATAGGGTGAGTTAAGTTTTCCGGAGAGTTTTCCTTGTACAGGGTGTTTCACGAACATCGAAACAGAGCCGTTTTAGGGTATTTTAAGGTCGATTTAAAAAAAAAAACCGCTCGGATACATCATATTTGTATTCAAGGGGGAAACTGTTTGACCTCATCGGTATTTCGCTAGGGTGCACCCCCTGGGTGGTGTGACTTTCACACCTGTTTTTTAGATAGGGAAGATGGGTCGAGTGGTGCCTTGTTTTGGAGGTATTTTAATTCTCGTCACAACTGCGTATATTTTTTGAAAATAGAATGATTGGTTCTCAACATTTTCACTGTAAAAGTTACCATGGGCTGAATAAGAAATATTCTTCTGGCCCTGTTATTCTCAAATTAACACTTTCCTGACTTTTCTCTCGGACACATCAGGTTTAATTTTTTTCAGACAAAAAATAAAAATTGACATATTCGAGAGGAAAGTCAGGAAAGTGTTAATTTGAGAATAACAGGGCCAGAAGATTGTTTCTTATTTAGCCCATGACAACTTTGACAAAGAATATCTTGAGAATAAAGCATTCGATTTCCAAAAAAAATACGCAGTTGTGACGAGAATCAAAATACCTGTAAAACAAGGTACCAGTCGACCTGTCTTCCCTATCTAAAAAAGAGGGGCAAAAGTCACCCCACCCAGGGGGTGCACCCTAGCGAAATACCAATGGGGTCGAAAAGTTTCCCCCTTGAACACAAAAAAGACGTGTCCGAGTGTTTCTTTTAAATCGACCTTAAAATACCCCAAAACGCTCCTGTTTCGATGTTCGTGAAACACACTGTATACATAATTCATTATAAGTAGTTTATTAAATGTCAAAACTGCAATTTTCAAAAAGCTTGAGCGGCAACAAAATTATAATAATTTTATTATATTTAGAGATTCAATATTATGAATAAAAGTATCTGAAAAGCATATTTACACAAAAGATAAAACTGTTTTCAAAGCTCCTATATTTCGCTTTAATGCAGCCGAAAACTTTCAGTTAATATTATTTTAATAAACTAATCATAAACAAACCTAAATTGTACCGCCGCGATGTATGTTTATAACATCAAATATAAATTTAGACTTTATATGGCTTAATTATTATTGTTCCAAGCTTTATCGAAAAAAAAATTGATCAAGGGTTCCATTGTTCATTACATATTTTATTGACAACATCAATTATACTATTCATATTTCCGAGAATTTGAATATTTTTAATAATCATGTGCTAAAATCAGCACTTAACTTTGAAATAATCGCAAGGCTAAACCCCTTAAGTCACACAAAAATGGACTACGAACTATGCAACAATGTGATGAAAAGGAACAAAAAGACACAATTCGAAAAAAAGGGCAGCTCGAAACGAAAAAACAAAAGACCAGAAACAGAAAAAACGATAGGAATTTAATAAATTATTGACTCCGAAGGATGATAATAATAGTGACAAATGAACGACACCAAGGCTAAATGTGTTAATAATTATTGACCCTGACACTAACATTGAAAGAGTCCCTATTGTGTTATTCAAGCAATAGAAAATTTAGTTTATAATAGGAAACAATAAGTTTCAAAGTATAGGTAATGGAAAGTAGATTTTGGTGCTAAATGATAATACAATATAATTGAGAATAAAATTGAATTCTGATTGTGCCAATATGCAAACAGAAAACGATCGAGACAATTGGAAGCTAATATAATTCACCTAAACACACATTTCGATAATAGATCCGATGGCTTCCAACAGTCATGAAAAATGCAAATTACCACAAAATCGACAGATACCGCATACGAAATAATTTACCTTGTACAATTTAAAGTAAATTATTTGACAGTGCAACTGATTATTTTAAATATGCAAATAATCATAATTCATAAAATGACAATAATCGTTATGCTGAAAACGTAACGAAAGCTGGACAGCGAGGTAAAAATTAAAAACACGTCTTTAAAGTTGCGGTTCGGCATATTAAAGTTGAGTTATAATTATTTTTTGCGTTGCCTGCCGTAGGGGAAAAGTAAATAAAGCTTGTAATTACTTAAAAACGATTAATAATTATCAATTGAATAGTGGCAATAAATAATGTATATCGAAAGGTCTTAAATGAACAGCGCCAGTTCTAATATACTGCTCGACCAAATGCATTTCATGAATAAGTTTATTGACTTTGTAATAATATTTGTTTTTGTTGGAATTCTTTAATTACTTACATATGCATTTATGTTTATACTTCTTGGTTAATTAGACAATCTTATCGTCCTATACTTTAATATATGTATTCTTGATTAATAAAAGCCTATTTTTATCACTGGTCATCATTAAAACTGGCTTCATAGCGTTGCAAACCTTTTTGGTTCCCAGTCGTCAGTCTCTTCCATCCTCAGATCAGAATTCCGCTGACAGAGGAGGCTTTCGAGCTCGAATTCAATTTTTTTTTCCTCTTCACCACTTGTCTTAGAGTTCGTTCTCTAACGTCCTTTTCTTAGGTTTGCCCCAGTCAAGTTCAATATCGTCTGCTGTCATCAGCTTCGTCATTTGTACTGTTTAATGCCTGTACGCTGCAGGCTGTGTTATTGCATCCACTTTCTCCATTTATAGGATCCATACTATACATATCACCTTGTCGAGGGTCACCTGCCGTCGGGACTGGAAACCCTGTATTCAACCTAAACAGATTACGAGCCAAGATGAAAGTATCAACTTCAATATGCGGATGATAACGTAGTGATGGCCAATACAGAGGAAGATCTTCAGGCAATTTTCAATGCATTCAAACAGGCATTAGGAGAATCGGCCAAAGGTCGAATTCAACAGGAAGCAGTTTTCGCCCCAACCCGCACCGGATACTAATCGCCAAGCCCCAAATATAACTATAAATGACCATTTTTTGCAGAACACTACCCATACCTTGAGAGCCATCTGTCAGCGAATGCAACCATTGACGCTGGAATCCAATATCGCCTAAAGTGTGCCAGCGCGGCGTTCGGGCGACTTCAAGAGAGAGTCTTCAACAATCACGACATCAGCGCTGAGAACAAACTTCGCGTCTACAATGCAGTTGTAATACCATCAGGCTAGGAAACATGGCTACAGAAGACACATAAAAAGCCTAGAAAAATACCACTTCGTCCGCATGCCCGAAACAGGTCTTCCACGACAGATTCTCTACAGTCAACTAAAAGAGAGAACACGAAATCAGGGAGGTCAACAATAACGCTATAAGAATGTTCTTAGGGAGAATATGGTAGATTTCCGCAGCGATACCAGCAACGACAGACACGAGATCAAAAAGAGCGACCGCAGGAAGGAGCGACAGAACAGAGAAAGAATCAATGCTGCCAGAGGCTGGGTGTGCTTGCCAAGACTGTGGAAGAGTGTGCGGCTCCAGAATTGGTTTATACAGGGTGTCCCACCGGAAACCAAATCGATCTATATATGAAAAACTGTATGCAGAAAATTTTTCAAAAATTGATAGTATACTAATGTCAATGGGGGTAACCCGGCTAAAATATTTTCAAGATGGTGGCACTTCCGGTTATAGCGGAAGTAGACGTCAACTTGCTCATTTTAAATGAGACACCCTGTATGTGATTGCATATTTGGATTCTATGTGATATTCTGAGCTGATTTCATGAGATATATCCTATACCTAAGTTCAACTGTTTTGAAAATATTGACAGCTGAAAATGGACTTTTTTGTAACTTTGACAGGCTGTAGAACCTAATCATTCGTGTCTTAGATTTTTATGAACTATCATTTAACAGCAACTTTAATTTAATCCATTATCGAAAATTCCGGTTAAATTCAATCTCCGGTTGAATATAAAGTTGGTGTAATTAACCGTTTAGTTTTACAGCCTGTGAAAGTTGCACAAAAGTCAATGTATGTACAACTGTCAATATTTCCTAAACAGCCGAACTTAGGTATAGGGTATATCACATGAAATCGGCACAGAATTTCACGTATAATCGAAATATGCAATCACATACAGGGTGTCTCATTTAAAATAGGCAAGTTGACATCTACCACTATCTACGACATTGTAATACTTAATTCTTCAAACCACTTCATGTAGATATTGGCGATTACTCGAGAGATTGAAGAGCCTAATCAATGAATTTCACTGAAATGATGGCCAGCCATCATAGAGAGGGCGACATGACGCAAGGCAACCAGCAAGTAATGACCAGAACTGGGGACTTCTAGACAGGCTCCTGTTCCACAAAGCCATGTCGGATTAGACAAAAATTTCTGGATAACATTAGAAATTGTATCGCAAACAAGGAGGAAAGGTCAGATTGGAATCATAGGGAGTTCTACTAAATAAATGTCCTACAACAGGACAGACACCCGGTCCTTGGCAAAACTGACAAGTTTTCCTCATGCCCAGCAAAGGAGATACAATCAAAAAAAGGATCAATGATCTCTTTATCGCTTTGATGTATGCCTCTCCACAATCGCAAGGTACCTACTTGCTGTATGTAACTTTGCTATGCAAAGATTTACATCTAAAGGGTGATGCAATTTGGATTTCCAGTTTCCACATGAAAATATTTAAAAAAAAAAACAGAGAAATTGAAAAAATTTTAAATAATATATTTTCCCTTAGAGTTTAACTACTTCATTACAATAATGTATGAAAGATAATATCATGCGTTAATGGCCGCCGCGCAGCTCATTTGACATGACGCAATCCGTTTGTCGAAATTTTTGACTACTCTGCGATACACATCAGGTTCTATGCCGGCCATTTCTCGTCTAATTTCCTGTTTCAGCTCTGCAATAGTAGTTGGTTTATTCTTGTAAACTCTGCTCTTCAGATATCCCCAAAGAAAAAGCCTGCGGGAGTTAAATCACATGATCGCGGCGGCCAATAGACTTTGGTTTCTCCTGCAGTGGGGCAGGTGGCACCAGAGATCTTCGATGTTCACATTTTCCAATTGCTCTTACAAAAAGTCTGTTATCATCTGTGATCATTTCGTGTCCTTGTAAAAATTTGTTTAATTTCGTGGGTTAGAGGACAGGACCAGGTTTCTTTTTTTTGGTCCTGTCCTCTAACCCACGAAATTAAAACAAAGTCTGTTATCATTTTCCGATAGCGAACGCCATCAACCGTATCAGCGTTTTCCGCATGATCCTCAAAAAAAAAATGGACCAATTACGCCTCTAGACCAAAAGGCACACCAAGCAGTCAATTTTTGAGGATGCATTTTCTTTTTAGCAATCTCTCTTGAAGTTTCTAGTGTCCAAGTAAGGCGATTCTGCTCGTTTACGAAGTCACCAATGTGAAAATGTGCCTCATCGCTAAAGATGATTTTCATTGAAATATTTAATTCTTGTTCTCGTATCCACTCGGTAAAGACGCGGCGCTGCTGATGGTCTCGAGGCTTCAATTCCTGCGTTAATTGGAGTTTGTATGACTTTAACTGCAAATATATATATTTTTTTAATTCGCTGTGTAGTGAAATACGTAAGGCCCACTTCCTGCACTCGATGACGAATAAATGTGCTTGGATTTTCGGCCACACTTTCGTGAACGATGTGAATATTTTGTTCCGAACGACCTCAACGAGCATCCTGAGGAGTTTTAATGTTAGCTACGGAACCAGTTTGCTCGAATTTTTGGACCACATTCCAAATTTTCCTCTCATTAGGTCGATTTTGCACAATAAAAAATTCACGTAGAGCAGGAAACGCACTTAGATAATTTTAACGCGCTGTTCCGTGGTGGTTTCTAGGTAAGAAATCTCACATTGCCGTTGACAAATACAGTGGCTTTTCAAAAATATTTTAGACTGTAATGTGGAAACCTAATTTGAATTACCCTTTACAAAGAACCATGCGAATGTAGAAAGGAAAACATTAGAGAAACAAAGTGCAACATGTATGGAATAAACAACAACAACACCGAATAATAATGGACGAACGCGAAAATATTTGACAAAAAACAACATCAGTCGAAATTCCAAGAATTTGGAAACCCAACCTAAACCACATCAGGCCCTTTAAAGTATAAATTATCTCATTATAGTTTCATACGATATGATAAAAGACAGTTAAAAGGTTGTGACAATAAGTCCAAAGTGTAACATTAAAATTTAAGGTGGCCACACAAAAGCGATTACTTTATAATTGGAGACCAGGAAGTAACATAATAATTACCTGAATTGACTTGGTACGATGTAGTACCTACACGTATAATGTGCCTTCATAAACATGCACTTGCAATATATTAAGCCGATTAAAATGTGGTTGCCAATGGCGTTCTTTTTTTATAATCTAAAGGCGAGTCAAATGTTTTCAGGGCGTAACAAATGTATAAAAACCTCATGCAACTTGTTTCCATCATACATTATATCTGGGCGTGTACCAACTTCAAAAGAGTGGGCTAAATAATAAATTATTGTCTCACCCTAATAGGAGCAATAAGTTCGGAGACTGCACAGTTTTCTTCATGTTTGTTACAATTTATCTTAAATCTTGTTTCATAAATTATTTTAGTTTAGCGGCAAGTTTCGAACTTCTTCCTTTGTGTCGACAGTGACAAATTTACCATGGGATTTCATTAGCTGTTTATATCAAAAGCTGTGTTTGGTGGAAAAAAAAGCGTAGAACACTTGTCAACATCTAGCGGGAGCTATAGATTTATTTTCATAGGCAACGGCAAACTTTCTGCTAAATTTATTTTCTTAATCGTTCGATTTACCATTTTTCGCTCGAGTTGTTTTAAAACTGGCAGGGCTAATACAGCTTCAATCTGGCAAATTCGTAGCGAACAAATTCAGCTCTGATTTGCACTTTATTTGTTTAAACTTGAATCTAATGGATTCTGTTATACAGAGTTAGATAAACTGACACATCTTGCAGTTAAATATCTCTATAACGAGATGCAGTTTGTTCTATGAAGATGAGGTTTTTTTAGTTTTTTTTTTCACAGTATTGCCGAATCCTGAAATTTGATGAATTTTTTTTTTTTACAGACAAGGGTTTTTTTGAAATAAAAATTCTGCCCTATTTTTAATGAAACACCCTGTATATTTTGTCCTTGTCAGAAAGCCCGATTTTTCTACTTTACAAAAATTTATATATTTTTTCAATTATATTGAAATTGCCTTGCTTATTGCACTTAGTTGTCAAGTTCAATTAGTTAATAAGAATATCAAACACAAATTGATTATCGATTGTTTTCATCTAGTGAGAAAAAAAATCATAATTCTATTTCTGAGCCTGAGATACACTCGCGGTTTGTTTTGTTTGATAAAAAGACTCTACTCAATGAATCCTGAAAGTTTGAAGCACCTCTGATTGCTTGACGTATTTTTCAGAAGCTTACAAATGTGATTTAATAGAAAATGTACATCATTTTCTGTATCTGTGAGAAAAATATCATAATTCTATTTCTGAGCCTGAGATACACTCGCAGTTTGTTATGTTCGATAAAAACCCTACTCAATAATTCCTGAAAGTTTGAAGTCCCTCTGATTCGATCAACAAGATCGAAGAATTTTTCAGATGCTTCCAAAGGTGATTAAATAGAAATTTCACATGACTTCACTTTACTTGAGCTGGCAATAGTCATCATAAGATTGATCATCTGATAAATATTTGAACATTAGATAAAGTCCTCAATTGAAATAACAATAACAAGCGAAATTATTTTCCGCCATCATAATTATACTGTAACCTGTATTTTGCATTTGACTCATACCAACCAGCACAGATAAAAAGAAATCCAAACAATTTTTTGTTCACTTAGGGGTATTTTTTTGTGACTGCTTACAAGTCGAAAAGTATATTTGATTTCAAACAAACGGTTCACCAGTTTTTGTGGTCTTTTTTCATCAATGTAAACAATATATTAATCGATCTATTCTTTTCATTGCATTTATTTGTGTCATCCACTTCACGTGATTTTAACAAATTGTTGAAAAGAAATCAGGAAATTCATTAGAATTATTACATGATCGGATAATGATAGTGAAATTGAGTTGAAGGAGATACAAAGAGCTACTAAGAAACATATGGATGACTATGATTTTGATAAAGGTAAGTTCATGAGCCTGAGTTCTTTTTTGGAGGGTTATGTTGCACATCTAATCAAGTTAGTACCTACCAATGGTAGTGGACAGATGTCTTGCCAATATCTTACTTTTTTATTTTAGTAATGCACTTTTAGCTTTCTCACTTATGGATAATAATGTCGCGGCTTTGGGTTGCCTGCTGACAAAAATCTTGGGTTCGTTGTTCGTGTCGTTTATTCCAAAAATCAAAGTCCAATTAACACAGCAATAATTTATTCCACTTAACAATGCACTCTGACACTAATTACTTTAATAACTAACTCAACAATTAAACTCTTTACAATCACTATTTAAATCGTATCACAGTCGAACTGAAACTTACTTACTAATCAATGCCGGACTTCTTATATATCCCTAAATCTATTCCTGTAAAATCTAGAATACACACGATTATCTAATTTTCCAGATTAAAGTAGAATAATTCGCTAAATTCTAGTATTTTCACCATCGATTCTTGACAGCCTGGCGGACGATATTGTAACAATAATAATTATTTATTTATACTTCTTCCTCCTCATTTAGTGTTAAGAATTCTATTGAGGATAGGATTTTTACAGTATTGGTCGTAAGTGAAAACATTTTGGGAAACAAATAATTAATCAAAAACTAGCCTACATTCTCGATTTTTTATTCATCAACCCAGAGTACCAGCGATAGCTTCTTGACTATTACTTATTAATAATTAGTATCGAAGCTAGATGTTTTCCGTTGCCAATTTATAACTGACTTCCCATTTCTATACCATCAATATTGAAAACTTGAACTTTCTTCAAAGTATAATTAATTATTATTATCGCAGTAATTAATAGATTAATCTTTATCCGATTAGCGATCCTGTAACTTCTGAATCAGTCGGCATCGTAATTCCTCAAATCCGGAAAGCTTAACCTCTTTTTCATCCATCTTGCCATATTTACTTTTTGCTTCGCGCCAAATAGAAGGCCACAATCATTAGACAAATGCAAATTCTTCTTGCGCGTAAGACTGGTCGCTCTGATTCTAGAAATTAAGACTCTTTATCTAAACTAGTTCTGTAATGACAAAATGGAATTTTAAGTGAGCATGCCAGCTATATATATGCGCATTATTGCTTTTTCACTTGCTGCCAATAGCACTTTCAGATACTACGTAGTCACCTCTAATGTTAATAATTCGAATATTTTAAAACTAATCTCAATTTGAACGTGTTTATATCGGCATTTGGATATACATTAGATATATAATTGTATCAATATTTCATCATTATTATTTCAAGACCAAACTTGTAGGATATTCCAGTCGCGATAAATACATACTGTTTTAATGCTATTTATATTATTTAATAACAACTTCTGATTTTATTTTGCAAAAATAATAAATTTTTGTGTACATCAAACCGCCAGAACCGATTGAAAATATTATGACTTATTCCACCACCTCCTCTTTAACAAACGGAACTTCTAATTGTTAGGTTATCTGAAGTAAAGTGCAAAAAGAAATGTTATCTCTTTTCCCGTGGGACTCTAACACCTTCTTAGAGACACCAAAAACATTGTTTTATGCTCCAAAGTGTGACCAAAACAATATCTTGAACAAAGACAGCCGGGGTGTTCAATTTATGTCTAAAATTACACAGGTAGAACGTACAATGTAAATATACCAACTAATCTGGTGTTATGTTTAACAAGTAGAAAGAACTTATAGTAGGTGTATTACTTGTATGTCATGGAACTAATCTCGAGTTGACACACCCAGAACGAACTGAATTTACTTAAGGTTTCCGATGCCTACTGCCTTTGCACTAAATGTATTAATATTGTAATTAGATCATTACAATATTTGTTTATTCATTAAAATCCAAACAAGTAAGTGCTCTGTTGTTATTTAGTACCCGTATACATTGATATGTTAGCGAGTTTAGAACTATTTACAAAGAAATCAAATACAGTTGGCGGGAAAAATTCAGGTTTGCTGAAATGTATGACAAAACACTTATATTGACTTTTGCAATGTTGCCGTTTTTAAGATACTTTGGATAACTTTGTTTTTTCGAATAGAAACTAATCCTTATTTTCAATGCATCATCTCAAAAACATCAAATTGAACAACATTGCAAATGTCACTATTGGAACTTAGTTACTTGAAATGTAAGTTCGTTTTAAGTTACATTTTATTATAACAGGTAGCCTAAAATACGCCCCAAAAAAGAATTAAATGCAATTATTGTGTTTAAAAGAAGGTGGGTCGGTTTCACCAAGTCAAAATCCGCCCCTTAAATACTGAAACAATACATTTAGTAAAAAGAAAAAAAAATACACACCGGCTGCGTTTAGCGGCTACAATATAATTATTATGCTACTGGTTGCCTTTAAACAATACTAATACACTTGTTAACTGGGAAGATAAATCATTGTGATTAAGTACCGTGCACTACTACACTATTAAGTTCGATGTATATTGCCTGGTTAAATTTTAAAAAAACGCCCTTTTTATTACACCTAGCTCACTTTGTTACTTTGAAATACACACGTGTTGGTTTGAGTATACTTTGCTTTTGCTTAATGAGTTATAAACCTGCCAGATTACGAGGTAGAGCAACGATTGCTCGAGCTAAAAAAGTTAATATTTTCTTCTTAATGATTTCTGAGAATTGAAAAAAAAAAACACATTAAATAGGAACTTTTGAGTTGTTGCACAAATGAGTTGGATAATAATTTGTTAGACTGGATAAATGATTGTGTTATCTAGGAGTTTTTGATTTTCACACGTTTATTTCATACTTCTGAACCGAATACAACGTGGATTCAATTATTCAAATGGATGAATATTCCTGAATTGAACACACAGCATAAGATCTTCAAATGCATATATGATTGAATTACCTTTTATTAATCTGAATTCTGACATCCAATCTTCTTAATGTCAGTTTTCAAAGCCGTTGAATTAGACTCAATACGCATTGAATCTATTTTTTGATTACGCAATGAAATATTGCGATCCAGTGCAACATTCATTTGACACATTTGTTGTGTCGGTTCGAACTGCACAAGAGCTATTTTTCAACGAAAGAAAACTTCAAATAATTTTTCTGGTATTGTTTTCATGTAATCCAAATAATTTATTAAAATCCCGAGACTATTGAATGGGATTTACTCCTGTAATACAGTACCGTTAGAATTTGATATCATCCAGCAACGCCATGTTGAAAAATATATCGTGGCGGATTTTCGTATAGCTAGCTCGTGTGTCACGGCCATGAAATTTTGCTACCCGCGCGCGGGTAGTTTTCGATACAGGTTTGACTAAATTTTCAATATACCTACGTGAAAATATGGAATATTTTGAACCAAAAACCTAAAGTCAGAACATATTATTTTTGAAGCACCGCCGACGCATAAGAAAATTGTATTAAAACCGTGTGAAATGGGGCAATATGACTTTCTATACGTAACAATGGATTGTGCGAACCGTTTTGCCATTGCTTTACAGCCATAAGGCATCCAATGTTTATTGCTATTTAGGCTCCGGCATGGTCATCAAATCAACATCAAAATACCAATACTTAAAACATTTTCCCAAGTTAATACAACTGTGTCTGTTCATTTAATGCCAGTACATGTACAACATACGCTTTTCAGTTTTATGAAAACACTATATGTTCTACTAATTATCATAGTTCCCGAAGAACCGAGATTCTCCGTGTGTAAACACAAATAACCGTGTCAAGTTAGTTTAAAGTTCCTATAGACCAGCCGGAGTGCGTTACCGTTGAATAATATATCTACTATGACTTGCATTTATAATTGGACAATTTACTCTTCAGAAAGTTGGGACCGTATTTTGCCTTGGCAATTATTGGTAAATGTTATTTTCCACTATAGATGTTTTATATCACAGTTATAACAATTATAATAAATTCAGGTTTATATTGGGTGGTATGTATACATCCCTCCACAATCATCAAGGGATGTTTATGGCTGGCATTGTGAAGCGGTGGAGAATGTTTGGCAGCGGCATTCTGCAGGAAATATCTATATCTTGGGCGATTATAACTTACCTAATGCTGCGTGGACTTATGATGAATTTGGAGCAATTGTGCAATGCCCTCAGGGCGACCCAGCCCTTCAAGTGGCTCAGGTGTTTGGTTATCTTAGACTTTTCCAAATGAATGGCATTCCAAATGATAGAAATGTATTTTTAGATTTAGTTTTTTCGAATAGTAAAGAGGTTGTTGTCACACATGCCTCTGAGCTGCTTTTAAATGACTCATCATCATATTGGGTATGAGTGTGTATTATCGGTGTCCAATACAAAAGAAAGTACCAATTTAACTTATGAAGAATTTTATTACGACTTTAGAAATGCAAACTATAGGGAACTTAATAATTATTTAGCTTCTATTAATTGGCAAGAATATTTAAAGATAAGCAATGATGTAAATGCCATAATAAATATTTTTTATGAGATTTTGGCCACTGGTATTGCATATTTTGTCCCAGTAAAAAAAATTAAAACTTCTACATTTCCCAAATGGTTTTTTTCTGATCTTAGAAAATTGACTTGCCAGAAGAGACGTGCACACTCTTTTTACATTAGTAACCGCTCAGTTGATTTATGCAAAGTCTTCAGATTTGCGTGTCAAGTGTAAGAGGCTCTCTAATATTTGTTTCTCTAATTACATGCGGGGTTTTGATGAGAGACTGAAAGTTGATCCAAAATCATTTTGGAAATTTATCAATGATAAGCGTTCCACTTATTGTCTTCCAGGCTCACTCTTTTATGGGGGGGGAGAGGGCTTCAAATGGGCAGGATGTAGCCAATTTATTTGGGAAATTTTTTCAGACTGTATATGTAGCTAACCAGAACTCTCCAGTACTACCTGATTTAACATTGGATAATAACGTAAGTAGCAATATTAAGTGCTCAGAAATAAGTTAGTCTGATATTTTCGATCAGATATGCAGTCTTCCCAATAAACTTACATCAGGGCCGGACGGAGTGCCTGATTTCCTCTTGAAAGAGTGTGTTTGCACTATAGTTTTACCATTGTATATCCTTTTTAATAGATCCTTGATTAGTGCTGTGTTCCCGAATGAATGGAAAAAGAGCTATGATGTTCCTATTTTTAAAAGTGGCCGAAGAGAAAATATTGAAAATTATCGTAGTGTTTGTATTCCATCCGCAATACCAAAGCTCTTTGACTGTCTTGTTGGCAAGCAACTGAGCTGGATGTGTAAAGGTTTAATTTCTGTGGAGCAGCATGGCTTTTGTCAAAATAAATCCACATTGACGAACTTGGTAGGTTACCAGACAAGCATTTTGCATCATATGGAGGGGCAGAAACAAGTAGACTCTATATATACAGACTTTGCTAAGGCCTTCGATAGGGTGGATCACCGGATACTCTTGCAGAAGTTAACCAAGATTGGTTTTCATTCTCATTTTGTTATGTGGATCCAGAGCTCACTGACTGATCGTATCCAACATGCTAAAGTAGGTTGTTATTTTTCTGAGTCAATCTCTGTTACATCGGGTGTCCCGCAGGGCGGCCACTGTTCTCCTCTTCTCTTTAATATTTTTGTTAATGATATAACTGATTGTTTTATAAACAGTGAGTGTGCAAAATTTGCAGATGATTTGAAATTTTGGAGAACGGTGGAGAGCATTGTGGACCAGTTGCTTCTGCAGGAGGATCTGGATCGCTTGTCCGTGTGGTGTGTAGAAAGTAAGTTATCTCTGAATGTGGATAAATGTTGCTATATTAGTTTTTCAAGGAAAGTAAATAAAATTCAAACTAGTTACTTTATTAACAATCAGTCTCTAAAGTGTGTGTCTAGAGTGAAAGATTTGGGTGTTATTTTAGACGAGAGATTATCTTTTATTGATCACATAAATTCGGTTGCAGTAAGGGCTTCGAAGATGTTGGGTTTCGTCGTGAGAAACTGTCAATGCTTCTCTGTGGAGGCTACCAGGGTTGTCTACTGCTCCTTGGTAAGGTCAACATTGGAATATTGCTCTGTGGTGTGGTCACCATATTTTCAGATTCATATGGATTCCTTGGAGAGGGTGCAACATAAATTTTTTAGAGTGTGTGCGTTTAAAAATGGCTTTGCTATGGCTGACCACGACTATAGAGCAATGGAACAACAATTGTCATTGAGTCCTCTGGGCCTTCGTAGAGATAGTTTTGGTGTAGCATTTATATACAAATTAGTACATGGGTTAATTGACTGTCCAAGTCTCCTTTCTTCAGTTAGTTTTAATGTACCCACTAGGGGACTGCGGCAACACCCAACATTTCTCATACCTTTTCACCGAATAACATATGGTGAAAATAATCCTATTGACAGATATATGTCATTAATTAATAACTTAAATATTGATATATTTGATATGACCCTAGGTCAATTAAAAACGTACCTGAAGAATATGTGATATTTTTTGTATAACAGGGTCAATTCTGGTTTGTGTATTATTTGTTGTACCTAATTCTATTTTATGTTTCCATATGTTAACTACTCATTATCAAGATCAAGATATTTTTCATAATACCTACATACTTTTACTAATACCTACTTACTTAAAAGATGATTTTTGGCTGTACTTGATTTGTTTTATATTATTGTGTAGTATTAATTTTTATAGTTAAATAATATTTATTATTTATGTAGTTATAGTTATAATATAGTACCTAACTTATGCTTTATTCTTTATATTTTTTCTTAAATTGTATTTTAACAGTTAATGGGGTTTTCCCGTAAATAAATAAATAAATAAACTAATAATATGCCAAATATGCGACATGCAAAATTAATATTTTTCGTTTTTTGCTAGAAAAATGTTTATTTCTCAAGGTTCCTTTAAAAACATCGTATAGGTGGCAATGATAGAATGAAAATAAATGATACATTTTAAAAATAGGTACCTACCCACTGAGTAGGTATAGTATTGGGATTGAACGCCCTCCGTCCTCCAGAGGAGATTTATCAGTAGAAAATCTTTGACGTCATGCAAATCGCGGCCACTTTGGCTACGTCATAAATTAGGGGTGGCACGTGTTGTGACATTCGTCATCCGTCAAACGTCACCTGTCATCTTCAACAGCTGTAACATGTTAAATGATCGCTGTCAAGTGTAAAATTTAACTCAATGAGAAAAAATTGCCTAATCTCAAATCCAATTAACTTTATTTTTAGTAGAAAAATGTATGACGTTATTTCAACCCTTTGAAATGTTATAGCTGTTGAAGATGACGTTTGACGTATGTCAAAACACGCGCCACGCCCTAACTTATGACGTAGCCCAAGTGGTCGCCATTTGCATGGCATCAGAGATTTTTTATTGATAAATCTCCTCCGGAGGATGGAGGGCTTCAATCCCCATAATATACCTACTGTAATGTGAAATGTTTAACTATTTACGAGTATATTCAAATTTACAACTATTATTCGACTCCCCGTCCATTTTTTTTTTATTTCGAGCAAAGAATGTCCCAGATGAACGTTTCATAGATTTCATTAAATCCCATAAAGAAGGTTTGCAAGAGAAATTTCAGAACACCAGTGAGTAGAAAGTCTCTGGTTAAGAAATTCATAAAACGATGGAAATAGAAATCGTACAATTTCTGGCAAAATGAGCCAAAATAGTCAAGCAAAATGAAGAAGATTTTTCAGGATTTCTAGGTGAATCCTTTTCAATTGTGCAAATATCCCACATTAGAAAACAAACTCAATTTTTTTCTTCTTATCCTGTGTTCACCATAGGTATTCACCCACTCCCGGCTGGATATAGACCTCTTCTAAGTCATATAGGTATATCCCATATGTATTCACGTAGTCTTGAATGTTTACCAAAAAATATGTAAGCCTTAATAACGTAGTAGAAATCGTAAACAGCAAGAAAATTCAAATGAGTTGTAACAGCATATGAGCTCATTAAAAGAAAAGACCAAATATCTTGGGAATCGTTTATAGATTTTATAACTGTAACCAACTAATTTAGCCTTATATGGCGTTTTAAAATACATCCCTCGGGCGTGTTTTTATTGCAAGGGACCCCATATACGGTTAACAAAATGTATTTTATTGTTTCTTACATTCAGGCTGCAACGAAATGTATTGAAGATGAGTTATGGTTCAGTATTTTTGCTCGCCTACTTTTGTAGAATTAATAATTTGAAATCATTCAGCAACATCCACAGATGCTCATGATTGTAAAGCTGACAAGACTATTTAAATTGCCGAAAATAATATAATTCTAGCGCAACAGAACATGCAAAAATGTCACACAAATTAAATAGAAAAATGTCAAGGCTTCATGCGGATAATAAACATGAATGGCCATTATGAGCAAAATTAAAAACGTAAATTAAATTCAAGTACCTCTTGCTTACTTACGGCTCTTAAAATGTATTAAAAGTCGCTCAGTATTTCTTTGTTTGACGACGACATATACCAGCCGTAATTTGAGATGTGATAATGATTTAGAATGTTAGTAAAATAAAAACACAAAGACAAAATATAAAGAGCAGGGATCAGAAAATCTGGGAGATGAGCGGGAATCAAAAAGGATTAAGAGCAAAGAAAAGGAGTCTCGATAATCATACATATGAAATAGAGAAAACCATAAAACATCATTGGAAGCAGTGAACGAAACAATAGTTAAACTAAATGTTCGTTTGTTTGGAAGTAAATTAGGAATTTTGGGAATACATGGAGTGAACGACAATGAACCTGTGAGTATAAGCGATGCATACTATCAATAACCTCCCAGAGGCACAGTGTGGCTTTAGACCAAACCAAGGTACAGCTGACATGATTTTCAGTGCAAGACAAATGCAAGAGAAATCCAGAGAACAAAATCGCCCTCATAGATTTAGTGGTCGGCCAACAGAGAAGCTCTTTGAAAGATATTGACAATGGTTGGCTGTCTGCAAAAGTACATCCAAATACTCCGCCTGCTGCGTGATAATATGGATGCAGAAGATACATTAAAAGCCAAGAAAAATACCACCAGCGCTGCCTAATAAGGACAGGGCTGACGAACGAACATGTGTTTTAGAGGACGCCAAAACAACAAGCATGGAAGCCCTCATCATTAAGCACCAACTTTGCACAATCGACGACAATAAGAAAAGAATAGAAGATAATCATACTCGCTATCGAGTGATTGCCTAGATGATCATGACTATCAACAACTGAGTGATCAAATGTTAAAGTAGGGAAATAGTATTGCTGAGAGACTTTCATGGACAAACAAGAAGAAGCAGTAACGACAATGCTACTGAGAAAACTTGGAGAGAATGTCACGGATAACAATGAAGAAATGCTGATAACAATATACCAACAAAATAACATAAGCATTCTAAATGGACGTTTTCAGCATAAAAAAATACAAGAGTACGGAATAAAATTGTACAGAAAAAAAAAACATTTTATGCATTAAATAAATTGGAAATTCTAAATGTAGGGCGATATAAAATGTTCAACGCGTCAGTACTGATGATGACAGGATGCAATGAAAATGACATAAATGTATTGTGATATTTTAAAAAATGTTGGCAGGTGATATTTTGGGACATATTTCAGGCGTGCAAGGCCAAATTAAGTTTAAATAATTTTCCGTTTACGAGATGCAGTCAGTTGCGGTTGGCGTGTAGTTGTAAAATTTACATTTTTACATCCCGAGGGTAAACTTTGGCGGCAATATCTCGGCATTTATTAAGTCCACGACCTTTTCCATTTCGAGCATAGCCAGAAGACACAAACGCTGCTTTGCACACATTTTGTGACACTTCAATTTTCTTAACGTGAAATTAATATGCCGACACGCACAAAACCTTTGGTTCTTTTACACCCTTCCCAATAAATAATTTTAATGGATATATCTTTTCTTTTGCGATCACGATATTTTCCAGTTACAGTACAAGTCGCACGTAATTTTACATGACATGTTATACACTTAATAGAGGCCGCATAACAACATGCTATAATCGGTTCTGGCTATGGAAAACACACTGTAAAATTAAAATTTATTATTTGTTCTCCTGTTTGGCACATTTATGTGGCAGTAACTTTATACTTAGAGCATGATTAGATCAATCAAACACCTTTGAAAATCTGAATTCTTGAAGCATTATGTATATTATTTCTTGATTTTTTTGCTGTTGAATTTCATGCAGTGTCCTTATTTTTTCGGGTTTATTGAACATACTTATTTTGATATTAAATAGTATATTTGCATGTTGGTAGAATTGTATCACGTAGACAACTTGAATTTACATGGTGATTTCGCTTTGTGTTGGGTTACGTTGTGTCAATTTAATGATTCAAGTCATAGGTGTCTCCCATCCTAATGATTCTAGTAGGTTTATACCGAAAAACAAGTTTAAAGCTCATTGCTGAAATATGGAGTTATATGGAGGTAAATTATATAGAAGAATAAAAAATGTATCATTTCATTCAACAAAATTTTAAGCAATTTTGCGCCTCGCCGCCGGTAAAGGTCTCGATCAATTTGCTGATTTTAACGATGGGAAGAGAACTAACATATCGACATTTCCGAATCACATTCTATAAATTTCGATTTCATACACAAGGGCAAGGAAATATGTTCAAAATCAGGGACAAAAATTCCCTTATCCTGAAAGAAGAACTCTTTCGTGTTTTTCCCCACTTAACGTGTGTTCGTGCGAATTTACCCTATCAATAATTTTCAATGCACTTGTTAAATTACTACTTCATATAATTCCACTTTGCACTCCTGTTGCATTGATAGAGGAACAACTGTATTTTTAAATCATGTTCATTCACTAAACGAAACATGAATGCTAGAATCAGTAGGTAAAACTTTTTGCTAATTTCATAATATTCAATGAATCACTACAAACATGCTCCTCCAGGTAAAAAAAATCCTTTCTAAAAATTTTAATCGTCGGTTATTAATAACTCCAACTTATTGACGAAAGGTTTGATTGGGATTTTGTTCCACACATACGTTGCACAATTAAAAAAATTCATCTACCTGGGTGGCTGCATAAAATTACCCTTCAAGTTTGTGAAGGCTTTGTATATTTTGTATGTATATGCAAAATTGTGGTGGTCCAAAATTTAAATGTTTAAAATACTTGTCTTACAAGCTAATGTCCCTAATTGATTGCTTAATCAATCAGTGCAGAAAGTATCGATAAAATACCTCTGTCCATGTTTATAATTTATTAACTTAATTACTCTTACAGTTACCTAACGCGAAATTTGAATAAAACTGTTTTAAATGTTTACTTATATTTATCCGAACTAGTTGGAAACTCAATGAAATTTATTCCTCTTCTATTTTGAAATGCCCTAGAATATAATCATATTTTAAAAGTTAAAATAGTGTTTTATTAAGTTTTACTTTGCATGGAAAGTCTGAAACTATTTACTGCACTTTCTGCTTAGCTTTTCTATTATTTTAGAGCTGCATGTGTAGAGATTCAACTTATTTTCGATAAATTGTCTCGAGATTTATTGTGCTAGTTGTTCATGTTGTTCAATATTATTCATAATAACATAATCTCTACTAATATAACAAAAATGAACTGAAATAATATCAATATTTGACATTATGTTATAGCTACTTACTCATCGAAACTTTTTTTCTTGTTTGCTACTTTTTTCCCTGGTTCCAAAAGTTATTCCTTCAATGTGTCAGTGATCTTCATGTATCGATTCCTGATTCCTTTTTCATGACTTTTTCCAGTGAGCTTCGAAATTCTTCATTGGGCACTAGGAGTCAAACCTTTTTGTCGACCGATTTCTGCTGTTCAAACTGTTTGTTTTCAGCTTTCAGCTCTCAGAACTCTCTACTAGTGGTGATTCGGTTAATAGCTGAGATATCTTCAAAACCGTATCTACTGCCACCTAGTTGCATCCAGTTTAGAAAAGAAAAACTCGGAATATGACAACACATTGGTAGTACCTGAAAAAAATAATTTAGTTTTTAATTATTATTAATTAACAAGAGAACTATTATAATGAATTGGTGACGGCAGGAAATTTTGCAACCGCCGATTTTTTTTAAATTCTCACATTGTAACATGGCTATGAGTAATCCGATTAAATTATACTCCCACTTGAGATAAATAAATCAGATTTTTAATAATCGAAATTGCATATGCATGAAGTTCAATTTTAAAGTATAATGTTTGGAAACAGCGCAGGAAAAATAAGTCGTAAAATATAAATGTTCATATAGAAGGAATGCGCAGTCACTTGACTCACGGACAATAATAATAGTGTGCTGAAGCAGATTTATGAATGTCTTTAAAAAATGGTGACCGTCTGATGCAATTTCGACACTGTTGCATTCAGAGAGTAAAGTGATTTTGATACTACTACATATATCATTTTGTAGTTTCTATATTTCTACTAGGTGTGGAAGTTTCAATTGGATGACATTTTGTTTTAATGATTTTTCTTTACTTTTGTTGATGATACACCGCACATCGATCTATCAAATAAGCTCTTGAGGATAGGGGGTAAAAGCTCCCATTATAGGATAAACAGAAGCCATGCTAAAACCTCGCTCAGTATCGGCGTACTCGAAGGACGGAACAGCTATTGTCACCATGGTTAAAGGCTGCCCACAAGGTGGTGTCCTTTCGCCTCTCCTGTGCGAGGAAGAAGGACTTTCCATAAATCCCAGTAAAACAACCTTAGTTCCATTCATGAAAAGTTAGAAGCCGGATCTGCGAGCCCCCACTCTTAACGGAACCGAATTATCTCTCTCGGATGAAGTTAGGTATCTAGGGGTCACCCTGGACCACACTTACTTGGAACAACCATATGGACAAAACAATATCACGAGCTACGGCGACCACTCAAACATGTCGCAGACTCGTGGGAAAAACATGCGGCATGAGACTAAAAATGGTACATTGGATTCACCAAACGGCTGTCAGACCCATTTTCACCTACGCCTCGTTGGTATAGTGGCCAAAGACTGAGCAAATTACTACACAGGACAGTCTAGGTAAAGTACAAAGGTCAATTTGTCTAGGAATAACAGGGTCTATGCCAACCTGCCGCACCGCAGCCTTAGAGGCAGTGCTGAACATGCCTCTTCTTCACCTATATGTAAAAAAGAGGCAAAAATAGATACCTATAGACTATTCAAAAAAAATTAAAACTGGTGATCTGAATGGCCACCTATACGCATCCTTCAATCTATAAAGCTCCAGTGGCAAAGTGAACCAACATATCATAATGTATGTAATAACATCACGGGATTTTGACATTCCATATGAAGTGGTTGTAAAAGAACGCCAATCTAGGAAGAACGCAAAGCTACTAGAAGCGGACAACGCATCATTGTGGTACACAGATGGTTCGAAGCTAACGGAAGGAGTCGGGGATAACTGGACCAAACTTTAAATCTTCCTTAGTAGCAATGTGTAAAACGCCCGCAATATTTCAAGCTGAGGTAGGTTCTGACAAAAACATTGGTGCCCAAGAGTGCCTTAAGAGAGGCCTTCTGATAAAGCACATCTACATACTGTCCGATAGTCAAGCGGCTCTAAGGGCCATCCAGTGTAATTCACAATTAGGAGCCATCCAGTGTAATTCACAATTAGTTTGGGAGGGTGAGACTATCCTTAAGCAACTGGCTCGGAGTAACAAAGTAACCCTGATGTGCGGGTGCCAGGACCCCAAAGCATAGATGGCAACAAAGAGGCAGACCGTCTCGCGAAATAAGGCGCTTCAACACATTTTCAAGGCCCACAGCCTTTTTGTGAACTAATAAAAAACCACGTCACCGACCGAAGAAATGAACAGATGGGAAAAGGACCGCATGCTGGCTCATTGGAGATCCATTCCAGGTCTGAGACAGGCAAAAAGGTTCATATCCGTCTCAGCCAAGAGATCTGAATAACTTCTTGAAATGAACAGAAGAGACATTAGAACAGTCGTTGGTCTGCTGACTGGGCATTGCCTGGGGAAATATCACCTGAAAATAACAGGCAAATCAGACAACGACCATTGCAGAACAGAAATCACAGAACATTTAATCTGTGAATGCCCTGCTCACTTCTACAAAAGGCTGAAATACTTTGAAGGGGTACGGCTAACAACACCCCGAGAGCTGGGCACTTTATCACCCAGGAAGCTGGCCTTTTTGGGAGAAGCCTATACATCTAGGACATCAACTAGAGGTAGAGTCACGCACAACATATCTAGAAAGCTAGCAGTGCTTGAGCGGCTGGAACAAGTTGTAACGACTCCAAATGCAATCTACAATCTACTTTTAATGAACACCCAATTACGATACTGCTGTTTCTGATGCTAAAGAGTGGTAGATGAAGATGTTACCAGACACATTAAATGAGCATAACAAGGTTGAGTTGTAAAGTCGTTGGATTGTTTCTAAACTCCGCTAGAACCTTCCTCTTTTTGTCAATGGTCAAGCTACAAATACGGTTTATTAGATGAAAAACTCTTTCACCTATTGACTCGAGTTAAAATGCCAATCGCTCTGCCTCTATTTTAAGTGATTTGTAATTTTTGAATCTTGAGCCTTTTTTTGAAAAAACCTCTTTCATCCAGCGCGCATGTGTTACCAAATCCCTCTCTCTTTCGTATGACAATTTCTTGCGTGCTAACTTATTTGTGTGTTTTGAATTTAGGATTGTTATTTATTTAAAAATGGAATGAGATGAAATTCAAAGCTACAAATTGACTTCTTGAAGAGTTTCGAAAGCTAATCGAAATACTATAATAAATAGGTACAAGCAATATAAATAACATGGGGCAGTTCTCAACGACTAAATGGACATATAACTTGGCACGATAACACTGCAGATTGACGTTTACTACGTACTTGTTCTCTTTTTTTTTTTGATTGAAATTTAACACCCCGTTGAAAATTGCGCCATTATACAACAGCAAAAAGACATGTATATAGTAACAAACGCTGTCCTTTAAAGGTTTTATCGCTACAGGATGTACTAACATTTTACCGTTTGTTTATTACCACTTTAATTTGGTCCATTTTTATTGTTTTGTATACCAGAGGCGATGGATCATGGATCTATTGACGACTTTTGACCAATAAAATCGATCGATATTAATGTAACATTTTATGTTTAAATTTAAAATTCTTGTGTCTTGCTTTAAAGCTTATGGATAACTTTTTAATTTCAATAGAATTTAATTTTTAGAAGGTCATCTGTGTAGGTTTTCTTCATTTTTCCTTTATGCGCCGTACATTAATATAAATCTTAAAGTTTATGTTCGGTCTACCAATCATCGCTGACAAACGAAATGTCGACCGTCTTCAACAATAATGTTCACCGCTCTGTTCCGAATCAATTTATTTATCTTCTGCGAAACCTCAGATGCAGCAACTCTGTAAAATATTATCCCCTTTATAAATTGCAGTTTCCTTTATGACTTTCGTAGTTTACCAGCTCGAACTTTTTACATACTGAATGTACAGAAGTTTATCTGATAAGAACTATCTTGAGTTTTGATGTAAGTAATTAAAAATATGGAAAAAACATTCAACTGTTGAAATATTGGCAAATAATAACATTAATAGAATAATCTATTGAGAGTATTCTCCAAAACTACTTTTCGTATATTTTATTTTCAAGGTATGTAATAATAAAATGTAGTGAGAAAAACTTGTTAATGTCAGGTCTATCGATTAAATCTTGAAGTTACCAAGTTTAAAATAAAACGATTAATTATAGCAGTAAGTTTTCGCATTAAAGAACATCAGCAAAGTAATTAACATCAGAGCCAAATTTGATTCGAAAACATGAGGATTTCTTTTTCTAAAAAGAAAAATCTATAATTATCGAAATGTGGATATATCGAACGTCAAAACACATGAAACACCAAAATTGAATTACTGCACTTGTCTGCCCTATAAATTAGTCGGACGAGAATTTTATTTTACATCTGGATCCAGGAAATCAAATAATCGTTAATCCAAACTCGGCAGGAGCCCTAGTCCAAATGCTATTTTTATTATTTTGTCAATTTTAAAAGCCATCAGAACATGTAGACTAAATACGTTTTCTGTTTTGTCTATTGGAGCTTTGAATTTATTGATAGAATTTTAACTTGATGGATTTTGACATTCTCGTTTTATATTCAAAAGTAGATGGGTTTATATTTTTACGGCTTTACTTTATATCACTAGCTTGAGGCAATTACAAAAAGAATGAAATCATTTAGTGAAAATATAAATTGATTCAAAAATCTGTAAGTCAATGAATACTATTTCTGTTAAAGCCTCTTGAAAATTGAAAAAGTGCAGGGTTGCTGCTTTTCAAAAAGTGCAATAAATATACCTATACATTTACCGAGGGTGGATTACATTTTCACGAAACATTTCATCAACTTCTCCGCTACGTTTCAATTAATTTTTGTTTCTAACGTTTTCTTCTTAGAAATACATTGCAAGAATCTAATTAAAATCAAAGCAGCTATTTGTTAGTGCAAAGGCTATTTGTAAAAACGTCACTGCCTGTGTTTGTATTCGGATAACAAATTGCCGTACGCCAAAGACTTGATTTTCAAACAAAATTTTTAATTCCAGTGTAAATGGTTTTTGATTGAATTGCAATTGTTCGTTAATAAATTTTGTTGGTACACTTCTGGCACTTCTAGGTAACAAATGGAGATGTTAACTTTATTTGCCTAGTGTCAGAGCTAAAGCCCGGTTGGCACGATCCAATTGCACTTGAATAAGAACTTGGATCAAGTAAGTTGGCAGCGAGCCTAATTGCTTGGATGTTAGGACCTATCCAACAGCACTTGGATAAACAGTTGATACGATCCAAGTATCGTCCAAGTGAGGTGAGTGAACCATTCAAGGGTACTTGATCCAAGTATACTTGGACCGTGTCAACTTGGTTTAGGGTACTTGATCTAAATACACTTGGACCGCGTCAACCTGGTTTAAGCCAGTTGACACGGTCCAAGTGCACTTGAATGACAACTTGGACCAAGAAAGTTGGTAGCCAGCCTGCTTAGTTTGAGTGGTAAAACTTAACCAACTGAATTTTGATAAACAGTTGATACGATCCATGTATCGTCCAATTGAGGCGCGCGCAGCGTCCAAGGGTAGGTACTTGATCCAAGTGCACTATTGGACCGTGTCAACCTGGCTTCAACTTGTGAAAAGAGGACTATAGTAAATGTTTCTAAAGTATAAAATGATTTCTGTTAACGAATGGTAAATGTGGCAACGCCAAACCTATATTGCAGATTTCTGTAATATCGGCTGCCCTGGGAGATTGCTATTGGGGGAGAAAAAAGGGAAGGGGGAACATGTCTTTGTCTTTTGAGTGTGGCCGTCTGGCGAAAGGCTGTAAAAAGTGGAGTGCAAATAAAATGTAATTTTTGATTGAAATTTTCGAGTATTTATTACAAAAAAGTGTCAACAACAATTAGCTGAAGCTTAGGAATGGTTCCTAACATAAAATGGTCCTTCGAAACCCGGATGTACTGGTAATATTGCACAAATTGTAATTGGCAAGATGGGCCCGTAAAGCAAAGGACGGCGTCCATATTGGCATCAGGCACCGGCACCATCATCGTATCGATCAATATCGATCGTGACGTATATGGTGGGTCGCATAGCAACAGTTGCAACCGTTGCAACACACATCAAATGTCAAATTGGTGAAAAAGGAGCACACTCCGAGGATCAGCTGTTCGCTGACAGCAGCAGATGAAGTTTGTTTATTGTTTTGGTCATTGGTTTTGGTACACAGATGTGAAAAAGTGGATTTGGATTGGATCTTTTCTTCTTTCATTTGGAAATTGGAAAATAACTGCTATTTATAATTGGATCACAGGATTTAAAATACTGGATTGGTTATTGGTTTTACAATTGTTGGTAGGTAAAGCTTTTGTTTGGTGATTGGTAAAGATAATTAAATAAACCTGGTAAGTGGTATCCTTTTCAAAAAAAAAAAAAAAAAAAGAGAAATTATTAATATAACTTATTCATTGTTGTTTTATTTACTTCTTGGTTACAAAAATACGCTTATTAAGGTGGCTTCGGTTTGGTTGGCAATGTAAATTGAAATTGTGTTACTTCATACACTAAACTTTCAGTTTATTTGCTAGGATTTATCCTGTTTTGACTAATATATACTCATTAGTTTGTATATTGCTGGTTGGTATTGATAAACAAAAAGAAAACTTGTGTTTTTTATCATTTAGTCTAGTTTTATTGTAAACAAATCGGTATTTTTATTGATATTTCCTCGGATATTTCATATTAGTATATAATATATTGGTGGGCAGGTCGTTGAATGAAAATAAACATTGTATCTATTATATTTTGGTATTGGTGTTTGTTAAATAGTTGTAAAGATGACTGATGAGGTTGAACTTAAGACAAACATAAAAAGGCGTGGAATTTGCAAGTCAAAATTGACAAACTTTAATAAATTCTTGACTTCAATTGTTGACTTAGCAACAGATAACATAGATAGCGTAAAACTAGTTGAATTGGAAAGCAGAGCGGATAAACTTCCAGAAATATTAACTGAATTTGAAACTTATCAAAGGGAAATAGAGATAAGTCATGAGAATTTAGACGAACAACTTGCAGAGAGGGAACAATTTGAAAATTTTTATTATAAATTGCTTGCCTCTGCAAATGACTTACTGAAAAAACATTCTGACAGTTCCAGTAATGATGATAGTGTTTCTCAATTGGGCAGAACTAATGCAGTGGGTGGTGTAGGTGTAGGTTTTCCAAATGTCAGATTTCATACAGCAGGCCCAAAACTACCATCAATTCCTTTGCCAAAATTTTCCGGTAACTTTGAAAAATGGCTCGAGTTTAGAGACACTTATAAATCATTGGTGCATGATAACAGCAATATTTCAGATATTGAAAAGTTTCATTTCTTGCGTGGTTCTTTGGAAGGTGGTGCAAAGGATGTGCTGCAAAATCTTGATATTAGTTCAACAAATTACTCTATTGCTTGGGATTTACTTTGTGAAAGGTATGACAACAAGTCCATACTGGTTAATAATTATCTCAAATCACTTTTTGGTCTCCCTGCTATGAGTAAGGAATCAGCTGGAGAGCTACGTGTACTATTAGATGGTATTATTAGGGGACTACGATCACTCAAAGCACTTAACATTCCGGTCGATAGCTGGGATTTGGTTATTATTTATTTCATGTGTGAGAAGTTAGATTCGGTTACGGCCAGAGAGTGGCAAGAGAAGAAACCAAAGAACAGGTTGCCTGCACTGGCTGAATTTAATTCATTTTTGAAAACTAAAACTGAACTACTGGAAACTCTTGAGGGCCAGTCGAGGAAGACCAAGGTAAGTAATCGGTCGGATACTAAAAACAAACATTTCAATTATCTCGTGAATATCAATGAAAATTGTTCATTTTGTAAAAGTAATCATAGTATAATGAATTGTCCTGAATTTCTTAAATTATCAGTTTATGACAGATATACAAAGGCAAAATATCTTAGACTTTGCTTGAATTGTTTGAAGGCTAATCATATGAGTAAAGATTGTCGTTCAAGTAAGTGTAGAAAGTGTTCTACTAGCCACCATACTTTACTTCATTATGATAAAAAATCTTCAAATGAAAAGCAAGTTCATCCAGATCAAAATTCAAATGTTGTACCTCAAAATAGAGTGGAAAGTGTAAGTGTAAACATGTCTTCATCTTGTGTTGGTCAGCAAGATATGTTACTTTCCACTGCACTTGTGCAGTTATTTGATTCAAATGGTCAATCAATTACTGCTAGAGCTTTGCTTGACTCAGGCTCCCAGTCGAATCTAATAACTGAAGAACTTTGCGATAAACTGGATATTGGTAAGCAAGAAATCAATGTTTCAATTATTGGTGTGAATCAAACAGTTTCTTGCATTAAATATAAATGTAACCTAACTGTACAATCTCTTCATAACGAGTTTACCAAGGATATCTCTTGCTTGGTGGTACCTAGGATTGTTGGATTTCTTCCTGGTAAAACTATGGATGTTTCTCAGTTGCAGATTCCAAAACATTTCAAGTTGGCAGACCCCGGTTTTGCTATTTCTGGCAACATTGATCTTCTCCTAGGAGCTGATATATTTTATCAACTTTTGTGCATTGGCCAGTTTAGTTTAGGGAATGATCAACCCATTATGCAAAAAACAAGGTTCGGATGGATTTTATCTGGTCCATGTAGCTATGGCAATACAGTGCAATCTCCAACTTATTGTGGATTAAATATCAATTTGGACATTCAGAATCAGTTAGAAAAATTTTGGTCAATTGAGGAACCCCCAAATAGTTTGAAACCTATACTTTCACATAACGAGAAGGAATGCGAGAGTATTTTTGTTCAAAGTACAAAAAGAAATGAAGATGGCAGATTTGTTGTTCAAATTCCTCTCAAACAGCATCCATCTGTATTAGGTAATTCAAGTTTTTCCGCTAAAAGGCAATTTTTCTCGTTGGAAAGGAGACTGCAGAAAAATCCTCAAATGAGACAACTTTATATTGAATTCATGCAAGAGTACGAGGCCATGGGTCATATGTCTGAGTCAAAAGATAATTCTGGTGAGACTTCCTACCTTTTACCTCATCATGGAGTCATAAATGAAAATAGTTCAACAACTCGTTTGCGTGTCGTTTTCAATGGTTCATCTCCCACAGATAATGGAATATCCCTCAACGATATTCAATATACTGGGCCAAATATACAAGATGACTTGTTGGAAATATTGTTAAGGTTCAGAGTTCACAATATCGTCGTTTGTGCCGATGTGGCAAAAATGTATCGCATGGTGATGGTGAGTGAGCACCAGAGAAGTCTGCAAAAAATTTATTGGAGGGCGAGTCCAAATGATGAGTTAAAGATCTATTCTCTCAATACCGTTACTTACGGTACGACCTCTGCATCCTTTTTAGCTATTAGGTGTCTCAAACAGTTGGGTTTGGAATTTGAAAATGAATATCCAGAGGCATGTAATGTAATTTTACATAGTTTCTTTGTAGATGATTTGTTATGTGGAGCAGATACTGTTGCAGAAGCAGTAACTTTAAGTATTCAGGTAGCTAGAATACTGGAAACTGGTTGTTTTTCCCTGAGAAAGTGGGTATCAAATTCCCCTGAGGTGATTAGGCAAATTGTTGGAGATGTTTCCAACAATGCTTTCAGTAATCGTGACATCCATTTCAGCGAGGAGAATAAGACTCTTGGTTTGTATTGGTCATTCAAGAATGATCATCTCATGTATCGTATATCTTTAACCGAGCCTGGAAAATATACTAAAAGAACTATTCTTTCATCCATAGCCAAAATTTACGATCCATTAGGTCTAGTTTGTCCATGCATAATCATTGCAAAGATTTTTTTGCAAAAATTATGGTGTACCAAGATTGGTTGGGATGATTCTTTGCCATTAAGTATTCACTCCTCATGGCATAAGTTACGGCAAGAATTGTTGGTTTTAAATGACATGGTTATCCCAAGGAAAATGGTTTGTTTTAATGCTAGCATTATTGAATTACATGGTTTTTGTGACCGTTCTGTAGAAGCTTACGGTGCTTGTTTGTACTTGAAAAGCACAACCACTTGTGGTCAGTCTCAAATCTCTCTTGTCTATGCTAAGGCTAAGGTGGCCCCATTGAAGGTAATAACACTTCCTCGACTGGAATTGAGTGGCGCATTGGTTCTTGCACAATTGGTTAATACTTTCAAAAGGTCAGTCAATCTAACTATTCACAAAACCTATCTATGGACTGATTCCTCAGTGGTATTAGGTTGGTTATCTCACTCACCGCACAACTTACAAACATTTGTTGGGAATCGTGTATCTCAAATACAATCTTTGACTTCAAGTCAAGATTGGCATCATGTTTCATCAAAAGATAACCCTGCAGATATATTGTCAAGGGGTTGTTATCCTGAACAATTGGTTGACAACAAAATATGGTGGAATGGACCTGTTTGGTTGACTAAAGATTGCTCAGAATGGCCTAAGTCAATAATTGAAATTGATATATTACCTGAATTAAAGAAACAAACCTATAATTGCCAGGTTATCCCTGAATATTTTCCAATTAAAGAATTTTCCAACTTTTCACGCTTGAAACGTAGCTTTGCTTATGTTTTAAGATTTTTCAAAAATTGCAAAACTGATAGGGCATCTAGAAATTTTGGTAAGCTCACAGTCCATGAAATGAACGATGCATTGGAAAAATTAGTTGTAGTATCCCAAAAGGAATCCTTTCCTAGTGAATATTCATTGCTGTTGCAAAATAAACAATGTCTTAAGGGCCCTCTCAGTGCACTAAACCCATTTATTGATATAAAGGGTGTCTTGAGGGTGGGGGGTAGATTAGAATTGTCAAATTTAGACTATGCCAAAAAGCATCCAGCTGTTTTGTCATGTAAACATCATTTTACAAAATTGCTGTTTTCTTTTGAGCATAAAACATTATTACACGCTGGGCCTCTTCATTTGCTTGCTTCAATTCGAGAACACTATTGGCCAATTGGTGGGCGAAATTTGTCCAGGCATATAGTTCACAAATGCATACGATGTTTTAAGGTGAAACCAAGAGCAATTGGGCAAATGATGGGTGACTTACCTCAAGAACGTATCTCCCCTACGCCTCCTTTTCATGTAACTGGAGTAGATTATGCGGGCCCCTTTCTTATAAAGTCCAAGAGTGGAAGAGGTGCCAAGATATCAAAGTGTTATGTGTGCCTGTTCATTTGTTTTTCGACTCGTGCAATTCATCTAGAATTGGTATCAGAATTAACTTCTGAGGCATTCATTTCCACTTTCAGGCGTTTTGTATCTCGCCGAGGAAAGCCTGCTTTAATATGGTCTGATAATGGTACAAATTTTGTCGGTGCCAATTCTGAGCTGAAGGAACTTAGTAAGTTTTTGCAGGGGCATAGCGAAGAATTTGTAGGAACTTTTGAAAACGAAGGCGTTAGCTGGAAATTTATCCCTTCTCGAGCTCCTAATTTTGGCGGAATTTGGGAGGCAGGAATAAAGTCTTGCAAATTCCACATGAAACGTGTCATGGGCAATGCCTCATTAACTTTTGAGAATTTCTATACATTGCTCACCCAGATTGAAGCCATTTTAAATTCGCGCCCTTTGGTTCCACTTGCTAGTGATCCAAGTGATTATGACGTATTAACACCAGCCCATTTTTTGGTTGGTAGGCGATTGACAGCTTTACCTGATCTCGATGTTAAAGAAAAGTTTGACAATCGTCTTTCTAAATATCAGTACCTTCAAAAGCTTTATCAACATTTTTGGGCGCGTTGGTCGAAGGAATATGTAATCCTCCTTCAACAACGTTTTAAATGGAAACATCCTCAGAAGAATATTCAAGTGGGTGAACTAGTGATACTTCGTGAGGACAATCTCCCTCCTCTCAATTGGAGAATTGGACGTGTAAGTGAAATTCATTTAGGACGTGATAAGCAGTGCCGCGTAGTGTCTGTAAAAACTTCGCGGGGTATACTAAAGAGACCTATCTCTAAGATTTGTCCTTTGCCCATTGACAATGATTAGGGACTTGATTATTTATTAGGTTTAGGAAAACTTGTTTGAATCATTGAAATTAGTTTTTAAGTTTGGATTTAACTATTTGCGTCCATCTATGTTTTGGATAAGGAATTGTATTTGTTTCAGCTTAGCCACCTTTGTATTTTTTTTATATATTATTTTGTGTTGAAAGTCTCAACCCTTTCAAGGTGGGGGGTATATGTTTCTAAAGTATAAAATGATTTCTGTTAACGAATGGTAAATGTGGCAACGCCAAACCTATATTGCAGATTTCTGTAATATCGGCTGCCCTGGGAGATTGCTATTGGGGGAGAAAAAAGGGAAGGGGGAACATGCCTTTGTCTTTTGAGTGTGGCCGTCTGGCGAAAGGCTGTAAAAAGTGGAGTGCAAATAAAATGTAATTTTTGATTGAAATTTTCGAGTATTTATTACAAAAAAGTGTCAACAACAATTAGCTGAAGCTTAGGAATGGTTCCTAACAGTAAATTAGATTAACGACCTAGCCTTAAAAGTTATTGTGCCCCCTTGCATTGATTGGCCCAACTTATCTGATGTGGATAATTTTCTCGTGTATTAGCCTCATTGAGGTTTGTTTTGATATTGTGTGCTTGATTTTACTGAAACAGTGCAACAGTCCACATATTGGAAACGAATTTATATCGTTGTTGACCGTGGCAGAGGATAACGTTATAATCAATTAATGTCAACAAACCAGATTTATTTTTACCGCTTTTGATTTCCAAACCGATATTAAAAGGCAACATTCGTCGACGAACTATCAATAACCAATTGATATAAACCGGAATAGTTGCAGTAACATCCACTCGGATCGACATAATTGTTTTAGGCAAATTCGTGTTTCGAAAAAGCTGTTTAGGTAGGTACTCGGAATAAAAACGGTCCGTTTGTGTTTGCCGACAAAATTAATAATTGTTCCGTAAAATTCAGCATGAAAGATCGATGACATTACTTTACTCTCGCGACCCACGCGATTTTAGCGCATAACTAGTTTATTAATTCGACGAATTCCTTCACCATCGCGCAGCGACTTTTAGGCCTCGATTACACTGGGATGATGCGAATTTAAACCTGAACGAGATAGTTCAAAAATAGTGAATAGAGCAAATAAAAATTAAACTGCTAAAATACTTTTTTTTGCAAACATGCTTCTTTATTCTTAAAGTATAATACTTCACACAACAATTTTACCAACTTCTATAAAGTCTCACTATGTACCTACGAAACCAAAGGTAACTAAGCAAATTTGAATAGAACGGGATAATAGAAGAAAAGTCAAGTTCTCATATTTGCTGACATTTAGCTATCCTCTCTGGACTATTCTTTCTCGAATTATTCGTAGTAATAGTCATCATAATGCTTTGCCTTTCTCTATCTCGTACTGGTCTCGTGAAAGACTTTTCATCTGTTCTAATTTCGGTCTTGTTTACGATTGTGCAAATTATTATCATCTGGTCATACGAGGATCTTGGTCTTTCTTGGAAGATGATTTGTACCCAATATGAGAGAAATTAATGCATTTCCATATTCTATCTCTCGTTTTTCCACGTCTCTAGCAAGTTTCGATCTTTTCAGCTGGTTTACGTGTGCAGTTGTGGCTTTGTCCAACGGTTTTAGGTATATTTCTCATGAACATCTCCAAGTTCCAATTTCATCTTCTTTTTGTCATAACGGTCTATATAATTGTGCTGTGTCGGTTTTTTATTTGTATGTAAGTTCTCTATTTTTATGTTTTTTTTTTTTATATTGGTCCGCTCACAAAAGACAAAGCGGTTCGTTCGTTCACCCTTTCAAGCCCATACTCCACAGTTCAGCCTTGGAGGCTTTTTGTGCCTCATTGCATGTGCTCTACTCCTTACCATTCATGTATATTTGGAAACTAAATAGATGGTTGGCGACTGTGCGGACGACCTATCGTCTCATACTACTGCAGTCACCCATCCAATATCCATCCCGACACCACTTCGCTTGGCCTGTGTAAGGTGAATTGCGTCCTCTATCACCAAGTAGCATCTTGCCGGAGCAGTACTATGAGCGGAAGAAGTTAAGTGACGATTAACCCTCCGTTTGAACACGATAAGGTTAAATCGTTCAGGGAATGAAGAAGGAGGCAGGAGGTTCCAGAGGAGGGCAGTACGCCACCGAAAAGATGTTTAGAGGTCCTTGGGGTAGCCAACTTTACCACATACGGATGGGATGCCCATGAGGTTCTTGTGGTTCTCAAATAACTTCTGGAATGAAGCTGGCCAGATCGTCAGAACATCTCTTATGGTAATTGCGATAGAATAACGACAAGTCGGCCACCTTGCTGTGTTCGAGAGATTGCAATGAATCGGTGAGAATTATGAAATTATCGATCATTTTAACTGTTCTTATTTGTACTGCTCCTAATAGAGCCAACGAATGCTTGGGAGCGTCGCTCTAGACGTGGGAATAATATTCCATGGTCTGATTTGAGCCCTAAAGGAGAAAAAGTAGTTCAGAAATAAAAAAGTATTTTGCACAAAACAAAAAATACGATTTTTGAGATGCGGTTTTGGCGATCGATTATACATGGTCATGCCAAGACAAGTTGGTTGATGCGGTCACCCCAAGAAGAGATACTGAGGGATTGATAGAAATATTTTGTCCCGACGTCCTGAAAATTGGGTCATTGTCGGCGGTTTCTTATTTGAGAATATTGTTGCTTGAGTTTTGGAAGCATTGACTTTGACTAGGTAGTTAAGGTCCTATAGTTGGTAATGGTGTCAGATCACTGTTGATAGAGTGAGTCTGTTCTCGAGAGAGGCGTGTGGAAGTGGCTGCAGTAAGCGGTGTGTCAGAAGGGAAAAATGCCATTAAGCTACTATCATCCGTAAAGCTGATGTATATGGAGTTTCTTGGCACATTCAACAAATCATTCATAAAAATGAGAAACAGTGTTGGGGACAGAATTGAGCCTTGGGGAACGCTGGCATATATAGGCAGTATAGGAGATATACCATCGACCACAACATGCAGTGACCTGCCTTCCAAAAAGCTTCCCAGCCAATGGCAAGACCATACGATGGCAGCTTGCTGAAGAGACCTTCGTGCCACACCTGATCAAAACCTTGAAGATATCCAATGCTACAATTCTGGATTCACCATGTTTTTCGAGAGTCGAAGTACAAATATGACTGACGTGCAGCTAGCAGATCGCCTGTTGATCCTTTAGAGCGGAACCCGTACTATTTATCAAAGATTAGCTTATTGGCTTCGAGTTGTTGACTGCCTTTTCCATTATACTTTTGAAATTACGGATATAAGTGAGATAGGAGGATAATTGCTAGGAAGAGTTTTCTTGCCCTTTTTCGGAATAGACTGCACTCTGGCACATTTCCAGATAGACGGGAAATCGGCCTCGAGTGTAAGAGAGTGAAAACAGTTTGCAAAGAACTGAAGCCAATTCCTTAAATTGGTGGAATGCCATCGGGACCACAAGATTTCCCAGTGTCACGTTGCAGAAGAATTTTTCCTAATAGTTTTCGGTCTAAATACAACGTTGTCTTATGTGTCTCAGTACCTGTGGCGCTCTGCCATTGTCCTGCATTATTAACTTTGTACGTACATTTAAGGAAATTTCCAGAGGTGTAGCGATTTTTTGCTGAATTAGATAACCGACGTTTTTTTTTTAAATATTTTGCAACTAATTTATAAAATATGCGAATATTCGCGCGGTAGGTGTATATCTTTTATTCGATCTTCAATGCCGTATTGCGTTGCAACGTATAGTGGTTTAATCCGCTACGGCCCAACTATTTTGGGATGCTTTATATTGTCCGATAAAAGGCAGATCGTTCAATTAGATAAGACCTATTATCTCTTTTTTTAATTAAACTGTGTTGCACCAACATAGAGGTCCCACCTACGTTACCTTAATTGGTCTCCAATAAGCTTTAATAAACAACAAGCCCTATCACACCGGCGATCTATCCGTTACGATGGAAAGTGTGAAATAAACTCGAACACAAAATGCAAACCGGAATTCATAAAAGTGGAAGGTAAGAAAACAAAAAAAATTTATCTTTATTATTTAGAACGCCATTCGTTTTTCAACTGATAACCTGAGAGGATGCACAAATGTTGGTCGTTAAGCACTTTAAAGAGTAACGGTTCGTTTTCCGATATCTTTTAAACTTTTCTGGCATATTTCCATGTTTAATTATGGAAAATTTTCAACGATACTATTTTTCTTAAAATCACCTAACTCGGTACTTACCTTATGTCGTCATTCTAATGGTTATTGAGGTACCTGCAATTTTACTTTAAGTTTTTTCTTACGTGTTTGTTTATCTACGTCGAAACATTAATTTTCAAACAAATTCAGCACGTGTTGCTATATTTTGTGGAATATAGGTAGGTACCTACTATGAATTTTGAAAAGGTGTAAAAAAGATACAATAGTATCGGTAATGATGCTGGAATATCTTGCACGTTGATAAACTACATGATTTTTTATCTTGTTCTCTTGCAGACATACGTGACACTGATATTCTTTTGTGCCATTTTATTTTGCCAACTCGTTCGCACAGGGGCGGAGGTCTGTGTGGGCGGATGTGTATAAACAAAAAAAAATCCCGCGCTTACCATTACTTTAATGACGCACGATTTATCACCCTATTATTATATTATTATATTAAATTTCAAATTTATGCTTGGGTTCTAATATTTTTCTTTACCTTTATTTTATTTCTGTACGCTCAATGTGCAGTTTAAATTTTATAGGCATACTTCGAAAAATTTGAGTATAATTTGTAACATAGTCAATAAATTAAGATATGTGAAATCATATCAATGCTACAAACAAAACGATTTTCAAGAAAATCTCAATCCAAGATTTTTTCTTAAAACTTGATTAATCACCATCGACTAATAGATCTTGCGATAATGTAGTCGTTGCTTTTAAACTGACATATTTTTCCTACGCAGCCCCTTTTGTACCTGACAACATATTAATAGCTGCCTTAATGAGTTACTTTGTAACAGGACCGTGGCCAAGGGGGTCACTAAAGGTATTCTTTTACATGTTTAAATTAAATTTTTGTTATTTCTTTTTTTAATTCCGGGATTATTAGTCAGTTTTTTAACACGGTTTTTCAAAATAGGGTCATCAGGTCGAATGGATATATTCATGAAGTTTTTAAATCATTTGAATTTTAATGCATGCCAATAACACTTAGATTTTTTCTCAATTATTCTGATGTGGTTACAACTTGAAAAGTACCAGCCATATTAGTAATAATGTTACGTAAACGGATTGGCATATGAGTGATACTATTTTTTTAATTTTAAATACATTTAATTCAAGACAATAATCACTGGTCGCCTTACTGTACAATCCAATCGGAAATCGTTTAGCGTTCAACTCACTATTTTCCGTCCGCGATGCGCGTATATAGAATGCATTTCCGTGTATGCAGAACGGACCAACCTACTAGACACATAGGAAGTAATGGGTACAAGTTAACTGGTCCCATTGAAGCCTATTTTGATCTTCTATCACATGTGCAAAATTGCTAAAACTATGTGCAAAATAATCTATATATATAAAAATCAAAGTTCACGGGGTATCCGGATATGCGCTCCAAAACCACTTATCCGATTACGATGAAACTTTGGTAGGTTGTTATGGCCATCCCAAGGAAGGTTTGTGGATAGGTTACGCATCTCGGAAAAAGAAATTAATTTTGAATTAATTATTAATTTAATTGTAAACAAACTCATTCACATTACATAACAACATAACCCAACTTTTTTTGACAGCATGAAACAACGTTGCCATATTTCATTTATTTAGGCTTGCATTCAACCGACGTAACTTTATTATTTTTTGAATTCAAGAACGGCTGGACCGATCTTGAATTAATACCACGTATCTCTATATAAGGTGAATTCGATTGACCCAGATTAGATCGATTTGGGTTCAATTTAAGTGAACTTCTGATCTAGATCATTTTTTTTGTTGATGAGGGTGCACTGATCCAGCTTGAATCGAACACAGTGTGGTTCACTTAAATTGAACCAGATCGATCTAATCCGGTCAATCGAATCGGCTATAGAGGGGAGTGATATAGGCTATTTTTTATCCCGAAAAAAAAGTTCGGTTGCGTAAAACTCTGATACACTATGGAACGCCTATAAACAGCCCGGGGCGCTCTACAGCAGCTCTGGAGTGCTTAAAATGCGTCACTGAACTCACTGGCAAGCGACTATGATATCGGATTAAAAAAAAAAAAAATTAAATAGAAAATCAACAACAAAATTTGAAAAGAAGTGTATTATTTCAAAATGTATTTACATGCTGGCAACGCAGCGGGTCATTAGCTAGTTGCTTATAAACTTCACCAAGTAACAAGGGTGTTGTAACATTTGCCACAAACAAAAACTTCTTTACCAAGCTTTGATTATTGTGTATCCAATTACGGTAGGAACCGTTCAATTTTGATTGGAAATTCCAAATTTTCAAGCAAAAACACAATTATTTTCGCTAAATATACACAAAACCAACAAACACTCACATGGTTGGCAATTTTTGGTTATTCAAACCTTATTGAAAAAGTTTCTCATCATCATCATAGGCAATTACTCGATACCGAGTATGATTATCTTCTATTCTATTCTCATTGTCTCACTTTTCTACAAACAGCCTATGGCAGCATTGTCTCTTCCTCTGTTTTCTCGGTCTTGTGTCTGCGGCGCTGTTCTTCAAAAGGTTGTGGACCATCGACGCATGAGGGCTTATCACCGCTGTCTCCTAGTTGCTGTTATCCATGCTGCACTTTGTCATATTTTCCATCACAACATGTTTGTAAGGTTTTTGCTGACCTCCTTGATTTCGTCTTTGCTCTGTCAGTTGACTGAAGAGAATCGGTCATATGGAAGACGTGTTTCGGGCATGCGGACGAGGTCAGTCCAGCGAAGTTGGTGCTTAATGATGAGGGCTTCCATGCTAGTTGTTTTCGCCTCCTCTAAAACACTAATGTTTGTTCGTTGGTCGTACCCTGCAATTTGTAGAATCCTTCTTAGGTATCGCTAGTGGTATTCTTTCAGGCTTTTTATGTGCCTTCTGTAGGTGGTCCATGTTTCGCAGCCATATGTAAGTGTTGGTATTACAACTGCATTGTAGACGTGAAGTTTGTTCTCAGCGCTGATGTCATGATTGTTGAAGACTTTCTGTAGAAGTCGTCCGAACGTAGCGCTAGCACACTTCAAGTGATGTTGGATTTCAGCGTCAATTTTTTCATTCGCTGACAGATGGCTCCCTATAGGTGTTCCACGTTTAGCAAAGAATGAACATTTATAGTTATATTTGGGGATAAGTTCCCGAGACGGGCTGATGAAGAATCTGCGTCTTGTTTTAAGTTGATATTGATAACTGCTTGAAGATCTTCCTCTGTATTGGTCATCGCATTATCATGCGCTTCTTGAAGTTCAATTATCGATGTCGTCGATGCTTCCGTCTTGCCTCGTAATCAGTTTATGTTGAATAAGTCTGTACAGAATTTCGATTCCTGAAGGCAGGTGACCCCCGATAAGGTGAATTATGGATCCTACAAATAGAGGAAATAAATAAAGTGGGTGCAATAACATAGCCCTATTTACCGCCTGTAGTTATTTGAAAAGACGTTTCTTGTCCATCGCTGCTTAGGGCGGCATATTATCCTGCAGCAAGTGGAGTATCTGGATTCTGGATGTACTTTTGCGGACATTCAACCGTTGTCAAAATCTTCCAAAGAGCTTCTCTGTTGACCGAATCAAATGCTTTCACTCAATTTATGACGGCCATGGCATTTCTCTTGCATTTGTCTTGCACTGAAAATCATGTCAGCTATACCTCAGTTGGATCTAATGCCACAATGTGCCTCTGGGAGGTTCTATTCGGCAGTTGGGATTAGACTATTTGATAAGTAATATCCTGACAAGTGTCTTTCTCGCAACAGGAAGTAAAGATATTTCTCTGTAGTTTATGCATTGAACTTCGTCTTCCTTTTCAAAAATGATAAATATGGATGCATCTCCAAGTTTGGCAGTTATCATCCCAGTTATCCATATTTTACTCATTAGGATTAGGATGTAGGCTTGACCACTTAGAGTGGGGCGGGGCCTCCTTGTTCAAAGAATTTAGCAGGAATGTCGTCAGTACCAGCTGCCTAATTGTTCTCTAGTTGTATGATTGCATAATCATCCTCCTTTAATCTGGGAACCTCGCTCAGTTGTTGTTGTATTGGTTTTTGTGGAATTTCGTTGAAGATGTCATCATAAATTGGTTAAGTAGTTCCTGAAAGTGTTCCTTCCATCTCAGCTCTAGTTTTTTCGATACATAAAGGTGATACTAAGAATCCATCAAATTATCGGCCAATATCATTACTATCACGCTGCGTGTGCCTGTGCCTATGCGTGTGCGCACAAGATCTGAAGATCTTTAGACGCATAACCCCAAATATATCTACTTATCGAGTTCCTACATATTAAGTTATCGAGAAACTGGTCAAAAAACGTATGATGGATTTCTTTTAACACCGCACTGGCTTTTCACCAAAGAAAAACACGCATGATGCTATGCTTCGAATAATTTAGCAACTTTTCAAACATTATAATGATGGCGAAGCTACTGCGGCAGTGTTCTGTGACTTCTCAAAGGAATTTTACTGTGTCAGTCACGGGATACTGCTGCAGAAGTTAGAGGTAGGTATATGGTTTTGGTGGATATATCTTGAGATGGTTTCTAACTAACAGAACACAAAGTACCTATCTTAGCAACCAGCAAAAGTTCCTCTAAACAATCTATTGACTTTGGTGCACCACAAAGCTCAATTTTAGGTCCAATTTTATTACTTATTTATATCAATGATCTTTTGCATCTTGATATGACCGGAATTATTGCTGCTTTTCCGATGATGTCTACTATTCAACTTTAAAAAAACTGAGGTACTTGGATTCCGGTTTAACTTAGATGATATAGCATTTGACCAATTTTTCATCAAGAGTACCCTGTCTATCAAATTTCTTGGCCTACACATACCTAGATGCTGACATAAAGTTTCAAAATCACATAATCTCCCTTAACAAAAAATAAGCATCTGGTCATTATTGCATCAGGACAGTAGCTGAAAACCTAGGTACATATGTATCAAGAACAAAATACTATGCCTACGGATTACCATTCTGGGGTTTTTGCAGTCACCATCTTGCTGATTCGGTCTTCAAACTTCAAAAACGCGCGTCATTCAGCCAAGGCTCCTCTTAGATCCCATTGCAGGCCTCTGTTCATTACTCATAAAATACCTACCTTACCTTGCTCATTTATCCAGGAGACAGTAAGTCTAATCCACAAAAATATTTCCATATTTCCTGAACGTCAAGTCAATCGTCCTACTCGACAAAATACTAATAAACCTCTTCCGATTCCTCATTCAACTCGTCAAAAACTGCATTATTTATGATGATAGCATTAAAGTCGACAATCATTTTCTTTCATCTTTCAAGCAAATCTCTGAGCTCTCAAAGTTCAGAAAAACAGTTAAAGAATCACTGCTGTTGCAGGCATTCTATTCAGTTGATGAGTACTTAAAAGAAAAAATACATAAGTAGGTAGTCTTTAGACTACCACATAGTAATTATTAGATAATACTTTTTATTGTAATATCTTATTTTATGTACCTTACTTCTACTAATGTTTCGGTTAACTATACCAAGCCTTTCTTTATATACCCTTGCACTTATTTTTTAGAATTTAGAATAAAGTTATAGCTTTGTCAATAAGTTTATTGCGACTTGCACAATAAAGCATGTTTTCTTTCTTTCATCGATAAATTGATGAAACAAAATAATACTGGGACAAGAAAATATTTTGTTTGGTATCACGAACGTCAATGTACATCCTAGATAAAATCGGTATCACCTGCTGACCATCCCACATGAAGTTTACATAGGCCGATTGACTTAAGGTGGTTGGTTTTGGTCATTAACTTTTTTTTAACGCCCAAGTACCACCAGAGATCTTATCAAGGCCCTACATTTTTCGAACTAGTTCCCACTTAATTTATTCGATCAATGTTGTTTTACATCGGAAATAATTAGGTTTTGTGCTTTTTTTGGGAACTGTGGACCAATTACTAAGCTAATATTTTTATTGCTCTCTATTCCATCTTTGTCTTTTAACATTGCTATAATCATTTCAAGAGGAAACATTAAATCTAATATTTATTTAAAGTAGTTTCTATTCAGGTAGCAATAATACAAGTGCATTTACCTTAAACGTCTTAAATATCAGCACTTATCAGCAGATCCATTACTTATAAAATGATAATTAATATTTTCGCGAGATTATAGTGCACTAAAACCTGTTAATAACTGCTAACAGCACCTAATCCTTTAGATATAACTTTACTGCCTTTAGGCAACTTTAGGTCTGTTGCTTCGATAAAGTGCGAAATTATACCTCATCTTCTTTGTGGCTCACACCAGGGTAAAATTATAATAATAATTCCCATATATTTCCAATACAATCCAATGGTTGAGATCCTATCACACTTTTGCGCAAGTCTTGTTATCTTCTATAGCGCCCTTGCAATTTAATTTTTACTATTACCGAGCTGTAGGTGAGCAAACTACTTTAAAATTACATGGCAATAATATAGCACTTTAGATAATCATGCTATTTATTTTAAATAAGTATGTTACAAATAAAAAGCCTATTTTATTATGACAGGGTGTCTTGCTAACTATAGGTTTATGTTATTTACGTTCCTATTCATATAATATTGCTACAAACAGAAAGGATAATCTTATATTTTAGTTTAGATAAATTTCTTGCTATAACTTTTAAAAAATTCTCAAATGACCACTCATTCATTCAAGAAATTATGTGATGCATCCATGCTTTTTATCGAATGTTTAAAAGATTCTTTGTGCCAGGTAAATAGCACATGGTCTGTTCCAGCAAGCTGTCCAAAATGTTGAAAGCAGCTGGGCAGTTTGTGTTCCTTTAGAGTGCGCATTTCCTGAACGTTAACTTGGAAGAACTGTTTATTCGACCGAGTAAAATGATCAAGTCTCAATATAATCGACATTCGATCAATTACAATAAATCTTCTCTGATCGGGCCTGCTTCTTTTATGCCACTATTAAATAGTAAAATATATTAATGTTTCCGAAAAGCCTTAATGTCTATTGAATGTAGAAAACATGCTCAGCTCATTGGGACCAATTCATTTCAATTTTCAGGTCGACATCGAAGGTTTCGACACTTGATTTGTCTTCTCATGACTAGATTATGGGTGGTCAGGAATTCGTAATGCGTTCACTCATTTCGATTGATATCGACCCAGGTTTCAATAAATAAAATGTTGATGCACAAAAACTAGGGATAGCTACTTAAGAAAATTTATGAGGTTTATAAATGGAAGTTTCAAACAATAATTAATTTTTGCACTCCACACCCTATGGATCCGAGCTATTAAATTACATTGCCATTTCCAATACAATTTCTTTATCTTGATCGTCTCCCTGTTCCAGTCAAAGACTTATTTCGAAATGTAAGTTATCGTGCCACTTCACCGTGAGTTATCCTTTAGTTCTTGTTCAAATTTACGAGACAATATTGCCATAAATATAATCGCAATAACATTAACACTGTCCGTTTGGCGCTTATAGGTCATTTATTACGATCCTTTTGTTTATTTGAATATGTTGCTTTCTTATAGTAGCCATGAAACCGTCAGGTTAAGCTGCCCTGGGCTTCTCATGTTCATGCATCAAATCTTACTATATTATTAGACCAGGATATTCTAGACACGTGATTGAACTTTATGGTGCTACTTACAAATTTGTTGCTTGAGGCTAGGCTGCGAAAAACTGAACTATTCTATTCGAGATTTCCAGATGTCCTCGAATGACCAGGTACTAATATTGCTTTTAGAAAGTTCAACTTGTTAAATGAAAAACTCAAATCTACAAACGTTCAAGTTTGTAAATTGCTCATTAGGTTTTATCAGATGACTACTGTTTAAGAAGTGAATCACAAACTGGACATGCGAAATTACGTTTCACGTTAATGTCTTTACTGCAGAAACCCATAACTAACCTCTTAACCATGTATTACGTGGTTATTATGAAATTGCAAATCTATATTCAGCATTAGCATATCGTCCCGATCATAAACAATGAATTTACCGTAAATGCAACATTTCATAATAAAGAAAATGCCGCGTTATGGCGTGGGTAATGCATCGATATTGACACCATTGATATTTAAATGATAGCTAATCGGTTCCGACACTTTAACGCTATCTCTATTTTCGCAGCGACACGGCTTGAAAGTATGACTTTATGGAAATCTTGATTTTGTTGTTGTGTTAAATGCGAACTCGTCTGTAGGGAGCACAGAAACTGTTGGCGAAATTTGAAGCAAATATTTGAATATGCTCGTTACAATCCCTAAAAGTAATCCAGTTTCACTTAGCCTGGAATAGTATACTATCCGAGGTTCTATCTTTATCTTCGTTCATTAATGATTTAGTTTTATTTTTCTTTCCTTTTATTGTAATTCATAATGTACACTGAATGGATGTATTTAAGCAAAGGATGTTATTATTGGCAGATTTGACAAAATCTTTCTCATGTTTTTTCTTCTTTTTTTGTTCCTTTTAATTCAATTTAAAATGTACCTATCCTTTGCTACTCAATAAAGGGTGAGTTGCAAAGCATACATTCTATGAAATAAAATATACCCCAGTATGATCCCAGGTATAATTTGCTTTCGAGCCAGTTTTGGTTTTTTTTTTCTCCGTACATTTTCTTAAATTTATTTAATTTCATTTTGGGAAAAATAAGGTAAATTAGAAATTTAAGCTTATTGATTTCCTTATTTAAGACACATCAAGAACATCGAGCATACTTTTTTGCTTACCAACCTCATTGTACCTACCTAAAAATACAACTTGTTCCATAGGCAAATAATTGTGCCATTACAGAAAATATGGCTGGTACAGATAAAATTGGATGGATTGTCAAATCGTGCATATCTTTAGAGAAGAAAACATTTTTTTTTCTCGGAAGTACTGCTACCTTTCTTGATATTTAGTGCGTGACTCTGCTTCTAGTTGTTGTCCAAGATTTGTAGGCTTCTCCCAAAGGAGACCAGCTTTCTGTGTGGTAAAGAGCCCACCTCTTGGGGTGTTATCCGTACCTCTTCAAAGTATTTCAGCCTTTTGCAGAAGTGAGCAGGGCATCCACAGATTAAAAATGTTCTGTAGTTTATGTTGCTTGTTCGCAAGATCTGCAGTGGTCGTTGTCTGATTTGCCTATTGTTTTAGGGTGATATTTCACCAATGCCCAGTAAGCATGCTGACGACTGTTATAATGTCGCTTCAGGTCAACACTCTTGAGCACATAAGTTTATGGCCAGTTCCTCGAAATATTGTGGGCGTCTGACCCATTGCTAAGGAGAATTTAAAGTTTGGTCTAGTAATTTCCACACCGACTCCGTCCGTGAGCTTCGAACCATCTGTGTACCACATTGATGATATGCCGGTTGCGTAGCTTTGCGTTGTTCCATGATTGGCCTTGTTTTACAACCACTTCATATGGAATATTAAAGTAGTTTAGTGATGTTATTATATGATCTGTTGGTTCACTTTAGCACTCGAGCTCTATAGTTATCTATTCTTGCCCCTTTTTTCACATATAGATGAAGAGGAGGCATGTTCAGCAGTGCCTCTAAGGCTGCGGTGGGCAGGTTGATATAGCCCCTGTTATTCCTAGACAGATTAGCCATCTGTGCCGAAATATGCTCAGTCTTTGGCCACCATACCAAGGTAACAATGAGTCTGACAACAGTGACAACCGTTTGGTGAATCCATTGTATCATTTTTGGGCTTATCCCCCATGTTTTCCCACGAGTTTGTGGCATATCCAAATGGCCGCCGTTTGGAAGTCTTTAATATTGATCAAAAACCCAACAAGTCGAGCGTGTCTGATAACTGGGCGATTTATTTTAAGACAAACATTATTTTTTATGAAGTATCAAATTTGGTGCATTGAAACCAATAATATGTGGATAAAATATTAATGAACTGCAAAATAACTGTCAATTTGAAGTTCTATTTGAAAAACACCACTGCAAATAAATACTGCAATACGCGTAATATTTTTTCGAACATTCATTGAAATATACATTGCAGAGAAAATATCTACTAATATTTAATTTGTTTTGAATTGCGTAAATTAATTTCAAATCTAGAATTTCGATGCTAGACCATGCCTTGCTCGTTCAATTGAAATAATTTGTTTTTAGTTTTTTTCGCAAAGGGCAGATATTTTTAGAATTTGTAAATTCAGGGGGCCTTAATGACAAAACTTCAGATTTCAAATCTGTCAGTTCTGTGCTTTGATTGGTTGATTTTTTTGAATTCGTCTGCGAAGTGAAAAAAAAAATCAGAATTGGCACAAATTTTGCATAAATATCATCAGTTTATCGTTGAACTGTGGCATCACCTCCTCAAAATATGCATTACTTTTAAGAACTTTAACAAGCGCTAATAATCTTTCCATATCCTCATCGTTAGATAACAAATGGTCCAAAATAGTAGTTACTTCGATGAAAAAAAGAGATCACTAAAATTGTGCCTATAAATATTTATTTATTAAATAGAAAAAAGTAACTTACTACACTCTTATGCCTACTACAAACTCAGTAAACTATAAGCTACGTAGGTAAAACTGGCGTTATGGCATATAGTTTTATTCGCTTCAGCATATAAACAATTAAAAAATCAATTTTCAATGACGCAAACCATGCGAACACAAATAAACACCTGTCAGCTGACAAGTCTGACAAAATTGCGCATGAGCAGCCGAACCGAACTTTTAGTCTTAACCAAAATCCTGTGACCGCTAGGACCGATTCCGAATTAATTAAAACCAATTATATGTGATCCGCGAACATAGAACTGTCACCAAAAGTTCAGAATTGTAATACTGCGAACGCCACTTTTTACCCTACGCATGCGAATCGTCCCTGAACCGATTCGGAATCGGACCCGCGAACAAAGCTGTGTTTATGCCAAATTTGAGCTAATTCTTATGCTTTTTTTTTTCTCTTTGCATAGGTACGAATTTAAAAAAATCTGAAGCTCTGTCATTAAAGCCCTCTTAATAACAAAAAAAAAATCGACAGATATATGAACCTGCAAGCATGGCGGTGCTGTATGATTATTCTAGTAATTAAAAGTTTCGCGATAAAGCATTATATGTCTTAGTAAAGTCTAGTCTTAGTCAGTTTTATCTAATAGTAGTTATTATTGTTAAGATTTATATCTTTAATTACTTATATGTCAGGCAATACCACTTTGTAGTTATGGTTGCAACTTTAATTGATATAGGTACTTAACCTCTAGGACCGAGTAGAATACAGCGGCATCTTAGAGAGTGAAGCTTTTTGTTGTAAATTGCAGAAACTTTTTCTAATCCCTATTTCCACTCGTTGATCAATAATAATTAGAGGCTCTGGAGGATAATAAAATGCACTCAGATCCCAATATATTATCCTTATGCGTTATATGTCATCTCAAACTTGAATTTTATTTTCAAATTTTCAAATTTTACTTTCTGTACAAGAAATAAGTTCAGGAAAATCCAAAAAAACTGAGACTCTATGCTAAATTTTTGTTAGAAAATTTTTGGGAATGTTGCAATTTTTGTCCTGGTTCATGAAACATTTTCAATCTACAATAGAGATCTGCTTGAAAACTTAAATGAAAATTGAAAGGATTGCTATTCAAGATATCTTTTAAGTGAGCCTAATTTTTCTTATTGAAGATTCTATGTGTATCGGCTTTAGAGTAATCTTTATGGTGAAATTAGATATATTAGAGTTATGTTCATTTTTCTTTCAAAAGCTTTGAAATAGTGTTGCAAATATTCGAATAGCAGTTCAGTTGAAATATAGTTGTTGAAATGAAATTAAGTAAGTAGGTATAAAAAATTAGTCAAGAAAGTTAGCATTCTTATCCTACGTAAGTAGGTATCATTATTTGGTAATCTTTATGGCTCGAGGTAAATAGGAATCATTTCCATGTAGTTTTATCTACATTCTTAATATTGGAAATGAAAGATTTACAATATAAACCTTTTTAGGTGCGTTCTGTTCAAAGAATATACACAAAACCACTCCCATACAACTGTGACAACTTTTCTTAACATAAGGTACCATGTTTAGTGGCTCATATTGCGTTGGCTGTACCTAGCAGTATTACAAAAACAAAATCGTCACGTTTTTACATATCTTTATTACATTCAATTGTGGAGACATTTATGCACCCCATGAATGATTTGTTTGACTCGGTTTATTTAAATATTTCGGTTTCAAGTGTAGGCTGTGAAATATATTTCAACCATTGGTATAGGATGACATTCTTTCATTAACGGCTTTTAGATCCATAAAAAGATTGAGCCCTTTACAATTTAATTTTGTTTATAGACGGAGTGTCGATAAATGAATTGAATTTTATTTTGTTTGTTATCACTACAATGAATCAGCCCATGATAAATTTAATAAAGTTGATATAGGATTGTCCAAGATCAAAAGAAATTAACGGATCCTTTTAAGTTAACTGTAAGCACGAAAAGTCGTTTTCAGATATTTTGTTCCTAGGTTAGAAAATCACTCTCCATTATCAACAATATTCACATTGCCAAAAAATTGCCCTGCCTGGCAGCGATTTAATCAAAATCCAATGTTTTCAAACGCACAAACCATCTTGTTGTCGTTTTGTAAGACATAACCTAAAAATATCAACTTTCGAGTGTTGTCTACATTGTTTACGCTGTGTTGACATTGTTTACCTATTGCTGACATATTTTACATGGTTGACAATTTGTTTAGGTACCTACCTGTAAACACTGATTTTGAGTATAGTGTAGATAATAATTGAATGATTTAGCGAAGTAGTGGGGTTGTAGAATTAAATTATATTTGAATTCAATATCCTTCAACCAGTTTGTCAAAATGGGTTTTATTATATATCCTGAGAAAAGATAAAATAGTGAACATTCTAAAGTTATTTACTTTGTTGAACGATTCAATGATTAAATGCATAAAGGCGAGAAAAAAAAATCGAGTAATATTTAAGCGGATGCCATGCCATTCCCCGAGAGCAAATAGTTATAAAGTAAGACCATTGTGTTTCAAGAACACACAGTTTGAGCTTAATGAGTGCATTAAATTTCCTAAAAGTGTTAGCAGGTTGTTGTAACGAATAACTGCGCCTTTAGATTGCTTGTAGCCTTCTAACCGAGTACTAGGCATTTTGGCGCCGATGGTTTTTCTTAGAAAAAAAAAATGCCTGAATGTTGAACGAACCTAACCGATAGAAGACCGGAGATAGCGGTCTTTACATGTTAAGACTAATCAGCCTACACTGAATTTCTTGTGTGGGCAGAAGTTGAACCGCCGCGGACCACGAGAAAAGTGGCTGTTACAGTGCCGTCCTAACAGGTGTCGTGAACTTAATTCACAAATGGCTTCCTGATACCATGTGTCTCGTAGATGCATAATCAGAGCACCCGGAAATTGTTTCTATGCGAATATAATTTTGAGAAAAAGAATTTAAAAAAGCAGAAAATAATTACAATGAGGTTCACCCTGCGTTATTAATTATTTAAGATGGAAGAACAATTTAGTTAACAAAGAATCCAACCAAAATCCTGGAAGCCTGAATTCGTTTACGAGAAACACGTAGCAACTGCCGTAGGGAATGGGAATTCAATCAGGTACTCAACACACGTGAGGGTCAGAAATTATCTGACATGAATGGTAAATCAAAACCAATGGAGCAGTGGACATGATCCAGGAAGATTTATTCTTCGTGAAATTTCGCATTCACCTTCGGATGGAACATTTTTGCCCACCATCAAAAGGTTTATTACCGCAGATTTTCTTATAATATATTAGCTCAGAAAGTATAATATTTATATTATAAATTTATATAGGTATTAACGTTACGTCTGCCACTTTTTCAAACCTGAATGTTTTTTTTTTTTTTTGAAGCAATTACAAAAAAAAAAACACAAAACTAGCACTACTTCTATAACTAATCAATTTACTGGCCAATTCACCACTTATTCATTATCTCTCTGATTCACAACTTTCAAGTCACGACTAATTCGCCTTATCATTGCGGCTTCCTTACTAATTTCGTAAGATTTGTTGATTTTTTTTCACTTTATGTTCTTTCACCCATCAATAATTTTGTTGAAGTAGCTTCAGAATATTTTTTTTTTCATGTTGTGGTATTGCATCAACTTCAGAAACTTTTTTCTCCTATTCCTTATGTTCCTCCTCCTCAATATTCATTGAATTTGCTTTCTCCTCTCCACCTCTATTTTCTTCGTAATAGTTTTTGGCAGCTGTTTTATTATTATTTTTCAATTTATTGAATGTTCTTCTTCATCAAGAATCCTTTGCTCATGTTACTTCATTTTTTTTTCTATTTCATTTCTATCTTTTTCCCCATCAACCTTTATTGAAATTGCTTCGGAATTTGTTTTCCCTTCATCTGTGTCTTTTTCTTCATTAAAATAAATGGAAATTGATTTCTTTTTCGCTTTGTTGAATTCTCTTGAATCCATTTCTCTCTCGACCTCTATTTTCTACATCCAAATCTATTCTTATTATTTCCATATTCTTTTTCGGAGTTGCTTCAGCAAAATTTTCTCCATCCATCTGTAGCACCTTCCTTCCTCAAAATTTTTTTGGTAAGCCACCAGTGATGTGACGACAATAAGAATATAATAAAATAAAAAAAATAAAAAAGAATTTTATTTAAACTGCACATAAAAACAGATTAACATTGAATCCTTAAAATTATGCACAGTAAACATTTAAAATAACATAAAATAAACCTACTTAATAAAAACACATTAGTAGTTTTTCCCTTCCATCAACAAAAATATCAAAATCGGGAAATTCTGTAACAAACACATTAACACCATGCAAACATCTATTCAAAAGAGAAACAGAGTTAGGGTTAGAAATCTTAAAAATATTATCTCTCCGCCTTAGCCTTATATCTGGTACATTAAAACATATCTTATGAAGTAAATCAGGTATAGTAGTCTTTACGCTTTGGTTTTCGTTGACTAGATTAAATATTAACAATACATCATTAAACTCCCTACGCCTCTTAAGTTCTACAATACCAAATTCATCAAGTTGGGATTTATACGAGATGAGACGAGGATAACAAGGATAAAATCCATGCTTCCTAAAAAACATAAACCTCAGAAACCTTTTTTGGATTTTCTCCAGCATGTTTTTATGATACATTGTTGTAGGGTTCCATATCATACTGGCATATTCCAGTTTTGATCTTACATATGCATTAAAAAGTAGTGTGTAAGTCTTTGGGTTTATGAAGTCTGCACAGGAGCGCAGTACGAATCCCAGCTTCCTCATCCCATCCGCACACAAAGCATCAATGTGTCCACCAAACGAGAAACTTTCAGAGAAGAGTATTCCCAGACCAGACATTTCCTGAACCCTGTCCAACGCTGAATCATTAATTCGGTATTGTGTTATGACAGGAGTCTTACTCCGAAAAATGCTTAAACACTTACATTTACTAATATTTAGTTTTAAGTCATTGTTGAGACAGTATGATACAACGGCATTCAAATCTTTTTGTAAGAGTTGACAGTCTGTTTCTTTTTGAACTGAATTGTAAATTTTTAAATCATCTGCGTAAAGTAAAAATTGTGAGTATTCAATACATTTAGATATATCATTGATAAACAAGACAAACAGAAGAGGTCCCAAGATAGAGCCCTGAGGGACACCAGAGGTAGCAACAAACCTATTTGATATGGCATTGTTAAACTTTACACACTGACATCTGTCCGACAAGTAAGACTTCAAGTATAAAATAAGATTTGAATCAAAACCAATGGATTCAAATTTTCTGACAAGCACAGCATGGTTAACCTTGTCAAAGGCTTTCGCTAGATCAGTATACACAACATCCGTCTGAGATCCAATCTCCAAATGACTGCTTACATATTCAGAAAAAATACTGAGATTAGTGACAGTTGACCTATTTTTACAGAAGCCATGTTGCTGAGGAATAATTACTTTTTGCACGTGCTGACTAATTTTAGTATGTACGATTCTCTCAAAAATCTTTGACATTGCTGGCAAAACAGTCACAGGACGATAATTCTCAATGAGACGTGTATTTCCATTCTTGTGAATCGGTGTTATACGACCAATCTTCAAATGATCAGGAAAACAATTGGTATCTATAGATTTGTTAACTAGAATTTGCAGAGGGATCTGTAAAATGTTCAGATAAGCCTTATAAAAATATGGTGGTATTCCATCTACCCCAGCAGATGCCCTGCGTTTAAGACTTCTCACTGCCTCTGAAACATCATCAACAGTAACAGTGCCAAGCGAGAAAGCATCCAAACCATAGTCCACTGGGCGATCAGTATTACCATTAGGCGGCAAGCCACTGTCTGAGTACATATCTTGAAAAAATTGGGCAAACGCATTAGCAATAGAATTTTCATTAGTAAAATCTGTACCTTGATATGTATAACTAATATTACTATTTTGCCTCTTTTCTTTGATAAATTTCCAGAACATATTAGCATTATGAGTAATATTTTGTTCAGTATTTCTTATAAATTGAGAACGAACAGCTTTAATAACCTTTTTTGTTTCTAATCTTAGCTTACAGTATTCTTCTCTATATTTTGCTTTAAATTTAGATTGTTTTTTTGACATTTTGGCGAAGTGTTTCTTTTGATTTAATTTATGTATAAGTTGTTTTGTGAACCATCTTGGAAAATGTTTGTTGAAATTACCTATTTTCTTCTTCGGAACGCACTGCTCAAATATGTTGTATAAAATCTCATAAAAAATACGTACGCACAGATTGACATCGGAACCATTTGCCAGTTCAGTCCAATCCTGCTCACTTAGCAGTTGGTGAAGCAAAGGATAGTCAGCACGAGCAAAGTCATAAGTAATTGAGCTATCAAAGACATCATTAGAAACCCCATCATTTCTTGTCTTTAATTTGAAAGTTATGTTTAGAACTGGATGATAGTTGTCAATGCTTATCAGCGCATTCTCAGAATCCTCCTCAACATTTGCCTCTGTTACATTTGTTAGAACTAGATCCAGTGTGTTGCCTAGATGATTTTTATTATTATTCAGGGAATATAAATCATATTCACTTAGTAAGTGGTTAATGAGTTGAGCCTTTGGTGAACCTCTAGCTAGATCATAGGATTTTCCACAAATATCTGAAACATTAAAATCTCCTACCAACATTATATTCTCAGTACCAAGCATGTCAATACTGTGCAGTGAATCAATAAAACTTTCATAAACATTAAAACTACAATTACAACTGACATAGATACAACATATTAAAATCTGAGTATTATTTACATTGATTTTGACACAAATCCATTGAAAATCTATAGAGCTACTCCTAGCTACTAGCTCCGGCCTATATTTTGCTTTCACACAACACATGACTCCTCCACCCCGACTCACATCACAGTGGAGATAATTTTTATCATTTCTAAATATCACATATCTATTATCACAGATTTCATTATCGTGAAACGAGCCATTCAATCATATTTCGCTCATACAGACAACATCCCAGTTCTCCTCAAGTATGCTCCCATATACAATTGAAGTCTTGGTGCGTAGTCCCCTGACATTTTGGTAAAGTAAATTAAAGCTTTTTTTATTTGTTTCATTACATTTTTTGAAATAGGATTCATCTACCTTTGGGTTTCTGATGATATTCTTTTTTGCACAAAAAAACGAGAGACAATGGCAGCTTCAGGCCAAATTTCCCTCCTCCATGCCTTTCCAAAATTGCTCTGCTTGATTGTGACTTTCATCGAGGAGTATAGTTCAGGCCTTTTCGATTCATGTTTCTCGCATTTAACCTCGGAAAAAGCTTCTTTTAGCATATTTTCTAGTTTAGCCGGTGTAACATCGGGGTGCAAACGGGTTACATGAAGTGAAACACAGCTGGGTATGGCTTGCACTTCATCGGTGGAGGAGTTGCCACCCCGTATAAAACGGCGTCTGGGTCTTGCCTTAACCTGTTGCCAGCCTTTATCATCACCCTTGATTACTTCATTATGATTATCCATTAATCTAAGTTCATTAATTTCATTTATTTTTGTTTTTGTTATTGCTTCAGCAATGGCAGACTTCACAGTATCAGCTGAAATGTTTTGTAAGTCCTGATACTGACGTTTGACAATGACATTTTTGTTGGTTTCATTCGGATTTCGTACCTTCTGACTATAGAGTACTCCGGATTTATGTTGCTGCACTCGTTGGCCCTGCTGCCCATCTCTACTTTCGATCGACGATGATGATGACGCATTTGGTGCGGTCGCATTCGATATGTCAACAAAAGCATCCTTACCGGGTACCGATGTTGCCACACCTTGTTGTTTTTCCTTCTCTTCAAAACCATTCACTTTTTCCTTGAGAACACTGACTTTTTCTTTCAGTAGGTTGCAGTTTTCCATCAAAATATCATATTTTTCTTCCATTTCTTTAATAATTCGAAGTAGGAGATTGTTTTCCACTACATATGGGTTGTTTATATCAGCCTTAACCTCAACTACAGCCTCGCTCGTTGGTGGCTCTGATTGTTGGGTTTCGTGAACACACTGGGTATTTTTCAACTTCGCCGATTGTACTAGGCAACTAGGATGAAAGAATTCATCACATTTACAGCACTTCACGTAATTAATAACATCTTTCTTACAATATTTGCACAACACTTTATGTTCACTTGTGTTATTGTCGGCGGCCATGTTGCCTAATAATAGAAGATAATCATAATCATTATCGAGTGATCGCCTATGATGATGACATGATGATAAAACTTCAATTGCACACGACCTAATCCCCCTTATTCCTATTGTAAATTTTGTTATGAATGTAATAAAAGTGAAATATTATGTCAAAATTCACCTAATTTTGTTTCCAGAATCACATTGAGAACGGAAAATTCAAGTTTACAAACTGATAACCGACAAAAGAAATAAAACAAAATGTAATAGTAAAAAATAAATACATTGAAAACCCTTATGTAGGCTCCTATAAACGGCAGTATAAAACCGATAAAAACCATATTGCCCGACGACAATACTTTCCTGCGATTTTATGCTAACAATAAATTTTAAATTACAGCTACTTTCCGAATCATTTCTTTATTACTCTACAGATCATATTTATCGCCGATAAAAATCTTTTACTCGATATTTTCGCACGCCCGTTTTAATTAGGGAGGTAGAGGCCCAATCGATACATCTTTGTTTTACGACAACTGCCAGCGAATATCAGTTTATATTCAGCCATTAAGCCGGACAAATCGTTTTCATTAATTTTTAATTGATAATATCATCAACATTAATGTACTCGTTATTGACATAAAATAATGTATTTCCCTGAAAATTATAATCTTAGACAGAACTAAAATTTTAAAATAAATACCAGATCAGAAAAGATTAAAGTACAAAAAATGAGTTTGGTTTTCCTATCACAGGGTCTATCAGCTTAGTTGGTAAGGGTTTAGTGACAACAACATGCTTTCCTATTTAGGTAGTACAAAACATTGAAACACAAAAGGTGTTCAACATAGAGCATGTTGTTAACCCAGAGTTAAAACCAGTTTAACATAATATGCATGCCTACGCAACAAATTTGAAAAATTGGAGTGGGTGTTGGGGCCAGAGAAGGCAGGTATAGCTAAAATCCCTATGACATAACACTCTTTTATTTACGGTCCAAAAAAAAGGGTAAAAAAAACACCACCATATAAATTCCGCATTTTGTATAACAAACAAGTAGCCTTGTTGTCTCTATATAACAATTTATTGTAAAACAAAATGAACAATTCCACTCCCGGTGTAATGAATAACTGTTGTAACTAAACATTCTATAATGAATTTCGCTTTCAAATCTAAATCCCACATAAGTTCACCTCTGACAAGCCGTTGGTGGGATTTATTTGAGAAAAAGTACTGGGTGATAAATAGCACCAAATTGTTCGGAAAATCAGAGGCAATTCAATCTGGCATATTTAAATAATGAATGCAAAATTATGGTCATTTTTATTCCTGAAGAAAGGTTTGGCCTCCAGCTAAACAAGAGGCTATTAACTCGTTTACCGATTGTGATAGTATGCAGATAAGTGTCCGGATTTGCATGTGGTATGTCCGAATTTTTACACCGATGTTTAAGATTTGGTATAATTTATGTCGGCATAAGCTTTTTGCAGCGTTACATTTTTTGTTTGCCGATGCCGGCTCGTCTTTTGTTATTTGTTTTACTTGACTTTTAGTATTTTGAAAAACTGAGATAAAATAAAAAAATATGTATTTAGCGAATCACTTCCCATTTCATCATTTGCAGGAAATGTGCATTCTTTCATAAGGTCTTTTCCCACAGTAATCACAAACCAGGCACAGCGGTTTTTGCTTGTGAAAATGCCGTTCTCAATAGAAGGAAAAGCAGAATACTGATGAAAAGTTTAAAAAATGAGACACTGATGTGTAAACATCTCGTGAGCGGTAATTATGTTTTTTATTCGAAATTTACAGGGATCTACTATATCGGCATCATCGACATGAAAATCTAACGCCTCCTTAGGCTGCAAGCGCTGGAGTAGCTGCGCACTACTCACTGCGCATGGGTTATGATGTCATTTATCCTCATACCGCCGTAAAAGATGTTTACACATCAAAAATTATAGCCGTCTTATGTTATTTAGTAGGTGAAAAAAGATAGTGTTATTCGTTGGTATTCCATAAAGCCTCAAGAAACCAATAAGGTCAAAAAGGAAAAGCAAGTACACTCAACCAAATAGTAGCATAAATAAAAAGAAGTTGTTCTTTGATTTAATGAACAATTCATTAAAATCGGTCCAAAGAACTGCTTCTTTGAACACATGAACTCTACGTTATTAAAGGAAGAACAATTTCTTAATTCCTAGTTCGATTCATCTTGTGTATGAACCACGAACATTGAAGTATGTGGCAAGATTTTTGTATTAATGAAACTTTCCATAGTAACAATGAACATCATTCTTAGTTTATATGTACTTTTTCATTGGCCTGATGAACAGACGGCATAATATTTATGAAGCCCAGATATAATTCGATGAAACCCTTTCATTGTATTTATGAATCAAAGTCTTGAATACTAAGAATTTCATTCATTGTATTTATTAATGCCGTTTTCAATAATATGTACCCTATTCTTTATTTTTATTGCCTTAAATATACTTATGATTTTAAATGGGGCACAGGGTCATTTTTTATATTTGCGTGACCCCTGTACTGGTGAATATGAGCAATAGGAAAAAAGCTTCTAATGCAGAAGTTGTATGATTTCTTCGTATCATCTTCAGAATTATCAAACAAACCAATATGAGCATCCCAAAATCTGAAAATTCAAAAATCTAAGTACTTATGTATTTTTATTTCAAATGACACTTACTGTATATTGTACTATCTTTGAATTCCTCCTTAAATCCTGTTTTTATAAATATATAATACTATGTCTATGTTTGTTCCAGCTGTTTTTGAACTATCAACATCCAAAGTTTCTTAAACAAGCCACGTCAGGAAATTAGATTTGATGTCTTGGCTGGTTTCCTTGCCTCAGCTATGAAACACTAGCTACGGCATTGAATCTTGTGCTTTTCTACCTAGTGAAACAAAACCATTTAACAAAAATATATCGATGAAAAATATTACAACTTGATTTGAAATTGGGTATACTTACTTTTAGAGACTTCAGTATTCCTTAGAAATTCTGAGGAGCTCTTAACGCTCTTGTCTTTCACGTTCTCCCCGGATGACATTAAAATCTGTAGGTCATTTCTTTCGCATTCCCATTTTGAGCATCAAAGTCCTACCTACATAATAGGTATACATATTATGGAGGTAATAAAGGTATACAACTTACCTTTTAGAAAAAAACGGCGACAGGTATAACCGACTTTCTATTTAACACCTCGAACAACACAAGACCGAAAAAACTGAGTAGAACGAAGTACGTAGCAATGCATCCAGAAAATAGAAATGTAATCATTCTTATTATTTTAACTTATTTTTCTATGTCGTTGCCCGACTGTAGCTACCTTTGCGCATGTGCTTAGGAACTGTGTACATTAATGCCATGAACTATTCATTGTATTTATGATTTATCTTGATCTAATGGTTACAGCTTTATTTCTAGGAATATTTGCTTGTTTTAAATGAACCGTACATTGTATCAATGAATTTCTTTCTTAAGAGGATGAGTTTCTAGTAAGGCTATATGAACCATATTCATATTATTCATATTAATATTCATTTATATTATGAACATTCCGTGGAAGCTCCATCAAAAAAATTTTCTTTAATATCAGGGTTAAATTTCATAATATCAATGAACTTAGTTCATGTAACCGATGCACTATTCAACATAGATTCATGTATCTGACTATTCATAACTTACTGAAGCATTATTCTTTATTCCAATGATAGCTGTTCATGAAATCATGATACTTACAGTTTTCTGTACTTAGGATTAATGAAAATTTCACTGAATCAATGAAAATGTAATTGATGAAAGCAGTTCATTGATAATATGATGAAGATTTTTTTGAGTGTAGAGAGCAATCGTGTTTGCGATGTCGCATGGTCTTATTCAATTTTAGTTTTGTGGTAAAAGTTACAGAAATACGTAAATTTCTTCTTTGTTGGTTGTAGCCTATTCACGCATCACACTTCAATAATGGTTTACGCCTATTTTTCGAGAAACTAGTTGAAGTTTTAGAATTTTGGATGTGTGTTTGGGATAGTAATCAGCTAATGGAATTTGTAATCTATTTTGCTGATTAGTTTAAAACTGTGGTTGGTTTTAAGAATGCTGAGGCACTAACAAAGAGACACTATTGCATGGTGCCGCTTCCTTGAAACCCTAATTTATTGCTCAATCCCTTCTATTTACCGCATTGTTCACCTACTATACCTTTATCTATACTAGAAATAATGCATAATTGAAAAGCTTCACCTATCTATTTCCACTTACACTAGGAAAAATCTTAGGCAATTTCTTTAATTTAAATTAAGGACATTACAAAATAATGTCTACACCATGGGGTGTTCCCAACCGCTATAATATTGTCGGATTAATTTATATTAGCGTCACAGGGTCGTTATTTATTAGAGGTTTAAAGAGATTTGGACGTGCAAAATATGACGACTGTTTTGAATACGTAATATACCTACACTTTCACCCCCTGCGGAAAAAGTTATACGCCATCATGCAAAATGGGTTTGAAACTTTAAAATTGGGTTATCTAAATAGCACACATTTTGAATTTCAGGAATTTAACTTTGAACATAAAATTTTTGAGAAAGTGAATGCTTTGACAACAAAAATATAATAATATATGATATTATAGGTATATTATGGGTTCGTAATTGCTTTTCTAGACGAATTAACGAATTATCTACTTATATACATCATCATCATAGTCACATGTTGTGAACTCATAATATGACTTAGTACGTCAGAACTGGAGGATTGTCGACACGCAGGTTGTCAACTGCTTTGAAAACCGCATTGCGCCATCTTTCGCGCGTGGTTTAATTTACCAATACACTAATTCACCTATAAGGTCCCACAAATGTTTTTCTCCAAAACAAATTTCGTTTCTCACAAATTTTGATTTCTACATTTAAAGTTACGCATTATATATTTTGCTGTAGGTACGTATACCGACATCAGCGCTTAATTTGATGTCAAGCTCAATACCACAGAAGCGAACCCTAATTTGAAACTAAGTGAGACACACAATAATTATTGTGTGAACAGAAAGTGACGGTAATTGATACAATATTGATTAAACAATATGAAATATTTTTTCATCCAAACATTATAGGACACAATATGGGCAACGGGATATGGGTGGAATATTTTGATAGGTTATTGATGTTTATTTTCCGAATATGAAAAATATGTAAATAATTGAATTGGATTGATATCCTGCTAATCATACTTTGATTATCTGATTACCTATACTGGAGATGGTACAATCGAATTGCGATAACTAAAATACGGTCAACAACAATATTTTTTTCAATTGATTATTATTAAGCAAGGATTTACAGATTTCCTAACTTAAAAATAATAAATTTCAGATGCCTTCTCCTCACACCGAAGACATAAATTTAGTAGCCCATGGTGCCATAAACACTGAAATATGCAGCATTTAAAACTAAAACGGCATTTCTAAAGTGCTACCGAACTTGACTTCAAGCCTATATAGAAATAATTAACTTGCTTAAGTAATTTCTTAGAACCCATGTAAATATTTCAACAAAAGTCCACTTGATTCGGAAACCTTTGAGAAATATTTGATGTTTTATATCCATTGGCGTAGCTGTTTTACATATTTTTTTTATCAAAAGTTTAATCACATTTCTCTTTTTTTTTTCAGGTAAGAATTATTTGGCAACCACAGACTACAAAAAAGCAATATCTGGTAAGTCTAGATGAGAGACATTTTTGGAATGAAGAAAGTGGATTTTTTTAACCAGTTTTGCGACTCGTCAGTTTCCGTTTCGGAGTGAAACTTGTTCACGCACGGTAGCGGTAAGTTCGTTTCATGCGAGTTGCTATAATGAAAACATGCAACGCTAGGCATCCCCTCTACTGCCACAAAGTCGAGTTAGTAGTGGGGATCGCTTGAGCCATGAGCGCGCCTCAACCATTCAACCAATTCCTTAACTCGTTTCCTGGTATGTTTGTGTGTTTGAAGAAGTTTCACTTCAGTAGCATGTTGTATAATTACAAGTTGTATTTTTTTGGTTCTCTGGTGATTATTATTGCTAATACCATTTTTTTTTATCGTATTGAGATGAAAAATGCTTACTTTTTTAATTTGGGAATAATTTCTTAAAATATCTTTGGATTGCACTCAGTTTTGGACCTGTATGTTTTAAATACTTTTCTGGTCGCACTCGCTTTAAGATGGCTTTCCTTTGATTTAAATAAAAATCTTTACACAAATGACAGTGCATATGATTGCTACAAAACTGTAACCACTAACTGTCTAAATAATTGATATGTGCTTTTACGTGAATAACTTCATCAAAATATTCTAAGCAAGAATATTAACATAGGCTGATACGCAGGGTATGTATAACAAAATTTTAACAAGATAGTGGCAGACATGAAAGGGAAGCTCGTACAAAGCATTCAATTTATGGAGGCTGTAGTAAGTAGATTTATTTTGTTTGCCTGGATAATTGTTGCGGAAATATCAATTGTTATATTCTTTCTCAGTAAATACTTACTATTTTGCTTGCTGTTGAAAACAATTCGCTGGAATGGAGGGTATAAAATAATAATCTCACACAATTATTGAGGGTTAAATACTAACTTGAAGTTATATAGACAGAAGTGCAAGCTTGTTAAGCCTCTTTGCATGTTTGAACAAGTTCTGCTCAACGAAGCCTATCAGTTTAAATAGGTTTGAGCTTTTTTCAACAAAGACACTGCCCCATACATTTGACAGCTAGTTCATATTTAAAAGTGCAATTGCGCATCAAATTTATTGTTAATATGTCAAGAGTATTTTTCTCATACAGACAACTCGTTTAAGAACGATCAACCAAGATATTTTCGCAGCATTAAATGACCCTGATAGTATTTGCTTCTATTTTGCTATTCATGTATTACCGGCTTTATAGATTCTTTAATGTCATGTGAACGGTGTAAAACTATAGATACACGCGGAAACGCGCTCGTTTGCTTCGTGGACACATTGACGTTTAACGAGTAACAAGTAAAATTCCACACAATTAGAAAATGTATAGGGAGTATATTTTAAAAATAACGACCACAAATTGGTCAGGTTAGTTGGGCGTAAGAGAATAATAAATATACACTTACACAAGACGTTTGAAATTATATTTTAAATTATATTATGTAATGTTGACATTTTGAAGTATTGGTTTTCTCTCTGGAATTTCTGTACTTCACTTCGAGTCTTGATTTTCTGTCCTCTAAGAACTCCATCATGGATCGCTAGGGAAACCAAAAGAAGTATGGGCAGACCACCGTTGCGATGGTTGGATTAGTTGCATAGAAAAGCGACCTCAGCTCGACTGTAAAAAAAAAGACAAAACTTACCAACAAGCAAAAACAGAGGTTCAATGGCAAACGTGAGCATTAGACAACCAATGGTGGACAACCGAATCAAACGAAATGAATCTAACAGCACCAGGGCCTTCTTCCAAGCTACTTAGGCTATGTATTGTCCGAATATAACCGGGGTTATAGTTTTGTAGTCCGAAAGTAATAAAATTACTCTGGTTCCTGGAAAAGCGGTTACTTTTGGACCAAGCTTTCCTGAAATCTGGTTAACCAAATGTCAAAATAGTTACCAAGCATCGGATGTCGGTTTGAATAGTTTCTGTAAATTATTTTTTATTTTATACAGAAAAAAATTACAGGTAGAAGCTCGCGTTCCCTAACTAACCGGAATTTTCAGTAACCACTTGTCAACCAAATCTGGTACAAGATGGTATATGGACCAACCAATCCAGAACTTAATCCCTTATGATCCAAAGATGGCACAATACTGTTTAATGACAGTTCGTCTGTAAATTCTTTTTGGAACACACACACACAGCACCAATAAAAAAGAAACCAATGCAACAAAAACTGAACTCAATTTCTTGAATAAGGAGGCCCCACACTAAGTGCCCAAACCCACATCTCAATAAGTAAAATATGGATTACTGAGACCATACCTGCCGAAATTAGAGATACCTTCATAGTTGCATTTTTAGAAAGGGAGACAAGTCTCAATGTAGAAACTATAGAGGAATATCTCCACTTTTTGTTGCGGGAAAGATACTTGCCAGGATATTGGCAAATTATCTAATCCCAACTGCCGAACAGAAGCTCCCAGAGACTCAGTGCGGGGTAGACCCATAACCGAGGTACAACTGACATGATTTCCAGTGCATGAGAAATGAAAGACAACAAAATCGCCCTCTATACATGGCCTGCATAGATTTAGTGGAAGCATTTGATTCGCTCAACAAAGAAGTTCTTTGGAAAATGTTGACAAAGGTTGGGTGTCGCAAAAGTACAGGGTGTCCGAATTTGGATGGTTTTAATAGGAAACGTCAATTTCTGAGCGAGATACAAAAAACTGAACCCCCCACTCCGGGGCTCAAATTTCTTGAAATTTTGATTGGCGCAAACCGCATTTTGATATCTTCAACCGTTTAGCCGCTAGAGGGCGATTCTCGATTTTGAGCAATACTGTAAAATCTTCATAACTTTTTTGTTTAGGAAAATAACTGATTTCCGTGAAAACTTCCTAGAAGCACTTTTTCAAGCAGAATTCAGTGACGTTTCAGTTTTTTTCTATGAGGCCTCGATTTCAAGATATTGACCAAAATTCGATTTTTTTCAATGAGACACCCTATATATTAATAGATCTCTTAAAAGCTCTGCTTTTCCTGATTTCAATGATATAAATTTCGATAGGTTTATTGTTAGAGATAAACCTTTCGAAAAAAAAATAAAATATTTCGTTTTTTTCCATAGGAACCAATGTGTTATAAAAGGTCTTTATATTTGTAAGGAAAATGAGAAAGGTCTCTTTCTAACTCATTGTTTCTTATGACAAAAACCCAAAATAGTTTTTTTTTTTCTGGAAAACTGTTAGAGATAAACCCATCGAAAGAGCTATTAATATATAGGGTGTCCCATTGAAAAAAATCGGATTTTGGTCAATATTTTGAAACCGAGGCCCAATACAAAAAAAACTGAAAACGTCACTGAATTCTGCTTAAAAAAGTGCTTCTAGGAAGTTTTTACGGAAATCAGTTATTTTCATAAACAAAAAAGTTATGAAGATTTCACAGTATTGCTCAAAATTGAGAATCGCCCTCTAGCGGCTAAACGGTTGAAGATATAAAAATGCGGTTTGCACCAATCAAAATTTCAAGAAATTTGAGCCTCGGAGTGGGGGGTTCAATTTTTTGTATCTTGCTCAGAAATTGACGTTTCCTATTAAAACCATCCAAATTCGGACACCCTGTACATCTAGATACTCCGCCTCTGCTGCATGATAATATGAATGCAACTGTTATTCATCCTAAACAGATTACGAGCCAAGATGAAAGTTTCGACGACATCGATAATTGAACTTAATATGCAGATGTGTCGTGGTGGTCAATACAGAGAAAGATCTTCAGGCAATTATCACTGCATTCAATCATCACAGGAGAATCGGCCTAGAGGTGAACTTTAACAGGACGCAGATTCTGCACCAATCCGCATGACAATCCCCAAATATAACTACTTTAAATGGCCATTCTTCGCAGAACGTAGAACACTATCCATACCTTAGGAGCCATTTGTCGGCAAATGAAACCATTGACGCTGAAATCCAACATCGCTTAAAGTGTGCTATAGAGCGGTATTCGGGCGACTTCTAGAGAGAGTCTTCAACAACCACGACATCAGGGCTTCGCGTCTACAATGCAGTTGTAATACCAACACTTACATATGGCTGAGAAACATGGACCACCTACAGAAGACACATAAAAAGCCTATAGAAAAATACCATCAGCGATGCCTCAAAAGTATCCTACGGATTAAATTGCAGGACCGACGAACGAACCTTATGGCCGTTTAGGGGAGCCTTGACGATAAGTATTCTTTAAAATGACATTTTTACATGGAGAAATGTCAGTTTGAGGAATACTTATCGTTAAAGCTTCCCTAAAATAGTTGGTGGAAACAGCCATTAGTGTTCTAGAAGAGGCCAAAGCAACTTGCATGGAAGCTCCCATGATTGAGCACCAACGGCGCTGGACAGGTCACCTCGTCCGCATGCCCGAAACACGTCTTCCAAGACAGATTATCTACAGTCAACTGAAGAATATGGTATAATGCCGCATCAATAGCAGCAACTGGGAGACGACGGCAAAGTATCGAAAAGAGGGACCGCAGGAAGGAGCTAGAGAACAGAGTCTAGAGAGACAGTGCTGCCAGAGGCTGAATGTGCCACGTGTGTGCGGCTCCAGAATTGGTTTGTATAGCCATCAGAAAACGCAAAATCGACGACAATAAGAATAGGATAGAAGAAAATTATACTCGGTATCGAGTGATGATGATGATGATGATGATGATGAGTTAGGTAAGGCCTATGTCCAGGAGGCGACGGAAAAAGGCTGAAAAAGAAGAGTTTTTCAGCTCTGGTTTTAAGGGCTCAAATATCTAAAAAATTAGTTTTCTTCTCTGTAATATCATTTGTTATGTAAAGAGACGCGAAAATTATCTAAAAAAAGTTACATACAACATTGTAAGTTATCATTAAGCAGCAAGAGTAAACAAAAATTATTTACAATGTAATAAATTAAGTCTTATTAACAGTCAATTAGGAGGTATTAATAGAAACACAGGAACATCATTACAAAATAAAGTGACAGGTTATCTTGGCTTTAGTGATTACGAATATAAGTTACGGCGATACAAAATAAGGTCTCAACATAATTACAGTGAACAGCTACAACATTAAGTTATTACGCGAATTAATAAGGCTGAAAGTACCAAAAGGAATAACTCGACACATATTTTAATCACGAAATGTAAACATAAATTAGAGTTAAATGGGTGCGCTGATATGTCTGAAATATAAAAGTCCCAATAAACTTCGGAAAATTATATGTAAATCGACTATTAATATGAGCTAATTTAAACTAAATAACTTGATAATATTTAAATAGTTATCTTGGTGTCGTTTTTGTCAATACCTCTGGTAAGCTGGTATATTAAAAACCTGATGGGTCTCAGTGGGATACCAATATCAATATTTATTTGCTTATGATAATTTTACTGTCATGGCTTATGATGATGAAAATGGCTCTCAAATTTCAGAATCACTTATACGAAAGATACTTGGGAAATAATTTAATATTATGAGTTATCCAAAAAAATTTCCTAAATATCTCTTGCATAAAACTTTAATATTTTGATGGCAAAAGTTCACCCACCTACTTTGGAAATTTTCAATTTTATGCATTTGAAGTTTCTTTCTTGAATCTGACATTGACATCTTAAAATACATTTTAGAACTTTTCTTTCATAAAACATTGCTTAAAAAGCTCTTCTCTTCTGATAAGGCCTCTGTCAAGCCGACAAAAAGGCAAGCCAGTTTATGGGTTAAACAACATTGTTACATTTTTATTGATTTTTCAGCCAACTAAGGAGCACAATTAATCTTCTATGTATTACACGTACTCATGACACCTTCTAAAAACTTGACAACAATTTATTTACGAGATAATGGTTATTAAAATTTTGATATATTATTAACACTACAATGTAAATATCGTTAATATTGTGACACCATATCCCTCATTGTTATGTGATATGTTAGATTACGTGAGTAGATAATACATTATATGAAAACGCCGAAAGATGGAATAAACAATGTATAGGTATCTTGTCTAGAAATAGGCCATAGGACATTGGTCGAAAATATGAAATGATTGGTTAGTTTCATCTTCTATCTCATGCATTTACGTTCTCAGTTTCCCTACACCCTCAATGTTGCACCCTCGTTAAAGCGCAATTTAAACTGTTATTACAGTCAACATTGGAATTTGCTAGTCTCGAAAATTCCGAAAACGACATTTTTCTGAGTTTTTTTTTTATTCACTCCGAATTTTCATGTTTTTATCCCCCTTTTTGTATGGTTGAAACGTTGTGTAAGCATATTCACTCCTGAAAATCTTTAATAAGATTTGCATAAAAATTAGAGTACCTACGTACATAATTTTAATTTTAACCTATGACAAAAGTAAAAGAGTATCTTGCTTTCTTATTTTCAGTTAGTAAATAAAAGGCAAAGTAATAGAAGAACAATTTAATTAGTCTAGAACTAATTTGTTTAAGAAAAAAGGTCTGAGTTCAAGCCCTAGCTTGAGCTTAATAGCGGCCTCACTCTGATTTAAAACGATACTAAATGGCATTCTAAAATCTAAGCAGGAAGAAGCAAAATAATTTTTTTCCACCAATAATTATAGTGCTCTACATTCATGTGGTTACGTTAACTTTTAATATCAACCTCTCAATCACATTACCGGTAAGTTGGCTTCCATTTATATGCATGACCCATTGTATTTTGCGATTCTTCAGTTTCGAAAAACCATTTGGTGTATGCCAGACGCTGATTTAAATAACAATAAAACGGATTTTTTATCGGAGGTTGTAAACAGAGTTCTTTATCGTCCATTAAACCAAAAATCAACCCTTAGCCGCCGATACAGCTCTTAAAACAGATTTTTATTGGCGAGGCGCGTCCTTTATATTAAATTACTTCCCACGCCTTAATAGGCAGATCAACCTCGTAAATTTTTTTCTGACCGAACGAATTTCGACTTGTGGACTTGTGTATCAAAGAAAACGAATAACCACTTGTAACCAAGTTTATGATGCCTTAACAAAAAAGTGCTAAAAGGAATTCATAATTGAAATTGGATGCTTCATTGTTGTTATACCTCCTATAAAAATTGGGAGGGCCCATAATAAAAGCTAAGTGCCTCATTTGGAAAAAAATAATGTCCATGAAGTTCGGTGTGAATTTCAAAGACATGAATGCCGATACAAAAAAAAAAGGAACCGATTACTCCGGACTGACCCTTAACAACCTTCCAAGATCCAAGTGGTTCTCAACTCTAGACAAAAAAAAGGACATTGGTAAGTGGAACACAATTAGGAACTATGGAGAAGAATTATTGTTTGGCCACGTCCAATCAAGGTGCCAAGCATAACCAAAGTGCGTTAAGTGTGCGAGAGAGCACCGTTCAGGAACCTGCACAACACCACGTGAATCAGCCGCCACCTGCGCTAACTGCGGCGGTGAACACCCAGCCTCATACCAGAGGTGCCCAAAACACCCAAAGCACGTGAAGAAACAGCAATTCAAGCCCGCCCCTCCATTAAACTTTATCTGGGATCAACAGAAAAAGATGAGGCCCACCGTCACTCATCAACAGCTCTGGAATCTATCATGAAACAGATGTTGAATCTTCAGCAACAGCTGAATGCCATGCTAAACACCAAGAATACAACGCTGCATGGCTGAAGAACCTAAAGCCAAATTCCTGAAGATAGCGACCTGGAACGCCAACTCCAGGCTGCATCAGGGCATAAATCATACTTAGATAATTGTTGTTTGTTATTGTATAGATGTTGTTCCTTGTTTTATATACTTTATCTTTTTTTACTCACTTTTATACTTCCTACTTTTGTTTATATAACTAGCCTTAACATCTAATTACCGGTATGGTGTTTGTAAAGTGCACCAATAAATAAAATAATAATAAATAAAATAAATTCCGTAAAGACCAAAAAACTAGAACTGCAGACATTTCTAGAACAACACCAAATAGACGTTCTACTGCTACAAGAATCTATGCTCAAACCCGAGCACAGATTCACGCTGCAAAACTTCAGAGTCACCAGAGCAGACAGAGACGGCAGAGGCGGGGGCACCCTAATTGTCGAAACCAATATCGGTCACGACGAAATCCCAAATCCGAGTGATCAGATTGAGGGTACCTTCGTGGCAATACCAATACAAGGCCAAACATTGGTTGTCGGCTCATTATACATCCAGTCAAATCACGCAATCACTGCCGACTAGCTGGATTCCCTATTCAGCGACCACGACCAGCCAGTTTTATTGGAAAGTGATTTTAACGCTAACGCACGCCGACTGGGGATGCACTATTCCCAACCAAAGGGGAATCTCGATACAAGATAATGCTGAGAGTCTGGACTATAACATCTGGCGTCCAGACGAACCCACACGCATAGACAATGGCCGACCACGCTATCACTCATCCACAAGTCCTACATCACCTCACATCCGACCACCTACCGGTCACGGTTGAATTCTGCAACCCAGCCGACCAAAACCCATCCAGAAGGCTGAGAACCTTCACAAACTGGACAGCATTCCAAAACCACCTGGACAGAAAACCTCCGATCGGCGACATCCATTCCCCACAAGAGCTAGACAATGCTGTAGGCACACTAACTGGCAACATCTGTGGAGCTATCAACCTGGCTCGAACATCGGTCCATGTGACTACAGAGAAACGCAGGCTCCCTCCAGAGCTACTAACCGAAATCCGCCACAGGAACCGACTAAAGAGACTGGCTATCCGCACTGGTGACCCCTACTTAGAAAATCAAGTCAACCGACATAACAGAAGAATCTAGAGTCAAGTTAACGACTGCTATAACGAATACTAGACATAGAAACTGGAGGCAGTTCTTTCAACTGAGAAGGACTTTTTCCAACTTGCAAGGAGCCTCACAAAAGGATCACGGAAAAGCACACCTCACCTTAAGGTTAACAATACTACAATAACCAATCCAGTGTTCAAAACGGAAACCTTTGCGGTTAGTCTAGAAGAACAATTTCGGAACAATCCTCCAGTATACCCCCTACAAGATCGCAACGTAAACACCCCCATTAGGATTATGCTAGAACAACCAGAGGCAGACCCCACGCCACCTCCAAACATCACAACCCAAAGCGCGAGGGAAACCATAGCATGTCTCAATTACAGAAAAGCCCCCTAATCTCCAACCTGGCCATTAAAAAACTACCGCAGCAACAGATTGAGGACCTTACCAAAATCTTCTAAGGCACTCTCCGCCTCTCCCATTTCCCATCAAAATGGAAAGAAGCCAATGTCATACTAATAAGGACAGAAGGCGAATCTAGTACCAACCCTAGTAGCTATCGTCCAATCAGTCTCCTCCGTGCTCTTGGCAAAGTGGCAGAGACTTACAGGACATGGTCTCTCACCTTCGTCTGCTACCCGACGAGCAGATGGGATTCAGAGCGCAGCATTCCACATCCCATCTAGCTACCCGACTAGCCCAAACCGTACTAGAAAGCGCTAACCGCACTACTCCCGGACATCTCGAAAGCCTTCGACAAGATGTGGCACCAAGGCCTCATTTTAAAGATGCTAAGATACAGCATGCCACATTATCAAGTGAAACTAATTAACTCATTTTTGTCAAACCGGAACTTCTGCGTTACTCTGGACAACAACACCACTAACCAAGTACGATCCACGGTCAGTCCAATACTGGCCGGCGTACCCCAAGGCTCACCTCTCAGCCCCCTTCTGTTCAATCTTCTATGGCAGATGTCCCGAAAAGTAGAGAATCCACTCTTCAAGCCTACGCTGGTGACACTGCAATCACACAGACCAATTATACGAGCAAGGCTACAGAGACACCTCAATAGCATTCAAACTAATAATCTCCCATTTAGCCAAGTTAAAAAAGTGACTGCCTAATTTTAATCAAATCGCTTATCAAAGAAAAAGTAATGTCAACGCTGTGAGCTTCATGTATGGACAAAGTGATTGACAACTTTTGCAAATTTTGTCAAGGCCAAGAGGAGAAGGAGATTGTCAAAAATTCTGGTTGAGTTCAAAAAATAAATGCCGATCAGGATCAAAAATGATTTCGAAAGAGAATAGAATGCTGACGAGGAATGAAAACCGGTACGGGATAGATAGAAAATAGACAAAGAGCTGGATGGCAAGAAATTTCTTGTTTCGCTCAAACGGTGGAGGAATATTGGCTTCAATTGGATTCGTTGTGCAGAGATGACTTGATCATTGGTGAATGGGAAAGTCCAGATGAGAAAAGCCTAGTACATCGGAATCTTTTGCCATGGATCATGGTGGACATGTCAACTGCATTTGAAGGTCTTTTTCCTACCACAGAGTCAGGAAATAAGTTCCTCATGGTTGCTATGGTCTATCTGCTAAAGTGACCGGAAGAGTTACCGTTGCTGAAACATTAATGGAAAAGCAGGGGAGGAATTTTGAGTCCGAAATACGGAAACAACTGATGAGGTTTCTGAGGATAAGGAAAATTATAATGACTTCACTTCATCCACAGTCCGACGGTTTGGTCTAGAGGCACAGTATGAGCATCTATCAACACCTCTCAATATTTTTGAATGCAGACCAGCAAAAATGGGATAAACTGGTTCTTAGATTCCTACTTTACACTATTAATGCTGTTGACAGGAAGAGAAATTATGCTTCCGGAAACTGTCTGTATTTCAAGTTTCTGTGGGCTGATCTCCAGGACTGCCTACGTCTGAATAGTGAACTAGAATGACGATGAAAGTGGACAAACGACAGTCGATGAGCAGCTCCAATAAAGGCGACGTCGCGTCGTTTCGTTGTATGAGTCCAAGCGGATAATTACTTAGGCTCCATATAAACAATGCAAAATTGATGTACTTCGTTTTTTTTTTAATACTTTTTATGCAGCACTGTTTTGCAGTCGTGAGAAAATGTTTTGATTTTTAACTTAAATTGGTAACTCGAACACATTTATTCTAGATCATCCTCCAGTTTAAAGTCAATTTTTGTCTGGTGTCCGGTGTCCCTCAGTTTTCTGATCTTGTAAAATTCTTTGTCGACTGTCTGCACATTTCCAGTTCTAGGTTATTGTTCAAATAAGATGTTGGTGATACAAAGATTGTATTTATTACAAATTTGCACAACCCAAGACCTGGTCTCGACAAAGTCGTCGTCAGCATCAGATCGTAGGTTGGATCAATATTATATTTTGGGCGCCAATACTTTTGATCACGATTAACGAATTTGACACGTCGATGAATTTAACAAGGTTTTGCATGGGCCAAGGTCTGTAAGTATGATGTGGTTAGAGTACATTCAAATCCCTGATTATTTTTAACGACAGTCAAATTCGTAAAACTGAGAACAAAAGTATCGGCACTAGGACTATCAAATTTTAATGTCTAGTTGTCACAGGATTATCAAAAACAGTATTAAGTTCAAAAACTATCTACATTAATATCAAATATTATGCTCCGTACCTGGATGGGTCATTTTAACCATAACCAAATATAAATTACGATTAGGTATTATAAAACGGCATAAGTATTAGCTGTTTATCTTGTATGATCGCTGAAATTCTTTAGTAATGAGAGGTTTTCTTGTTGTTGACCCGACACCTTAGCGCCATATGTTTCTAGAATTATTGATAACTATGTAAACACAATAATCGTCTTTGTATAAAATCCTGAATAGTACCTCATTACCTTAAGTAGGCATATGCCTCTCAATTTTCTATGGTTTTTGATTAGCACCTACGGGTAAACTGCATATCGTCTGTTGCTTATTGTGCTTGAAAAAAAAAAAACTGGCGTGGTTAGCTAGAGAGAAACATTTACATCGTTGATGAGTAAATAAATATTAAATTAATCATTTAGTCCAATAGGGTAGTCCAACAAATCGATTTTAATGGCCGCTGCAGGAGAAACAGGCCGGTTGTCCATATACTTTGTTCTATTTGAAAAGCGTTCCAAATTTTTTCCTGATAATTTTATCGCGTTTTTTATATTTTGAACTGATTTCACTAATTTTGTATCTTTGTGTTGATATAATAGACTAGACAGACTTATAAATTTAAAGAATAAGCAATTATTATATTTATTCACAAGTCGAGAACTCTGAGGGCTCCCAAGCAACTAGCACTACTGCTACAATTTACCACACAGCAAAATGCGGGTATTTCAATACATAAAATTAACAAATTATATTGGAATAGTTCAAATTTCCATAAGGATACATGGGAAACTTACGTTTCTTTATCCTGCAGCAGCCATATTTATTTCGTTTTTGACAGTTCGTTGGAGTGCCCTATAATTTATAAATCAGGCTCAGTAAATTAAAAAAAGTTAATTTCAAACAGACCTATTAAAAATATGATATGCTAAAATCTGATAATAAAACTGAAATACCCTACACATTGCCCATATTTGTCTGCTTAAATCCATTTTATTGACAAGCCGTGGTCCTTATAAAATGTGCAACCGGCAATAAAAATGACTTAGCATAAGCCTTGCACTTAACGGAAATTGCAAGGCGTAATAATATTATCTTATACATAATCATTTAATCTTATAGTTTTAATACGATTAAAAGTATAAAATAACAAGATTATGCATCAAAATATTAATAAACATAAGAATCTCAAAAAAATATGCAAATCGTTTGGACTTGATTTTCAATATGCTCTGGTCTTAAAAGAAGACACCTATAATGAATAACATACATTGTAAAACTTTATTTAAATGATGCTATGTCATTATATATGTTAACAAACGAAAAGTTACTAAAAAGTGCAATTTCTAAAAAGTAAAAGTCAACAATGTCGATGCATTTACCGATCATTAAATTTGTGGCCGGTTTTATATGATTGGCATAAAGCCCCAGTAAAAAAAAAACATTTTCACTGTTACCAATATATCAATTAGGAAAGTTTTTTGTTACAATTTTTTTAGAATTTTGGGATTTTGATTTTTGGTCATTCGTGCTTATTTGGATTTTGTTGTCTATTTATTTGAAAATTTCAAATTTCCGCATTTTGGTTATTAATCGAATGGCGCCAAGTCGATAATGAGTATTGAAAAATTAGGATTCTTCTATCTGAACGAAATTTGAGCCTTTACACTTTACATGCATGTCCATGTCAATAATAGTTGTATATTCCATTTTTAAATAATTATTTTGATGCCTCCCCCTCATTACCTTTTGTATTCGCAATTGCGATTTGTATAAACCTACTGCATATTTGATTATTTAATTAAAAAATAATTGAATTGTGATTTTCAAACACGGTCAAATTAGAAAATTACCCATTTAACTGTAGTTTTTCTTATTACGTGACAAAAACAATTAACGCCATTTTAATAGACTAATTGGGGCTGTAAATGCTAAAATCGTGTGGATAATTTTAAAACCTAATAAACTTATTAGATTAACGTGGATAAACAGACATTAAAAGTTTATTTGAATTTATATTTCCTTAAGAAAGTTTTTAATTACAACATTACAGAAATAGAAATAGGTGAAAACCAGAGCAATAGGAAACATAATATGCGAAAAGAAATCACGAAAAATTAATTTGCCATAAAACTTATACCAAACTACAACAAAATTGTTTTTGCATTCAAAAGTGTCGTTTTATCTAATGGCAAGTTGAGTCCGTCTTGGGATTTATCCGTAGCCATCTCAATAGATTAGTTTTTATGGCTTGTGAAATGTTGTGCTTAAATGGAGATAAACAAAACTTGCAGGAAATTCAAGATGCCACTTAAATCGGTTTATGTTGAATTGAAGATCATCGCATGTACCGCGTGTTCCACCGAAGGGGTTACCTCTATATCCCAGAAAATTAATATCACTAGAACTCTGGGGAAAAAAAATTATTGGTGAAAGGAGCCAAAAGGAATTGCTGGAAATTATTTTCAACGTTGTAGGATTGCCGCTAGAGGTCGCAGTTGTAATGTCATTAGTCCCGAAGACGAGGGTGCCACTGCACAAATGTGGACTCTCAAACAGAGATTCAGTAACAATTGCAACTATAACTGAACAAACCAAATTATCTGATACCAAGGAGTACAATATACAGGGTGTCCCAAAAAGATACCGACAAACTTTAAGGGGTAGTAGGGGACATCAAAACAAGCATTTTTGTTTATATAAACATATTATGTCCGCAAATGAGCCATTTGGGCTGTAGAGCAAAAAAACTGTTTGATACTTTTATTCTTCGCAATAATTAAAGCACTGTTTACTTATTAATTTTGCTTTATTATCAAATAAATTATGGTTTACAATAATTGTTCAAAGTGTTGACCATTTACTCCAATGCAAAGATTACACCGTCGGATCATTGACTGAAAAGTTTAGTCTACGAAACACCTGTTCGTAATGAGGAAGATCTGATACCAAGGATACTGGCGAGTTGTACCGATGTGGAAGCTATTCCCGGAATATTCAAATCAAATCAAATCAAATCAAAATATGCTTTATTGTCATAAAAACAATTGTTGTAGACAAAGCCATTCTTAATACTAAAAAATAAAAAATAGAGAACAAAAAATATGTAGGTATAAAAAAAAGCACTTACAACAAATAAATCGAAACTTATAATTCAAATACAAAAATATCTTTAAATCAAGAACAAAATTCACATTAGTATTTGAAAAATCAAAAGTCAAGCCATAAAACCTAATCTAAAAATTCCATGAATATTTACTGGGGCATTATAGTATAGTGACTTGTCGCCGGAAAATAGCTTGATACTTCGGTTTTTGAGTAAAAGCAAATCCTTTCCATAAGTGAAAGAACATGTCAGAATTAGTAGATTTTTGAACGGACCCATCTCAAAAATTCATGCCGACCCCCCCTCCACCCCCTCAAACTTGATAAGTGGATTGTTTTAGTTTTTATGATTTTTTTCAAAAACGGTAAAAGATAGAAACGTCATTTTGGTGCCATTCGATAGAGCACAAAATTCTGCATAATGACTATGACTTTATTTTTGTTTATGTTTTCACGGTAAGGCCCCACGTGAACAAAAATGTGGTGGGGGGTAATCACAAAGACGCGCGTTGATCAATATCATTTAAACCGCTTGAAAACAAACAAAAAATAGAGGATACAAAAAATTGAGAATAAAGTTTTCTCTATTAATTGCTATATAATTTTTTTTCGTATCTTTCAAAATAAAGCCACCATTGGCGTACGAAAAAGTAGTGGAGTAAGAGGAATTATTAAAAATAAATATTTTTGGTTACCTATATCCTTTCAAACTAATTTATTTATTTTATGTCATACCAATACATTATTGTGTTTTTATACCTTAGATACCATCTACATATGCCGCTTCTCGAGCGTGATAGGACATTTCCTTGCGAGTGCGCATATCCGTAAAAAAAAAAAAAAAAAAAATTATTACTTTATGCCCGTGCGGGCATAAAGTACACATTATGGCCCGCGCGGGCATAAAGACGCAAAAAACAGTTTTCAATTAACTTATTCTTTATTAACAAAATATAAATTTACGCTTAAAAATATATTATTTTTGTCAAAAAATGATAATGTTTGCACACTGATGACAATTTGCGAAGTGACACTTTTTTCCCAGGTATTTATTATTCACAACCAACTGGTATGACATAAAAGTTTGTATGCACCACGGGTACTAATAGATATATATATACCCTAGGGCGACTTACGAACCCTCGGGCCAGAGGCCCTCGGCTTTGTAAGACTGTCGCCCTCAGGGGCCTTATTCTGTAAGGAACGAAGCGTTCGATTCGGTAAAATTTTTTCGATTGTGACGTCATTTTCGGTTTGGTAGCGCGATAACGAGCGAAAACTAAACCGAAAATGACGTCACAATCGAAGAAATTCTACCGAATCGAACGGTTGTTCCTTACAGAATAAGGCCCCAGGGCATAATCATCTACTTAGTACCCTTGATACATAAATAACTATTATTGTATTTATATGCAGGTAAACATTATTTTGAAAAAATCAGGAGCGTATTAGAAGATAATGAAAGTAAATACCTAAAGTGTATTTTTTCCCAAGATGGAGATACAGTTTTACAATGCATGTCATACGAATGACATATTGCGACTAATAAGCGGCATTGTTTATGTTTCAAAGTTGACAGTGTCTTAATCTATCTTGGGAAAAAATACAGTATAAGTAAATTTTTTAGCAATTTTAACAACTCAAAACGTCTTCACAGAAAAGCTAGTGTAACCTCTTACGTGTTTACACCTTAAATTGCAATATTCTGCATTCAAGCACAGCCTAATGCATTTTAAATTTTTCAAAAAGCATTTGCATTTTGGGCCACAAGTTTTGCATTTACGTTTTAATGAAATGTCGGATGATATTTTTTCATTTTTCCTAGTGTTTCATAGTGACGTCCATTTATTGTTTTCAAGAGTCCATCCCCATTTAGATGGGCATGGAAGTTCTACCATGATTGGCACAGATTACCCCAAAAAAATCCTGCTTGAACAATACCACAGATTACCTACATACAGATGCGAAAGAGCGGCGAATTCGTGGTTCAAGATTAATTTGATAGACATAGGCTGGCTGCACCAATGCCACATCAATGTATCTTGAACATATTTATTATATAAATGCGGAAGCTCAATAATATAATATTATTTCTTTAATTGGTTCACAAACAGCAAAAAAATATTTTTTTCTACCCGCAAAAATATGTAAACACACAGGCTGGAACATGCTCACGCACTCGGCCACGTTAATTGTACTGATGCGGGCGATCTTTATCTATGCGTGGGGGTGCTGGCAGCCCGGCTTCGTCACAGAATATCGTCGACGGCAAGTATACATACTCACGCATCTGTATTAGGTGATCTGTGACAATACATCGCTTGATATGAGGTTTTACAAAATATTTTGTGGGAATATCCTCAAATTTTTGTGTGACAGATGTGTGAAATTCCATACTTCTTTTTTAGTAATCTATTGTTGAGGGTAGGTAAATTCTCAACGGTTCGGTTATTTTGAGCAAAAAGTTGCATTCGACAAACGTCAATATCGTTGCATTCAGAATGTTTATCGTACACTATGTAACGAATTTTGAAATAATATTAAGTTGTTCCGATGTAAGTTCTATTGGATGTAGCACTAAGTCAATAAACGTAGGTGTAACCTCCGCAGAAGTTTCTCAAGCTTCTCAGAACTTCTTTTTTTCTTTTCCAAAAAAAGAAGAGGTGGTATCGCAACCGGTCAATGAGTGAATAAAAGATAGAGCCAGACTTTTTTCATTAATTTTATGTTTATTAACAACTTCCATCTTCCATACAAGAAATATACCTTAGGTCCCTGACTACGTATGGATTGAGTTTGGCACTGGTAGGATTCTAAGGTATCCTTCTTGATGAAAGTTGCTAGTAAAATTAATGAAAAACCTTACACCTACGTTCATTGGTTTAGTGCTGCATCCAATAGAACTTCCATCAGAACAATTCAATTTAAAAATTCGGTATCATTATGTACGAACATTCTGAAACCAACGATATTGACGTTTGTCAAATGCACCTTTATGCTCAAAAAAACCGAATCGTTGAGAATTTACCCCTCGATTTACCCCCAACAATAAATGCGTTGAAACAGCATATCAAGCGATGTTTTTTTCAAAAAGGGTAATTTGTGCCAACTATGGTAGAACTTCCATGACCATCTAAATGGGGATGGACTCTAGAAAACAATAAATGGACTTGATACATTAGCATCAGCGTTTATACTGACATGGTTAGAACATGACGTAGTAGCACAATTTTCCTTAGTTAAAAAATTTTCCGCATGCTCTCCATGAAAATCGCTACTTTTTTTAAAATCTGTCAAACTATCGTGAATTGGGATTGTTTTCAAAACAATTTTATTTTGAGACTTCTTAGATAAAATATAATTAGCGATGGAAGCACACAATTTCTGCCTTGTGAACCAATAGATTTTTTTTATTTTTAACATTTTCAAAAACTTTAATAGATATATTATTGGCCAAATTAAATTTGTCAATACAATTCAAAACTCGGTCATACACAACAGAGACCCTAACATCATATTTTATACACAAAACAAGATTTGTAAATTTGCCTAGTGCCAATATGATCTCTAAATCCCGTTTCCTTACACTAGATAAGTTATTTAAATCAAGCATTACAACAACATAATCTTTTTCTCCGTATTTCCTTGTATGGTCAAACACAGACCTTGAAATGGCACTAAAAGTTCCTTTTGATTTTACCCATCCTTCCACCAAAAATTCTTGTTTATTTAAAAGTTTATTCAAAGAAATGGAGCAATTAGTAGCAGAATAATCCCCATAAATCAAAACTTCTTTTAATGGTAGAGGGTAGAATAGTTTGTGGTTGGCCCTCACAGTGGTTGCGTCATATTTGACTGCTCCAATTTTAGTTTTCTCAGGCGAAACACCTTCCAGCGAATAGTCTAGATGCCGAAAAAATTCCACTCCAGATTCAATTCCGTCATTTTTGTGATTATCCATTGCAATGAGAAGCTCATTACCTAATTTTTTATTCACCGAGGATAAGAAGTCAACGTCGACACAATCAACCTTGAAGCTTTGAAGCTCATTGCGAAGACATTTATTGTCAGCTTCTAATGTTCTGATTGTTGAGATTAGGTTTCTGCTATCCATCTGTAAATCTTCAAATTCAGACTTTAATTTATCAATATTCTCATCCTTAAATTTTACATTTTCGTCATATTCCAATAACAGTAATTTATAAGCAGCAATCTTTTCATTTAGGACTTGAATTTCCTTTTGTCGTTCCTCCAATTCGGATCTATAGTTTTCCTGCTCTATGACACTATCAGACAGTATTTGAGATCCTCTTTTGAGGCGCTTTATAATTACATTTTGGTTTTCCAGAGATTCCGTTAGTTCACAGTTTTCATTTTTCAAATTTTTGTTAGCACTTTCCAGTAATTTTATTTTACCTTCTAATACATGCATTTTTTTTTTGAAAATCGTTTATTTCTTAAATCATTCATTACAATAGCAATAATACAATTTCTCTAAACAGTGCCTGTAAGCACTGGTCTTGAGAAAATAATCTTAGTTTTTGTTTACCTTATGTCTAAGTGTTGCTTAAGCTTTTTTACAAATGTATTGACATTTCTTACATTTTTAATTCCTCCAGGTACCTTATTATAAGATTTGGAAGCTCGGACTATTGGATTATTGAGACCTATATTAGTTTTAGTTACAATTTGGTAAATATCACAGTTGGTTCTGGTATTATAGTGGTGTACATCATTCGATAAAATAATATTTTATCCTTTTGATCTTTGATACATTCCATTAAGTCATTATTTTTTGTGTCCAATTTAAGAATCTGATCTGTGTGTGTCACATTGTTTTTAATTTGAATTTTGTTCAATTTATTGTTCGTTTCTTCCAGAAACTTCAATTTGTTACTCAAAGTGTCAATATCGGATTTGAGTTTTTGCTCATTTTCCAATGCTGATTCATAACAGGTAGTTTTTAATTTATTTAGATTTTCAATGTGGTCGTTTTTAATACTTAGCTCAAGACGCAGGTCACTTATTGCCGTTTGAAGCTCTAATAACTCTTCAGTATCTTCTTCAGAATATTCATTTGAGCCTTTAGCGCATTTCTGGCTGCAGTATATTCTATGGCCTTTAATATATTTTAGAGTTTTACTACGTTCGATGCAACTTTTGTGTGATATTAATTTACACCCCACACAGTAATAACTAGTTAGTTTATCCTTTTTACAGCACTTAAAATTTTCATCTCCCATAGTGATGAGTCGCAATCCTGATCAACACAGACATAAATAAACCAACAAGACGGTTTTTTTATTCACAAAACAAAAAACATCCAACATACAAAATACCGAGAGTCCGGAATGCCTGGGTTTTTATTACACTTTCAATAGCGAATATAAATTTCGTTGAATATTTAAACAATGTTTTCCAAGATTTATGCAGAACTTACAAGATTTGAACGGTTTTAATTATTCAGTTATATATCTCCTTTCCTTGTGCCCAATTCAATACCAAACACAAGTTATTTGAAACACTTTAATCGCAAAAAATCAACAAAACAAGATGAGCGATTCAAGACACGTACATCACAACCAGAAGCTACTGTTGATTCCAAAGAGTTCGCGAGTTGAACAATTATTGTAAACCATAATTTATTGGCTATTAAAGCAAAATTAATAAGTAAACAGTGATTTAACTATTGCGAAGAATAAAATTAGATACCAAACAGTTTTTTTTGCTCTACAGCCCAAATGGCTCATTTGCGGACATATGTTTATATAAACAAAAATGCTTGATTTGATGTCCCCTACTACCCCTTAAAGTTTGTCGGTATATTTTTGGGACACCCTGTATATTACCAAAATGAGAGAGGTCTCAGAACAAAGACTGAAGAATTTGGAATGTCTGAAGAAAAATATCAGGCATGAAATTATCAGTATCATCATGGATTTTGAATGTGTGTTAGTGAAAATTGAAAATAAGAATAACTTTTCATATTTGTCTGTGGTTTATTTACCACCAAATTGTGATACAGGTAAGGTAGCAAACTTTTAAAACCTTTTTGAGAGGCTTGATAGTAGTAAAAATAGTAATTTTCTAATAATGGGTGATTTCAATATGCCAAAATATGAAAATTGTAGCATTGAAAAAAGTTTATTGTTGGCAGAATTTTTAAACTTGTATACTTAATTTATGCCAGCATAACTTGCTTGAAGATTGTATGAGCAGAGTCTTGGATTTGGTTTCCACTGATATTGATATTTCATGTAGATGCGACAGCCAGTTAGTTAAGGAAGATAATTATCATCCTCCACTACAGTTTTATCTACATACAGGAGTTCTGATATTGGAGATAAATTTATGAATAAGTCATATATTTCTAATTTCGAAAAAACAAAATACCCTATCCGGTAAAGAAGGCGAAAAGAAAACGAGAAGGTCTCTTGGCAATTTTACGTCCAACGCTTCCTCAAGCTAGAAAAAATAAAAGAAGAACATGTTCACTGAGGATTCCCCAAAATTGTAAATTAACTTTTTTCGATTTTCGATAAAACAAAATATCCTACCCGGTGAACAAGGCGAAAAGGAAACGGAAAGGTCCCCTGGCAATTTTGCGTCCAATGCGTCCTATGCATGCGTAGAAAAAATTCCAGTTAACTTTTTTCGAATTTCGAAAAATCAAAATACTCTAGCCGGTAAAAAAAGCGAAAAGAAACCTTGGCAATATAACATTTAACCTAAAGCTAGAAGAAATTCCAGATGTCCAATACTTTCTGGCAACCACAGGTAGTCGAGCCGGTCCGATGAAGATAATTCTTCTCGCTTCTAAATAGGTACTGCCATCAGCTCTCGCATTCCCAATGTTTAACTTCCAGGCTGGAGATTTGCCATTGCGATGCAGAAAACGAAATATAATACCGGAAAACAAGGCTTTGAGAGGGCAAGTAGTCGCGTCGGAAGACAATTATTGCATAACTTCACCAACAATGCGAGCTTCTAATATAATATTATAACCAACTGAACTATGCCTAATAAATTGTTTGGTGGGTTATTACAGATTTCCAAATGCGTCATTTCATTATGTCGCACCCGTCACTCTGATTTACAATTTTGCAATTTTTCCTTGCCAACATTGGTGCTTAAACCACAAACAATACATTTAATTAAGTTATTGTTTGGAGATATTGTGTATAATGACTTGGAGATCCTAATATTCCAAAAATAAATCGCTTCATAATAGTAAATCATTTTGTACACAAAATATATTCAAATTAAGTAAAGTTCCATGTAAAGTTATTTTAATATAGGTATTCGATGACAGATTTCGGATTCGTGGGGTCATTATGTTTATATTAGTTTATCAAAAGCGCTGCTTGTTTCTGTCTGAGATGGTCTGGGCTTTTAACGTAGTCGATTTAAAATGTATGATGTGTTATGATAAATCACTTCCATTTGCATTTACAATACAATTTAGTTACTATGTTAGGAAAAGAATTTCAAATTAAGTAGTTGATATAGGTATTATCGTTATTATACAATAGGTATGTGCAATTTTTCTGCATTTTTATAAATTTAAAATGGGGCTTAATTAACGTAATTTTAATCCATGATAAATTATCTACTTAATTAGCATATTATGTTCCAAATAAGATATTGAACCGAATGTAGCTACTGAATAGAAGTGAAATAGAGCGACTCGATTTTGGCTTGGAAAACAGCGAATAACAAAACAGGAAACCAGTCTGCTCTAAATGTTCAGCCAGAAACTGGATGTTGTACTAATTGCCAACCATATTACTGGAAATTTTCAAATGCTAATTTCATTCTAAAGAAGTTCATTAGATCCAACCAACTATCATTAGTATTTCTGGCTTAATTTCCGTTTTGAACTTTTCTATTGGAAACAAAAAGTGATAATATGTTCAAAATTTAATTTTACATCTATGTTAGTTAGCCAATATATTATAAGGAATGTTTTATTTAATCAAGAAATGAAACAACCAACCATAATTAGTAAATTAAAATGGAAAAGCTTGAATGAGTTTAAATTTAAAATTTCATCATTTTCAAGTGAAAACTATTGTAAAAAACCATATAAATATTTTTTGATTGTTATCTTTGTATTTAATACCAATTTTTAGTCAATATATGAGCAGTGTAATATACTGCTTATGTTATGGCCGGCACTCCCATTGTACAGAGGCGTTAAAAATTAAAAAATCTACATATTAAATATGTAGTCCACATGTCAAAGGAAATCGTCCAGATAGTTTCGAACATAGTTTGCATAATAATAACGGAAGATATTTTTTAATTTTCGTTCTTCAGTTCCAGTGACTTGCGGTCGGCAAATAATGTGGGTTTATGACAAATTGAACTTTCAGCTCGTAAACTCGTAATTTATTTCGAGACAAATATTCTATTTGTTTCAATCGTAAACCTGCGGGCGTAATATCAATCATTTTTTTTAGGCTGGCGCTTAGTACCTACCTATTTATTTTGTTATTTTATTAAATTAGCTCCCTAGGTATTGTATAATTGGATGTCTGGTGGCATAGAAGTCTTCCAATCGACCAGAATGCTCATAATCGCACAGTAAAGAAGTGCCGTGATAACGTGGATCAACTAATACCTACCAAACTAATCCTGGGAAGTATCGAATAATTTGGCAAGAAATAATCTAATGCTGCAAAACAAATTATTGGGGTCAGGGCCGTATCTAGGGGGGGGGGGTTGGGGGTTCAAACCCCCCAAAAAATAATAAAATTCAAAAAAAATTAACTCAAAAACAAACAACACTTATTAAATACTTTTTTTTTATTTTTATTATTAGTGTAACAATTTTTTTTTGCCACTTTGTCTAACCCCCCCATAATTTTGGTCTAGATACGGCCCTGATTGGGGTTGATACATACAACCAGCTTTTACCGTCTGAATAATGTTAATCCCACTTTGCTAACAAAAATAGCAGATTTTTGGTAAAATTTTCGGAATACAAAAACTAGCACCTGAGAGGTTTAAAATATTAGAGGTAAATCCTGACATTTACAGCCTTCAGTTTTTATGATATGAGCACAAAAAGCTACATAACATGAAACTGTCAACATCAGATGACAATACCTGCCACACCATGGAGATCTCGATGATGACAGCCTGTACAACAGATCTAAGCTGTCTTTGACACTACCTGTCCAGTTTCATCATCTCAGTTCATTAATCAAAATTCTATTGAAAGGGCCTGCTGCCATTCAAGATGATTTATTCACAATTTCACAATGATGCACTGAAAAGTGACAAGTAATAGTCCACGAAGACGATACCAATTATCAAAAAATTGTACAGCCAGCCAGTCAAAATATATGAAATGATAGAGGTCATATTATGGCATCACATCATCAGCGATAGATCAATAGGAATAAGAAGAAGAAGAAGAAGAAGAAGAAGAAGAAGAAGAAGAAATTTCGAAGCAAAATTTTTTGTTTGTTTTCTAGTAGTCCTGTAAATCTACATGCCTCTTGTAATTGAATAAAGAATCCGAACTTGTTTTAAATAGGAGAAAAGCTGCTAGAACAAGATATTTACATTAGCTATTCTGGTCTGACATTCCGTTTTTAACAGGTGATTATTTAAATTGTTTGCGATATTACAGTAATTTTTACCTCGGCTCCTTATCATTTATTGGATCTGTATACAAGGTGATGTAATTTATTTTAAACGGTATTTTTACTGACTTGAAACGTGAACTTACTAATCTCAATAAAGCTGCTTTGGAAATTACTTTAGATATCGGTGAAGTCCAAAAGTCGACTTCGTCAGCGCAATTTCAATTAAGCTTTATTTAATTGATTTTAGTTAATTTGACGGAAGCGTGTTGCTATGTTTTATTCAAATTATTTACTTAATCTTTTAATTGATTCATAATGAATAGAATGATAAACCGTAGAGTTTATAAAAAAGGGACTAGGGAGGTAACTAACAGGCATGTCAAATTAAAATATAATGGCATGTAACTTTTTGTGAAATTTTTGTTGTTGTCGTTAATGGATTTCCAACAACAATTAATGTCCAAATCTATCAATCAATAGTCTATTTTTATTATATAATTCATTGCCGTAAAATAATGAAACCCATCATTAGGTATTATACCTAAATGAGATACTGCCCATGAATGAAAACAATAGATTATCTTTTAGTTTAATTTATTCTTACGAAGAAGAAGAAGAGAACTTACCATAATATGCAATATAAATTTAGTTAATAACAGGCTTTTTCATAAGAAACAAATAAAACGTGCTAAAAAGAAAAACCCAGGCGATAATTACCGCTCGTAAATTTGAAGTTTCAAATTTGATTTACGAGTGAGACTTGCACGAAACGGCATTAGAATTAGGAAAAAAAAAAAACAGACATATGGCTATGTTTATGGCGGAATTATCTTTGACAATATCAGAAGAAATAAAACTGGTTGCTGATTAACATAAATATTAAGGACAAGGTTTTTTCTAAAGGTTGCAGGAGGTAATTGAATGTGAGCACACTTTAATGCCATCATCATAGGCGATCACTCGATACCGAGTATAATTATCTCCTATTCTATTCTTTTATTGTCGTCGATTTTGCGTTTTCTGATGGCTTTATTAGGGATTTCTGTAGCCGCAGACTCTCAAGGCATTTTCCCTCCCTCTGTCCTCTCGCTACTTCCTGCGGTCCCTCTTTTCGGTTTTTTGTCTGCGTCACTGTTTTTCAAAAGTTTGTGGTATGTCGTGGACTACTCGACGCCATAAGGGCACTTTGCCATATTTTCCTTAAGAACATTTTTGACGACCTCCTTGATTTCGTTTTTCCTCTTTCAGTTGACTGTAGAGATTCTGTCGTGAAAGACGTGTTTGGGGGATGCGGACGAGGTGAACTGGCCAGCAAAGTTGGTGCTTATTATTGAGGGCTTTCATGCTATTTGTTTTGGACTCCTATAAAACACTAATGTTCATTCGTCGGTCCTGCCATTTATTCCGTAGGATCCTTCTTAGGCATCGCTGGTGTTTTTTTTTCTAGGCTTTTTATGTGTCTTCTATAGGTGATCCATAATTCGCAGATATTAAGTGTTGGTATTACAGCTTCATTGTAGACGCAAAGTTTGGTCCCAGCGCTGATGTCGTTATTGCTGAAGACTCTCTCTACAAGTCGCCCGATCGCCGCGCTAGCACAATTCACGAGATGTTGGATTTCAGCGTCAATGGTTTTATTTGCCGACAGATGGCTCCCAAGGTATGGGTAGTGTTGTACATTCTGTAAATAATGGTCATTCATAGTGATGTTTGGGGCTTGGGGATAAGTGCCCGATGTGGGTTGGTGTAGAATCTGCGTCTTCTTGAAGCTGACCTCTAGTCCGGTTCTGTTGTATGCCTGGTTCAATGTATTGATATTTGCCTAAAGATCTTCCTCTGGTATTGCCGCCATCGCGACGGTATCATCCGCAGATTGAAGTTCAATTATCGATGTCATTGATACTTTCGTCTTGGCTCGTAATCTGTTTAGGTTGAATAAGCCGCGATCAAGTCGTTACAGGACGGCAGTTGACCCTCGACAAGGTGAAGTATGGATCCTATAAATAGAGAAAATAAAACGGATGCAATAACACATTCCTGTTTAACGCCTGTAGTTATTTGAAAAAACTCTCCTTGTCCATCGTTGCTTAGGATGGTTGCCTTCATAGTGTCTGGATGTACTTTTGCCTCGACTTTTGAAGACACCTAACCTTTGCTAATATTTTCCAAGCTTTTCTGTTGACCGAATTAAATGCTTTCACTAAATCTATGAAGTCCATGTATAGAGGGCGATTTTGGATTTGTCTTACACTAAAAACCATGTTAGCTGTACCTCGGTTGGGTCTAAAGTCACCCTAGGTCTCTGGGAGGTTCTTTTTGGCGGTTGGGATTAAACGATTTGATAATCTCCTGGCAAGTTTCTTTCTCGCAACAGAAAGTAAAGATACTCCTCTGTAGTTTCCACATGGTCTCCCTTTTTAAAAAAGGCAACTATGTAGGTATCTCTAAGTTTGGCAGGTATGGTCTCAGTAATCCATATTTTACTTATTAGAATGTGGGTGTGCACGCATACTACCTACTTAAAGTGCCTTCAGAAAAAATTGCTATACTAAAAATGGATTGTGTATCTGACTATAAAGTATAATTCACATTAGTATCAAAGAGCTACCTATAAAAAATTTCAATCAATATCGCTCAGCAATTCAAATAAATGGCTATGACTATTAAAAATAGCCGAATGCACCTCATCATTATTACCTTAAATTTACTTCTGAAATTTATTGTATGAGTTTTCGGGCAACATTTGAATTGGAAATCATCAGATATACGGTACGATATTGATGTTCATTGGAAAAAACGGCAAATCGCGCGGAATGCAGCGTTGCAGTTTTTGCTTTTTTTTCCTGGGTAAGAAGGGTTGTGCACAGTCTGACAACGCCGTATCGGGGGATGAGCACCCAATTACGAAAAATCATCCTCGGCCCTAGGGAATGAACGACGAATGAATAAATTCGAGCAAAAATTGACAAAGACACAGACCGATAAAAAACCAGGTACATTGTGATTTAGAGAATGATAAGTTCATTTTTTCCATCGGTCCACTTCCCAATTTTCAATGTCTCAGATTTTTGGTGTGATCGTAGCTACTTGATTAGGAAATATGCCACATAAAGCGTCTTATCGCACTTGAGCTTTTAAGTATCGAGCATTGTCTATTCTACAGCTGTTATAGTAAATCTATATTGACCGTATTATTACGACCTATAAGTTAAATAGCTTCGCATATTTATGATGGTACCGTACGGCAAGCATTAGCATATTATGGAGTATTTTATTAACTGTTTTCCGAGCTCATGTAGTTTTGAATTTAAAGGGCAATATTTAAAATTCAAAGCCTACGTAGTTAAAACAGAGCTACCTACCTTAAGACCAGAAGGAATTCAAGATAACAGTAAATTTTCGAGTTATGTTACATTAATGCAAATGCCTTTTAGTATGTCAGGGTAATTTTAAAAGGCACATTTTTCCCCTGTATCTGTTGCAATAGAATATTAGCATGGCCGTTTCTTAAGAAATTGTGTGGAATCCTATAGTGATTATTGGCTAATGTAATACATTGCACCTAACTATTACTATCGGTTGAAGCTTGAAGTATACACGCTCATACTATACAGAGAGTAATTTGAAAAACTTGGGTGGGTTTATACCTACATTAGAAAACTGGTAAATTCATATATTTACCGATTTTTCATGTTCGATAGTAATTGGCGTTCCAAGAAGAGCCATTGGTTGTTTGAGCTTCATCACATGCAATTATATTGAATATGAAATTTTCTATTGATTTCCTTTTTGTTTTTTTTTTCTAAAAGGTTATTGATACATACAGCTGCAAGCCTTATAAACATTGTTGGAGGCGTATACCTTTTGGGTTTCTAGTAATTATTGATTTTTCATAGAAACGGAAAATAACAGTGCATGAGATCGCATGCACGGGGAGTATGAAATATGTGCTCTCTCCCTTATTTATTTAGCTCTTGCTAATAAACTATCTAGGTTGTTGAAGTAACGTATCATCATTGGGAGCGGTATTAAATATTACAGGCCAAAGAATCTCGATTTACTTGCATATATTATTTTAATAATAATGCCTTGAATATATGAAAATTTAATATTATGTATCGATGGATAAAATACTTTCAAGAACCATTTTTACCATGCAAGTAGAGAAGTTTAGAGTAACCTGCCATAATACAAAGGTCAAGATTATCCATAATATAAAAAAAAAGTCTCGCAAACGGTGAAATCAAATTACATTACATTAATTACAACAACTATGTAAAATTTACATCTTTTTAGGTAAGAAGATAATCTTGTTGAAACCTATAAAAGGTTAGATTTCATCAGATATAAAGGAAATCTATACCTATGTTGAATGTTTAAATAATTTTACAATTTATTTTATCGAATTTATTGTATTAGAATTATTTTTGAACAAAAACGACTGAATAAGTTTAATATAGGTAGGTGTCAACAAGTTTGTCGCTTTGTTTTTTATTTTCTTCCACCACAGTGCTGACGGAAGGTTGTGATGTGATTTTGGGAAGGAATCCCTTTGAGATTTGACAGTTTTTTAATTTTCTCTCATGTCATGAAATACTTCAATTCAGGAAATCTTCCAATATCTTATTGGAAGACTTTTCCATGTTCTAAAAATGAAATTTATTATTTCACAGCTCACTGCCTAGAACTTATTTGCGTCCTTATGTATGTATGTATGTATGTATGTATGTATGTATGTGTTGGAGGTGCCAGTTGCACTGCGAACAAGGTTGATCTATTGTAGCCCTTTGCTGCTAAGTTCAGGCTTCTGCTCAAAGCAGCCTTCCTAGTTCTAGGTCTTTTAGGAATTTTAGGAATTTTAGGATATCTAGCGGTTTCAGGACTAAACTGTCTTCCAACTAAAGGGACTTCTCAGGTTCTTTATCGCAGTTCAGTAGAAGATAGTGAGGTGTCTCTTCTGCGTCTTCACAGAATCTGCAGGTGCCACCTTCTTCCAACCCTAATTTCTGAAGTTGTTTCTTAAGTCTCAATGTCCCGAGAGAAACCCGGTTAGAATGTTGAGACTTGTCTGGCTGAGGTTGACCAGCAGTTCTGATCTTTTTTTGGTTGAAGTTGCCCAATAGATCTTTGGCATGTCGTAGTCCTGGCTGTTCTCTTCCTTTTTGGCGATTTCTTAGAGGTGCGAATTTTCGATGCCGCAAAAAGGTTCTGGCTCAGTGAAGGAAGTAGATGCTCCCATTCTTGCGAGTCTGTCTGAGCAATGACCCCTATGTGTCCATAGGCACCTAGAGGAGGGTTACTTTGTTTTCTTTTCTTAGAATTGGTGACCGGGAAATTCAATGCTTTGATAGCTGCTTGGTTGTCAGACATTATTCTTATCTCTCGTTTTTGATAACTTCTGTTCAGGTTGAACTGCACGCATCTTTCGATCGCATGAACTTTCCCTTGAAATATGCTTGGTGATTTTCTCATTGGCTCCGAGTATCTGGTCCGTGGCCCGAATACTCCGGCTTCAGTTCCTTCAGCAGTTTTGGAACCGTCTGTGTACCATTTGATGGTGTTTGCTTCAATGGATTGAATCCCAGCTTTATTTGGGTAGCTAAGCAGTTCCTTGGAAAGGTTGCAGCCAATGGTATCGTCCCAGCGCTTTTTGGAAAGGGTGTAGGAGCGTTCTTTGATCATTATTTGGCCGCCGACATGGTCAGCCCCACGAAGGGCTCCGGTCCGAAAGGCTGTAGCCTGGCGGCCCGCCTAGCCAGAGCATTGACAGCCCGGTGGCTTTTGCTGTTATCATGTCCTTTGATCCAGCTGACTACCACCAAACTTTGCTACCACCGTGTTTTTTATCGGCGCCTCTTTGAGGGTACGGTGGCAATGTTGTAGGTACTAGTTCTGACATGAGTCGTGGAAATTTTGGTCGTGGTCTAGATAGAGCTAGTACTGCTTATCTACAGCCCGTGTGGATGTGCACGATCTTGTTATTGACTATCTGTTCTGCAGCGAGGGTTATGTTACCAATTTCCTTTTGTAGTACATGTGGCATGGAACTTGGGGCTTTATTTAGTTTGGGGGTAACATAACAACCAAGTTTACAGTACCTAAGCTCGTAGATTTAATAAATTATGTCGACAATAAACCAAAGAGGTGAAAGAAGTCAAAAGGTTTTTTTTTTTAATTTATTGTACCTATTGTACTGGGTTACACATACACCAAACCTTTACTTGGGCATCTTTCTGACCCAGCTGTTACGACTAGGACAATTTTAATTTGAATATATCTATACGGTAAAATTATTTACACGTAATAGGTATACATGACCATAATACTAGGGCCCAGCCGAATAACACTTTTTTAAGCAGTATACCCGCCAACAAAGGTTTGCATAATCGCATATTATTATAGGATAGCAAATTTATAATTGAATTGATTAAATTATTTCCATTATTTAGCTAATGTTCTCACATTAAATCAGTATTATCCTTATCAGACCGTAGTTCTCGTTGCAATTGCGTTACATTCTATAACGTCTCTAGTTTGAATATAAATAAAGAAATCAAATTAAGAAAAATATATTCCTAAGCTCTCTGTAAAAATGTTGGCTTCATCATCACAATTCTAAAGCTAAGCTTGTTCGCTATTAACTTCCTGAGCATTTGCAGTAAAAAGAGTCTCAACGGGTTTTTGCTACTTAAGCAACGCTATGGCAGCTATCAAGCTATCTTTTCTTAATTTCTTGATTTATTCTCGTAATTGACCCATTCCATTATTTTTTCTTAGCTTTGCAAATCCGCTTGTAAATAACTGTCTGAAGATCCAACTAACTCAAAAATAAAAGTTCTATGTAAATAAAATCGTAACAATATAGATACAAATATGATATCAACCCAAAAAATCCTTCAAAATCTAAAAAGTTTTAAATGGAAAGAATGTATCATAACTCAAAATAATACCACCCTAAGTGACACTTGGTTGAATTGAAATGTGAAATGTATTCGTGTGTCGTAAACAAAGTGGTAAAAAGATGGAATTTAAATGTACCAAGTTAGTCCGTGTGAGGCGGACCATTTATTAGACCACCCCATTCATTGGCAAGACATATAACCCATTGTTGTATTTAATAAAGGTAACTTAATGCCTACATCAGTGATTCTATTCCTTTAGACTTGGGTATCGTACACATAAAAAGCACAGTAGGCGTGTTGGTAAATTACTGTAATTCATTTATTTCCTCCGGCAATTGGTTGCACTTTACAGCTTTTATTTCCTCAGTATATGATAAGCTGAATATTGGAACTCTGACAAAATTATGGGACATATTACATGTAAAGCTTTTGACCGCCTATAAAGAAAATGCTATTCTAGCTTTCTCCCGTAATATCTTTCTTTCATTCATGTTTATATAATAATATTTTCGATTATTGTTGAATGTTTTCGATTGATTTGTTTATGGATCTTCATTATCGATTACCACGTAGCCGTAAAATTGTAGTAGACATCCACGTCATACTGTGAAACACTCTTTTATAAAGCTATAAAATTTAGTTGTCAAATTTTGCCTTGGCGGTAAAATGACACTCATCTTTGATCTGTGGTAGAAGTCGGGTCACTTGGATTTTTTTTTTCAAGGATTTGGGTCAGTTGTGCGAAGATTTTCTCAACAATACCAAAACCAACGTAAGAGAAAAGACTCTATCTCATTTTTTATGGTAAAGCGGGGTCTGTTATCTGATGTCAAACGTCGGTTGAATATCCGGACACCCTGTATATACTTACGCAATATTAAAACTACAAATTGCTAATTGTTTGAGTACACAATATTCCTAATTATACAATTCACGAACATAACTCAAGTATTCGCTTTAATTAAAAGCAGCTAACCTCTCCGGGTATCTTGAACACAAACCTCAGATTAGCAAAAAAAACTCAGTTTTGATAAACCAATAATTAGCACCATATTGAAATTCCTATTTTCAGGGTTTTTTTACATTTTATATTTTTAGTCTCATGCAACAAATGAGAAACTTCTAACGGTCGTGCATCCCAATAATCTAAATACTTTAATCTGGAAAGGGCGTTTAAAGATATAATTCTGGCATTTTAATCCTAGTACCCTGTTTGTAGCAATTTATGATGGTCAAGAATAGCTTCGAAAGATAAAAGTAAATTAGGACAGGTAGAATGAATCGAAAATCTCAATAAAATGTATAAGGGGTCCACTCGAACACCGCTGTGATCGGCGCGTTACAAGGTGGGCCTGAAAGAAAAACGGATTAAAAATGACCCTATGTGGTAATCTACTTTAATATTTTATGTGATGTTAAGGGACTACTTTATGCTTATTTGAATGTTTATAAGCAGAAAGAAATCATCAATCTTGTTTCAACTTCGTGATTTGATCATGTGTGCTATAGGACGTAATCCAAAGAAAGTTTAGTTGTGGAACAATATTATCTCAAGTATAAGATAATTATGTAAATCTTTATCTCTGATAATACGAAACTTCAAAATCTATCCTAAGGGCCTCATGTATGAAGGTAACCATTCAGTGGATTCGTTTTTTTTTACATAATTTTTCGTTACAACTTTTCTAATTTGTATGCATTTCGAACAGAAATTTTTGCTTTGCTATTAACAAAGTAGGTAAGTATGCTGTATCTGACATATTACCATATTTTGCAACAATATCATTGTAAAATAAATAACCAAATGTATTTCTAAAATTATTTATTCATTATTCACACTTCCAATGAGTGTTTGTATTTTCAATGTACGAAAACGCGATTGTCCGCTGCAACTCTTGGATGATATCGTCTCTATTTCTGTCTGTTAAATAATTCAAACACTTTAAGTTACCCTAAATACATTATAAAATGGTGCAACGACCCTTTGTAGCTGGTTGTTACTTAACAGAGGGTTGGCTTAATAAGTTCATCTGTTTCAAGTTAAATTATGTACTAAATTAGTTTTCTTTGGGCTAAATGAGTTGCTAAATCTAATAAGAATTTTATTTATTTGTTTGAAATTTGTATTCTAGAATTATTTACCACGAGCTGTAAACTTCTTTTTTTTTAAATCTTAATAATCCCATTGGTATTGAGACATTAGCCTGGGCTTTCTAACTCTCATCATTTGTGACGATGAAGCAGTTACCTGTATTATCGGTATTAAAAAGCCAAGTCATTCAAATCTACCTTTTGTAAGATGATTTTTTTTTTAAGTAAAGTTTTGGAACCGTAGGTAAGAACAAAAAATCGTTTTTTATTGGAATATTGCAGTACAGCTCCTAGTTCTGACAGCCATGCAAACAACAGTTTTTTTTTTTTTTAATTTATCCTCACATTTGCCTAATTGGAAATTATGTAGGTACCCAATAATGAATTTCCTTATTATATGCCAATTAATTTGCAAATTTACATGCTTGGTAGCTCAACGGCTTCTTGCTAATAATGTATTGAACGCAGCCAATAAGATTTTATCTAAAAATATAACGAACTATTGATTTTATCGGTTTTTAGTGCAGCTAAACCGTGATTAATACGATTTTCTGCCTAGCTTTTACGCGGACAATATGCTAATTGTCTTAACTATAAAATTGAAGCATGGTACAGTATAGATTGCGTTATTTATCGATTTAATATATAATTGGGTGAAATATATGCGCATATTTTCAAAACCCAATATTATAATTCCTTAACCGTGATGTAAAAACGGGATTATATATTACTTAACACACGCTCAGAGGACATACGTCGAAATATATACCTCCAATAATTAATTTATCTGTCTAAGGGTGGTCCAAGACTTATTTTTCATTGCTATTATTAAAAATGATTTATTGCGACTTTATTATCGTTCAACTTATTAATTTTACTGTCTTTCATGACAATACAAATTGATTGAAAATGGTATACATTCCTAAATGTTTTGATTATCATTTATTAAAGATCTACTCAATAATAAAATAAAATATATCCCTATTTCTTCCCAAACGATGACAACCCAGTTAATTATTTACATTTGTTTACATTTTATCCTGTTTTCAAAGGTTATCTAGTTTTGGACAACTTCTTTACATGAGTTCTTCAACTAAAAAATACTTGAAGACTCAACAACTAAAAAACAGGTTTGTGCTTTTAATTTTCAATTGTTATATCAATCTTCTAAAAAAAAATATTTAATTTTGGCATTGGAATTTTAATTAAAGGGAATGTGTGGGTCACTTATTCTAAGTTGGCGCAGTACCTACCAAACAATCGCGCACTGTCTTTTATAAAGTTCACTGTAACATTCGACATCTATTCTATCACTGTCATTCACGTCAAGTCAATGTGATTCGAGATTTAACAAAAATTTATTAATTATACAATTAAAAAAATACCAAATTGACGTAGTTTTAAAGTGTTTGCCCTACAACTGTAGAGCTTGCACTCGGAGGTCCATTGGCCCATTGTGATCACTTCTTCAGGTTGGTTCCCTCCCAAATCTTTAACCTGTTCCTCTTTTCTCCGTTTCGTGCCAGTACATGGTTTCTACGAAGTTCAGTATTTCCATTGTCTCTATCTTGCCCGCGTCTTCCAGGTCCCTTCTAGATTACTATGTTCAGGAATCCAGCTTAGTCCGACCTAACTGTTCCTGATCCAGGACAGCGGTTCCCGGCAGCTCATCACTATTTTTTATTTTCGGTCCTTCATTTTGGCTGTATCCTCAAGTAGTATCGAGTGTCCATAACCGGTTTCCTTTCACAGTTTGGAATCTCTTAGTCTAAGAGCTTCCTTTGCAGCTGTGCCTCTTCTGAACAAATCTATTGGCAACAGATCCAGTTCTAAGGCCGCTTGCGGTGTGCTTCTTTTTGTCCCCGTTGTACCGAGTGCTGCCATTCTTTGTACTTTGGTGAACATTTTTAAGTTCACCTTTCTGTCAATAGTTCTCTGCAGGTGTTTGTTCCATTCAAGCGTTTCTGCATTCCTTCGTCCGTGTTTCTCCTGCATGAGAGTTTGGAGTCAAGAAGGACCCCTAGATACTTCGCTACTTTTGATATAGTAGAGTGCCCAACGCAGTTAAAGCCTTCTAAAAATGAGTTTTGTAGGCGCGTCGGGGTTACAAGCTGAAACTTGCACAGAATGAAGGTTTTATTATGTTAATTCAATATTCCAAGGTAACACAAAATCAGAACGGGCACAAGGGCAGTATACTTAAAAATTGAGATTAAGTATTACATGAACATATAGAATAGTAATTTATGAGTTCTCATATAAAATTTATCTATATTTTTGTTCAAATTATATTTTTTATTATTGCTTCAAATGAGCCGAATACATTGGCCCTTACGGTAAAATAAATATAAAAATTAAAATATCCCCCCGTTCAAACTTTAGCAAAATCTGATTGAAATATACAAATTTTTGCATCACCTCGCATTATCTCTGAAATAAAGGCTCAAATCAAAATTTTTTATTCTTGCAAAAAGTTTGCGTCATGTATCTAGATTATATATGTGCAAGAATAATTTTTTTGTCTTGAATTTTAACATAAATATAGAATTAAACATAAAAAAGTAATTTTCTTCTAGCCGCGACAGCCCGCTCTCGTGTTGCATCAGTACTCTTCCATCTCACTTTTCTCCGTAGCTCCCTCCCTCTCTTGCCAATTGTAAAATACAATAAACCCTTTCACGTATTATATACCTTTGAATTCTGATTTCAAAATATTCAAACCAGTCAAACCTCGATTGCTCGGTAACCGTTGAGCAAATTGCATTAAAATTTTCAGCATTTGTAGCTCTTATTAAGCTCTAAATGGCCGATAATTAACAATATTCCCAGATTTATAGTTTTTGAGCAAATTGAATTTGAAGTTTTTGACAAAATTTGGACTAAAAGTCAATTTTGAGGCTCAATTGCTCTAAAACTATTTGAGCTATCAAACTCAATTTTGCACTGGTTTATAGAGAATTTAATGCTCTTTCCAATGGTGTATAATTTAATTCAATTTGCTTAAAATTTACCAAAGATATGAGCAATTGTTCATCACCATGCCAATATTTTGAAATTCTCCAGAGCTAAAAATAGGATTTTCTTTTTATTTTTGTTTCTGTTTAAAATGGCCATTTAGAATTGATGCCAGGGTTGTTTTTTACTAATTTTGACCCGCTTTATCGTTTAATAAAGTCAAAATTGAGCTAAACTCAAAATAAAAAAATCAATAATTTCATAAGGGTACCCCTTGAATTCTGATTTCAAAATATTCAAACCTCAATTGCTCGGTAAAGGTTGAGCAAATCGCATTAAAATTTCTAGAATTTGTAGCTTTTATCAAGTTCTAAATAGCCCCTAATTTACAATATTTCCATATTTATAGTTTTTGTGCAAATTGAGTTTGAAGTTTTTGACAAAATTTTGACTAAAAGTCAACTTTGAGGCTCAATTGCTCAAAAATTATTTGAGTTATCAAACTGAATTTTGCACAGAATTATAGAGAATATAATGCTCTTTCCAATGGTATATAATTTAATTACCAAAGATATGGGCAATTGTTCATGACAATGTCAAGATTTTGAAAATTTTCCAGTGCCAAAATAGGATTTTCTTTTTATTTTTGTTTCTGCTTAAAATGGCCATTTGGTATTGATGTCAGAGTTATTTTCCACTAATTTTGACCCGCTCTATCGATTAATCTACCATTACGAAGTGTATGACAACAGTCATAAAATGCGTTCATACAATAATCTCAATTTTTAAATATACTGCCCTTTTGCCCGTTCTGATTTTGTATTACCTTGGGATTTTGAATTAACATAAAAAAAACCTTTATTCTGTGAAAATTTCAGCTTGTAACTCCGACGCGCCCACAAAAATAAAAATATATTATAAGGAGCACTCTACTAATAGTTCGAGGGTTTGTCAACCAACCGTCGGCATTGTAAAACTACTTTAAACTGTAAATTTTTTATTTTCTTGTGAATAGGACTAGCTTGGTTTTTTGCGGGTTTACTCCCAATCCGTTCTGTCCAGCTCATCTGAAAAGTTTCTTTGATGCTGATTCCATGTTTGATGTTTAATAGGCTAAAGCCCCTCACCAGCACTAACTACCACGCGTTAGCATACGCAATTAATCAATTGACGTGGTAATAACTAATATTGCAAACATTTTCTGACAGAGTTGCATAAGACACGACCAGAACTGGTTTCTTCTTGTTGATGATTCTCTCAAACAACCAATGACGTCAGAATCTTTTGCCATTAATTCATCAAATTTGATTTTATGCTGCTTTTTTAACTTTTATGTATTAATTTTTTCGTTACTAGGGTTTCTTTTGGTTACATAACACCGGATTATAGTTTGTTGTTGTCAGATTGTGAACATTTTCTCTCACAATTATCAGAGTCGCAGATCACTGATGACGTTGGTCTTAATAGAATAATTAAAACTTTGACCAGTGTGGATATTTGCATTCAACATTTACTTTTGGCGAACCCCAGAATCGAGAAATCTCGTTACACGAAAGATCATATTTGCTCCAAACCTGAACTTAACTTTATAACTCGAGTCAGGCGTACTAATAAAATTTTGATTAGTAGACATTTCCTTTCCAAATTATTATACTTCCGAACCAAATGTATTTATTACGTTCCTTCTAGACCACAGCCAGAGAAATGCTCACCAAATCAAATGCATGTTAAATTTTGATGATTTCAGCAAACCGATCTTATCCATCCCAATCAAATATTTACTCAATCTTTTGAAAGCTCCGCGTTTTCGATTTCTATTTAGGATTTTTTTGCTGCTCGGTTCCAAAATAAATATTGGAGGAGAAAATATCAACAATTTTTGTTTTGTTTTTGATGTATCTTCTCATTTTTCCCATTCTTACCCACTTAAGTTTAAATTTAATGTTTTTCTTTGTGTATATACTTTCTAAAAGGCGTTTTTTATAGAATTGTTGTGTGGAAGAGGGAGCGACGAAAAAAAAAAGCAAAAGTAGATAAATGAAAACGCATTCAGCGGCAACCGTTTTGCAATATATTACGTGAAAGCTTGCTCCCGGGTTTATATTGGGGGTTGCAGGACCATAGCTAATAAACTATAGACCGTAAGGTGAAGGTGTATAGCCCGTTATTTATAATTTTCCGCAAGTCTCCAATCACTGTATAAAATGACTTTGTGATCTATGCGACTGTATTTGACCTATAGTAATTGAAATTTGCTCAAGTGCAAGAATTGTTCTTATTCTTTATTTGTCATTTTGATAAGCAAGATTCCCTAAGTTTATGACTTGTTTATATAAAATTTACTATCAGTGTAGCTTCGTAATTATTACGATTCAACTTAGCTTAAATTCACACGAACTTTCTGGTGCGTCTGGCCCCATACAAAATAAATCCCCGATGTCACTATAAATTAATTCCTAGTTGAAAGAAATTTATGGGAAATAAGTCCAACAGAGTATGCCGCGATATTATAATAAAATTTAGTGTCCTCAGTTTTATTATGTTTTTTTGGTTAATTTGGTCGCTTATAGGATTGAGGTTTTGAGGCATTAGCCATGAGCAAAGGCGGAGATCATATTGTACATACAAGGGATGACTATAAATATTCTAATATGTAAATTAAACACTGCGGTAGATAGTTTCAGTTTTTTTTTTGAATAATGTATTTGTTTCAATGATATCTAGTATTACATTCAGCTCACCGAGGATTTAAGGACTTTTTTCCTTCTGCCTCTCAATATTGTAGTCGGTACTGATTTACTCGATCGCAACATCCAGGAATAATCATCGATGGGGAGAGTCTCAATAATCTTCGCTTTGCACATAATATCAGACAGTCTGGGCGAAGCTAAAGAAATGCTCCAAGTAGTGGTGCTGCGAGACGAGACTTAGGGTTGGTCTCGTCTCGTCTCGACATCTCGAGACGAGACCGTGGCTTAGTCTCGGTCTCGAGTACCAAAGTCTCGTCTCGTCTTGAGTGGTCTCGTCTGGTCTCAAGTTATACAGGGTGTCCAAAAAATAGCGTAAAAACTTTTCTCTACGTGGTGGAGGACCCTACTAAAATTTTTAAGTGTAATCTCGAGACTCGAGACTACACGAAACTCTCGCCGAGTCTGGTCTCGTCTCGTCGATACTTCACGAGACGAGACCAAAAGCCAGTCTCGTCTCGAAAAGTCGAGACGAGACGAGACGAGACCAGTCTCGAGTCTCGCGGCATCACTAGCTCCAAGAACTTCAAAATTCCACGCAAGAAGTGGGCCTAAAGATGAACTTCTCCAAAACCAAAATGATGACTAATCCTGTTCCCAGTGAGCAAATACAGATAAGCAATAATAACATAGAAATAGTGGACAAGTGCGTATACCTGAGTCATGAGATGAAAATTCACAGAGATAACCAAACATGCGAGTTGACGAGAAAAATAACCTTGGGATGGGCAGCATTCCAGAGAATGAAGGATATTGTCACGGGTCTGGGGTGCGCGACAGAAATCTTGGGTTCGTTTATTCCAAAATCAAAGTCCAATTAACACAACAATAATATATTCCACGTTACTACACACTCTAACACTAATAACTTCACTAATTAACTCAAACAACTAAACTCCTTTACAACTCTGACAATAATCACTATCTAAAACGTATCACAGCCAATCTTAAACCTAAAAACTACTAACTAATAACAGTCTTTATTTATCCGTATTCTATTCTTGTTAAATCCAGAATAAACGCGATAATCTCTTTTCCTGGAAAAGGCAGTAGATTCTAGATTTCAGATTTGATTCTGTACATGCTGGCGAAAGCGCCACAATATGTTTAGGGCTGACATTCCAATATGCCTGAAACGAAAAGCATCCAGAGATGAATGGAAAGATCCATGCTCGGATTGACTTCCAAAGTCCGAGTAAGGAATTCTGAGATCCGCATACGAACTGGGATGGACGATATTGTAGAACGTATCGCAAAAAAAAGTGGAAATGGGCAGGCCATGTCGCAAGATCTGAGCACGGGAGGGAGATCGACGAAGGAAGTCATTGCGCGGACACCAAAAGCCGACAAATGAAGCCGAGGAAGACCTCTCACTCGCTGGACAGACAACCTAAAAAAGATACCATCAAATTGGATCGCAATTGCTCAGAACAGAGCTAACTGGAAATTTTTAGAGGAGACCTATGTTCAACAATGGACGTGAAAAGAGACTGTTTGATGATGATGATGAACATCCAGTTTAACAGCATAATTTGGGAGGTCACTGAAAAGATGCACTAATTAAGCTAATAAGTCCAACTCATTATTAATAGAAACACAATCGGGCATATTTTTAAGTCATTGGAATATTTGCTTCGACAGGACTTGACTCTGCTTCTGTCCTGTTCACACTTTTGCAACGGAAATTTTACACAGTCAAATCTGAGCTTGACAGATTTGACTGTGTAAAATTTCCGTTCTTTTACCAGCTAAGTCTCATTCAGAGGAGAAATCTGCATCGTAATCATGCATGATAAGGTCGTAGGTTGGCAAAAGATTACAGTTATTGAAGGGTCAGGCTTCCCAAGCAGCATTTTTAATCGTTGGTACTACCCGGTGACTATTGTTGGAAAATGAAAAATTCCCATTACGTGCCTATGATCAAAATGGGGGACATTGTGAAAGTGATAATAAATTGGAATAAATTTGATACGTCCTACATTTTGTCAGTAAATATTGCGTGTTTTTCAGAAAACCCGGGCCGCGAAAGACTCACAAACTTTAATAAGCACAGAATTATATACAATATATACAAATTATATACAATTTTAGAACATCCTTAAATCTTTTTACTCTTGCCAAGAGAGCTGACAATTCAGTCACAATATCGCCTAAGAATTATTTTTCGATTAACAAAAAAAAAACAGTTGTAGCTGTTCCAGATGTTGAAACTGTATGCAACTGCCATTACAATATTCAACGTTTGGCTCATCCTGCTTCCGCTAGATGGTAGTGAATGTACCCAAAAACAAATGTAAATAAATCGTTAAATAAACCTATTATTCCGAGTATTTCGAAAATACTACAAATACGCTACGTACGTTAACATAAAACAAATTGAGATAAATACACCCTTTTTTTATATTTCGGATCGCGCCAACAAATTCATCCCCCTATGGAAAGGGGTAATACCGAACCCGGTCCATTATGGATATAAATTAATCCAGCAACCACAACTAAGCAAACATTTTTAGGCACATAACAAACCAAAATTATAAAACTCGCCTGAGAGTATCGGTCCAGGATTTAATTTAATGAAAGCCTGGACCGGGCAATTAATTACGCGTAAAATCTGCTTTATTGATGTATTAATAGCATGTCATATAGGTGTCACAGTCACGTCAGAGATGAGAGGAATAAAAAAGCCAGAACGGAAATCAAGCACCGAGTTTTGAGTGGATTTGGACATGTATTATGCTCCAGAGCGACGGCGCTCTCTTGCCCAGAGATTACTTCCAGCATTTCGACGATGTCAACTGCACCTGTTTGTATTCCAGGCTTCGGATCAAACCTTATAGCATCTCCTTGTCAATTATAAAAAGATCAATACGCGAACGTATACACGTCGATCTCAATTGGGATGCCTACATTATAGGCTTGGAAATATTTAAATCCTATCTTGTATAACTCGGATTAGGGCAAATCGTCTCCTGGAACTCTGGGATTTTCCTAACCTTCTCATTATTAATATAAAACGCTTGCAAGCAATAAAACGATGAACGAGTGCAATTGTGGATGAAAAACCTTACTCAATGAATAAACAAAAAGTTATCCGGCCTTCAAGGTTTTTTTTTTTTCAAAATGTTCATTACAATAACAATCACTCATAAGGATTTCTTTGACCATCTTCAATTAAAAGCTTTCTAACCCGATGATAATGTTTTAACTGTTCACAATACATGTTGGTTTCTATTTTGGTAATATTTTAACTCGCGGTTTATATTTTTTGGTCGTTCACTTTTAAAGCAGTTTTCACAATAATGATAATTTTATTATCTTTATAGAAAGAAATAATGGCTAATGTTTTCTAATTTTATTGCCTCGATTTTCGTCCGTAAACATCTCCAAACCAGCATTTTGACTCCTACGCCTTGCTCTGTGACCATATTAATATGCTGATTTTTTCGGAGTGCATCTGAAACACGTTTTTATTTGTCAGCCGAATGACATTAATTCGGAAAATATTTTAATCACATGATATGCAGACATTCCTTGTGGCGTCTCAGATTTGAAATATTTTATGCCGTTTCAAAGATACACAGCTTTTATTTGATATTAAGTAAGTTATTTCTTATTATTGGTTGTAAATTTTGTGACCTGCCAGCAGCTGATAATCGGAAATTTTCTTCTTACAAACTAGGTGATTTATAAATTTCCTTAGATATGTGACTATATTTTATTTGTTTTTCATTTTCTCTTGATCATTATCAGAAGGTGAGATTGAAGTGTTCGCACAGAGATATTAAAAAAATATAAGTTTTTAATGAAATGCGACAATTTTTTTTTTCCTGTTCGTTAATGGGGTATACAATTGTCTTTTTATCAAGATCTATCTGTACAACTTTTGAGCCATTCTTGGCAGTAAGCCGTCTTATTCAAATGAGATCAGCATTCAAGTAAATACGCACACAATGATTAGGCATGGAGATACCGAAGGTGAAACTAATATACCCTCGATATAAATCAGGGTTGGGATGAACAAATCTGAAAAAAATGACGTGTCTTGAAAATTTGTTCATTGTTGTTTAGTAACCATGCTTTTTGTCTTTTTACACCTGCATTTTTCCATGGAGAAAGTTTCGGAAATTATCTTTTACTTATCCCTTTTCTCTATCCAATCCATCTCTAGACATCCCCTCCATCTTCCGCTTTTGTCTTTGGAGATATATCCACCAAAATTCCATTTCACATCGTCTACTTTTGTTTTCTGTATCTGTAAGTTTGTTATGGTGGTATTGCTTCAGTAGGCCCATCGTGTGCCTCCACAAGAAAAGAGGTCACCCTTAGCTCGTCGTCCAGCCTAGCGATGACGTCGCCGAGGGCAGTGTCTCTGATCTTTTCTAGGGATGGGTATGATTGGCCTAATCTGGTTCTGCGTATTGGCAGAAGAGCAGTGCAGTCACAAAAAATGAGCTCCATCGTCTCGTCTTCTTGATTACAAGCCCAGCACAAGGGTGTAGTGCTGAGATGCAACCTAAACAAAAAATGTTTGTTTAGCTGGCAGTGGCCAGGCAAGATGCCCGTTATTAGGCGTAGCCTTTTCATGGTCAGCGACAGTTTCTGGCTCGCTGCAGCTTCATCTGGGTAGCTTACCAGTTCCTTGAATAAGTTGCAGCCAATCGTATCGTTCCAGAGCTTTTTGAAAAGGGCATGGGAGCGTTCTTTGATCATACGTTTGACCGCCGACATGGTCAGCTCCACGAAGGGCTCTGGTGAAGAAGGCTGTAGCCTGACGGTCCTCGTAGCCAGAGTATCGGCAGCCCGATTGCCTTGTCCTGGATCGGAGGCTGATTACCACCGTGTTTTTTATCGATACCTCTGTTAGGGTACGGTGCCAATGTTGTACTAGTTCTGACGTGAGTCGTGGCCTAGATGGGGCTAGTACTGCTTATTGTCCGCAGTCCTTGTGGTGCACGATCCTAGAGTGAGTGATATTTTTGCTGACTAGCTGTTCTGCAGCGACGTTTATGCCAATAATTTCTGTTTAGAGGACATTTGGCATGGTACCAAGGGCTTTAGTTAGGTTCAGTTTGAGGGCTTTGGAGTATACTGCGCGTCCCGAGCCTGTGCCAGTTTTGGATCCATCAGTGTAGATGTTACTTACCCTTGCCACTGTGTTGTTACCAATACCTTTCGTGTTGATTGCGTAGTGATTTTTGAAGACGAAATATGACTTTGCAGCAGAGTCGACTCTGGGCTGGGACTCGGTGACGAATAGAGATATTTTCTCTATCTCTATTGACGTCTCCTTTCTATTGATTTCGAAAATAGGGAAGAAGACAGCAAGCGATATAGCGCTAGGGATAACGATCTCTATCCGTTACAGAGTCTCAGTCCTGGCTTCCAACAGTGGAAGCGATTTCGTTCTGTGGCGCCATATGCGGGCTTTCTGCCTACCGACTTCCTCACTTGGTTCTATATTTTGTTTTATTGAGGATGTTCTAGTTTGACATTTACTATTTATCTTTCCATTGTCACTATTTTTTCGACATTTTCTTCTGTAAAAGTCCATTGTTTTTGTTTTGTGTAATACAGGCTCGTAGAGTATCCTAGTGTTCTCTGTATACATTTTTTTTTCATCATTGGTTTTCAATTCTCTCTCTCATATTTTATTCTTTTAAATCGTTTTTTCAGTGTTTTTTTTTGTTTATCCACTTTTAGTTTTTTTAATATTCTCTATATATATTTTGCTGTTTTTCTTTTCACTTGTTCTGGCAGTGTTGTTGTTTCATTTCTGTTCCGTACTATTTTAATCTATGCTCTTTTTTTTGTGGTTCCAATAATTAACCAGTTGATAACATGCTCATTTCATCGATTCGTAGGTATATTTCTGAAATCCTTTATGTGTTGCTTCCTTTCCTTTATTTTCTCCTTATACCATGTTTTTTTTTTAAATAATTTTTCCATGTCTAGCTTTCGACTTTCAAAATGTTTTAAAATTCTTCACACACACAAATCTGTTTTAATCAAGTAAAGTTTTAGTCAAATATCCGAAAGTCTCCTACCCTATTCCAAGTTCCAACAGCCATATTATTATATGTTGTTCAAGCCAGCTGTTTTACGATATAAAATAGTCTTGCATGATATTGCGGTGTTGTAAGCAAGAGGGAATATAATTTGCGGTTGATAAAATTCCGTTATTAATTAATGTTTATTTCTGCCGGAGTTTTGGTTGTTTGAAGGGTTGTTGGTGAAAAACGACAAATGGAATTTCCAAAATAATACTCACAAGATGCATAATAAATAATAATAATTGATAAAAAATGGCGTGTGGGCATTAAAATTAGCAACAGGCAGATCACAAAAAAAAAAAAGAAACAAAATATAAATACTGTCAACTTAGAATAAGATATTTATGCAAAAGAGCTTTCGGACCTTGATTCGTTTTAGGATAAGTCAGAAATTAATACAGGCTGATTATTTTCACATTTTTTTTCTCGGTTTTAACACGGCGTGCAAATGATGGTAGAATTTAATCTGCAGAACACCCATACCCGAGATAATCTTGAGACAGGATTAATTTTCAAAAACTCGTTTTTAAGTGAAGCAAAAAAAGATGGATTTGGAAGCTGGCGACCATATACGTAACATCTAAATACGTTGTATATAGGCATTAAACATGTCGGGTTTTTTAAGCTAATTATAATATTTTTACGGTGGCCAAAATACGAATAATGACTTTAATTACTTTAAAGTGAAAAAGCTTATATTGATCGTTTGTTTTTGTAATGGAGAGTGCAGCAGAAACATAAGGACGATTCGATTAACCAACATAAACAAAATGCTTGCTACAACTGAATTAAGTGGGTACATATTTTAGAAGTTTCGTTATTTTATTCATACTCATTGTACATTGTGAAATACAAATTTCACTTTCTGCTGAAAACGTCATTGTGAAACTAGGAATTTTTAATAATGGCCAGAATAGTAGATAAAAAATAGATTGATGGAGACAGATTTTCTTATTCGGTGGTAACCCGTTTTCGCTTTCCCAAATTGAGACTTGTGGAATGGATACTTAGTTTCAAGATTACTTACGGCAAGAGTCGACCAGAAAATCGATGAGTTACTACATCTTAAAGGTCATCGGAATCTCAACATAATATGTGGAAGAAGAAATCCTTGATCTTATGGAACTAAGAAGAAACTTGAAAACCAAAGACTCCCATTATGGGATCCACCACGGAATGCGAAAGGAATATCCTAGTAGCAAAATAAGAATGATATACTCAGCAGTGTATGTGTGAATGTGACAAGTATTTCAATTCATAATTCGCAATAATATTTTCTATTTGATGATTTAGTTATTCAAAAAAACCTTCGGTTTTCTCCGTGTACACTATTTCCGCATTTTCATCTCACTACTGATTAACTCTGATCACGTCGAGACGCAATTATACTCGTCTGTCGTGCTATCCTTCAAGAAGGCGTGCTCTAAATGCCCAAGCTTGACCGGAACCAAAATGGCGTATATCGAATTTTTAACAGTCGTTTGACTGCTCTAATAAATGACAGTTCGAAAATACCTTCGTCTTTTTCCTATTCTGGAAACAACACTTTACAAATTGCTTTCGCCATACTTCCGATAATTTAGTTCATTTTTTATGGCACCGTTAATAGTTTTTTCGTTTAGACTCTCTTTTTGTCCCTGCCTATAAATGGGAGTGGTCTTTTATGAACCTCGCGTTTTGACAGTACATAGTTCTAGTATATGAGAAAATACAGACGTTATTACCGATATACTATACAGCCGTTTACGATGTTCATCATGAATAGGTCTTTTCGAATAGCTCCATGACACATAGTTTTTTTTTTGAGCTAAAAAAGGATTTCTTCATTTAAAGACCAAACTGAATAACGGCCTACTAATCCTACCTAGAAAACAAAGTATTCAGGTACTATCCTATGCTTATTATTCCATACCTTTGTCATAAAATCTGCTATAAAATCCGCTAGTAAGAAAACTTCAAAAGCTACCGACTAATTTATAAGGACTTTCACAATGCGGCGAACTAAATGGAAGCCTACTTCATATTTAGCGTACCAAAGAACATAAAACAATTGTAATAGTAAAACCACATAGAACCGAAACATTAAATTATTAAATTTGTAGGAAGGCACAACCTTAATAAAGACTGGGAATTATGAAGCCTAACAATAGGCAAATAAGTGTTTTAACGAGCAGGATCGATATAAGACAACTTGTCCCGCTACGGCATGGCAAGGATTGAATAAATGACGTGCAGAGGATTGCTCAACATTGAAGAGCTTTTTAGGGCTCCGTATGCAATAAAATGTAAATATGGAATCCTCATGGAACGACCTGTCTTTCTATCCAATTGTCCTTATCTTAAAAACGGTAAAACATATAAAAAGAAAACTGTTTTTAAACTTGGAGGATCACTAAAGCCCGAAAGTTATTGCAAGAAAATCGTTACGTTGTTCTTTTTCCAAAGCAGTGTGGTTTAATTTGTAGATACTGAAAATGCACTTTTTATTTAGAGTATTATTTTATCTTCAGTTTTAGGGCAGTCTGTTCACCTAATATTATTCTGCCAACACCTTGACCTTGTCATACTAATTATTGAAGAAATACCTTTGATTATCACAAATCCCAAAAGAATGGAAAATATAATTCGACATGCAAATTATTCCATTCACTAGGATAGATCTTATTATATGAAATTTATCATTTGCCACTTAAACGGGGTACGCGATTTTTGAGGATTTGAGGTGAAATTAAATTATAAGAAACTAAAAAATAAAACAAAAAAATAGATTTAGACGAATTTATGTTGAATTATACAATAGAAAGTAAATTAAAGAGGACTGAATCATTAATGAACGTGGATGAAGTTAAAACTTAATTTAACCACATTTAACTTAACCAGAATATATATGTATATATATATATAGATATACATAATCTAATATTAATATTTAACGAACAAAATCGAAATTTGAAGCTGTAAAAAATCAATATCTAATAGAAGTAAGTAACCTAAATTGGGTCGGTTTAGAATTCGTTAGATCTTGAATGCAAATAAAAAAATTAAAAAAAAACTTTAAAAATAAAAATGTTTCACGAGGGAATCAGTAATGGAGGAGTTTTTAAGATAAAGATAACGACAAAAGGTATAGAGGTAAATGAGCAAAAAAACAAAGGTACTTATCGTGCAGTGGAATTCATCTAAGCTCCTCGCTTAACAACCACTAAAATTGTACAGTGAAAACAGCGGTACTAGCCAAGAATAAATGTTGATACAACCTCAGCATTTCCTTTTATTTCTACTTGTTTAGAAGTACACTGAGAGCTTTTCCATAACACCTCACATAAATTCAAGAGAGAGCAACTAAAAATAAGGGCTTTGAAGAAACTATACAATCGCATGGGTTAAAGCCATGCTTGAGAATAGGAAAATCAAAACAACTATTTGAAGTGACTCTGCATCGGTTTCGGCAGTCAAGGGAGGCTCCCAAGGGGGTGTACTGTCCCCACTGCTTTAACCACTGGTAGTAGATGAACTTCTCGGTCTCCGGTCATAGGATATGCTGACGAACTCACAGTCATCATGACAAGCATGACAGGATCATTAGTGACCTCATGCAACAGCCCTAGGAGAGAGCCTAACCATATTTCAAGCAGCAATATTCGCAATGGAACTTTGCGCTGGAAAGTGTCTCGAAAAAAACCTGCGAAGAGCGAAAATTATAATTATAATCAATTGCGACAGTTAGGCAGCACTAAGTCCTGACTGGTATGGGACTGCCACAAACTCCTAAAGCAACTGGCGTCTTGCAATGGAGTCACCCTGTCATGGGTACCAGGGCACCAAGAGACGAGGAGAATGAAATAGCTGACCAACTTGCCACAAGGAGCTGCAACACCATTCCTTGTACCAGAACCTGTTTTTGGCATAGCGGAAAGCCATATAATAGGGATAGTTCATAATTGGATAAAGGCTCAACAAGCCTCCTGCTGGAACACGCTTCCAGGACTTAGACAGGCGAAACAATTCATCTCGCACCAGTAAATAACGACAAAGCAAATGATTGACCTTAGTAAAGTGGATCTAAGGCTGCTTACAGGCCTCCTCACGGGTCACTGCCCTCTGGGTTACCACCTGATGGAAAAGATGGGTAACACAGAATCATACCTATGTCACTTCTGTGAAAAAGTCTACAGACTGAGCCTGCGTAATTTGCAACTATTAGGCATTGTGCCTCAGAAGACTCATCCATCTGGAGTACCCCTACTTAACAGCTGTGGATGTGGTAGAAGCTAATCCCAGGAATATTAAAGGCTTCGTCAAAAGCCCTAATCTGGAAACCCACTAGATATAAGAGGAATGACAATAGATCTACTCAGGTCGCATTGCGGAGAGGTCCATAGCCTAAACAGCCCAACCATCACAATCTACACTGAGAGGTGTACTTCCACCCATCTTTAACATTTCTCTGCGGTCACACGATCACTTTCCTGGAAGTTTCTATTTGCCATTTGTTCTAGTGCTTCAGGTAAATCACTTTCGTAATTTCGGGGATTTTTCAGTGCCTGGATTCAAGATTATAGCTATGTCCTTTCTGGTAACCAGTTATCTATTGATAATGAAGTGCGTAACCTAAAATATCTGCTGCCGTTCACTTAATCAAAAAGCCCTAGATAGGACTTTGGGAAATTGTAACTTACATATAAAGTCTAGATTTTGATTTGAGTTAAAATCCAGAAAAAAAACTCTCACTAATAACGTGCTCTTTTGCATTTCAATAAACATTTTCAAATAAAGTGCTCATATCCTATTAGGCAGATTCCTGAACTGTCTAGTTTCTACATAAAATATAACTTTAACGACACGAATACATATTTTTACCAAAAAATTACATATAAAAATATTTTAATCTTGTTAGATCCTCGCATAAGCAAGGAACTAGTACTCAAAAGATTTCTTAACTTGTTTGGTGTAAGCATGTACAAACTTTTCTAACTCAAGTTCTCTTCTAGAACTCTTATTAGCTTGGTACAAGTATAACGCGCTTTTAAGTTTTTAGGTTGTTTTTGCTAGCGTGTTATTGCGAAGCAGAAACAGCGTTATTTTCTAAGAATAATTTTCAAGGAGGGGCATTTTTTTGATGTTTAATAAAGTATATTATATGACTTGGTAGGTCAGTTTTTTAGTACACTTATTTGCAAAGGCTTCAAGGTATAAAAATATCGTGGTACATTGACCAAGTTTTTGTTGGTTTGTGAACCGAGATAGTTCAAATTGCGAAAGTTGGAAAAGATAGGAACCAATAAAATCTTTATTGATCCTATAGCAATACGTCGGCATGGATAGTAAATAATTTTATTGTCGCTCAGAGATGAAAACTAACACCTCAATAAGGCCTTTCATGTTTCAATGGTTAAATTCAAATAACAAAAACCGAAGACCATATTTCATCATCAATAGCCCATAGATAACTGATTAAATACATCATCCTAACGATATTTTAGTTTGACATCTATAATTGCATAACCTGTTCCTAAAATCTTGCAAAAATGCGATATTTTTCCTGAAGCTTAAATTTTTGTGCACTCGAAATCGACCAGATCTTATGTAAAATTCCATTTTATATAAATGTTTCCTTCAATTGGTGTTTCTGATAAGCAGTTATTCACATTCTAACAATAATTAATAGATAATTATTATTATTTGACTCTCCTCAACACCGGCAACAACATCAAACAGTTTTCCTCTGTTTGCCAAATCATGGGAATAATTTCACAGTCAGTCCCTAAATTTCATTTAATTAAACAATGTTTCTTGTCGTCCTTTGGATTAATTTTCCTATTAGTTAAATACCCCATTGATTCGGGGACATAATAATAGTTTATTTTTCGTTATAGAGCTTGTTTTGGACGGTGTCAGAGAATTAATTTATATAATTTATTGGTGACGGTCATTAAAGCAAAATGATGTTTCCGTGTTTAGCAATAGAGAGTCGCCAAGCGAAAAAAAAAATTATTTGTTAATGGCTAAAATTGCTTGGCGGAATTGGATTTCTGTTCAAAATTTTATAGAAACTAACAGAAAAATACAATTCAATTACCAAAATGCTATACTAAAAATTGTCTATTTTGTTATCTTATTTTGTGAAAGTTTGGCTATTCGTACCTGCATTACTATCATTCTTCTAGCAATCCCGGTTGCCAGAGAATTTCTAGCTTTTGCCGCAACTTCTAATTGTCCAAACATCACTGGATATCCCATCGGATGGATGCGGTTCAGTTTAAAACGAGATAAACCTACTTTAGAAACTTTTGTAGAGAAATGATAGGAATTTTAATCTTTTTTTTTTAACATAATTGTCGGACATATGACATACCGGGCGCACTTTTTATAATGGCGGATATGATCCACCGGTTTTAATGTTGTAAGAATGTTGCCGAATATCAATTGGACATAAATTATCGAATGGACAGTTTAGACAACTTTCAAATGAATAAAAGTCCCGCAAACTATGATTGTTATTTTGCCTGAAAAGCAAATAAGTTACTTACTTAAAGTAGAAAGTTATCTATTGACGGGTCACAGTAGCCCAAAGATCCTTTCTATTAAATTAAGTTCGAAGTCAGCCTTGGTGCACGGCTCCGATAACATCAACCCTCGCTGGATAATCCTTAATTAGATATCGGTTCTAGGAAGGTGCCAAATTATATTGCGTCATTCGAAAGGCCGACACATCGAAGCCTTATAATCTACTTATCGCGACAGACCAATCACGATTGGTTTGTGTTAATTTGGATTGTTTGAGGAAAGACCGCTCAATATTTATTGCACTGCTAGTGGGGATTCTAAACTTTTTAGATGTTATTCAAGGCACTTAGTTTTGTGGAGTTTTGGTAACCAAAATTTAGTCGCATACATTGCAGGGTGACCCAAGTATCTATTTCGAATAAATGCCCAATAGAACATAAAAATAGAGAATCTTTCGGTTATTTTTATTATTTTTTTGCTTCTCTTGTTTTAAGGCTTTTAGAAGTTTAGAAGATAATTTCTGTCTACAGCTTTTGAGTTCATGATATTCTTGTTCTTGTAAGATTTTTAGCATCTTTATACATGTTTTTCTGTGTTTTATTCTTCCATGCATTATTTATTTGTTAAATTTTTTGCTGTTGCTTATCTAGTAAGTTTTCTGCTTCCTGGACGGCATTCTTCAGTTATCTTGTTAGTTGAAACTTCTAAGTTGAATGATTTTTTTTTATTTTTATGTTTTCTTATTCTGTTCAAGTAGGTACATCCTCATATGCCTCTCTCATTTTTCAATTTCTCCAGTATATGCGCTCTCTCAATTTCAATTAGTTCTAAGAGTGAATTATAAGGCGTCTAGCCTTTTCTAATCTGCAAAGTTTTGAAACAATTTACATAACCCTAACTTTATGGAATAATTCTTATCATTTGTACCGTCTCGACGCGTTCTTCAAACTAGTATTTTGAAATGCGGATTTTGCAATAATAGTATTCAATGTTTTCAAACATCACTTGAGTGACAAAATACATAATTATTTTCGCCTAAAATGACGGCCAGGTATGGAAAAAAATATTTATTGTCAATAATAAAAAAGACAAAAAATAGCGTTGTCTCGGACATAATAAATTAAAACTAAACGCACGAGCGAGTGGGTCTGAAAACTGGGTGGTAAAATAAATTTTGCGTAATCTGCATCGCAATGAAAAGAAAGGGTCTTCTTTTGACAGCAAATTTTATATCAAATTGATGGTACCTTTTTTTAAATTTAAAGCTTAGTGAAGCAAAACAAATTATGAAAATTATGCATTTGTGTTTTCGCGGAAATTTAAATGGCATCAAAATTCGTTCATTTTCGCTCTATTTTCAAGAGAAAAGTTTATTTACATTATTTACACAAATTGCTAAATTTTCTACTCAACCTTGGAGATATTTGTAAACTCCGGGGCGTAATAATTTACTTTGCCCACGCTGTGTTATAGTTTCGCAGAATCGAGGTTACTGGATTACCTATAACATAAATTCAGTATTACTGTTATCTCTCCAGTTTGCTCTTATAAAATTATATTGTCTGAGGATATTGATGAACGATGTTCTAGTTAGAACAACAAGTGCGACTTCTGGTAATTTAATTCTCGCAAGACATGAAAATGGATTTTTATTATGATTAGACTCGTTCGTAGGTATAATTATTTCTTTCGAAAATGGTGCATAACTGTGTGCACAAAAGAATTGGTTATACATAATGTAGGTAATGTGGAGTATGTAATAGTTTTTTCTGTTTCCCTTTGGTAATTGAGTATGATAGAACTCTTTGGCTATATAAACCGATTCGCTTCCACAGTCTTGACACACCCTGCGACTGGTAGCATTGTTTCTCCCTCTGTTCTCTCGCTCCTGCGGTCCATCTTTTCGGTTAGAGGCGGGATTCTGTAACGGATAGAGATCGTTATCGCTATGGCACTTGCTGTCTTCTTCTGTCTTTTCGAAATCAATAGAGAGGGAACGCCAATAACGATAGCGAAAATATCTCTATTCGTTATAAAAGCCGAGCTCTGGTCTCTTGTCTGCGACGCTGTTATTCAAAAGTCTGTGGTCCGTCATGGACTATTCGACGCCATGAAGGCCTATCATTTGATAACGTTTTTCTTCTTTCAGTTGACTGTAGACCGAGCTGTAGACTTTTGGAGACCTCCTCTAAAACACTAATCTTCGTTTTGCTATTTATTGCGCAGGATTCATCTCAGGCGTCGCTGGTGGTATTTTTCTAGGTTTTTATGTGTCTTCTGCAGGTGGATAGTCCATGTTTTGCAGCCATATGTAAGTGTTGGTATAACAAATGCATTGTAGACGCGAAGTTGCGTCTCAGCGCTGATGTCGTGATTCTTGAAGACGTAGTGCACGAGTGCCGTGTCCAGTTAAAAATGCATGAATGCAAATTTGTCGAAAATTATAGATATATTTCCATTGCACGAGTTGTATTTTATGAGAGAATTTCATGAATGAGAGTTTAAATTTTTTGTCAAAAAATGTCAAAACACCAGCAATTATCCGATAATTTGCACTAGTGCAAATTATCGCGTAATTCCAATCTGATTGGTTCAAATCAACAATCAAAACATATCTGGTAATCTGTTTAGGTTGCCGCCATTAAATCTGTACAGGATTTCCATTCCTGACGGCAGGTTACCATCGACAAGGTGAAGTACGGATCCTATAAATAGAGAAAATGAAGTGGGTGCAAGAACGCAACCCTGTTTAACGCCTGGAGGTATTGGGAAAGACTTTTTTTGGCCGCCGTTGCTTAGGACGGTTGCATTCATATTATCATGCAGCAGGCGGAGTATCTGGATATAATTTTACGATACCCAACCTTTGCCAATATCTTCCAAAGATCTTCTGTGTTGACCGAATCAAATGCTTTCACCAAATTTATGAAGGCTATGGTCAATTTTGGTCTCTGAATTTCTCTTGCATTTGTCTTGCACTGAAAATCATGTCAGCTGTACCCCGGTTGGGTTTAAAGCCACACTGTATCTCTGGGAGGTTCTGTTCGGCAGTTGGGATTTGACGATTTGATAATATCCTGGCAAGTATCTTTCCCGCAACAGAAAGGAAAGATATGCCTCCGTAGTTTCCACATTGAGCCTTGTCTCCTTTTCGAAAAATGGCATCTATTTCAATTCCAAATGAGCTTTATTGTCATAAATACATAATCCATCTACAAGCAGACAAAAACTTTAATAATAAACAATACACTATTTACTTATGGCAGGTTAAAATATATATTAATAACAATAAAATTATAGATAGATAGTTGTATAAATAGAGGGCACAAAAGGTATCTCAACATTTTTTGACATAGTTAAAAATAAAGGTACAATAAAAAATAAAAAGAAACAACCAAAATACCTAGATATCATACATAAACATAGATATTCAAAAATCAAAGAAAAACAAACAGTCCAAATTGAGCAGAGTAAAACAAGAACAATAAAAAATAGAAAAGACTAGATGAGAATTTCTATCACCAGACTTTGCTGTCACCTTAATATTTTGGAACACTGTTGTAGAGGTTTGCCACCAATTTTCCAAATTTCAAATTTCAACTTTTAGCACGTGGGATCAAAGAATCCCAGAGATAACAATCTCAACCATCAACATACTCATTGCGCACAAAATTCCTCTAGGCTATGAAAAGCTTTATTTACCAGATAATGCTTTAGAGCTCCCTCTCCTGAGGCATAATTAAAACATTTCATACCTTCATATGATGGCATGCAATCTCTAATATAAAAATGCAGTGAACTGTAAAGACTTGTTGACGTATAAAGAGAGGCCTACAACTCTCTTTGTACTCTGCAGGACCCATGTATCTGAGAGTTCTTTATTGCAAAATAAATACTAAGTGCACTGAGTGTTGAGTAGAGAAACCCTAGAAAGCAATACCATATCGTAAATTTGTGTGTCTGTCAAGTTCAATATGCTCAGTGATTTCAATCACGTAGCATGCTTTTGAAAGATTTGTTCGTAGCAGTTCTATGTGGGTGTCAAATCTCAGTATGGTGTTAATATGGATGCCCAAAAATTTCACCACCTGTTTTTCTTCCACAATATTGTTATTTAGTGTAATATGGTCTAATGTGCGCTTGAGAGTTAGTTGGTTTTTAGAACATTGAAAACCAATAGATTGGCATCGCACCAATCTCAAAGTTTTCCTAAATCCTGCTTAGAATCTCTGCGTTTCCAAAGAATCATCGTGTCATCAGCAAAAATTGTGAATGTCCCCAGTATCGATATTTTAGTTAGGTCGTTGACATAGAGTAGAAAGAGAACAGGACCGAGCACAGAATCCTGCGAAACGCCATACGTTAAATGAAAGACCCCTGAGTCGTGTTTATCCGATGCCCTATAAAACTGGCTTCTTCCCGCAAGGTGTGACTTAAACCACTCCATCGTTATTCCTGATATTCCATAAAGGTGAAGTTTCCGCAGCAGTATTCCGGTCACGCAATCAAATGCTTTAGATAAATCACAAAATTCTGCCGCGGTCCTCTCGCCATAGTTCAAACTCTAAAAAAGTTTTTCCATGAAAGCAAAAACCGCATAACTGGTACCTCTGCGTTGCCGAAAGTTAAACTGCTCAGGGATCAGAACATGGTTCGCTTCCAAAAACTCAATAAGCCTAATTTTTACAACCTATCTCCTCAATAATCTTAGAAAGTGTTAATAAAGATATCGGACGATAATTTGACGGCGCTGTCAGATAGATCTTTATACAGGGTGCTTAAAAAAGACACGGCAATATTTGAGGGGGTGATTCCTCAGGTCATTTTATGGAAAAAAGTTCCCATAAACATAGGTCCGGAAATGCATTTTTTGCAAGATACAGGGTGGTAAAGATTAGACCTAAGAGCTCAAATCATTGGTGGGTGTAACTCAATTAGAAATGACCCTGGAATTTTTGAGAGAGTTCGCCAGTCAATGAGGAGAAGATTGGATTCCTGCATCCACGCCGGGGGTGGTCACTTTGAACAGTTTTTGTAATGTTTTTGTATCACAATGGACAAGCAAGAAAATAGTTTTCATTTTTTATTTTGTAAACGAAGCAAGATACGAGAAAAATTTAAGAGACAAAAAAGTTGCAGTATTAGTTGATCTATCTGAAAGAAAAATCGAAATTAAATTAAAGTCAGTGGCGTACATTTTTTCGTCAATAAATTTTATTAAATTGCCCCCCCTAACGCCACTGGAGTTAAAAAAATTATCTAGCAATTTTAATTGCGTCACATGATTGCTGCAACCATAAGAATTGCAGTATATTCATTAGAACAATAAATAAAGCCATCGTAACAAAGTTAAGCGCTGTGCGACAATTTTAATTGTTTTTGACTTTTTGGAAAATTCCGCGCGACGTGTTCTGGCCAATAAGTCATTGAGTAATTAACAAAAAAAAAATCCGCTGGGGCATTATGAGAGGAATAGATGAGCTGCCGATTGTCGGAAACTGTCATCAAATATCTGGCCCTGTTTAGAAATTACAGTAAATGCAAGAAAGGGGTAGTTTTCGATGCAATTTACAACTTCCTCGCACATTAGGCAAGTCCGTGCTCGTCTAATTCTCAAGCAAAAAATTCGAACAAAAAAGCATTGGAGAGTGTATTTCATGAGCAATAATGTGGTGCTTGGAAAATTGAAATCGGATTATACATTCGGCCGCTACTGCATCAAATTCGCGCAAACAGGCGAAACGTTGTTTCAGTGACCTTGAACAAAAACATGCTACTATTCAAGACGCTGCAGAAAAAAAACTATAGAAGATAAAGGGGTGCTGTCGCCGAGTTTTTTACGGGAAAAAATTTCAGCTACAACAATAATTTGAACTTTTTGCTATTGGACCATCCCTTTGAGCAGCGTTCTCCATAAACCGCAAATTACCCCTAAAAACCACCCCTAACTAAAAACCCTATAGAAGTACAAGGTCGCAAACCTAATATGTTATTCAGCACATGAAAATTGACCGATCCCCCCCAAAAAATGTTAACTTCTAATTATGTTGAGATAAACTTCCCTCATTGCTTGGCCTATTATTAGGATGTGTGATAGGGAACTTAGTGTGAGGCCTCCTTGCTTAAAAAATTTAGCAGGAATGCCGTCAGTACCAGCTGTTGTTCAATTTGTTTTACAATCTACAGAATAATCGAAACCAAGCTAGCTGCTTATGTATAGTTTCAACGTGCTAGATAGGTATCAGTCAAAAATCTACAAGCTTTGAGATAATGAATTAAATTCGGAATTCCATTTTTGTGAAGCATAATCTATATTACCATATATCTAAATTTTAGCAATTATGAGTAACTAAAAATAATAAAAATTTAAAATTCAAATTCCCACCCCAAAATACTTATGTGATGGTGGAATTTAAAGAGATCCGGAAACTTTCTAAATATCCCAAGAATGTAAACTGTTTTAATAATCGCTTGAAGGATTATTCAAAATATCTTTAAAAATGTTAGCATGTATTTTATTATCGAGAATTTCAAAAGACAATTCGATAGACCAGTAAAACAAAAGCTTCATACTACATATATATCGACATAATATAAGTAAGTTGATATAATCTCTGATTCAAGAAGAGAATTTTAGGTAAGTTTGGATTTCTGGTCTTTTTGCAAGCTTATGTTGGGAGATCTAATAAGCAGAAGTTTGTCATCATCATCAGTTTCTACTGTATTTTCATTAACTTTCCTACTTTTGACGGACAATAGATAATCCATTGAAGCAAACTTAGATACTTTTCACTTTTCAATGTCTTTTCTCTCCATTATCTAGTTTGAAATCTAGGTTAGGAGTATAAATATGGATAAAATAATAATATTTTTCTTACAGAAAAATCCTTTTATCTAAGAGAATATTCCTAATTCCATTTCGTGTGCATAAATATCAATACCTCAATTTATATTTCACATTATGAAATACGATGTATTATGAGACACCATATTCGACCCAAATTTTATATTTTATATTCTCCATCCACATCGCACGCTATGATTTCCGATCCGGAGTAAATTTTCGCAGATGCTTTTATGCTACTAGTTCTCAAGGAGATTCCGGGATTGATCATCTGGCGGCAACACCTCCATTTCACACCCTTTTGCTTTGTTATGATTGTATTTTACATTTCATTTGAAACCCGTAGTGTTCTTTACATTTTCTCAGAGTGCTTCACACTTTTTCCTTTTATCATTAAAATTCGCATTCTTAATACAATACAAGGGAATGTGTTCCCTTTTCCTTTTGCCACATTGTACAGGGTTTCTTATGTCAAGTGCTGCGAGAGCGGAAGGAAATTAATCGATGTCTCATATTTTTTTTTTACTTGTGATTTGCGTTTATTAAACAAATGTTGCAAAATAGTCCGATTTAATTGAAATGATATAATTTAAGATGTTTACAAAAATATATTTAATATAGGCAATCAAAAAATCCTTGATTGCTCCAATTTGCATTTTCATGACCCTTTACGAAATTTGCTGCTTGGCACATAAAATAATAATAATTATAGTCAGTATTGATCGGTCACGCCAGGGCCATGTTCAAAATAACTTTATTTAGAACAGATCATCTTGAAATTTATACCTGGTTTTTAGTTCATTAAGGAATTTAAAACAGTTCTATTTCCAGTGTGACCGCAATTAGGAATATTAAGTTTTGAAAAAAAAAATCTACCTCGAGAAATTAAATAGCATTAACGAGTATAATAACAGTGAGAAAACTAAAAATAGTCCAGTAATCAATTATCCGGAAATTAAACTTTTTCTCTAAAATATCACTCACAATCAATACTTATAATTTCCGATAATGACTTTGTCGAAACTTTTCCTGTTTGAATGGTTACCGCGTCAAACACTCGTCTCCCCTTTTTGCCATACCTCAATAATCCCATTTATCTAACTCATTGAAAGTGGATAATTAAGTTCTAGGGGCTAGGTCTACATAATGACTTTCAATAAACCAACTCAAGAAAGGGGAGTAACGTTGGGTGCTTCTCCATAAAAAAAATCACGAAAAAAATAATTGTTTAAAACTAATATCTTATCCATACTTTTATCTTGTCTATTAGAAGAGCATTAACTAGTAGTGAATAATAATAATGACTGTTCGTATACATTTTGTAATAAGTTCACTTTTTCTCTCCAACTTATTACCAAAATACCCTCGAAAGGCATTGGTAACAGCACAGTGGCAAGGGTAAGTAAAATCTAAACTGACAGATCTAAAACTGAAATAGACTCGGCATGCGGAATATTCTTCAAAGCCCTAAAACTAAACCTAACTAAAGCCCTCGGATCCATGGCAAATGTTTTCAAAACGGAAATTACTAACATAACCATCGCTGCAGAACAGATAGTCAGCAACAATATCACTGACAAGATCGTGCACATCCACACGGACTGCAGACAAGCTGTACTAGATCTATCTAGACCACGGCTCACGTCAGAACTAGTAACACTAGTACAACATTCCACCCTACACGTCACGTGGATCAAAGCTGGATCAAAGGATATGATCACAGCAAAGGCAATCGGGCTGCGGATTCTCTGGCTAGGAGGGCCGCTAAGCTACAGTCTTCTGGACCGGAGCCAAAGATATGACCAAAGAACGCTCCCACACCTTTTTCAAAAAACACTGGGACGATACAATTGTCTGCAACTTAACTTATCCATGGAACCAGCGAGCCAGAACTTAGGCTAATAACGAGCATTTAGACTGATCACTGCCAGTTGAACAAACATTTATTCAGGTTGTATCTTGGAACCACACCCTTGTGGTGAAGTATATTTTTTGTGACCACACTGCTCTTTCGCCAATACGCAATCGTTACCCATCCACCGTCCTCGGTGACGTCATCGCCTACGTTACATCACTAGCTTGGATGACGAGCTAAAGATGACCTCTCTTCTTGTGGAGGCGCACAATAGACCTACTATCATAGGCGTATCCAGGGGGGGGGGGCTGCCGGGCTGCAGCCCCCCCCAAGGCAAGTATGGACTTTTTTTTCAGCATATTTTATGTGACATGTACATTTTTTGTAAAAAAAAAATAGAAATTAAATTTCTTTCTTTCTATAATAAGGTTTTTCTATGGCGAGCGCCTAATGTAGTAAAGGAATAAGTGCTCCATCTTAATCATCTTAAATGTCCGAAATACTTCCTTCCTCAGGAGAGAAGGGGCTCCGTGAACAAAATGTCTCATGTTACCAAAATAAAGTGAATGCGAACATTTTTGTCGCCCCGCAAAAAAGAATAGGTGCGTAACATTTGGGTATGTTACCTAGGTACAGGTGAATTCTGACAAAAATAGGCAACTTCCAAATTTTTTAATTTATCTGTTAGTCATTCTCCTTACATCAGTATGATTTTTTTTTTCTCCAAAAAAACGCTTAGGAATTTTTGAAAATAAAATTATTTGAAAATCGGATTTTTAAACTGCTGTGAAAACGCGGGATAGGAGGAGGGACGTCATTCTCCCAAACGTGCAAGGATGTCGAATTTCTCATTAATAAACCATTCTCAAACATGGCTGACATAAAACTAGTAACAACCTATGACCTATTTTTGTCTTTGTCTTTGTCTTTTACTAGTGGGCAGCCTTTTTTTTTTTTTTTTTTGGTCAAAACTTTTTGTTAAAAGAGCCCCCCCAAACCAAAATCCTGAATTAATAGATTTGATTTTTCAAATTTTCATATTTAAAATAATTATTGTTATCATTAGTTAGTTTCCTTCACGAGTATTGTCTTCTAACTTATGAAATATTTTCTTATGCTTTTATTGATGCCTTTATTTAATTATTATTATTCTTGTTCTTCCTCGCCAAAGTCTCGTCTTCTTTCAATGAATCTTTCTGTGTCTGAATTTTTGTTTAGTTTTCTTAATTCTTTGCTTATTCGATTTTGGAACTTCCTTCTGTTGTAAAATATTTTAGATACTTCAATCATGGTACGAATGTACAGAATGTAGTTGAAAAACAAGAAATAACAGTTTTGCCTCATCTCAGAGAAGGGTCCCTGAACCATAAAGCTGGGTAATATCCGGCGCCATCTAGTGTACAGGCTTCCACCACTTATTAAAGGTAGTTATTTTGGGGGGTGCGTAATTAGAAAACGTACCCCCTTTGAAATCCGCCGGTTAAAATACCGAATTTTCCTCATTGACTTTTATAATTCAATTATTCTCCGGGTTAGAATTTTCAAAAAAGTAGATATGACATGTTTATTTTTTTTTTAAAGTTATTTGAAAGAATACTATAACTAACAAGTTTTTTTTTTTATGGGTGAAAGTTTTTTTTTAATTTCTTTTTTTTACATTTCTTATGTTTAATTTTCAAAAATTAGTTCGAATTAAATTAAAATCACAGGTGTATTACACTAAGCATTATCATTATCTTCTAAAACAAATGGATGAAAGTTCGACATTATCCGATAATTAATTCATCATCAATGTATATCCGAAATCCCAGTTAACAAAATCTAACTGTCAATTTCAATCCCTTCTGGCTCGAATTATCCAAATGAATATCGTTTGTTTAGCAAGTAATAATTTCCATTCTTGCTTTTGCGCATGCTAATCATTGGCTCGTAAACCGAAGTCGGGTCAAAAATGAATATTTGCACACAAGAATAGATCCGAAATACGAAATGGGCTGACAACAAGCGACTGTCATGAATAATCGGAGCCTGCTTTATCTGCCATTTACCATGGTTTTAATGTTAAATTCGAGTAGACATTATTTTCTCTGCAAACGTGCTTGCACAACTAGTCAATTAATGACCCGATGAATACCGCGTATATTAAAAACAATATATACAAGCTAAATTCTCAGTTGATGGTTCAGGTGCGAACGTATTACAGTGCTTCGAAAATACATAAAGATAGGATCAGCCCTTTCGTGAAATAGAAACAGTATAGGTCCCATTAATAGGAAGCATGTATCAAATTGAGGTTTGAAAAGTTTTAAAAGATCAGCAGGGGATCTGCTGGCGTACATCAGTCATATTCGGAACTCGACTCTTAAAAAACATGGCGACTCCAGAATTGTAGCATTGGACCAAGGCTTTTGATCAGGTGTGGCACAAAGGTCTCCTCCCGCATATGGCGTGAGGCAACGAACTCGCATCCATTGTTGGAGGCCTGAGTGGACTCTGCAACACCATGTTTCGTCTTCTACTTCACTACGCAATCAACACGAAAGGCATTGGAAACAATACAGTGGCAGAGGTAAGTAACATCTACACTGATGGTTCCAAAACTCAAACAGGCTCGGGATGCGGAGTATTCTCCAAAGCTCTCAAACTGAACTTAGCTATAACCCTCGGCTCCATGCCCAATGTCCTCCAAACGGAAATTACTGGCATAACCATCGCAGTCGAACAAATAGTCAGCAACAATATCTCTGACAAGATCGTGCATATCAAATTCAAATTCAATTCAAATTCAAATTCAATTCAAATTCAAATTTATTTTCATGCTTTACAATACATAATTGTTTGCACACGTCAACAGGAAAAAGAAATTTTTGATTAGTTATTTCTAACAGACATTTAAAATCACAGCAATTAATTTTTAAAATCACTTTTAAGTACCAATATTTCAATTTAGATTTAAGATTCATTAGTTTAAAACGAGGTTTAAAATTTAAAATAGAGCAAAGAGCATTAACAAATAATAATTTTCACATGGATATCACAATCTTCTGCATAAATATCACAAGCAATCACAATATAAGAATAAAAATAGAATACAAAAACAGAATATAAAAATAGAAAAATAGGAACAAACTCTGCCGCCTCAATCACCCCCCTATGAAATTTCAGAAATTTCAGAACGCAGAAAGTCAGTAAAATTATAAAATGCATGTCTATGTAAGTGATTTTTTATAGTTTTTAAATAGGTCTTGTCATCTAATGTTTGCACATTTCTAGGCAGTGCATTATAAAAAAGAGGTCCATAGTAATTCACCCCGTATCGGCTATGACTTAAACGAAATCTTGGAATGTTTATATCTGAGTTCTGCCTAGTGTTATAATCATGGATTTCATTGTTATGGGTATAATGGCCAAGGTTTTCTCTGACGTACTTAAGACATGTATAGATGTACAAGGAAGGGAAGGTGAATAGTTTATTTGCTACAAATACCTCCGCAACATTGTCCCTATAACCCATTCTGAACATTACACGCAGAACCTTCCGCTGCAATTTGAAAATTCGATCTGCATGAGGGGAATGGCCCCATGCAAGGATTCCATATCCGCAGTGTGAAAGAAAAATTGAATGGTAAGCTGTTAAAATTGATTTTCTAGGTAACTCATCCTTTGATGATCTTATAACAAAAATGTTTTTCGACAATTTTGCAGCCAGAAAGTCTACATGATGCTCCCCTGATAATACAGGATCCACATAAAAGCCTAGGAACTTTGAACTTTCCTGTTGCTGACAGGATTTCTTGTGACTGAAGCATATGGTTTTGGTTTTGTTTTCGTTTAAACTCAAACCATTTTTACCAAACCACCTTGAAGCCGACAATTTAGCGCTATTGATTTTTTCATTTAAATTTTCAACATCTTTATCATTAATAAGAATTGTGGTGTCATCCGCAAAGAGTACAGTGTCAGAAGCCGGATCCACACTGAGATTATTTATGTAAATCAAAAACAGTATCCACACGGACTGCAGACAATCAGTACTAGGATATCTAGACCGCAACTCGCGTCAGAACTAGTACAACATTGCGACCGTACACTCACCAAAGCGTTGATCAACAACACGGTGGCTGGATCAAAGACCATGATCACAGCAAAGGCAATCGACCGATGCTCTAGCTAGAAGAGCCGCCAGGCTACAGCCTTCTGGACCGGAGCCCTTCGTAGGGCTGACCATGTCGGCGGCCAGAGATATGATAAAAAAACGCTCCCATACCCTTTTTAAAAAGCGCTGGGACGATATAATTGGCTGCAACTTATCCAAGGAACTGCTAAGCTACCCAGATAAAGCAAACCAGAAGCTGTCATTGACCAGGAAAAGGCTACGCCTAATAACGGGCATCTTGACTGGCCACTGTCCTAAATAAATATTTGTTTAGGTTGCATCCCAGTACCATATCCTTGTATAAGGCTTCTTGTAATCAAGAAGATGAGACGATAGAACACATTATCTGGCACTGCACTGCTCTTTCGCCAATACGCAGAGCCAGATTAGGCCAATCGTACCCATCGCTAGAAGAGATCAGAGGCACCGCCCTCGGGGACGTCATCGCCTACGTGGAATCACTAGGCTGGATGACGAGCTCAGGATGACCCCTTCTCTTGTGGAAGCGCACAATAGGCCTAATGTGGCCTAAGTGCTGTGGCATACCATACCATCCTCCTAAACTTACAGATACCAATAGAAAGGTCTCCTCAGCAAACTCTCATCGTATGGTCTTCCGAACGAATTTTGTCATTGGAAGGCAGGCATATTATGCTCGATGGTGTGTTCTGATACACTGTCTATTATTGCTGGCGTTCCCCAAGACTCTATTCTGTCGCCAACACTGTTTCTCATTTTTATAAATGATTAGTTAAATGTGACAAGAAACTGTATATGCAACTTTGCGGACGATAGTAGCTTGATGGCATTTTTCTCTTCTGACAAACCGCTCACTGCAGCCACTTCCACACGCCTCGACCAAGAATTGATTCACTTTATCAACAGTGATCTTGACACCATTACGAACTGGAGCCTCAAGGTCGTCGAGACAAAACCTTTCTACCGATCCCTCAGTATCTCTACTTGGGGTGACCGTATCGACCAACTTGTCTTGCCCATGACCATGTATCTTTGATCGCCAAAACCACTTCTCAAAAATTAGGTTTTCTGTTTCGTACAGAAAGCTTCTTTACTTTTGAAGAACTTCTTCCTTTATAAGGCTAAAATCAGACCATGTATGGGATACTGTTTCCACATCTGGAGCCATAATTCCAAGCATTCGTTGGCTCTATTAGATGCAGAGCAAAGAAGAGCAATCTCTCAAACATAGACGCAAAGTGGCCGACTTCTTATTCTATCGCTATTACCATGGGCGATATTCGACGATCTGGCCAGCCTCACTCCAGCGAGAAGTTATGTTAGTATGTGGTAAAGTTAGCTACTCCGTGGGCCTCTAAATATAGGGCTTCTTTTTGGTGGCGTACTGCCCACCTCGGGAACTCCCTACTGCCTCTTACTTTATTTCCTGAACGATTTAATCGTAATACGTTCGAACGGAGAGTTATTCGCCACTTAATTTCGTCTTTTGAAAATAAAAGAAAAGTTTACTGATTTCGATCTCGAAGACCATTATGATCAGACGATTTATCTTCGAGAAAATCAGCAATATGTTGAAATCTGCAATATGTTGAATTCTGCAATCTCTGTATTGGATTGGTGATCCTCGAATCACCACTACAGTTTGTTTTTTTCTTCAACGAGAAGAACGGCTTCTTCTCTGCATCTATAGACAAAGCTTTGATGCTTTGTAGTCCTCTGTGGTGTTGGGATAGATCTTTGTGGTCTTCCCAACTACCTTGTCGTAGTCGAAATCGATATCCCCATCTTAATTGGGTAAGAATAGTTTTGGCATCCAACACACACACAATTCCGTTTTATATCATCAACATGCAGAAATACCCTTTCCAACGAATCAATCAGACAAAGAATCATACTTCCGGCTGAACAAACAATTTTGTCTGTCCTAAAATTGTCCTATCCTTTATCAATATTTATATAATTCGTAGCCAGAATCGCGCTAAAGCTTTCAATTACGCGTACAAAATAAGGCCTAAGATTAGTCCTTTAGAAATTTCTGCCAGTTTTAATCTTGAAGTAATTCGCATTGTTTAGTTGCGTCACATCGAGGTTTGAGCCTTCTCAGCAAATTCCGGATTCGAAATCAACTCTGCCGAGTTTTGGGAGCTTGTGCTATAAATATCAAAAATTAAAATGCGCAACCGAAAGGGTGCTGGAGGGAATACAATTAAATAAAATTAGACTTTGTGTATGACTAGGAAAGCAGGGGGTTTAAATAACATCAATGATTATATTTGAATGTGAGTATTCTTTTGAAAATATCTATTTGTTTTTGTTTTCGCAAATTAATTAAAAATTCTATACCCTTTAATTCAATTTTGGCTGATGTGCTATACCATATATCCCACAAATTTTACTTCTCACTTAAAAACAGTTTTCGAATTCGCCCGAGAATAAAAAAAAAAACTTAAATTAAAATCGTGGCTTACGAGCTTTTCCACTTTAGGGTCCAATAAATGCATTCGTGCAGCTTGATTGTGCCCAAATGCATGAAAACAGTTTCCCAGAAGGCAAATATATTTTCAAATTATGTGTAGCAATTTATTTCAATTACATGTTCAGAATTAGGTTGTCGCCGAACGATGCGACGCCTAAAGTTAAAAAAAAAAAACTCTTTTCTAGAATAACTACACATACTAATGATTGTTTTTTTAAATTTTAGACGAGAAACTCCTAAACTTGGAAGTCAAAACCTATCCTCAAGATGTTACCGGTAAGTTACTTATTTTATTATTTAACGGCAGTGGGTTGATAACTAATAAATAAAACAAATTGATTATAAAAGAAAGGTGAAACAATTTAATGGCAATCGAATTCGGAAAACAAATAAAAAACAATAATATCATGGCATGGCATCAAATTTTCTCGTCAACCGTAAACACATTACGCAGTAATAGCATGAAGCCGAAGTAATTAAAAGGAATTCATTTTGGGTCGAAGCTGAATACACAAATTAAGCAATGTTCATTGAAATTAGGCTATTCAAGAACCGATTAGGCAAATTGAAGTTTCGGTAAAAAGGATACCGATTCCATGGAAACTATTAATAGAATTAAGCCAGAGAATTCAGTTTGGTTTATCACCGACAGCGAATTATGAGAGTTCGCGTATGTTAACTCGTCGGAAAATAAAACCGATCGTCCACAGAGTAATTTCATTAAAATTAGTGTCTACTGTATCGTTTTCGAGTCATATGGACTAGCCAATCGGTTTCATAGTCCGGTGAAATTTTTTTCCTTTAATTGATAGCATTCGCAACTAAACTGTGTTTCTGAAATATTTGAATTTAAAACTTGTAGGTATATGTATTTTCTCTAGGTTAGGGCAGATTGAGGGGCAGATGATAGAAAAAAATAGAGTGAACAGAACAAGGCAAATATACCTATTCAGGACAAAAATATTTTCGCATTTTTTCGGACATTTTAACCTCTATGCAGTCGATAATCTGACTGGTTAGGTATCTGAAGAAACGATTTATTGAGATGATTTCAGACTTATCAAAGCAGCTTATTTACACAAAATTCGACATGAAAGTAAGTCCGGGATCGTGATTTTCTCTCTTTCTGTGTCAATTTAAAAAAAGACACCGTCATTCCTGTTGTGGTTTTGACAAAACGGGCGAATTCACACAGGAAAAGGGCGTTTCCAGAAACACATCGGACCTGCCGTCGGAAGACATAGAGATTACTTTCACTGAAGCGTCTTTTAGTCTGAACTGCAGGACTGCATAGGGCATCATTTGTCACAATATCGAGAAAATCTACTCTGTTTTAAAATTAAATAAACGAAACTACGGAGTATTAGAACATCCAGTAGAAGAAAAATGGAATCGTTTCCCATTATACCCATTTTTATTTTTGGTGTAATTGATTGAACTAATGATTATTAGACTAACTTCTTTATCAAAGTAACACTGTAATGCCTACGGACCTTATGCCAAAAACACACACAACAAGCTGCCTACACTGTGACTTTCCTAAGAAAGACAGAGTGGGTGCAGAATGAGCACGCCCTACTAGAAGCAGATCTATGTCTGTTCACAAATGAATCGAAGAGAGATAGTGGGGTAGGACCTGGCGTTTATGGTGCAATCCTGAAAACTAGGTTATCCATCAGTTTAGGGAACAATGCCACCATATTTCAAGCGGAAGGGCATGCAATTGAAATGGGTGGGAGGAGGCTGCAGAATCGACCCCAAACTCACAAAACCATAAAAATCTGTTATGACAGCCAAACCGCTCTCAAGGCGCTTTGCACCACCCTACTGTAACTCAAGAACAGTCTGGAGCTCTCAGGAAGCTCTAAGCAAAATAGGGAAGAAAAACAAGGTAAAATGGATGTGGATACCGGGACACGCTCGCCTTGAGGGCAATTAAATAGTGGATCTCCTGGCCAGATGGGTATAGGCGAAATCAACTTCACAGGGCCAGAGCCAAATCAAACCATTAAAACCTGGGTGGACAACAAAGCCTATGAACATTGGCTAAACCTGCCAGGGGGCTCAGTAGACCTGGCCCCCCCCCAGTTGATAATTTTTATCCAAAACGCTAGCCCTCGTTCTCTAGAGCTAGCGCAACCTAGCGCAACTTTTTCGAAAGCTAGCGCAGCTACAGGTCAAAAGATATGTGGTTTTATATTCGGGGGGGGGGGGGGGGGGCTAGAGTGACGCTAGCCCCCCCCCCAGTTATTCGATCTTCTCAAAAATGCTGGCGCACATTCGTAACACCTAGCGCAGCCTAGCGCAAGTTGTGTCATAGCTAGCGCAGCTATCGTAGCTGTCATACAGGGTGGACAAAAAAAATCATGAGCCGCTACAAGTGATTTTTAATTTTTCAAAAATATATATGAAGCTTCCTTAAAGCTAGCGCAGGTAAAATTCGAGCAACCGCATTACCCCTTCAGAACATATACAGGTATCTATTCGGGGGGGGCTACATCGACGCTAGCCCCCCCACCCAGTTGTCAAATCCTATTCAAAAGGCTAGCGCAAGTTCGTGACACCTAGCGCAGCCTAGCGCAAGTTGTGTCATAGCTAGCTCAGCTAACGTAGCTGTCATACAGGGTGGACAAAAAAAAAAGAGCCCCTACAAGTGATTTTTAATTTTTCAAAAATATATATGAAGCTTCCTTAAAGCTAGCGCAGGCTAGCGCGGGTATAATTCGAGCAACCGCATTACCCCTTCAAAACATATACAGGTATCTATTCGGGGGGGGGGCTAGATCGACGCTAGCCCCCCCCTCCCAGTTGTTAAATCCTATTCAAAAGGCTAGCGCAAGTTCGTGACACCTAGCGCAAGTTGTGTCATAGCTAGCGCAGCTATCGTAGCTGTCATACAGGGTGGACAAGAAAAATCATGAGCCCCTACAAGTGATTTTTAATTTTTCAAAAATATATATGAAGCTTCCTTAAAGCTAGCGCAGGCTAGCGCAGGTAAAATTCGAGCAACCGCATTACCCCTTTAAAACATACACACATACAGGTATTTATTCGGGAGGTGGCTAGAGTGCCGGTAGCCACCCTCCCCCCCCATTTTTTAAATCCTTTCCAAAATGCTAGTGAAAGTTCTTGACACTTAGCGTACGTTCTGTCGTAGAGAGCGCAGCTATGTTAAGTGAATGTTATACAGGGTGAACTATGAAATCTTACAAAATTTCGCCAGCTCCAAGACAAGATTTAACGTTTAAAAGCGCTATCTATTCGCAAAATTATACCTTTTCCTTTATAGTCGGGCCGGAATCAGAACAAATCAGAAAACAGAAAACAGTGAAATTCAAACCTAATATGAGAAACACATACATGCCACCGCCTGGGATCACTAAATGCATTCAACCAACGTAATTCTTAATTGGTGATAAAAAAAGTACTAGCTCTTGCTTCACAAACCTGATAAACCCCACCGCCACCACCACTAAAAATGTCGACAATATTCAGTATCGATATATCGACGAACTAAATATCGATATGTCGTTGCCATCCCTAAACTCACTACAGTGACAATAAACCTAACACAGTGGCGACAACAGAGGTCCCGCCGCCACTTTGTGGCTTTCCTCTTGCTAATTTTAAATACGAATATATAGGATTTAAATGGACATTTATCATACAAAATTGAAAACAATGTATTTGATGACCATTATTAGGTATATTAAATACGTTGTTCTCAATTTGTTATGATCGATGTCCATAAATCGTATATATTCATATTTAAAATTAGCAAGAGTTACGCCACAAAGTAAACACAGTTCATTAATATGAACATATTATAGGATTTTAAAAAACCAATCATAAATAAGACTGCAATTATTGTCGCCACTGTGGTAATACAGTCACTGTACAACCCACTAGTTGCGCGCGCATCAAGGTTGAAAAAGATACCTACCTCAATTTTTTCATTTCTTTGTGAGGTTAAGTTTTAGTTACCTACTTCGCGAATAGATAGCGCTTGTAAACACGGATCGACCGATACCGATATGGCATATCGGTATATCGGCCATTTTCAGGTATATCGGTGTATCGGCATATCGGCCCTTCATTAGAGAGATTTTGAGCCACATAAATTTTGATATACGTTACACACTAAACGATAAACTGAGCAAGCGTAGTCTTTAAAAAATAGCGGATGACATTTAGCCTTTTTTAGTTTTTGAAGCCAAAACTTGTGAAGGACGTTATACGCTAAACGTTAATGAAAATTTGTGGTTAGGATTTTGATTTTGTGTAACTAACATCAAATTTTATGTTGTCTGTTGTTTATGTTAGAATTGTTAGGTATTCATTTGTATTTTGTTTTGTGTAATTGTGTTCTGCACTTCATGGATAACATTGAAAATATAAAAGGACGTCGAAATGCGAAAAAGATGTTAAAACGTTATCGGTTAATAACGTTCCGTTTATTTCCACATAATTAGCGTAGTACGTTACCGCTTATTAAGCGGACCGGTTATTTTTTCACTATTGCGCATGAGCAAAATAACCGATAACGTATAACGTTGATCAAATAGGTGGCTCAAAATCTCTCTATTAGCCGATAACTTTAGACCGATACAAATCATATTTTGAAGATCAGTAATCATCACTAAGGCTTTTTTGAAGCTTAAAAGAGCTAATAATTGTGGTTGGTACATATGGGAGTGACTAAGAAAAAAGTCAATATTAGAAATTGTTTCTCATAAATTTATTTTAAATTAATTAGGTTTTTATTTAAAAAAAACTTAACATTCTGCTTATCTAAACTCAAATTCAAAATTATTTATTTATTAAAAAAGAAAAACTAAACTTTCTGCTTATCTGAACTCGAACAAACAATATTAAAACTAGGAGAAAACAAATAATTAAAACATTCAAACTAGAGGAAAAGGTGCGAGAAAACAAATAAAACATTCAAACCAAAGGAAAAGGTGGAGAAAACAGATAAATATATATCGGCCTTATATCGGTATCGGCCTTCTATAAATCCATATCGTATCGGTATCGGCAATATCGGTTTTTTAAAAAAAAAAAAACGTATCGGTCGATCCCTGCTTGTAAACGTCAAATCTTGTCTTGGAGCTGGCGACATTTTGTAAGATTTCATAGTTCACCCTGTATAACATTTACTGACTATAACTGCGCTAGCTACCATACAACTTACGCTAAGTGTCAAGAACTTCCGCTAGCATTTTGGAAAGGATTTAACAGCTGGGGGGAGGAGGGCTAGCGGCACCCTAGCCGCCTTCCGAATAAATACCTGTATGTGTATGTTTTAAAGGGGTAATGCGGTTGCTCAAATTTTACCTGCGCTAGCTTTAAGGAAGCTTCATATATATTTTTGAAAAATTAAAAATCACTTGTAGGGGCTCTTTTTTTTTTTTGTCCACCCTGTATGACAGCTACGTTAGCTGAGCTAGCTATGACACAACTTGCGCTAGGCTGCGCTAGGTGTCACGAACTTGCGCTAGCCTTTTGAATAGGATTTGACAACTGGGGGGGGGGCTAGCGTCGATGTAGCCCCCCCGAATAGATACCTGTATATGTTTTGAAGGGGTAATGCGGTTGCTCGAATTTTACCTGCGCTAGCTTTAAGGAAGCTTCATATATATTTTTGAAAAATTAAAAATCACTTGTAGGGGCTCTTTTTTTTTTTGTCCACCCTGTATGACAGCTAGCGTCACTCTAACCCCCCCCCCCCCCCCCCCGAATATAAAGCCACATATCTTTTGACCTGTAGCTGCGCTAGCTTTCGAAAAAGTTGCGCTAGGTTGCGCTAGCTCTGGAGAACGAAGGCTAGCGTTTTGGATAAAAATTATCAACTGGGGGGGGCAGGTCTACTGAGCCCTGCCAGGGATGACACAAGAAAAGGCAATCATATGACAACCGGTGAAAAAACGCTCAGTTGGATGGATGCTGGAACTCGGCAGAACTAAGCTGAAAACCCTAACCGGCTTATACGGAATGGCAGATGATGCTGAGTGCAGGCTATGCGTGGAGAACGAGGAGACAGGCTGCACACATTCTTTGCGATTGTCTGGCTGGTGGCAGACTGAGGCATCGTATCTTAGGTGTGGCAACGGTCCTACATGTATAGGCATGAGCCACAATAGACCAATGAGTCGCACGGCAGGGCCGTAATAGGCCCATTCATTTTCGACCTAACCTAACTTAACACTGTACTGTCAAGTGCTATTATTACTAGTAAAATTTCACATGAGATGGGTGGACACGGTGGGCATTTTCAGGGTCAACCTTATATTGTTTTCATTGTATGTTTGTCAAAAGTTTGGCACCAATACTGGATCATTAACGTAGCGACAATACAAAGAGAAATCAATTCCTGCGAAAGTACCTCATTTTGACTCGGCCGAAATACGTAAACTTTGCAACCTCTTCCTAACACAAAAGCTTAAATGAATATAATTTTTTTATAATTGTGGATTTACCTTTGTAATTGGTAAATATACGTAAAAAGCAAATCTTCTTTTAAAACTGAAAAAATAATCATAAACCGCGAATATTTTTCCTACGGTTATTCAAAAATAAAGAACTTTCCTTAATATTACATAAATGAGATTAGACTTTAAGAGTATCTTTTAAAAAAGCATAAAACTTTTCAGATCGTTAATGTAAAAGTTTTAGCTAGAATATAGCTGTACGGTTTCACCACAGCCAAGCTTATTTTCCTAGCTTTGGTATTTCGTGAAAATGCAATTTTCTCGTCTTTATATTAACATAAACCAAGGAGCACCGGTTAAGACCTGCACGAGCATTATTTGTGTAGCAAAACCTTGCGGCATCATTGCTGGCTTGCTGGTGCGCCATTCTATTTAATTTATGGCTTAAGCTAGAACATCCGTCTTTAAGTCCACCAGGTTTTGTGCTAGGACGAACAAAATGGCTGCTTGATTACTTAGTGTAATAAGAAGTCAGAACTATCCCAAGCTCTTGGGTTATTTTTTTTTTAATGCTCAACAATATGCGAAACAATTTCTGGTATAGTTACCTATTTTCAAAATAAATACATAACAACTACTGACTGAAATTGACAATTAAAAAGTTTATCTAGGATGATGTAAAATTCCCACAACTACAATAAATACGCAACCAATAAACAACGTAAATACTCCCGAGTCTTGAGGCGGTAATTATTGGGCAGTATTCCGATATTGTCAAAGCAAAATCACAAATTGCGTATCATCTAAAGTCACGTTATGCAAATATTAAATGACTTATTTGACTACTAAAACGTATATCATAAGAACTTAAGTTATGAGAAGCCAATCAAACTAAATTTAAAAAACGTTTCCTATCATTTCGCCTGCCTAAAATTTTTTGTGTACCTACAAATAAAATTCCAAATATGCACCAAGATCGGAACGAATTTTAATATAAAAATTCATTTCCAACTTCAAGTTTCCGAAAATAGGGCAAGAATTGTTTTATTTACGTCAAAAGAGATTCGTTTAGAATCGCAAAATGTTGACCTCAAATCTGCACTTAAAATCTTTAAAACGGAAATTTTTTGAACGTGAAATTCCTTTGGCCCTTGCAGTGAATCTGTCCCGACGTGTCCGTAATATTGATTTTAAGTGGTTTTATTTATCCAAGAGTTTGTTTACAGTACAATCAGCAAAAGGTAGGTTTAGAAAACGTTTAATGCTTTAAATAATAGACGCGAAAAGTATGTGTGGCAACTTGTCGAACTAGCAAATTTGGTGCGCACTCGACTCGTGCGAAGTATCTCACTTTGACTCGATAGAAAAAACGCAGGCTTTGCTAGAGGAAGGTCGAATTTTATATAAATTTTGCGGATGTTCTACACGCAATATTTTTTTTTGTCCACAACTTTTGTTCGAAACCTTTTCCGATTTATTCCATGCTTTCGAGATTTCAACCCTCAATTCCAATAATTTTTTCCATTACCTTGCCGAGGGGGAAATCAATAATCGTTGCGGAATCGAATTCCCGAGATTGAGAAATATGTTATATTTTTCCTCACGTCGACGTGTACTTTGCAATCGTCTACAGAAGCCAATATAAAAAAAATTTGACCCATAAAACTTAAAAATACAAGTCTTGGTAAATTTAAAATAATTTTTCTCGAAATAATTAGTTTATTGCTAAATTAATCCGCTTAAAATTATTTGCTTATTTCAAAATTACAATGGAAAAAGTATAGGATCTCCTAAATAAAATTAAGCTTGTTCGGAAGGAGCCCTTCCATCAAATGAATCGGAATCCGGCATAACACAGATCTTGGAGGGGAAAAGCGAATTCCAGACAAACGCTGCAAATTCCTTGGCCGGTTTCCACATTAGTCCGTCCCTTTTCAACTCATATAGAGAAACTGGCCAGTGTTAAGCTGAATGCGTACTTCATTAAATCGCAATGCCAAGTCAATTATATATCAGTGACGTAGGAGTATGTAATGAAGGCATTCTGATTGCAAAAAAGCTACGGCTTCCCTTTCCGGTTGTTTCTTCTTTCTTATCGTATCCGGTATAAAAAGTGATTAATATTTAGAAGCCTAAAAAAGAAAAATTTAAAGTTGTGGATGCATTTCTTTTATAAGAAAATCTGTTACTTCGTTTTAAGGCCCGAGGCATTTGGACTATTACGGTATTGATCTCGCCCCCGGAAGAAAATGGCCTGTTCTTCTGAAGTGACAATAATTAGCTTTTTGCGAATTTTTCTCTCGCCTAGCTTTAACAAGGCATCACAGAAGTATTTTTAATCTTAGGACATCGGGACATTTTCTTTACCCTTATTAAATTGAACTCAACAAAATTTAATGTAAGAAAAAAAACTATTGGATAAAAAATAAAAATTGCTCTACGATACGTGAAAAAAAAAAAGAATGCAATGATTGCTTCAGATATTATCACTATGTATTAAAATATTGAAATTGCCTGCTAAATCTACTATACCAACAAATTATAGATTATCTTACAGTAAACTGCGAACCCCACGACACTGCATCGATCAGGAGGAATTTAAACTATGCGGCTATATCTATATTATTCAGTTCCTCTCCATTGTTAAGTTGGTAGGTATTGCATATGCTTTTAGGCAAGTACCTAGCGAGTCTGGAATATATTTGTAGAAGTTTGTTTGTTGCTGCCTAATTACTAATAGTTATTGTTTACTATTCGAGTTCAGATGTTCAAATTAGGGATTTGGTAAACCTTCCTCCATATATTTATCTATGGTTGTTAATTTTATTTATTATTATTCCTCACTTATGTTGGCTTTGTCGCTTCTGCATTTTAATGGCGAATTTATTTAGTTGCTCTGTTGTTTGCCCTTGTGTTCCGTCGTATTTCGTTTCCTATCGCTTAGAAGGCTCCTCCTTCTCCTTATTTATTCGCTTTTTTGGGCTTATTACTTGCTCTCCCGGTTCTAAAAGTTGTTCGCTTATTCTATCATTGATATCAATTATTTCTGGTTCCTCTTTAATTCCTGGTTCCAGTGAGAAACACTTGGTTTATAACGTGGAAAATTTTTCATTCAAATATTGACATTTTTGTTCCTCGTGCAAAATACAACTAAAAAATATCGAATAATATTAAAAATGGAAAACAGCAAAAAAATTAAATACAGAATAGAAACTTCTATCGCTTCATATTGAGTGTAGATGTCGCTCTCTCTTGCACCACTCCCGTGGCATCAGAGTTGTACCGCGCGTATGTGCGTCACGCTCTCTATTCTCTTCTATGCCTATTATTCGGAGAATATGTGGCTCTCTCTCTTGCTTGTTCAATGCTTCCTGAACTATTCCCCCTGAGCAACTTTGGACTAAGGGCATGAGTGGAGGTTAAAGACAAGAGACCGCACAAAAGAGAGACGCGAATAGCCGAAACTGTGTTGTATTAGATATATAGCTATAGCTCTCTTTTTCCTGCTCTCCACGTTATATCTCTCTACTCTGTCTTTCAACGAAGGCCTCTTTCTTCTTCTCTCTTCTTTCTTTAATTTTTTTCTTCCTCGTGTAACGGAATGGGCCTGAACGTGACGCGTTTTTCAAATCACTCTTTATTCTCGTCCAAATATCAGACCGCCGGGGCCGCCTAAAGGCCTGGTTTCCTCGAACATTCGGTCGCGGAGAGCGGACAGTCCGTCGACAGTCGCGATTTCACGATTTTATCCAACCAGAGCATTTCAAATAGTCTGGTTTCCTTGAATCCGCTTTCTTGAGCCGGTCCGCTCCGCTCCGCAGAGCTGTGGTGACTTGTGGCGCTTAGAGACATTTTTAACATCAAAATACACACCGCGCACATGTCGCGGACACAAAGAAAATATTTTCTATTTCTAGCAAACCACTTCGGGCAGAAATCCTCGGCGATCGACGGACTGTCTGCTCTCCCCGACCGAATGTTCGAGGAAACCAGGCCTTAAGAAATGTCACCTCAAAGACCCCTCATACAACTTTTCGACTTAGGGCCGGTTTCTTAATAGCAAGTCACCCCTCGGTTAAGCATAACTCTAGGTTAAACATAGCAGTTGGACACGCTTACCCTGGAGTTGAAACCAACCCGGAGGTGACTCGGCCTTTAGCGTATAAGTCGGGGTAAAGACGAAGGACCACACAAAAGGGAGACGCGCATCTGTGGTGACGACACAAGGGTATCGGCGCTTGACAATAATATAGGTAGGCAATCCTCTGGGTTTGTGTCAATCGTTCGTCGACTGTCATTGTCATTGACTGTTTTTCTCCATCTCTCTACGTTCTTTCTTTCTTTTGTCTCATGTAACGAAATTTGCCAAAATGAGAAAGACGCGTTAATCACTCTCCATTCTCGTCAAAAAATCATACCGTTGCCTGAGAAGTTTTACTCCAAAATGTGTATATTGTAAAAAACATACATAAAAGCATTGCGACTAATCATCCTCCAGCAAATATATCTTCCAAATTTTATTCCATACTGCAAATTAATTTTCCAATACTTTAGAGTATGATACACATATTATTTTTTTGCTTAACGTCTATTCGTCCGTAAAAATAATCTTTTTATTCCTGTTTCATTCCGATACAAAATTAAAGCGGGCGACCAGGTGATTTAGCGGACGAGTGACCAGGACACCGTCTTGTGAATGCGCACCCTACTATTCCTGTGCCAGGACTAGTGCCGTGGTCCTCTGGCCAACGCAAGCCGGCAGTTGAACGTAGCCTGCAGGACGCGATCGACTATCCTGCTCTAAAACCTTTTGCGCTCCCGGCGCGAAAACGCGTGTTCCTTCCGGCGCCGTGTCATTTTAACTTTTTTTTTTATTTGTTACATTAGGCCTTGCGAGTGACTATTTTTCTCATCCAATTATCGAGTTTTTTCATTAGGTGAGTTTTGCAGTTTCAAGTTTCTGTTTTTTGAACGAGCGTAAATGCTGATTGTGCAGTTTTGGGCGCGCGAGATCGAAAACTAAAAAATCAATCCAAAGTTTATATGTACGACCGAAACTATATACCGTATATTGAAAAAAAAAAAACGCGATTGAAAGTGCTCAAAAGTTTTATGAAGTGTGCATTTCAACAACCACTTCTATTTCGATATATATATTATATATACCTATATATAGTTTTGAGGGCAACGTTTTGAAACATTTTCCGAACGTTTTGCGGCGGTTTGCATTTGTGGTTAGAGGCTTAAGCTTTTACTAGCTATGAGTGAAAGGTACCTACATTGTTCATTCAACTGGCAGGTCGAGAGTTTTATTTATCTTGGAAACGTTAAAAAATGCCATCAACATGAAAAACATGAACCTTCAGGTCTAAGTCAAAAAATAGACAGAAGTACCTACATTATTTTTACTTATAATAGTCCGTTTGAAGTTTGTTTGATTCCTAAGTTTAGCTCATTATGTATGTATTATGTCTTATTGATAAGGGTTGAGCTACCAAATAATTTCAGCTGACAGCTGAAAACTTCTGAATGTTCTTTCTAAGCTCAAACTTATGTGCTTAAAAATCTAATCTTAAACTTTAAATATCGCAAATAATTTATTAAAATTACAATACATTCAGTAAGTGTCAATTTTCAAACTTTTATTTTTATCTGGACACTGTCTTCAATATCAGGTTTCGTATCTAATGATTGCATCTACCTAATAGTTTATACAGAGTGACAATTTGGAAACTAGCAATCGGGAATATCTCTTAGCCAAAAAAATACTATCGGGAAGATCTCAAATACGTATCGGGGGGTTGGAGGGGGAACCAAAATGAGGAACTTTCTGAGTCACCCCACCCCGCCTCAGCCCTTAGGGGGTAGCTGTCAATTGTACGACACAAGGTAGGTTCGTATTCAAAAAAAAAGGGTTGGGGTAGCTACCCCCTAAGGGGTGAGGCAGGGTGACTCAAAAAGTGCTTAATTTCCGTTCCCTCTCCAATCCCTCGATACGTATTTGAGAACTTCTTGATAGTATTTTTTATCTAAGAGATATTGCCGATTGCTAATTTTCAAATTGTCACCCTGTATGTACAATTTCCATTTGATAAATAAGGACATTGAAAAAGCAAATATAATTTTCGAGACTCCGACAATCGTGAAAAGAGATATGAGTAATTTGAAAATCCTAAGATTTTCATATTTGCATTTTATGAAATGCATATATCACGTTTCTACACAATTGGAACAGCTTTGCAAATCCTCAACATTCTGTTTTATGTAGATAAATCATATTATTTGCCAAGATTTTACATAAATTTTGCTTATTGCTTGAAAATTCAATTTCAATAAGTTTGGATAATTCGAATAGCCTTTAACCTAAGAAGCAATAATCATAATTATTTCATATTCTTTTGGTTTTATGTAAGGAAAAATAAAACAGTGAATTTTCACTCTACATCGACGTTTTTATAATAGTTCATTAACGACTGGAAATAAAAGAAAAAACAATATAAGAACCGGGAAATAAGTAAACCCACAAATAATAAATTCTGAAATTCCACCATTTTCCAATTTTCTCCCAAAATCGTGAATATACAAACATGAAGTAAACATTTTCTTGGCCAAATAAAAATAAATATGGAATTCGGCTTGCAACTCTCAAAACTCCTCACGTAGTGTGGAAATATTCCTCACTCTCATAACCCAAATCGATTGAAAGAAAAAAATATATTTCCGAACACTATCTAATTGCACACAAAAAACTCAGGAATTGTAACATTCTAAATGTCTAAACAATAAATGTCAATGTCATGGCATTTATCTAGCTGTTTTGAGGGAGTGTTAGTGATAAAACTTCAGATTTTAAATATGTGAGTTCTGTGTTCTGATTGGTTGATTTTTCCAAATTCGCCTGATAACAAAAAAAAAAACCTCACAGAATGGGCTCAAATTTGGGATAAATATTCTTTGATCGATTATCTACAATCCGAATATTTTAGTTTTACGATTTTTTCCGTTGTTTTCTGTCAAAATTAAAAATAATTTATGTCTATATATACATATATATAGTTGCCTATTTTCCAGGCTTAAGAAATAATGAGGTTACGCAAAAAAAAAATTGGAAAACTAAAATATTCGGATTTACAATCGAATAATCGATCAAAAAATATCTATGCCAAATTTCAGCGACTTCTGATGTAGATTTTGCAGTTGAATCTAAAAGTTCTGTCATCAATGCCCCCTTAAGCTAAGTTATTACTTTCAAATTTGATTCAAAGGTAGGTACGATTTCGTACGCCTATAGGGACATCTATTGTTCTTTGGATATTTATTTTCACTTTTGAGAATAATATAAACAACAGATTGTATTGCGATCTGGCGCCTGTCCAGTCTGGATTAAAATTCGTTTGATAGAGGTTTTAGACTTTGACATGTCTTCCTTTCCTTTTTTTTTCGCTAATAAATCAATCCCCTCTCTCTTCATTTGGAACAGGACACTTTCTCTGCCTAAAATTCCCACTTCACACACATGAAGCCATCACCTTGAATTTTGTTTATCATTTTGTTGTGATTAATTTCTTCATTCAAAATAGACACATTGTCAAAATTGGAACTTTGGTTTTTAGCAAAACGGTGCCCAGGAAATGTCTGTTTTTCTTGTCTCTATGTTTCTCAATAAATAAGTATAACGAACTTATTTGGCAATTGCCTAATTATACTGCATACGGCTAGTCAGCATCAGTTCGGAGGCCATGGGTTTATGGATTCCTTGTATACATCTTATCTCTGGGCGCCACCAAGTTAATTGTGACTTAACTAGGAAGATTACTTAATGATGTCATAAACAAATCCTGTGCAATTGGAGAGCTTAGCAATAAAACAACTAATTAGGTACAATAACGTATCTGGCTTTCTTTGTTAAAAAATAATTACAATAATAAATAGGGATAGCCAGGACGTTACTAAAAACGTGTATAGATTATAGAATTAGGCTTGTACCTATTTTATAAATATTTGTATGTTAAAAAAAGAATGTAAATAAAATATATAAAAATATGGATTTTAAATAAACAGTTTTAACTGTTTATTTACACTTGTGAAAGGTTAAAGACCACAATTTCAGTTACACTCTACCAAGAGGCAAATTTAACACCAGAAAGGTTAAAATTATTATTAGGGCAACCTCAGGGTAAAATTCTAGAATTTTATTTAAGGGACACGTACTGACGTAATTCAGTGTCAGGTATATATATAAGATTTGCCTAAATAGTAAAAAGTGCAACTTACATGTATATAAGTGTTAGTTATCTTCAAATGTAAGTGTAAATCCAGAAGTTCCTAAAATGAGGTTATCTACATGTTTGGTCTCACTGTAGATAGACTATAGTAGGTGAGTCCTATGGAAGTCCTATCCACGTTGTATTTGTTTAACGTAGAACTCATCGTGGTTCTATCAGAATGGAACCAAGAGGGGTTGCTGAAGGGAAGCTACCTCAAGTAAGGGCAATCTAGATCCAGCCTAGAATCTCTCTAGATACAGCCTAGGAGCTGTCTAGATATAGCCTAGAATCTTCCAAATATAGCCTAGGACCCTATAACGATGTTCGTATAAAAAAACAGATCGAGCCTCAAACATTAGAAATAATCTTACCTCAAACTGAGGGATGCTCTAGGCCAAAGGTGAAGTCTTAAACTTCCAAAAGCTGCTCGGAACGATCCTATTGAAGAAATGAAACACGTGTTGTAGGTTAATAATCCTGAAGAAAATCTCAACACTTACCGAAACAAAATCCAAAATGACCAAGGGTTAACTCTAGACAATGATCAACAAGAAATAAGTCTTATTGGAGTTTCCCTGGCACAAAATTCCAAAAAGTCTTGCCCAAAAATAATAAGAGCCAAGACCGGACGAGCACACAGCATGAGGTCGCAAATCAAAAGGGCAGATTCTCCTTTTCAGATTTGGGAAGAAGGCTTCTATTTGTCAAACTTCTAATTTTGACATTGATGAAAATTATAGAAAAGGACGTGTTAAGTTTCACCCCAAAAATACGAACTGAGAAGTGGGTTGTGTATAAATGACTCCAGATAACTGGTGAATGTTGAAAATTGCCTATAGAACATATATCAAAAGGTGGAACAGGTCTAAAGAAAACGCCTAGACAAGACAGCTGTTCAATGACATGATTGAACTGAAAAATCAAAAAAGTAAACAACAATTATCATAACCTCAGATTATTTATTAATTGAATTCGCAACCAGAGATGATAATACTCTCTCCTTTTTATAAGATTCTAATCAATAACAGCGGGCCCTGCCGTACTGAATCAAACCTTCATAGATCAATTAACTACAATTGCAAACCTGAACCAAAACACTTTTAGTAGAAGGCAGTACTCAAGGTAATAAAATCTGGGCACAGAAATAGTCGTTTATTCATTCATTTCTTTATAGTTCAATATGCAATCATATCCACCAGAGCAAAACAAAGTAGCATATCAGCCAAGAAATTGAAAATGCTACATAAGTCCATATGTTCTTCCTCTCTATTCCTTATCAATTGCTTTGTCTGGTTTATATTTATTTTTTGACAATACAAACAAGGTTTCTCATAAACAATACTGGATTGGTTATCCTTCGGCTCACCATTCTTCATAGAATTTTAGAGTTTTCCCATCGTTTTTGTGTGCTGAAAACTGTGTTACATTTCGTTGCTCAGGGTAATTTCTTTGGAAATATTATCTCCAAAAAAAATTTTTCTTGTAAAATTAAAAAGTGACTTACCAAACAAGCCATATTTCGCACAACTTGTAGGTGGCAAAAATATTATTGATAAAATGTGTATTTTATCGTTTTTCGCTACATGGCACAAGTGCAAAGGAATACATTTACAGTCGACGCGAAAGGGTGTATTTTATTTTCTCTGGCGGAAAAATAAATAATATAGGATTATTTCAATAAAATTTATTCCGCAAATCAATAATTATTATCCAGATGTAGTTTTTTATCGATTTGGTTCTTAAGTTTCGGCTCATGTGGTAGACAGAGGGTTCGAAGCTTACGGACGGAGTCGGTCTGGGAATAACTGGACCAAACTTGAAATTCTCCTAAGCAATGGGTAAAACGCCCACAATATTTTAAGCTGAGGTACTGGCTATAAACATCTGTGCCCAAGAATGCCTTGAAAGAGGCACATTCAAATTCTGTCTGACAGTCAAGCAGTTCTAAAGGCTCTAGGAGCCATCAAGTGCAGTTCGCAGCTAGTTTGGGAGGGCAAAATATCCTTAAGCAACTGGCTGGGAGGAACAAAGTAACCCTGATGTGGGTGTCAGGACACCAGGGCATAGAGGGCAACGAGGAGGCAAACCACCTCGCAAAGCAAGGAGCTTCAACACCTTTTCAAGGCCCAGAGCCTTTTTTGTGAAGTAATGAAATGCCAGGTATCGGAAGAAATGGGAAAAGGATTCGGTCCTAGCTAACTCATTGGAGATCCATTCTGGTTCTGAGACAGGCAAAAAGGTTTATATCCATCTCAGCAAAGAGACCTGAACAACTTCTTGACCCGAACAGAAGAGACAGTGAGCAGACTGACGACTGAGTCTGCTCACTAGGCATTGCCTGGTAAAATATCACCTTAAAACAATGGGCAAATCAAATAACGACCACTGCAGATCTTGCAAACAAGCAACAGAAACAACAGAACATTAATTTAATCTGTGAATGCCCTGCTCACTTCTGCAAAAGGCTGAAATACCTTGAAGGGGTACGGCTAACACCCCGAGAGGTGGGAACTTTACCACTGAGTGAAGTGATTATTAACTGCCAAAACTGTGTCAAAAGATCCAATAAACTTTTCCACAATAAACGATCCGGAAAACAATTTTCCAAATCGTCTCGGATGACAATCTTGTACAAAATAGGCTATTTCGTGTGTCTGTTTCTTATTATGTTTCGATAAAATTTCCTATTTCTTTGATGAACTGTGAGTATAAAAGTAATCACCACTTTCCAACCCCCTAATGAACAGATAAACTGCGGGTAATAGATAGATTGACCGTTACGTATATCGTAGCTGCAATGATTAAAATTTTATTGATACATGAAATAGTGTGCTTCCACAACCTTAAATTTGTCCCCTTTTTAATTAGCACCAAACTGGACACTAAACTTTAAATGTTGAATAATGTGAGCACTTGATTTGGTATCTTACTGATGTGATATGATGAGATGAGATTAGAAAACTTCAAGCTGGGAGCATGGTATAGAACAAACGTTGAGAAAGGCCTATAAACGAATCCAAATGCATTTAAACAAGCATACGAAAGTGATAAGACAAATATTCTATTGAATAGTGATCAACTTAGACAAACATTCAATGTATGTGCCCTTGTTACGTCTCTGTTCCCTACCACTCCGTTCGAAAATACTTCGTTTTAACTAAATACCTCAATAAAACAATAAAAACCTGAACATCTATATTTCACTACAGTTTTGTCAAGAGATTTATCAATACTCAATTTTATTTGATCCTCGCCCTATGAATTTAGGGACAGTTTCGATGCTTTCAATATGCGAAAGTGCAAAAAAGATAAATCCTGACTGAAAGGATAGGTCAGCTAAAAAGATAACCTTGACAGAAGAGTGGTTTTATTTGGTGATTTGTATTCTGGTGCGTGTTTGTTTAAAAAGAGAACATTTTCGAAAATTGGAATATTCATCGGTCTCTCAGTACTAAGATGCCTATAAAGTCCGAGCTAAAATAAGGAACTTTATCAATTATTCACAATCGCAATCAGTAACCAAAATTTTGATTGAAAACACTATACTTAATTTGACGAGTGAGAAAATTGGTAAATATTTATACATATGTAATATTTATCCAAGTGAATGATTGCCAAACCTCACTAGCCAAATCATATCTTGATTAAAAATAAGTATAGGTTTCAAGTTTAATTAGCCAGACAGACGTCGATGACAATTAAATTTTTGGAAAAACAATCGCCTATTATTTGATCGTCTTGATAATTATAAAGTGAAACAGACATTCAAAATTCGCATTGAGTGTGGTCGTACATAAAGAATAGTACAGATGTAGTCGAGTGCCTAATTTGTCTCTTACAAGATCCATTACTCCCAGAGGAAACGAATGTGGCAGTTTGCCTCAATCTCATATGAGATGAGGGGCTGGAGTTGCTATGCCAATGGCTGCGAAACATGGACGACCTACAGAATGCACGTGGAAAGCCTAGAAAAATATCACCAGTGCTGCCTAAGAATGATCCGACGGATTAAATGGTTAGACTCACAAACGAACCTTAGTGTTCTAGAGGAGGCCAAAACAACTAGCATGGAAGCCCTCATCATTAAACACGAACTTGACTGGACAGGTCACCTCGTCCGCATGCTTTAAACACGTCTTCTACGACAGATTCTCTACAGTCAACTGAAAAAGAAAAAAGAAATTAAAGAGGTCACCAAACATGTTCATAAAAAAAAAAATTGGCAAAGTGCCGCATTGATACCAGCAACTGGGAGATGACGGCAAATGATAGGCCCTCTTGGCGTCGAGTAGTCCACAACAAACCACAAACTTTTGAAGAAGAGCGACGCAGACACGAGGTCGAAAAGAGGGACTGCAGGAAGGAGCGACAGAACAGAAGGAGAGACGATGCTGCTAGAGGCTGTGTGTGCCAAGAAAGTGGAAGAGTGTGCGGCTCCAGAATTGGTTTATGTTGCCATCAGAAAACGCACAATCGACGACAACAATAATAGAATAGGATAGAAGATAATCTTGCTCGGTATCGTGTGGTCGCCTATAATGATGATGATGTTTCAGAAATGTATACGGTGACTGGACTTGATAAAAAACCAGAGGAAACAATTGTAGCTGTTTTCTCCTGTGTTTCATAATACTTCCACATTAACTGATGAAGAATTGGAATCATGAGACAGTATAAAACATAGTGTTAGGCTATTAGTACCTCAATGGTGCAATCTAGAGAATGGAAATTTGGTGTGTTCACGGAACAAGTTAGATTTTTTCCTTAATCTCATTGCTGATGAGGGTCTGGAGTTTCACATTTACTAAGGAGAACTGAAATCAGACAGTATAAAACATACTGTATATTGATAGGAATTTTAAGCTCGCTAAGCAAAATTAGATTACACTTCAAAATTGGTATTCTAATATCCTCCTGGAATATTTTAAAAACGCTTGTCTCAAAAAAAAAAATCGGAGAATAACTTTTATCTGTATTACTTTCTCCCCTAGTAACTTTTTTAATGTAACACGTACGGAAATCCTGCACACTTTAATATTTTTTATTTCTCGGAAAGTTTTAGGCAATTTTGAAGTTTAGACTCTTTGACTTCAAAACAATCTGACGGGTACGTGCCTGGGCTTACCGAGCGGTTTTCATGAAAGTATTTTTGATGTCGCGAAATAGCTAACTTGGACGTACAAGCATCAAAAAATGAATATTGCAGGTACATTTATTTAGCTGCTTATAAAGCCATCTAATATAATTAATAGGCTTATTAGTGCAATTTAATCTTTACTGCTATTTTAAATATATATTTTTAGCGTTTATTATTGCCATGCAGTATGAAAAGCAATTTTTCCACCTGTGCGTGTATTTCAGCTATAAATAAAACCAGAGCATATAATAAGTCAGGGTAGATGATTTCATTAATTACTGATTGGGTTAGAATATTACTGCCACATTAAATATTCTCTTTTTCGTACTTTAGTATGAATATATTTTTCAGTTGTTGTAAGGTATTTATGTAGGAAACATTGTATGAAGATAAGAAAAGGTAAGAAAAACATGAAAAGTTTTATGGTCTTTTTCATTTGCTGTTTATGCATCAGAGATTTGACAAATAGAATTATTAGAATCAAGCATTATTCCGTTTCAATTTCTTTAAATGTTAGATGTGTCCGTTTTAAGTGGAATAAAAAGTATTTTTTATTTCAGTATTTTCCTTCAAATTTGGATTGAATATGTAAAATCGACTGCAATATGAGAATATTTCTCAATAACAACTCTATTATTATTAATTATTATTGAAAATAAAAGACAACAAGACAAATAAACGTACGTGATTATTTAAAATACGGGTAATTTTGATACTCAATTGGGATTAATTTAACAAGTATTTCATATGCTTCAAATAAACAGAACAGAAATATATTTTAATTTTAAAGGGGGTGTGCGCCAAAAATTAAAGTTTTCGTGTAAAAAAATCTAAGAATAACTGTTCAAACCTCGTTATTCTACGATAAACCATCGCTGAGATATACCGCTTCAAAGTGTGGACGACGCTCTCGTGACGTCACGAGAACTTCGTCCAGCCGCCCTCCGCATTGTTAATTTGATTGTTCCCGGCACGCGTGAGTGGTTTTTGTTTAGATTATTGCAGGTAACACAGGAAAAACATATGTAAATTTAACTAACTCCACTTTCTCGTGCGTCGCTTGAGCTTTCGTGACGTCATAGGGTGAGATGTGGTACCTTCATAGAGTCATATCTGCGGTATTATTTGTCATAGAAGGGTGCGGATTTCACTGTTATTCTTAGTTTTTTTTTCTCTTTTTTTTTGAGATCAAGTTGTTTTTTTGGCGCACACCCCCTTTAAGCTTTTCAATTTATATTTCGTAATATAAAATCATCGTTTATTTTGCCATATTATTATGTTAATTATATTGTATTAAAATTTTAAAAAGGATCTTTTCACGATTATAGAATGGATAACAATAAGACCACCCTGTCTAGGCGGACCTTTGCACCTTTGCGAAAAGACCCTATAAATAATTGAAATCTTCAAATAAAGGATGTATCATAATAATATAAATTATGAAATTATATACGTAGGTAAATACTCATTTTTCTTTATTGAACATTTTTTCCTTTCCATCTTGTCGAAATCTCAATTTTGGTTACCTCATATACTTTCTGGTTAGTCTAGCTACGTGCCTAGCCCATTGCCATCCACTTTTTGCCACTGCTCGAATTACGTCTGTGACCTTCCTTATTTCTTCATTCCGAAATCTGTCCTAAAATGGAGCATGCATCGTTCCATAGCTGTTCGGACTGTTAAAAAGTTTTATTAGCAAATGCTTTATCGATTTTTGTAGTGGTATTGACTTTGTCGTTTCATGTTTATTGGAGTGGAGGTGTCCTAATTTTATGCGAACTATTCAAGCTCGTCCTATTCGCCTGGAAATTTAGGAATGCTGTTACTTTTTTCCGAGTCTCTACTGTGAACTAGATAGATATATTCATTGATACGTTCAATGTTGCGCTTACGTTGGCATCTTTAGAACTCATGTAGGTATTTAATACTTGATGGTTGAGTAATGATTCCTCTTCATCTATCGATCATCTTGTGTTTCAATATTTACATTGGCTTTGGCACATTAGAAAATTCATATGTAGGAAGAACGAGAGGCAATTCTTTAAGTATCTCGTTGCGAAGCTCTTACTTTAATCATATTTTATTAGTCGTGGTTGTTGAGGCTCTTCAAATAAATATTTTGCCTCTTATAGACATTTTCCAATATTTTGCATTACCTTGAACATATAAAAATTCACCTGATCTCTCTGGAAATCAATAATTATGTATTGATAAATGTAACGGTACGTTATATTGAATGAGACTTCTCTACAACCGCATCACCTAATAATTCAGGCTTTATAGAAATACAGTATTCAATTGGCATTTTATTTTCATAAAGATATTCATTTAACAGGATCCTTAATCCAGTTTCCACATTTCTGTGCTATTTGCGCCTTTTCCTAGACATCTGTTGTTTTTCATTTGTTCCAGTGCAGTGTTTATTCCACATCAGTACCCAATTTCTCGAAAATCTTTCAAATCCTGCATGTATTGTTTTATTTTCTTTTAGAAGTACATAATTACAAGTTAAGAAAAAGTATCAATGTTTTAATTATTTTACCTATGTAATTCACGCATGAGACTATAAAAAGAAAACCCTCTATAATGTTAACACGATAGGTACCTATTTCTTGTATTTGCTCCATTTTCAGACTGAAACAAGATATAGAAACTTCGCGTGCAAACGGAAACCAATAAAATAATAATATTGCCGAGGGAAGTAATTTTATTTTATATTACACACATACCCAATTTATTTTTAGCCACCAAAGACTATCGCGTCGCTATCTCTAAACATTCTGTTTTGGGGATTCAAAACAAAGTAAAAAAAAACACAGACTATAATGGAAATAAATATTTTCCTCGAACACGCAGTTCTTGAAATTTGTTAGCGTTTTGTTGTCGGTGTCTCTATTTGCGTCGCACAGCTTTAATAATTTTGCAGTGTAAACAAATTCACCCCTGCTTTGCATGACGTAGCAGTGATTCCTTGAAAATTAAACGCCACCGTAGCTATCGTATCGAGGTTTTTTTAATTTAAAAGGTTATTCTTATGCATAGAAATACTAATATTTTTATTTAATGTAGGTAATAAAAAACATTTTATATCCGTACTCTTCTTATTCTGTCGTCGTAGTAAAATTAATTTTTCAGTTTAGTACCCAATTAATGTGTTGCGTTTAGGAATTTAAACTTTAGGTGCCATATAAGGCATAAGAAAATTCCAATTTTTGATTGACGATTACATGTCACATTTGATCTCAATTGTGGCTCAGAAATTCTTCTCACAACACTTTCCATTTTTATTAAAACTATTTACTTCTAAAGTTATTTTATTTAATTTTTTTTTTAAATTTACGCAAATTTCAACTTGGTCATATGATGAATTCGGCTCTATGTCATTTGCGCGACAGCCGAGGGCGAAAGTCGCGATACGAAAAGCGCGACGGAACAAAAACGCGACTGGACGAAAGCGCGATGGATAAAAACGCGACTGGACAAAAGCGCGAGAAACAAAAGCGCGAGAGACAAAAGCGCGACGCAAAAAAAAGCGAGGGACAAAAGCGCGACGGAACAAAAACGCGACTGGACAAAAGCGCGATGGACAAAAACGCGATGGACAAAAACGCGACTGGATAAAAGCGCGAGGGACAAAAACTCGAGGGACAAAAATACAAATGGACTTAAAGACAATATCACACTTACTGATAATAATAATCCGGTCAATTTGCAATTTTAATCAGACATTTCCAAACTTATCCATAATAACCTGGTAAGTTTGCAATTTTCATCAGACATTTCCAAACTTACCAATAATAACCCGGCTAATTTACAACTATAATCAGACATTTCCAAACTTACCGATAATAACCCGGTAAGTTTTCAGTTTTAATCAGACATTTTCAAACTTACTCATAATAACCCGGTTACTTTGCCGTTTTATTCAGACATTTCCAAACTTACCGATAATAACCCGCGCGACTAAACTTTGGTCACCCCCTCATCCCTGCCGGATTATTATCGGTGGGTTTGGTAATGTCTGGTTAAAATTGTAAACTAACCCAAACTAACCAGGTTAATATCGGTAATTTTGGTAATGACTGAATAAATTTGTAAACTCCGGGTTATTATGGGTAAGTTTAGAAATGTCTGAATAAAATGGCAAACTAACCGAGTTATTATCGGTAAGTTTGATAATGCCTGATTAAATTTGTAAACTCCGGGTTATTATGGGTAAGTTTGAAACTATCTGATGAAAATTACGAACTAGCCGGGTTATTATGGGTAAGTTTGGAAATGTCCGATTAAAATTGAAAACCAACCGGGTTATTATTCATTTGTATTTTTGTTCCGTCGCGCTGTCGTTTCTCGCGCTTTTATCCGGTCGCGTTTTTGCCCATCGCCTTATATTCCAGTAATTTATTCTGCGTTTTGTTTTTTTCCCGTTGCGAGGGTTGCGCAATAACCTGCGTACAGTGCAATATTGGTGTTTGTGTCCTAGGAACATGATTCCCTGGAAAGATCTTCCCCCCCTTTTTTGTCTATAGTAGGTAGGTAGGTAGGTACCTATTGTTGTTCCTTGATTAGCTATTGCATCAATATGTGGCGTATCCTCTAAAGAAGATTCGAAACCTCGAGAATATTATTTGATATGAAAAGTACCAAATTTCTAAAGCACGAACCAAAACAATATTTTAAGATTTTTCCGAAGGTGAAATCATAAATTTCCCTATTAAAAGCTAAAATTTAGAAAAAGTGACCAACTTTTCTACCTCTAATGTCGGGACCTTTGTCGTTCTTCCCTTTTCACATTTACTTTTAAATATTACTTTTTCTCAAGTGAACGCTTTTAAATTGCCAATTCTGTGTTTGCCGTCCAAGAATATATAAATATGGAAATTAAGCTTGTTGAACAGTTCCCAAAAGGCAATATTTTAATGAGCTTGTAAATAAACCGCTTAATTTAAATTTATTTGTACCTGTGCCATCTACATGAAATTTTACATGTTACACGGGAGTAAACTTTTGGCAAAAATAATGTGTAACGACATTTTAAAATTGTTGATTAAACACGATATAATATATAATTTTCCTTTTCTTTTTTTTTGGTAAATGATAAACTTTATGCACCTCAGACTGGCTAAGTAAGGTATAATAATTTCAAAGAATCAATAACTGAAACTTCAAAAAAATTCTATTTTTGAAATAAACCTAGGTAGGTATTTCAAAATATGAAAATACCCTTTCGCGATATGTAAATATAGCTCATTTTTTGTGCCTATTCTAGGAGAAAAGGTGTTATTCGTTTTTAGAACAACGGAATTGCCCTCGCAAAATATATTTGTTAAGTTGCCAGTATACAAGGCGCATACAGCAGCGACATAGAGTGAATATCAAATAAGAAGTTGTGGGTTTCAGCAGCAGCTGCAAAAGGGCTGTCAATCGCATTTTTACTTGCCCTTAAAGAATATTCAGGAACGTTTCACCTCCTTGTGCGCTCCTATTTGATTTATTTGGAAAACACTTTTTTTGTACTGGAAAACTTATTAAAGTTCGAATTTTTGGATGTCGAAAAATGTCTGTACTTTTATAGTATTTCTATGGGCGTTTTTTTTTTTTTTTTTTTGAATTTTGTGCAAATAATATGAACCGAAACCAAATATTATTTTTACAGGCTGATCTTATTCCATTGACCAATCCTTTGCCATTTAACTTTTCTTTGCCTGAGTTTTAGCCATTTGTGTTAGATTGTATTTGAGACTAGTTCCAATTTCTGGTAAAAAATCACTATAAAGTTGGTAATGTAACATGCCCAACCATGAGCAGGAAGTTAGAAGAGGATCAGAAGGTCGCCTCCTTATACGAGATGCCTCTAGATAAAACAGCAGGCATTTTCAGATCGTTATACCAGATAGGAAAGACTGGAGGAAAGGCCCTCCAATTAAAGCAGAGCAAATCTGGTACATAGATGGCTCCAAGACCAACAAGGGGGTTGGAGCTGGCATCTACGGGGACAGGCCCAAGGTGAAGATTTCCATAAGCCTCGGACAGTAACGCCACGGTGTTTCAGGCGGAAATCGCTACAATAATGCACTGTGCAATACTGATAAGAGAAAAAGAAGTGAAGAGTAAAAACATTGTCATTTACTCGGACAGTCAAGTGTCCCTAAAGGGAATCAGCTCCCAGAAGAACGGCTCCAAACTGGTCAGGGACTGCATACACGCCCTAGAGGAGGTAGGCTTGTCCAAAAAACTTACTGTAACGTAGGTTACTGAATAAGTACTTCCCAGTAGACAACCCCGAATTAGACAATGACAGCATAAGGGTGACCAGAAATAGAGACCAACACTACAGCAACATTCCTAACGAGGCGGTGAGGCACATATGCGCGACCTTACCAGACATTGTATGTGGCATACACAGAGACTCCCTGAAGCTCGGATACTTTCTCAAAATCTGGAAGCCTTCTACCGACAATAGGTGAACTGCTAGACAAAATACTGAACAAGCGGCTGCAGATACACAATTGGACAGGAGGATAAAGACAGATAAACTCACGCGAAGCATGACAAGGGGATCTCCGCAAGGGTCAAGCCTCGGACCGACACTCTGGCTAATGATCATGCAGAGATGGTTCAGATGCATCGATGATGCAAGCGAAAGATGGAGGAGGACCAACCTGGATAGCCTGGGTAACATTAGTAGAATATTAGTAATAGGGTAACTTATTCGAAGAAGGACCGATGCCATAAATGTCTGGGTCTATTCGAGGATTGAGAAGTTTAGGCAATGAGTGGAGAACCACGCATCTTCCCGTAAAAACACCTCACAATAAACAAAAATCTGTAGCATGGTCATGGTGGCTTAGTTGGTAGACCATGCGGAAGCGCGGGTTCAAATTCCGCCCAGAGCCCAAATTTTTCAATCCTTCAAGTTTCCTCAACTCTTCTTTAATCAGAACAAAAACCCAAGCATTAAACTCCTTGAAACGATTTATCAATGGACTCATCAAAGATAGACTTACAGCAGATATATTAAAACTGACAGAAGAGGAACATATGGATAATGGACCAAGAATAAAATTCCAATGGGAAAGAGGTCACTGTCAGACAAACCCACGGAACAGAGAAGCCGACAAACTGGCAAACCTCACTAGGAAGAACTAGTCGCAGAAGACCTGGAGGAATACAGCCAAGTAAGTAGAGCAAGGGCAGGGAATAAACACTGTAAGAACGTTGGGTATGGGAGGATTGACCTCAGGGCCGGAATCCGAACCCACGATTCGATAGCATCGTCAGGTACGTACGAGTTTTTTTTTGCTTGAAGATAGACGATAATATCGTATCGTGGATTCGGAATCCGGACCCAGCTTAGAGGCGACCCAACTGCTCACAGGCCACGGCAATTTCGAGCAATACGTCAAGGCTCCGCCAAACGGAGGGGACCTGCGTATGTGACCCTAACCTGATGAAGGACGCCCAGCATATACGAGAGATCTGCGACCTCGACGAAAGGTTGAGAATGAGGCTAATCTCAGGCTAACCCTTAAATATGACAACAAAATAGTGACAGAACAGACTATAAAAAAATTAACGGGCAGAGGCGGCAGTGAAAGACAGACATGAGAGAGGCAGAAGAGGGCTAAACGACAAATGGAACAAAACAAAGAAACAGTGCCAGAGAGAACTCATAATTGCAGAATGCAATGATAATGGAACATAATTAATGACTATATTATAATGTAGAGAAATAGAAATGATTGTAAATTAAATTATATAAAAATAAGAACAAAAAAGGGTACTTCAATAACGTTAATTTACCCATGGTTGGCGATGGGTTGTAGGGGTTACTCGTTACTGATACAGGGTTCCACTGACAGTGGTTTCTCTATTTAGTGGGTTCGCACACCGATCTAAATATCCGACGCTTAAGCGGAAAGGCAGATGGCAATATGATTTTCTAATGGTATGTAGTGTAGGTGCCAGGCCATGTGGGCCACCTAGGCAATGAGGCGGCTGACGACTTAGCTGAAGGAGGCTCAGCCACCGAAATGATAGGCCCAGATACATTCTGCGGAATCTCAGCATGGCTCTTTAAGAACTGGATAGACAGAGAATTCCAGAGCTGATGGCTGCAAACAGCAGGACAACGACAGGCAAAGCAGTTTATTAAATCGTGCTCGCACAAGATCACATCAGACCGACTAAGCCACAGCCGTGAGGTTGTGAGGATAATGGTAGATCAATTAACAGAACAGGGCATTGCAGACTCGATAAGCACCTGGAAAGAATGGGCCTGGCAGAAGATAGCCTATGCAGGTTCTACCAGGAGGCGAAAGAAACTGCCGTACATGTGTGGTGCCATTGCGAAGCGTTATGCAGGCTCAGGTTCACAAAACTTGGTGAGGGGGAGCCCAAACCGGTAAGCTATATGGATTGGCCATTTTAACGGCTCTGGAGTGTTATCAGAAGGACGAGTTTGGAAAACGCAATCTAAGGTGAGACAGGACAATACATCTGACAAGTTTGCACTGGTAGAGGACACTTCTGCGCCATCTCCGTTCAATTAATCTAATCTAATATGCCCAATGGATATTTAAAAATTTTAAACTATAGTCACTTAATCACCTATGCATTACTTATTAGTTTTTTCATCTATTCACTTTGTTAATAACTATTTATTTTAATCTACTTGTTAATAAGGTGAAGCGACAAAATCCTCTGCGGTAACCTTTAACTTGGCAGGAAAAAACGAAATCAGAAATCAGAGATAATCACTTCTCTGGAAGCCGGAAAGAACACAGAAATTAATTAAACGATAAAGCTTCCGTAAATTAAATTAGCCGAACCCCTGTTGTGCAATAAAATAACTAATTCAATAAGAGAGCCTCTAGGTAATTTAGAATAGCGGACTAGACATGTAGAGTGGCAGTATTTAAGATAAGCGGAGAGTGGGCATATACAAGAGAACGGCTATCTTTGTTTGACCATATAAATCCTGGAATGCTCCGGATTACCTTGAATATTACTGAAGCTGTTTTAATACATTATACAATGCTATTGTTCATTTTTCATTTACGTTATGCCACCGTTAGTTGAAGAGCTTTCATTTTACTAGACCAAGTTGTAATAAAACAGAAATAAAATTTAGAGCAATCAAAATTAAATTATTAATGAGAAGAACAGGATGATGTATCCTAAAAAAAGTAGTAGCTTCTTGTGTGTATACATGCAGGAAAAAATGTATTGATCAAGTGGATGTGCACCATCAATTTTCACCCGATTTTTTGAAAAGTATTACATGAAAAGAATGTAAATTTTCTCCTCTAGGAAAATTTGAATATTTTATCTATAATATAAAATGGAAAGGTGTTACAAAGTCTTATCCATTACTAGTGAGTCTGCTAACCGTCCTTTAAATTGAAGTCTTATCCTTTATCTGGGCATAAAGCTCCAATAAAAAAGTCAATAAATCCTTAACCTAATGGAAGAAAAGCGGGGGGGGCTATGGTATTTTCAAATTGCATTTATTGTGAATAATTATAAGTAATCCCTAAACTTAGAAAAAGTTTATTAAAACTAATAATATCTATCGTTTTTTTTTTTTTTTTTTTTGATCTTTTTAGATGAAATTCATAAGAGAATTTAATTGAGAAAGTAAGTAGTATCAAATAAATGTTCGCATTCAAAGGAAACATAAATTTTTCATTACATCAAAAACTTATCTAATTGATCTGCAAAGTTCTTAGTATATGCTACTTTTAAACCGCAAAACTTGAAAAACTCGAGTTTTGAAGTAGCAACAACTGAAAAACTTATAATTGAAGTTGTGAATTTAGTTTAAGTTTTTTATTATAAAAAACAGAATAGGGGAAAAACACGTTTTTGACAATCGCGAGAATTATTATTTTTCAAATGGTATTAAATCATCATCAGGTAGATTTGGATTTTTGTTTCGGTTTGAGTTCCACATTGCCCGTGGGCGTGCTTTTGGCAAGCTGGGGATTTATTCTTAACCTCTCCAGAAGCTTCCTATACAAGCCTTTGAAGAATGGTGTTTGTGTGCGAGGTTCACCTACGACCTTGAGAGAAACTCTTTGAGACAAGAGCTATATTATTAATGCAAAAAGGATCAACACCATCCTCAGGTTCATGAATTAATTGTATTTTTCCCCTATAACTTGTCATTGTTGATTAGGGAATTCACGAATATTCCTTGTCCATATGTGGTGAAGTCAATACTTATCATAGCATGGCGATTACGGATCAGAGTTCTTCTATCTATCGAAACCTTCCAGCTATTGGCATCAACCCCTTCGCCTTTTCTCAGTTATGGTTTCAAAAGTGATACAGATAATTTATCTATTGCAAGTAAGTAATGGGTTAGCTTACCAAACTTCAATTTTTTTTTTTTTTTCATCAGTCAAAATTCACGAGCTCAATTAAAATTTTATTATTTTCTACCAAATAAGCCCTAATCATCACACCTACATGGTTATCCAATTAAATTAAAAGCTTAGTCAGTAAACTCTGGAATATTGGTTGTAATTTGATATTCCTCAATATTGGCTGCATAATAATAATTAATATCCAATATGGTTTACCTGGTAAAATGCAAAGTTTGTGCAAGGATACAAAATCTGATATTCGCCTTTATGTTACGTGACTTGTCGCTATGGGTAAAGATAACCTATATCACACGTGCAAAGTTTTTTTCAGGGATATAACATCCCTGTTCCTATTTTCTCGAAAAATACAAATACTCAGTTCAGTGAGCTGCGAAGCGAACGATGGAAAGTTAAAGAAAAACTTTTGAAAATGACGTTCATTGATTTGAAAAGTTTAATACTTTGAAGTGAAATAATTATGTGACGGAAATTTCAATTCTTTTATAAGACGTAGGTACGTATAATAAAACAAATTGGTTTGGTTTTATTTGTCGTAGTTTTGAAAGAATATTATATTTTTTTGATTTTCCGCCTTGAAGTACAGAATTCTTCACACAAAAAATGTATGTAACATAGAGATAATAAGGTAACACAGCTTCTCAAGACAGTAATCAACGTTTGCCTCTATTCCGAAAAAAAAATCATAGAAAGCAGGTCAAGGGTATTCTCATATTTGAAAAAGGGGAATATCATAGTTAATAATGATACTAGTTATGTAGGTATGAACACCATAATGAGAGTGTCAGAATGACACCGTCGTAAATTGAAGAATTTAAAAATTACTGCCCAATATTGATAACATTAATATCATACCTCAACAAATTGTGAGTTTTAACTAGCAGAATAATAACAAGCTTCCAAGAGAAACTAAAAGCAAAGTTGGACAAGACATGAAAATTGGCCTAACAAAATGTTGAGCCGATGTTCGAGGAAAACAATTCAACAACCAAATAATGGAGATAGTAGATTAGCGTATATTTTTGAAGAAACTTACATAAAAAATCCGGAATAGATAGAGATATATTATTCGCATTTAAAAAGATTAGGTAAAACTTTACGATAATAAAGCCTCAACTTTCACTAGCCGCAGTCTCGGTTGTAATACTCTTAGCCAAGCAAGAGAGGTGAGGGGTAGCCGAGGGGGCAGCCCAAGCTGCCATAATCAAAAGCTCTTCTCATACATTAAGGGGCAGCTACTTCAGGCTGTTATCATACATAGGCTTTTTAAGCTAGTTCATCATTGAGGGGCAGCTTCTACCAGCTGTTGTCCCATATCCTTACACTTGAAAACAGAGGGGCCTTGTGGGCCTTAACACAACACAGTGTATTCTGCATTGGAAATAAATCGGCTATTACAAAAAGACACGCCTGGCATCCTCTCCATGCCGCATGTTTCTATCTCTGTTAGTTTGCTTAGTATTATAACTAAAGTCTTTCTGTTTTCTAAAGAAGTAATCCTATTAAATCATGAAAATCCGGTTGCAAACGTTTCATCAAAGATAGTTCAGGAATGCAAAATATTTTTCCCTAATAAATCGCTTAGCGAAAGCTTTTCAAGATTTAATTCATTGAATCGGCAATTTCGGATTTGGAAAATTTATTTTGATGACATGGGTAGGTACTTTTAAAGTTTGATTGTTTAATTGCAATCACTGATTCACGTCTCAAAAGTTTTACTATTAGTTGGCAGTCGATTTTTTATCCAGGAAAAAACGCAAATCAAGCAAATAAACCTACAGAATTATTCGGTGAAAAAGCACAAAAAAAAACACTGTTAAAAATGATTCATGATTCGGAATAACTTTTTTAGTAAATTGAAACAAAAAAGTGAGAACTTTGAACGCCCAACATGCAATTTTTTTTTTTTTTTTTGAAATGAAAAATTATTTGTTTTTATGGAATCCAACACAAATACTGTGATTGAATTTCTTTTAAAGGTCCTGAAAAATACGTTTTTAAATACAAAATATTGTAAAAGTACCCGTTTTTCATTAGAATTGAATTCTGTCAGGTAAATATACTTCTGCTCAAACTTTGCTTCGGCATTTATTTGCACAGCAATGATATTTGAGACCCGCGAGAAGATTTTTTTAATTTCCCAACCTCAAGTATTTGCATTGAAAATCAATAAGCGTTGCATAAACCGTTTGCAAAAGGTGTCTCTGTGTAAATCATTTGAGTACGCGTAAATATTTGAGGGAAATATGAAAATTTGAAAGGAGGGAAATCTGTGGAAATGTAATGGGCTGTCCAGACGACCTACAAATTTCAACCCTCCGTTTGCGGCTTTCACGGTTAGGTGTCACGATATACTACATATTAAGTATAGAATATTGATATTTTGGGACTAGTAGTATATTCACTGTAAATGTGTCTGTCAAGGCTTAACCATATTAGTTTTTTGGGAACAAATTTACGGTTCAATAAAAGTATGCTGAATGATAAATTGAATATCATATATAATAAAATTATGTTGAATAAGAAAATAGGTCGCACTTAATTCAAAAAATCTGTGGCACAGTTTAGCTGAAATTTCTTGGAAGGAGCTCGAAAGGAAAACACAACGGCAATATATACGAAAAGGTCGGAAGACATATCTGAAAGGCCTGCATTCCTTTCGCCAAAGGTTAATAACATAGCGGTGGGGTATGGCGACCTTTTTATGACCTGGCGTGATAACGTTTCAGCTTTGTGAGTTGTAGGATCGGCATTATATTATTTAAGGGTTTGTATGAAGCTTATCTCAAACACTGCCACTCTACATGTCTACATGTTGTTAGTTGTTTTATTCTTGACATGGGTTTACTTGTAAATTTAATTTAATTTACGCCTGGCTCAATCGCTCAAATTACATCTACAAGAATTCTACGATTAACAACGTTGCCCTATTTATTGATTTTCTGGATCATTGCACCTACTGCCATATTAAAACTTTACGGATATTATTTTGATATTGCCAATAAAAATCATTATTTTAATAAAAAATTGTGATATATTCGTTTTCCCTACGATCCGTGACCATTTTATTGGCAATGATGAATTATTATCATCGTAAGTGGCAAATTGTTCTTTCTCGTTTCCCGGTCAAGCTTAACGAACATCTTTCTTTTTCTAATGAAATTTATGATTTCGAAATTTTTCTAGTTTCAGGCTCCTTTTCCTTTCTTTTTCTAACACTAGGTGAGTTTTTCGCGACGACAAAGGGAGGGGTTTGTCTGTCCGGTATGCAAATATTCATCACAACCTGACTCTGCAAACTTCCTTCCTGCGGAAATAAACCCAGTGCTAGCGAATACTCAGCTCTGGCATTGATCATTTGTTGCGTAAATCCTAACATTATAATATTGATGGAAAGGATCTCATTTAGATTAAATCTTTTTTGGGCTTGCTTAAAAGTGAAAATAAAAGCTTTATACGTGCCGCAATTCTAACAAATGAACCATAAAAGGATTTTTTTTTAAATCTGGGTTGATACATACTGACGCCCAATTAAATCTGGAGGCTTAGGCGGGAAAACAAAAAACACCAAAGTTTAATTTTCATTTACTTTACTTAAATATATAAACTTTTATCCAGATGAGTGCTTCACGAGTGATTTAACTTATTTATTATATCCCTTTTATCGTTGCTACTTTCCCGGGAATGTTATTAGTAGTAATCCAGGCTGTTTGTGTTCTCGGAACGGGAAAAAAGAATTTTGTCAGTGAGATGGGTTTCAGCGAACGCGCAAACATTTAATTTCACTTTTTTTATGTGTTTTAAGTCAATGAAATTTTCATAATTAATTCCATGAAAAAGAAATTAAATAATTAATTGTTGCATCCGATCATAAATAATCGGTCTTTAGTCTTTTAGTTAGAACAAAGATGGTTCTACATATAACTTCAAACTTCTTATATTCCTTTATCCAAAGATGGCGAATAACACCCATCTTTGGATATAAGCTTCTTGTTCAAACTTGACTCCGAGTTTGATCTAAGATCGATGTTCAAGATGATGTATCTAAGTCTATTGTCGAGGTTTACCTGCCGTCAGGAGTGGAAGTCCTGTACGGACTTGATGGCGGCTTATTCAACCTAAACAGACTGCAATCCAAGACGAAAGTATCGACGACATCGATAATTGAACTTCAATATGCGAATGATAACATCGTGATGCCAATACAGAGGAAGATCTTCAGGAAACTATCAATGTATCAATCAGGCATACAGGAGAATCGATCTAGAGGTCAACTTTAACAAGACGCAGATTCTGCACCAACCCGCCCGAAGCACTAATTCCCAAGCCCTAAATATAACTCTAAATTACCATTCTTTGCAGAAGAACGTAGAACACTACCCATACCTTGGGAGCCATCTGTCAGCGAATGCAACCATTGACGCAGAAACCCAACATCGCTTGGAGTGTGCTAGCACGGCGTTCGGACGACTTCTAGCGAGAGTCTTCAATATTCACTACATCAGCGCTGAGACCAACCTTCGCGTCTACAATGCAATTGCAATACCAATACTTACATATGGCTGGGAAACATAAACCAACTACAGATGACACATAAAGAGCCTAGAAAAATATCTCCAGCGATGCCTAAGACGGATCCTATAGCCCTCATCATTGAGCACCAACTTCGCTGGATAGGTCCCCTCATCCGCATGCCCGAAACACGTCTTCCACGACAGATTCTCTACAGTCAACTGAAGGAAGGAAAACAGAAGGTCAAAAAAAACTTTACAAGGAAGTTTTTGGGGAGAATATGGTAGAGTTCCGCAACGATACCAGCAACTAGGAGACGACGGCAAATGATATAGGCCCTCATGGCGTCCAGTAGTCCACGACGGACCAAAAACTTTTAAAGAACAGCGACGCAAACACGAGACCGGAAAAAAGGAACCGCAGGAAGAAGCGAGAGAACAGGGGAAGGGAAGAGTATGCGGCTCCAGAATTGGATTATGTAGACAGCAGAAAACGCACAATCGACGACAATATGCCAAAGGGCACATTGGAGACACATGTGACGCAACCCACGCAGGGCAGCACAAATGACACAGGGCACGAAATTTGTCGGCTAGGCCGGCTGACTCAAATTGTCAGTTCTTTCTGCATTTTTCCTACTTGACAAATTTGACAAGAAGGCACGTCTACTGCGTCTCAATATGCGGACGTGCAATGCTCGCTAAATGGTACAAAACCGTGGCGTGTGCTGCCTTGCGTTGCAAGTGTCTCAATGTCCGCCTTGCCTAATAAGTAGAATAGAGGGATAATCATACTCGATATCAAGTGATCGCCTTGGATATTTTGATATCTTTCCTCATCACTTATGTTCCGGTTTCCGGGCTTTGAGTGTGGGTATAGTCGATTTCCACATCTCAGATCAATGCAGTTTTCTCTATTCACTTCGTCAAATTTCCAATTAATTTCATCTGATTTCATCAAGTCCCTTATTTTTTTCGTCTTTGGCCATTTCCGGTTGCCATATCTTATCTGATTGCTGCAAATCAGCATCCGTATTCAGACTCTTTTCTACCTGTTTTTCTTCCAGCTCGCAATACGGTGTGATTCACATACAAATAATATATTAATATTCCTGGAAATTTTCAGCCGGAACTAAATTCGTTATAGAGTATTTTTTCTACAACTTCGAGAGAGTGCCTAACCCTTTCATCATCAGGGTTAAACTTTTGTGCCTGTCTTATTAAATTCGAAAGGAATTCGACAGCCAGTTGTTAGATTGTAAGGGATCGTTGTTTCTAAAATAACCTTCGTGTTTCAGTTCTGTAGCTTGCGTGAAACTTCTCAGTGTATTTTAATCCCCAAAAGAGCTGGAACCTTGGAACCTGATTTTTGATTTTTAGTAATAGTAATTTATTATTTTATTGTATTTTGAAAAAAAAAAAATCATTTTAGATTCAATATTATCTTTATCTTAATATATATATCTTTTTGGCTTTTCAATCTGTGCAATTATATTAGCCCAATATAGGCAAACCACTGCATATATTTTTGTTTTCAAGAGCAGGATCAGTAATAGTGGAGAGCCTACACAAAAAAAAAAACGCCAAATTGGGTTACAAGCATGAAATTTGGCATAGTTGTCAGGAAGCTCATTTTAAGAGATCTGACCCGACTAGCCAGGCTCTACGACCCTTAAGACTCCCAATCTCGCATTTTTTTTCAAAATGGCGGACGGGAATTTCCTCAATTTCAAAATTAATTCACTTGCGCATGATTATACATTTTATTATATAATTTGAGATCAAGGAATTCAAAAAAAATATTTTCAAAACGATATGACCTTCAGTAACCTTGAAAATTACAGTTTAATTCGATTTTAAAATAATTTCAATATAACATGTTTGAAACCGCCAATAGAGGGGGGTTAAAAATCGAAAATGATTGCTTAGCATAACAAAATTAGAATGTCTTATCAAAGACAAAAAGTTTCTTCTATAATAGATCAGCGCTGGCTGAAGCAGTAGTACTAAGGTACATGAAGTCATGGCATTACTTTGATTTTCACAGAAATGTTTCAAAGTATCATATGAAGGTATCTTTTTTTTTTGAGAAAAATAAGGTATTGCCATGGTTCTGTGGCACCATGTCACTACCTCACCAGACGCTGCTTTAACAGATAGGTACTGCAAACTATAAGGATCGTTGGTTTTGACATTCGCCATCGTGTTAGTACAAGGTAGACCTGCTTTCTGATACGAACGTCTGTTGGTTTCACTTTGACTTTCACATCCGCACTTCTCTAGTCTTTTAGAGCTCACCAAATTTCTGCTAGCTGGCTCCCAGCGGTTGTTGGTTGAATTCCAACCCCATCCTGCAGGAGATGGAATAGGTTCACTGGGTGACAGCGATCGACCCCGACCCCATACTTGATCGGCTCGATACGCAGCTCTTCTGTAGTCTTCCCTTAAACTGTCTTGTGACGGTGAACACATGGCTAATGGTCGTTCTTCACTACGAAACTGCACCTTTCTCAATTTATTAACTTTTTCAAGTTTGCTTTTTGCATCATATACTGGTATAGTGAATTTCTCTAAAATTTTGAATATTTTTTGTGCTATATCTGTGCTACTATCCATTAGTGATAAATGATGTATGGGCAGGGTTGCCTCTGGATAATCTTTCCATGTGCTTTCCATTCTCTGTTTTTTCTTTTGAATGCAAAAAAGGAAGTAGTTTCGCACCCCCTAAAAGCATAAAAGCCACGCAATGCTAAAGATTTTTCAGGTCCCAATAAATGATTTGCAATGTTATGAGCTGCAATATATCTTTGTGATTTGTTAACCCCATATACAAGCTACCATAATTCCTCAAGGGTCAAGGACTTAACATGTAGAAACATTCTTCCATCTGCTTCCTCCATGTCGGTACAAGATAGTCCATCCAGACTGGTTTTGACATTATGTTAAAAATTTGGTCCAAAATGGAGCTAAATCCGTTTCAGTATACGATTCTCGGACACAGCTGCAATAATAGGAATATAATTTTTTTATATATTGAACTCCTCAGGCCTTGAGGAATTATGGTATCTATATGGGGTTAGCAAATCACAAAGATATATTGCAGCTCATAACGTTGCAAATCATTTGGGAAAAATCGTAAGCACTGCGTCGCTTTTACGGGGTGCGACATTACTTCCTTTTTTGCATTGAAAGGAAAAAACAGCATGGAAAGCATAGGGAGATTATCTGAAGGCAACCCTGGCTTTCCATTGTTTATCTTTAATATATAGTACCACATATACCACAAAATATATTCAAATTTTAACGTTATTATTACACTATATGATGCAAGAAGCAAACTTGAAAAAATTAATGAATTGAGAAAGGTGCAGTTTTGTAGGATAGAACGATCATTAATCTGAAAGGATGGGGTTGGAATTTAACAAACAACCGCTGGGAGCCAGCTACCACAAATTTGGCGAGCTTTAAGAGGATTAGAGAAGTGTGGCTGTAAAGGTCAAGGTGAAACTAACCTAACAGATGTTCGTATAGGAAAGCTATATAGTACGGCCGCATATACTAACTGCAAGGGCGAATGTCAAAACCCGAAAAATAGGTTTTACAACCTAACCTTCATACGATACTTTGGAACATTTCTATGAAAAATAAGGTAATGACATTGCTTCATGTACCTTACCACTACCGCACCAGCCACCACTGATCTGTTGAAAAAGTTAATAAATTGAGAAAGGTGCAGTTTCGTAGTGGAGAACGACTAATATGCATGTGTCCACCTTCACAATACAGTCTAATGGAAGACTACAGAAGAGCTGCGTATCAATCCGGTCAAATATGGGGTCGATCGCTGTCACCCGGTGAATCTGTTCCACCACCTGGAGGATGGGGTTTGAATTTAACCAACAACCGCTGGGAGCCAGCTAGCACAAATTTGGTGAGCTCTTAGAGTACTAGAGAAGTGTGGATGTAAAAGTCAAAGTGAGACCAACAGATGTTCGTGTCAGAAAGCAGGTCTACCTTGTACATCCGCATGTACTAACTGCAATGGCGAATGTCAAAACCAACGATCCATATAGTTTGCAGTATCTGTTGAAGCGGCTGGTGAGGTGTGCCACGGTGCCACGGAGCCATGGCAATACCTTATTTTTCTGAAAAAAAAAAAAGATTTTGTATCCTTCATGATAAAATAAGATAATGACATGGCTTCATGTACCTTAGTACTACCGCATCAGCCAGCGTTGATCTATTATAAAAAAAAACTTTTCGTCTTTGATAAGATGTTTTAATTTTTATGTTATGCTAAGCAATCATTTTTGATTTTTAACCCCCTTTTATTGGCGGTTTCAAACATGTTATATTAAAATTATTTTAAAATCGAATTAAACTGTAATTTTCAAGGTTACTGAAGGTCATATCGTTTTGAAAATATTTTTTTTTTGTATTCCTTGACCTCAAATTATATAATAAAATGTATAATCATGCCCAAGTGAATTAATTTTGAAATTGAGAAAATTCCCGTCCGCCATTTTGAAAACAAAATGCGAGATTGGGAGTCTTGAGGGTCGTAGAGCCTGGCTAGTCGGGTCAGATCTCTTAAAATGAGCTTCCTGACAATTATGCCAAATTTGATGCTTGTAACCCAATTTGGCGTTTTCTTCCAAAATTTCGTAAGAGGGAACTCCACTATAAGAGGGCTGAAGCTGCTAGAGGTTTTTTCATTATGAAATTTCAACTTCACACTGCTTGTCAAGCAAAGCTTTGTTTTACTAATGATAGGGAGCTTTTATGGAGATTGTGGTTCTGATAGACCTGCCAAAATAGACACAGCTGACTGACAGTTGACGCTAGTGGATCCAAGATCGAATTATGACCCTACAATAAACTTTGCAATGAGAATATCTGAAACCTTGCCACATGACTGAGAACAGTTCTGATAATAATAATTGCAATAAATTCATCTATGGCCCAATATTCTTGATGATCCAAAGACGGTCAAAAATCATAATTGAAGGTTCATTACAATACGGTGCATGCTCACAATGCTGAAATTTTCGTACAAAATCCATAACTAGGTTTTAGAAATGCTCTCCATTTCATTAGCCTTACAAGGCAAATTCTATTTTAGGTTCAGTGGAGTAAAAAATATGATGCAAATGATGTACTCTACATAAATATTCATATAGTTTAACAAAAACTATAATTCATTATTAAAAATAATTCAATACAAGTAAAATTAGAAATTTGGTATTTAAGTACCTCATAAATGTGACGGCATAAATTTACAAACGAATTGGAACTGCAAACTGGTGCGAAAACATTGCATGAAGTAAAACAAATTACCAAAATGGCATTCAAAAGATTAACATTATAATTTATATGCTAATATCGGCTATTTTAACGACAGTTTGAAAATATTGCCTATTAGCAAAGTTTTAATCAAAAGTTCTGTATGTTATTAAAGTCCCACTGATTAGATTTTTTCAATATCAAATATTGTTCCGTGAAAAATCACCCATTCGTTGGGCATCCAAATGAATTATGTTAAAAGTTTGAAATTAATTGGGAAAAATTCGAAAAGGAAGCAGAATAAAATTGCTAAAAGAAATTGTCGATTCACGACATTAGCTCTGGGACAAATTTGTTCTCCAAACAACGATTAAATATACTTTTTCGTTGGAAATGGCTACCTACTTCATTTTCAACAAGGCACAATCACAAAATTAATTATTTTCTTAGGTATATGTCAAAAGATTTCAACTTTGTCATTATCTAGCAAATGACAATGGAAAATTATTTTTATTTCTCAAAACAGAACCCTAGAAATGCTTTTACGACGTACAGCAGTAAATAATTATTAGAAAGTTTCAACTTGAAAATAAGCTTTCTGGCTTAAACATAATTAGCAAAACAAGAAGGGTATATATAAATGTAGTTGTCTCTCTACCAGATTGTTGTACAGATTTATTGTTCATGTGGATCAATGTGCACCGACTTTTCCTTTACAAACTTAAATAATGGCATTGTGTGCCGAACATTTGCATTGCCATTCTAAAGAACTTGTTTGATAATGCTGCAGCTAAAAATGTCAAAATTACATACTGTAGGTAATTATTATTTTTCTACTTTCAAATAAAATTTCAAAACCTTGCACATCCGAAAAAACATTCGGCAGACTTAAGTGTTTTTATATTTGTGCTAGGACAGCACTTAACGTTTAGCTTTGGCTCGCAGACAAATCTCGGCTCCAAGTCTATAAACTATTTTAAGAATTTTGGAAGAGGCTGAAGCTGTCAAGTGACTGTTTCTTTAGGTTTATAATTTTTAACGAACCCGAGAAAATTATTCGGAAATTAAACTTTGTTTTTATGAAGGCAATTTAGAATTGAATTTAGGATAATTTTGTGAATTGCAGATTATTTTTCTCGAAGCCAGGCAAGGTTAGGTTAGGTTAGGTTTGGGAAAATATGGCAAACTGCCGCATGGATGCCAGCAACTGGGAGACGATGGCAAATGAGAGGCCCTTGTATGGCATTCAGTAGTTCACGACGGACCACAAACTTTTGAAGAACAGTAGTGACGCAGACACGAGACTGGAAAGAGAGACCGCAGGAAGGAGCGAGAGAACAGAGGAAGAGACGATGCTGCCAGGGTGTGCTAAGACTGTAGAAGAGAATGCGGCCCAAGAATTACTTTATATAGCCATCAATCGACGACAATAAGAATAGGGTAATCATACTCGGTATCGAGTGATCGCCTATGATGATAATGTTCTTATGGAATAAGACAAAAAAATTCAATGGAACAAAAGTATTGAAACTTTTAATATCCTCAAATAGTAAATATTTGTAATTGCTTCCACTAAGATATTCCGCTCTTATACTTTCTATTAAAAGTCCAAGAAGTGTTTGCAATTTCTTCATTCGCCTAAGCAATATCCCTTTATTGTAGAACAATAAAAAAAATACATTCGAAGAACCGCGACTTGGAGATTATATTATAAGTTATATTTTAATTGAAATTAAAATTAAAATATTCAGATGCACAAGAAAAAAAAACTCTTTAAAAAGTTGTCCCATTGTGTGTCGCAGCCAGAACAGAAAATGTATTTTTCTAGAACGTAAACTCAGGAAGAATAACATCATAATTTTTGGATTACTAGCTGATGAAACCGATCTTGCTAACAAAACATTGTCCAGCATTAATGAACTGGTTGGTACAAGTTTTTCGTTGGCTGATATAAACAATATTTACCAAATTGGAAAAGGTCCACAAAAACCGATAGTTGTCGAATTCGTATCGTTTCTGAAGAAGCTAGAAACCTTCAAAAATCTGGATAAATTGAAAGCCCTCAGAGAGAAAAAGATCTCAATCTCTAATGATTACTGCGAGGAAGACAGAAGACAACAACAAATTCTTCGAAAGCACCTTAAAGCTGCTCGCGAAAATAACGTACCTGCAAAAATCAAGGGGTTCAAACTGGAAATAGAAAATAATCTCTATACAGCCAGTGAGTTAGAGAACTCAGGTGAAGACTACGACACGTTAGAAGAAAGTGATTGTGAATCTTCAGCTACGGAGAAAGAAACTGAGAAAACAGTAAAGCAGCCTAAAGTAGGGGGGACCAAAACAAAGGGGAGGGGAAATCATAAGAAAGTATTGGAGAATCGGTCAACTTCGAATGGGAACAGTAGTAAGAGGAAGACAGAAACCCCAAGCCCTGAGCAAAAAAATTTTCCAGCACGACGCCTTAGGAAAAAACTGAAAAAAAATTGAACTGTTTTTCTTTTAAATTGATATTCTTATGTACAACCTCCTATAGCATAGTCATGGATTACTTCATACGCGATTTCGATGGAATTAATGTTAAAAATAATGTAGTATTAAATGTCAAAGATTATGAATTTATATTAAAGGAAAGTAAATTTTGTTCCGATTTTAGAATATTAGGATTAAATATTAGTAGTTTAGCAAAGCATTTCAATGAACTCAATGTGTTCCTACAACAGTTCAAAAACAAATTTGAAGTTATAGTTCTGAGTGAAACCTGGAAAATTCCAGACACATCCATATTCAATATTGATGGATTTAACTTAATTTACAACCTAAGTCCTTTCAACCAAAATGATGGGATTCTCGTATATATCAAAGATAGTTTGTCATTTTCTTCCAAGCTGGAAGCAATAGGAGAGTTTTCTTGTATAAAGGTAGAAACAGAGGTTAAGAACAAATCAATTGAAATTTTGTGTATATATAGGTCTCCTTCTACGTGCCCAAAAATGTTTTGCGAAAATTTAGAATTTTTTTTAAACAATAATGTAAATGAAAAATTCGACTTCTCGTTAGTGGTTGGAGATCTGAATATAGACATACTTAAAAAATATGAACTACCTGCAACTTCCATATTGTATTTAGAAACGATGAGTGAATTTGGTTATGTGCCCATGATTAGTACACCCACTAGAGAGAATAACGGATCAGGGACTTGTATCGATCATATCTTCCTGAAAAGCAACTACAGCAATCATCCATTTCTACCAACAGTAATAAAAAACAATATTACTGATCACTACACCATTATCCTAGACTTAAATTTAAATATATGTAATACTTCTAGAAGCGAAGATTCACCTCGAACAGCGAAAAGATTTAATAATAATATGTTCAAATCTAAAGTGCAATCTATAAATTGGGACGAGTTCTATAGAGTAAATAACCCTAATGATTTAGCCAACACATTTCTAGATAAATTAAACTGTGCAATAATAGAATCCACGATAGAGCAATCAATAAAAAAACCTATACAAGGAAGAAAGCCTTGGATCACAGCAGGTATTATTAAATCTATGCAAACACGAGATAAATTATATCAACAACTTTTAAATAATCCTGAAAGAAGAGAAATTAAAAAAAAGTATTTATCTTATAGAAACAACTTAACAAAACTTATCAAAAAAACGAAAAACTTTTACTACAAACAAAAAATTTATTCTGTAAAACTTGATACAAAAAACCTCTGGTCAGTGATAAATGATTTCACTACTAGATCCAAAAAAAGTAATAACAATATTCCGTACATATTTAACAATCAGAATGAAAAAATTACTGACGATAAGGAAAAAGCTGACCTTTTTAAAGACTTTTACAGCAGCATAGGTGAGGTACTCGCTAATAAAATAACTGTAGATAACGAAAATAGCACCTCTCCAAGACTGGATAGCAACTTCTTTTTATTCCCAATAGATACCACTGAAACAAAAAAACATATTAATCAATTAAAATTAAAAAAAGCACCAGGTAACGATAATATAAGAGCCGAACTTGTGAAAGACATACAACACGAAATTGCTGCGCCATTAACACATATATACAACAACATTTTTTCAACTGGTGTTTATCCAGAAAAATTTAAAGAAGCGATTGTTACTCCAGTTTTTAAGAAAGGAAATGCCCATACCATTGAGAACTATCGACCAATATCACTCATATCTGTATTCAGTAAAATCTTTGAAAAAATCTTGAAGTATCGTTTGGAATCTTACCTGAAAAAAAATCAAATTATATCAAAAAATCAGTACGGTTTCCGGGAGGGACAATCCACAAGTGATGCTATCTCTAGACTTACCGAAAAAATATACAACGCAGTGGATAACAAAAAAGCATCCTTGTGCATTTTCCTAGACCTAGAAAAAGCTTTCGATACAGTATCTCATACAAATCTTTTAAGAGAATTAGAAAGAATAGGCTTCAGGGGGCTAAGTCAGACTTTGCTAAAAAGTTACCTAGACGATAGAAAAATGTTTGTAAAAATCGGATCTAGTTTGAGTGATTCTGGTACAGCAGGATATGGAATCCCACAAGGGACAGTATTAGGGCCCATACTCTTTATTATATACATGAACAGTATACTTACCTCTAATGTTTCTGGAAGTATAGTTAGTTTTGCAGACGACACTGCAATCTTTTATGAAGCCAACAATTGGGACGAACTTAAAAACATCTGCGAAGAAGACCTGAAAAAAATAAAAAAGTTATTTGATAACAAAAAACTTACAATTAATTATAATAAAACCTTTTACCTACCGTTCGCATCCTATAAGTCACATCTTCCTGCTTTTACTGAACTAACCATTCCAAATGATGTAAAAAAACTCTCTATTAAGTCGGCAACCTTTATTAAGTATTTAGGAATATTTATAGATAGTAACCTCCGATGGGAGAACCAAACCCAAAGCGTCCATAAAAAACTGCGATGTGTACTATACAAACTCAAGCAGCTTAAAGGAATTCTAAAACTCAAAGAACTAATTATTATTTACAAAGCCCTCGCTGAATCTATCTTACGGTATGGCATAATAATTTGGGGGGCAGCTGCTAAAACAATAATTGCACCTCTCCAGCGGATACAAAGTCGCATAATAAAAATATTGTTTAATAAACCTTTAATCTACTCAACCGAATCTCTTTTCGCAGAGACTGAACTACTTGATGTTAGACAACTGTATGCACATACAGTTTTGGTAAATATATTTAGGAATAAATCCGAACTCGAACACATCAATCACAAATACGAAACCCGTACAAAGCAAAATGCTAAAACTACCAGAGTTAATAAAACCGTAGGTCAGAGATTTTTTAGCTATATAGGGCCTCGGCTATACAACTCACTCCCAAGCAACATAAAGAATAAAAGCAATACAAACACGCTTAAGGAATCTTTGACTTGTTGGCTGCGTACCAATAGGTGTCACGTACATCAAATTATCAATCATGCCTACTGATAAATGACGAACACCACAGTAGCTTGATTTTCAATATTGATCTCCTTTTTTTCTTTCCTTTTTTATCTGTTCTTGTCTCTAGCTGGGTTTATTCACTCATTCGCTTGAAAGCATTATTCAATTCCTTATTATATAGCTATTTTTAAAGGTACTATATCATACTATATAGGTAGGTACCTTAATCCTAATTTTACTTATACTTAGGTACCCAATTATAATTAGTTTATTAAGACTAGAATAAATTTAGATATGTAAGCAAATATACAATAATATATAGAAAAATGTACTAACAGTTAAGGCGCGTACAAGTTTCAAGAAAACTTAAGCGTCATATTTCCTATACATTGCTTAATTAACAAGTGTAATATGTTTTGATTAATAAACTTACTTACATTTGAGCCAGTCATATGGAAGAATAGTTCAACAATTATTTATCTGTGAGCCCGCCTTTAGATAGTTTTTGCACGGGGAAACTTTAATCAGTTTAATCTTCGAAGTAGGTTCACGTCTACCCTTATCCTGTAAGCAAGAAAAACTTTATTAAAAACTGCTTCCCAGTTTCCTGATACGCTTCACATGAAATTCGCATCTCCTTAGTCTGATGGGATTCTGTGAATGATGGCTGTTTAGATCAAAATAAATGAGATAAGAAAATATTCTTTGTGGAGAGATATAATTCTTTCAACATTTGTTCAGTTGAAGATTTACGAAAAGCACAAAAATATAAAACATAGGTTTATAGGTCGCATGCATTTATTTATTGTCTCATAATGTCTCATAATACATAATATTGTCTACCGCGTATTTGTTATTTTTATATTATTTTTTATTTTTTGTTTTCGTGTTCATTACTATTGTCAAAACAGCATTTGTTTTAGTTGGGGAGTTTAAATTTGTAATGTAGGTACACTTAAAGAGAAATAGTTCAAAACCTAATTAGGTATTTTTGATTATATTTTATTATAGGACTTGTTACAAGTCATTGTATTATGTACTGCTTAAAGTTTAACACTAAATACTTATTTTAAAAAAAAAATCTATAACATTTTTATTATGGCCAAAAGTAAATTAAGTTGATGTGATTTAATTACTTACTGTTTTCGGGCGGTAACAAGCAGCAGCCATTATAAGCATACATTTCAGATATCTTCAAGACCAGACTGTTTCTGGTTTTTCTTCCATACGTTATGAAATTCCTTCGGAGATGCTTTTGCGGGCTTATATTTGCTCTTGATAAATTCCCTCTATGAAATGTCCTGCTTTACTGGAAATATTACATTTTGATAGCGTTATTTCGATAAACTCTCTCTACCGCATATTAGTCAATATTTGTCAGATGACCATTTACGGTAATATTTCGATTTTCGCATTACCAATCCGACGATTTCATTTTACCCTTTTGAATGTTCTGATACCACACAAATATTTTCAGGTATTGAAATATTTCTTTTCAAACCGCCTTATACTACTGGATCAAGATAGTGGATGAATACATTTCAGGCATTTAATTCAAAGTGGCTGCAACGCAATTTACCTTTGCCTAAACTCTTAAAGCTGTTTCGAACTCTGGTGCAAAATATCCAGTGATACTCATTTACATACATTTATATTTTATCAGGATTTTCCTATGTAGAGTCCAGCAGCGATGTAACAGCCAATATAGTAAACTTTCATTTTATCAATACTGGTTTTATTAAGCGCATAAACTTTCACTTGCACAAAATCGAAACTACATTTGGCCAAAACCCATTCCCAGGAGATATTGAATATAGTATCGAAGTGTGACTACAAAACACAATGCCGCATCAATATTTAGAATAGAGAAAAGGATGCATTTATTTCTCAATTCTTTACTTTTTGAATGGGTCTTTGTACCCCAGAGCCTTTTTGAATTCTTAATATTTCACTGGCAAAAGTCTTCAACAAAAAGGTAACTTTTATTATGTGTCTTCACAAGTACAGAATAAATGCTTTAAGGTTTTTTTTTTCGTTTTGCATTGACAACTGTGTACTTTTTTGTTAGACTGGACAATGCACTGGATTTGCTATCGTACCTGGTAGTTGTTGATATACAAATTATTTTTCCATTGTCAATAAATAATTGGTACACGTTCTTTATTAGAAATTTCATTTGAACTAAAAAAGCTAACCAATTGAAGGTACATAATTTTTTTTTTTACCACTAACTTGAGAATAGTCATTATTCAATCTATTTTTCTAGGAAAAAATTGAATTTCTCTCCCTAGGTTGACAATGAAAATATTTTAAAAAAAAACCTAGGTCAATAATGAAATTGAGGGTATTGTCATGATGTACCAGGTTTCTATTGGTTAAATTTCAAACTGTCAATTAAAAAAAAAAAAAAAAAAAAAACAGGTTTCTGTATGCACATCCTAGGAAATTACCATAAGCTGTTGATTGAGAGGGCAGCACTTTCGACAAGCAAAAAAAATCGAGCACAGATTTCAAACCTTTTTTTTATTTTTTATTAGCAGTAGTAAAAAAAATTATAAACCTCGGCGCTTCGCGCCTCGGCTTATAAACGCGATCGGTATATAATGATCAACTTCTCTACCTAGGTATATAATGTAGTATTTAGCTTAACAAATTGAATATAAACCTTCTAAGTGCCGGTTTATTCACCATCTGATAAACTGTCTGGTCTGGTATGCAATTTGACGGTTAAAACGCAATATGTAATCCCATTGGTTGGCCAGTTATCCGCCGACCAATAAAATTATAGAACGGTAAATTTATCTTGCAGATAGTTACCAGCAAGCAATCTGAAGGTGAATAAACCTGGCCTAAATAGGATAAAAAAGCTAATTCGTAAGGAACACTTTTCTTCCATTAATATTTTTTTGGGATCCCAATGCCAGCTGGTATTTGTTTTAAAAAAAGTAAGCATTTTTTAAACTAAAGGCAGAATAGCAGAGAAAAAAGTAAACTCTATTTAAATAATTTTTCAATCAATCTAGATTGCTCATCAGTTTTCGAAGCCCGCTCAACAAAAAAATCTGAAAAATTGCCGAAGGAAGAAATTGATAAACGGGAGACTCTCACCGCCACCATGAATTTAAACAAGACTGGTGGTGACAAATTGATATATCAAACCGGAAGATTTTTGCAACATTAAAATTATTTATGTCTTGAAAGACAACGTGTATTACCTGAATACTTCTTTTCGAATTGAAATACATACAAAAAAATTAATAAAAACATTAATATCATATACGTTGGTATAATATATTGGGGTTTTAAAAAATAAATTTTCAAAAAATCAAAGTGCTTTACTGAAAATCATTTCAGATAAACCTAGAAGTGAGTTAATATAAAACAAATTTAGAAATATTTTGCTTTGCCGGCTTGCCTTTAAACGAAATTTTTATCAAACTCAATAGATTTATCTTCTAAAGTTTATTTTAAAGAATAAGATTTTCCTCTGAACATTTTCCGAACAAATTTCCTGAAAATCAATGTTAAACTAGTATTTACATGTCAGATATCTGTGGGTGAACTGCTCTTGCAAGAAATATATGCAGAATGGTAAAATGCATTGCTTTGACAAGTTGCTATTTCGGAGTGATTAAACTTTGAAAGCTCAGGTTCGCCTAATGCTTTATACAATAACTTTCCGGATTTCTACAGCACGTTGACAGAAATTATATACGCGGCTGCTACATATAAATTCCTATGACTCGACTGGCTTTGTGTTATTTATTTTGTTATTTATGTTCTTACTTGCCTCGATGGTTCGGCTTTTGTGGTATATCGATTTTTCCGTAAACTCCTTACACAAATGGGCCGACAAAATCTATGATCTGAGTCCTAACGAATAAATTTCACTTCTGATTTGAAATATGATTTTCTTAATTATTTTCTTTCACCCTTTCTTGTTTTCGTATTGTCATGGAAACAATGAACTGTAAATGGTTTTGATTCAGTTTTTTCTGGTTTAATTAAATAATTTATAATCAATTATTAATGTGCTCCTTCTGGAATGATTTGATTTTATTAGGTAAGATATTGCTACGAAATCGTTAACGCCAGAAAAAACGGCGTCCGCCAGGCTGTCAAGAATCGATGGCTGAAATACTAGAATCTAGCGAATTATTCTACTTTAATCTGGAAAATTAGATTATCGTGTGTATTCTAGATTTCACAGGAATAGATTTAGGGATAAATAAGAAGGCCGGCATTGGTTTGTAAGTTAAGTTTCAGTTCGATTGTGATACGATTTAAATAGTGATTGTAAAGAGTTTAATTGTTGAGTTTGTTAATAAAGTAATTAGTGTCACAGTGTTTTGTTAAGTGGAATAAATTATTGCTGTGTTAATTGGACTTTGATTTTTGGAATAAACGAAACGAACAACGAACCCAAGATTTCTGTCCGGCGATCCAAAGCCGCGACAATATGTTGGATTAATTTTTTTTTTTTTAAATGTCGACTTGGTTGTGGAGAGTATGATGTCCGCTATACAAGTTACAGGTCCAGGGTGCGAGCTTGCGGGCATACCTATTAATTATTTCCTGACTGAAACACTAGCCGATGTATCCGTTTCAAAATATATTACAATGAAAGAAGAGGTTGGCGAATAGTTTTTGGTCGGCCTCTCTTCTTGTTCTTGATGTTTTGCCAACAGGGTGAGACTCTCCCAAAGGAATACATATTTTGCTAACTAGCCAAGATTTGTTTCGTGAAGAGATGTTTCTCCATTGAAGTAGCCACATATTTGAATATTTTGTGTATCTACTATTTAGCTAGTTTATAAAGGGTTGGAGATTCTCCTTATAAGAACATCTCTGTAGCGTTTTTGTTGACCTCCTTGATTTCTTCTCCCCTCTTTCAGTTGACCTCTTTCGGCCATGCGGACAGAGTGACCTGTCCAGCGAATTTGCTGCTTAATGATGAGGGCTTTCATGTTAGTTGTTTTGGCCCCTTCTGAAACACTACTGTTTGTTCATCGCTCTTGCCATTCAATCCGTAAGATCCTTCTCAGGCTTCGCTAGGCTTTTCTGTAAGTGGTCCATATTTCGCAGCCATATGTAAATGATGGTATTACAAATGCATTGTAGACGCGAAGTATGGTCTCAGCACTAATGCCGTGATTGTTGAAGACTCTCTCTAGAAGTCGCCAGCACACTTCAAGCGATGCTGGATTTCAGCTTCAATGGTTGCATTTGCTGACAGACGGCTCCCACGGTATGCGTAGTGTTCTACGTTCTGGAAAGAATGGTCATTTGGGGCTTGGCGAATAGTGCCTGGTGCGGGTTGATGCAGAATCTGCGTCTTGTGAATGTTGACCTCTAGGCCGATTCTCTTGTATGCCTGGTTAAACGACGACCTTGTCGATACTCTCGTCTTGGCTGGACTTTTGCGGACAATCAATATTTGCCAATATCTTCCAAAGAGCTTCTCTGTTGATTGAATCAAATGCTCCCACTAAATCTATGAAGGCCATGAAAACTATAAAAACACTGGTATTTTTTTTCTTATTATTTATCACTTTTTAGACCTTTCATGTGTGTCTAATAAACAAAATGAAACTAGACAAAAATCGGAAAGACTTTCATGTTCAACTAAAGCAGAGGCTCAAAGTGGGTGTGCGCCAAAAAAAAACTTCATCTCAAAAAAAAAAGAAAAAAAATCTAAGAATAACAGTGAGAGCCGCATCCCTCTGTGACAAAAAATATCGAAGATACGGCTCCATGAAAATACCGCGTCTCACCCTATGACGTCACGATCGCTCAAACGCCGCACGAAATAGTGAAGTGCATTGAATTTACATGTGTTTTTCCTTTGCCACCTGCAATAATCCAAACAAAAACTACTGTCGCGTGCCGGGAACAATCAAATGAAAAATGCGGACTGCGGCAGGACGGAGCTCTCGTGACGTCACACATACTTTAAGGCGGTATATCTCAGCGATCGTAGTCGTAGAATAACGAGGTTTGAGCAGTTATTCTTAGATTTTTTTACACTAAAACTTTAATTTTTTGGGAAAAAGTATTTTGTAAAATATGTCGATGAAAATTTATTCAATATTCATGAAACTGATTTTCCTATTCAGGTAAGTATATCGCTTTTTCGAGTTCACATTCAACGGGACCAAACACTTGCACATAATATCTTCCTCCTGATGTATTTCGGGTAGTTCATCTATCTTGTCAACGTAATCTTATGAATGTAAAGTAAGTGTCTACACCTGTGAGAGAAATATTACTCTTTGTTACCCCAAGTAATTTAGCCCCGTTTACAAGTGACAAGTGAAATGTCTGGGAAAAGCGACGTTAAACTATTGCAGCATTGCCGGTTCATAAAATATTGTGATAAATAGGTAGAGCAGAGATCATACCCATTTGCTTACAAAATACGATGCAGGATTTATCCCCGAATCTAATCACCACTTGAGTTATGAGTCAATTTAATTGGAATATAATATTAATGCCCCCAGTTGGCTTGGGTTTTAATTAGAGTCATTTAATTTAGGGCCAAATTATTAGAATACACTGCTTCTGCTAATAACGGGTAGTTATTTGATCCTTTTAAATTATTATTAATTCCAGGCTGCTTTGCATAACGACCATGGTAATTTTATTGGACAAAGAAGGTGGGAATATTGCTATTTGCATTTCTTAATGGCACTTTCTCGGTCTAGATTTAAGCTGCTCATTCCGCCGACATAAAGTTATTCACTCAATGGGGTGCTTTTCAACCTTGATCCTATTGTCAATAGCATAATTAAAAACACACCTATGTACGTGCTAGAATTTTTCTCGAAATTGTAACTTCCAATGAGTTAATGGCGCTGTAAAAAGTAATTTTCCTGAAAACCTAAAATTTTATGTTCACGTGTTTTCCCTTCGATATTTTGCCACTGAAATGAGCTTTTCTACCCAGTTGCGATTAAATCAAGAGATGTTATATTAGAAAAGCATTTGTCTTTCCACCGATTATTCCTTTCACCTTGATGAATTTTTGAGAAATTGGCCGTTGCACCTGTTAGGTAAATAAGTTTAGGGACACATTTTATCATTTCCAGATTACCATTATTAAAACGCCAATCCTGCATTGATATTTATAAATGTATTGAACATTTGAAACTCTCGCAGCATTGAACTATCTATGAAATTAAAAATTTTGAAAGATTAGTTTACTTTTCATACCGGGAGCTTTAGCTGCTAGCATATTATACTTGTCCTGTAATCTCATTCTTATTGGTAATTTTTTATTTTTTTTTAAATGATCTCAGTGGAGCGCTATGAAAAGCGAGAAATCCTTTTCCGACTTTTTTCTTTTGAATCAGGGTTGTTTTTCTTATAAATAACAAATGCAACGCGTACTCATGCTGATTGGCTTCGTCTGGTCGGATGTTAAGTTAGTTGAATAATGAATAGAAAATAAAGAATTCAGCTTCCTTCCCTTCCTGAATCTTTAATATTCTTCTAATGAACTCACCTTGTTTATGATAAGATTTTCCAGATGTTACAACACACAAATAGTGCAATGATAATTTGCTCGGGGGCTTCTTGAAATGATAATTTCAGGTTCTAGCATAAATTATTTTTATGGTGAAAAAGGTTGGTGAATAATAAATTCTTGTGATATGGTCGCCATTTTCCTCGATTTTTCTATTGTACTTATTTTATCATTAAAGGTTTCCTTAGTTTTGCTTCACATCCAATGTTGAACTCCACCTATCAAATTCAAATACATTCTTGCAGATTCAACATTGAAAATTAGTTTACTCTGTATCAGATAATAATTTAATTCTAGGGATAGACACTCTTCAAAGGGAAATTAAATTCATGTTCTGTTGGAACTAACTCTTTGCGGAAAAACCAAGGGATCGTGAAGAAAGAAATTACTTCGTTAAATTTGCAATTTCTTGCTTTTTGGCTCTAATCTTTTACGTCATTACATTTCCCTAAATTTCCCCTATTTTAGTGTTGTTTCAAATAGCCTCTCTGTTTTATTGCTTCAGTATCCCTCTTGTCTTTTAAGTATTACAAAACAAATATTATGAAGAGGAGCCAGATAATTGCATTTTGAGAGCGGCCATTAAATTTTTACGTTTAGCAAAAGGCATAAATTACATCCGTTGAAGGAAAACTATCGGACAAAATTCCCAGTTTAATTTTTTCGAGGCAGACGGCAGATAAAAAAAAAACATTGTAGTGTTCTGCAGTTGTCGGCCATATTAGATCGTATTATACCATCATTTTTCTTTTGGGTTATCAAGCCGACAAAAAAAATGTAAGAAAAAAAAATAAAGGGAGTCGTTATATCCTGACAGTGTATTTGTCTGAAACTACCGCCCATAATAAATTTGGCAATTTAATAGGTCCCAATGTGGAAAGTGGCGGATTTCACTTTCCACGGGGCCAAAATTCTTACATCTATCATACTGTCAAAACGGATTATGTAGTTGCTTTATTCGTCGTGCTGTCAAATCCCAAAAAATGTTTTAATATGTATCTTAGAATAAGCAATTATTCACTTACAATCTGAATAGATAAGGAATTTTTGTTCTAAGTTAATTTAGCCACAGATTAAATGTTCTGTAGTTTGTTGCTTGTTCGCGAGATCTGCAGTGGTTCAGATCTCCCTCTTTTCGCTTTTCATTAGTCCACAAAAAAGCTATGTGCCTTAAAAAGGTATTAAAGTGCCTTGCTTTGCACTCCTCGTTGCCCTCTATGCCCTGGCGTCCTGGCACCCACTTCAAGGTTACTTTGTTCCTTCCAGCCAGTTGCTTAAGGATAGTTTTACCCTCCCAAACTAGCTCCGAATTGCACTTGATGGCTTCTAGAGCCTTTAGAGCCGCTCGACTGTCGGACAGTACGTAAATGTGCTCGCCTAAAAAGCCTCATTTAAGGCACGCTTGGGCACAGATGTTTGTGGAGAGTACCTCGGCTTGAAATAATGTGAGCTTTTTACTCATTGCTGAGGAGAGTTTGAAGTATGATCCAGTTACTCCCAGACCGACTTCTGCCGTTACCTTCGAACCATCTGTGTACCACAATGTTGCGTTGTTTGCTTGCGGTAGCTTTGCGTTCTTCCATGATTGGCGTTCTTTTTCAACCACATCATATGGAATGTCAGTCAAACTTCAGTGATGCTATCACAATGTGTTGGTTTACTTTGGCACTCGAGCTTTATTGATTGAAGGATGCTTAAGTGGCGATTGAGATCACCAGGTTTAAATCTTTCCGTCTGGAATAGCCGATAAGCATCTATTCTGGCCTCTTTTTTTACATATAGGTGTAGAGGAGGCACGTACAGTGCCTCTAAGGCTGCGGTGGGGCAGATTGACATAGCCCACTACATGTTAGTTCAATCACTTGACTAATAAACTCTTGTGATGCAGTTGTTGCCGAGGATCTGAGTTATGTGCGCATCTGGCGGTTTTTCAATCTGGTGCAAATCTCTCTTTGTGATATTTTAGGTGCATTCTATATCAATATGTACTTCCTTCTGAAATCTCTAGATTATAAGCACAAATTCAGTGCTGTATTTCAGTCCTTACTGGCTTGAGGCTTCCGCATTTGTTTATTCAATAGTATTGGCATTCAATTTTGTCTGATCAGGATAATTTTCCTGGATTGATGTCTGGTTTGTTCGTATTGAAGCCGAAGTATGGAAAAAAAATATATTACCAGCCAAATGTTTAGAGACATTCTCATAAATGGACCTTGCACCAATCAACAACATCGATGTCAATAAAATAAGATACGAACTTTAAAATAGACTTCCAAATATTATAAAATTTTCTTTTGGTTCTTACCTAATTTTTGCAAAGCATTTTAGACTCTATAAATTATGGGGTAAAATAATATAGCACTAAAATGGTTACTAAATATCCCTAGTAGACATATATCACTTAGATGAGGGGCTTGTCAAGCCGTAGCAGAAAAACAGAATAGTCTTGACACTCCGCGGAGATTAGGATAATTAACATAAAATCCGGTCTACATTCTTCTCACTATTTCTGTGTCACGTCAGCTTCACTGCTGATTTTTTAGCTTTTATGAGTAGATTACATTTTGTTCTTTGTATGATTAATGCTATATTATGCTATTTTTAATGAATGAAGTTTTGAGAAAGGCTTCAAGTATTTTTATAAAAGTAGGTACCTTTATACATTAAGTAATTGCGACATTTTATAATACGATATTCCTTGTACCTCCCTGTCATGTAACTACAGAAAACTCATCGACAAATAAAAATATTGTTATTTTCAACTATGGAATGTGTCCAGTAGGTTTACTAAAAAAGGTTTAGGAATCTGAATTTGTTTACTTTTTTTTTATTGAAATTTTTTTTAATTCAGATATCGCTGAATACATAAAATGAGACGGTGCCAAACTTTTTTTATTGTGTATATAATAAAATTGAGGAAAAAGCTCCAAAAATTATGGAACAATCATGGGAAAAAGTTTCGGTGTCATCAAGTTGGTGATGTTCGGTGCTCCAACGTCCAGTCAATAAAATCAAGACGCAGTGTATAATCGTGTGCTTTCAGTTCCTAAGTCAAATGGATCTTGAAGGCTTGTATAATGTGGTCAAAAATCCTACCTTATAGCAAGCATTAAAAGACTTAGGTAGGTACGTTTATGTTGTACATGTCGAGGTGTCACTGCTGTTGCTACAATGTTTTTAGCAACACTCTGTTGCGCCTGCGCTTTTCTACTGGAAGATCAGGCGCCTCAGAAGGGAAAGCTTACTGCAACAATGCCCTGTTGTCGCATTCACAACTTATAAACAAATCTCGTGTTGCACGACTCATCTAAGTTAATCCATAATCGCAACTCTCATTACTTACTAATGACACATGTCATATATCAGCTTATACTGTCTCCAAGAAACCACAGTTGCCATATTTATTCTTCTGTAGCCTCAAGCTGAATCACCCTGTATTATAATTTAATTTGCAAGCTTCATATAAGATATTGCGGATGTTATTCAATATATACCAATGACCTTTGCTGTTGAAGCTTCAAGTAATTTTCCACGTCAAGGTATGCTTTTTTAACAAACTAATTATGAAACTTAATTAAAGCTACTGGCGGTTAAAATTCCCTTTATCCACTCACTAAACGTTGTTCTATGTTTTGTGAAAATTGGGAAGGTTTGATTATGATAAACATATTAAATTAAAGAGGCATCGAATATTTAATTAAAAGTGTTTGTATAGGATATCCATGCAAAAAATATTATTTACGCCTTTCAAAGCTTTGACTAATGTCCTATTAATAGATACATTGTTTTCATCGAGTCGAGTGATTTCGTTTTTGTTTGACAAAAACTCTCATAATTTTGCTGACACTACTTAGTTTTTAGACAACAGAGATTTAAAATTTGATAAATCAATTTTATTACATCATAACATCTCCAATAGCAAAAATAGTTTTGATTACGTTTTTAACTAAAATGACTATGAATTATAAATTCTGACAATTAGGTATATTTCACATAAAAAATATTTCTATAATCTCCGTTTTCATATTCGTTTTTGGTTTAAACCACTAGAAAGAAGTGAAATGCCCAAATCAAAGATTCTCTCTGCGTCAAAAAAAGAAAAAGGTATCTTTAATCGTCTCGGTGACGTCACAACAAAGCTCGGAATGGTGCTCTCCGTATAAGATTTATTTTCTACTAGATTGGATTTTTTCTCTGCGTCACAGAAGTCATAAAATCAAACAGTCTGCTATCTTATTAAGAAACCTCGTCATTGTTTTTGGTATAAGCGAAAACACACCTGGGTTTTTCTTTTCTTTTATTAGTTTTGCTACGGATTGTTTAACAAATTATATAGAAAAATATTTACCAAAGCCAGAAAATTAGGAAAAAATTAATACGATACGATAAAATTCTAATCAGGTTAGCTCAGAGATTCGTGTTGACTTTATACCTTTTGAAATCATAATATTTTCTTGTTTCTTTTTGAATAACTTAACGGCAAAGGCGTTGCGATTATTATTTTGCGGTATTTTTAGTCAAGCTACTTTATTGATAGGAAAATTTAATTCAATTTACTATAGCCAGTGAAAAAAGTTTGTTGAAACATTTATCTAGTTTATAATTTAAACTGCTGAATTTGGTAGAAAACTTTTAAAGTCATATGTATTGTGATAATCGAAATACAAAAGATAAAAAGTCATTGGGGCAACAGATAACAAATCGTGGAACCGTTTCGAATTAAAACAACATTAAGTTGTAAAAACTACAGCGGAGTTCAAAACTGTGACATTTTTCATTTCCCCCATTGTTAGTTGATTTCGAGCGTACAAATTGTTTGACAATAAATAACCTTTACCATTTAATCAGGCTGCAGCCTATGTAAATTTACCAGTTTTCCGACGACATGTAATGTCATTGAATAATATATATGTTTGCCTATCTCCCTACACAAAAGCCCAAAATTTGTGAGCATTGGAAGTGCGAAATAGGCTCTTTTCCGGTACGTCATATTCTGAGTATTATAGAATTAGAATATCGGCATCGACACTGTAAATTATATTATGCTTCTTATATATAATTGTGTAATGTAAATTTACTGTAATATAGTCTTCGTTGTGTGATCATTTGATTCTTATTTGAATTTAATCCGAGGATTTCAATTTCCTCATTAGATAAAACTATTTGCACATAGTTTCAAATTAATCAACACTTATCAGTGCCTTAAGCACTGGCCTCGAGTACTCAGTTTTGGTACACAGAAGTCATTCCCATAAAGTTGAAAGGTCATAAAATTATTTTTAAATAAATCAGCTTACCGGATACCACAGTGCATCTTCAATTTTTTAATAAATAATTTATAATTCTCTATTTGTTTAATTTCTAGAGGTAATCTACTAAATACCATTGACAACTGAAATAATGGACTGCCAATACCTACATTTGTTCTGTTCTGTTGGTGATAGATACAGTTTTGTATTCTTGTTGGGTAACTATGTATTTCAATATTGAGCAAAAATCGAGAATTTGTTTTTTGCTGGCTATTTATTTTTTTGTGCATTAATTTGCATTGCTCAAATTCCAAAATTTTGTCCAGCTTAGCAATTTGTAAAGCCCCAGAGTGTGTCAGTCCGAGTGAGTCTGTCAACCCTGTACAACTTTTTTGATACTTTATCCTGCAAAACCTGGACAGAGTCAAAGTTAACTCGGCCGCATGTTCCCGACACTGGCATTAAATATCGAAAGTGTGATAAAAGCATTGTACTCAAGCTTTTTAGTTCTATTGGTAATGTAATTTCTAATCCTAAAATATATATAAAATATTTTAGCGGAAAGCTTTGGAAATAAAACTCCCTTTTTCAAAAATTTATGCCGACGTTTCGACCATATATAATTTTTTGAAAAAGGGAGTTTTATTTCCAAAGTCCTAAAGGAACCCATTATCTCTACTCTATATATATGGAATCATAGCAACAACCTTTTCACTGAGGCTAATAGTTCCTTCCAATTCAGTTTATCATCAACTATTTAGGCCAGATACCTAACACTCGCGAGCCTATCCAACGTACAGTCATTAAGTTTTTTTATTTCATTATCTTCCACTATTTTATGTTTTTTTTTAAAAACCCTATACTTTGTCTTATCAGTATTTATTTTGAATTTATCAAAATAAAGCCATTGGACATATTTCCTAATGTCAGTATTCACGCTTTCAATCAAAGATTGTATTTGGGTACCTGAATAAACTAATACAATATCATCGGCGAATGCGAAATATCTGGGTTTCAAGTTAGTACACCTTAACTCTAAAACATAAATAGTACATAACAATGGTCCAAGGACAGATCCTTGCGGTACTCCATATGTATTTGTTAGTAAAGAACTGCAAGTCTGGTCTATTTTACCATATTGTTCTCGACCTATTAAATATGTTTTTATAATATTCAGAATCCGTCTTCGGATGCCCATGCTCCCTAGTTCCTCCAGAAGTAGCGCAAAGTTAACAACATCGAATGACTTTCTTGAGTCAACAAACATGGCACACATCACAATCTCCCCTGTATCTAGTTTCTCTGAAACCAAGCTTTCAAAGTCCACAGTTGCACCCAAAGTATTACCTACTATTTTTCAATATAATATCAATTAAGTTATTATTATTGAAATGAGGCAAAATCCTCACTTTAAAATTTTTTCTATTATTTTTGATAAAACCACAGAAATGGGTCGGTAATTATTTAGGCAGTCTTTTTTACCTGATTTAAATGTGGGAGTAATTTTACTTGTTTTAAGTTCTTGTGGAAATATCCCAGTCATAAAAATATTATTTATAAGGACGATACAAAGAATTTCTAAAATTTTCTCAGTGAGTGTAAATATATCATTGGTTGTTATTTCATCATGACCTGGAGCCGATTTTTTTTCAAGATCTATTATGTTTTCTCTTATTTCTTGATTCTTGCATACTTGTTAATTCTAAATTTGAACTATTTTGGCAATAATTTATAATAATATATGGCATATCACAGCTGTTCAGTCTTATCTCCTGTTCTAAATCTTTGACAATGGTTTCCTGACTTGAGCAAAGTGTTTATTAAATGATTTTTGTGTGTGTTTATTTGTGTTAGAGCCTGAATATCACATAACTAAAATCGAGCTCATTTATTTAAAACTTGATGTTGGAAATTAAGAGGGTTGAAGCAAAATAAAAGAACCTTAGGGACTTTAGGATATTTGATATTCCGCCAGGTGTTGGGTTTTCCGAACACGAATAAACGAAATATATCACCAGTAAGCGATAAGAAAAGAAATTAATTAAAATGTCGCAGCCGACTTGGCCGCACTAAATATTTATTGTTCGCAATATTTTCTTCTTTACGTAAACTTCTGGGTGCTGGCTGCAGCCCTAGATCGTGCCTCTTGTTAAAACCACAAAAGAGTTAACAAAAACTTTTCTAATTAGATTTGTACACCCGAATGTAGGTTTGCCGATTTTCTTGTTACTTCCTACGAAAAAACATTTATTTTCACCGAAACGTAACAAAGTGGAATAAATTAATGGATTATACACTTTTGTTTAACTTTCTACAAGTAGAAGTTTGTTTGTTTTTAAGCAATCTGATAAAAGTTTATGTTATACCTCAAAACATTTTGTTATCGCTTATACTGGGTGACAAAGAAATTGGGTGAGACGGGTAATGTGTCATTTTCATCCACATCACTTAACTTAACGTACGGAAAATATATATATATAAAAATCAATGTTTGTTTGTTCGTGCCTTATGCGCTCCTACACCACTTATCCGATTACGATGAAACTTTGGTAGGTTGTTATGGCCATCCCAAGGAAGGTTTGTGGATAGGTTACGCATCTCGGAAAAAGAAATTAATTTTGGATTAATTATTAATTTAATTACAAACAAACTCATTCACATTACATAACAACATAACCCTACTTTTTTTTGACAGCATGAAACAACGTTGCTACATTTTATTTATTTAGGCTTGCGCATTCAACCGACGTAACTTTATTATCTTTTGAATTCGAGAACGGCTGAGCCGATCTTGAATTTAATACCACGCAGGTATCTCTATATAAGCCGAATTCGATTGACCCAGATTAGATGGATTTGGGTTCAATTTAAGTGAACTTCTTCTGATCTAGATCATTTATTTTTTTTGATGAGGGTGCACTGATCCAATCTCAATCGAACAGAGTGTGGTTCACTTCAATTGAACCAGATCGATCTAATCCGGTCAATCGAATTCGGCTATAGAGGGGAGTGATATACCTAGGCTATTTTTTATCCCGAAAAAAAAAGTTCAGTTGCGCGAAACTCTGATACACTGGAACGCCTATGAACAGCCCGGGGCGCTCTAGAGCAGTTCTGGAGTGCTTAAAATGCGTCACTGAACTCACTGGCAAGCGACTCTGGTATCGGATTTAGAAAAAAACTTTTAGAAAATCAGCAAAAAAAATTGAAAAAAAGTGTATTATTTCAAAATGTATTTTCACGCTGGCAACGCAGCGGGTCATTAGCTAAAGAAAAGTTGAAGATCATTTACTTATATGTAGTTGTTTACATCCACTTAAAAATCAAGAAAATTAACGTAACACACGGAAAAGTTGAACCAACTTCAACTTAAGGAAATCCGTACGTTAATTTCAATATTAATTATGAATGACAGATAGATTCAACAAGTCTTTTATATCAATGTCATTGGTGATTACACGTAGGAAAATTAACTTCATTGTAAACACACACCTTCTCAGATTTGTACGTTAATTATAATTTTCCGCTAGTGTTGCAGGTCGCAAGAAATCTTGTCTTGCTCGGCTATTTCTTGTCTTGTCTTGCTAAGCAAGACAAGAAATTTCCAATTTCCCGTTCTTGCAAATTTCTTGCAAGCCTATTTCTTGTTCTTGCTGCAAGACTCTTGCTATGCACATTTTTTTGGTATTTTCACTCCCTACCTGTCAACCTCTAAGTGGTGACAGGTACCTCCAAAATTTCTAATGAAAGGAGGAGTCTAGTAATACGTTATTTGATAGCTATTTTAATTATGATTGTATCCGCGAAGTTTTAAGCTGCTACTGTTTACCCTGTCGAAATGGTGGCTTTTCAAAGTGATGAAAAATCAATGGAAAAATGCTGTGTGGTTTTTACCTGTTACCTACGCATGGGTGTGACAGGTATAGTGAAATTAATTAAACAGTGTATGCACATGATCAAAATTAATGACATAAGCACGTCGCAATGTTGCCGCTATTAACTTTCGTTTTACTTTGACATACCATGTCTAGTAAAATTTGTTATCGCTAAAGCAAACAAACATCGATTTTTATATGTATATTATGAACACAATCTAAAAAAACTACTCACTTTGATAGTATCAATATACTTCACCTCTCTAACGCTATTTAATGGCAAAAAGGGGCCCCCATTATCTCGTTCCTGTTCAAAGAAACTAATTAGAGACACAACGAGTTTCTGACTCTGACTATTCAATGACTTTGGCATTTTATAGATACACAAATAGAAATAATTTCAAATTATTAAAATCAGTAACCGCAGATTTGCAGCAATATTTGGCAACATAACCCATGAGTGCCAAACTGAATGTCATTTTATCGGCCGATTCGGTTAAATGCCAACAGTGTTCTGTCTTTTTTTAACTAAGGTTAAATAAAAAGGAGAATGAGCTCTCAGCTTGAAACGAATTTTAATTTCTTACAAACTGCAATTGGCAATAATTTCGACGTCATTGATCACGTGCATACACTGTTTAAATAATTTCACTATAAAAACTTTACAGTTTAGATTATCGAAAAAAAGCATTTATCCAACACCTGCTAGTTATAATAGTAATTATTTGTGCCAATTTAGACGGGTAAACTATCAAATAACACACCAGTGTGTTATAAACCATAACACTAGTGAGTTACGGTTCATAACTCACTCTCTTATAACGTCAACGCAAAACGTCAGGAAATAAAAAATTATAAATCCTGCTTTAAGGAAGACTCATTGTCTAAAAATACCTTTTTAGTTTTTTCAGTTCTTGTATGCTGCTCGTGTATTATGATTTATCAGTTGAGTTGTTGGATAAAACATTATATGCTACTCGTGTGTTATGCTTTCTAAGTCACTCGAGAAATTATACCACTCGGCCTGACGGCCTCGCGTGACTTATTCTCAACATAGGTAACACACTAGTACCTACCATAAATAACTATTATCCTAACTTTGACATGCCGACATTTCGACAGGGTAAACACTAGCAACCTAAAGCTTCGGAGATATAATCCTAATGAAAATAGCTACCAAATGACATACCACTCGACCGCTCTTTCCATTTGAAATTTTTGGGGTACCTGTTACTCCCACTTAGGGGTTGACAGATAGGGGGTGAAAATACCAATTAAATGTGTCCCCTAAAAAACAAAAATTGACGTGTCTGAGCGATTTTTGATTAAACACCTAACACCTGAGAAACTCTGGGTGGGAAGTTTTTCGTGCCTCACCCTGTATTATATTACATATGCTCCATATGTAGATGTGACAGAAATTGTCGTGTTTCATATAGGCATTATCTAAAGAATATCTAGCAGATAGATTTAAATCAAAACTATTCATTATATCTTTGATACAAAGGTGACTCAATCTGGCCATTGAGTATAGAGCATAAAAAATACCTGTATTTCATATTGTTAATCACGCCTATCCACTTAATTGAAGTTTTCACTTGTGTCATGGTCTTAAAGTCTTAAAGCACAAACGTTTTTTTACGAATTTTGTTGAGCATGTTTTTTGTTTTTGTTGTTTTTTATTGGAATAAGAATTTTTCAAAATTTTTTTGTGCTTCTTCAATGAAACATCCTATTTATGTACCAAACTATAAAAAAGTTTCTTTTTCGTTGATTTTTTTTATTTACTTATTTACAATAAATAATGTTATGCGAGTATAAGTAATTGTGTACTTTTTAGCTAATATTTATTAACTAATTATTATTATTTAAAATAAATTATGCAAGAAGTCTTGCTTCTTGCAAATTTCTTGCACAAGAAATCTTGTTCTTGCTCATTAGTTTCTTGTCTTGTATATTTCTTGCTAATCCACTTCTTGTCTTGTTCTTGTATGCAAGAACAAGACAAGAACAAGAAAAAGCAAGACAAGAACAAGAAATACCTGCAACACTATTTTCCGCACGTTAAGTTAAGTAGATATAAATGACCCTTTAGTCATTGAGACGCACATTTTCCGTACAAAAACAATTGAATATCAGCCAAGAAATTTTTATGGAACCCTGTATAATTTTTTACACAGTTGGATACAAGAATCGTAAACTTTACAGGATTGCTCAATCGGCTAAATCTGTCCACCAGTGCTGTGACGTCACCTGCATTCCTTTATTGGCGCGTTACTATGTGAACGCATGGAAAAGATGGGAAACTTGCAGTGTTTTGCTGGATTATGATTATGGAAATCTGAAGTTGGTATCACTATTTGGCTTCCTGAGATAAGTACTAACTTTGAATGTCCATATTGAATCGCTTTAGTATACCTATTAAACTATTGAATAATAATTGAGAAGTAAGTTGAGACAGTAAAAAATAAAACACACTATTGCAACCATGTTTTCCTGATAAGCTGATGAGCAGCAAACAAAGAAACTCAAGTCCTTGTGAAAACTCAAAAACGCGGTTGAAGCAATGAAGTAGAAAGAGGTATGGAATGAGCTTTGCGTCATTCAATTGATTCCAGAATGAGATAGCGCTAGTAAGGGCAAGGAATACATTGGATCTCCTATATCTCTCTTTCTAACCCTGAGTGAGATAGCGCTAGTAGGGGCAAGAAAATCTGATGGATCTCTCCTGTTCTCTCACTCTAATGTTGGCCGCAAATATATTTATTGGGTAGATAGGCGAAGGGCTATTCCAACCTTCTTACTACTTCATTGGGTTGAAGACAATAATTATTACTGATAAATGATAATCAGCCAACCACTCAAGCACATAATTTTTTAAAGTCTCTGCTAAAGTTAAAAACACTGTGTTTAAAGTTTTTCACAGAAATTACATTTTTTTCCGTTTGAAAATGCACTGTCATATTAAAAAAATAATCCGATCAAGGACTGCGATGATGACACGTGACGGCACTCGCATTCCTCCATGTTTGATATTTTAGTAAACGTATGTCTTATGGGATTGAGCAATCCTGTAGAGTTAATGATTCTTGAGTTGGATAGAGCTTGAATTTCCCTCCTCAATGACATATCAGAAGTTGCATTTGCTTCCAAGATGGCGGCGTAAAAAGGTACTTTCTCAAATTAAATATGGCGGCATTCTGACGTAACCGATAAATGAATAGGTATGCCTTTTGGTAGACATTTTTCGGTAGGCCATTGGATACGCTTTAATTCTACGATTGAATAAGTAGGTACCTCTTCCTACTCAAAATTTACAGAAAATTTCAAACAAAAATTTGCATTCCAAAGAAATTTTAAAATGCCCTTGTTTTTGAGCATAATTATTATTATTTTTTTTTCAAATTTGATCTAAAATCATTCTAAATCCAAAAATTATGGATTGTCAAACTGTTTTTTTGACAGAAACATTATCGGTTACGTCAGAATGCCGCTATATTGAATTTAGGTAAAATCTCCCAACTGCGGTTTCTTAAAAATCCCAACTATTGGGCTATGAAAATTAGTTACAGATGATTTTTCCATTTGCTTTGAACGAGGAAATTAGAAAAGTTACATAAAACATTTTTCTGGAATATGGAACAAGGAAACTTTGTATACAATAATGATGCAAAAAAGGCAATCAAATAAAAGTGAGCTCAATTTTTTGTTAGATTTTATTTTGTGCTTTTAGTAGTTAGCTAAAGGGTCTTCAAAACAAACTAAATCAAAAAGCAAAGAGTGCTTTGATTACGAAAACGTACGTCGCGTCCATTTCTAAAGCTGCATAGCTTTTGTATTTACACCTATCATCTACCTGTGAAATTAAAGGCTGCAGGTAGGGTGCAAAAATATACGAGAAAACCCTGTACGTGTACGTTTAAAAAATCATAGTCATCTTCAATTTACGTTTTTTTTTTTTTTTTGATGACCCGTCATGTTTATCTATACTAAAGCGTTATTGTTACTCGCCTTTTTTTAATTGGGCCCACTTTTTCACAATTGATTCCAGACTAATGTTATCCAATAATTCTTGCCTTTTAAAAATATTGGTAATACCAGAGATACTGTTAGCTACATTCATGAGATTTTCATCAAGAAAATTAACTAAAACCTCAAGTACGCCGCAGAATTCTTACCTTTCCTATAAAAACTGCTGATATCTAAGGTAGCTGCAATGTCTAGCATTGTCAAGCCTTCTGGTTGAACTCGTCTTCTATGGTGTCTTTGAAAATTGGTTACCACATTAATTTCCATCCTTTCGGCAATAATGAAAAAAATATTCTCCTACCAACTTAAAAATAATTTTGGTTGATGGGCGAGACTAGTTGGAAGTCCGTTTTTTTTTTTCGTCATTTTTTGAAATATTTTTTTTATTTTCCCCGAGAATCTATATTTTTTCAAGTGTACCGGTTCTCCCAACTTGTACCGTACCCGATATCCCAAATGGCTGAACTGGTTGGGGGAGCCCCCCCCCCCATTCCCACCATACTTGCGTCCCTGTATACCTACCTCATACTGCCTCTTGCCTGGTAAGCATGTCTTGAAACTGTTCTATAAGGTCTCTGTCAGGAGATACGGCAGGCCAGTCCAAATAATTGATTCCTTCAGTTTAAAGATGTTTACTTTATCGTCCATAACAATCGGGTGTACGGTCGCCATTTTACCATAGACTTTATATCGCATAGTCATCAAGCATCTAGCTCTGCCCTTATAAAACTCGGAGATTCTCGTTTCACGCTGTCGTAAGCCATAATGTATGTTAGCATTGATGGATTCTGCGATAAAAAAAAATAAATTGGATGCATCTTTTTAACAAGGGATACAAAATTTAGGTAAGTTCAAAATTAAACGTGAATGGTTTGTTCGACACATGTATCTCCGTCGAGTTTTCCACACTTTTTGACCGTAACTCTGCATACATCAGGACAACAAGGGCAATCAATCTTATTTCTATCCTATCGCGGATCATTTATCTTTGTATTTTTCAACTATTCTCCCTTACAAACTTACCTTACCGCAAACTTTGGCGCAAACCGTTTTAAACGGACCTGACCCTTTTGCTAAAAACAAAATATTTGTTATTTGTGAGCAACTTCAAATTCCCCAATGACATTGAATATTTCAAGGCTCGAAGCTGTCTATAGTGCTAGAACAGATGAAATGTTAATTATTATCTTCGTATTTTGTGATAAAATCTATTTTAACCTTGGATTGTTGGAGATGTCTATTGACATCATTGTATCCAAGCTTAAAAATTTTCAGAAAAGCTCCACATACATTTTCTGGCTTGTAATGTAAATTTATTCTACATCACGAATAATAGTCGTTATTTTCACTACCTTTGTTTGCTTGGAAAACCGGTGTGCTAGTAAAATTTATTGTTCAGCTGCACTCAGAATCAATCAAAATTTGTTCCTAAGGAAGTTTCAAGTTTAAATCCTCTTGAAACTTTTATTTTATTACGAGAAGCATTAATAGGCCGCAGAAGTTTCAGATTTTATACTTGTTAATGCTGGAAATTCATAACTATGAAACTATTTATTTCGGTGTAGCAAGAGAAGCATATTTTTTTCAGTTTCGCTTGAAGCCGAGGAAAATTTTGGTAAAGAAACAAGTAGAGAACTGGTTTGGGGAGGAAAAAGGAAATACCACCTACCCCTCTAATTCGTCCATGCGGGTCAAAGGCATTTGAACAAATAACAATATGTCTACCTACATGCAATAACTGTTTACTGCTACTACTGCTTTTTTTTAAAATAATATTCCTTCGAAAATGTCTAAATAAGCGCCAAGCACAATCAGCATACCGTTCGACAACATCACAGTTTAATAGTTTTACTAAATTGTGCTTTCCTGTTTCAGATAGTGATTATGTGACTCTCCTAGGAAGAAAATGCAATTTTTCAGGCAACCACCTAACATTCTCCAAATGCGCCATGTTAAGCCGCAAACGTAAACTAACTGCTTTTGGCACGTAGTTGCGGCAATGAGGCAGCATTCTTACGCGCATGCGCCCCATTCTGCGCACTCGACTGCGCGCATGGTAGATTCGTACGGTGTCTATCACGATTCGAGCAGATATCACGATCCGCTGAACGATCGCTATAGAGAACCTTGTGCGGGACCGGAATATCACGATACTCATATCACTTACACAGATCCGTTGCGGGCGGAACGGGTACCGTATACCGACGACGACAGTTTCGTATCGCAGAGAGCGCAAATTTATCCCGCAGGCGTAGTAGTTAACGCGTCGGGTAATAGTACGGTTGTTCGTAATTCGAATACGACTCAGTCGAATACAAGTTATGCTGTTCAAAATAATACTCACTACTCCCAAACTAACAGTAGCTCTTCGCATAATAATACTTCGAATAATGGTGCGCAGGCGACTATAAACGCACAGCCGGCTCAAACTAGAAATGAAGAAAGCGAGACTGAAAATAGTTTTTGCTGTGGATGCAAACGGCAAAGGAAAAACTCTTCTTCGGGAACAAATCCAAGTGGCAATTCTGCATCGTTATGGGCAGTATGGTGTAGACCTACTATTTTGCTACTTATGTTGGTGTTGGTAGCTTCGGTATTTGTTCTGGCATCTGGGATAATGCTTTACTACCACTGTACGTATTTTAGATGTAAGATGGGTGTTTAGTTGGTGTTAACTTAAGAGAGAACGCTTGCTTAGTAGTTTAGTGTAGATTATTATAAATAGAAAAGTTTGAGCTAGATTCTAGTTGTTTTTTTTATTTTTGAAGAAATCGAAAATGGCCATTTTCAGTTCAGTCCTCGTTGCACGACCCTGTAAATAAACGAAACAAAATCCAGCATTTGTTATTGTTTCAATTTAACCGACTTTTCTATCATACATACTCACTGTACAATCTAAATAGCTGATACAACCATAGAAATTATCATTTAATTACATTTCTGGGCATATCTGGTAATTGTGTGTCATAAGCACATGCTTTAGATACATACATACATTTAGCGGGTTTATAGCAGACAGGCTTAAAATATTTTGCAATGCAATGAACCACCTAATAGTATTTTTCTTCATTATGTTGAGGCTGGTTCATGCATATATTATTTTTCCGTTTCTTTAACCTTTTCCTTATGCATAAGATTTTCTTTTTCCGTAAAATTTAAGGTAGGTATTTCATGCACCAAAACTTAAGAGTTTTTATCAGTCTTCAATAACGACATTGTTGACGTGTATGGGAAACTCCGAACGGTTTCAATAAGATTTCCTATGTCAATTGACATAATGTTTGGTTTTATCAGGGTGTTATAAATATTATTTCAAATTCCAGACACGTATTTCAAGACGTATTTGTTGTTTACTTTTTTAACGATTTCCTGTTTTTGGGGTTAAGTCGGGAAATTTGGATGTTCTCATCCACTGCGCAGGTGCCGTTGGATTTATCCGTAACTTTATCCGTAAAAGATAAAAGTTAACTATCTTCAATAGAGAATAAAGAAAATGATACGGAAAAGTAATGTGCATGAACACCTGCATATAAATACATGCAACTTATACATTACTTACCGATATAGATAGCGACTAAGTTACAGAAACGGAAAATATTTTCATGCATGAACCAGCCTTAACTATATATTTGATAGCACTAATTTTAATGTTATAAAAAACAAACTTTGATGTTTTCTATAAGTTTGGGTTTATGTACTCTCTCTGATTTGACCCGTATGTAATCACTTCTCACTTTTTGGTCTAAAGTCGAGAAGCAAATTAAATTTCCGTCCTAGTTTTATAAAACAAGGGCAAGTTTACGCAAATATTTGCTTCCGGAATTATATGAACTTGTTACTGATCGTAGGCGAGCAGTACATTTTATTTACTTGAAAGCTAAAACTGACATATTAGGGAATTCCAAAAAAACTTCTCACTCAAACATACTTATGCCCATAATAGCTATCGATAGGACATCAAATAGCCCGATGCCGGTCATTAGAGAAGCTAATTGAATATAATAGAAGATTGAAAAAATAAATAAATTTCCAGTGATATTTTCCCTTCTTTTCAATACCACCGATATTATGTCCCAAATTGCTTGTATAATCAAAGGGTTTCTCGGTAACCAGCAGAGATAGAACTGTGCGGTTTTTGCGACCCTGTATCAGTTTTTCGTGAATCGTTGAATGGCGCAAACAGAATTGTGCCATCTTGTTTTGTTCCCGAGATTCAGGGTGAAATAGAAATTTTGCGCTTTTTGGGGTAGTATCATATTTCGGACACCCTGTAAGATAGAAAAAAGTTGAAAACTGCTATAGATAGATATTTTCACATAGAATCCAGTGGTGTAACCAATTTTTTTTTTAGATGAACCGCTTTCGAGATATAGCCCAAACCCAGTATTAGATATAACCCAAACTCAATATTTTTTAAATAGGACACCCTATAGTTTTTGATCCCAAAATGTCGCCTTTTTTTTCTCTTCAAAATGATGTATCACATTATGAACTTGTTACGTGAACTAACCTTTAAAAACGCAATAATAAAGGAAAAACATAAGTTAGCCTTGGAATTATGGGTATTAAAGTATCCACACGCAAAATTAAACAAAATAAAAGATTAATAACCATTTTCTATTCTAAACCTAATAAAATTGATAATCTTGATAAACTTAACAAATTCTACCTGGCTAAAAAAGCTGTTCAAAATGGTTCCCCCCCTCTCCATCTGCAAGCATGGATTTTGCCATAGAAACTTGAAAATTATATCAAGGTTTATTGAATTTCAATTTTCATTTGAATAAAAAATTAATAATTTTGAAGATAGTATAAGTATGATATTATGGTTTGTTTCATTGAATGCCCTGAAAACAGTGATCAAGGTTCTGATTTATATTTTAACAGGTAAGCAACAAGCAATTGATTGATTGATTCTTTTAAGAAATATTTTTTCAATTCCACTTTGAGTTATGGACTAGGTATTTCTAGAAGTTTTTTTTTATATCGTAGATATCCAGAAAGGCCGTAACCAAACAAGGCCATTTTTTGCCGAATTAAATTTAATTTAATTAATGATGGACCATTTTCAAAGCAAAGGGCTGAAACATAATATAATAAAAAAAATGACGAGAACAATGCAATTGCTGTATTAACAAGTGTTGAGGCCAATTACGCGAATTCATGTAGGAATATTGAGGAAACTGTGGGGCTATCGAAGTCACAAGTAAATATAGTGCAACAATTGCGTCCTGGAGATGCAGAAAGGTGCCTAAATTTTTTCAACTGGTATCTCCGAAATGACCCCAACTTTATATAGGTTGTAGTGGTATTTTTAATAGGCATAATAATAGGCACTGGTATACAGAAAACCAATTTTTAACGTCAGCAACAAGGAAGCTTGGATTTAGCGTCGCTTGCTTTATATTGGGAACAAAGATTAAATTCCACATTTACAATATCAATTTGATAGCAATTAGATATCTGGAAATTTTAAATCAAATACTAGGACCGGATTTATTGGATAACGTGCCGCTAGGCAAATATCCACAATATTTACTTTCAACAGGACGGCGCTCCTGCTCAGAATGCGCAAATTATAAGGCCATTTCTGTTTGAAAATTTTGACGATCGCTGGATTGGTACAAATGGACCAGTAAGGTGTCCTGCTAAGTCGCCAGACTTCTCAATACTGGGTTTTTTCGTTTGGTCTTAGTTAAAAAACAAAATTCACCTGAATCGAGCCAATATTATAGAGCAGCTGCAAAATACAACCATTCACGTATTCAGATCTTTGGAAAATAGACCTATGATAATGATGAATGCTGAGAATTCGCACTGTATGTCAATTGTGTGTTCAGGAGGGCGGGAACCATTCTGAACAGTTTTTTTAGTTATATAGAATTTGTTTATTATTATTAGGATCAAGTTCACAGTAAAAAATGGTTATTAATTCTTTATTTCGTTCAATTTTGCTTGTGGACACTCTAATACCTATAATTCCATGGCCAACTTACGTTTTTATTTTAATATTGAGTTTTCAAGGGTTAGTTCACGTCACAAGTACATAAACCATTTCAAAGAGAAAAAAAGGCGACTATTTTACGACCAAGAAATGCAAGGTGTCCCATTTAAAAAATATTAAGTTTGGGCTATATTTCGAAAACGGATTGTCTTTTTTTTTACTACACCACTGGATTGTACGTAAAAATATCTAACTTCGCCTTTTTTCTATCACAGAATGTCCGAAATATGATACCACCCTAAAAAGCGAAAAATTTCTATTCCACCCTGTATCTCGGGAACAAGACAAGGCAGCATAATTCTGTTTGCGGCATCCCAAGTTTCACGAAAAACTGATACAGGGTCGCGAAAACCGTTCTATCGCCCTCTGTTTACAATCAATTTGGGACACAGTGTAGGTACATACTATTTTTCACAACTTATAAAGTTCTGGTAGTCATTTCATTAGAAAATGCAAATTTAAAATATTCTATTCAGTACCTATGCATTTAACAAAAAAAATATTTTTCAATAAATATAGTGTCAAAGACGTCCTAGTAATTTGACAATAAATAAATTAATTCTGGTTTTTTCCGGAAGAAAGCCAATCTATAAGAAATAATGCTTGGCTCGTTCGTTATTATAGAGACATCGCGATTTATATGATAAAAGTGATCGATGACCGGGGGAGTAGGTAATTACCTAGTTCTCGGTGCTATTTGCACCCTCCAAAAAGGAACAAAGCAACAAAAATAGCTTTCTGGTAATTATTTCGAAACATGCAGTAAAATCGATTGAGCAACTTAAAGGGTTACCGGTGGTGCTTTAATCACTAACAATATCAAAAACAAGTTATTTTGCGGCTGGGAGTTTCGGTATGCTGTGTAAATGATTTGCGGGTTTTATTCATTAAGGGCCGTAGTTTACCGCAGAGAGAGAGCTCACCTAAAATATTAATTGCCTACTGACTCAAAAATCTATGGGACTATACAGGGTGAATCCGAAAGTGAGGCTTTTTTTTAACAGGATGTATATCGCACCAAAATAAGTTGTTTGGCAGAAAATTGTTTATATAAAAAATTTAAGATAACGGAGGTACAGCTATTTTGAGGTTAGAGGAGTCTTCCACTATAAATCACTTTGTTTACATTTTCTCAAAAAAAAAGCCGCAAAAAAGCTATTATTAGTCCAGCATAATGAGTCTTATTCCATAATAGGTACTCACAGTTGCATTATTACATCAGAAAAAATTTCATTTTCAACCTATCAATTTTCGTTTTAAAATGGAACAGAGAAAATTTAGGAGGGGAAATGAAGCATCAGACAAATGGGAATAATTTTGAACAATTTTTGTGATAATTTTTATCATATTTTCTCTACTAAATCTTAGATTATTGAAATTAGATTTTTAATGCACATAACCCTAAAATACCTGTAACTCCGTTATCTTAAATTTTTCATGTAAACAATTTTTTGCCAAACAACTTATTTTGGCGAGATATATACCTTGTTAAAAAAAAAACTCACTTTCAGATTCACCCTGTATTTCAAAATAATATTTATAGCTTCCAAATAGTATAAAAGGGTTTCACGAATTGCAGTTTGTGACGGACAAGTCAAGGAAAATCAAAACACATTACTTTAATTATATTCTCAACACACAAGCCTGCTTGGGAAAATAACACACTGTAAACGAATTCAATAATTAGCTGCATCAAAAGCAGATTTGAACCAGTGCATGTACCTCTAGTTGGGAAAGTTTCTCTGTACTCAAGTCTCTCCAGTGCCTGTTGCTCCATTTGGGAAAGCCACTCTGGGTATTTTTAGCCTTATCGTTGTCCAGCGCCGGTACCTCTAGTTAAGAAAGCTCCTCTGGACTAGACATAGGGGTCACTAGCTACAGTTGCGTAGCGAATCAACCGTCATGCATTCTATAGGGTTAAGATATATGTATGGGACATACAAGGTGACATTTTAAAAACTTACAATGGCTATATCTCAGGAACCAAAAAAAAATATAAAAAATCGCTGAAAAAAATTTCTATAGTAGGGAAGGTGTGCAGGAAATATGAAAATAATAAGTGGACTGTATAATTGGGGTAATCAAATCGATCGCGATATGCACACAATTTGATTTTAATAAGAACTCACTCACCTATCTTGGAGCGTAACACTAGATTCTTGAATAAGAGGGCCCTCTGAACACTTCCTTTGGGTTGCTCAATCCACCCAGCACAATAGTTGAGTTAGTAAAGTTTTCTTTTTGTAATTTCGAAAATCCGAAAGACGAAAGTTGTTTTGTCACCACAAATTAAAGTTAATAACAAAAGGTACAAGGGCAAGAAAATTTACATGCCTTCACGCGCGACGGTACTTTCTGGTGCGTTGTCGGACGGGTTCAATCGTACTGATTTTACTATTTTTAGGACCCGTATGTAGTACCGAAAAGGTACAGGTTTTTGCGCTGGTGACGTATGTGAGTTTTACCATTCAAACCTGTGCATATTATCAAAAATAATGAATGCTATGCGCGCGAATAATAATCTTCAAATTGAAAAATATTGTCACCAACGATAAGATGCCAACTTTAGTGAAACCAACGTTAATTAATAATTAATTACACGCTAACATAAATTTAATAAAGATTCTTCAACAGAAGGGGAAACAAAATTATGTAATAACTAACTTGGTTTCACTCACCCCCTCACCCCCAGCTACCCCAACTTAGTAATCTTAAATGACACCCCCCTACTTGTGATACCTTATCTGATAGTTCTTAAAAAATGCTTTTCAATGGTACCCTACAAGCTAGGATTCGATGTAATTATTTTCGATAATTTTCAAAATAAAACCATTGAAATGTGAATTGAATTTTTGACTATTAATTTAATTAACATTAAAAAACATTTTTTTACTATCGTAGCATTAATCTTGAAGCTTAAACATTTTAGGCTTGTATTATTTTTTGTTAATTCGTTGTTTTGGGAACCTGAAAAAATTTACAAATCTAAAAAAATATAATTTTAATTCAAATGAATGAATTTTTATTTACCCAATAAACCAAAAACAATCATATCGAATCCTAGCTTGTAGGGTACCATTGAAAAGCATTTTTTCGGAGCTTTCAGATAAGGTATCACAAGTAGGGGGTTGCTATTTGAAAATATTTAGTTGGGGTGGCTGGGGGTGAGGGGGTGAGTGAAAACAAGCTAGTTATTACATAATTTTGTTTCCTCCTCCCTACTATAGAAATTGTTTTCAGTGATTTTTTTATATTTTTTTTGTTTCCTAAGATATAGCCATTGTAAGTTTTTAAAATGTCACCCTGTATACAGGGTGTTCCGAAATTAATGCATCAAATTATTATGGTATATTCTACGTTGGAAATCAACCCCAGTTACCTATATAAACATATATCCGGAAACGCTTCTTTTCCAAGATACCGAGTGTTGAAATTCTAAGAAAAAAACTGTTTTTTTATCATAAGTTTCAAACCACTCTAGATATTTTATTGAAATTTTGTACACTGTTTCTAAGCAGCAAAAGACATTTTTTGATGTGAAAATATTTTTTTTAAAAATTACCAGTGGCGTCCTACCAGATTTGTAAGAAATATGTGTCACTGCTTTTTCCTAAAATAAAAATCATTTTTGAAATCCCCATTCAATTTGGAATAAATTTGATCTATTCACTTTTTTCCGAAAGATGCGCCGTTTTAAAGTAAAAAAATTAAAAAACCATTTTGATTCATGGCGAAATTGCCAAAATTATGATAAAAATTAAACACCTAAAGTTTCAAATCAGTTTTCTGACGTCACTGGTATTTTTCTTTCGAATATTTCACATTAGAAAAAGTCTTTTGTTGCTTGAAAGTAGTGTACAAAATTTCAAAGTGGCATGAACTATGATAAAAAAATAATTTTTTTCATACAATTTCAACACCCTGTATCTCAGAAAGGAAGCGTTTCCGGACATATGTTTATATAGGTAACTAGGGCTTATTTTCAACGTAGAATATGTCATAAAAATTTGGTGCATTAATTTCGGAACACCCTGTATACAGGGTGAATCTGAAAGTGAGGCTTTTTTTTCAACAGGATGTATATCTCACCAAAATAAGTTGTTTGGCAGAAAATTGTTTATATAAAAAATTTAAGATAACGGAGATACAGTTATTTTGAGGTTAGAGGAGTCTTCCACTAGAAATCACTTTTTTTACATTTTCTCAAAAAAAAAGCCGCAAAAAAGCTATTATTAGTCCAGCATGTTGAGTCTTATTCCATAATAGGTACTCACAGTTGCATTATTCCATCAGAAAAAAATTCATTTTCAACCTATCAATTTTCGTTTTAAAATGAAACAGACAAAATTTAGGAGGGAAATGAAGCATCAGACAAATGGGAATAATTTTGAACAATTTTTGTGATAATTTTTATCATATTTTCTCTACTAAATCTTAGATTATTGAAATTAGATTTTTAATGCACATAACCCTAAAATACCTGTAACTCCGTTATCTTAAATTTTTTATATAAACAATTTTTTGCCAAACAACTTATTTTGGCGAGATATATACCCTGTTAAAAAAAAAACCCCACTTTCAGATTCACCCTGTATATACAGGGTGTCCCACTAAGGTCGACGAGGTACGTTATTATGGAAACCATAGGCCTTACGGCATCGGGATTTTTTTTTCTTGACTAAATTGGCCAAGAGAAATTGATGGAAAATATTTTCAAGTTTCTAAGATGGCCGCTAGGGGGCGCAATCACGATGATATAACTAAAAATTCAAATTTTCTCGAAAAATCGCTATATTAAGGTACTGTTTTAACAACAGAAATCAAAAGTTCGTTAATTTTTGCGCCAGTTTGCTTATTAGCCTTTTTTCGTATCTTCACTAATAAGGGTGGGGGAAGCTGGTGAAAAAATAGTTTTAAAAATTGCTGTATATTCCACACCCCTTATCCAAACTCATTCAATTTGGGCTTATTCGAAAGAGAATTTCATTGTTATTAAGAGCACCACTTCGTTTGGGGTCGATAGTTCCCACCGCGTCTTCTAGAGGGCGCTGTTTAACCAAGATCCAGTTTTTTCTAATTTTCTGGAGAAATCCAAATGGCATGATATATTTTTTTATAACTCTGCTTAAAGAGCAAAAAATTATCTACATTTTCGCGCAAACCGCAGTCCGATATCTGCATTCGTTTTCAAGTTATTTGCAAATAACTATTTCAATCGAATATCTCCCTCCTGTCATTTTAAACCAATCAAAAAAATCTCATTTTGTGGACAAAAATTATTTACAAGTGGAAAAATTTCATGACATGACATGAAAACAAATTAAAATACTCATAAATGTTAATAAATTAATAAAAATTTATTGTTTTTCTCAGTAAGGAAACATTCTTAACAAAAACCACTCGTGCTTCTAATTTTTCCTGACGCAAAATCTAAAAAACTCGTTTGCAAGTAATTTGTTTACCAAAATACTGGCGTGAATTTTTTTCTTCTATGAGTGTGTGGAAGGTAGCACTTTACAGCACACGTGCGGTAAAGTACTTGAAATACAAAAATATTGACACTCGAAGGTGAAATTTTGTACCAACACATGCCGAAAGTGCCTTTACCGCTCTTGACGCCATGACAACTGCTGTCGCGTGCGGTAAAGCCCTTAACGGCTTGACCGAACTCCGCTTCGCGTCGTTCGGTCAACTGCCGTTGCGTACGGTAAAGTATCACTTTTCTCATTTGTTAGGTGAATAACTATAACAGGTACGAGCGTTATAATAGGTATTTACGTAACAAGTGCGGAAAGTGATACTTTACCGCACGCGACAGCAGTTGTCATGGCGTCAAGAGCGGTAAAGGCACTTTCGGCATGTGTTGGTATAAAATTTCACCTTCGAGTGTCAATATTTTTGTATTTCAAGTACTTTACCGCACATGTGCTGTAAAGTGCTACCTTCCACATACTCATAGATAAAAAAAAATTCACGCCAGTATTTTGGTAAACAAATTACTTGCAAACGAGTTTTTTAGATTTTTCGACAGGAAAAATTAGGAGCACGAGTGGTTTTTGTTAAGAATGTTTTCTTACTGAGCAAAGCAATAAATTTTTATTAATTTATTAACATTTATGAGTATTTTATTTTGTTTTCATGTCATGTCATGAAATTTTTCCACTTGAAAATAATTTTTGACCACAAAATGAGATTTTTTGATTGGTTTAAAATGACACGAGGGAGATACCTATTCGATTAAAATAGTTATTTGCAAATAACTTGAAAACGAATGCAGATATCGGATTGCGGTTTGCGCCAAAATGTAGATAATTTTTTGCTCTTTAAGCAGAGTTATAAAAAAATATATCATGCCATTTGGATTTTTCCAGAAAATTTAAAAAAACTGGATCTTGGTTAAATAGCGCCCTCTAGAAGACGCGGTGGGAACTATCGACCCCGAACGAAGTGGTGCTCTTAATAACAATGAAATTCTCTTTCGAATAAGCCCGAATTGAATGAGTTTGGATAAGGGGTGTGGAAGATACAGCAATTTTTAAAACTATTTTTTCCCCAGCTTCTCCCACCCTTATTAGTGAAGATACGAAAAAAGGCTAATAAGCAAACTGGCGCAAAAATTAACGAACTTTTGATTTCTGTTGTCAAAACAGTACCTTGATATAGCGATTTTTCGAGAAAATTTGTATTTTTAGTTATATCATCGTGATTGCGCCCCCTAGCGGCCATCTTAGAAACTTGAAAATAATTTCCATCAATTTCTCTTGGCCGATTTAGTGATGAAGAAAAAAATCCCGATGCCGTAAGGTCTATGGTTTCCATAATAACGTACCTCGTCGACCTTAGTGGGACACCCTGTATATTTACATTTTATCCGACTTATACCCCCGGGAAATTAGACTTCCTCTGCGGAATGAGGCCGAACAAACTGAATTTTTGCAGAGACCTTTGCTTTGATGTTCTTATGAAGCACAAAAAAATCGAATATGCCTACCCTTGTGCGTCTTGAGATATCGAAGGTCAAAAGTCACGAGAATAGTTTTTTTTTGCGAAAATCTTGCTTCCAGTGCATCTGTCGTCGAAGAACTCAAAACAAAACTTACGTAAAATAGTATTTTCTACAGAATTGTTCATATACATTTTTTTATACGACCAACCGTTTATTCCAAATAGGTGATACGCATATTCAAAATAGGTGATACTGTATTATACAGGGTGTCCCCGTTCAACTGCTCAAAAATGCTAGGGTATATAGAGGAACCATAGAGAAGTAATTTGAGATAGGATACCGATAGTCGGAAGTGCGTCGTTTCCAAAATACAGGGTGTTGAAATTTAAAGAACCCCCTTTCATATCATCTGGAGGGCTAATGCTAGGCTGTTCAAATTTTCAGGGATTATTGATGTAGGAATGATATTTAAAAATTCGTATAATGCACCTCCATTTTCTACCTAGAACTACTCAAAAAAAAGAAAAAATTTGTAAACAGTTGCTTTTTTTTTCAAATTTTAAGTATTTTTTTTTTTTTTTTTTTTGGGATGGTTCCATGTAGAATTTTCAAACATCAATAATCCCTGGAAATTTGAACAGCGTAGCATTAGCCCTTCAGATGATATGAAAGAGGGTTGCTTAAATTTCAACATCCTGTATTTTGGAAATGACGGACTTCCGACCATTGGTGTCCTATCTCAAATTACTTCCCTATGGTTCCTTTATATATGCTAGCATTTTTGACCAGTTGAACGGGGACACCTTCTATAATACAGTATCACCTATTTTGAAATGCGCGCTTCCGCTTTATCACGCTATATTTCGAAAACGGTTGGTCGTACAAAAAAATGTATAGGAATAATTTTGTAGAAAATACTATTTTACGTAAGTTTTGGGTTCTTCGACGTCAGATGCACTGGAAGCGAGATTTTCGCAAAAATCTGATTTTCGTGACCTTTGACCTTAGATATCTCAAGACGCACAAGGGTAGGCATATTCGATTTTTTCGTGCTTCATTAGAACATCAAAATGAAGGTCTCTGCAAAAATTCAGCTTGTTCGGCCTCATTCCGCAGATAGTGGTCTAATTTCCCTGGGATATTAAGCTAGTTTTTCGACCCCCAGAGCTACAACCTCCATGTCACCCGTGTAAAACAGACGGTTCTGATAATATTCGACAGTTTTGAACTGATTTTTAAATTCGTTTATCACCATGTCCATTTATTAACTACGTTTATTAAAATAATGCAATATTTATCATTTCTAGTTATATATTCTGCTCAAGCCGCTACCGCTATTATAAGTTTGTCGCCAGCTTTTAGAATATTAAACTAACAGCTGCATCGTTCACCTCTATCATACAGCTGTACTTTCTCGGCACATAAATTAAACACTTAAGATTTCCTCTGCTCCAGTCAAGTATCTTTATCAAAGAAATATGAAATATCTGGTGATGAACATTACATTAAATCTCAACTAGTTTATTAGGAAAAATAAAAGCTCGCAGTATAAATTTGACAAAAAAAAAAAAATACTATTCAGTTTAAGGAATAAAATAATCAATACCACTTAACAGCTAACGTCTTTATAATGAGAGATATACTACTGCTCTGAGTTGTGGTTTATCTTTATTGTAGGCGAAGTTATTAAGAAGATCACGAGAATCTTTAGATAGGCAAGAGTGGTGAACTTAAACCTGCGTGGCAAACAATATGAAACTAATTTAATAACAAACTTCGGCAATATTTAGGCTAAACAATTACCACATCTCTGTGGTGCCTAAATCCAGATAACCTCGTAGTTTCCTACACATTCGACTTTGGCAATTTCTATGAAGTTTCGGTAAAGTAAACATGTCAAAGAAGCGAATTGCACATTCACCAACATTAGAATGTGGCCTTGTTAATTTTTATGATAGTGATGTTCGTAATGAAAATTTACAGCGGTATTATTCAAATGCATAGAAAATTGAACTTAATTCAAATAAGAATTTGCTTTATTTTATTCCGCAATAGCTTCCCAGATGATTATTTTTTATTTGGTTCGTGATGCCGTTTAGGAAATCCAAACAGATGTAATTTTCGACGCAAACATAGAGAAAGAGCACTACTGCGGGATAAAATGAATATAATGCAACTTTTTTGTGTGCAATAAAAATGGAGAGCGCATTATACGTTTAACCGGGAAACCTCTGGCAATGAGCAATTAGTTTCTTTAAAACGAATCCGGAAGCTTTAAATCGTTCCGCAACTCCAATAATATGAAGTGGCGACGTACCAAGTTTAAATAATTATTTAGCACATAGTTTTGTTCCCTTGATTTTTTTTATACATTTTATCACCTATCGTGTTTTGTTTTGTGGGAAGTTAAATCTATAATAACATTTATTGCTTGAATAAAATGTCTCAGAAATCATCAAATCGATTTCTGCAAAAGCATAATGGTGGCTTGGAAGATTTTGATAGAGCTTAAATTGAACTCGAGATTGGAAATATTGCTTATAGTTACCAATATCTGTTGATGTTATTTCTGAAATGCGGTGCAATGGAAATGTATTGTTTTATTTTTATAAGTGTTTTAGGACTTTGAGTTGAGACATTATTCGAAAACAGATAAAAATTAATTTGTTATGTGCTTGATAATATAAAATAAAATAACTACCTGCTGTATAGTATGGTCTATTTCAAAAAGCTGACAATTGAAAACCTAATTACTTTTGATGAAAAGTTCATTATAGAAATATATTTATGTACACATAATTATATTTTGTCTTAGAAGTTTCAATGGTAGGTTAGGTTAGTTCGAAAATTAGTGGGCCTATTATACGGCCCTCCACTGCTATTGTGACTTATGCCTATTTTTCGAATGAAGTTCAGGATAATGGTTGGAGATATGTTTTTCAGGTCTCCCAGTGGGACCGTTGCCCCACCTAACATGCCTCAGTCTGCCATCTGCCAGACATTCGCAAAGAATGTGTGCAGCTGTCTCCTCGTCCTCCGTGCATAGCCTGCATTCATCATTATCTGCCAGTCCAACCCTGTGCATGTGGTGTTTTAGCCTAATGTGTCCAGCATCCTTCCAACTGAGCGTTTTTTCCCCGGTTATCTTATAATTGCCTTTTCTTGTATCAACCCTGGCCGGTTAAGCCAATGTTCGTAGGCTTTGTTGTCCGCCTAGGTTTTAATGGTTTCATATATCATGGGCAATGCCCAACACTGGCTCTGGCCCTGTGAACTTAGTTTCGGCTCCCCCTCTGGCAAGGAGATCCACCATTTCGTTGCCCTCAAGGCCACATGTCCCGGTATTCACATTAGGGTTACCTTTTTATCCTTCCCTAATTTGCTTAGGGTTTCCTGAATGCTCCAGAGTGTTCTTGAATTACAGTAGGTGGAGCTAAGCGCCTTCAGAGCGGCTTGGCTGTCAAAATATATTTTTTTGGTTTTGTGAGTTTGAAATTTCAATGGCATGCACTTCCGCTTGAAAGATGGTTGCATTGTTCCCTACATTGATGTATAATCTAGTTTTCGGTTTTGCACTATAAACGCAACCCACCCCAATGTCTGTCTTCGATCCATACGTGAACAGGTATAAATCTGCTCTTAGTAGGCCATGCTCGCTCATTCTGCACCCCCCTTCCCTTCTTGGAAAAGCCACTGTATAGGGTAAGGCGCTTGTTTTATGTGTTCTTGGCATAGGGTATAAATTCTGAGGTAGTTTTTAGGGCCTCCCTTTCCAGATAGATATGTAAAGTGGGAATACCTAGGAGAAGCTCCGTGGTGCTGTTGGCGTAGTGCTGAAAGCTCCTGTTATTGCCAAGAAGGCCTGTCTCTGTAGTCTGTTGAGCTTGGTTTCGGCAGTGTGCTGTTGCCTCTTTTCCCACCTTACTACTTAGCCATATGTTATCATTGGTCTGATGACCCTGATATATATCTAGTATATTTGCTTGGGCCCAATTCTCCATGATTTGCCACAGATCCTTCGGCAAATCCATAGTGAGTAGCTAGCTTTCTGCTTTATTGTTTTCAAACAGAAGTTCCAGGTAAGCTTTGTTCTAGAGTATTTCCTAGATATTTGACTTCGTTTGCAAAATGTACTACTACCCCTCGTAGGTAAAGGGGTATCGAATGATCAAGCTTCCTTTTCCTTGTGAAGGGCACTACAGTTATTTTGTGAGGATTTATTGTCCTATCCTGATTCTCGCACAATGGAAGTATTGTGTCTTTTATTACCTGAAGGGTTCCGATTTTCCCCGATTTTCGTACCTACCAACTTTTATTAGGAACTAGCTAATGACCCGCTGCGTTGCCAGCGTGTAAATACATTTTGAAATAATACACTTCTTTTCAAATTTTGTTGTTGATTTTCTATTTAATTTTTTTTTTTTAAATCCGATATCAGAGTCGGTTGCCAGTGAGTTCAGGACGCATTTTAAGCACTCCAGAGCTGCTCTAGAGCGCCCCGGGCTGTTTATAGGCGTTCCAGTGTATTAGAGTTTTACGCAACCGAATTTTTTTTTTTTTCGGGATAAAAAATAGCCTATATCACTCTCCTCTATAGCCGATTCGATTGACCGGATTAGATCGATCTGGTTCAATTTAAGTGAACCACACTGTGTTCGATTCAAGCTGGATCAGTGCACCCTCATCAACAAAAAAATGATCTAGATCAGCAGAAGTTCACTTAAATTGAACCCAAATCGATCTAATCTGGGTCAATCGAATTCACCTTATATAGAGATACGTGGTATTAATTCAAGATCGGTCCAGCCGTTCTTGAATTCAAAAAATAATAAAGTTACGTCGGTTAAATGCAAGCCTAAATAAATGAAATATGGCAACGTTGTTTCATGCTGTCAAAAAAAGTTGGGTTATGTTGTTATGTAATGTGAATGAGTTTGTTTACAATTAAATTAATAATTAATTCAAAATTAATTTCTTTTTCCGAGATGCGTAACCTATCCACAAACCTTTTCTTGGGATGGCCATAACAACCTACCAAAGTTTCATCGTAATCGGATAAGTGGTTTTGGAGCGCATATCCGGATACCCCGTGAACTTTGATTTTTATATATATAGATTTTAATTTAGAAAATTGCCTGAACAAATGTAACTTTGTATATTCTTCAAAAACTATGTCACGAAATAACTATTAGCAAGTACTTGAAGTGACATTTTGTTGCATGAATCTCTCGAATAAGAAAACGAACGCAACGTGTTTTTTTAGAAACAAAAATGCCAGAAACGTACCTTCCTGATATAATATACAATTTATTTGGCTATGATCCCCAAAATAACACTTGTATAAATCAAAGCATATTTCAAGTTTTTATTGGAACGTTTACTGAATGCATTTATATTCGTCACTTGCTTCAACCGCGAAGAAAGAAGATAACCAGGTTTGGGACTGGACTCGACGAATACCGATCAATATCTCTATCTCTATTGATTTCGATAAGACAGTAGAAGACAGTAAGTGCCATAGCGATGAGAATTTATAACGATCTTAATTCGTTACAGTCAGCCCAGAATACACCTTGAAAATAAAAGCCCCTCACTTTGCAGGGTCATGTGTCATTTGATTTGAAAACAACTGTAACGGTTAAATGAATATTGTTCCTGATCAGTTATTGCTATTTTCTATATTATCAAATACTCTTTAGTTATTACTGATGCTAATTGTGCTTCTAAATTTATTTTGATGTACTCTATAAGTATTTCTCTTCAAATGACTACGACTGAATCATAAGTTTTGTTTATAAAAGGTATAAGTATTTTTTGTTTCATAGTTTTTGTTGGGATAAAATGAGCTGTCATGCGACAGTTCGCATTGGAATTGAGTAATAAACACGTTATTGAAATAGTTCCGTATTTTTATCGAAATAGCGGAATACTACTTAGCGCACACTCAACATGCGAATTAGTCGATTATCTGACTAAGTAGTAACGATTTTTAGGTCATAGAAAAAAATGTTCAGACATAGAGGTAGTACAATATTTTTCTATTACCAAGGCGTACTAAGACTTTCAAAATTAAGGCCGATTTACACGTATCCAGTAGCTGGCGCCAGTCTTACCAGCATGCCAATTCTTGGCCGGCAAAGCGCTGAATCCAGGTCGTCTACAAGTGTCCACTCAATCGTGAGTTTTCACTGAGGTATCCTACTGACAAGAAAAATATACACGCTCTCTATTCGCGCTAGTGCTGGACTGGCACGAGCGAGTAGGGTTCTCACGAAGCCAGAACTAGAACGCCAGCTACTGGATACCTGTAAATCGGCCGTTAATGAAAATTAATTTTAAATGTTTTAGTGGCAATACAAGCCAAGCTATTGAAAAGAAACCTCAACCATTTTCTTAGAAATAGTATTGCTTTCTTCAAACAACTTTACTAGCAAATTTAGAAGGGTTGAATATTCTCCAAGGATTTAACTAACTACAGTTTTGCCATCATTTTCGCACATATATTAGCGAAATAAGTCACTAAAGATCGTCCCATGTAAAATACACCCCCGTTTGCGCCATATACAATAATTCATCTTCTCGTTTATTAACCTCATGCCAGACGCCTGAGCGTAAGAGGGCTGTTTTCATTAAAGTTATCCACGAATGCACGCAGACAAAATTCCAACAAAAAGAACTGTCTCCGGGCACTTTCTAGATTATTCTTCTTTAGTCATAATGTTCAAATGTTTTTCCTGATAAAAATCAAACTTATTATTAAAGATTATCTTAAAATCTCACTCACATGGTTTATTTGGAAAGCAACAGAACTATGGCCATAGTAAGTCAATTAATTAATTATTCATGTGAAAAATAATAACAAATTTTTCTAATGCTGTGGGAAAGAAATAAAATTATTATGTTTCCTTAATAACTTGGAAGAAATAATTATTTTTACATTAAATTTGATAAATATATATATTTATATACTTCTCGCGTTTTTGTTTTTATATTTCACTTTAGACAAACTGAAAGAATCCGGTAGCTCTGCACTCGGGATTATAAGCTCAGCGCATCCACTTCAACAACGTGTTGACATTTAAGATAGAATAGATAGAGGAAAATATTTATGAAAATATTTTAAACAATTTTTTTTTTCCTTCCAGATATCCAACAAAATAGGCCAAGCATCAATCCAGCACCAGGTAAAGTAGATAAAAAATATATATTTAAAATATTTTTTTTTATTTCTCGCAATTTGAATTTTATGTTCTATTGATTCAACGACTAATGACTACTTCACAGTTGCCAGACACGCGAAACTGTCGTTAATTTTGAAAATTGATTTTTCCGTTGATATCCACCAACGATAAAAGAAAGCAGGAATAATCTGGTAACGCCAAAAAGCCAATAAGCTTACGTTGAATTTACATTTAGCTTTGAGGGCAACATATAACTTTATAAAAATAATTTGTTATCAGCTGAAAACTGGTCTATCATTTTTTTTTTTGTATTTTCATTTAACCTGCAATAACTATTAATTTTTGGGTAAGCACAAATTAATGCATTCACCCGGGGTGAGAGTTGTATAATATTGTTTTTTTTTTTTTAAATGAAATTTATCACCCAATACCTAATGATAACTCGTGATGCTCGTGGGAAAAATTTCACTGACAAATTATTATGAACCACGATACCCTGGATACTATAAACGGCAGAATTTTGCAGTTTGATATGTCACGAAACAAGATGCTGCACCATTTACGAGAAATAACAATGCGAAGCCTATATTGGAACATCTCGTAATACTGTAACCTTTCTCAATATGGCCCAACATTAATACTAGCGCAACTGCCCGATAGATACGAGTAAATTTTAACATTTCTGGTTTTCTCGTAACGAAAGTTCATTCTTGAAATACCTGCATTGCCAAATGTAATGTAGTTGATAAAAACTTTCGACTTGGAATGTTTTGAAAAAAAAAACTTGAGAACAATTAATTGTCAATCATATAATATTGAGTTATGATAAATCCTAAACATATAGTAGCTCACTTTTTCCTTGCTCAAGGAATGGCCAATGACAGTAAAAAGATGAATTTGAGTACAGCACATCTGTTATTTAGTTCTTATTCCAGCTAATGGTTACATTCTAAGCTTGACTTGCCTCAGAAATGCAGTGGCGCTTTTCAAGATTCAACTCATTATATTACTTTGCTAATTATTATCCACAAGACATTATATTTGGATAAAATCTCGTAGACAACAAGAAAACCCCTTCTACATATATATTCTTGGCTTTAATTGGCTAAATGGAAATGAAACTAGAAGCCGCTTTCTATGTAAGCGAAGAATTGTATCAAGCTCGCTGAAACTAGTTACTCCTGAATAGAAAATATGTTAATATTGTTGCCTCAGGTCGCAACTACTACTCTCAAAATTAATCCATCCTTTATTTACATTTCACGTTCTCTATCCTCTAATTTTCCAGCGAACAATAACTATTGGCCTTAGAGAAAAATAATTTTTTTTAAATTTTCTGTTTGAAATCCAGCAAAATAATCACATTTGAATGAGAAACGTTTGTCGGGAATTATCATACGGCTTCATTTGCTTTAAATCAACACTCTATATAAAACACGCCTGGATGTGTTTATGAAATTGCGGCGGAATAAATTTGAAACGGGAATTAATTTACGGGGTGTTTCTTATTCCCAACCATCTAATTTAGAAATACTTCAACTAAAAAGGTATTACATACATAGGTATGCCTTTGAAAATAATAACTGACGTTTGGACGTGATCTAATAACAAAAATTTCACTGAGGCCAGCGACTCAAGATCATGCCTGAATACTTAAATTGCTTGGACAGAGATATTCAATGAAAACGATTGAGGCACTGTTGGAGTCTATAATAATAGGGTTATTCTACCTTTCTCTAAAGCACAAAGACATGTAAATTCGTGCGTCCATGCTCATGTACTGCTCAGTTTAACTAGTATATTTATGTAATATGTACCAAATAACAAGTAATATATTCTGTTTCGAATTTACACACGATTTTTCCTTTACATAATGTAGACGCGCTTTTTATAAGGTATTTATTAGAAGCAAAAGAATCCATATAATTTTACAATCGATTCAACTTCCGTTACAGTTACGAAAAACTTGATATAGGTATACCAAGATTCTACTGAAAAATCACACTTCACAAGTTACTCAATATCATAATATGCTTAGAAACTTTGAAACATAATGTTTTGGTAATGTTCTGTAACACTTCAGATACATCATCATCATCATCATCATCATCATAAGCGATCACTCGGTACCGAGTATGATTATCTCCTAATAAACTATAATACAGCAGGCGGTCTGGATGTACTTTTGCGGACACCCAACCTTTGCCAATATCTTCCAAAGAGCTTCTCTGTTGACTGAATCAAATGCTGTCACTAAATCTATGAAGGCCATGTATAGAGGTTCTCTGGATTTCTCTTGCACTAAAAATCATGTCAGTTGTACCTCGGTTGGGTCTAAAGTCACACTGTGTCTCTGAGAGGTTCTCTTTGGCAGTTGAGGTTAGACGATTTGATAATATCCTGGCAAGTATCTTTCCCGCAACAGAAAGTAAAGATATACCTGTGTAGTTTCCACATTGAGCCTTGTCCCCCTTTTTATAAATGACAACTATGGAGGCATCTCTAAGTTCGGCAGTAATCCATACTTTAATTATTAGGATGTGGACTTAGGCACTTAGTGTGGGGTCTCCTTGCTTAAAGAATTTAGCAGGAATGCCGTCAGTACCAGCTGACTTATTGTTCTTTAATTGCCTTTTCAACCTCCTCTAATCTGGGAAGCTCGCTCAGTTCTTGTTGTATTAGGTTTCCGTGGAATTAGTGGAATTAGGAAGTTACAAAAACGACATATCCGTTATCAACAATACTATTTATTATTCAACAATTCAACCTATACCATTGTCTGTCTCGCTTCAATACACAATCACCGGCTACTCAAGTCCTTATAGTAATTTTTCAAAAAACTTTAGGACATAAAAAAGTTAAAGTGCTTTGGGAATGACCGGTATTGATTTCGCCTTGTCCCTCGTAGTTGATTTATTCCCTTTCTTGTTTTCCGCCTTTTCACAGGTCGCAGTGTGTTAAGTTCTCACAGCCTTTAATCGATTTTTATGATACTGATAGCGTTTAATTAGTGGAGATTATAGTCGAAACTAGACGCACTCTTCCGTAACAATTGATTTCAAATAGGAACAGAATGCATTATTTTATGCTAAAATATAAGGATCGAATTTTATACATTTTTCCACTCAGACATCCCTCATTCGAATTCGTAAAAATTATCATAAAATTCTTTTGTTCATCCCAAAGTTTAATAAATGTGGAAATAGAAAAACGGAGAATATCCAATTTTTTGCCACAAAGGTAAATTTTTATTTTCACCCATATCTACATATCGGAAATGGAGAGAAATATTGAAAAATAAAATGTATAGGAAAAAACAAGGCCAACTCGCGAACCGCAAATTAAAAACCCTACGAATAACGTATCCGCAGAAACAATTTTGAGTAAAAAATAAAGCAGTATCCAGTCGACATAACCAAATTAAAGAAACGCCGGGAAAACACTAAATTATGTAAACGCTTTCACGGTTACAATTCGTTTTAAATTATTTTTAAACATTGGGCTCTTTGCAATTTGTATTTGTTTTTTGATTAAAAGTTTTAATTTGTTTTTGCCACCAAAAAGTCCAGCTTCTCGGTTAATTATGATGTTTCTTCTATTAGTTCCGGCAGTAAGTTATTTTTAGTTGTAGATTTTGATTCTGGTCTCTACTTTTCACTCCCGGCCTCTTTTTAAAAAGTTTTTTTTTTCTGTCTTACCAAGTTTCAGAGCCTGACGGTATTATGAGTCTGTTTAGATTAAATTTATTTCCTCTTGAAATTATTGTTTCATTCACACGTTTTCTCGTTTGGTGCATTACAGATCATTTTGTTAGCTTTTCTGTTAATTTACTCATTTTTGATATTACCTCTTCTCTATTCCTGGACATCTCTGGTATTTCAGTTATTCTATTAATATAAAACAAATTTTTTTTTTATAACATTATTTTCCAATTTGCAAGGTGGACTTTTTTTTGATTGGCGTTCTACATAATATAGTAAATAACAGACATTTTCTAGAAACAGCTCTAATCACAAATACAATAACGCATCACAAATGATAATGCGTATTCGCCAAAAAAAAAGGACAATCAACTACCGTGAGTATGATAAATAGGGCTTCCTAGATAACAACACTTAAAACGGTTACAGTTAGAGTACCTACCTATTTCTTTATAGTATGAAATTCAATTAAATAGACCGCCAATTTTAGCAGAATCACCCTGAACACGTTTTGTATAGGTTATTAATCTTGGATAACGATCGGTAGGGAAAAAAAACCTCTATACTCAGGGGTGTTGTATTATGAGAGAAGAATCGTGTCAGCTTGTAAGGGGGAAATCTACCAGATTATCAGATATGGCACCGTAGCGAATTTCATACCGAAATGAAACGAACGATTTTCCTCTAGACTTTTGACTTTTTGAAGTGTATTGGATTTTACGGGAAAGAAAGTGGACTGCGGTCACAAAGACATCAAATCGCATCAAATCAATTTACTCAACTTTCACAACAGTTGACATTTTTTTGTTTATCAAACATTTATTCTTGAAATAGTTCACCTTCTGGCAAGAAGAGAAAATCGAACTCCTCTCAAGGGCGCAATACGCAAGGTGTGGTGAAAATATTCATCCGTCTAACTTGCAACGGCAAACAGATATGCAGGGCACGTAAAGACTTCGAACAAAAAGAGAATTTACCAGAGATTATTAATTGGAGGAGATGAGCTCCGGAAAAGGGAATTTACTAAAAGATATGCATTTCCGATGGGAATCCATTGGCAAATATTTAATTTGCATTCAATTCCCCGGGCTAAAAAAGATACGATCTGATTGCAGAAAGATGTAAAGCAAGTACCTGAAGTTCCCTATCCTAAAAATATATTGAAAAAAAAAAATTAGCACCCTGTCTTTGGGAAATGGAATAATTTTTTTCAGATTGAAACTGAAAAGTATAATTCACTATCGATTTGTAAATAGACGATTAAGGTTTACGCTAGGCTTTACATACACCTTATAACAATAAACATATTATTATATCTCCTGTAGTTCTAGTGAGAGTGAGGAGCGAAGAATTGGGGGTTTGTCTGTTTCAAGTAAAGCCTTCCGTGCACTTTCAGCAGAGGACATTCTCTAGTGGATTCTGACGTAGACTATCCATTCTCCTAACCATTGGCAAAAAGGCCGCTATGTGGGCTCGGGCCAAGTCATCACTGATGCGCCTCTGCGATCGACATTTTTTGGGCGGCAGGCTCTTTGGTCGTCTTCTTGGCATCAAGGGCCTTTTTGGTGGCATTGTCGACCTTCCTCTTCACCTCTCTCTGATAGACGAGTATTTGAAACATCCTCTGTTGCTTGTGTATGCCCAAATGCCTGGCAATTGTAACATTGTTGATGCTGATTTCCATTCTCGCGGACATCAAACCTCGAAAATCTCTCGATTATTCAAATCCTCACGCCATCGGTCTTGGAGAGCGGCGGAGGCCCATTCCTTTTCTTACCAGTCATTACTGGGTGGTTAGTTGGTTGGTTTAAGGCAGAATCGGGCGTGCTCGTATCCCGATTTGCACTGCAGCCTTAAGGCTTATTGTGCTGCTCCCTGTCTTGTTTAAGCAGTTTCCGTCCCTTGATTTAGCAGCTTTCAATTATCCCCTTCGAGTATCTTGTTCCAGGTGTGGACCGCTAATAGTCGAGGTGTTGATGGGTCAACCACCTTTCAACTGCCGTCTTCTTAACCTGCTTCGATATCCCAAATGCGGGTCCTGGGTTTGTGCAGGGTGCAGCTGCGCCTTCTATCCCCGAATGCCCAGGAACCCACAGAAGCTTTATCCTGTTATTGCTTGACGACAGAGCTTCCAGGTCGTGTAGGCATTCCATGGTTATTTTCGAAGTAAATCGATGTGAGGTCAGCGCTTTTGGAGCAGCCTGACTGTCTGAGGGAATACTTATGTTCTGGTTCTTATAACACAGCCTTAGAATCTTCTGTGCGCATGCTTGAATTGCATGAATTTCTGCCTGGCAAACTGTGGCACGACGCCTCAAAGGGATGTTTTGTTCTGATCTTGGACTTCCTCCATATACGCGAGCGCCAGCTCCATCCGCTATTTTGGAGCCGCCTGTATACCAGACCAGGCCTCTTATTATTGTATGAAGCGTTCTATGAATGGTTTTTCAAACTTATGGGTTATCACCATTTGATCCGTTTGCATTTCCACTATGTTATCGTCCATCAGGTCGATAACCTTTGTGTGACCGTAGTCATTACTGGGTGACTTCTGCATCTCTCAATTCTTCTGCAATCTGTGGAATGGGCAATCAATAATCCGCAGATTATCACGTAGATACACTTTTCTGTATTCCTGGAAAAGGTACGTGAATGACTCCAGGAAATTGACCCTGCATAGTCTTTTGTCGTATTGGGATAGATACTTGTTTCATCAAATAGATACCGTGGCGCGATTTAGGCCGACTTGAAGCTCTTGACGCCGTGGTCCAGTCTACAAAGCGCTGATGGTTAAGTGCTGGTGGCGCCTTCATAGCTGCGGCATACGATCTCTTGTGACCTGCTCAGGCTTCATATTTCAGTATATCTTGGATCTCTCCACGTCGTCTCGATCCAACAGTTTTTCGTCTCCCATGCACTTTAGCCGCTGTTGGACGTACCGGAAAGCAGGATTCTAGTGGTCCGGGTCCCAAATCACGTTCATCATCCTCCGTGTCCTCTGTATGGCTTGGAATTTGATTGAATTATCCTGATTATATTTTTTAAGTGAAACTTCTTAGGCGGTGGTCTATATTTGGACGAGAATGGGGAGTGAATTGAAAGACGCGTCACGTTTAGGCCCATTTCGTTACATGAGAGAGAAAGGTTCAAACTGTCAGTTGCTCGAAGAAGGAATAGTTTAGAAAGCATTGTACAGCCACGTATTCACTGAATACTAGGCAATGGGAGAGAATAGAGAGTGTGATGTATATACGCGCTGTATAACTCTGATGCCACAAGAGCAAGGCAGAGCCACGTATACACTCAATGCGAAGCGAGAGAAGTTTCACTTCTACCACTTGTACGGCGCTTCACATGATTTTGATTTTTTTTTTCACTTGCTTGAATAGAATCAGAGACATCTGTCAATTTTCATAGGTAAGTATCAGATTTTGAGATTTTTTACTAGACAAGTTAGAAATTCCCACGCGTCGGATTTGAAAAGGTCATTTCATTCTCAAACGTCCAGTATGGCTTGAAAATTTCTCATGTCGTTACAATATTAATCAAAGGAAAGATCGTTGCGGAATATTTAGAATACTGAAGGCATAATTGAAAGAACAAATTAGAAGTATCATTATTATGAAAAGTTTCTTTATAGAATATTTCAAAATAGCAGAGAACATTCAATATTTTCCGGAATATTGCTGACGCACTTGTGAATTATTTCGAATATTCCTATTTATTTACTAGTGTTGATGTTCTGTGAATCTTTGCTCCTAGCTTGGAGGCGTTACATACTAATTATATCGCTCCGCTGGAAGTAAAGTTATTTATCCCTAAATAGAACAGTACAGCTCTGTTATTGAGGGCAGCTCTTTATGTTAATTATCAAAATATCCTCGGGACAATACCACGACGTAACCCCCGAGACGGTTGAATTCATTAATGATGTTTAGAGTGATTTTGGAAGGCACCGACAAGTTTCCGCTGTGTAGTGTTTCACTCGAGAATTTAAGCCAGTCCTAAACTAATACCAACAACTAATTGAATAACTGAATAAGTTTTGGTTAAGGATCTAGAGATTTTTAGTACATTTTTTATCAAGGAACTAGTCTAGTTTTGGTCATTAGCTACTAATGACCAAATGAAAATTTGCCTTTCCATCGAATCTTAAATAAACTAATAAATTAAATATATGCTTGAAAAATGCAACCTAAATTTATAAAATTTAATTTGGATATTACATACCTAATATTCCCATTCCGGAGCGCCTGGGTCATTGTTTCAATTACTTCGGCTTCCTCTTTTCCTTTATTTCGGAAATAAAGGATTAATTTTTTGATTGCCCAACTAAAACTTAAATAATTACGTAAATACGGCTTCGGATTTCAGAAACTAAGCAAAAGGCTTTGACTCTCTCTCTCTATCCCTCGCGCGCTTTAATTTCCAAGCTCAACTGTTTGAAATTTGCAAGAAACCAATTAAGCCGTCCTAATTAATAGATATAATTTCTTCATCCAGCAATATTGTTAATTGGGAGTTATCTATTTAATTCCTTCGTATTTGTTCATTTTTTCCAGTCAATCTACGATCTATAGAGTTACCTCATTCTTAACCTCTAGTTTAGAAAAATATGTATAGTCATTTATAAATTGCACTCTGCAATCTATTAGGAAGCACTTATGAAGTTATACACCAACGATGTTTCTTGCATGCCATTACGCCCTTGTTTTTGTAATGTTTAGTAAATCCGGCAAATGGAGTTTTCGAGCATTGGTTTATAAATTATCGAGAGCACTACGTTCTAATTATAACTGATAGTAGCATTCAATCCTCCAGGTGTAGGTATCTATTATGAGAAAATTATTAGGTACTAAGTGGCGCAGTTTACTAATATATAAAAATAGGAATTAAATTAGCTGCGATACTTCGAACATTTGCAATTTTTATGTTTAATCTGCGATTGGCTTAGAAGAAAATGATTACTTTGTCTACAGGAAAAACGAAAAGGTAAAAATTTTACCGGTGAAGCATATTAGATCCACAATATATTTTAAAGAAAAACCCGAAAACGTCAGCAACATAAAATTCAATTACTTACGTGACCACATCTTTCTATATTATGATCATAAGCCAGATTTATATCACTGATGCACACCCGTTTAGATGTATACTGCTAAAAACAAGAGTGATTTCTGAAGTTTTTTTTTTTTTTTTCAGCATATCTTTTTTTGTTCCGGGAAAACAGAGCTTCTTTTGTTTCTGAGAGAACTTCTATTTGAAGGCCAAGAGTTGTTACAAAAAACAGGGCTGCTTATATTATTAACTTTTGCAAAGTTTTAATCTTTAGGTTAAGTAGGAATCTCGTAAGAATTCGTTTGTTCTCTCTCAGAAACCAGATAGTATTAAAAGAGTGTGGATGCATTTTATGGAAATATTTATTGAACGTGTTTGTGTACCCGGGCTAGTCAAATTTTCCCGTGATAGATTTAATTTTTTTTAAATTCAATTTCCATTATATCATGATTGGATAAATTTTGATTGGTTCATTACGAGGTTCACCATTCATTAATCTCGGAAGTGATGCGATGTTCGCGTAGAAGCCCGTAATAGTAACATAACAGTAAAAAAAAATTGTGTCGCCAACATCTAGGAGAGCGATCCACCATGTGGTTGCCAAATTGTTACGGATTGATATTCAAGACTAAAAACGACTATTGGCAGCGCCGGTTTTGAGAAACATGTTGGCGGTATAGATATATAAATTTCAACCATGCGCATTTCTTCATTATTATGGCCAAGTGAATGACAGGTTCAGACGGGATGGCGGATCTTGTTAACACCTCTGATGCATCCCCACCATGACCTTTTTCGAGCAGCTCACCTCTCCTGGCCCATGGGGGGTCTTGTCATCACAACAAACATCAATTTATGAATGAGATGCGCTGTCTATCTATGTTAAGATGTCATTGTATGTTCTACTTCGTACAAATGTGAATTCACTGGTGGCTAACTGCCGTTTTCCACCATTTATGCGATGTTTCCAAAAAAGAAACTTCAAGGAAGCAGCTAAAAAAAATTTAAAATAATCGCTAAATGTTATAATTATTATTCTTACCTTGTCTAGCCCACTTTACTAAGTAATCTTCTTAAGATATTAACGCTGGAACGAGTTTACTTTTGCAATTAATGTCGGCTATATTTATAAACCCTTGTCTTGTTCAAATAATGAAATCTAATTACTAAGCGGCAAATGGAAAAATACTTGGAAAAATACAGACATTCAATTTTTTAATTCTTTCGGGGAAAACTATAATTTGTTTTCGCTCGGTACACCGCTAAATTGAAGGATCTGAGCCGCGCAATCTGGAAGTGATTCAGAAGACGCCATAATTTTTTTTTTCCAAATGTAAGAAATTAGACGCAGCTTCACGATTAGATCACATCTAAAATGTTGCATTAGAAATCAAGGGACAAACCAATCTAATAGAGAAAAACATGTCATATGGAAGGGGTTCTGTGCAAAATCCAAAAAGTTCATTGCTTTTTTTGGCAAATGTCAACTTTTGACGGATGTGTCAAAATCTGGCAACAACGGAAGTGGCTATAGCTTTATAAATCTATATTTTTTTGCTCTTTTTTAAATCTAGGAATCACTTTGTATTTAATACCTGATGTCAATTTTGAAGCTGTCTGATAAAATTTGGAAATTTTAAATCAAAATATACTTGTTTTTGACTCAGAGAAATGCAGCAAAAAAGCAGCTGTGTCGTTTTCACTTAGGTATCATTTATGTACCAAATGCTTTTAGAATCCAATTTTATGTGATGAAAAATAATAAATATGTAAAATCAAATGAAATGACACAACTTGTTTTGAAATAAATTCTATTACATATTTCATTCTTATCTAGAATGCGCCTGAATCATTCATAATTGTTGATTCTTGAAATCTCATTTGTAAGCATAGATATAGGTACTGTTTGTAATAGGTACTTTGTATGTACAATTAACATATTTCGTATATCAGGAAGATTTCATTGAAATATTTTAACGCATTTATAAAACACGGGTGTAATGATTTTTGCTTGGCGCTTGAATTTCCTCCAAAATATCTGATTTAATTTTGGGTGCACCACTGCACCGCTATAGCCAATTTAAAGCTTGACAGATTTTAAACGAGTTACAGTCCCAAAGAAGCTCATTAAAGCTCGAAACGCATCTAAATATAAAATCTCTATTATTTTGGTAAAGCAATGTGATAATACCAAGGCGACGCCTAATTTTGTTTATCTTATTCATTTATAAAAGTTTATTCAAGCCGCGATTTCAAATGCTAAAAATTATTTATTATTTAATTAAAAAAAGGTTTGATGCGGGAGTTTATTCAACTTGTAATCTTGTGCTCAACACTGCTTTTATTGGATTTGCATGGATTTCTCGAAGGATTAGCGTTGATTGAATTTCATTATTTTTATTCAGACCAAAGACCATTCAGACTTTAGAATAATAATACAGCAGTGTTAAAAAAAATAATGTTAGGGTCACTAAATTTGATTCAAGCATCCATTTTACCGAAAAATGCATCTATTATAACTGCAATATAGCATAATATAAATTATTTTTGCTAATATTTGCAATAACATTAGATTTGTGTTGTTTTTTTTCTTTCTAGTATTTATTAGGGATATTATCTTTGAAAACCCCTCTCAATGGGTTTTATGGATACAAGCTGATGTCAAATGTCCTATTTAAAATAATTATTGCAAAGTAGAATTTAGTTTTGAAATGACTTTATTTCCTTTTTCTGAAAAAAATCATGTGCAGCGCCGTAAACGTGATAGAAGTGAAACTTTTCCCCCCTCATACAACTTTAAAGACTTAGCGACAGCGTATAAGTCGGGGTACAGACGAAGGACCACACAAAAGAGAGACGCGCATCTGTAGTGACGTCACACGAGTATCGGCGCTTGACAATAATAGGCAATCCTCTTTGAGCTTATAATCCTTGATTTGTGGCAATCAATGGCTGTTTTTCTCCGTCTCCGATATCATTTTTGATAATATTTTAATAATTTTAATACACCTACATAATGACGGTTCACCGATACAACCAAAAAAATCACAGCACACAAATGTATACAGGGTGTCCCAGAATATGTGGGCAATCTCTCGGATTTAGATAAAACTCGAAAAAATAATATGACAACTTCCTATAAAAAAAAATTCCTACGGCCCCCTCTACGAAGTTAGGTGCCCCTAAAGGACGCCTCTGAAAATCGGTTTTTTGTTGATAACTTTCAAAATACTTCGTGTGATTTTTTTTCTTTCAATATGATGGATACTAGGTAAGACCCCCTAAAATGGACCCTCTCAAACACACTTGACCAATCTGGTTTGCCAGGGACGGACTAGCTTTAACGCAATAATAAAACTGAGCAAATATTAGTAGAAAAGATTAATTTTCACTTTCGCGAAATAAGGGCTAATATTGAAGGATTGTCGAGAGTCGAACAATCTTTTAATAAAATAGGTATGGAATGCATAAGATTAGAAGGATCTCATGTTAAGTCGACATAAAAAAATATTTAATAAAAAACCATTAATACAGAAAAACAGATTTTTCTCGAAACAAGCTCATTTTTGTGACATCGAATAAGAATACCTTTTTTCTAGTTCAAGGTTGAAACAATCTAAAAATATTATTGCTATGCCTATATCATACAGGGTGTATAAAAAATTAGCATTATTGTGTTAAAGCTAGTCCGTCCCTGACAAACTAGACTGGCCAAGTGTGTTTGAAAGGGTCCATTTCAAAAGGTCTTATCTAGTATCCATCATATTAAAAGAAAAAAAAATACACGAAGTATTTGGAAAGTTATCAACAAAAAACCGATTTTCAGAGGCGTCCATTAGGGGCGCGTAACTTCGTAGGGGGGGCCGTCGGAATTTTTTTTTATAGGAAGTTGTCATGTTATTTTTTTGTGTTCTATCTGAATCCGAGAGATTGCCCACATATTCTGGGACACCCTGTATATAACGAAAATAGGTATAATAAGGTATAATAAGCATTTATTTTGCAATACAATTCGATTAAGTACATATAATACATTTATTTATCCATACAGTAATTCAAGTATTATATAAATTGCAAAAAAGGAGTTGAAAGCAATTAAAAATTGTTCAAAGTTCAACCCCAGTAGATTTACAAAACTTTATCACTAATTATTTGTTCGCATGAGTAGTAACAAAAAAAACAAAACTATGGTAAATAAAGTTATATAAACTGAAACAATATTGCTCTGAAAAATCTCATTAAAAAAACATTCCGAGCGGAACGCAAATCAACTGCTTGCACTTATCGACAAAATATTTCTTGTCTTAACTTCTTTTTAAAAATTGTGGGTTTCAAGGCTTTTAAAGAAGGAGGAACGGCATTATACAGCTTATAGATATTATAGGTAAAGCTTCTTTGAAACAGAGACGTTTTGTGTGGTGGTGGAGAGATAAGTCCCCTAAATCTAAGATTTAGGCTATGAGCATCTGTTCTATATGTTATTTTATTAGTCAAGTAAGGTGGATTGTTATTAAAAATAATGTTGTGAAAAAATACCAGGGAGTGCAGTCCATGCCTATTTTTCATATTCAACCATTTGGCATCATGCAGTTTGTGCGATACCGGATCATATTTTCGTATACCATAAATAAACCGCAAACAGTTTTTTTGTACTTTCACAATTCTATTTGTATCTCTTTTATCTAAACATGGTCCATATAAAATATCACAATAGTTAAAGTGACTTAACACTAAAGAATCTGTTAATTTAATTTTTTGATCCTTTGTTAATAAGTGGCGATGTGGATAGAGCAACTTTAAGGAAATATATGCCCTTTTAGACTGTGAGATAGGGGCTGTTTAGTGGAGTCATTTTTTTTTGTCTGGCATTTTGAGGGCTGAATGTGGCTACTAAGCTGATGAGAATATGGGTGATTTTAATGCCGGCCTCCCGTTCGAAAATTTGCAGAAGAAAAAAATTGATTTACATGAGGATTTTTTTTTTAATGATCTCAAATTTTTTGGCTTCTAAATAAAAGATTGATATTGATAAATAATTCACCCATAAAAAATACCAGATGCTTTTCAATAGCTGAAAAAGTGGGGATGAGTGTCAACTTCCAAGAGAAAAAAAAAGAACCTTTCGCGTTTACTTTTTGTCTGGTAATCGAGAGAATGGAAGGTTTTGTTGTAAAAATATGGCTGAAAAATCGCCAGACGGTAATCCCAATTCGAAGTCGAGTTTTCCGGCGAAATATTCTGTTGACATTTCGAACAGGTGGCAGGCACTAAAACCACCTATATTCTCATCAGCTAACTAGCCACATTCATCCCTCAAAATGCCAGACAAAAAAAAATGACTCCACTAAACAGGCCCTATCTCACGGTCTATTTGTAAATAGTGTTTTACTTGCTCTTTAAAACGAAGTTCCGTGTCAATTCTTAGTCCCAGGTTTTTTCGCAATTTGTAAATTGTAGAACCCTACCCCCCACTTCTATATTTAATACGGACATCAAACGATCCCTATATTTGCCAAAAACCATAATAGATGATTTAGTTGGGTTAATGAGCAATGCGTGACGTGCTGAGAATTCTGTCAGTTCTCTTAAATCTTTATTAATTTTATCCTGTGCCTCAATCCAAGTACTGGGGACAAATGAATAAAGCACCTGCGTGTCATCAGCATAAAAATATGCAGTGCCATTTTTCATACAGGTCGCAAAGCTGGCGTATAAATTGTAAATAAAAGAGGCCCCAATATTGAACCTTGTTGTACACCGCAACTGACGCTTTCTCTAGCTGACCGACCTACACTTGTTTCCACATACTGCATTCGATCATGAAGATAATTTTTAATAAACATTATGGCACTATCCGAAAACCCGACATAACTTAAAATGGCTAACAATAGTTCATGACATATGGTATCGAATGCTTTCGAATAATCTAAAAGCACCAGAACGGACGATCGACCAGAATCTGATGACCTCATGATGTCGTCTGTAATACTTGAAAGAGCCGTTACACAACTATATCCAGTCCGATATCCTGACTGATTAATAGGTAAAATTTCATTTGTTTGCAAAAAAAATCTTATTTGATTATTCATTATCTTTTCTAGGAGTTTTGAAAGGCAAGGCAAAATACTAATAGGTCTTAACTCATTAAAATTCGTGACTTTATTTTTTTTGGGAAGTGGTGTAATGCGTGCAATTTTCCACTCATCTGGAAATACCCCCTCCAAGAGACATGAGTTAACTATGTTAGTAAGAAATGGCAAAATTCTGGGGCAGCACATCAACAACATTTCTATATTTATCAAATCCGCACCCGATGCCAATGATTGAATAGTATACAGCTGCACTTTGACCTCTTCTATAGTGACTGTTTGAAATATAAATTTATTATCTATATTCATTTTTGAATTACCTATTGAGTAGTACTGCAATAATATAGGATCCGCAAGTTGTTTATTTTTAGAAAACTGTAAGAAATGTTGATTTAAATCTGAAGGCTTATTTAAGCTATCGGGAAGAGATATATTTGTAGTTTTAGATATTATATTTAAATTTCTTAATTTTTTCCACAGAACTCTACCATTACTTTCATTAGAAATAGATTTCAAGTATCCTTTCTTCTCATTTTTAATTGCTATATTAGTTTGGTTACGTAATGGACTCTTTCACTAAAATTTAAACATGTAATTTAAGTATAAAATCTCAAAGGAGGGACTATTTTAGGCATATATACCAAAAAAAAAATGTTCTACAAGGTTCAATAAGTTTTTCATAGGCAATCAAAAGTAGCCAAATTCAAATTAATTTTAAACGCGCCGATTTGCCGACGTCACATAAATATTCTTCATTTCGCTTATGTTGTTGCAAGGAGGACCGGCTCGGCTGTGTTTGCGCTCTGTAAAGATACGTAAAGGTTCGAATGCGCTGTTGTCGGTTGTGACTAAATGTAGTGCAGCGTAAAATAAATAAATAAAACTAACCATAAAAAATTGTATTAAATTGTGTTTAAGCATAATTTTAAAAAAAATGTTATAAAATCTTGAATCTATAACTAATTAATTTAACTACTTTTCATGAGATTTTGCCAACATTTCAGAATTAAATCTATTACAAATTTTCAATGTTGACAATTAGTGGCAACAAGGTCAAATTGCGAGCTGCGACGTCATAGAAATAAATTCTGGGTTTTTATTTGGAGGTATTTCTTTGTTTTCTGTTTTCTCAAGAAGGACTTTGAATTTTTCAAAAGTGAAAATAAAGAAAATTCTGTTTTTAGTTGCTTTATCCAAATATGCCAATTTCAAAAATTAGTGAAAGAGCCCATTGTCTATAGCTATCCCAATGATTTTTATTTTTTGTATTTTTGTATTTTTTTAAAAAGCTTTATCCCTCAGTTTTATCATAATTTCTATAGTGTCTGTTAACCAGGGTGGCTTTTGCCGTTTTATCTTTATAGCTTTTAAAGGAGCCAGAACATCAAAAATGTCTTTTATTAAAATATTGAAATATGATACTTTCTGGTTAATACCTAAAATTTGCACTATATCCTCAAAGGGTGCACTTTCCAGAAATTGGGACAATAAATCTTTATCAATTCGCTTTAGATTTCGCATTACAACGTACTTGTCATTCTTATTAATTATTTCGGTATTTAAAAAGCAATGTATTAGTATATGGTCTGAGATTTGGGGTACGTTTTTTGTAGAAAAAGTATAATTTTCTTCTTTAGGAAGTATAATTAAATCTATTATACTACTACTTTTATCAGTGACTCTAGTTGGAGAATCTACTATTTGTTGTAAGTTGAAAGATTCGATGCAAGAAAGAAAATCTTGAACACTTTTATTTTCTAAATCTATTAAGTTTATATTGAAGTCACCACCGCAAATAACCTTGTCACACTCCATTGAAAATGTTGATAAAGCCTCCTCAAAACTATTCAAAAAATCAAAAAAACGCCCTTTTGGTGGTCGGTAAAGAGATCCAACAATATATGCGACATTTTTAAATTTAATTTTAATCCACAGCTGTTCTAAACTTCCGGTTTGTAAAGAATTCAAAGTGTTAAATTTAAATGTATTTTTTACATACATACCAACTCCACTACCTCTTGTAGTCCTGTCAACCCTTACAAAATTGTATCCCGTTATTTGTATATGGGTTTCTGTTTCAGGAACATCGCCAGTTAACCATGTTTCCGAAATTCCAAGAATATCATAATTTTCGTGTATTAATAGTGATTCAACTTCTGCAAAATGGGGTATTAATGACCGTACATTTAAAAACGCAATATGCAGTGATTTCATTCCGTCTCCTAAAATATATATTTTACAGAGCAAAAGAGAAAATAACTAAAAGATTATCAAACAGAGATACCTAATAAAAATTTAAAAAAATAAATTAAATCAAACAATATACCTATATAAAAAAAAAGAAAACTAGATTTACCTAAGTATCAATTTAAGAATAAAAATAATCAAAAAACAAAACAATACCTATAAGAAAAAACAAATGTGTATAGGCAATAAATAGACCAATAATACCAATCCATATTAGCTTCCGGTTGTTATTCAATTGTTGCCATATTTTATAATATCCTCCTCCGTTTTTAACATGGTGTTTTTGCCATTTATGTTTGCAAATATTCTTCCTCCTGTTGTCCACACCTTCTCCTTGCCAATTTTATCCTTTGCCAACATTAGCAAATTATATCTACGCAGTGTAAGCTCCTCAACAATCACTAATTTGCGCTCATAATCCTTGGTTTGTATCAATCAATAGCTGTTTTTCTCCGTCTGTTTGTGTTATGTCTTTCTTCTCTCTCCAGTAACGAAATTTGCCCGTGACTCGTTTTTCAAATCACTGTCCATTGTGATCCAAATATCAGGCCGCCGCCTAAAAAGTTTCAAAAAATATTTTCTAAAGTGAAGATATAGACACACAAAAAAATCTATAAATGTTATAAAATTACAATATCATTTTTATTTGATCCCTATTATTTATTTAATTTACGTATTAAATATTCATTGACTCGGATTTCCAACAAAAAGTTAGGATTTATTGATATATTTTTATTAACCGATATAACAACCCGGGCATGTTTTACGCTATCCATAAAATCCAAAAGGTCAAGCCATTCCAATTCGGGGCATAGGCTCTCTGTTGACAAATATTTATTAGCCAAACATAGGCAATCCACCTATCTGGATATTTTAAAAGAAAAAGGGGCGTGAATTAATAAGAACAGTCAATTTTCGTAGCTGAGAACAACAATATAGGAAATTCCGATAATCATAAATTTTATTGTTTCTGATACTGTCCGAATAAGCAGGTGGAGTTATCAGGAATAGGCAATACGGCTTAGTGCCTTGGATCACGATTGATTTGGAACATATACATCCCATACCATATTCGACGTGTTAGTTAAACCGTTTGTAAACATCCGGACTATCGCATTTTCGGATATGGACTTCGAAATTGCCACCAACAAAGATTATCCTTTAGACGGGAGATAATATTTCACTTTAGACTAGTTTTGTTACTCAGATTATTTTCTCCTACTACCTAGGAATTTCGCATGCTACGATCCACCGTTCGTTTATATGTATAAATAAGGTATTTTTTCTGCTGCTAAAATCAGTAGCCAGTAGAATGTTGTTCTTGTTCTTATCCGCTTGAAATTTTTTATTTTACTCAAGATGATTCGTTTGGAAATCTCATAGAGGGCACCCACGTAGCAGTTTAGCGAGCAGTGGAGCATTTTGTCTGAGGTAGGCCATGCAGAAAAAAATATAGGAATATACCCAGACCCACTATCCTTTAAAGGGGGTTTAAACAAAAAATCGAAATTTCTGTATAACAAATTCTAAGAATAATATTTCAAGCCGCACCATTTTATGCCTAACGGTTCACGAGATATTCGCAAAACAACCGAGGAAGCGTGATGTCACAACTCCTCGAATACCGAAGACTCAGGCACTAATAAATCATGCGACTGTTACTTAAACATGTGTTAACACAAATAGGTGAAACATGGCTTTTGGTTGTGAACCAAAGTACACAAAAGCAGAATCTGTTGTGCTCCACGCGGTTGTGACGTCACGTCTACCGAGTCTACGTTTTGTTGCAAACTCTAAAGACTGATATCTTTTGATAGAAATCTGGCAGGCAGGCGAGGTTTTCGAAGTTGTTCTTGGATTTTTTTTACATATTATAAACCAAAAACGTATTTTTGGTTCACACCCCCTAAGCTTTTTATGATATGAGCACTTTACAGCTTTTCTCTACTTCATTATTTTTCTCTGAAGCCTTGGGGGAGGGCCACGCCCCTGCCACCCGACTAAGAATTGAACCTTTCCTAAATAAATGCGTTAATAATGGTGTCCCTGTCCCAGACGAAAGTATCGACGATATCGTTAATCGAAGATTCAGCACTAACCTGCACCGGGCACTAATCCCCAAGCCCCAAATATAACTATAAATGACCACTCTTTGCAGAACGTATGACACAACCCATACCTTGGGAGCCATCTGTTAGCGAATGCAACCATTGTGCTAGCGCAGCGTTCGGCCGACTCTTAGAGAGAGTCTTCAACAATAACAACATCAAAACTGAGACCAAACGTCGTGTCTAGGATCACGGCAGAAATAAAAAACTATAGCAATCCTGTTGAAGATCTTCATAAATTATATAAACAAGCATAGTCCAATTATGTTAAACCATTACAAAATCGAAAAGAGAGAGAGAGAAATTATAAATTCTAAAAATAAAAATAAGGCAATGTGGAGTATATTCAATAAAGAATGCAACAAGAGCAACTCTCAACATCACACTCACGAACAATAACCAGCAAACTACGCACCTAGTGCAGATAAGGTTGCTGGCCTTTATTATGATCTTTCGAAGGCTTTTACTATGATTGATTGAGGTATGGGATGAGAGGCATGGGTGCCAGGCTCTGTGCGTTTCACTTGGAAAACAGGTGTCAGACTTTGCAGAGGGGCGGCCCACAGAACTCCATACTGGGGCCATTGCTCTTCTTACTGTATGTGAATGACCTGCCTGGCTCGGTGGATGGGGCTCTTGTCTGTCAGTATGCTGATGATATATCAGTCCTGTTGTCAAGGCGGACTCCTTCTAGTTTGTCTGTGTGTTGTTCGGGTACGATGGGTCACATGGCTACCTGGTACAGTTAAAATGGCCTTCGACTAAATACTGACAAGACTGGGCTTCTGGTATTCAACAAAGACAGGGTGAATGCTGTGTCTTTGTTTTTTAGTTTTCAACTAAAATAAATATAATCATAAATCCATTCCAAACATAACCTCCGTGAAGTTTCGTGGAATCCACATTGATTCTGTTTTGAGCTGAGAGCAGCTAATCACAAGCAGACTGAATGGCGCATGTGCTTTGATTGGCAGACTTCGAGACAGCATGTCCTTTGACTGTATCAAACTTTTCTACCTTGCTCATGCGCATTCTCAGATAAATTATGGAATCGCTATTTGGGGAGCATCTAGATTCTATGATGGGATTTCTAAAACTCAAAAAAGAGTAATTAGATGTACGCTACATCTTCATTCCCGAACTTCTTGAAGGCCTTTCTTTGAGGGCTTGAATATATTTACTGTGCCTGGATTGTATTATGTCTCACTGGTCACTTTTTCAAAAAAAAAAAAACTCAACACCTTTTCGCAACGAATCAAGATGGCTATGCCAATAACATTGGTATGCTTACTAGTTCGTACTTACTCCGCATTCCCGCACATCGCTCCACATTTTTTGAAAGAGGTCCTTATCATCGGGGTATCACAGCCTACAGACTCCTGCCTTCTGATATAAGGAATATGGAGGAAAATGGGAAATTCAAAAAGGCACTCTTAGAGTTTGCGGGGGATAAATGTTTTTATTCTTTTAATTTTTAGATTGTTGTATCTGTGATTTTTTACCAATTTATGTTTATTATAATTAAGTTTTTTGGTAATTTTTATCTTAATGTGAAATTTTGTTTTTCTACTTCTTAAATTTTAACTTGTGATGTTAGTAAAATAGGATTTTGTTTGAATGCTTTTACACTCCAGACAAAAAAATTTGCAAGTTTGCTTTTTCATGTATTTGATTTCGTTGGCAAGAAGGAAATAAATAAATAAATTATCAATGCAGTTGTAATACCAACACTTGTATGGCTGCGAAACATGGACCAACTTCAGGACACACATAGAAAGCCTTGAAAAATACAACCAGTGATGCCTGAGATTGATCCTATGGATTAAATGGCAACACCGACGAACGAACATTAGTGGTTTAGAGGAGGCCAAAACAACTAGCATAAAAGTTCTCATCATAAGGCACCGACTTCGCTGGATAGGTCACCTGTACGCATGCCCGAAATACGTCTTCCACGACAGATTCCCTACAGTCAACTGAAGGAGGGAAAGCGAAATCAAGGAAGTCAGCAAAAATGCTACAAAGATGTTCTCAAGGAAAATATGGCAGTGCCGCATCGATGCCAGCTACTGGGAGACGACGGACCACAAACTTTTCAAGAACAGCGGCGCAGACACGAGATTGGAGAGGGACCGCAGGAAGCAGCGAGAAAACACGGAAAGAGACTGGGTGTGCCAAGTATGAGTGTGCGGCTCCAGAAATGGTGTATATAGCCATCAGAAAACGCACAATCGACGACAATGGGGATAGAATAGGAGATAATCATACTCGGTATCGAGTGATCGCCTATGATGATGAAGACCCTGTTTTCGCGTCAAACATCTCAAAATATCCCTTCAGGATATAAACAAGAAATACAATTCAAGATCTTCAGGTCTGGAATATGTATAAGCACGAAACCAAATCTGTACATTTGTTTGGTGCAACAAAATATTTCTGCATTGGCGACCAAAGAATCTTACACAAAAAAAGACCACAACTGCGATTGTCAAATGATTCGAGAAATCGGGATTTTGATTTGAAGCCGAATTGTCATTCATTGGATGCTCGCCAATTAAAAATCTGTTTCATTGATTTGATACGTTTTCGCTTATGTTGCACTGACGAGAGATAACAAGCTTGAAACTGGTATGCAACGAACGAGCATCCAATGATTGAGCAGTCGTCGGTTTCTCTCCATTGTCTTACCAGTAACAACCTCACGTGTTGTGTAATCTGGCCCTGACCAAAGCCTTGATTTCAAAGTCTTTTTTTGTCGTAAATACAGCGGCTTTTGAACGAATGCTCTTATTATTCTCACATCTGAATGTTAATCTTAATGTTAATATTGATTAACAATGTGGTAGCTATTTACATTCACGTGTCAAAAAATTTAAAGTAATTTTCCTTTTTTTATGTCAAAAATTCAAACAAAACATATTGTTAAAAACTGTTTTGTTAAATAATTTCAAACACGTAGTTGGAGCTATATTAAAAAGAACAGGAAAACTTATTTCAAAGCTGCATTGCATTGCTGGAAGAAGCGGTCGTGAAAATTCTTCTAAACCTAAATAAAACCGATTTAAAAACACCAAATTTATAAGTAAAACAAAATTAAGAATACGCTAGTTTTCCAGAATAAAAATGTCCGAATACTTTCATCCAATCACATGAAATATACAGCGTGTGTGTAAATAATATGCAGAGGGGCTAATAAATTCGGTTGCTTCTATAAAGTGTATGAGCAGGAGCAATTTTGCTAGATATGATCAAAACAAAATGAAGGAAATATGTGCTCCATTTAAACTTGTTATTTTTCATAATATAGCATTATGATAATTTTATCTAAAAAACTACAACACCAAGTTAGCGTTATCCCTAATTTATTACCAAACCTGCCCTAGATATTTTAAGGAATATTAGATAAATTTTCATTAGCCCTCTCAGTATAAGTTTATTAAATATCCTGTGAATTAGCAGGATCTCTTTGCCACTGGTAATTTTCTTATTTGATAGATTTGAATTAGGTATGGTTTTATTTATTGCACTTACCTTTTTTTGGCCCCAATTTCAATCTTCGTTATGTAGAAGAGAGGGAGCTGGACGCTATAATAAGTTTCTTTCTATCTTATCGTTGGAATCTCCTTCAAACCTGTTTCTCTGAGTTAGTACCTATGATTTCGCTTATTTTGCACTGACGAGAGCTACTCGATACCGGTATGCAATTAGGAAAGAATTCGAGTTCTCTCCATTGTCCATAGGGCAAAATCACACGAATTACACAATCTGACCGTGACCGGAATCAGTACAAACACTTGTATTTCTTCAAAGACAAGTAACTTGCATTTAAAAAGTAACACTTTTTTCATTTATGGAAGAAAAACATATAAACGGAAATTATCTACGAAAATACACAGACTGTTAGTTATACACTGAAAAAAAAAGTAATTTAATTTAAAAAAATATATGATTTATCCAAACAAATATTGTTTTGATTATTGCCAAACAAATGCATTTTTGTTTCAAAAATCTCATTTATTTGTATGCACTTACCATTTTTATATAGTTTAAACAAATATTATTTTGAGATAAACCTCTCTGTGGATCTATACACAAAATTGAAATAAATATTGTTTTGTTTTAAATTTGCATGTTTATTTCAATTAATGTCCGATATATTTCATTTAAATCTCTATATTATTTAACTTGAATGCATCCTTTATTCAAATTGAATAAACCTAATATTTATTATAAATAAATATATTTTTTGAACTAAATAAATATTTTGTTCAAAGTGAGTAAATGGTTTTTTTAGGCTTTGGTTTGTCTTTGTTTAATTTAAATAATTAGGTATGTCACATAATATCGCCTATGTATTTATTTCAAATAATTAGGTATTAACATAAAACAAAATACAAAAAAAAATGTTTTACAAACCATAAGTTTTCCAGGAAATTTCTTTGTTTGATCCATCTTCTTTCCCTTCTTCGATGTTTGGTTTTTTCTTTTTTATTTCAGGCTGAGATCCAACTTCCTTATGGAAAAAAAAATCAATTTAAATGTTTTGCTATAATGATTTAGAACATTTTAAAATTCACAGAAGAAAAATTTGATATTTTAGGATCGAAAATCGAGTTACTTTGACCAAAATTGAAAGCAAGAAACCCTATACGATTTTGTGTATAATCGTGCTCGGTTTTTATCAAAAATTATATTTTGTCCATGTTGGATGAAATAAATTTTATTTTGAGTAAATGTACATACTTGTACGTCAAACCACATACATACCATATTAAGTTCTTTTATTCCTCTTTTGAGTCTTATGGTGTCCCCTAGTTTTTCCTGAGTAACGAACTCGATCTGCTGATCGGTTAAATTTTGCAGGAGGTCGATTTCATCAATCTTTCGTTCTAAAATAAACATTATGTGTCTATTTGTTTTATGCTAAACCGTGAAAGAATGTGTTTTTAAACAAAAAGAATTAACTATCTATGCTCTTTGGACACTACAAAAATTTCCTACTTCTTTTTTTAAAACTTTTCCAAGCTATTGTTCAAGCTTTTTACTTCTTGTCAGTTGAAATAAAAATTAATATTACATTGTATACAATTAATTTCAATCGAATTAAGCACATTTTCTTTATTATAATCCTGTTTGCTTTAATTATTCAAAACCACAGAACGTCTTCAAATAGCCAAAGGTCTAGCCAAAGCATTTGCTTGGTTATGTTACATATTAGTTGTTTGTTGCAGGTTTCAGAACAAATACTTGATTAAATATCTCTGTGAATATTTGGTTTAAATAAATAAGGTATTCGTGATTATGATTAGATGTAACAGGCTTCTGAACAAATATTCAATTAAATTAAATAAATAATAAATAAATACAAATACAAAAGATATTTGATTCGAATAAATAGGTATTTGTTTGAAACAAATCTAGGAGTTTTGTTTTACTGGAAATTAGATTTGAAAGCAATGAAATATAAGCGTGTTGTATATGTATAATATGCAAAGTAGGTTAATAGAATAAATTGGCTCATTATAACTAACATCCTACCTTCTAACGTTACCCATATATGGCCTAATTTCCATCTCTCTAGTAGGTCTTGCACGTTTCTTGACTCCGAATTATTCACCTCCCTTGCAACCTTGCACAAAAAAACTTGCCACTTAATAAAACGTGCGATAAAACCAAAAATATCATGGTAAAACGCATAATCTAAGGTTATTACTTTCAATTACTTTACACCGGTTCAATTTAAAATCTAAGGCTTGAGGCCAAACGCCAGCCCAGCCTATCAGAATTCAGAGAATCAGTGCGAACTACTAACCGAACCGCATGGTAGTGTCGGCCGACAACAGGAACATCAGGACAGGATCACGGCAGGCAACAAATCGCTCTTGATCTAAATCAACAGGCATTTAACTTGACGCTCTGGTTGTTTGTTTGCAGCTCCTTTTTTAACATGTTGTCCCTTTGTGTTTAACGTAAATAAATATACATTTCAATGAAAGTAATATCAATCAAACAAATATTGAAGAAAAAATGAACAAGTGAAGTTATTCTCATCAAATTCACTTTATTTGGTACAATAGAATTTAGTTTAATTTGAACAAAAACTTTTTAAACAAATATTTATTAGGAATATTCAAGTCCTTATTTTTTCAGTGTACTCATATACTATGCGTGCGTGTATTGATTCCGGTCACGGCTAGATTTAACAATACGTGTAGTTGCTTCCTGTAAGACAATAAAGAAAAACCGGCTTCTCATTCATTGGAAGCTCGCTAGTTGCATACTAGTTTCGAGCTTGTTAGCTCTCATCAGTGCAACATAAGCGAAAGCATACCAAATCAGAGAAACAGGTTTGAAACAGACTGCAACAACAAGATAACAATTAACCCATTATGTGTGGGTGGCTCCCTCTCTTCGAAGTCTTGCAAAGCAAAACCAAGATTGGTGTATTTTCGTCACACTTCCCAATCATGAAATCAAAGCTTAATCACTGATCGATAAACTACTTGTGAATAAGATAAAATAGTTATTTCACAATCAAATTATAAATGTGGGTCTCCGACAAAAACATTAGATATCATACGAAACAATTATCTTAAAGCTCTCAAGTTCCATCCATCCTACAACCTCCTGCTTTTACTCAATTTTCAAAAAAACAATTTATATAATGGGTTTTGTTGTCGGAATAACAATCCCTCTTTCATTTGCCAAACATGCTCAGACGTTGTAAATCGGCGTGGATCAAAGTATGGTACAGTTTGGCAAAGTGAAAAAATAAATACCTGCCTTCTTCATTATCTCGATAATTCTCTACTAGGATTTTCTGCTAAAACGCCGATCAATAATTCGCGGTAATTTGCTCGGCGGTTATTCCTTCAAGACCAATCTCGTTGAATATTCCAGCAACCAGACACACAGGAACCGATTTTTGAGCACAGGAGTTTAGGAAGGCTACCTGTGTTAGTGGTTAGGAATAGATGCTAATTTGATTAATAAATTCAAACGAATACAGTGTAGGTTCGAAACTATTCTAAAACATATTATTATAGAATTTCTTAACGTTCCAGAATTTCTTACATAGTGAAATTTAATCTCATATTCGCCAGAAAATAAACAAAAACCCATGTTCTAGGTCGTCTAAAGGAGTAAGTTGGCTCCTTCTCCCTGGGCTTTGAAATTGTGTTTGTTCAGCGCTACGACGTATACGCCAACGTTTACATGTTTTTATTAAAGGGCTGCCAAAATATTTGCCTTTTTCCTAAAGGTTCATTTTTCATGTTTTTAATAATGCGACCCTTGGGTAATTCAAAACTAAATCTAAAAGTATAAATATGACACGGAAACGTTTCCTTGCATTTCTAAACAATGGGGACAGGTTTTTTCGGTTGACGAAATCGGTAAATTTTTGAAATATTGTCGAAACATTCTCACTGATGTTATAAAATTGTGGAATAAAAAAGAAAGCGACTCCTAACTCTCGACTTATTTTACAATCCATTTATGCGTTTTGATTCTTTTAAGTGTTAAAATATTTCCGCAGGCACGTCTTAGCTGACGTCTTTCAACACGTCACTGGTAATATTTACAGGTGTATTATTAGGTAAATTTCCCACATCTCGGTCATCCTGCGAAATAGATATGGATATCATTTTTAATCAACAGAATGGTAAGCTTAATGAGAATGCGAAACTCCTGCCAAAGATTCTACGTAAGAAACTACAATTTTGGAAAATTAATATTAGATGAAATAAATACTTGCGGTCACTAAATAGGTTCGAAACTGCATGTGTTCAAACTGTATCTATACACACTTCGAAGTTTATTGAGAGGCAGATGCGATGATATTTGAAGATAAAAAAACAACAGATACTGAAAGTATTCCAAGTGTATTTTAAATTCCGCTCGGTAACTATAATCTACATCAAACGAAATGCAGCATACAGCTACTAGCTGAATCCAAGAGCACCAGGGCCTTCTTTCAGGCTACTCAGATGGTATACGGACCATCCACTCAAGGACTCAATACTTTACGATCCAAAGACTGCTTAAGGACAGTTCTTCCATTAATTCTCGATGGAAGGAACACTTCCAGGAACTACTTAACAGCGAATCGTGAATGAATAATGACATCTTCAAAGAAATTTATCAGAAAACAATACAACAAGAACTGAGCAAGTTTCCCAGATTAAAGGAGGCGGAAAAGGCAATCCGATATAACCTTTTCGACGGACAGGCTCCGTATAGATCCATCAGAATTACTAAACTTCCTGCTCTGTGGTTGACGGATAATTTGAAATTCATGATGAGACTTAGGAACAAAGCTTTTTCCAAGTATAAGAAACGTAAAACGAGTTATTACGTAATCAGGTTAACATCACTGTTAGGGCAGAGCAAAAAAGCATTTCTCCAACATACTTTTAAACGCGATCCTAAATCATTCTGGCGTACAATAAAATATCCTAATATCTCATCTCATTTAGATCAGAGTCAAAATGTGGATGCTTCTGCTGATAACTTCAATAACTACGATTTAGATTGTCTTCCTCAGCCCGCAGCCAATAACCCAGACCTTATTTTACAAAAATATTGTGATAAAAGAATTGAGAATTTTGAATATTTCAACTTAATTCAAGTAAGCTCTGATTCTGTCGAGAACATAATGCATAAACTCATTTCAAACTAAATATCGCGGGCAGTGATGGGCTATACCACAAAATTCTGAATTGTATCACTCCACATTTCAATAAATACGTTACATTTATAGTAAATCAGTGTCTTTCAAATGCTAGATTTCCTGATGAATGGAAACTGACCCATGTTAGTCTGGTTCCCAAAGTTTCGAACTGTTCTGAGATCAAAGACTTCCAACCCATCAGTATTTTGCCTTCGGTATATGGAAACTGGCCCATGTTAGTCTAGTTCCCAAAGTTTCGAACTGTTCTGAGATCAAAGACTTCCAACCCATCAGTATTTTGCCTTCGGTATCTAAGATTCTTGAAAAAGTTGTTGCTGATCAGTTAAGTTCTTATAATAACTTGCATGGCTTACTTGCTTTTACCCAATCTGGATTTCGTGCCTGTCATAGCACTGTTACAAGTCACTGATGACATATTTAGAGGATGGGATAATAACATGTGCAGTTGTTTCTTGCCGTTGGACTATAGTAAGGCATTTGATACTATCGATCACTAGGTTATTTTAACCAAATTAAAATATGTACTTCGGTTCAGGGCATTGTGCAATAAATTTTTCTCGTGACTATTTGTCCGATAGGCACCAGCGTGTTTATTCTGGTTCTGATATATCTGCATGTAGGAGTGTACCAACTGGTGTGCCGCAGGGTAGTGTGTTGAGGCCTGTATTGTTTTCGCTCTGACTTTCCAAAATATTTAAAAACCCTAATGAGTCATGAATTTGCTGACGACACTCAGGTTTACTACTCTTTTTATCTTAAGAATATTCATGATGCAGTACAGGCCATTAATACTGACCTTGAAGCAGTGGCTAGAGTCTCCAATGCGCACAAATTTGTTCTCAATGCGAATAGTACTTAATTAATTTTGTTTGGCAAATCTAGAGATACTGTATCGGCAAATTCTGAATCCCAAATTTTCCTAAACTATACTTTACTGAGGTACACCAGTTACTTCATGCAAAAACCTTGGTCTCAATATTGACGCTGATCTTAAAATTTTCCACCCGTGTATCGTCTTTGATTTTGAAGACTTATGGCATTTTGCGGCTTCGGTACATGCACAAAGATATTTTTGACACCAAGATAAAGCTAAGGCTGTTAGACTCACTCTATAACTAAACTCTATAACTAAGAAGTTTCACTTCAAAAATAGTGCAAAATAATAGATATAACTTGTGATTTCTGTGGAGAAAAATGTTATTGCAAAATAGACTGTCAAAAATAGTTACAACAATATGGAGAAGGTTCGAGCGCAAGACATATTTAGAGGTAGAAAGTAGAGGGACTCAAGATCGTGGTTTTGGAGAGAACTGCAGACGCAATCAAGGAGGTTTTGGGGAAGGTCATTGAAGCAGCTGAATTAGCAATCATGGAAGATTATTATCAAATCGTCTAAACCCAACTTCCGTAAAGAACCTCGCAGATACACAGTGTGGCTTTACATCCAACCGAGGTAGGTACAGCTGACATGATTTTTAGTGCAAGACAAATGCAAGAGAAATCCAGATAAGAAAATTGTCGTCTATACATGGCCTCCATAGATTTAGTGAAAGCTTTTGACTCCGTCAACATAGAAGCTCTTTGGAAGATATTGGCAAAAGTTGGGTATCCGCAAAAGTACATCCAGATACTCCGCCTGGTGCATGATATAAATGCAACTGTCCTGAGCAACGATGGACAAGAAGAGTCTTTCCAAATAACTACAGGCGTTAATCCTATACAGACTTGTTCAACCTGAACAGATCGACGGGATCGATAATTGAATTTCAATATGCGGATTATAACGTCGTGATGGCAGAGGAAAATTTTCAGGCAATTTTCAGACGCAGATTCTGCAGCAACAAACCCAAGCCCCAAATATAACTATAAATGACCATTCTTTGCGGAATGTAGAACACTACTCATACGTTGGAAGCCATCTGTCAGCGAATACAACCATTGAGGCTGAAATCCAACATGCCTTGAAGTGTGCTAGCGCAACGTTGGGGCGACTTCTAGTGAGAGTCTTCAACAAGCACATCAGCGTTGAGACCAAACTTCGAGTTTACGATGCAGTTGTAATAACATGGCTGCGAAACAAAGATCACCTACAGAAAAATAGCACCAGCGCTGCCGAAGAAGGATCCTACGGATTAAATGGCGGGACCGACGAATGAACATTGTCCTTTTTCGTCCGCATGCCCGAAACACGTCTTTCACGATAGATTCTCTACAGTCAACTGAAAGAGGAAAATCGGTATCAGGGAAGTCAACAAAATCGCCGCATTGATACCAGCAACTAGGAGACGACGGCAGTTGATGAGCCCCTATAGCGTCGACGGAGCACAAACTTTTGAAGAACAGCGGCGTAGACACGGGATCGAAAAGATAAAACGTACAATCGACGACAATGAGAATATACTAGAAGATAATCATACTCGGTGTCGATTGATCACCATGATGATGACCATCCTACAGAAGAGGGATTGCTGCATTTTTTCTAGCGAGTGAAGATATAGAAACATGTACATTCATCTTGTATACGAAGGGGAAACAGAAATCTTTCTAGGGCGAAACTATAACTTTAGCACCCTATACCGATACTACTTGTTTGCACTGAATCAAACCATACTTAGGGATGGCCTGAAATTGTGAAGATATTTCTTAAGTTGTCACCATTATGAAAATTGATGGAAAAACTTATGTTAGGATTTTGAAGATGAACCCGACAACTTTTCACAATTCGTTATTATAATCCATCTGAACCATGCAGGGTTAATGTGTATGCTTAAAGATTTGTCGAGTTCCATCCCGAGACAACAGCTATGCTAAATATTCAAAAGCGTTTATATAAAATGGACATTAATACCGCGCTCTGTATTCAGACAGAATGGTCTGGTTTCTTTTTAGTTCAGTTTGTCACCCGGGGCTACAACGCTTTCTTGTCTGTTTTTGCGACACCCTTGCGCATTTAGATTTTAAAAGCGCCGTTCACTTTGGTTTTATTTCTTCAATAATGCAAGTTTCCCGGGAAAAAAAATGCTGTAGTAAAATGCATAATAAACTAAGACTTTATTTCCCAAGAGTTTAAACTTGTTATTTAGACCTTTTATGGAAAAATATCAATTTGAATGTTGCAGGTAGGCATTTGCCTATTAATATTAGCAGAATGCATATAGTTTATGTAATATCTTTAAATTTAGTTACAATTTCGACTGCATTTTTTATATTTAGGAATTCTCCTTTTTACTCTGCAAAGCTGTCGAAATCGCAATGTTTTACAAACACGAAACTTTTTACGAGGAACGTACGTGATTCGATTCTCAAGCAAGCTAGAACTTTTAATTCTTAATATGCTCTGCTTCTGGGAAAACGCATTATTAAATTTAAAATAAATTTCAGAGGCCATTAAAGTACACTTTAAAATGAGTAGTTAGGTGTGTATTTGAGACGATGGACAAATTAATAACCTATTACTTCGAGAAAAATCGATAGCTTAGCAATCGGTTCTTGTGGAATTGTGGACTATATATTTTTTTTTCAATAATTAGTGAGAGTAATTAAAATGCAGGTCTGATGGGTCGTACTCACCACATCATTGGAAAGGCTCTTTGGTTGTCATGTTGTACGAAGCTTCATGGTTTATCAATTCCGAATATTTTATTTTGTATTTTTGTCTCCATTTAATGGAAGCATGTTATTTCTTTACGTGGCCGATCGGTTTCCAATATGTTTATCAAATATCCTTCTCCCAAGTCAAATTATTGAGCTGGAGCGCTTCCATACTGACGGAATTGAGAAAACTTGCTTTGGGGAAGAAAAAAAAACTTTATAGAATACTGAAAATCGATTTTCGTGTAGATGTCTTAAAAACAATTCTAAAATGTCATTGTTTTTATATTCAATGACCTGAAAATGCCATCTTTTCGGGCTTTTCAACAGTATTTTTTGATATAATCCACCAAGCATTTTGTCACAGTTCAACAATAAAAAATAGCTTCTGTTCAGTACCAAAATAGAATCTACAAATCATGTTAAAACAATTTCCATATGCCTGTTCTGCGATCTGTTCCCAGTGACGTCCATTTAAAACAAACCTAAATGCTGTTACATGTATTAACATAAATTTTGCTTTTTCGGCTTTGTCACATTTACCTTTCGTTATTTTCGATATCGGTTTTATGCGAATTTGAATGCCGAACAACCATTTAATTCAGTGCCCGATAAATTATGATATTCCGGGGTTTAATTGACATTTAAAATAAGCATATTGTATTATGTATGCACTGTGAATTCGGCTGCTTTACCATGGAGTATTTATTATACCAAATTTGAAATTTTCTGTAATGCATAATAAATTAATGCTTCTTAGAGCCTGAATAATTTTGAATATTGTGTACCTGGGCTACTTTTCAGCTACGTTCAATTTTTCTGGCTGGGAAGCTTTCTATAAGCTATTTTCTTTTAAGTATTACTCCCTCAACTTTCTCTCACTTCTAGCCTGGTAGCCAAATAAATGGTATAATGTCGGTACTATCCAGCTAAACTTCCATTCCTGAACTTATTGTAACGAGAAAAAAATGATGAACTTGCAACCTAACATCATTTTGAAACAATGAATTTGAGCAGGAAATAGAAAGTCAAAAATAAAACCACCTCACAAAGTAATGGGAACATTTTAAATTTAATGTATTTCGTTTTATTGTGAAAAATACCCATGTGTATTTTCAAAGCAGTTCGGTTTTGTATAAGATAAATGTTAAAAGTTTTCACTAAGCAGATGTAAACTTAGGCCATTAGACTGTAAAGTGTGGTTTTTACCATCGGCACTTTTCAGCTTTTCCCTAAAAATACTCAACTTTTCTTAATGTCAACAAGCTACTTGCTTATAATTTTTTTAAATTTAGACGTTAATAACCGACACTTTACAAATTCTTTGCATTCGGCCGAAGAATTTATTACTCGAAAACTTTTTTTGCCGGTTATATGTTACTTTTAAAAACACTGCGGGAATTGCTGAACAACACCGATACAAATATTTCATACACCGAGAGCTGCAAGCTTACACTAAATTTTATAAAGTTGTTTTAAAGTTCTTGGTGCAAAATTTATTGAAAGTACCTCATACAACGTTGGATGCTCTACTGAAACTTTAAAATCCAGTTTATAAATACTGATAATAGAATTAACTTGAGTTAAATGGTACATGAAAATAACTTTTATGAGATAGATTGTTTTTTTTTTGCCAAAGTCGATTTCCCAATGGTATATTGATTGTATTATTTTGTGAGCATACGATTATTGATTGATTTGAAAGGGAACATTGTAGCATTTTCAATTTCTTGTTTATATGCTACTGTGTTTTGCTCTAGTAGATATGATTCTATATAGAACTACAATGAAATAAATGAATAAACAACTGTCTTCTACTGAAAGTTTTTTGTGCAGGTTTGCAAGTTTTGTTGATTGATCTAGGAAGGTTTGATTCAGTACGGCAGGGCCCGCTGTTATTAATTAGAATCTTAGGAAAAGGAGAGATTTTTTCATCATCTCTGTTTGCAAATCTAATTGATAAATAAATAATCTGAGGTTATGATAATAATTGTTGTTTACTTTTTGTTTTTTCATTTCCATCATGTCATTGAACAGCTGTTTTGTCTAGGCGTTTTCTTTAGACCTGTTCTACTTTTTGATATATGTTCTATAGGCATTTTGCAATATTCACCAGTCATTTTTATACAACCAAACTTTCAGTTCGTATTCTTGGAGTGAAATTGAACACGCTTTTTTCTATAATTTTCTTCAATGTCAAAATTAGAAGTTTGACAAGTGAAAGCCTTCTTCCGAAATCTAAAGGAAGAATCAGCCCTTTTGATCTTGAGACTTGATACCGAAAGGTTGGTCTCGGCCCTATTTGATTTTGGGCGAGACTTTTTGGAATTTTGTGCCAGGGAACTCAAGGTTTAGACTAATTTCTTATTGATAATTGTCTGGAGTCGTCCCTTAGTCATTTTGGATTTTGTTTCGGTAAGTTTGAGATTTTCTTCAGGATTATTAACCTACAACACGTGTTTCGTTTCTTCAATAGGACTGTTCCGAGCAGCTTTTGGAAGTTTAAGACTTCACCTTTGGTCTAGAGTATCCCTCAATTTGAGGTAAGATTATTTCTAATATTTGGGGCTCGATTTGTTTTTTATACGAACATCGTTATAGGGTCCTACTCCTAGTCCTAGTGCTAGGCTGTAGCTAGACAGTCTTAGGCTATAGTTGGACAGCTCCTAGAAAGAGATTCTCTACTAGATCTAGATTGCTCTTAGTTGGCTTTGGTAGCCTCCCTTCAGCTACCCTCTTGGTACCGCTCTGCTAGAACCACATTGAGTTCTACGTAAAACAGATACCACGTGGATAGGACTCATGACTATGACTCACTTACCATACCATAGTCTATCTACAGTGAGACCGAATCTGTAGATAATATCTCTTCAAAACTTCTGGATTTGCACACACCTTTGAAGATAATCAACACTTGTACACATGTAAGTTGCACTTTTTACTATTTAGGCAAATCTTATATAAATCACTTGATACTGATTTACGTTCGGTAAGTGCCCCTTAAATAAAATTCTAGAATTTTACCCTGAGGTTGCCCTAATGGTAGAGTGTAACTGATATTGTGGTTCTAATCTTTCATAAGTGTAAACAGACAGTTAAATCTGTTTATTTAAAAATCAATATTTTTATACATTATTTACATTCTTATTTTTTTTATAATCAAATATATAAATTGGTACAAGCATTATTCTAAACACATTTTTAATAACCTCCTGGCTATCCCTATATTTTGTTATTATTTTTAATAAAGAAGCCAGATACATTATTGTACCTAATTAGTTGTTTTATTGATAAGCTCTCCAATTGCACAGGTTTTGTTTATAACATCATTAGGTTATCTTCCTAGTTAAGTCACAATTAACTTGGTGGCGCCCAAAGGTAAGATGTATACAAGGAACCCATAGACCCATGGCCGCCGAACTATGCTGACTAGCAGTATAATTAGGCAATTGCCAAAATAAGTACGTTATAACATGCTACAAGTAGACGCGCATATGGCCCATTGTGATATTCCCCTCTTGGTGTAGCCCTGTCTTACCTTAGGAGTGCGATTTTTTGCCTCTTCACAGTTTAGGGCCTTGTATATAGATCCTTGACTGTCAGAGGCCTTTTTGATTCAGCCATTCGTCTTGGAACTGGTCGTTGGACCAGTTCCTGATCTTGGTTTTCACCAGACAGGAAGCAACTCCAAGTGCAGGCTCTTCTCTAATAAAGGCAGTGTTGTTACCTTCACGCGCTATCTGGTCCGCCTCCTTGTTGCCTTTTATGCCCGTGTGAGCCGGGAGCCAAACAAGGGTGATCTTGTTGAGCCCGCTGAGCGTGAGCCTTGAGTTGACCTTGTGTGAGCAAAGGGCTTGGAGTGCTGCCTGACTGTCGCTGCATATATACATATGTTTGCCCGAGTTATCTCTCTGGAGATTCCCCTCAGCACACACCTATATGGCGTAGATCTTAGTGTGGGCAACGATCCAGTGCGAGACTGGTTCTCACCACAGGTCTCTCCCCATATACACCAGCCCCTGCACCCTCTCGCATCGGAGACCTGTCTGTGTACCAGCCCCTTCGGCTTGAGGAAACCTGGGTCATGCTCTAGCCAGTCGTCCCTTGCAGGGATAACGACCTTGTATTGTCAGTATCAGCCCTTGCATATCCAATTTTCAGCCCTCTATGAACCCATTGTCCACAATCGTTAAGTCTGACTGAAGTCTCTCGGCCCCGTTCCTCCACGAAGACATGAAGAGGCATTATTCCCAGTATGGCCTCTATTGTCGGCGTTAGGGTGGTTCTAAAGGCTCCAATTGTAGCCATGCAGGCAAGTCGTTAGAGCTTGTCCAGCTTTGCCCTGTAGGTGAATTTGCTAAGCGCGTTTCACCAAACAAAGCTGCCGTACGTGATCATTGCTCTTATCACTGCTGTGTAAAGCCGTGACTCTGTGGGGTTGTAAGCCCCAGATGCGTCCGATGGACCTTCTTCAGGCCCAAAGGCTAGCAGTATATGATCCTGTTGACGTGATCTTTCTAAGTCAGCCTTGAGTCAATGATGACTCCTAGATACTTGAACTGGATGGAGTAAGTTTCGATCCAAAGAGCGTGACCCCTTCCAGGTCCACGTTTTTTCGCTTTGTGAATTCTTCGGTCTTGTCCGGATTAACCGAGAGGCCGTATTAATACATCATCTCTCGATCATGTTAAGAGCTCTTTGCATGATCCCTTTAATGGTGCTGGGTACCCTGGTGTTCTCTATGCCAAACCTTTCTCCAAAATTCTTTAACTCTATTGAGCATACAATAAATCAATACAAACAGAAAACCAAATTAAAACATATCCAGAAAAAATAAATTCTGTTACTACCTTGGCAGAAAAAAAATTCAGCGAGTTGTGTGCTATTTCTCTACATACTTTAATATTTATAAGGAAACAAGTCTGTACTCAAAAATTTATGGAATAAATTTACTGAATGTTTAAGCGTAGAATTATATACATGTTTATTAAAAAAACACCCTTACAGTTTACTTTGATCCTCAGGTACCGAATTTATGGTAAAGTAAACCTGCGTTTGAAAACTTTATGGGCGTCGCTGCATTACCAAAAACCACAGTTGGTTTCCTTTGAAACACACCAAAATTCGAAATTAAGCGGGCCCAGTATTTTGAAGGAACAATTATTATCAAGTGACGATACTGAGAACAAAGGGTGTAAAACGAAACCACGACCCTTAGATATCTGCTGTTTCACTGCTAAAATTATATCGCTCTGCAGATGTGACGTTTCTCACACCCTGGGGATCTGTACGAATAATTTGTCCTTTTCTTACTCCAAAATGTCGGTGATTTATTTATTTTACCTTTCGGACTAAAAAGATCACTTTTACTTGTTTATCTTTGCCCCCAAGATGATAACGCTCATATTTCACTGTAAAATATAAATATATGTGTAGGAAGCTTTGCGGATCTTGTTAACAAAATAAAGAGCCTTTGTAACAAATCAAACAACATTCCAGTTATGTATTTTACTATTTTCAAGGGTATGGAAAAATAAAGGGAAGAAAAGCAGATATTTAAATTATCTTCTAAGTTTCATCTCACTCACGTAACCACTTTTTAATAAATTTTCATATTTGCTCATAAATATTGATAAAGCCAGAAATTTAAGAAAAGTAATTAACTTTGTTTCTCTATTATTCTTAGATGGAGGAGAATTTTGGTTTGGAGTTTGAAAATTTAAATTAACTTTTAAATATTATTCTCATTCAAATTGCTTTTGTCTAGGCGAAAAATAGTTTAGAATTCATTTAGCATTATGACATGCAGAATCCATATCGAATTTATTGACTAGAAAATGAATTATATCTTGTTTCTAATTTCTTTTTCTCTAATAATATCCTTGTTTTAGAAGAAACTAATTTAAATAAAGAGCATAATAATTACGTTAACATTGTTGTACTACTTGTTAAAAGTAATATTTTATGTTTACAGTTAATTACACCCAAATCTAATACACTAATGTTTCGCCATTAGCACTATTTTTCAACTAACTAGGCCACAAGTCAAAAGTTTCTGGTTTTCTGGAAACTTATCTCAGAATCTGCGGTCCGATTTCAAGTTATCACTTAGTAAAATTACTCTCGGGGTTTTGCTGTTACAAGACGCCCGTACTTATGTAGGGCGCATTTTTACTTTTTCTTTCAGCAGGTATATTAATTTTTGTTACTTTTAATTTCTTAGCCTGTTTTGATCTTGAAAATAATAGAAGTTCTGGAAACAGTTAGCATGGGTACAAGTCAGTCATGTATTTTATATTTGTTCATTTATTTAATTAAACATGTTACATGTGTAAGTAACTTTCAGCGCCCCTGCAGACTTCCTTGTTTTCTTGGAGGTGGTAGACTTGATTTCAGGCAAATATCGCGGGACTGCTGTTACAATTTTACATTGAAATGATAATTACAAAGTGCCTATATCAATTTAAAATAAATTATATTCAGCTGCTTCGAAGGTAGTGAATTCATTTTTCAATTCACATATGAAAAAAAAACAATAGGACCTAAAATGCTGCCTTGTGGTGTGCCGAGGTCGACGTCATAGCTCTAAGATGTTGAATTTCCCACAAGACCTATCATCTTTCGGTCGTGTTCAACATATGAGCGGATCGAGTCATTCACTCTACCCCTAACACCCTGTGAAGCTTTTGACAGAGGAATCCCGGATCCAGAGTGTCAAACGCCTTTGATAGGTCGAAAAAAATGTCAATGACGATCGTATTTTCATCGAGTTTCTCATAAATATGTTGCACAAGAGAAGTTGTTGCCTGTTTAGTAGACCTGCCACTACGAAAGCCGTATTGACAGTCAGCTTACAGGTTTTCTTGGTCAAAAAAGTTGTTAAGTTGGATATAAACCACTTTCTAAACATTTCTGAAACTGGTGTCATTGTTTAAATTGGTTTATAGTTCTCCATGCTCTGGGGATCTCCTTTTTTATAAATAAGAGTGATTTTAGATGTTTTGAGTTGATTAGGAAAAATTCCGGATTCCACTGATTTATTTATTAGTGGGGTCAGACAAGGTGCCAGCAATTCTGAGTACTCCTTTATCAATTTTATTGTCACCTCATCTACCCCTGTAGATTTTTTGCTTTTTAGAGATTCTATAATTTCCAGAACTTCGGAAGTTTGGAATGGTCTAAAAAATATTGTTCTTGGATGTATATCTGGAAGAGAGCATTGTTTGTTTTTATTTTTGAACAATTAATTTACTTGTAAAGCAACATTTTCTGAAGAAAAAAAAAATCCGCAAAATGGTTGGCGACTTATTGTTCATTTTTTATTAGGATATTATCTACTATATTAAGACATTTGTTTCTTGACTTCCTTGTAGTTCTCATGGATTTCTACGTTGTCTGTTACACACGATTGTGTGTTTATCACAATGTTGCGTTTTTCAGGATGCGATACAATAAAGCACCAATAAAAAAGATCCCAGAAGGGTGAGGGTGATGAAGGGTTTCTATAGAAAACAGAAATTGAAACTCAGAAATTGTAGATGGCTATACAAAATAGTTTTTGGCGTTTTTTTACACAGATCTAAGCTAGGCTGGTACCATTTAACTATTTGAAGTGAATGATCTAAGACTGGACCCTCTAATACGTCTGCTAAGTGACAAATTACATTTGAGGTTATATTATATATACCTGTTTTGCTTGTGTGCCCGTTTTTATTTGTAAAGATTTTGGTTGGTTTTGTTATAAGAGACCTTAGTTGGAAGAAATCAAACAAGTCGTGCAATTTTTTCTTTTCTTTAAGGTCTAATTTGTTTCTGTTAATGTTTAGGTCACCACATAAAAATATATTAGATCTTTTATTAAGTGCAGTTTGTAAAGTTTGTTCTAGCACTAGCACCTCAGAGAAATCAGCACTAGGCGGCCTGTACACGCATATTACGCAGTAGTCTTTTTGATATCTTATTTCTGAGATTTCTATAACTTTTTCAATTGATAAGCTGCAAATACGAGAAATAGTACAACATAAGTGTGAAATATAATTTATTACATAAATTGCACAACCCCCTTTGGTTGTTTGTGAGCGAGTAAATTTTGAGGCTAATGTGTAATTATTCAAAAACATGTTTTCTAAGAAACTGTTGTAAAATATTTAATTTTCTTCCGACTTTCTATTTTCTGTGAGGCGTCTTCGGCTGCCAAAAATTTGGCTGCTCAGGATCATTGTTGGAATCACGGTTGGAATAATTGTTTTTTAAAAACCGAAATCGCTTAACCATGGCCCCGGACGGCAAGATCGATAGGGTGATTTGATGTTTGACGTACAAGATGGCGCCGCGGCATAACTGTCTTTTCTCTGAATTTCTAAAGGGTTTTTATCAGTTTGAGAACGTTTTTTGATAGGTAGAAATAACACACATTTATATGGAGACAATGTTTAACCTCAATGGTTTGTTTACATTCGTGCTACATTGCGATCTTGAATTTATCACCTGATTCGAATCGCCTAATACCTTTTCAATTTCACATAATGGATAATTTACCCTGAAAAAAGATGTTGTTTTATTTTTGTCGACTAATTTTTCGCAAATAAAACTTATCCCAGAATCTGTTGATTTCAAGAAATTACACAACGCGTCACTGGTTATACTAGGCCCAAGCCTGGAAACATGTAGGTGCCCTTGTTTTGGGACATTTTTCACTGTACTATTTTGGGCACTATTTGCACCGATTATCGGCGTCGGCCTTTGTTTGAAGGGGGGTTTTTTAACCCCATTCTGTTGATCACTATTTATATTTATTAAGTTATCCATTGTTGCTTGCGCGTATGTAAGCCCGGCCGGCGTTTACTGTTGTCGGTGAAACTATTTGTTTTGAGCCCGATGCGGTGTTTTGGTTGTTGGAATTTGATAATAATGTATCTTTTTTTTTCGGCCGCTGTTAGTTATTTTTATCTGTGTTAGCGTTCATTCCACAACTATTATCCTTTTTTAAAAGCATTATAAGGTCTCTTTCTTCTCCTGTTCGCTTTTCTAATTGGTATATTGCCGACCTGGGGATTATGAGCGGGTGAGGAGAATCGAAACTAGAGCCAAGTACAAAAATGAAGAGTTTATTTAAAATAGAGCTTACCACAAATACATTTCAGATATGGGCATGGGCACTAAGAATTATCACAAAACTAAAAGACACTATTATTACTAACTAACGCGGTTAATTCTTGGTCTGTAGACTACCCTTTTCATCTTCTAAAAACCATTATTTTATATTAATGCGGCGACCCCGGTGCGTGATCGCTGATTATAACAATTACCGGTGAACCGTCGTTGACATTCAGGTTCCTCCTATAATTTAATAATTCGTTCAACTTGCACCCGAATGTTATTTAAACGTGACGTGATCACTGATTTTCCTGAAACCCATGAACCTTTTTTAGAAGACGATTGGGTTTAATTAACCGAAGGAAAATGCGCTATTATCCTAGATTCGACTTAGAAAAACAAAAAAGAACTTGGTTATACAATATTTTACACGATAAGTAAGTCGTAGCGTAGAACGGTAGAAGGGCCGACCTTCTTCCGAGTTCCTTGGGCGTTCGCTATTTAGAATTGAACTTCTAATGACATACATAGCCTTGCCAAACTTAGTTCCGCTAAGTGGTGTCCATGCGTTGAATTCGGGTTTTTTTTCTGGGGTTTTGCTGAAAAATCGGTGATTGTGGGGTATTGCTCATTCTGGAACCATACTGGTCCTTGGTTAACTTGCCAGCGATGTGCTAAAACGGCTTCTTTTTTTTTTGTGTGTGACCAACTGGATTCCACTTTATATCCCGAGCTCCTTGTAGTTCGGGAAGGTTGAGGTCTTTGGACCGCTCCACCCGTTAGGTGAGCAATGACTTGGCTATACCAGTTAATCGATAATTTCAGCAACCTCCAACTGCCCCTTTTCCTCAAGTACTTCAATAATTCGTTAAACTTGCACCAGAATGTTATTCGAACGTGACGTGATCACCGATTTTCCTGAAAGCCATGAACCTTTTTTGGAAGACGGTTGGGTTTAATTAACCGAAGGGAGATGCCCTATTATCCTAGATACGAAAATATAAGCTTACTGGTAAATTCTAGGTTAGATTTTAGTTTAGTTAAAAAGTTTTTTCTGGGCTATAAATGCCGTGGTCGACTAATATTTCTATCTAAAGTTTCGTCTACTGCTGCGGTAGGCATCTTCAGAGGCGCTGTGTGCGGTTGTGGGCGTGGCTTGTATTACGCTATTTTCCTTGTCTCATTCTCGGAAAGGAAGGGACTTTGTTTTTCGGAGAACTGGCAACCAGCTTTTGTTTAGTTTCTTGCTTTCTTATTTTCTGTTGAAGTTGTGGTGTTTCTGTATCTCTATGGCTGCTCTGTGGAGTCTGGTGTAAAAATGTTTGGTTCCATTCAATTCTTGAGTCTGGTCGAAACGGATGACATGGTTTGTTTGTGTTCACACGTGTTTGGCGATTGCTGTTCTATCTATTTGTCCCTGCTGACAGTTTCTTTTGTGCTATTTGACCCTGGTGTTGATAGAGCGTTTGGTTGTTCCTACATAGACAGATCCCCAAGAGCAGGAAATTCTATAGACGCCAGCCGTTTCGAGAGGTGCCCTAGGATCCTTGGCCGATCTTAGACTTTGCTGAATTGTTCTTGTAGGCTTGTAGATGGGCTTACGGCCGTCTGGACCCACCATTTTAAGGAAGCCTTAACGAAAAGTATTCCTTAAAGTGACGTTTCTCCATGTAAAAATGTCATTTCAAGAAATACTTAACGCTAAGGCTTCCTTGAAATAATCGGTGTAAACGGCCATTAATGTTGTGTTTTTCTAGCGTTTGTCCTATGCGATCTGTGACATTTTTGATGTAGGGAAGAAAGGCTCTCCCTGCCACCTGTGCTGGTTCCTAATTATTTGTGCGCTGTTGCTTCGGTCTTATAGCTCTATTTATCTCCTGCTTAAAGTACCCATTTCCTTCAAGTGCTGATTTTAGGTGTTGCATCTCGTCCCGAAGGTATCTTGGTACACAAAACCGGATTGCCCTGTCAGATACAGTTTTAATGACTCCTCTCTTTTGCCTAGGATGGTGATTGGATTGCTTGTTGAGGTATCTGTCCGTATGCGTCGGCTTTCTATATACTCTGTGTCCCAGTTTACCTGAGGGCAATCTTTCTAAGAGGACATCAAGGAATGCAATTTTGTTGTCCTTCTCAACTTCCATCGTGAACTCTATCCTGGGTTCTATTGAGTTTAGATGATTGAGGAAGTTTTCGAGCTCTCTCTGTTCATAGTTCCAAACAACAAAAGTGTCATCTACATAGCGAAACCAACAAGTAGGTTTCTTTGTGGCCGTTCGCAGTGCCATTTGTTCGAAGTGTTCCATGTAGAAGTTGGCGATAACTGGGCTGAACGTACTTCCCATTGCAACTCCATCTGTCTGCTCAAAGAATTCATTTTGCCATTGGAAGTACGTAGTCGTAAGACAGTGGTGAAATAAGTTGTTGATTTCCTCCGGAAAAACATCTTTCAGATACTTTAAGGACTGATTCGCTGGTAACTTGGTAAACAGCGAGACGACATCAAAACTAACCAGAATATTTTTGATAAAATGAGTGGAGTCTCTAATATTAGAGCTGGATTGGCCAATCCGTGGCTGAAGGAGAGTGGTGAGGTATTTGGCTATGCTGTATGTGGGCGAATCTATCGCAATAACAACTGGTCTGAGTGGGTCACCTATTTTGTGAATCTTTGGAATCCCATATATTATAGGTGGTAAGGCCTCAGATTTGATGAGTTTCCTTATGTTTTCCGGGTCTAACGGTAGTGCTCGGACGAGTTGTTTGGTTTTTCGCAATATAGAAGCAGTGGGATTGCGCTTCAGCTTTCTATAGGTGGAGGGGTCTAGCAGTTCGGAAATTTTTGATTCAGTCACATTCATGATTACCGTTGCGTTTCCTTTATCCGCAGGCAGGACTAGTATGCTCTTGTCTGTATTCAGGCTGCGAATAGCTCTCCTTTTCGCGTTTTTTTTTAAGTTTCTTCGTTTGTAAGTCCACAGTGACATTTTGTATGGTTATATTCGCTGCATCGTGAAAATCATCGTTTTCTTCACCTTCTTTGTACATTGACGAGATGTTTTTTGAATATTTCTTTAACACATGACAAATTGGACTTTGTCAACTTTTTTAGCTCATTGTTTACCTTTCGACGTTGTTGCTCGCCATGTTGCGAAGACAAGTGTTTGGTCTCAGCGCTGATGTCGTGATTGTTGAAGAATCACTCTACAAGTCGCACGAACGACGCGCTAGCACACTTCAAGTGATGTTGGATTTCAGCTTCAATTGTTGCATTCGCTGACAGATAGCTCCCAAGGTATGGGTAGCTATTCTACGTTCTGCAAAGAATGATCATTTATAGTTATGTTTGGGGCTCGTTATCATCCGCATATTGAAGTTCAATTATCGATGTCGTCCATACTTTCGTCTTGGCTCGTAATCTGTTTAGGTTGAATAAGCTGCTGTCAAGTCTGTACAGGATTACCACTCCTGACAGCTGGTGACCGTCGACAAGGTGAAGTATGGATCCTATAAATAGAAAAAAAGTAGGTGCGCAGAACACAGAAGGCTCTTCTTGTCCTCCGTTGCTTAGGACGGTTGTATTCGTATTATTATGCATCAGCAGGCGGAGTATCTGGATGTACTCTTGCCAATATTTTCCAAAGAGCTTCTCTGTTAACCGAATCAAATGCTTTCACTAAATCTATGAAGGCCATGTATAGAGGGCGATTTCTCTTGCAAATTAATTTTGATTTAAATTAATAATAGCTCCTATTTGGCAACACCAATATACCTCGCTCTGAAATGAAGTGTCGGTCCATAAATTAGGAAACTTATACCTCTCAAACTCTCAAAACACTGTAAGCATCCAAACCCTGTATCAACTTTTTCATATAATAAATATTATCTAGACCCTTGTTGTCGTCTCTGTTAATTTCCCGAACGTAATTTTGCTGAGTGATAAGTTAACGTTTTAAATTGTGGAGGACAGACAGTTGCTGAAATTCGCCGGAAAATCATTTGCCTTTAGAAGCAATAAAACTCCGGTGGTAAAATTAAAATTTGCATATCTTATCGCTTATGTTGAGTAGGTACTCCGGATAGTTATAAAGTTATAATTTTTATTGTGGAGCGTAAATTTTGCTCATTTCACTGTGGTAGAATCTTGTAGAAAATATTTTACCCAATAAAAACTGCTTGGAAAATTTTCAATCCAGTTATCCAATTACAAAGTATTTTTTATGAAACTAGTTTTGATAAAATGTTTTTTTTTTCAGATCCTGAAAATTATTGGAACTTGCCAGGCCACGAATATGGTAAGAATTTTATAAAATCTCTAAGCAGATGTGCTTTTTCAAAAATCATCACACAAATTTGTCAAAACTTTTGGACTTTTTTACTCTTATAGGGTAAGAACCCCCAAAGAACAAATTACCTACTTCAATTCGAAAAACAGATTTATCGAATGCACTCAACTATACAGTAATATTTCTCCCGGAGCCCGAAAGTTTAAACTACGTAGGGAATTTTTTTGTTTGACTACATCCATCTTTCAAAGTCATATAAAAGATATAAATCCCGTTCAGATCCCTAAAAATAAGAAATTACTTTCAAACTGGTCCTCATTCATAATATCGGCGGTTTTAAAAGTTTTGGCCGTTTTGAATTTTCTTTAATACTCTTTAAATTTTAATTGCAAATTGGAACATTTTATTTGCATTCGGTTTGAAAAAATACTCACCAAACTATAGATTTATTTAGTAAAATTGAACATTGTTGCTATTTTAGATTTTGCATAAATAATGTGAGCCTTGCTATGAAAATAATTTGTCAAATATAATTTTATTTTGTAAATCAGTTTGGGTTCTGCAATCAATCCTCAAATGTATAGCTAGAATATCCTAATTGAAAGATCTTTTTTTTCAAAAAGAAACAGCAAACATTGCCTTTATATACCAAGTTTTTCGTTTACCGGATTCGAAAATAGAAATTATCGTTCCAAGGGAAAAGTTTTCTGTGCTTTTGCCGTTTAGCTCTTACATTTTTTCTCTTAAATATAAATCAGAACAATGAAGTTAGGAAACATTCTCGGCCTTTCAATTGGATTCTTCAAGATTTTGTCCTGTGCCTATTTGATGACCTTTTCAATAGAAAAATCCGCATCATCGGTTATATTGAACAGTATATTAAACGGTAACAGAAATTGAAGATTATTTTTAATTTGAAGGTTCTATTTTCAAGCCTTCAAATTATTTGAAATGTGTCATAGATTTAATGGAATGGCCTCTCTCGTTCTATATCCAGCTTTTTATGTCCATGTTAAGACAAATGTCTGGATTTCGGCATCAATGGTTGCATTCGCTAACAGATGGCTCGCAAGGTATGGGTAGTCTGTGTTCTACATTCAGCAGAGAATGGTCATTTGTAGTTATATTTGGGGCTTAGGAATTAGTGCCCGGTGTGGGTTGATGCAGAATGTGCGTTTTGTTGAAGTTGACCTCCCGGCCGATTTTCCTGTATGCCTGTTTGGATGCATTGATAATGGGCCACTTTCATACTTGCCGGGAATATGGCAAATTATGATATTTTTTCCCTTATTTTTTTTTAACGTACTAAAGGACGCAAATAGTCTCTAGGTGGTGATTGTGTGATGATGTATGAGAATTTTGGCATCCTCGCATTCTCAATGATTTTCGGGTTTGTAATGTCACTCGCCGGTCCAGCGTTTTCTGGGCAATTCAAAAGTTCGATTTTTAAATAATTTTATTTTCAAAAATGAGCGTTTTTTTTTTTGAAAAAAATTATACAGATAGTATACTATAGTGTAGTATAGTACACTAAAAAAATACTTTAGATATGTTTTTGAAAAATGTGAAAGTGGCCCATTGCCTCAAGATCATCACGACGTTATCATCCGCGCATTGAAGTTCAATTATCGATATCGCCGATAATTTCATCTTGGCACGTAATCTGTTCAGGTAGAATAAGTCGCCATCAACTCTGTACAGGATTTGTATACCTAATGGAAGGTGAACCTTGACAAGGCGAAGTATCGATCGTATAAATAGAGAAAATGAAGTGGATGCAATAATACAGCCCTGTTTACCGCCTGTAGTTATTTGGAAAGATTTTCCTTGTCCATCGCTGCTTAGGACGGTTGCATTCATATTATCATGCAGCAGGCGGAGTATCTGGATGTACTTTTGTGGACACCCTACCTTTGCCAATATCTTCCAAATAGCTTCTCTGTCTTGAATTTCAGTGTTGTTCATATGCATATTGCATTACTGGATATCCTGCATGCTTCTTTTCAACCCAAGGTCGCCTTATGGATCAATTTGGAAGTTCATATTATGGCAGTATGTCCAATGTTCAGCGCAAGTCCATTTTGATCAAGATACTCACCCTTCTGCAATTACCTAAGACCTTGATAATTTAATGCAAATTTGTGATGTCAACTCTGGCTTTCTCCACTAATTCAACATTTTGATAGGATGCTTTATCTAATTAATTTTTTCTAACTGAAGTAATACCAGGTCTATAAACCTAGCAGTCCCAAGGTGGAAAAAAACTTCGGGAACTATATAATAATTAGGTGCTTTTTAGGTGCTAATTAGGGCCTCTAATTAAAAATTAGGTGCTCCTTTAGTTTTTGAGAAAATCAAAAAAAACTAAGGGACAAAGGGACTGCTAGGTTTATAAAAGCTAGCAGTCCCCTATAGTAAAAAATATTTTTTTCAAATTTCTTCTTTGTATCAGAATTAGGTGCTTTTTAGGTGCTCCTAAATAGTCCAAGTAAAAATAGAATTGATTGATTATTAACTGAGTTACAGATTTTTTTTTAATTATTAGGGGACTGCTGGCTTTACGTTTACATGTTGGTGTGTCAGAATGGCAAAAAAGCTTTGGGATCTATATAATAATTAGGTGCTTTTTAGGTGCAAATTAGGGCATCTAATTAAAAATTAGGTGCTCCTCTAGTTTTTGAGAGAATAAAAAAAAAATAAGGGATTGCTAGGTTTATGAAAGCTAGTAGTCCCCTATAGTGAAAAATATTTTTCCAAAATTTTTTTTGTATCAGAATTAGGTGCTTTTTAGGTGCTCCTAAATAGTCGAAGAAAAAATAGAAATGATTAATTATTAACTGAGTTACAGAATTTTTTTTAATTATTAGGGGACTGCTGGCTTTACGTCTACTTGTTGGTCTGTTAGAATGGCAAAAAAACTTCGGGATCTATATAATAATTAGGTGCTTTTTAGGTGCTAATTAGGGCCTCTAATTAAAAATTAGGTGCTCCTCTAGTTTTTGAGAAAATCAAAAAAAACTAAGGGATTGCTAGATTTATGAAAGCTAGTAGTCCCTTATAGTGAAAAATATTTTTCCAAAAATTTCTTTTGTATCAGAATTAGGTGCTTTTTAGGTGCTCCTAAATAGTCGAAGAAAAAATAGAATTTATTAATTATTAATTGAGTTACAGATTTTTTTTTAATTATTAGGGGACTGCTGGCTTTACGTTTACATGTTGGTGTGTCAGAATAGCAAAAAAACTTCGGGATCTATATAATAATTAGGTGCTTTTTAGGTGCTAATTAGGGCCTCTAATTGAAAATTAGGCGCTCCTTAATTTTTTGAGGAAATCAAGAAAAACTAAGGGACTGCTAGGTTTATGAATGCTAGCAGTCCCCTATAGTAAAAAATTTTTATTTTTTTTTTGTATCAGAATTAGGTGCTATTTAAGTGCTCCTAAATAGTCGAAGAAAACTTGAATCAGTTAATTATTAACTGAATTACAGATTTTTTTCATTATTAGGAAATTGTTGGCTTCACTTTTACTTGGTGATGTGTCAGAATAGAAAAAAAAATTCGGGGTCTATATAATAATAATAATTAGAGGCTTTTTAGGTGCTAATTAGGGCTACTAATTAAAAATTAGGTGCTCTTCTATTTTTTGAGAAAATCAAAAAAAAAAAAGAAACAAAGGGACTGCTAGGTTAATGGAAACTAGCAGTCCCCTACTAATTGAAAAAAAAATCTGTAACTCAGTTAATATTTAATCAATTCTATTTTTTCTTCGACTATTTAGGAGCATCTAAAAAGTACCTAATTCTGATACAAAAGAAAAATTTGAAAAAATATTCTTTTTTATAGGGGACAGCTAGCTTTCATAAACCTAGCAGTCCCTTAGTTTTTTTTTGATTTCCTCAAAAACTAAAGGAGCACCTAATTTTTGATTAGAGGCCCTGATAAGCACCTAGAAAGCACCTATTTATTATAAAGATTTCGAAGTTTTTTTCCATTCTGAAACACCACTAGTAAACGTAAAGCCAGCAGTCCCCTAATAATTAAAAAAAATCTGTAACTCAGTTAATAATCAATCGCTTCAATTTTTTCTTCGACTATTTAGGAGCACCTAAAAAGCACCTACTTCTGATACAAAAGAAATTTTTGGAAAAATATTTTTCACTATAGGCGACTGTATAATGTTTTGCCTATACCTTTTTGCCATTTAAAAACAAACGCATTTATCGATCGATAAAAGTGTTATTTTACGCATTTTCTGTGTATCTCTCTCTCTCTATCACTAGAGGAATGCGGTTTTGGGTCGAAAAGTAGTGGGGAAGAAACCCGTCTTACTGCATTCCTCGCCCTCTTGGTGAAGGACCTTCTCGGGTTGCAAGCGTGCTCTCAAGCAAGAATTAATTCGATAAATACGTCGCACAATTTAGTTATTTAATAAAAGAAAAATAGTTTTTAGTGTATCTGAATTGCTTCTCAGTAAATCAAATAGTTTAGAAGTTTCTTCTTTTGCCCCAAATGGCCAAATATCCGTCAAACCAGTAATAAATATTCTATACAGTCCACTCTTCTGCGTTTTATTTTGGTTTAAAATAGAACGAATTAAGGTATCACCTTTAAATTCAGGCAAGCAAAAACAGGGACTACTAGCTTTCATAAACCTAGCAATCCCTTAGTTTTTTTTGATTTTCTCAAAAACTAGAGGAGCACCTAATTAGCACCTAAAAAGCACCTAATTATTATATAGATCCCGAAGTTTTTTTGAAGTAATGGTCAATTAATTCCACAACGCAATTGAGAATTATAATATGTATTATAACCACTATACCCATTTACTTAAATACATTCAGAAACATTTGCTAGAGAAATTATCCGCCAACTTTAAAGCCTTCATAAAAAAATCGTCCTCAATAATTGGTACATTTTAATCATCCTTAAGCCAAGTATGTGCTCGTTTTTCTAAAAATGTAACAATCTGGTTGACGACTAAAAACAGATGAACTGCCACGCTTGAGGGTAACATCTCTCACTGAAAAAAAGTCTGACAAATCGTTTATAATTATGTGATAAAGTAACGTTCATTACCATTTAAATAGATATAATCTTTCCTCGTAGTATTAGAGTATCTACAAGATTTTTTTCAAATTCAAGTTTTTTTGAATACTTTATTATATCGTAACATATATGCTGCCAGCCTAATTTATAGACATCAGTGGTGATGAGGATATTGAAATAAACTTTACTTTTTTTATGATACAGTTTCCGAAAATATTATGGAATAAAAATAAATGTTTATTTCTAATCCATTTGGTAGAAATATGAATACAAAAAGATCACAGGGTATTTTTTCCAGTTTATACAATCGTTATCAAAATCGATAATCGATTCTGAAAACAATACAATCTGCAAGCCACTTCACTCAACTGCAAAAAAACAACCAAACTTATTACCATATGAAGCTATTAGAATTATTCCACGAGGTAATGTATTATTAAATTCGATAAATATAGAGGTATCTAATAGAGACTCCTTAACGCTTGAGTTGGATCAATACATTAGATTTCAATAATGTACGTTCGGTTTTGGTTGCCTATAGTATAATTGTGAGTTAATATGAAATTTACTGATATGCTTAGAACTCAACATACATTTAATCAAATGTAAGGTTGTGCTGTTATATTATTTCTATAATTTTTCATCACAAGAAGGCACCTCAAACAATTTTTCCGTATGTAAATATCTCTTTTAAATATTATCAGTTGAATTATCCAATAAAATTAAATTTTCTTAACATGTATTTGGCATAAATCAGTGCGGAATGCCCAGACTTTATCAGTATTTTTCTGGAAGTTGGCCTCCGAATTTCTGCTTGAGCTTTTACGTTTATATTGTATTATGAACTACATATACATATATTATTTCAACGCAATAGATCGTTTTGGTTTTGCAGGAGCATTTTCTCCGGAGATTATTTTTACTAAACCAAAGAAATTCGACACTTGTCTTTCCATTCGGTGTGCACACATTCAGGTATTTTGCTACATGAAACAAAGGCCAAAATATAATTTAATTTAACACAGTACAAAAGATATGTGTTAAAGCAAGTTCAAAGTTTCTACTATTAGCCCTAAGTTAACAATACATCTCAAAGTCAGTCTATTAACTAAATGGACCAAATTACATCGAAGCTTTTTATGTGTACAGTCATATTAAAAAGAAATATTTACTGTGCCCGGGCGAGATTACTTTAGAAAATATATTGCCACTGCGAAGTTTTTCGTTCAGTAGACCCGAAAATAGAAATTACTTTTGAAAGAAAAAGTTTCAGGAAAACAGGCTTACTTTTGCCATTCACCTTATAAATTTTCTCTTTCAAGTATAAATCGCCATAATGAAGTTACGGAACGTTGTTAGGCATTGTAATGGGTCCAATTAGAATTTTTAAGCGTTGTCCTCTGGTTTTAACTCGCCGGGAAATTAAGACTCGAGAAACGTCATTTGCTGTAAGCAACTAATCCGTTTTTCGTCTTACTTTTTAAACATGACGTCGGTTTTGTTGTTTTTAGTCAATTTACTAGGACTGGGAGTAGCCCTTTTACAAAAGCGTCTGGGAAATTAAGCGCCCCACCAAGCAAAAATTTTCAAAGCTGGCTAACAATTGGCGGGATTTGAGTGTGGTCTCCATTCCGAAGGCGGATAGGTGTCCTATACAGTACACCCTAAATCATTCAGACGAATTAGCCTAACCTCAACTGACACAGCCCTATACACAGTTTCGTCACTAAGATTGAAAGGGCACATTCAAGTCACGAAATGAGCTCCATGCACATTCATTGAGCTTTTGATAACACCTCACATGAATACATGAAAAGAGCTACTAGAAATAAGGTCTTTGACTTTGCAGCGGTCTCAGCTATCAAGGGATGCTCCCAAGCGGGAGTACTGTCCCCACTGCTGTGGTCACTGGTAGTAGATGAATTTCTTAACGCGCTAAGCGCCCAAGGAATCACGGTCCTAGGCTATACTGACGACCTAGCAGATTATTAAGGGTAAGTATGACAGGTTCATTAATGACCTAATGCAAAATGCCCTAAATGTCATTATTAGATGGTGACCACAGGAGGGTTTAGGCGTCAACCCTAATTGTGCTTTTCGCAAGGAAAAAGAGGCTGAATTTAACAGCCTCAACCTTAAATGAGATACATTACAAATCAACTTTGCAAGTGTGGTTAAGTATCTGGGAGACATCTTGGATCGAAAACCTACTTGAAACCAACACCGGGCATAATGTCCAGTATGTGACTATAGTGGACATTATTCAGCAATAGTAGACTGAAAAAGCGGCAAGAATGTTCCAATTTTTTTTTTCAAGGTATAACCACATGAGACCTTCACCTACTTTTTTCAGTAAGCGAGAAACTTTTTTGTTAAGGATTTCTGCCAAACTATCAGCGAATGAAACAAAACTAAGACATGAACGAAGTTTTTGAAAAAGAAAACGGGATACTCTGCTATGAATAGTTTTCAAGATATCGTCATTTGAAGTTGAGAAATTTACCGGTCGTGCAATAACCCGCGGCGCGGCGCAAATTTCACAAGGACAACAAGAGCTTGGTGGGAGCCCCAAAACAATTCTAAAAGGTTAAGGCAAGGAGTGCTGCGTTGCCAAATTGACGTCAAAGTATATTATTTTGTTTGGGTTAGATTTTCCTAACAGGCGCGGACAATGTTTATTGTTTAACGAGTGACGAAAACAGCAGTTTTTAAAATATGTATGTAGGTAATGTTTTCAAGTTACAGAAAATGATTTTTGACGAGAATTGTTTATTTTTCAATGGTCAGAAAAAAACTTTTTGCAGATGTTAGTTTAAAATAAAAATGCAAACTCACATATGCTGTCAATTCACTATTAGATGCTAGTTTGTTTGTGCAATCAAAGATTTGGATTTTGTTGGAATTCTCGACATTTTTATACAACAATCGTGAACTGGATTGCTCATCCTAATAAGGCGTACGTTCACCAATTCTTGAGCAAGCAGGGTCTGCGAGTGACGTCCCACAGCTGCTAATAGTGATGACGTCGCCCGAAGACCTCGATGGAAGGCTTGCGATTCAAACTGTGCTCGTTATTTGATTTTTTCGTCAATTTTAAATGTAGAAAGGGTGATTTTTAATAAGATTTTTACGTTTAGCAATTTATTTTTTTGTATGCTTTAAAAAACTCGAATAATGCATTTTACTCCAAGAGTTGAGGTATGCAGTTGACACTTTCAGCTCAATAAGCAGTCCTACTAGGGATTGAAAACAGGATAATCTCTGCCATTTTCTGGACACCTGAAACTAAGATGATCCGTTTTTTCCCTACGAATGTGCGAAAAAAAAACTTTTGGCATGCACAAAGAGTAATCTTTCCGCACACCCTTGAGAAAAATTGTGTTTCTTAAGCCTAGTACTCATAACCGCGAAATTCGCTTTTTTTTGACATTGCTTCGACAATTTGACGTTTGATTCACGCATACAACGTCAAATTGTCGAAAAAGAGCTAATTTCGCTATTATGAGTACTAGGCTTAAGGCTTAACACTTGCGAGAAATGGTATTTCCCGCAGTTCTTAGAAAAATTACTATTTTTTTTCCGAATTTGATATGAAAAAATTTTCCGCCCTGTAGGAGAACAACCGAGTTTCCAGTTTCACTCCAACCAAAAGGCAGTGCTCCAAAATACAAAATTTGTAGTTTCAATTTTCAATTTATTCAATCATAAGCAGTATAATCAAATTATGAAAGATTATTATATTCTGTGTCCACTCAAAACTCAAAAGGCTGGTATAATAATAATAATAATAAACAACAGTGGTTGCATGGCGTGGCGCTGATTCCAGTCCAAACATGAAAATGCCAAAAATTGCAACGTCGCATATAAATTGTTTCGGGACTACCACCAAGCTCTTGTGCAAATTTCTCGATCTGTCTGTTTTTTGAGCGTAAATGCATTTTCATGATATATTTGAGCGAATGCACCTTGCAAATAAATTTTCACATTAATTAATAATTTTATCCTGGCGATTCAATGAAATAAGCAAAAAACAATGAGTAATTTACCACCACTGTAATAGTGAATTTGAAGTGGCTGGCGCTACAAAAAAAAAAAAAAAAAAAAAACATGTTTCAAGAATTTATTCGATCTTCTACCAATAAACAATCATTGTCAGCGTTTATAACAAATAAAAGAGTTACTTAACCTGCGATCTACAGCTTTGTAGATGATAACGCCCTTATCTCCTCTGTCATGTCGCAGACTCCAATGACCGCTGCGCTTGTTCCCAACGCGAGCGAGAAAATCAAATTGCTAGCATCAATGAAGATATGAACGCCATCGTGGACTGGGGTGAAAACTGCATCTCAAAAAAGGCAAACCTTGCAGGATCTGACTTAACAATGACAGAACCAACATTGGCCTTGGCCTCATCCATTAACGTATTGGGCATCGACGTGGAAAATATAATGTAGGAAATTTCTAAAAAGCAATTTACAAGGATTAAAATGTTTTAGTGAATGCGAATATCCAAACTGCATTAACAGTTTGCAAATTTGCACTCCCGAACCCGGAGTGATTTCGCATGATGATTTAGTAGATTTTAAGTTTAATGTGTATATTTTGGTGTTTTTTTTTTGTCTTCATACATATAGGGTTTATAAAAAAATACCCTTTGCATTTTTTTTTGCTTATTATTGGCTTTAGAAATTTTACAGAACGAACCCTTGTTTTTTGTTAATGAAAACACGTGTCAAATTTCCAAGACCAAGTTAATGAAAATAATCGGTGGTATCATAGTATTGAATTTCTTTGGCGTTTTATGTGAAAGTTATATAAAATCAAGTCATCGTCGTCTTTTTCTTCTTCTTCTGATAAATGTTTTATGATTTTTTCGCACATAACTACACAATTACCTATATTTTTTTTTATCGTCACTTCTATATACCTTGATCAGCGCAGTAGCTTACAACAAACTGATCAGTCGAACGAACTGAGTTAAAATAAGTTGCTGTTGCATGTCTTGGTCGCGTGTCGCTGTCTCCTGTCGGTCGCAAACTTCGAACGGCTACCTTTACGGGCCACTGGCCCTCTGGGTTACCACCTGGAAAAGATAGACAAAACTTAATCAGACCTATGCCGCTTCTGTGAAGAAGCCTGCGCAACTGGAACGCATTGTGCCGCAGAAGATATCCCTACTTAACGGTTGTGGATGTGAAAGAAGCCAATCCCAGGAACATTATCGGCTTTGCCAAAAGCCTCAATTTGGGAACCTACTAGACTCTTACACTACAATCAGGATAAGCACAATAGATCTAATTAGGTCGCAGTGCGGAGAGATTCATAAACTAAACACCCCAACCATCACAATTTACAATCTAAAAATCTAGGTTTGTCGATTCTCTATTTACATTTGTTATTTTTATCCAACGTATTGTCACCTTTGAACTTTTACAAATTCAATGTTATTTCAATTAATGAAACAGAAACAAGTAGATTTTTTGTTCGTATCTATTTATTGTACAACTATATAAATAAAGATTCAACAACAGCAGTAAATACAGTTAGAATGGAGCGAACAGTGCAAACAGATGACAGGAAAACTCGTGAAATATATATTTATCCCTCAAAACCTTTAAATGATGGCTATTTTAACCCTTGACATGTACCCATATCAATTTTACTCGTATATTTTGTCCCTCCCGGCACTCTTTCGATTTTTCATAGGTAGTCTCCGAATTTAAGTGCAAGGCTTAACTGTAGGTACTTAGATCCGGTGATGGATGCATCTTTACTGCCTGATATAAATGAGTAAGAATCCAGGCTGTCGTCTCGTGAAAACGTCCGAAGCTAAAGCCTAAAATGTCTCTCGGAGTGACCGCGGTCCGGAGAGACCCATAGCCCGTTTGGGCATAAGAATAACTCACTCCGAACCCCGGAGGAATAAACATAAGCGTAACGAGACGGAATTAAGAAAGGGTACAAAGTGAGTAATTGGAGTCAAAGGATATTAACCATATCTTCTTTATGTGCTTGGTTCGTATTTGAAGTTATAATAAAAGCATAACAGGAAATGCATCATTTTTAAATCTAAAAATCACCAGCAATAAAAAATACAGATTAAAAATTGTTAGGCACGCGAGTAATTAAAACGTGCCGATTCCTGAAATACTTTGAACATCATGGTGAATCCTATCCCAGAATAATTAAAACTTATTAATTAGTGGTGAAATATTAGGTATGTAGCAGTGGAGAATGTTGCATAATATTAAAAGCGTTATAGAAAAAATTCAAATGTTTGAAATAATTCAGTGAAATTACACATTTAGAACCATAGAAATTGTGGAATGGATAAGCGGGAAAGTTTTTATTTATTCACACAAATAACTCGTTTTTGGTGATGAGACGATAAAACAGGTAGATCATTACATAGGCGATCATTCGATACCGACTATAATTATTATCTTCTGTCTCATTCTTATTGTCGTCGATTGTGCGTTTTCAGATGGCTATATAAGTTTATTCTGGAGCTGCAGACTCTTCCACGGTCTTGGCACACCCAGCCTCTGGCAGCATGCTGTCTTCCTCTGTTCTCTCGCATCTTCCTGCGGTACTTCTTTTTAATATCGTGTCTGCATCGCTGTACTTCAAAAGTTTGTGCTTCGTCGTGGACTACACGACGCCATGAAGGCCCATCATTTGCCGTCGTCTCCCAGGTGATGGTATCCATGCGCCACTATGCCATATATGTTCTCCTTAAGAAAATTTTTGTTGACCTCCTTGATTTCGTATTCCCTCTTTCAGTTGGCTGTGAAGAATCTGTCATGGAAAACGTGTTTCGGGCATGCGGATGAGGTGACCGGTCTAGCGAAGTTGATGCTTATTAATAAGGTCTTCCATGCTATTGGTTTTGGCCCTCTCTAAAACACTAATGTTTGTTCGCCTGTTATAGCCCCTTCTTTTTCAAGGTGAGTAGAGTGGACCCTTGATAGGGCTGCTCCGTCACGGATGCAGCACTCTAGCTGCTCTACAGCCAATCCGCCGCCATCCTGCCGGTTGGCCACTAAGAGCTTCCAGACTACACTATCCTGTTACCGTCGCAACTTGCCGATCGCCAAAGGACTTTGGTGTACTTTCGACTTGATAGTAATGTGTTATTTAATAGAAGATGCCTGTGCGTGACTTTCATTAACGTGGATACGCTGATGCACAGTTAGCAGACCGGCAATCCCTAAGCTCCGACCGAATGGCATAGAAACTAAGACGGTTGGGTCCGACGAGCTCAAGGCTGGCTGATTGCATGATCAAGTATTGAACTCGAATCGCGGGCGATGGGGTTGCCACATCCTTACGTCTACAGGTAGATCACTTTTACTCGAGCGGCATAGAATTTCAAAAAGATACAGTTTGTATTGAAATATTTTCCGATGTATTCACAACTTATTTTTGCTAGCACCAAAGTTTCAATCATAAAAATCACAACAGATGAGTTTTGATAAAGTAATGCTCGTCGTACCTCATTAGTAATGAAATTCATCGGGAAAAATCGACCATGTAGCGTCAAAAATAGAGTTCAGTTAATGTAAAAATTATTAAAAATTCAAATTTTATTCTAATGCTGTAGGTATGTTTTAACCGATGAAATAGCATATACTAGTATTAAATCCCTTTGTTCTCATTTATGAAATAATTATTAGAAAATTGAATACAAAATATAGATTAGTTATATTATAGGGTCAAATTGAAAACATATATTGAGTTATTTACTAAAAAGTTTCGCTCGATTGATAATTGTGTTTCGAAACATTTTAGCAGATGGAAGTTTTAAAATTGTTGTCAGCTATTATTTATCGTGGGTTTCCAATCAATAATTTATTTTATGGATGGATTTGAACCATTTTTACTTTTCGGACGAAACTATATTACGTTTTTTTAGGTATTTAAAAAATTATTTGTAAAAAAACCATATTATTTATTTTGTTGAACGCTTGAACATCGTTCACTAATAATTATTTTGTTCATTTCTATGGAATTGTATTTGATTCAACTGTATTACATTTGGTGAAAAATATTTCATACAAATTTTGTTTTGAAATCCGCCTTTTTCTATTTATGGTTTACATTTTTTATTTTTGTTTTCTTGAAATAGAAGTTAAGAATTTTTTCTTGGTAAAATGGGAAAGTTTGTAAGTAATGACTCAAGATTTAGGATACTCAACCTTTTTCACAGAAGAATCAGGAAACTTGCGAAGTAAGAATTTAGAATTCAGGATCTGAAGTTTTCAGTTTTCTCGATAAAAATATTAGGAGATTTTCAAGTCGCGGATTCAGAAGATCAGAATATTGCATCAGAAAATAACAATGTCTAAAAGGGTTATGTTGGTGAAATATTTAAGTAAGAATAATAGAGAAATTTGTCACGTAAACTCGACACACTAGCTTTCAACCGGATGAAGAAATTTTCATTTATATGCTATAACCCTATGATTTTTCACCGTAGATAATGCCTACCATTTTACTGAATCGACCCACGTTTCAAATGCCTCTATCTTCTTGCAGCTTAAAACGCATATAAAGACTAGATCGGTCGATTCAAAGCGAATATTGAATTCTTGAAAGCCATCACTATGTAATTCCTTTCAAAAAATCCTTTACTGCTCTGTTATTATCCGACGTTTATTATTATCTTCTCTTTAATCAGTTTTAGGGGGTTGAATGTTTCGTGAACTCTGAAACGGTATTCGTTTCAGAAAATCAGAAACATAATTTGCTGGAATAATATATTATTTACTAATATTCACTTTAGTAGGTAAAATAATGTATTGCTCTTTTTAAGTTAATATTACTTTCTAAGGAGCTTAAGTATTTAGCAGAAAATATTTTATAATTATCGGAAAAGTATAAAGTTGGTAACTTTTTGGCGAAGGGGCGACCATTTCCCGCAATACGTGTACATTTGGCCTGAAATCACTTGCAATCATCTCCGAAATCATTCTGAAATCCCGCAGTCAGTTCGCAATATCCGAAATCCTTCTTGCAGTCCCGAAATCGTTGTCCGCAATCGCTGAAATCCTATGCAATCACCTTTGCAATCTCTGAAATCGCTCAAAATCAGCTCTGGTGGGGATAAAAAATCAGCTGTTGATTGGGATTTTGCCCGTTTTTGAGGTACATTGATAATTGACATCAGGTTTTTGTTGCTTCCATTTTTGAATTCAGCACACAACAGTATTTTTTTTTTTTTTTGAAGAATCAAATTCTGGATCTGATGTGGAACAAGTGGAAATGTGATTTCATTATCCAATGAAAAATATTATGCAGCTCTTTATGACATCTGGTATATTGGACGTATTTCAGAATCATTGGAAAATGATACTTGAATCAAGTCAATGAAAAAATAATATACTGGGTGTCCTATTTGAAAAACACAACTGGTTAATATTCCAAAATCGGAGGCATCTGTTAGCTGTGATTTGTCCTCGCCATTGTTATTTTCTCAAAAAAGAGATCTAGAATGTACTCCCACATTTTTGATATCTCTGCTCTGCTGGTTTTCGATATAGCCTATTAAAACATGGAAAATGGGTCACCCTGTAGATACCTATCTATAAACTTATGAATGAAAAACTGCAATTAAAATCAAAAAATTCAAAAGATAGTAAAAAAATTGAATGAATTATGTTCCGCAATCATATTTATTTTATTATCCCCAGAAATCACCTTGCAATCCCAAAAATCACCTCGCAATCTCAAAAATTAGTTCGCAATCTCCCCTGCAGTCTCTGCAGTCACTGAAATCGCCTCGCAATCCTCCGAAATCGCAAATTTTTAGAAAAATTCTTCGAAATCGCTGCAATCATTTGGAAATCATAGGATTTCCGCAATACATGTACATATTTTTCGGGAGTGGTCGCCCCCTCGCTTTTTGGCTTCCTGTGCTGAATATACGAAATTGATAATATTCAACGTCTTAAAATATTTGCTTAGAGTTAATAGTAGGTTTGTTCGGACTTAGTTAGGAATCAGTTCTGAATTGAGCTGCGCATGCGCATTTGTTTATTTATGATATGAACAAATGCGCAAGCGCAGTTCAATTCAGAAAAGATTCTGAACTAAGTCCGAACAAACCTAGTAGTGGGGAGCTGGCGACATTTTTTAATTTTTTATTTACTAGTTTTGCGTTAAATTAAGCCATGTTTTCGTGTTATTAGAAGCGTTTGTATTATGTAAGTAATAAATAATTTAAAAAATTAAAAATAATTTATGGCTAATTTGCAGAAACCAAAGCCAAATTACAATTTCTTATTACAAAATAAGCAAACGGAATAGAAAAATATAGTTTTCGCACAGTCAGCAGCCATCTACGACTACGACTTCGCTGTGGTTCCTAAATTGCATCCTCATAATATTTCAAACTTATCTCGTATATCTAAATTGTAACGTCGTGAAAAATGGTCGGATTTAGAATCTTAAACTTATTACATTTTATACATATAAGGGTTGTGGCTTGGGTGGGTTCGCGTGGTTTATAGACTTGAAAAGTTTGTTTGGGATTTTTGAAAACATGTAGATCATCAATATATTATATTGGTAGGTATATTACGAAAGCAAAAAAATGTTGGGTAAACTATGCAAAATATACATATCAGGAAAACTTTGGGTTCAATCAATCTTTCTCAAAACTAGGAACTATTGCTCTTATAAAATACATATAAGAAAAATACTTTTAACAACTATCTGCCTCATAATAAAGAAAAAATATATCTGTATTAAGCGTTGTGAGATTTGACTGGATTCCTAATTTGTAAATCAATTTTTTCCCATCCAAAGCTGTAAATATACAGGGTGTTCCGAAATTAATGCACCAAATTATTATGGCATATTCCACGTCGAAAATAAACCCCAGTTACCTATATAAACATATGTCCGGAAACGCTTGCTTTCCGAGATACCGGATGTTGAATTTCTAAGAAAAAAACTATGTTTTTATCATAAGTTTCAAACCACTCTAGATATTTCATTGAAATTTTGTACACTGCTTTCAAGCAGCAAAAGACATTTTTTGATCTGAAAATATTTTTTTTAAAATTATCAGTGGCGTCCTACCAGATTTGTAAGAAATATTTTTTAAGAAAAAAATGGTGCGTCACTGCTTTTTCCTAAAATAAAAATCATTTTTGAGATCCCCATTCAATTTGGAACGGATTTGATCTCTTCACTTTCTTCCGAAAGATGCACCATTTTAAAGTAAAAAAATAAAAAACCATTTTGATTCATGGCGAAATTATGATAAAAATGTTAAACATTAAACACCTAAAGTTTCGAATAAGTTTTGTGACGTCACTGGTATTTTTTTTAAAAATATTTCACATCAGAAAAAGTCTTTTGCTGCTTGAAAGCAGTGTACAGGGTGATTCATTAAGAATGGCACTCGGCCATATCTCAAAAACTATTCATCGTAGTCTTGTCGGAAAAAAATTATCCCATAAATATGGCCAAGAGAAAATGCTGGAAATATATTTCAGCTTTCTAAAATGACCGTGGGGGGCGTAACCCAACTGTCAAAGTACAAAAATGGTTTTATTTTTTAAATTTCAAATGGAAACGCATCTCAAAAATGCTACCATTAGATTTTTGATGAAATTTCACACAATTTTGATCCATGACTTTTTACCATAACTTATCGGATAAGATAGTTAGGCCTTTGATTCGAAGATATTGGCAAAGGTTGGGCGTCCGCAAAAGAACATTTATCCAGATACTCCGCTTGCTGTATGATAATACGAATGCAACCGTTCTGAGCAACGATGGACAAAGAGAGTCTTTTCAAATAACTACAGGCGTTAAACGGGTTAAATTGCATCCACTTTATTTTCTTTATATTATCCATACTTCACAAGCGTCATCTGCCATCAAGAGTGGAAATCCTGTAAAGACTTGCTAGCGGCTCATCCACCCTAAGCAGATTACGATCCAAGACGAAAGTATCGACGACATCGATAACTGAACTTCATTATGCGGATGATGACGTCTGATGGCCAATACAGAGGACTTCAGGCAATTATCAATGCATTCAACCAGACATACAGGAGAATCGGCCTAGAGGTCAACTTTAACGAAACGAAGATTCTGCACCAACCTGCACCGAATACTATTCCCCAAGCCCCAAATATAACTATAAATGACCATTCTTTGCAGAACGTAGAACAGTACCAATACCTCGAGATCTGTCAGCGAATACAATACAAACAACCATTGACGCTGAAATCCAATATGGCTTGAAGTGTGCTAGCGCGTCGTTCGGGCGGCTTCTAGAGAGAGTCTTCAAAAATCACGACATCAGCGCTGAGACCAAACTTCACGTCTACAATGCAGTTGTAATACCAACACTTACATATGGCTACGAAATATGTACCACCTACAAAAGACACATAAACAGCCTAGAAAAATACCACCAGCCTAAGAAAGATCCTACGGATCAAATGGCAAAACCAACGAACGAACATTATTGTTTTAGAGGATGCCAAAACAACTAGCATTATTAAGCACCAACTTCGCTGGACAGGTCATTTCGTCTGCATGCCCGAAACACGTCTTCCAGGAGAGATTTTCTACAGTCTGAAAAAAGGAGAACGAAATCAACAAAAACGATACAAAGATGTTCTTAGGGAAAATATGGCAAAGTACCGCATCGATACCAGCAACTGGGAGACGACGGCAAATGCCCTCTTGGCGTCGAGTAGTCCACGACGGACCACAAACTGTCGAAGAACAGCGAGGCAGACACGAGACTGGAAAGAGGGACCGCTGGAAAGAGCAAGGGGACAGAGGAAGAGACAATGCTGCCAGAGACTGAGTGTGCCTGTGCCAAGACTGTGGAAGAATGTACGGCTCCAGAACTGGTTTATATAATCAGCATCGACGACAATAAGAATAGTATAGAAGATAATCATACTCGATATCGGGTGATCACCTACGATGATGAATACAAATGGAATAAGTGATCACAAAATATAAAAATGACCAAACTATTATTTGAACAACCGCTACATTCACAAAATACCTAATAAATATTCCTTTCAGTGAAAGAAAATCCCATTGAAACAATACAACTATCCTTTGATTTTTATGATGGCCTTTCTAGAAGTTACTATACCTACCTAGGAAATAATATAAATTATTTAATAGCTACTGAGCCAAATTCTCCTGTAAAATAGCCTTTGGGTATTTGAAATTTATAGAAGCCGCAAAGTTTTGCTGAAATAATTTATTTAAACGTTCAAGCAGTTTCTCTCGTACATTCTTCATAGAAAAATATATTTCTTAGTACCTTATCACAGATTACTTACATACAGATGCGAAAGAGCTGCGAATTCGTGGTTCAAGATTAATTTGATAGATATAGGCTGGCCGCACCAATGCCACATCAATGTATTTTGAACAGCGGAAGCTCAATAATATAATATTATTTCTTTAATTGATTCACAAACAGCAAAAAAATATTTCAAGTAAGATGAAGACAGAGTCTCCATCTGTTTTCTGATCGGCACACTAAAAATTGCCACTAACAACCGTATAAACCAGTATTAAATTAGAGCAAATCGACTCGCAAAGGCATTCGCCACAATTGCGAGAATAGCTATTCTAGTTGCCAACCAGAAGTTAAGTCGGTTGGTACCGAAAAACATTTGATTTTAATTAGGTAACGGCCCAATTAAGGACCGATTGAGAAGTGTTTTATCTCTGCGGGACCATCCGTGGACGCGTTTCGCTGTATCACAGCTCATCAGCACGGTTAGGTCCCGCAGAGAGAAAACACAACCCATTTTTGGTTCCTTCCCGGAACTGGGTTTGATACAAGTAAGATGAAGACAGAGTCTCCATCTGTTTTCTGATCGGCACACTAAAAATTGCCACTAACAACCGTATAAACCAGTATTAAATTAGAGCAAATCGACTCGCAAAGGCATTCGCCACATTGAGATAAAACACTTCTCAATCGGTCCTTAATTGGGCCGTTACCTAATTAAAATCAAATGTTTTTCGGTACCAACCGACTTAACTTCTGGTTGGCAACTAGAATAGCTATTCTCGCAATTGTGGCGAATGCCTTTGCGAGTCGATTTGCTCTAATTTAATACTGGTTTATACGGTTGTTAGTGGCAATTTTTAGTGTGCCGATCAGAAAACAGATGGAGACTCTGTCTTCATCTTACTTGTATCAAACCCAGTTCCGGGAAGGAACCAAAAATGGGTTGTGTTTTCTCTCTGCGGGACCTAACCGTGCTGATGAGCTGTGATACAGCGAAACGCGTCCACGGATGGTCCCGCAGAGATAAAACACTTCTCAATCGGTCCTTAATTGGGCCGTTACCTAATTAAAATCAAATGTTTTTCGGTACCAACCGACTTAACTTCTGGTTGGCAACTAGAATAGCTATTCTCGCAATTGTGGCGAATGCCTTTGCGAGTCGATTTGCTCTAATTTAATACTGGTTTATACGGTTGTTAGTGGCAATTTTTAGTGTGCCGATCAGAAAACAGATGGAGACTCTGTCTTCATCTTACTTGTATCAAACCCAGTTCCGGGAAGGAACCAAAAATGGGTTGTGTTTTCTCTCTGCGGGACCTAACCGTGCTGATGAGCTGTGATACAGCGAAACGCGTCCACGGATGGTCCCGCAGAGATAAAACACTTCTCAATCGGTCCTTAATTGGGCCGTTACCTAATTAAAAAAAAAAATATTTTTTTCTACCCGCAAAAATATGTAAACACACAGGCTGGAACATGCTCACGCACTCGGCCACGTTAATTGTCCTGACGTGGGCGATCTTTATCTATGCGTCGGGGCGCTGGCGGCCCGGCTTCGTCACAGAATATCGTCGACGACAAGTATACGTACTTTCGCATCTGTATTAGGTAATCTGTGACCTTATATTGATTTCTAATCGTATCAAAACAGTTAAACCGTAGTGGTGGTCATTAAAATTTAATCATGTAGAAGCAAACAGCTAGGAATCAATCAATTATTTCACGCCATTTTAATATGACTATGAAAAAATGGAAATATTTTGAAATTCGATTTTCAAGAAATTTCGCCAGAATAACCACTTGTTTTTTTACCGATCTGATCAAAAATTGATTTTTCGGGACTCGAAAAAATTAGTTTTGCTTAAATTATAAAGTTGACGACTGAGGGTGAAAGTTAAACATCAAAACTTTCTCCTTTGAAATAAATCTATTTGACCACTCTGTATATTTAAATTTAAATTTAAAACTCCAGTAATTTAAGGGGGTAACATCGCTCCCATGCACACGATACAAAATACAGAAATCGGTTTTAGACTACAGATAAAAACCGCACATCAGAATTTGCTGAAATTTGGCATAAACATTCCTTGATCGCTTATCTAGAGAATAGTGCAGTTAGATTTTCCATATTTCTAATTTTTTTTTGGCCTATTTTGTGAAAATGAACTATTTCCCAAAAATAGAAAAATCCACGGTAAAAATTGAAAAAATAAGAGCACTATTCTCTAGATAATCGATCAAAGAATGTTTATGCCAAATTTCAGCAAATTCTGATGTGCCGTTTTTTTTTGTAGTCTAAAACCGATTTTGGAATAAAATTACAGATATTTTTGCAATTATAGTTCAGGCTTTTTTTCGAAGATGGCGCCACTAGTCAATTCGTGATGTCATAATCGTGTTTTGTAGGACAAAATGTCTTTGAAAAAATAAAAAGCTTCAATAATAATTATTAAAATTTATTTACAAAAGGTGGAAAGTGCTAAAATTAGAGTTTTTCCTTTGTGTTCTTGCATATCAGTGCAATAATAATATCCACCAATGCAGTAGAGCATTCAATTTAGGTATCTGGCGATTTGCATTTCTTTTACTAGCTCTTGGATCTTTTACCAATATCTGAAATTGTGTAAGACTCCTGGTAGGACTATTTTTTTATTATTCCTCCGAGTATTCCTCTATTTGTAAACCCATTCATGTGCCAATTGCTTCCTGAAAATCTCATAGGTACCTACCACAACTAAACATACCTCAAAAACAAGCTCTACAACAAAACATCACTTTTACAGAGTAGAACAAATTTGAAGTCATACGAGGCATGGAAATACAAATCCCTCCATAATCTCATTAGCCAATCAGTGCGAACTGAGTGAAAAAAGTTGCACTGATTCTGCAAATTGAAATCGCTATAATATTTAAAATGCTCCACTGTAAAAATGCTTTCATCTTGGGGGGCCGTTGAGGCCTTAAATAAAATTGATATAATATGGGAAAATAAAGTTTCAGTTTCTATTTCTCTTTCCGTCTATTATTTTCAATGATTGAATGAAGGGCTGCCCGCGATATTATGCAGGCTTTCATAGTAAGTAATCAGAAACAGAATCGATGCCGCTGTCTAAGAAAGACTTTAAAGCACACAAATAGTCAAGATATATCAAAGAAAGGCTCGACTAAGGACAATTTAGAAACGAATTTCGGTGCTTTAAGAAAGAAGGGAACTGGGATAAGATGAGATAAACGATAGAGTAAGTGGATTGTGGAAGCAAAATAAAGTGATGAGAAAATTTCAAAGTTAGAAGACAATTACTGAAGAAGTGAGATAAAACTTATCCTCGCATCATGAACATTGAGTAAGCAAAACATTATAATAGTGTCTTGACAGCATATTTTTGCCCAAAAATGAACGAGATTTTCTTTGAAATTTATATGATTTCGCTGCAGAAAAAAAAAGTAATTTGCCATTTTACGAGTAGCCTTGTATGGTCTAGTTTGTCCAGATATATCGGGTAAAAAGAAGTAAGTAAAATTTAGGAGTATGTCGTTACTAAAAATGAAATATTAACGCCAGTTCTTGGTTTATCGATATCCGAAAATCTAGCGGCGGTATGTGTGACATAAATTCTGTTTTACTGAGCTACCTGGCCCTCGTACATTGACTATTTTTTGTATAGGTATCTCGTAAACCACATGTGTATTTATTGCAAGCAATTGCTGCTGTGAAAATATGTTTTTTTTTTTAAAGAATGACAACAAACTTATCCTTACTGCGCTCTCAACTAGCTATATGTATTTTTAAACTTCATTGACGCAATAGTTTATAAACTGGCTAACTAATTTAATTCTGCATCATCAGAAAGTCAGAAGTTTCTCTTTATTGTAACCTTCAACTACAATTCTAGTAGTTTTAACTCCGATTTAGTAAAAGCAACTTTATAATTACATTCAGATCTTGGGCGAAGTTTCTATTTTACTCATTTTAATCAATAGGCGTCATCTTCATATCGTCATGTACATTAACTTTGCATAATTGCCTCACATTTTGCTGAATTTAACAATGGAGAATCCATTGTTTATGCCTTCGGCTGAGTGACACTTGGCGAAACTGTTCCGAATGAATAATTAGTATTAGTCACTACGTTTACCATGACATCGTTTCAAGTCTTTTATTCATTTTGAGTGTGCCTCTAATTAGAAGTTCTTCTGCATTTTTCAATGGGCCTTTCACATTCTCCTTGCAATTATGATTGCAACACCCTTACTTTTCATCATGGCAATTTAAAAATTTCGGATTTTAAAATTTTAGACACAACATCTATGATAATAATAATATTTTCTTTCTAGATTGAGCTTTATGGGTGTCAACTCAACTGAATTATATCAATGAGAAAAATATATTTTATGCTTGTCAATGAATTTAAATCAAGGCACGAACAATAAAATCTCCCGAGGAAAAAAAAAATACTGCGCCTAAACAGAATTTGAAAGCTCAAGCGAATCAGCTCTTGCGTCCATTTATTGTGCTGCAAAGTTAGAAACGTAATTTATTGCATTAAAGATTACGGATAGAATTTCGAAGCAGGTATACTTCAAAATAAGAAATCTTTTTAAAACTAAAAGCTTGTATCCGTGTTTCTTTCTCATCCGCATTGAGAAAAATCGTAAGAAATATTTGGTTTCAATTACTATTGTGGTCGTATAATGACTTTATATTGAAATCTGTTGAATAAATGTTGCAAATGAAATACTGTATTCTGTGTCATAACTAATTAAGATTAATGTTGCGTGTCCGTTAAAAGTTTCACATTTTGTTGAAACTTACTTACGGTATAATGGGTGTAATTTTTTTTGTTTTAAATGTACTAATGGTTCACCAGAAAAGTTAGTTAGTAGTTCAACCACAACAAATAATTAAACAAACTTGCAGCTTTTTATAGTTACCGAGCAAGTTTAAATTAAAATATGAATACCTGTACTTTATTTTTAATTAGGGGAATTTTAAAAGTAGGTTTAAAACTATTATAGGTTTTTGTTTGGCACCTAATTTCTATCTAGTGATCAGTGAGAATATTCTAATTTTTGAATGTAAACAATAAAGTTTCTAGATTTCTGAAACATTTTTCAGCACACGGTGTCCCCTCCAGACAGATAATATTTTATAATATAAAAATTAGAGAATAAACTTCTACAACGTGTATTTTTGACAGCTCATCATCATCATCATAGTAATCGCCTCGATACCAAGTATGATGATTATCTTCTATTCTATTTTTATTGTCGTCGATTGTGCGTGTTCTGATAGCTATATAAACCTTGCGTTCGGTATTTTGCTCGAAGAGCAGAGCGTGCTGAGCGGAGCCGTAATCACGTGACCAGCGAGGGAACAGAGTAGTTGAACGCTATATAAAAGTGCCAGAAATTTTAATAAACGAACGCGAATGAGGCTGCACCGAGTACACTTTTTGAATAAACGAACGGTAAAGTCATGCTCGGAGAACTCAGACCAAAATAACGAACGCACGGAAAGCAATTTTGGAGCCGCTCACTCTCCCACAGTCTTTGCACGCCCACCCTCTGACAGCATTGTCTCTTCCTCCATTCCTCCGGTCCCTCTTACCGGTCTCGTATCTATGTCGCTGTTCTTCAAAAGTTTTTGGTCCGTCGTGGACTACTCGACGCCATGAGGGCCTATCATTTGCCATCGTCTCCCAGTTGCTAGTATCGATACGTCACTCTACTATATTCTCCCTAAGAACATCCTTGTAGCGTTTCTGTTGACCTCCTTGATTAAGTTTTTCCTCTTTCAGTTGACTGTAGAGAATCTGTTGTGGGAGATGTGATCCAGGCATGCGGATGAGGTGACCTGTCCAGCGAAGTTGGTGCTTAAATGCTCTAGTTGTTTTGGCCTATTTCTAAAACACGTTCGTTTGTCGGTCTTGTTATTCAATCCGTAGGATCCTTCTTATGTATTTTTCTAGGCTTTTTATGTGTCTTCTGTAGGTGTTCCATGTTTCGCAGCCATATGCAAGTTTTGGTATTACAACTGCATTGTAGACGCGAAGTTTGATCTCAGCCTCAATGGTTGCATTCGCTGGCAGATCTCTTTCAAAGTGTTCTATATGCTGCAAGGAATGGTCATCAATAGTTATATTTGGGGCTTGAAGATTAGTGCCCGGTGCGGTTTGGTGCAGAGTCTGCGTTTGATGAAGTTGACCTCTAGGCCGATTCTCCTGTGTGCCTGGTTGAATGCATTGATAATTGCCTGGAGATCTTCCTCTGTTTTGGCCATCACGACGTTATCATCCGAATATTGAAGTTCAATTATCTAGGTCGTCGATACTTTCGTCTTGGCTCGTAATCTAGGAAAGAGGTTTCCCTCAGGGCTTAAAGCTCGGACCCAATCTATGGGACCTAATTGTAGATCCCTTGCTGCAACAATTCGATGAGCTGGACTATTGTCGATTATGCGGATGACCTTGTGGTCACTGCCGGTGCCAATTCGAGGCCAGAACTTGAAAGAAGAATGAACATGGCGCTAGATCAGATACACGAATGGGCTGTCAGAAACAAGGTGGAGTTTTCACTCACCAAATGTAGCTACACAATACATGGTGTCAAAATGTTACGCAAACCCTCAGTGAAACTGGGAGGAGGGAATATTAGTAGAGCTAGAAGAGCTAGATAGTTAAGAATCATAGTGGATGGAAAATTAACATTTCAAGAACATATAAACCACATAGCCAATTAGGCGAAAGTAATCTTTTAATCACTAAGAAGATCACTAGCAAGAATTTATCAATTCGAGGAGTCTCATCCAAAATAATATTTTACGGAGCAACTTCTACGGAAGCAGCATCCATTTTGGCAAACATCCCGCCAATTGATCCACTAGGTACCTTTAGAGGCACTGACACAAAAAGACACAAGAATGGCATTGCAATTACCCGAGATGGAGACATGATTGAGGCAGAACCGCGAATAAGCAAAAAAAAACTCAGAGAAAAGCTTAAAGAGAGGACCTTACTGAGATAGCAGAATATATGGGACGAATCTTACAAAAGAAGAGTCACATATTTCCTATGTACATGAAAGACAAAACTTGGACATAGAATTTAACAAAAGCGTGACACATATGCTAACTGGACATGGTCAGTTTATGTCCCATAACATGCAATTTATGCAACAGTCAAGAAGATGATGACCCAATACAAAGATTGTACTCCTGCACCAGACTAACTGTTGAATAATAAAAAATATGCACCCTGCTTGAAGCAAGCTATAACAATTATTGGAGACATGCAAATAACGATAACCCAGCACCTGCATAATTGGATGGCATTGAGAACGTGGATTCAACCAACCTGACCAGCAAGGACGCCTTGGACGTGCTGGAAGACATGGTGAAGGCCAGAATCCGTTTGATTCCACGCTAGCAGTATGGAATGAAATATCAAGTTGAGGACCTAGAGTTAAGGAACTATGTAACAACCATTTAATATAAGAATTTGTAACTTAATATAAGCATTAAATAAATAACTTAAAAAAATAATATTTGTACAGGGTGCTGCAATTTGGAGTGTTTTAACAGGAAAAACACACTTCCCGACCAGATAGAGGAAAATTGACAAAGATGTCATGGGATCGATTTTCGAGAAACGTCGATTGTCAAAAACCGTATCGCGATATCTTCAATGGTACTATTAATACAGGGCGATTTTCGATTTTCCCCTATTATGAAAAATGGCTATAAGTTTTTTATTTATCAATTTTTTTTTATTTCTGTAAAAACATTATGGAGACACTTTTTTGAGCACAATCCAGTGGCGGACTCGGTTTTTTTCTATATCGCTCCGATTCCGAGATATTGACCAAATTCCGATATTTTCAAATGAAGCACCCTATATATTAATAGCTCATTGGATAGCTCTTTTGCTGATTTTAATGATATAAAGTTCGATAGGTTTATCTCTAATAGTTTTCGAGAAAAAAAATTATTTCTGTTTTTGTCGGTAAGGACCAATGTGTTAGAAAAGGATTTTATATGTTAAGGAAAGTGAGAAAGGTCTCTTTCTAACACATTGTTTCTTATGACTGAAACAGATATATTTTTTTTTCTGGAAAACTGTTAGAGATAAACCTATCGAACTTTATGTCATTGAAATCAGCAAAAACAGAGCTATCCAATGAGCTATTAATATAAAGGATGTTTCATTTGAAAATATCGGAATTTGGTCAATATCTCGGAATCGGAGCGATATAGAAAAAAACCGAGTCCGCCACTGGATTGTGCTCAAAAAAGTGTCTCCATAATGTTTTTACAGAAATAAAAAAAATTGATAAATAAAAAACTTATAGCCATTTTTCATAATAGGGGAAAATCGAAAATCGCCCTGTATTAATGGTACCATTGAAGATATCGCGATACGGTTTTTGACAATCGACGTTTCTCGAAAATCGATCCCATGACATCTTTGTCAATTTTCCTCTATCTGGTCGGGAAGTGTGTTTTTCCTGTTAAAACACTCCAAATTGCAGCACCCTGTACAAGCCACGGCGAATCCAAACAAAAATTAGAAATTCAAGCAAATTTAATTGGCACAATTCGAAATGCACACTAGGAGGGTTTAAGGAACCTCCTGGGTAACTAATCCAAAAACAGGAACGGACCATCACTCGAGTCAAAAATGGCTTTTGGACACATTAAAAACTGAAGGACAATAATATGTTCGCATACATTCTCTTTGGTCTCCTTCAGAGACCAGGAATAGGACTTGGGTGGAGGGACCAACTTTCAGTTCTTCTTCTTTGCTCGTAATCTGGTTAGGTTGAATAAACCGCCATCAAGTCACCCTCGACAAGGTGAAGTATAAATCCTATAAATAGAGAAAATAAAGCGGGTCTTTTGACAGCTACAAGAATGTTGGATATGATTAATATTTTCGATGTCATTTCTCGAATTTAAAATTCTATACAAATCAATGTAGGTATTGTACACCCCACAACAAACCGAATAATTGTTATATATACTAACAACATGTAAGGTAAATTTTTTTTGTCTGGAAATTTAATTTCAATCGTCTAGCATTATACTAATTTGTCAATTAAAATTTTAAACACGTAAATACTTTCAAGTTTTTTAGCAGTAACGAACGATGCTCATAATAAAACTTATTTCCATTTTTCGAGCTATGAAACTTTTGTTGTGGTGCAATTGGGTAGCAACTGAAAACCCGATTTCGAACTGTTTTAAATTTCATAAAGTTCTATCCAGATTACTCGAAATGCAAAATGTCGCCTAATAATTATTTTTATTGTCGTTGCTTCGATTGAAATTTCAAGCACGACTACTCGGGCTTAATAACAACGAAAAGAATCAAGCCTGGTTCAAGTTTTAGGCATAATTTCATAAGCTTTTATAATTTGAAACGCTTAAAGACTACCGCTCCCAGTTGTTCCAGTTGCGTATTTCAAGAAGTTATGCATATCTATGATATAATTATCGGCCATTTGGCAATGAAGTTATAATTATTATTTTTGTTTCAGGAATGGACTATCCAGGTAATTAGAAATCAGTATCTCTTTCAAGTGGGGTAAGCCAATATAGTCCTGTTTGTTTGCACACTCTGGAGAAAAAAAGTTTCCTTCTCACCATTCCGGAAAAACTTGGTACACTCGACAAAACTGCAATCTATACCTATCAAAACATGTAAACAATCGCATGTATCAAATATCACCAAAAACCTATAACCTTATGCTAGTTGAATTTTTTTTTAAATAAAAACACTTAGATTTATTCGATAAATAAAAGCTCAAGAGTGTTTTCGTAACAAAATAACACTGAGCATAAATATTTCCAGATGTATTAAACTGTCATGCATGTTATGATGCTAATATACAAATGCGACAGCACCTTTAAAGGCAACAAATTGAATTTTTCCGCATACGTTGAGAACTGGTACATTTTTTTTTCCAGCAAATTCCCACTATTTACTTAGTCCGAGTTGAACTTGAAAAAGATTCAATCAAGAGGTATTTGAGTTTATAAATATTTGCATAGCGATGGTGGCTGCGAGTATTTGGTAGGAGAGCAAATAGGTTTGAGAGAGCTATCAAACGAGGGACCGATGGGGTCATTCCCAGTTTAGAGATATCTAAATGAATTTCCAAGACCCGTAATTTGGGCTGATTTGGCAACATATCAAATTATTAACGAGCTTATTAATTGGCAGTTTCTAATTGCCGTTCGGGGGCAAATCTAATCAAAAATGTATTGGTATTACAACTTTAATAAATATACCTATTGAAACACAAATTTGACTGGATCCTGCCCTCAGAAAATTAACTTGAAAGTTCAATCCTGACATTGTCTCTCCGCTTTTGGTCCAGTTTCAGACCGAACTCAATCTATGTTCTGCCAACACAGTGGACGACTAAACAGAACAAATTGAGATTTCAGACAGAACATCACAGACATAAACTTTCGGTACAGGAGTAGCAACTTAATGTCAGTTTTCCGGCATATTGTAATGAAAGTTTTCGAGATGTTCCAATACATGCCTGTCGCTAAATTATTGATAGTAATGTTATTTTGCGGATCAAACACCTTCCTATTAAGTAGGTACTATGATAGAAATTTTTATCAAGTTTGGGATTTTGAAAAGATTAAACGTTATAAGAAACATCTAATGAGTTTCTATTTACATTTCAGTATGGAAAGCATTGCTGAGCAATATATTGCTAAGCAAAATACCTGTATACACTTTGTGACGGCTGGCATTGGTAAAATAAACGATTCTAATTCTAATATGTTGGGGGAAACAACCAACGTCCAGATCCTAACGTGTTAGGCAGGATCTGGAAGTGGATTTGTTTGAGAGTCATGGTCGAAAATGTTGAATGCAAAATCTAAAAATTTACCAGCATATTGAAAACTGCATTGTAGTGACAAATCATCATCATCATTCCTTAAACAACTGGTTGGGAGAAACAAAGTATCCCTGATGTGGGTGCCAGGACACCAGCGCATTGAGGGCAGCGAGGAGGCGGACCGTCTCGCAAAGCAACGCGCTTTAACACCTTTTCAAGACCCAGAGCCTTTTTGGGGACTAATGAAAAGCCACGTCTCCGAAGAAATAATTAGATGGAAAAAGGACCGAACGATAGCTTATTATAATAATATAATAATAACAATAATAATAATAATAATAATAATAATAATAATAATAATATTTATTTCCAGCTATACATAAGTTAAATATCAGTGAATTTCCTATTCAGAAGCCGCAAATAAATATTTCAGGCAGTTTAAAGCTTTGAGAAGCTTGTTTGCCTATGAAATAATATATTGACCTCTTCTTAGAGAATCCTTATATATCTTAAACATCTCAAAACGCTGGTCCACATAACATAATTTTATGTTGATACAAAATTGAAAAAACAAACTGTGAAATTAGAGGTTATAATATTCATCAGCAGACATTGAACAATGCGACTTGGCCAAACTGACTGTCGTGATTTCTTAAAACTAAAATGACATCAGAGCATAGATCCTTTCTCAACACTACAAAAACTATTGTACAACTGAACGTACTAACAATTAAAAAATTACAATAATTTCATAACTGCAATCCAAAAAATACAACAAAAAACATTATATAAACAAGGATAAAAACCAGGTTTGTAAAGGTTAATCTTGAAAATCGACAATGACAAAGACAATCTGACAAAGTGATAATTTGCAGTATTTTATTGCTAGTTGTAGCGAATGACGTCATATTAAGCGGGTTTTCTGCGGCGTTTGAAGTGCTGCTGAATTTATATTTTTAATTAAAAATTAACGGCAACTCAAATCTGTTGTGTTTTACAATTAGAAAAAAAAAAAAAAAAACATTAAATCTCCCCATTGTATCTATTAGCATAGTCTATTAGTTTTGCCTCTCATGAAATGTTTCGAAAAGATGTTTTATTCTACTCATTTTCTTTGAACCTTCCTGTAGTAGTCGTGATACAAACAACAACATATTGGACTATTTCAAAATAAAAGTCAATGCGAACGAAAACCATTCAACCATGAAAGAAGTGAAAATACGAAGCAAAATAATATTGACAATAGTCAGTACAAACCAAAGACTATAAAGGATATTTCCAATCTTCAATCACAATATTAATCATTGCGAAACTTCAATAAAAACAAACCTTTTCGTATTTCGGAGTTTTGGTTAAGAAGTTTTTAATTGAATAAAAACGTATTTTCAAGAACCGATCCGCATGTTCTGCCATATAACAGACGGTCGGTCAATTCGACCATAAAACGTTTATTTATTAAACCTTCCAAAGCAATTTTGGAGATTTTCACTGAACGATTTATTATTTATTGAATTATTCATATTTAATCCCTAGAAATCCAGTGGAACCCATTATGTTGCCATTCAGGTTCGAAAAAATAAATCAAATACATACTGGACATTAAAAAAGTGTTGCTTCCATACAACAATCCCAATTATTACTCAAGGGCATAGTGCTAAAATTTAGAGCAAATTTAAACCTTGATTTCATAAATCGTCAATTTAAATGCATGTAAGCTTAAAAGGCAACATGGTACCTTTTTAGTAAAAAAAATTACATAATTTCCTAAACATGAGTCACTGTTAACTAAATTATTATATACAATTTATAAGATTCCATCTATATTTAAAGCAACCTTAATTGATGCTTTGAGTTCGAGCTAAAAGCTGCATGAGTTTACCATCCTGAAATGGCTTTCGAACGAGGAGGTACAACACAACAAAACTACACCGAAGCTGAAAATAGCAAAATGGTTTCGACGAAATCGGCGAACTGACAGAGACAGAAATTTGATTTTTCGCGACTGGTCTGTGTCAAAATATTTTGCAATTACCAGAGATAATTAAATTTTAATTAGAAACTCATTTAAGTGAATTGTTTAAAATTTACCGACGGTGATGGAATATTTTTGCCTGAACATCAACAACCACTTGTGTTTGACAAAGTGCATTAGCTTTGTAAATTTTGTTCGATGGATTTTCAAATAATTTATACAGCCGGCTTTAAATACTTTGGGTTTTACTTTTTTGTTTTGCTTAAAACATGCTATTTGTCCATAGAAACACAGCATGGAAACTGAAAATGTGCTAACATTTTATCTTTCAAGGTGGATCACCACGACTTTCAAACATACATTATCAGAAAATATCATTCTTGCTTTATTTGTCAAACACCCTATATTAAAAAAACGACCTAAAACCAATTCGAATAGCCTTTACAACAAGAAACAGTAAAAGCCCAAAATGTTTTCGTAAGGCCAGAAAAGACATTAATTCGCTCTTGGCTTTTTTACTACACTGAACAGAACGATACATATAATTTTGGGAGTGATTTTTGTTATTGATCCTGCTCCTGTACCCTTAAGCGTAAAAACTGGACATGTACAATAATATATTATCAACGGACAACGGGGCAACCCTTTTTAGATCACAAAATTAATTATTTAATTAGAACAAAAAAAAAAAGAGTCCTTATTGTTTCACAATTTTACTGGGCATGATTTTTTCATCATAGGAAAATTACAATAATTTGAAAAACGAACCGAGTACGTATCGAATATTTTCCCACACAGACGGCAGTAGTCGTAGAAGGCTAATAGGGGTTTACTGACTTACAGGTACGGTCCAGTAAAGCCTGATCGGGCAGTCACGGTAATTGGCCACTACGTTCGATTGGGCAATGAGCTGTGACAAGATGGCTTTGCTTTTGCCGTTTTGCTCTTTTACTTGTCTTTACAATGTTAATGAAGCATCCTATTTGACTGAACGTAGAGGGATGTTCGGAAAAAAAGATCCCAACTTTAATTTTAGAAAAATGCATGTTTATCATGGTTGAAATTTTTTGAGTACCGTTTGGTAAACAGTTCAAACTCAAAATATTTCAATAGACCTCATGCAATTAATTTATTATAAAATTCACACGTTCGTGCAGTTAAAATGAGCAGGACATTTATTGTACCGAGTAATTCTCACTTCAACAAACCACTAAAGTGGGCTACTTATCTAATAACACGGCTGTAACCGGAATAACGCTCTACGAACTAGAGCTTTTCAAAATGGGGTGTATATAATAACAGCCTGTAATTAAACAAATAGTGACATGAATCAGCAATAATTAACCTGATAAAAATCTGCCAATATTGGGTTAGTTTTATTTATTTTTGATTAATGAATTACTCATTTGAAGATGGCTTGAACATTCCTTCTAATACAGAGTGTACCATCCAATAGTGTTATATTTCACAAGTCAGTATTTTGAAATTATAACGAGACACAATTTGCGCTCATTAATTTAATTAGAATATAATTGAAAAGAAAACATGAATGGCCAACGATATTTTGATTTCCTACAGGAAATCCTAATTCCGGCCCTTTTAACATTGTTTGTGGAATAAGAAAATCGAGCTACACGCAGCCCAAATATTTGGTTTCAACAAAACGGTGACCGTCACATTATGCTGCACCTTGTCGAGAGTCACCTGCCGTCAGGAGTGGAAATCCTGTACAGACTTGATAGCGGCTTATTCAACCTAAACGATTACGAGCCAAGACGACGACATCGCTAATTGAACTTCAATATTATGCAAATGATAACGTCATGATGGCCAATACAGAAGCAGATGCTTAGGCAATTATCAACGCTTACAGGAGAATCGGTCCTGAGGTCAACTTTAACAAGATGCAGATTCTGCACCAACCCACACCAGATACTTATCCCCATAAGCCCGAAATATAACTATAAATGACCATTCTTTGCAGAACGTAGAACACTATCCATACCTTGGGAGCCATCTGTCAACAAATGCAACCATTGACGCCAAAATCCAACATCGCTTGAAGTGTGCTAGCTCGGTGTTACGGCGACTTCTAGAGAGTGTTTTTAACAATCACGGCATTAGCGCTGATACCAAACTTCGCGTCTACAATGCAGTTGTAATACCCAAAATTAATATGGCTGGGAAACATAGACCACCTACAGAAGAAACATAAAAAGTCTAGACTAGCGCTGCCTGAGAAGGATCCTACGAATCAAATGGCAGGACCGAGAAAAGAACATTAGTGTTTTAGAGGAGGCCAAACCAACTAGCATGGAAGCCCCCATCATTAAACACCAGCTATGCTGGACATGTCACCTCGTCCGCATGCCCGAAACACGTCTCCCACGACAGATTCCCTACAGTGAACTGAAAAGAGGAAAACGAAATCAGGTCAGGAGGTCAAAAAAACGCTAAAAAGATGTTCTTAAGGAAAATATGGCAACGTGCCGCATGGATACCAGCACCTGGGAGACGACGGCAAATGATAGGCTTTTATGGAGTCGACGGACCTCAAACTTTTGAAGAACAGCGACGGAGACACGAGACCGAAAAGAGGGACCACAAGAATGAGCGAAAGAACAGAGGAAGAGACAATGCTGCCAGAGGCTGGGTGTGCCAGGACTGTGGAAGAGTGTGCGGCTCCAGAATTGGTTTATATATCATCATGCCATTATCGACTACTATAAGAATAGAATAGATAATCATACTCGGTACTGAGTGATCGCCTGTAATGATGATAATGCCACAGAAGTTCGTACTTATTAAGACTATGCTTTTGGCAATAGATGAATTGGAATATCCGAGATCCCTTGATTTTACTCCTGTTGACTTTTTCTCATGGGATATCGTTTGCCAATCGATAATGTTGCAATGAATAATTGTCTGCAAATTTTTGTTGGTTGTTCAATAACTGTAAATGTGTGTTCGTTTTCGGGAAGTTTTAAACTAGCATCGTTACTATTTTCCCTTGCTGATTTTTGCAAATAAGACAAATTTTAGATGACAATGGTTTCCGGATTTTAGCATTAAACATTTCATCTGCACCAGAATGTGGAGAAGTGAGGTCAATCCTTTATTGGAAATCTAAAAACTGAATGCCACCGGTCCAAAAAAATTATACTTTTATGCGAAAACAACTTATTTCGACAGCAACACATAAATCTCATAATGTCAAATAAAGCAATTTTCTACATAAACGGTAGAGTTCATTGGTAGGCACGAAAATCTCCGATCTTTCATGAAATAGAATCCACGTGCTGTGCCGGGAGTTTCTGTTTGGTACGGAAGATCTACTACAATATTCATCATGTTCAACATGGTCAAGTTTATCTTACGGAAAAAGTCGATCGACGACACACTTTTAAGAAACATATTGTTGTCCGCAACTTTAACAAGACGTGTTTTTCCAACAAGATCGCGCACCAGTGCAGTTTTCCCTAAATTCTCAACAGTTTTTTAGTTTAAACTTTCCTGGACGTTCAATTGGTAAGACAGATCCTATTGTGGGATTGTGTCAAAGAGAGATGCTACAACCCTATTTCTCACACATTGCAGGAGCTGATGTACAAAATAAATAGTTATTGAAAATATTTCACAAGAAATATACAGGGTGTTTCACGGACAGAGGCGTTTTAGGGTATTTCAAGGTCGATTAAAAAAAAAAACGCCCAGACATGTCATTTTTGTATTCAAGGGGGAAACTTTTTGACCCCATTGGTATTTCCCTAGGGTGCACCCCCTGGGTGAGTTGACTTTCACTCCTATTTTTTAGATAGGGAAGATAGGTCGAGTGATACCTTGTTCCAAAGGTAGGTATGTATTTTGATTCTCGACACAACTGCGTTTTTTTTTTTTTGAAAATCGAATGATTAGTTCTCAAGATATTCATTGTCCAAGTTGCCATGGGCGAAATAAGAAACAATCCTCTGGCCCTGTTATTCTCAAACTAACACTTTCCTGACTTTCCTCTCGGACACGCCAATTCTACTTTTTTGTGTGCTTCTGAAAAAATTAAGATTGACATGTCCGAGAGAAAAGTCAGGAAAGTGTTAATTTGAGAATAACAGGGCCAGGCAACTGTTTCTCATTTAGCCCATGGTAACTTTGACAGTGAATATCTCGAGAACTAATTATTTGATTTTTCAAAAAAAATACGCAGTTGTGACGACAATCAAAATACCCGACCCATCTTCCCTATCTAAAAAAAGGGGTGAAAGTCACCCCACCCAGGAGGTGCACCCTAGCGAAATACCAATGGGGTCGGAAACTTTTCCCCTTCAATACAAAATTGACTTGTTTTTTTTTTTTAAATCGACCTTAAAATACCCCAAAACGCCTCTGTTTTGATGTTCGTGAAACACCCTGTATATCTGTATTTGTAAGTTTGGGTTAGTTAGGGCTACAGTAGTCCCATTGTGATTTAGGTGTCTCGATCTTTTCTTAGGGATGGGTACGGTTCGTCTAATCTGGTTCTGCATTTTGGCGAAAAAACAGTGCTCTATCGTCTCGTCTTCTTGATTACGAGCCCAACAGAAGGTTGTGGTGCTAAGATGCAACCTAAATAAATATTTGGTTAACTGACAGTGGCTAATCAAGATGCCCGTTATTAGGTGTAGCCTTTTCCTGGTTAACAACAGTTTCTGGCTCGCTGCAGCTTTATCTGAGTAACTTAGCAGTTCCTTGGATAAGTTGCAGCCAATCGTATCGTCCCAGCGCTTTTTGCAAAGGGTGTGGCAGCGTTCTTTGATCATATCTTTGGCCGGCGACATGGTCAGCCCGAGGAAGGGTTCCAGTCCAGAAGGCTGTAGCCTGGCGGCCCTCCTAGCCAGAGCATTGGCAACCCGATTTCCTTTGCTGTGATCATGTCCTTTGATCCAGCTGACTACCACCATATTTTTTCATCAACCGCCTCTGTGAGCGTACGGTGGCAATGTTGTACTAGTTCTGACGTGAGTTGTGGTCTAGCTAAGGCTAGTACTGCCTTTCTGCAGTCCGTGTGGATATGCATGATCTTGTCAGTAATATTGTTGCTGGCTTTCTGTTCGACAGCGATGGTTATGCCGAGTAATTTCCGTTTGAATTGGACAACAAATCTTATAACAATTTTTTTAGTTATTTATTTCAAATCATAGAAGTAAACGAGGACACTTCTGATAAATATTACTCAATATTTATGAATTAATAGTAAAAAAGTAAAAGCATTGAAAGTTGAGGATAAGGACTGATGTCAGTTTTGAAGCAAGAACCAAAACTCATGTTCAATCAGAAAAATTATTATTACAATTAGGATTAAGTGTACTTTTGAATATCAATAATAAAAATTGTATTTTATTACATTTTTCTATTCCATATTGAATAAATTGTTAATAAATAATGTATTTGACGAATAAACAACCTAAAAATATTCAATATGCAGGGTAAAAATAAAAATTGATTTGCCTTTTGAAATGCGGTACTAATGGGGCAAACGGGACAATTATTTATCGAGACATATCTGTTTTGGCAGCGTTTGTATTGAATTGATAAATTTTAAGTGTTCACATCTGGCGCATTTATATTTAGGTGGCTAGATCTATATTTCATGTTTGTATTTATCACATAGCTGTTGTGAATGGATATATGTATTATACTCAGACCCTACAGCCAGCGAAAATAATATACGTACGCCGCCTGTCAAGGTTCGCCTGTCTCCTCGTTCACGTTCGTTCAAACTTATAAATTAAGATGATAAATTATATTATAATTTATTTTTTGTCCTTTCCTTTTCGTGGCGACGTGTCAACGTGAATAACGGTTCGCTCAGCAAATCCCTACCGCATCCCACATCTGTTTCACGCACAGTAAACTGTTTAATTTTTTATTGCGCCCTTATATTTAAAAATTAATTTATTAGGCTAAAAGGAAGTTGACCGGACTCGCTTAAATTTATGATCAGGATGTATAGATAATAAGCTGTCAACCGACAAGCGATGATTAATCAATCAGTACCCAGCTATTCACCATGGAATTTACTTTTATTTTTGGTAGAAAATAATAGGTGTCATAAAAAATTGATGGATGCGTGAAAATTTTGAGCAATTCAAAAAGTTGAAAAATAAATTATTTTTATCTGAATTTAATTTACAAGAATTCGAAAATAGTTATTGGGACAAGAAGTGAATATTCTTGTGCTGAGCTCAAAGTCTGAAATCCTCCGCTTAAGCCGGTCCCAGACGCTACGTGTATTCGGCGAATAGGAGAATATTCATTTGCACGAATCTTTGCCTGATCTCCCACACCGCGTGGTGCTATGGCGAAGGTTTGGCTTGAAAATTCGGCGAAGTTTCAAAGCAGAGGGCCGTCGATTTTCAGTGACGTTTCATGCATGACGTTTGTTTAGTTCAAATGAACAGTGATGAAGAGCAGATTGTTCCGCCGCTACTTGTGTGATTTTCAGCAGGTATCTTTGGATTCCAAATGACAGGTTGATTTTCAAATAATTGTAAAAATTCTAACGTTCTAAATCAACCTTGCGGCACTGCACACCGTTATAAACTGACAAGACACTATGCATATACCCCCGAAGCGTCTGGAAGCAGTGCGAAGTCACACGTAGTGGACTTCGCCTCTACTTCGCCTTCCTTTGCTTCGTGCCAGTTTACCGATAATTGGCGGGAAAATGACGAAGGACGAATGTTCGCCAAAGTTATTTTTTAATTTTATTATACTTGGATAAAAACTTTTTTTTAAACATATAGGAGTATTTTTAAATAAAAAATCAAAATTTACAAATTGATGGATTTCTTTGGAAAAGTTACTTGAAAACCTTCAATATTAGGTATTTCCATCTCTAAGCATTTATGCAAGCCTGGAGACGCCTGCCCATGCTGTCTATCAGATTGGTGCATGATAATATGTTGTTGAGGAATAATTTGCCATTCTTCCTGAGCAGCATGGCATAAACAAGCTCTTGTAGAGTCTTGGGTGAGTTTCTGTCACTGCCCTGGCAAGCATGTTCTATGGGATTTATGTCTGGCGATGCCAGTCCAACCGATTGATGCCTTGCGTTTCCAGATACTCATTTGAAGCTCTGATACGGTGAAGTCGGGCGTTATCATCCATAAAACCACCAACAGCTCCTCGTCATAGTCTGACCTAAGGATATAAAATCTCTCTAATGTATCTGTCTCCAGTCATTGTGCCCTGAACATAAATTGTGCTACCATTAGACATGATACCAGCTCAAAACATAGCACTTCCTCTTGCAAAGGGTGGCACGGGGTATGCATGAGCAAGCTGGGCAACTCTTGTTGGCTTTCTTTACAGGTATGCGATGACTATCCTGCACCAAACAAATTCTTGTTTCGTAGGTAGAAAAAAAAAAACAAGTCCCAAAATTCTGAGGGTAAAGCCACGTGCTCATACGACGAACTTTGTTCTCAGGTTGTAGTCGAGGTACTATCATTGGTCGGCGACAAACCTGCCACGAGTAATTAGGCCTATTCGGGTTTGAAAAAAATACGGTTCTAGAACGGTTCGAAACAATCGCACAGTTTATTATTGAAATTTGTGATAGCCGAGTTGTTGTCATTTTGTTGTATGATAAACTGTCCGATTGCTTTGAACCGTCCTTTTTCCAAACCCGAAAAGGCCTTCTGTCTCCGCAATGTACAGACCGATACTTGAACTCCCAAGGCATGACGCATATGTTGGAATGTTGGTATTGCCATGGTCGGGTTTCTTCGGATGGTTAAGTGAATTTAACGGCCCTGTTGTTGATTAGTGACACGTCTTCTATTGCTTCTGGGTCTATCACGAAGATAATTATTCTGGAAGGAGCGAGACATCACTTTGCCAGACACCAACTCTATTAGCCATGAACTTTTTTGAATGACCTTTTTCAAGTAATGCCGCTATTCTTGCACGGTCAATCTCACTGACTTTTCGAGGCATCTTTGTACATGAATTCGTGAAATTTAACTGTCTTGAATCTACACAAAGATAAGCATTGATAAAGAAGCTCACAAAAAACTTTTGCTGCTAAAAAATGTATTCGTATAAATACTAGGTGATGCCAAAATTTTGAATCTATGTGTATCATGCAAGTCGCAGTGGTGTTGTTTTAGAGTAGTGCATAATCTAACAGAGTATATTGTAGAGAGTTGTATATTGTTTACATTACGATTCGCAAAAATATTCTAGAGATTGTATTTTTGTGGAACTCTCATAAAGCCCTTAAGTTACAATGTTCCCAATATGTTATTATTTTTCAGTTTGTGTCCGTGAAACAAGTAAAGAAGTACTTTGTGCTATACACAACCCTGCTCGCAATATAAAATTTATGTTCTTATCATTCTAAAGCCTTTGTCATCTTTCTATTATGTATTTTCTTGAAATACAAAATGTTCATTTATAATTACAAATTCAATATAGCAGAGATATTTAAAAAAAAAATCAGTTATGACTTCTTATTGAAATACTCTTACATACGTTATTTATGTCATTAGGCTAAGAAGTGAGCCATTTTTTTATCGCGTGCAATCACTTCTGTGTCAAGTGTCGACGACAATAAAGTTCAAATTATAGATCGCTTTAAGATAAAAGGAATTATTTCTTGTTCAATATCGATGATACTTGAAGATCATAAAAGACTCTCTTAAATGAAAATAATAGGACTAATAGTGTTATGTTTAATCCGATTGGGAGCTTACTTAAGTTTAGTAGCGTGTATTTTTAAGGCAATTAAATTTACTTTGAGAAATAGTTAATCCTATTATCAAGATGAAGGGAGACGAGAAAGGCCAATTGGAAATTTATATTTAAAGCAGAAAATTATATATAGCTAAAAATTAACTTTTAGGGCAGTAATTTGCATTCATACATTTTTGTACTGGATGACTGGAAAACTTGCAATGGGTTATAGAAAGCCACTCCACCATATTATAATTAAAAATTATAATAAAACACTACTAATATTTATATAAATTCACTATCACTGCTCAATTATTATCATAAAAGTTTTCCACTGTAAGCTTACCATAAAACTAGATAACACGGTAATAAGAGTGAAAAATTTTCAGACAACCTATTTCCGAGAAGTTTTCAATTATATGGCTTTAGCATAGACAGTTTCCATTCTCCAGTAAGCCCGGATCTTATGCTTGTCATTTTAAATTTGTCAGCCACCATTTTTATTTTCACTTAATATTTAGATAATTCAGCCAGATCATGAAAATTCTTTTAGAATATTTATTTTTATAATTTTTTTTTTTCGTATTTGTTGGTCTGTTGTTTTACGTTCAAAAATTACATAATGAGCAGAAAATATTTTTGCGCCAACCATTTTCAATGTAACCATAAAATAAAATTAGAATAATTCAAGTTTTTTTTTTTTCGAGTTCGTTAGAACACCTAACACAGGATAAATATAGCATTCCCTACGCAATCTTGCTTTGTTAGGCATAAGGATTATACGAAGCTGCCTACATTTAGGGGTAAAATATGAGTTGTACGGCTTGAAAATCACGTTCCCTTTAGCACTCGGTTCTATGTCTCCTTCTAGATATTTGTCTCTTCTGAAATTCATGTTTCCTTTGATAGATGTTTACACGGGAACATGTCTCCGCTAAAACAACTGAAATATGGAAAATTCTTGTGATATAAATTTCGGGATAGGCACATATTAAATATATCTGTCAGTCTAATGCCTGGGTTTTTGAAACACATTTTCCCCATTCCCTAATTAATTATCTTTCTACCCGATGATACCAACGCATTATACGAGATTAATATTTGTGATGGCATCACCCACCGGCGAAATTGTGTACACAAAACAAGCGTAATGACTTGAAGGATTGTGTTCTAAATTTTCCCTCGCTATTCGGTCATCTACGTTTAATTACCATGTTATTTTAAAATACGCCTCTTGTAAAATCAGTAATGAGTTTGTAATTCTCCTTTATTAATCACGTTATCCATGAAAGCGATTTTATGTCCGTTCTACAAAATGACCTCATATAATTTGAAAAGTACAATCTGCTGTAAATTATACATTTCTTTGGCCTTTTTAAAATTAACCCATTCAATAACGGAAAAAATGTCGGTAAATAAATTGGGTCAAGAAAAAGATCTTGACCCAATTTTCCTGGAATAATTCCCTAAGCCTCTTCAAAAATTTTAACCAGACGAAGTGATGAAAGTCCTTCCAGTTTTGAATCAATTAAATTAATACACAGGCAATATGTTTTCAAAGACAAATATTCTTGTCAAATTGTAAAACTTAAGAAAAGAACTGACTAGACCAGAAAATTTAGAGGAAACAAAGAATTTGATATAGAAAGGTATCGGGTCTTCAAAAAAAAAACCAATCGAAGATTGCTTTGGTTACGAAAACGTACGTCGCATTATTGTTTGTTTATTGATCAGGATTTTTGACATGACATTTTGACATTAAATTTCATTGACTGACATTGTCAAAATTAAAGAAAAATATTGCTAAGACATACGTTTAAAAAACCATAGCAATCTTTGATTGGTTTTTTTTTTGAAGACCCGATACCTTTTTCTCAAAATTCCATAGTTTCTAGACAATTTACAGCTTTCAAAGTTTTTTTTTTGCATTTCCTCGTATCCAATGCAATTATTTCAGATTTATTTACTTTTCACAATTCCGAGTTTTTTTTCTACGCTTTTATTAAGCCTCTAAGTTTCCGTCAAAATTCATTTCTATTGGAGGTTACTCGAGACTTTATAGCTATCCCCATTTTTGTTTCTAGGTGCAAGAACAGCAAATATTGGTACAATGCTTAATTTTCGTATCAAGGATATCGCATTTTGGTGGTCTTTTTTTGAAATTTCAATTGAATTTTCATCAAATTTTTTAATCCTCGATCAATCAACGGTAAAGAAAACATGTTACTGTTAGCTTTTATCTTATATGATCCAATGGCAGCGAAAAATTAAACAAAGGTTTTATATTTCTGCCTAATAAGTTATTACTCCGACCATGTTATCTCAATTGAACAGCTTCTCATGTAGTACATTTGCTTGCTTTCTGATGCTGGAGTAAGTTGAATGCACTGTGTTGGGGATAATGATAAATTTCTACAGGCAGGACATGCCGGAGATTATTCAGCAAGGCTTAAGGTCCAACACCAAAAATGATTTATTGGTTATTTATAATGGTTACAAGACACATGGTTACTTACGCTGCGAAAGTATATTGGCCAAAAATAAAACAACCGACAGTGCAAAACCGACTGGCAACTGTACAAAGGTATGCGTGTCTTGGAGTTACAGGAGCAATGAACACCTGTCCAATCGCCGCAATGGAGGACATGTCGGGTGTCCCTCCACTAAATATGATGATAAAGGAAAGAGGCCTACATGGTAGCCTCGAGAATTATGCAGTCCCTAAAACTAAAGGAAAGTCGGTCATGAACATTATGAAAGAATGCACAAATGTGAAGACAAAACCAGTTGACCACATGCAACACGGGTACGAATTTGAACACTCCTTGACTATTGAGGGTCACAAGGGAGAAAATATCATACCTGTATTCCCGAACGGGTCATCTGTCTGGTATTCAGATGGATCGAAAACAGAGTAGGGGACTGGAACAGAGGTATATGGCCCACTTTGTAGATTATCGACAGCCCTAGGAGAAAGCCCAACTTTATTTCAAGCTGAAATATTTACAGTAGAACTTTGCACTAGAAACTGTCCCAAAAGAGACCTGCGAAGAGCGAAGATCTATATCAATTCCGTCGAAAGCGCTACGCTAAGTTTTCAATAAAATTTGATCTGTGCATGGAATACAAATTGTTTCCTTCCTCACTAATTTGAACACATGCAAACAGCCTCCTTTTTTTGGTATATCAATTCCGACAGTCAGGCAGCACTAAGAGCTCTGAGTAGCTTTGCACTGAGTCCAAACTGGTATGGAAATGCCAACAACTCTTAAAGCAACTTACTGGCGTCTCGCAATAGAGTCACCCTGTCATGGGTACCAGGGCACCAAGGAGTCGAGGGGAATGAAATAGCGGACCAACTTGCGAGACAAGGAGCTGCAACACCATTCGTTGGAACAGAACCTTTCTTTGGCATTACGAAAAGCCATATATTAGGGGAGGTCCAGAATTGGGTAAAAGTTCAACAATCCTCCCGCTGGAACACGCTTCCAGGACTTAGACAGGCGAAGCAATTCATTCCACCCAGTCAATAGAGGCAAAAGAAATTATGAACTTTAAGTAAAGCGGCTGCTTACAGGCCCCCTTACGGTTAGTAAATTTACAATGGTGTTTAGTAATTTTACATAAAAAAAAGCAAGCAAAATCATGAACATTTCACCAAAATAACTGTAAACTGCCAAACTTTTTGCAAAAAGACAGAAAAAAGAGCGATATTACAATTTTTTGTAAAAGTACACGCATAATTTCACAAGGATTTTCCATAAATATTATAATTTTAGCAATGAAGTTGCTTTTTTACAAATCACATTGTAAAATTAAAATATGAACTTACAGCAATTTTGTGATTTTAAAAAATAACGATGCCTTGAAGCAAAACTTTTTATTATTTAGCATAATTATTTGTAAAATTCTGAAATTATTTGGAAAATTATCAGTGGATAATATTGATTTTTACAACAGTCTTGCTATGATGGTATGCAGGTAATTCAACAGACAACACCAAAGTGGTTGTTGGTGAGTAAATGTGATGTGTTGAAGATTTGATTTTGATTGATTTAAATTAAGGGTAAGTACCCGTTAATTATTTAAACTTTTTAACCACGTGCAAACAATTTTTGTGGGTTTAAGTAACAAATGATTAAACTACAATTATCACTATTTTCAGATAGCGTCACCAAACCTTCCCTCCTATCCTCTTTTTGCTTTATGAGCCCAAGCAAAAGGAGGTGGCAGTTGTGAGTTGCATCATCTACCAGTCATGAAAAAACCATTAAACCAGTCAAAATAACGATAATATTAAAAATATGAATTGACAATATTAAAACATATTACAATTAATTTTTCGAGTTGAATATTTATTGTAAAGTTTTGACATCATCTTTCTGACGAAAACCCTGTACCTATAATTTTTTATACCTTCATATCTATATTATAGTATTAGGTCAACTTTGTTATGTTATTTATTTAAGTATAGATTTTTATAGTTGACCATAGGATGCGCCTCTCTTATTTTTCTTTTGTGATAACGGAGTTTAGACTGTTTTATTTTCGCTTTTGTGTTTCCAGTGTTTATCATAATAAAAGTTATACCTACATAAAAGTGTTTTCCATATTTTTTCAAAACTATAATTTTCAGGTTTATGGCGTAATAGCTGGGAGATAACAAGAAATTGGAACATCCAGAGACATCATCTATTTGTAAATTTATCCGCACATTGTAAATTTACATGCTTGTAATTTTACAATACATTTTCAGAGAAATGTTTCAAACTTACAACATTTATGTAGAAATCATAAATAAAACTACGAATTTTTTGTGAATTTGAAATATAAATTCACAAGTTTTTTTTGTAATAATATTATTTAAAATTACAATCCTTTTGTAAATTTACAGAACTGAAATTACAGAGTTTATGTACTTTTACAATAGCGTTGTAATTTTACTTACAAAATTATTGGTTATTTTTTGCCAGTGATTTTGTAAGTAAATTTACAAAATAATTTTTTCAGTGTACAATTATTGCTGCGAAATGATGCTAATTCTACGACACACCCCCATATTGTCACTGAGGTATTTAAACCGCGGAATATATTTGCGTTCGTCGCTAATATTGTGGTGTTTCGCTTAACAGGACATGAGAATGCGTGGTATACGATACTAAGGTGTATAAATTCAGAATTTGGGGAATTTCTAGATATTTGAAATTACATAACTGTGTCTCTCATGTCTTGTGTATAACTTTTCCCAATTTAGATTATGGCAAATGCATATTAAATTCAAACGTAACCGACTCAATTTATTATGACTAATTATCTTTGCTTTAATATGGTGAGGGTTTCAAATTGTTACGAGAATATTTTCCACCGTATTTGGCGTTTGATAGATGAAGTTACATTTTCTATAATTATTATAGTCCAGAATTTTCATTAACAGCTTTGCTGAGCAAGCTGGATTCCGTTTGAAATTGAGGAGATCATTCACACAAACAAGACAGAATCCGTTTTAGCTGCCTTTTCCTTCAAGAGATCCAACCTGATATTTTTAGGGCAAAACTTTGACATTTTCCAGAATCGAAGGCCGATAGACTGACATTAAATTTTTTTATCAAATTTCTAATAATTGTAATGTCAACCAAATACACCTTTCAATCCTTTGTCTGAAAGGTGTGCTAGTCAGCTTCCTTCTAATATAGTTTAGTATTTTTTGGTCAAGTGGAAACTAAAAATGACTACCGCCTAAATTTTCTATTGTCTGTCTACTTGAAGCTGGCTCTTCCAGAACTTCCCTTTTTCCCTCCATAAAGTATCCAATTTTTCAGTACCTACCTCATGATTTAAGTTCATATAGGTATCCCAATATCGCTACTTGGATAATTTTACGAGGTTCACGCATTCATGTGGTAAAAAATAATTTACCTTTGTAGTCGCCGCACTTTTACTAGACACGCAACTGCATACTTCTTTATTCGACACGACAACTTAATAAATAAAGTATAATGGAAAAACACAAAGGAAAAAGGATTGGTGGTGGCTCTGGGGACAAGGGCGCTATTTCGATTGTCAAATATATTAGAACAGCTTCGAAATGTTATTCGCATGTGGCACTTATGGCCTAAGTTGTTTGAAATATTTTGGTTGTAACTTTAAAAAGGGCCGATAACATATTTTATTTTTATTTGACACAAGTTGATTTTTTTCCTATAGAACGCTGATATTTTTTATTTTAGAAATCGATCAGACTATGCTTGAAGTTATGGCAACTCCTGGAAATGTAGTAGGTAGTTTCTGATAAACTTTCGATAAACTCTCTGCTATTTGTTTGTCAGTTTGTCAGAAATAGTGGTGCCGCGAGACGAGACTAGACGAGACTTAAGGTTGGTCTCGTCTCGTCTCGACATCTCGAGACGAGACCGTGACTTAGTCTCGGTCTCGAGTACCACAGGCTCGTCTCGTCTCAAGTGGTCTCGTCTGGTCTCGAGTTATACAGGGTGTCCGGAAAATAGCGTAAAAACTCTTCATCACGTGGTGGAGGACCCTTCAAGGAACCCAAGAAAAATAATTTCAAAAATCTAGTGGTATTTTTAAGAAAGTTATTTACATTTTAATATTTATTAAAATTGGCGACACTGAAAATATCCCGTTAACAATATGTCAGAGAATTGAATTAAATACCTATGTAATAATAACCTGTAGAATTTGAAGGTGAATTTCCACATTTACCTCGTCATATTAACAAGAATAATGCTGAAGAAGAATTTTTTCAATTATTTTTCTAGGGTTTCTCAAGGGGTCCTCTACTACGTGTAGAGCTTTTACGCTATTTTCCGAACACCCTGTATTTATGGTTTTTATTTTTATATTATAACGGTAGTCTAAATTGCCACAGTGAAAAAGCAGTTATTTAAAGAGTGAAAAATCACAGTGAAGAGTAACCGTGATATTTGAAAAAATATGAACGTCAACTAAAAAAAAATGTCGGACAAAACAGTTTTTGAAAAAAGAATCACCATTTAATTTTTTTGTGAATTAATGGAATGCTTTCTACATACTTTATCTTCAGATCTAACTTCCAGTTTAGCCGAAAGTGCTTATGCTTTAAATATTTTTTCTAAATTGATCTCACTACTGGCTGAACCGAAAGTGGAATCTGAAAATTAAGTAGGTAAACATTGTTTCACGAGAGTTCATACTTTTTGCCTTCCTTTTTTAACAAATATAAATGACTGAAACAAATCAATGCCCTCAAAAACGTTCGTCGGTTCTTAAACCAGAAGTTATTCATTTTTCATTTGTCAAAAAAATTGAATGTGTCATATGATTTAATCTACGACAACCCTTTTTTTTCAAGTTATGACGTGTTCGATATCAAAAGTATGAACCCTCGTGAAACGATCTGTATGTAGAAATCATCCCATTAAGAATTGTTAGTATTAAAATTTAATGATTTCATATTCAAATAGCCCAGAATAGTCCAATAATAAAGCTATGAAAGAAAAATTTTAATTGTAATCTCGAGACTACGCGAGACTCTCGCCGAGTCTGGTCTCGTCTCGTCAATACTTCACGAGACGAGACCAAAAGCCAGTCTCGTCTCGAAAAGTGGAGACGAGACGAGACGAGACGAGTCTCTCTCGAGTCTCGCGGCATCACTAGTCAGAAACAAGAAATGATCATTTCATAGTTATAACCAGTAACCAGTGTTATTTTAGGCCCTCTGAAATGAGTCTGATCCGTCTAGAAACGTCAGTGTTGTCAAATTCCACTATTTTCTCGCATTTTAAAAATTACACTAATGTCGAGTAGGAAAATACCACCTACCGACGTTCTGTTGAGTTTCGATGGCGCGTAGGTGCAAGTAAATTTTCCGGAATTGAAAGTCCAGAAATTAGGGCGACCTGTTCGAACGGCAATTGATATGTCAGAGGTTTATTTCTATATTTACGAGCCCACAGATGGCGCTACGAAAAATTGTTAGCTCAATGGTAAATTTACATGGTAGGTAGGTGCTCCAATATCAATAATAGAATAATCTAATGAATAACAAAAATCGGTCATTTGGTGTGTCGTTAATTGAATTATTATGTTGAAAAGTAGGTAAAACAAACTAAATAAAAAATCTGTGATATTTATCAGGTTCCCAAGAAAAAAAAGCTACTCGCAACACACTCATGCAAAAATAAATCATGTACCATTTACCATAAATGAGTCTGTTGAATAGAAAAAGTTTTTTTTATTAACAGGGGCATTTTACTTCTGGTTCTAATGCATGTTACAACTGAGTTTTTCCAAGACAGTGGAAAAGTCTTTTCTGCATAGAAGAATATTAGGTAAGGCAAAACAGGCCCGAGTTCTTCCCAAATCCCAGATCTATTTAAAATTGTGTATATACCCGTTCTATAAATAAAGGCATGATGTGCTGAATAATTTCTTTCCAAAGATCCAACTTAATTGGATTAAATAAAATATTTTACTAGGAACAATTTCTATGTCGCAATAATTAAGGAAAGATTTATTCAGCAAATCGTTTTTTATTGCGTTTCATTAGAGTTCGAAGAACACAGTAGCACGGGCCTGATGTCACACTCTAGTAAATTTATCCGGTATTTATGAAGCGAGGAGTTTTATGCTTTATCTCACTCGAACTTACATATGTATAAATCTTGGTAATTTGCCGAGAACAGCGGAAAATTGTTCTCCATTTGAAGTTACCAGCTTGCCAGTGACGTAATGCATCACTCGAATGTTGTAAAAACATCTCCGCTCCACGGTTAACGCCGAATTTATTCAGCTTTGCAAACTCCTTTCCTTATACGTCATTATCTCAAGTACAATAATGTCACATACACTTACTTATTATTCGCTCGTTATTTTACCCTGAGTTCCTTTACCTCAATATAAAGAGCTCATGCCCAATTTAATGGTTATTGATGTTAAGCTATAAAGGAATATTTTTCGTATTCTGAAAGAATGTTTTTACTTGTCTTCTTCAATCAAGCTTTAAAATATTTTTAAGTCTGGAATGGAATTCAATGCATTGCAATTTATATTATTGAAGAGAAAATCGGATATATATACAATATGCTTTTTTATTTGGTGCCTTTTTTTTACACAAATATTTAATCAATCAAACAGTAACTTATTGGCTTGCCGGAAATTTTTGACATTGCAATAATAACAAAAGCTTTACGTCCTAACTTTCAAAAGCACTACTAACACAAGAAACATTCACAGAGCCCTGCGAGAAGACGTATTGCGCTTGGGGGGCCCAGTGTGTCAACGCTCCTGATGGAAAAGCCCTTTGTCAATGCCCGACGTCGTGCAAACCTAAAATCGAACCTGTTTGTGGGACGGATAATGTGACATACGACAACCAATGCTTGATGCGAGTGGCGTCCTGCAAGGCACGACTCGACACTAGGGTTAAACATGGTGGGGAATGTGGTAAGCATTTAACTGAAACTTGTTTACTAATTGAACTAATAGATTTTCCATTAAGTCTTTTAATTAAACCAGAAACACGTTCTTATGGGCTTGGTTTATCTCAATATGATTACGAATAAGATAATCAGAACATCTATAAATTCCAAAGAATTTTTTACGAAACTTTGTCATTCTTTTGCAATTCCATAATTTATTTCAAATTTCCAAACGAAAATAGAATACAAAAATCTTAACCAAGCCATGAACTACGAATTGGAAAACGCAAAATACCTACCTTGAAATTGCATTTACCGTTCCGAACTAAACTGAAAAGTTATACAAGAAGTATATAAAAATAGGGCAATTCACGGAACAATAAAATCGAATATTCAAATAGAGTTTCCGATGAAAGATTAAGAGATGTTTTGAAAAACACATTTTTATTATTTTTTTCTATTTATTTCTTGACAGCAAGATTCATGAGGTAGAAAAATTCACACAGTATGTATATTTGTTTGGTGGCCAACAGTCGAACAGAGCAAAGCAACAATAGAGCTATCCAAAGTTCTAATATTAGGTTGTTTCCGCGTAATCGGCAACTACTGCTATGGAAACCATACTAAACCTCCCACCACTTGATATCATGATCAAAACTGAGGGAAGAATGAGGGTCTACAGACTCAATTGTGGTCAAAACTGGAATCCGAGACGAACATACCAGGATAACAATAGTATATTACATACCGAGGTGGGAAGTGTTTCATTACTATCATTTAGTTAACTGAGACGCGAAGCGTGGAAGTTAACTATAATCTCGAAACAGGAATGAAACTTCCTACAGAGGTTTGTATACTATTTTATTAACAACAAATACAACCATCACAATTTTGACTAAACACTAAATTAAAATTTAAAAAAAAAATTGACAAGTTCTGACTTGACTAAAAAAACATTTAACATGCAGGATTTGTTTTTAACATTTTAGGAAATGAGGGCTTAGTTTCCACCCGGGACCGCTTTCCACCCGGGAGGAAAGTAAAATTGAAAAAAGTGCCACTTTCAAACATTTGAAATTCAGAAATGTCAACATTACGTATATGGTTGTAAATAAACATTGTTACAAACTTACTGCTTGAGATGAGAAGTGACAACATGACCCCGAGAATAAACACTCACAAACCGTTTCAAACCCAGAATAACTGGAAAAACAAAAAAGAAAACTCACTAGTCCAGAATGGAAAGTTAGTATGGTAGACTGGTGGCTTCAAACGCGACAGCAGAAACGGTGCTGGAGTATATGGCTTTTCCCCAAGAGCAAAATGACTTTTCCCACTGGGGAAGGATAACATCGTATTCAGAAATACAGGCAATAGAGATATTCCTGCGGAAAAAATCTGAGAAGGGGGTATGTATACAAGGATATCACGATCTTTTCAGACAGCCAAGCAGCTATTAAGGCTCTAGCATGTCAACAGATAAACTCAAAATTAGTGTGTGACTGCCTGCAACTCCGTTTAACCCTAGCCAGATATAACAAGGTAACTCTTGCGTGGGTGCCAGGGCACACGGGCGTTGCTGGCAATGAAAGCGCAGACCCCTTAGCCAGGCAAGGAGCAGAAAGGCAGTTTATGAGTCCTGGACCCGTATTCCGAATATCAAAAACCTCGATACGTGGCTGATTAGAAAAGCGGATCCGATAAGAACACAAAAACCACTGGTATCAAACACCGAGGCAACACTACAGTAAGGCAATGGTGAAATATCCAACGGCAAGATTAGCCTCTGAGATCGTAAAGCTCACGAGAAATCATATCAGAATTGTGACAGGACCTCTTAACCGGTCACTGTAGGTATACTGGAAAACATTTACACAACATGGGTATCTACCAAGATGAACCCATCTGTAGACTGTGCGACAACGACGAAGAATCAGCCTCTCACATCTTATTCGACTAGTCAGCACTCGCTTACTGGCGAAGTAGACACCTTCAAGAGGAACTCATCTAGAAGGAGGGTCCTCTGAAGACGCTACTGCACCTGGCGAAGGTGTCAAACCTATTGTAGCAGAAACTTACACAGCAAGGGATACAATAAACTAAATAGCTGCAGTGTCAGAGAATCACCTAACCTTGCCTTACTACTATACATCAAATCAATCAATCAATCAATGTATAGAAATAATTTTAAAGCAGATTAAAATTACACATTGGAATGAAAAGAAAATTCCGTCGAAAATCTAGATGTCCTTTCATTCATTCATTCATTCATTCCTTTTCTTCAACATTCCTAATTTCAGGAGATGAAAGCTGAGAAGACTGCATACCTCTATGGTACGGTCCTCTCTTACGAAAAGGTGCTCTTAATTAATTTCTACTTCTAGTTGTAATGATCATATCGTTTGCATAGCCTTCTTTCTTCGCTTAATTTTCACAACAATTTTGTTTGGTTACCCCCAGTTTATTCATATTCCGATTACCTTGCTGACGACTGTCTACAAGACAAATATGCGAAACTTGTATCCGGCCGACCAATAGAAATATAGACTGCATTTTTATCCGTCAGATTGCATTGTCTGAGAGTTTATCAGAAGGTAAATAAACCGGGTACTAGATGCACAAGACAAAGAAGTATGATGCACAGTTATTATTTTATACGAGCACTTCCTAATAAAATATATAATCTGCCTACTTTGCATAAACCGTTAAGACATTTGAATGAGATTTCACTCTTCAACATGCAAAAACTCTAGTCGTTGAAATGCAACATTGCTGCATTATTAGATAGAGTTGCAGAAATTCCAACTATATCGATTCCCGTCGTGTTCAAGAATTAAACCTTTGAAGAACGCGTATATTTGGCGTATATTCCGAGAAGGTTTTCATCCGTATAATATTGTGTTGACTCAAGAACTGAAGTCACTAGACCATGGTAAGCGTCGTGACTTTGCTGTTCGGGCTCTAGAGCAACTTGAAACGGATCCTAATTTTGCGCAAAAAATCATATTTTCAACGGCAGCTGGTTTTTAGTTGAGTGGATATGCTAACAAACATCCCTGTATAATTGCATCATCAATGTGTTGTTGTTGCTGACCGGTATCGATTTGGATGAGGCGTAGCTCTAACCAGATATGTAATGTAACACGTCACACTGTTAATGCCACTATCAAATTATTGCAAGAAAAGTCGTTATTTATGTCTTCGAGATTCCTTTTTGCAGGGTTATCTAAAATCAAAATTCTATATGCAAACAAACCGCCAACCCTCGATGCATTAAGATCGAACAGCGGGCGCTGCATATGTGAGATTACGCCCGATTTATTGCGCAAAGTCTTCGAAAATTGAGTTCATTAAATTAGCTCCACAAAGCCGTGGTGGTGGTGGACACTTTGAATGAAGTGTTATTGAGAAAAAAAAAATGTAATGAACTCCTCTTGGAAACAAATTGATTACTTATATGTATTTAAAATAGTTTTTATTTATTCTGTAGTACGTTGTTGGTGCTGGGTTCGAATATCTCTACGCAAACGAAGGTCGATGTTAACAGAAGTATTGGATTACATCAATAACAGAAATGTTTCCTGTACATTACAAATCCGTTCATCGGCTTGAAATTAATGACGAGATTCATTGGCCTCTGCCCCTATTTTTTTGTCAATGTCATACAAAATTGGATAACTAGGAATTCAGGAATCCATATTCAATTTCGAAAATGGTAGCTTTTGGAAGTCCAAGGAAATGAAACAAATGTTGTTATGATCTTCTGTTCAAAATTAACAAAATCAGCATCAGCATTTTCTGATTATCTTGTTCTCATTTACCAACCTACATCATTATGGGCTTTCGTTCGATTTATTCACCCATTCAACAGTTTTCACGCTTTCACTTGTTCGAATCCGATCGTTTTCAAATCGAAAAAAATTCCTTTATTACGATATGCTGAATCTAATTAAAAGGCTGGAGTGTCTTTCAGCTAGATATTATTTAATTAGTTTCTGATATTACTTTACCTTGAAATGCTTTCTATTAATCATTCAAGGAAGATTAATTCCTGGAGCACACGATATGCTTTGCGAACGTTTCTTTCGAACACCGGCTTTGTTAAAGTTCAAATTATATATCAATAACCTTAAGTAACTTACAGCGTTGAGCGAGAAGATCCCAATATATTCAGAAAAACGTATCATTACTCTAGACAAGTTTCCGGATGTTTCCGAACAAGAATTTCGAACCTTGTTCAACACATTTTTTTTTGCTGACCACAAACGCTTGTAACTTTTTTGTTTGAAATAGTTTCGATGTGCGCTTCTTAGAATAATGATAGTTTGTGGGGCTCTAAAAGGCTTTCTTTTTTTTCCATTTAGTATTTATGAGACATAATTAAAATGTTTATTACCCAATCTCGAGTTTTTTTCTAATTTAGCCTAAACATCAATACTTTTTAGTTTAAACCTCGAATATTTTTGTATGAATTAATGAATTTTTTACAGTCTAAAATACGCCCTGTTTAGAGAAATTATGCTAAAGCTGAAATAAAGTAGCTATACGGTTAAAGTTTCAAGGACTCCTGGCTTTCAAATAGAGAGCAGTAGATTCGGATTTTTATCTTGAATTAATTTTATTTTGGCGAAACGCGAAATGTGAATTACAATTAAGTGATGCAATGCTAATCTTATTATTTACTGTTTTTTTTTTTTTGCTTCAATTTTTTCGGAAATAAATTGTATTTTTACACTTCGAGCTATTAAAACTAAAGAAATAATCACTTTAATATCAAAGTTGAATTATAATCTAACTACCCTGTATGAATACAGAGAGCTTTTTACTCTGGTACTCTCTTGCGTAAGGAAATCTAGTCAGAACTTATCACGAGATGATTTTATCAAACAATATTTTCAATTAATTATAATATGCTAGGTTTGCTTCCAAGAGTTCATGGAAGATCTAGAGTTTTGCGATGCTTGGCCGTGAAACTTTTCCCATCTTTTTTTTTCTAGTTGGTATCAAACTATTTATCTTGTCCATTCTATTACGTGAGTAGTCGTTTTCAACTATGAATTTTGTGTCGCTGTGATACGGACCCGTGAATAGGGTACTTGCATGGAAAATTAAATTGATTATTGTTTATTGCAAATTGTAGGAATTCGAAAAAAATCGTTACTTTTTTTTTTATTTCGCCCAAATATGATTATTCCGGAAGTTATTCAAATATTAAGTTTTGTATATATAGATATACTGAGCATGTGCAACGTCACTTATTTATTAGATAAGTGACGTCATAGGCAGATTTCATTGTGTTGTATCTCCGTCAATTTTTGACTAAGAAGCAAAAGAAAAAACACGTGTTGACTTATTTTTCATGGACTATCGAAATCAGCAATAAAAAAATTTGATGCAAGGAGCCTATTTTCCGGCGCCCTAACTTCTGTTTATAAAACATCCTGGCTTGCAGGAACGATCATCTCATGTTGACTCTGGCATGTTTTTGAATAATCCTTCTGGCTTTCAATGCGTTTGGGTCATAACAGAGCCATTACTATACCATTTCTCATTCTCGACCTCCCTATTTCAAGACGTAGTATTATGTCTTTCAGAGCTCTTAGAACCATGTCTCTGGAAATAATGTTCTCTGGATCTATGTTCTTGTTCAAACTCGTAATCGTCATCATTTCAACTATTCACATGCTCAACATCTATATGCCTTGTTAAATGAATGCCCTTTAGGATTCCTTCCTTTCCGTCCAAGTCTATCCTAACACCTTCTTCTCATGGACTGACGTCACAGTAACTAAAAGAATGGCCACCTTTTTTTTGTTGACCACCCTGCTAGTCGCTTTGTGTGCACTATTGTTCCTAGTACTTGTACCATTGTACTCATCGTATGAAGCTGTAGAGCGTTTGTTTGAAGGATAATCTTGATCTTCTGGATCAATAATTATTTATTTTTTTTCGCCCGCCGAATTTTCCTTTTCTCCAGTTTGTCGGTGATCTACTTTTTTCTAATCCAACCCAATTTCATGTTGTTTCTTATGGTTCGAGTTATGAAAAATCCATTCCTGACATCAGATCCGCGAAATGTTACAGAACACTCCAAAATTATTTTGGAACTGTAAAGAATAAACAAAAACCAAGAAAAACTTTTAGAGACAGAGGAAAACAAAATATATGTATTACATTAAATAAAATGTATGGCATACTATTCAGAATTATGAACTTTCTTAGAACTACAAGGAAAAATTTATATTATAAAACACTAAGCACGTGGGACCGTTCTGTAAATAAAACCCATTTAAGGAATTAAGGGTTAACTTTGTCCTGTATAACGTACTTGAGTTTTATTATTTTTTTCCGTAACATGCATAAATTTTATCATCACCCTTTCTCCTTTACCTTCCTGGTTTGTATGATGTACATACTCTCTCGTAAAATAGGATATAAGCAACGTGACGTAAAAATCCACAAGAAAAAGAAAAAGAATAAGTGCACTTTGCCCTAATAGAACTTCTGATGAAACCACGCGCCAGGTGGTCTTCGTGGCAATTTATCAAAACTGGAACGAAACAAAAGAAATAAAAAAAGCTGTGTCACCTTTGCGACAAACTAATCTGTGGTGTTATGGCAAACTTAAAATCAATATGGCGCCTGCCCGGCGTTGTCTTCATATATGCAGTCAAGCTACCTGTGGTGCAAGTTATGTTTCGGAAAGGCCCTTCTGTTCACTTCAGTGGCGTTTAGACCAGTGTGCCGTTCGCGCGTTCGCACTATCTCGTCATCGATCGGCAATACTTCGCTCACACTCGGGTTTCTGAAATATATGTGTCTGGTTCTTAGCTTTTTGTATCGCTCAGCTTAATCAAGTCCGCGTCTCCCTCTTTGGCTCTTTATTCCTTTACCGTTGTGTATGTGATCGGCGTTTTTTTGCCCTCACACCGGACCCATATATTTCAAATTTTATAGTCTTACTATGTCAAGCCTTGGCTCGATGATAATTTATTAAATTTAACCAATAGAAATATAAAATAAATAAACTCACAGGAATTTACAGTCTTATAATGATATCAATATCATTTCTTCTGTTATTACTTTTAACTAATTATGCTAACATAGCCTACACTTGCTATGTATTTCCTAAAGGCAAACTAGGTAAAAATGTCTAAAATTTAATATTAAAACTATATACATATCAAAAACCACGCTGTTTCCACGTGCTAGAAGCACGTGCGGGAGAGCATGCGCCAGCGCTGTCTACCTCACAAATATCTTCGAGGAATTTGAATTTTCAATTATGCATTTTGCATTTGAGATCATGCCGATAATAAACACATAATTAGACGTACAAATGAGGTATAATTATAAAAAACAATTACAATAATTTGCCATTGGAGATGAACGCCGAGCGAGAGCGTAGGGATTTTTCGGCCAAGCATGATATTAAATTGGTGTTCAACAGCCCAGGAAAACTTGATAATAAATATGCAATAGTTGCGGCTGATATTGTGGATGCAAAATTGAGAATCCGTTATCAATGTGTCTTTAAACATTGATAATTTTTCAAATAAACACTATTCACATCATTATAGTAGGATAACAATAAAATAAATTTATAATTTATAACTTTGTTATTATATTTTTTTAAAAATCCTCTGCTTTTTATTTCAGTTGATAACGACTTATGCAAAGAAAAGAACTGCGGATACGGTGCTCGATGCGTAATGAGTCCGGATGGCCGAAATGTCAGCTGCGTTTGTCCAGAGAAATGCCATAGTTATGGGGACCATGTAACATCTCATCCTGTATGTGGTTCGGATGGCGGCGACTATAAAAATAGGTGCGAACTAGACCGTGCAGCCTGCAAATCAAACAACAACATCACTATTAAATTCAACGGGAAGTGTGGTAAGTGTTGTTTTACACGCTCGATGGTAAACATCCGTTTCATTGTTGCATATGCTTGTTTATACCAATGTTTAATACTGGACGGACCACTTAATTTACGTATAATTTATTGGCAATTAGTGGGTGTATTCCAAAATAATTCGGGTTCACAAGTAGGTATTTGTAGTTATTTTTTCAATAGTTTTAGCCTAAACCCCGCGCACACGAGGTACTAAGAAGTTATAAAAAAATAGTTATTACGAAAAAATTTCAGGATTTCTTACACACACAACAATAAGTAATTTCAAATTTTCAAGAGCTTGTTCACAAGATGTTTTTTTTTTTGAAAGAAATTACCGATCGCAAATCCTTAACATTTACAGGAACGTGCTTTCATGACAAGAAAATCTAATGAGCCAAAAACATAAAACTTTTTTTTTTTTTTTTCTTCGAAACATTATTTCAAATAACCCCGTAGAAGGGGTGTTAAAATGCAAGGAAAAACCTTCTTTGCTGCTTTTAAAGTTTTAGTGTAGTTTACCCAATAATATCACGACCTGAGTAACATTTAATCGGCTAGTTTCAGAAGTAAAATAAAAGTTATTTTATATTACATGTTATAATTTTTATAAAGTTATACTGCTCCTAACTAACAGTCTCATTACCTGTCAAGAGTTTCTGCTCGTTTACAACTTTAATATTTGGTGGTTAGTTGGCTACTTTCAATCTTTGTTGTTAAAGTTTGTAGAAATATTTCTAGCCGTTGCCAGGATCTTGATGGTATTTGAGTAAATCTCGCCTTAGAAAGCAAATTACCTATTATAAAAAAATGGAGGCAAAGTAAAATAATGATATTTTCGCTTTTTGAGACCTAGGTATATGAATTGTTTCAGATCCATGTGCCGGTGTCGAATGTACCGAACCTGAAATATGTCAGCTCGATTCTCAGAGAAATCCTGTGTGCCGATGTGGAGATACTTGCCCTTTAGAGTTTACCCCAGTCTGCGGTTCGGATGGAAAAACCTATTCGAATGAGTGTACTTTACGACAAGAGGCTTGCCGAACCAGAAAAACCCTCAATATTATTTACAGAGGAAAATGCAGCTCAGGTTTTTATATTTTTCTTGTTTTTTCTTTATCCAATGTCATTATTATGAATGTTATTGGAAAATTTTCTTGACTCTAGAAATAATGCTTTGGTATTGTGATTGTAAATATTATTGATTGCGTAACGAAATTAATTTTCGATGGGCTTTCCGAGTTTACTCGAATAAAAAGCATTGATAAAATTCCAAATAGATAATTATGCTTCAATTCTAAGTCAGTTCGATTGAAAGAAGAGTATCAATTATATATATTTAATGGGTTCCAAAACTACACTTTCTCACTTACATTGTTATAGCTATAGTTTTTCCTTTTTCTGAAAAAGGCTCCTAAAGATCCATCGAAGGCTCGGTATAAATCTATAATTTACCAAATCTGCCTTTCCCCCTTTTCTCATTTGTTACCAAGGTGTTGAAGAATATTTTGCAATGGCATCTTTAAGTTTCTTGTTTTCTATCTCTAAATGCAAAACTTGGATAAATTAAATTGCTCTGCGCTATTGGAAACTGTCTATTCAAGTTCAAATTGGCCCTGGAGAGCGTTTTCATTGCTTATCCAGGACTTTGCAAACAAAATAAGTTTACTGAAATCCCGCTCGATTAATTTGTAACTCTCAATTATTGGCAGGTAGATAAATAGAAACTTTTTAATTATTTTCGCCGTAACGGTGTTATCGTAGATTAATTATCCGCTCTAGTTTGTTTGGAGAAAAATCCGTTTCAAATAGTAATTTAGTCATGTTTTTGCCGACTGATTAAATATAAAATTTGAAGTATCACACTCTACGAGATTATGTAGGGTGACCCTTAAAATTTGTATATTAGTACATCACTGAATGGGTGCCTACCGCTCATTATTGAACAAGTTTTATTCCCTAATAGTTAATTAGGTTAAAATATTTGTTTGGAATTCGAAATACTAAATAAAAATAACTAAAAGCGTATTCATATTCATATTTATTCATGTCATGTCACGATGGTCTATTCAATATTAGTTATTTTCATCGACAAAAAATTGAAAAATTACATTTTCTACTTCTTATGTTATTGGTATTTGTCTATTATTTTGCTTCTAGCTCAGCCTGTCCGCTATCGATGTTTGATTGATAAGTCTACACAGGCGTTTAGTAGTTATTCTTTCTCATATTTATTGTTAAATTTGTGCGAAAATCTATATAAATTCCAAGTTTCTTTCCTTTCATAACCACTGCCTATTGAATAAGCCCAAAGGAAAGCAACGAAATCTTGTTTCCTTTATTGCTTAAAAATAAATCTATTGTTTTTCACTTTCACAATGGAAGGAATTGTTTGGCTTCTCAATGCTGGAGATAAGTTTTTCGAATTTTGGCGTTTCTTATTTCTCAATAATACTCTACCATACTATCTCGATTCGGATTTAATTTTTTCAGCTTTATTTCCTATCTATTCGAATACAAATTTAACGGTAGCATAACTATGACCACTTTTATTGATTCAAATTTCAAAAACCACCATAATTATAATTGTCCCAGTGTTTATTTAACAGATTCTGCACTTTCCCTGAGGTAATCTTATTTGTATTGTGCTTTTGCGCTTTACTATGTATTAATGAACGTGGACGGACTGTTGCTGCTTGAGGAACCAGCAAACGTCGCATTCACTAGCTCATGGATCAGATCAGCTTGTGCCTGATTTACGTTTGTGTTGTCTACCTCTGCGAAGCTCCCTGCACAGTAATAAGACTGTCTCTGAAATTTTGCACCGCATGCCAGCGAACGCCTCCTCATAGTTCACAAAGGTAAAATAGAGGGGCAGATGTTATTTGTTGGATTTGTGTATGACAATATTTACCTACCCATTATGTTCACTACACCCCAACATTTCATTCACCTTGGAACTTGAGGTTGACGACCAAATGAATTTTCTTGATCTAACTATTCACAAGAACTTGTATGGATTACAATTATCAATTTACAGAAAACCAACCCAAACTGATCATGTGATCCCTTTCCACTCTGACCATCCCTACCAACGTAAAATGGCCTCATTTTACTGCTACACCCTCCGTCTTTTGAGCATACCTCTTTCTCCTGCTAACTACAACGAAGAATTAGAAACTCTCCAAATTGCATTTAATAACAATTATGATACCAACTTGAATGAAACCCTGATTAAAAAAACCAAACTGAAGAAAGAAAAATTTTCAAACATACTTCAAAGAAAAAAAAATAAAATATTTTAGTCCCATACATAAATTAATTTCTTAATAAAAAAATCTCCAATATTTTTCATCAACATCAAAGTGACCTAAACATCTCCTACAAGACTAAGAATAATTTGGGTCCTTATTTGGTCAACACAAAGGACAAAATTGACAAACTAGCCAAAAGTGACGTCTATAAGTTGGAATGCGATTCGTACAGTGGTTCTTATTCAGGACGTACTTGTAGACCATTGAAGACACGGATTGCTAAACACTTAAGCAGGCCCTCTTCTGTTTTCGGTGAACTTCTTAGATCCACGAATCACACATTCAGCCCTGACTACAATTTGAGAATTCTTCATCAAAATAGTTTCAACAATTACAATCGCCTAGATTTTCTTGAAGTCATTCACATATCCATTAAGCTAGAAAGTAACCCCTCTCGTCTCAATATCCAAGTCAATCCTAATAGGCCTTACATTCCTCTACATGGGAGATTACATAACTAACCCACTTTGATATATTAAGGTTTGGTTTCGCTGGATTCAGTCGTTGGAAGTTTGTGTAGAAAACTAATTAAAAGGACAACACCTTCCAAGTTTTAATACATTAAAAATCCGTTACTTTCTCCTATCAGTTATTATTATCTCATTTCCCTTTAACCTCATTTTCGAACTGGAGTATTTCATTTTCTTACGTTTGCAACACGCCCGCGACCGGAGTCTCTTTTGTTGGCATTTCTACACTTTTGTGAAGAAAATCTTCGTCTTCTTTTTTTTTCGTTTGTTTTGCCACCTGATGGAGAAAGGACACTGATTTTGATGGCTTCAGTGTTTCTGAGTCTGATTGGCGTATCGTATCATAACCACACTTCTTGGGCAATGAATAGGGGGAAAAGCTGACGCCAGTCGGATTTCAAAAAACTAAAAAAAGCCAAAAATGTGATCCTGCCAGTGGCGGTTCGCCCATATGGGCAAGGTGGGCACCGCCACCCTGGAGAAAAAATGGAAAAATAAAAAATATTTTTAATACAATATTTGAAAAGGCCGCGACCTTGGAAATGTAAAAAAAAAATTGCCCACGGCTGTTTTTTTATTTTTGTTGCCCACCCTTACCACCACGAGCCCCCACTGGATCCTGCTTGGCAGCACCTAATTTCAACTAATAATTGCCTCAAAGGTAATGCCTTCAAGCCTTCCCTCTGTTTGTAATACATTGGGGTCTCAATATATTAGTCCGTCGCAGTTTTTCCAATTTTTATATATTCATATGACTGTAACATAACAACCGTATCCTCTCGATATTTGGTTCGTTACTGCTTCTCCTGTACTCAACCTCGCCGCCTCATGGGACAGAACTTTTTAACAGATCTGTTGTTATCTCTTTTCAGTTAGCACTGGGGATGGTCGGAAAGCCGAAAGAGCTCTGCTGAAATTAGATTAAGTATATTTGCTTGAAGTACTCTAGTTTGATTTTCCTGGTTTGAACATTTTAACAAAATAATGACATTGGTCTTTCAATAAGTTAATTCAATGTCGATGGAGCTAATAATAATTGAATATTTCACAGGAATAAACCCTTGCACGAGTGCGCGCTGTACGACAGGTCAAGAATGCTCAATAAATAAATTCGGGATTGCGGAATGTGCGTGTCCGCCAGAATGTGAGCCTGTAATGCGACCGGTGTGTTCTAAAGATGGCCGAACTTTTCCTTCCGAATGCGAATTGAAGAGAGCGTCTTGTCTATCTCGCACCGCTATTGACATCAATTACACCGGAGTTTGCGGAGAAAAAGGACCTTGCAGCGAGCACAAATGCCAATTCGGTGCTGCGTGTGTAGAGAAAACAGGGTCCGCTCATTGCGAGTGTCCCATTTGCTCGTCCGAATTCAACCCTGTCTGTGGTTCAGACGGCATTTCATATGGAAATGAGTGTAAGCTCCGACTGGAAGCCTGCAAGCACAGACGGGATATAACTACATTATATGGTGGACCTTGTAGTAAGTCTTTATAGGCAATGATAAACTTCACGGGTCGGAATTCATTACATCTAGAAGTAAACTCGTTTGGTAACTATTTTATATACGCCGTTATCTTTTTTCAGTTTTGGCATTGATAATGGAATTAGGATAATTATTCTTAGGTATCTATGTGAACGACGTCATCATGCCACATATTGACCTTATGAGCGATGTTTCCAATTAAGCAAAACGCCGCTCATTTTTCAAAAAACCATATTGAATTCTTCATACCCAACCAGATGTGTTTTTTATCTACTTTAGAAGATCGAATTCCGACCTGTTTTTCAAAAGTTAAAAGGGGTTTCGTGCGTCACAAAACAGTTTTAATTTCAGATGGATGTGAAAACAAAAAGTGCGATTTCTATTCAGTTTGTGAAAGCGATGGGGCTACGGAAGGCCGTTGTGTTTGCCCGCAGAAGTGCATTGACGCGAAGGTAAGCACGCTTTTTCTATTTACTTTGCGTTGGAACACATTCAGAAATATAACAAGTAACACTTTTAATTATCTATTTAATATCTCTACTTGAAATAAAATAAGCAACACGAAGGGGTTTCATCTTTTATTTCACAAGGTTTTAATTTGAAATAGTTTTAGATTAAAGGGAAGGAACGAGCAAAATTTAATTTCTTTTAATGCAAAAGTATTTTTCTCTAAATATAACGAGCTATTTTTATCAAGCTTTATTCCAGAGAAACAATCTAAATCAAAAAGTGTACCCATTTGCTCCGACTTGCTCTGGTCATTTTATGTTGTACTTTCCTAGTTCAATTAGGTACAAAGTAAATTTGACAGGTGTTCGACAAGGCTTGTAGGACAAATACAGTATCCGCCAAAATAAACAGTACTGAACATATAATTTATATCATTTATTAATTTGTATCATCAAAAAATGCAAAGTACAGTAAATAGGGATATTTTACTAAAAAAAAATACTTAATGGCTGAAATTTTGAGGGTGTGTTCGGGGGCATGTCCTGAGTCTAAAACTGAGTTTTCGTATTCGAGGGGGTGGGGGAAGATACTACCCCCTCTTTATGTAGGGTTGAGTTCGTTTTAATTCCTTATCTTCGGTGTTATTGCCCGTACCGTCAAGTCCGAGAGATCAAATTTGTCGGAAATAAAATTATCTATCTAATGATGATAAAATCAAGGTCATAGGACGATTAGGTGAATCACAATGGCCGGTCAAAGGTCAAAAGTGGGGGGTAGTTTTTGGTTTTTCGTGAATACCGTGAAACCGGTAGGTTTTTTCGCATACTGCTTCGATACCATTTCGAAGTACTTAAAATAACCTACAAAATGAGTGCTCAAACACTCATCTACTGTGAATAGTTTGCCGTCAATCCAACGACCAAGTTGACCGCGCGCGCTTAGGAAGCGTCAGAGCAAACAACGCCTAGAGACATTTTCGACGTATTTTTTCCTCATCTATCCGATTAAAATTTTAATTTTTCAAAATTCGTGAAAATAAATGCAAAACGCGAATACCCCTTTCTCAAAATTGGGAGATAGGGGCTAAAACCTTTCCTATATGTCGTAGAGAGCTGAAACTTGAAATTAAACCTTTTTTAGACCCCTTTTACCTACACTTTAAATTTCATCCAAATTGGCCCAAAGCCCTTGGGACGTCATTTTTAGATCGCAAAGTTCTCGAGATATTGCGTTTTTCATGTTTTTCCCCCCTCCAAAATTTTTTAAAAATTCGTCCCCCCATCCATTCGATAGAGGAACTTTTTCTCTACTTCTCCTGAAAATTTCATTTCCCCCCCCCCCCCCCCCCCCAACCCCGCCCGTTTGGGCTGTACAGGGGTCGAAAGTCAAAACTTTGACAGCCCCCCAGGGTTGATGGGGGGGGGGGAGAATTAAATTTGTTTTGGCTCGACAAAATTAAAAATTCTAAGTCCCCTGAAAATTTCAACTTTCTAGCTTATCGGGAAGTACAACATCGGCGCGCGCGGTCAACTTGGTCGTTGGATTGACGGCAAACTATTCACAGTAGATGAGTGTTTGAGCACTCATTTTGTAGGTAATTTCAAGTACTTCGAAATGGTATCGAAGCAGTATGCGAAAAACCTACCGGTTTCACGGTATTCACGAAAAACCATCAAAAACTACCCCCACTTTTGAACTTTGACCGGCCATTGTGATTCACCTAATCGTCCTATGACCTTGATTTTATTATCATTAGATGGATAATTTTATTTCCCACAAATTTGATCTCTCGGAATTGACGGTACGGGCAATAGCACCGAAGATAAGGAATTGAAACGAACTCAACCCTACATAAAGTAGTATCTTCCTCCACCCTTCCCCCACCCCCTCGAATACGAAAACTCAGTTTTAGACTCAGGACATGCCCCCGAACACACCCTCAAAATTTCAGCCATTAAGTATTTTTTTTTAGTAAATGCGATTTATTTGTCTCTATTTACTGTACTAGCATCATAGCGACGCAAAAAAGCTTCATAACGATTCTGCAAATCATTAAAAATATTTATTAAGAGTGGTTACAGAATTTTTTCTGAGACTTGTTTCAAACTTGAGCCTTTATTCCTTCCAAATTCGTATGACCAGAAATAGTGCTCTACTAAAGAAACTGTTTCTTAAGTTGAAAGATTCATAATGACGAAGATTTTAACCTAAACTTAATGTCAACCTCATAACTAATCCCAAGTAAGCGAAATATGATAAATGCAACTTGCGTGCGCAATTACTCAGAGCTCTAGATTTCGGTACTGTTTATTTTGGCGGATACCGTAGTCTCTATGTTTCTTATATGCAAGAATTTGAATTTGGCCCTTATTGTTTGAGTTTTATTCTAGCAAGATATGATTTTGGTATAATTCCGGTTAAATTTGATTAATATCTTGGCCATTGTCTGGAGATTGTTTGCATAGACTTCGTCCGTGACAACGCCCGTAAGAAAACATCCAGAGAGGTTAATTTGCACGATCCTGCTGGCCAAATAATTCCATAATATTGAGAAATGATTCGGCCATCACGATAACGTGTCCTTGATCAACTCGAGGCTTATGTCAGCCAATTTTCAATGATTAAGAATCTGCCATTTGGAAAACATTATAGTTTTCGTTTTATTTGGCCAATGTTTGTTTTTAAACATAATTTCACATTTTCTATTTCTTGTTGAAGTTCCAAAATCAAATCATCCACACCAGAAACACTGTACCAATTTTTTTTTAATCACATTTTCTACAGTTTTATTTGAATTGTACTTTGAGACTACCTTTAAGCTAACAATTAAATTTGGCACTTTTCAATTCAGTTTTAGTTTCAGGTGTCTGATATTTTTAAACAACGTGGAAAGGTTTAACGTAAAATAACATCTTCGACGATATATAGGGAGTTTTCACCTTCACCGGCTTTAGTTTGGTTTAACTTAAACCTGTTTTATTAACTTTCTTGTCTTCTATCACCATTTTTCTCATTTTCCCTAGAAAATCTTTTAAGTGAAATATTTATCGTATCCTACGAATAAATAGATAAATTAACGTACCTATATGAGAAATTAATGTCCATTGAAGTTTTTACATTGCATAAATCAAACATAATTATAGAAAATTTAAACTCATTCCCGCCTTTATGTTCACTTAACTAAGAATAATTATATTAACCCAACATATTGTGGAAGTAATAAGCAATCTAATTTTAGACAACAAAGTGCATTGTTTGGAACTTTGATTTAGACTCACTTACCTCATATAATTAAATAGTTTCATCCCAGTTAGCAATTGAAATTTATGTATGCATAGTTTAACTTTAATTGATTAAATTCTTTTTCTTTATTTTTTTTATAAATTTTACTGTCAAACATGACATCGTTATGCCTCTCTGAATGGATTTCGACAAAACGATACTCAAAACGCTCTAATAAATCACTTACCAAATTCGAATAGAAAAGCAGAACTCGAAACCAACACCGGACGCATGAAATTGCGCTAATGAAAAATAATTGAATTAAAATTTAACCATGTATATTTGAGTCACGTACGAATTTATTGAAATTACGTATTTATATTCCGCGCTGGATCTCATATTACCCTCAAGTGCATAGATGATAGTTAAACACATTTGTTTCCCTCAGCTCAACAACGGTTCGGTCTGCGGAACAGATGGAGTCACTTATACGAGCGAATGCGAACTTAGGAAGAATTCCTGTAACACAAAACAATACGTTCTGCTTGCTTATAAAGGAAACTGCGGTAAGTGTTTGAATTTCTTCCGTATAATTTAGTTTTATTTGGTTATTGTTTATATTCAATCTGTGCAAAAGGCAATTGATATATATAGTATTTCAAGTTACGTTTTTGTTGTCAGAATTTCCAGTTGGTAGGTTGTATTAAAAAAAAACTAACCTTGATGTGAAAAACGTATGCACAAACGTGTCAATACGGGAAAACGACTTACTTAAAAAAAAAACACTTTACATTTTTACATATGGAACAGATCTGATAGAATGTTGCTCGGAAAAAACGTGTTTCCCAGAGTAAGACCAATTCCTTACACAAAAAGATGGAATGTTTATAGAATTACTAGCAACACCAGTCATGGACGACAATTCAACGTGCAAATCTAAGACCGAAATTATGGCTGAGATGATGTCGGAGCTTCTTTCGTAATATGGATCAGATTTTTCAGCTACATCAACGGAATGATGTAAAACTTTCAATAGCAAATGAAATAGATGCCAGTTCACTGTTGGATGTACCCATACCTTGGAATCCATCTGTCAGTGAATGCAACCATTGACGCTGAAATCCAACATTGGTTGAAGTGTGCTAGCTCGGCGTTCGGGCGGCTTCTAGAGAGAGTCTCCAACAATCACGACATGAGCGCTGAGACCAAACTTGGCGTCTCCAATGTAGTTGCAGCACACACTAGCAGTGCCTAAGAAGGATCCTTCTGATTGAATGGCAAAATCGAAGAATGGACATTTCCCACAATTTTGCTCCACTAATTTTAATTTTTGCTCCACTACACTGGAGAGACTATTGGCGTATTCGACTACCCAGCGCTGGCTCCGATCAAGTTCGAAAAATGATGGTGCAATTGCACTGAAATCAAGAGCGGGTATGTGGCGATTCGATCGCGCGCTGGGTCAGTGCGAATTGTCAAAAAAAGTGAACTGGCTTCGTGAAAATTTGAGTTGAAGCGTTCGTGTGTGCCCCATTATTGCACTTGGATCTTGAGCCGTTTTCTCGCATCCACTTTTTTCAAAACAGTTTTGAAACGGGCAATGGTGTTAACATTGCGCGAGAAAACGGCTTTAGATTGCGTTTACTTTTTTCTCCAATTTCTCCTAATCTCAAAGTTCAAATTGATAAATTTTGAAATTTATTTCGGATTTCCGATTTAATTTCCGGCAATGTCTATTTTAAAACTCACAGAAATAGTATACCCACTAAGTACTGCTACTTCTACTTGATGATAATACATCTGCACTTCTGCAGCTAATAATAACAACAATTTCCTCTTTTTATTATTCATATTTCATTTCATACAAACTAAACAAACATTCAAAAACGAAAAATAAATAATTTGAAAGACAAAAGACGGATTGAAAATTTGAGGTTATTTTTTCAAAAAATCCAGTGCAATCTACTTGAACCGCCAAAAATTACAGTTCCAAAAAGTTCGAACGCTGGACGAACCACGCTTACAATCCGAACATAAAGTATTGCTCTGCCCGCGCTTAGCTCGGGTAGTCGAACACGAGAAATGTTTGCTCGCTTATGAGCTGAATCAACACGAACTTGAATTATTGCACTGCACTCGCAAAATGCGAGCCGAGTGCGCACTAGTGCCGGTAGTCGAATACGCCATATGTTTCTTAATAATTACGGCGGGAGGGCTAAATTAACGCTAGCCCCCCCCCCCCCTTCCCCCCAAGAAGAATTTCAATATTTTGGCATAGACATTCTTTGATCGATTTCTTACAATCCGATTATTTTAGTTTTTCGATAGTTTGCGAGTTGTTAGAAATAATACCTGAATCCTGAAAAATAGGCAACCAGATATGTGCACACTTTTTCATTTTGAGAAAAGTGCAAAATATCGAAAAACTAAAATAATCGGATTGTAGATAATCGATTAAAAAATGCCTATGGCACATTTGAGGCAATTCTGATATGAGGTTTTTTTTTTTCTTTTCCAAAACGGATTTGGAAAAATCTATCAGATTTCAATGTCATTAATGCCTCCTTATTAGGGAATTTTCTATTGGTTATACATTTAGTGGGCAAGTGTATTTGTGTCTCTTTCTACTACTAGGTATGTAACCAAACAATTATAGAAATATTTTGTTTTTCACTGGTTCTTTGAATAGAATTCGATTATAGCGGAGCTACAATATAAATATACTCGATGTCACTCAAAAATAAAAAAATTTACTGAATGAACTGGGAGAGATTCTTGAGAGCCCTGTAGGTCATTCCAGATAATGCAGCAACATTTTCACTAAGGCGAGTAGGAGATATTTTTGGGAGCTCTTAAGTTATTCCAGGTAATGCAGTAAAACTTGCCAATCATGAAGCAAAATGGATTTTTTTTTTTTACGGATATGCGCACTCGCAAGGAAATGTCCAATCACGCTCGAGAAGCGGCAAGTGCGCGGAAATGTCGGTGTATGTTGGTCTTGAAACGGTTCAGGTTGTAACCTGCAGGGAAAACCGTCGCAGGGAGTTTATTCCACAGCGATGCTGTTCTCCAGAGATATGAATTCTGATATAATGAGGTTCTTGGTGCCTCTAGTTTGACAGTAAATTCATGGTTACCGTCTGTTTGACGGGTTCGCCTGGTAGGTGCTACTCTCGGTGGAATCATACGTGCCAACTCTTCAGAGCATTTTCCGTGATAGTACCTGTAGAAGAGAGATAAATCGCCCACAGATCTGCGATGTTCGAGACCATCCAAGTTACGAGTAAGTGCGGGGTCATTGATCAGCTTGATAGCTCGTTTTTGCACGGTATTCAAAAGCATTAAGGTATGTTTGGGTGCTGCACTCCATATATGTGAGCAGTACTCCATAGTTGGTCGAATCTGGGCTTGGTAGAGTGTCAGCAATTGGTTTGGTGTGTACAGATGTCTTATACGAAATAGCACCCAGCTTTTGGGAGGCCCTTTTAGCAATATCTGCCACGTGACTGTGCCAAGACATGTTGGTCTCTGCAGTAACCCCCAAGATGTTCAACTGACTGTAATGTGACAGCACTTCCAGATAGCATGATATTTGGCTCACCGGTGCTGGTCTTTTTTGAAAACAGAGCTGCTTGGGTTTTCTGCGCGTTGAACTGTACAAGGTTTTTGTTACCCCAGTCCTCTATTATCTCCAGGTCGTTATTTATCTGCGATATTTGAGTTAGTCTAAGATGATGGAATTCACGTGCGGAAAGACCTGTGGGTGGTATGAGTGAGGAGACTACATTGCCATCGTCTGCAAAGCAATAAAGTGGATTTACTGTTTTATCTATGAGGTCATTTATGTAAATCAGGAGAAGAGTTGGCGAAAGCATTGCTCCCTGTGGCACACCAGCATTTATTTGGTAAGAGTTGGAGTTCTGGCCATCCAGTGCAACATAAATGGATCTGTCCTTTAGGTAACTTTCAAACCAAGTGCAAAGTTTCGGCGATAATCCCATTGCTTTGAGCTTGTTGAGCAGATTTTCATGCCAAACTTTGTCGAATGCTTTAGATATATCTAAGGCAATTGTTCTTGTTTCACCCCGCAACTCAATCGCTTTTTGCCATAAGTGAGTGACGTATGTAAGTAAATCTCCAGTTGACCTATATTTTCGAAATCCGTATTGCTTATCGTTGATAATTTTGTACTTTTCCAAGTACTTGGTTAGGTGATTGTTCACAACTCTTTCCATTACTTTTGATATCACCGGAAGTAGAGCAATTGGTCTATAGTTTAACGGATCTGTCTTTTTTCCTTTCTTTGGAATGGGTTGTACTGCGGCAGACTTCCATGATGATGGATATACTCCTTGCCTGTAAGACAAATTGAATAATTTTGCGAAAGTTGGGGTGAGTTCGTTGGCGCAATTTTTGAGTACTATTGCGGGAATGCCATCCGGACCCATTGCTTTGTTTGTATCCAGCTATTTTAGGGATTTTCGTATTTCTCTGTGACAAAAGGGTACCTCTGGCATACTATGGGAAACCCTTTCAATGAAGGGTGGAGTTTTTCCGTTTGGCACTGTTAGGTTGGAGTTGGAGGAGAACATTTGGGCAAGCATATTGGCTTTTTCCTCTGATGTTGTGGCTAAGTGATTATTTTTATCTGTAAGTGGTGGTATGGATGACTTGGTGAAGTTAGATCCAACAGCTTTTGCAAGAGACCAAAAAGACCTAGAACTACTTGGACAATTGAGCAACCTGTTTTTTATTCTTTGATTGTATGTTTCTTTAGCGGAGTCAATAGTAATTTTGCAACTATTTCTGGCTTCTATAAATTCTGTGTGGTTTTGAGCGGTTTGTTGTCGTTTCCAAAGGTTATATGCTCTGTGTTTTTTCTGTACAGCCGTTTGACACTGGCTGTCGAACCAAGGTTTTGCATTAGCTCTACGTTTAGTTGTATGTGGGATAAATGCGTCCATTCCAGATAGGATTACTTGTGTTATTTCATTACAGCAAATAGTGGGATCAGCTGTTTTAAAGCAAACCTCTTGCCATGGAAAATCCAGGTAATACTGTTTTAGGTCATTCCATTTTGTCGATTTATAGTGCCACATTTTACGAGGAAGTGGTTGTAGGCTTGGTGGGATGAGCATTTCGCACTTTGTTATTATAAGTTTATGATCGGACGAACCAAGTGGAGCATCTACTTGAATTGTGTACGAGTCAGGATTGGTGGTTAGGAACAAGTCTAAAAGCGCTGCAAAACTTGGAGAATAAAATAAGCCTAATGGAACTCGCAAAAATATTTACTGGGGGGGCTAGGAGAGATTCTTGGGAGCTCATTCCAGGTAATGGAGCAAAACTCGTCGATCATGGGGCAAAATAGAAAAGCAAAACTAGGAGAATAAAATGCGCATTTGAAAATATTGAAATTTTAAGTTGTGGCGGGGGGGCTAGCCAGGAGGGGCGAAATTAACGCTAGCCCCTAGTGGAGCAAAAATTATAATTAGTGGAGCAAAATAGGAGCAAAATTATAGGATATTGTTTCCTTTAGAAAAATGGGGGAGCTAACTGACCCATCGTCGAGTAGTTCACGACGGACCACAAACTTTTGAAGAACAGCAACGCAGACACCAGATCGAAAATAGGGGCCGCAGGAAGGAGCGAATAAACAGAAGAGAGACAATCCTGCCAGAGACTCGGTGTGCCAAGACTGTGAAGGAGTGTGATTGTGTGAGGCTTCAGAATTGGACACATCAACACGACCGTTTACAGAAAAATATTCAACTCAAACCGAAGTCGAATTACAAAAGAGAAGCTCATACCGAGAAAACTTAAATCCAGGAAATAAAAAACAAACAAAAAATTTACACAAGACTCAGAAACGGAGGTTACTCGGAAACTTATGGTTGAATGGAGTGATTTCGTGAACTCAACATGATACAAGAATATTTTTCCCTTTTCATGTCTGGCATGCCGTGATTTGCTTGAATCATAATTTAAAAAAATAATAATATTTAGAAATATAAAAAATAGTGTACATTTTTTTCAGTATGCTAACCATATTTCGCGATCTTCACACAAGTCTAAACTTTAGACTGAAAATATGAGGCAGGCCACCTGCCGGTAAAAAAATAGATTTTCATAAAACATAATTATGTGTCCTTTTGGAAAAATATGTTTCTGTCATCAAAACAGCACTGTCGGCAAACTTTTGTGTCCATACTGGCAGCATGATTTTATGAATATATGTTAATAATTGTTTTACTTTCGGGGTTGTGAGCAGAGATTATTATTTAACACGACTAAAAATATATTATATAAAGCAAAATTTTATTCATACAAGCATAAAATGCTGTTTGACGACGGGAGTTTTATCCGAATACTAAAGAATATTAAATTAGCCGTGTTCAGGTGCAAACAAAATTTTTAGGAGTAGTTTAGGTGCAATCCAATTGACAAATCAAACAATAATTTCCAGATTTATGCGAGAACGTGGAATGTAAATACGGGGCCCGATGCGAAGCTGGAGAATGTGTATGCCCAACGAATTGCGATGGTTCCGGTGACGAGCCTGTGTGTGCATCAAACATGGTGACGTATCCAAACGAATGTGAAATGCAAAAAGCCATGTGTCAAGATTCGCCCAGCTACAGAGGACCTTTCAATGTAGTTTTTTATGGAGATTGCAGAGACAGATTTCCTATCGGAAGTAGTAAGTTTCGGGTTCTATTATTCTTTTTCTAGTTGTGTAGATGATTAATGACTCACATTAACATATATGTTTATGTTGTTAGTTTTAGTGGAAGATAGATTTTTGTCTGAAGGTTTGGTTTAATTTAAATGGATATCGTCTTCCATAAAAGCTAACGAAACAAAAGTGCATTTCACATTGGACGCATAATCCACTTAGTTTAGCTAACTTCACGCTATTAACTTCTAATGGTGCCCCTATAGCTACGCTTGGCTCATTGACCAACGTTCCGCCAACTGAAGTGGTAACAGTGCCAACGGAGAACATCATTACCAATATAAGTAGCAACGCAAAGGAGGCATGCAGAGATATACATTGCGACTTTGAGGCTACTTGCGAGCTCGGCCCCGATAATTTTCCCCGGTGTACATGCAGATTTGACTGTGCCAGTGCAGTGTTAGCGAATCCAGTCTCGAATAAGCCAGTGTGCGCTTCCGATCTAAGGATTTACTCCTCGATATGCGCGATGAAAATGGAAGCATGTCAAAGACAGGAAGAGTTGCGACTGAGACCGCTAGAGCTTTGTCAAGGTTTGATTAACTGAACACCCAACGCTTCTATCTATTAATTTGCTTTGCCTTCCGATAAAGTTTCGCTTTAAACGTAAGAGCTTTTGGCCGAAGCAGTCTTTACTAGCGGTTTGCCGCGTTTCAGGACACTTTGCTCGACAAATTAGATATAATTATATTTGTTCGCGTTATCGCCTAAGAACTAATTACTCTTCGGCTGTAATTTCAACGTCGACATTTAGATTTCTATGGCAAATGTTGTTTTAAAGGATAATTGCTGAAATCATTTCAGTTTCGCAAGAGAAGCAGCTGTAGTAATCGGATTTCAAATTTATTTTAAATTTAAATTAAATTTATACAAACTGAATCCTTTAAATAATTTTTTTTTCTATTTCCTAGTGCCTCAAGACATTTTGGATTTTGAAAAAAAAAACATATAAATAAGATATACGACGTCATAAGATCATATTTTATGAATCAATAATACCAATTTTACAATTTAGTTGAGAGATTGTTGATTAATTCTCTGCTTAAAAAAAATCACGATTTGTTTTCCCATAGAGCATAAATCATCCCAATCGAGCGGATTAAAAAAAAAGGTTAGATTTGCACTCAGCAAAAATAAACATTATTTTTTCTGAATAAGCAAATCGTCGGTAAAAAAAACGGATATTTGGTTATAATTATTGTCAGATTTGATTTTTTTTAGATTGTTTTTTGTACTTGAAACCTTTATTACGCGCACATTTATATTTTTTTTCATTCAAAATAATATTTCTCTTTTAAACTTTATATTTAAATTCTACCTATTTATGCTTCAATTTTTTATTTATCTTTTTATCAAATAAATTTATTAGTTTATTGTTTCTATTTCCAACTTAATTGTTTTTAGTTAAATGTTCAAATAAAACGCACCTAGCATAAAACGTTAAACTTTATAAGCCAATTATTTACCAGGCTTGTTGACATAAAACAATGATAATACCTAAATAGTATTTGAACGACTACAACGGTAATTGAATTTTTATTTACAAAGGTCAATAATGGACATGTACCAGGTGACATATCCTTCAACCCAGTTTTTTTAATACGCTAGCAATACTAATTTTGTAGGACCAATAAGATATCAAGGATGTGTCGTCTCGTATATCGTATAGCTCGAAGGCTTCAATTTCTAAAAATTGGATCCGATATCTAGCGTTGACTTGCTTACGGAAAAACTTCCCCCAAAAGGAAAGCTAATAAGTAGTTCTCCTGCCTTCTTTAATTCCTTTTTCTAATGTAATCCGATTCGTTTTCCAACTGATCTCAAGTGATCGGGGATTTATCAAATAAACACATTTCGCTTAACTGCTTTAGTGAAGACTGTTGGGTCCAAAGTAGATGAATGGCGCTTTTTTCATTAACTTTGAATAGATTTAAAGCAAAAGAGTCACAATTTCTGTTGGTTTTCTTGTTGGCGTATAATTAGAAAAGCGATTTTTTTACTCTTATTTATAACTTTTATCGGGACTATAGAAAATCTATAATCTCAACACGGATGAGAGTGTCAACATAAATCTGATTATTTTCCAGACTAAACGTGCCTTTTAAAATGCGAAAAACAGAGTTTACGGTAGCTGGATAAAAAAATGGTCGGTTTGTTAAATGGTTGTTAAAAAAATTTTGTTTTATTTCAGCGACTAAATAAGATAAGTTTTTGGGGGTTTAGTTTGAACATTCTGTAGAAAGCTTGATCCTATTATGCAATGGAGAAATTCTACTTATGTTTGATTAAGACATAAGCTGAAAGTCTGCAAGATGGAATAGGAAAACACAAAATTCATCCACCTGTCAAATATTGGTTACAACTTCGACTGTGTAGTTGACAAAGATCTGAAGTCTTGCTAAAATTTAAAAGGGTGACTAATTGTTCGCTGGAGAAAGATTTTGGGTTTCTTTTCAATATTTTTTGCTTTGCCAAACCGAATAAGTTCTATAACAATCACATTAGTAGATCAGAAATTGTACTCTTCAAATCATCAACCAACTGCTTCACAATTTAATCATTGCTCGCATGTACCACCGTCAGCATTTTCATCAGTTAAGTACTTTCTGTTTTGTGTATGAGAATAAATTCCTGTTGATGTAATGATGTGAAAATAAATTGGGGATCAAAATGTTTGCACCTTTGTTGGTATTTACTCTCTTTGTTGCTCTTCGAATCCTCATGATAATTGCACAAATTCCTCATTGGTCAGGTCAGTTTCTACTTGGAGATGTCGACTTATTTCATTCAGAAGATCAAGGATATTGTTCGACAACCCAAAGACATTCTACATTCAGTTAAGTTCCGATGCTGCTTCTTCCCCTACGATCCAGAGATGGCATAAGACTGCTTGAAGACAGTACCTCCATTAATTCTCGTTGGAAGGAACACTTTCAAGAACTTCTCAACAGAGAATCACAAATTAGTGATGAAATCTTCAACGAAATTCGAAACCAATACAACAAGAACTTAGCAAGACTCCTAGATTAGAGGAGGTTGAAAAGGCAATCAGACAACTAAAAAACAATAAGTTAGCTAGCACTGACGGCATTCCTGCTGAGTTCTTCAAGCAAGGAGGCCCCACACTAAGTGCCCAAACCCACATCCTAATAAATAAAATATGGGTTACTGAGACCATTATATAGTTGCCATTTTTAAAAAAGGATACAAGGCTCAATGTGAAAATTACAGAGGAATATCTTTACTTTCTGTTGTGGGAAAGATACTTGCCAGAATATTATCAAATCATCTAATCCCAACTGCCGAAGAAAAACACCAAGAGATAGAGTGTGGCTTTATGGCTTTAGAACCATCTGAGGTACAATGCAAGAATAATGAAAGAAAAATCCAGAGATCAAAATCGCTATATCACTATATTGGCCTTCATAGATTTAGTGAAATCATTTCATTTAGTCAACGAAAAAGCTCTTTGGAAGACATTGGCAGAGGTTGGGTGATGTCAAAAGTACTTCCAGATACACCGTCTGCTGCATCATAATATGAATGCCACCGTCCTAAGCAACGATGGACAAGGAAAATCTTTTCAAATAACTACAGGCGTTAAACAGGACTGTATTATTCCACCCACTTTATTTTTTCTATTTATAGGATCCATACTTCTTCTGTCGAGGGTCACCTGCCATCAGGAGTGGAAATCCTGTTGACGGCGGCTTATTCAACCTAAACAGGTTACGAGCCAAGACTAAAGTATCAACGACATCGTTCATTGAACTTCAATATTCGGATGATAACGTCGTGATGGCCAATAGAGAGGAAGATTTTCAGGCAATTATCAATGCATTCAACCAGGCATACAGTTGAATCGGCCTAGAAGTCAACAACTTTAACAAGACGCAGATTCTGCACCAACCTGCATCGGGCACTAATCCCCAAGCCCCAAATATAACTATAACTGATCATTCCTTGCAGAACGTAGAATACTACCCATACGTTGGGAGCCATCTGGCAGCAAATGCAACCATTGACACTGAAATCCAAGATTGTTTTCAACAATCATGACGCTGAGACCAAACTTCGCGTCTACAATGCAGTTGTAATACCAACACTAAAATATGGCTGCGAAACATGGAACACCTACAGAAGACACATAAAAAGCCTAGAAAAATACCACCAGCGATGCCTAAGAAGGATCCTACGGATTGAATGGCAAGACCGACGGGCGAACATTAGTATTTTAGAGGAGGCCAAAACAACTAGCATGGAAATCCTCATCATTAAGCACCAATTTCGCTGAACAAGTCACCTCGTCCGCATGCCGGGAACACGTCTTCCATGACAGATTCCCTACAGTCGACTAAAAAAGGGAAAACGAAATCAAAGAGGCCAACAAAAATGTTACAAAGATGTTCTTAACGAAAATATGGCAAAGGGCCGCATCGATACCAACAACTGGGAGACGACGACAAATGATAGGCCCTCATAGCTTTGAGTAGTCCACGACGGACCACACTTTTTTGAATAAGAGCGATGCAGACACGTGACCGAAAAGATGGACCGCAGGAAGGAGCAAGAGAACAGAGGTAGAGACAATGCTGTAAGAGGCTTAGTGTGCCAAGACTGTGGAAGGGTGTGCGGCTCCAGAATTGGTTTATATAGCCATCAGAAAACGCACAATCGACGAGATTAAGAATAGAATAGGAGATAATCATACTCGGTATCGAGTGATCGTCTATGATGATAATGATGATGCTGTTTCTTGTATATTTTCGAAAAATATATTTGTTAACAACAAGCAGCCCAAGATGATGAATACTGCTTTTTAATTAGATCTAAAGAAAGTTTACTTACGCTAGAAAAAAACCATTGAAGTATCTGGACATTGAACTCTCTAATTCTACAGTCCAATGTATTACAATTCAACGGTTATCACAATGAAATACGCCAGATACCAGAAAGGCCATATATGGATATAGGCCTGTTCAAATTATTGCGTTTCTAATTTTGTCACTTGTCAGCATTTGCATACAGAAAGAAAAATGAACAAGCAAAACGGCGTTCAGTTAAAAAAAGGGAAACTTTACAATAAGTAATGAGAAGTTTCAAGTTTTAGTCAAATGCTCATACTGAATTTTGATCACAGTTTTTTCTCCAGCATATTAAAAGAATGCCACAAAAAAAACTCTCTTTTCTAATATAGCCAAATTGACTGGGTGCATTCACCAGCGGTACGGATTTATAAACCTCACCTCGAAACTTAAATTAAAATTAATGAACCTGTCACGTTAGGGTTTATTATATGAAACTAACAGAGGGTCGGGACTTTAAATCCGACCAGGCTGGCCCCCTTTTTTGTTTCATTTGTAGTGTTTTAATAGGGATGGAAGTGAAACCGTGCAAAGGCGAAAAACCGGTTACAGACCCTGTTACAGGAAGGGAGCTGGATTGTGGTAACGGCCCTTTTAGGCAGGACTGTCCTTCTGGCACTTACTGCCATCAGACAACCCGATTTTCGCGTTGCTGCTTTAAAGGTAAAGTTAGATTTGAATTATTCAATTAGTCAAATAATAGAAAATTGTTATTTCTGTAAGAATATAGCTTTTGAAATAAAAAAATACATTTTACAAGGTAGACAATTTCGTAAACACTAAAGAAAGCCAATTATGAAGAGACATTCGTTATAGATTTCTTGAAAGAAACTATTTCTATCCGAAATAAAATTTTCTAATTAAGAAAAAAACCTTTTCGAAGACTTGCTTTAATTAGTTAGTTTTACAAAGAATTGCTTGTTTAGAAATATTAATAACTAGCGATGCCGTCGACAAGTTTTCTCAGCAAAGTTTTGCCAACTTTTATTAAAATATTCCGTGGCCTGGTTTAATCCTATACAATATTTAGCTTGAGAGCTTTTTTTACTTCGATAAAGTTTGCAGTAATGTTTGGTTAATTAGTGTAAACGCAACAAACTCTGATACCATTATATAAGGTCCAAAGGTTCAATTGGCACTCTCAGGCCAAATGTGTTTTTTAATATTCGAAAAATATTTTTTTTAAATTTAGGATCCATTGAACAATGTTAGGTTTAAGTAACCGCTAAGAATTGAAGGAGCAAGTAAAGCATAGTGCTATCATTATTACATAATTTTCACATGTATGACACCCAGAACTTTTACATAGTTCCAAGTTTATCACTTTCACCGTAGCATATATTTTAAACTTTTATAAATTTATACAGGAATCTCAATAAATTTTTTATTTTTTTTTTCTTTTTGTATACCTAGACTTGGCTATCATTTTCAAAGTAATAAACTTTCCAGATAAAAACTTCATCGAGAAAAAGAGTTGCGAAGACAGCTGGTTTGGATGTTGTCCCGATGGTAAAACGTCTGCAGAGGGGCAAAATTTCGTGGGTTGTCCATTGTCGTGCGGTTGTAACCGACTTGGGTCCTATTCGGAATACTGCGATGTAAAAACTAATAAATGTAAATGCAAACCTGGAGTGGGTGGAGACAAATGCGATCGTTGCGAACCTGGATTCTGGGGTCTACCGAAAATATCCTCGGGATTTAAAGGATGTTTACGTAAGAGTTTCTTTGTTTTTATAATTCTGCTTTGTCGGTGAAGGGGCTGACTGAAATTTATCTTGCGGAGTCTTTCAGTCAAAGGCATTAAAACAAATGGCTATTCTTTTTCTTTTTTTTTTATTGTTTTTTTTTGCTTTCTACTTAAAGTATTATAAATTAAAAAAAAACAACCGAGATAAATTTTAGTTGGCACGATGCATTTTTTTGCACAACTGAAATACATGTGAATGTGTTCATTCATATAGCGGACTTTACTCTAATAAACAATTTAGAATTATTGATGTCCTGACTATTCTTTCTGAAGTTACTCACACTAGTCACACTCAAGGTGGGCAGAAGCTCTCGTCATTAAATTTGCTAAAAGGTTGCAAAATTGGTGAAACATTCATTGTGGCGTTACTATGACTAGCGTCGGTAAGTATTTGTTTGAAAAAAAATCTAACCGTAGGTACTTGCGCACGCCACTGCGAATGTCATTTGTTGTCATCAACTTGACGTATCGAATGTTTACCGACCAGAATTAGGATGATGATATCAAAACGCACTTTGCGCACATCGTAGGAAACGTGCATATCGATTGGGTATGGCCGAATGTCTGACATCTGAGATTGACAGTTTTGGATTTCTTTCTCGAATTGTATTTGCTCAAGTAGTACATGAGGCTTTGAGATCTTCGCGTTCTTCCTATTGACGAAGCGTCTCTGAGTTGGCTGACTTTTGCGTTAGCGAATCCTAAGAATCTGCATGTGTTCATCCCTAATATCCTGGACTGGCACGACAGAAACTGCTTGTGTCGATACAGCGTGAACCTCCTTACATTCTTGTGATTGTATTGCCGTGAACAAGAGTCTTGATAAGCACCCTTTTATCTGTTCATACTAACATGGAAAGGTTGAGGGGGTAGTCAGAAACAGGAAAATACCAGTGGCGTACACTCGAACAACCTACGAATGGAGAACCATAAGAAAATATACAAAACTGTATGATTATTCAAAAACTGTACATAGGATTGAATTCATACTCACATGGAAAGGTTGAGGGGGTAGTCAGAAACAGGAAAAAACCAGTGGCGTATACTCGATCGACCTACGAATAGAGAACCATACGAAAATATACAAAACTGTATGATTATTCAAAAACTGTACATAGGAAACTGTATGATTATTCAACACCTTAGTGCTCTCTGAATCTTCTCCTTCTTGGATGACCTCGTCGTAGATTTTATCGTAAAGGGGTAATTTCGAGTCTTTCGAGTATCTGCATTTTCTCGATCAATTTCTGGACTTGAAACGTAGATCAAACGAACTATTTTCCTGTATTGAAGATAAATGAAAATCAGATGACGACTCATGGAGGAGTTACTTCGACGATCTCGAAAATGAACGTAGAAGAATATGCTCATAAGCCGAGCATTACAACAAAACTTTGATAATCTGGTACCTACGTTTCCATTACCCAACTATAAGTATGACCTAAAATTTGCCAGCACATGTCTTATAGCATCTGACATGACAATCCTTTCTAGTTACGAGGCTCTTGACTTTACTTAGTTTTTTAACTCGCAAAAACAGATCAGAAAAGATTTTTTTTTTTTATCATGCATCAAACTATTTATTAGAGTAAAGTCGACTGTGATGTCTATCACCTTATAATGAATATGACCAGAAAATATTTTTAGCGTGCGGTTGTTCTATATTCGGTTCGGTGAGGGATGATTGTGAACAAATGACTGGTAGATGTGTATGCAAACCGGGAGTTCAGGGCCAGAAGTGTACGATTTGTACCAGCCACAACAAACTTCTCAGTCCAAACGGATGCGTCTCAGGTAGGAATATTCGAAATAAGTGACTGATCTCTTTAATTTTTGCCGACCTCATGCACTGCACTGGAGATTTATATCAAATGAGATATAATTAGTTTTTCAAAAATCTTATTTGTAAATAAACTATAGTTGATTCGTCTAAAGTTAAAGAAACCAGTGGTAATAAGTTCAAGAATACATCATTAGGAAAGATAGGTAACAAGCTAATTTGATTTATTGTAAAATTCTATAGCGGATTTGACGACGATTCCTCGAGCTACGTGCAAAGAATTGACTTGTTACTTTGGGGCGACATGCGTTGAAAGGAACGGAGTCGCGATGTGCGAATGTCACCATGAACAATGTCCTCAGGACAATGAAGTGCAAGTACGTATACTGAATATATTTTTTGTAACAGTGAATTTTGTGAGAATCTGATTTTGCTATTCTTATGTTTATTAAGTCATTTTTATTATTTAGATTTCCCAATGTGAAACAACATTCACATCAAATGAAATATATTATTATTAATATGTAACCCGAATTTTATATTAGTAAAAATATCAGGTAGAAAAAAAGTTATTTATTTTTAATCTTGAAATATTATATCTGTTAGTGGGTTTATTTTGACTTTGCAGCGAGTAGACGTTCAAGGAATAAGAAAGCTATTTTTGGGGCCGATACCAAAGGGGAAAAAGGCATTCTATTGTATTAAATGAGGGCACGTTTCTCATTTCTCGTCTGGATTTTATTTCGTCAATTATTTTTGGATAACTGAAAACTAGCCAGAATTACAAAAATAGATTTTATTCAATAGGTATTTTAAAACAATTCAACAATTTCATATCTATTGAAATTGGGAATACATGATATTTTGCTTCACGCAAACATATTATTAAGCCTGAATTTTAATATTTGATAGCCTCCAGTTTATTGATTCTAAAATAAAACCCTTTTTAATTTAACATTATTGGAATTATTCAAAAATATTAACAGTTGGAAAAAATTAAATCGGAAAATAAAGCACATTTTTATTTACATTCGGCAAACTTTTTTGAAATGAAAAGCCTCAATTATCTATAACCCTTAAAAAAATATAGGAAATGAGTTATTACCGAATTGGCAAAATTAAATTCTGGAAGCAGATTTTATTAATCTTTGCGAAATTAGCATGTCGGTAACTGCCAGATTCTTTCCGAAACCAAATTGGTCTGCCCAAATTAAAAAATTCCCTGCGCGGACAAACTCCATTTGCCTTTGTCAAAGCTTTTCCAGAATTCATAATTGCCACTTGACTGCCAAGATCGAAACAGGGTCCTTTTTTTTAAATAAAATCCCGACTGGTAAAATAGTTAAATGGACAAAAATCACTTTGTTCTAGATTGTGTGTGGCAGTGACGGGCAAACCTACAATTCTCCTTGCGAATTAAATGAACTAGCTTGTCGATTACAAAAAGATATTGTCATTCAAGCATTTGGAACTTGTAAGGGTAAGTGGACTGGATCATGAAAAATATAAGTGGGTAGATACTTATTATTTTCAATTTTTATTAATACTCACAGATAAATATGGTAAGCATTTTTAAGTTCATTGAATAAAAATATTTTTATATTTTTTGAAAGTCTCGATAACATCTTATTGATAACATGTCATTGAAATATATTTTCTTACAGAAGACATGTTTCCCGGTACTGATTGGCCCTTACGCCGTTATACACCCCTTCAGTTTACCCAACCTGACGAAGTTAACTCCCCTTTATCAAAATCTACCAGGCATCTTTTGGTTCCCGACTCTAGGTTTTACTATGGAAGTGCTACTAGACCTTTAAGTTCTGACGTTAAAGATACCAGGGGTGAGAAAATTACTAATTCACTTTAATTTCACTAATCGATGCATTAACAATATTTAGTTTTACCCATGTATTTATAATATGACAAGTAGATTGTGAAATATTGTCACTTAATATATAAATTAAATGTTTTGTTTGTTTAATGACTCAGGTAGAATATTTGCCCAACATGTTCCTGGTGGTTTGTACGATAATTCAATAAACTAACAATAAAAAGGTATTTAGTTTTTTTCACGTAACTAACATCTAACATTTGTTCATAATTTAAATGTTTAACGGTACTGCTCCTTACATAGATAAGTATATATGTATATATAAATATAACCAGATTTCCGAATTAAAATATAATAGTTCCCAGAAATTGCTGTAAATCGTACAAAACTCCAATTGAACCGTTCGACATATTTCTAGATGGAGATATTGCTCTAGCTTACAGACCTACTCCGGCAACCGTCAGAGTTACAGCATTATTAGGGGATCTCTGTTCAAAAAGTTCGGATTGTATGATATTGAATAGCTATTGTGTGGCGGGAGCCTGCACTTGCTTACCAGATTATTACGCCTCAAACGATCGGCAAAGTTGTATAGGTAAGATCTTGTCCCTATTGAATTGTTTTGACATCAATAGAATCGAATTTATTCGTTTGACCACAGTAATGCGACCAAAATAGCGGCTATTTGTTGGATTAGTTTTGTTTTGACTTTTGTTGAATGTTTCGAAGTGTTTCGGTGTTAAAATCGAAGAAGCTATTACATGGATTTTTGCGGTGCTGCTTTGAATTAATAGATAAATAACAAAAAAACAATCGTGTGCAGCATCGTACTCGTGTTAAGAAGTGAAGCTTCTATCACTCATTCAACTTTAAGACTTAGCACGTGAGTCGTGGTATAGACAAAAGACCACACAAAAGGAAGACGCACATCTGTAGTGACGTCACAAGGGTATCGGCGCTTGACAATAATAGGCAATCCTCTTTTCTCATATTCCTTGGTTTGTGTCAATCGTTCGTCGGCTGTCATTGTCAAGTATCGTCACACTCCAAATGTTATGACTATCTTTCTTCTCTCACGTTTAACGAAATTTCTCGAAACGTGACGTTTCCTTGAACACAATGATAAATATTATAACACAACGTGTGCTGCCTCAGCTGCTAACATACATACAACAACATGTATATGTTGTATATTTATAATGCGCGCATGCGCGACAATCTATCTATCCTCTTCTATCGCTTCGTATTGAGTGTATAGGTCGGTCTCTCTTGCTTCACTGCCGTGGCATGAGTTGTACCGCGCGTGTGTGCATCACACTCTTATTCTCTTCTATTGCCTAGTATTCAGTAAATACGCGGTTCTCTCTCTTGCTTGTACAATGCTTCCTAAGCTATTTCCCCTTCGAGCGTCTGAGACTTTGGACTTAGCGCACGAGTGGGGGTTGACGAAGAACCGCACAAAAGGTAGACGCGGATAGCCGAAACTGTGTATGAGATAAATATGTACAAGCTATAGCTCTATTTTTCCTGCTCTCTACGTTATATCTCTCTACTCGGTCTCGCAACGCAGGAGTGTGTTTTAGATATACCTAGCTCTCTCTTAACATTGAATATTTTTTCTCTCTCATGTAGTGAAATGAGCCTAAACGTGTAAAGTTTCACTTCAAAAATTTCAGGGCCTGGAATAAGGAGAAATTTTTAGAAACATTCCTAACGAACTCGAATGAATTCAACAACTTAATTCAGTTTCGTTTAGTTTGAAGAATTTACGAAGGAGAGCCACATGATGGAAGTAGTTCAGAAATTGTAGAAAAATCGGGTATATGGCGTCAAGCTCCTAGAGCACTCCATCTGTCGCGCATTGTACTCTTTACACATGAACGCTCACTTCTCTCAATTGAATTTGACAAATGTGACGATGGAAAAGGTAGGTGCTTCAGGGGACGGGGACGGGGACGAGGAAAATACGAACAGCTCCAGAGCGCGAAATCTGCGCAGACGAACAGGCCAAATCGCGGACGAAGTACTTTGGAATAACTCTGGAGTGCTCAAACTGTGGCACCCGAAAGCGGCTCTGGATCAGGATAAAGGGTGGCATAGAAACGGTTTCCATTAGTCATTTGATAGCTCTAAATTTATCTCGTTTTCAAATCGCAAAGTTTCTTGCACATTACCGCCCCGGAAGTGCCAGCGTTTTATTGACACAAGTGCCTTTCGGTAGAGTACAATGTTTTTGCAAGCACAAGCTTTCGAAGCATATTTCGTTTTGTCGTCAGGTGTGTGGATTAAATGACGATTTGTGAGTGGTGTTTATCAATTTAAGTTGGCACATTTGCTGTACAAAAATCAAAAACTCAAGAACACAAAATGCGAAAAGCATTTACAAAAAAAAAATTGTAGGCGTCTCGTAAAACTCATCAGCGTCTGATTTATGATAACCGGACGTCGAATGCTGCAGGGCTAATGCATCCTTCACTTAAAAAATAAATTACATATCAGTGATTTTTTCTATAATCGACATGGCTGAGTATTTTTATTATTTTGAAATCATAGTTAATATGGTGGTGTGAGCCAGGCTAACTATTCCATTTTCTCAAAAATAAAAATTGGATTTTAGATAACTTTTTTTATCAATACTCAATTATTTTCGCAACTAATGTGAAACGATAGGCGTTCCATTGAAGTTTGTCAAATATCTGATAACTTAACTCTAGCCGACGAATTAGATGAAAGTAACTTAACGTAATAAACAGGGTAGAGCAAGGAGTAGTGGAGACTGTATGGGACCGGTATCAGGAGAGCCTTTGTTAGCGTCAGCTCGAAATTGTCATCAAGTAACACTAGGGTCACGAAAAGAGCTTGGATGACTGATGAAATCCTCGCCTTGATGGAAGAAAGACGCCTGCAAAAAGACCAGCCAGCATATCGCTAGTTGAATCGTGAAATAAAAAACAAAGTTAGGTTAGCTAAAGAAAATTGGGCAAACAAACGGTGTAAGGAAATTGAAGACCTTGAATCAAAACATGACAGTATTAATATGCATAAGAAAATTAAAAAAGCTGCTGGTGTATGCAATCCTCGACAGACCGGCATTCTGTTGGAGAGTCAAGATAAGATAATTCTTAATGTCAACGACAAAGTGAAACAGTGGTGCAGCTACATCGAAAATCTGTTTCAAGACGAGAGGTCGGACATTCCTGAAAAGGAAGACGTTCAACACGCCATTCAGTTATACAAAAACCGGAAAGCTGCAGGTCCCGAGGGTGTAAGTACACCCAATACGCAATAGTGAAGCTTTTCAATATGGTTTACAGATCGGGCCTCATTCTCTCTGACTGTATAAGCATGCTTCGTAGACTATGAGAGAGCGTTTGACAGGGTACAGCTTGAGAAACTTATAAAAATTCTCAAGGATGTAGGCCTAGATGATAGAGACCTCAAGATAATCGCAAAGCAAATCTCTAATGGAATCAGACTGCTCAAATCAAGGTAGACCAACAAATGTCTGACGAAGTACGGATAAAAAGACGGGTCCAGCAGGTCCCCTTTCACCATTATTTTTTGATATTTATTCGAACAAGATGTTTGAAAACGCATTAGAAGACTGCACTGAGGTAATTTGTACCAACGGTGTGAACATTAACAATTTTCAGTATGCGGACGATACGGTTTTAATCGCTGATTCTCTGGAAGGTCTTCAAATATTACCTGATCATTTGGTACTCAAAGCGGAGAATTTGGATCAAAATTGAACGCCAAAAGAATTAAATGGATGGTGATTGGTAAGAACCAGGTTGGAGGGGTTATCCTTCAGGTACAGAACCAATAGATCGATCGGATCCAATCAGATACCTTGGATGTCAGCTTAATAGGTTTGTTCGGACTTAGTTCAGAATCAGTTCTGAATTGAGCTGCGCATGCGCATTTGTTTATTTATGTTCGATATGAACAAATGCACAAGCGCAGTTCAACTCAGAACTCATTCTGAACTAAATCCGAACAAACCTAATGAAGACTGGGATAACATTCAGGATGTTCGTGTCAGGATTAAACGAGATCATTTGTAAAAATGAAGTCCGTGTTGTGTAGTCGAGGTCTCTTGCTCTCCGTTCGGATTCGAGTACTACGTTGCTACGTCTTCAGGGCTGGGAATCTGTAACGAATAGAGATATTTTCTCTATCTCTATTGAAGGCTCCTCTCTATTGATTTCGACAAGGCAGAAGAAGACAGCAAGTGCCATAGCGATAGGGATAACGATCTTTATCCTTTACAGAGTTCCAGCCCAGTATTCTTTATTATGGGATTGAGGCATAGACTCTGACAGACGCTATGTGTGAAAAGCTAGAGGCCTTTGAGATGTGGCCATATAGACGGATGTTAAAAATATCTTTGATAGAAAGAGTGCGCAATGAAGATATGCTAACGAGAATATGAAACGATCTTGAAGTTATGTTTACGTTTGAAAACTTCTCAAGCTCATATTCGAGAAAAGATTCGAAGGCAGAAGAGGGCCTGGACGTCGAATAATATCTTAGCTAAAAAAATTACTTCACTGTTATGGCGAAACCACGACAAGTCTGTTCAAAAAAGCAGTCGACAAAGTACAAATAGCGCTGATGATTGCCAACGTTCATAGAAGACAAGGCACGTGAAGAAGAAGAAGGTGTTCTCTTATTTATGCAAATTTATCCATGCACAATTTAATATACAATAAAAAATGCCCATTTTGGTCACACTTTAATGGTATTTGACAAACTTAAATAAAATCATTTTTGAGGAATCGTAGTTTCCCATGCTATGATATGAACACAAAACCGAATTTCTAATAATTATTGTTAACCTCTTTTTCGAAATTGGAGCCAAAAATGTCGTTCTACTCGGCCCAGGGTGTAGCCTGAATTATGGCTTAAAATAGAAAAATTAATAAATCTACTGTTTATTTGCAGCATTTTCACTTAAAAGTTTAGAGAAGAAGGAGATCCAGCCACAAGAAGTTGTGAGCAAATCACAGGATTTGAGTCTGATTTAACCCCTTTAGCAAAAATACACTTTTCGTATACGTATATACTATTGTTTCTTTTATGTGGAATAAATAAAGACCTCGTAATGCTAAGAAATGTAAGTAATATACGTATATCTTTCAAGTAAAGTGGAACAGAAAGCAAGCATAATATATTCTTGTAAAGAGATTTTATTTTCAAAATTAAAAATTTTAAAATTCCTAGAGCATTTTCAGTAACGTAGTTGAATTCGTTGTTTTAATTTCGATAGCAAGTTGGCAACCTGCTGCCACGGCACATTTTAAAAGTTTAAAATAACTTGCCCGGAATTTATGATTTTAAGAATTACTTCATTTTATATGCGTCGTAATGCATTCAAAATTACCAAACACTTCAAAAATTTCTTCTTTTGAAATTGACATATTTTTTGAATAAAAATTTTCATAGAAGAGAAGTTCCTCATTATTTCATCAGAAATTTATTTTTTAAGAGGATAGGAATCCAATAAAAAATGGCTACCGCCGAAATTAGGATAGAGAATTCCATTGCTCAAGCAAATTAACAAGAAATTGTTCTTTATTAAAACTTCAGATAAATTAAAAAGTCATAAAAATTAGTTTTGATTCAGTCTTTTGCTATTGCCGACAATTCATATTTTTCCATGGTCTCTAAAGAATGACGAACATTCCTGACCAGAATATTTAGGTCAAGATGGTCGTCATTTTTTAGAGACCATAAAAAAATATCTTTGGGTAGAGTATTCCTTCTGACCAAAACTTTATTTAAATCCATGTTAAGAATGACCAAGAGGTTTCGTCTAACAAAAGCTCTTTCACAATGCAAAAATTGCAATACCGAAAACATAAAATATATTTCGTTTTCAGTCAAGTCGTTGCTATTTATCTCAGCTAAAAATTAATCCACAAAACTAAAATATATCAATAAATTTACGATGTTAACTTTATGCAGGTGAATTTTCAATTTAATTTTCATTGGCTTCTATCGAATGTTTTGTTCTGGTCAACAGAGCTGGAAGTTTAACCATCGGGTAGGTACTATTCGATCAGGAAATTCTGTTTGTAGAGCCATCATACTTCACTTTCAAACGCGGCCAGGATTTAATTGGAAAACAAATGCACTTGGGAAGAAGTGTTTATACTGTGCTAATTAATCACCAGTAATCCCCAGATCTGAAATTTGATGTTTATAATATATAGGCCAGTCAATGAGGCTTCGGAATTAACAATAATTGTTAACAATGTGAAATTTTGGATTTACGTTTTGTATGACAAAAAAATGAACTATACAAATTTGCACCTTCCAGTGACGTGCGGAACATTGTTTTTTTTGTAAAAGTTAAACAAATATTAATAATTAATTAGGTAACGGCCCAATTAAGGACCGATTGAGAAGTGTTTTATCTCTGCAAGACCACCCGTGGACGCGTTTCGCTGTATCACAGCTCATCAGCACGGTTTAGGTCCCGCAGAGAGAAAACACAACCCATTTTTGGTTCCATCCCGGAACTGGGTTTGATACAAGTAAAATGAAGATGGAGACCCTGTCTTCATTTTACTTGAAATAATAATAACTTCTTCCCAAAAATTGCTAACAAAGTGCAAATTTACAAAAACGCGACGATCGATCTTCCAAATCTTGTATTAATTTTGTACCTTTTTTCATTAGGCGGAACACAATAAAAAATTATTTATTGTTAAAAACTATTATATAGTTTTCGGAAAAAATGCTAACAAGGTGCAAATTAGGATGATGCACCGTAAATGCCAAACAAATAATTGTATAAATTTGCACCTTTCAATCTCCTTTGGAAATGAGCGATTCGCATTAATATAACATATCATATGTGAAAAAAACACCATTATTTGGAGGGAAAATTGCTAACAATTCAAAAACTAGGTGCAAATGTTCAAATTGATTGCCAGAATGTTATGCAACATTTGCACCCAAAAATATCAAGTGGAAACCTTACAAGCAGGGTACAAATCACAACAGCAATTCTAAATATTATTTCAACCCTTACTTCGAGTTTGCACCCCTATATGAAGCACGGAATAAGTTCAAAATATTGAAAATAATCTGTGGCGCGGCACAGCGTAAACATTATTAGAGTGATGTTTTGGAGATATTTCTTATTCCGTGCTTGATATACCGCGTGTGGCTAAATTCAGCTGGTTTAGGCACCGTGGTGGAATGGTAGAACAAGCAATGTTGTTAAATTAAACAGGATTTGGCAAGCTGTGGTTTGGCATTGGCATTAGTGAATTTTAATCACCGCATCCGTGGTGGTGCACCATTTTGGTGAATTTAGCAACACGCGGATAGGGGTGCAAACTCGAAGTGAGATTTGAAATAATATTTAGAATTGCGGTTGTGATTTGCACCATGTTTGTAATTTTTTCGATGTCAATAATTATTGTAAAAAACAAAAATTAAAAAAAAAAAGGTTTCCACTTGATATTTTTGGGTGCAAATGTAGCATAACATTCTGGCAATCAATTTGAACATTTGCACCTAGTTTTTGAATTATTAGCAATTTTCTCTCCAAATAATGGTGTTTTTTCACATATGATATGTTATATTAATGCGAATCGCTCATTTCCGAAGGAGATTGAAAGGTGCAAATTTATACAATTATTTGTTTGGCATTTACGGTGCATCATCCTAATTTGCACCTTGTTAGCATTTTTTCTGAAAACTATATAATACTTTTTAACAATAAATAATTTTTTATTGCGTTCCGCTTATTGAAAAAAGGTGCAAAATTAATACAAGATTTGAAAGATCAGTCGTCGCGTTTTTGTAAATTTGCACTTTGTTAGCAATTTTTGGGAAGAAGTTATTAATATTTGTTTAACTTTTAGAAGAAAAACAATGTTCCGCACGTCACTGGAAGGTGCAAATTTGTATAGTTCATTTTTTTGTCATACAAAACGTAAATCCAAAATTTAACATTGTTAGCAATTATTGTTAATTCCGAAGCCTCATTGACTGGCCTATATACATGCGATACTGAATTTGATAAGAATTTGTTAAAAATTTACGCAATTATATACAAGTTGAGACGTTTTTTGCTAGTGTAGTAGACTATTGTTAGAATTTTATTCACTAAGATAATAATATGACTGTTCACCGGTAATCCATTAAAAAGGTTTATTACAAACTGCTGTCGATGCCAAATTTTGATATAAATGTCACAAGTAGGTTTTTTCTCTACCTATCATCGCGAAAAATAAGTAGGTAGGTAAGTCATAGGTCCTATATTTATTAATGAACATCATCAGCAAAGGAAGATTCTCCAACAACCGGACCAGCAGTATAAAATTTTATATGTATAAATGATTGACTTATAGATCATAGAGTACGACGTTACCAAATTTATATTTTTTCTAAGCTGGAAAAATTGTTCATAATCTGACAAAACACTATGGGAGATCTCCAGGGATGACCCTTCACGTACTGAAATGATGAAGTATATGCTTATTGAGATTTCTATCATTTCTTCCGGTTTGGCCTCTAGCTGCTCAGAATATAAAGGTTTTGAAGGCAATGGGCGTGGATTCTTTTTTTATGGTAGGGCTCCAGGTCTAAAGGAGGCCGAACGAAAAGAAATAAAAGCACAAACTGAAAACAATATAAAATATTCATTTTAGAAATAGAATTAGTGATAATAAATCAAGGGAAAGGAAAAATTTGTAACGAAACTCTATAGAAATGCCAACTTTGCGCACTATTGAGAGTTGCCTTACAAGTTGTTGAAGTAGGAGAAAATGGAATTTTATGTGCAGTGAACCTACGTCACAAAAGCAAAATATTATAAACCTTCTAGAAAATCATTTATCTAGAAAGTTTCTACAAAAACCCGTTAAATTCTTACGTACAGGGTTATCCAACGAAAGTGCTTTTTACCTTATATACCTGTTAATTGGAGAGGTACAAAAAAATGTTAAATATAAAAGTTGTTGGGACTTTTATGAGGAATTAGGAGCATTTATTTAAAAAAAAATGTAAAGGCAGGTTCAGAAAATACAGCAAAAAATTTACCATTTCTTGCTTTATTCAAAAGGAAGTACCCATTTTTGAATATGTTTTTGGATTCTACATTCAATTTGAGCCCTGATATGTTACATGTCCTATAATTAAATTCAGCAATTTTGGAGATATCGCAATAATCAATGATATTTCAATATTAATTACGAAAAAAATTATATTTCATCGTTGGAAGCTGGTAAGAGTGGTAAGCTCCCGTTTAGTCTTTCTTATTACTATTGTTTTAATCATTATATTAAAAATGTGTCCAATATTAGATGAAATATGCAAAATTTTGCTTAAATTCAGCTTCACCTGATTCACCTTTTACGTAATTTACCTTGGTAAAAGGTGAACCAGGTGAAGCTGGATTAAAGCAAAATTTGGCATATTTGATCTAATATTGGACACATTTTCGATATAATAATTAAAAACAATAGTAATAAGCAAGACTAAACGGGAACTTACAGTAGATAGTCAAAGCGGGTCCTAGCATCAAATTCCGACCATAACCTCAATCTTTCATTCTTGACACGTGGTGGATGCGCCGTCGTTGACACGAAGGTGGATGCATCGTCGGCGCCATCTTGTCAAACGTCATGGCGCCATCTAGCGTACATAGTGTGAAGTTCGTAATACAGGATGCTGTAGTTGGGACCCGTAGGGCTCCGCCCCCCCAAAAGGGGCCCGCAGGGCTGCGCCCCCCGAAAAGGGGCTCTCCGGATGCGCCCCCCAAAAAGGGGCCCCCGGATTTTAATATGGGTACCAGAAAAAGGGGTGGGGGGAAATGTTTTCCCGCCATTTTGTCAACCGTCACCTGTCAAACGTCATCTGTCAAACGTCACCTGTCAAACGTCACCTCTCAAACGTCATGACGTCATAGCGGGAGTTTTGAGTCGTTCCGGGTTCTGTGATGACGTCATAGCGACCTGGGTCACGTCCGTGGAGTCATTTAGAGTACATAGTGCAAAGTTTGATTCAGGATTCGGGTTCTGTGATGACGTCATAGCGACCTGGGTCACGTCCGTGGAGTCATTTAGAGTACATAGTGCAAAGTTTGATTCAGGGTTCAGGTTCTGTGATGACGTCATAGCGACCTGGGTCACGTTCGTGGCGCCATTTAGAGTACATAGTGCGAAGTTCGTTTCATGGTTCTGTGATGACGTCATAGCGACCTGGGTCACGTGGGTTACGTCAGTGCGGGTCCGTGGCGCCATTTAGAGTACATAGTGCAAAGTTCGATTCATGGTTCGGGTTCTGTGATGACGTCATAGCGACCTGGGTCACGTCCGTGGCGCCATTTAGAGTACATGTGTCAAGTTTGATGTGTCTTATAACAGGATGCTGTGGTGGTGACGTAACTATGAGGGTCCAGCAGCTAGCTTCATGTTGTACCTGGTAGAGGGTGTTCGAACTCAAGGATGAAACACACCTACAGGATTGCTTATTGACCTCGTGTGTTACCATTTACGACGCCATAACTAAGCCATCAGCTGTTTAAACAACCTACGTCAAGGTGAGAAATAACATGCTGCTTACGTCACAACTGGTGATTTAACGTTGGGGAGAGAGTGGATTTGTTCCACACAGGCCTTATGAGGATAGGCTATCCTGTAGTAGTAGTGTGTATTATCCTTGGTTGGAACCAACATTTGATGGGAAAGGGGCCTCGTTTTTTTTATTAAAAACATACATTTTTTAAGACAACAATTTCAAAAAGCGAATATTTTCCATCAATAAACTGCTTAATGATCTAATCATTTTGGTGGTACGTCTTGGGAGAAACACTGCGTTGTCGTCAAATTCAACGAGTATTTCAAATCCATAGCTAAAAATATGCCACAATTGTATCGATTACCTAAGTATATAAGATATTTACTTACTAGGTTAAAATAATAATTTCTGTACAATAGTTTTATGATCTACCTTAATTTGTATAGTTTATTGGTTCCAGTAAAGATTTGCAATTATTTTGAGGTCTCTATCGTAGAAAATATTGGGAACTTTCACTTTATACCAGGTCTTATAATTTTCTCAGTGTTTTTGATCCTTTGTTGTAAAAAGACAGGCCTTGTTGATTGATTTCAAATCCATATCTAAAATATTCATAATTGTATCGATATTAGTAAGTATATAAGATATTCACTTACTTGGTTAAAATGATAATTGTTGTGCAATAATTTAATTGTTGTTGACGAGTCTCAAACAAGACTAAAAGAGCTTAGTTATTATAAAATCCGATTTAAACTTCGAAGTAATCACATACAAAAAACGCTACCAAAATATTGGGAATTTCACTTTCTATGAGGCTTCAGGTCTTGTAATTTTCTCAGTGTTTTTAATCCTTTGCTATAAAAAAACAGGTCTTGTTGTTGATTGATATTAGTATATAAGATATTTACTTACTTGGTTAAAATGATAATTGTTGTGCAATAATTTTATATTTTTCACTGGTGACGAGTTTGAGCAAACTGAAAGAAGCTTGTTATTATAAAATCCGATTTAAACTTTGATATCACATACAAAAGCACCGTCAAATGTAAACGCTTATTCGGCAGTTTTTTTATCTGAAAAATATCAGGACCATTCGCAGAAGCCGCCCGAGAAAAACAACAACACATTTTAAAGATAATTTTTTAGTTTAAGGCGTAATTATTAAGTTAGATATTTGATATGTCCATTTTTATTTTAAAAAAGGTGACAAATTCAATCGATTTATCAAAATTTAAAAGAATAGATTTAAATTAGCATCGTTGACATTTTATGAGCCAATAACCCTATGCAATACAAAATTTAAGTGGATACATTGTTACCTGTAAAAGATGAGGATTCAATTTTTATTCTTTGTACAAAAAACGCAGCATCCAGTACCAGTACTTTGAACCTGGATTTTCAAAGTTTAGTTTCTTGTGCGATAAGTGTCGGTTTCGAAAAACTGTAAGTACTATTTTTAAATATCTAAGTGATGTAGGATAAATCATGCCCTGAGACATATTTTGAATTAACACAAACCTCGATTATTGAATTATTTTTATTTTCCTTAACACATAAACATATTGTTTGTTTTTTAAAAATACAGACAACCCTGAGTACCTACCTATTTCTTAATTTAATTCCAATAGTTTTTTACGCAGCAACTTGAATTTACTTTTACACTTACATTTGCACAAAACTCAAATTTCTTTTTCTAAAATTTAGGTAGGTTCTTTAACCAATTTAAACTGGTTTTATTTTTTCATTTATTTTAAAACAAACCTCCATAAACAGCGAATTTTTAATTTTGTGTACAAAATGGTTCACCAGGAAGGAGATAACCTGAAACGTCATGGGATTGCTAAACATCTTCCAGGATCTGTAACCAATGTGGTGGGATTTTTAAAGCAGAGGGGGCTATCCAACACCACCCAAACACCCAGCTCCAAGAGAGCCTCCAAACGAAAGGCTGGAGATCCCGCCGCCCCCATGATGAAGCAAGCTAGACTTTTGCTGGTAAGTTGACATTAATCGAATTTTTTAAATTTAATTCAATTATTTTCAGGACTTTCAATATCAGCCACATGCCGGTGGTGTGAGAATTGCGATTTGGAGGCACCGATAAATCAATGGGTTGGTCATCTTCGGTGTCTCTAGCACCGAGCCAACACCTGGTGAAGCAGGAGGAAGACGTTAGTCTTGTCAAAACATCTTTCAAGAACCGAATTGAAACATAGCGGCTTTCATCAAAGCAGGACCCTATCAGCGTGAAGCACGTTTTGAAATTAGCTGTGGCATACCTATCCAGTATTAGGACGGACGGAGGACTGAATGATTTTATGACACAATTACCAGGATAGCAGAAAATGCGTATGCGAAAAAATAATTTAGAGCAAACAGTTAAATAGCGCAAGGATATGAGAAAACTAACTTCGCACATTCTTGAGCAACCGACCCACCGAATTCAGCAAACATGCGTACACGTACACGAGAAGAAGGGGTTTTAGAACTGGTTTTTCCTTTAACAAATCAGGGTAACTATGGAATAACATAATAGAGGACTAAAATATGACACAACCTCTTTCAAGTTGAAACTGGAAGTAGCCTATAAGGGGCCCAAATAGCCTCAGTAAAATGCTAGAAAGATACCGGTTGCCACTACCACCCCCTGCTCATAAATAAATTTGGTCATTTGGGTTTTCAGGCATCCTGAACAAAAAGTTCACAGAATTCCAGGAAAAAGAAAGCGGTGTGTATCATTACAATTGAAGTGTTATATACTAAACAATGTCTCTTACAGGCTGGACGCTCCAACAACTTTAAGCTCTAAATATAAGTATCAATAGGATCATAACCCTCTAAAAGCCTATTCATATCTGCCAGTACCAGGATAACCTGTAACGTCATGGGAATTGCCGAACATCTGCAATCAATGTGGTGGAATTTTTAATTCATTTCATCCACAAATAACATGGGTTGAGGAAAAAAGTATGCGGAAATTTGGGATCTGTTTCTATTTAAATACTCAATATCTATTGAAAAAAAAAATATTCAAGGGTGACGATAAAGACGTATTTCATTTTTATGATTATGAATATTGCTACAATTTAGATGGTAGTCGCACTCACAGTCCTATTAACCATATTGGCAATGATTGTTGAGAATAAAAATAAGCTTTAGTATAAACTATGTTTTATTCTCCTGAGAATGACAGAGATGAAGCCACCATTGATCTCTGTATACCACCAACTCACAGTCAAATAGCGCCAGCACACACTTAACATAATATCATACAACTTTTACTTATGTTCCAAAATTGTATCAAGATTATTTTCATTTCAATAATTTTTGAAAAGAAACTTCTTAAACGGCTTTCTGCTATTTGGACGACAATGGAGAGTGATTTGAAAAACGCGTCACGGGCAAATTTCGTTACTCGAGAGAGAAGAAAGATGTAACGTAAAGGAACAGAGAAAGACAGCTATTGATTGACACAAACCAAGGATTATAAGCGTCGAGAAGAGTGCCCATTATTGACAAGCGCCGATATTGACGCAAACCAAGGATTATAAGCGTAAGGAGGATTGCCTATTATTGACAAGCGGTATTGGAAAAATAAAATCATTTCTGGCGAATTTCGAGGTTTTCCGGATATCTCTGGACAGCACTCGGAATTTTTGAAATATCAAAGCAGCATAATAATGAGCACAAAGTTGCACTATACTTTTTTCTGATTCAACCGACGTCGGGTCTCTTTCCGTAGGATTCCAATACAGGATTCGGATAGGATTCAAAATAGCTAGTATTCGAATGCTACCCAAGTCTCCCAAAATACCAAGTGTTATCACAGGAGTCTATTCAAAACATGCCACATTAGTAACAATTATCAAACTTCAAAATTGTATAACAGGAGACTTTCTCATTGAAATGAAGCATTACGTTGATAGACTTGTTACTGTTTACAATGCCAATACCCATTAAGTATACATGCCCCAGATGTAAGGGTGAAACTGATATACCTAATCGACTTTGTTTGCCTTGCGAATTTTCACAATTTGTTGAACAAAAAAGGATACCATCTCATTATTTTGCAAAACCCGAACGTAGAACCTAAATTATGAAGTTGTAAATTTTCTGCTAAATAAAACTTTTTTTATTATATTTTTCTGCTTTTTATTTATGACCTCTAGACTAGGTTAGGCTATAATAATTTAAACAAAATTCAACGAGAGCTTTGTGCACAACATTAGGATAGGCCATCGAATACTATATTGTTAAGCTTTTTTTTAAGTCGACACTTTCCGTATGGGGAGCAAAAGAAGGAAGGATACGGCAAAAAACAGGTGTGAGATCAGGTGACCATTGACGTACAATCGTAGGGAGTCACACCAACTCATATTGGAGTATCAGCTAGGGGATTCTTATCTTGTCACAAGTCGCTATGGCTCGCTAGCTGTCATTCGATACCTATTTCGATATCGGATGGAGAGTGATTCATATGTATTATTGTCGAATTTCGTATCGACATCAAATAGACGGTGGTATGGAAAACGAGAGAAAAATCGACCTTCAAATTTGAATGATAGATGATAGATTATGTTTAATATTTTATAATTTATTTTTCGCTTCAATTCAAACTATTTTTACTTCCAAAGATTCCTTTCGCGTTGAAAATAATGTCAATTTTTAATTATTATGTTGCAACGAAATCTTAAGACAGCACCGTCAACAGCAAAACCTTCACTTTAGACGCACGACTCGTAGGGTAGGAGAAACTTAAATTTACATTTTTCTTGTCGTCTCTCAACTCCACACTCCCGTCTTCCTTATGTGAGAATGACCGCGTTCACCAGCACTCAACATGTTGAGTGATTAGTCAGCGGCTTTGTTGAAAAAGATGAAATATAACGAAGGATTACATACACAAACGACAAACATAAAACATAAACACAACACATGACACCACAACTTGTCACTTCAAAATAGAAAAGGATAGCCAATTATTCGAACAAAGATCAGCAAATCGAAAAGCCGAAACGGGACCTCTTACTTACGTCAGAGAGTCGATCCGAACTAGCATAAGAATCAGCAATTCGACATCGAATTGGTCTTAAGAATTCCGCAGGATAATAAATGATGGACTGTATACACATGCAATTTAATTCATTTTACCTACTTATCAATAACTGATAGACTGTGCCTGACTCATCCATATAATATTATAGGTCCTGCAAAATATTAATGAAACCGAACAAACACACTGCATACATAAAACGTCCATTTTATGTCATATTCACGTTCATACGTCCATATGACCTATTCACTGATCTCGAAAATAAATGGATAAACAAAGAACGCTACTAATGCTGCTAATTCACGAGGTCAAAATCTAAACAAAAACAACTGACTGGGACAGCTGTGAGCATGCGCAGTAGATACATGTATTGTGCGTACACAAAATCTGGCCAATGAAAATGAAGGAATTTCGAAACTTAGAACAGTTGTTCGAAAGATAAGACACTGCGCAGGCGTAAGGCTGTTCCGTTGCACAACTGTTCGTAGAATATTGACCCCAAACTTTCGCACAAATTATGCAAATCAAGCCGTATGAATTGTTTATCCATTTATTTTTTAGATCAGTGGACCTATTCAGAACGTACATAAGACGTACATTTTAGTAAAAAAATTCATATTACGTACATTTACATCCACCATTTTGGTTTTATGTTAAAGTGTAAAATACAAACAGGTCACTGTTTATTTATTTAATTCCTCGTGTCTAAGTTTAACTTTGTTTGAATCTCTGTTAATCCTAGTAATTCAAATCATTGGCTTAGAAAATCGTGAGTTTATTTTAGTGGCATGTAGACGTAATAATTAGAAATTGATAAAAAAATTTCTTGCCTCGACTGGAATATAAACCCAGGACCCCTGAATTTCCAGTGCAACACTCTAACCAACTAAGCTACCAGGAGCTGTTTCATTTCTACCTTTTCGAATGTCGATCAAATCTGGAACGCGAAATAAATGAAAAATAGTATAGAAGGACTAACCACACAGCGTTTTTATGCCTAGGGAGTTTATCGATACCGTGGGAAAAATCTAGATCGACGATGCATTTGATCTGAAATTTCGGGGTTTGACCCGAACCAAACCCAAATTTTTGGGGAGTTTCCCGGAATTCGACCGCAGCTCCTTATCTCATGCTATCATCCTCAAAACACAGTTATCGTCCCGCCATCGAGCGTCATCTTCGTCGTCGTCTCGTCATCGATCGATTGCAAAAATTCTAGCCGGGGAATCGAGTCCTCAGACCATCACACCAAAATCCAGCACAGTAGACAAGGCACTAGATCCTTGAGTAATTATTGATAAAAAATGTTTGTAAGTAAAGTCTATACCAAGTCACTTGGACTAGCATAAAAACTAACTAAATCCCGACATCCATCGGCTTTTTCTTTGTCAAACATGGGCGGCGTAATTTCAAAAAACAGTACTAAAATTAATAATCAATAGACAGTATGTCAATCAATCATGATCGGCAATGGCCAATCAGATCTATTGAGTCCACGTTTACTGGTATCGAACGTGTACATGGAGGATGAAGCCAATCAGATAATATACCTATCCATTCTTACTTGTCTGGCTTCCAACGGGTACGAGGATCAATCAGTATAAATTTTGCTATATTTTTCAATATGTGATGCAGTATATTGACCATACGTTTATTTTAGGCTTGGTCCAAGTAACTTCGTATAGACTATAAAACGTTCTAACTATACAGGTCCAGAGACAATTATAAGTGTGTAGACAGCTATACAGGTCCAGAGACAGGTCCGATACAGCTTTTCGAGACAGATCTGTCTACACAGACTGCTTTTCGAGACAGCTTTTCGAGACAGGTCTGTCTACATAGACTCCTTTTCGAGACAGGTCTGTCTACACAGACAGCTTTTCGAGACAGGTCTGTCTACACAGGCAGCTTTTCGAGACAGGTCTGTCTATACAGACAGCTTTTCGAGACAGGTCTGTCTACACAGACAGCTTTTCGAGACAGGTCTGTCTACACAGATAGCTTTTCGAGACAGGTTAGTAGTAACGGGGGCACCTGAGCCTGAGAAATTTTTCGATACCGTGGAAAAATCTCTAAATCGGCGGCGCCTTTGATCTGAAACAGCTATACAGGTCTAGAGATAGGGTTGTATACACCTATACAGGGCTAGAGACAGGCCTGTATACAGCACTGGTAAGCAAGGGTTAGTTTGGGTTAGTTATAGGTTAGCATAGGACCCCCCACGTCGTTGGGTCAGTTAGGGAAGATTCGTAACTGACCCAACGACGTGGGGGGTCCTATGCTAACCTATAACTAACCCAAACTAACCCTTGCTTACCAGTGCTGTATACAGGCCTGTCTCTAGCCCTGTATAGGTGTATACAACCCTATCTCTAGACCTGTATAGCTGTTTCAGATCAAAGGCGCCGCCGATTTAGAGATTTTTCCACGGTATCGAAAAATTTCTCAGGCTCAGGTGCCCCCGTTACTACTAACCTGTCTCGAAAAGCTATCTGTGTAGACAGACCTGTCTCGAAAAGCTGTCTGTGTAGACAGACCTGTCTCGAAAAGCTGTCTGTATAGACAGACCTGTCTCGAAAAGCTGCCTGTGTAGACAGACCTGTCTCGAAAAGCTGTCTGTGTAGACAGACCTGTCTCGAAAAGGAGTCTATGTAGACAGACCTGTCTCGAAAAGCTGTCTCGAAAAGCAGTCTGTGTAGACAGATCTGTCTCGAAAAGCTGTATCGGACCTGTCTCTGGACCTGTATAGCTGTCTACACACTTATAATTGTCTCTGGACCTGTATAGTTAGAACGTTTTATAGTCTATACGAAGTTACTTGGACCAAGCCTAAAATAAACGTATGGTCAATATACTGCATCACATATTGAAAAATATAGCAAAATTTATACTGATTGATCCTCGTACCCGTTGGAAGCCAGACAAGTAAGAATGGATAGGTATATTATCTGATTGGCTTCATCCTCCATGTACACGTTCGATACCAGTAAACGTGGACTCAATAGATCTGATTGGCCATTGCCGATCATGATTGATTGACATACTGTCTATTGATTATTAATTTTAGTACTGTTTTTTGAAATTACGCCGCCCATGTTTGACAAAGAAAAAGCCGATGGATGTCGGGATTTAGTTAGTTTTTATGCTAGTCCAAGTGACTTGGTATAGACTTTACTTACAAACATTTTTTATCAATAATTACTCAAGGATCTAGTGCCTTGTCTACTGTGCTGGATTTTGGTGTGATGGTCTGAGGACTCGATTCCCCGGCTAGAATTTTTGCAATCGATCGATGACGAGACGACGACGAAGATGACGCTCGATGGCGGGACGATAACTGTGTTTTGAGGATGATAGCATGAGATAAGGAGCTGCGGTCGAATTCCGGGAAACTCCCCAAAAATTTGGGTTTGGTTCGGGTCAAACCCCGAAATTTCAGATCAAATGCATCGTCGATCTAGATTTTTCCCACGGTATCGATAAACTCCCTAGGCATAAAAACGCTGTGTGGTTAGTCCTTCTATACTATTTTTCATTTATTTCGCGTTCCAGATTTGATCGACATTCGAAAAGGTAGAAATGAAACAGCTCCTGGTAGCTTAGTTGGTTAGAGCGTTGCACTGGAAATTCAGGGGTCCTGGGTTTATATTCCAGTCGAGGCAAGAAATTTTTTTATCAATTTCTAATTATTACGTCTACATGCCACTAAAATAAACTCACGATTTTCTAAGCCAATGATTTGAATTACTAGGATTAACAGAGATTCAAACAAAGTTAAACTTAGACACGAGGAATTAAATAAATAAACAGTGACCTGTTTGTATTTTACACTTTAACATAAAACCAAAATGGTGGATGTAAATGTACGTAATATGAATTTTTTTACTAAAATGTACGTCTTATGTACGTTCTGAATAGGTCCACTGATCTAAAAAATAAATGGATAAACAATTCATACGGCTTGATTTGCATAATTTGTGCGAAAGTTTGGGGTCAATATTCTACGAACAGTTGTGCAACGGAACAGCCTTACGCCTGCGCAGTGTCTTATCTTTCGAACAACTGTTCTAAGTTTCGAAATTCCTTCATTTTCATTGGCCAGATTTTGTGTACGCACAATACATGTATCTACTGCGCATGCTCACAGCTGTCCCAGTCAGTTGTTTTTGTTTAGATTTTGACCTCGTGAATTAGCAGCATTAGTAGCGTTCTTTGTTTATCCATTTATTTTCGAGATCAGTGAATAGGTCATATGGACGTATGAACGTGAATATGACATAAAATGGACGTTTTATGTATGCAGTGTGTTTGTTCGGTTTCATTAATATTTTGCAGGACCTATAATATTATATGGATGAGTCAGGCACAGTCTATCAGTTATTGATAAGTAGGTAAAATGAATTAAATTGCATGTGTATACAGTCCATCATTTATTATCCTGCGGAATTCTTAAGACCAATTCGATGTCGAATTGCTGATTCTTATGCTAGTTCGGATCGACTCTCTGACGTAAGTAAGAGGTCCCGTTTCGGCTTTTCGATTTGCTGATCTTTGTTCGAATAATTGGCTATCCTTTTCTATTTTGAAGTGACAAGTTGTGGTGTCATGTGTTGTGTTTATGTTTTATGTTTGTCGTTTGTGTATGTAATCCTTCGTTATATTTCATCTTTTTCAACAAAGCCGCTGACTAATCACTCAACATGTTGAGTGCTGGTGAACGCGGTCATTCTCACATAAGGAAGACGGGAGTGTGGAGTTGAGAGACGACAAGAAAAATGTAAATTTAAGTTTCTCCTACCCTACGAGTCGTGCGTCTAAAGTGAAGGTTTTGCTGTTGACGGTGCTGTCTTAAGATTTCGTTGCAACATAATAATTAAAAATTGACATTATTTTCAACGCGAAAGGAATCTTTGGAAGTAAAAATAGTTTGAATTGAAGCGAAAAATAAATTATAAAATATTAAACATAATCTATCATCTATCATTCAAATTTGAAGGTCGATTTTTCTCTCGTTTTCCATACCACCGTCTATTTGATGTCGATACGAAATTCGACAATAATACATATGAATCACTCTCCATCCGATATCGAAATAGGTATCGAATGACAGCTAGCGAGCCATAGCGACTTGTGACAAGATAAGAATCCCCTAGCTGATACTCCAATATGAGTTGGTGTGACTCCCTACGATTGTACGTCAATGGTCACCTGATCTCACACCTGTTTTTTGCCGTATCCTTCCTTCTTTTGCTCCCCATACGGAAAGTGTCGACTTAAAAAAAAGCTTAACAATATAGTATTCGATGGCCTATCCTAATGTTGTGCACAAAGCTCTCGTTGAATTTTGTTTAAATTATTATAGCCTAACCTAGTCTAGAGGTCATAAATAAAAAGCAGAAAAATATAATAAAAAAAGTTTTATTTAGCAGAAAATTTACAACTTCATAATTTAGGTTCTACGTTCGGGTTTTGCAAAATAATGAGATGGTATCCTTTTTTGTTCAACAAATTGTGAAAATTCGCAAGGCAAACAAAGTCGATTAGGTATATCAGTTTCACCCTTACATCTGGGGCATGTATACTTAATGGGTATTGGCATTGTAAACAGTAACAAGTCTATCAACGTAATGCTTCATTTCAATGAGAAAGTCTCCTGTTATACAATTTTGAAGTTTGATAATTGTTACTAATGTGGCATGTTTTGAATAGACTCCTGTGATAACACTTGGTATTTTGGGAGACTTGGGTAGCATTCGAATACTAGCTATTTTGAATCCTATCCGAATCCTGTATTGGAATCCTACGGAAAGAGACCCGACGTCGGTTGAATCAGAAAAAAGTATAGTGCAACTTTGTGCTCATTATTATGCTGCTTTGATATTTCAAAAATTCCGAGTGCTGTCCAGAGATATCCGGAAAACCTCGAAATTCGCCAGAAATGATTTTATTTTTCCAATACCGCTTGTCAATAATAGGCAATCCTCCTTACGCTTATAATCCTTGGTTTGCGTCAATATCGGCGCTTGTCAATAATGGGCACTCTTCTCGACGCTTATAATCCTTGGTTTGTGTCAATCAATAGCTGTCTTTCTCTGTTCCTTTACGTTACATCTTTCTTCTCTCTCGAGTAACGAAATTTGCCCGTGACGCGTTTTTCAAATCACTCTCCATTGTCGTCCAAATAGCAGAAAGCCGTTTAAGAAGTTTCTTTTCAAAAATTATTGAAATGAAAATAATCTTGATACAATTTTGGAACATAAGTAAAAGTTGTATGATATTATGTTAAGTGTGTGCTGGCGCTATTTGACTGTGAGTTGGTGGTATACAGAGATCAATGGTGGCTTCATCTCTGTCATTCTCAGGAGAATAAAACATAGTTTATACTAAAGCTTATTTTTATTCTCAACAATCATTGCCAATATGGTTAATAGGACTGTGAGTGCGACTACCATCTAAATTGTAGCAATATTCATAATCATAAAAATGAAATACGTCTTTATCGTCACCCTTGAATATTTTTTTTTTCAATAGATATTGAGTATTTAAATAGAAACAGATCCCAAATTTCCGCATACTTTTTTCCTCAACCCATGTTATTTGTGGATGAAATGAATTAAAAATTCCACCACATTGATTGCAGATGTTCGGCAATTCCCATGACGTTACAGGTTATCCTGGTACTGGCAGATATGAATAGGCTTTTAGAGGGTTATGATCCTATTGATACTTATATTTAGAGCTTAAAGTTGTTGGAGCGTCCAGCCTGTAAGAGACATTGTTTAGTATATAACACTTCAATTGTAATGATACACACCGCTTTCTTTTTCCTGGAATTCTGTGAACTTTTTGTTCAGGATGCCTGAAAACCCAAATGACCAAATTTATTTATGAGCAGGGGGTGGTAGTGGCAACCGGTATCTTTCTAGCATTTTACTGAGGCTATTTGGGCCCCTTATAGGCTACTTCCAGTTTCAACTTGAAAGTGGTTGTGTCATATTTTAGTCCTCTATTATGTTATTCCATAGTTACCCTGATTTGTTAAAGGAAAAACCAGTTCTAAAACCCCTTCTTCTCGTGTACGTGTACGCATGTTTGCTGAATTCGGTGGGTCGGTTGCTCAAGAATGTGCGAAGTTAGTTTTCTCATATCCTTGCGCTATTTAACTGTTTGCTCTAAATTATTTTTTCGCATACGCATTTTCTGCTATCCTGGTAATTGTGTCATAAAATCATTCAGTCCTCCGTCCGTCCTAATACTGGATAGGTATGCCACAGCTAATTTCAAAACGTGCTTCACGCTGATAGGGTCCTGCTTTGATGAAAGCCGCTATGTTTCAATTCGGTTCTTGAAAGATGTTTTGACAAGACTAACGTCTTCCTCCTGCTTCACCAGGTGTTGGCTCGGTGCTAGAGACACCGAAGATGACCAACCCATTGATTTATCGGTGCCTCCAAATCGCAATTCTCACACCACCGGCATGTGGCTGATATTGAAAGTCCTGAAAATAATTGAATTAAATTTAAAAAATTCGATTAATGTCAACTTACCAGCAAAAGTCTAGCTTGCTTCATCATGGGGGCGGCGGGATCTCCAGCCTTTCGTTTGGAGGCTCTCTTGGAGCTGGGTGTTTGGGTGGTGTTGGATAGCCCCCTCTGCTTTAAAAATCCCACCACATTGGTTACAGATCCTGGAAGATGTTTAGCAATCCCATGACGTTTCAGGTTATCTCCTTCCTGGTGAACCATTTTGTACACAAAATTAAAAATTCGCTGTTTATGGAGGTTTGTTTTAAAATAAATGAAAAAATAAAACCAGTTTAAATTGGTTAAAGAACCTACCTAAATTTTAGAAAAAGAAATTTGAGTTTTGTGCAAATGTAAGTGTAAAAGTAAATTCAAGTTGCTCCGAAAAAAACTATTGGAATTAAATTAAAAAATAGGTACTCAGGGTTGTCTGTATTTTTAAAAAACAAACAATATGTTTATGTGTTAAGGAAAATAAAAATAATTCAATAATCGAGGTTTGTGTTAATTCAAAATATGTCTCAGGGCATGATTTATCCTACATCACTTAGATATTTAAAAATAGTACTTACAGTTTTTCGAAACCGACACTTATCGCACAAGAAACTAAACTTTGAAAATCCAGGTTCAAAGTACTGGTACTGGATGCTGCGTTTTTTGTACAAAGAATAAAAATTGAATCCTCATCTTTTACAGGTAACAATGTATCCACTTAAATTTTGTATTGCATAGGGTTATTGGCTCATAAAATGTCAACGATGCTAATTTAAATCTATTCTTTTAAATTTTGATAAATCGATTGAATTTGTCACCTTTTTTAAAATAAAAATGGACATATCAAATATCTAACTTAATAATTACGCCTTAAACTAAAAAATTATCTTTAAAATGTGTTGTTGTTTTTCTCGGGCGGCTTCTGCGAATGGTCCTGATATTTTTCAGATAAAAAAACTGCCGAATAAGCGTTTACATTTGACGGTGCTTTTGTATGTGATATCAAAGTTTAAATCGGATTTTATAATAACAAGCTTCTTTCAGTTTGCTCAAACTCGTCACCAGTGAAAAATATAAAATTATTGCACAACAATTATCATTTTAACCAAGTAAGTAAATATCTTATATACTAATATCAATCAACAACAAGACCTGTTTTTTTATAGCAAAGGATTAAAAACACTGAGAAAATTACAAGACCTGAAGCCTCATAGAAAGTGAAATTCCCAATATTTTGGTAGCGTTTTTTGTATGTGATTACTTCGAAGTTTAAATCGGATTTTATAATAACTAAGCTCTTTTAGTCTTGTTTGAGACTCGTCAACAACAATTAAATTATTGCACAACAATTATCATTTTAACCAAGTAAGTGAATATCTTATATACTTACTAATATCGATACAATTATGAATATTTTAGATATGGATTTGAAATCAATCAACAAGGCCTGTCTTTTTACAACAAAGGATCAAAAACACTGAGAAAATTATAAGACCTGGTATAAAGTGAAAGTTCCCAATATTTTCTACGATAGAGACCTCAAAATAATTGCAAATCTTTACTGGAACCAATAAACTATACAAATTAAGGTAGATCATAAAACTATTGTACAGAAATTATTATTTTAACCTAGTAAGTAAATATCTTATATACTTAGGTAATCGATACAATTGTGGCATATTTTTAGCTATGGATTTGAAATACTCGTTGAATTTGACGACAACGCAGTGTTTCTCCCAAGACGTACCACCAAAATGATTAGATCATTAAGCAGTTTATTGATGGAAAATATTCGCTTTTTGAAATTGTTGTCTTAAAAAATGTATGTTTTTAATAAAAAAAACGAGGCCCCTTTCCCATCAAATGTTGGTTCCAACCAAGGATAATACACACTACTACTACAGGATAGCCTATCCTCATAAGGCCTGTGTGGAACAAATCCACTCTCTCCCCAACGTTAAATCACCAGTTGTGACGTAAGCAGCATGTTATTTCTCACCTTGACGTAGGTTGTTTAAACAGCTGATGGCTTAGTTATGGCGTCGTAAATGGTAACACACGAGGTCAATAAGCAATCCTGTAGGTGTGTTTCATCCTTGAGTTCGAACACCCTCTACCAGGTACAACATGAAGCTAGCTGCTGGACCCTCATAGTTACGTCACCACCACAGCATCCTGTTATAAGACACATCAAACTTGACACATGTACTCTAAATGGCGCCACGGACGTGACCCAGGTCGCTATGACGTCATCACAGAACCCGAACCATGAATCGAACTTTGCACTATGTACTCTAAATGGCGCCACGGACCCGCACTGACGTAACCCACGTGACCCAGGTCGCTATGACGTCATCACAGAACCATGAAACGAACTTCGCACTATGTACTCTAAATGGCGCCACGAACGTGACCCAGGTCGCTATGACGTCATCACAGAACCTGAACCCTGAATCAAACTTTGCACTATGTACTCTAAATGACTCCACGGACGTGACCCAGGTCGCTATGACGTCATCACAGAACCCGAATCCTGAATCAAACTTTGCACTATGTACTCTAAATGACTCCACGGACGTGACCCAGGTCGCTATGACGTCATCACAGAACCCGGAACGACTCAAAACTCCCGCTATGACGTCATGACGTTTGAGAGGTGACGTTTGACAGGTGACGTTTGACAGATGACGTTTGACAGGTGACGGTTGACAAAATGGCGGGAAAACATTTCCCCCCACCCCTTTTTCTGGTACCCATATTAAAATCCGGGGGCCCCTTTTTGGGGGGCGCAGCCCTGCGGGCCCCCTTTTTGGGGGGCGGAGCCCTGCGGGAGCAGGTCCCATGGCGCCATCTGTCAACAAGATGGGGCCATGGCGGCGCATCCACCTTCGTGTCAACGACGGCGCATCCACCACGTGTCAAGAATGAAAGATTGAGGTTATGGTCGGAATTTGATGCTAGGACCCGCTTTGACTATCTACTACTTACCACTCTTACCAGCTTCCAACGATGAAATATAATTTTTTTCGTAATTTATTTTGAAAAATCATTGATTAGGGATATCTCCAAATGCTAAATTTTACTATAGGACATGTATCATATATCAGGGGCCTGTTTCATAAAAAATATTAGTCTAATAATATTACTATTTAGCAGGTATTATAAGTCAAAATTATATTATCAATATCATAATTTTGACTTATGCTTTTTGCTAAAGAGTAATATTATTAGACTAATATTTTTTATGAAACAGGCCCCTGGGCTCAAATTTAATGTAGAATCCAAAAACTTATTCTAAAATGGATCATTCCATTTAAATTAGGCAAGAAATGGTGAATTTTTTGCTGTATTTTCTAAACCCGCCTTTACATTTTTTTTAAAATAAATGCTCCTAATTCGTCATAAAAATCCTAACAACTTTTATATTTAACATTTTTTTGTACCTCTTCAATTAACAGGTATATAAGATAGAAAGTACTTTCGTTGGATAACCCTGTACAATGAAGTTGATAGGCAAGAAGCAAAAAAAAAAATACTCAGATATAAATTATTATCCTGGCATAAACAAGGAAATCAGTAACTTTTGGACTGCCCGAGCAGATCAAGATCCTTTTGGTCCTTCGCCAAGATCATACTAGGAAAACAATTTCACATCTTCTTCCTTTCCACCTTTAGTTAAGGACGATAAATCCATTGTAGTATCGTCAAAGGAAGAAGCAGATCTCTTTGCCAAACAATTTGCATCAAATTCTACGGACCACGATAGAGGAAAATGGCAGAGCGCCACAGGTAGGTACTGCCATACATTGGCTCTCACATGGACAACGTTGTATTTAGACCTAAAACTATTAGGAAAATTGTTCTGCAACTTGACATTGGGAAATCTTGCGGTCTTGACGACCTTCCACGAATGGTCCTCAAAACTTGCGCACAAGAATTGGCTTCAGTTTCACTCTTTTACAGTCAAGGCGTTTTCCCGTTCATCTGGAAATGTGCTAGAGTGTAGCCCCCATCCCTAAAAAAAGCAAGGAAACTCTTCTTAGCAATTATTATCCCATCTCGCTAATATCCGTCGTACTTTCGAAAATAATGAAAAAGGCAATAAGCCCATCTCTAACAAAAAATACGGTTTCGTTCTAAATGGTCAGAGGATCTGCTGGCGAACATCATTCAATTATTTAAAACTCGACTCTCAAAAAATATGGCAAATCCAAAATTGTAGCATTGGACATCGTCAAGGCATTTGATCACGTGTGGCACAAAGGTCTCCTCAGTAAACTTAACTTCCATCGTATAGTCTTTGGAACGAATTTTGCCATTGGCTGGGAAGCTTTTTTGGGAAGGCAGGTGTTATGGTCGATGGTGTGTCTTCTGATACACTGCCTCTACATGCCGGCGTTCCCCGAGGCTCGATTCTCATCATTTTATTATATGATTTGTTAAATGCTACAAGAAAGCCCATATACAGCTTCGCGGACGATAGTTGCTTAATGGCATCCTTCTCTTCTGACAAACTGCTTACTGCAGCCACTTCCACACGCTTCATCCGAGATCAGTGATCTTGACACCATTAGCAACTGGGGCCTTAATAACCCAGTCAAATGTAATGCTTCCAAAACATCAAGCAACAGTATTCTTAAATAAGAAATCTTCCGCCGATGATAACCCAGTTTCAAGTCGCCGATGATAACCCATTTTTAGGGATGTCAAGACAAATATTTCTATCAATCCCTCAGTATCTCTTCCACCGATTTTTTGCAATTTCTCGAACATAGACGCAAAGTGGCTGACTTGTCGTTATTTTATCTCTATAACCATAGGAAATGGTCCGTATGTGGTAAAGTTGGCTACCCTGGGGACCTCTAAATATTGGGCTCCTTTTTGGTGGCGTCTCGTTCACCTTTGCCTACTTCTTGATTTCCTGAACGATTTAACCTTAACGTTTTCAAACGGAGGATTATTCGTCACCTAATCTTTTTCCCTCATGGAGTCTTAAGCCGCGTCCACATTAGTAAAAATTTACGTTGTACGTGTGATTCGGCACAAATTTGCGTGTGCGATACAAATTTATGCGAGGGTGGACCTGTTCGCCGCATTCGGACGCACGCAAAAATTTTCGCGGCATTCACCGCACGTGATCAGCGGCTTGTCGGTTTTCTTCAAGTCATCAAAGGGATTTGCGGCGCAACATCGTTCTAGTGTGGACGCATTTTTTCGCGAACGAAACAAATAACCAAAAACAAGCATCGCGCACTCTGAAATAAAATAAGCACACACGCGTTGAGCAAGAATGCACGGCGCACAACATAAATATTTATGTCGGTCAAGATACCAAATTTGCGCCGCAAAAGTATGTGGCGAATCCCGAATTCAACGCAACGCATTTATTTACTAATCTGGACGCGGCTTTAGATAGACTTTGTTTTTTGTGAGCGGGCCAATAAAAAAAAAAGTTGGCACTATCCAGAAAAAAGCAAAGAAAAAAATCAGTCAAAAATCGAAAAAAACTTATTGCCAATAAAATCCGGATGAACTCAAACAATCACATGACCAATCTTGAAAAATTGAAGCGTAACTACAGAAACTTGCATCGTATTTTATTGAATCAATTTTTTTATAATATATATCTCTTTTTCATAAATATGATAACTTATTTCTAGTTCCATAGGCCTCGCAATTGGTGAGAATATTGCGTGTTTCATGCAAATAAATGAACCAATTTTCTTGTATCAATTAATCAGTTATTCACTTGCAGTATAGACGAACTCCAAAGTGTGGGAAAATACGTACCAGGCGCTTCGAAAAACAATAATCAAAACTTTTTTTATCTATTTGCACAATAACTTGAATGCATAATATAAGTATAATTTTGAAAAAATAATTCAAATATAATTATTTGAGGTATGTACCTAAAAATATACCGGCACTGTTTAATTTGAAGCCTCGAGTGGACATCGAAAAGTTAATTAAACATAACTCAGGTCCCTGGCATCAAACAAAAGACGGTCGTGAAAAAATTTAATGCGTCGTAAAATGTTTAGAGCAGTTTTCAATGCGCAGTCATCAAATGTCCTTTTGAAAGGATTTTTATTTTTATTAGTTTTTGGCGAAAATCGTGATTTATAAGTTAATTCAATACATCCTGCTATAAAACATTTTTATATCTCTCTGTTGCGTTTGAAAGGCATTAATCAAATCCATCTTTCAAAATGGATTTACATTTTATGTCAATTCGGCTTATAAATATTCCAAATTTAACGCGACAAAACAAACTATATGGTTTTTGAAATAAACATTTTCAAGTTGAAATTTAATTTATATAATTAAATTATAGGCGCCAATCTTCAAAGACTAGCTTGATATATATTTTAAAAGCACCATTTCTACTGAACATTGGGGTCCAAAACTAGCGGCAACCACACAAAAAGTCCATTTTTATGTCATTCTCGGATTGATTGATTCGCCAGCGTTGGTTAAATTAAGACCACACGCAATATCCACACCACAGGAGATTATCATTTACTCCGCAAATTGAACTTGAAACTCAATTTTACGCATTTCAATATGCTGTTTTGCCAAATTGATGTTTCAGCTATGTAATATATGTAATATTATTCATCATCATCGCCATAGGCGATCACTCCATACCGAGTATGATTATGTCCTATACTACCTATTCTTATTCTCGTCGATTGTGCGTTTTCTGATGGCTATATAAACCAAGTCTGGAGCCGCACACCTTTCCACAGTCTTCGCACACCCAGCCTCTGGCAGCATTGTCTCTGCCTCTGTTCTCTCGCTCGTTCCTGCGGTCCCTCTTTCTCTCGTGTCTGCGTAGCTGTTCTTCAAAAGTTTGTGGTCTGTCGTGGACTATTCGACGCCATGAGGATCTATCATTTGCCGTCATCAACTGTAGAGAATCTATCGTGACGGGTTTCAGACATGTGTCTTCTGTGAGTGGTCCATGTTTCGTTGGTATTACAACTGCATTGTAGATGTGAAAGTTGATCTCAGCGCTGATGTCGTGATTGTTGAAGACTCTCTCTAGAAGTCGCTCGAATGCCGCGCTAGCACACTTCAAGCTATGTTGGATTTCAGCGCTGACAGATGGCTCCCAAGCTATGAGTAGTGTACGTTCTGCAAATAATGGTCATTTATAGTTATATTTCGGGCTTGGGGATTCGTGCCCGATGCGGGTTGGTGCAGGATCTTCGTCTTGTTAAAGTTGACCTCTGGACCGATTCTCATGAACGCCTGGTTGAATGCATTGATAATTGCCCGAAGATCTTCCTCTTGGCTCGCTCTGTTTATGTTGAATAAGCCGCCATCAATTCTGTACAGGATTTCCACTCGATCGTATTAATACATAGAAAAAGTCAAGTGGATGCGACCTATGCCTGAATTTCCCCTAATCTGCGAATGGTCGTTAAAGCTCGATGATAGCTTATTTATTAAATTTGTATGACAAATAGCACTGCTGATTCACAAAGGCCAGAGTATTGTCCGTATCAACCGTATTATTGTCCGTATCAACCGTATATACAAGTGTGCATGGCAGAATATATGAATCCGATAGCTTACATGGTCATAAAGGTTTATTATTATGAAATCTATGTCATCATTTTTCTGATCACATTGGTCGAAAGAAAATTTGCACGTGTCTCCTATCGTGTCACGTTGACAGGCCATTTTTCTAGTTTTTTTTAATCCACACTCCATTTTTTAATCGAAACAACGCTGATGAATATATCTGACTAAACTGCTTTCTAAAAAGGTAGATATCGATTGGCACCGAACCATAATATTGTAATAGGTGAATTTATTGGCACCATAAACTCTCGATAAAGTAAATTTTCGTTAGGCCTGATTTAAAATGATTCCAGAGAATGGGTCGTTTCATTAAGACGCCGCGTGGCCCTATTAATATTGTAGGTGAAGGAAAAAATTAAAAATTGTCAATTTATCTTTCGGAAACGAATCCTGAATGATTAGTTAGATAAAGTACAGAATGTTCCGATTTTAAATGATTTATTAGGAAATTAAATAGATCGCAAGGCTTAATTAAATAGAGGGAGAATAGGGTTTTCACATTTAACACATTAACGGGGAAAATCGTTCTATGTCGATGCATGAATCTGTAACTTTTTTGGTTCCAGGTGCCTCGGAAACAAATTTGTTGAACCTTCATCGCATCAATATTCAGTCTTCAAATTTCTTTAAAGGTTGTATACATTATTGGAAAAAAATAGAGTGTCAAGTAGAAAAAAGAAAACAGAGCATTAGTAGCATGTTTTTTTGTTCGAGTTCCACCAAGAAGGCATCGAATGCCGCTAAAACTATTTGTACCGTTAACAGAAAAAACGCAATTGGGAAAATGGTTTTCTAGTTCCGAAAAGAGCCATTTTGACACGAAATATTTTGTCACGTACTGGACTATTCCACCACAGTACGTCAATTGGGTTTTTTGGTCGAAAGTGTATGGGTGCCACTTGTGACCAAAAAGGACAAATATCTGCCTTGCAACTCGACCTTCTGCTAGCTCGTCAAAAAAAGTCGACCATTTTCGATTCAGTTTTGTTTGTGTTTTTTTTTTCAGGCTTGTCCGACTTGTTGTCCCCATGTAGCACTGAAGCCTGAGAAGGCTTATTGTGATAAGCCTGTTTGCTTTATTTAAACCACTCTAGTATTTTGGTGCCCTGTACAAGGTTGTACAGGTCTTTTACTGGGTGGTGTTTCATTATTGTTCCCGGGACTACGTTCGGTTGCCCGTTAAGTTAAGCGCAGTTGAGGTCTCCGGCATACAGGTTCCTCCTGTTCAGGTGGACCTTTACCGGTGTGTCTCCTGGCATAAAATCCGATATAGTCCTTAATCGGCTCCAACTAATTTGTAGCAGTTCTGCGGCCCTTTTTCCGCATGTTTGGTCGATGAACTCCGTACCATAATTCTGCCTGGAAGTTGTCCAGTAGCGTTGATGTTCTTTACGAACCCAGTCTTTGATGTTGCTTCTCGATACACTTTTTGGTATCCCTAAAGCTGGCCCGATGAGTTTTGTCTCTGATCCTCTCTTTGCGAGTTCGTCAGCTTTTTCGTTGCCTGCGATTCCTATGTGTCCTGGCACCCAGACGATTTTTACCTTATTTTGATCCGCCAGGGTCCTGAGTTCTTCCTGGCATTCCCGTACTAGTCTTGATAACACTGTCTGGCTAGAAAAAGCCTTCAGTTTTGCTTGACTGGTCGGACATTTTAAGGATCTGCCTAATGGCTACGACTCTCCTGTTACTATCTGCTGCGCACTGGACCTGTGCCTGAAAAGCAGAGGCATGCTCCCTCAGTGCATAGTGATTGCTATAGTTGCGGAGTATACCACTGCCCCGCTACCAGCCGCAGTATTCGACCCTTCCGTGTACTAGGTTCGTTCCTGCTTTGTTCCAGATTACTAGTGGCAATAAAAAATGGCGCCTCATGTAAGTATCTAGAACGAAAAGAATGGTCTTAGTTCTAATAGAAAGGCAACTTCCTTGAGCGTGGTGTATCTGATGGTACAAAAAAAAAAACTATAACAGACACAAGCTGTAAAACAACTAAAGAGTGATAAAGCTCAATTACACGGAGTCTCTGCTGAGCTTTTAGGTGGGTAACCGTGCGTTGGTGATTTTACATCTTGGAAAGGGTAATCGGCAACTTACCCAAACTAAGCATTCAGTCATGCCTCCATTTCTCGGATTTGAAACCTGAATCATCCACACACGATAACTGAGTCGCTTGGAAAAATGCAGCGCTGCCTAAGAGGAATACTTAATAGAGCAAGATCCAATCACTATTTATCGGTAAAATCTCCGAGACAGTCGTCTAGGTCTACCGCCACCACGCAATTTGAGAGTCGAATCGTGGCAAACCGGTTCCTAGTAGTCACAGAGACATTTCGGTATTCTTACACCTTGTCAGTGGTATGTATGTAAGCGTATCCGAACACTATTTTATCAGGTCAATCATTTACGAATCTTGAACGCAGGTTCAAGATAAACACTCTCTCCCAGTAAAGCCCCATTTTAAGATTGACGCAACGTAACCGTAACGCAACCGTAAGAAGTTAAACATACGCAACCATATCTCCGTAATGTAACGTAACGCAAAAGTTGGCCAACTTTCAACTTTTTACGTTGCCTTCTTGCGTTTGACCAATGAAAACTCAACAATACTCAACATAACCAAACATTTCAAAAATAATAAAATGAAAATACTTCCGGGATGGTGGCAAACCCAAACTGGGACCATTCAGGCCTTCAGTATCAAAAAAGGCAACGTAAATATTGTAAATATGTGCCATACGTAACGTAAGAAATAAATTGTAATTTTTAAAATGCTTACGTTTTGCTGCGTTACGGTTACGTTACGGAATCTATAAATCGGACTTGAAGATCTCGAAGAGAATCTCTCACGGGTCGTTCGGTGCCAACTAAGCATTGTTAGGTCCACAACGAACTCAGAACCAGTTTACCAGGTCAACCATCTCCAAATTATTGAGGCAGTTTTTATTCAGAAAGTATGTTTGGTACTTTTTTTACATCCACCCTATTTCTCCGCATTATCGGATTATCATGTATTCCGCTCTCCATCGAATAGACTATGAGGACTTTGACTTTCAAACCACAGGACTTTTTTAGGTGTGGAATTGGGAAACTGCGAGATCGTTCAAATGCAGTCGGAAACAAAAGAGGATTTTTCGGTCGTGTCGAAATATGAATTATTCTCCTTGCGCTTGAGACGATCAAATTACGCACGTCGATTGCGCTACAGAATTAACTCAATCGATAATAGAGGATTTGTTAATTTATTTTGAGAAGAAATACATTTTATATTTTTCAAAGACGCTACTATTCTGAAGTCAAAGTTTGAATACATCCACACAGCCTTTCTCAACAGAAATAATATATTGAAAAATAAATTAGTAAAATTGAATTTCTTTTATAAGTAACTTGAAACTAGAATGTATAAATTTTGCTGTACCTAAAGGCGAGAAAACATTTAATTTGTTATTGATCTGATATAGAGAAAAGACGAATTTGCATCCATATTTTCGCTTCACCTGAATTTAATATGCATGCGAAGCTGAAAACACTTTGCAACAGTCTATAATTCATAAGAGTATACTTAGATTCAAATTATAGCAACAGAACTGGGACTGGGAGAGAAAATGAACTTGGAAAGTTGAGCAACCCAGGACTAATCGATTGGATTAAATTTTCAAATCCAACTGATGTTGATAATTCATATTTGTCATAAATAGGTGATTTCTTTCGATCTGAACAAACTGAGCGAAGTCACTTGAGGTTTGTTTCAAACAATTTTCATTCGGTTTTAAAACGATTTCATTGGCCCCAGCTGTTTTTTTGACACCTCATGAACAAACCTCATGTGATCATAATCAGTTTGTTCAGATCGAAATAATACACAGAATATTCTGGAACTCTGCAAGTAATATCGAGTTTTTTACATTAGAGTGGTCACGGTTTTAATCCGATTTAAGCTTTTCGGATATTAATGTATGGTGCTACTACAAAGTTAAACTTTTAGATTACTGTGTAAATTCGGATAATTTCTAAAATAGTGGTGTATAATCGCTGTTGATATTAGATGGATCGATAAAAAGCTTTCAGGATATTTACTAAAGCTGACAAAGCTCGTTAAAAATTTCGTAAGTGTAATATTGTTGCAGGCAACAAAGGAATTGTTATGTAACATCGTAAATATTTGTATGGAACTAATTTGAAAGGTATAAAAAATAATTTTCATCCCTCAAATATCCAACAAAACAGATGGAAACAAAATAAGAAAAGCTTTCTTTGTATTGACGCATCAAGAAAATGGTTATTGTCAGATCACTGGAGCTGAAATACACTGCTGAAGTAGGTATACCAGTTCAAAAAATAAGGAAAATAGGCTAGTTAAAAAAGTTGTAATGAATCAATCTGAAATTTCACAAAAAAAATTTGATAACATAAAGTAAATAAAGTCCAGTGAGTGACACTAATACCACATCCATACTTTCTCTCCTGAATCTTTGCCTTTCACAGAATTTTTTTGTGTTCAACAATAAATTCTATCAGCAACCTGATGGCCTGACCATGAGTACCTGCCTCTCGCCTTTTCTAGCTGACATCTTAATGGATTATCTTGAGTTCAAGTTCATAATTACCAATGCCACGTGGACGATTGTCTATGTTTTATCAATTGTGACGCCCATGAAGCGAGTTCTCTCTTGAATAAGTTGAATAATCTACACCCCAACATTTCCTTCACCTTGGAACTCGAGGTTGACGACCGAATTAATCTTCTTGATCTAACTATTCCCAAGAACCTGGCTGGATTACAATTCTCAATTTACAGAAAACCAACCCGAACTGATCATGTGATTCTTTTCCACTCTAACCATCCCTATCAACATAAAATTTTACTGCCACTTTCACCGTCTTTTGAGCATACCTCTTTCTCCTGCTAACTAGAACGAAGAATTAGAAACAACCTGATTGAAACCCTGATCAACAAAATTAAACTTATTAAAAGAAATATTTCCAAACATATACTCCAAAATGAAAAATATATTTCAGTCCCATAGCTAAATTCATTTCTCAATAAAAAAATCTCCAATAGTTTTCTTAAACGTCAAAGTGTTCTCGTTTGCTCAACACTAAGGACAAAATTGACAACTAGTCAAAAGTGGTGTCCATAAGTTCGAATGCGATTCGTGCAGTTGTTTTTATGTAGGTCGTACTTGTGGACCATTAAAGACAAGGATTGCTGAACAGTTAAGCAGGCCCACTTCTGTTTTTAGTGCAGATATAAGATCCACAAATCACACATTCAGCCCTGAATCCAATTTTGAAAATTCTCCACCCTGAACTACAATCGCCTAGATTTTCTTGAAGACATCCACATATCTTATGACCTAGAAAGTAACCCCTCTTGTCTGAATATCCAAGTCAATCTTTTGATAGACCTTAAATCCCTCTGAATAGGAGATTACAATAACTTACCCACTTTGATATATACATTAAGGTTTGGTTTCGTTGAATTCAACCGTTGAAAGTGGATAGAAAATTAATTAAAAATACATTACCTTTCAAGTTTTATTACATCAAAAATCTGTTACTCTCTCTTATCAATTATTATTATCTCATTTCCCTTCAACCTCTTTTTCGAACTGGAGTATTTTCTTATCTTACGCAACACGCCCGCTACTGGAGTCTCTGGCATTTCTGCATTTTTGTGAAGAAAATTTTCCTCTTCTTTTTTTTACTTTTTATGTTTTGCCACCTGATGGACACAGGACTCTGATTTTGATGGCGAGTGTTTTTGCGCCTGATTAACGCATCGTTTCCTAACCACACTTCATGGACAATGACTAAGGGGAAAAGCTGACGTCAGTTGATTTTTAGAAAACTAAAAAAGGCAAAAATGTGATCCTGCTTAGCACCACATAATTTCAACCAATAATTGCCTGCTTAAGGGTAATGCCTTCAACCCGTCTCCCCTCAAGGATGATACACACTACTACTACAGGATAGACTATCCTCGTAAGACCTGTGTAAAACAAATCTGAAGCCCCCACCATGCCAAATCACCAGTTGTGACGTAGGCAGCATGTCGTTTCTTGACGTAGGCTGTTTGCACCGCAGGTAATGATTCTGCGGGCTTTTGCTTCATGCATACTTGGTTTTACTACATTAATAAACATCCTAAAAAATATTTTTTAGGTCTCGTTTGCATCTTGCCTATAATGTTAATCAATATTAAATAATATTTTTTATCATAAATTTCAATTCTAAACTACGACCGCTGGCTCAAACAGCTGACGTCGCTGACGTCTTAGTTAATGAAGTCGGCAATGGTGATACACCAATATGGCGGCGATTACCAAAAACGAGGCCGATAAGCAATCCTTAGTAGTGTGTATTATCCTTGTTCTCCCCTTTCTTAATACATTGGGGTTTTAATATGTTGGTCCGTCGCAATTTTTAATGTGTAGTCCTTTTTACTACTTTTTCCAATTTATTTATATATTTTCACAATTTTATTTTCTACAATTTGTGTTCATAGGATTAAATTTGTCCATTCAGTGGCTCTACTACAACCTTCCCCTATCAAAATTTGGTTCGTTTCTGCTTCTGCTATATACAACCTCATCGCTTCACGAGACAGAACTTTCTAACGGGTCTGTTGTTCTCTCTTTTCAGTTAGCACTGAGGGTGGCTGGGAAGCCGAAAGCGCTCTGCTGAGATTATATTAAATATATTTGTTCGAAGTACTCAAGTTTGGGCAAGTTTTTAAATTCATCAATTGCTTCTGCGCATTTCTTCTGATGGGCAACCTATCCTTGTTTTGCTGCTGTCAAATGACAAGGACAACAATACATCGGTGAAAATGCGCATGTAATATTGATGATTTTAAAAACTTGCCCTTTGATTTCCAGATTTTCATGACTCAGAAAGTTAAAAAACAGCTGTGAATCAATAATATTTACATGGGTCACATTCAATTGAATTTAAATTCATGTTATGAAAGCACAGCAATCTGCGAAGTGCGAAGTGAAGAAAATATGTATTGGCAATAAAATTGGATGAGTGTGAAAACGAACTTTGTGACTTAGTCCATGAACTATGGTTTAATCAGAAACTTTAGGAACCTACTTTGTGCCCTGGATATGGAACAATAGGAGTAATATTGCCCAAAGGGAAAATGTAGATTTTTGAGCAGAATCTTCTTTCCTTTAGTAGCTAGTTAGATGAGTAGCGATATTATTTCTTCCTTTAGGCATTATTTTCAAAACACGTTTTATAGTTAAGTAGTTAAGGTATAATATTTATTCATAAACTGTGGTCAAACGAATTGAATTCCATAAATCCGTTGAATTATCCATTATTAAAAGCTTTAATTACATATAGAAGATTCTCGACCGACAAAAGAATTTCGAGCCTGCAGCTCATCTCCGTGTTTCCACTTGAGCACTTGCATCGACCTGCCTGGAGCGACCTTCACCTGCATTTGCCCTGAAAATTATACAGGCCCATCTTGCGAATCCGAAATTGTTTTGAAAAAATATGAAACCCCCTCCTTTAGTGGCAGATCCTACGCCATACTTAAGACGATCGAAGCCTACAACAAACTTGTTATTGAAATGGAGTTCAAATCCTACACTTACGATGGGATACTGTTCTATAACGCCGAAAATGAAGACGGCTTAGGTGATTTTGTATCTTTGTCCCTAGTTAATGGATTTGTCGAGTTCAAATATAATTTGGGACACGGACCTGTTATTATGCGTTCTGTAGACAGAATCGAACTTGGCAAGTTTCACAGAGTTGTGGTTAAGAGATATAACAGAGATGGTTTGCTTAAATTGGACGATGCCGATGATGTCGCGGCACAGGCAGCGGGATTAACAAAAGCCCTGGATTTGAAGACCGATACGTATATTGGATATGTTCCCACCAATTTCACTAGGTAAGTACCTAACTCGAGACATTTATTACTGTTAGAATTTTTTTATTTGAATGTAAAAATCTGTTTATGGATGAAGCATCCTTCTACAAAACAATTATTGCAGTTGAATACATATAAACGAAAAAGTTGATTAACTGATTTTCCCGTAGGAAATAAGCTTGGCCCTAAGAGACTTCTCCTTTTTTCATAAATAAATTCACAATCTGGCTTATAGGCTAGTTGTTCGATGCCGAGGTCCGTATTCTTCCAAGAAAAGTCCATCATGTTTCCGAAAAAATAAATAAATGAAAGCCCTGGAATGAAAAGCGGAAAATAATAACATTTCGTTTATTTTGAGGCACTTCTACATTTTTGAATTACTGATAAGCAGGATTAATTACTCGTTTATTGAAAAAAACAGTACACATCACAGTCTTTGGCTTGTATTGCGTTTAATTTTACAAAGGACGATATTTTTTTCGAACTTTTCATACAATTAAAAAACATGAGAAGTAACGTATTCTATGTTTGAATTTTTGTAAAAAAATTGAGATTAATCTTAATGAATAATCCGTTTTTAGGTACATAAGTCAATTAATAAATTTTGCTTGAAATTAAAAAAGTTAAAATTACAAAAGCCTGGTGTTAACTCGGTGTGTCATTCAGTATTGAGGTCCCGATAAAGCGAAAATTCCCGGGAAAAAAGGGGGGAAACTTTACCCAAAAGAGATCTGACATACGTCACAGATTACACGGTTAAATCCATGGCGGTGAAAATTAAAAACGATTTAATCTTATTTTCCAGGGTATTTGAAAACATCGGCACCGACAAAGGGCTTGAGGGATGTATAAAAAAGTTGAAGATTGGCAGGGAGGAAATTGAACTTCACACGTTCCGACACGAAATGGTATTAGAAACTAAAGGCATTTACGATTGCAGCCAACATGCATGTGAACAATCTCCGTGTTTAAATCAAGCCCAATGTGTCCCGATGGATGACCTGTTTCGATGCGAGTGCCCTCCGCAGTTCTCCGGAAAGTTTTGCGATAAATTGGACGATCCTTGCATGTCTAATCCTTGTGTTTTTGGCGCCAAGTGCCAGCCGTATGATCAGGACACTTATATTTGTAAGTGCAAACCAGGACAGACTGGAAAAAGATGTGAAATTGGTAAGCAGATGATAAAGTGTTGAATATAATATAAGGTACGGTTAAACGTTGCTTAAGTATGTTCTAACAAAATATTTAGTATCAGTAAGCAGTGAGTATGTAGGTACATACCTAACTGAAGATTTATTTATCTCAAGAACACGCTTAGCTTAGATTATGCCATTGACTTTTTTTTTAACTCGCGTAACGAAAATCAGAATCAGCGCGTCAACAAGAAATAGGTTTGGTAACTCAAAATGTTGAAACAATTTGTTCCCGATTTCACTGAATCGATTTGGATGAATTCAGGAGAGCAAATAGTTCTACATAGTGTTTGGCTGCAGAAACATGATTGATTGAGCGATTGCTTGTACAAAGCTTGCAGTTTGAAAATTTTATGCTCATCTTATTAGTCCGTTGTGAAACATTGCGATGTAAAATCGTCCTTGCGCTGTTAATAGGTCCGAAGATTGCCAAGTCCTTCACCAAATCTAATGCCTTATTGTGATCGATAAAAACCACATGGGGGAATACTGAAATAATTCAATTCAATTTCGAATAATGTGATAAGTCACACTCTGTGTGTTTTAGGGCTTGATATATAAGGTAGGTGCATACAATATCGCCATGTTGGCAATATCGCCATGCAGTACTTTTTGCCTCTCTATGAGAGATGGCGCCACGAATTATAATTTTATAATAAATTTATAACCTACACTGAATGCCAGTTGCATTATAACCTCAAACTTCAATCTCGTGTTGATTTTACCGGCGAATCGATATTTTCAAGAAGGGTGATCTAAGAGATGTTGACGATTTGTCCAATTCTAACACAAAAAACAACGTGGTAAGTAGTTTTTTCAATTTATTATTTCAGACAGTATGGTTTAAGGTATTTAATTATGATTCTGTTTTTATTTCAAAAGGTTTTTTAAGTTTAGTAAACAAACAAAATTGTGACTAACATCACTGTTGGCAATATCGCCAATTTCATGGTGGAGCAATATCGCCATGGCGATATTGTTAGCAGTGACATTGTAGCTTGCTATTTTATTTAATTTTCTAATTGATTCATTAATTTTTAGCATCAGTAGGTGCGTACTTACATTTATTTTTTGTTTCCAGATTAACTATATCTAAAGAACGAAATTGAGGTCTTAGGGGAAAATGGAGTGAAGATAACATGCAGAATGCTATTGCTTCAGTTGAAAATGGCATGTCCAAAAATTTAGCGAGTAAGACATTCAACGTACCTCGTGGAACGCTGAGAGATTATTTACGAAAAAATGAAACATCAAAATGTGGCTTGGGTCGCAAGCCTGTTCTCACTAAAGAACAAGAACAAGAATTGTATACAAGAATCATTCGATTGGCAGAAGTAGGATATCCGCTAACTTCTAAAGTATTGCGTAGATGCGTTTTTAATTTTTGCGATGCAAAACACATAAGCCACCCGTTTAATGAAGAAAAAAAATTGGCTGGTCGATACTGGCTTAAAGGATTTTTCAGCCGTAATCCTGAAATTAGAAAGCGGAAGGCTCAGAGCATGAACCCTGCCAGGGCGCAAAAACTAAACCGGTTTATAGTGAATGACCACTTTACCAAACTGCGTAATATTCTGTTTAAGCTTGATATTATAGATAAACCTCAGTGTATTTATAATATGGATGAGAAAGGTTGCCGCTTATCGCTTCATCACCAACAAGCTGTTCTTGCAAAGAAGGGGGCCAAACGAGTGCATCTTGTAGCAAATGAACATGGGCAAAATGTCACAATAGTCGCTTGTGGGAACGCTATGGGTTCTACAGTCCCTCCGTTAATCTTATTTAAGGGGAAGCGAATGAAACAAGAATGGTCCGATTCTTTACCACCAGGAAGCATAGCGTTAATGACACCTAAGGGGAGCATGACCATTGAAACCTTCAAGCTATGGCTTCAACATTTTGCAAAGTACAAAGCTCCTGGACCATGTCTTTTAATCTTCGATGGTGCTAGATGTCATTTGGACCATTCAATTGTCACTGTCGCTGAAGAGCTAGGCATCAACTTATACTGCTTACCAAGCAATACAACTCTTGAGCTCCAACCAATGGACAAGGCAGTCTTTCGCTCTTTTGAGCACTACTGGGATGATGAAGTTCTCAAATACTGGGCTAATCATAGAGACCGTTCTCTAACAAAACAACGTTTTGGCTTTATTTTTTCCATTGTTTGGGACAAGGCCATGACCCCCGCCAATATTAAATCTGGGTTTTCGGCGACTGGTATCTACCCGTTTAACCCAGATATTTTACCGGTTGAGGCATTTGCACCAAGCAGCGTAACTGAAAATCCAGTAGAGCCACCTGCTCAAAATGAAGATAAGACACCGGCTCCAGGTTCATCCAAACTGAACATTAAGAATAAGTTGTCCAATCCTTCAAAAAATCCCACAAAACGTCAACTGCAAAAATTTAGTAGCAGTGATGATTCTGAGGCAGAAAGCTTGGAGATGTCTGAGAGTTCATCTGAAAACGAAACTAGTGAAAACCCCAAGAGCACTGACGAGAACGATATTTCATTTACCGATATGCTCACTACACCAGAATTGGCTCACAAATATGATACTCGACGCAGAAATCCCGCAATTAACAGTAGAGCACAAGTTGTTACAAAAGACGTTTTTAAAGAATCTACAGTCGGGGGCAAGACTTTGGAGCCAGTAGCCAAAACGTCAAAGAAAAATCCACCAAAGATTCCAAAGGGAAAGATGGAAGAGAAAAAATCGGAAAGTTGGTACTGCAAAGGATGCCAAGAAGACCGAGTCGCGGATATGCGCTTGTGTGTTATATGCAAAGGTTATTTGCACGATGAATGCCTGGGGTTGACCAATGAAGACAAGATAGAAGGATACATTTGCCCTTACTGTTCTTAACTTTTGTATTTTTACTACATGTTATGGCTCTAATAAAGGATATTTAACAAAAGTCAAGTTTTTTTTTTCTGGAATACCAAAAATTTATTTCAAATTGAAAAATGAATATGGCGATATTGCTAGCCCCTGGGTGACAATATCGCCAATCTGCAAAATTTTTAAAAAAAATCAAAAATCTTTTTTGCTTATTAAGAATGTTGCCAAACGATTTTAGACTATTAGTATATAGCCTAAACAATAAGTTTAGCCTATATTTTATATAATATAATCTTTCGCTTTTCAAAAAATAAAATAAAAAGCTTAGCATGGCGATATTGTATTCAGTTACCTTAGGTCTAATTTGTATCTGTATCTGTGAGTCTGGGAAGGTGGAATACCACAGCACTTACGCCCATTGTGCGCCTCCACAAGACGAGAGGTCATCCTTAGCTCGTCATCCAAGCGATTTAACGTAGGCGACGTAGGGCCTCTGATCTCTTCTAGGGATGGGTACGATCTGGCTCTGCGTATTGGCGGAAGAGCAATGCAGTCACAAAGAATGTACTCTATCGTCTCTTCTCCTTGATAACAAGCCCTACACAAGAGTGTGGTGCTAAGATGCAACCTGAATAAATGTTTGTTTAACTGGCAGTGACCAGTAATGTTATCAGGCGTAGCCTTTTTCTGGTCAACGACAGTTTCTGGCTCGCTGCAAAGTTATCTGGGTAGTTTAGCAGTTCCTTGGATAAGTTGCAGCCAATCGTATATTCCCAGCGTTTTTTGAAAAGGGTTTGGGGCGTTCGGTGATCATATCTTTGGCTACCGATATTGTTAGCCCCACGAAGGGCTCCGGCCCAAAAGGCTGTAGCCTGGCGCCCCCCTAGCCAAACCATTGGCAGCCCGATTTCCTCTGCGCTGTGATGTCCAGCTGACTACCACCGTGTTTTTTTTTATCGACGCCTCTTTGAGGGTACGGTGTGAGTCGTGGTCTAGACAGCTAGTACCTACTGCTTGCCTGCAGTCCGTGTGGATGTGCTCGATCTTGTCAGTGATGTTGTAATCTGTTCTGCAGCGATTATTATGCCAGTAGTTTCCGTTGGGAGGATAATTGGCATGGAGCCGAGGGCTTTAGTTAGGTTCAGTTTGAGGGCTTTGAAGTATACTCCGCATCCCGAGCTTGTTTCAGTTCTGGATCCGTCAGTGTGGTTGTTACTTACCTCTGCCACTGTGTTGTTACCAATGCCTTTGGTGTTGATTGCGTAGTAGTGCTTTTTGAAGACGAAATATGGCATTGCAGGGTTCACTGTGGCTTCCAACAGTGGAAGCGAGTTCGTTGCCTCGCGCCATAGGCGGCCTTTCTGCAAACCGACTTCTGCAATTGGTTCTATACCAATAGTGCGGAAGCGCATCATTGTTGGAAGCGACTTTTTTGACATAAATATCCAGGGCCGTCGAACATAGAACTACTTCCAAACGTGGTCTTTCGGCTTATAGTGGTCTGCTCTAGGTTGCGCTAGCTCTAGAGAATGAGGGCTAGCGTTTTGGACAAAAAAATATAGACTGGGGGGGGGGGGGGGGGGCAGGCTTTGATGAAGAGGTAAAACAAAAATGCTGGAGTTGAGGGTTTTCGAAAAGAGTGAGAGTAGATGGAGTTTTTCTATTCTGATTGATGGTCCCCAAGAGTGACAATACCCTTAGATTTTGTGTAGATTTTCGGAAGCTGAATGATGTAACAGAAAAGTAGGACCCATTGGTTGGTTGGCTTGTTTAAGGCGGAGTCAGACGTGCTTTTGTCCCGATTTGCACTGTAGCCTTTAGGCTTATTGTCCTACCCCTGTCTTGCTCAAGCAAGTTCGAGCTGCAGTGGATGTGCTTCTCGTAGCCCCGGTGATGCACAGACATGCCAGTCTCTGAAGGCTGTTTAGTTTATTGACCGTCGTTACTTTTTATGATTTTGTTTACCATATTGCAGCTCCGTATACAACTATGGGCCTGATAACCGTGGGACCTTTTTGCTTTGTTTAGATTTCCACATTTCCTAACAATAAACTAGCGAAAGCAAAATATCTTACAAGTTTGGACATTCAAAGTGCTTATTAGCAAATCAGGATAGAGAATACTTTCATTCTCTGCACAAGTACACAAGTTTTCCATTTCCAGGGCGAGGGCTTTTCCAATCAGAAAGAATGCCTTTTGGGTTGACAAACGGTCCAGCCACATTTCAGGCTCTTGTTGATAAACTTTTGGGTCCAGAATTGGAGCCATCCTGTTTCAAGTACTTAGATGGTCATAATTACACCCGATACAAAAAAAAAAAGAAAAAGGTATTTAGGAAAAAAACGAATTTAAACTAAAAGAATGACAATTTTATAAAAAATTAAATAGTCGTTTTATAAAGCCTTTGAAGAAATATCGGAGGGTGTGGAAGAGCGCTTGAAAATTTTGTCAGGTATCGGATGATGTGCATATTATAATAAGCAAGTGTATCGATTTAGTTTAGATGTTCCACTGTTCCAGGAATCTCTCTCTTCCATTTCATAAAATTTATTTTGAAACCTAATCTGATTCGAAATATTCGGAATAATTTTAATAATACTAGACGCCTTTTAGAAAGATTTTTTTACGTGATGGTAATCATCATCTGTTATTTTACTAATGAGCTTATTAGCATGCAGAAAATACTGATGCCCCTGCTAACATAAATTTAATGTGGGACCAAACCAATATTTGTTGTTACATCATGTTAAACATTAAATCGTTTGATGAGATAATTTTCATTTTAAAACTCAGTACTTTTGCTTCAGTGTAAATACCAACCAATAATAATTAATTGGCTACTTGTTAACATAAGGAGTCCCTATTTTTGGAATGAATATTGTATTGAGGGTAATTTTTTATTTATTCAAACAATAATGTGAAACCAGTTCTCTAGTAAAATTTTCCATTGCAGAGTATAAAAATGATCAAGTAGTAATGCCAGAATTCACCGGCCACAGCTATATCCGACTTCCGCCAATAAATGTTATCGAGAAGGCATTCTCGATTGAAGTCTCGTTTATGCCCAAAGCACCTAATGGTCTAATTTTGTACAGCGGCCAGATAGAAAATAGCCTCAGCGATTTTATTTCCTTGAATCTGGCTCAGGGCTATTTGCACTTCCGATTCAACTTGGGTGGAGTCGGCGTCGATCTGCTGTAAGTACTTTAAAACCTTTTAATATAAAAAACTAATTTGGTAAGTAAAAAATTAAGTGGTTTGAGTACCCTGGAAGTTTAGAATTCCTGCTTCTTTAGTTTCCTACTTATAAGAACACCTCGCCCGCCGGTTGCTTTAAAATTTCTTGCGGTGAAAACTGAGGTTTCTTAAATTGCATCAAGTATAAGAAAGGATAAATAAAACAGACGGTTTTCACTTTTTCATTTGTTTTTCACAAATAAATGAAAATAAAATAACTGGTGAAGACAGGTAAGTTATCGATATCGAATTGTCCGGCATTGCATCCCGCAATGCAATGCCGGACAATTCGAGTCACAGGACATTAGTTTTTATTTTTAAAGGTAAGAACTTGATGATTTTTTTTTCTCAAATGGAAGCCGATTGTTCAACAGAATTTCGATTTTTTTTTTTTTTCAATTTTGAAAAGGCTATACAATTATTATATTTCATTAACAGCAACGTGGGTTAATGGGAATAGGTAGTTATAAAAGAGTGTATCACAATATGTTGATGTGGCATCTTTTTTTGTGAATAATGATGAAAACGTCAACAAAAACCAATCTAAACTGTTTTTTTTTTTAACAATAAAAGAAGAATCTGCCTAGAGGAAAAATTGTCAGATATTCACCTTATATGTGAATAAATTTCCCCAAGGTACTAATATTATAAAAATAATTAACTCTCCATACACCATCGAATTTGTTAATAAATACCTTGATGCAAGAAGGCAATACCTGAGTAAAAATCTCATTTAAATGTTACAAATAAAATAAATTTTTCCATTAAATTATCATGTCAGCGTGATTGACAAATATAATATTACATGCATCATTTTATGTGCTTTTTAGCTTTAAAATTATCTCAATTATTGTATTTTAAGTGAATGCCAATAAAGAGCATTTGTATTTGTATTTTGTCATTTGTATATCAGCTATAGTGAGATATTCGTAGAAGTAAATCATGCTGAATACAAATAAAAATCATTTATAGGAAAAAATGGGTAAGTGAATGATAACAATAATACAAGGTGATTCGAGGTAAATATCCCTTGCCGACCGTGCCCTGTACAGACAGCAAAATATTTGTGGGCAATCAACGCTGGCAATTTGCACCGACTGCGTGCGGATTATCATTAAACATGAAGCAGTGGTCGTACGAGCAATGCGCGTTTATGGTCCAGGCGGTTTTTAAATCGCGGCACGGTGACGTTTTTGCAACCATTTAAATATTCGGCCTATACATGATGCTCCCTAAAAAAAATTATTGAAATCGTGGGTTCAAAGATTCAGACAAAGTGGTACAGTGGCAAATCTGAAACGTCCCGGTCAATAGAAGTCTATCAGAACGCTAGAGAACATTGAGACTGTGCGAAGTGCTGCTACTGAAAATCCGAGGCGCTCAATTTGATAACATGGCCGGGACGCTTCTGATTTGCTGATGCTCCACTTTGTCTGAATATTTGAACCCACGATTTCAATAAATTTTTTGACGCAGCATCACTTGGAGGCCGAATATTGTAACGGTTACAAAATTGTCATAGAAATCGTTCGATTTAAAAAACACCTCGACCAAACGCGCGTTGCTCGTTCAACCACTACTCCATGTTTACTGATAATCCGCACGCAGTCGCCGCAAATTGCCAGCGCTAACTCCCACAAATATTTGGTTTCGTGGACAGGACGCGTTCGAAAAGGGAAATTTACTCTGAGTCACCCTGTAAAACCCGAGCACATAGAGGAGTAGTAACTCACTCCCAAATAATTTTTAGAACATAGATTTTATTGCTTACAAAAGTGAGTTGCATCTCCTAGGTACGATAAAATATCGGATCTGCGATAATAGATAGGCTGTTTTTTTTATTATTATGTTTACTTTTCTAGTCAAGACAACATCTAATTTTCCTATCTCTTTTCTTTTCTAAAACTACGGAACTGGAACTGGCCCAGGAGAAATGGCATAGCCTAATAACGATGCTATCCAGCATCTCTTGACTTTGCTCATCGATTTTTTGCCTTTATTTTAATTGGCGGTTTTTGATAGGTTTTGCGAATTTTACGTCTATCTCATGCTCTATTCGACCAGTCCTGTCCTTGTGTTTTGCTAACTTCTTGATCTTTTAGAAGTGGTTCATGTAATACCTGTTTTGGCCTTGTCATCTGTGATACGGTTCATCTTATGGCACTCTTCATATCAAATTAAATAATAAAAATATTTTAAATACTTATATGCACGCCAGGCAGAAGTGAAAGCTTCTTCAGTAAATTCTTTCCAAAAAACGATTGGATTGGTGTAAATAGGCTGGGTTTACTTAATATAAAAAAATCAACAAATATTTGATGAAAGGACGAGACAGCATGGGATAAGTGATTTTCGATTTTCTCTTAAAGCTCCGCTCCACCCTCTTTGTACCAGACGAAAAGATCATATTCTTGAACTCATATGTGCGGGTATCTTTTTTAAAATTGTGCACACAAACCTCATTTCTGCAGTAGAGAGTAGAGGCTCTTATTTAATACGGAAACATCAATGAGAGTTATATTGAGAGTTTTGGGATGAAGTGAAACTTGCATGTTTAGGAATTAGAAATGTTTGATCTTCAATATAAACTCTGGTAATTCTTTGTAGAAAAGAAGCAATTTTTACTTTATTATCGAATCGGCTTCAAGTATCTGACCAACATCCCACATAACAAAATTTCATCCTTAGAATGTACTGAGAATGTTCTTTTTTTTTTGAGGAATGTGCCTAGAATGTTCGCCAAAACCATTGCGAATGTTCTGAGAAAAAATTGTAGAAATACTGTCTGCAATACCCAAGAACTTCCTGGGAAATCCATTAGGATATTCCTAGAATATACCTATGAGATTTTCAGTACATTCTGAAAAGAATATTCCTGTTTGATTCTAAAAATATGCTTGAAATGTATATTCTCACATTCAAAGAATATTCCTATGACATTATAGTTATGTCCTCAAAAGAATATTATACCAATATGCTTGAAATATTCTTAGAATATATCTACATATATCATTCTCAATATGCATCCTAGACATAACATTCTTGTTTGATTCTAGGGACATACTTGGAATGTTAATTTTTGCATCCAACCAAATAATGCTACTTTCAGTCCTTCTATATTAAAGGCAGTGAAAGAGTTGTTGGAAAATTTCTCTGGAAAACACAAGTGTTTAACCAAAGCTCCGGTTTCGAGCTTATTATGCTCTCGTCGCAGTAAGCACGCCAACTGAGAGAAACAGGTTCCAAGATGATTCAAACGCGAGACAAGATGTAGATCATTAATAGCGCGTGGCTCCCTCTCTTGGAAGTCCTACAAAGCAAAAGAAAAAGAATATACCTATAATATTTTCAGTAGGTTCTAGATAGAGCATTATTGTTTAATTGTTCAACTAAGATTTTTAAGTAGGTACTTTAGATAATTAGGTAAACAATATGGAAATATTCTTATCATGGGTACCTACCTACATAAACTTCTCAGCACAACTTGGTAGGTATATTCTTGATACTTGATAGAGATATTAGCCGAAAGAACATTTTTTAGGGTACATTATAATAATGTTCGTGTGACAATATTCAGAAAATGTTTTATAAAGAAGGTTCTTAGCACAATCTTTCAGGTAGGTGCATAGAAGCAACATTCCTAGTACATAAATAGAACGTCCAAAAATGAATATTTCAATCGAAACAATCTAAGAATATTCATTGAACATTCCTAAAAGAACATTCCAAAAAGCACTTTGAGGGTATATTGTGAGAATATGAATGTTCTTTCACTGTTATGTGGGATTGATTAAATTTCTCTTTTCCAAAATATTATAGATATTTTGATGTATAGACTACAACGTATTTCTGTTCAGAAGCACTTATAATAAAGCCAAGAAGCACAAAGCGTATTAATGAGCCGGAAAAAGCATTCCAACGGGCCCTTTTCACGTTACAAACTTAGTTCCGATCTATATGTTAAATTCATACGATACGACATTACACTGACAATTTGAGGACTTCGTTTTCGAGACATGGTAATTCTACGGCAGGTTTCTTTCTAAAGGATAAAGGTCTTGAATCAGTGCCTACAATCAATCTTGTATTTGCCGAGATAGGGAAAATGTACAAAGCTTTGTTATTTTTAACTCGCTTTCCGGAGGGCGGCTACGTGCCCCGTGTTTTTTTTTCCATTGTACATAATAAGCTTAGCGTATAGTGTTTTTTTCAATTTTTTTTTTCCCGAGAAAAGGAAGTTTAATATATTTTGTAACTTCCCCTGTAAAGATTTTTTTCTTGAAAAGAAACTGGCAACTCTGCACTTAATAAAATTTTGACACAGAGACTTTTGTTATTTTCATAAAGACGTTCAGAAGTTTACTTTTAATGTACATTGAGAGGGGTTGCCTTTAGGTATTGCCAGCTTTTCTGACGTTTGTAGTCACAAAAAATAAATTATCGTTTTTTGGATCTAAAACCAAAACGTAGATAAAAATAACAATACGAAGAGTGTTAAAAATTCGCATTAAATTATTTGACAAAAATTTCCTCGGACTTCCTTTGAATTTCCTTGGACTGCTTCAATAATTCCTTGGATTTCTCCAAACTTCATCTCAATAATTCCAAGGACGTTCAAATATTGCAAATCGGCGACGCGACGTTCCGTTGGATGCTTCACTAATTGCATACCAGTTTCGAGCTTATTAGCTCTTGTCAGTGCAATATAGGGGAAAGCATACCAAGTTAGGAGGTTTAAACAATAAGATAGGAAAAACCTATGATATCGTATGGTTCCATACCTTCGATGTTTTGCTTCACACCAGTCATCATCATAGGCGATCACTCGATACCGAGTATGATTATCTTCTATTCTATTCTTAATGTCGTCGATTGTGCGTTTTTTGATGGCTATATAAACCTTAGATTATATATAGGCTAACACCTAGATACGCATAGTCATTCATAAATCACCCAAATGTTTCGGCCAACATCAACAAAGCCCCCCAAAGTCCCTCAACGTTTTTATGAATGGGTTTGTTTATTTATTCCACAAGTTTGTGGACATGTGCTCAACACTTAGACTGTGCCCAGCCTCAGGGAAACGATCATTGGCGGAGCATCGGTCGGATAAAAAAAAACAAAATTGACAAAATATTTTTTAGAAAGTAGGTAAAACAAAAATACCAAAGTACTTCTTTGTCTTTGAATTTCTTGAAAGTAAAAACTACAGGAATTTTAATAAAGCTATGTTCTGTGGGTGGGAATCGTTGTTATTCAGCATATTTTACTTTCGCCTGCCTGTCAAGATTTGAAAAAATATTTTCGTTGGAGGGAGAATGAAAAAAGGTTTTTTTATGTTCTGACATATATTTGCATTTTTTAACGCCTAAACATTAATTTTTGAGTTATTCCTTAGAATTGGAAAAAGTCCATATTAGTAAACCTGATTGGGCTTCTTGCATGAGCATTAATTCCAATAAAACCACAATATGGTACAAAGCCAATTTATTTTTAAACATAAATGAATTTTCAAATGATACAAACAATAAATTTTGATGCACACGTATCTGAAATTGAAAAAATATACTTTTCTAGGTAAAATAGGTATACAATGCTTGTTAAATTCAACTTTAATGCTATTTTTTGAGATACCTACCTACCTACAGAGATCAGCTAAAGTAGGTAATTCGTAAACAAATTGATATGTAATATTTTATTTCAATCAAGTAAATGGGATTGAAAAATCATAATTTTGTTCTTTTCATTGAAACATTGTTTATATAATAATCAAACTGCTTTTTTTCTATCTATCTATCAACATAGGTAAATTAAATAGGTACCTCGTATGTAGGTATACATTTTTAATATTGGTAAAGCACCATTGTGAATAAAGACTGAGATTTGCCATAATGTTTTATTCCATTTCAATAAAATTCTATCGTAGTTTTTCTACCTGAAACCGGAATTAGATAACCGCTGGAACTCTGTAACAGATAATACAAATAATAACAAGTAGAGGTTGTGCGCCACTGATCCACTCGCCTTTGGAAGGAAATGTTAGGAAATCCGCATTATTTTTTCCACAAACCAGGCACAGCTAAAGCATGATTTCCCACATAAATTAAATTTAACAATTATTTCAATAAAAAACAGAGCCTCAAACTCATTAAAATCACAATAAAACGCGAGAACAAAATCACAAAACAACAAATCCAAAGTCAGCTGTTTCAAAAGTGGCAGCCATTGCGCTCCAGGGGGCGCGTTCAGATTGAAGAGTCCGGACGACGTCCAGTGAAGAGCGCACCCGATAGAGAGCGCACTCCGAGTGTGCCCGGCGATTCGCCCAATCTGAACGGCCAAGACGCATTCTCTCTTTATAACCTCACTGATTCTAACATTTTTGCCATTTTCTTCAAAATGTTTTAAATAAATACTAACTATGGAAGAAGCCATAGTATCTTCCTTCATATTTAAAGAGTTATTTAATGATGAGGACGCTTCATCTTCGGACCACGAGGATGTGCTAGTGTCAGTGATTGCTATCAATTTAGCATCACAAACTAAACAAAAAAAAATAGGCCACTTTTTTTTTAAATAGAGTTGATGAGGATAACGAAGAGTTTGGATAAACCCACCATAACTCGCAAAAATAATTATTTACAATATTTGCCTTTATTATTTAAGGTTAGAACACAAACGCGCATGCGGGGCAAATTTTATCTTGCTATTTTATGGGACGCAAAAGTGTGCGTCCGGGCGTCGTCCGGTAAAAATCTACTGACAATCTGAACGGCTGGGTAAATTTTACCCAAAGCAATCTGAACGGTCAGAACGCGCTCGGGCGATACCCGAAGTTCAATCTGAACGCAGCCCAGTAGCCGTTACTACGGGCACAAAATTTTTACGCACGGCTTTAAAAGCTGATTCCCACATAAATTAAATAAACACGCGTTGACAAGTAACGACCAATCAAATCGTTTTAAAAAAATCGCTTTGGGTTTTCTGCGTGTCCAACGTATCAGTGCATACCTAATATAAGACATGGGCTTAGAATGTGACCCCTTCTTGGCTGAATTTTTTTGGAATACATTGCGTATCTAGGTGAGCCTGTATATAATCTAAGATATAAACCAATTCTAGAGCCGCACAATTTCACAGGCATTGTCTCTTCCTCTGTTCTCTCGCTTCTGCCTGCGGTCCCTCTGTTCCGTCTCGTGTCTGCATCGCTGTTCTTCAGAAGTTCGTGGTCCGTCGTGTCGTGGACTACTCGACGTCATGAGGGTCTATCATTTGCCATCGTCTCCCAGTTGCTGGTATCGATGCGACACTCTGCCATATCTTTCTTTAGAACATATTTTTGCGCGAAGTTTGGTCTCAGCGATGATTTCGTGATTGTTGAATACTCTCTCTAGAGGTCGCCCAAACGCCGCACTAGTACACTTCAAGCGATGTTGCATTCGCTGACAGATGGCTCCCAAGGTATGGGTACTGTTCTACGTTCTGCAAAAAATGGTCATTTATAGTTAGTTATATTTGGGGCTTGGGGATTAGTATCCGGCGCAAGTTGGTGCAGGATCTGCGTCTTGTTAAAGTTGACCTCTAGGCGGATTCTCCTGTATGCTTCGTTGAATGCATTGATATTTACCCGAAGATCTTCCTCTGGTATCGGTCATCACGACGTTATCATCCGCATATTGAAATTCAATTATCGATGTCGTCGATACTTTTGCCTTGGCTCGTAATCTGTTCAAGTTGAATAAGCCGCCATCATCAAGTCTGTACTTTCCTCTTCTGATGGCAGGTGACCCTCGATAAGGTGAAGTATGGATCTTATAAATAGCGAAAATATAGTGGGTGCAATAACACAGCCCTGTTACATGCTTGTAGTTATTTGAAAAGGCTCTCCTTGTCCATCTTAGGACGGTTGCATTCATATTCTTGTGCGGCAGGTGTAGTATCTGGATATACTTTTTCGGACACCCACACTGAAAAAAGTCCCAGGAGAAAATTCTTTGCTGGTTTTTTTTTAGCTGTTACAGTGGAAAATGATTTAGAGGTAGCAATGTTATTTTGCTTCTACAGAAAAGATCACTTTGCTGAAACTACTTTATTGGAACTGCAAAGATATTTCTTATTCCAAAACCAAACTTTGTTGTTATAGCAAAATTAAAATTTTATGAAAATATTTTTGCTTCTCCGAAATAGACCTTTTCTAAGATAGATAGTATCTATAGATACTTTACTGTTGCAGCAAAAAAAAATTCCTGTAATTTTTGTTATTGTTACAGTAATGTTTTTTGCTACCCTAGCCAAATAACTTAACTAAAAATACCGTTCGGACATTTCCGTGATTTCTTCGGGTCCAAAAATAACCGATAAAATATATTTCGTGTTCATTTTCTTCCATTTTAGTTTAGTAGCTAACGCCGTACGGTGTGGATCGTGGATGCTGTCGAGTCAAGTCGAGTGTCGGTCGCTGGGAATCTTTTTGGAAATGGTGCCAGCGCATCCATCAAAACTAGCAGAAACAACTCTAGCGCCAAACTTTTCATTAATTGACATTATTTCAGATCAGGTAATGAAAGTTTAGGGGTTTAAATAGAGTTTGTTTATCTCCTGGTTTTGTTATGATGGACGCGCTACTATACATATTTCCAAAGATTTCCAGCAAAATATTTTTGCTATTGGTGAGACAAATAACTTCCCATGACTAATAAAACACTTGGCTGATTCTGGCAAGAAATTTTTTGTTCTGAGACAAACGCTTTCATATTTCAGGAAGCATTTCTAGTAACAACAACAAATATCTTTTCTGTCTTAGCAATCTACTTTTCAATAGCAAAAAAGGATGTTTTGAGGGTATATAACCTCTTTTCTAGGACAGCATAGTTACTTTCCTACGACAGCAAAGTAGCTTTTCTATGCCAGCAAAGTGACCTTGTAGAAACTGTGAGTAAATTCTTTATAAAGTCACTTTGCTACCGCAAATAAACAGTGCCAGTAAAGTTATCTTTTCGGCGGTAGTAAAGATCTTGGCTGTCCCCTATGTAGCCAACATTTTTGGCTACGGCAGCAGAAAAATTAGCTATGACAATAAAAAAAATTTCTCAGTGCAACCTTCACCAATTACTTTCAAAGAGCTTCTTTGTTTACCGAATCAAATACTTGCACTAAATCTATGAAGACCATGTATAGAGGGCGATTATGTTTCTTGGATTTCTCTTGCATTTGTCTTGCACTGAAAACCATGTCTAAAGCCACACTGTGTCTCTGGATGTTATCTTCGGTAGTTGAGATTAACCGATTTGATAATATCCTGGCAAGTATCTTGCTCGCAACAGAGAGTAAAGTCGTCTGTATGTGTTTCCACATTGACCCTTGTCACCCTTTTTAAAAATGATAATTAAGTTCGGCAGGTATGGTCTCACTAATCCATAGTTGACTTATAAGGATGTGAATTTGGGTTAGTGAAGTATCCAATAATTGAGAATCAGGTTCTCTCATATAGAGTGAAACTGTGAAAAAAAAAAACTTCCAATTTTCCTGGTTTTGAATTCTATCACACTGTCAAGTCTTCTGAAAGTTACTCATAATTTATTCAAAAGTCAAAATTTACGCTTATATTAGTTTACGAAAGTAATTCCATAATGTGCACAGAGGGACAAACTTTTTTTTGTCAATTTTCCTTTTTCTTAACAAATAATTAATCCGCTTGCCATATTCAATGGAATGGGATACGACAAACCATATACCAGCGCACATCCAGCCGCTTCGTTCTCTTTTTTTTTTTTTTTTCGTTTTCTCAACAAAATACGCATATATTATGGTTTCCTCGATGGTTTCAATAACCTCTTTATTGTTGAATTTCTTGATGATTAAATCTACTGATTCAATTGTTCTCCCAGAACTTTTATTCCACCTTTTTTTTTCACCGAAAACGAACATTAATGCCCAGTAATTTTCCGGGTAGTTTGCTACCTATTTCATTTTCTAGACATTTATTATACATAAAGGTTTTGACCTAGCGAGATCTGGCATGTGTTTTTTACAACCGGTCATTATATTATGTATAAATATGTAAAACAAAATGAAAAATTTAGCAAAAAAAAAAAAAAAAATTATCCGAGATAGAGTGAACATAGGTATACCAATGCATATTCGAATTTTACGCAACAAGAATATTACATTTTAATCAATTTAATTTAAATGATATGCTTATTTTTTACCTAATCATCGCATGCCATTAATTCGGTTTACAATTCATTGCTTTCATTTTAATTTTAATTGTTAAAATATATTTGAATTAAATTAAATTTGTTGATTGGGGTTTATTTTAGTATTTACTTTTGGTGTAAAGGAAAAAAAATATAGAGCTACTAAATGAAAACATTTTCATAATTACATATTATAAAATCAATAAATATAAAATAATTTTGAAAAGAAAAGAAAGAAGTTAAATATTTAAAAAAAATATATATTTTATACTGATTAACTAACCTGCACATAGCTACCTTACAAATATTATTGGTGAATCTGTTTCTTTTTCAAGTTAGAAGCTTTAATAGGGAAGAACTGTTGTAAAATTGCATCAGACGTCCTTTTTGATTTGTTTAGAAACAGTAATTATAGGTTGAAATATTTAGTCTAAATCATAATGAAGCGTGTGTGCAAATTCCAAATATATCATAAACCGAACAATCTGGCATTTCAACAATGAGAAAAACGTTCCACAAAACATATTTATAAACGGACTTGCATGACCGTCTCTCTAAAATAATTTATCATTCAAATTTTCGCTATTACGCCTTTTTAAAACAAGCTATATTTCACCGACACCGAGGTCGCTTATAATCCGTATCCTTTTCGTTTAGGTCTATGGATCCCATCGTCATCCGTAAATGGCACCACGCCCGCATATCTGGAAACGGGATAGAGGGCCTTTTACAAGTTGACAATTCAAGCATAGTTTTTGGCTACTTGACCGAACCCCTTGGGATCGTTGTGCTCGACAAACCGCTCTACGTTGGATCTATACCGTAATAACTGTGAAAATGCGAAAAGAGTCTCATTTTCTAACAGATACTTTATTTTTTATTTCAAAATAAACTCGATTTAAATAGTATTATATGCATCAAAAGGGTAAGTATATATCTGCTATTTTTCATGCTGTATTTGAAATAATTTATTTAATTGATTTATTTGTTCGCACTATTACCGATCAGTATTGTTTATATTGAATACAATATGTATTCCATTTTATCCCCTAGGTAATGTTTTTATTGTATTGAATTAGGAATATTCTTTTATTTGCATAGGGAAATCACAGTTATGTATTGTACCTAGATAATTGACGTCTGCATGATGTTACCAGACATTTGATATACTTTGATGCGAATTGCGGTGTTTTTCAAATGTGTCAACATATTATCATCTCTGTATCTGTAAGTTTGAGAGGGTGGTATGACTGGTATGCTACAGGACTTAAGCCACAGTAGGCTCATTATGAGCCTCCGCAAGAGGAGAGGTTATCCTTAGCTCGTCATCCAGCCTAGCAATTTAACGTAGGCAATGACGTCGCCGAGGGCGGGTGCCTCTGATTTATGATGATATTTGAATATGGCTCTGCGTATTGGCGAAAAAGCAGTGCAGTTACAAAGAATTTGCTCCATCATCTCGTCTTGTTGATTACAAGCCCTATACACAAGGGATGCTACCTAAATAAATGTTTGTTTAGCTGACAGTGGCCAGTCAAGATGCCTATTATTAGGCGTATCCTTTTCCTGGTCAGCGACAGTTTCTGGCTCGCTGAGGCTCTATCTGCAGTTCCTTGGATGAGTTGCAGCAAATCGTATCGTCCCAGCGCTTTTTGAAAAGGGTGTGGGAACGTTCTTTGATCATATCTTTGGCCGCCGACATGATTAGCCCCACGAAGGGCTTTGGTCCAGAAGGTTGAAGCCTGGCGGCCCTCCTAGCCAGAGTATCGGCAGCCCGACTGCCTTTGCTGTTATCATGTCCTTTGATCCAGCTGACTACCACAGTGTTTTTTATTGATTCTTCTGTGAGGGTACGGTCAGGAACATAGCAATAGAGCGTGCAAGTGGCGCCGTGCACAAGGGACTTTTGGACACAATTAACATACAAGAAAATAAAGAAAAAATCATATTACGCCCGCCCAAGCAATCATTCTTCGATTTCGCGATTTTTAACTGAAATAGTAAACTGTGATATCGATCTCTACAGATATATTTTCAGTTAGCCCTCCGAGTCCCAGTAGGTATACCCATGTTAATATTGTTAATTGTCAATCTCAATCGTGGAAGTCCATGAGTCACTATAAGGATTTTTTAGCGACTAACCGCTTGTAACCGTATTATAAACGGTAACTCAAAATATGATGTACTGTCAGTTACCGTTTATAACACGGTTACAAACGGTTAGTCGCTAAAAAATCCTTTATATACTGGAATGGACCTAACAGCTGCTTTCAATGTGGGCTGCTCCTTCAACCAGTGGTTTGTTTCCTTGTTGAGATTATTACGTTGCACCCCAGTTTTTTTGAAGAGGATATTTCCAGAAGAACACCGAGAGCCGTAATTTTGATATCTGTAGAAGATCCCTAACTAACCTAAAAAAGGAGCAAACAATGTTTTCTTAAATTCAGGCCGTAACCTCAATATATCAATAATTACAATATTAGAGTTTGCTAGAGTTTACGAAAGTCAATTCAATTGAACGTTTGAAAAGGCTACGCATAAGCATTTAATAGTCAGCTTATAAGCGCACCAAAATAGACTCTGTTTGGATTTAATCAGTACAAACCAGCACTAGGTTGTGACGATATAATTACTAATTACGTACTTTGGAGCATTGGCGTATCCAGGATTTTGGTTTGGGGGGGCTCTGTTAACAAAAAGTGTTGACCAAAAAAAAAAAAAAATGGTGCGTATAGTCCATTTTAACGTACCTCTCATTGACTAAATCATTGATGCGCATGTTGCCACATTAGAAATGACGAAATATTTTAGCATCATGTTACTAGGTAGCCCGAGTTCACAAATTATACCAATACTTTCTTTTTTTATGAAGTAGTAAAGGACGAAAATAGGTCATAGGTTCTAAGTACCTACTTTTTTATCAGCCATATTTTGGAATGGTTTACAAAAATGAGAACTTCGGCATCCTCGCATGTTTGAAAAAGTGACGTCCCTTTCCTATCCGGCGTTTTCGCAGCAGTTTGAAAATTCGTTTTTCAAATCATTTAATTTTCAAAATTGAAAGTTTTTTTTTTTGGAAAAAAAGTATACAGTCGTTATCAGAAAGACTGACAGATTAATTTAAAAATGTGAATGTTGCCTATTTTTGTCAGAAATTCACCTGTAACGTACTCAACTGTTTCGTGCCAATTTTGTTTTGCAGGTCGACAAAAATTTTCGCATCGGGCCACTTATTCGCTTTTTTTTAGTAAGGAGAAGAAATTTTGTAACGCTGGTCCTTGGTTTCAAGAGTAGGGTACCCTCTGAGCTGGGACTCTGTAACGGATAGAGATCGTTATCCCTATCGTTAAGGCACTTGGTGTCTTTTTCTCTCTTGTCGAAATAAATAGAGAGGAGACGTCAATAGAGATAGAGAAAATATCTCTATTCGTTACAGAGTCCCAGCCCAGCTGTCTTCTCTGTTTCCGAAATCAATAAAGACGGCACGTCAATAGAGATAGGGAAAATATCTCTATTCGTTAAAGAGTCCCATCTCTGGGGTTCGATTCTCGTCTCCTGGTCCTTATTCTTGAAACAAGGGAGCAGCTAGCGTTCCCAGAAGAACGAGTGTTCCGTCTTTGTTACTTATATTATCAGTTGCATATCATTGAGAAAGACAGAACACTCGTTCTCCTGAGTACGCTGCTCCCCTGTTTCAAGAATAGGGACGCAGGAGTAGAGCTCCCCGAGAGAACAAATTTTTCGTCTTTATCATTCTCTTTTACTTTTCGATTACGTTGGCAAGGACAAAACATACGTTCTATCGGGGAGCTCTACTGCTTTACGCCCTGAGACGAGAATCGGGCCCCTGAGAAAGGAAGTATTTCGGACATTCAGGATGATTAAGATGAAGCACTGATTCTCTTGCTGCATTACGCGCTCGCCATAGAAAACCCTTATTATGGAAAGAAATTGATTTTATTTCTATTTTTTTTATACAAAAAATGTAAATGTCACATAAAATCGCTGGGAAAAAAAATAGTCTGGACTTGCCTTGCCCTGGATACGCCTATGCTTTGGAGGAACACATACAACAGACTTTGGGTGTAAATTGCACAGCATAATTTTGTATTACAAATAAACGTCGACATCGATCGGAGATAATTACAATACAAACATGTTTTGAAGCAAGTCATTCAGGTCTTAGTATGTGGATTTGCGCTTAAAGCAAAGTCATGTTGAAGTAATACAATACTTAGTATATAATTTACAAACATGTGAAAGACCGCTAACAAAAAAGAATTCAATATTAGGTGAACAATGTTCCAGTGTTGGCCAAAATCAAGTTCGGAGCTTTATACTAGCTGAATCGTAGTAGCATAATATACTGGAACAATATCTAATTAATTAAAAATGTATCAAAATTGAACAAAGCTTTGTGAACCTCCTTTGGATTATTGAATCTATAACACTGTGTGCATTTTCCTGTTGCTTTAATCATAGAGCTTCTGTGACCCATACAGCTTAATTAAATACTGGTTGTGAAAGCTACTTCCTATGGTCGCTAGCAAAAACGGTCTAGAGAGTAGATCGATTTTGGGTGAGTAAGTTTATTAAAATATGCAAAGTAGCTGGGCTTCTATTTTATGGAAATGGAATTATGCTAGTGGAATGGGAAAGTTAACTTTTTTTGCGGCAATAAGAAATTCGGAAAAAATCGTTACGGATCGTGACTTGGTAGGATGAGACCAGGCAGAAATTTCATTTATTGTTTATTAACATATCGAAGTCATCGTAAATAAGCCGGATGTTCGATAACAAAAATTCCTTATATTTCCAAGAGAAACAATTTACTTTAAAGACTCGAAAGAATTGCTACAGTTTCGAGTAATTGCTGAATATTTTATTCATGTCAAATAAAACATCTTCTAGAAATTTTCAAGGAAAATCAATTACCTAAATTTTATTCGGAAGGCGATAAATAAAAGAATTTGTTTTCTTTTTAATAAGATGAGGCTTGTTAAAGTTTTCTGCAATAGGCATACTGGAAATAAAATAACTAGCTTCCTACCTAACTATTTCCAAAAAATCTGGGTCGATAAATAGAAAAAAGGAATTTTAAAGGGGCTAGAGAAACCCTGATTTTGAGCAATAGCTATGAATTCTTGTACGAATTGATCTCCAAGCACGATTTTCGGGTCCAAAGGCCATTTCTGTTAATTATCATTGTTTCAAATCCGTATCTTTGTGTGTAAAATTATTGTCTAGGCAAAAAAACTGTGGATTGTTTCGAGAACAACGTTGGCTCAGCCAAACGGACATCGCAGAACGCCGTACATAAAAATGAATAAACATTTTTCCACGTTTTAACCCTGTAAAGACAGTTAAAAGTCCCGTTTTAAGTGTTTTTTTTTTCCCTAAAATTTCCTTTCAAATAACTGGAACTTTTTTCTCTGAGAGAGGTTTACTTATTCATTGGCTGAGCCCCCATAAGTGTTTCGCTCTCACGCATAAGATATCGTATAAAAAAGTCCTTTTGAAAGAAAATTAGTAGCGTAAAATTAAATTATCTTTGAGTGGAAGAAGTGTTTGCTTAGTAAATACAGAAATTGAGGCTTAAATGGTTATTAATTTTTTAATATCTCTAATAAGAATTTTCGACCGAACTTGGAACTATTTTCTAGTGCTTCGGATAAATAAAAAACTATATTAACTTTTCTATCCTGCAAAAACGGTTTGAAAATATTTATTTCACTTAAATAATCCCAATGTGCCATTCACAAAGTAAAATTATGACATTTACATAAAAGTAAATGGACCGATAATTTTAATGCAGAAATCACAAAAACAAATTGCGTATAATTTAATATAAATTATTACACCATGCAAAATTTAAAATTTAATCATTATTCATTCGTGTAAAAATGTCTGTTAGATAATGGGTCCTGCGAAATAAAAAAGAACAAATCATTTAGCTTTTCCGTCAATTTCAGTGAAAAGGAAGAAAACAACAATCTGTTCTCCTTACCCGGATGGAATAAGGGATACCGAGGAACGATTCAAGGACTCGCCGTAAATGGAAATCCGCTCCCGATAACAAACATATTATCGGACTGCTCATACAATCCCTCCAACAATAGTTGCGCGTCGAACGTGGGATTCTATGAGGGATTACCTTGTCCCTTTCTCAAAAATCCTTGTGTAAATAATGGCTTCTGTGTTCCCGACATGGACGGTTTTGTTTGCCAGTGTCTGGACAGGTTTAAAGGAAAACGATGCGAATTTGGTAAGTGGAATACATTTTTTTTTCTTTCTATACTGATTTCTGACTTTTGTCGTCAGGGGAAATTGGTAATCTTGTTTGATGAAACTGTACCAAATTATGTAATATTGTTCAAATTCCTGATAATGATACCTGACTTTATTTCTTAGTTCAATTGAATTTATCGTACCTATAGCGTACCAAAATTTTCCTGAAGGTAGTAAATTCAGCACAGAAATACACTCTGAAACAATCCTACACCAGGTCAAAAATCTGAACAATTTTTAAATCAAACAACTGCCCAAATACTTTTAAAACACTTAACATAATGAATAAAGTGAATCTTTTTGCTATCACGCTACTAATAATGGGATAAAACAAGAGAAACTTTAAAAATTTTATCGTTTCAAAAGTCTTAATTAATTAGCTTTTATTCGCAGCCGTGTCAGAGCTGAGACGCAATTAATTATACAGTCTTTCCCCATCAATAACTAACTTATTAAAGGCTCGCCCCTTTCATTTTAGAACTCGTTCGAAGAATAACTTATATTACTTCGATTCGCCTGGATCGCCTTCCGGCTCTACTTTAAGTTTGCGGGCAAAAAAGCGCAAAAAATTGATTTAGTTACGTCTAGCGCCTGTCTTTCTTCGCTTGGTTCTTTCAAATTGAATAACTTCGTTAAGGAAGCAATTTTTTGCTGTTTGGGGCGTCCCGCACGCCTTCTAATTGGTTTCTATCGGTTTAAAAACTGGCGACTTAACGAAAACGAGAGAATATTTTAAGTAAAAAATTTACAATTATTGGTTGATTGAAAGTGGAGCGTTTACAGGCAGCATGTAGACGCGCATATAGCCCATTGTGCAAGCACCCTCTTAGTGCAGCACTGTCTTACCTTAGGAGCACGCAATTTTTGAGAAAGGTGCAGACCCGCTCAAGTCGGATATGCTTTATTTCATCAGGTTCCAGCAACGTTTATCTGGTTTCGTAGTCTTTGACTGACGAGGGCTTCACTCGTAGACTATCTGCTTGGTTGTCTCATCTACTCCCCTGCAGAACGTGCATTTCTGAGTCCGATTTTGTGCAGGTGGTATCTGACCACCCAGTGCCCCGTCATGACGCCTCTGATGGCTCTTAGTTGGCTCCTTGATCGTCTGAGGCCTTTTTGATCGATGCATTTGTTTTGAAACTGGTTGCTGGACCAGTCCTGATCTTTGTTTACCAGGCAGGAAGCAACCCCAAGTGCAGGCTGTTCTCCATTAAAGATAGTGCTACCTTCACGCGCCAGCTGGTCCGCCTCCTTGTTGCCTTTTATGTCCCTGTGACCTGGGACACAAACAAGGGTGGCCTTGTTGAGCCCACTAGGGTTGTCATACAGTCAAGCGTTAGCATTGATTTGACCTTGTCTAGGCATAGGCTCGGAGTGCTGCTTCACTGTCGCTGCATATATGAATATGCCCAAGTAACCTCCTTGGAGATCCTCTTCACCACATACCTGTATGGCGTGGATCTCAGCCTGGTATCCCGTTGGGTATCACCCCATTGCAAGCATGATTCTCGCCACAGGTCTTCCCTCAGATACACTAGCCCCTGCACCCTCTTCCATCAGAGACTTGACGGTGCACCAGATGAGCCCATCTGGCTTGTGGAAGCCTGGGTCAGGCTTTAGCCCTTGTATGGATGATGACTTTGTATTTTCTAAGGGGGGCTGAAGTTTTTGGCATTACATTCCTTCTGGTGGGAAGGGGGTCCTGTCTGATTAGTCTAGGCTCTGGCATGTCTTATGATCAGCTCTCAATAAGCCTATTGTCCCCAATCGGCAATTGTTGAGTCTGACTGAAGTCTCTCGGGCCCGTGCCTTCACATAATTTACCCATAAAAACACACAATATAAAGTTTTAAAAGGATAACGCACACCTAACATGGAATTTTTGGGCTCTATGGATTTTGCCCATTTTTTGATGTGTTGTAGAGGATTTAATTCTGAACAACCTTTAAATGGGACGAAATCTTGTAGGTACTACGGTCTTTAAGATATGAACGTTGAAAGAGGAACTTTTTTGCGACTTTTTGTGTGGAGAGTATACGAGATACTGGTGCTACTGGTGTTTATCAGTCAAAATATTGACAGGTTCGCATATTTTACGTCACTCACAAATTAATGTCAACATAGGTTAAGGCCGGGACCGCACTGGGGTCAATGTTGGCGCTAGTGCGGTCTCGGCCTTAGCCTATGTTGACATTTGTCAGTGACGTGAAATATGTCGACCTTTCAATATTTTGACTGATAAACACCAGTTTTTCGTATACTCTCCACACAAAAAGTCGCAAAAAAGTTCATCTTTCAACGCTCATATCTCAAAGTCCGTAGTACCTACAAGACTTCGTCCCATTTAAAGGTTGTTAAGAATTAAATCCTCTACAACATATCAAAAAATGGGCAAAATCCATAGAGCCCAAAAATCCCATGTTAGGTGTGCGTTATCCTTTGAAGGGCTGTTCAGTCCAATTTGGTAAAAACACATATTTCGTTTTACTTTGTATACATTAAAACTTCGCTCCAACAACTTCAACTGAATCACAACAAGGATAAAGAATATAAATTTCTGCGAATTTTCTTCAATAAAAACAGAAATTAATAAAATATGTTAAAAAGCTAGATTTAATCTCAACGTAAACCAGCCAACGGGTTTGATAAATAGAACACGCTGATATTTACTGTTTTAAGTCTAGTTAATTTATTTAAAAAAGTATCAACCATATTTTTCGTGTCGCTCAACAGCTAATTTAATATGCGTATATGAGACAAAGAAAAATGCCTTTGTACCTACCTATGTGTTACTGTTGAACACATACTATAAAAAAATGCATATACTGCTTTTCAGTATTATATTCCTTAGGCAATCTTAATTAGCAAATAATTATACAGTGCGAACTTCCTTAAAATTAAAATTATTGATTCAAACCGATATATTTTCAAGTTTTTCCATAACATAACAACGAAGAGAACACTAAGATTGGCGGAACGAAACCTTAGGTATGAGAGACGTTTTTTGAATGTGATAACATACTTCGAATGTAGAAAACATGTTGCGGAAACAGTTAGCAGATTAGTTTTTGGTCCAGAAAACGTACCAAATTGTTATTGAAGAAACTGTTTCAGTTGTTGATAAAAAAAAAGCACTGACTCGAGATTCGAAGACAATTTATCGAAAATTTTGCTGCAGTGAGTGAAAGTGTTGCCGATGAGGATCCAAACAACTCAACTCACCATTTCACATAAAGAACCTTATTTTTCATTCGTATAAGTCAAGAAATTGCCATACCGACTATTTCCCGCAATGTTAACCTGATTGGCAATCGAGATCGCGTATCTAAAGGCATCAAAACTGCAACTTGAATTTCAGGGAATTGTTCATAGTACCTCTGGTTTTCCATAATCTCTCAGGCTACGATAGTCATTTCATAATTAGGGAAATTTGTAAAATAGCTAAATTGAGTCTGCTACTTATCAAATCGAATTACCATCAATTTTAAATGTTGACGATTTGAAAATTTTGGAAAAATAGTTCAATAATTTGGATAATGAAGGTTCAATTAATTTTAACACGACATTAACAGATAAATAAGCTGGAATATTGGCTCCAAAAAGAGCAATAGTTTGACAATAAACTCTTGTTCAATTTCTACTAGTGCCCTTAAGTTGATATATTCTGTTAATACTTTTCACCAAAAAAAAAAAATTTTAATCTAGTATTAAATGCTGCAATCCTGTTTTTCTACCGTTTACATGCTCGTGTTTAATTTAAAAAAAGAAATAATCTTTTTAAAAACAAGAAAGAGCGTGATATCCTGTTTTAGCCAAATTAAACAACAAAAATCCTCTGTAATCAGCTATCACATGTTACACCCTTCCGGCAGGGTTAATGTTACACTGTATTCATTTTGCCAATTACCACCTTAAACGTTTTACATCTGGGCACAAAAAAAAAAATCCGAACCCCGAACGAATTTAATTAATTAATTCCTCTTCGTGCAAAAAACGCTTATGCAAACAGAAAACTTTATTTTAAACGAATCGTTTTCTCCTATATATTTTTTTTAATTATTATTTTATTTTTTTTTTTGTTGTAGAAGATGTCAGTTCTTTTTCAGAGGATCCCAGCCGCTCCGTCAAATTTACTGGAAATACTCATTTGCAATATAAGCTGAAAGGATTTAAAAGGTAAATTAATTACTTTTATATTCGTGCCTAATCGTACAACTGCTGTAAATAATATTGGGCGTCCGTTTAATTTTACTGTGAGGAAATGGTTCCAATTGCCAAATAATCTAGACTGTATCGAAGTATCTGTAGTCGATGTAAATCCGATGATGTCCATACTTTCTTCAATGTCGAACTTCAGTATTTCGCCTATGACTTCTGCTCGACTCTTTCCTATTTAGCCTCCAATCTTTTCTCCTATAGTTCCAATTTGCTGTCGAATATTCGTCAAGAATTTCTATGATAAAGCCTCATCCAACTTTTTCCCAATCCTCATAATTATTCAATAATAATAATTTAAAAATAGGTTTAAGAATTGCTTTGTTAAATCGCAAAATCACCATCACATCACATCACATTCAAAGTTTGGGTTAGTTCAAAAGTCAAGAGTTTTTATGATGGGGGTCAACTTGTTGATAAAAAACTGCCTACTTAAGCATTGTAGTCTTCCATAATGATTTTGATGCCTCGGACATCATCTGTTAATATGAACTTTAAAGTTCGTCATAAAATAAATCTTCATAATCTTTGGATTTATCTTCTGTGAGTAAATACACGGGCGTTTGGGAAGCAACTGGAAATCTCCGGCATTGTTTTAGTTTTGTGTTTTCATAACGTCATTTTTCTAACGATGTTGGCAAAATAAATAAAAATGTTTGCCTACAAAAACTAACAAAAAACATTTTGTTCCTAACACAGCTATAATCATACTGATATCGCAAATCAAGTGGTAGTCCAACTGAAACGAAAGAGAAAGGAGACCAGCATTTTTGATTACAATGGAGAGGAGGAACTGTAAGTTTTACTAAACCGACTAACTTTACTAATAATTACCTTGGGCTCGAGTAGATAATTTATCAGAACTTATTCGCTTGATGAAGCGAAATGATTCCTATAACCAGTCATTTAGCACTAATAATCAGCGGTAGGTTTAGTTGCAATAGAATAATTCCTAATACGAAAGTTGACTAGAACAAAGTACTTTAGGATGTTGAAAAAATAAAAAAGTTAAAGATGAAAGCATGCTGTAGAAGTATTAATATATTTTAAATAAGGGCGTATGGATATAATCCAAGTTTGAATATTTTTAGGAGAAAATCGGAATTTGGAAATGACTACAAATTTGTACTTCAAACGTTTGTGGCTGATGGCTTATTATTATGGAGAAGCAAATCGAAAAGAACTGCTAGAGATTATTTCGCTGTCGCCATCGAAAACGGATATCCACAAGTCAGTTTCAATCTTGGTAGGGAAAAAAGACTCTTCTTGATCAGGTATGTAACAATTTCAGCATTTCTAATATGATTTTTAACAGGGGACACATTCTATCTTGGTCCAGGCTCTGCCTTTTCCACCTTATGGATTGGAAAATTGTGTATTCGGCATTATCAACCTCGTTGCAGTAGGTGCAGTTTTCCTGGGTTTTGCTGATTCTGCAATAGTCGGTGCTTCGATGGTTGCACCGGAGCCCTCGGTGGTAGGTCTGGAATCAGCTTTTTTGTCCACTGTGCTATTTCGCTATTCGCCTGCCATCTCAATTGCCACCGCTCTATGATTTCGTCGCTGACCTCGGCCTTTGCGGCCTGAAGGGTTTTCTGCGTTTCCCAAATGGCCTCTCTCCTCCACCAGTGAGGCCATCGGGGAGGTACCGGTGTAGGTCCTGTATCGCCGCCGTCGATACTGTGCGATATCCACACGCCACCCTAAAACGTGCTTTTCTGTGGCATCCCTCCAACAATGCCCTATATTTCTTGTGGGTTAACATTCCCTGCCAGATTGATGCACCGTAAAGAAGTATCGACTGCAGTACGCATATTGCATTTGTCGTTTTTTGTTTTTGGGCCTCCAATATTAGACATAAGGCGCATGAGTGCCCCTGCCCTCTCATCGGCCTTTTTAACGGTCTCAATGATGTGGTCCCTGAAGTTACAATCTTCTTCAATCAGTTACCCTAGATACCTCATCGATTTGGAGGGGGTGATGGTTGTTGTCCCAAGCGTGTACCGAAGATCCAGCCTGTTGGTGTTCCCGCTTAGAGCTACAGGCTCTCTTTTCTCCGGGACCAATCTGAGATGGTTTTGTTCCATCCACCTATTAACCATGCAAAGCGTGTCCTTCATCTTTGTTATGAGTTCTGGTTTAGTGCCTGCACTGACTACTACGGCCAGATCGTCGGCAACACCGATAGCCTCTACCCCTGGGGAAAGTTCAGCTGCAGGATCGGGTCGTACAGGATGCTGCAAAGTAAGGGTCCCAGCGCGGATCCCTACGAGATCCAGGCGGCGATGATAAGGGCGTCTCTATAGTCGGTTGTCAGTTTGAGGTTCGTGAAATAGTCCACAACCGTGTTAATCAGGTAAGCTGGAATCCCTGGTTCTTTAAGTCTGCTCATTATATTGACCCAGGAAGCTGTGAAGACGTTTCTCACATCCAACCTTGTCAGGGCGCACCATTTCTCATCTTTGTTTCTCTCTAAGCAGCATTTCTAGTCGTTGGTATGATTTAGCGTCTGTTGTTGGGAACTGTAAAGTTATAGTTGCAAGAGACGGCAACGTCATTGCTACGATCCCATTACGTGCCTACGACCAAATTACGTTCCAACTTCGTGGCAGGAACGTAGCGACGTAGTAACCGCTACAATATGTAATTTGTCTGCTGATACTCTTTCTTGAGATGATTTTGATAGTTAGATTGTTCAATAGATGGATTAAAATTCTTTTTGTCGTTTTACTTCGGCTCTTTGGCTCTCTTGAGCGTCGTCTTTGAGCAAATTTTCAACTATGGAGAATATAAAATGTTTATGAAAGACTAGGACTATGGTTTCATGGAACTTGAGTCGGCCATTGCAATCCTACTACAGAAATGGAAGTGAAGAGAAAAGTATTGCCTGGCTGAAGTTGGTAGAGAGCGTTGCTAGAGGCAGGAGGATTCAAAATTGAGTTGGAACAGTCCTAAACGCCCTAATAATATACCTACCTCTATCTTAACCGTGGCGATTATATTTCGGGTAAAACCAATTTTAGAACAGATATCTAAACGGGCGCTGTTTGAGGAGATCTTGAGAAAAATAACTAAGAAGTTGGTGCGGAGATACGCAACACCGTTAGGTAGGGGGATACTGAGTTAGAAGAGACCTACTACCTAGTACTATAAGCTACTTAATACTTCGAGGTTAAATAGGATCGAAAACCCTTCAAGATGAGCTATCGCTTGATCAGGTTTCCATTTGAAATTCTCCATCCGTTCAGAGGTTGATATATGTACCTACGCCATAATTGATTTCACTAATAATCGGAAATTACCAAATCTTTCATCAAATGGCTAATGAGCTAGGTAATATATGTTTGCTGGCGTTAGTACTAAGAATATTACATTACAACCACCAATTATTTGACTTCGAGTTATAATTATTATTTCGCTAATCAAAGCTTTTAATGATAGGCTTATTGGCAAGCAAATAATAGTTTTTTGGTTTATATTTGGATATTGGATAATTGATTGAAAATTTGAAATTTCAGAGGCACAAAACGGATCGATGACGGCCATTGGCATACAGTGCACGTTAAAAGGAAGAAACGAATTGGTATGATATCGGTTGACGGTGGACGGTTTGTGCGTGGAAGATCAAATCCTGGGTCGAAAAGCTTGAGAACGACAGCGAAACTTTGGATTGGTAAGTAATTGCTGTATTTTAAGAAAATAGGTATGACTCAAATCAAAATTCAACTTAAACGAATACGGCATGCAACAAGGAGTAGATGCTTTTACTATGAAGTGGCTACTTTCACCTTCTTCAATTATTATCATTCACTTTATTTTTTATTCGTACGTCACCTATCAAAAAGAATCTGGGCTATTATTATTTAATCCAAAGTACTTTTTAGGTGACTAATAACCTACTTCTCGATATAATTTCTCTTTGGGAGATAAAGAAAAAAATACAGTAAAAACCCTTTATCACTTTTCCTGGGGAAAGAAATCCTGAAATTGTACACGGCTCTTTCTTATCTTTCAAATTTCTCTCTTCCTTTGGGTCCCTATTTGTGGGGCGGATATAAAAAAAAATATTTCGAAATTAGCCGGTCCACAACAACAGTGCATAAATAAAACCCGAAATGGAAGATACGCGGATGCGCTTTAAAGAAATTACGAGTTTAATGTTGCGTAAAAGATAAAGTGTAAATTATTAGCCAAATAAAAAGAGTTTCGGGTAATGAACTTCGCGAACAACCAAATTTGCTTTTTCGAATATTCATGATTTCAGAGGCTTTCTCACATTTTAAAATTTTAATTACCTAGAGCCGCCTCTTTTGATTTTGGTTGAATAATTTGATAAGCCGTGTGATTAGTCAATGTGCAAATCATAATATAATAATTTAATTAAGTTTGTTTTGAATAAAAAATTAATTTTTTTCACAGAGCTTGTAGGTTTAAGAACAGAACGTTATTACATTCGGATCAACTGGTCGCTTTAATGAAGAAAACTTCGGACAATTTGAAACTAACTTTTATTCTGATGTAGGTGGAAATGAGCGTGGAGAAGCATTGATTTGTGTATTCGGGTCGAACAACTGACTCCCCGAATACAGCATGCCTGATTCTGGCTATTGCCGGACACGTGCAAAGGACATGATCTGCAGTTTCATCCTCTTCCATGCACAGGCGACACTCAGCATCTTGTGCTATTCCGATCCTGTGCATGGGATGCCGAATTCTGTAGTGTGCAGTTTACAGATCCACCAGGGCTTTTAGGCTTTTCCTGCCCTTCCCCAGAAGTATGGTCGCCACTTTTTTCCTTTTTGTGGTGGGTACGAAGGATTATGCATGAATCATACCTGGTAACCTCTGACAGTATTGTTTGGCCTCTATATTGGCCCAGGTCGAGATTGCGTAGTTGGCCGTATTTAGGGGTCCCTAGTACTGTTTCCGGTCCAATGAAGTTAAGCTCAGATCCAACTTTTGCAAGTTCATCCGTTAGCTTTTTGTTCGGTATGTCCTGGTATCCAGACTAGTGAAACGTTTTCATTCTCCCCTAGCTGATTCAGGGCTTGTTTGCAGATCCATACTGTTTTTGATGTACAATGTATGGATGCCAGTGCTTTCAGCGCAACATGGCTATCAGTAAACATTTTTATCGACTTTTGCGTTTGTCGCGGCATTCTTTTAGCGCCAAGTTCCCTTCGCAGTGGTAATAAACGACCGCCAATCATGGGAGACTAAAGAACTACCACAAGCAGACAATGCATCTCTGTGGTACACAGATGGATCCAAGCTGATGGAAGGAGCTGGACTGGGCATTTCCGGCCCTAACTTCCAAGCTCTCCAAGGCATTGGGTAAACATCTTACAATATTTCAAGCCGAACTGCTTGCCATAGATATATGTGCACAAGAGTGTCTTAACCAAAGCCTCAAAAGAAAACACATCTTCATACTATCGGACAGCCAAGCTGCCTTAAAAGCCTTAAGGGCTTTCAAATGGACGTCAAAACTAGTCTGGGAGTGTAAACAGACCCTAAAAACACTAGCGACACATAACCCGGTAACGCTGATGTGGCTGCCTGGTCATCGAGGCATAGAAGGAAACGAAGAAGCAGATGGCCTCGCAAAGGAAGGGGCCTCAACACCATACCACGGACCAGAGCCCTACTGTGGCTTAATGAAAAGCCACATCATGGAAGAACTCAACAAATGGGAGAAAGACCAACTGTCATCATATTGGAGGCACACACCGGGACTCAGACAGTCAAAAAGGTTTATTACCCTTTCAGCAAAAAGAGCTGAACAGCTCCTAAACATGAGCAGACCAGACATCAGATTGGTGGTGGCACTGCTCACAGGACACTGCCCAGTAAAATACCATTTAAGGTTAATGGGCAGAGCGGAAGACGATCTCTGCAGATTCTGCTCAGACACAATAGAAACCGCAGAGCACCTGCTCTGCGAATGTCCAGCCCAATTCTGAAAGAGGCTCAATTAAGATGTAGAGTCACGCACAAAATATCTGCAAAGGTAGCAGTGCTGAGCGGCTGAAAAGCCGAAACGACTCCCCCGAAATCTACAATCTACAATCTAGCGCCAAGTTCGATGGCCCACAGTTCTGCCAGGCTGGTCGAAATTTCCAATCTTAGTGTCTCGCAATATACCCCTGCTCCGACTCCATGGTTGGTTTTGAAGCCGACTATATACAAGCAGAAGTCGGCTTTCAGTAGCTCTCTGCCGGGAAGGGCGAAGTTGGTTTTCTTTGGTATTACGTGGAAAGGCATGCTGAGGGTGCCGTGTCGATTTATTTCATCCACATGCAAGCACCGTGTGTTGCATTGTGCTTCAAACCTCCAAAGTGCTTTTTGATGCATGATAAGTTGTCCTCATTGCCTCCCTCTTCAGATATATGATATATCTGAAGGGGAGTTAGAGAGAGAGAGAGAGAGTTTGGCATCGCATAGTTAAAAGCTCCCTATATGTCCAGGAAGGCGGCGAGGGCAATGCTGTTACGTTCCAGAGAGCCTCTGTGGACTTTCTTCTTCCAGCACTTTCTCTAAATTTTTCTGCAGGATAGATGTCAGACTTGGTTGAATGATTGGGGTGTAGGTTCTTTGCGCACCGCTTTAGAGATATACCTTTGTAGCAGTCTAGCTTGATGGTATATGGTTGCACGCAAGACTGGCTCTGAAGAGTCTTATCAGGAATGGTAGCAGAATCCGGAGCCCATTTTGTAGCAGAGAACAGGGGAAATGCCGTGCTCCTCAGGCGATTTGAAAGGGTGGAATGATAGGACCGCTCCCTTCCTTTCCAGGTCGTTTAATCCGATCGCTGGGTTGAGCGTCTTAAAGGCCATTTATCAGCAGACTCCCTGGGAAGTGGTTCTCTACGAGAATCCCTGGTTTTTTTCTTGATGGTGTGTAGGGCGTTTTATTGACCCTATTTATCTGGGTACAAACTTCATAATACATTAATTATCTATCCTGTTTAGGAAAATCCATCGATCAATTGTGCGTAAACTATAGGTAATTTATTAGGAAAAATCTGAAAATTTAATGACACTATGGTCAATGGGGAACATAACTACGTTTAAAATATTGTAAGCTTTGTCACACTTCCGGTTATATCTATCGGAAGTAGATTCCAACTATTATGGTTTAAATTCAATGCCCTGTAGGCATATCAATATTATTTTGTGAATTTTCCTGAAGAGGTAATAAGTAATAACTTTTTCATTATTGTAGGTATATTTTGTAACTATATTCTAACAATAACAAGGAAATAATGCAAAATTTTCTATTATTTTTAGGTGGTGCTCCATCAGTACCTCCAGGTTTCTCCGAAGCGTACTACAAGGGCTTCCACGGATGCATAAAAGAATTTTGGGTCCACAATAAGCGTTTCAACTTATTAGCGACCTTCGACAACAAGATTGTCAATTTATGTCACTTCAACGACCTCAACAACGTGTGAACAACCCCTGCAAATTCTATTTTGCGGTATTTTATGTGAGACTGAATAGTTATTTCCAATGTTTAGCTTAGAAAGATGTATTGATGTATATAGTTGTATTGTTTATTAAGGTAGGTACTAAATCACAGAGCTTCAATTTAAACTACCTATGTTTTTGTCTAGTCCTGTAAAAAAATTCTGTTAACCTGCCTTTACCACTACATTGTCATGTTTTTGGAATAAAATAGGAAAATTTGTTATTAATTATTGCTCAAAGCAATAATCAATTTTCGTTTTCCATTCTGACAAAGGCGATTAACTGACTCATTTGTAATATATTTATGGCGTCAAACTTTGACCATGAAATATTTGATGGCAGGGCGACAAAAAAGAACTCATAGGAAAAAGTATTCTACAATCAAAATTTTATTGAATTGGCTTTACAACTACTAAATTTAATTAGGCAAAAAAAGATGTGATGACTACAATAAGGATGCAAATAGGGCACGAGCTTTATTTATTTTTTATGTCACGTGTCATATTTATAGTATATGCAGTTTATTATACAAGTCAATTTTTTATATTCTTAGGAGAGAGCCTCAAAAAAAATATATTATTGAACATGCTGATCGATTTAAAGACTGTAAATTAGTAGGTATACATTAAAGCATTAGATGGAATATGAGAAAATAAAAACTAAACTAAACTAAGTACTAATACAATTGCAGATGAAGTAGGTGATGTTTGATCAATTTAAAATGTTGGATAAAAAGCAACTAAAATCAAAATTCAAAAACTTCAAATTGTATGGAATTTTTTTGAGGCATAAAAAATCGACTTTTATAATAATTTAGTATTATAGGAAATTTCTAATGTACTTTTGAAAAAAGTTGAAAGCAAAACACAAAATTATTTTAACAAACACACTACTATTGAAAATATCGTGGTAATAAATTAACAGATAAGTATATGACACACTTTCTCTTGAGTAGAACAAAATGAATTTGTGATTTGTGTAATAAATAAACTTAGAGCCCAAATAGAAGTAAATACAATACCTACCTATTTGTAGAATAATATGATAATTATTGAGAGTTGTTCCTTCCAAAGTTTATCCCTTTCAAAAACTAATCACCTAGGTATATTTTAATAATATGTACTCATTAACTATTTCAAACAAAATTTAATTTTGTTCCTAAATAGAGGTAAACAAAAAAATGTCACTTCCGGAGCTGATCAGTTTTTATGGTAGTGTCCCAGATCGATATAATAAAATATATTAGATACGTTGTGCCCAGACAATACTGCTTTCAGTCATATCATTCATCGCATATCTAATAATAATTATTACTAACACTTAATCAAAATTCGTAGTGTTTTATTATTTACATCTTATACAGGGTAACAATAATAGTTTTTTAACAAAAAATAAAAGAAATTAACAACTAACAAAATATTCATGGCCTATGATCAATAATAATTTAAACTTTAGACAGTGGTTTTATTCTGATTCTAATTTATATAGACAAATAACAAAAATATATAGGTAATAATAAGAAGTGGAATAAAGAGATGTTTATCTTCATCTTTTTATTTGGAAATACAAGTGTGATGTGTCTGACATTTGTCATGAGTTTTTAGTTGATGTTTGTTGGATTTGATGGGGATTATGACATTTTAAGTTTTGAAACATCCAAATGTTTGCATCCTAATATTACCATGATTCTGAATAATTTTGCAATTTATTTGTTGATGTTTTGTTGGTTTTTTTTTCTGTTGAGTTAGTAGGTGAGTAGGTACAACTTCCTGCAGTAAATGTTCTCAGTTCTGATGTCCCAAAAACATCCATACCTAGATTGTAGATTCTAGATTGCATTTGGAGTCGTTATACAGCTTGTTCCAGCCGCTCAAGCGCTACTACCTTTCTAGATATTTTCTAGTTGGTGCCCAAGATTTGTAGGCTTCTTCCAAAGGAGGCCAGCTTCGTAGTTCGTAAAGTGCCCACCTCTTGGGGTGTTAGCCGCACCCCTTCAAGGTATTTCAACCTTTCGCAAAAGTGAGCAGGGCACTTTCAGATTGAATGTTCTGTAGTTTCTATTGCTTGTTCGCAAAATCTGCAGTGATCGCTGTCTGGTTTGTCTATTTTTGATGATATTTCAACAGGCAATGCCCACTGAGCAGACTGACGACTGTTCTAATGTTTCTTCTGTACATGTCAAGAAGTTGTTCAGATCTCTTTGCTGAGATGGATACGAACCTTTTTGCCTGTCTCAGACCAATGAGCTAGCATTCGTTCCTTGCCCCATCTGTTCATTTATTCGGAAACAACGTTGCTTTTTATCAGTCCACAAAAAGTCTCTGGGCCCTAAAAAGGTGTTGAAGCGCCTTGTTCTGCGAGCTGGTCTGCCTCGTCGTTGCCCTCTATGCCCTGGTGTCCTGGCACCCACATCATGGTTAGTTAATTTATTCCTCCCAGCCAGTTGCTTAGGGATATTTTTCCATCTTCCAAACTAGCTGCGAGTACTTGATGGCTCTTAGAGCCTTAAGAGCCGCTTGACTGTCGGACAGAATTTTTAAGGCACTCTTGGGCACAGTTGTTTATGGCCAGTACCTCAGCTTGAAATATTGTAGACGTTTTACCATTGCTGAGGAGCATTTGAAGTTTGGTCCGGTGTTTCCCAGATCGACTCTTTCCGTTAGCTTCGAACCATACACATATGGTTCGAAGCACTCTTTGGTTATTATTGTATCTGTTTTCTGTTAAGTTTACGTATTATACAATGCTCACCCTGTCTTCGAACCTTTTTTTATGTTGTATGTTTAAATTAATAATGGGGCTCTGTGCTCCTAACCTAACGAAGCCACAATGATGCGTTATCCGCTTGCGGTAGCTTCGCGTTCTTTCATGATTGGCGTTCTTTCACAACCACTTCATATGGAATGTCCAGTAATGTTATCATATGATCTGTTGGTTTACTCTGGCACTTGAGCTTTATAGAGTGAAGGATGCGTAAGTGGCTATTCAGATCACCAGGTTGAGATATTTTTGTCTGAAATGGCCTATAGGCATCAACTCTTGCCAGAGTATTTTTTGGCATGTTCGCTACTGCCTCTAAGGCAGCGGTGGGGCAGGTTGACATAGCCCCTGTTATTCCTAGACATATTAGCCTCTGCGGCATATCCAATTGGCTGCTGTAGCTCGATCGTGATATTGTGTCCATCCATACCTAATTGAAGGTCCGGGAACTTTTGGATTTGAGAAGCTGGAAGTAAACTATTCGAGGTTTTTGTTACAGTATTCTCATCGACATCCATATTTCAAGGGCATGAAACTTCAAAACCAAAATTTCTAGGTGCATTCAAATCTTCATCAGGAGCTATAACTAAGCTCAGTCTCGTAAAATGTATTGGTTTCTGAGGCGAACTCCAGCACCTACGATAAAATCGTTTTCCAGCTTCTCATACTGATGACACCTTACCATAGAAGCGATATCATAGATACTAGCCGACTCTTTAAAAATGGTTGTTCTTGAGATGAAGATATAGGTATTTCACGATGTATTGCTTTTTCTAATGAATCGGGGAAAACAGTTTCCGGGGGTTTGAGCCGATGTAGCAAGCGCACCATGACTCATCGAGTGAGTTGTTATTTCATTATTTTATTTTTCACTTTTCTCAACATTGAATTTGAATAATTTATGATCTTCTGTGAGTGTTTCATTCTTTGGCGTTAACAAATTTACAAAGGAGACGTATAGAAACTCATCGCACCCCATCGAACTTTTCTGGCAAGTACTTCCACTGCATTTCCAACAGTCAAAGATTCGTGATGATGTAAACTTAAACTGGTCGTTTCATTGCATCTAGAATTCAAAATATGATTTGAGTTTCTATTTGTGGAGTTTTTGAAAAAAAAGTAAAGTTCCGTTTTGTGTTTAGAGAGAGGACCACTGGATCGGAAAATAAGGCTATTCTAAGCCTTAATTTGGATTTATTTATCTTTATCTTATGTTATTTGCATGTATACACCTTTGACATAGGTACCTACACAAATATTACAATTTGATCCTACACTCTTGGTTTTCTGAAGATTACCAAATTTCTGTATTAGCTGGAACATTTTTCGTATCATGATCATGCGACGTGAGAATGCGAAGATTGTTTTTACTCAGTGATATAAAATCTTTTGATCTCCGAGGGGACCTAAGAAACATTTTCGGTTGCCTTAAACCTGGAAGCTATGCCACAGAAAGGCTCTGGTCCTAAAAACGGAGTTTGTGCTCCCAATTCTGCAAATTGGTCCGCCTTCTCAATACCTGCGATCCCTGCATGTCCCGGTTTCCACTGGAGAAATAGTTTGTTATTTTTGCCCAGGAATTCCTAAACCATTAGGGAGGTGATTATACAATCTTTCTTTTTTTTTAGTTTCTGTCAAGATTGAACCCAGCACATCTACTATTAGTGTTTATTTTCGCGTGAAATATGTCTGGGTGATTTCCCATTGATTTCGAGAACTTCCAGGCCCAAATACTCTGGCTTCGGTAACTTGTTCAGTTCTCGACCCATCTGTATCCCATTTTACGGCTTTCTGCTACATTGCAAGAATGGATGTGGTGTTTCCTTTCCATTCTTCTCTGCTTCTGATGACTACTGTGGAGCGTTTCTCAAAATTATATGTTTTGATCGTATCATCCCTGGGGAGCTCGCGAGAAGCGGAAAAAGCTTGCTTGAAGATGCTAATTCTCTTCTTCCACGCCAACCTCCCTCGCCAGTGATTCTAGTCGTTGTTCGTCTATTACCACGATCTTAAGAGGTAGGAAGACTTACAATTGTCTCGATGGCTGCTGTAGGATGAGTTTTCAATACGCCCGTGATGCATGTGAACGCCAGGGGTTGTAGTTTGTTGAGAGCTGCTTTTATATTCTGCTTCTCAACTTTTTTGAATCAGGCTATCGATCCAGGGTTGGTCTTACTTTACTGTCATGATGGTGTACATCCATCTCAAGATCCCTGCTTTGTATCTCCAGGTTTAACCTGCATGGTTTCGGCACACCATGATGAGAGCCCTAGTCGCCTTGGTTACAGCTCCCTCAATATGTTTTCTCCATTAGAGTTTGCAGTCCTGCGGTATGCCGAGACATTTGACTTCCGTCACCAGTGTAATATTAGTTCCGTGTATTCGGATGTCCTTTATTCTAGGGACCTTTCTCCTCCTATTGAAAGGCACTATGGTGGTTTTTGATCGGTTTATCTCCAGTCCGACTATTCAGCACTACTCCTCCGTTGCTTTGAGTCCCAGTTTGTACGGGGAAGAGTGCTTACCTCAATAGACTCATTGCCTATTGAAATCTCTGCTATCCTCGTGGCAAACATCTTACACATCCATCGAGATATATGATATATGTTTGTCCCATAGAACTCTGTAACTCTGAAAAGTAGGAAAGAGAAAAGATGTTGCATAGAACCTTATAAGGACAAGAAGGGGCTTCTAGCTATTTGTGAATGGCTATAGGTGTATCAGAGCATCAGCGTTTAGAAATGTGCACACCAGTTCAGTTACTTCCATTTTTAAATTTTCGTAAATTTAAACTGGTTCTACATGATCGAATAGCTTCAGTTAAACGAATAAGGTAAACAATACCTTGAATTTCTTGCGGTTAGATTAGAATTGATATTAAATTTATTTGCCTCACATATTACATAATTTCCTAGTGCCTGAAATATATTCTATTAAAACAAAAACCATAACACGTATCATCTTGTACACGTACTTGTTGTATAGGTAATTCTAAGATTTTTTTAATTAAATATTTAAAGATTAAAGAGTAGGTTTTGAAAGGGATAAAAATTGTACTAAAAATGTACTTAAAAACAATCATCTACCTACCTAATAAAAATAGTGTTTATAAACACATATCTTCTTTAGCTAATACCACAGATTACCTAATACAGATGCGAAAGTACGTATACTTGTCGTCGACGATATTCTGTGACGAAGCCGGGCCGCCAGCGCCCCGACGCATAGATAAAGATCGTCAGGACAATTAACGTGGCCGAGTGGGTGAGCATGTTCCAGCCTGTGTGTTTACATATTTTTGCGGGTAGAAAAAAAATATTTTTTTGCTGTTTGTGAACCAATTAAAGAAATAATATTATATTATTGAGCTTCCGCATTTATATAATAAATATGTTCAAAATACATTGATGTGGCATTGGTGCGGCCCAGCCTATGTCTATCAAATTAATCTTGAACCACGAATTCGCAGCTCTTTCTCATCTGTATGTAAGTAATCTGTGCTAATACTTAAATTTACCAAAAAAAAAAACTACTAATAAAATAATAAACCCTAACAGTGTATTAGATGCATCTCCTTTAATATTTCTGTTGAATGTTATTAAAAAAAATATAAAAATCTATGATGGATTGTTCATATAATTAACGCTTTGATGTTGATTGATGTAAATATACTTTTAGTAGACTACTCCAATATTTTAGGTTTTGTTGAGCTTTAGACCATTGTTAACAGGACGTACCTTCGTTCTAAAAGCGGTACCTACCTAATTCATTAGGCTGATGCTAAAAGTAATACCTAAATCAACAACTAAATGTATTGTTGAAAGTTTTAAAGCTAGCTAAAATTAAAATATATAACATTGAATAAATTAATATATGGGGACTTATCAGTAAATAAAAACAAATAATTTCAAGAAACGCACCAGACTTAAAATGTTTTTGATTTAAGTTTGAAAATGTAAGTCCAATGAACATGAATTTTGAAAGTCAATTAGTCTTTGATCAGATGTTTCCATCTTGACATCTACAGATCTACACATGAAAGATTTGCATTACCTACTCTTCCAAATTTGTCCTCATGATGGTTCGATCTTCATCAAGATTATCCACCCTGTTTCATTTTTTGGGCAGGTACTTCCTCATGAGCGACATTTGGATAGATATTGTCGTGCGCCGAATCAGCATTTACCTACTTGTTGAGCAAGATATTTTAAAGTGGGGTTGGTGCTGCTTTTGGATGCGCAAGCACGTTCTTATCAATAATCTGTAATATCTAGTTATTATAGGCAATAACTAATGAATACCCTAGTTTATTTAGAAAGTTTTTATTTTTAACATAGTGTCTGTACATTTTATTGCAATAAATATATTTTTTTCCAAATTGTGTTTAATTTTGAGAAACAAGAAGAACATTGAGGAACCCAATTCGATCAGCATTGAAGCAAGACTCAAGACTTTCTACGCAAATTATGTATGCCCACCAAAAAATGGATATCGCAGCCAGTGAGGAATACTTGTCTGGTTTTTTCTGGGACAAAACTGCGATAGATATTGGATATCTTTTTCCTACAAGAGTCAGGAGAGATGTTCGTACCCATGGATGCTATATGAACTATTTTTCAAAGTGGCTGGAAATAGTTCCAATCCCCAATCGAGATGCAATTACAGTTGCTGAAACATAACTGATGGAAACATCACAGCCAGTACTTCTAAGATCTCATTAGATATTTTACAATTATTGTCCTATAAAAGTTTTCTATACATTGTTTCCTTTTGGTTAGGGGCACAGGAAAAAATAAAGGAGGGTCAAATATCATAAACCAAAGACGGCCATAATATAGGAGTTTGAATCAAATCAAGCAACGGTTACCATATAGAAATAAGGGCCGGTGTGTTTGAAGACTACTTTTCTGAAATGATAACATTAGTCCCAAAGACTCCGTGATTATTATGGACAACGCCATCTAGACTAGTAGAAAAATTACCTTCATTCCTGGTGGAACACATTCTAAATTACTAAGGATAGGAGGCTGCTTGCATGTGTTCAAATTAGTGTGGAAGGAAACAATTTGTATTCCATGCAAAATTAAAATTTATTGAAAACTTAGCGTAGTAGAGCGCTTTTGGCTTTCGCCATCATCAGTACTACACACAGGTTTCGATAACGAAGTTAAAATTGTAAAAGGACAACGACACGATGAAAAAACATTCAAAGCTCATTCAATGAACGCCTAGAGTCAGAAACATTGACTTGAGAAAATCTTTTAAAGAACATTTTATTATTAACAATAAAATAATTCGAAATAAAACACTAAATTTCTATTTGAAATCTTGATTATCTGGCTGCCTCCTCGAGAAAGCCGAAAGCTCTCTACTACTTTTTTCAAGTTTTCGATAAAGGACCCCGCACACCTCTTATGGGTTTTTGGTTTTCTGTCAAACTCAATGAAATTTTGATATGTGGTATATCTTGACTTACTGATAAAAAGTTCTCATGGGCTCAACCCGATACTATGAATAGTTTCCGAAATACAGGTGGTTTAATGTCCAAAAAATGAATACATTTTATATGCAGTCACATCTCCTGTCACCTATTAATAGGTTTGTCAGAGTGAATTTCATTGGTTGAAACTAGTTTTTTGACTGTTTCTGACTGTTTCCGACCAATTAAATTAGCTCTGACGGGTTTGTGATTTTTGCAGAAACAGACCTATTATTAGCTGAAAGGTAGATCTGAATACCTACATATAAGATGTGTACATTTCTTGGACATTAAAGTACCTGTATCTCAAAAACTAATCATAGGATCAGTTCGGGCCCATGAGAACTTTTTATCAGGAAGTCAAGGGCTATCACATATTAAAATTTCATTGAGTTTGACAGAAAACCAAAAACCCATAAGAGGTGTGCGGGGTCCTTTGAATTTTGCATGGAATACAAATTGTTTCTTTCCTCACATTTTAAATTGGCTGAATGAAAAAAGAATGAAAATTATATTTCAAAAAAAGAGACTCTGAAAATCGCTGAAGAAAAAAAATCACAGCTCAAAAGACATGTTGATGAAATGGCTATGGAACGGGATAAATAGGCTACTTGACGTCGGAAAGACATTTCAAAGCGTTGTATCTCCGTCAATTTTTGACTAACAAGAAAAAGAAAAAACACGTGTTGACTTATTTTTCATGGACCATCGAAATCAGCAATAACAAAATTTGATGCAAGGGGCCTATTGGACAGCTTTTTGCAGAAAGGAACCAACCCACAAAAACAGGATTTCTATTATCATACCATAATATCGTGTCAAAGGCCATAACCTTTTCTGCAAAAAAGATCCAAACCGATTCGTAAATCATAGCGCCATCTGTCAACATGCGAACCAACCCACTAAGTTACTTTGCCAAGGTAAACTACCTGCAGAAGGGATCCAAGCGGCTTGGTTCTTTTCTGCAAAACGTAAAGTCTGGAATGGAACGCGTGAATGTGACGTGGTATAAAAACGACCGTTACTGTTTTTGTTCTTAAATCGAATATTATTGATGAATATGAATCCTAATAGCAAATCTGAGAGAATCCTTCTGTTATCGCAAACACTCCTTTCCTTTTCTATCAAACTAAAGGGTTGGTTTCTTTCTGCAAAACTTGACATACTTGATTCCGAATGGGTGTAAGCAGTTTTATGAAAATATCACAGGTACGGATATGATGGACGATGTTGATGGGTTCAGTGGTGCTCCTGATTTTGAAGTGGAACCGTTACTGGATGAATATATTGTATTTTGCAGTATTTTGTTGATTTTTTACATACTCCAATAAAGTATCTGTAATAAAAATTGGACTAATTTTATTTTGCAGAAAGGAGCCAACCCACAAAAACCTAAACATTTTAGGGACAGCAATATATTTTAAATTTTAATATTATTTATATTGAATACTCATATTTTTTGCCTACTAATGACCTTAGTTGGAATTGCCTTCAATATGAACTGAATTTTTTAATACTGTCAGAACTTTAAGCCTTAATTACTCATTTGCATTTTTTTGGGGATGGTCCCTTTCTGCAAAAAGCTGTCCAATTGCGAATTGAATTCTATTGAACTAGTATAGGAGCTCTGGTGGAAGGATATATAACAAGAAATATCACCACCTTTAAATTACACGATGAACGAGATCTGTTAAGAACATCGTTATACATCACGTAACTGCAGAAAATTAGAGCAATACAAATCATGTAATAAAGGAAGACTAAAACATTTGGAACCTTGACAACCTCTAGCAAAAGACTGTCAACCATTAATTATAACTGTAATAACATCTGATTCAGATGAGAGTGATTCAGGAGGAAGTTGCTTATAGAATTGAACACTTTTCCCAGTAGAATTTTTTTTTTGTACCTTTTTTTCTATAATAAATTTCATTATCCTGTTTCTATTGCAATTGGTAAACTTCTTGTACATTTTTATCATTGTGATTTATTCTGTATTTTTGTAAGGAGTAAATTATTGATTTATGATATTTTGACAAATTGTATTATTCTGTTTCTATTTCAATAATTGAACTCTTTTATTATTATTGTATCTGTATTCTGTTAAATTTGCGTACCTATTATACAATGCTCACCCTGTCTTCGAACCTTTTTTTGTGTTGTGTATTTAAATTTATAATGTGGCTCTGTGCTCCTAACGTAACGAAAAAAAAAAGCAGAGTACCATGGGTCCCACTAAGGTCGGTGAGGTACGCCGTAAGTATTATGGTTTCCAAAATATCATACCTCGCCGACCCAGAGGTTATTCTAAGGATTTTTTTCCACTGCACATAAAGGAAATAAATCATCGTATCTATTACCATGATATGTATCACAAGAACAAATTCACATAATATGTTTTCTGCGATTAACAAGAAATATCATCATTTTTGACCGGTTGCCAGGTCGCAAAACTCGAAATTCTGGTATTTTCAATGGTTGCTAAGGAATCGATGGCTAATGGATAACAGTACAGGATTAACTTTTCCCCTAGGCCGAGAAAGTGATTAGGGGCTAAGGAATGAACGGATAACAGTACGGGAAAGGCCGGGAAAGTATGCTGATCCAGCAACATCACAAAAGCATTCCTCATTTTTTTTAATTCCTGAGCGACAGCAGAAAAAAAGTATGTGTATTTCAGAGGAAAAGTACATTCTCGGCCTTCGGTGGTTGCCGGCCTCGGCTGCGCCTCGCGCGTCAACTTACACCGTCGGCCGAGAATGTGTCACTTTGCCACATCCTAGTTTGGTTATGAACTCTCGCCGTAGGGGAAAATTTTTTAGGGGTGCCACGCCCTTTTTTACATTTATCACAATATGCCCTATCTGTCAGCGTGGGATCCTCGACAAGCCACTATGGTTTGGTTGAGCGTCAGCACAGAGCCAAAGAAACAGCACAGGCCAAACAGCATCGTTATTTATAATACAAGGGAAAAAAGTACTAGATTTTGGCGCAAGCGGAGGGAGACAACACAGCGAGCGCTAAAATCTTACTTTTTTCCCATATATGATACACAATTTTTTTCTGTGACGGGAAAATCTCACCATTTTCCATCTATACTTTAATCCCTTTGAGAAAAAAATTTGACTGGTACCTGTTACTTTTTTCTCTCGGGAAAAAAATTTGACTGGTACCTGTTACTTTTTTCCCGTGGGAAAAAAAAATCACTTGTTTCTCATGGGAGAAAAAGTCACATTTTTGCCCCTGTCAACAGGTACAAAAAGTCTACTTTTTTCCGGTCACAGAAAAAATGTAATGTATTGATAGTGCTATTGTATTCTCATATGTAGCATATATTGTCAACTAAATTATTTGTTCGTAATACATGAAAAAAGAACTACACAGATTTCAATTTTCCACTGCACAATTTACTTTTCCTACTGCACATTTTGTGTCCAACTGCACGTTAGAATAACCTCTGCGCCGACCTTAGTGGGACACCCAGTATAAGTAAGATCTCTCTATGGGCGTGAAATTTAATTTTATCAGGTACCAAATTTGTCTAGCAATTCTATTCCAATAATAAAGAAATTATTGCAATTCCTTATGCAGAGAAACCTATTAAACGATCTATGTCTTTCAAACGTCTGTCACGCACATCCCCCTGGGGTCGTATTTTCGAATGTTTTCGTATACGAAATTGCATACGGTTTCGAATGCTCTCCATTTAATTTACATTGCTGTCAGTCAAATTTCGAGTACGAAATGTACTCGAATGGTTTCGAAAAACGCACCCCTGGTCTGGGTAATAGATTATGAATGACCCTATCCAGGAATAATTAATTCAGTGTCATACTTTGGACCATATTCATGCGACATCTGTTAAAACAACCATGAGATGCAACGAAGAATTCGAGAAAGATTTTTCATCACTTAGGGAGAATTTCCCATTATCCTTCAAAAAATTTCCTAGATTCCAGTTTCAGAAATATCAGGGACATCTGGTGACGGAATAGTATATCGCGATTATTGATTCAGCACTTTCTATTGATTAAATTAGTGTGGCAAATGCAGGTAGGTAAGTATCGATAACATTGTGAAATCTGGAAAATCTCTTTCCTTAGAAATTTAGTAAAATCTAACAAAACTAGGTAGGCTGGTATTTACGAAATCTGTAGGTACCTATACTATTTACTTTATTGGAAATCTTTATTATATTCCAGATAGTACCTACCTACTTACAGAAATAAGTCCAAAAAACGTTGGTTTGAAATACCTATTCGGTCATTGTAAGAACATGAGGAACACAGCTTAAATGATTTCTCAATTATTAAAAAATTCTCCACAAGCTAGAATCAAACAAAACAAGTTTGAGGAGACCAGGCGCAATGGTTTTTGATGCCCTTCGCGTGGTTAAAGCTCTCGGCTGCGCCCTTGGTACATAAATAACTATTTTTTTATCGGATTTTCAATTTTCACCAAACATCAACCTCCCATAATTTATAACTTTCCTCAAACTACGGAAAAACCTCATTCAACATACCTGTTCTCTTCAGTCTTCAACTAAAATAATTCTTAACAACTAACCGGTTTCCAAAAAAATAAATAATAATCATGTGCAATGCCGTACACGTGGTAGAAGTGAAACTTCTTAAAAACTATCCCCCCCTCATAAACCTTTCAAACTTAGCGTATGAGTCGGGGTAAAGACGAAGGACCACACAAAATGTAAACGCGCAATGCGCATCTGTAGTGACGACACAAGGGAATCGCCGCTTGACAATAAATTGTTGTCGGCTGTCATTGTCATTAGCTGTTTTTCTCCGTCTTCCTACGTTATATCTTATTCTTCTCTCTCGTGTAACGAAATTTGCCGAAGCGTGACGTGTCTTTCAAATCACTCTCCATTCTTGGCATTCTTGTTCAAATAGGTATCAGATCGCCGCTTGAGAAGTTTCACTTCAAAAATAAAAAACAGAGAATAAAAGAAACAAGAAAAATTAACACAAAAATGACAAAAAATTCCAAAATAGAATTTTTTGAAATTTCTTGGAATTTTTTGGAAATGTGTAGAATTTTTTAGAATTTTTTTGGCATTTGGAATCTTACATACGAAACAGATACAGGGCTCGTGCTCGTACTACTAATTCCAAAAAAAAAAATACAAAAAATTCCAAAAAATGCCAAAAAAATCCAATTTTTTTTGGAATTCCTTGGAATTTTATAGAATTTTTTGGAGTTTTTTGGCATTTTACGGAATCTTGCATACAGATCGAAAAGTTAGAGTGCTCGAAACAGATACAGTGCTCGTGCTCATACCACTAATTAATTCCAAAAAAAAAAATACAAAAAATTCCAAAATGGAATTTTTTGGAATTTCTTGCCATTTTTTGGAATTTTTTGGGATTTTTTGGAATTTTTTCTCATCTTTTCCATTTTTTGGCATTTTTTGGAATCTTGCTTACGAAACAGTTAGATGAGTGCTCGAAACAGATACAGCGCTCGTGCTCGTATCACTAATTAAAAAAAAAATACAAAAAATTCCAGAATGGAATTTTTTTGAATTTTTTAAAAAACTTTTGGAATCTTACATACGGAACAGTTAAAGTGCTCGAAAGAGATACAGTGCTCGTGCTTGTACTAATACATAAATCTAAAAAATTCCAAAAAATTACAAAAAATTTCAAAATGGAATTTTTTGGAAATTTTTGTGGAATTTTTTGGAATAATGAGTCGGGGTGGAAGACGAAGGGAAAGCGCATTTAAAGTGACATCACAGGGTATCGGCGCTAGACAATAATCTATATATATAAAAATGAATGCCACTTTTCGTTGTAATTTTATAACTCAAGAACAGACTCACCTAGCCAAACCAAATGTTTAGGCTTTGTTCGGACTATTTATTAGATGGTTTATGTGAAGTTTGCACAAAATCAATCGAGCGGTTCTTCATTTATCACATTTTCTGTAATAAATTAATTATTCAATAAATGGAGCATCATTTTGCTGTCAAATTCAAACTTTTTTCAGCGTTGACAGTACCAGCATGTTGTTATGTCATTAGTGTAGTAATTTCATTACTTATTTTATTTATTTATGAAAAAAATTTACTAAGCCCGCATACGGCGCCATGTCTTATAACCGATACCAAATTTATTTTGTATTTTGTATACCGCGTCATCTCTGATACCTGGAACGAAGCTCGGCATTGCAGATACAGTAGAACAATGCTGCACAGAACTATTCCACTATTCCGATCAGATTGAGTGGTGCAGAAAGAGTAGGTCAGATAGAGTAGTGCAGATAGAGTAGAACAGATGGAGTAGTGCAGTGCATGCAGTGCAGATAGAGTGAAATAGGGCTGCGCTAGAGATTTTTTTTGTTTTCTTTACATTCTTTGAACATTCCTGTGCCTGAGTTTATTTATTTGGTGGTACACTTTACAAGAATAATGCCCACAAGCTGCCTAAAAAAGGATGATGTAAAATTTTAATTTTAGGTGCCTTCTGATCCAGAGAGTAAACATTAATTTTCTTCAACCAAAGCCAAATTCACCATCGAAAAAAACTGAATTTAATTCAGCTAATAGATACGTTAACACAACATTTAATAGGTATATTTAATAATTCAGAGGCGGTACGAAGTTCGCCGGGTCAGTTAGTAGTTTATAATCCTTGGTTTGTGTCAATCGTTCGTCGGCTGTCATTTTCATTGGCTGTCTTTCTCTGACCCTCTACGTTATATTTTTCTTCTCTCTCGTGTAACGAAGTATGCCAAAACGTGACGCGTCTTTCAACAAATCACTCTCCATTCTCGTCCAAATATCAGACTGTCGCCTAAGAAGCATCTCTTCAAAAAACACAGGACACAAATGTAAGAATAACGAAATTAATCACAAAACCAAATGATAATAGTATAACAAAAGGGAGGCGCGCAGCTGTAGTGACGTCACAAGCGTATCGGCGCTTGTCAATAAAAGACAATCCTCTTTACGCTTTTAATCCTTGGTTTGAGTCAATCAATAGCTATCTTTCTCCGTCTCCTTACGTTATATATTTATTCTCTCTCGAGTAACGAAATTTGCCCGTGACGTGTTCTTCAAATCACTCTTAATTGTCTTCCAAATATCAGACCGCCGCCTAAGAAGGTTCACTTCAAAAACCAATCAAAGATTGCTTTGATTACGAAAACGTACGTCGCATTATTGTTTCTTTATTGGTCAAGATTTTTGACCCGACTTCTTGACATTAAAGTTCATTGACAAAATTTTAAAAAAATATTGATAAGACATACATAACCATAGCAAGATAATATATTTCAAAAACATTTTTATTGTTTCATGCCTGAATTTAATAATATGCCATTTTGCCTAAATTTTCACCATGCTCACCTAAGTTCTATAAGCCGAATGTAATGGTACAGACATTTCGCGGTCTATTCTAATTTAATTTATGATAGCGGTCGGTGGGCTTAGATTACACAAAGAGACGGATAAATATAATGGTATAATTAATTTTGCACCTCACGAAATGTAATTTACTTTTCAGCTTAACCGACGCAAAAAGGTTGTTTCCGTCCAGTTTTAAGTTAACTTTGCGGTCACGTTTGTGTACGCAAAGTTTTCAGGTGAAAACTAACGGTACAAGTAGGTAAACATGTAACAACTAAAAACGTATGCAGATTATCTTACCGGATGTTTATTTAGAAATCAATAACATGTTCGAGCCAAAAACTGACTCATCCACTTCAACCCCTACTTTCCAGAGACAAACGTCCAGAAATTTCAAATAGAAAAGGGAGCTAAGTGCTTTTGAAAAGCTTTCTATTGTTTCAATTGTACCTGGCAAAAAAACGGCATCGAGGCAGTTATTCGTGCTTTGATACCATTTTTGTGTTAGGAATGCGGCAATTACTCGTTCTCCGACTTTCACCACAAAAACTAAAAATTAATTTTTAGCCCAATAATCGCAGGTAGCAATATAATCATCAAAGTTTGTGAAGGGTGTCTCAACAAGAACTTAAATTTCAAATCGCGCGCCATTTTTGTCTATTAAGCTTCAAGTCGGCCATATTGGGCGAAAGTTCCTATTGGGATACCCTTCATGGGAAGTTTCGGTCAAGTCACTCGATATTATAAGCGTAGAGAGCCGGTTAGTTGGACAAAGTTAAAATGTATAGTTTCATGAACAATTAGGCCTGATTCGATTGATACGATATATTGTCATAGTGCGATGTTAATATTTTAAATGAAGTTTATCTGGGCACGGTATCAGCGTACTGCGCCTACCTAACAAAGAATATCTGAAATAGCTATTCATGAAAGCAAATTAGATATTATTTTCTTCGCTAAGGAAAAAAAAATACGAAAAATACACGAGAGCAAAATAATTTAATCTACATACCTACTAATGAACAAGCATCGTGAAAGGTAATTGAACCCTGGCTGTCTTTATTAAACATGCTTCAGCCTTCATTTTACCCAAAATATTCTCCCTAAATTATGTAGGTACATTAATATTTCCTTCCTAAAATTCTTGCCGTTAGAAATTTCCTTTTCCTTGTTTCCCTTAATAAAAATGAAGCTTATTATTATAGACCATCATAATTTAAAAAACGTTTACGGGATGGAAATGTGCAGCAAACAAACAATTTTTTTCCAAGGCACCCTAATCTTGTATAAGCTCTATAAAATACTCGAGTGAAAGTTTGAGCCTTGCAATTAGACCTAGATTATCTTGCCCTTTTAGTTTTCTGCACATTTTATGAAGACTTCCGAGTTTCCCAGGTCGATGCGAGATAAAAGTTGTATCACGGAATATTGCTCCTACATCCAGTACGGTATGTGCCTGGATTAAATCGAGCTCGCACTAATAAGAAATCCTTCTGGACAGCTGACATGCCACCTACTATTAGCAGACAGACTACAATGCTGTTCTAAGAAAAGTTATACTTATTTTTAGTGTTGGTCTTTTTAATTTTCTTTTATCTATTTTTTTGTGCAGGGTTTTTCCAGTCAGGAATCAACAATCGTTTTGTTCACTTTTCTTTTCCGTTTTGCAAAGCGCGGTCTTTTTTTCAGACGAAAAATAGGGATACATTCAAGAAAACTCACCCATTTCCGAAATTAAAATGAATAATGCTCAACGGTATATACGTAACGTCGAGCATGGCATGATATATGGCTGGATAATGTTAAGAAATTTGACGTTTCTCCCAAGTTTTGCCATTTCTCCAGAGAATCTTCACACTTTTAATATAGGTAGTGTCATCATGTTGTGTTTGTTTGAAATTAGATGCATGTAGGTACAGCTATAAGAATGATTTATTTTTTTATTTATGTTTGACTAATTTGTTGCTTCCATATAATAAGTTGGCGATCTGCTAGCTGAAGTGTTAACCCGATCATAATTAAATAGGGCCTAAGTACCTACCAGGTAAGTACCAATTAACATACAATATTACACAAACTATCGTTAAATGCAACCTGAACGAAAACGATCAGGAGTCGTATTTTCGAATATTGTCGCAAACGAAATTTGATTCACATTGCTGTCAGTCAAATTTCGTGTACGAAATGTACTCGAATGAATTCGAAAATACTATCCCAGGTAACTAACTATCTGTGCATCCTCTAAACAGATTTATTGATAAAATTCTTCATGCCTATACGCGCCCACAGAAAAATGTCTCACAAGAACCCAGACAACAGGAAAGCACAATAAACATTTTCGATTAAGCGATGGATTGATTGATTGATCGATTTGAAAGGAAAGCCTTTAAGGTAGCATTCCGATCCGCGAGACCGCGACAAGCGACGTGCGACCGCAAGGGACTGCTTTAATAGATTTCTAGGCAGTACAGACAAGCGACAGCGACGCACGACCGGTAGGCAGTCCCAGCGTACGACAACGTTCTCGCGACCTGTCTGCAGTAGAAGCAGTGGTGCTGCGAGTCTAGACAGATCAAGACCAAAGAAAACTTCTCAAAGTGGCAAAGTTTTGCGATGCGAACGAACGTTCGCGGTGACAATTTTTGCGACTAATGTTAAACGATGGGTGGAAGAGGTGAGAAGTGAGGCGAAATTGTCGAGAACTTATCGATAGCGATTGGTCGTGGTTCGCCTCCTAATTCCTGAGAAAAATTGCTCTAAAGTTCTTTGCTCCAAGTAGCTATATTTTCTGGATAACAGTTTCGTTCAGACAGCTTTGGGTTATTCCGGAATTGGTGATTTTGTGCGTTCAGCTATGATTGACGTTGAAGGTAATTTGAGATGGGTCATTAAAAATTTATATCATTGTCATCTGCTGATATCGTTCTAAGCTGCGTTCAAAAGAAACATTTAACATTTTCACTTGTCATCTTGTCAAATCGTCTTCGCTTATTTTCCGGTATAATAATTCTCCCTAGGGACTATGGCGTCAAGTAATATCTCTCACTAAATTTTTCAAAGGTGACATAGTGAAGAAAAACATGCCTGTTTATTTATTCTGTTATTGTACCTCCCTTATTAGAGCGAAGGCTCGTATATACCCCGCACCCCTTCCCCGTGGGAATTTTTGAGCCACATATTTTTTGGTTGGTATTGCCATGGATTTAAAAAAATTTATTCACAATTCAATGAAACTGTTTGGTGGAGAAGGGGTGTTTATAAACTATAATATAATCTGGTTTGTTTATGGGGAAAATAGCTGAAAAATTTAATTATTAATTCTATTTTCCATATTTTTTTGATTTGATTTTTATCTGAAACTCAACAAAAAATTTCAATTATTCAAGCATAAATGATAAACGAATCAGAAAACTCCAAACAGCAGCATCTGTAATCAAAAGGTTTCCTCTTCATCTCAATCGTCCTCATGTAGTACCTATATCAGTAAAGTTAACTAGCTCTGGCTCATCTTTAAACTCATCTGGATTATAGTTTTCCATAACATCGGTAAGTTCGGGCGGCAACGGATCCCCTTTAATCCAATCAATCTTCAATTGTTCATTTTCCAATTTCCAGTCATGTCCTACTGGACTTAGTGTTATGGGTTCAGCGACGTGGGCATTATTCCTTATGTAGCACTCTGGTAGTTTACACAACTGATGTGGTTTTCAAGTGAAGCTTTGCAAGGAGATAGTAGACTCAATTCAACAACCTGTGTATTTGGCAATGCATAGGTCACCGTGGGAGAGTACCTATTTTTGAGTGTACAAATCGTACCGTAGCTTATTTATATCTGTGTATCCTTTATGACTCAGAATAAGAAGTCAGAAAAAGGTAGACGTTAAATGTGAAAGGAAGTACAAAAAATTTACGAAAAAGTAATTATATCAAAAGAAAGTAGGTGTACAAAATGACGTTAGTGGCTCGCCTCTCGATACAAACTGAGAAAGATATCAGCCAATGTCACTATCACCATTTGAGTATGGAATTAGTATGGAATGAGATACAATCGACTTTGAAAGAAAAATATATTAAACATAACGTACAATGCATTACTTTTCATTGATTTCCCGAATGCCTTTTGCTAAACTAAACAATTTCCAAGAACAAATGATCGCACACCCAAAACAATCCCTCATCAGTTTTCAGAAGTATTGATTAATGATTTGAGAAATTCTGGATAGAAGTAAACATCAGTTGCTAAATGTAGGTATTGAAGAATTGTTACAAATGGTTGATTTGCCATATGCGCTTTTATTTTCCGCTAAGGCAAACAACAGGTCATTAGTTATAAGTAATTAATTTTTGAGAAATTTAGTTATAAGTAACCGAATGCAGAAAATTTCCCGGAAACTAATTAGTTTCATGATCGCAGCACAATGTTTGATTAAATTTAGGCAAAAACGAATTTGTCGGGCTGCTTGGCGGGCGTGTTCCAGTTTAGTTAATGAAAAATGAGAAATCTAAAATGTGTGCTAATTTAAATTTGTTGTCAGCTAGACGGCAAAAGTAAAAACGGCAAAAGTAAAAGCGGCAAAAAGGCAAACTCCAGAACGCTACCTGAATGCAAAAGCAAAATCAGATCCTATGCACCCTATGGATTTATTAATTATAAATCTACTTGATTTAGGAACATGTGAAAGTTGGGCTGGTTTGTTCACCTTCTGATAAACTGTCAGTTATGCAATCTGCCGGATCCCATTGGTCGGCTAGGTATCCGCCGACGAATAGAATTATAGGACGGCAAATTTATCGTTCAAGATAGTTACCAGCGAGTTCATCTGGAGATGATTAAACCAGGTCCTTCCTTATTAATTAAGTTAAAAAACTTAAACAATTTTGAGGTAAGGTGTGAGAAAAAAAAACAAATTAGGTGTATGTATATACCAAAAAAGATGTTTCAATTTTTTGTCATATTATTTATAAACATTCAACACAGAAAATAATTAAAAAACGTAGATACTTTTTTTGGAAACTTCCTTTTTATTAAGACGACAAGGGAAGTTGAAGATCCATGGATTTAATATATTATAATAAATGTGAAACTGCTTGTAGCGTAATCTTTAGCCCGCAGTCTGTTGTCGGTAGACCTCTATCATGTCCCCGTTTTCCAAACCCAGCATGAATGGACTGTCCGTTTCGTTGATGGACTTACCATCGAAGCACACAATGGGAATATCTGATTCACAGATCAAGAACGCCAAGAACATTCAATATATTATAGTTATTCTGGTGTTCCCTTTCCCTTCCCATTCTGATTTTCAGGTTGAATAGTCGAGCTACGTAGCGGAGCAAGAGAGGCTTCGTGACAATATGTCATAATTAATATCACCATGATTTTGAGGCCCGTGGGCCTGTAACTGTTCTTGAACATTCTAGGAATTTGATGACGCCACCGTTGCACAAAGGGATTATCTAAGTCACAGATCAAAAAAGCCAACTCCAGCTTTCTCAGGACTTCATTCCTCAGAAATTGATTTCGTCCGGAAAGTCGGAGTGGAAATGAAAATCGCACAGAAGTAGTTCTTGACGTTCTGAAAAAAAGTTGTCACTCGGGATACGCTCGAAATAACACCAGGAGGTGTTATCCAGTCTGCGGCCCGGTTGGAACTTTTTTTGCCGTTCGAAAATACTCGGGATATATCCTTGTGTGCGCTCTCTATTACCCAAAGGAATTAGATGAACACAAATATTACACCGAAAGCATGATATGTCATAATTAGGCTCTGGAACGAAAGAGCGCTGCACAAAAGAGCGCTGTAACAAATGAGCGCTGTAACAAAAGAGCGCTGTAACAAAAGAGCGCTGTAACAAAAGAGCGCTGCACAAAAGAGCGCTGCACAAAAGAGCGCTGTAACAAAAGAGCGCTGTAACAAAACAGCGCTGTAACAAAAGAGCGCTGTAACAAAACAGCGCTGTAAAAAAACAGCGCTGCACAAAAGAGCACTGTAACAAAAGAGCGCTGCACAAAAGAGCGCTGTAACAAAAGGGCGCTGTAACAAAAGAGCGCTGCACAAAAGAGCGCTGTTACAAAAAGGCGCTGTAACAAAACAGCGCTGCACAAAAGAGCGCTGCAACAAAACAGCGCTGTCTGAATTTCAAAAAGATGAATTAAGTAAAAAAGGGCAGAGATTGGGTCGCATTCCGAGAACGGGTCAGTTTGGGTTAGATTGGGTTATTTTGTATTCATTTTCTGATTGAGTAATTTGACGAAATTAAGCAACAGAGATATTGGGTCGCATTTCGAGGACGGGTTAGTTTGGGTTAGATTGGGTTATTTTGTATTCACTTTCTGTTTGAACAATATGATGAAATTTAAAAACAGAGATTGGGTTGCATTCCGAGGACGGGTTAGTTTGGGTTAGATTGGGTTATTTTGTATTCATTTTCTGATTGAGTAATTTGACGAAATTAAGCAACAGAGATATTGGGTCGCATTTCGAGGACGGGTTAGTTTGGGTGAGATTGGGTTATTTTGTATTCATTTTCTGATTGAGTAATTTGACGAAATTAAGCAACAGAGATATTGGGTCGCATTTCGAGGACGGGTTAGTTTGGGTTAGATTGGGTTATTTTGTATCCTTATCTGTTTGAGCAATTTGACGAAATTGAGAAACAGAGATTGGGTCGCATTCCGAGGACGGGTTAGTTTGGGTTAGATTGGGTTATTTTGTATTCATTTTCTGATTGAGTAATTTGACGAAATTAAGCAACAGAGATATTGGGTCGCATTTCAAGGACGGGTTAGTTTGGGTTAGATTGGGTTATTTTGTATCCTTATCTGTTTGAGCAATTTGACGAAATTGAGAAACAGAGATTGGGTCGCATTCCGAGGACGGGTTAGTTTGGGTTAGATTGGGTTATTTTGTATCCATTTTCTGATTGAGTAATTTGACGAAATTAAGCAACAGAGATATTGGGTCGCATTTCGAGGACGGGTTAGTTTGGGTTAGATTGGGTTATTTTGTATTCACTTTCTGTTTGAACAATATGATGAAATTCAGAAATAAAGATTGGGTTGCATTCCGAGGACGGGTCAGTATGAGTTAGATTGGGTTATTTTGTATCCTTATCTGTTTGAGAAATTTGACGAAATTGAGAAACAGAGATTGGGTCGCATTCCGAGGACGGGGTAGTTTGGGTTATTTTGTATTCATTTTTTGTTTGAGCAATTAGAGAGATTGGGTCGCATTCCGAGGATGGGTCAGTTTGGGTTACTCTTTTGTTACTCTTTTGTTACAGCGCTCTTTTGTGCAGCGCTATTTTGTTACAGCGCTCTTTTGTGCAGCGCTCATTTGTTACAGCGCCCTTTTGTTACAGCGCTGTTTTGTTACAGCGCTCTTTTGTTACAGCGCTCTTTTGTTGCAGCGCTCTTTTGTGCAGCGCTCTTTTGTTACAGCGCTCTTTTGTTACAGCGCTCTTTTGTTACAGCGCTCTTTTGTTACAGCGCTCTTTTGTGCAGCGCTCTTTTGTGCAGCCCTCTTTTGTGCAGCGCTCTTTTGTTACAGCGCTCTTTCGTAACAGCGCTCTTTTGTGCTGCGCTCTTTCATTACAGAGCCTCAGAACTATTGTCATCATGATTTTGGGGCCTGCTGTCCTTTAACTATTCTTGAGAATTCTAGAAATTCGATGACGCCACCGTTGCACAAGGGAATTATCTGATTCCCAGATCAAAAAAGCCAACTCCAGCTTTCTCAGGACTTCATTCCTCAAAAATTGATTTCATCCGGAAAGTCGGAGTGGAAATGAAAATCGCGCAGAAGTAGTTCTTGACGTTCTAAGAAAAGGTTGTCACTCAGGGTACGCACGAAATAACACCAGGAGGCGTTACCCAGTCTACAGCCGGGTTGAAAATTTTCTTACCGTTCGAAAATACTCGGGATATATCATATATCTTACAATATGTCATTGTGTACCCGCTGGCCTCCAACTCTTCTTGAAAATTCTAGACACTCAATGACGCCGCCATTGCACAAGGGGAGTATCTGATTCACAGATCAAAAACGAACACTTCAGCCTAATCAAGAATTCATTTTTCAAAAATTGTTATTCGAAAATACTCGGGATGTATCCTGTGTGCGCTCTCTATCACCCAAGCAATTTTGATGAATCCAAATATTACCTACACACAGCATCATAATATTATGTCTCAATTATTATTGTAATTTTTTTACCCCCCGCGAAAAAATATTTGTTTTGTTGCATATCCCGGAATTGCCTTCGTCAAATGTGGCAACCCTACCCACAATCCATATTCTTTGAATATTACCTAATTGAGGGCCGGTTTGTTCACCTTCTGATAAACTGTCAGTTATGCAATCTGCCGGATCCCAATGGTCGGCTCGTTATCCCCCGACCAATAATTATGAGACGGTAAATTCATCGTTCAGATAGTTACCCAGCAAGTTTATGAGTTGTTTATCTGAAGATGAATAAACCAGGTCCTTAATTAAATTAAAAACTTAAATAATTTTGAGGTTAGGTGTAAGAAAAAAACAAATTAGGTGTATGTAAGTATATACCTACCAAAAAAAGATGTTTCAAGTTTTTTCTCATGTCACATTATTTACTCCTAACCAATCAACTCAGAAAATAATTAAAAAACGTAGATAATTTTTTTGGACTTTTTACTAAGACAATAAGCAACTAGGCAAGTTGAAGACCCATGTATTTAATATATTATAATAAATGTGAAACTGCTTGTAGCGTATTATTTAGCCCGCAGTCTGTTGGCGGTAGACCTCTATCATGTCTCCTTCTTCCAGACCCAGCATGAATGGTCTGTCCGTTTCGTTGATGGACTCACCATCGAAGCGGAAGAGAAGTAAGTTGACAGGAATTCCCTGGAACAGGAAAATGAACATCAATGAACATGGGCGCCGCCAGGATTAGTTTCAGGGAGGTGCATACAGGCAGTGGCGGCGGTGGATTGTTATATTGGTTCAAATTATAATTTAAGAAGGTGAATGCCCGCCGGTAGCGCAAACATTTTTTCAGGTGCCACGCCCAAAATGGTTATTTCGAGCTTTCAAAAAAATTCCGGAGGCGCGAAAATTTTTCCGGGTGCCACGCCCAAAAACTGGTATTTAGAGCTTTCAAAAAAATAATTTTTCTAGATGATTGGGTAAGTTATTTGATGTTTTCACCTCGGCATTTTCTCACTCACCACTAATTAAAAATATTGTTAAGTGTCAAGTGATTTGATCTCTACCAAACAACCAACTTAGCTGACTGTACTATTTTAATTTAAATTTCCGTACACAAATCTTGTCCTTTCCATTTTTTTTCTAATTGAAAGTGGCATGGGCTTCTCGTAAGTTAATACGTTTTTCGGGCTATCAAATCATAGAAATTCAAGAAATTTCGAGGGGTGGTCACTCCCCAATTAGCTGTACAGGGTGGGCCAATTTGGACACTTCCTTATGGAAACACCCTTTATTTCAAGAGATAGAAAAAAATGAACCCCCCACTCTGAGGCTCAAATTTCATGAAATTTTGATTGGTGCAAACCGCTTTTTGATATATTCAACCGTTTAGCCCCTAGAGGGCGATTCTCGATTTTGAGCAATATTATGAACCCTTCATAGCTTTTTTGTTTATGAAAATAATTGATTTCCGTAAAAACTTTCTGGGGACTACTCACCACTTGCTGACTATATTTCATCATGATTTTTCCAAAGAGCGTATGCCTTCTGACTCGGCATATTACAACAGAACGGTCCTCAGCCATTACCGTCAAGTTGATGATTTCAGCTTTGTATTCCTGCAAAAAAAAAAATCAATCATTGATGACATAAAAGAACGAATATTATGGAAAAATATCAATTGTTTGCTAGATAATTAATTATCGGAGACTTACCACCATATTATGGTGACTATCCATTATTATTGCCGCTTGAAATTGTTTGATTTTCGGCTAGAAGCTGATCTGCTAGCTAGCACTCTTGACACCTGCTATACTAAAATAGAAATGACCGGCTTCTGTATGATGGCGGTAAAAAAAGACGGGTAAAATGACGGATGACGGCAGAAATAATAACTAGCTATGCAGTGTTGCCAAGTGCAAGTTTCTTAAATGATTTCCTTCCTGGGTGAAAACCATGCGATTTCGATAGTTGTTAAAATTCGATTTTCGAATATATCATAAGGTTATTGAGTGCATATGGATCCAAGTCGAATCCGTATTCTAACCCAAATATTTGATTCGCGAGAAAGCACCTTAGTTGTTGGAACGTGTGGAGACGAGGCCATAACAACAGGGTGCGTTCGGTATCTAGGTGTGATATAAGTAACCCATTGATGTCATCCGGAAAGTCGGAGTACAAATGACAATCGCACAGAGGTAGTTCTTGACGTTCAGGAAAATGGTTGTGACTCGGGATACGCTCGAAACAACACCCAAGTCGTTTTCCAGTGACGCACCTCACGCCCTCCTGAGCTGCTCTCAGCGCCCCGGGCTGTTGATAGGCGTTTCAGTGGTTCATAGTTTCGCGTAAATGAACTGTTCGCTATTCCTCTGCCTTGTCCTCTCAAGTACCTACAATTTTATGGATGCATCAGAAACACGACGCTCAAAAAAAGGGTGCGTTCCAGTAAAACAAGAGTTGTTTGGAGCTACGTGTGTGGAGCACCTTAAAATTCGTCACTGGAAAGCTGCTCTGTACTGCTCCGACACTCCGACTGCGTCGGCGCGTCGCCCCTCGTCTGCTTCTTGCGCCAGGGCTTAGGTAATGTACGAGTTTTCATGAGATTGGGCATTGGCAAAAAAAAATAAAAACTTGAATTTTTAAATAGGTGTAGAATATTGCTTTGCTTTAGCAGTTTTATTTCAGTTTTTTGATACAAAAACTTATACCTTTTTAGTAAGTAAGTGTGTTTTTTCGCGACTTCTGGGTCGCCTTCCCAGTGGCGTATCCCGGGGGTTATTCCTCCTCCTTCATCAAGGAGAGCAAACTAAAGCATAATGTTCTTTTTTATTTAATTTTTTAACCTATTAAAAATTAAATCCGATCGGAAACCTATAGAAAAAAATAAATACCTACCCTAAATAAAATAGGTCGATACTAATATTTGCAACTAAATATCGATAACGAATACCTTTAAAAGACACAAAAAAAAGAGGGGCGTGGGGCGTGGCGAGTGGGCTAGCGATCCCCCCCCCCCCCCATTCCGAAATGTATTCCTATATACGCTACTGAACGGCGCCGTCATCGAATCTCTTGAATTTTCAAGAACAGTTTTGCTCAAAAAGTAGAGCGTGCTGAGCGGAGCTGTAATCACGTGACCAGCGAGCGAACAGAGAAGTTGAACGCTGTATCTGAGTGCACGAAACTTTAATAAACGAACGCGAATGAGCCTGCACCGAGTACACTTTCTAAATAAACGAACGGTAAATTCAAGCTCGGAGAACTCAGATCAAAATACCGAACGCACGGTGCACCGGTCAACACAGTGTGTTAGACGCGCGCAGTGTAGGAGTTAACGCACTTTCAATTTTACCGAAAGTGCGTCACCGCGAGTTTCGCGCGCACTGCTCCACTGGTGCAGCGTGTATCAAATGGAACTCGCTGACGCTAATGGCGGTAATTTGAACGCATCTACATGGTGGTGGAATGGACGGTGGTATAACTGGTGTATTTTATATAATTATTATGCATTGGCGTTGGGAAGCACAAAAAAAAAAAGGAAAAGTAGAAAAACCTGTAAAAATGTTATGTAATTATATAAAATATTACACGTCGAAATATAAAATAAAAAATATTGTATGAAAATATAAAACATTCACCCATCGTTCCGGAAGAGCCCAACTTCCCCCCTGCTCTTATACAGGGTGTCCCACAATCAGCGTTACAGGCCATAACTTTCTTATTTCTAGAAATAAAAATTTGAAAAAAAAAAAGACTAATGGTTAGTTAAGCTCTCTTCAAAAATATGAAAAAATTTTCCCCTGACAAAATCATCCCCTATTTACAACCCTTCACTTTTTTTTTTCAAATGGCACCCCTAATTTTTTTTAAAATTTTTGAGAAGCTCATGAAATTGCAAATTCAATGATGTACGAAAAGTTTGTTTTTCCATGTTTCGTTGGAAAAAAAAATCAAAAATTAAAATAATAATGATGGGGTTCTACCTATTTGAAAAAAAAGGCAAGAGTTGTTTTTAGGGGATGAGTTTGTTAGGAAAGATTTTTTTAATATTCTTGAAAAGGGGTTAATTTGCACACAATTAATTTTTTTTTGTCATATTTTTATTTTTGTAGACAAAAATGTGATTGCCTGTATAAGACTAAGGGTGGGACGCCCATTTTTTTTCCCCCAAGAGACATGGAAAAACAAACTTTTTATACACCATACACATTTGTAATTTCATAAGCTTCTCAAAAATGAAAAAAAATAATAGGGGTGCCATTTGAAAAAAAAAAGTCAAGGGTTGTAAATAGGGGATGATTTTTTCAAGGGATGATTTTTTTATATTTTTGAAGAGAGCTTAATTAGCCATTAATAATTTTTTTTGTTTCAAATTTTTATTTTTGAAAATAAGAAAGTTATGGCCTGTAAGGTTGATTGTGGGACACCCTGTTTACGCCACTGCAGCCGTTGCACAATGGGAATATCCGCCAACTCCAGCGAACTCGAAACTCCAAAATATAATCTACAAACATTCCAAAATATACCAGTTGTCCTATTAAAAATAAGAAAATTACCTATGTATCTACAGTGGCGTAGCCAGCCTTGCGGGGCGGGAGGGGCAAACATATGAGGGGGCGCATAATTCTTTTGGTGGAGGGTGGGGGGGGGGGGGGGTACAAATGAATTTTTGTATGCTTTTGTACTATTTGCTTATTGGGGGAGAATATTGAAGACGAAAAGCCCGCTGGAGGCGAAAAAATTTCCCGGGTGACGTGCCACGCCCAAAAAAGTTTATTTTAAGCCTTCAAAAACATTTTTTTTTTTGGGGTGCCACTCCGAAAAATATTTAGGTATTAAAAGAAGTAATGTGTAGTCTGACCACACAGTGTGGACATAACGTTAACTTAAAAGTCTCCGGGCGGGACGCCTTGAAAATTAGAACAAATCCGTGGAAATCCGGAGGGATGACAGCTCCTAGTTTGTTTTTCAATTTTGTTTTTCAGAAATTATAAGTGAAGTGGCAGGAAAAATCGGCGATATACGGTACTTTTATTTTAACCACATCAATCATCAAACAGAAACTATTAAGTACCTTTCCTTTGATTGAACTGAACCATTTGCCGACAATGCCAACTTACGATAAAGAATAAAGGATGAAGAGATCAATAAAATAAATAAGAAACAGCATAATTTTATAATTTCTTGTTGTTGTTTTTCAAGAGTCATACGTGTAGGCTATGCCACTGTGTCAGGACCGGTTTAACCAGGGGTCTTTTGGGTGCAGTAGCACCGGGCGGCAAAATCTTAGGGGCGGCGCGCGAAGCGCGTAACCACCCTTAAAATTTCAATGTATTGAACCATAATACGAAAAAGCAAAGCAAAAAGCTACAAGTCAGTTTAGGGAAAACTACCCATCCGTATAGAAAAAATAAGTAAGTACAATTACGCCCGTCTCTATCACCATGTCCAGCTCTACCTAAATTCCTGGAACCGTATTACTCGTGCGATAGCTGACAGCGATGACAGACAATAGTCAGCTCGCATCTCACTTCAATTATTCATTTTGAGATAATAATATTGTTTGGCGGTAGCGTCGTTGCGTAATAAATATATACAGGGTGTCCCTGGGAAAACAGTCCACCCCGATTTTTTCGATTTGGAATGAAAATCGGGAAAAACGTTCGGACACGCCGATTTTTGATTTGAGGATGGAATATTTTTCAGTTTTTTTCATCCCCGTAGCTTCAATCCCTTAGCTAGGGGGAGAACAACCCCCCAAATTTAAATAGGGAATAGGGGTCGTGTCATACCTCTTTTCAAAGGTCTCATCAAGTTTTTCATGGCCCTAGAATTTCGTCTTATTATTTTCATCCGTAACGAAATGACAGTTTGTCAAAATCTTGGACATAGACTATTGTTTTAGTAGGAGTAAAATTGATACTTGCCTCCCTTAATAAACATACTTACAATTTACAAATCACGTGTTCACCTGATTATTAATAATGATAAAAAACTTCAGTTTCAAGTATTTTTATTAGGGGAGGTAAGTATCGCTTTTACTCCCACTGAAACAATAGTCTATTTCTAAGATTTTGACATTTCGTTACGGATGAAAATGATAAGACGAAAATTCAGGGCCATAAAGAACTCGATGAGACCTTTAAAAAGATGTAGGACACGACCCCTATCCCCTATTCAAATTTTGGGGGTTACCCCCCCCCCCCCAACTAGGGGGTTAAAACTGCGGGGGTTAAAAAAAAACAGAAAAATGGTTCCCCCTCAAATCAAAAATCGCCGTGTCCGAGCGTTTCTCCAGATTCTTATTCCAAATCCAATAAATCGAGATAGACTGTTTTCCCTGGGACACCCTGTATAAAAGAATTAAATACATTTTTTGAAATAAATGCTCCAAAAAAATTGTTAGTTTTTTTCCGAACGGTCGGGGGGCGCTGCGTTTTTGTAGCACCGGGCGGCCCACTACCTCAAACCGGCACTGCACTGTGTATCTACGAAAAAAAAAATTAATTAATGTCTCAATTGTCATTATTCACTCCTAAAAATTCAACACTGAAAATAAATAAAAAACGTAGATTTTTTTTTTTGGAAACTTCCTTTTTATTAAGACAACAAAGAAGGTTCAAGATCCATGGATTAAATATATTATAATAAATGTGAAACTGCTTGTAGCGTAATCTTTAGCCCGCAGTCTGTTGTCGGTAGACCTCTATCATGTCCCCTTCTTCCAGACCTAGCATGAATGGTCTGTCTGTTCCGTTGATGGGCTTACCATCGAAACGGAAAAGAAGTAAGTTGGCAGGAATTCCCTGAAAGAACAAAAAAAAACATTAACAAAGAAATATCATTATAAGAAACTGGGGACTACTCACTACTTGTTGACTATATTTCATCATCATATTCCTGAGGAGGGTACGCCTTCTGACTTGGCATATTACGATAGAACGGTCCTCGGCCAAAACCTTCAAGTTGATGAATTCAGCTTTGTATTCCTGCAAAAAAATTATGGATGGCATAAAAGGACGCAGATGCAAAAATATCTATTCTTTGCTAGACAATTATCGAAGACTTACCACCGTCATATGGTCACCACCCATTATTGCCGTATAAAACTGTTTGATTTTGTGCCGGAATCTGAAATGTTAGTTATCGCTCTTGACACCTGCTATGTTAAAATAAAAATGACCTGTGTTACCTGTGTATTTTCGCGTTAGAAAAAGACGGTTAAAATGACGGATGACGGCAGAAATCGTAACTAGCTATGCAGTGTTGCCAAATGCAAGTGTAAAATAATGGAGAAAAGCATGCGATTTCGGTTATAGTTCCATTTCCGAATATATTATAACGTTACTGGGGGATGAATTCTTCAACTGGACGAATTCTCACCCAAACATTTGAGTCGCGTGAAAACGCCTCAGTTGTGGGAACGTTCAAGAGACCTTAACCGCAGGGTGCGTTCGATATCTAGATGTGGTAAAAGAAACCTATTGAGGTCGCCGGGAAAGTCGGAGTGCAAATGAAAATCGCAAAGAAGTAGTTCTTGACGTCCTAAAAAAAGGTTGCCACTCACTGCTCGAAATAACACCAGGAGGCGTTACCCAGTCTGCAGCTCGGTTGAGACTTCTCTTGCGGTTCAAAAATACTGGGGATATATCCTTGTGTGCACTCTTTATTACCCAAACAATCTGTTGAACACAAATATTACACCGACAACATGATATGTCATAATTATTGTCATCATGATTCTGGGGCCCGCGGGCCTTTAAATGTTCTTGAAAATTCTAGAGATTCGATGACGCCACCGTTGCACAAGGGGATTATCTGATTCACAGATCAAAAAAACCAACTTCAGCTCAATTCTCAGCTTCATTCCTCAAAAATTGATTTCGTCGTAGTAGTTCTTGACGTTCTGAAAAAAGGTTGTCACTCAGGATACGCTCGAAATAACTCCAGGAGGCGTTACCCAGTCTGCACTGCAACCCGGTTGAAACTTTTCTTGCCGTTCGAAAATAGTCGAGATGTATCCTTGTGTGCGCTCTCTATCACCCTAGCAATTCAATGAATACAAATATTACACCGGTATCATGATATGTCTTAATTATTATTGTCATCAAGATTCTGGGGCCCACTGGCCTGCTACTGTTCTTAAAGATTCCAGAGATTCGATGACGCAATCATTGCACAAGGGGATTATCTGATTCACAGATCAAAAACGCCAACTTCAGCTTCGTAAAGTCTCCATTCCTCAGAAATTGTTATCGTCTGGTAAGTCGGGGATTGCAAATGAAAATCGCACAGAAGTAGTTCTTGACGTTCGGAAAAATGGTTTGTCACTCAGGATACGCTCGAAAAGTTACCCAGTCTGCAGCCCGGTTGAAACTTTTCTTGACGTTCGAAAATACTCGGGATATATCCTTGTGTCCGCTCTCTATTACCCAAGCAATTTGATGAACACAACTATTACACCGACAACATAATATATCATAATTATTGTCATCATTTCTGGGGCCCGCGGGCCTCTAACTGTTTTTGAAAATTCTAGAGATTCGATGACGAAACCGTTGCACAAGAGGTTTATATCTGATTCCCAGATCAAAATCGCACACTTCAGCTTTCTCAATGCTTCATTCCTCAAAAATTGTTATCGTCCGGAAAGTCGGAGTGCAAATGAAAACCTCACAGAAGTAGTTCTTGACGTTCTATTGTGTATTGACAAGTTCTTTTCTAGAAAAGCTTCGGAAAATACTTTTGCCGGATACACTCCGCAAGTCACGTGATCACATAGTCACTTTCTCTTGTAGGTGAAATATTCCTCTTTTCCTACGGCAAGCTTACTTAAGCACGCACCAAACACTCTAGCTTATTTGTATTCGTGTCAGTAATTTCTCCCAATTTGTTTTGAAATTATTGAAAACAATTCAGGTTATTTAGTATAAGGACCTCCACACATGCAAAATAATCGAGGATAATACACACTACTACTACATGATAGCCTCATAAGGCCTATGTAGAACAAGTCTGAAGCCCCCCACCACGCGAAATCACCTGTTGTGACGTAGGCAGCATGTCGTTTCTCGCCTTGACGTAGGCTGTTTGCGCCACAGGTTATGATTCCGCGGGCTTTTGCTCTATGCATACTTGGTTTTACTACATTATTTAACCTTCTAAAACAACTCCTTTTTAGATTTCGTTTATATCTTCCTCTTTGCCTATTATGTTGATCAAAATTTAATGATATTTTTCATCATAAATTTAAATTCTAAACTAGGACCGCTGGCGCAAACAGCTGACGACTCAGTTAATGACATCGGCCACGGTGATATACCAAAAACGAGGCCGATAAGCAAGCCTTAGTAGTGTGTATTATCCTTGAAAAATAATGTCCAAACCAAAAACTATGTTATCGAACGCGCCACAGGCGACACAACTACACAACGTCATCTTGGAGCTGGAGCGAGCCACGCCCAAAACCATAATTATTTAAGTGGCAACAGCGTTTTGTTCCCGGTGAGTGAATGAATAGGTCCAGTGGTGCGATTTTCGAAACCATTCGAGTACACGGAATTTGACTAACAGCAATGTAAATTAAATGGGAAGCAGTCAAACTTTGTGTACGAAATGTACTCGAATGGTTTCGAAAATCGCACCCCTGGACCGGATCCACGAATTTTTTGCGGGGGGGCAAATATGTAAATTGCCGCCCCCTGTAAAATATTATTTTTATGTATACATATATTCAAAAATGAGCTGTTAGATTCCACAATCTATTTATGTAGGTAGCAGTGGCGGCTCGTGGTCTATATTGGAAAGGGTTCATACATAAAGTAGGATCCAGATTCCATTGGAGTAAAAATTTTTTCCGGGTAGGTACCTCGCCCAAAAACGCATTTTAAGCCTCAAAAAAAAAAATTTATTGGTATATCCAATGACATGACACAGATAGACATTACAGCATGTAAACAAAATTTTGCGTCGCCAACATCTAGGAGAGAGATCCACTTCCGGTGTATCCCCTCCAATTAGGTTGCCAAATTGTTTGGTACATCAACGCGCCCATCAAACTTATATCATATAAGTATACATAGATTAACGAGTTGCACCGGTGCCCATTCCTACATTATTTTGATCAATTGATTGACGGGAAAGGCGGGTCTTGTTTACACCTCTGATGCATCCCCACCATGATCCCGCTTGAGCAGCTCACCTCTCCTGACCCATGGGGGGGGGGGGGCGGTCTTGTCATCACAACAAACATCAGTTTATGAATGAGATGCGGTGTCTATCTGTTTTGAGATGTCATTGGGTATATTAAAGATTGAATAAAAAAACTTTATTTCTTCAATCGCTCAATATTTGACGAGTACTTTCATCTGGGCGCTGATAGTGCTCAATACATAGCTGTGGCCGGATTGAATGTTGAATGTACAGTTGTACAACATGAAGGCGAATGATTCTTGATTCATTTAAGGCGTGATATTTTTGAATTTATCTGTATGTTTTTGTCTGGTTTTGTCCGGCCCTGAATAGGTCCTACAAAAAAAGTAAGTATAGTTACCGGTGTGAAGTTGGTGGCAAAAGATTATAGTAGCCTAATTTTCCGAAGATACCCGAACGCCTAGTGGCGTCGGGTCAATCGACAGAAATTGTATTTTACCTCACTTGACTTAGTTATCTAAAATTCCACTACAGTTACATATCAGCATAAAAAAAAACATATTCTTAGGGAAATTATATCAAGGGGTATACGAGAGGGATTTTTTATTTTTATTTTGTTTTTTGAAATATCTCAAAATCTGCTCGTTTCAACAGATTCATATTTGAACCACGGTTAACTTAAGGGCTGATTTAATTTTTAAAAAATATGTCATCCCCAGCAACCCGGGACAAGGGGTACAACTGGGGGTTGGAAACATATTTTTTGAAATATTTCAAAATCTGCTCGTTTCTACAGATTTATATTTGAACCACAGCTAACTTAGGTGCTGATTCAATTTAAAAAAAATATTTCATCCCCAGCAACCCGGGACAAGGAGTGCAACTGGAGGTTGGAAGCATATTTTTTGAATTATTTTGAAATATCTCGAAATCTGCTCGTTTCTACAGATTTATATTTGAACCACAGTTAACGTAGGTGCTGATTCAATTTTAAAAAAATATTTCATTCCCAGCAACCCGGGACCCAGTTCCAGCAACTTCAAAAGCTACCTACAAGTACTGAAACCATTAGGTTCCAAATTCTAGTAATAATAACTAGAGAATCGCCTAAAAAGTCTAAATAGAAGTAGGAGAAAATAAACTGGTGGACAGTTGCTTTGCAACATGGAAAATTTTACCCAAATTCAAATCTCGATATTTTCGGAACGGAAAGAGATATCGAGTTGCGGTATTCGGGAGGTTCTTCACTAACTCTTTGAGAACACGCACAAGGTTTGACCGGTATATTTTTTTCATTTGTGCACTTATACAGGGTGAGTAAAGGAAGTCATGTTTTTTTGGCAAAGTTTGGAGCAATGCCAGATTCTCAATTTTTAAAAAAGGGTTACATTTATCTCTAAAAAAGTTACTTTTTTGGGGTTTCGCTTGAGAATGGGTATTTTTTCTCATACTTTTGCATGAAGTAGAATTTCTTGGCCCCGAGAAAAGATTGTGGTACTCATTGAACGTGTTGCCTATAGTGGCGTGGAGAAAAAAATTGCTTTTGACATTATGTAATTAAAACCGAATTTATAAATTAAATTATACTACGCAATTAAACAGCTCAATGAACAAATCCAAGTTACTATTCTTGATACAGGAGTGTATTCCAGTGGCGTAACACCAAGAGCATCTTTTGATTTGGTGGAAAGAACTTAAAAACTCGTATTTTTCAAAATGCTATGATGCTGGTCTACACTGCTGTTCATCTTTCATCTGGAATTTTTTAACCTTGTTATTCAGCATTGGTGTACCCGCTTGGATAAAAGGGTCCTTCTTTGAATAACCTCCCGCAATAATGTCTTCTGGCTTGACCCCGAATTTTTTTCTCTCATGGGTAGCTTTTTTTTTAAATGTGCAAAAGAGATAGCGTTTCGCTTGCAGATACCTTTTAAAGGTACGCGTCCACTAAGCCGATCCGGGCCGGGGCGCATCTAAACATTCCGCTATAGGATTCGGCACCTAGGCATATTTGATTGGTCTGTTTGAATTCGGACCGCCAATTAATGCGGAGCGCCGAAATCTGTACTTGAATGTTGAACGGTGCTCAGCTTCAGGTCGAAATGGTTCAGTAGTAGCAGGCATGTGGAGTGCCGAATCTAAGGTCTAAATGTTAAACAGTGCTGAACATCAGGTCAGAAGGTTGAAGAATCTTCTTGGATACGAATAGACTTTAGAAAATACATTTTTCAGATATTTTTTTGTATGCCATCATAGGGCTTACAAAAAAGTGGATCAATTGGAATGTTGCCCCGTTAGCGCGGCACAAAATCAGCAAACATAAGTTTTATTTACTTGTTGCCACATGAACTGAACAGCTTTGTTCACTGTTCATTACTACCTATGTTTTCCTCTAAAATGCACGGTGAATTTGTTCACCACATTGAAACTGTCTGAATGATTCAGATAAATTCATTTTGCATGTAAAGCACAAGGGCGCATAAAGCAACGTGCCAAACAGACCGCATTCGCTGCAAAATTGTACGAAGGGGGTGGACAGCTGATTTAATATAAAAACCGCGCTAAACCCATGGTAACATTCTGACCTGATGCTCAGCACTGTTTATAACAGTTTGACCTTAGATTTGGCACTCAACTGCTGATTTTCCTTTTTTATAATTTCCTTGATCCACTTTTTTGTAAGCCCTATGATGGCATACAAAAACATATCTGAAAAATGTATTTTCTAAAGTCTATTCGTATCCAAGAAGATTCTTCAAGAAGATTCTACGTCATTGAACTGACATTGAACACAAACCTGTATTTGAATCTGGTATAATTATTCTTTGCTGACTTCACATTCCAATTCGTATAGGTTATATCATACTCTTCTATCCATCGCTTTATATAATTTTCCTCTAAGATGTTAGCAGGTAAATTTGTTCACCACATTGAAAGTGTTTAAATGATCCAGGCAAACTCATCCTGCATGTTTAAGCACAAGAACACATGAAGCAACGTGCCAAATAGGTCGCATCCGCCGCAAAATTGTAGCAAACAGGAACACGAAGGGGGTGGACAGCTAATTTAATATAAAATAGCTTTTAAAAACCGCGCCAAACGTATGGCAACATTCTGACCTGATGTTCAGCACTGTTTAACATTTAGACCTTAGATTCGGCACTCCACATGCCTGTTACTACTAAACCATTCCGACCTGAGGCTCAGCACCATTCAACATTCAAGTACGGATTTCGGCGCTCCGCATTAATTGGCGGTCCGAATTCAAACGAACCAATGAAATATGCCGAGGTGCCGAATCCTATATTGGAATGTTTAGATGCGCGCCGGCTCGATAGGCTTAGTGGACGCGTACCTTTAAAAGGTATCTGCAAGCGTATCGCGCAGCAATAACGCTATCTCTTTTGCACATTTAAAAAAAAAGCTACCCATGACAGAAAAAAATCGAGGTCGAGCCGAAAGACATGATTGCGAGAGGTTATTCAAAGAACGACCCTTTTATCCAAGCGGGTACGCCAATGCAAAATAACAAGGTTAAAAAACTCCAGATGAAAGATGAACAGCAGTGTAGACCAGCATCATAGCATTTTGAAAAATACGAATTTTTAAGTTCTTCCCACCAAACCAAAAGATGACCTTGGTGTCACGCCACTGGAATACACTCCTGTATCAATAGTAGTAACTTGGATTTGTTCATTAAGCTGTTTAATTGCATAGTATAATTTAATTTATAAATTCGGGTTTATAACATAATGTCAAAAGCAAATTTTTTCTGCACGCCACTGTAGGCAATACGTTCAATGAGTGCTTCAATCTTTTCTCGGGGCCAAGAAATTCTACTTCATGCAAAAGTATGAGAAAAAATACTCATTCTCAAGCGAAATCCCGAAAAAGTCACTTTTTTGGGATAAATGTAACCCTTTTTTAAAAATTCGATAATTTGCGTTATAGCCAACTTTCGAAAAATTTGAGAAATTACTTTTTTTGGGATAGTCCAAAGATCAAAAAGATGCATATAAAAATTTCCAGGATCAAAAATTGAGAATCTGGCATTGCCCCAAACTTTGCCAAAAAAACATGACTTCCTTCACTCACCCTGTATATGTGCACAAATGAAAGAAATATACCGGTCAAATCTTGTGCGTGTTCTCAAAGAGTTGATTAAGAACCTCCCGAATACCGCAACTTGATATGTCTTTCCGTTCCGAAAATATCGAGATTTGAATTTGGGTAAAATTTTCCATGTTGCAAAGCAACTGTCCACCAGTTTAGATAATAGTTTTTTTTTTTAGTTTTAATTACGTAACAACGATTTATTCGAAGTTTTGATTTCGGTTTCCGCTACTTTAATGCTGCTTGGGATTTGTCCATTCGCGAACATTTATAAAATTTCCATGTTGGTCCTCGGACTATGAATAATCTAACCAGTCAACTAAACTATAACTCAAGCTGGAAATGCGATACAACTGAGCCCTATTATTACAAACAAATTTTAACCTGAATTTAATTAAAAGCCTAACAAACAATGGCATACATGTTCCAAATAACTAGAACACAAAACTCCATGAACATACTTCCGTCCTTGTTTATGGGTGTTTGAAATTTTCGAAATTACAAATCAGAATCCCATCAGGAAAGCGCAGGATCTCTCTAGCAGAATTTCAGCTTGCCGGCGGGCTCTGGATACGAGCCGTTTGCTGGATCACCTCAGTTCGCTCGTGAAGTGCCATCCTACACCCTGACAGTCCGAAGCCCGGGTCCAATCGTTCTCGTCTAATACGTTTTCTCTTAAACTTCCGATACTGAAAAGTTGTTTGACCTGGTGAGTAAATAGACTGGCTGCTTTAGATTTGTGTGTTCGCCCTATTTTTTCGTTTGATGGCAGTTTTTTTTTTTCTTCCTTTTTAGGATTTTATTGTACGAGATGCTTTTTGAAAAAGTTTTGCCGCAGCTTTAAAAAGTTATGAAAAACTTTGATGTATTTTATATTCCACATACAAGCTTCTATTCTATTAAAAGTTGTCAAGTTTTTAACAGATAATGTTATTTAGGTTTTATTGATTTTAACATTAGATTTTGAAAAAAAAGCATTTCCCCACCTCAGCGTGAAACGGCCTTTTTCAATTTTACTTTCGCGCTTCAGTTTAATAGGCGTGAATGTGTTTAGCCTTCATGTGGGGTTCGTGGGAAGAGTTTTTTTTGATCTCAAAATTTTTTTCAATAATTTTATAAAGAAATTAGAAAGGTTGGTATAATAATAGGTATAGTTTTAACCACTTTTTTTAGCACCAAATATTTGCTACAATGCATAAACCGTATACAAAGTGGTTAATGTAATTTCTGTCTGTTTTCTTAGACAGTGTTGAATAAAATGATTTTCTATGAATTCAGATTTTGATGTATGTATAGGTAATTTGGTTTTTGCAGCAACCAGATACTGAATTAATTTCTATTCATTTTCAAACCACCTCGGGGATAGAATGCAACATAGTTGTTCAACCACATAGCAGGCCTAACTATCTCCGTTCTTGATTTGATAAGAAAATACTGATTGCAGGTCTCCGTCTCTAACCATGGCAATAGAACCAAATTTTTTTTTTGCATCCACAATATTTTGCGCAGTTACAAAATATTGGTCACAATTAATTATTAGTCTAGTGCTGGTGCTAGAAACTTAATTTTGAAAACTCCGACGAAATCGATACAGATTTCACATATCACTGCCTGCTTGGTGGACTTGGATTTTCCTATCTAGGTGATTTTATAAATTTTTCCTAGATGTGTATACCATGCGTTTATCCATTATTGGAATCGGATGGTGACAAAATGTTTATCATTTTGACAATTATGCCACAAAAAACCCTAAATGAAAACGTTGAAGAGTTTTTTGTATGGGTATTGTCTTTTTCAAATGCTAGGACAAACAAAAAAGCATCGTGAATGTTACATTTTGACACAAGTTGTAAATAGAATAGCCTGTTAGCTATCAGCACATTGCATGTATAAATGTTTTACACCTTACGTTAACTGTTTTTGAATATCAATAATTATTCACTAACTAAATGCATAAATAATACATAAAAGTTGAATGAAAAATTAAATTCGAAAACAATATTTCTGGTGCATTGATATAGGACGAAGAAATAATTTATTTTCTTGGATGCAATTATTCGAAGGTACACTTTTTCAGGGAGGCAAATCAATATGGTAATGGCTATGTCATGTGGTGTACATACTTATTAGGTAGTCGCTAGCGTAAATATATAACATCCAATTGTTCAAATAATAAATCGATATCTTGTCTGCCGGAAATAAAATAGGAATCTTGTCACGTTGGTCAGAGCAAGCAAAAACTAGGAAAAAATCAAGTTACGAGTTTCCGCATTTAAATGCTCTCCAACGTCTCTAGGACATCGATTGCGCTTATACAATAGGCTTGTAGCAAGGAAGTTTAACTTTGAACGAGAACTTCAACTTTTTCTATGGTTCGAACTTAATAATTGCCTTTTTTTGTTTTGCTTTTCTTTTCACGTGGCTCGTTCCATATCGAACTTTACCTTCAATGAGGTACCGCGACTGGATTAAATTTCGCCAAAAATAAAGATAGAGTTCTATCAAAGAAAGGACTCAAATTACAAGCCTAAATTATTCAGGGACTCACAAAAGAAGAACTATCACCAGTTCCTTACTATTATTATGACCCAAAAGTACCTAAAACAATAAATCAGTACTCAGAGTACCTACACCCTTGTTTTTTTCGCAGTCTTCTATGTATGGCACAAAACAAATACACTCTTTGTCTTCATCTTCTCCTCTTCTCACCGCATATTTGCAAATCTATCATCATCATCATAGGGAATCACTCGATACCCAGTATGATTATCTTCTATCCTATTTTTATTGCCGTCAATTGTACGTTTCCTGATGGTTATATAAACCAATTCTGGAACCGCACTCTTCCACAGTCTTGGTATACCCAGTCTCTGGCAGCATTGTCTCTTGCTCTGTTCTCTTGCTCCTTCCTACGGTCCTTTTTTCGATCTCGTGTCTGCGTCGTTGTTCTTCGAAAGTTTGTGGTCCGTCGTCGGCTACTCGACGCAATCAGGGCCCATTATTTGCCGACGTCTCCTAGTTGCTGGTATCGATGCGGCACTTTGCGATATTTTCTTTATAAGAATATTTTTGTAGCGTTTTTGTTGATCTTTTTGATATCGTTTTCCCTCTTCTAGTTGACTGTGGAGAATCTGTTGTGGAAGACGTGTTTCCGGCTTGCGAACGAGGTGACCTGTCCAGCGAAGTTGGTGCTTAATGATGAGGGCTTCCATGCTATTCGTTTTGACCCCCTCTGAAATACTAATGTTCGTTCGTCGGTCTTTTTAGGCATCGCTGGTGATATTTTTCTATGCTTTTGTTGTGTCTTCTGTAGGTAATCCATGTTTCGCAGCCATATGTGGGTGTTGGTATGACAACTGCATTGTAGACGCAGACTTTGGTGTCAGCGCTAATGTGGTGATTGTTGAAGACTCTTCCTAGAAATCGTTCGAACGCCGCGTTAGCACAATTCAAGCGATTTTGGATGTCTGCGTCAATGGTTGCATTTGCTGACTGATGGTATGGGTAGTTTTCTGCAAATAATTTTCATTTATAGCTATATGCGGGTTGGTGCAGAACCTGGGACTTGTTAATGTTGACCTCTACTAAAGGTAGTCTAGGCCGATTCTTCTGTATGCCTGGTTGAACGCATTGATAACTGCCTGAAAATCTTTCTCTGTATTGGCCGTCACGACGTAATCATCCGCATATATGAAGTTCAATTATGGATGTCGTCGATACGTTGTTATTTGGAGGGTTATCATGCAGCAGGCGGAGTATCTGGATATACTTTGCGAACACCCAACCTATGCCAATATCTTCCAAAGAGCTTCTCTGTTGACGGAGTCAAATGCTTTCACTAAATCTATGGAGGCCATGTATAGACGACAATTTTCTTATCTGGATTTCTCTTGCATTTTGTCTTGCACTAAAAATCATGTCAGCTGTACCTACCTCGGTTGGATGTAAAGCCACACTGTGTATCTGCGAGGTTCTTTACGGAAGTTGGGTTTAGACGATTTGTTAATAATCTTCCATGATTGCTAATTCAGCTGCTTCAATGACCTTCTCCAAAACCTCTTTTATTGCCTCTGAAGTTCTCTCCAAAACCACGATCTTGAGTCCCTCTACCTTCTACCTCTAAATATGTCTTGCGCTCGAACCTTCTTCATATTGTTGTAACTATTTTTGACAGCAATAACATTTTTTTCCACAGCACTATTTTTGAAGTGAACTTCTTAGGCGGTGTGATATTGGGACGACAATGGAGAGTCATTTGAAACACACGAGAGAGAAGAAAGATATAACGTAGAGGGACAGAAAAAGATAGCCAATGTCAATGACAGCCGACGAACGATTGTCACAAACCAAGGATTCTAAGCAAAGAGGATTGCCTACTATTGTCAAGCGCTGATACCCTTATGACGTCACTGCAGATGCGCGTCTCCCTTTTGTGTGGTCTTTGGTCTTTACCCCTACTCAGACGCTAACTCTAAAAGTTGTATGAGGAGGGAATAGTTTTAACGGCGCTGCACATGATTTATTTTATTTTTTTTTTCATATTAATTAGGATTCCGGCCTTTTATGCTTTCAATTCCGCTTTGACAAAATTTAGAATCACTTCTTTGCTAATAAATAATTCTAGATTACCATCTTCTCAAATTTCCATACTCATCAGCTTCTTTCTCATTATCAACTCTCCTGGAATCCCCTTCTCTACGAATTTATCGTCAAGATTTTTCTACATGTTGCGTACATTCGCTTTTGTAAGAAGTTTAAGGAATAAATATTACACAATCACTTCCCTGATTATCCGTTGCCCACGTTCTTAGAGAGAATAATTTTCCCTCAGGGGATGACGAATATTATTTATTTCTAAGTTAAAGTAAACAGTAAACAACACATCAATTTATTTAAGTTTCAAGGAATATACCACAATATTGGTCATATGCTGTTATTCTGGCTTGATTATTTATTTGCTAATCATTTTTGCCCTTACCCGACTTTACTTTACAAAAATAAAGAATATTGTTTTGTGTATAGATATGTAGAGGTATAATACCTTTTAAGTATAATACTAAATATTCAAAAACTTAGACTCGGTTAAAGGATTTTTTCAAAAATAATCCACAAACTATTTTTAACTTCGTTAAGGCTTAAGAGAATTTAGTTAAAAGATAGCGACTTTTTTATTTGACGCCTGAATTAATCTATAATCCTTGCCAAAGGCGTCCTCGTTAAAACTAAAGTTCTCCTAATAAAGTTTTTCTCTACGCTTTCGGAATAATTATTTTCATTAAATGCAGTACCCACTATTGAATAATTAATGAGCAATCCGGGCTATTTTATTCCACCATCATATGTCACTGACATTTATCTCTGAAAATAATGGAGTGGACATCAATACTCTGCTACCATCGACTTGGAAATAAATGCGGCACTTTGGCATTCGGGTAAGCGGTATATCATTACATTCAACTGACTATAAGTTGGTTGAAATATATTCAATTCATTCATCCAGCTTAATAACGCGATTTATCTAAATAAGCGAAGGAGATTAATGAGAAGCTAACAATTTGCAAATATTTGATATCGATTCTGTATTATCATTATCCTGAGATAAGCTCATGATTCCCTAGGTCAAATTTGAATGAACGTTTATAATTTTTAAGCTAAGAAGGTAATCAAAGATCTCCGGATTCTCTAGAGTCTTCATAGACTTAGTTAAAGTCAAGAGTTTCAGAAACTCTGATGCATTTAGATTTTTTAATCTTTTTAAAATTTTCAGTCGCAAAATCCTGAGTTCTCATTAGAATGCGATTGGTAAAAACGCAAATTGCTCAATAAAGTGCCGTCATCCAGTCGATTCCACCAATGTTGCCAAGTATCGTTTTATCTCTGACATTTTAGAGCGATTAGTGCAAGATACAATAAATGTCTTCATATTTTACATATTATTTCCAGAAAATCGTTCCATTTATCAAGTATGATCCAAACTAGTAATACCGAATACCGCCAATGGTAATAGGGATCCACGAGTTCGGCCACGCTGCAATAATAAGTTTAGTTTCAACTAGAGGCTGTGAAAGACTGAAAACGAAAAAATCGTATTCAAACTTAGATCCCCTGTAAAAGGCTTAAAACGATATTCAAATTTTAAATATGTGAATGAGTCACGACCTAGATTGTAGCTACTGGCAATGCCTAAATAAAAGCCCAAATATTTGTATGTGCACCAAAAACGGTGCCTTATTGCTAGTTGGAATTGGTAAGGATAATGTTACGCAAATAGGAGGAGAGAGAATAATTTCGAAAACATTCGGATTTCCTCGATTATTCCTGAAAAACAAACAACACTTTTATTTTTCTGCAGGTGGAGAACGGATGCGATTTGTTTCTCCATTTTAACTAGTTTAAAGTGGGGATCCATTTCACAATTTAATTTCATTTCCTTATTTGTGTAGTATACGAAATGCTAAGGTATATACAACAAAATACATTTTCAAGTTTAATTACCTGCAAACCTACACTACAATCACAGTTCCTTAACTCCTCCACCAACTATAAATACACATTACTAAAATTGAAAGTCAGAAATTTATTAAAATTACCTATATAATAAGTCAGGAAAATCAAACGAGAGTACTTTGAGCGAATATATTTAATATAATTTTAGCAGAGCGCTTTCGGCCTCCCGGCCATCCTCAGTACTAACTAAGAAAAGAGAACAACTGGCTCGTTAGAAAGTTCTGTCCCGTGAAGCGGTGAGGTTGTATACAGCAGAAGCAGCAACGAACCAAATTTTGAGAGGAGAAAGTTGCACTTCAAATGACTAAAGTACTCACTTGTCATTTGAAGTGCACACGAACCACTGAATAGACAATTATGGTCATATGAAAACAAAGTGTAAATAGAAAAATTGTAAAAATATACAAAAATAAAATTTTAAAAAGTTGTAACAAGGACTACAAATTAAAAATTGCGATGGACTAACATATTAAAAACCCCAATGTAATAAAAAGGGAAGAAGGGTTGAAGGCATTACCATGAAGCAGGCAATTATTAGTTAAAAGTATGATGCGTTGCCAGGCAAGATTACATTTTTGCCATTTGTTAGTTTTTCAAAATCCGACAGGCCTCATTTTTCAAGAAGTGTGGTCATGATACGATACGTCAACTAAAGTTATTCTTAGTCTTGTAGGCGATGTGTAGGTCACTTTGATGTTTAGGAAAAATATTGGAGATTTTGTGGAAATATTTTTTTCTTAAGTTTAATTTTGTTGATCAGGGTTTCAATCAGGTTGGGATCATAATTGTTGTTTAATGCAATCTGTTGGAGAGTTTTTATTCCTTCGTTGTAGTCAGCAGGAGAAAGAGGTATGCTCAAAAGACGGTGAATGTGGCAGTAAAATGAGGCCATTTTATGTTGGCAGGGATAATTAGAGTGGAAAGGGATCACATGATCACTTTGGGTTGGTTTTCTGTAAATTGAGAATTGTAATCCACTCAAGTTCTTGTGAATAGTTAGATCCAGAAAATCAATTCGGTCGTCAACCTCCAGTGCCAAGGTGAAGGAAATGTTGGGGTGTAAGTTATTCAGCTTATTCAAAAGAAGACTCGCTCCCTGGGCGTTACAATTGGGAAAAAAGAGGCAATCGTCCACGTACCTATTTATTTATTTATTTACGTATAAAGAGAAATACATACATTTGAAGTTGTACAGAGGGTTTAAATCTAAAATAATCTAAAATCTAACCTAAAACAATTTTCTTGGCCCGCGTCTTCAATTTATCTTGAGATAAACTAAAGAAGTCAAGACCCTCATAGAACTTATTTACATTGGCAGATATTCTATTAACAGGACTGAATAATAAGTACCAAGTATGACAGTAATACCAGTGAAGTATTTCCCTACTGACATTGGTAATTATGAACATGGACTCAAGATAATACATGAAGATGTCAGCTAGAAAAGGCGAGAGGCAGCTACCCATGGCCAGGCCATCGGGTTGCTGATAGAATTTATTGTTGAACCCAGAAAAATTCTGTGAAAAGTAAAGATTCAGGAGAGAAGTTATGGATGTGGTAGTAGTGTCACTTGAGTGTTTTTGCTGGCATTTTTGTGAAGAAAATCTCTTGTTTTGCCCCCTGTTGGAAACAAGACACTGATTTCGATGACTTGAATGTTTTTGAGCCTGATCGACGTACCTACCGCATCATAACCACACTTTTTGGGCAATGGTTGGAGGGCAAAAGCTGACGTCAGTCGGATTTCAAAAAACTGTTCGTTGCTGTTTCTGCTGTATACAACCTCACCGCTCCACGGAACAGAACTTTCAGACGGGCCTGTTGTACTCTCTTTTCAGTTAGCACTGAGGATAGCCGAGAGGCCGAAAGCGCTTTGCTAAAATTATATTAAATATAAGTATTTGCTCGAAGTATTCTAGTTTGATTTTCTTGATTCATCGACAGCCACTCACTCGACTTTTATATAATAAATGTTTAACTGAAATTTGTTCCAATAAATGGCTTTATATTAGTTGGTAAAATATTGAATAGCTTCCAAAGGCTTTACATTGTTTTGAAGGACTGTCGAGGACGTCACTACCAACTTTTCGCTCTGGAAATGTGGAATTATCATTCATTTTCGCAATAGTGCTGGGTCAAAATATTAATTCGCCACATTCAGTAAAACATTTAACCTAAATGAGGCAAACGAGAATCCTAACTCCGAAATCACCTACACATTTAAATAGACATATTTGAACATTATAAGAATTTTGATTCACCATTTGAAACAAAGTTGATTATAGGGTGAAAGTATTGATAATTATTCATTAAGAATTTTCAACTAATAGCAGATTTCTTGAGACTGAAAATTTTCGATTGAGAAGTCCTCGACAGTCAAGGACTAGTAAAGGATTTGGGCGAACATACAAAAAGGTTTAGCTCATAGAAAAACTCAAGAATCCTTCATAGGCTATGTTTTAGATAAACAAAATGGTTCTTTGACCTGTATATCCATAAAACCCTCAAAAATGTTGCGCAGAAATTATTTTGAACCAGAAAACTAGAAACAGAGTACAGAGCTCCTTTCCTACAAAAGGACCGATATTTGCCAAATTTTCAAAGAATCACCTTTTGTCAATGATTTTACATCCAGTTCACGTAGCCTGTTAAGGTTGAGGGCTTAAGTTAATTCGTTGATAATATCGTCTATAAATTACCAAGACAAAATGTGGAAACATCTTATAGCTTCGGGCTTGCACGTAGGAAATGATAATATATGGACCTATAGAGCTTAGCCTAACTGCTGCTAACGGAATTTTGTGTTTATGGGGGTGGATGTAAATTTCACCAAGAATCGTTGACAACAAAAAACGGTCGCGATAAAGGTTGCTATGAGTACAATAATAATGCTGAAATTTCTCGTATAGCACGACAATAATTCGAAGAAATAATGTCTAGAAATTATTTACCATTCTGCTTCGCAGAAAAGGCGCGCTGTTATTTTTGTTTTACAGTAAAATTCTAAGTAATGTGATAAAACCCTACGTGTTTTCGACGAATAGGTTGCTTTAAAAAAATAGAAGTCCCTGTTATGCAATTGCAAGAAGCCAAAATTCATTTCAATGAAATTTATATTAAATTAAAACATGGCAATGGACCGAAATAAAACAAAACATGTTCTGAAGCTGTCATGTTAAATAAATCTCATAAATCGTCCATGAATTTTGATAACGCTTCCGCGCCAGATAAGTTTCGGGCCAAACCGTTTGCTCCACTACATTGGAACTAAATTGATTAATCGTTATCCTATCTATGCAAAAAGGGCTATTGTCGCCTTTTGTAATATCGGGTCATTAGCAAAATTTGTAATGGATCGAAAATTGTTTTTTGAAGGTTATTGTTCCTCCAATTGGCAACAAATAAATTCTGCAACAAAAATTTAGTTCTCACAAATTTCAGTCCTTTATGTATTATCAATGGAAATTAAGCCATGTTACGCTTCAACTGAGTTAGATTATGTTCTTTCTGTCGAATTTTGATTCAGCAATAGTCCGTATATTACTTATCACAATACTCAACTGATAGGAAATCTCGTTCGACTTAGAAGCATCAGCACTATTCTTGTGTTCTAATAAATACCTATGACAAATTTCAGTTAACAAACGAGTAACTAATTTATAAAGAAAGGTCGGAAAATTTTAAATCAACTCTACTCTGATGCAGAAAGTTGAATTTTTATTTCAGGGTCGCTATGTTATTTAATGTATGCACTATGAATTCAAATTAAGTGCACACTCTATGAAAGCGTTTAAATAAATTCGACCTAATGTAAACATAAAGTGGGCAAGCGGGAGCCATTTAGCAACTACTAATTATTTAACAAATTTATAGGCGTATACAACTATACCTATGTATTTAAATATTTTTGAATGTTATTAACATACATTCTATGGTCATTTTCTATATTTTGTTGTTTGATGTAATTAATACATTTCATACCTCAAAAAAATTCAAAATCGCAATGAGCATTGAAGTTCTCATGAAAAACGAAACGGAATTTTGTTATACATTTTCGAAGCAAAACACAAAACACTTCATTTTCCTAAATGCGAGAATCATTTACAAAACAGTCCATGGCCTCAAAGTAAGAAAACAAAATACATATACATATATATATCCAGCTTCTAAAGTTCCTAGACAAAAGGTGAAAATTTATATTTTGTTTTAACGCATAAAAGTTTTCCAAAAATCTTAGTTTTCAGTTTAGTTGGCAAACTTTTAAACCTATTAATAAAATCAAAATTCAATGGGTAGAAAACTTTTTTCAAGTATGAAGCATTTAAATTGATTTGATAGGGTAATAATGCAAAAATTAAATCTTGAAAATATTCATGTCACACGATGATCAATCTAGTTAGATGCACTTCAGGAAATTATTATTTCTTGGTTTGTCTCCTATCGAAAATGTTTAAAGGAGTCGGCATTCAAGGTTGAGAGTTTAACAATTTTTCTGCAAGCATAGCTAATAGCCAACTATAGGGCTGAAAACGATCAGGTAGACGAAGTTCAGTGTTCCATAAAATTACATCAAAAATTTTCCGACAAAGTCAAATCCTTATGGAAATATCTATTATCCACGTCATGAAATAAATTGTACCGCTTAGAATATTTTTTTACATTATATGTGTAATATGTTTGATGAGAACGGCACTGAAATTCAAGGACATTATAGAAAAAAGGGAAAGCGCATATTGCATGGAAAAGCGCCTGTAAAAAAAGGCAATACCAACAAGCAAAAGCAGAAGTTCGAAGAAAAAAGCGCGTATTCAAGAACCAATGGTGGATAACAAAATCAAACGAAATGCAGCGACTAGCTGAATCCAACTGCACCAAGGCTTTTAGGCTACTAAGATGGTATATACTTCGACCAGACACTACCTACTGAAATTTTTTAATTAATATACCAAAAACAATTTAAACTAAAAAAAAAATAAAGAAAAGAGAGTATTTTCCCAATTAAATGGTTTAGTCCCAAAACAAACACTCAAATAGAATTGAAATTAAAAATAGTTTATCATCTCTTTGACCAGCCTTTACTAAACACTGGGCGGCAGATGAACTGGAAAATGAGAGAAACGGGTTGAGAACTCGTTGAGATTTTGTGATTTGTAACCCCTTTTGTTATTGAATTATTAAGAGGCCCATAATATGCTCAGTTTGCTCAGCGAATAATTATTAGGGGTGGGTTGATAGTTTAATAAGTACAGAATGGCAAGGGCGCCACTGAATTGGAAAAAATAAAATAATTAAATTACATAAAAGATTGGGGTGTGAAAGTTCAGAAACACACCTAAAAAAAAAATAATCAGCAAACGGTAATTGGTAATTCTGGAAAGGAAATAAATAAGGCATATAACTCAACCAAATCTTGACACAGGTAAACCAATAAAACAATTGAGTAAGTTTCAAATTAAATTGGTGTATATTTCACAGTGAGGTCAAAAATCAAGTATTGAATAATTCCAAAGTATAAAATCAATTATTGCTGGTAAAACACTTGAAATCAAATCAATAAAAAGAGGTTAACTCTGAATCAGATTCATCAAGCTCAAAAAAAAAAAAATAATAATAATAATATTACAATATGTACCTCAATATAGTTGCCAGATAAATTCATTAACATTCGCTGGCCCTATCATTATCATAAAATAAAAATATAATAGATTTAGGTTTCTAGAAAAACTGGCCATTTTTTATCTACAGTGACCGCCAAAAAGTTTGCAACAAATGGGAAAATATTTTATAATTAAGATATCAAAGAGAATGTTACGGCGGATTGATTCAGCATACCCATCAACAAAAAAAAGCACTTTGACAGATGTCATGTGACAACAGTTATGGCGGGAAATTTGAAAAGTTCGCCTTGAATATGTAAAAAGTGGTGTTAGATGAGCAGAAATCGAAAAATTATAGAAAGAAAAGTGGTTCAGAATTCGATTTTACGTCTATGTGTAAATTTTTAAAAAAGTACAATTTTTTTTAATAAATATCAATTTTTTGGCCTGTTTTCTGGTAATTTGCAAAGTTTCAAAAACTTTTCGCTTGGTTCACATAATTGAAAGTGAAACTAACAAAAAAAAAAACAGTGCAATCATTCTGCTTAATTGTCCCGCGGAAAATTGTAAAAAACCAGAAATTCATTCTCAGACCACTCTGGTCTTGTTGCAATGACCTACAGAAAACAAAAATTTGAAAAAACAAATTTGAAAATAAATAAAGTCGTTCTAAATGATCCAATACCTCTTTTCTAAATTCAATCAAACCAATATTTTTGCGAAAAGTTTTTGATATTCTTTAAATTACCAGAAAACAGACCAAAAAATTGCTATTTATTAAAAATCCTTGTACCTTTTCAAACATTGACAAATGGACGTAAAATCGAATCCTGAACCACTTTTCTCTCTACAATTTTTCGATTTCTGGTCATCTAATCCCACTTTTTACATATTTAAGGCGAACTTTTTAAATTGCCCGCCATAACTGTGGTCACATTATGACATCTTTCACAGTGCTTTTTTTTTGTTGATAGGTATGCTGACTTGATCCCACGTAACATCCTTTTTGATATCTTAATAATAAAATATTTTCCCATTTGTTGCAAACTTTTTGGCGGTCACTGTACTATATATATTTTCTTTTAGCGTTGTCAGAAAAACAAAATCGGAAAATGGAAAAACGTGGAAAAATTCGACTTTTTTAATGGAACACGCTGTATATTATCCGATAAACTGAAAGATCTGTTCTTCGTGATTCCAAATATAGGTATACAGGGTGTCCCACTAAGGTCGGCAAGGTAAGATATTATGGAAACCATAGACCTTACGGCTTCGAGATTTTTTTTTTCTCCACTAAATCGGCCAAGAGAAATTGATGAAAATTATTTTTTCCAAAAGTTTATTAAGTTTTGCGCCAGTTTGGTTATTAGGCTTTTTTCGTATCTTCACTAATAAGGGTGGGGGAAGCTGGTGAAAAAATAGTCTTAAAAATTGCTGTATCTTGCATACCTCTTATCTAAACTCATTCAGTTTAGGCTTATTTGAAAGAGAATTTCATTGTTATTAGGAACACCAATTCGTTCGAGGTCGATAGTTACCACCGCGTCTTCTAGAGGACGCTGTTCAACCAAGATCCAGTTTTTTCTAATATTTCAGATTTTGGCAGAAACCGCAATTCAATATCTGCATTCGTTTTCAAGTTACGTAAGGTCTATGGTTTCCATAATATCGTACCTCGTCGACCTTAGTGGGACACCGATTTGAAGCAACTTACCTCAGTCCGAGATTGCTCGGTTTCCGAGATACAGGGTGGTAAAGTTAAAAAATAAAAAAAATTTGTATGTGAAAATGTTAGGACACTTACTTACACTTAAAAAAAAGCATTCGCACTAATAGCTCACTGACCACATTTCATGCTCAAAGGTACCAGTAGCAAAATTTTTTGATTCAAAATAATAATTTCAATATTTTGGAGCGGAATCGAACACCAAAAACAGAAATATCTCGAAAACAGCTCACTTTAACGGATTTCAACAAGAGTTTTGCCTGAAAATGTTCATAAAATTATTTCCTTGACAAAAAAAAAATGCACTGAGAAAAAAGTTAAGTAATTTTAAACGATAAAAAGAGCATTGTGAAGTGCCCTCTAGCGGCTATGGTGAAAAGATGTCCATATTCAAGTTTCGCGTCCAAAAAAAACCCAGGTAGGTACCAATTTTTAAAGTAATACGTTAAAAAATGTTCATGAATTTTGAAAAATTCAAATTTTATTTTTTTAAATTTATCACCCTGTATCTCGGAAACGGAGCAATTTTGGACTGAGGTAAGCTGCTTTAAATCGACTTATTTTTACCTTAGGAATATGTGCTAAGATTTTGTACAGTTTGTTTTTGTTGTTGTTGAGACTTACATAATTATCGTTTCAAGTTATCTGCATGCTTCTGACAGTCTATCTAGCTATTTTTAGCCGTTTCGATATTTCCTCTCTTCTACTTATTTTGTTCAAGTTGCATTTTTACGCAGCGATTGTATTATGCAGTAGAGCCATCAAATGCGTGTTTCAGTTTGAAATAAACAAGTTTATTTTTAACTGAAACAAAATTGCATGACGAATTTGCCATAATATTTGCCAACAATCGAAATTATACACATCAAATGACTCGAGGTATCTCAAAACTTTGAAATTAAATTTTGGTTATTTTCCAAGCTTTGAAGTAGCAGTATGCTTTGAAACAACCGGCTGCGCTTAGGGCTGAAATGGGTTAGAATATAACACAGGTAAAATCGATCCTTTCAACAGGAGTTTCCTAAAATTTCATGCTCCTCGATTTGACCAATTCACAAATTTGTGTCTAGCGTATCTGAAATACTGAAATAGTGTGTGATAAATTAGCTCCAACTTGATTAGAGCCGCATATTTTGCCCTTGTCGATTCCTAGCGGGAATAATTCATATATATATATAAATCAAAACGAGACCTTTCAATATGGCATATTCGGATGTTCATCCAAATACGTCTTACGATTCCAGCAATTTTGATTTCTAAGTAAAGGGTTAAGCTTTGTTATAATGTCACTTTTGTAAATACTGAATACCTATCTTTTATCTAAAAACATGAATTTTTATGTTGGATGGCTTTAGTAGAACATAAAATTGAAGAAGGCGGGGAAATTTGTGCCAGGATTATGTTACTACTTTCCATTAGCATAATATTTGAACAAGAAAATAAAAAATTACGTTACTACACTGCTAATCCCCATTTTCAATTAAATACTATTTTTTCATTGTGGATCAACGACAGCTGGCGTGGTTTAATTCTGCGTTTAGCTATGATTATCTAGGAACTAATTTTCAAAATATTTGGCAATTGTCATTCTTTTAAACCTTCACCAAACATCATTCTGAACAAGGATTTTGAAATATAATAGACTCATCATTATTAAAAGCATTTTTTTTTTCTTTTCCGGTATAGGTGTGCCTGAAAGCAGTGAAAGCTCTTTAAGCTAGCAAAATATTCCGAATTGGTTTATTCTTATTCTATCTGGCGCATAGGAAGTTTGGATTGACAGCTAGGAATAAAAATCCTAAATGCATATTGTTTGGTCGATAAAACGTGACATTATTATGGCAAGGCAAGAGAGCAACGTCTATTTTTGAGCACTTTCAGGGCGACTTATAAATTGCAGAAGAAGCATTGTGTTTAGAAAAAATTAGTGAAATAAAGTTACATAAAATATTTTATGTTTAAGCAGTTTCTTGTTGAGGAAATTTTATTACGGAGAAAGCATTAACATTTTTATGTTTCCAAGTTTGGAATGTCTTTTTTGTGAACTGTTTCATCAATCTTACCTATGTTTAAGCAATTTGACAAACAATTTTACAGCTCTTTCTGAAATTATTCGCGAACATCTATACTTTGCTAGAAACTATAAACTTCTAACAATTTTATTTCGATAATTTACCATCCCACTATTTGAATCTAGCACCCGAATATTATCAGTTTTTCTTACAATAATTAGTGGCGCATTTTAGGGAACTATACGAAATCATCATAACATTTTATTACTAGTTTCAAAAAAGCTGATTAGAATAGAAATGCATATTTGCTACAATAAATTTTGAAAAGACTCTCTTGGTAATTTAAAACGGAGAATGGAATGGTTGCTGGGTGCATTACAGATAAGCTGAATAATGGAGAATTTAAATAAATATCATGTCATCTATCAGTGTCGTACACGCGCAATCTCAAAGACCTTTGGAAAGACTCAATCTTGGAAGTCCATAAGGTTTCGATGAAGCTCTTTTATCACCCGTTCTGATGGAAACGCAAACATAATCCTTTAAAAAAATAGCCGAAATCGAAACTGTCCGTATTCCCAACGGTTAAAAATAGGGATATACGGAAATAATGCCAAGACTTGTATCGAATTCGGGCTTTTAGATGAAATTGAATACATTTTATCCGTCTTACCTATAGTTCTGTTTCAACAAAAAAACAATAATTTTTTGTTATTCATCTATTTTCTAAATTGACCTTAAAAAAAAAATATTACTATTGAGGAATTTTCGATTTTCTTTTTATTTATACCCGTTGTAGACTTTTGGGATTTACATCGCTGACATTGAAAATTAGACGGGGAGCCTATGGTCAGTTTTCTCCTGCGGTGGCACTTTAATAATGAAATCATGCGGTTTTTTCTGTTCATCTTAAGAAATCAAATAGAAAAACGTGATATATGTATGTTAACACGCGAAAATTTAGTGCAATAGCGTCAAGAAAGGGGGTATAAGAAAAATAGAAAAATTGTTTAAGGAAGCTTATAATAAATTTTAAATAAACATTGGAAGCTACTAAAATTTTACAAAATAGATAAAAAAGGAAAGAACTTAAATATACTTTATTACCTATCTAAAAATAAAAATCAGTGCGTAGGCACAACAAAATAACTATAAACAATAAAGTTATGTTGTGCAAAGTATTTTCAAATATTTTTCAAGGTATATAGGTAGCTTTTATCTCAACTTGTGTCCAAAAAATTAGGGCTCCTTTCGAAGGAAGCCATTCTCTTGAGGGATAGTTGGCCCAGCTCTTGGGGTGTTGGCAGTACCCCCTCGAGTTACTTGAGCCTTTTCCAGAGTTGAGCCGAACAGTAGCAGAGTAAATGTCCTGTGGTTGTAGCTACCGGACTCTCAAAATATGCAGTTGACGTCTTCTGCCTTTTCTATTGGCTTCAGGTATTTTACTGGCAGTCTCTGGATTGTCTCCACTCCGACCACCAATCTGATATAATTTCTGTTCATGTGTAGAGAGGAGATAGGTATTCTGCTCTCTGTTGTGATGTGGCGATGACTCTTCTGTCTCTAGTATGTTGACAATTGGTTTTTCTCCTATTAATTTAGTTCGTTTTTTACGTGGCTCTTCATTAGGCCGCAGTATGGTCTTTCAGCACCTTATTTGCGAGGCTGGCTGGTTCCTCGTGACCTGGCATTCACAACAAAGCTACCAGGTTGCGCATCATTAGAAGTTTTAAAGTCTGGTTGCATTCCCAGACTAGCTTTGATACACATTTGCAGGCCTTCAAAGCCCTCAGAGGCGCTTGGATGATAGTATCAATGTTGTGTTTTGATACTTTGGTTTGGATACTCTTATGCACAAATATTGATAGTTGGATATTTGTCCAGTGGCTGGGATAGCTTGAAGCTCCTGAAATGCCCAATCCAGCTCTGATCGATAGTTTGGAACAATATGTGTAACTCAGCGAGGTGTTCGCTGCATGTGGTAGATCTGTATGTTAATTACCACAGCGATTGGAATTTCTAGGCCATTGAAGATGACCTCTCAGGTCTCGAGGCTTGAATTTATCTTTCTGGACATATTAGCGCAGTGATTGCCTCTTTTTCACACTTAGGTGAAGTGGAGGCATGTTCAGTGGCTCTAAGGCTGCGGTAAGGCAGCTTTAGTGCTTGACAGTGTCCCTGTTATTCCTCCTAGAAAGATCAGCCTATGTACCTTCTTTAGTTTGATCTGAGCGATGACCTACTCAATTTTGGGATGAGGAATATGTAAACATGGACTTTAATACAGTCTGGTAGATCTAATATACCACTCACACAGGTTTGAGCTCCCATGTCTTGCCAATAAGTTTGCGGCATATCCAGATAGCCGCTAAGGCTCAAGAGATAGTTCTATCTAGATAATTGTTCCAGGTGAGTTTGTGAGCATTGGAAAATGCTTACGTTCTCTTGAGGGTAGGTGCACGGACTTTAAGGCTTTTTCCTTCTCATAAACGGAACAAAAATAGTTTTGCTAAGGTTTAGAAATAGTTCCTTATCTTCGCTTCAGTCTTTAATAATGTTTAAGACAGTTTGCATTGGGTTGGTGATAATGCCTTCATGCTAACGCTTGGTTATTATGACCCAGGATCGTCCGCGGAGCCTAGGACCATTTAATCCAGCCCTGCTCAGCTTGGTTAGGTTGTTTTCTACCACTAGATTCCACAGTAAGGGCGAGAAACGCCCCCTTGGGGACACCCTTTGACTGTGGGTACGTATGTAAGCAGTGGACTGTATTCTTTTGAGATTTTGGATTTTGGTTCGGTTGTATGGAAAAAGGAGCACAGCAAGAAAAAACTTCTAATAAAAGCCCGGTTCTAGGTTTTTTAGCATATTATTTTAATGAACACAAACACACACGAACTTATTTACAGGTTATGAATTTCTACAAGCTTTAAAGGCCGCTTCCCATACACAAATTACGAAATTACACATGTAATGTTACAATGTTCTAGGTACCAACGTCAGTACAGGAAGAGAATAGGTAATAACTTACTGTGAGTGACATCCCTCTTTCGGTAGTCTCGAGAAAGAACACTAATTAATCTCACAGAATTATTAGGAAAAACTGTTATGTTTTATTCAAGAAAAACTAGAAAGGTGCTTGTATTTCTTACAACAATGCAAAAAAGCAACGTGTCTCTATGGACTGTGTATGTTAAGTCAATTACTATGACTACTCTAGAAAAGAAACAAGAAAACTCAAACTATTAATAATTACTTGCCGGGCGACTTGACAGTTTTCGGCGAAAGTCTATGCAAGTACTATACAAGCGGGGTGAGACCCATATATAGTTCAAGGTGAACAACTCCGGGCTGCCCCTTTCTCGGACGGCTCGATTCTAAAAATAGCACACTTGTAGCGAAGGTTGAATTAGTCTAGGAAAATTGTCGATTTTCAAAAAAAAAATTCCTACCCAAATAAATTGTTCAGGGATAATAGAGGGCGGATGGGTGATCATAAAACCGAAGATATCGCACATTCACCCCTCTGGCGTTTTGCGCTATAGGGGTTGAAAGTGCGCCATTGACGATTACTTGGTACCTATTGATTTTACAAAAAAATGTTTCAAATAAAAGATGTGCAACATTATTTGATCTATACAATGTTTATCTAAAGACTTTTTTGATTAAGGGCCGTCTGTGGTCATAAGGGCCATTTGAAATTTATAATGAAAATAAAAAAAATTAACCAACGTGAAATTTTTTTCTACAACACATACAACGTTTTTGCTTTATGAAATTTTTACTCGCCCTCTGCAGTTTTTCAATAGGGGTAGTTTAAAGTTTTTTTATTTTTTTACAAAAAAAATTTCTCAATAAAAGTTTTATAAGATTACATTTCCTACAATTTTTCCTTATCAACTTTTTTTGTAACTCACCCCCATTCAGCGGGGGATACTTCCCTTCGGGCCGGTATTATATAACACTGAACCGATGGTTGAGATTCAACCTTCGGTTGAATCCTATCAATTTGCATGGAGTCAACGGAAGGTTGAATTTCAACCATCGGTTCAGTGTTTTATAATACCGGCCATTAGAGAAATTTTAGTTTTCAAGGGTATATTCTGTTTGTTTTTCTGTTTTCGCCTTAAGTGCATATAAAAAGTTGCAGTTAACATTATATTAAAAGGATTTTTTTCCATCACCCTTCTGTTTTTAGGGGTAGTTCGCCTATTTGCAACTCTATAAAAAAACTTTATTAAGAAAACTTGTTCATTTCATTATTTTAAACAAATTTTCTTTATATTTTTTTTAAAAAAATTGAAAATAGGCGAACTACCTCTGAAAACAAGAAGGTGGTGGAAAAAAAATCCTTTTAATACAATGCTAATCGCAACATTTTATATGCACTAAAGGCGAGAAAAGAAAAAAAAAATAACATATACCCCTAAAAACTGAAATTTCCCTAAGGGAAGTGTCCCCCCGCTGAATAGGGGTGAGTTACTAATTAAGTTGATAGGAAAAATTGTAGGAAATGTAATCTTATAAAACTTTTATCAAGAAAATTTTTTTGTAAAAAAATAATAAAACTCTAAACTACCCCTATTGAAAAACAGCAGGGGTTGAGTAAAAATTTCATAAAGCAAAAACGTTATATGTGTTGTAGAATTTTTTCTCACGTTGGTTAAAATTTTTTATTTTCGTTATAAATTTCAAATGGCCCTTATGACCACAGACGGCCCTTAAGCAAAAAAGTCTTTAGATAAGCATTGTAGATGAAATAATGTTGCACATCTTTTATTTGAAACATTTTTTTGTAAAATCAATAGGTACCAAGTAATCGTCAATGGCGCACTTTCAACCCCTATAGAGCAAAACGCCAGAGGGGTGAATGTGCGATATCTGCGGTTTTATGATCACCCATCCGCCCCCTATCATCCCTGAAAAATTCATTTGGGTAAGAATTTTTTTTTTTGCAATACATGTATTTTTCGACAATTTTCCTAGACTAAATTGACAATAAAATTTTAAATAATGCACTAAATTTATTTAATAGATTTTAAACTCGAACAGATACGGTTGATGTTGCTGCGTTTATTCCAAAGCTAATCGAGTTACGATTGGCGACATGCAACGAATACTTCCAATATTTTAACTAGGAATGAGCATAAAATAGAAAAAAATAAAAAATGAAATGAATATAATTGTATCCACTAGGGATGAACTCTTCGATAAATTGATTGATATTACAATATAATACACAATGATCGAAATAAATCGATTTTTTGTTCTTAATTAAAGTACTGTGTTTAATTGAATATTTGCTTGCTCTAAGCAGTTATACTAGCAAGTCTGCTTAAAAACGATGCAGAATGGTTTAAATATTAGATAGCAATGATTGACTAACCCTGGTTTTCATTGATTTTACCGGAAATAGCGCATCTATGTATATAGTTAGTATTAATTTTTCATAAAACAACAAGATTTGGAACTACGCTCCTACAAACCTCTGCACAATTTTCTGGAGTGTTAACATGTGCCACTCGATAACCTACTGATATAGTAATAATTTTAATAGAAGTATCTTGCATTCATCATCAAAAGTGCCACGGGGTATAGGTACCTACAATACATGATACTAGAACACAGAAGATAATATCACGCGCATGTGTTCTGTCTCTCTCCCTCCGCTGACGTCAATTTGGTGCCGATTAATGGCGTCTTGGCGCGTTTTTGTCCGTTCTTACGTGAAAATCTCCTTGTTCATTTGTGTTTGTGGTTTGCCTTTCTTTAATAATAGTTATATCAAAAACAATGGTTTACTGGGCTGTCGTGGATTGTAGCAGGTATAGCAGCAACAATAACAAAAAAAAGTAAAAACATTTTGCCTAGTTATGGCTATAATTGTGATATATGGGTGGAAAAACGCTATCGAAAGCTAGACTTCAATTTCAAAAAATAAATCTTCGAAAGCTGAAACATCCAAACAGAAAGACCATGACAAAACAAATAAAGAAAGGGATTTAATCCAAAATAAACATAAAAAGTATGTAGTAGCCATGTGTGGTGTACAACGTTTTATCTACAAGCTAAGAATAAGAAAATGCTGTTCAAATTTTCATTTATTAATAGTCTACCTTTAACTTAACTGTGACATTTTTCCCATTTTTTCAAATTCTACCTGTGGGGACTGGGATTTTTACGTATTCCAGCCAGACTATAGTTACAAATGTTTATTAAGCAGCAGGGATTGTTTTGAAGAAATGTGAAAAAAGTGTTATTATTAATATTTAGGATAATTAGAAGTAGAAATTTGTATCCAAAACTAATATATTTATGTATATTTGTAATGTATTCATCCAAAATAGCTATTTTATATAAAATAAATTATACACTGTACGCTGAATCGTGTTTTATTTTGTATATCTAAATAATTATTACCACGAGAAATTCTGATTTACCAGTCAAATCATAACGAAGAAGCAAACTTTTCTATTATCTCCATACATTTTTGTCACGCGATGACGTCATGCGCGAACTGGTTCAAATTTCGTCCACCAAATAATCATATCTTCTATGTTTTAGTATCATGGGTACAATAGGCCCCCTAACTTAATGTAGGAACAATACATAGACATGTTGAAAGGGATCAATTATTGATGATAGAGGAGACTTTGGAAAGCGATAATCATTTTATTGAAAAACCCCAGAAATTATAACTGTATGTAACATTTGAGCCAAGTGTTTGCACAAAAAATGTAGGTTTAATTGAAGTTTGGTACCTGCCTATATTTGCCAAAAAATTTTTTTCCCTAATTCAATTTATTCGAGGTTGTTTCTTCTCGTAAACAAGTGCTTTTCAGAGTTGAGAAAAATGTTGGAAATGGCGCCATGTCTTTGAAAAAAAAAAAATTCCCAGCTCATGACCTTAATCACTCTACCTGATTTAGTTACGGCAATTTAATATTTTCTAGTTGCCAGCTACGTGTTTCCCACAGGATCTTTTCAAATTTTAAATGGTTTTTCTTGATTTGCATCAATTAGAATCCAAAAACACTAGACCAAACGATGTAAAATCATGCATTTTTGCAGAAACACAATACAAATTCTGATCATTTTTCAAACGTGAAAATTAAAATGGCTACATTCCAATGGAAAAAAAATACAGAATACAGAATAAATAACCATAAAACCTTATGGCAGCATTCGTTCCAATTTTTAAGCACTATAAAGGGCTCTGCTGATATTAATTTCCAAAAGCAAAGCGCTATTGACGGTATCGTATTCCTAAGAACGTAATATAACTTTTAAAATTGGAGGGCCCTCGAGTTTAAATATATATTTTCTAAGGCACTTTTGTTTGGTTAGTAATTTGGATCAATACCGTGAATGCCTATTTTTTGCTTAATTTTTAAACTAGTGTCACAACCTTCTTGTGACGGGGGGGTAGGGTGGATGGATGGAGAGAAACTCGCTCAGTTTATATAAAAATATTTATATTTGATCTACGAAATCCTTACATCATGAATCCTCCAGGTTACATGCCTCTTCCTTGCCGAGTAAGATAGGGCCACACGTCGGACGCTACTTAGGTTTACTAATATTACGTTGATTTCTAATAGTTGTTTAACTGATCCTCATCTAGAAGGGCTTCCCAGGGTGGCGGTACGTCGCACTAGACGACGATGCAGTGAACAACTACGAATACTTTACTCCAGAGGGGCGTGCCCAGGGTGGCTTTACTAACACTGGTTTCAGTCTGTCTGTTGCTCGTCTCGGCCCGCTATTTATATGAATTTATTACTGAATTGCAAATTGCAATGAACGTCCGACCGAATCGGTAATTAAATTATCAGGGTTGAATACCGGGCCCTCCTTTCCTAGGTAGCTAATTGACACTAGAATACACCTAATTAGTTTTCGCAATGCTTTTCCTAAATTTTGCAAACATTTTTCAAATTAGCATAAGCCTAACGTAAGCACTTAGAAAAGCCTGCATAAATATCTTCAAACGATTATTTTTAAAGTTAAATTCTGTGTAAAAATGCTCTGTTACAGAGAAAAAAATTAACAAAGCTTCCTCTGCATCAAAGCCATGTAAAGCTTTTTTAAATATTTACAAAAGCTAGAAAAGAATGCACCATTATGCAAAAGACTAGCTCGCCTCCCTAATTAGCACTTTAAAAATTCAACGGAACTTACGTCTTCATAAATATGTCAAGTTGCACCGATTAATTATCGTAACTGAGCAGGCCCGAATAACTTAAATCTGATTGAGAATAGTAATTACGTAAATTACTTTGAAGTTCCTTAACATTCCCTTAAATATTTTGATGAGCAGTCTATATAAATTCAATCCCAATTAATTAAATCTTTTAGGGTTTAAGCTCTAATACACAGCGGTGGGCTAAGGAATAATTAATTATATTTGCAAACAACAAGTATTTAATTACATGTAATAGATGACAAACACTCTTACGTAACCAATAAGCTCTTGGGCTGTGAGGCTGTCGTCGGTTTTAAATTTGTTACGAACTTGAACCCAATTTTGTAGCGCAACCCCGTCCACCAGTTTTTTTCTATTTTGTGAAATATCATCACTGAAAATGTAAACTAAGTACTGACTAACATTTGCTAAACATTTTTATCGCAAATAACACAGTTCAAAATATTTCGTGTTCTAATTAAAATATAAATTGCTATTACACATCCAAATCCTAAGGGCTTATTTCAAACGAAAAATTATGAAGAATGGCATAATATCTTCTAAGGCTTCTCTCTAAAAACAAACGATTCTACCTACCTATTGTGAAATTCCGAATGGCATCGAGAGAGAATTCCAAATGCTCCTGGAATGTTTTATTGAAAATGAGCGATATGAGAAATAAGCTTGGGTAAGAATTTGAAGTACCCTGAGACAGATTTATCAAACCGAATGATTTGAATAAAACATGATTTTATATTGAATGTGTTTCACGAATACTCAGAATACTGTCGGACGCGGATTGCAAGGGAAAATGAATATTGGCGGGTGCACAACTATCTTCTAAATTGACATTAAACACAATAAGGCGGTGACAATTTAAAAAATTGCATTAGAATCGAAAGATATTTTTAGAAACATTCGAGCACTTCTGATTCCTTATTTTAAAGCTTTCATAGTAGGTACCTACTCATTGTGGAATGGTCCTTCTCTGGCAGTTTTCGATTCACAAGTCTGTTTGGTATTTGAAATTGTTCACGTTTTGCCGATTTATTATTGCATCCTCAGGACACTAAAATGAACAGTGCGATATTATCAATTACTTTTTGACATTTTTTTTTTTTTTTTTGTAATTCGCAAAACGTCGACAAACCAGATATAAATTATTTTGAATTGAGGGCTAATGCCCTAAATTCAAAACTCCCTTTAGGGTTTAGGATTCATTTTGGTCTTGAAGGGATTTATTTTTTTATGACCCACTTAGAAGGATCCCAAAAACAAATTTCGTTTTTCCTCGATTCAGGATAATTCTTAAATCTCTATGGAAAAACTAGCAATTCAGTTGAAATTTATTCAGTGAAAGTTAAACCAGCTAAAACCCCCAGGTAAATATTGTCAATCCTAGTAATATGTACATGGTCTGTTGTCTGTTCCGTAAAATTAGTGCGGCTTCTACAGCTTTAAACATAAAATAGAAATAAAAAAAAAATTAAATACAAAAGTTGTAGGGTTTTACCTCTATTATCTTTTGCACATGTCAAAACGGACAAATGACAGGTGCCAACTGTCATAATAACAAACACTTACATTTTTTAAATGGAACACCCTGTATAATTTTGGCTAGAATGATTAAGTTTTTTCTTCTGATTCCAAATATACCATATATGTTGATCTTTGGCTCAGCTGTTTTTACGCTATTTAAGTTTAAAAATGCATTTACATTACCCTAATTTAAGTCTGTTCCCGGTTCCTGATATCAATGGTGAGGCTTATTTAATTCTACCCTCTGGTGTACCAATGTTATTCGCATAGCCATCTTGATTGGTTGCGGAAAGGTGTTGATTTTTTTTGACAAAAGTGACAAAATACAATCCAGGCACAGTAAGTATATTCAAGCCCTCAAAGAAAGGCCTACATGAAGTTCGGGGATGAAGGTGTAGCATACATCTAAGTATTCTTTTTAAGTTGTAAAAATGTCATCAGAGAATCTGGATGCTCCCCAAATAGCGATTCCATAATAATTTATCTGAGACTGCACATAAGCAAAGTAGAAAAGTTTGATGCAGTCAAAGGACATGCTGTCTCGAAGTCTGCGTATCAAGGCTATTCAGTCTGCATTAAAGGCTTGTAATATGCTGCTTCCAGCTCAAAGCAGAATCAATGGGGAATTCAAGAAACTTCACGGAGGTTATCTTTGGAATGGATTTATGATTATAGTTTACATACAAAGACCCAGCATTCATCCTGCCTTTGTTGAATACCACAAGCTCAGTATTGTCAGTATTTAGCGAAAGGCCATTTTCACTGCACCATGTAGACATCTGACCCATCGTACCCGAACAACCCACAGACAAACTGAAGACAGTCCGCTCTGATAGCACCACTGACATATCATCAGCATACTGACAGACAATACCCCATCCACCGAGCCAGGCAGGTCATTCACATACAGTAAGAATTTTCAATGTGTTTGGTGTTGTTTTACTTATTTTTTTGAAGATTGGAGTATTATTTATTTTCAAATACGTTTTTTATTAGTAAAAAGTGTCCAAATTCCAAATGGCTCAGTCCGATGAGTGTAGAGTGAAAACAATTTTTAGACCTATTTTTGAAATAATTTCAAGAAATAATTGCGAATTAAGAATTTTACATAAAACGTAGTTAACATATATTCTAAAAATATAAAGATGCGGGAATGGACTACTTTGCGCACGTTTGAAGAAAAATAACAATTTTTTCGTAAATATTTGAAGTACTGTTCTTCAAATGCTTTTATTTAAAATAAGTAAGACTCTGTACTTGGTTTTTCTATATGAATTATTTGTATTTGGGACCTAACATTATAATGGATCACATTATACTGGGTGTTTGTTTATGACTGGAACACTCAGTAACTTTCTTATTATTGAAAATAAAGGGCATCTTTAAGTTGGAAAATTTCTTGGTAACTTGCAACCTTATAAGCGCAACAACGATTTTTTTTTGTCATAGGTATACAAGGTGCGCCAAAAAGGTTTTTTTTTAAATGGAACTCCTGTATATTTTTGTTATCCAAATTGTTGTGATATTTTTGTGAAGCTAATTTTCTAAGAATTTAAAAAATGCAAAAATATACAGGGCGTTCCATTTAAAAAAATGACTTTTTTGGCGTACCCGGTATACCTATGGCGACCAAAAAGAGCATTGAAGCGATTAGGTAAAATCGTTGCAATTTACCAAGAAATTTTCCAATTTAAACAGGTACTCTATTTTCAATAATAAAAAAGTTACTGAGTGTTCCAGTTATAAACACCGTTACCTATTTGCGGCAGATAATCTTGGTAAATTGGTGGGTACCTACTTGACATTTAGGAACTACTATATCGGTGATATTTAGGTGTTTTGTCATTTAATTTGCAGATGGACAAAAAAAGTTCAAATAAAATAAAATAGGTAGGCATATACTACGTAAACTAAAATATAAGCAGTTTTATTTCTTCCAAAACAATAGGCAGATAGCACCTACCTTTATCATTGTTGTGTTATTTCAAATTTAATAGTAAAGTAATCATTTAGATGTACAATTTTGATGTCATTCTGCTGCATCCAATGCTCAGATAGGCAAAAAATGTCTGGAGCCTCCTGAGCAAGAATCACCTCCAGTTATTGTCTTGCTGCTTAGGCTTCTAACGTTCAAATGCAATACTCACTCGGCCTTCAGTTTTTGATTTGACATATTGTGCTTGCTGTTGGATTGATCCGTTTTCTTTTAGGCTAAAATACGTTTTCCGTTAGTGCTTAATGATTACGGCTTCCATGCTAGCTGTTTTGGCTTCCTCTAAAACACTGATGTTCGTTCGTCGGTGTTGCCATTTAATCCGTAGGATTCTTCTTAGGCATCGCTGGTGGTATTTTTCTAGGCTTTTTATGTTTTTTTTTCTGTAGGTGGTCCATGTTTCGCAGCCATATATAAGTGATGGTATCACAACTGCATTGTAGACGCGAAATTTGGTGTCAGTGCTGATGTCGTGATTGTTCAAGACTCTTTTTAGAAGTCGGAACGCTGCGCTAGCACTCTTTGAGCGATGTTGGATTTCAGCGTGGTTGCATTTGCTGAAAGATGGCTTCCAAAGTCTGAATAGGTAGTGTTCTAGGTTCTGCAAAGAATGGTCATTTATTGTTGTTTGGGGCTTGGGTGCCCGGTGCGGGTTGGAGTAGAATCTGCGCCTTGTCAAACTTGACCTCTAGGCCGATTCTCCTGTATGCCTGGTTGAATGAATTGATAATTGTCTGAAGATCTTCCTCTGTATTGGCATATTGAAGGTAAATTATCGATATCGTCGATACTTTCGTCTTGGCTCGTAATCTTGTTCACATTGAATAAGCCGTCATCAAGTCTGTACAGGATTTCCAGACCTGACGGCAAGTGACCCTCGACAAGGTGAAGTATGCATCCTATAAATAGAGAAAATACAGTGGGTGCAATAACACAGCCCTGTTTAACGCCTGTAGTTAGTTGCAAAGACTCTCCTTGTCCATTGTTGCATGACGGTTGCATTTATATTATCATGCAGCAGGCGGAGTATCTAAATGTACTTTTGCGATTACTCAACCTTTGTCAATATCTCCCTAGAGCTTTTCTCTTGACCGAATCAAATACTTTCACTAAATATTTGAAGGCCATGAATAGAGAGCGATTTTGTTCACTGGATTTTCTTGCATTTGTCTTGCACTGAAAATCATGTCAGCTGTAACTATAATAAATAAATAAATAGATCTTTATTTAGCACTTGGCTAGTTATTGCAATACAAGTATTTACAAAAGGTATTGTTAGTTACAAAAATAAATATTACTACTCACTTACTTACTATGTGCCCCTCAGGAATGTATCAATTTCTGCATTGAAAACTCTCAAACTTGGTGCATTCTTTATTGCTTCGGGAAGAGCATTGAACATGCGAACACCTTCATAAAATAATGATTTTTGTAAAGTTGCCGTTCTAACCGACAATATGTTATAGTCCTGCCTTGAACGAATATTATATTCATGAAAGTTTGATCTTTTTTTTAGAAAATTATTAAGATATTTTGGTAACTGTTCATGCTCTATTTTATATATTAAAACCAAGTTCGCCCTTCTGATGCCCTGACCGACAGACAACCAGTTTAATGCCTGCAACATGTTCGCTATTGGGGTATATTTATTACAATTGAGGATAATGCGCATCACTTTATTTTGCTGAATTTGCAGTCTGTTAATATTTTCCTGAGTACACGATATCAATAGGGAACAACAAACTCGGTTGGGTCTAAATCCACACTCGTATCTGGGAGGTCTTTCTCGGCAGTTGGGATTGGACGATTCAATAATATCCTGGCAAGATTTTTTTCTGTAACAGAAAGTAAAGATATTCCCCTGTAGTTTCCACATTGAGCCTTGTCTCCCTTTTTGAGAATGGCAACTATGGAGGTGTCAGGCAGATAATATAAACACGATAGTATAAATATAAACATCATAAATTCCTTAGGTAATACACTACAGGATGCATTTCTAAGTTCGGCAGGAATGGCGTCAAATAGTCCATATTTTACTTATTAGAATGTAAGATTTTGCACTTATTGTGGGGCTTCCTTGTTTAAATAATTTAGCAGGAATGCCGTCAGTACCAGCTGACTTATTGTTCTTCAGTTCAGTTGTCTGATTGCCTTTTCAACCTCTTCTAATCTGGGAACCTTGCTCAGTTCTGGTTTTACTAGTTTCTGTGGAATTGCGTTAAAAATGACAATATTAATTTGTGATTCTCTGTAAAGTAGTTCCTGAAAGTGTTCTTTCCAACAAGAATTAATGGAAAAACTGTCTTTAAGAAGTTTTGTGCCATCTTTGGATCATAAGGGATTGAGTCTATGAGGTCCTTATACCATCTTAGTAGCATGAATGAAGGCCCTGGTGCTGTTGGATTCAGCTCGTTGCTATATCAGGGCACATACAGGCTATTATAATCATGATGAATAACACTGAAGAATAATACACATCAAAGTTGATACCTAAATAAAAAGATCGGTGCTAGAATAAATTTTGGTTACTAATAATAAAATAATACATAAATAACCGCTTTGATAAAAACATGTAAATAAAGGTTGTGTTATCAATGCTTATTTCCGGTACGACCCTTTCTTCTCTACAACGACAACTGAGTCATACATAGCAAAAAAAGAATCATATCGCGGATTATTGACTTCAAGATTACTATTAGTTTTATATTGAAGCGTGAAGTGTAAGTATCTGTTGTTTCCTGATTCTGATAAAATAAATTACCGAAAATATTACTTCCATTTTGTCTAAGTCGCCAACAGTCTTGTCTGGGACTGTTTATGAATCAGCATAAAGAATGGAACCTCAACCTCGCCATGAAAGTGATTTTATTGAGAAGAACTTTTTTCCTATTCGGAAAATATTCACCTCCCTTTTAGTATTACATAATAGATTTTTAAATGTGAATTTTCAATGATTGGATGTAATAATCATTCTATTTAGGTAAGTACACATATTTCGGTGGAAGTTCATTGCGTAATGGGCCTTCTATTAACTGTCACATAAAACTCCGCTTATTTAGCGACTAGTGTTTGTTCAGCATCCTGATTTGACCGCTATATTAGAATTGATTTTTCGATAACAGTAGGCACTGTTCGAAATGGAAATATGGAAAATTTGATTGCAAATCACGAGCTAAAAACTCATTTGATTGTTATAGGTAAACGTGTATTGCTTCGCTTATTGGCAATTATTTTTAGACAATTTACATAATAGGTGGAAACTGGTATTCTTTAGTAAGTAAAATAGAACACCGCTTTCGGCCTGAGCCATCAAGACTGCTACCTAAAAAGTGAGCAGGAAATTGTTTAATTTGGAATTGTAAAACAACTAATCATAGTGGAAAGTTTCATCATCTCCTTTTCAGGTAGATATACCCAAAAAATCTTGAAACTAGTCAATATAGGGATAAAAGAAACAGTTGGTTGTTCGACACATATAGGCGTAAAAAGGACTTCGACTCGTAAAATTGGGCCATTTGAAAAAAAAAAAAAGTTCATTTTCCGATTTTCGAGAATTTTATTGGGTTTTTCGTCGATCTGATGTCATAAATTTATTTCTCGGGGCTCGAAACATAAGAAATTTTATGTTATTAATATTGTCAATTTTCTCATCAGTTTCGTTCTTCATTTTACATAATTAAAATTATTTCATAATTCACTGGGAAAATTTACCATTTCGGTAATCTGTCAGGAATTCCATAGTGTGAGTGACTGATGATATTGAATCAACCCCTAATTATGAACATTATTCTAAAGTAATTGTGTAGATTCTTGGCGTGGAACAAATTTGAGGCAAAACTGCCAATAAGATAAAGTGACTCATTTAGAGAAGTTTCCTTTATTATTCGCTGTTCTAAAATATTACCCGTAGCTCTAACAGAGAATAGCAAATATATTACCAACTTCGAGAGAGAAAAAAATCACAAATGAATTAGTTACTCAGTTTACATACTGAAAAAGAAATTTTTCTGGGAAAACTTAGCGAGAATTGGGCAAGGATTTAGTATGCGTTTGCTACTTCTGCCAAAAATAAAATAAAATGTCATTTGAATATGCTCAGTATAATCCTGATATATCTACTGAAACGGTATTTATGATTTTGATTTGTTCTGGGCTGGGGCAGTTGTAAATTTTGTCTCCGAGCCATTACAGGTATCAAGTGAGAATCGAAATTTTAATTATTTTTAGGCAGAAGGCAAAACTGATAAAAGAAAATGCCAAAATAAACCAATTTCGAGTTACCAAATAACATAATTCTATTTTGTATCAAAAATAATCCAAGCGAGCATGAAAATCAATAACGATTAAAAATTGTCATTTGAAAATTAATTGCTCGTTAGTTTATCATCGTGAAACAAAAAAAAAAAAACGTAATAAATCATGCCTTAAAAACCCATAAATGCTCCGTAATTTAGCAGATGAATTAGACTTTCACAACGAAAAGAGATCCCTTCATCAGAGATCCCTTCATCAATTTAGGTAAGGGATTTAAATTATGAAGCTTGGCGGTAATCAGCCCCTAGATTTTTGGCCTGTTTTAAATTATCTTCTTTCTTGGACCTGATTAGGTATTATACTGTTTGAAGAAATCTAGTAAATTGAAGTAGGAACAAATAGTTTTCAAATTATATCAAAGTTATTGTGATATAGAGTTTTTTTGGCTCTGTTCGATAATCAGCAAATTACAAATGTACAGTTTATTAAATTTGGAACCAAATAAAGGCGCAGTAATACTTTTGGCATTGGAAAAGCGATTTTGACGTCATATGGCCATTCTCCTCACAGAGTGTAGAGTGTTTTTGAATAAACTGACACATTTTGCAAGTAGATATCTCGAAAACGAGAGAAAATAACGAGATACAGTTTATTCTGGAAGAACAAGAATTTTTAAAAGTTTTTTTTTTCACAGTATTGCCAAATCCTGAAATTTGGTTTTACAGGCATGCGATTTTTTGAAATAAAATTAGAAAAATCAGGCTTTCTGACGATGATAAAATATACAGGGAGTTTCATTAGGAATAAGGCAGTAACACAAATTCAATCATATTTAAAGATTCGACATTACTGAAAAAAATCCTTATTTTCCCAGAACAAACTCCATCTCGTTTTAGAGATTCATTTGCAGAATGTGTCGTTAATCTAAGGACACCCTGTATAGCCGTTAGCCGTTAAATATCGACTTTAATAAATAATCAAAAAAAACTAAAATATGTATACGAAAAAACAAATTGCTGGTTAGAGATGAATTATTTGTTTTCTACCGTTTTATCACTGATATATTTAGTCTGGCACGGATTTTTTTACAAATTTGTCTGTAATTTTTCATCAGTATCACAAATTACAAAATGTACGTTATTTTTGGCAATTTTTCATCAAAGTAAATTAAAAAAGTTTTAGAAGTTGTGATTTGTAATAGTTAAAAGGAGCCTATTAAAGCGATCTTTTAGGTTCATCTGAAAAAAAAATTCTGCAAATTTCTACTTTTTCATCAATAGATTCTTATTTCGCCGCATTTCCAAATCAAATTAAGAGAAAACTTCTAACCAGGAAATTGTTATATGCGTTCAATTTAATTAAACCAATGATCTGCATATTTACCGGTGTTTGCAATTACGGTTTCTCATTTTCATTAAAAAGATCAGGGATCCTTGTTGATACATTCCTTTCCGTTTTTGGCTATGCAATGGAAGTTTATAAATGCCGTTTTCATTTAGAGCAAACAAAAGAATTAGTTTGCGCATAATTATTTCCGGGCACCTGTTCAATTTAACCACCTCGCCGTGTCTAATAGCAAAATAAGGCATTTCCTGCTTTCGAATGCTAATGCTCGGGAAAAGTTATTATCGTTTTTCGCCAAAAGCTTCGCAAAGAATATATCGGATAGGCAACCGTATTTTTCTATGGTTGTTTGTTTGGCTAAAAAATCTAAATGAACTCGACTACCACAAATACTTATCTACTGTTGAATTGCAAACTGCCGCAAGCAGCAAATGAATTGCGAACTTTAATTAAAAGTGTGAAGAGTTTCGACTTTTATTTCTTTATGTTTCTGTCCAAGATACTTCATTAGGTGCTAACACAAACAATGTTTGAAATGTTCAGTTTTCAGTTTTTTTTTTATCATGTATTTCACTAAATAAGAAACGGAACGGAAATTTAAAAAATCCCTGAAAGTACTCTACTAGGTGTCTTTGCTATTTTTATGTTGAAAAATAATAAAAAAGTTGAATAGTTCAATAGCTGCACATTCAAAGATTGAATTTGTCCAAAACCAAAAGGGTGATTAGAGAAAAAAAAAAATGGCTCGATTCTATAGGCTCAACCGGTTAATAACTTTGAGTTTTTCTACATGAGAAACCATGTTCTTTTTTTTTTTGTTTAACAATTTTAATATAATGAAAAAAAAACTAGCAAAAATACAAATTCTAGAATAAATTATCACATTTTCGTGAATATATTATGTTTATTATAGGACAGTTCAATGAACTTTGATATTTACTGGAATATTGAATTTAATATTCCAAAATTATTGCGAGCATTGAACTGTAGAAAATTGAAATGAAGAGATGGCCAAATATTGATTTTAGGAATTTTTGTAACTTGCCCATTTCATATCCAAATTGTATAATCATTTGGGATTGTTTTCAGCGGTAGAACGAGTCAAGTTCAGTACAGTTAGTTAAAAAGGCGGATGCGGTTTGTACTTTACTTCAAATGGGCTAACGATAGATATTTATTTTTAAATCTCCTAAAGCTAAGAATATGGATATCTTATGATTTGCTCAATTGTAACTAAAATATTGTCAACCAAAGTCCAATTAACAACCCGAGAAAATTGTTTTTATTTTTTCTTGACTTTATTTGAAGTGATATTTGAAAAAAAAATCACTTCCTCATAGCCACTTTTTCTCCCCTACAAGATGCTAGCTTCAAATTTAAAATCTGTCGTCGTCTTCGCGCCACCATCATCAACTTCATTTTTTTCAATACGGGTACATATTTTTTATATTAGATTTTATAAGCCTCTGATGTCCCAAAACCAATGACGTATTGCACTAATTCGAAAAAAATTATATTATTGGCACTTTCCATAAGAACTAAATGTGTTAGAGAGACAGAGAAGAGAATTTTGGTAGGAAATTACTAAAAAGTGGAAAAAAATATTCTTTCGAATAAATGCGATACGTCATAGGTCTTAGGACATCAGAAGCTCTATTTTAACTCGTATTGAAAAAAAAAAGTTAATGATGGTGATCCAAAGACGAAACGTCACATTTTAAATTTGATGGTAGCATCTTGTAGGGGAGAAAAAGTGGCTATGATAAAGTTATATATTTCTTTTTTTGAAATGTCACTTCAAATAAAGTCAAGAAAAAATAAAAACAATTTTGCAAAATTTCGGATTTTTCCGGATATCTCCGGAAGTATTCGGAATATCCTAAATATCAAAGCGGCATTTTGTTAGGCATCAAATTACGCAACTTTGCCCCAATCTAACCAACCCTGTATCCATCACCGTTTCCGAGATCCCAATGGTGTGGCTCGAATTTTCAAACACCCTGTGCAGGGCACCAAAATACTAATAATGGTTCAAATAAATCAAACAGGCTGAACACAATAAGTCTCAAGCTTCAGTGTTACATGGGAACAATCAGTCGAACAGGCCTGAGAAAGGGAAAAAAAGGAAAGAAAATATTTATAAAGAAGTTGATGTTGAAGTACTGTAAGAACAAGTGCATAAAAGTAACTATAAATGTTTCCTCAAATGACATCGATGCATTTAAAGCAAATCAATAAAAAATCTGCATCTCGTCTATTATTTTCTAACTAGGTTATCTTACATTTAATTTCCAACTTGATAGCTCTGATCAAATAAGCGATTTCTTTTAATTAACTTCCCTATATTATGTTTGGCTTGCTGCTCAACCGGGCATATTGAATTTAAGGGCAGATTAACCCTTAAGTAGGGCGATATGGATATTAATTAAACGGTCGTCGTGATTTATTTTATAGGATAATACTTTAATTTTATGTTAGAAGCTTATTGGATCGGGAATCAGAGGATTTTAGGTTACAAAAATCTTTCAATTTAATGGATCTACTCTTAGTTTGTTTTCATTCAAATAATTTTTTGACTGGGTGGAGATTCTTGACGTATTATTATTATTATTATTATTATTATTATTATTATTATTATCAATTGTTTTGGTATTACATATTTTATATTATTATGGTTACAAAAATGAATCGCCAAAGTCTAACATGTGTATCATACGAAGAAAGATTATGACAATCTTGACAAAAATTAAATATTTGAATGTTGTTTTTCATATCTAGATATTGGATACTTTTATATTGTTTTTTATGCTCCGAAATAAAACATGAATAATGTTAAGTGGAATTTTATTATATTCATATATTTGATCCATTTTTTTTTTTGTTAAATATGTATCGTAAACCTTGCGCTTATATTCTTAAGCCTATTACACACAAACAGCCATTCGAAATCCATTATATGCAGCTAATGTAAATAGTGTCATAAAGATTTTCTTGGCGTCAAATTAAAAGGAATAAAATCCGGAAAATGCCATTACACCGGTTTTAATCACAACGAAGATAATAAATGCGACTGAACTTTCGCCCCTTAATTTGTTTTGGGAAATCAATAATAATTCAATAGCTTCGGCATGAAAATAATTTGTCACAAAATTCTTAATCAGTGAATAATTGATAATAAATTGAAATAATTATATTAACCATAATATTTTTTTTTTGAACTGATACAATCGAATTTAATTTGAGAAAAGTAATGTTCATAATATATTGCAGAAAGGTCGATAAAGTTATTGAAGCTTTTCACTAAGTCAAACTGGGCCAAACTTAGACGTAAGAGCACTTGGCAAGTAGTTGGGCCAACTGACAACACCTGTGGCTAATGCTTTCATATCTTGACCCTCCAAGATTTGAATATAAGTTCCCCCTGCCGATATTAACATTTTCTTAGCTATAGGCGATTTATCTGCGACGATTTGGTATAAGTTCTTGTCCATTAAGGCAGCTATAAATTTATTACACTCACTTGAACTGACACCGTCTTGAGTTTAGCATCAAACCATTCAACATCCTAAGTGGGATATTGTATAATTAAGATCTGGGTCCAAAGTTCAGTAAAGTTGGAACTTAAATTGTTATGACCGTTATATAAAAGCTTTTGTTAGGTCCAGAATAAAGCTTGAACTCAATAAACTTACACGTTGTGTGTTTGATTTTTGTAGTCGGATTAAATCATTAAACTCAGAACATACTGGGTCCTTATAAATGAAATAATCAATCTGACATAGAAACCGATATGGCATTTTCCTTAAATCGATTTACCACACGATTGTTTCTGGTTCAGAGTAAGCACATTCAAATTAATTTTGTCAGCGATAATTAAAAATTTTGTACCTGAAAAATTGCCTAAAGCCTGGTTGACCGAAGGTTGAGTTTCAACTAGCCAGCGGTCGAACTGACATTTTCGTATGATTTCATACGGATAATTCAATTCAACCACTGGTTGAAATTCAACCTCCGGTCAACCGGACTTTATAATACGGCCCGAAAACACTTTCTGACTCAACTTTCATAGTATCTTTTCATACACAAAATTTAACGCAGTCAAGCTGAAACAGACATTTACCACTCTCGAGTTTGTCTTTCATAAAAGAAAATTACTCATACAAAATAGATTTAATTGTCTTGAACGTCAATTTACATGTTATTAGAAATCCTTACAGTCAATGGGAGTGATGACGCGTTTTCGGGTGATGCAGGACTGCCTAGATCGTGTAGATTGTGATGGTTGGGATGTTATGGACCACTCCGCACTGCGACCTGTTTAGATCTGTTGTACTTTCCCGTATATCTAGTGGGTTCCCAGATTGAGGCTTTTGGTAAAGCCTATAACGTTCCTAGGATTGGCTTCTTTCACATCCACAGCCGTTAAGGAGGGCTGCTCCAGATGGATGACTCTTCAATTGGAAAGTATGTGTTCCGCAGACTCAGAGGCATCTTGACACACGCGGCATTGGTCTGATTATGTTTCTCCCATCTTTTCCAGGTGGTAATCCAGAGAGCACCGACTCGCCTATTAGCAGCCTTAGATCCGCTTTACTGAGGTGAATCATTTCCTTTGGCTTTATTGACTGGGGCGAAATTAATTGTTTTGCCTATCTAAGTCCGGGAGTGTGTTCCAAGCTCAACAAGCCTCCCTGTTGAGCCTTTACCCAATTCTTGACTTCCCGTATTATATGGCTTTTCGTAATGCCAAAGAAAGATTCTGGTCCAAGGAATTGTGTTGCAGCTCCTTGTCTTGTAAGTTGGTCCGCTATTTCATTTCTTGGTGTGCTAGTAGCCACGACAGGGTGACTCTATTGCAAGACGCCAGTTGCTTTTAAGTTATTGGCATCCCATACCAGTCTGGATTTAGTGACAGAGCTACTCAGAGCTCTTAGTGCTGCCCGACTGTCGGAGTCTTCAGTCTCCGCAGGTCTCTTTCGACACCCTTTCTAGCGCAAAATTCTATTACGGATATTTCCGATTGAAATATGGTTAGGCTTTCTCCTAGGGCTGTTGATAATCCAGCCTTTTACTCTGTTTTCGATCCATCTGTATACCAGACAGATGACCCATTCGGGAATACTGGTACGATATTTTTTTCCTTGCGGCCATCAATAGTCACTTTGAAGAAGTGTTCAAATTCGTACCTGTGTGGCATGTGGTCAACTGGTTTTGTCTTCACATTTATGCATTTTTTCATAATGCTAATGTGGCCGATGAAGTTCCCTTCCTTTAATTTTAGCGACTGCATTATCCTCGAGGCTCCCATGTAGGCCTCTTTCCTCACTATTATGTACATTCGAGAGAGGCCCAACATGACCTCCATTGCGGCGATTGGACAGGTGTTCATTGCTCCTGTAATTCCAAGACATGCATACCTTTGTACAGTTGCCAATCGGTTTTGCACTGTTTGTTGTTTTACTTTTGGCCACCATACTATTGGAGCGTAAGTGACCATGAGTCTTATACCTAACCATTGTAAATAACCAATAGATCATTTTTGGTTTAGACCCCAAGTATTGCTGAATAATCTCCGGCATATTCAGTATGTATCCATTGCCCGGTCGGTTACTCATTCAAGATATTGGTTCCAATAAGTTTCTAATACAAGATGACTCCCAGATATTCAACCTCATTTGCGAAGTTGATTTGTATCACATTTGAGGTTGGGGCTATTAGATTTAGCCTCCTTTTTCTTCTAAATGGTACAATTATGGTTTTGTTGGGATTGACGCTTAATCCCTCCTGTAGACACCATTTAATAATGATATTCAGGACTGTCCAACTTACCCTACTAGCTGAAACGAGGAAGATGATAAATACGTAATACTTCAATTGAGTGATTTTTTAAGGATTATAACGAGTATATTCAAATGCTTGTTACAAATGTGGAAACCACTCAAATGAAAAGCCTTCAAGAGACATTTTTGTTACGTAAAAACATATATTTTTATCCCCTCAATGAATGCAATCCCATAATGCATTTGTATTTTACTGGCGATGTCAAGGAAATCTCTTATTCAAAAAACATGCTGACTTTTTATTAAAAGATTTCCATCATTGGTTTAAATGTATAAAATCGGATCCTAGATAACAACACTAACATTTCACACATTTTTATTCAAAGTAATTCCATGAAAATGTTTTCAGCAAGACTGGGTTGTCTTGAAGTGACAATGAAAAGGTTATACGAGCCTCTTTCTTCACAAAATGTTTACCGATCAGAATACCTTATTTGATTAAAACTTTTTCGACGATATGCATGTATGAGATTCAGGCGTTTTGGCATACAAATTTCGATGATAGATAACTTTGGTCCTTTTGATTTTTAGTATGATTTTGATTATTACTGATAAACAAAGCAATTTCAAGATGGTTAGCGAAAAAAAAAATATGGATCCTTGAATATTTATCAAGTTATGATTTTTTTAATTTAATTTTTTTCCCTGTTGATTCTGCATCTTTGATAGGTATAGCGATATTAAGCTGATAAGAATAGATATTATTCATTGATCTGTGTCAAAGGTTGAGAAGCGAGAGGATATAAGGCATTAGTGACTAGTGATTTTTTACAATTATTATTATTTTGTTCATTTATTTTGTTTACTTTAATAGATTTCTATTTTATGGCAAAATCAGCATACCACCTTGGTAAATATTTACAATATTTGATGTTTATGGAAAGGGTTTTTTTGAGGTTTTTTACTGATTTTATTAATTTCTTACTGGTTTTTTACTGACATTTTGAAAATTCCTACCTAATTTGTGATTAGTTTCCTTAATTAACTTAGTAGTTGTCTATTAATGACCTGACGGTGCAATCTTTGCATTGAAGTAAATGGTCAACATTTTGAACAATTATTGTAAACCATAATTTATTTGATAATAAAGCAAAATTAATAAGTAAACAGTGATTTAATTATTGCGAAGAATAAAAGTATCAAACAGTTTTTTTTGCTCTACAGCCCAAATGGCTCATTTGCGGACATGTTTATATAAACAAAAATGCTTGTTTTTTGTTTTGATGTCCCTTACTACCCTTTAAAGTTTGTCGGTATCTTTTTAGGACACCCTGTATATTTAAATAATATTGTTTATAAAAAAAATTAACTCATCCATATTTTTTTTTCCTCATTATGTCCTAATAATTGCTCCAATGCAAATTTGAACATAGAAAAATTCTCCGTTTTTAGGGACCTAATGTGTTCTAGACCCCAAATTTCAATTTTCAAAATTCTTCTAGAATAACGTATTACAATTTATCATGCCAAATGAAATAAAATATCATTTTGATTTTATAGATATATCAAAAATTAATCATTTCAAAAATATCAAACAAAACACACTTTTTGGTCAATATAACGAACGGAACCAGTTTTCATGAATCTTCAGGTGAAATTAATTTAGAACGCACTTCACTGAACCTTCACCGAAATTTATTATTATCTCTAAAAAAATATAGCCTTATTTTCCGCTAAAAATATAAATAAATTCGATTAATCCCTTGCATATTTTATAAATAAAAATATTCAAGCTACAGTTACAAAAAGGGATATAAAGTTTATATTTAGTTTTTGTTTTTGCCCTGCCCTAAATCCGAGGGAAATAAAAAATAGTCGCTGTGTTTAATGCTTCCTTTATCGTTGCCCGGCCTATTTTTCTGTTAATTTATTTACCCAAAAATACACAAATAAATTGTTTTTAGCAGTTTTATTGACAAAAAATTGCTTCCTTCGAACACAATTTATTTGGATTTGGCAACGATTTGTTTTCGAAAAATATCCTTGTCACGAGATTTTGAAACTATAATTTAATTGAGGATTCAAATTTCTAGACTTATCCCTGTAATTCATTAGGATATTTTCAATTCAATTCTATTCTACAGGTAGTTAAATTTCATCATTGCAAAATAGGAAATATTATTATTGTAAAATATATCAAAATCAATGTCGTCGTTGAACTTGAAACTAAAACTTGAAACACCGCATTTTCCATCCCGCTGGTGGAATTTTGTCTTCTCAGTAGGAATCCTATTATTGCAAGGAATTTCCCAGGAACTCCCCTTTTGCAAAACAATTTAAAACTGTACCTAACGAAATGTTTTTCCATGCTCTCGATAATTAAACTAAGTAGTTAACTAGATTAATGCGTTTTCCTGCACCCTTTAGAGAATTTTCGCTATTTATGAAGCTTTTTCATTGAAAAAATTCTATGGCCCATCTAAAAGGTGCTGATAAATCCTTGGCTCGACTTTGTAAAGTATTATTTTGAGGTGGGGCATAAATGATACAACTTTCTTTATTTTCACCACAAGTTCTTTACTACGAAGTCATAATCTCGGTTTCAATTTGTATGAAATAAGATTTTTCAAAACATCAAGGGTTTTCATTTTCTTTCCAAATCCTGCAAAATTACTTGTAGCTTTGCTTTCGAAGCCTCAACACTGTCCAGGGCTTGAAAACCGAATTAAAGGGACATTTAGAAGCTTTCAATTAATTAATTTATTCAGTCGATTGATTTTTTATTTTGCGAAAATATCCTCTAGAAATGTAAACAGATTATGGAATGTTTTGAAGTATGCCACAGCAAAACGTTCCTATTTGCTTAAAATGCAAAATGAAAATTATTGCAAATCCAAAATTGACGTTTTTTCAAGATACTCCCACTTCAAGCTTTTTGTTATCTATTTATTTGAAATTATCCTGGATAGTCGCTTTTCTTTTCGAATCTCAACTTGCGTTTTCAGTATGTTTTCGTGGTCGAACACCTATTAATATATTTGCAATAATCATAGCATTTATTGTGAAAAAATTTAGCAAACAATATCATCAATTTTTATATCTGTTGATCCCTCTCGTCCTCAGACAGGACTCTAGTCGTAGGGATAGGGAGAGCTCGAGACACCGTTGCCTAATGTTATCAAAGTAATAACGGACGCAACACATTACCTAACCTATAACGATACATTTGGCAATGGCGGATACTCCTTGGGCTCTCCATATTCCTGCGACTGGTCATCAGTCATGAGTTAGGTTTTGACCAAATCTACTGGTGGAATGACATTGTAACATTAACTCACTCTTTTGCTTCCATGCTTGATTTGGTCCCCTTATACCTTAATGTAGTATTTGAAATGAGTTACTTATGAGACGTCTCAGAAATAATAAAGTTATTTATAGAATTCGGGTAGAACTCGGGTTAAATCACCGAAATATATGCATAGAAGTTCGGGAGGCGTGTTACCCCTTATAATAGTCATATTAATTAATCTATTTTGACACCACGTCAGAAGGTAAATATCGCAGGGTCCTGTATTTGAGTCGACGAATTACACAAGTTAGTCGACACGTCTCCAGGTCGAAATGGAACTGCTGGGCTCAGTTTTAATACATTCAAAGGCCAAATTAATCTAAATCTGAATATAATTACGTTCCGGCTTGAGCCGCCAAAGTCTTATACCGGACGAAAATTTTAATCTTCCAATTAAAATACTTAAAATGGACATATGTAGAAACACGGAGAAAAGATTGTTGGATGAAGCCTTAGATGAATTTTATTTTTAGTTAATATGTTTGTATAATATAAACAAAAAGCAGCGCAGCGGAGCGGAACATCCACGGAGTCATCACGCCAATTTCTTAATGCAATCGTACGTTTGCTTCAAAAAAAAATCCCACTGCTGATTCAGAGTATATTGAAATTTATTTAATCCATAATACTGTTGTTTTCTCAATGTGAACTTAAAATTGCTTCAATCGCCTGACACATATAATCTTTTTAAGCCGGGCTCAGACGACTCGTGTACTTGGCGAATATACAAACAATTATTCGCGTACTTGGCAAGTATACTAGCTTTGCGAATTGCGATGGCAAGCAGGGCGCTCACACGACGTGTTCAATTTACAAGTACGCGAGCGCGAACATTTGGCTAAACCTTGATGCTCGTCGAAAACTAAATGAAATAGTCGCAGTAAAAGCCAATTATTTGTGCATTTCGTTTGAGCGCCTCTACAAGTATAGACAAATATGAACTTGGCAAGTGTACGAATAATCGTGATCCCTTTGACTCGGGACATTTTTACCGACAAGAAATGGAAAACCAACGAGTGACAAATAATTGTACAAGTAATCCACTCACACGATATGGCAAGTATACGCAAGTTACGATTATTCGCCAAGTACACGAGTCGTTTGAGCCCGGCTTATGAAAAATAATTGACACATTCGACCGGAAACAGACATTCATCATGCGGTATTTTCACTTTCAACCCAAAAACTCTTGACTATATTCTAAAATTAAGTTGGTGAGAATGTGAAAAAATAGTTTATTGACGTGATCTAAAACTTTCAAATTAAATCAGGTTACTACACACAGGGCAGAGTTTCCACAACTTAAGTCGTTATCTGGATTTATAATTAATTTATAACGATTGACCAACATTTTGTCGGATATTTGGTAACAGCTGCTACTCTGCCCATTTCTCAAACAATTTCGCCGACCTATTCCCGTAATAGTCGGACGAGGGTGGCTTAATGTTTTCGGGAGACAACAATAATGCAAGAATTATAATTCTTTTTGTTTTTCCTGTAACATGGAGCAATAAGAATAAACTCATTGCTGTCCATCTACCCGACAATGCGCTTCGTCAGGGTTAATTAGCTTTTTGATTCGCATCTCGGTTCTACTATGACTTTTGCCTATGAATATTTTCTCTATTACATTCGCAACTCAATGTGTTATGACTATCCATTATCCAGCGAATTATAAAATATCTCAAATCTCCTATCATTCAAACATCAATCCATAGATAGAGAATCATGAGGCGCCATCGCTTCCTAAACGTCACCACGACCTAAAAATTCAATTGTGACTTCTTTTGTCCAGAGCACTACATCTAGTTGTTGGGCGTCCTAATAAATAAAATATGGATTACTTCTCTAATCCCAACTACCGAAGAGAACCTTCCAGAGACACAATGTGGCCTTAGACCCAACCGAGGTTCAGTGCAAGACAAATGCAATAGAAATCCAGAGAACAAAATCGCCCTCTATACATGGCCTTCATAGATTTACTGAAAGCATTTGATTCGGTCAACAGAGAAGCTCTTTTTAAGATATTGGCAAAGGTACTATACTACTATGAATGCAACCGTCCTAAGCAACAATGAACAAGGAGAGTCTTTTCAAATAACTACAAGCGTTAAACAGGGCTGTGTTATTGCACCCACTTTATTTCTCCATTCATACTTCACCTTATCGAGGGTCACCTGCGCTCAGGAGTGGAAATCCTGTACAGACTTGATGGCGGCTTATTCAACCTAAACCGATTACGAGCCAAGACGAAAGTATCGATAATTGAACTTCAAGATGCGGATGATAACGTCGTGATGGCAAATACAGAGGAAGATCCTCGGGCAAATATCAATGCATTTAACCAGGCAAACAGGAGAATCGGCCTAGAAGTCAACTTTAACAAGATGCAGATTCTGCACCAACCCGCACTAGACACTAATCTTCAAGCCCCAAATATAAGTATAAATTACCTTTCTTTGCAGAGCACTACCCATACCTTGGGAGCCATATGTCAGCGAATGCCACCATTGACGCTGAAATCCAACATCGCTTGAAGTGTGCTGGCGCAGCATTCAGGTGGCTTCCAGAGAAAGTCTTCAACCATCACAACATCAGCGCCCAACTTCGCGTCTACAATGCAGTTGTAGTACCAACACTTACATGTGGAAGCGAAACATAGACCACCCTCAGAACTCACATAAAAAGCCTGGAAAAATACCACCAGCGATGCCTAAGAGGGATCATGTGAATTAAATGGCAAGACTGACGGCACAACTAGCATGGAGGCCCTCATCATTAAGCACCAACTTCGCTGGTCAGGTCACCGCGTCCGCATGCCCGAAACGCATCTTCCACGACAGATTCTCTACATTCAACTGGAAGAGTAGAAACGGTTTACAAAAACGCTACAAAGATGTTTGCGAGGAAATTATGGCAAAGTGCCGCATCGATACCAGCAACTGGGAGACGACGGCAAATGATGGACCCTCATGGCGTCGAGTAGTCCACGACACACCCCAAAGAACAGCGACTCAGACACGAGACCGAAAAGCGGGACTGCCGGAAGGAGCGAGATAACAGAGGAAGAGACAATGTTGCCCGAGGCTGGGTGTGCTAAGACTGTGCGGCTCCAGAATTGGTTTATATTGTCTTCAGAAAGCGCACAATCGACTCGGTATCGAGTGATCGCCTATAATGATGACATCTAGTTTCTCCTGTGTGTAGCTTCTTTCCTCTGGTTTTGTTTCCCCAATTGTTTTCTGACGCTAGGATGAGTTTTGTTTTCTCTTCCTCCTTCTGACAGAACTTGAAGAGGGTTTCTTCTGTCAGTCCTAGTAGACTCATGCGTTTTCATAGTCGACAGTGCCCTATTAGAAGACCGACCATTATTCGAATGGTTTTCCTAAAAATTCCTTCGCGTATCTTAAGTTCCGGTAGGTTCATCCATCACTCTTGGGACCTTGCTTTCACCCACATGTTATTGGCCTAACCCACTAAGTAATTTAATTTTTAAAGATTTTTAAATATTTCGTGCCTAGTATACATGCATTTATTTTCCTTCTAGGCATCCAAAAAAGGTTTTAATATAAATCAACCAATTCTTCCCAAGTAGAAACATGACTGACTCGAAATTTTAATTAGGTAGCAGTTATAGTTAAATTGCTTTTTTGAACATCTCAGCAATTTAGTGTAGGCTATTTGAATTTTAAGTACTCGCTTGAATTCCTCTAATTGCTTCTCCCTGCACTTTTCCCGTTATAGGTTTTAAGATTTGCGGTTGAGCTAAATGAAATAAAGCACACCTGTTTTCTATGAGGATTTGTGTCCCTTTAGGGAAACGATTTCGAACTCGTTTAACTAAATTGCGTCGAGGATATTGGGGACTGAGCATCTTGAGTATTGATTCTAAAAAAGCACGAAGCCATGTGCTAAGCCTATTTGATGATTTAGATAGGTGGTAAAAAAAAATTATCTCATTTTCATTAGCATTTTTTTTTTAATTTTGAGTTACACTTAATCCTAATTATTGATGATGTTTGTTTGAAGGTTATAAATTATAACCTTCAATAAATAATTAAAGTTTGCATGTATTGCTTCTGGTAGCATGGTTGCCCACTTTGAATTGCTTATTGTGTTGCCAACTTCGAGAGTAAACACATGGGAACGTCACTTTTTTTAATGAATGATCATGTGATATATCCCAGCGGTAGCTTTTCATTGATTCAAAAATAGATTGTCGATTTTCTTGTTTTAGTGAAAAAGCGTGGAAATTTATTTAAGAGGAAATTCAAAGATTCTGTGATCAAGAAAATTGGAGAACGAAAAATTTTTAGGGAACCGTCAATTGACATAGGAAGATTATGTAAAGCAATCCTGAATAATATTAACTGCCTCAAACTATTTATGTAGTTTACTATTGTAGATTGTAGATTGCATTAGGAATCGTTACAGCTTGTTCCAGCCGCTCAAGCTCTGCTTCCACTCTAGATATTTTGTGCCTGACTCTGCTTCTATAGTTGGTGTCCAAGATTTGTAGGCTTGATGGGGTGTTAGCCGTACTCCTTCAAGGTATTTCAGTCTTTTCCAAAACTGAGCTGGGCATTCACAGATTAAATGTTCTGTAGTTTCTGTCGCTTGTACCCAAGATCTGCAGTGGTCGTTTTCTGATTTGCCTATTGTTTTTAGGTGACATTTCACCAGGCAATGCCCAGTGAGCACACCAACGACTGTTCTAAAGTCTCTTCTGTTCAGATCTGTTTGCAAAGATGGAGATACAATTCCTTGGAACTAGGACAACAACGGGTACAACGGAAATGTGACAGTTTTCATATAAAAACAAAAAATATAATGATAAAAATTTTCTCCGAATCTCAACCATTGTAGGTATAAGATTTTAAAGACAAATATATTCCAAACAAAAGCCAACGCATTTGGAAGAAAATCAATGAATCAGTTTTCAAGAATTAAAATAATTTTATAGAATTCAACTACAGAAAATAAATCGAACAAGAGTGAAAATCAATTTATAATAATATTATCATGCAGCTTTTTGATAATTAGCTACACATAATACGTTTTATAGCACATAATTTGACAAACAAAATGATAATTCTGTGTCTGACGCAATTAATGCTTACTAATCTATCCTAAATGCATTGTGATATGAAATAGATTTTGTATAAAATTATATTAAGTACATATAAATAATTTATTAATCGAATAGTTCTGTCTGTATATTGCCACATTTCCGGGAAATACAGAAGATATACTGATTCCAAGGGATTTGGAAGGAAGTGGGACTTGGGTTCGAGAGATGAGTAACCATAATATTGGAGTAGAATCTAGTCAAAGCTTATTAACTAATGGTTTTGCTTATTGTTATCTCCAAATTATACGGATTTCAATGCTAAGATTACGATTCACAATTTGCTCTTTATCGACAAATACTGGCTCCTTGAATTTTCTTCTGTGCCATTTCCGTTCCTTATATTGTCAACACACGCGCCTACTTGGGAAAATAACACACTCTACATGAATTCAATAATGAGTTTATTGCAAATCGACAAAGCACAGGACGTAATTAACCTGGTTAATTAAGATGAGACAAGGAAGAAACGGATATAAATTGTGATGCAAGCCGCATCAAAGGCAGACTTTAACTAGCACCGGTATCTCTAGTTCGGAAAGCCACTCTGGGTAGCTTCAGCCTTATCGTTGTCCAGCGCCGGTAACTCTAGTTGGGAAAGCTCCTCTGGACAAGGCATAAGGGTCACACTGTGTAGTGTATAAACCGACAATCCCCCAAGCAGCGTTGAAGTGTCGCAGGACCCTAGCGTTAGAAGGGTCATGCATCCTGTAGGGTTAGGTTATTGTGTGAGGGACATATTTTGGCAAATATATATTTCTCTACTTTTTATATTACTTGAGTGAGCTCCTCTCCATCAACCCCCAAAGCTACAATCCCCATGGTACCCCTGTAAAACAGACGGTTGTGACAATATATATGCTGTGTCTTCATTTATTTCCGATTTGACCACAAATGCTTTGCTATTGTACTATTCAAGTTATGTGAGAGGTCTTCTGGCTCTGCGACAGTGGCAAATAATTTCGCATACCTATGCGATTTTTGGTAAGATTTAGGTCACATTTTGTAAAATTGGCTTTTTCGGTGCATTCCGGTATATGAACCCAATCGTTAATTTGATTAAATTAAAACTTCAGAGGTCGTTTGTCGTGCCAAAAGTCTCCTGACCTCAGCTAAGCTACTAGCGGAGGAGGCTCTATAGCCCTATAAATCCGAGCCAGTTCCGTGTTAACCGAAATTTATTGGCTTTTTGGCCACTGTTGCGATAGAACGCGCGGAAAAATGTACGGTTTTTGGGAGTGACAGATCGTATGATTTATCTTGCCGCGTTTGTTATGGGACATCAATAAATAATCCCCAAATGGTGGGTAAAGAATATTTATTATATAAATTTTATACATTGCCATAGAATTCCTAGAGGGCTAATGATGGTGTTGACAGAGCACGGTTATTTCCTATATCTATTCCAAGATGTTTCGCGACACTATCTATATAGGTTTATTTAGCCATCAATTATCATACTCGCTAGCGATTGATAGGTCTATGTATAAAATTTGATGAAATGCCGAAAACCTCAATTTTGTCGATTATTGCATTATGATACAATGGTTTGAAACAAAAAGAATTTGAACTTGCAAAGATTATGGTAACAATTACAGAGATTGATCAAATGAAATAGAAAATGCAGCAGACCCAAATCGGAAGAAAAAAACTGATAACAGGTTGAATACCATCAAACTACATACTCTGGTGAAAACATATAAAAGGCTATTCAACATTGTTTGAAGGTAGACAATTATGAACTTACAGTGAACAGTAATTTCGGACTTCTGTTATCTGCAATTATTTTAAGACGTTACAGTTTAGTCCCTGATGGATTACCGACCCTTAGTAAGTTTGAATGTTACAAGGGTCTGAATACTTGAGGTGACATTTAAGTAATTCATGTGTCTAATTAAGGTTTTCATTATAGTCTTATCAGTCGGAATAAAAAACCTCAAATGCAAACACGAGTAAAAAGCTGTGAGATTCATAGTTTTTTAATAAAAAGTATAAATATTGTGTTGGCTATTATATTTGAACGTTTGAGCTCAATCCTCGATGATGCCCTCTGTTGCAAAATACTTCTCCTCCTATAGAAAATACGACAATATTTACTCCTAATGTTGTTTGTCAATGCTCTCGGGTTTCTTATCTATAATATGTCTGTCAAATGTTGGAGGTACAATAAAAATATTTTTAAGGGAAATTCAATTTGAAGGTAAACAAGCGGAGGCAAAAATATAGCTTTTGTTTTCATTTCATTTTATAAAACTACAATTTTCAACCATGAAGCCAAATAATTTAAAATATACACCACTGCTTCTCAAAAACAATTAAAATGCGTGGAAATTTTATTAGTAATTGAAATAATATTCGACTTTTTGATATTCCTGGCTCGAACCCTTCAAAATGATTAATTCATGACTTTTGGCTTTGGCAACAGCGGTATTTTCCTAAACCGGGTCTCGACGATGGAAGCAAAAAAAATCACAACACATTAATCGGTGTTGAATTTTCGCGTCATTATTTGCATTATTGTCGAAAGATGGCTACCGATATAATGGCAAGTAGGTATTGTTTTTTTTTTTCCAGAGGTGATTAAATTTATTGATAATTACATCTGGATCGGGTATTTAGTTTTAGACCAAAGCTTTCGTATGTTCAAGTAAAAACTCGAACCTCTGGTCTGCACAGGAATTCGATATAATAACGTCATACATAAACTTTAAATCCGTAGGCCGGTTAACTAAATACTCAAATCAAAGTATTTTCTTATACGAGAATCTTCTTGCAAGACCATCCTTAATTCAAATTTAGGCAACTTTCTGAACCTGGTAGTTATAGTGATACTGAGAGTCTCAAACAGGATGAGAGTGAACTACCAGAAATAATTCGTTTTGACATCATTATTTTTTTTAAAAGTTCGAGCATTAATGACATTTTCACTTTATCTTCCTCTTCCTGTTCAAAAATTTAGAAATAAGTTTCAAACTGGGCATTTAAATCAATTTCCCCCTCTAGCGCGCAAGGGAAAGAAATATCACGTAATTTTAATGTTTTTTTCATTTGGCCCTGGTGAGGTGAGGTTAATTTCGCCATATTCTCATTTTGAAGCTTCCCCTGCATACTGCCTGGTCCAAAATGACTAGCGTGACGGACTGGCAGGTTTTCCAGCGGATAAGCCCCCTGGCACCAATGTGGAGGTGCCTAAGGCAAGACGGCAAAGCCGCGTTATACGAAAAATTATTCGGGGCTGCTTTTGGCATGATCCTATTATGGAGGGGAATTACAACCGCATGAAATTGAAAAATGCGTGGGTATGAGGCAATGTGAAGTTGCCAACGACTTTAGGCCTTAATTTGGGGAAATCATTTTACGTACTTATTATATACTTTGATTTTTTTTTGATAATGGGCCACGACATAAATTAAAAAAATAAAAAAACCACTAATTATATTCTATTTTTATAAAAGTTGTGGACACCTGTATAATATTGTTCTGTTATGAAGGAAAAATATTGCATATATTTTCTCTTTTTTACTTGAAATATACATATGTATGTTTCTATTCGGGTATCATTATATTATGAGGATGTTGCTTTTCTCTGTCTTTCCATCCATATACGCATTTCGATCTATCAGATCTCATCAGTGTGGCTAGGAAAGCAGAGAAAACAACTCAGATTCGTGCTGGCGCCATCTATAGCTAGAATGCAGTACTAAACACAGTGTTTTAAACGGCAAAATGTTGTTTAGTAGCGCATTCTAGTCATAGATGGTGAAACCACCAAAAATCTTTCATCGTATGGTATCATTATAGATATACAGCGTTGTCGGTATGTATGGAAACGGCCTAGTATTTCTGAACGCGCTTAAGAACAATGTACCATATTTCCTAACTGGGGGTTTTTGGGAATACCCGATTTAATGGTAGTATTTGCAATGTTGCCAACTTTACAGTCTCTAAGATGTCGTATGGAACTTGACCTTTTTAAATGAAAGTCCCTCTTTATTTTTATCGTAATTAATTCAGCGTCTCAACATTACTAAAACCCGTGAATGCCAAACCTCCATTTGACTTGGTTTTTGAAATATGGCAACGCACCGTCGTTGACTTCTCGACGCCATGCGGGCCTGTCATTTGCCTTCGTCTCCCAGTTGCCATATTCTCCTAGGAGAACATCTTTGTAGCGTTTTTGTTAACCTCCTTGATTTCGTTTTCCCTCTAATTCCTCTTTCAGTTGACTGTTCAAAATCTGTCGTGGAAGACGTGTTTCTGGCATGCGGACGAGGTGACCTGTCCAGCGAAGTTGGTGCTTAATGATGAGGGCTTCCATGCTAGTTGTTTGGGCCTCCCTCTCGAAACACTAGTGTTCTTTCGTCGGTCTTGCCATTTAATCCGTTGGATCCTTCTTAGGCATCGCTAGTGGTATTTTTCCAAGCTTTTTATTTGGTCTCAGCGCTGATGTCGTAATTGTTGAAGAAGTCGCCCGAATGCCGCGATAGCACACTTCAAGCGATGTTGGATTTAAGCGTCAATGGTTGCATTCGTTGACAGAAGGCTTTCAAGGTATAAATAGTGTTCTACGTTCTGCAAAGAATAATCATTTATAGTTATATTGGGAGCTTGAAGTGCAGGTGGTGCGGGTTGATGCAGAATCTGCGTCTTGTTTAAGTTGACCTCTAAGCCGATTCTCCTGTATGCCTGATTGAATGTATTGATAATTTCATGAAGATCTTTCTTTGTATTGGCCGTCACGACGAACGTCACGAAGTAGCAGTGGCGACGCCAGGGGGGGGCCAAGGGGGGGCCAGGGTGGGGCCAGGGGGGGGCCAGGGGGGCCGGCCCCCCCCCTGAAATTTAGCTGGCCCCCCCTGAAAACTTGCCCTCATGTCGACAACAATGCAATGCAACATGAGTAACCTCTGCTCTCTGTATTTGATATTTGGTGGGCGCCAGGCAACCGCGACTATGCTTTCGCTTTTCTGGGATTCCCCCAAACATATTTGTGTCAGCAGGTACAGGGTTTTCCTGTGTATTTTTGGCACCTCACCTGAAGGCCGGTTTCTTAATAGCAAGCAAGTCACCCCTGGGTCAGAGCAGTTAACCATAACTCCAGGGTAAACATTGCAATTGGACACGTTTACCCTGGACTAGCTATCGAGAAACCGACCCTGAACGGTTAATTGAAAAGGTATCAAGAAGATTTACCTATACATGGTGTCCGTTTTTCGAGAGCAATCATTGGAATATAGGAAACGGTAAGAGATACAGGTTCGGATAAACTGGGACAAAATTGCGCAATTTCTTGCTCAACAAAACGCTACTTCGAAATTTGGAAAATTCCGAATACTTCCGGAGATATCTACATGGAAATCAAAATTTTGTAAAATTATTTCTATATTTTCCTGTACTCATTTGTAAAGGTATTTCAAATAAACTTCACTTTATTGGGGCAACTTTCTCCCCTCTACATAATGGTGTAGCCAAATTTGAAATCCGACGTTTCGTCTTTTGCCGATCATCATCAACTTAATTTTTTTAAATAGAGGTTTGCATTTTTATGAATTGTATTCGGAGTTTCTTGATCTCCCAAAAGCAGTACCTAACACATTTGGCCATTGATTCCGATTTTGTATCTCTTACCGTTTCCTATATTCCAATGGTTGTCCTCGAAAAACGGACACCCTGTATACAAAATCCAAATAAAAACCTTTTTGATACCTACATTCAATTAAGCTGTTCAGGTGGAGTGCAAAAATATACGGGTAAACTTTGAAATTCCCATTTTTTATTTCAAAGAAGAAAAGCAATAAAGTAAGAACAAGTGCCCCCCCTAATTTTTTCTGGCCCAGCCTGGCCCCCCCTAACGTAAAACCCTGGCGTCGCCACTGCGAAGTAGGTATCCTATAATTGGAGAGAATAAAGTGAAAAGACTCTCCTTGTCCATCGTTGCTCCGGACGGTTGCATTCATATTATCATGCAGCAAGCGGAGTGTCTAGATATACTTTTGCGGATACCCAACGTTTGCCAATATCTCCCAAAGGGCTTTTCTGTTGACCCAATCAAATACTTTCACTAAATCTATGGAGGCCATGTATGGGGGGCGATTTTGTTCTCTGGATTTCTCTTGCATTTGTCTTGCACTGAAAATCTTGTCAGTTGCACCTCGGTTGTATCTAAATCCATACTGTGTCTTTTGGAGGTTCTCTTCGGCAGTTGGGATGAGACTGTTGGATAAACTGATATTCATATCAGTGAACCAGAAATTAATAAATTAAACTTTGATTATAAGCCTATACTTTGCTAATTTATACAGGGTGTTCCGAAACTATTGTGCCAAAAATTAAGGGATGATAGATCGCGCCAAAGTAAACGTTTTTTACTTATAAACACATAGGCGCATGCGCTTTGGTTATGTGATAATAGAACATTACAGGTCACGCTGTGGTAGCCAACTTACACACGGAGAAACGTGTTTGGAGCAGAAACTGTGTTATTAAATGATGCAAAACCCAACGAATGCTTGCAGTATTTACTAAAAACAATGATTCACAGCAAAAGATTCTCAAAGCTACGATCACCCGCCTCCATACGTGCGTGACAGCGCCATAGCATAGCCTCCTAAACACGTTGAAAAATTCATGGTGTTTCGAGAATTTCAGCAGCTGCTGCAACAATCCTTCCTACTAACTTCCTCTAGCTGTTTCAACTGGAGTGTCGTAAACAAGAGCTTTCATATGACCCCATAAAAAAAGTCGCATTCCGTCAGATCTGGTGAACGTGGAGTCCATGCCCCCTTAACAATCACTCTTTCCAGATGTTTCGTTGGGATATTCCCTTAAGGCTAACAAGTAATGTTGTGGTGGTCTGTGGTGTTGGTACCCTAGGTTTTGTCTAGCATACAGGGAAATAGTTTCGGGAAGGGCTTCCTGCAGAAATTTACTCGATATTTCTGCTAAAACGCTGTTACACATGCATTGAGGCGGGTGGTCGTATTTTTGAGCATCTTTTGATGTGAATCATTATTTTAAATAAATACTGCAAGCATTCTTTGGGTTCTGTATTATTTAATAACACCAGGTTCCGCTTATTCAAATACGTTTCTCCGTATGCAAGGTGGCTACCACAGTGCTGACGGTAATGTGCTATTATCATCTAACCAATGCGCATGCGCCTATGGGTTTATAAGTAAAAAACGTTTATTTTGGCGAGATCTATCATTCCTCAATTTTTGGCACAATAGTTTCGGCACACCCTGTATTGCAGCTATAGATCACTGAATGTGTTTATAATAGTTTTTATATTTAAGATAAACAGATGAGGAATTGTTTACTTAAGAAAAGGTTTGTAATTCTTTGTTTTTCGATGTGAGTCAGTTCCTATAGTTAGTTCTATGAGTTCACGCGCTGCTTTCCACGCTGTGTTCGATATAATAAATATATTGAATATCGATAATTAACAAGTTCTTTTATTTCTTAGTTCATTTCCCAATGGAGACGATTTGATAATACCCTAGCAAGTATCTTTCTGACAACAGAACGTAAATATGTCTGTTCTTTCCACATTGAGCCTTGGCTGCCTTTCTAAAAATGGCAACTATAGAGGCGTCTCTAAATCCGGCAGGTATGGTCTCAGTAATCCATATTATTCTTATTTTCTTCAGAAAAATCGATCTTATTTCAACCTAATAAGTTTGTTCTATCTGAAAAAATGCCAATCTTATAATGCTTATCACTGTGGATAACCGTTAGGGCGTCCCTCTAGATTTCGTTCCGAGTTTCGGAAATTTGCTATAGTAAAACAAAACAAATCACAACGTTATATGTCCTTTTTTATGACGACGTACAAGCCTTTGCTAAGAAAAACCTATTATTTTCTTGTTTCAGAGTTCGCTGATCATATTTGTGTGGACTGTTATGTAGCTGGAAGACCATTTTGGACTCTATTGAATACATGAATACATGAAATCTAGGTAAGTCAGCTAAGTTTAACTACTTTTCAAATTTCAACAAGAGTCGTGATAAGTTTCTTTAAAATTTTTCAAAAAAAATTGCTTTAATAGGACTTAAATTTCCTTCTCCAAATAAATAAACACATCGGTCTCTCTTCAGGAACAACTCGAGAAGGTTGAAGTAAATATTTCTTACACAATAATTATTAAATTATCTTCAAGAATAATAATTTCAGTGTGAAATAGGTACCTATCTATTGATGCCAGCATTTCAAAATCTAATTAATGATGAGATAATTATCTCCCTTAAGCCGAGACAAGCTCTAAGATCGAGTGGTACATTATTTATTTCGGAGAATATTGAAAGGACAGGTGCTTCTAATGTCAATAACTGAATTGGATAAATTCTTAATATAGTAGATTAAAGCTCGTTAGCAATAATTTGAAACAAAAAATAATAATCTGGTATGTATGAAAATATTTTACAAGAATTCAAAAAAAAAGCTTTCAGAGACTTGTTTCTATCTTAGGTAGTCGCAAAAAAATAATTGGAAGGTTCTAGATGAATTAAGCTCACATTAACATATAAACAAAGTTATATTGATTATTCAAGCTCAAAAGCAGATAGAAATAGAATTATTGGTAATTTTTGGGCTCTCGGGAACGGGCTATAAGGCGTTTTCTGATCAAGTTCATTTCTGGTACACATACCTATATAGGATGTCAAAAGAAAGTTTTCCAAAAAAAATTTGACCTTGACAGTGACCTTGATCCTGACCTTGACCATCAAATTAACGTAAATGGCAGTTTAACGTGCTGAAAACTTGTATAGTGTTGAAAAGCATCTCAAGTGACCTATATACCGAGTTTCAGCCTTCAAGGTCATACACATTCAGAGATACGGCAACTCCGCATTCTCAGTTTGGGCTCTCGGGAACAGGGTAGAAGGCGTAGTCCGATAGAGTTCATTTTTGGTATACATATAAAGGCCGTAAAAAAAAAAACAAAAAAAATATCATGCTTCTTCATTATAGATCGTTTAGTTTGATCCCAAAATATTGTTTTATGATCGAAAATGTTGGCGCAAATAACTATAAATTGGATTTTATAAATATTGAATGAATCCTCTTCTCGACCTTTGACACAGATCAATATATAATATCTATTCTTATCAGCGTAATATCACAATCGCTCTCTTTAGCAGATAATAATTTATTAAACGTAAAAAGCATCATGTGGTAGATATTCGAATGAAGAGAAGAGCTAAGTGTTCAAACCATTTTTTGAAAAAAACATTATTGAGTAATGATAAAGCGTATAATATCTACTGAACTTTTGAAATTGGTACACTTCAACCGACAATAACTGTGCTATATCGCAACTGATCAAAAATATGCAAACTAACTCAAACTTATCCGTCTTTGTACTGCGTGCTAGTCCCCGTAAACCTATCTAATCGAGAATTACAAAATAATGCAAAACAACCCAAATTAACCCATTCTTAAAATGCATGCTAGTATCCTTGAACATTTTTATTTTATCTAGCTTGTCGCGCTTGGTTGCCGTTAATCAGTACACTATATCCAGTTTTAGATAAGTAATTAATATTTAATATCATGATGTTTCCTATTAAAAGTGTCCAAATTGGCCCACCTGTACATAATTTCAGCACGATAAATAGATATTTACGTGAATTTCACTGGTCAAGGTCACAGTCAAGTTCACGGCCAACGGCCAAGGTCAATTTTTTTTTTGGAGAAATTTCTTTCAGCGGCCTTTATATGTATACCAAAAATAAACTCGACTGGACTACGCCTTCTAGCCCATTCCCGAGAGCCCAAACTGAGAATGCGGGGTTGCCGTATTTCTGAATATGTATGACCTTGAAGGCTAAAACTCGGTGTGTGGGTTATTCATGATGCTCTTCAGCGCTATACATAATTTCAGCACGATAAATTGTTATTTATGTGAATTTCACTGGTCAAGGTCACGGTCAAGGTCGCGGCTAAGGTCAATTTTTTTTCTTGGAAAAATTTCTTTCAGCGGCCTTTATATGTATACCAAAAATGAACTCAATCGGATTATGCGTTCTACCCTGTTCCCGAGAGCCCTAATCATACCGAATTATTGACAAGCTAGTCGTGCTGGCCTATTGTTCTTAATTGAGTTATCGAGGCATTGAAACTAATATGGTCACAATTTGAGATTAATTTTGATTCCTTGAGTAATTTATAGCTCACGTCAGGCACGTACTATTGACAGATATAATTGGTGCCGACAACACGTTCCCATTTACACTTGCTAATTAGCCTAATGTTATACGAGTAATCGGCTCTAATTCAGAATTGTAATTGCAATTTCACAATATTGACTGGTAAACAGGCTTTTTGACAGGCAAGTTCTATTTATTCAAACATAAAAAATTATCGAAATCTATTGAAAAATAATAATAATGATATACGCGACTTTACCTACACAGAAGCAAAATCATATTAGGTCATACATCCATTGTAATAACATGACCTTTGAAAATCATTTTAAAGGCGTTCTCTTTAGTAAACCCCAATAACGCAGTTTTAGATTGTACCAAATGGATCAAAGTCAGAGGTAAAATGTATTATAAAATGACTCAGTACAATACCTATGCCCCGCAATTTATATCCACAGAAAGTACTAAATACCCCTTCAATTTACCGGCAATTTAGTAAATTAAATTCTTTCGTATGTACCACATGAAAGGTTTTTGTGAAAATGTATTCTGACCTCCACACGTTCTCTGCATATTTACTCCGGCAGTTACAGGCATTTTTGATGCACATTCAAAAGAATTTTCGCAAGACCTAGTTGCTGGAAATTCAAAATTATAATGCATTCCATGCCACTAAATAGCTCTCTACGATGTAAATTACACTCCAAGGATTTCTTACGGCAAAGCCCAATTGTAGAGCAGACTTTCGTGAACTGGCGAAAACAATAGCTATTTAAGCTATTATAGTAGCAAATAGGTTATATAAGTAACTTAGACAAGCAACTTAATAAAGGATTGTTTATAGTGTTTCTAGTTATAATAAGCTGGCTGAGGAGTCGCGATTATAATGTTGATTTGCAAACTGGTATACTCATAAGACTTCTGACTCGTTGGATTTATTATTTGAAAAATATTCCTTGGAAAATGTGAAAAGTACCTACCTACTTCCTATTTTTCCATCAAATAAATTTTTCAGAAAAAAATTGAAACAAAGCTGCGATTCTCGTGAAAACAAAAATACTTGGAGCTTCAACGATTAAATTCTTGGAAGCCTAGGTTTTTTCATTACAGCTATTTCCAAAAACACTTTATTTGAAAGCTCAGCTTTTTCGTTTCTTAAAGATTGTCGGAAGTATGTGCTGGATGAATTGTCAAGTGAATGAGATTAGTTTTGTGAAATGTTTATGCTTCTAAGAAGATATGCTAGGAAATAGTTTCCGTGGCCTCTTCCTGGAATGCTATACCCATTCAACAAATAATTTCAAATTAATCCAAAAATTTCCAAGAAAAGTACAAATAATTTATTTGTCAAATAAAGCCCAATCAAAGGATATCCATATGTTAGGTTCTAAATTTAAAAATAAATGTTTAACGCAAAATCAATTGTTCGCTGGCCCATTTGAAGTTGCAACCGCCTTCTTGAAGTAATGTTGTTCACGAGAAGTAGGTGTGCGAACAGAATCAAGCCATTTATTTTCTCTCATTTACATATTCTTTCGATCCACATTCGATTAATTTCTGAAAGATCGCCTGATTCTGATCAAAATGTACTCCACTATTAAATAAGATATAAGTTTCAGTTTTAGTTCGTTAGTGGGTAAAATAATAGATCTAGGCAGTGATCAATCACTGTTTTTACTTAATGCACCGCTCTCATATCCAAGACAAACTAATATTTCCTAGAAAGCGAATATATTGACAAAACTTAGCACTTTTCTGAAATACTATACATTGCTTCTCCTTTTTCTTTTTATATTTCGAAAAATATAAAGCATTTTATAGGGCGTTGTAGTATAAGATAATTCGATTCAATCATACAAACGTTCAATTTCAATTTTTATATTTATGTCAATAATATTGAATTAGTCCAGCTCTTGCTAGCTCACTGGCTCTGAATTTATTTCTCTTTCTCTGAATTTAAATACTTTGTAAAGGTACAGAAGTCAGCCAACTCACAGGGGTTAAATTTTTTTTTCTTGTTCTTCTTTTTCAAGTGCCTTGTCCTCTAGGAATGTTGGCAATCATCAGCGCCATCTGTACTTTGCCGAATGCTTGTCTGAATAGACTTGTCGTAGTTTCGCCATACCAGTGACGCAAATTCTTTATCCAAGATATTCTTCGACGTCCAGAGCCTCTTCTGCCTTCGATTTTTTTCTCTCGAGAAGTAGGTATTTGTCATTCCTGAGTAGGTGTGTGTCCGAAGTACTCTAACTTTCGCTCCTAAGCGTAAACATAATTTCAAGCTCTTTTGACATTGGCGTTAGCACATCTTCATTGCGCATACTGTCCCTCCAAGATATTTTTGATATTCGTCTGTGTTCACATTGCAAAAGCCTTCAGCTTTTTACACATGGCGTCTGTCAGAGTCAGACGTTTTTACAAATTATACTCTGGCTTGTTCAGTCTTGGCACCAACCTCCTGCATTTTATCCTAGTCTTCATCAACTTGACATCTTAGGTACGTGTATGTTTGGACCCGATCGATCTGTTGGTTTTGTACCTGAAGAATACTTATAACCTAGTTCTTACTAATCACCATTACCATTTAAACCGTATCGTCCGCATACAGAAGATTATTCATGTTCACGCCGTTGATAGAAATTCCCACAGTGCAGTCTTCTAATGCTTTTCCAAATATTTTTTTTTCGAATAAATATTAAAAAGTAAAGCTGAAAGGATGCAACCCTGCCGGGCACTTCTCTTTATCAGTATATCGTCAGACATTTTTAGGTCTACCTTGATTTCTGCTGTCTGATTCCAGTAGAGGTTTGCGATTATCTTGAGGTCTCTATCATTTAGGCCCACATCCTTGAGACTTGTCATAAGCTTCCCATGTTGTATCCTGTCAAACGCTCTCACATAGTCTACAAAGCATGCGTATACAGGAACAAAAGCATCTCTACATCTTTGAACTAGCACTTGGATGCTACAGGGCTTCTCTTATGCCCAATCCGTTACGAAAATCAAATTGAAATTCGCTCTTGAAGGACTTGCACTTTGCGTATATTCTTTTATGGATGATCTTTAGAAAAATCTTGAGAAAGTGGCTCATCAAGCTAATACGGCGGTAACCGCTTCTTCTTCAGGAATGTCCAATCTCTCGCCCTGAAACAGGTTTCCGATGTGTGTGCACCACTGTTCTACTCTGTCGTTGACATCAAGACTTATGCCCGTCTGTCAAGGTTTGTATACACCAACAGCTTCTTCAATTTTCTGATGCATATCTTCGATTTCTTTACACGATTTGTTTGGTCAATTTTCTTTAGCTACCCTGACTTTGTTGCAGGCGTCTTTCTTCCATTCCAAGTCGAGGATTTCATCAGTCATCCAAACTGTTTTTCTGACCCTAGTGTTACTTCCCTGATACCGGTCTATACAGTCTCCACTTCTTGATTTCCCGCCCTGTTTATTACGTTTAGTTTATTATCTAATTGGTTTCTAACTTCGGCTAGAGCTGTTCAGTGTCAACTGGATGTTCGCTACAAGCGGATTGTGATCCGAATTTGTCTGCCCCAGGGTAAGTCTTTGCAGATTTGATGTAATTTCTGTAGCGTTTATTTATCAGCACGAAATCAATTTGGTTTCTGAAAATTCTGTCCGGCGTATGAGCGTTAGAAGTCTAGGTAAAAAGACGTCTTGGTAGAAGTTGAAAAAAAGTGTTTCAGATGACAAAGTTCATTTTCTGACAAAACCCGAACAGTAGGTCAGCACGTTCGTTCGCAATACCCATTCCATATTTACCTATAGTGTAGTCAAGTTATAGCAATTTAGGTCCAACTTCTGAAAAAATTATATACAAATGTTTATGAGTGGGAACATACAGATAATGTGGCCCTAGATGACATACTAAAAGTCCCGTAGATTCTGACAATGGCAAGTTGCAAAAAAGTGGCCGCCAATAGCTTTGTTTGTTTATTTGCACCAATATGGCACTTTCTACTGCAATTGTATTTTAATCCTTATTTTTTTGTTAGTCTGACAGAGACAGACTGATTTTTTGCTGCACCTGGTGCAGCTTGGTGTAACTTTGGTGCAAATAAACAAACAAACCCATTATGATCGTCTCGACCGGCTGCTGCGGTTTATTAGAGCAGGAAAATCAGGCAACTTCACAATTACTGTTTAAAATTGATGATACCAATATTTTACGCAACACCTTTATCTACAACAGATTCAGAAACTTCATAATAGGTATGAGTCCTGAAAACTATGAAAAATTTGTTGATGAAGGAATGTTCACTTGTAAGAAGAACCAACAACTTTTGGTCCGGTACTTGGACCGACATAGTGATCGAGCAGAATTTGATGAGGTCAATCAAAACAACTGGTGGCCTAACTTATAGACGCGGATTTACTAATTCGTCTTTGGCCAGATGGATTGCTGATATGTCAGTTTGTATGCCTGTTACAAAAGCTTTTGGAATGTAAGTCTGTGACTTCAGAACAGCATATAGAATTGAGTCGCTCACGCCAGCAACGTGACAAAACTGATTCGCGAAAAATTCAAGATTGGCTAAAATACAATCCTTATAAATGCAAGGAGATAGGAGTTCATGTCAGTTTTCTCTGGACGAATAGCTAAATCCGATATAAACTGCGATTTAGCAGATAAAATTGGAAGAACAGTACTAACAAAAAATATAGGCAAAGTATTCACACATATTAAATGCAAGCGAACGGATCAACTGAAAAAATTTTCACAAATGAGCAACATTATTAAAATTAATCAGAATTATGTTAAGGTGTCCCGTATACAATTATTTAATAGCACTGGCGTAACTAGCCATCTGACCTGGGGGCCTAGGGTTGGCCTAGGGTGGGCCTAGGCTAGGCCTGGCAGAGGCGTCGATTTTTGAAAGTCCTCATGGGTGCAGGATAATATTTTTATTTTGTTTATAGAGCGAGGGGGAAGCTCGACGCAGGCGCTGGCGAAGGCGGAATTTTTTCATAGTGTATACCGGTCTGGCAAGTGAACATCTTACATGCCAATTTAAATGCAATAGAATGAAACATCTAGAAAAAGTCTAAGGTTGAATAGGGAATGGAAACGATTTCCCTTGTTCCACCTCCAGCGTTCCAAGCGCTGCATGCTGGAGGTGGAACAGGGGAAATCCTTTTCGTTCTCTATTTAACCTTGGACTCTTCCTATACATTTCATTCTATTGCATTAAAATTGGCCTGTAAGATGCTGGCTTGCCAGACCTGTATATTTTTCTATTTTTCTCTACGAGCGTGCGAAAAGTGCTTCTTTCTGCACGCATTTCAGGCCAGAAAAATATCACTTCTTCGCACTAGTATGCGGAAAATTAGAATAATTATGCAATTTAAGGTTACCCTGGTACTTTTATGTCCTAAAATGCCTCATGTCCCGATTATTATCAAAGAATAGAGATGGAGATGGAAAATAGTAACATTAGCAATCTAAAGTAATAGAGCATAGAACTGACCACAAATAACAATAGGACAGAATATTGATACCTTCCTAATCTAAGACTAATACCACTTGTATAATTCTTATACAAAGTTGTGTAAATTTGAATTACATGATATCCACGAGAGCTCCGAGCACCCATGAGAGGTTGCTTATGGGAGCACCTGCCCCAATGCCCCCATGTACTCGGCGCCAGTGGACTGGGGCCTGTTATTGTAACTTATTGGAATCTTTAAAAAAGTAGAAGAGTGCATTTACTCAGGTATGCACCGTAAGCTAATTTCGAGGATTAGTTATGAAAACCTGGATTAGATATAGTATGTAATTTCAAGATACAAGAGTGGATGGGATATATGTTGGATCCGATATTCTATGGATGGAAACGAGATAGAGATGAACATCTTGCGCCTACATCCGTAACAAAAGAAATTGCCCCCTCTGATATACTAAAAATGGTATTCTGTAATTGCAAGGAAGGGACATGCAACAAGGCATGCTCCTGTAGAAAACTTGGATTAAAATGTTCTGCAAAATAAGTCAATGCTCAGGAATGATGCATTTTAAGTAAAAAATATCCCTATACTTTTCCTGATAAACCTGATAGTTTTTGAGATATTTGCAACAAAATGGCGGCCGTTTTTTTCAACTTGCCAGAGACATAATCCATGGGACTTTTAGTATGTTGTTTAGAACGTTACTCCTCGTACATTTTTGTTAAGAAATGCTTGTATAGAATTTTTTCAGGTTCAACATCTAACTTGCCTACACTACTAAGGTATTTACCAACTCTGCAAGTCACCCATGATAATTTTAATTTCTGATTTCTTTTAGCCAAATCTAACGCGGTTTGTAGTTATCCGTGCAAGAACAATAGCTTCGTCTGGGTGATCGGAGGTTGGTGCATATGTCTGGAAAATACTACTCTATCGGAAATCATGACAAAAGATTTCACAGTTCTATTTATTTCCATGTCTACTATGAAGGCCACGCCGTTGTAGTGATTTTGGTGGTCGTTACCAAAATAATAAACATTATGTTCATCGATGTGGCATTCACCAGAATTTGGCCATCTCATTTTCTTTGCATCTGTCAAAAAAATATCATAAGTGTCAGTCTCCTTATCCTGTCTTATTCTAATTCCTAGTATGATGGATATAATTTTATTGATAACATTATCGATTTCCACTCTCGTTCATATTTATAATTTTCCTCGTTTCAATATTTCTGTGACATAAATTTCCAAAGTTGACATCAGTAGCTAACCGAAAAAATCCTCGCACCCCTGCCTATTATAGCAAGGCCCGTACCCGTGGTCGTTCAAGCTTACCGCCATTGTCATGATTCCACAAGAAAGAATTAATTGGTATAATGAAATAAATTGTTGAGACTGCATACATACTTTGAATATTTACCCCTTTTGCTTTTTTTCTTTGTTGATGTTATTGTAAACTATCAAGTTTTTTTTTAAATTTATTTATTTTTATGCTATCCCCCATAAATATCTCAACTCAACAAAAAAAAATGAAATAATCAACTGTAACGGAGACGGAACAGCATCCAAAGCAAACCATTCAAAATCCCATTATTTGTATTCATTGAAGGTGGAAATTAGCACCTTTGTTTTTCCTTTAAATCTGCTCCGGTAGACTATTAATTCATTCTTCTTTCAAATCTTTGACAGGCGGCGATTCAGTGAGAAATTATATAAAGCACTTTAAAAGATGACTGGCCGAAACGTTCCGAAAGTTCTTATATTCGCACCTATTATATTCGCGAAACGTTTTATTTAAAACTTTCTAAATTAATCAGCTTAAGAAACTTTTTCCAAACTTTTGGAATAATTGTTTATCCTGTTGCCTGCATTTGGTTTAATTTTTTCGGATAGCTTTCTGTAATGCATATTTATCATTCCAGCTCATTACCAACTTTCATTTTATTTTGTTTAGGTTTAAATAAGGAAAAGCTTCAATCATGAATAGTGCTCAGAGTATTGGCAATTATTTACTTGAAAAAAACAAATTTTCGTTCATCCACAAATAAAAAAGTTCTGTAATACATACAGTCGATAAAGAATTCTGCAGAAAGGTTTGGCATAGAGAAATACCATTGTCAATTGGATCTGTGCCATGCTGGAAGGCAGAATGATTTCATTACAAGCTCGATTGGAAGTGCGAAGATCAGCTCAACCGTAGCCAGATACTGCCCGTAGGGGGGGTATACTATCACCCTCGCTGTGGGTCCTAGTGCTGGATGGGCTGCTCCGCATTCTGCACATGGAAGGTATGTACACTCAAGGCTACGGGGACGATCTTGTCATTGTTGTGGCTGGTAGAGTACCCAGCACCTGCAAAGCGCTCTTAACATGGTCGAAAGATAGTGTAATAATCACGGGCTGTCGGTAAATCTGGATAATACTGAAGAAGTACCATCGGACTAGCTTCATCCAGCTCGGTCAAGTATCTAGGCGTCGTCATTGACTCCAGGCTAACCTGGAAAGATCACGTCAACAGGATCCTCTAGAGGACCACTGCTAGCCTTTGGGCCTGTAGAAGATTCATCAGACGCACCTGGGGCTTACAACCCCACATAGTCCACTAGCTTTACACAGCAGTGCTCGGGAAAGCATATTTATGCAGCGACAGTCAAGCAGCACTCCGAGCCCTTTGCTCAGACAAAGTCAACTCCAGGCTCACGCTTGAATGTATGACAACCCTAGAACTGCTCAGTAGGGTGAACAAGGTCACCTTTTTTTGGTTCCCGGTCACACGGGCATAAAAGACAATGAAGAGGCGGACCAGCTGACGCGTAAAGGTAGCAACACTGCCTTTATTGGGTCAGAGCCTGTACGTGGGGTTGGTTCCTAGCTGGTGGAAACCAAGATCAGGAACTGGCTGAATCAAAGAGGCCTCAGACAGTCAAAGGTCTTTATACAGGGTCCCCCAAACTACAAGAGGCAAAAAGCCTCCTCAAACTGAACAGGAGCCAACTAAAGGTATGTTTTCGCTTCCACGTCTGGCGCTTGCGACGCGCAGCAGCCGCCAGATGCAGCGGCTGGCGGTGCAGTTGGATGCTTTCATTTGCTGCTTGTGTAGCAATAAATTTTGATCGTCGTACTATAATTCTTCAGGAATCCAGGATGGAGAGGAAACGTTTATTGATGGCCCTTTCAATTGAAGAGGAAGAAGAAGAAGAAGAAGAGTACCTTAGAGCTTTGACAAGAAAACGTACAAAAACTCACGATCTTTTCAAAAGACGATATACAGAAGGCTTTCATAATATTTTAATTGAAATCCACGTAAATTTGGATGAGTTTAGGGCTTTCTTCAGACTAAACTTTGCACAGCTTCAATTTTTATTCCATATTGTTTGCACTAAACTATATGAGAAAAAAACTCTCAACCGCAGAGCTGCTGCCGCTAGACTAACACACGGCTCAGTCGTGACGCAGACGTTTGCGGTTGGATGTCTGGCGGTACTGCTGAGACGCACAAGCGAAAACGGTTATGATAAAACGCATTGAATCAGTAGGCTGTCCGACACAACCGCCAGACGCACAAGCAAAAACATACCTTAAGAGCCATCACAGGCGTCCTGCCGGGACACTGGGTGGTCAGATACCACCTGCACAAAATCGGACTCAGTAATGAGACGGAATGCAGGTTCTGCAGCGAAGTAGATGAAACTACCAAGCATATAGTCTGCAAATGTGACGCCCTCGTCAGTCGCAGACTACGATACCTTGGGTACAGGTTTCTGGAACCTGATGAAGTAAAGCATGTTCGACCTGAACGGGTCTATGCACCTTTACTAAAAGTTGCGGGCTCCAAGAGAAGGATAGCACAATGGACCACATGCGCAGACGTGCGTAGACACTTGCCCTACCTGTGAATGGGAATGAAAGTAGAGGATGAAAAAGTGACACTATCGGACATAAATTAAATTGAAAATATGAAAACTACTTATATTATGGCCCTAATTAAGAAAAGTTACACATATTCCGTAGACGGGAGAGGCGCAGCTGAGGCTAGCAAGCAGAGAGGCCGAAAATGGACTTTTGGCTCCTACATAAAGTTTGTATGGAAAATACTGAAGACGTTTTGTTATTAAAATATAACTATCGCAAAATCTAGGAATTTTATATTTTTCACATTACGAATTAATAATAATGATAATGATAATAATAATAATTATAATAATGAGCCTTTATTTCAAAGGGGTTTTACCTCAGTTACATAAATTTAAATAATCTAAAGCAACGAAAATAACCAAACAAAAAATAAAATAAAAAATGACAAATAATAAATAACAAAACAAAAAAAGGGGGGAACCGGTGAGTGCAGGTTCCCCAGTTAAATTAAACTCAAAAACTTAGAGAAAAAAAAAACAAATAGAAAACTGAACAGCTAAGCATTATTTTTTTCGATAACACTGCGGCAATCGCACAAAGAGGGGACTCGTTAATGACTGGAATTAATAAAAATAAGGATTTGCTTAGAAGCATTTTCTTGTAAGCAAAAAGGTTTTGCTTTTCAGCAAATGCCAGTGGTAGGTACAAGCACATCCCTATTTCCCTATTAATAACCAAATACTTTTGTCATAAGGATATGCTTGTACGAAAACTTGAGTTAAAATTAATAACCAATGCATATTTATCTTTTTTTATTCATGTTTTGGAATTTTATCCTAAAAGAAGTAAACATTCTCGTCCAATATAGGTATGGGTCTGTCTTGTTTTCGTAGGTTAACATTTAACAGATGTGAAATTTATTTCTAATCATGTCGTCGTCTTCATCCTCTGAATTGGAAAATACTGAAAATAGTGAACTTCTATATACATATGTTAACTTTTTGAAGGAGCATCCACTCATTATAAATAAAAGTCAAGTGCCATCAATAAAAGTGCAGAAAAATAACGCAATGGAAACATTGAAGAACGAACTAGAAATTAAATACGGAAAAGTTATGCCAGTAAAAAACATCCTGAAGAAGATAAATAATTTAAAGGCTGCCATTAAGAAGAAACCAGATACGAACTCTATTGGAAATAAAAAAATCAAGCCGAGTCCTGTAGAGCAAGTAGTGTTTGCCGTTATGAACAGAGCGAATAGTAACAACCCAGTGCTCAACATAATTCCTGGTCATATAGAAGCAGGTCCATCATCAGCTACAGAAGTTGTGAAGCCTAAACCTTAACCGCCAATCACGAAACGTCCCAAGGAAAAAAGAGAATCGGCAACATTCGCTTCCGAAACTACAGAAACAAAAAAATTGTCTTAATCTGTTTTACTCGAACAGCTGTCTTACTTCAGATAGGTACAAAAATCAACAACTGCGTCAAGAAATGGGATAAAACTCCGGCGTTACAAGTAAAATAACAAAAGACGGTAAAAAGTATTTTATTTTCTGTAAAAAAAGTATTTTCAATTATAATCTGGAATATATCAGCTCAGCCAATCTATTTCTTTTATTTTGCCCTATAATAATCTAAAATTATTTATATGATCTTCATTTGCTTCAGCTTCTCCACATTCGCCATCGCTTTCATTATTTTCATCATCATCGACATCATCTAGCGCATCGTCATTCAAAATTTTGCTACGTTATGTAATATTATGAAGCATGCAATAATAATTGTTTTGGACCTGAAACAAGAGATAATCAAACTATGTTTTGTAATATTGGAAATCGTTGCATCAACTGCCCAAAACATCGTTCGATAATTATCTCTCTCTTTTAACAAGGTTGTTGTAAGCCTGGAGTCTGGGGATTGGCAAAATGTGCCATTACACGGTTTTCAATTCCATAACCTTGGTCACCTAGAAGTATTGCACTGTCAAATCTTCTGAGTATTCAGCAAGTTGCACTATTCCTCCAAATTCTACTATCATGCACTGATCCTGGCCATTCGGCGCTAACACTTGTAAAGACCTCGTTTGCATCACAGGTGGCTTAAACATTAATATTAGCGAGCAGATGTATTCACTTTCCTTTGAAGTTTGAATCCCAACTTTTTTTATTCTCACTTGGGTATATACAATCTAATGCGTCAATTGCTATAGAAAACTGCTATTTTTCTAACAACTGATTTTTTGCCGCGTCAATTTCCTGAATAGTTGAAGGGAATTTAATCCAAACGGCAGTTGGTTCTGTTATATTTTGCGCTACACATTTATCGGTTATTACCGTCTCTTGAGATACTCCTATGTCTGCAGCTACTTTACTTTGGAACCCTAAAAATAATTTTCTGTCACCTATACAAAGGTTAAATGGGGAAAGTTCTAGACAAAGCTAAGAGAATTCGATAATCGGCTCCAGATTAACGATCGCTCAATTAGATTTGGAAATATTGGCGAAAAACCGAAAATGACGGATTTCGTTTTTTGCCAATTAACCCGAAACGGTTGATTTGACAGCTATCAAAATGTGACATTATTCAGACACTTTTTTAAGACCATTGAGATAGCATGTATGGCATGTCTCAATCGTCTTTTGTTATTCCGCAACTTGCCTCAACTTTTATTTTTATTATGGCCGCCATATTGGATTTTCCGATTTTTGGAAAAAGCATAGAATTTCCAGTCTAGTGATGTATCACAAGTGGAAAAAAATTTGAGTATCATCGAGAAATCAAATTTCGTTGTCTGGCCAACGAGTCTGAAACTAACGGGGCATCGGTAAGGGAAATCCAGTTGTAAAAAAATGGCTGTCGGCTGATTTCATTCATAAAATACCTACCCAGCTGCGTGCGGAACTTTTTGGAAGTATAATATCGTACAGGAAAATCGACAATAACCAAACCATCACCACTGGATATTTCAAAGCAAGTCGATATTTCAAGATGCAAGGATAAAGTTACGGGAACCCTGGCCAGCCAATAGCGAGACGTAAGCCCCATGGCAACCGCATGATTCCGTGGCAATGGCGATCGTGCCAAAAACTCCACCAATCACGTTTATCCAGGACGGATGTTTGCCAAATTGACAAAAGCTGATGGTACGTCTAGGAAATGTTTACTTTTGATAATAGACAAAATTAGATGTTTTTGTTTAGGATAAAATAATTCATAGTGTCAAAGTTGTCTATTAATAATAGTAAGTTCTCTTCCATTAAAATCATAAACCTGGAGACACAAATTGTCGAAACTGTTAAAATTACTCTATGTTCTGTATGCTGCTGTTGGCAACCTTGCCTGAATAGCGTTTTCGATTTTGTGCACCATCCCTAATATTTGACTTCACATTGTTGTCATGTTGACATCTGACAGTTGTTGCTGTCTGTCGAACTGATTTTGCAGAGCAACACGAGAAATTAATCTCTTACTTTAAATTTGTATTCTTGTAATAATTAATGTGTCCATTTATGTGAATAAATGATTAACACAAATTACTGGCTGCTCTGTTTATTTCCAACATTGGTTATGGGCCCAGATGCAGCGCAGTGTTGAGAAAATTCAACAAAAAAAAAAAGTGAGGTTAGTGAAAAGGAAGTAAAAAAAAAGGCTCGTGTAGGCTCCTTGGCTGTACTACCGACAGATCGGTTGTAAAAAGTTGTGTTTTTGATTAGAATCAAAATGAATAAGCACGAGTCCGATAGCTGCGAAAATAAATATGGAATTGTTCCTTTCAAAGGAAGCAACTTCGACAACTGGAAATTCAGGTTGGAGTCTGTTTTAGTAGCGACGGAGGTTAGCAGTGTTTTGGAACCAGTTGGGACAACCGTAAATGAGGCATGGATCAAAAAGGACAATAAAGCAAGAAATATTGTTGTACAATGTGTGGCAGACACGCATTTAGAGTATATCAAGGATATTACTACTGCAAAAGGTATGATCGATAAACTAGAATCTGTTTTTGCAAAGAAAGGGTTATGCTCAAAATTCTATTTGCTAAAAGAATTAGTAAGTTTGAAATACAGTCCGAATGATGATTTACAATTGCATTTTGGAAAATATGATAAGATTTTGAGAGAGCTAAAAAGTTTGAGCACAAATTTCACAGATTCCGATATGGCATGCTTTTTATTGTTGTCGATGCCCAAAGAATATGAAAACATAGTAACGGCAATTAGAACGATATCAGAAGATGACTTGAGTTTGGACTTGGTCAAGAAAAAGCTGCTTGAAATTAAAGTAAACAAAGGAGAAAGTAGCAAGGTTAGGAATGAGGTATCTGCCTCATTTGTGGCTTCAAAAACTAACATAAAATGCCACAAATGTGGAAAAATGGGACATTTCCAAAATACTTGTGGATTCAAATGTTACTCTTGCAACCGATTTGGGCACAAGGCGTCCCAGTGTAGGACTAAAAAGCAAAACAACAATGCACATGCCCATTATTCTAAGAAAAACAATGAGGATGGAACTTCAGATGGAGATGTAGCTTTTTGTTCGATAAATGGAGAAGACACAGATAATCACTTATGCTGGTATGCTGATTCTGGTGCGACTCATCATTATATTAATAATGAGAGTTTTATGATCAACAAGGCTTATTTTGAAGACCCGAAGCAAATTCAGTTAGCCGAAAAGGGAAAATCAATGTTGGCTACTTGCAAAGGTGATATAAATGTGGTAAGTGTTGTGAATAAAAAGCAAATTACAATTAAATTGAAAGATGTGTTTTGTGTGCCGGACCTTAGGGTTAATTTGTTATCCATTTCTTCTATAGAAAAAGCTGGTTTTGAAATTCTTTGTTGTTCTGGTTCTATTGTCATAAAGAAAAATAGTAAAATTTATGTTGAGGGAAAGCGAGAGGGAAATTTATATAAAATTGTATTTGGTTTTCCTGATAATATTAACAATAATGCATATTTGTCTGTAATACCTGATATTAACTTGTGGCATAAGAGGTATGGTCATTTAAATTTTGAATCTCTGGCTAGAATTAAAAATTGCAATTTGGTTGATGGTATTGTTTTTAAAAATAGTGAAAAATATGGGTTGTGTGAAGTATGTGTAATTTCGAAACAAAAATGTTTTCCCTACTATTCCAAAACAGTACACTCAAATCGAGTTCTCGAATTAGTGCACACAGATGTTTGTGGCCCAATTACACCTGCTTCGCATAACGACAAGCGTTATTTTGTAACCTTTGTTGATGACTTCTCTCGTTTCGTAATGGTCTATGTAATTAAAAATAAAGATGAAGTATTTAACTGTTTGAAAAATTATGAGGCGAAGGTAGCATCTTTGCATTGTGACAGAAAGTTGAAAATTGCAAAAATACGGTGTGACAACGGTGGTGAGTATACCTCGAAATTGTTTAAGGAATACTGTGATGAAAAGGGCATTCAAGTTTTGTATGTTCCTCCCTATACCCCTCAGGTGAACGGTGTGGCTGAACGGATGAACCAAACTTTAATGAATAAAGCTAGGGCAATGATAGCAGAATCAGGTTTGTTGAAAGAATTTTGGGAAGAAGCAGTTTTAACTGCAGCATATATCACCAATAGGACACAGTCTTGTCGAGACAAAAATAAAACTCCTTTTGAGTTATGGTTGGGTCGAAAGCCGAATGTCTGTAATATGCGTGTATTTGGGTGTGTATGTTATGCGAGAGTGCCTGATTCATTGCGTACCAAACTGGATGACAAGGGATTGAGATGTAGGTTTGTGGGCTATACAGAAAATGGTTACAGGTTGTGGAACAGTGAAGAAAATAAAATTGTGCATAGCAGAAATGTTGTATTTGATGAGGAGAGATTTTCAGATGAAAAGAAGCTTAGTAAACCTGATGATGAAATTGAAGATGATAAAAATGATGTTGAGTTTCATGACAAGGACAGAAATACTGAAGAAGAGAAAACAGAGCGAGAAATAGAAGAACAGATTGAAGAAGATAGAGAGGAAAGAAGTTACAGACATACAGACCAAGAAGAAATAGGCAACTACCTGCATATCTTGATGAATATGAAGTCGATTTTGGTTGTTTAGCTTTAATGTGTGAATTTTCTGAAGTCCCCAGGTCATATAAAGAAGCTGTTCAAAGTTCTGAGTGGAATATGTGGGAAAAAGCAGTGAATGATGGATTAAAAGCACTGAATGACAATGAAACTTGGCAGATTGTTGAAAAACCGAGAAATGAAAATATTATTACCAGTAGGTGGGTTTTTAGGACCAAGGAAGTGGAAGGTGAGAAAAATTATAAAGCGCGTTTGGTAGCTAGGGGTTTTGAACAAGATAGTTCAGATTTTTCACAAATACATGCCCCTGTTGCCAGATTGTCAACTTTTAGAATTATATTGTCAGTTTGTGTGAACTATGATTTTTTTCTACAGCAGTTGGATGTTAAGAATGCTTTCTTGAATGGCGTTTTGAATGAGAGAGTGTATATGAAAATTCCTGAAGGTTCTGATGCAAGTAATCTGAATGATAAAGTGTGTCTGTTAAAGAAATCAATTTTTATGGATTGAAACAAGCTCCAAAAATTTGGAACGAACGTTTCAATGCATTCATGACTAGTATAAGGTTTGTTCGTTCTACGTCAGACTACTGTCTGTTCACCTTTCTAAATCAAGACATAAGATGCTATCTTCTGCTATATGTAGACGATATCTTACTTGCAAGTAATAATTTAGATTTCATGTCGTTCGTAAAAACCAAATTATGTGAAACATTTAGAATGAAAGACATGGGTGACATTAAAAACTTTTTGGGAATACAGGTAGAAAGAGACTTCAAGAATAAATTTATATCCATTGATCAAACATGTGCTATTAAAAATTTGTTGAAACGTTTTAATGTTGAGGATTGTAAAAAGGTTAAAACACCCATTGAGAAAAATCTGTGCTTGAACAAAAATTTAGATGAAAATCTTAAAACAAGATTACCCTATAAAAACCTTTTAGGTTCATTGATGTATGTTATGTTAGGAACTAGACCAGACATCTGTTTTTGCGTGAGCTACTTCTCTAAGTTCCAAGACTCTGCAACTGACGAGCATTTTGCGCATCTATTAAGAGTGCTTAAATATTTGAAATTCACTATTAACTTAAAATTGTTTTTTCGTTGTAGCGATAAAGGATTAGAGGGATATACAGACGCTGATTGGGCAAATGACCCATTAGACAGGAAGTCTATTAGTGGTTTTTGCTTTAAACTTTTTAATAATTTAGTTTCCTGGTCTTCTAAGAAACAGTCCCTTGTAACTCTGTCCAGCACCGAATCAGAGTTTGTTGCACTTTGTATGGCAAGTTGTGAGCTCTTATATATTAAAAATATTTTGGATGCTTTAGAAATAAATTATTCTTCACCTATAGTTTTGTATGAAGACAATCAAAGCACGATCAAATTGTTGCAGAATTTTGAGAACAATAAAAGATGTAAGCATATTGAAGTAAGGCTTCATTTTGTAATTGATCTTGTATTAAAGAATATAATTCAGATTTTGTACATAAATACAAGCGAGCAACTTGCTGATATTTTAACAAAGAGCTTATGTCATGTAAAGTTTTCTCATTTTGTTAAAATGTTGAATTTAGTTGAATCTGTTTAGTTTGTGTATTCAGTCAAGTTTGAGGGACGGTGTTAAAATTACTCTATGTTCTGTATGCTGCTGTTGGCAGCCTTGCCTGAATAGCGTTCTCGATTTTGTGCACCATCCCTAATATTTGACTTCACATTGTTGTCATGTTGACATCTGACAGTTGTTGCTGTCTGTCGAACTGATTTTGTAGAGCAACACGAGAAATTAATCTCTTACTTTAAATTTGTATTCTTGTAATAATTAATGTGTCCATTTATGTGAATAAATGATTAACACAAATTACTGGCTACTCTGTTTATTTCCGACAGAAACCTGTTGAAAATGGCCGGTATTCCTTATTCAAATGAAGAAAGTTTTGACTTGTTAGCGCTGTAATTGCAGTCACTCAGAAACGCCGACATTACCTCAGCAAGGTATTTGGAGATGTACCCCGAACGAGGACAGCCTCATAAAACGTAATTCACAGAAATCGTATTTAATTTAATTAACCATGTGGCCTTCGAAAAACCTAGAAGCGGATAAAATATTGATAATGAAAATCGCGACAGAAACATTTCACTAGCTGTCAACGAAAATTCTGGTGCATCGGTAAGAACTGTAGAATGTGAAATTGGTGTGCCAAAATCAACGGTACAGAGAGTAAAAAAGTTTTTTCCCGTAATGCCGTGGTCTAGTAATACTCGTTCCGTCTACTGCTGCGGTAGTCATCTTCAAAGGCGGTGTGGTAGCGGTCGTAGCGGAAGAAGTGTTCTCATCCGTGTTCCACCGATGACTGCCATCTTGAAATATTGACTTACATTGAAATATCTAATGGCGGTGATTTAGTCTGTCGATTTTCGTGTATGATATACTTCCAAAAAGTTCCGCACGCACCTGGGTAGGTATTTTATGGATGAAATCAGCCGACAGCCATTTTTTTTACAACTTGATTTCCCTTACTCCGTAGCTTCATAACCGTTGGCCAGACATTAACTTCACGAAGTGTAAGTTTGCGATGACACTCAAATCTTTTATCCACTTGTGACACATCACTAGACTGGAAATTCTATGCTTTTTCCAAAAATCGAAAAATTCAATATGGCGGCCATAAAAAAAATGAAAGATGAGGCGGGTTGCGGGATAACAAAAGACGATTGAGACCTATCATGCACGCTATCTCATTGGTCTTAAAAAAGTGTCTGAATAATGTCATAATTTCACAGCTGTCAAATTAACCGTTTCGGGTTAACTGGCAAAAAACGAAATCCACCATTTTCGGTTTTTCGCCGATATTTCCAACTCTAATTGAGCGATCGTGAATCTGAAGCCGATTATCGAATGCACTTAGCTTCCTCTAGAACTTTCCCCATTTAACCTTTGCTGTGGGTATAATAGGAGTCGAGATCCCTATATAGAGAAGCGAATCTGGGACACACTGTATATAGGTGACGCGTAGTGTTTCACTGCAAGCCGCGTCACCGTTCCGTAGGTGACGTTCTATGTATTTTTAATGGTCTGTATTCAAGGTGGCTCCCTGAGAAATATTTTGATATTTTTGGTGTGGGTAAATGTATTCAAATACTCTTTTTGATGCCAATTTAGTGAAACTGTAAATAAGAGAACGTTGTAATCTCGGTCTTGAACTTTGCCATGCAAGGTTGATTTCCGGGAAATGGACCTATTTCTTGACAATCAAAACCGAGGAAACAGGTTTCTTTTTTCAATGCACCTTATTGAATCACTGCAGATGTCTAGAATAACAAATACATAATAGTACAGAGATTTTTTCAGTGTCACCGATATACAGGTGACGTGGCTTGGCCTCCGAGGAAGTTTTCCCTATATGACCATGCACAGATAAAATGGATTCCTTGGTTCAAAGGAAATTGAATTTCTCTCAAGGGCGCCGAGCATTTGCATGGACATTTTGTCTCAAAATTTGGAAAACTTCGAGTCAAACGCTTAGTTTCTTTTAGTCCAAAGTTACAGAAATTGAAGACAAGAAACTATGACTTTATCGTAATTGTACATTTCTTTTGTCTCAAAACCATTATTTTTTCAACTTTTGAAAAACCTTGAGGGAAAGGCCACGAGCTTTTAGGCCAAAGCCATATTATTTTTGTTGAAATTCATCAATAGTTTGTTTCAAAATAATTTGATTTTAAATAAAAGACATGATATTTTTGACGTAAAATATTAGGATTTTGTTATAAAACCAACAAATTTTTAATCCAAAATTTTACGATTATGCGTGAATACTTGTTTTAAAACCCTGTGTTCTTAAGTGAAGGAATTATTCGTTCCTTAAAAGATCCGGAATGGTTTTGGGACAAAATGTAATTATATAGGTACCTAATTAGTCTTAGTGCAGAATCCCCAAGATCTTTTCAAAAAAGAGCTTGGCTTAAAAAATTGCGAAAGGAACAAAATTTAACTATACCAAATCATTTTAATTAAAATCAATTTAAGAATCAATTTTTTTTTTCATTCGAATTTCTTAATACTACCTATACTTATGTATTTTTTTTTTTACAAAAGATCGTAGGGGAATTCGCCACCACACCACCACTAGGTATAAACATTTTGTCAAAAGACTAGCTCGGATCTTTTAAAAACGAACACTAGGTAATTCTTTCACTTGAGAACTCTGCGTTTCAAAACAAGTATTCACCATAATCATAATATTTTGGATCAGAACTTTCGACCTAAACTAAACAGCCGAATAAACACCTTAAGTTTATGTTGAAATTCTGATCATTTTCGAAGCAATTAATAATAGGTAACTTTGATTAAAATAGCCATATAATCTGTTTTCGCTTTTCTTGGGTGAAGACTTGCAGGAACCACAAAGAAACAAATGTCGATATGTACAAATTTATTTATTTCAGAAAATAACAAACATATTGGTTGAACAGAACATAATCAACTTACGCCAAATATACATATAAATAAAAAATATACCTTTGTTAAATTTTTTTCTTACTTTACTTTCCTTGTTCTTCAAAAATTCAATTAGCCTTTCCAATTATTAAGTTCTGTCTGCAATATTCGTTAATTCATCCATACATGGTTATTTTGTTCTAGAAAAAAAATTAAAAGCAAGTCAGATTGGTGTGGCTTTTTAAAAACAGTAGACTTTGAATTAGAAGAAAACACCGATTATCAAATGTTACATGCTTTGCGGCTAAATAAATAATTTTTTACGTTCAAGCCCTCGTGACGTTGAGACAAAAGCAAGGGTTTTGTCACAAAAGCAAGGGTTTTATCACAAAAGCAAGAGTTTTGTCACAAAACCATGGAAGAAGATTTATAGTAAGAGAGAAAGCAAGCCAATTTCATCACCACAAAAAATGCCAAAATGGCCAATATAGCGAAATGTTTAACATTAATGAACAAATATTTTAAAGTATATTCGTCTGCACTGTCGACTCTCATTCATATATATTTCAAAACGATAAATAGATTTCAAAACTGCTTTAAACTGATAAATTTACAATGTATTAATTAGGTACTTACCTCTTAATGTTTCTAGCAAATAGCTCAACCGCTATACGTTTAGGAAAAAAATTCAAATTCACCGAAATCACACTCACTCATTCTAGATTATGATTATAGAATAATGCACAAAACCAAAACTAATAACCGAAATCTGATGCCGATGCACGATGCATGCGCGTTATGATGCGTATATACGATCGGTCAATCGGTACAGGCGAGTGAGTATTCGGGTGGTCTTGAGCTGTTGAAAGGTGGGAGTTGCGTAGGTATGAAGAGTACTCTACCAAATACCCATAGATTTTGAATGAAAGACTCATGCTTTCCAGACAGGCTCACCAATGGAGGGACTGGAAACAAAGTCAATGCTATTCTCTCAAAGGCGCTTGAAGCCAAAAGAATTAGAAATTGATAAGAAAAGCATCAATGATTTTCAGTTGAGAGCAGAGAATTTGAACGGAAGAAGATTTCTTTGATAGAAGAGAAAAAAATCCAAAAGCATCATTTTTTTGTCTTCAATCGGGTATTTTTATCAGTGTGGCACGTAATGTGGTAATTGCTTATCTTATCTCTCTTTCCACTGACTGTGAGGTATATTTTTTTACCAGGACCAGCGACGAATCTTAAAAAAAATTCATTTGAGTTCTCGAGTCCAATGTGCCACAGCGAGTTTCTTCACCATTCCTCAAAAAATGTTCGCTCAGCCAGCATACACTTCGAGGGGTAAATCTAAATCGATTTCGGGATCCTCCCGCCTTACTTTGTAGGTTTCTTGAGCACGTAAAAGATTCAACATTTCAAAGCGAGAAATGAAACCAACTGAATAGACAGACCTATATTTTTAGAAGCATTTGCTTATTTTCACTAGCAAACTTCTAATTTTATTAATCAATGTCGCACATCTCACAGATCGAGTTAAAGTAGTGGCACATTGCATTAACCGGAGCTGCTAGAATATTAGTGCGAAGTCTGGGTAAAAAGAAGGTCTACTCATTTCTACTCAGCAAACAGGTATCAGAAAAATGACACTAAATAGAAAGAATTGACAGTCTACATTGTTATGAAGTAGCTTAAAAACATACGAAGTGCACTTGTGTCCGGATAAATAAGGAAGCCTCGTCCAAGCGCGAAATGGTTTATCATCAATAATTAACCAATCAGTAGTAGAATTATTAATTATATTAATGTTCTTCACAATAACACCAGACGCTTTTGAAACACAAAGTGTAATTATGATTTCTATGCGAGACTCCAGATTTGCTAGATAGGAGAATCCAAAACCCATTATTTAGATTCCTTTGCTGCAAATGGAACTCGGCATATTGTCTTACGATTAGGTATAATTTATAATTCCAACACTTACTGGAAAGCAGATATTTCTCGAAATAATTCGCAACCCCTCTTCTTTATAACTAAAGCAGGGCCATTATAAATCCCTTTGCTTTGTGTGTAAATTTACTGCACGTGACCCATTTTCTTCTTCCGCCGTATTCAATTGTATTATTAGTTTTTAGCTTGACATGACTAATGGTTAGATGTCGAAAAAGTGACATCCTCTATTTTTGACGGGTTTATTTTTATTAGATCTTTTGTTTGGTTTGATTAAGTGGATCTCTGTCTACACCGAATCTTTTGAATGTATTTCTATTGGCGAGTTTATTATTGTGGCACTGTGGCTGTGTGAAAAATGTTCTTTTTCGGTATAGGTAAAATCAATTTTTTTGGCGCAAGTAATAATTAAAACCATATGGTAGATTACTTCTCGAAATTCTCTACGCACAGAAGTTGACTAAGTGAAATTCCCTCAGAGCCGTCACACCGTCCGTTTTTCCGTGAGAGTCATAATTCCACAGAGTAACACGTGAAATAATACTATGAAAATTTAATATCATTATAGTACACAAACTCAAAAATAAATTATTGTAACAAAAGACCCAAAATATTTCCCTTGAGAGATGAAAACTGAAATGAACGATTTAATCTTTTATTATTGATCAAGTATTCGCCTATATTTTTATATGAAAAAAATGCTCAATTGAACCATTGAATTTTTTTCCCATTCCACGAATAATTCCAACAGGTCGGGTCTTCTAATCAGAAAACCCACCCTTCAAAGTAACCTTCAGAAACCATAAAAAAATCTCACAATATCGAGAACAAAGCCCGACAAAACAAAATTCTTTGTCGGACTGCTGCGAGCTTTCATTGCAAAATAAACTTTTTTCGTTTGAAAAAAAAAAGGGGGATTATGCTTCTAATACAAAACAAGCGCAATATCTGACCAAATAAGGACAAAAGGCCGAAGGCAAACCTATGCACGCTATATACGCCTCTGGAAAGGTCCAAGATAAAATGTCGGCTTTGCGTTATGTTCACCGGGAAATGGATTCATAAAACAAATCGAAAATAATTTCTTTTTATATCATGTTTTACTCGTGATGTAATAATAAAATATAGGAAATTATTTGCCATTTAGTTGGACATCCTTCATCTGAAATTATAGGTACATTATTATTGTCTGTTCTCTTATCATTGCAAAAGCTGATATAGTTTAAGGATGCTTCAATATGTTATAAGTCAAAATTTTAAAATTTTAACTTGAGTTTGTTCAACTAGAGCTAAAACACATTCAGCTCAGTAGTCGCCTCCATTTTGACATGCATTTTATAGCAATATTTGTAATATATAAAAAATGAATGGATAAATAATCTAACGAATAGAAACAAGTTTTAATTAAAAATCCGTGCTGCGCTAAAATGTTTGATAGCTCAATTTTCTACTCTTTCAGCTGTCCCACTTTTGTACGATATTGGAGCCGAAGAACAATAACCTATATTTCTCTGCTGAAATTTTGTTCAACTAAGAGAGGTTGTTGACACCTAATCGGGGATTATTTCCAAACCAGGGCGGGTGAGGTGTGAGAAACAGTCTGCCAATTATAATGTCTTCACCTCTTGACAGTTTTAACTGCCCATTTGTTCGCTGACAATTTGATTATTATCTCTTATTCTATTCTTATTGTCGTCAATTGTGCGTTTTTTGAGCCGCACACTCTTCCACAGTCTTGGCACACCCAGCCTTCCTGCGGTCTCTCTTTTCGATATCATGTCTGCGTCGCTGTTCTCCAAAAGTTAGTGGTCCGTCGTGGACTACTCGACGCCATGAGGGCCGTAGTCTCCCAGTTGCTGGTATAGATGCGGCACTTTGCCATATTTTCCTTAAGAAAATCTTTGTAGCATTTTTGTTGACCTCCTTGATTTCGTTCTCCCTCTTCCAGTTGACTGTAGAGAATCTGTCGTGGAAGACGTGTTTCGAGCATGCGGACGAGGTAACCTGTCCAGCGAAGTTGGTGCTTAACGATGAGAGCTTCCATGCTGGTTGTTTTGGCCCCCTCTAAAACACTTATCGTTAGGATCCGTAGGATTCTTCTAAGGCATCGCTAATTATGTGTCTTCTGTTGGTGGTCATTTTTTCGGAGCCACGTGTAAGTGTTTATATTACAACGGCATTGTAGATGCGAAGTTTGGTCTCAGCGCTCATGTTGTGATTGTTGAAGACTCTCTTTAGAAGTCGCCCGAACGCCGCGCCAACACACTTCAAGCGATACCGGATTTCAGCGTGAATAGTTGCATTCGTTGACAGTGTTCTACGCTCTGCAAAGAATGGTTATTTATGGTTATGTTTAGGGCTTGAGGAATACTGCCCGGTGCGAGTTGATGTAGAATCTGCGTCTTGTTAAAGTTGACCTCTAGGCCGATTCGTGTGTATGATTGGTTGAATGCATTGATTATTGCCTGAAGATCGTCCTCTGTATTGGCCATCACGACGTTATCATCCGCATATTGAAGTTCAATTATCGATGTCGTCAATACTTTCGTCTTGGCGCTTAATCTGTTTAGGTTGAATAAGCCGCCATCAAGTCTGTACAGGATTTCCACTCCTGACGGCAGGCGACCCTCCACAAGGTGAAGTATAAATCCTATAAATAGAAAAAATAAAGTCATACAATAACACAATAACAATAAGTAGCAAAATTGCCTCTCCGTTCAAGCTCGAACCAAAAAATATGAAAAAAATTTCTTTGTCTTCTCAAATTGCCAAATTAAATTCAACTGTATTTGGCATCCAATCATCAAATCGAATCAATCAAAGCTTATAATGATGACCAATAAATTACCTATGGTACATAGTGCCTCTTCGCCCTCTTCTATGGGGACAGGGGAGCTACCTGAAAAACACAAATCTATGTTAGGAGCGATTCGGTAAAGTTATAACGTACTTATTTTGGCAATTGCCTAATTATACTGCATACGGCTAGTCAGCATCAGTTCGGCGGCCATGGGTCTATGGGTTCCTTGTATACATCTTACCTTTGGGCGCCACCAAGTTAATTGTGACTTAACTAGGAAGATAACTTAATGATGTTATAAACAAAACCTGTGCAATTGGAGAGCTTATCAATAAAACAACTATTTAGGTACAATAATGCATCTGGCTTCTTTATTAAAAAATAATAACAATAATGAATAGGGATAGCCAGGACATCATTATGGCTTGTACCAATTTATAAATATTTGATTATAAAAAAAATTAATGTAAATAACGCATATATAAATATGAATTTTAAGTGAACATGACTAAAAACCTTTTGGTATTTACACTTGTGAGTGATAAGAAAACTACAGTATGGGTTACACTTTACCAACAGGCAAATTAAACACAGAAAGATGAAAGTTATTGTTAGGGCAACCTCAGGGTAAAATTCTAGAATTTTATTTAAGGGGCACTTACCGACGTAATTCGGTGTCAGAAGATTTATATAAGATTTGCCTAAATAGTAAAGGTGCAACTTACATGTATACAACTGAAATGTATGTGAAAATCCAGAAGTTTCCAAAGTGAGATTATCTACAGGTTTGGTCTCACTATAGATAGGCTAAGGTATGGTAAGTGAGTCATGAGTCCTATCCACGTTGTATCCGTTCAACGTAGAACTCGACGTGGTTCTGCCAGAGTGGCACCAGGAGAGTTGCTGAAGAATGGCTACCAAAGCCCCACCTGAGAGCAATCTAGATCCAGTCTAGAATCTCTCTAAATACAGCTTAGCAACTGTCCAACTATAGTCTGAGACTAGGACCCTATAACGATGTTCGTATAAAAAAACAAATCGAGCCCCAAATATTAGAAATAATCTTACATCAAATTGAGGGATACTCTAGACCAAAGGTGAAGTCTTAAACTTCCAAATGCTGCTCGGAACAGTCCTATTAAAAAAATGGAACACGTGTTGTAGGTTAATATTTCCTGAAGAAAATCTCAAACTTACCGAAACAGAATCCAAAAATGACCAAGGGACGACTCTAGACAATTATCAGCAAGAAATTAGTCTACTTGAGCTCCCTGGCACAAAATTCCAAAAAGTCTCGCCCCAAAAATACTTAGGGCCGAGGCCCGAGACCGGACGACTACTCAGCGTGAGGTCGCAGATCAAAAGGGCAGATTCTTCATTTCGAATTTAGATTTCGGAAGACTTGCATCTGTCAAACTTCTAATTTTGAAATTGAAGAAAATTATAGAAAAGGACGTGTTCAGTTTCACCCCAAAAGTACGAACTGAGATTCGGTTGTGTAAAAAATGACTGGTGAATGTTGAAAAGTGCCTATAGAACATATATCAAAAGGTAGAACAGGTCTAAAGAAAACGCCTAGACAAAACAGCTGTTCAATGACATGATGGAAATGAAAAGTCAAAGATTAAACAACAATTATTATCATAACCTCAGATTACTTATTTATCAATTAGATTTGCAAACAGAGATGATGAAAAAATCTCTCCTTTTCCTAAGACTCTAATCAATAACAGCGGGCCCTGCCGTACTGAATCAAACCTTCCTAGATCAATCAACAAAACTTGCAAACCTGCACAAAAAACTTTCAGTAGAAGGCAGTAATCAAAGTAACAAAATCTGGGCACAGAAAAGATAGTTGTTTATTCATTTATTTCATTGTAGCTCTATATGGAATCATATCCAGTATGGCAAAACAAGGTAGCTTATTAGCCAAGAAATTGAAAACGTTACAAAGTAAAGGGTCGTCCACTGTTGAGGGGTTTTCCCAAAAGGGTTATTGCACAGGACGACACGAAGACTGAAGACACCCAGAGGAGCTTTCCCAAAAGAGGTATTTGCGCTCGGTGTAGACTTGAGGCCAGAGGAGCTTTCCCAAAAGAGGCAATTGCGCTGGTTCCAGTCTCCTATCCGTGTGTTGCCGACCACTATTTATATTCGTTTATTGCTGACTCGCCAATCAATAAGTCGGTCATATACAGTGTCATATTTTCCTAAGTAGCTTTGCTTGTCGACAGTATGGACCTAATTTCACTGCATATTTTCTAAAACTACTCGGAATTTAAAATTAACAAAAATGGAAAATCTGTTTATAATCATAAAAGAGAACGTTGTGGCTTTTCACTGTCAGTAATGCGCCTTTTTCCAATATCAAGGAAGTGGCGAGAGCTTGAGGTTTTCACTAATTATCACGCCGCTCGTTATACTCATGCAGCTAAAAGCAGCCAAACATACCTAACCACATTCTTTGTTCGAAAGAATAAACAATGGTCTTGGCAAAGAAAGAGCTTAAAAATTCTAGTTATTTTTCTTTCTTCTCTTCCTGCAAATTTTTAATATTCTTTCCTATTTGCTCCAACTAAAATTAGTGAACATTATCCTTCCGCAATTAATTGAGGAATTACCTTCGAAATTTTCAATTATTTTTTTAAACCTATTACTTAGTCGAAAATAAATACTTCGAATTTACATCACTTTCTGGGTTATTGTGGCAATGTTTCCCTTTTTTTTTTTCATCTTCAAGTTTTTCATTCATCGGAACCTCACCTTATATTTTCAAACAAAAACTGAAAACGGTAGCTCTATATAAACTCACAAACTTCTGCAACAGGAGAACTTGATTGCTTACGAGTTACGCATTAAATTTGTTTTGCTTGGGAAATAGTTTTTTTTTTAATTCTCACACTACAAGTGACAGTAAGCAATGAGGAAAGTCATAGCCAAAGGATTTTATCATTATATTTTCTGTTATATATTCTCACTCTAGGGCCCATGAAACATGAATATCTGAAGAGATTTGAAATTCTAATTTTCCCACCATTACAATGTCTACTTGCCTTTTAAGGCAAATAAAAATGGAAAACTTGTGCAGTGGCATTTCATGTAATGATATTCTGGGGTTCAATACAACGTATTTTGATAATTCAAAAAAAAAATCAAAAAGTCTCAATCAAATGCCAAAAAATATCATGACAAAAGTTACATAAATAACGTCAGGTTACGATTTTTATATCGGTACTGTTCAATAAAACAATAAATAGACAAGTTACTCAAGAACAATTCGCCCTCAAAAATTACAAACTAACACCCACAGAAAAGGCGGAACCGGATATTTCATAAACAGCTAAGTACAAAGACGTCGAGTAGTAGGTCAACTGCTTACCTAGAGCTATTTGTATACCCTCTAGCCTATCCTTTTATTCAAAGCAATCTTATGTAGGGCTTAATGGAAACACGAGACGAGAGGCAAAATGAAATTGTTAGTGTCGTATCTATATGGTTAGGATTTTCCTTCGCCCCTAAAACAGGAACTATTAAAATAATGGGCTAGCTTTCGCCTTTCGTTATTCTACCTATTACGTACACAAGTGAATGGAAACAATGTGTTAATGCAAATTCGATACTGCAACTGAGATTGTCATCATAGACGCAAGACTTATGGGTCAATGAAATGCAGAACATCGCACCCGATTTGTAAATCTTATCTCATTGATGCCATAGTACCTATATTGTCGTATTGAATAATAATCACACCTAAGTAAGGGTAATATCGATTCGTCGTGATGACTTCCTGCTTCAGTACCTAATAGTTATATGATAGAATTAGGATTTTTTAGAAGTTGCAACTGAAAAATAGGAGTTATACAAAGTTTAGAAACTAATATAAGAGGCTATACATATACCTAGGGAAATTAATCAAAACATAACAAAAAACTGTTTGAGAAAAAGGCATTTATTAGATCGTCAGCTGAGGCCTTTAGTTGGTATGCAGTTAAATTACACTTCCTCAATCTCTGTCAGAAAAGCATTCGACTTGTGATAAATTGCAATAGAAGTTTAACTAATTTCTTAGTAGTTAGTGGTAATATTTTCCCAAATATGAGTGAACATTTTCAAGAAAAATTTTACGATTTTCATGAAAGTTTGTTAGGTACTTAACAATTAATCGATTGACATTTTCAACTGTCGTCGGGATTTCGAATAAATTATATAAGAGAAATGACTGAAAGAAATAAACTCGACATGAAGAATAGGGAAATTTCATCAAAGGGTTTTTTTTTATCATGAATATCTTTTGCTATGGATATTTCACAACAGGACCGACTTGCAGCACTTCTACAGCATCCATCATCATAGGCAATCACTCGATACCGAGTATGATTATCTCCTATTCTATTCTCATTGTCGTCGATTGTGCGTTTTCTGATAGCTATATAAGCCAATTCTAGAGCCGCACACTCTTCTACAGTCTTGGCACACCCAGCCACCTTGCTCTGTTCTGTCGCTCCTTCCTGCGGTCCCTCTTTCCGGTTTCGTGTCTGCGTTGCTGTTCATCGAAAGTTTGTGATCCATCGAAGACTACTCGACGCCATAAGGGCTTATTATTTGCCGTCGTTTCCCAGTTGATGGCATCGATGCGGCACTTTCACATATTTCGGGCATGCGGACAAGATGACCTGTCCATCGAAGTTGGTACTTAATCATGAGGGGTTTCATGCTAACTGTTTTGGCCTTCTCTAAAACACTAATGCTCGTTCGTCGGTCCTGCCATTTAATCCGTAGGATGTTTCTTAGACATCGCTGATGGTATTTTTCTAGGCTTTTTATGTGTCTTCTGTAGGTGGTCCATGTTTCGCAGCCATATGTAAGTGTTGGTATTACAACTGAATTGTAGACGCAAAGTTTGGGTTAGTTGCCCTGTAAAAAAATAAACTGTATGTAGATATAAATTTGCATTAATCATGGATAAGTTAACTTTGAGAAAGTAGATTTAAAGAATCGGAAAAACAAAGTGTTCCATTTAACTTTTGCAGATAAAATACATCCGTGGGATGGCTCATCCTATAATAATGGAAATAGAGCATGATAGTTCTCTTTTATTTTCTTGAAGTTTTTATATGAACCGGAAAGATTGTTTGATTGTTTTTTAACAAGTGATGCCCCAGTTTTCATTTAACTGTACAATTCGTTGGTAGGGGTCAAGCGATTCAATGGAATATTTATGGGAGTTGCATAGCAAGGTTACTTACATCGATATCCAGACTTTTCAGTAAGAATAATGTTAATAAAATATTCACACTTTTTCTATAGGGTTGTAGATAGATTGGCTGCATTTTTAAAATAAAGGTGAAAAATTGCCTCATTGAATTAAAAAAAATCCTAGCATCTAGCTCACTGATTTAAAGAAAATTTCATTTTATGACTCAACCGATTTAAAAGAGAAGCCCCGAAAAACAGAAGCGATAAATCGTTTTTCCTCAGAAATTCTTATAGAAGCGATAAATTAGAATTTGCTTCAAGCTCGGTAAACTACAACGCCGGGTGGTTAAAATTTATTTACGATACGCGGTTTTATAAATTGTTTAGGTGTTTAGGTACCCATTTAATTAAATTCCAATAAAAATATTTAGAATATAACGATAAGTAATCAGTAATTGGAGTATATTTCTACCCTTCAAAATTTTTCGTTTCAAAATAAATTTTCATTTGGCGATATATTATGTTTGTTTTTTTTGCTAAAAAGGTACTCGAAGTGAACTCCACTAATAGTGGTTATATTAATCTTTGTTATTCAGAAAAAAAATCAAAAGCTTAAAGGGATATTTTATGTGAACATCCCTATCTTCAAATCTCTGTAATGTTTGGGGAGGGGACATGTTATTATCATTTTATTATAGGTTGAGAAAAGTGAAAATAAAATTCTAAAGAAATATATTCCAGCTCAAACATCAGAAAAGTTCACTGCACCTATATAAAATCCTATCGTATTAAGGTAGGTTTATACACCAGATAAAATAAGAAAGAGGGAAGGCTCAAACTTATATTATAATCTCAACTTATTTCAAATCTTTTTCATGTAGGTACACTTTTATGTCTAACGTTCTCTGATTTTTGAGATGTTTCGTCTTAAATGTGAAGGTGAATTCTTTTTTTGTTTTAGCAGCAGTGAAACTCAGAACTATCATTTTGGTCTCAAAGTACGTAGAAGAATACTTTTACGCAACGGACTTCCTGTCCTACTTAGAGGGTCGGTTATTGTATCCCTAACTTGAAATGAATGCAAATTAGGGTTCAGTTTGAGTAGCAGGAGGGGCCTATTTCCACCAGACGCCCTTGCCAGATTAAATGTGCTCCCATTGGAAAGCTTTGTTTAACATAAGCAGATCCAATGAACACAAATTTTGTTTCGTAATGTGAGTTCTTTTTTTGTACAGCGATCAGCGATGTGAGCAATTATCGTTTGTCGTGGAATCTGAATTTGAAAAGAAATTGAGCCCCGTCGTTATTAGATCTGAAACTTTCAATTTACAACCTCAGTCAGTTGAATAACGGATCACCTTGAATGAGGGTTAATGCCTTATAAATAATTTATCTCTAGTTTAATTTTGTAAAAGTTCGTCGAGAAAAAAATTTAGAGGGAGTTTTTATCAGGAGGCTCCTGTAGTCAAACTATATTCCCATGTAAGCTACATCAATCACTATAGTACACTTAGCTTAGTATACTCAGAGTAAGAGAAAAGTTGCGTTTCTATTTTATTTTTTGTTTTTTCCTAGAAAATGCAAACATAATTAAAGGGGCATAGGAAATCATTTGCACCAAAAAAGGTTTTATTTAAAGCTGCAGTTTTTCAACCGATTAACCGTAAAATGCGATAAAAAAACGTTCGGATATTCTGTTTTGATTAAATTGCGTTTAGTTGAATTTAAATAAAATTTTCAATAATTTCATCAACCTAATATTTATTCAGTAATAATAATATATAAATATATATATTTATTTATTAAATTATATTTTTACAAAATTGCATTGTCTTTGCTCATTCTTTTCTGTTTCTAATTGGTTCAGTTGTAGAAGTTTCTTCTTCAACTTTGAAATTGTTACTGTCATTACGCGTATCTGATACTTCCTGGCGAATCACTACTGAATAACCTTCTTCTTCCACCTTACTAACTGACAAAAACAGCATTATTTTTATAATTTTTTTGTGCAACCGTCCGCGAAATGAGCTTTTGCGGCCGCCAGTGTGTCAAATCCCTGTCAAATCCATAGAGTTTTTCTGTAACTTTATATAATTTTTATAGTTGCATACAAAATTGTGTGTATACCATGACTGCGAAACTTTTAAGCGTCCTCGAGATTAGATAACTTTTCTCTACGTACGCTAAAAAGGCATTTCGCGGCCTTGGTATACAAATAACTATTACCATCGGGAGGTAACTCTCCAAAGAGTTTCAGAGGTTTTCAAAGATACCAGAGGATCCAGAAAGTATTTCAGTATCACCTCCTTGTTATCCTTTGCGGCCAGCTATTAGGAGCTCTTTCTCGTCTGAGATGCATATTGGTCAGGTGGTAATGGGGCGTTCACCAATAAACCATTGATTGATTAACGTGCCTATCCACAAGTTTTTTTGGCTCAAAGGACAAGACTGATGGGTCTCTGGGACTTTGCTATATTTTTCTTTATTCACTCAGATTTTGATATGAACGTCAAACCTTATGTCTGTGAGCTGCTTCTTAAACTTGTGAGTTCAGTTCCATTCTGCAACAATATGGGATGGATCCTTTCCCTTTCTGGAGACTTGTATAACTGAAACATAAATAGCCCATTAGACTTTTTCAAGTTGATCATATCCTTCGAGTTCTCCTTGGACGTCCGTAGAAGTCCATGCTCGTTCCATGTCCCATGTCCATTGAAGCTTGGTCTACTATGACATCACCCAGGAAACTCTAGATGCTTCTTTCTTGAGTACCCTTTATATTGTCAACTAGCTACCTAGGAAAAGAGGGCCCGGTATTTACCCTTATTAATTTAATTACCGATTCATTTGGATGTTTATTGCAATTCAACAATAGATTCATATAAATAGCGGGCCAAGCCGAGCAAAAGACAGACTTGAACCAGTGTTAGTACCGCCACCCTGGGAATACCCCTCTGGAGGCAAGTTTCCCCAGTGCAAGTACCGCCACCCTGGGAAAGCCCCTCCAGATGAGGATCAGTTAAATATCGATTAGTATTCAACGTAACATTAGTAACATTAAACCGACATTCCTAAGAAGCGTCAAACGTATGGCACTATCCACGGAGAGCATGCATCCTAGAGGATTCATGTAATGGCTTCATAGCAAATATACATATTTTTATAATAACCTGAGTGAGTTTCTCTTCATCTATCCACCCCACCCCCCCCCCCCCCCCCCCCCACCGTCAAAGAGATTGTGACAATATCTACATGATACACTTTCCAATCCACTCAGCTGTCCTTTCATCCTAATCAACGAGTCTCCACTTGTTTTTTGGATTTGATAAATAATTTTCTAACATCTCAATTTCACAAATTCTTCATTGCTGGTGAGGTTTCTTAACATAATTGGGCAGTTATTGTGAAAGGCTTAGATTATTGTGTCGTTAAACGGCATTCCCCTAAAAAAAAAGTTGGCCTTATCTAGAGGGATCAAAACTTTCAAATCATCGCGGAAACTTGCCAACGATACTCTCAAAAATTGACTACCAAAATGTAGAAAATAAAAACTCCTGTAGAATGATGTATCGCTCGACCCCGTTTCAAAGTTAAGATTTTCTTGAGGTGACTGTGCAAGTAAGGGGTTAGTTAATACAGTGGAACACCATGTAAAAAAAAATATTCAAATTTCCATTTTTATTTCACTAGAAGCGGTTGGTTTTATTTTAATTGCAGGTTTCGATCCTCGAAATGAATTTCGAGACCAATTCCTTATCGTATGCAAAATGGCGTTCTCGCTTTTCCTATAAAAGCGGTTTTAAATTTTATTAAAGAATTTGGTCGAAACTTCCTTGATTCGAGAAGCTTTTTTCCGGTGAAATAAAAAAAAGGACGTTTATAATCAAGACCCGTTCAGAAATCGAATAATATCCTGTGTTTGTCCTTATGCTTCACTTGGTTAACGGACATTGGCACAGAACGTCTTTTAATACTCTTTGAAATATCGACTTTCTTGTCTATAGGAAATTTTCTCGTTCATTCGTCACAACTTGATAGAGAAAAATGTGTTTTGGTTAAGATAAAATACGAACTGTTTTTCAAATTTTATCGATCAATCATACCTCTCTAGAAGAACGCAAAAATGATGTGTAAAAACGGAGAACTTTCAAGTTATATTATGCAGTGATTTTTTTAAAAAATAAGTCAGTTGAATCAGAAAAAAAAAATTGTAATAGTTCGTTGGGGCAGACAAGTGAACCTTATAGTTTGTGTAAGCGTTTTCCAGCTCTAGCGTGAGAAAATATATGCTTAAATACCTATTGAAAAAATCAATTTCAGTTGGATAATAGCAATAGTGACAGAGTAATAGTAGAAGGAGATACAAAGGAAATCTAATAACAATAAAGTATCATTCTGAAAAATCCTTTTCACAATCTCACTTTTGGATTTTTTTATATTTTCCGTAAATAAATCGGGGAAACTTATTATAGATTCTGGGACCCACAATATGACATATTTTTGCGTACTGCATGCATTCTGGGTACAATCAGTATTGACTAGTATTGTGTTTTAATGAAATGGGTTACTTGATTTATAATGCTCATATTTTATCAAAAACCTAGCTATAACCTTGAATACGTGTATAGAGAGAACCCCTGCATCCCTAAACAAGGCTTTTGTCTCAGCTTTTTTCTATTTTTTACATAAATTTACATTTACGCTCTTTAGAAAATCGGCCGTTATGCTGGAATTAATTTTGGTTGGACAGGCATTTTGTTACGGGCCTTTCAACTAAATCAAATCAAAATCGAAATAAGCTTCATTGTCCAGAAACATGATATCTCACTGACAAAGCAATTTCCTAATTCTAGAATAATTACACTTCATGTCATAATATTATTAAAAAATAAAAAAACAAAAATGAGATGACAAAAATGAACTAATTACAAAATCATTATCCAATCACCACTATGAATGGTGCAGACATGTAGCCATTAACATATAATATATAAAAAAGTATAAAACATCAAATAATATAAATTATAAAACATAAAATACAAAATATAAAACATAAAATATAAAATACAAATAACATTAGCAACATTCATAAATTTAAAATCCAGTGCCGTAATGCTCAGCGATACTGTAGAGGGCTCTAGGCACAAAAAGTTTTTTACAAAATTTCGAATAATTCTATAATTTTGAATATTTTTTAATTCTCGTGGTAAATGATTGTATAATTTAATGCTTTCCTAAATTACCGAACTTTTTGTTAAAGAAGACTTTGGGACTAGAAGCGGAAGATTATTGTGTCTGAAATCATAATTTCTTTCTTGAGTGGTCTCAGAATATCAGATTAGGCACACTAATTCTAGGATGAATAAAGATGGTACTATTAGTATTTTCTCCTGCACAAAGAGTTGTCTACAAGATTGTCTACATTTTTTCTTGCAGAGACAGCGTACTGCCCGCTTCTGGAGAAAAAAGGCTGACGGAACCGATTTCCGGGTGGAATATCCTCAAAAAGCAATTCCATATCGCATATGAGACTCCATAAGAGGGAAGTACGCTCCTGAACAAGAGATCTGATTATGTAACAGCTCTGTGCTAATTTTTTATTTGGTTGTTCAATATGTGTGTCGGAACTTTAGTGGTGTATCTATGTATAATCCCAAGAATTTATTAGTTGTTTTTTTTTCAAGGGGGATATTAGCTAATCTCACCTCGCCCAGAGAACATTTCAATGTCAAAATATTAGTCTTCTTTGTATTAAATCATAACTTATTTGAGTCGCACCAGCGTTTCACCTGCATAAGGTCCTGCTAAATAGTTGTTTCAAGCTCCTCCAGATTTTTGCCCTTCCACAACACTGTTTTGTCACAGTTCACCTAATACAGGTGCGTAAGTAAGTATCCTTGCCGTCGAACGATTTTGCTACGAAACCGCGGCTCCGCAAGGGGGCCAGCCCCCGGACGCATAGACACAGGTCGCCCGCATCAGGACAATTAACGTGGCTGAGTGCGTGAGCGTGTTCCAGCCATAAAGCATTACAAAAAGAATATTTTTTTGCTGTTTGTGAACCAGTTTAAGAAATAATATTATATTATTGAGCTTCCGCATTTATATAATAATATGTTAAAAATTTATTGATGCGGCATTGGTGCGGCCAGCCTATGTCCACCCAAATTAACCTTGAACCACGAATTCGCTGCTCTTTCGCATCTGTATGTAGGTGATCTGTGGTTTTGTCATCAGCAATAATTGTAGATTTCCCAGCGATTGGGAGCTGAGCTAAATGGTTAATGAAAAGCAAGAGCAAAATGGGTCCATGTACAGACCCTATCTGCTATCTGCGACTCTTGTCCGTTTATTCTTACAAACTGCTCCCTGTCTGAGAGGTACGACCCGAACCACGCCGAGTACACTTCCGAAAATCTATACGTTTGTTTGTTTGTGTCGCACTAACTTGAACTGAGCGTAAGATATTTTAGGTTTGTGGCGTCACCAGTTCAACTGATAACTGCTTTGGAACAATAAATATGCTGACAAAAACGAACGGAGTTTTTCATTACCTATATGAATATGTTCGTGAGGTTAAGATTATTATTATTTTTATATTCCGATTATTTACTATTTTGTTAATTTCTGGATTTGATTTGTGGCAAATTTGGGCAATTAGGGACTTTTTTTAATGAATGACGATGTCGCGATCGAATATGTTTTATCAGGTGATGAAGATAGTGCAGGAGAGGACTGTGGCGTTGCAGGCTGTCAGCCTTTTTTATACAAAGGAATAATGGAGGGAACAGAAAACCTTCAAATATTGCGTTTTTGACTTTTAATTCTAGGCTGCCTTATGTCACTCCTCCTCGAAAGCAAGTGCAGGTTGAACATGAACTATGCAGTTTGGTTCAAACTGCACTTCACAAACGAACGCTCGTCAGTTCATTGCCGTAACACAAACGAACGCCCCAAAGCAGGAAATGCTGTTCCGAACAACACAAACAAACAAACCTTATAATGACTCAATTTCCGCAGCAGTATTCCGTGATCCACACAGTCGAATGCCTTCGAGAAATCACAGAACACCGCCGCAGCCACATCACCATCGTTTAGACCCAGAAAAAGTTGTTCCAAGAATGAAAACATTGCGTCGTTTTTTCCAATATTGTTTTGGAATCCAAATTGATGCTTGTCAATGATATTATTCGATTCCAGAAAGAATGTGAGCTGTTTTAGCCGAATGATCTTATACGGGTCGGCTCGTTTACGAAATCTTTTAAGTTAAATGAATTCAAAAGATTCAGTAGGGCTTTTGTGTCTCTGGGTTCGGGATCGTTGTAGTCTATATTTAAATCTCCTATCACAAGCTTAGATGATAAAGAAAAACCGTGTAGAAGCTCCTCTAGACCTTCTAGAAACACAGTTACCTGAGGAAGGTCTGTAAACACATAAAAGATATATGTTACCTATAGTTTTTAATTTGAATAAGTAATAATTCAAAATGATTTTCTGAGATTAAATTTTCATAGCAAGTTATGGCTTCAATATTAATATCGTTTATACAATCCTCATTCAACAATATTGCAGTGCCAGCATAGCCTTTTTTTCTACAGTACCTCGAGACACAAATGTATCCTGGAAGGCAACACAGTTCTGCATCTGTTTGCCAATGTTTGGCAAGTTTGTATTATTGATTAAAACAAATAGTCCTGCTTATTTCTCAATGATTGTAAATTTAGTAAAAAAAACGACAATTTATAGTTTACCTCTGGTGTATGAGTATTATTAGAATTTATTTTATTTGTGTCACTGTTGTTTAATCTAAAAAATTTGATACAACTGTGTTATTCTCCATATCACCATTACCACTGTCATTCCTGTTAAAAATGATTTCCTCTATATGTTGTCCAATTCTTACCTTTGCCCTATATTTTAGGACCAAAGAACTACCAAAGAAAAAGAAAGTGCTATTTAGAAATGAATTTAGATTTAGCATTTTACAAGAATTCTACAGGGCCTCATAGACCCTAATGTTTATTTTGCCTATAGTCCATTGAGAACAACTCTATCTCCCCAAAGTGGTACCGAGAGGACAATTACATTTGTGCGTAGACCAAGAAGTGAGAGTCTATCTAGGACTGTATCCTCTAATTGACCACCTTTAAGTGCTTTTTGTATCCCTCCAGATATGATAAAAAAAAGTCTTTTTCAGTAAAATCGCTAGATAATAGTTCCACATCCTTTAAAATATTTTCTAAGTCTGTGTTATGTTTTGCAAAAGTAGGTATGTTGACATTTTTTCCTTGACGTAGAGTTTTGTGTAGATCTACAACAGAGCTATCTTCCAATATAAGTATTCTACGAAAAGGTTCTCCTCTTGAAGAACAGATCCCTTTCGATTGCAGTATCTTGTTATTTTCGGAGCTTCTACTATTTTTTCCATCTATTTTGTTGGCGTTTTCTTTGGTTTCTTTGTCCTTTTGATGAAATGTTCAATAGTATTTCGAAGTACTAATAAGAGTTGTTCTTGTGCCTTCTTGTAGTCTTTCATGTATATCTCGTTATCGTTGGCTTTAATTGTGGTCAACATGTGTCATCTTTGGTGTCTATAAGAATTTGTAAGTTAGACTCAAGAATTTTTGTTTTCTCTTCTCGTTTGAGATACTTAGCTGATGATTTAATTTATCTAGCAGTTCTTTGTTCTCTTTATGCAGCTCGTAAATTTGTGATTTCTGTTTTTCCATTTCTAGGTTCTGTTTATCTATCTCCTCTTGGAAATTTTCCTCAGCGGCAAATACTTCATCTTCGAAATCCACCGTATTTCTAACCTTTCTCTCTAAGTATTCCTCTATTTCACGCTTTTATATCCTTAGTCGTTGCATCTCTTCATTCAGTTCAAGAATCTGCAACTCTCGCTCATTCTGACCCTTTCCATTTCCTCCATTCTTTGTTTTTTCAAGTTGTTCGATGACCGTCCCTGATTTCTCTTCAGCACATTCGCCACAGAAATATGGAAAACTGGTGAACTAAACAGAAAAACAAATCCTTTGTCATTCATCTTTCTGATGAGCCATAAAATCAATTACTTTTCAGGTAATTTATAGATACGTCAAAAGGAAACCGAATTTGAATGAAAATACGTCAACTATTTTATTTTTTCACATCAAAGGAGAAGCTATTAAGCAGAAATAAATGTTTGACCCTCTTTTAACTCTCACTCTGAGCAATTTTGGGCCATGTATAAAAATCCGTTGTTCTCCATTTCCGAAAAGTGTGTGTATAGAATTTAAAGTTCTCGATCAAGCCGCACCAAAGATATTGCCTTCACCGACAGACAAAGAAACATTAGTTATCTGCGAAACACGCCACTTTTGTCCTATTAAAATGCCATAAGTCTTAAGGCTTTAGCCTTCTAGTTTCTTTGGAGAATTATATTGTCTATATACTTTATTGCTCGAAATAAGTCACTTATTTATATAGCTATTCTTACGAGTAACCAAGATAATAAATACAATTGATCAAGCAGTAGAGAGAATTAGTAGGCAGTTGCACACAAATCCTAATGTCAATTTAAAACTATAATTTTTTTTATAAATGCTGTTGATTAATTTACATTATACACGAAGGTATGAACATTTTTATTAATTAGAGACAATGTGGTCCGTTTTCAAATCAATAGAAATAGCACCTCTACCAGTATACCGGGTGACAATGAAACTACTACCCATAGCGGCATTTCTTAACGGCTCAAGATAGAAATATGCAACTCGGTTTGTTGATAGGGTTGAAAATTGTGAAGAATTTTAATATAAAAACAATTGAATGTCTTTTCTGGTTTTACCGGAAATGGCTGTTTTCACGTAAAATACAAACAAATAGGAATTACGACATATTTTTGAGCCACTCTATTTCAAAAACTATCAACTTTTGACATAGGGTATGTTTGACAAAAGTTATTTAGAATTGTTCAGAGAGTCCAAAAAAATATATATATATACAGGGTGTCCCATTTAATAATAATAACAAAGTCAATGCCATTTCCTGCTCGGAGATTAAATATAGAAATTAGTGAAGGTGTCGATATTATTATTATCATTGGTGCAGTTTTTAGAAAGTGAACTCATCTCTGACAATGTGCCAGAGGCAGGTCCCTAAAAAAAGAGCAATGGTAGGCGCATGCGCGAAAAGGCGCACGGTCGGCGGTTATGTTGTACTAGAGAGTACTAGTATGGCATTCATTCGTCATTCATCAGTCAAAAGGTCTAGGTGAAAGTAGTGAAAAAAAAGGCGATAAAGACGAAAGAGGTGTGCAATTACTGCAATTGGGAGTGAAGAGCCGTGTCACCCCGTTCCAAAGACGTAAAGACGAAGACGTAGGCCTACCCTTTTGCTCAATTTCTGAAGACGAAGACGTAGTCTGAGTGCATGTCCCTTACGCACCGTAGACCCGAAAGACGAGACACTTTACAAATTCCATTATTTGCACCTATCACCATCACCCTATTAATTAAATCAATTCTGTTCGTTGGCAAATCCACCAGAGGACCTTTTATTTTACCCCCAATACAAACGCCCTAGAAAAATTACATTACTTTAAAATGCATAAGGATATTCGCCATTTAAATGGGTGTTAAAAACGGTGACAATAATATAATACAATTTTTCTAGCTTTATCGTCTGTGATATAATTTACATGTGTTAGAATTTAGTGGCATGCAGACATTTTAAATTAAAATTCATTAAAAATTTGCTTGCCGCGACTAGGACTTGATTTGACCGACAAGGTAGAAATGAAACAGGTCTCGGTAGTGAGTTGGCAGAGCTTTGCACTGGATATGCAAGGGTCCTGAGTTCAAATCCTAGTCGAGGCAAGAACATTTTATATCAATTTTAAATAAAAACGTCCGCATGTCACTAAATTCTTAAAACACATGTAAATAATATAATAGTTTTCTGAGACATGCGAAGGTGTACCTATAATAAAAATTATGGCACCAATATTGAAACCAAACCCTTTTCGTTTCTGCCTTTAAAAAATACCGCCAATAAAGATATATTTTTATAGCCAAAAGCATCTGGCACCCTTCCAGATATTTAGATCCAAACAAATATAACAGTGCCTTGGGAAATATTGGGATCAGTTGCACACAAATCCTAATGTCAATTGCAAACTATGTATATTTTTTTAAATGCCCGTGATTAATTCACATAATACACAAAGGTATGATAATTTTTATTATTCAATTTTGTTTCTTATCCTAATTATAGGTATATTGTGGTCAGTTTTCAAATCAATAACTGCTTGAGAATAAAATAGAGAAATTACTTTAAAATGCAGAAAAATATTTTCCACTTAAATGGGTATTGAAAACCGTGACGATAATAATATGAGAAACCGTTAAAAATTTTATTTTTATGTACAAGTTTCCTGGGATATTCTTAGGTATAATAAAAATTATGAGACCAATATGAAAACCAAACCCTTTTCGTTTCTGCCGTTAAAAAATACCGCCAATAAAGATATATTTTTATCGCTAAAAGCCTGGCACCCTTTCAGATATTTAGATCCTAACAAATATAACAGTTGCCTAAGGAAATGTTGGAATTCTTGGGAATAACAAAGGTTTTTAAACCTAGCAGTTGCATGATGAAAAAAATCTAACATCTAAATGAGGTGCTCATTAGAGCCTCTGATTGAAAGCAAAGTGCGTATTAGGGTCTTTTATTGAAATTAGTTTTGATAAAACAAAAAAAAAAAAAAAACAGCCGGTGATTAGCTAGAAGTTTCCCATAAAAAGAAGCTTCAGCTTTTTTATTCTATTTTTATCATTGAGAAGTTCCTTAATTGTAATGAAAACAGAATTTTGATTTATTAATATTTTCAATTTTCTTTCAAGCAAAGTACTTATTCTTTAATTGGAATCACTAATCAGCCGGTAAAAAGCACCCAAGTTTTATTTGAGTCCAGATTTTTTTTTGGACTTTGTTTGTAATAAAGTAAATATATATTCGAATTGGGCACATTATAATTCGAAAGACCCTACTTTATCAGAATAGAAATAAAAACGAAAGAGTTTTTTGCATGGTAAATGGTTTTTAGACAGCGATTTCTGAATAGGACTTCGTGCCTGGCCCGTTTTAGCGATTTGGGACAAGAAAATTAAAAAGAAAAACATAAATACTAACGAAGAACATTTCTTTCGGTTGATTTATTTTGTGACTTGGCGCTAAAACAGAAACGTCGGTAGATGAAATTTATTATCAAATAAAAAAGTTTTGAAACGACATAAAAACATGAAAAATGACTCAGCTCTGACGGAAATTCTTCTGTAGATATAGCTTTTCACGAATAGAATAATTTTAATTCATAGCCTTTTCATGTTCTTTCATAACTTAATAATCTTTAGGCGACAAAATTTTGTACTACTGCTAAGTTTTTTCATTCAACTTTTTTTGTGAACACCCAATTTTTTCATTTTTTTTTTTAATTTTTAATAAATTTGAAATCCTGCTAAGGTGATGTCGATGTTAAAATCAGTAGAATCAATCGTTTTCTTTGTACAAGAACAACTCTGCTCTGATGTGTATTTCATCTTCCACTCTGGCTCCATTTTTCCTAAACTTTCGTCTGATTCATTTTGGACTTCTGGGTCATAGTAATAGCACAATGGTACAGTGCTATATCTCTATATCCCGAGTCTTCGGTATCCGTAAGATTCGATCGATTACAGGTGAGGTACAAGCACTTACTTATCAGGTTTTCTAGCTGTTAAGTCGCTTGTAGTTGAGTTGCCAGTTAAATAAATTACTCATCGATTTTATAAGTCAATAGCACAGCATTGCTAGCTAGTACACAAAACATTACACCAGTGTAAAAACAAAATTACCAGAACCAAAACTCAAGTTTAATTATACAATTATACCGAATATTAAAATAGAAAGCTGTTTGCGTAAAAAATACAACAAGCCTTCATAGGAAGCGTACTTGCACATCAAGATATCGATCAGTAACGACTGTTGGAAACGATATTCCAACAGTAAATTTAAAATTCAAATTTTAATTTTCCCGGTATGCACCGGAAGTGTGCGCGTATGTGTCAAACAGTGTCAAAAATCACTTGTCAAAGTTTTTGGTAAAGTGGCTTCCGGCATCTACGCGAGTGAACCAACGGGAACAGTCAGTGTCGAATCGAACCTCACCGAGCGCACCAGATAATTCTGGGCAGGTCCTATATGACCATTTTTACAGACTCTATAAGTCTAAAAACTTAAACAAAAACGAGAAAATGCAAATTGTAAATAGTGTAAATAGTCGTGTGTGTAAATAAATGTAAATATATTAATAATACAGTCCACTCTCATTATTTTAAAGAATCCAACATTCTTTTTGGTCCAATCGTAACCGGATAAAGTGCCGCGAAGTGAAAAGTATGAAGCAAAAAGGTGATATGTGTTGTTTGCAGTGTCCAGAGCTTGCCCAAAAGTGCCTTCTATAAACGGCTCAGTGAAAAAATAATAAAATATTGTGCAATGCAAAATGCAATGTGGCGTCATGGTTTGTGCAAGAAAAACAAAATGGATTCCTCCTTTCCTCCAATGAAAAGCGCGGAAATTGGCGGGAATGATCAATCAATAATAAGGATCTGTCAGGCTCACTCCACTCGCGCCATCTTCAAGTCAACTACAGCGACAACAAAACCGCTGTAAGCAGTAGCAGAGGTTCAAGATTACGCCAACAGATGGTGAGTCTGTTCCAATTTTAAATTTCAAAAGCAACTGTCAACGGCCAGTCAGGCAGTCAGCTGAACAATTTCTTGTTTACGTTTACTATTTATTTATTATTGCAATTAAAATTAAAGTGAACCCAATAATTTATTTATATTGGCACAATCCAAATAATTTTACGTATTATCTTGGTATTATCTAATTTTTTAAAATGTCTAAGGCCGAAGCCAAGGCTATAAATAAGAAAAACATGGAAAAATTAATTGAAAGAGAAAATTTGTGTACAAAAACAATGCCAAGAATTCAAAGATTTCTACTAGAGCATAGGGACGACTAATCTTTTAATTGAGAAGTTTCAAGCTCGCAAGGTAACAGCTAATGAATGTTATAAAACTTTTATAGAAATACAAGTCGAAAAAGGTCTAATTAATAAAAATGCAGTAACTAATGACGATTTTGAGTCAGATTATCTTGATTTAATTGCAGAAATTAATGAGTTTATCTCAGCAAATCAAAATAATGAGCCTATAGTCTCGCCATAGTTAGCTATATCTAACAATAATTCTGCCTCGAATTCTGCAAATAATAATGTATCAACTGCCAAGCTTTCGCATATTGAAATTCCAACCTTTGATGGAAAAAACCTAAATGAATTTAAACCTTTTTTGGACATGTTTATAGCAGTTATTCATAAAAATAAAAGTTTGAGTGATGTTGAAAAACTTTACTATTTAAGAAATTATTTAAAAGGTGAAGCATTTGCTCTCATCAATAATCTTCCTATTGTAAATGACTCTTACGATGAGGCTTTTAAAATATTGCAAAAAAGATACAATAATGAGTCACTGTTAGTTAACTCCCATATTTATGCTCTCCTAGATATTCCTAGCATTCAAAAAAGTTCTTCCCATAGCATTAGGGAATTCATTAGTAAAATACGACAACAGCTCGGTGCATTAAAAAATTTAAAACAGCCAGTGCAGGCTTGGGATGCTCTTTTAATTTGCATACTTTCAAGAAAGCTCGATCAGTTTACGAATAGGGCTTATCAAATAGATAGGGATCAATTGCAGATGCCCACATTGGATAATTTTCTTATTTATTTGGAAAATAGAGCTGCTGCTCTCGAAGCTGTTGCTCTACCTGAAAATAAAGTAGCTCACCATAATAAAAATTCAAATTACAGCCATGTAAGTACGAGTTCAAACTATAATAATAACAATAATAAGTGTCCATTTTGCCAAAATACAGGTCACAAACTTTACAGTTGTGTATTTTTTAAATCAAAACCAGTTGGTGATAGAGTTTCCTTTATTGACAAAAGTAAAAGATGCAAAATGTGTCTAAATAGCCATAATGGAACTTGTAAATATTCTTTCAAATGTAATTATTGCCATAAAAATCATAACTCTTTGTTACACTTAGATAGATCTAGAAAAAAAGAAAACAAAAATAATATTAACACAGATATGGACCAAGTCCAGTCCTGTAGCAGTGCTGCAACAGCACATTCAAAACATTGCTACTCGGATGGAAATTTTGATTCGGTTTTACTGCCTACAATAAAGGTAAAGGTTTTTATTTGTCACTCATTTGTAAAACGTCACTTATCAAGTCAAAACATAACCAGCGAAAATTGATTTTTACGAGCTACTGGCTCTACTGACTTGTAAAATTGACAGCTAAACTGTAAAAACTTTTTACAAGTCAGTAGAATTATTTATTTTTGAAAAATTGGTTTTATCACAAGAATAATTGCTTGTAGGTACCTTCTGGGAGACTTTTCTGGTGATAAACTGTTGGCTACGACTGCAGCTTCATTAATAATATCTTGTAATAAATTCATTTCTGGAAAAAAATTGCAAAATGGAAATCTGTCAAAAAACCTATTTATAACTAGAAACAACGTCTTAACAACGTATCATTCTCATAGTTATACCAACTACCAAAACTTCTGTGAGAAAAAATCAAGGAAAAACATATAAATTTCAAATTTTTGTTATGTATTGATTTTTTATTTGTCCCTATATCTTTTACAAATGAGTAACAAATAAATTATTGTACATTATACGCCAGGTAGCAGTTTTTACTGGCTCTTGAAGGTGACAAGCTCGCCTGGCGGCTTGCTAGTCATTTCCTTCAATCGCCAGTAAAAACTGTTTTACCTGGCTAATAATGTAAAATACTATTACTAGTAACGGAGAGTGTTTGATTGTTCGTGGGTTAATTGATAGCGGATCACAAGTGTCTTTTATAGTCACAGATTTAGCTAATAAACTAGGTTATAAAACGTTTTCAAACAATTTAAATATTATAGGTGTCTCGAATAATTCAACGAACGTAAAAAAGTCAATTGACGTAACACTTAGTTCTTGTGTTCAAAACTATAAAATAAATGTCTCCTGCGCTATAGTAGATGAGATAACAGGCATTTTGCCACAATTTGAATTTAGTAAAAATTCTATTAACCTTCCAAAAAACATACTTAAAACTTTCTGATTTAGAATTCAATAAACCAAATGCGATACAAATTCTTTTGGGAGCGAATATATTTTTTGATATTTTGTTACCTGAAAAAATATTTTTGAGGAAAAATAGATTAATTTTGCAAAATACTTACCTGGGCTATGTTGTAAGTGGTTCCATACCTAGCAACTCGAAAAATATCCAGTCCAGTTTAGCTGTAGCTTCATTTCATTGTATTGTTGATAACGAACCTAAAATGGAAGAATTAATTTCAAAATTTTGGGAAACAGAAAAAGTACCTTTAGTATATAAAGAGTATTCTAGTGAGCAAGAAGCTTGCGAAAACATTTTTAAAAATACTGTGTCTAAAATAAATAATAAATTTGAAGTGTACTTACCTTTGAAAAGAAATATTGAGGATTTAAATCTAGGAGATTCTTTCTCGGTAGCTTTGAAACGATTCGAAAACCTCGAAAAACGATTCAAAAATAATCCTGAACTACACAAAAAATATTGTGAATTTATTAATGAATATCTGGAATCAAAACATGCTATTATTTTTAATATTAGTAATTATGATTTAAATGGAGGTTCTGTCTATTTCATGGGTCATCAACCAGTGATCAGAGAAGATAAAAGAACAAATAAACTACGCGTTGTATTTGACGGTAGTATGAACTCCAAAACCAAAAAATGTGTGAATGAATTTCTTTATAACGGTGCAGTAGTACAGAGTGAACTTTTTGAAATACTAATAAGGTTCAGAACTTTTAAATATGTTATTTTGTCAAATGTAAAACAGATGTTCAGAATGGTTTCAGTTGCCCCTGAACATCGTGGCCTTCAAAATATTCTTTGGAGAGCTGCTCCAGATGAGGAAATCAAATGCTTGCAACTTCAGACAGTAACTTACGGCTTGCGAAGTTCATCGTTCTTAGCGACTAGATGCTTGACTGAACTTGCAATGCAAGAAAAAGATACCTATCCTTTAGCCTCAAGGGCACTGTTGGAAAACACTTATGTGGATGACATTTTAGCCGGAGGCAATGATCTCCAGGAAACCCAAAAATTAAAACATGAACTTATACAGTTATTAAAGCTAGGATCGTTCGAACTACATAAGTAGAGTTCTAACAGCTCTTTTCTTTTAAAAGATATCCCGATTGAATTGCATCATCTTGAGCATAATTTTGAATTAGACAAAAATAATTCCATTGTTAAAACTTTGGGTATATCATATAATACAGTTTCCGATTCTTTTACCATTTCGTCTCCAAACGAAGAAAACAACTGCATTACTAAGAGACAAGTACTAAGTCATATTTCAAAGTTCTACGATCCCCAAGGGGTAGTTGGGCCAATTTTAGTTGCTGCAAAAACTATAATGCAAAAAATATGGTATGAAAAAATTAATTGGGATGATATTTTGCCAGAAAGAATATTAAGTCAGTGGCTAGAATTTTCCAACAGTTTAAGAATCATGGAGCCAATAAAAATTTCTCGAGACTTACACTTTGCCAATGCTTTAAAAATCGAGCTAGTAGGATACTGTGATTCAAGTTTAATAGCTTACGGTGCAGTTTTATACATTAGAGCTATTTTTCAAGATAAGGTTTTTGCAAATATACTCTGTAGTAAGTCGAGGATTGCTCCACTAAACAAACAGTTAACAATTCCAAGATTGGAATTAAACAGTGCACTTTTACTTGCAAATCTTGCTAATAAAGTATATACATGTTTAAAGTCAAATGTCAATGAAGTATATTTATACTCAGATTCAGAAGTAGTTCTTTCTTGGATTCAAACTAACCCTTTGAGATTAAATCCTTACGTTGGAAATAGAGTGACGCAGATTTCTCTATTAACTAATAACTTTAAGTGGCTTTACATAAACACCAAGCAAAATCCTGCAGATTGTCTAAGCCGAGGTGTTAAAGCTACAGAATTAAATAAAAATAAACTTTGGTTTTTTGGTCCAGAAAATCTATCAGATCCTGAATTTTGTCACAATTCATATAAAATTAATATTATAAGCCCATTACCTGAAGAAAAGGTTAATGTTTTTACTCAGACTGTTGAACCAATCGAAAATTCATTTTTTAACAACGACTGCCCACCCTTGTTAACTCGAACCACCACAAAAATAAGGATAGCTGCATGGGCAAGCTCGTAACTGTAAAAACTAACGGGATTTTCATTATTGTCGACGGCTCGAGGCCTATTTTTTGTTCCCTTACAAAAAATTATTTTTCCCTCTATTTCGTTGTGACAAGTCTAAACACTAGCTTTCAACCTTCTCATCCTTCAAAATTAGAGGTTTTCTGAAGGTTGTCTTCTGCATGGAGATTGTGGTGCTCTTCCATCTACGATCTTCAAGCGATTTTGAGCGTGTCTATCTCCTTCCTCATTTTTGTCTAACATCGTCAACCCATTGTGGCCTACCGACGTATCTTTTGTGTTCTATTCTGTAAAATCGTCCACTTTTCCAGACGCTCAACAGTATGGGAAGTATTCCGGGCGAAAAATTTAAATGGTATACATGCAAATGTGTTGTACCTACTTTTCACACCTATCAGCTATAGAAAAAGCAAGTAGTTAAATTCTTTTATGGGATGCGGTCGAAGTTTCCCTTTAAATCCTTTAAATGTCCTTAACTGTCCACTTTTCTGTGCAGCTGCTATAAAATCGACACATTTCCCCTTTTTAAATGCCCCAAGGAGTACGGTTATTTCTACTTTAATAACGATGTTAGGGAATTAGATAACCTCAGGGACTAATCGCTAGTAAAATAAGCTTTTTGAGCAGTTATACCTGGAGGTATGGATCGACTGTTTTTTATATGAGATATTTTGAAGTTTTAATTCGAGTCAAGAATCTATAAACAAATTCAAAGTAACTTTTTTCAATTTGAAAACATGATATACCTAGTACAGATTTTTTCACGTGAAAATACAATTCCGACTCCATATTCTTAGAGTCCCCAAGGAAATATGTTTGAATATATGTTTTTCTTTTCTTTTCGTAATCTGGATAATACTTTAAGCGAAAAATAGATATTAATGGCATACATGAACGGAAAAAGTAATGCAAACAAACCTGTCGAAACGTGTGGCACAAGAAAATTAAATGTTCAGACAGTGATATACATAGATCCATTATCATATTAAATTTGAATCTGTCAGATGCATAAACGCACGGAAAACCCTTTACTTTAAACAGAATTGATATATGGGTGAATATCGTTACATCACTTTGCGGTTTAAGGAGTTGAAAACTTGACCAAAGGTTATTTAATTTGTAGGTACATATCTATTATTCTGCTAAATGAGCAAATTTCAAAAATGTAAATCAGTTATTTATTTTTATTGTTGTAACCCAACTGATCTAGAAGGCCTTAATTTGACTTTAAAAAATTGCATTTTGGTGCCAGAACAAGTTCAATTCAAACTATTTTTATTATAGTCAACGTGCTTGACATAGGACAGATGGCCTTTATTTACAATTCCTAGGAGGACTAGTAAAGACTGATGCGAATGTCGCAATTCATCTCCTTACTCGTAGTAAAGTCGCAAGTTTTTCTTTCTCAACTGGTAGCGATATTCTTGAAATTAATTTTTTTCCTGAGCTAAGGGAATTTCATCCGTGCTTATCGCCCTGGAAAAATGCCTATTAAGAACTTGATTGAATGCGGGTTTTTTTTTTAATTGAAAAAAGTTTAGAATGTTTATAAGTTTAAAAAGGTATAAAAATAAAAACCAACATTTTCTGCACCCAAAGAGGCTAGTTTTGGCAATAAAGTCTCATCCATCGATCCAGGAAGTGTTCAAAACGCAGTGCGCGTCTGAAGAAATTCCATTGAGGCATCGAGCATCAGCATCTAATTGACCCAATAATGCACAGTAAAGAGAAAATCCAATTTTTCTAGAAACTCTTTTCGAGCCTTTATTGTATATTGGTTTTGGCAAAATGGTTATGTGTTGACGACTTACGGGTGTTTTGACGTTTTTTGCTCTTACTACAGAAGCTATCATTTCTTATTAGACAAGACATGCAGCAATACCAACTGACAAATTTGACTCATTTGCTTATCGCTTAGGTACTCTTTTAGAAATTGCAAATACCTATTTGTGATAGATGTCATGGAAATAATCTCTCTTTACCGAAAAAAAAAAATTTTCACGCCTCTCGAGTAGGTACCTACCTACATTGTCATCTGCGGTTAATTCTAGTTGCGTCAATTGCAAGGTAGGTGTCCAGGAATGCACCCTTGAGGCCAATAAATTTTATTCCTCACCATAAGGATATTTATAGTTTGTCCCCAATTCGAAATTGCACTTTCAAAATTATTCTCAAATGACTAATAAAATTCTTGCAAGGAATCAATTCCCTTTTATTTTTTCTTGCCACGTACATATTTCATTACTTTTTATAATTAAATTGTTAGGCCACACCGATTAGAGTCAAAACAAATCTCATTGTTTCCTGACACATTCTGAATCGTTTTCCAAAATTTGTCTGAAAAAACTTTCGAGAGAGTTTGGGATAGGTATATAATGTAGCTCATCGATCTTTTTGTCTTCTCTAACAAATTTCCTAATAAATTACCTGCGCATCTCACCAAAATTGGAGAGAAACAAAGAGAGATTATGCTTATCTTCAGTACATCAATAAAATTGGAGTCTGTGGAAACAAAATTTACAGGATAAGCATAGGGCATAACTTGAGAAAAATTGACACAAACTCTTCCAGGACTCTATTCCCGCTAAATTATTATCTGTTTTTTGCTCTTTTGGCCTTGAAGAAGGGCTAGAGTCCATTTGTTGCTGAGCCTAATGCGTTCTTCTTTATTGAAATCGCGTTTGTGGAGCTCCTCTGTCAATTCTGTCAATAAAGTTTTAGCATAAAAGTGAAATTTAAAACTAATTATTTAAAATCACTTTATCTAGAAATTTTTCCAAGTAAATTGAATTTCGTATCCAATGAAGTTGTGACATGAAAAGTGAAATATAAAAATATCTAGTATAATTTTATTTAGAAAGATTTCCAGAAATTGCAAGTTAATTTATTTTTTCCAGCGAAGGTATGACATGAAAGTAAAATAGGTATTTATACATATATTATTTAGAATCACTTTACCTGAAAAGTTGACAAGAGGAAGAAGAAAATATTCAAAGTGTGCCTGCAAATAAAAATAAACTCGACTCATTTACTTATTCTTGTTACGCCCTCGCAAACAGCATCAATTAATGTGACCTGGGCATTCCCTAATATTGAAAATGATGTAAGTTGTCTTATCTATGCCTAATTATTTCAAATTTGTTTGTCAAAAACCACTAAGAGTATCATGTTAAGATCAACAAGAGGACATTATCATCAGCAAAGGTATACCTAATATTGCCACATCCAGCCCTGAAAACTTGAAACTCAAGACAAATAATGAGTGAGATGCCCCCAGAACAGACACTCGAGGAACTTCAGAATTGTTTGATAATATGGGACCGGTTGCATTATTAATTGTTATAAACTGTTGCTGCTACGACTTCAAGGAGGTTCATTACACCCCTAAAGCCCCTGAAATACGATTTGAATCCCTACATCTAACAACATACAAAGCAAGTTAGCCACTTTTGAATTAATGTTCAATGCTAAAGTTCAATAATAGGTTTGAAACTTTATTATCAAGTAGGAACAATTTTTTAAAAAATTACATAGAACAAAATAAAGCAGTATATTTCTTCGAAAATGAACATAAAAATTAATTGAAGTTAATTTTGTGTAACGTATTTTTACTTCAAACAGTTTTACAAGGAGATTATAAAATTATTTTGCAGATTATTGGTAACATAATATTGACAGATAAAAAAAAATTAACAATAATTCAAAAAGAATCATCAAAAATTCCATATGGCCCTTATTCAAGGGAAACCCAGTTGTGAAGCAGCACTATGAAGCGGAAAACTATTAGCAGCGTTTGCAATTACAACTACGAGTACCCCTTCCTAATCAAAACATCTGAAAGGCGTATTAATTACTTAAATTGGAAAACGTCGGAAATAACATGTTGAGTAAATTTTGATTCCCGTTTATCGGAGCGTGCCAATACCCTGAAACTTCGATTGATTAAGTTTTTGAAGAAAATATTTGGGCAAAAGATGTTTGTACCTTGCTTACTTCATCATTTATACACGCGCTTCCAAGAATAAATCAAACGTGAACCATCTAATTCTAATGCAACAGCTAATAAGTATACAGGGTGTCACGAAAGGTTTGTTACAAACTTCTAGGGATGGTAGATCTCGTAAAAATAAAACTTTTTTCTTAATAAACATGTGTCCGGAAATGCTTCGTTTTCCAGATATACAGGGTGGGCCGAATTTGGTCCTCATGACATATCAATACAAAGCAATCCACCTTCGGTTTATCCCCTCCAATAAGGTTGCCAAATTGCTCCGGAATGATTTTATCCTGTTATGGCTTTGCTTTTCAGAAAAGTGAAACTTCCAAGACTGAAAACGACTACTGGCAACGCCGGTTTTGTTAAACAAGCGGAACACGCGCTGTAATCGATTGGAATACCGACGCGCCCATCGAATGTATATCATGTGAGTTAGAGTTGCACTCGTGCGCATTTCTTCGAATGAATGACGGGTTTAGACGGGAAGGCGGGTCTTGTTTACACCTCTGATGCATCCCCCAGGGGGTCTTGTCATCACAACAAACATCAGTTTATGAATGAGATGCGGTGTCCATCTGTGTAAGGATGTCATTGCATTTCAAAATGCTTATGTTTTTAGGTCTATGTCGACTCTACTGAGGTCGAGGCTTGCTACAGAAAATTGTTCTAAAAATTTGTTATCAGCTCAGTCATGGCTTTTTATTTTGTCTTTTTACTTCCCATTTCTTTGAAAAGTATCGCTATCAGCACAAAATCTTCAAAAACATATTATTATTTAGAAGATTTTCCGTTCATAAAATTCTGCGAAGAAAATTTTAGATTAATAAAGAGAAAATTTCTACCTTAATCAAACTAGGTATCCAGTTATTATATGACAAGGTTTCATTGTTTTAAAGTCTAAACCGAATAAAAATATTAATAATATAAGATAGTCAAATTAATTATTATGGAAAGTTCATTGACATAATTACGATAACAACTAATATTGAGTAATATAAGTAAATAATAATTATCGATTTTCCTGTTGCACATAAACAATACGGCATGTCAATGAACTTTCGGTAATTAATCTGAATATTTATTATTATCGAGGGTGTTATTCTTTGACATTAATTTTTTTCTTGTTTCTAATTTCCGATTTCGTTTCGTAATTTTTTTATTTTGTCATCACTAGGTATTATGCTCTTATAATACTTCAAAAATCATTATACCAACTGGAAAAAATATTCGCTTTAACGTAGTCAGGGGCAACTAATCAATGTCATGGTTACTTTCGACATTTCAACCGTGCCTATATAGGCATTGTTGTCAAGAAATTCAAGTGAAAACAAACTGGGAGCATTGAAATTTAAGTTTCGCATTTAGATAAGAAAAACCAAACAGTTTTTTTTTTTATCTGCTAAAAGGTTTTTATTCATTCGTTAATTCCCGCGATAAATTTATACTAATGGAAAATAGTAAAACTACCCAAGCGTTAAGCTGCCATTACCCCATATTTTGAGGCACTGCTAGAATGTGAAATAGGTGTGATTGTGCTTTGGAAGATAATGAAGAGAAAAGTAAGTTCACATTCATTGGATACTTTTCTAGCTACATACTAGTTTCGAACTTATTAGTTCTCGTACGTGCAATACAAGCTAGCATACCAAACCAGAAATCTTACATCATTGGTTAAGAAACCGGTCTCTATAGGTACCGAAGGAGCAGCACACTCTTCCACAGTCTTGGCACACCCAGCCTCTGGCAGCATTGTCTCTTCCTGTCGCTGTTCGTGGTCCCTCGTGGACTACTCGACGCCATTTGCCGTCGCCTCACAGTTGCTGGCACTTTGCCATATTCTCCTTAAGAACATCCTTGTAGCGTTTTTGTTGACTTCCTTCATTTCGTTTTCCCTCTTTCAGTTGACTGTAGAGAATCTATCGTGGAAGACATGTTCCAGACATGCGGACGAGGTCACCTGTCCAGCGAAGTTGGTGCTGAATGATGAAGGCTTCCCGGCTAGTTGTTTTGGCCTTCTCTCAAACACTGATGTTCGTTCGTCGGTCTTATCATTTAATTTGTAAAATCCTTATTAGGCAGCGTTGGTGGTATTTTTCTAGGCGAATTTCTATCGCTATGGATATGTCACAAACAAAAACAGGACCGGCTTGCAGCACTTCTACAACATCCATCATCATATGATGATACCAATTCTATTCTCCTATCCTATTCTATTCTCATTGTCGTCGATTGTGCGTTTTCTAATGGCTATATAAACCAATTCTGGAGCCGCATACCCTTCCACATCTAGGCACGCCTAAACTCTGGCAGCATTGTTTTTTGCTCTGTTCTCTCGCTCCTTCCTGCGGTCCCTCTTTTTGGTTTCGCGTTTGGGTCGCTGTTCTTCAAAAGTTTGTGGTCCGTCCTGAACTACTCGACGCCATAAGGGCCTATCATTTGCCGTCGTCTACCAGTTCCTGGTATCGATCCGGCGCTCTGCCAGATTTTCCTTAAGAACGTATTTGTAGCGAGAGACAGACACTAATGTTCGTTCATAGTTCCGTAGGATCCTTCTTAGCCATCGCTGGTGGTATTTTTCTAGGCTTTTCATGTGTCTTGTGTGGTGGTCCATGTTTCGCAGCCATATGTAAGTGTTGGTATTACAACTGCATTGTAGACGCGAAGTTTGGTCTCAGCGCAGATGTCGTGACTCTCTTATCTCTGGATGTCGCCCGAGCGCCGCGCTGGTACACTTCAAGCAATATTGTATTTCACCGTCAATGGTTCGATTTGCTGACAGATAGCTCCCAAGGTATGGGCAGTGTCCTACGTGCTGCAAAAGAATGGTCATTTATAATTTGGCGCTTGCTTGGAGAATAGGGTCCGGTGCGGTTTGGTACAGAATCTGCGTCTCGTTAAAGTTGACCTCTAGGCTGATTCTCCTGTATGCCTGGTTGAATGTATTGATAATTATTGCCTAAAGATCTTCCTCTGTATTGGCCATCAAGACGTTATCATCTGCATATTGAAGTTCAATTATCGATGTCGTCGATACTTTCGTCTTGGCTTGTTTTCTGTTTAGGTCGAATAAGCCGCCATCAAGTCTGTACAGGATTTCCACTCCTGCCCTCGACAAGGTGAAGTATGGATCTTATAAATAGAGAAAACAAAATGGGTGCAATAAATCAGTCTTGTTTAACGCCTGTAGTAATTTAAAAAGACTCTCCATGTCCATCGTTGCTTAGGACGGTCGCATTCATATTATCATGCAGCAGGCGGAGTATCTGGATCTACTTTTGCGGACACCCAACCTTTGCCAATATTTTCCAAAGAGCCTCTCTATTGACAGAATCAAATAGATAGATTCATAAATTTAGTGAAAGCATTTTATTTGGAAATCTTAATCACACGTATTGTTAAAATGCTACCCTTTTAATCATTATAATTTTTACTGCACGTGATACCGTTTTAAGTCTTTTTCTCCGTGGATATTGAACTAGACAGGTTTTTGAACAAAGCTCATTTCGAATTCTCTTTGTAGGTATACTGTCAGTTGAAATCGTTATTTTTCCACTGAAATTCGGGACATGGAATTAGCTTGCAAATAAATTCAATTTTTAAATAAGATGATCAGTTGAAAATTATTCTGTCCAGTTTATTCTATTCCAATAATAGGCCGTCGGCGGAGAAGCGTTTGCGTTCAAAAACCCGGTATTGAGGTATAATTTATTGAGACTAGTATCAGATGATTCAGCATATTTTTCTGCATATGAAATCGAAATGGACGACTTTTTTCATTGGTCGAGAGCCAAGTTAGGAGCAAAAAACTAAAAATATACGGAAACTAAAATTTCCAACTTTAACCTCGTATAACTTCTAAACCGCTTAAGGGAATAGAATGATTTTTCTTCTAGATTCTAGACAAAAATATTTTTTTTAATATGGTGTATATATTATTTGAAACATATCAAAGTAGAGCTCAAAAAATCAGTTATTTCGTAGACGGGGGGCGATTGAATAAAATATATGTTTGCTTTAACCTGCGATAACTCCTTTATATATAGGAGTATTCAATTAATTTTTTGCTCAAAAACTGGCAAATTTAATTGGCTTTCTTTTGACTCAATTATATACCGACCTATTTTCAATAATAAACTCAATAGAGCCGTTTAAACACAGCAAAGCGTGGTCTGGCGGCAGAAGTTATGTGGCTCCCCTCTCATTCCCGCTGTCCGCTTACAACCACAGGTATGAATTAAAACATTACGTGTGCGACGCCTAGACTGCATGACAGTCAATTTTCCTTGTTTATAGAACTTTGTGTTCTATTTTTGAAATGTCTAGTTTATAGGGTTCTCATATCATCAGGAAGTAGTAAAAAGCTAGCTGAAAATTATCGAGAATTTTTGAGAAACTTGTAAGTACGAACGCACTTAAGTTAAAAAAGAGAACGAGTGCACGCCAAAATCCCGTAATTTCAAGTGTGATTGGTCTAAGTCAGGATCTACTCGTTAAATTAATTGTTATATTCAACACATGAATGAAATTGAAATTATCCCTCTTTTACGCTTACGTAGGTAGATATAGTATTTTTAATCCGAACTGAAACACTAAAAAAACATCTAGTCGGCATAAATCAAACAAATTAAAGACATGGGCGTCACATATTTTTTATTTCTTTAAATGGTGATATTCAATGTCAAAAAACACAACTAAATAATACGTGGAATTAAACAGCAAATAATATACCTATAAATTGTGATAACACTAGTTACTAGTTATAGATAACGCGTATAGTCTAGTCAGCCAGGCACCCGCATCCTTCCCGAAAAGAAGAAAAGTAAGAAAAGTAAGTAATTCAATTCATAGGCGCATGCCGACCTAAATTATTATTTTGGGCTACTGTCGCGATATTTCGTCGCTGCCTATATTTTGTACAGGGAAACTTTACAATAGATTTTCTATGAAATTAAGAGAAGAGAGCGACGTGATGTTGAAATATCCTCGTATAATGCAGTGTTTCAAGTCAGAATAAAAATACTATACTACTTTACATTTTTTCATTTTGTAGGCGGACTAACATTGACGTCATGGATAATGTTTGTGTTTTATGTTGGAAAACATTAACGGCAGAATCACCTAGCTTTTCAAAAAGCCAACAAAACAGGGCTACTTGACAATTTTTCCTGCAGCAGAAAAAAAAAAGATGCTATTTCTTCACAGATATTGTGAGGAAGAAAAGAAATAAACGCTAGTCCCGAAAGATTCAAATTCCTATCATAAAAGTTGCAGAAAATATTTTTGCAGAAAAAATAATATTGACAAGGTAATGAAATTAAATAACCCAAACATAACCAAAGTATTTCCATCAAGCAGCGGTCATAGTGATAGGAAGAAGTTTGATATAAAAGCTGACTGCTTGATCTGTGGTAAAAGCGGCACCAATAAAAAGAAAAACTTAATAAAATATCTTTGTACTTAAGGGACTAAAAGTATTCTTTTAGTCCCTATTTTCAGGGACTAAAGTGGCACTTTTTCTCACTAGGGATTAAAAACGATTTCAATCCCTAAGGGATTAAAAATTATTTTAATGTTTTCTTTCTTTCTTTCTTTCTATTTAACAAATTCAGATCCAAACTTAGAATGCAAAAATGTAAATCGGTTTATACATTTCCCTTAAAATATTTTATCCAATATTTATATAAAGAAAAGAAGAATCATATTCAAAATAGTTTGTGACAAAATATGCAATTTTGTCGTATTCCGCCCGCTTCTGTATTTTAAAATTGTGGCATAAGAGGGTAATAAATAACCAAGGAAAAAAACATTCGCAGTGGGGCGTGTCACAATATGTATTGCTTAGGGTTTTGGAAAATTTAGGGTTTCTCCGTTTAACGCAGATATTTTAATAGCTCTAAAGGGAATTTGTTACACTTACGGACTCGATTAACGTTTATTATAGCTACAATTAATTTTGGTCGTTTTTGTTTACCAAATTATGTTCTGCACTCGCTTTCCCGTCTTTTTCGTGTAGCGTGTAGGTAAGCACATAACGCAAGGGTTTAAAAATATTTTCCTTTACAATGCCTTCAATTAAATTATAATGATTTCGTTAAAATGGTTTCCAGAATAAGGGCTTCTCCTGAACATACAAAATTGATATTTGTTCACGGAGATCATATTCTGGGCAATTTGGTCAGGGTGTATTTAATAGTTAAAAAAGTGTCATCTAATCTATAATGAAAACATTAATCACCCTTGTTTAAATCCTAATTTATTATAGACCGGGAGAAGTGACAGATTCCTGAGAAATAATTTGCGTGTGCCCATTTAGACTTCGTTTGCAGAGAAATTGCTAGTTAATTGTTTAATCGTAATTGAAAACTAACATTTTGAACGATTGGTTAGCGATTTCAATGTACAAACGGAATTGCATGCGAAAAAAAGAACTTAAAAAAAAATCTTTTTCATCAGATTTATAATAAAATGTAGTAATTTGATAATTGACAGACGAGAACTAATGGTTCTGCAAGAGAAATCCAGAGAACAACATTACCCTCTATACATGGCCTTCATAGATTTAGTGGAAGTATTTGATTCGGTCAACAGAGAAGCTCTTTGGAAGATATTGGCAAAGGTTGGGTGTCCGCAGAAGTACATCCCGATACTCCGCCTGCTCCATGATAATATGGATGCAACCATCCCAAGCAGCGATCGACAAGGAGAATCTTGAGTAACTACAGGCGTTAAACATGATGTCTGTTGGCTGTGCTATTGCACCCACTTTATTTTCTCTATTTATAGGATCCATACTTCACCAGCCATCAGAAGTCGAAATCCTGTGCAGACTTGATGGCAGCTTATTCAACCTAAAGATGAAAGTATCGACTACATCGATAATTGAACTTAAATATGCGGATGATAACGTCGTGATGGCCAATACAGAGAAAGATCTTCAGGCCATAGTCAATGCATTCAATTAAGCATACAGGAGAATCGGCCTAGAGGTCAACTTTAACAAGACGCAGATTCTGCACCAACCCGACCCGCACCGGGTTCTAATCCCCAAGCCCCAAACTATAAATGACCATTCTTTTGCAGCACGTAGAACACTACCCTTACTTTTAGAGGCGGCGCGTCGGGGGCTCGAGCTCCTCCACTTTTTTCTGTAATACAAGAAATTCTCATTCTCTCATAATTTAAAAAAAAAAATAGGTATTAACAAAAAATCCTAAATTCCAGCTACAGTAAAGTCGAATTGTGTTTCTTAATATAAAAATGACGTATTTCTTGTTCGTTGTCCGTTAAAAAGGCTGTTTGTTATTCTATTATTTAGTTTAATTTTCTTTTCTACAAGCATCTACCTAATAAAGAGAGTTTGTCTCTCAATTTGTTTATCTTTTTTACAAATAATTGACGATTGAGGGAAATAAGTAAACCCTCATCATTAAGCACCAACTTCGCTGGACAGGCCACCTTGTTCGCATCTCCGAAACACGTCTTCCACGACAGATTCTTGTCAGTCAACTGGAAGAGGGAAAACGAAATCAACGAGGTCAACAAAAACGCTCAGTGGCGCATCGATACCTGCAACTGGGAAACGACGGCAAATGATAGGCCCTCATAGTGTCGAGTAGTCCACGACGGACCACAAACTTTTGATGAACACGACGCAGACACAAAACCGAAAAGAGAGACCGCAGGAAGGAGCGAGAGAACAGACGAAAAGACAATGCTGCCACAAGCTGGGTGTGGGAAGTGGAAGAGTGTGCGTCCCCAGAATTGGTTTATAGAATCGAAGATAATCATACTCGGTATCGAGTGATCGCCTCTAATGAACCGATAGTTCTCAGTGCCCGTATTCTCGTCACCGGGGAACAGCGTTCTCTCAAGAGAACGATTGCTCTGTCAAGACCGTGTTTATGTTGGAGCTGTGATAAGCCATAAAAGCAACGATACTAATGATACTTTACATTAGTATCGTTGCTTTTATCGTGTATCACAGCTCCAACATAAGCACGACCTTAGGCCGTGTTTATGTTGGAGCTGTGATAAAAGCTATGAGAGCGTCGATAATAGCGGTGATAAGAGCTATTCAAAAGTATCTTTCTTCGATGCGTTTATGTTGGAGCTGCGATACTAGTCCAGTAAAAGCAGTCGAGCGAAGTGTTGCCTTTAAAAAATGAGTGCTTCTGATGAAGAATTTTTACTATTATCAAAAAAAGTGTATGCAACTCTCATGTAATGGCCATTATTATACTCGCATGTTATATACGAAACTCGCCTGCGGCTCGTTTCGTATCCTACAACATGCTCGTGTATTATTGGCTATCATTATATGATCGTTGCATTATATACTATTGTAAAGACACTCCCTCGTCTCCCTCGTTCACCAAGGCAAAATTATAATAATATAAACCTTAATAAACACTCGTCCATTCATAGTCGATAAAAGCAAAGAAATAAAGAAATATACAAAATTGCTTCTCGCCGCTCTTATCGCTGGTCCACAAAAAAGCGCTGCTCTACTCGCCGCTCCAATATATGTAGACACCTGCGTACAAACACAGGCATTGTATTTCGTTGCTTCGCTAGTATCGTTGCTTTTATCGTTTATCACAGCTCCAACATAAACACGGCCTTACATTAGTATCGTTGCTTTTATCGTGTATCACAGCTCCAACATCAACACGACCTTAGGCCGTGTTTATGTTAGAGCTGTGATAAACGATAAAAGCAACGATACTAATGATACTTTACATTAGCATCGTTGCTTTTATCGTGTATCACAGCTCCAACATAAACACGGCCTATGTCACCCATGTTGATATTTCCATAATACTGACAAAGACATAGCAATCGGTTTCTTGAGAGAACGCTGTTCCCCGGTTACGAGAATACGGGCCCAGCAATATGTCACTTCGTGCCGATCTATTATCCACCGCTGAAAATAATCCAACGTAGTATGTTTGAAAGCAAATAGATAATAAAGAAACACATAGTAATTAGGAAAAGCAAACATGTACATTCAGTTTATTATTTATGTTACTTCATCATAATCTATATATCTTCTCAGTGTTTTTGATCTCTTTTTTTTCAGATATCAGACACTACCAGAGGATGTTGTTGTGTTCCGCAGTACTCAGATTTGGTAGCCTTAGGTAAGCATCGTAATTTTGACAAGCCTAGAAATTTTTCAAATAATCAGAGCATTGCTTACAAATGTCAATATAGCCAGCCAACTTTCAAACACCTGTATTTAACCTACTCATCAAAATGTATTTGTTTGAAGTTTTCCCAGTTTTTAAAATCAACTTAGCTAAAATAGCATTTTATCCGCACCTAGTTTCATCTAGTTCAGAGACAGTTGTATTTTACTTTGTTCATTCCAGAGAAAATGCAAAAATAAACATTAGCAAATGTTTGCCTTGCAAATAAAGTAGTTTTAATCCCTATTATTGCTTTTGTTCTTTCCGTTTTGCCATACTTTATTTGCCTTGCCGTTTTAATTAAAATTAAGTTCACAAAAGAACTGCAAAACTGTGGTTTGGCTGGTTAACATAATGCTATAATATTGAAAAGAACGATCGATCCTCGAATTTATTTTATGATAAAATCCTGATAGTCAAATAATATTTAAACCAATTGAGATGACAGAAAAAACATGAAATTCCTAACACTAGCCATCATAAGTTTATGTCAGCCAGTGAAAGGTCGACCCCGCCTTAGTATTGACTTCATTAAAGAATACTTTTATAGAGAAACATTAGCTTCAAATAAAATGCAGTTGCTAAGGAAAGTTAAAGTTGATTTATGGGCTAGTGGATGCATGTGAAATGGCTATAAAAATCCCAAAAGTTCATGTTTCAAAATAGCCATATCAGGAAAAAGAGAAGCAGTTGACATATCAATGTATCTCGTAACCTCGGATCACGTAAACTGCTTTATCACTCAACAACAAGACCCTAAAACTCAGGGAAACAACTACCCGAAAGGAGGATAAGGAAAATGTATGTCAGACTTTCTACACAGGAAAGATAGTAATGGACCGCGTGGTATTTACAGCCACCCTCTCCTTTGTTTAATGGTAAAAAATCCTCTATCTGCTGCTCGTAAATTTTCGTAATGTTTACTTACTTCTAAATTCGGAAAGCAGTTCAAAAATACTTATAGTCAAAAACAGGTTGTGATTATCGTGCGGGTGAAAATTTATTTTTCCCAAAGGAAGATAAATTATTTATTTACGCAGCGTTTATGGGCTTTAGCTATTTATTACGATTCATAATGCAGTAAAAAGAACCGTTTGCGGAATTTTTGAGGGAAAATTGAAATCATTACCATTGGGTATTCGCAGCCTGTAATAGTATATTACATACCGAGGTGGGAAGTGTTTCATTACTGTCGAGAGATTAGTTAGTTAACTGAGACGCGAAGCGAGGTTTGTATACTATTTTATTTACAACAATTACAACCATTACAATTTTGACTAAATATTTTTAAAAAATTAAAAATTTTTATAGACAAGTTCTGACTTATCTAAAAAAACGTTTGACATGTAGGACTGGTCTTCAACATTTTAGGAAAATAGGACTTACTTTCCACCTGGGATCACTTTCCACCCGGGTGGAAAGTAAAATTCGAAAAAGTGTCACTTTCAAACTTTTGAAAAGTCAGAAATGTCAACATTACCTATGTGGTTGTAAATAAAAGCCCTAACGATTGTGCTGACAAAAAACTGGGACAGCAAAATATAGTTTGATCTTCCGGACTATTAAATTCTATTTTGAAGTTATCATTTTGATTCTTGATATGTAATAAAGCATTATAATTCTTTTTATAGTCTAGGAGCTACTCTACGTCGAGATTTTTGCTTTCCCAGATTTTTTTCGGCATGATGGTACGAAAATTTTTGTATTCTGTAAACGATTCCTAAAGAGCAGGAAAACATCTTTAAGATGCCATAACTTGAAGCTGGTTGGCTGTTTGGCATAATGCTCTCGGATAGAAAGCGGGCCCTCAATCAATTAAAAACAAACCTATCCAAATCAACTACTTTTCCTGTTGTAGATTGTGGATTGCATTTGGAGTCGTTACAGCTTGTTCCAGCCGCTCCAGCACTGCTACCTTTCCAGTTATTTTGTATGTGACTCTGCTACTAGTTAGTGTCCAAGATTTGTAGACTACCAAAGGAGGCCAACTTCCTGGGAGGTAAAGTGCTCACCTCTTGGGGTGTTGTGGCCGTACCCCTTTGGGTGTTTCAGGTGTTGCAGAAGTGAGCAGGGCATTCACAAATTAATTGTTCTGTAATTTAGGGTTGCTTGTTCGCAAGATCTGCAGTGGTCGTTGTCTGATTTGCCTATTGCTTTTAGGTGATATTTCACCAGGCAATGCCCTCTGCTGAGATGGACATGAATCTTGTTGCCTTTTGCCTGTCTCATACCCGGAATGGATCTCCAATGAGCTAGCATTTGGTCCTTTTCCCATCTGTTCTGGGCCTTGTAAAGGCATATAAGCGCCTTGCTTTGCGAGGTGGTCTGCTTCCTCGTTGCCCTCTATGCCCTGGTGTCCTGGCTCTCACATTTCGATCCTCCCAGCCAGTTGCTTAAGGATATTTTTATCCTCCCAAACTAGCTGCGAATTGCACTTGATGGCTCGTAGAGCCACTTGACTATCGGACGGTATTTCAATGTTGAAAGGCCACTTTTGAGGCACTCTTGGGCTCAGATGTTTATGGCCAGTACCTCAGCTTGAAATATTGTGGGCGTTTCAACCATTGCTAAGGAGAGTTTAAAGTTTGGTCTAGTTATTCCCAGATCGAATCCTTCCGTTAGATTCGAACTATCTGTGTACCACAATAATACGTTGTGCGCTTGCGGTAGCTTTGCGTTCTTCCATGATTAGCGTTCTTTTACAACCACTCCATATAGAATAATATGTCCAGTGATGTTATCATATTGTTACAATAATGCTAAACGCTGTTGCTAGAATAGGCATCCGCCAGGCTGTCGATGTCGAATATCCTCGAATCTAGCGAATTATTCTACTATAATCGAGAAATAAGATTATCGTGTGTGTTCTAGATTTTACAGGAATAGATTTAGGGATATATATAAGGACGGGTTTTAGCTTGTAGGTTAAGTTTCAGTTTGACTGTGATACGATTTAAATAGTGATTATTGGGAGTTGTAAGAGTTTAATTGTTGAGTTTGTTATTAAAGTAATTAGTGTCAGAGTGTATTGTTAAGTGGAATAAATTATTGCTGTGTTAATTGGACTTTGATTTTTGGAATAAACGAAACGAACAACGAACCCAAGATTTCTGTCAGGCAATCAAAAGCCGTGACATTGGTGTCAGAAGTCGGATATAAAGGACTGCAGAGTGAAATTCAATTGCGGAAGTGCGGGGACACTAGTGTAGTATAAAAACTGAACACTAAGTGAACACTGGGACAGTAAGTGCAGTGCAAACAGTGACGTATTTAGAACATCAATCGTCATTCAGAAGAGGTTTTTCGAGGAGTTTCGGGAAAATTCTAGAACATTCTATTTGGAAATCAAGGGAGATATCGAAATTGTGACTTCACCGACGTGTTTGCTGTGTCAATCGACATCTAGAAAAGAAGTTTCAAGAAAATTCTAGAACATTCTATTCTAGAATAAAGCAAGTTATCCAATTTGTGACTTCACCGGCGTGTTTGGAACTTCGAGCAAAGACCAGAAAAGATATTTGAAGAAAGTTCGAGGGAAATTCTAGAACATTCTGTATATGCCTATCACAAGACAACAAGCCAAAATGGACGAACAAAAAGTTGAAGAACTTCTGCGCAAAATGTTGGAACTTCAAGAGACCAGACGACAACAAGAAAAACAAGACGAAAAAGCCAGACGACAACAAGAAAAACAAGACGAAGAAGCTAAACGACAACAAGAGAAACAAGACGAAGAGGCCAGACGACAACAAGAGAAACAAGACGAAAAGGCCAGACGACAAAAAGAAAAACAAGAAGAAGAAGCTAGACGACAACAAGAAGAGGCCAGACGACAAAAAGAAAAACAACAAGAAGAAGCTAGGCGACAACAAGAAAAAGCTAGGCGACAACAAGAAGAAGCTGAGCGACAACAAGAACGGCAGGAGGACCTTGGAAGACTGCAGAAAATATTCCAAACCATACAAGGAACTGTCGCTAACCTAGACCAGAAGATTGAACAAGTTAAAGACGATGTGCAAGAAGTTAAACACGACGTTCAGGAAGTAAAAGCTGAAGTCAAAACCGATGTTCAAGAAGTTAAAGACAATGTTCAAGAAGTTAAAGACGATGTTCAGCAATTAAGACAAGAAGTGGAGGACCAAGTTCAAGCACTCGAAGATAAGGGGCGTAAATTGGAAATACAGTCCATCAATCCAGTTAGTGTTGGAGCATTCTCCAGTATGAAGATAAAACCACCAACTTTTGACGGTTCTACATCCTGGACCATGTATATTCGACAATTTGAAGCTGCTGCAAACACCAATGGTTGGAACGACCAAGAAAAAGCCACAGCACTAATAGTGGCGCTACGAGCACCTGCCTTAGACCTTCTTCAGTCCATTCCTTCAGTCTACCAACAGAATTACCAACATCTAAGTCAAACTTTAGAACTGCGCTTCGGAGACCATTACAGACGAGAAGTATTCAGAACTCAAGTTAAATCAAGAGTTCAAAAACCCGGCGAGAGTCTACAAGAATTCGAATCGGAAGTTAAAAGGCTAGTGAGTTTGGCGTTTCCTGCAGCTGGGGAAGACACGCAGGAATGGATGGCAGTATCTGCGTTTATTGATGGTCTCAGAGATTCAAAGATCCAGGAAAACCTAAGAATGTACAAGTTCAGACAAAGTAGCGAAGCCCTTGTCCGAGCATTAGAACTGGAAGCAATCTTTGGTGCCTCACGACCCAGAATACGAGCAGTGTCCATTGAGGACCCAAAGGAAAAACAATCATCAAAAGAGGATGGCAGTTTCGAGAACCTTATGAGTAATTTCATGGAGGAAATAAAGAAAATATCACGAGAAGATAGAAAAATGGGGAACGATTTCAGACAAACACCAATACCGAGAAACCGAGTAAAATGCTACCGGTGCCAAAAGCTTGGACACATGCAATGGGATTGTAGACTAAGGATGTCCTTTCTATCTGGGAATCATTCTCAACGCTTTTCAAGGTCTAGAGACGCCAGCCCTAATAACAAACAGGAACCAACTAGTACGGAAGGGAGGATGCTGGCTAGTAATGACGAAGCCACCAGTTGTGTACATAAAATCATTGGGCAGTCATTATAGAGGAATAAAATTCGAAGGACAAATCATTGGAGAATTGAAAACCATCACTTTTGATACGGGTGCTGAAGTTTCCATAATTAGAAGAACATTAATCAAGTCTCGGGCAATCCAACCGCTCACTAGAAACCTGTCACTACGAACAGTCACCGGCGAATCTGCACCAGTTCAAGGAGAAGCGATGGTTGGGCTCACTTTTGGATCTACCACCTTCAGGCAGAGAACATTAGTCGCCGATATAGAAGATGATTTTATTTTGGGAATGGATTTGATCGGCCAACATGGTTTCTCCTTTGATCCTTCCATGCACATCCTTAAATTTGGTAATGAAGAAATTGTCCTAACAACACAAGAAGAATCCGATGCTGTTAAGTTCTTGGCCACAACCCCAGTGAGGATTCCTGGAAGTACTGAGAAGATCATTTGCGGAAGATTAGAAACAAACCCTGGGTGCTGCGTTGGACTAACACGTAATTTTATTGGAGATAAACCAGAAAGATTTCTTGTTGGGAAGACTCTAGTAAGAACAAATGGAGACATTATGATAAGAATTGCCAATGTTTCTTCCGAAACAGTAAGAATAAAAGAAGGAGATATTGGAGCTCTCGAACCAGTTAAGCAAATATCGAACTGTGGCCTACCAGATAAGCGACATTTTGTGAAATCCAAATTGGATGGACCTTGATGCAGACTTTGGTGAAATCATGGAAACATCTCGATCCAGATAGACTTCAAGAAGCCACAGAGTTCATCTTGAAAGAAGCAGACGTATTTGTGATGGACAATCAAACCGGACGGACCAGCTTGATTCGACACAAAATTGATACTGGATTGGCACACCCAATTAGACAACCACCACGACGTATGCCAGTAGCTAAGCAACAGGAAGTGGAAAACCAAATTGATAAAATGCTTCAAGAGGGAATCATTGAAGAGTCAAATAGTCCATGGTCTGCACCAGTAGTATTGGTTACAAAGAAAGATGGGAGTTTTAGATTTTGTGTGGACTACCGAAAGCTTAATGACGTCACCAAGAAGGACAGCTTCCCTCTCCCGAGAATAGACGATACATTAACAACTCTATCGGGCTCCAAATGGTTTTCCACCTTGGATCTCAAAAGTGGATACTGGCAAGTGGCAATACATGACGATGACAAAGAGAAAACTGGAAATTCGTTCCAAGAACATCTCAATAATCTGAAAGAAGTTTTTGACCGCTTCCGGAATGCCAACTTGAAACTCAATCCAAACAAGTGTTTTCTATTTCAAAAGAAAGTGGAATTCTTAGGCCGCGTGGTATCTGAAGATGGCATACAAGTTATGGAAGGAAAAATAAATACTGTCAGGGACTGGCCAAAACCACGCGACAAACATGAACTAAGGAGTTTTCTAGGATTATGTTCTTATTATCGAAGATTTGTTGAAGGATTCGCCAATATAGCTGCTCCGCTTCATCGATTAACAGAAGAAAAATCAACATTCAATTGGACCCAAGAATGCGATTCCGCATTTAGAAAATTGAAAGGAGCATTATGTACGAGCCCAGTGTTGTCCTATCCTGATCACAAAGGCATGTTGATTTTGGACACAGATGCAAGTAACACCAGTGTTGGAGCTGTCCTTTCACAAATCCAAAATTCACAAGAACATGTCGTGGAGTACTACAGCAGAACATTATCAAAGCCGAAACGAAAATATTGTGTCACCAGAAGAGAGTTGCTTGCCATAGTAAAAGCAGTCGACCATTTTCATAAGTATCTCTACGGACGCAAGTTTCTAATTCGAACAGATCACGCAGCTCTAAAATGGCTTTTAGAAATGAAAACTCCTGAAGGACAGCTTGCTAGATGGATTGAGAAATTGCAGCAATACGATTTCCAAATTAAACATCGACCTGGAAACCTGCATAAAAATGCTGACGCTCTGTCTAGACGGCCATGTAAAGAAGATTGCAAACATTGTCAAAGAATCGATATACATGAGAAAAACACTAGTCCAGCTGTAAGAAGAACGGGCCTGATCGTCGATGACAAATGTACTACCAAGCAAATGAGAAAAGATCAAGAGGCAGACCAGGACATCGGGCAAATTCTACATCTTAAAGAAAATGATGAATGTAGGCCAGAATGGGGGGAAGTGTCAAACAAAAGCTTGATTTACAAGGCGTTGTGGGCCCAGTGGAACTCTCTGGCCGTAGAAAATGGTTTACTCAAAAGAGTTTGGGAAAGTGCCGATGGAAAATCCACTAAGAGCCAACTGGTTATCCCCAAAGACCGAGTGGAAGATGTATTAAAAGAAATACACGACGGAACCTCAGGGGCACATTTCGGAGTTAACAAGACTTTGGACAAAATTCGGGAACGTTTTTACTGGGTTCACTACCATGAAGACGTTAAAAACTGGTGCCAAAAATGCGACATCTGTGCTACCAGTAAAGGCCCTAAACTAAGATCTCGGGGGCTTATGAAACAGTACAACGTCGGTCTTCCATTTAGAGAATAGCGATAGATGTAGCAGGACCGTTCCCAGAGTCAGAGCGTGGTAACAAATACATCTTAGTTATCATGGATTACTTCAGTAAATGGCCAGAAGTTTTTGCTATTCCCAATCAAGGAGCCATCACTGTTGCCCAGGTGCTAGTGGACGAAGTTTTTAGTCGTCATGGTGTGCCACTAGAGTTACATTCAGACCAGGGACGAAACTTCGAATCTGCCATCTTTAAGAAAATTTGTGAGATCATGGGAATCCGTAAGACCAGGACAACACCTTTACATCCACAGTCTGATGGCATGGTAGAACGATTTAATAAGACCATAGAGGAACACCTGACAAAAGTGGTCGCAAAGAACCAGCGTGATTGGGACAAACACTTGCCTCTGTTTTTAATGGCTTATAGAGCAGCTGTTCACGAATCAACAGGTGAAAGTCCAGCCAGAATCGTCTTTGGAAGAGAACTCAGGTTACCTTGCGATTTGATGTCTGGGATACCTGAAGAAGAACGGAGAGAAATCCGAGATTATGCCGACGAAGTAAGGGCACGACTTCTGGGTATCCATGGTTTTGCTCGGGAGCATATTCAGCTGGCCAGTGACCGGATGAAGACCAGATACGACCTGAAAGCCAATTCAGCGGGATTTCAAGAAGGTGATTTAGTGTGGCTGTATAATCCAGCTAGAAAGAAAGGAGTATCGCCGAAGTTGTCTTCAGCATGGGAGGGACCCTACAAAATAATCAAGAGGATCCATGATTTGGTTTATCGAGTCCAGCGCAACACCAGGAGTAAGATGAAAGTTGTACATCTGGACAGATTGGCGAAATATCATGGGCGCGAAGTTGATCGGGACGATCAACCTTAAGAGGAGGGCAGTGTTACAATAATGCTAAACGCTGTTGCTAGAATAGGCGTCCGCCAGACTGTCAAGAATCGATGTCGAATATCCTCGAATCTAGCGAATTATTCTACTATAATCGAGAAATAAGATTATCGTGTGTGTTCTAGATTTTACAAGAATAGATTTAGGGATATACAGGGTGTTTAAAAAAGACGCGGCAATATTTGAGAGGGTGATTCCTCAGGTCATTTTATGGAAAAAAGTTCCCATAAACATAGGTCCGGAAATGCATTTTTTCCAAGATACAGGGTGTTAAAGATTTTTTTAAAATAACGTTTTTTTTTTAAATAATTCAAATATCTTCTCACCGATTTTTTTGAAAATTGGCAGCGTTGTTTTTAGTAATTAGGGGCTAGTTTTGCCCTAACTAGATAATTTTTTTTAACTCCAGTGGCGTTAGGGGGGGGGCAATTTAATAAAATTTATTGACGAAAAAATGTACGCCACTGACTTTAATTTAATTTCGATTTTTCTTTCAGATAAATCAACTAAAACTGCAACTTTTTTGTCTCCTAAATTTTTCCCGTATCTTGCTTCGTTTACAAAATAAAAAATGAAAACTATTTTCTTGCTTGTCCATTATGATACAAAAACATTACAAAAACTGTTCAAAGTGACCACCCCCGGCGTGGATGCAGGAATTCAATCTACTCCTCATTGACTGGCGAACTCTCTCAAAAATACCAGGGTCATTTCTAATTGAGTTACACCCACCAATGATTTGAGCTCTTAGGTCTAATCTTTACCACCCTGTATCTTGCAAAAAATGCATTTTCGGACCTATGTTTATGGGAACTTTTTTCCATAAAATGACCTGAGGAATCACCCCCTCAAATATTGCCGTGTCTTTTTGAAACACCCTGTATATAAGGACGGGTTTTAGCTTGTAAGTTAAGTTTCAGTTTGACTGTGATACGATTTAAATAGTGATTATTGCGAGTTGTAAGAGTTTAATTGTTGAGTTTGTTATTAAAGTAATTAGTGTCAGAGTGTATTGTTAAGTGGAATAAATTATTGCTGTGTTAATTGGGCTTTGATTTTTGGAATAAACGAAACGAACAACGAACCCAAGATTTCTGTCAGGCAATCAAAAGCCGTGACAATATGATCTGTTGGTTTACTTTGGCACTCGAGCTTTATAGATTGAAGGATGCGTAAGTGGCATTTCGATCACCAGGATTAAATCTTTTTGTCTGGAATAGCCTATAGGCATCTATTCTGGCCCTTTTTTTTTCACATAGGTGAAGAGGAGGCATGTTCAGCAGTGCCTCTAAGGCTGCGGTGGGGCAGGTTGACATAGCCTCTGTTATTCTTATACAGATTAGCCTTTGTACTATAAGTAGACTGTTCTGTGCAGTAATTTGCGTGTCAGGCCCGTTTGGTAAATCCAATGTACCATTTTCGGTCTTTTCCCTATGTTTTTTTTCCACAAGTTTGCGGCATGTTATAATAAGTCACAGTCGAGCAAAAACAAAAATACGTATCAATAAGTAGCCGAAAATCGAAAATGCGACACCTTGTTCGAATACGTTGGAAGTTCGGGGACTTTCGTTCCCCAAATGCAAAGATTTGCCCTACCTTAGAAAAACACCTTGTGAAAAACTCAAAAATGTTTTCTATTATTATAAAAAATCCCAATAAATATATGGATTCTCATAAACATTCCTATTCGATATAGCTCTAAACCAATTCATCATAGTCATGAAAATAGAAAAACGAACTGACGTTTTATGACATCACATCGAGAATAGATGGCAAACTCGTGTTCTTTTCCAAGGATTTGAAGTCGATAACAAAAAACGCTGGTATATGTGCCAAACGAAAACTGAGTTTGGGAAAAAGTTTGTTCAGTCTATGAAACATGTGACGAGTTCGTACTGACAAAGCACTACGTCTCCAATTACTTTCTAAACTACGCACTATAATAGATTACTCTTTGATAAAAAGAAGAAGTTAAATCAGGAATTCTATATTGTTAAGACTCCCCTGAAAGCTTTGCAACTTACCTACTTAAAATTTATAGATCCAAAAATTTAAAGCAGCAAAGTTTATGCGAACCAAGTTATGTCTGAAATTATGGAGTCTCGCTCAAACAAAGCAAAGCATTATAGGCATTTCCTCGGTTATTTTAAAGAAGGGCTTATATAACACGGTTCTGTATTTATACTTAAGTTATTTACGGCGCAAAAGATTAGAAACTTTTCACGCTCGATGAACAGGTGAGGTTTTATTAAAGCACTTTCAATGTTTTTGAAATCATGAGGAGTACTTTTTTTAGTGAGTTGGAATCATTTTTAATGCACATACATGCAACAGGTATTTACCAATTTTTCAATCAATTACAAATGGACAGGTGTCCAACAAGTCCGCAGCAATACAAAACAATAACAAAGTAGTGCAACATAAAATCTTTGATTATCGTGTTTTCAACGTGAAGTCAAACTTTACCTTTCCATGAATACCAATATACAAGGTGTCCATTTGACACTCCGGTGTTCAATTGCGGCTACGTCAATGAGCGGTTGAAAATTTTATCATTAGAGAAAAACTTACCCTGTTACAATATTTTCAAAAAAGTATGGAGCAATCAGAAAAAAATCATGTAACCCCAAACGTTGATACTCCATTTGTGTGGAAATTATTGACACAAACTAGGTTCAAATTTTTTCTGCTCAATGTTTCATCAGTTTTTAATAGATAAAGAAACACCCTGCTTGTAAACCAACAATGATTAATTGCTCTATTTTATTTTTCAGTTTCACAGGCCTCTAAAAAGTACGAGAAGCCGACTGGGGATGTTATTAGGATTTCTTCTCATCCTCCTTATTCCTTTTGTGTTCGCCCAGCAGGAAATAGCGCAACCACAGGTTGACCCATTTCAAGCTTCTACCCTTATAACGGGTGATATTATTCTAGGAGGACTTTTTCCAGTGCACGAAAGAGGTGAAAAAACACCATGCGGACACAAGATCTACCATCGCGGCATCCAAAGGATGGAAGCCATGATGTTTGCTATGGATCGGATCAATGCGGACAAGAAAATTTTGCCAAATATCACCATAGGTGCTCACATTATCGATACCTGTTCGCGAGACACTTATGCTTTAAATCAGTCTTTACAATTCGTTAGAGCGTCTGCTTTGAATAACATTGACACGTCCAATTTTGAATGCCAAGATCATTCTATCCCGCGTCCTAGAAATAACTATTCGGGTCCTGTGTTCGGCGTCGTCGGTGGTAGTTACAGTTCGGTGTCTCTTCAAGTAGCAAATCTCCTAGGACTGTTTAGAATTCCTCAAATATCACCTGCCTCTACCGCGAAAGCTTTGAGTGACAAAACTCGGTTTAAATATTTCGCTCGTACCGTACCGCCTGATACTTTTCAATCGAGCGCGCTAGTAGACATCGTTAAAAGTGTAAACTGGTCCTACGTATCCACCGTCTATTCCGAAGGTTCCTATGGTGAATATGGAATAGAAGTTTTCCATCGCGAAGCTCAAGAAAGAAATGTTTGCATAGCAGCGGCTGAGAAAGTTCCTAGTACTGCGGATGAAAGAGACTTCGACAATATTATTGCCAAACTTAAAAAGAAGATTAACGCAAGAGGCGTGATTTTATTTACAAGAGCTGAAGATGCAAGGTAAGAACACTCTTTGATTATTATTCGTAATGCTGAAACAAGTGTAGAACATTCAATTGTTGATCGTGGGTGGCGAGAAGAAACCTTTCTTTATTTTTTCTGCTCATCCCTAAGTAGCACTCCCATGTTGGGCCAATATTGGTACAATAAAGTAACCAAATGTTGGCCCAGAAAAAATAATCAATATTATATCAAGAACTTTATGCAATATAGAGCAAATTAAAATGACCAATATTGGCCCAAAGACGTATGTGAACCATGCCTTTATATTATATTTAATTGGGGTAACGGACCAATTAGGGACCGATTGAAAAGTGTTTTCTCTCTGCCCGACCATCTGTGGACGCGTTTCGCTGTATCAGAGCTCATCAGCACGGTTGGGTCCTGCAGAGAGAAAAGACAACCCATTTTTGGTTCCATCCCGGAACTAGGTTTAAGAAATATGAAATGAAGACAAAGGCTCCATCTATTTTCTGGTTGGTACACCAAGTACGCACTAGCGCGAAAAAGTAAAAATGTCAAACATTGGTAGGTATTGCGGAAATGTAAAAATATCCTAAATTGGTAGGTATATGGGTATAGATATTAACTTTCATCTCGTAGAAAAAATACGTGTTCCTAACTCGTGCGGAAAGTCTCTCTTCCTCACTTGATTGCTTGACAGAACCCCGCTACGCTCGGCCAAATACAATGTCCTAGTTAGGAAAGATACCTACTATTCTAGAATCAATCTCTAAACTTCTGGGGCCCTTTTGTACATTTTGCTCTTCTTTAGACATGAAAAAAGAAACAGAAAGATGCCAAATACGTATGTATTTCCATAGGCACCAAGGCACCCAGAAGATAATGAAAAATATTAGTTTTATAATAAAAAAAATCGATATTGGTCTTGTATTAATAATTTCGACTTGCTTGATAAGATAATCAAGCCAGGATTCATGAAAAATTGTAAAACATCCTCAAAAACTTTATAGAAAAAATATTGAATACCTATATTGGACCAACATTTTCAATTCACAAAACCTAACCTTGATAAAAATTAGTATGTAATATTGGCCGTACATTGGGCTTTTCAATAAGTATCAAAGTTGTGAAAAAATTGAAAATAAATATTGGCCGTACAAAGTGAATTTAAATATCAATAAAAAATTGAATGCCAATATTGAATTAATATTGTATTACAATATTGTTTTGATAATATAAAATGTGATATTTGGCCAATATTTCATAAATCAATATTGTAGTGAAAAATCTTGGGCCAATATTCAAATTACTGAAAACTTAATTAATCTATGAATACAAATACAAGATTATTTTTAAATATTGTTTCCACACAGCTAAAACCAACGTTGCATCAATATTGGTACTGTGCTGATTTCGCAACAAAAATTACCTATTAAAAATTAGCCCAACTAAAAAACGGTGTTTACCCAACATTATGTGCTACTATCATCATTCACCCCTAGATATATGCTCCGTCCGATTATCGCGAACGAACTCTATTTTAAGCCATTTGCCTCTAGTATAATTTTGATTGAAATCATCGATCTATCTTATGTGAGGTTGTCCCTTGGTCTGTGTCCAGCATAATATGGACTCCATTGTATTAGTTCTATAGTCCCTTCTGAGTTTTTTTTTCTATTATTCAAGCGTTTCTCTTTTTTTATCCGTGACTCTTTGAGCCTAAAATAGTTTGTCATTTATACACAGTAAAAAATGATGCGGTGAAAAAAAGTATATATCACGAGGTAAATTATAGAGGTGTTAAAAATAACACTAAAAAATATACTTATTTGTACACTTTAACCCGCCATTAGGCGCGCGAGTTTTTATAACATCATTACTCGCGCTGTATCACAGAGATACATGTACTAAATCATTGATAAAAAAATTGAACCATCTGATGAATTTCGGTTTTACAATTTCTATGTATCTATTCGTGTACTCAACAATCATTTTTTACTGAAAAAAAAGATTCCAGAAGTTGGATTCTGTTTTCGCAGTCGTTGTTGTTTGGCCAACCACGCCCGGCAGCTTTACTATACTATTATGTGAGCTGCTTTCCAGTGCCTAAATTGTTAGAGTATCATGCTACTGGAGTGTGACGCTCCTGAACTGTTCGACATAAGCAGCACTGGAACGCTTGCGTTTTAACCCCCACCATTTCGGACTTCAGGAGCATGGAACACCGAAATAAAGGTTGGGGCACGAGGGAGCAGGGGATAACAGAAATGAGTAGTTCAAGTGAACGACACTCTAAGCACTGGAACGCGCAAAGTAATTTGTGAAGCACTCCTGAGCTGCTCAGGAGTAACTCAAATGGGTCACTGGAAAGCACCTGTGGTCTCTTCCGAGTCAGCTTGGGAGGAATTTTGTGTTATCGGGTTCCATCTTCACCTAAGATGAACAGCCTCTTGTACCGTATGTAAAAAAAAATACCAAAAAAATAGTTACAATTGAAGAGCACCGATGGTAACAAGAAAAGTCGCGTTGTATTAGTCAGGTATAAAGCCGAGCGCACCCCTAGTTTTTTGGAAATTCCAAATTTCCAAGTAGAGGTACGACCATGTAATTTTGAGAAAGTAATTAGTATAGGGTACCTAAAGACTACTACAAGCCATAATATTATAGGGTTTTTCCTTTTTGATTTATTTGCAAAAATAATAGGCATGTATCTCTCAGATACACGCGCGACTAATGGTGGAAGGTTGACACTCGATGACCACTATCCGAATGGTAAATTTCGTATAAACACATTTTTATCTCTTTTTGTGTTATATTAACACAGTTTAAATAAATTTCACACTACAAAAAGGATTTCACGCTGGTGAAAAAAAGTTAGTGTTAAAATAACCCAAAAATTGGTTAAAATAACACTTCTCAGGGTCGATTCACCTCTAGGCGTTGCCGGTGGTCTAACCCTTACCTGATAATCGCGTCAGTTTGTCAGTTGTAGTTGTACCGATAGGTTCCGGTCCCGCGTGGTGCATCTTTAATCGTTCTTAATCGTTGGCAAGTTTCGTGGAACGTGATTGATGCCATCCCAGGCTAAAATTCAGGTGAAAGCTCAAAATGTCGATTATGTATTTGAGTTATTTCATAGAAACAAAGGAAAGTTCTGTAAATTAAATGATGATATTTCGTATGAAGATATCGTGGATCTAGGTGAGCATACTTATTTACTAAAAAATAAGGTACATACGCAATACGCCGCCATTTAAAGTACCATTTTAAAATTAAGATCTGTTGTTTTAGCGAAAAAAAAAGCACTTGCAAAGTCAGAAGAAATAACTCGGTGATACAAGTTACAAAAATTTGAAAAGTATTAACGCCCCTCTGAAAAACCAATCCTGATCATGAGTCATCAAATTCAACGCTTTCAATTGATGGAAATACACGAACTGCATCTGAACTTGATACATGGCTCCTCAACTCCAATGAAGGACCAGAAAACATTTGTGGTGATGGATACCAGCATCAGATAATAGTCATATTGATCGGAGTCACAATTTTTACTTGATTAGTAAATACTTTTAACACTCAATACTGTGTTTTTTTACATTAACCAAAATATGTTTAACACTAGGTAAATAAAATTTACCTTTGATTAAAACCTAATTCAACACTTAGTGTACTTTTTACGTCCTCCAAAATATATTTAACACGCAAGAACGGGTCAAATGAATTTATTTTTTAAATAAAATTTACCAAATTTTACCACATTTTATCAGTGGTGAATTTAACACGCATGAGTGTGGACCTATATGTACCACTTTTGCGTGTTAAAATTAACACTAGATTTTTTACTGTGTAAACGTCCAACTTATCATGTTGCCAAAACCTTTCGATACTGCCTTGGAGCGATGGCTATTTTCAAAAAATCTATCTGGCATCCCACTCATTAGTTTTCGTTGTGGATCCGGAGAGCTTCTTTGGTGGAGGAAGAGAAGATCCAAGTGGATGCTGCTGCAGAGCCTGCGTCGGTTTCTACATCGATTAACCTACTCAAACTTTTGATTGATATTCAAGCATGTTTTATTTAACGAGTCGGTGTTCGGTACTCACTTTCGTGGGTAGCTTCTACATCCCAAGTGATACATGCTTATGCCTTTCAACCACGGACCCTGGAATCAGCACAGCGGCGAGCATTTTTACCGGTGCAGGAATTTGGTCGACCTAGCACCGTATTCCTTCTGTTGAATGGGCTCACTAGGTGAGTCCCCTTTCCCTCGACAAGGTCCGGGATCGGGGTTTCGTCCTACTAGTTTTCGGAACACCCCAGTCATCCGTTACCCAGATATACTGGGGGGAAACTATGGGTATTACTCAGGCTACACCTTCAACCCCCCGGCCGTGCCCGGGTTTTCGTTTGACCGGACGAGTTACGGTTCGAAGTTAAGCGCATCAACCGGGAAACTGGGCTCATTGAACTCAGATTAACAGGAATCATTCGTAGAGTTCCCCTGTTCTTACGGAGTTCAAGACGATACGCTACCATCTTTCTGGAGAGAGGCACAGGAACTTCTAGACTAGACACGACAGATCAGTAGCTGTAAACAAAATTGTACCAGCGAACCAGCCTGCATCGTAATGTTGGTAAGGACAGTGGGAATCTCGTTATTGTATGGATGTGTGGTAAGAGTCTTAGCGTTCTGCAATTATAAGTTGTGAAGGATGTTCTCTTGAAGTTGACTGATTTCCTTTATTTGCGGTAGATAATTATTCTGAGTTTTGGGATACTGTGCATCCCAGCGAGTAGGCTCAAAAAGAATGTTCTAGGTTTTTGATAAGATTAGAGGTCATTTAATATCCTTCGAAATAGATATAGAGCTACACAATACTCCTGATTATAGAAGCACAATCCTGTAGTAGACATCTGTCCTCTGATGGGATCACAAGAAAATAATCTGTCTAGTGAGACATTCTGTTGAATTAGTAGTATCCATAAAAATGTTTGACAGTAAATATTGCAAATGTATAACAAGTCTGCCATATTCGCAAATTTGCAAAAGTTGCTTTAACCTCGTCCTCGATCTGTTAGAACGTTTCGCATTTAATTGCTTGCCTCCATCTACTACAGTTTCCGAGCTCCCAATGGACAATTTCAGCCACATTCCACAGTTCTTTAATCCTAATTGTTTTTTTTTTTACAATTAACTATTTGTATAAAGTTAATTACTTTTCTAAATAAAACAATTTATGTAAATAATGCCTCTTTTTGCGAGTAGAATAAAACTACCTCAGCAGATGAGACATGCATATTAATTATCTTCATAAATTCGCCAGGCTCATAAAACTCAAGAACAAATAAAAGATCGTGGAGCGAAACAAAAACGAAACGAAGGAAATTAAATTAAACTCATTTAACACAATTAAATTGCGTTTGTATAATTTTACCTAAAATAAAAGAAGTTCACTTAATTGAATAATGGAAACTGGTCGAAGCTAGTAAACACAAGCTGTCAGGTGCTGAATTAAAACAAAATGAAAATGCAGATTAAGCAAGGGAAAAAGTTAAATAAACGCAAAAATTAGCGTAATTATATTCTCGCTAAATCCGTGGAAGCTAATTCAAAAATGAATAATCTAAAATTTGACGTTGTATCAAATTTTGTAAGTGTGGGTTTGTTATCATCAAACTCATATTAAGCAGATCCAACTTATTATATAGAGTTTGTGTTTACAATATAGATATTCAAACAAGAGTTTTGTTTAGAAAATTTAGTTCAAGTAGAAATGGAATGTCAAAACTTTTTGAGGCTTAATTCTAAAGTTTGGCAAGACGATTACAAGTTTTTCGTAAAATAAAATATTAACATCACTTATTGAACTGTCAATTTAGGATTGAATCCCAATGCACATATCCAGGACACAGGATCTGTAAAAAGTTGACGATAGCAGATGTTATTCCGGTGTTTAAAAGGAGTGCTATACTGCCTGTGTCAATAATTGTAGGGCAATTAGGAATTTTAAATCGCATCAGAGGGCCAATTTGTTTTTTGATGAAGGTGGCTGGGTCCACCTTGAAAATCAATTTTAAAATGCCAGGAAAAAAGTTTCAGGGTGGAAGCATAACCTCTTTTTGGTTAAGGCTATCAGGCTATTCAAGATGCTGTCAAGTTGAATTCGAAAATGGCCTCCTGAAGATACTCAAAACGATCTAACGTTTGATTTACTAGTTTTAAAGTATTGCTGAATTTTGGACCAAATAGTGGTTGTTTTGTCGGAAAAACTTACACTTGGGCCGTAGTGCTCTTCAGTCTATAGACGCGGTGATTGCGATGAAGTTAAATTTTATAAGCTTCCAAGTGAACTTCATTATCCACACAAACGAAACGACAACTAAACGAACTTTCGAAAAGGAGAAGGCACAGCTGGATACAAGCCATACTTTCACTTGGACAGTTCTTAGAATCAACCACGCCAAAATGCCTTGATTACCAACCAAAAAGAAACAAACTCTTGCTCTCTTCTACACCCACGGTCACTAAACTTTCATAACTTTACCTATCAAGACGCAGGTAAAAACGTTTGTGTGCCTACAGGTCACGGCCTAATTAGGTAATTGGAACCAGCTGATAATTCAAGATTGCGACGTGGGCATAAACATAAACAAAAATTGCCCGCATATAAATGTGTGTTATTTCTACCTATTTGAAGGTTTAATTTGCTGAATTTTAATTTATTTAAATTTCCTTTAACGTTCATAGTTAAAACCAAGTTACTTGGAATATTTATCTTCCAATAAAATACCTGGGCAACAGGTACAAAACGGATCCCAAATCGGTAGAAGGGCCTAAATATGAGTAATACAATGGTTTACTACATAAATATTACGATGTCAAAAATTCACCAAACACTGTAGTTCACTTTTAACACATAAATGGCATCTTTAAACATGCCTTGCCAATCTTGACATTTATGAAAAATATAAAGTTGTCCAGAGGCAAATGAATGTCAAAAACATAAATTACATAAACCATAGCAAAGCCGAAAATAAAAATTTCCATTAAAAAATCATGTTCAGCATCGTACACGTATTAAGAAGTGAAACTTTCATACTTAGTATGAGTCGAGATAAAGACGAAGGACCACAAAAAAGAGAGACGCACATCTGTAGTGACATCACAAGGGTATTGGCGCTTGACAATAATAGGCAATCCTCTTTGCTTATACCTAATCCTTGGTTTATGTCAATCATTTATCGGTTGTCATTGTCATTGACTGTCTTTCTCCGTCTCTGTACGTTATATCTTCTAATTAAATGGGCCTAAACGTCACGCGTCTTTCAGATCAATCTTCATTCTCGAACAAATATCAGACCGCCGCCTAAAAAATTTCACTTCAAAAAACGTTTCCAAACTGATTAAAACACTTTGGAAACTTGACAATAAATACACATTGCCGTCAAGTTTGTTATGCCCACGGCGCCATCTTGAACCGCCCTTTACTTTAACGAATGGCACCTAACGTAACTTTGTGTCTTTCAGATAGCTCCCCTGTGCCATATAGAAGAGGCACTATGCCATCCTTTGGTAATCACCAATTATTATTACCTTTATTCTAAAGAATATATTTTCAACTAAGTACCAAGCAATTCTCTGTCCTCCTGACTCTACACTACGCACCCCGTCACGACACGATAAGTTGTGACAATACGTTAAAAATCATCATCATCATAGGCGATCACTCGATACCGAATGATTATTCTACTCTTATTGTCATGTATCACTCTTCCACAGCCTTTGGCAGCATTGTCTTTATTATCTCGGTCCTTCTTGCGGTCCGTCTTATCGGTCTGGTATCTGCGTCGCTGTTGTTCAAAAGTTCGTGATCCGTCATGGATTACTCGACGGCATGAGAGCCTATCATTTTCTGTCGTCTCCTAGTTATTGGTATCGATGCGGCACTCTACCATATTCATTTTATCCATCCATAGCATTTTTATTGAACTCCTTGATTTCAATTTCCCTCCTTCAGTTGACTGTGATGAATCTGTCGTGGAAGGCGTGTTTCGGGCATGCGGACGAGGTGACCATTCTAGCGAAGTTGGTACTCAATTTTGAGGGCTTCCATGGTAGTTGTTTTGGCCTTCTCTAAATCACTAATGTGCGTTCGTCGGTTCTGCCTTCTAATCCGTAGGATCCTTCTTAGGTAGCGCTGGTGGTGTTTTTTTAGGCTTTTTGTGTGTCTTCTGTAGGTGGTCCATGCTTCGCAGCCATATGAAAGTGTTGGTATTACAACTGCATTGTAGACGCGAAGTTTAATCGCAGCGCTGATGTCGTGATTGTTGAAGTCTCTCTCTAGAAGCCGCCCGAACGCCGCGCTAGCACACGTCAGGCGCTGGTGGATTTCAGTGGATTCAAGGACTCCCAAGGTATGGGTAGTATTCTACGTTATGCAAAGAATGGACATTGATATTTATATGATATATTTGGGACTTGGAGATAAGTAAGTCCGGTGCGGGTTGGTGCAGAATCTGCGTCTTCTTGAAGTTGACCTCTAGGCCGACTATCCTATATGCCTGGTTGAATGCATTGATAATTGCCTGAAGATCTTCCTCTGTCTTCAACCTAAACACATGATAACGTCGTGATGGCCAATATCACGACGTTATCATGTGTTTAGGTTTAGGTTCAATAAGCCGCCATCAAGTCTGTACAGGATTTCTACTCTTGACGGCAGGTGACCCTCGACAAGGTGAAGTATGGATCCTATAAAAAGAGCAAATAAAGTGAGTGCAATAACACAGCTTGGTTTGTAGTTATTTGAAAAGACCCTCCTTGTCCATCGTTGCTTAGGACGGTTGCATTCATATTATCATGCAGCAGGCGGAGTATCTGGATGTACTTTCTGCGACACCCAACCTTTGCCAATATCTTCCATCTCTATTGACCGAATCAAATACTTTCACAAAATTTATGAGGGCCATGTATAGAGGGCGATTTTGTTCTCTGGATTTCTCTTGCACTGAGAATTATCTCAGCTGTACCTCGATTGAGTCTAAAGCCACACTGTGTCTCTGAAAGGTTCTGTTCAACAGTTGAGATTAGATGATTTGTCTATGCTATTGAGTTTTCTATTGTACCTGAAAATAAATTTAGATGTCCGTTTATCCTATGGGTCGACAGCTATATGTATAATAAATATGACAATGTGTCCGACATTCATTCTTATTTAGGAACAGCGTCAAAAGAGGAGAAAAGAGAAAACTTTTGGTATTCTTTTGAGACATTAATTGAATATCCCGACAAAACCAGCCTAAATTCCGATTTATTTTATTGTCATTATTTCATTTAAAAACTTTTCGTCTCTTCCACTTTGTCCTTTCCACACGGACTAATTTATAAAATATGTATTACAAATCTCCCACTGCTGGAAATAAATTAGAAAATATCAGCGCAGGCTGAAGCAAAAACTTCGAGTATATTTTCTTATAAAGAAAATACCCATATGTATTCCGAACTCGCGGAGATTGCTCCCGTCGATTTGGATGGGCTGAAAATTTAAAATCCGCAAAGCTGTGCTCTAAAAGGTTTTGAAAATTTGCAAACTTTTTGATAGGCTTATTATAATGCGCAAAAGTTGAAATTGTTTTGTAATAAATGGAATGTTTAAAATTAATTGAATAAAGTATACTACTATACAATGATATACTACATACTTTTTACAAATAGAAGTAATTATTAGTATATTACAATATACGGCCCTTATAGTACTTCTTGTGTGAATAGCCAAATCATGGCAAAATTGACAGTGATCGTTTTAACATAGAGGGGAAGAATCTTCAGGATCCAGGACTCCACACTTCAGTTTTCTGCAGAGATGCTGTATGTTTTTTTTTTCTTCAAATAATCACGGGTATTAACTCATAGGTTTCATACGATTATTGTAAAATCTCCAGCAGCAGATTTGCGATACCTATCTAATAATAAAATTACTCTTCTCTGGCTCAACCAGAATCTGCCGAGGCGAACGATTGGAAACGAACTTATTTTTCAGATTATCCCTCTGCAGTCCTTTATTTACCTAATTGATTATTGGTTAGTCTATCCTTGTCTCTGCCATAATAAGGAAGCACGTCAGCCTTAGTTTGAGAAAGCAGTGGCTTCTTTTATATTATTTGTTGACGTTTAGATTGAAATAAAATTAGAAAAGATCCGGATCTTCCCAATTTTTAATTATCTGTTATTTCTTAATACACCAAGCTTTCCTCTAACACTTTATTAATATTTCAGCGATATCGGATATAAAAGGAAATGCTTCAAGCTCGAGCGTCTTTCCATTTTATTTCGAAAGTAGCCCGATAAACTAATCGTATCGGCGCTTAGAATGTTGTTTCTTAGCAACCCCCAAATTTATGGTTTGGGTTAATTTTTCGAATAATTGCCTATTTACTGTAGTTGACTACCTACTTACTTATCAGGGGACAAAATTAAACTCAAATGTATGCTGTTGCCAGAAAGAGAATGAAAAACATATAAATTTAATTAGTGATGTTTCGAGCCGAGATGGGACGAGAGGGCGCTTTCTCTCGTGTCGAAGGTAGGAGGAAAAAATTAGTTTCTCGTCTCGTCTGGATCATTTTTTGGGAAATAGGAACAACATTTTCGACTCTCTTCAAACATTAGATCTAGCTCATTTTTCAGTTCCCGAATTGAACAGTCAAGATGTGATGATTGTTGTTGTATTCTTAAGTGGAATTATTTCGAAAAAAATATAAACTTAAGACTATCTGTACCAATAGCCTCCCTGGAACGAGCTGTGTGACTTGGAATTACACAAGTTAAACTTGATTTCATCAGTCCATTTTCATCATTTGACATTGTAGGCCTTTTTTTATCAATTGCGGGCCAAGCTTGCATTGCTTATTCGGTTATTTTTAACATTTGAGAAGCAATATAGACTAACTGGAAATCTAGGTAAACCGATAAGCAGAAAACTTCGACAATCTCTTTTTTCGTCCAAAGTGTTTTTTAAGTACATACTAGAAATTATGGATACTAAGAAGTGTCTAGAAATTGACAAATAGGTATTTTTCTCAAGTTCAAATAAAATTACGCCGCACAGAAAAATTACCGCTTACAGATCTGAACAAAAATTTGTTGAACTCAATGTTAAACTTTTTTTTATAGTAGAGGAAATGGGTTCTGAAATCTAAAGGTATAAAAGTTTTTGCATTATCCTTATTTCCATGCCCATAAAAGGACATTTGGGGCATGATCCCCCTCTCCACCGACCCTAGCCTGAGAATATGTCCCAAATTTGGGCTTATCTTATGATTTCCCAAACGATAAACGGAATCGCATAAAATTAATAGCGAACAGGGTTTTGAGGTCGCTGATTACGAATCTGATGTCAAAATGGGACTAGAGACCCGTGTCCACTACAACTTTCAAATTCACCAATATTATCATTTGAATTTCTCAAATAATTAATTTTAACGAATGAAAGCTATGTAGGGAATCTGATGTGAAAATTCCAATTACCACTATTGTTAGCGTCAATAAATAGGTTGGTTTTGAATATGATGTGGTAGAGTTACTTTAATTTTCATTATGGTATTGTAACTGAATATATAGGGTGGTCCAAAAAAAACCGGAATTTTGTTTTTGAGCTGTAACTTTTTTATTTGTTGACCAATTTTCTTTTGTCTTGGCTTGTTTGAAAGAGAAATGAACAGGCTAACGAATCAGGATGGAACTTTTGACATTTGAAAAAAATCCAGAATGGCGGACTCCTTCAAAAATTGCCTAGTTTTGGATAGCGCTGGAACTTTTTTGTGACACCCTGTATAAGTTTTTTTAATAAATTATTAAAGTTCATCATTTTGCGAATATTTTAAGACCTCGACAGAAAAAATCGGTTGAAAACTTACTGAAATATTGAATTTTTGGTAATATCGAATTTCAATTTTTTATATTGACAGCTAAATCTAGGATATGCTATTTCAGCTAGATTTTTTTTTTCTACTCGACATATTTTTTCTATTTCGGGCTTGTTCGAAAGATAAATAGAAAGGATAACGATTCGGAATGAAGATTTTGACTGTTGAGGAAAAATTAGAGATTTCCCAGTTCCTTTAACATAGCCAATTTTGAAAAAGTTAACGTTAAGTTTTCTAACAATACGACTAATATTTTTATTTATAAATTTTAAAAAATAAAGAAAACACATTTAAGGAGCGAGAGGCGATTTGCCCTCCGTGGGCCCCAAGAACCCATGCTAAACGCCTACGCCAAGAATCGATAGAATTGGCAATGTTACGTTGTTCCAGTAGTTCTCCCCAACACTCAATGATTCGGTTGTGCAGCTCTCCTAAATTATTGAACGTAGCCCCATTTCCGTGGACTTTTTCTTCCAAATCCCCTCTAAAAAAGTAATCGCAGGAATTCAAATCTGGACTATTAGGCGGCCAGTCAACGGGCTGTATAAAATCCGCAACTTGCTCTCTTAGATAGTTGATAGTAAAGCGGCTAATATGTCACCTGTCTCCATCTTATATACAGACAGTATTTATCACCTTTATCTCATAAAAAGAGAAATACAAAAACGTACAATCTTATCAAAGTTTTTGTGAGAACCAAAATCTGAACAATAAACGTTAACTAGGTGAGTTATAAATTAATTACCTGCATAAAAGTGTAGTCCTGAGGTGTGAGCTGTTCAATTTTGGATCAAGGTTCCGAAAGTTAACACGTTGTCTGGTAATGGGTAACTTGATGACGCATCTAGAGTGCCTTATGGAGATTTGTATTATGTTCAGGCATACAGATGACGTCATAAAAGTTATCAGGCAACCTACCTCTCTCAAACAAGCTTAATTTCAGATAGAATATGGTGAACACAAGCTGACAATATTTGCGTGAATCCAAGCGAACTCCTTGATCGATAACAATTAGTTGTGCTTTGTGGCTTCGAGAAATTGCTGCAGATAGATACCATCGAGGATACCATTAAATAACTTCTGAATTTTTCTCTTCCTTTATCTTCTTTTCGAGCTTGGAGGGAAATTCGTAGTTGGTCGTTTTGCGAATTCTTTACTCCGGATAAGGTAAAAATTTTCCCATCACTGAACCAAATTTTTCGGATTTCAGCACGGGCTCTAAATCTATCAAGTTAGACAGTTTAAATGTTTAGTCCCGCTTAACATGCTTCAGCATTAAATCACATTTAATTACTCTTTACTATCAACTATCTAAGAGAGCAAGTTGCGAATTTTATAGAGCCCGTTAACTGGCCGCTGGCCGCCTTATAGCCCAGATTTGAATTCCTGCGATTACTTTTTATAGGGGGACTTGGAAGAAAAAGTCCACGGAAATGGGACTACGTTCAATAATTTAGAAGAGCTGAGCAACCGAATCATCGAGTGTTGGGAAGAACTGCTCTGGAACACGTCACATTGCCAATTCTATCGATGCTTGGCGTAGACGTTTAGCATGGGTTGTTGAGGCCCACGGAGGGCATATCGCCCCTTAAATGTGTTTACTTTATTTTTTAGAAATAAAAATATTAGTCATATTGTTAGAAAAGTTATCGTTAACTTTTTCAAAATTGGCTATGTTAAAGGAACTGGGAAATCTTTAATTTTTCCTCAACAGTCAAAATCTTCATTTCGAATCCTTACCTTATCTATTTATCTTTCGAACAAGCGAGAAATAGAAAGAATATGTCGAGCAGAAAAAAAAATCTAGCTGAAATAGCATATCCTAGATTTTCCTGTCAATATAAAAAATTGAAATTCGATATTACCAAAAATTCAATATTTCAGTTAGTTTTCAACCGATTTTTTCTGTCGAGATCTTAAAATGTTCGCAAAATGATGAACTTTAAGAATTTATTAAAAAAACTTATACAGGGTGTCACAAAAAAGTTCCAGCGCTATCCAAAACTAGGCAATTTTTGAAGGAGTCCGCCATTTTGGATTTTTTTCAAATGTCAAAAGTTTCACCCTGATTCGTTAGTCTGTTCATTTCTCTTTCAAACAAGCCAAAACAAAAGAAAATTGGTCAACAAATAAAAAAGTTACAGCTCAAAAACAAAATTCCGGTTTTTTTTGGACCACCCTATAGTATAAATCGTAGCTGAGCTTAACACTGGTTCATATTTATTATAATATGTAATTGCAGCTATGCGTATTTGAAGTTAAATATAATTTATTTCTAGATTGCCTTTAACATAATGCTATTATGAAAGGAATTATGAGAACATTATATCAGATTTAACATGAATTAGTATTAATGTGACTATAATACAAGATTGACTAAGTTCATATTAGCATCAGCTGAATTTTAACTAAGTGTTAGTCAAACAACACATTTTTGTCTATCCTTCTCTGGACGTCTTCTCGCAGTCGCCGCCGCCGCGCCGGTCCGTTAGAGTACCCGAAAAGCATTGATGAGCAATGAAAAATATTGAAGCAATAACATCTGCCTCGGAAGCAACGCAACGATCGGCTACATACAAAAGAAACATCAAGACTGATTCCATGAGAACAACACTGAAATTCAAGACCTTATAGAAAGAAATTAAGAAAGCATAATGCATGGAATAGCGATCCAGCTCGACTGTAAAAAAAGACAATACTAACAAGCAAATGCAGAAGTTTAAAGGCAAACGCGAACATTGAAGAACCAATGATGGATAACAAAATCTAATGGAATGCAGCAACTAGCTGAATCCAACAGCACCAGGGTCTCCTTTCAGGCTACTAAGATAGTATACGGACCAACCGCTCAAGGACTCAATCCCCTACGATCTAAAGATGGCACACGACTGCTTAAAGATAATTCTTAACAGAGTATCACAAATTAATAATGACTTCTTCAACGAAATTCTACAGAAACTCATACAACAAGAACTGACCAAGGTTCCCAGATTAGATGAGGTTGAAAAGGCAATTAGACAACTGAAGGACAATACGTCAGCTGGTACTGACGGCATTCCTGCTGAAATATTTATGCAAGGAGGCCTCACACTAAGTGCCCAAACTCACATCCTCATAAGTAAAATATGGATTAATAAGACCACGCCTGCCGAACTTAAAGTTGCCATTTCTGAAAAGGGACACAAGGCTCAATGTGAAAACTTCATAGGAATATCTTCACTTTTTGTTGCGGGAAAGATGCTTGCCAGGATATTATCAAATCGTTTAATCCCAACCGAAAAGAACCTACCAGGGACACAGTGTGACTTTAGACCCAACCGAGGTACACTTGACATTATTTTCAGTGCAAGGCAAATGCAAGAGAAATTCGGAGAACAGAATCGCCATCTATACATGGCCTACATAGATTTGGTGAAAGTATTTTATAAGTTCAACAGAGAAACTCTGGAAGATATTGGCTATAAGGTTAGGTGTCCGCAAAAGTACATCCATATAATCCGCCTGCTGCATGATAACATGAATGCAACCGTCCTAAGCAACGATGGCTAAGGAGAGTCTTTTCAAATAACTACAGACGTTAATGATGTTATGTTATGATGTTATTATCCATACTTCACCTTGTCGACGGTCACCTGCCATGGGGATTGAAGCTCCTGTACAGACTTGATGCCGGCTTATTCAACCTAAGCGTCGTGATGACCAATGCACAGGAAGATCTTCAGGCAATTATCAATGCATTCAACTAGGCATACAGGAGATTCGGCCTAGAGGCCAACTTTAACAAGACGCAGATTCTTGACCAGCCCGTACCGGGCACTAATCCCCAAGCCCCAAAATATAATTAAAAATGACCATTATTTGCTGAACGTAGAAAACTATGCATACCTTGAAAGCCATCTGTCAGCAAATGCAACCATTGGCGCTGAAATCCAACATCTCTTGAAGTGTGTTAGCGCGGCATTTGGGCGACTTCTAGCGCTGAGACTCAACTTCGCGACTTCGCCTCTACAATGCAGCTGTAGTACCAACACTTTCATAATATGGCTGCAAAACATAGACCACCCACAGAAGGCAAAAGAAAAGGCTAGAATACCACCAGCGTTGTCTAAGAAGGATCCTATAGATTAAACGACAAGACCGACGAAGGAACATAAGTATTTTAGAGTAGGCCAAAACAACGAGGGGGGTCTGTTACTCCTAGTGGCGGATAGGGGAATGCCTCCCAGATATGGGTGGTAGTAGGGAAATGAAATACCTCCCGCGGAGCAACAGGAGAGCGGCATCTGACCCAGAATAGGCGGCCGCAAATAGCGTCTATTGCTCATGTTAAAGGCGGCTGAAGTTCCCACTCACCAAAACGTCTTGCCAACATGGTGCTTCATGGCAAAACTCCTCTCAAAATAACAGAAAGACGTAAGAAAGAGCCCTCAGTGTCCAGCAGTTCGGTTAGCTCTAATCAAGGCAACGGACAGACCAGCGACCGAACAGAGGCTGCTAAGAATCCCTGGAATGGACCAGGCTGCCAACTATATATCGGAACATACAACGCAAGGACTTTGAAAAATGAAGAAATGTTAGAGGAACTAAATTACGAACGCGAAAGTATAAACTGGTACATAATAGGCCTGCGGCAGAAGTCAGAAGAAGAGGAGAATGTCTAAGACTTAAATCAAACCACGCCTCATTCTACAAAGGTGATGATGATAGCAGTAATGGAGGAGTTGGAATCCTGATACACAAACGAATGCTCCCATACCTACAAATACTCAAGAGCAAATCTGATATGGTAATATATATTACATTGAAAATCAACAAAAATCAACAATCAAAGTCATCCAAATTTACGCATCAACAACCGACCACGAGGACCAAGAGTTAGAGGAACTTCATGAAGAGGTAATACAGTGTCTGCACGAGAACAAAATAAAGGACACACTAGTTATGGGAGATCTGAATGCAAAAACAGGCCAAGATGATATGGACTTATGTTACATTAGCAAATTCGGACATGGTACAAGAGATGAAAGAGGCAACATGCTTATCAACTTCTTAGAAAAAGAGCAACTCTTTGCGATGAACATATTCTTCAAAAAGAGACCTAACAAAAAATGGACATGGGCAAGCCCAGATAGAAAAGCAAAAAACGAAATAGACTTTATACTGACACATCAAAACACATAATCCAAGATGTACCTACCTAGACGTCCTAGGCTCATGCACGACTGGCAGCAATCCTAGAATGGTAAGATGTAAAACAGCCAAAAATGGCAGACTAGAAAAGCAAGGAAATTCAACCGCTCCCAAAAATAATTCGCAACAAAATTAACACAAAAACTGGAAAAAGACCCCATAGAACCCCACGAAAATGTAAATCAAATTAATAAAATAATAAAGAAAACAATAAAAAAAACTGCAAAAAATATCGATTTTAGGAAAACCTTCTACACTGTCAAATTCTGGGCGATAAAAAGATCTATGAGAAATGCACGAATATATCAGCCAATCATAGTCAAAAATATTCAAGAAGCAACAAAAGCAAACAAAAATTGAGAATGCATGAAGATATAGACGAAGTGAAGATCAAAAGAGACGTAAGACGATGCTATATAAAATCACCTAAGCTGTTCACCCTAATCCTCGAAGCCACTGTTGAAGAAACTACATTGGGAAAATAGAAGATCAATATATCTGGAGAAAACCTCAATAATTTAAGATTCGCTGATAACATCGTAATATTCGCCCTAAAAGAAACAGACTTAGAAGTCATGCTCGAAGAATAAATACTCCAAGAAGCCAAAAAAATCGGATTAGAAATTAACGTATCAAAAACAGAGTTTATGACAAATGCGCAAACAGAGGAAATAACAATTGGCAAAGTCAATCCAGAGCTTGAAATTGACAGGAGAATACGACTAGGATGTGCGGCTCATGGGTAAACTGCGTCATATATTCCGGTCCAAGTTAGCTCTAAAGCTGAAAACTAAAGTCTACAACGGATATATTCTCCCAGTAGTTGCCTATAGAAGCGAAACATGGACGCTCACAGAGAAAATCCTAAGTAAACTGCAAGTACATCTGAGAGCAATCGAAAGGGGGATGATAGGGATTACACTAAGGGATCACAAGACCGACGAGTAAATAAAAAACACAACAAAAGTCGAAGACATTAAACATAAAATATGCACCCTCAAATGAAGCTGGGCCGATCACGTAGCGAGAAACACAAGCAACAACTGGAACGGAAAAGTAACAAGATGGAAACCCTGGGAGGAACGAAGGAGCGTCGGCAGACATCAACAACAGCAGGACTAAACTGGTACCACGTCGCACAGAAAAGAAATACCAGGCAAAATCTGAAAGAGGCCTACATCCAGAGGATAGAGAACGGCTAGGAAGAGGAAGGAAGGAAAACAACTAGCATTATTAAGCACCAACTTCGCTGGACAGGTCACCTCGTCCGCATGCCCAAAACACGTCTTCAATGACAGATTCTCCACATTCAACTGAAAGAGGGAACGAAATCAAGGAGGTCAACAAAAACGATTGTTCTAAAGGAAAATATGGCAAACTGCAGCATCGATACCAGGAACTGGGAGACAACGGCAAATGATAGGCCCTCATGGCGTCGAGTAGTTCACGACGGACCATAAACTTTGGAAGAACAGCGACGCAGATACGAGACCGAAAAGTGGGACCGCAGTAAGGAGCGAGAAAACCGAAGAAGAGACATTACTGCCAGAGGCTGGGTGTATCAAGGCTGGAAGAGTGTGCGGCTCCAGAATTAGTTTATATAGTCATCAGAAAACGCACAATCGACGACAATAAGTATAGAAGATGATTATCTTCTATTCGATATCGAGTGATCGCCTATGATAATGATAATAACATCAAAAATGGATTTGTTTAAAGGCAATTTCTGCAATAAAAATACCTCTACATTCGTTTTTTGCATACCTATTCTATTATTTGTTTTCAAACCAGACATTCTCATTGTTCCTCTATAAATATTGACTTTAAAAAATGTTCAGAGTTTTTGCGTTTGAATTATTCGAGAAATGTTCATTTGAATAAACAGACGGTTTGTCCATTTTAGGACAATAGAATCGGTTTTTAATTTGAATATTCAAATGGGACTTACACGACGACCACTAGCGATTCCACGAATTCAAAAAAAAAATATGAGCAATAGAAAAAATTTCGCTCCAACTGGAAATAGACATTTCATTTAATTACTCAAAGATCCATTGGTTCGGATAATTAATGGTCAAAATTGTATGGGCAAACCGCACAAGATTTATGTTCCATTGAACAGGTTTGATTAATATCTTTTTATTATGAAACTTATTTGACTCCCAGCAAAGAAATTGAATGCTCAAAACACCTAAATTAATTTAACCCTTTCAAGAGGAATCTTTCGTTATCAAAATTAATCAAAAAAAAAGAGGTGGAAAAATATTATTATTTTTATTATTGAATTAATGCCGTACATAACCTATCCAGATTAGCCGATAATCTGGGAACTTGCAGCTTTGAATCAGCTGATCAGAGGCATTAAAAACTATTATACTCATACCTACTTTGTCGGTTTTTTTCATATTTGTCATTTCTATGCCTTGAATCGTGAGCTTAAAATTGCATCGCAAGAAATACGACGAAAGCAAGACGGAGATAAGCAAGAAATACTGAATTGAAAATTTCTTACTTCTTTAGTTTTCATGAATAGTCTGTGCATTTTTGAGACAGTTTATGTTATGCCATTAAAGTGCAGATGAAAATTACTAACAACGGAGGTATTTAAATGATACAATATATTATTTTTCATATTTCAGACGTATTCTAATGGCTGCGAAACGTGCCAACGCAACAAGACACTTTTACTGGGTTGCTAGTGACGGATGGGGCAAGCAACAAAAATTGGTGGAAGGCATCGAAGAAGTCGCAGAAGGTTCCATAACAGTTGAATTGCAGTCAACAAATATACCAGAATTTGACACCTATATGATGACATTAACTCCAGAAGGGAACAAAAGAAATCCATGGTTTGAACAATATTGGGAAGATTTCTTCCAATGTACCCTTCAAAAAAATCTACCCTTGGAAACGAATGTTACGTTTAATGTTTGTAACGAGGATTTGAGATTGGCCCCTGAATACGGGTAAGTACAAAACTATTGCTCATCATGAATATTGTTTTTTTGCTAAAAAATTATGCTGACGCAAAGAAAAACACAAACTTGTTTTACGTCATAAAATTTCCTACATTTCTGGCCATTTGTATTCCTTTGCAAAATAAAAATTTAGCCTTAAAGGCCTTTGAAATTTTTCATTTATGCAGGCGAAGGCTTTGGTTGGGAAATGTACCTAATCACTATGAATGCCGTTCTTCGAACCAAAATAGCGGAAAGGAAAAAAAAAATCTCATATTTTAAACGAAGCCCCTTGGCTTACTTAAAATAATGTTCCTATTTAAAACCGTCTATGAATAATTTGAGGCCAAAGAAACGGGCGGCTTGAATAACAATAGTAGGATGGTAAATTAAGAGCTAGTAAAAGACTCTAGGAGCTAAAAGAGGATTCCGCAAAGGCGCTGAATTAGTTGTGGTGACACTATTTATCGGATTGATTGAACACTGTTTTGTTTAGCTTCCGATGGATTTCTAAATTGGTTTTCAATAAAAATAAACAACTTTCGTGGCCAATTCATCTGGAAATTGACAAATACAAAAACCTAACGCCCCAAGCAATTAGGAAATTAAACGCATTTGGTTCACGTCCCGTCCTTTTCGAATTGATAAACCATTTGTTTTCTGTTGGTTTTTGGAAACGATATTTTTTTTGGAGTGTACTTCCACAATTGATACGGAACGTATTTTCTAGGAATTGAAAAATTATAATTAAAAACAAATAAAGAGCTGTCAGTTTTGTATGGATATGCGCTCTCGAGTTTTAGAGCCGATCGTAAAAAAAAACAAATAAACAAATGTTTGTCACGCTTTTTATTCGGAATGCTTGATTATGCTTAATTACATAAAAGTGAATTGAGTTGGATAGTGAAAAAACAATTGAGTGGAAAAAAATGTAACTCACAGGCGGAGAGACAAGTAGTGTAGTGTGAATAATGCCCCAGTTCAAATTAATTAAGTTAATTATCAAATTCAGAAAGTAGGGCGGGGTGTTTGGGCGCCACTAGCTTTTTGAATAGCAGAATTATCCAGGCTATTGCCTGGGTCTTCCAAAAATCCTTTCTTTGCCAGACAAGTTTCCGTTTTGTTATTTGGTATAATAATTAAATAAGTTTAATTAGTAAATCGATTACTGGGTACCTGAAATAAACCAAGTTATCATTGTCACTCTAATGGTAGTTTCAAAGCCGACTTTGTAATATTAACACGCTTCAATTTTTCCATCATGGAGGCGTATCCGCCTCTATTTGCTTTACAAATTGGAAAATAATAAAGCCATTTGCTGAAAATGCCTCCAGGTATCGAAAGAATATCTCTGTAATATCAATCTTATGAGTATTATTTCTGTCATGGAACCGGATTGAGTCATGCGGCGTGCTCTTAGGAGAAGTTCGGAACTTGAATATTAGGGCAATTTGTATAATTCCTAGATCTAAATTCTGTTATATATTATTCGGCTTTTTTCAGGACAACAATATTTATTCACTTCGGCAAATTGGATTACTTTTCTAAGTGGGTTGTTAGGTAAAAAAATAAATATTTATATTGTGGCAAATATATATATTTTCACGGATTCCGGGTTCACTAAAACTCACTTCACAAACAGTAACAACTTTTTTTTACTACTAACTTAGTAGTAATTATTCAATCTATTTTTCTGGGCAAAAATTTAATTTCTCTCCCTAGGTTAATAATGAAAATAATGAAAAAATACCTAGGTCAATAATGAAAATTACGTCATGACGCAAGGATATTGTCATAATGTAACAGGTTTCTATTGGTTTAATTTCAATTTCAAACTGTCAATTTAAAAAAAAAGCAGGTTCCTGTATGTACATTATAGGAAATTACCAGAAGCTGTTAATAGAGGGCAGCACTTCCGACAAGAAAAAACAATTTCAGCACAGGTTTCAAACCTATTCTATTTTTTATTTTCTACTAGCAGTAGTAAAAAAAAATTCTATATATTCCTCGGTAGAGAAAGTCAATATATACCTTACGCATTATAAACCTTGGCCAACTTCTCTACCTAGGTATATAATGTACTATTAATAAACTAATAGACTTTATAGAAAAACCTGGCAAGATGTACCTTCATCTTACATTTGAAGCCGCGTTGGACACGATACACCACTTTGTTTAATCCCTTTCATACCTAATCGTGTACGGGCCTGCCATACAGGTGAGAGATCTACTTTTCTTCCTTTGAGGGTTATAGAGCCAAACTTTGTCATTCAGGTGGCAGCCTCTAGAGTTCGCCTTAAGGACATATCTGATTTTCATTCGATCACTTGCGAACTCTGTCTTTTCTCTAACTATGTCATGGATATAATAAACTTCTCAACTGCGGGTGCCATCTATCGACAATTTCGAAAATTAGGATCTAGGGTCATTTGCGCATGAATTCAGCGTCCGCGCACCGCGAATTTCTTAATTTTTTGTTGTTACTTTTTGTAAATATCCCAAACAAAGTTACCTAATAAAACTTGTCGTTTTACGCTAAATTACCATGTAATAGTTATTTAACTTTGCTCTCAACATTCGATTAAAATATATTCAAAATATCTTAACTGGTGGTACTATCTATTGACATTGTATAATAATGAAAATAGTAAAAATTCTTCCTTATCACTAACTATTTCCATAACAATTATTCTTCATCACAAAGTTTAGGTAACTTTCAAACAATTCGAAGTCTTTTTTATAGTTCAAAATAAATGTTTTAGGATAAATTACCATGTAAAATGTTTAAATTTCTTAACTGGTGGTGCCATCTATTGACATTGTATGGTAATGAAAGTCTGTATCATAATAAAGTTCATTATGAAACAGATAGGAGTAGAAAAATGATATGATATTGTCACACCCTAAATTATCAGAGTGCAACCAGGACTTTATCTCGCCCTTGTACCTAAAAAGATCTCTAGTTCCTTTAATGTTGAATAAGACACCATGATCAAAACAGGACACAAGTTTATTAATTGGATAAATTAATTAAAACATTTAAGTTATAATTTTATTTAAAAGACATTTCGTAAAACTAAGATGGGATAACAGATTTGTATCTTGATTTCTTGATGATGTATCTTGATATCTATCTTGTAATTGGACACGTCTTCTAAGCTGTTCGAAACTCGTACACTTCTAATAGGAACTCTTTCACGCTGGTCTATTCTGAGACAGTGCTTGCATTGAGCTGGGCATGGTCGTCTGGATAGGGCATCTGCGCTATTATACGGTTTACCAGAAAGGTGTTTAATATGGAAATTGTAGTGCTGTAACTTCTCCAGCCATCTTGTTATTTAAGCGATGCATGTTCTGTTCTGATGAGACATTCTTGTCCATACAGGTGCTTGTGGAAATGGTCAACCGCTCTGACTATTCCTAACAGTTCCCTTCTTGTAACCCAGTAATTTCTCTCGGGCTTGGTCAGCACGAGGTCAGCACTCTCCTGTAGTATTCAATGACCCTTTCTTTTCCATCTTGTATTTGTGACAGGACAGCGTATGTGTCCAAAATAAATTTTCCATGTACCCGTGAGTAGCCTAATATGGAACTGGAACATAGAGCTGCCTTAGGCCTCCGAAAATCCACGTCACAGTCGATGGACCATTCAAACATAGCTTTTTTTTTCGGTAAGTTTATGCAACGGCGTGGCTACCTTAGCAAATCCTTCTACAAATTGTCTGTAGTATGTACAAAGCTCAAGGAAAATTCTTCATATTTGTCCCGAGGTTGAGGCCATACACGAATTGCTCGGATTTTTCTCTCGTCAGTATGAATTTCTTCGGGTGAAACTACGTGGTGTGAGAGTGAATATTTTTTGACATCATTAAGGTAGACAAGGCATACTTTCCACGTAAGTCCTCGTAATACGATTTCCATCAACATCTCAAAAGACCACTTCCAGTGGAGAAGGCTGTTTTCTCTTTGTCTTTTTTGTCAATGCTCATTTCTGACACCAAAGTGTCGAGGATTCCAGGTTCACTATAACTCACTAACACGAACAGTAACAAATTTTATCAAACAATTGACCTTATCACTATTCGAAACGTACACGACAAATATCAAATTAAAACATACCCACGTGTTATTTAATGCAGACAGTGTATTCGACATTTATGTAGAAAAATTCGGCGCCCTACTTGAATAGAATTCTGCAAATTGTTCCGGCCGGGCTCCCGAGGCAATATCGTAACAATATATGTAAAAAAAAAAGAATTTATTCTTTGAAAAAAAGTGATTTATAAATAGATCAATGTGAAAATGGAAAAAGCAAAAGTCACACAAATATCAGCTATTTTTATTAGTATCTTCCTTTTTATTTCTTCCAATATTACTTCTTTGGGTAAACATTGTGGATATTTATTATTGATGAAATCTCCATCATCCAACATCATTTTAGTAAAAAAAGTAGAAATAGTTTGTCAAAATACCTCTCCTTTTTGCTTAAATGTAAAGAGCTTGTTTTTACTTCAGTTACTCCTTACAGAGTATCTCACGTTTCTGCAGTAAATCAGTCGGACTATTTTTGTTCCGCCGACTTAGAGGTTTTTATTAAAATTTCATTCCTCGTCGCGTCATTTAATATTTATCAAAAAGAGACATGATGCTTTATCAAGTTTTCTGGAAAACTATCTGGTTTTCAATTTCAGAGCTGAAGATAATAGTTGGATGCTAAAAAGAAAAAAAACGTCTTGATATTTTGATAGATATGAATTTTTTTAAGACTATCACAGGCGTTTATACAGGTTTAAGCCAAGCTCTAACTTGTAGGTTCTATTGATTGAAACGTATACTAGCGAAATCTATTATTATTATTACAATTAGTATAATTTGTCATTTCGAGAACAATTTAAAAAACTAACCCAAATAACTCCGAGATTCTAATTTTATTATTAATGAGTACCACTAAGTACCTACTTACTTTTATCGTGTGTACCTACCTTCGCCTTCCCTTCAGGGAAATAAACGATTCATTTTGAAGTAACAAAAACTTTGGGTTTTCTTTGAGAAGGTCTGGTCTAATATCTAATATGCATTCCTGCTGAATTCTTCAAATAAGGAGGCCCCATACTATGAGCCCAAACCCACATCCTAAAAAGTGAAATATGGATTACTGAGACCATACCTGACGACCTTAGAGATGCCTACATACTTGCCATTTTTGAAAAAGGAGACAACTTTTTGTTGCGGGAAAGATACTTACCAGGATATTATCAAATTGTCTAGTCCCAACTGCGAATCGTAATTATATTTATCAAGAGATTTCCTGGGGTGAAGAGGCCCTGAGGATATATCGAGATTAACTATGGTAAAGTGACCCTGAGTTGGTTGCTTCAGTCTTTCATATCTATACTATAGTATAAATATTTCAATTTAGTAACCTACTAAAACTGCTGATTGATGATCAAACATATTCTATAAATTTTATTAAAAAATATCAAGAACAAAAAACTTTTTGACTTTCATTTATATAATTTTGTGTTGAAAAAAAAAAACAGCTGTTGGTGAAGGATATCAATTTACCAGGAGAAAAACCGTATTGGATTAATGCGCTACCTACCTGCTTTCTCTTCAAATTCCTATCGATTTTTATTATAATTTCTTTAGGGTATTTCATGGCGGAAGTGTCGAGCTTAATATTTAGATATTTTTTCTGTTCCTCGAAGTGGAGGCTCTAGAATAAGGGACGTCAATTAGGAAGATTAGAGATAAAATATTTGCAGTCTGCATATACAGCTGCACAATAAGCACTGGGCATATTCTGTTAATAGGTATTTATTTTGGAAAGAGAGAAATGTACATTTTAGCTCTCAGCTTAGTTAAAATTAATTAAAATGGGATTTGAGATGACGTTTTGCCATTTAATATGTCTGATTTCAAATTTTAGAAGCTCCTCTAATACTAGGTGCTAAATTCGATTGTTTTTATCAACATCGTCAAAGCATTTAAACAGTAGTTTAAAAGTTTAATTATCCAAGTAGATTTATTTATGTGGACAAAAACTCCGATTCAAGGGCCAAAATAATGAATAAAATTTCTACTGAAACAAGAAATCGAACATCCTATTAGAGATAAGAAAAGGGAGCATTGCCACATTTATGGACCCTTCTCAGCCTAAGGATCAATTTACTCAAAGATTTTTAGCCGAAGATACGCAAAATTTAAAATATTTTTTCCCCTAAGTTATCCAAAAAAAAGTTTTCATGTTTATTTGAATCCCGTTTTTCTAAAAGCGGAATGGGATAATTTTGATAACTTTCTATATTATAAAAAGTTTATTCATAAATAATTACTGGGGTTTTATAATATATTATACCGAAAGTCTACACAGATAATGGCGAAGAGTTTTCTAAATCTCAATCTCACGTACTAAACGTCCCTATTCTGACAACATGGCAATCATCTACACATACATTAATTTGTAACTTCATCAAATTCAAATAACTATTCCAAGCTTTAATCATTTTATATAGGTACCTATTCAATAAAATTGCTCAATTTTTTTTTCAAATGTCTGATGGGTTTTTCTTGAATATAAACCATGTTGCGGACCGGAAATGTAATTTAACGTCTGTCAACACAACCTTATTGTTTAACGGTCTATTACACAACTTAATTAAACCACATTGATGTATCAATTTTAATTAACTCACATACAAACAAAGCGTAAGCGGAGTAAAATAAACAACTTTCTAATATATTGTACAGTGTTTCCGTTGTCGGGACAATTTCTATAACAAACGAGGGCAGTGTCATGTTTCACTCTGTATTGTAATTGTTGTGGTAGGATGTGTAATACACTTTGTAAAGTTGTTGCTACTATTGGAATTATTTATCCGTTTTAATTAATTTTGCACTGGAGAGAAGTTTTCTTTCCTTATGAGGTTGTCTCAACAAGAACTTAAGTTTTGAATTGCGTGTCTTATTTGTTTGTATTCGGATATATTTCGCGTACCTAACGTGTCTTGTGTAAACATTAATAATAATGGAAATTACTCGTTACACTCTGGAACGTCGTTGATTAATTATTCATTATAAAAATAGAGAAAGTTGGGTGACCATTTCGGTACGCAATGCCGTCCTGAGTGGCAGTTGTACTGAACGTACAAGAATCTGCACTCCACTATCTTCATTCATGGAAAATCTGGTTGATTGAAAAACTAAAGCTGAACAGCGCAGAAACTGTGCCAGCTGGATTTTGGCATAGCACGTAATTGCGGATGAATTCCAGAACAAAATAATCCTCAGTGATGAGGCTGATGAGGTCAACAAGCAGAATTCTCGGATCCGATGCCATGCAAGGATCCGATGCATCCTGAAATAATTCCAGTTTAACGCGCCATGTAGGCAGAAGAGATCATCGTATTAGATTTTTTTCTTAAATCATCATCATTATCATCATAGGTGATAACTCGATACCGAGAATGATTATCTCCCATTCTATTCTTAATTTCATCGATTGTGCGTTTTCTGTTGGCTATATAAACCAATTCGAGAGCCGTACACTCTTTCACAGTCTTGGCACACCCAGCCTCTGGTGGTCCGACGCCACGAGGGCCTATCCTTTGCCGTCGTCTATAGTTGCTGGTATCGATGCGGCACTTTGCCATATTTTCCGTTAGAACATCTTTGTAGCGCTTTTGTTGACCTCCTTGATTTCGTTCTCCCTCTTTCAGTTGACTGTAGAGAATCTTTCGAGAAAGACGTATTTCGGGCATGCGGACGAGATGACTTGTCCGGCAAAGTTGGTGCTTAATGATGAGTGCTAGTTGTTTTGGCCTCCTCTAAAATACTACTTAATGTTCGTTCGTCGATCCTGCCATTTAACCCGTAGGATCCTTCTTAGGCAGTGCTAGTGGTATTTTTCTAGGCTTTTCATGTGTCTTCTCTTCTATAGGTGGTCTATGTTTCGCAGCCATATGTAGGTGTTGATATAACAAATGCATTGTAGACGCGAAGTTTTGTCTCAGCGCTGATGTCGTGATTGTTGAAGACTCTCTCTAGAAATCGCCCTAACGCCGCGCTAGCACACTTTAAGCGATGTTGGATTTTAGCGTCAATAGTTGCATTGGTTGACAGATGGCTCGCACGGTATGGGTGGTGTTCTACGTTCTGCAAGGAATGGTCATTTATAGATATATTTGGGGCTTGGGGATTAGTGTCCGGTGCAGAATTGTGGATTGGTTATCCTAAATATTAAAATGTTTACAAGTGGATTGCATGGACGTAAATAAAATTTGGCTTTGATAAGATGGCGCGAAACACTAGCTTTAGAAATCTCCAGGCTATACCCTGGTTCTCCCAGGATTCTAATAAATAAAGCCTATTCATCCTCGGTCTCAGTAAAATAAAATAAAATTCCTTAGCGAAGAATTCTTAATTTCCCAAACAAAACCGAAAAGAAAGAGGTCAAGAATGATAAAAACATAAGCTGAAAAAAAAAAACCAAAGTCCAGTTATGCTCAAGTACTCTGAACTCAGAAAGCTGGTGAAAAAAAAAAGAATTGTGAAATATCACTATCTACCAAGACGAGAACCGTTAATTTAAATTATGTCTAAGTTCTTGTTGAGGCACCCTTTAAGTTGACAACCATTGATGGAATCGATAGTAGCGACGCTCAACTGATTGCATTCTGCATTCTTTTTAAGAACAAATTGTATGCATTACAATAACTCTTCGGGTTATGGGCATATGCCAGTGATTTCCTTAGCAAACCATTCAAAATGAAATTATTCAACGCAAGCGTTTGGAACTCAAACAATTTAAATACGAGCCTAAGCTTTATTGCACAATTCAGTAAATTTAGTAAATAAAGCCACGATGGTAATACTCGGCAAACTTGAACAGCTTTATTGCCATCGAAAGCAATAGCTTTATTATACAAAGTTTAAAACAAAACGTTTTAGCTATCATTGCAGTATAATGCCAATTTAAATAATGTGCTTTTTAAATTCAGGTGTTGATTAATTAAGACTTGTGAGTGGGATTTGAAATTTATCGATTACCTTAGGCCTTATCTTATTTCAGAAATTGTCAAGAAAGCAAGAAAAGTAGATAGGCATTAGAAAAGTGGTTGAATATTCTGGGAGATTTAAGTACTCAATGGTCATGCCTAGTGCATATATGTCCGCGGCTCATTCTAGCCCTTGCTAAAAAACTCAAAGGTCTGTTGCTCATTAATATTGCGCACAGAATCTTGCCGTGTTCAAATAAAATTGAAAATAAAAATGTGTGTATCATACATTCAAAGGTTGACATAGAGACCATTGTATCAAATTTTACAAAGCAAATGAATCCTTATATACAAAATTTATATCTATATTGAAGTAATAAGATTTGTTTTTGTTTCAGATATGAACAGGAAAGTAAAGTGCAGTTTGTTGTTGATGCAGTATATGCATTTGCGCTGGCCCTAGACAGGCTTAACAAGGATATTTGCATAGATTACGATCATCGCGGTGTTTGTCCAGCTATGACTCAATATGATGGAGGAGATTTCTACCAGACATATTTATTAAATCTAAATTTTAATGGTAAGTTACGCTATGTTCACGTCACGAGCTTCATTGTTGATTTTAAACTATTATTGTGAATTATGAAGATGGCCTAAGAGCTATCAGTCCTTGTTTACCAACACAATTTATTTTTATTCTATCGGATTTGTTGCTGTGAAACGCAAATTCCGAAAGCACAATATCGATTCGCATGCCGATATTAGAAAAAAAAACAATGCCTTCATAAAGCGTTTCATTAAAATGGTCTCCGTCGATGCGGAAAAGGCTTTTTATAAACAGTTTTGGATTGCTCTTATGCTGCGCTTACATCACAAATATAACAATTCAGTTCGTTAGTAAAGCTGCATGAGCGACAAAATAATGGGCGGTTATATTTTCTGGCCTAAGCACATTAAACCACGTTCGATCGACTCTCCAATTGTATATTTCTCGTGACGTGAAATGTTTCTTTGGTATAATTTAAAAATTCTTTTATCTTCGAGCGGTCTCTAATTTGAACTTTATTGTCGTCAGCACTTGACACAGACGTGATCCATTATGTACCTCAAACTGAAAAGATTTTTATGTATGTGGTAATTTGTTGGCTTTTGTCTCGCTAGAGGCAGCAGCGTCAATCAGCGCTATTATGTTGATGTAATTAATTTTCCGTTTCTGGTGATGACCAAAGTACACAACACTTATGGTTTTGCTCTATAAGACATTGGAGAAACTGGAATTCTCAATCATTGTGCATTTCAAGTAGATTTTGTCTTTTTCGCTTATTATGAATTTGCTTCTCCACATCGGGATCTTGCTTTGAACTGTATAGGTCACGATAGATGCTTTCTGCATTTCAATTGAATTAATTTGGTAAATTTCTTCCCTTTTATCTTCATTTTTATATAAGCATTAAAAATGAAGATAAAAGGGAAGAAATTAGAGGAATCGCTACCTACAGTAGCGATTCCTGTCAAATGGAGTTCATTAGGCTAACAAAAAGACCTTCTGGGCCGAATGGCATACAACATTTTATCTTCAAACGACTTTCACAACTATAATTAAGGACTTTGTTTTATTTTTGATTATTGTTCGTTAGGCAATCCAAACCACCTGACATTCAAGATGGCGCATGGCGTGGCGGCTACACATGGAACAAAAAACACAAAAAAATATCTAGTTTCTGCCCGACTTACTAGTTTACATACCTAGTGAACAAATATTTTATTGAATAATCAAAATCAAAGCTGCAAGCAAAACTCGAAGCAAAATAATTAAAATATGCATGAAAACACATATTCAAAACACACTTGCTGGCCGCCACGCCATAGTGAATTTTACGTTTTGACAGATGGATTGGATTGCCTAATTTAATAAATGTCAAAATGATGTCACTTCCATTACTCATAGCTAATAGATGGCGCCACGGCCCTGACGTACGTACAGTGTAGGCGTGCGGAGCTGGAGTTAAGTTGGAGTGGTGTTTTTACCACGTGACCAAATTGCTTTTAGAGTACCTAGATTAGTGAAGCCGAACGGCCAGGGTGCATTTGGAGTTTACTAACTTAACCTAACCTAACAACTGACAATTATTATTAAAAATGAACGTCTTTCTATGTCTTTCTACTAAGTTTTCCATTCCTTCTATTATTGGCCAGGCTATTTACAGATGAAATATTTCTTTGTTGACTGTCGATTAGTTGAATAGTCGATTGCGGCAAACAAAAAAATAGGATAGATGACACCAAATCATGAAAATGAACACACTGCGCATGCCCGCTCTGGCGCTTGCTAATGACGAGGTGGTACTTTTAGAGTCAGCTCTTTTGACTCCCGAACACATGTGGAGTTGCTCTTTTAGCTCAAAATGTCAATACACGAACAAGGATAATACACACTAAAGTATTGCTTATCGGCCGTTTTTGGTAATCGCCGCCATATTGGTGTGTCAGCATTTTCCGACGTTATTACTAAATCGTCAGCTGTTTGCACTAGTGGTCGTACTTTAGAATTTAAATTTATGAAGAAAATTATTATTTAATTTTGATTAACATTATAGGCAAAGAGGAAAATGAAAACGAGATCTAAAAAAGAGTTGTTTTGAAATGTTAATTAATGTAGTAAACCAAGTATGCATAAAGCAAAAGCCCACGGAATCATAACGTGTGGTGCAAACAGCCTACGTTAAGGCGAGAAACGACATGCTGCTACGTCACAACTGGTGATTTGGCGTGGTGGGGGGCTTCAGATTTGTTCCACACAGGCCTTATCAAGATAGACTATCCTGTAGAGTGTATTATCCTTGATACACGAACGCATCGGGAGTGTTTAGTGCACTTGAAGTTTATAGAACAGTCATCCCGAATCCATCTTAAATAATAACAGAACTACCTAAAATGAAAGCACAAGCAAAATAAATATGGAAATTTGTGATTTGTGAATGAATCCAACCCCAACAAGAGCAACAAAAATTATTAATTCGAAAATTGCCCCAACTACTCACGACCACAGAGTATGAACCAATTGGATCAACATTGGATAGTTCTTGAACACTTGAATTGTCAAACATCCGGAACAGATTTAAGCTTACTTTTCATGCATCCGTTTTCCAACGAAATATGTCCGAAAAATCTTCTATTTTGACATATTTTTATACGATTATGTCAGAATAGAATGTTTTTCCGGCGAAATATGTCCGAAAAACATTCTATTCTGACATAATCGTATATAAATAAATATGTCAAAATAAATGACTTTTCGGACATATTTCGACGGAAAAACGTATGCATGAAACTCCGGCCTAACCCGTACACCCGTTTTTAGTTCAAAAACATAGTTCTAAATTTAGTCCCACTTCTATTTTTGTAATAATTTAATTTTTAATATTGAACAAAAAATCGAAAACGAACAAATTAGTGCCAGTTATGATTGAAGTATGCTCTTGAGAACTTGGTCGTTGACGCTGCTATCTAGCGAGAAGAAAACGCAAAATTAATTGCAAGAGCATGATAGCGCTGATAGACTAGCGAAAAAAAAAATCAAACTAATTACCCCATACATAAAGATTTTTATGGTCCTAGGAACATAATGGATCACTTCTGTATCGAGTGTTGACGACAATAAAGTTCAAATTATCGACCTCTCTAAAATAAAATATATATTATCCGCCGGAATTGTTAAATATTCATGCATAAGAAAATATTATGTGCCTATTCAAAATATCCTTCAACTGCAAAAACTTTGATCATCGTAACTACTTTTTTATTTTAAGAAGATTCGCTAGGAACATAAAATTTTTAAAGTAAAGTGTTCTTTTGGGAAATACCCAAAGATCTTTCCTTCAAACCCGAATTTACGATAACGTTTTTTTTTTATTTGGAGTATAAACTTATTTTTTCATGACCAAAAGAAAAAAAAAAAGAGGTAATCTGCGATGAGCAAAATTATTTTTGGCTACATTGAATTCAAAAATGTAATCTTGTAACTTTCAGTTACTTAGTAAGTAGGTACCTATAGGTTACTGTTTAATTAAATCGTTACTTTCAATGAAGTTGTTACTTTTGACTGTTTTGAGCCAAGCTCTGCGGAAGCGCTTTCCAAAAATTTACTGAAGGCAGACACAGGTAGAAAAAAAAGATCACAAATGCTTGACCGTTACCACTATAGGCATATAATAAGAGAGAGACTGAATTGTTTACATTTTATCCCGATCAAACATTGTTTTCGCCAGAAATCAATGTTGGCGAATATCTGCGGATCGCCCTAGATCTACCGCCTGTGTTTGAAAATGTAGGGAATGTTGATTTTATTGCATGCAATATTTGTGTCATCTCAATTGAAAATGTTACTACTCATATGAATGTGCGTTTCTCGAAATAAAATCTGTAATTTCTACTTTCAAAATTATTTAGTTTCTGAATAACGTAAATTAATAATGTATTTGGGAAATAGCTATGACAACGCTGTTTACTCCAGTGACACGGAATTTGACACATTCATTCATTTTATGTCAAAAATTGACTATCCAGTACGTTGCTGTGCTGTGTTTGGGAATATTTGCGATTTTCAATCAATTTTCACTGTTTTTCCGTCTTTTATATTTTATTAGCAACTACAATGGTTCGCCAGTGCGTGATCTGTAAAAAAAATTACCTATTCTAACCCTGGATTGGTATTTCGACGGTAGGTACCTGAGGTTATGTTTTTTCCAGCCAAAGCAGTGATGTGGCTGATTGTATATTAAGAGGTCTCAATTTTTCATGATCCAGAAAAACCGCACGCCTCTGATAAAGGCAACCGGGGAAATGGAGGAACAGGTTACAGCGGTGCCATTTTTAAAGCCCATCTTTTTCTAACTTATGCATAACTCTGGCAGTATGTATGATTGTAAACAAATAATGATTTTTGAATGAGATGTTCTGTCTCTTCTTTTTATCTGTCTGTGGTTACCCCCATATTGAATCCTGGCATCTGTAGTTTGGATCAAGGTTGTTTGAAAGAGGGAGGTTGCCTGATAACTTTTATGACGTCATTTGTATGCCTAAACATTATGCAAATCTCCATAAGAACCGTGATGACGTCATCGGTTTGCCATTACCAGACAACCTTTCACAAGCAATTAAAGTTTTACCAATGGTATTGGCAATCTCTCTCTCTCTCTTTACATTTGTTATTTCTATATATCGCGTGTAATTCGAAGTTTTCAACCGAAAAAACTTTTTTAATCATAAAAATCTGTATTAATATATTTTTCTTTTCAGATTTGGTCGGCAGCCCAGTACAATTTGATAAAAGCGGCGATGGCTTAGCCCGGTATGATATTCTTAATTATCAGAGATTGCCCAATTCTTCTGGATATCATTATAAGGTAGGAAAGAGTTTTATTCAGAAGGCAAATGCTTTTTTCTACTGACATTTCATAATACGCTATTAAACGATTAAAATCTGTATCATAATGAACTTCATTATGATACAGATTTTCATTATAATACAGATTTTTAATATTATAGAATGTCGATAGATGGCACCACCAGTTAGGATATTAAACATTTTAAACGGTAATTTTGCGTAAAACAATTATTTTGATAACTATAAAAAAGACTTCGAATTGTTTAAAAGTTACCTGAAGTTTGGGACAAAGAATAATTATTATGGAAATAATGAGTCATGAAGAATTTTTACTTTTTTCATTATTATACATTGTCAATATGTGGCGCCACCAGTTAAGAAATTTTGAATTATTTTTTTTTTTAATGTTGACAGCACCCTGTTTATAGCTTTTCCATGGTAATTTAGCGAAAAACAATAATTTTATGAAAAAAAAACTTCGAATTGTTATTAAAAGTTACCTAATGTTTGGGATAAGGCATTATTATGGAAATATTGAGTGATAACGAAGAATTTTCACTAACACCTCCAGAAATTACAGAAAGGGCGACAAATGCAGGTAATAATATACTATCTGACAAGCTCAAGAAAATTTACGAATATGATAATGATTGGAAACACCAAAAACACATCGTCCTTCTCAGAAAATGTTTTGATAGTATATTTTGAAGAATTACAACAAAAAATGAAACCTTCATCTGTATGGATTACTCAATTATAAAATCTCTATTCAAAGTTAAGCCTAATGTTGACATGTTTAACTAAATATCATAAGTTTTATCAATGGCAGTAGAAAAAATAGTGTATGCAACTCTCATGTAATGGCCATTAATACACGAGCATGTTGTAGGATACGAAACGAGCCGCAGGCGAGTTTCGTATATAACATGCGAGCTATCATTACATGATCATTGCATAATATACTATTTTTATAAGTTTGCTTACTCATATTTTATATATTTTGCAAACACATTCCTTAATAATGTGTTCAGAAACAAATTACTGACACAATATTTATGTCGGCGACAATATATCTAATACACACATGTTATACACGATTTTTTCGTTTATCTATCATTTAAATAAAAAAACGTCAATAGAGCCGTTATTACCGAGATTGTGATCTTATGCGTGACGAAAATTGTTTTAATGGACATCGCGCCTAAAAAAGTTAACATTCTATTAGGTAGGTACATATTGAGAAACGTTCACAATATTTTTATAGTGGTAGATTTTATTTTATTCGAATTATGTTATGCAAAAAAATTCCTAATAATATAAGCTATAATTACCCTCCTTCCTGAATAAAAACTCAATAAAAAAGATAGAAATTGAATTTGAAGAAAAAAAAATGGGAGGATGACCGACGACCCGTAAAATTACTTCTACCAACATTGGAAAAACTCCTGATATTGTAGGGTTTCATTAAAGAACTAGCTATTTATTTAGGCAAAATACGCATCGATAAAAGATCGTATGCGTTCATAAATTATTAGTAGGAAAAGTACAGGGTGACTAAGAGTAAATTTCCCTTTTCGGACGTGACCTGTAGGTACATCCAGCTTAATATTTGTGGACGGGGGTTATCTCTAGCAATTTGCGGCGAATGTGTACGAATTATCAGTAAACATGGAGCAGTGGTCGAACGAGCGACGCGCGTTTATGGCTGAGTTGTTTTTAAAATCAAACGATTCTTATGTCGCAGAACGGCGACGTTTATGTTACCGTTGCAATACCAATTCGTCGTATACTTGATGCTCCGTCAAACAATTTATTGAAAACTTGGGTTTAAAGATTCAGACAAAATGGTGCACTGGCAAATCAGAAGCGCCCCGGCCATATTTTCGAATCGAGCGCCTCGGATTGACGGAGTAGTCGCAACTCGTCGCACAATCTCAGGCCGGTCGTCCTTTGGATGCGTGTTCGTCCGAATTGCAACCCTCAGAAATAGGACGAATAATTTCGTCAGATATAGCACACGTGATATCGTCCACTGGACAAGTTTTTGCAAACTACGCACAGTCTTTACGTAGTGAAGTAATATGGAGGATTATCTTACGGAAAATCTAATTATCTTGTTAGATGGCGATTCTTAAGAAAAAAGTGCTGAGTTAAGGATATTTCAGCAAAACGAACATAATTCGGAGAATTTCATCATCGTGTGATGATTTAAGGAAGGATACATTTTCTCTACATGATACAGATATGATTTGACGGTCATATCCCACAAAGGTTTTTTTTCGATATCGAGTTAATCAATTTTTTGATATCCATAGCTACTGCGAAAAATCCCATTTTTTTAAAATCAATCGCAATCGCATGTTTTCCTCCGGGTACAATGTACGACCGTCATTGGGTTTCACTGAAATGGGATCATTCGCACTTTTTCGTCCGATTTCTGACGAATGCAATTTGGACGAAAACGCATCCAAAGGACGACCGGCCTCAATGTTCTCTGGCATTCTTATGGACTTCTGTTGACCGGGACGCTACTGATTTGCCACTGTACCACTTTGTCTGAATCTTTGAACCCAGAGCCGCTTTCCAGTGACGAGTTTTAAGGTGCCCCATACCCGTAATAACGGTAGTGCTGTAACGGTTACAAAAACGTCGCCGTTCCGACAAGAGCTTGGTGGGAGCCACTTAACATAAGGTAAGGAGTGCTGCGTTGCCAAATTGACGTCAAAGTATTTTATGTTGTTTGAGTTAGACCTTATCAGTATTATTACAGGTACAGGTTTCTGTTATCTGTATAATAAATAAATCGAAGGCGAATGATTGAATAATTACCTATTAAGGAATGTAATGATTGATAAAAAAATTGATGACGGGAAAAATATAAAGTCTTATCATGCAAATCAAGTTTAATATTTGTTTCTTCTAATAAATTGCATTGAGTTGTTTACAAAATTCAATTTCAATCAATTAGGTAGGTACTCAATAACGTTTGCACACTTTGCTTTTGTTATACATATTATTATTAAGTATACACTATAGCTTTTTGCTTTTTTCCTAACGGGTGCGGAGAAAATTATTTATTGTTTTTACGATTGACAAAAACAGCAGTTTTTGCGACAAGAAAAGAGGCGAAGCCTAGTTTGGTAATGTTTTCAAGTTGCAGAAAATGATTTTTGACGAAAGTTGTTTTTTTTTTCATTGGTCAGAAAAAAAGTTTTTTGCAGATGCTAGATTGTTTGTGCGATGGAAGATTTCGATTTTGTTGGAATTTTTGATATTTTTATGTAACATTTATCAATAAAATCCAAGAATCGAACAGTAACAGGATGGCTCATCCTAATAAGGCGTACGTTGGCCAATTCTTGGGTCGGCAAGGTCTGCGAGTGACGTCACCACATTAGCAGCCAATAGTGAAGACGTCACCCACAGACCTTGATGGAATGCTTGCGATTGAGGCTGTGCTCGTTATATGATTTTTTCGTCGATTTTGAATGTAGAAAAAAATGAATTTAACAAAATTTCAACATCTTTATAGATAACGTCCTTAGTGTTTGAGATACAGTAAAGATAATGGGTTTAGGACTTTGGAAATAAAACTTTTTTTTTTAAATCATGCCGACGCTTCGACCATATATGTTTATTACAATGATTTTTGACGTCAAACGCCCTTGCTGGTAAAATAGCCTGTGAAGAAGACCAAATACATGGTCGAAACGTTGGCATAATTTTTTAAAGAAAGGGAGTTTTATTTCCAAAGTCCGAGAGATTTTACCGTTTAGAAATTCGTTTTTTTGACCTACAGTGTTTTAAACTCGGATAATGCATTTTACTCCAAGAGTTGAGGTCTGCGGCTAACATGACAAGTTACAGACACTTTCAGCTCAAAAAGCAGTCCTATTAGGTCAAGCGTGATTAAAAACCAAGGATGTTTGACGTTGCCTGATAATTTTTGTGACGTCATCTGGGATGCCTTAACATAATGCAAATCTCCATAAGGCACCCCAGATGCGTCATCAAGTTACCTATTACCAGACAACCTTAGGAACCTTGAAAAACATGATAATCTTTGTAATTTTTTTGACAACTAGGCAATCCATTGACCTGTCAAACGAATTCAATATGGCCGTTCAGGTCAAACACCGTGTTGTTTACATTAAGGTTACTGATAAAAATTATTGAAAAATGACTTATTCGGGGCCAGAACACAAATGCTTTTGACCATATTGAATCACGTGGTCTGGTTTGCAGGAAAAAAAAACTTTTGGCATGCACAAAAAGTAATTTTTCCGCACGCCCTAAGGGATAATTGTATTCCTAACACTTGTGAGAAATGGTATTTTCCGCAATAACTATTTTCTTTTTTCGAATTCGAAATGGAAAAATTTTCCGCCCTGCAGCAGAACAAACGACGTTTCACTTTAAAAGCCAGTGCTTGCTCCTAGAAAAAAAAAATATTTTTTTATTTATACCTACTCTTTCAAAACACAAAATTTTTAATTTCAATTTTATTGAATTTTCAATTTATTCAATCATAAGCAGTACAATCAAATTATATAAGGTTATTATTTTCTCTGTCAACTCAAAAGGCCGGGATAATTAATAAACAACTGTGGTGGCGTGACGTGTCGGCGTGTCGCTGATTCCAGTCTAAACATGAAAATGCCAAAAATTGCAACGAGGCATATAAATTGTTTAGGGCGGGTATTATAAAACTTTTTTGACACCTAGCAGAGAGTTAACTTGTGGAATTACTATGGGAAGTAACGTCATTCCAGAAGTTAACTTTTAAGTTAACTGTCAAAATAGTTTTATAATACCCACCCTTAGTGACTTCCGCCAAGCTCTCGTGTCGTTCCGCGACATGATACGAATGGTTCAATTCAAAAAACGCCTCAACCATTAACGCGCGTTGCTCGTTCGACCACTGCTCTATGTTTACTGATAATCTGCCGCAGTCGCCGCAAATTGCCAGCGCTAACCCCTACACAAATAATAGGTTGGCTGTACATGGAGCGTTCGGAGGAAAATTTACTCTGAGTCACCCTGTATTAGGTAGTGATTTTGCTGCTTGTTTTTCAATGTATTTTTTATGTGCCGTTTATCTTATTTATATTGTTTCTTTAAAGTGATCACGTCAAGCCTACAAAGTGACGTTGGCCTTACAAGGTCGTTAAAAAATTGCGAATAAATATGACTGAGTCAAAATCAAGTTCATAAAAGTATGCTATGCTTTAGACGAACATATTGATAGAAACTTACCCAGAAAAATCCATTCGAGAGAAATAAAATTAGGTAGATTTATAAATTCAAAATGGAAGTTGATTAATAATGGTGAATGATAATAATAACTAGGTGGGTAATAAGCACATAAGGTTCAATAAAAAAAATAAAATGAAGGCGGTTTGAAAGAGAAAGAAGTTTTCTCCGCTTGGGAGTTGAACAACTAATTTGATTCCAATTTTAGCTAATTTGTTATAGTGACGTAGCGTTTAGGGCAATTAAAAATATGGTCGTTGAGTCGAAATTTGTTTCATTACACTTGTACCCTCGGGGTGAACCTTCGGGGACGCCAAGTAAAAGCTATTTTAAAAGTTTTCAGAAAATCTTTGCTCAAAGACTTCCTACTTAGTTTTCACAACTTCGATGTTTTCAGCGTTCCTTAAGAGTTCCTTGATATGCCTACAACACCTATTTTCATCTTTAGCAGGCACTTACGGGTTGCCATACGGGATAGTGAAGACTGGAAGGAAGGTGCTCCAATTAAATCAGACGACATCTGCTACACCGACGGCTTCAAGACCAACCAAGGATTGAAGCTGGTATCTACGGAGACAGACCAAAGGTGGAGATATCCACAAGTCTCGGACAGCACGTAACGGTGTTTCAGGCGGAAATAATGCACTGTGCCATACCGATAAATGAATGACGAATGAAGGTTAATAGTAGAAGCATCATTATTTACTCGGACAGCCAGGCGGCCCTTAAGGCAGTCAGCTCCAAGCTGGTTGGAGACTGTATACATGCCTTAGTGGGCCTGTCCAACAAACTTACCATAGCCTGGGTACCAGGCCATGAAGGACACCCAGGAAATGAAAAGGCGACGACTTAGCCAAAGGAGGCTTAGCAACTGGGAGAATTGGCTAAGAACCATTCTGCGGATTCTCTGCAGGCATTTTTTAAACATCTTTCAAGAACTGGATAGACAGAGAGTTCCAGAGCTGGTGGCAGCAAACAACAGGACAACGACAGGCGCAGCAGTTTACCAAATCCTGCTCGCCCAAGTTCACAGGGGACCCACTAAGCCGGAAGATTGTTAGGATAACGCATTTAACGGTAGGCCAATTAACAGGGCATTGTAAACTTCACAAGCACCTGGAAAGAATGAGTCTGGTAGAGGATAGACTGTGCAGGTTCTGCCAGGAGGCGGACGGGGGCGTATATGTGTGGTGCCACTGCGAAGCGCTATGCAGGCTTAGGTTTGCGAGGCTTGGAGAGGAAAAGCTCAATCCGGCATGCTATAATATAGAGTGGCCAGTATCATGTATCTGGAGTCTATAAAAAAGACTGATCTAGAGAACGCACTTTAGGGACAGATAGGACACACCACAATAAATCTGACAAGGTCTCCATTGAAACAAATCTAATCTCTAGAGAGTTCCTTTATTAAATTTAAAAACATTTATCTGCGAATAATGATAGCGATATCAAAGACAATTATTTTTGGAAAAAAAAAACGTCTCGCGTTTCCTACCCTTTTAAAATCCGTCCGATATTATTATCTGTTTTTCTTTTCCATCGGGTTCAGCTTGTCTCTGACTCTAAAGAAGTCAAAAGGTGGAATCCAATTTAATTTACCGCCGTTTAACCTGTTGATAATAGGATATCATTGATATCGGACAAAGCAACCAAATGGAATGTTTTAAAATATATTGTCGGAGTGTTTGTGCGTGTTCCTGAATTTGCAATTAAATATTTGGATTATACAATTCCGTTCCGATGTGCATGAAACATTTCTTTTCGTAATGGAATTTGAAGGCGTCGTCTGCAATGAGAGTTTATCTTCAACCTATGTCTACAGTGTGACCAGTAAGGTCTATACCTTTTTAATAAAAGAATTTTTGAGAAGTTTGAGTTTATGATCAAAAGCCTATAGTTTTATGCTAAATGGTTTTTGCGAGAGGGGATCGGGAGTTGTTTTAAACAGTCTCTTGAAAATTCAAAAGTCTTGTTTTTTGCATCTTCTGTTGTTGGGTTTTTTCGGTTTTCCTTGCGTTCTGATTTAATTTTTTGCTCATAATTATTTTAGGAGAGCCTGGAGGTTTCTGATATCTCCTCCATGTTCCTCAAAGCTTCCATGTTCCTCAAAGCCTTTTCGACTATATTAAAATAATAAATTAAATTAGGCAACATCTGCTTGGCCTGGAGGCTAAAGAAGACCGGCAAAAGTTATTTTAAATAATTCAAACAAAGTTTTGCATTCATTGACCCTGAAAGCAGTTTCTACACGAAGTTTGATACTGTTTTAATTTTCCTGAGAAACGCTACATGCTCAAATTATTTGAGCTTGAACCAAACAAAATCATATAAAAGTAAATTAGACTATGAACTCTAAGAGTCGAACTGAATCCAACCCGTCTGTAATAATGCTAAATTCGTATATTAATTATTTTGTGTCTCTTGTCTATTCCAGGTAGTAGGAAAATGGTTCAATTTTTTGGAGCTTAATCAGGAATTTCTAATATTCGACCATAACCTGACCACAACACCCGTGTCGGCTTGCTCATTGCCTTGTGAAGTAGGCATGATCAAAAAGCAACAGGTAAGCAAATAAGGCTAATTTCATGTTTAAATAAATACAGAGCTATATTATAAATTAGCCAGATCTTTACAACGGTACGTAGCTGTTTGATATTAGCAAACATACTACAAAAATTAATGAATATTTGGATAGAGCAGTAAACGATTTTATTTAAATATTTTAATTTGCTAAAAATCGATTTGACTGATACGAGTATTTTCCTAAAAATAAATAAATAAATATTTTATTAACGGAAATTTTCTATAAATTCAACAATTAAAGAAATATTAAGAACAAACAAACAGGACCTTTCTAATGTTCTTCCAGCATAATAAACAATTTTGATACACTTTATATCAGTGAGATCCGAATGCTGCCTAGATACAAATCCCATTTGTTTCAATCCTTTCTTACCACATTGCATTTGGTTTTTAAAATTTAACTGCCCATCAACAATTATGCCAAGATCACGAATACTAGTAGTCATTTCTAGATCTAAGCGATTTATATTATATCTATGGATAACATTCTCAAGTTTTCTACTAAACTGAATAACTTTACATTTGTCAATATTCAATGACATTCTGTTAGAATTACACCATTCACTGAGCTGATCTAGATCATATTGTAAATTAATACAATCCTCGATTGATTTTATAACAGAGAATAATTTCAGATCATCAGCAAACAGAAGCGCCTGACTAAAACTAAATCATTAATATAACAGTTAAAAAACAATGGTGCTAAATGTCCACCCTGAGGCCAGAACTCACAATTATGTCGTTAGAAAAGTAATTTTTATACCTAACGATTTGCTTTCTATCAGTCAGATAACTTCCAATCGAAGATAAGAGTGGACCATAAATACCAAGGCAACCCAACTTTGCAATTAAAATTTTGTGATTCCCTCTGTCAAACGCCAAAGTCAGTGTAAATGACATCCACCTGATAACCACTCTCCAAAGAGTCAAACAATGTGTCAGTATACTAGCATATTTGTGCCAGTTGATCTTTCTTTGCAGAAGCCATGCTGCTAGGAACTATAATATTTTTGATAAGCGGAGTTATCTTGTTTGAAATTATTGATTCCAACATCTTGGCAAAAATATTCGTTTTAGAGATTGGCCTATAATTTCCAGTTTTAGAACGATCACCATTTTTAAAAATTGGACTAACAAAACCAACCTTCCAATCACTAGGATATATTCTGATTTGTAGTGACAAATTATGTAACACACATAGGACATTCACACGACTTTACAAAAAATACAGTTAAACCATCCGGGCCCGCACCGAAGCGGTCATTAAATTTTTCAATACACTCGAAGACTTCAACAGTAGTTATACACAAAAAACTTAATGAATCATTTAATCTCATGTTAAATAATATGGCGAAAAGAAACAAACTGCTAACTTTTCCACGTCCTATATTGAATTCCTAATACAATCGTCTTATTTGTATGACTTTTGTCTCAAATATTGAAATACATCCGAGCACGTCTCAACTTCTGACTTGTTAATTAAGAACTCCCAAACTTTCTACACCAATCATGTAATAGGGAAGTACACCTTTTGTCGGTAAAAGCGACAATAAATTTTCTGCCAAGCCGACGTAAAGTTGAGGTAATCCAATATCTTGGTAAATTTTATTAAATTTACATGACTTCCAGTGGCTATTAAGCAATCTATGTCAGCATTGCCAATTTTTATAACTAATAACATTAACAATATGTATCGTCTTATGGGTACCACCGAAAGAGTGTAACTGCTGAAAAAGGTAATTTTACATTGACATGCGAAAGTTTTATTCCATTTGGAAGATTTGGCTTTTGATGTTCTGTATTTACACAATCCTCAAATCGCAGACATAACAACGTGAAGAATTTTCTGCTGGAAATTTAACAAAGCGGAACACTTTGGGAATGAGACCCCTATGAGGTTCGTCAATTTATGTTGAGCGATTAGATGGACGCATGCCTTGTTCAGGGCGGAACTATAACCTCACTTCCCGGATAAGTTCATTTACGAGGTTTGAACCGTGGTTTAAACGCCTTGAAAATATTATCAGCATCTTACAGATATCGCTTGTCAGCACTAAATCCCTATTTAGAAGAAAAAGGTCGGACATTTTTTCACAATTCAGAAATTATTTTGCCGGTGAAGATGTGGCGTCGTTTGGGTTTGGGCGGAAAGTGGCCTTCTTCTCTACTCGGCCAAAATTGAAGACAATTGAATGTCTTTCATGTTACCGAATCACTTTCGGAACTATATATGAACTTGCAACCGATCGAAGAGAAATGAGAGATTATGTTTAATTAAAAATCCTGAACTTGGATCTGGTTACAAGTTACAATAGAGGGAATGTCTGATGTAGATCATCAACAATCAGAACAAGTCGGAACACTCTAGGAATCGCCAACTCGGCGCTCAATCAGTTGCTCACATATGAGAATGTTGTCCACTTTAATGGAGAAATTTGAATCTACATAGATAAAGCTTTTAATTTTGGCGTCATGCATAGCAACTAAAATTTTTGTTTGACTCACAACAGAGCATACATATTCATAGGGCTCACATTCTTTTTTTGATTAACATCTGGGCTGAAATAATCAAAGCGTTTTACAGTAGTCGTGGAAGCTCTCAAAAAACACACACAAATTTAATTTTATTCGGAAACTTTCACAATTTTCAGCTTCAAGTCCAGCACTTATTAAATTTCTCTAGGCAACCGTTTTTAACAACTTTTTTATTGCTGCCATTGCATCAAATTTAGTACCTAAATGAAAACTATAGGCAGAGTTATTATTGAGAGATTCAGCGAAAAGCGGCAATAAAAGCAAATTTTTGTTACATTTTCATTAGATAGGTATCTACTTACCTGTCGAAAGGGAAATGCTTATACAATTTCCTTAAAGCTTAGGAACAACTTTTAACTAAGAAGCAATTAGATTGACGCCCGCGTAGCTAACTAGTCTGGTTAAAACGCCCATTCAGTTAACAACACCGGCTTTGCTCTATAGAAGAAAATGACCGTGCTTAGAAATTCAGATTACCTGATTACCTACTTGCTATTCGCATATTTATGCCTCATCACCTTCTTCTAAGATAAGCTCAAGCTTCGGTCGTGCTTATTTAGGCCGATCTGTCAACGTTTTGTTTAAATAGGATGTAACATTTTCAACATCCTGTACATCTACCACTACATAGCTACTGCACCCAGTAAACTGTGACATTTACGTAAAGTTTGTATAAATTTTGAATCATTTTTTACCAGCATTAATTTCATGTTAAGTTTATGTAGCTACTAAACTAAAGGTCTGTAACTGCTTATAGAGGTCTGGCAAGTGAGCATCTTACAGGCCAATTTTAATGATGCAATAGAATGAAATGTATAGGACAAGTCGAAAGTTAAATAGAGAACGAAAACGATTTCCCCTGTTCCACCTCCAGCATGCAGCGCTGAGAACGCTGGAGATGGAACAGGGGAAATCGTTTTCGTGCTTTATTCAACCATAGATTTGTCCTATACATTTCATTCTATTGCATTAAAATTCGCATGTAAAATGTTCACTTGCCAGACCGGTATATAGGGTGTTTGGCAGAGGGCTAGCCAAACTTGGTGGGCGTATAGATATGCCCATTTCGAAGATTTTTTGTCAATACACTAATGCCCTTAAGGTCCCCGTTTTTTTTATATCATTGCTTGTGTATTATTCTCAAGAATTTTCAAAAATGGACCTCTTAACTTCTGTAACCTTTTAACTTTCTGATATTATCAAGGATACCCTACAGACCAAAAACACCCGCAACAAACGTTTTCATAAATATTAGAAAAAAAGTTAATGAAAAAAAAATGGAACTTAAGGCCACAACTGTATTCATAAAATATCTTCGAAATGGGCCTATCTATACGCTCACCAAGTCTGGCTAGCCCTCCGCCAAACACCCTGTATAATGTTTACATAACTAAATCGTTTACCTATCTACATAACATCATCTTGCTTGGTGAATTTCATATTTTAATTTTTTATATTGTGTCTATAAATACGGCCACGTACTGTGTCGCGAGTAGACGCATATTTATGTGCTCCACAATTATTATTCATTAAAACAGGGGTATATTGGTGTGCAATTATTATTTACTTTGTGCCTAAGTATAATTTAACAACTCAGCTACATACCAAGTAAGTTTGTGAACTGTTTATTGCGATTGTTTGGTAATTAAGTCCCAAAAAGTGCCTGACCAAACACACCAGCCTATTAACGTGGATTAGAGACTTACTGCAGTCATGGTCGGCGGTGCGTCAACACGCAGCGGATCCGGGTCCCGAATGGATGAAGATGCCATAGAAAAATAAAGTCTGTACTAATTTCGTGCAGAAGCTTAAGGCTAAGTTTGATGCTTAACAGGACGCATCAAAACATTCTGCCACCTAGTCTAGCCATAGCCCGAAAACCTGACCAATATAATTCGCTGTGGCTATTTTGGGTGGCATAATGTGACTACATGCGCTGCATCAGGGGTCAGAATGTCGGGACGATGATGGCGCTTTTTAAAGGGTCAGAATGTTATTGCATGGGCTAGATGCAGGGTCAGAATGTTACAGGCGATAGAGCATTAGTAATAAATTTAACAAACAATGTTTGATATTAAAAAATCTAAAACTGTCTTTTGTACGTGTTATACAATTCCGAAATTTAGATTTTATTTGTTTTCCCTATGGATTTTTTCCATGAATATATTGATTAAATTGTTAGTTTGGGTTATATGAATGTATTGATTAAATTATTAGTTTTTTGTTTGAAACAGAGGAATTAAGAAATATAACCATTGAGGACATAAGGGGTCAATGAATTTAGATTTTACAAAATTTGAATATCTCATAATTAAAAATTTAAGTGCCAAATTGTGTATGATTTTTCTTGATCAAATTGATAAGTGAAGCAAAAAAAACTTCCCTAGTGTTTTCCTTTTGTTGAAAGCCGATTAATAGTTGGCGATTTTCGGGGATAATACCACGAGAGCTTCAAAATTACCGATAATTTTTCACGATTGCGTGTTTTCTATAATTTCACGAGTCCGTAGGACGAGTGAAATTTGCAGAGAAAACACGCATGAGTGAAAAATTATCTGGTTCATTTCAAAGCTCAAGTGGTATTTAGAGGATTATTTCATGTATGAGAATGCGAAAAATATGGAAATAAATATGTATTCAACGATTTGAACATCTTAACAATCAATACAAATAAATGGTTGCTATCAGGAACCGTTTGTTTGTATCAAAAATTAGCATGACAACCATGTATACAATAACATGGGAGAATTATCGCTGTAATTCTGAAAATCGTCACTTGTCTTATGGGATTTCTAACACATGAGTGGAATAATCAATATTATCATCCGATATTAAAGTATTATTGAAGTTGACCAGTAGTAAAATTTTCAGGACTTTTATCCACATATTCAGTCATGTTTCGATTTGCAACTGCAAATGGCATATAAAAATCTTTTGACTGGACATTCTCTCCAAAAGCTAGCTGAGCCAATAAATACCTTGATTCGACACTATAGCTTGGAGTATTCAAAGATGCTTTTTGAAAATAATGTCGTTTTCGGATAACAAGTTTGCACGATAAGTGTTTTCACTCACATTAAAATAAACGAACGTTGTGGTTAGTTTTATCGCATCAATCTATATCGTAAATAAATATTGAATTGCCTTCGCATAAATTTCAATAGTGCAATGAGTAGGAAATAAACAAAACATGCGGCACTTCTAGCGGACAAGTGCAACAAACTTTCCCGACATTCTGACTCCTGATTTAGCCCATGTAGTAACATTATGCCGCTCAAAATAGCCACATCGAATTTGATTGGTCAGATTTCCGGGATATGGCTAGATTGGGCGGCAGAATGTTTTGATGCTAACTGGACAGCATTAATTCCAAGCTAACTAAGGTCTGTGATTCACTAACAAAAATCAATGAGTCCGTTATAACCAACAAAAAGAAAATTGATAGCTTGAATATCAGGATGGACGTTTTGGAACAGCAAGGCAAAAGAAATTCTCTGCGCATTTGTGATTTAGAGAAGAGACCGATGAAAAAAATCTTTATTAAAAGGTCCTGCGTTTCTTAAGTGAGGACCCTAATATCAACTGCACCAAGGATCTAGATTACATATTTCGTTTGTCAAAGAGTGATGAGGGGAATTCCCCAGGCACAATAATAGCAGCCTTTATTAGTAATGTCAAGCGGAATGAAATATTTATGGAAAAAAAAAACTTCTGAAGTACCTACACGCCTGTGTGATTCGACTCAAAAACGATTCAAGTTACTATGCGAAGCCAAAGAAAAGTATGGTATAATGTCTGGTCATTCTCAGGGAAAATTTATTACTGACTGGGATTCTAAAGCGAAGCAATGTCTATAAATAACGCTTAAGTGATGGTGTGCAACAATAATTCTCTATATTTGTTGGAATGATGCTGTACAATCATAGTTTACTTTCATCGTTTGTAATCATCATCAATTCTCATTCATTATTTGTTTTTTGCCCGAATACTTGGTTATTGTTATTATTATAAATAGAAATATGCAATTTTTTTTTTATGGTTCTGGGCTTTTAAGTCTTCCATTGTACCTACTACTAGAATTTTATTCAGGCTAGATTTATACGTAAGATTAATATAATTACTATTTTAATTTTATCTTTTTTTATTTTTTAAATTATCACACATTTATCATAACTTCAAAAGTAATATGGGTTGAAACACATACGTACATGCTTCACTAGAAGGTATATGGCAAGAATGGATGCTAGCTTCAAATTCGCTTATTTAAATATACGCTCAATTTGTTCTCAGTTTGATGCATTTTGTGAATTTGTGACGGAGGAGGGATTTGACGTCATTGGTCTGTCAGAGACTTGGCTACATTGCGGTATACTTAGTAGAGGATTAAAAATAGCCAACTATAACTTGAAGTTTCAGGTTCTGGAGGTGGCACATATGACTAAACTAAACTAAAGCTTTGGTTCTCTCCATAGATCTCGCACTTCAGTTTGAACAGTTGTGTGAAGGACTTGGAAAATGTTTTGGCTGAAGTTCTGCCTACTGCTGATTATATCTTCTTCGGAGGGGATTTCAATATTTCGGAGGGGATTTCAATATTGATGTCTCATTGGGAGCAATCCTGGGACCAAACTTCTAAACGGATTGTTTCGTGAATATAACCTAACTCAATTAGTCAAACAACCTACTCGAACTACTCCAAATTCTGAAACGCTTATTGATTTACTGATAACGTCGGATTATGGGTTATGTGGGGATGTCCAGGTGCTTGATATGCAAGATGTCTCAGATCATTGCCTGTTGCCTGGTTTGCGCACAGTTAAAGCTAAGAAAGACTCGAATTCCTATTTCATATCGCTCATATACGGACTATTCCAAATTTGTTTTCGCCGATTTTGTTAATGATTTATTCAATATTGATTGGAATATTTTCTTGTCTAGGGGGTATGCAAGGAAATGTCCTCGAAAATGTCATTCTGAAATATTTCAAAGGACAATATTCTGGAAACCAGAAAAGCTATTGGTATGCAATTTTGTCCATCTATAGATCTCGATTGGGGCTTTAAAAAAGGTTATTTGAGGCACCGAGCCCTTGAGCTTCATCTTCGAGATAATCAGCTTTGAGGGTTTTCCAAAATTTGAGACAAAGCTTCAAATTTGAGGCTCAACATCTCGGAAACTATTAGAGAAGAATTATTCAATTTTATTTTACTTCTAAGAGCATTTAATTCTGATTAATAATATATAAATATGCATTAGAACTTGTAGAATAATAATTGAGTTATGAGCAATTTTGTGAGGTAATGGTGGATGATCATAATTTTTCAGGGCAAAAAAAAGCAAAAATAATTTTTAATTTTTACAGGCCCTAAAATCTCAAAAATGAAAGTCGTGAAAAACTTTTCCACTAAATTTGACCCCCTCTTTCGATTGGTAAAGTCAAAAATTGAAAAATTTAGAAAAATCAAAATTGAAATTTTTTTAAGGGGTATGCAAGGAAATGTCATTCAGTTATTTTGAAATATTTCAAAGGTCCATATTTTCGAAACCAGAAAAGCGTCGAGAAAAGCTATGGTACGAAATTTCGCCCATTTGTAGATATCGATTGGGGCTTTAGAAAAGGTTATTTGGGGCACCGAGCCCTAGAGCTTCTCTTTCGAGATAATCAGCTTTGAAAGTTTTCCAAAATTTCAGACAGAGTTTCAACTTTGAGGCTCAACATCTCGAAAACTATTTACGATAAATGATTAAATTTTGTTTTATCTTGAATAGCATTTAATTCTGATTAGAATATATAAAATATGCATCATTACTAGTAGAATATTAATCGAGTTATGAGAAATTTTGTGAGGTAATGTTGGATATTCATAATTTCAAAAAAGGCAAAATATATTTTTAATTTTTTAATTTTTTACCTGCACTAAAATCTCGAAAGTAAAAATCAAGAAAATACCTCTCTACTAAATTTGACCCCCTCTTTCGATCGGTAAAGTCAAAAATAGAAAAATCAGAATTGAAAGATTATCGAACATTGGCTTAACAAATCACTCCCTACTGTATTTTAACAGAAAAGGCGGCAGTAAATTGCAGTGAGGAACAGAGTTTCACATCAGTAAACCAGCAATTATTGAGGTTGTGAAGTACACAGATACGGAAACAAAACCTACCCTCCCGAAGTGCAAACTAATAAATTGCTTCCGCATTTGAAATGCATTGCTGTCAGAAATATCGCAAAGTATAAGTTTTTTCAGAATTCAGAGCAATGTATTTCGAATGGAAAATTCATCTCTATGAACTTGGACTGTACTAATGGGCCTTAAAAGGGATAATTATTTGCCAATAAACAATTTGCGATTCTGTTGAATAAAGGTGGAATGTACATTTTCGTACCTCGTTTTTTGACTTATTCTCTGCTTTTTAACATTTTATAAAATTTCTATTTCGGTCTAATTCCTCGGCCATGTTCTGTGAAACATTGATGAAAAAAGTAAATTCACTTTCATTTATTTCTGCTCTTTTTCACCCGTGAAACGTTTATTTGGGATTTTTTAAATTGCGAAGCAGCATTTTATTAGGCACTCGAGTGCTTACTAAATTGTGCAACTAACTTTGTCCTAATTTAACCAACCTCGCATCTCCAGTTGTCTGCGTTTTCGAGGACCTTATGCGAGAGACTCGGGATACATTATAATAATAGAGTTATATTATATTATATTATAATTTCGGCAAAGTTACTCGAGTATTTATTATAGCAAAGTTCAGACTGGCGTGAACTTGGCAGCCAAAAGTTAGCAGCCTGACTCCCGACCCGAGTCTACCCGAACAGTCAGTGGCGTCGTTTATGTCTTATTTTTAGATATTATACATTCCTTTTTTTATAAATACGATAAAATTAATCCAGTTATTAAAAGTAAACAAGAAAATATTGCAAATGGATTCAAAACATGTAAGGTAAGGTAAGGTAAACAAAGAATTAAAACGTTTGAAATATAATTCAAAAATGCTTTTACACACGATGAACTCATTATGGAGCACCCCACTTGAGGTGCAAATAGGTCCAAGGGTGGTTTTTGGAAGTGAAACAAGAAAATTGAAAAACTGGAAATATCAAATTTTCCCAGAATTACGTGTCTTGCGACATTTTCTTCACAACCAAATGTATTAGAAACTGTGCCTAGGCACCATAGGCGCATTTTAATGCATCTTACTCGACTTGCAAATGGGTCCAAGGGTGGTTTTAGGGAGTAAAACAAGAAAATTGAAAAACTAGAAATATCAATTTTTCCCAGAATTATGTTTCTTGCGACATTTTCTTCACAACCAAATGTATTAGAAACTGTGCCTAGGCACCATAGTCACATTTCAATGCATCTTACTCGACTTGCAAATGGGTCCAAGGGTGGTTTTAGGGAGTAAAACAAGAAAATCGAAAAACTAGAAATATCATTTTTTCCTAGAATTACTTGTCTTGCGACATTTTCTTCACAACCAAATGTATGAGAAACTGTGCCTAGGCACCATAGGCATATTTCAATGCATCTTACTCGACTTGCAAATGGGTCCAAGGGTGGATTTAGGGGGTAAAACAAAAACATTGAAAAACTAAAAATATCAATTTTTCCCAGAATTACTTGTCTTGCGACATTTTCTTCACAACCAAATGTATTAGAAACTGTGCCTTGGCACCATAGCCACATTTCAATGCATCTTACTCAACTTGCAAATGGTTCCAAGGGTGGTTTTAGGGGGTAAAACAAGAAAATTGAAAAACTAGAAATATCAATTTTTCCCAAAATTACTTGTCTTGCGACATTTTCTTCACAACCAAATGTATTAGAAACTGTGCCTTGGCACCATAGCCACATTTCAATGCATCTTACTCAACTTGCAAATGGTTCCAAGGGTGGTTTTAGGTGGTGAAACAAGAAAATTGAAAAACTAGAAATATCAATTTTTCCCAAAATTACTTGTCTTGCGACATTTTCTTCACAACCAAATGTATTAGAAACTGTGCTTAAGCACCATAGGCACATTTAAATGCATCCTACTCGACTTGCAAATGGGTCCAAGGGTGGTTTTAGGGGGTAAAACAAGAAAATTGAAAAACTAGAAATATCAATTTTTCCCAGAATTACTTGTCTTGCGACATTTTCTTCACTACCAAATATATTAGAAACTGTGCTTAAGCACCATAGGCACATTTAGATGCATCTTACTCGACTTGCAAATGGGTCCAACGGTGGTTTTAGGGGGTAAAACAGGAATATTGAAAAACTAGATATATCAATTTTTCCCAGAATTACGTTTCTTGTGACATTTTCTTCACAACCAAATGTATTAGAAACTGTGCCTAGGCACCATAGGCACATTTAAATTAATCTTACTCGACTTGCAAATGGGTCCAAGGGAGGTTTTAGGGGGTAAAACAAGAAAATTGAAAAACTAGATATCTATATCAATTTTTCCCAGAATTACGTTTCTTTCGACATTTTCTTCACAACCAAATGTGTTAGAAACTGTGCCCGGAATTACTTGTTCTGCGATATTTTCTTCACAACCAAATGTATTAAAAACTGTGCGTAGGCACCATAGGCACATTTAAATGCATCTTACTCGACTTGCAAATGGGTCCAAGGGTAGTTTTAGGGGGTAAAACAAGAAAATTGAAAAACTAGTATTTTCTTCACAACCAAATGTATTAAAAACTGTGTCTAGGCACCATAGGCACATTTAAATTCATCTTACTCGACTTGCATGGGTCCAAGGGTGGTTTTAGGGGATAAAACAAGAAAATTGGAAAACTAGATATATCAATTTTTACCAGAATTACGTTTCTTTCGACATTTTCTTCACAACCAAATGTGTTAGAAACTGTGCCTTGGCACCATAGGCACATTTAAATGCATCTTACTCGACTTGCAAATGGGTCTAAGGGTGGTTTCAGGGGGTAAAACAAGAAAATTAAAAAACTAGAAATATCAATTTTGCCCAGAATTACGTTTCTTTCGACATTTTCTTCACAACCAAATGTATTAGCAACTGTGCCTAGGCACCACAGGCACATTTCGATGCATCTTACTCGACTTGCAAATAGGTCCAAGGGTGGTTATAGGGGGTAAAACAAGAAAATTAAAAAACTAGAAATATCAATTTTTCCCAGAATTACTTGTCTTACGACATTTTCTTCACAACCAAATGTATAAGAAACTGTGCCTAGGCACCATAGGCACATTTAAATTAATCTTACTCGACTTGCAAATGGGTCCAAGGGTGGTTTTAGGGGGTAAAATAAGAAAATTGAAAAACCAGAAATATCAATTTTTCCCGGAATTACTTGTCCTGCGACATTTTCTTTACAACCAAATGTATTAGAAACTGTGCCTAGGCACCATAGGTAGATTCAATGCACCTTACTCGATTTGCAAATGAGTCCAAGGCCCATTTGGTTGTGAAGAAAATGTCGCAAGACAAGTAATTCTGGGAAAAATTGATATTTCTAGTTTTTCAATTTTCTTGTTTTACCCCTTAAAACTAACCTTGGACCCATTTGCAAGTCGAGTAAGATGCATCGAAATGTGCCTATGGTGCCTAGACACAGTTTTTAATACATTTGGTTGTGAAGAAAATGTCGCAGGACAAGTAATTCCAAGAAAAATTGATAGGTATTTCTAGTTTTTCAATTTTCTTGTTTTACCCCTTAAAACTAACCTTGGACCCATTTGCAAGTCGAGTAAGATTAATTCAAATGTGCCTATGGTGCCTAGGCACAGTTTCTAATACATTTGGTGGTGAAGAAAATGCCGCAAGAAACGTAATTCTGGGAAAAATTGATATATCTGGTTTTTCAATTTTCTTGTTTTACCCCCTAAAACCACCCTTGGACCCATTTGCAAGTCGAGTAAGATGAATTTAAATGTGCCTATGGTGCCTAGACACAGTTTTTAATACATTTGGTTGTGAAGAAAATATCGCAGTACAAGTAATTCCGGGAAAAATTTATATTTCTAGTTTTTCAATTTTCTTGTTTTACCCCCTAAAACCACCCTTGGACCCATTTGCAAGTCGAGTAAGATGCATTTGAATGTGCCTATGGTGCCTAGGTACAGTTTCTAATACATTTGTTTGTGAAAAAAATGTCGCAAGACAAGTAATTCTGGGAAAAATTGATATTTCTAGTTTTTCAATTTTCTTGTTTTACCACCTAAAACCACCCTTGGACCCATTTGCAAGTCGAGTAAGATGCATTCAAATGTGCCTATGGTGCCTAGGCATAGTTTCTAATACATTTGGTTGTGAAAAAAATGTCGCAAGACAAGTAATTCTGGGAAAAATTGATATTTCTAGTTTTTCAATTTTCTTGTTTTACCCCCTAAAACCACCCTCGGACCCAATTGCAAGTTGAGTAAGATGCATTGAATGTACCTATGGTGCCCAGGCACAGTTTCTAATACATTCCGTTGTGAAGAAAATGTCGCAAGACAAGTACTTCTGGGAAAAATTGATGTTTTTAGTTTTTCAATATTTTGGTTTTACCCCCTAAATCCATCCTTGGACCCATTCGCAAGTCGAATGAGATGCATTGAAATATGCCTATGGTGCCTAGGCACAGTTTCTAATACATTTGGTTGTGAAGAAAAGGTCGCAAGACACGTAATTGTAGGAAAATTTGATATTTCCAGTTTTTCAATTTTCTTGTTTCACTCCCAAAAAGCACCCTTGGACCCATTTGCAACTCAAGTGAGGTGCCCCATAATGAGTTCATCGTGTGTAAAAGCATTTTTGACTTCACCTGGTTGGGAAAAATATGTGGAAAGTCCCGTCTGTAAGTTGGTGAAAAATTTATATATTAAATATTTTAGTTCTTTGTTTACCTTCAAAAACATGTATTGGATCTATTTGCGATATTTTCTTGTTTACCTTTAATAACTGGATTAATTTTATCGTATTTATAAAAAAAAAGGAATGTATCATATCTAAAAATAAAATATAAACGACGCCACTGGCTGTTCGGGTAGACTCGGGAGTCAGGCTTCTAACTTTTAGCTGCCAAGTAGTGGAGTAAAATCACAATGAAATTATGACTTTGAGTGATTCCGAGGTATAACCAGATGAAACCTATTATCATCTTGTAGAGGACACTCTAGGGCATAGGAAATGGGAATGTACAACTTTTTTTAGTAGGACTGAATTTTGAAATCGGCCCTTAAACGTGACTGAGCTCGAATTTGGAAAACTACGTTTTTCTAAACATTACCCGCTGTATTAATAAAGCATACAATCTAAAATTCTGATTTTTTGCACACTTATACTGGAAACATGAGCGCTTCTAATGACAGTTCAGAAATTTCGAAAAGGTTTAAGATTTTTTTGTTAAAAAGTTAGGAATATAGAATTATCAAAATCGTGCATCTAAAACTTGACCCTGCGGCGAGCCATGTGAATTATTGAAAATTTCTATAGATATATATCGAATCAAATGTAGTAAAAACATTGTCGAAGTTTTTGAAAAAAAAATTAAGTCGCTAACTTTAACGGTTATAGAAATATGAATTTTTATCCGGGAGGTTTAATTGCGCTCTGATGCTGAAAGCGGCTAGCGGCTACCATTCAGGAAATCATCTGCGTTAGTGCGTTAGCGTTACATCTAGAAATAAAATAAAAAAATCTATAAACATAAGTAATTGATTAAATCCTTTTTTATGAAGTTAGTTTAAATATTTTCTCCTTCGTCATCCTCATATAAATCAGGAATATTATTTTGACAACTTTTGCAGGAACAATCGCTGCAGCATGTTGAACCCTCTTTCAAGCAGACACATTTATTATTTTAACATAATTTATCTTCGCAGAAGACATTCATTAGTTGCCTTATATCCATTGGTATGGGATCAGCAGTCATCAAAACAGGCTCAAAAATTCCATTATTCCTAGTCTAAACAAAGTTAACAGGGTAAAGTATAGGCATAATAGGTATATGACTGGATATCCATATACGCAGTTGATATATGCACCTGAAATTTTGTTTATCGCATAAATACAGCTTCTTTTGTTATATATACACCTAGCTCAGTACATGCTGGTAAAATGCGTCATCTGTGGGTAGAAGTTCAGAAGCGGATTTATTGGAAGTTGTGATCAATTGATATCTCAATTCATCGAGGGTTTTTAGGGCCTCGTTCTTATTTCTGAATAGGGCCAATGTAAATTTGGTGGCAATATAAGGTTCCAAGATTTTTAGAAAATACATTTTTTGCCTTTGCATTTGTGGTATCGCATCCTGTTGACACATGCAACGCTGGTAAACATTTATAAACTTCATATTCCAGTTTCTGCACTATTTATTGGAATTATCCGTTTTTTATTCCCTTGAATTTAAAAAGGTAGGTTTCTTTCAAAGAACTTACTTCAATAAATTCACAATAGTGGTAAATAAGTAATATCAGAACATTTGCATCTGCAGACTTCACCAACACTTTTTTTTTGGTGAAGTATCTGATATTCATATAAGACGTGGAATATAATAAGTCGTGCATCAGTATCATCATGATTCGATTTCAAATTTTTCAATTCGGTTACACGGTTACACCATTCTTGTTGACAGAAAAGCATAACTCTGGATTTTCAAAATCACCAGCGATGATCAGAGTTTTTTCTATTTGTCAGCTAAATGTTCCAAAATATAACCAGTTACAAATTTCAATAGGGATTCTTCATTTTCTGACAATTTAAAAAAATTCCGAAACTTCATCACTTTTCTCTTTCCAGAAACTTCATACGCATACGTATCTGCGAAGTTACTTCTTCTGCGTCTGTCCAAAGACTTGACCGATTCATCTATTAAAAACCACTGTTATCATCAGTGCTTCATACCTTCGACCAAGTGAAAGAATTTGCTTCAGAAAAATACATGCGAGTTCATTAAAAGTTAAGTTGAAAATGCTTTATAATTTAGTCCTTGAATAAGTACCATGCCATCTATTATAAGTGAATTGAAGGGGACGGAGACGTGAAGAGAAGTTTCAGTGCGAAAAAATCTAAGAACAAATATTTGAACCGCATCTTGCTACGATGAAACGTTTTCGAGTATAAGGGTGGTTCAAAGTGACAAACGCCTAGGATGTGACGTCACACTGGCTTCGGAGACACAGTTAAAATATGTGTAAAATTTTCCAAGACGATCTCACTTAAAGCAAATTGCAACCACTTAAAGTATAGGGCACGGTTCAACCACTGAACAAACAGAAGGCTATGATTTCGGCGGTTAGCCGGTGTGACGTCACAAGTTCCCGCAAAATTTATTTTCATGAAGAATTTTCTCGGATAGTATGTTGAATGAAAGACTGCAGTTTCCACGGGAGATCTTAGATTTTTTTTCTTGATTTGAAATGAAATGAAATGAAATGAAAAAAAATATATTTTTTTTTTTTTTTTTTTTTTTTTTGTATTTGATTTAAGTAGCTTAAGTTGCTTTTTTTGGTCACACCTACTTTAACATCAGTTCGAGGTGAAGCAACTGTTGAATATGGTTCAAACTTTGATACTAAATCAGACTTAGCTGTTTTTCGCAAACGAACCCACAAAACTGGAAAAGTCAAAAAATGCACCTCTCGGTGAATGCACGAACAATTTCGTCGCGACGCGATTCAAGATGGGCTGAACGCGCTCCAGGGCTCTTGGATAAAAAATTATATTTCTATAACCGTTGAAGCTAGCGCCTTAATTTTTTTTTTAAAAACTTCGTCAATGTTTTTACTACATTTGATTCGATATACAGGGTTAGTAAAAAGTACTGCAACACTTAAATATCTTCAAAACTGCTTCAGCCGCGTTCACACAATTTGGAATCTGACAGTTTTCAGGCATGCGGAATTCAACAGTGCTATTGGCAATGTTGCCAGATTTCCCAGTTTTGCGCTACATGTAGTCTTTTTGTTATCTTAAATAGAATGCCCCATTTATTTTTATTGCAATGAATTGGGCGTGCCAAATTTGATAAGACTTCAAATTTTCAGAATTCTATCTCTACTAGTTGTTGAAATATGACAACACCGTATTTTCGGTGAAAAGTATCGCAACGCTTGAATATCTTCAAACGCTGCTTAAGCACGTTCACAAAATTTGGCATCTGGGGGTTTTTGAGCAAGTGAAATTTAACCGTGATATCGGCATTGTTGCCAGATTTCCCAGTTTTGCCCTACAAGTAGTCTTTTTACTATCGCTAATAGAATGCCCCATTTATTTTCATAGCAATAAATTGGACATGTCAAATTTGATAATATTCCAAATTTTCAGAATTCTATCTCCCCTAGTTGCTGAAATATGCCAACACCGCATTTTCAGTGAACGATATCGCAACGCTTGAATATCTTTAAAAATCCGCTTAAGCTCGTCCACTAAATTCGGTATCTGGGGATTTATAGGCAAGCGAAATTCAACTGTCATATCGGCATTGTTGCCAAGTTTCCCAGTTTCGAGCTACACATAGTCTTGCTCGTGGCTTATAGTTTTTTTTTCCTTCAATAATACGAGTTACTTGTTCATGAGGTATTCATATTTCCGGGAGTTCCCGATAAGTTTGCGGCTCCTCCTGAAACAGGTAGGTAACTATCCCAGAATGATTATCTCTATAGTAGTAGTATTTAACAGTACAAGCAGCATATTGGAAATTTGGAATCTCATCAAAATTTTAACTAATTCATTGCAATAAAAATAAATGTATTCAAGATAACAAAAAGACTACGTGTAGCGCGAAACTGGGAAACTTGGCAACAATGCCGATATCACAGTTGAATTTCGCTTGCCTATAAATTCCCAGATAGGTACCGAATTTAGTGGACGAGCTCAAGCAGGTTTTAAAAATATTCAAGCGTTGCGATACCGTTCACTGAAAATGCGGTGTTTGCATGTTTCAGCAACTAGTAGAGATAGAATACTGAAAATTTGGAATCTTATTAATTTTGGCACGTCCAATATATTGCAATAAAAATAAATGGGGCATTCTATTCAAGATAACAAAAAGACTACGTGTAGCGCAAAACTGTAAAGTCTGGCAACAATGCCGATATCTCGGTTGAATTTTGCTTGCCCAAAAACCCCCAGATACCAAATTTCGTGAACGTGCTTGAGCGGCATTTGAAGATATTCGAGCGTTGCTATACTTTTCACTGAAAATACGGTGTTGTCATATTTCAGTAACTAGTAGAGATAGAATTCTGAAAGTTTGGAATTTTATCAAATTTGGCACGCCCAATTCATTGCGATAATAATAAATGGGGCATTCAGTTTAAGATAACAAAAAGACTACGTGTAACGCAAAACTGGGAAATCTGGCAACATTGCCAATAGCACTGTTGAATTCCGCATGCTTGAAAACTGTCAGATTCCGAATTGTGTGAACGCAGCCTAAGCATTTTTGAAGATATTTAAGTGTTGCAGTACTTTTTACTAACCCTGTATATGCATAGAAATTTTCAATAATACACATTGCTCGCCGCAAGGTGAAGTTTTAGATGCACGATTTTGATAATTCTATATTCCTAACTTTTTAACAAAAAAACCTTGAACTTTTTCGAAATTTCTGAACTGTCATTAGAAGCGCTCATGTTTCAAGTATAAGTGTGCAAAAAATCAGAATTTTAGATTGTATGCTCAAATTAATACAGCGGGTAATGTTCAGAAAAACATAGCTTTTCAAATTCGAGCTCAGTCACGTTTAAGGGCCGATTTCAAAGTTCAGTCATATTAAAAAAAGTTGTACATTCCCATGTCCTATGCCCCAAAGTGTCCTCTACAAGATGATATAGGTTTCATCTGGTTATACCTCGGAATCACCCACCCTCAGAAAACAGCGAGTTAGAGCAGTGATTTTATTCCACTAAAGTTCACGCCAGTAAAGTTCAGACCTCAAATATTTTAATAGGTTCTAACTCAGCCTCGAACTCAGCAAACTAAACAGATTTTTCATCAAGCAACAAGTCATAGAAATATACCTACAAAAAACTGTTTGCTACCATTCTTTTATCTTTTTTTTTTCGGTTTTAGGTAGAAATCAATATTACTCGCACTGATAAAGCTGAACCATATTATTTTTACGGCATTAGGATTTTGACGTAGAGAAGTATTTACCTACCTATATACATAGATATCCTGTAATCAAGGCTGACCACTAGATCTAATTCTCTTTTTTCCAAGATGAAATTTTCTGGAGTGGAGTGAATAAAATATCTTAGTAGATAATATTGAATTCAATTATTTTGAATTTGAAATTACCTTTTAGCATGTTTCTGCATTAATTTATCTCTGTTTTATTCCAGGGTGACACATGTTGTTGGATTTGTGACAAATGCGAGGAATACGAATACGTCTCAGATGAGTTTACTTGCATGGATTGTGGTCCCGGCTACTGGCCATACCCGGACAAAACCGCTTGTTACCCATTGGAATTGCAATACATGCGATGGGATTCACTTTATGCGATCGTCCCAACGGCATTTTCCTGTTTGGGAATTGTCGGAACATTTGCTGTTATTGGTACGTGGCATTTTGTATGAACTCGCCTCTTTTATATCTTCTAAAGTAGTAGCAATTTAATTTTATCTACTTACATCTAAGCAGCATATAGAAATATGAAAGTTGAAATTAAAATTGAAATACTTATTAACTGAGGGAAATTCTTTTGTCGTTTTTCAAATGAAAAACGTTTTCGAAAGGAAATACAAATTAAATTTGTAATCCGTATTTTTAAAGTAAATAAGAACTGAACTTTCGAGTAAGTTTCGAAAGAATTTTCTTAAACTCGATAAAGTGGAATGTAAAGAATCAAAACGGGAATTCGTTTTAACGTCAAATAATGCTGTTTGCTTACGAGAATATTTTTAGATCATTAAGAATTACTTAGATATCTTAATATTGACCCTAAAATTTTATGTAAGCCATTAAAAACTCTGTTGAATTGTTTTACATATTGTATTATTATAACAGAGCAGTACATTGAATATATATAAATCCATCGTTCACATAATCTAGTAATCAGTCCTAGCAACAGTAGCAACAACAAAAAGCCAACAACATTGTTTTTCCAACAATTCCAACTTTGCAAGACTGTCTTCAGAAATCGATTAGGAAAACTCCAGAATCTGCACAACGACAAGACCAACAAAATCTCAGCAAGAATTCAAAATGGCGATTATATAGAATAACACAAAATGAGACGGCGATTTATGAAAAGCAAAGTTCATGGTCCCTTCTGCATGATGAAAGTTGGTGAACAAACCGCCAACAACGTCTTTGATATTTAGGTATGCTAAAAGTGGAAGAAAGTTACAGAATTATTTAAGACAAAGACTAATTCCTGATTCCATGCGAAACTTTCGAAATTTCATCAACCAACCGATTTAATTGTATTCAGCAACTTAATGGTGAAATATTATAAATATGGATTATTGAGAACTTTGAGATGCCTCCATAGTTACCATTTAAAAAAAATGAGACAAGGCTCAATGTGGCAACTACAGAGGAATATCTTCACTTTCTGTTGCGGGAAAGATACTTGCCAGGATATTATCAAACCGTTTTATCCCAACTGCCGAAAAGAACCAGCAGAGACACAGTGTAGCTTTAGACACAACCGAGATAAAGCTGACAAGATTTTCAGTGCAAGACAAATGCAAGAGAAATCCAGGGAGCAAAATCGCCCTCTATACATGGCCTTCATAGATTTAGTCAAAGCATTTGATTCGGTCAACAGAGAAGCTCTTTGGAAGATATTTTTGGAGGTTGGGAGTCCGCGATAGTATATCCAGATACTCCGCGTGCTGCATGATAATATGAATGCAAATGTCCTAAGCAACGATGGACAAGGAGAGTCTTTTCAAATAACTACAGGCGTGTTATTGCATCCACTTTATTTTCTCTAATTATAAGAACCAAACTTCACATTGTCGAGGATCACCTGCCCTCCAAATCCTGTACAGATTTGATGGCGGCTTATTTAACCTGAATAGATTACGAGCCAAGACGAAAAAATCGACGACATCGTTAATTGAATTTCAATATCCGGATGATAACATAATGATGGCCAATACAGAGGAAGATCTTCGGGCAATTATCAATGCATTCAACCAGGCATACAAGGGAATCAGCCTAGAGGTCACCTTTAATAAGACAAAGATTCTGCACCAACCTGCACCGTATACTAATCCCCAAGTTCCTAATATAACTATATAAATGACCATTCTTTGCAGAACGTAGAACACTACCCATACCTTGGGAGCCATCTGTCAGCGTATGCAACTATTGTCGCTGAAATCTAACATCGCTTGAGGTGTGCTAGCGCGGCGTTCGGAGATTGTTCAACAATCACAGCATCAGCGCTGAGACCAAACTTCGCGTCTGCAATGCAGTTGTAATACCAACACTTACATATGGCCGCGAAATATGGCCATCTACAGAAGAAACATAAAAAGCGTAGAAAAAAAAACCTCAGCGATGCCTAAGAAGGATCCTACTGATTAAATGGCAAGACCGATGAAGGAACATTACCTACTGTTTTAGAGGAGGCCAATATAACTAGCATGGAAGCCCTCATTATTAAGCACCCACTTCGCTGGACAGGTCACCTCGTCCGCATGTCCGAAGCACGTCTTCCACGACAGATTCTCTACAGTCCACTGAAAGGGGGAAAATGAAATCAACAAAAACGCTACAAAGATGTTCTAAAGGAAAATATGACGAAGTGCCGCATCGATACCAGCATCTGTAAGACGACGGCCAATGATATGCCCTCATGGCGTCAAGTAGTCCACGACGGACCATAAACTATTGAAGAACAGCAACACAGACACGAGACCGGAAAGGAGAACCGCAGGAACGGGCGAGAGAACAGAAGAAGAGACAATGCTGCCAGAAGCTGTGGAAATTGGTTTATATAGCCATCAAAAAACGCACAATCGACGACATTGAATGGGATAGAAGATAGTCATAGTCGGTATCGTACTGTTGGCTAATAAGAGATCATCGCCGCCTGTTTCGCTTTCGTCAAAAATATGGCGTTAACATTTTTTGATAAAGCCGCCCTTGATACAGCATCTTTTAGAGTGATGAGGCATCTATTGTTTGCCCAACGGTTCTGAGTCTACGGAAGGAATTCGGACGTAAATGTGCGATGTTGTCACGTTTAATTATAAAAAAGCGAAAATACTAGGCATGAAGTATAGTTCATTTGAAAATCCATTTTTTAATAACAAAATGTAGATAACATAAAACGCCAAATATTTCAACGTGGTTGATAGATCTATGCTTATTTTAATAACCGATTTCTTCAAATTTGTCTATTGTAAAAAATAAACATTTCCTAAATGCCTGGATGAACCTGATTGGAGGAGTTTTTGGCAGGATTGCCGTTGCCACGGGGAACCAAGCAATTGTCAGTGGGCTAACGTCACCTTACGTCTCGCTATTGGCCAGGGCTCTTGTCATTTTATCCTCCCATCTTGGAATATCGATTTATATTGAAATATCCAGTGGCGGCGGTTTGGTCATTGTCGATTTTTGTGTACGAGTTGCAATACGATAACACTTCCAGAAATCAGCCATTTTTTTTTACAACTGCATTCCCCTTACCGTTGCCCCGTAGACACAGATTCGCTGGGCAGACATTACTTCACCATTTCCGAAATAATCATAGAATCTTTCTCTAAATTTTCTCTATTTCGTAATGACTTTCAGTACTATTCCTAGGAGACCTCCAAACTTTCCCGGTACTTCGCCGAACTTTAGATGTTAAGAACGGTAAATTAAATTCAGTTATTGAAAAAATCATTGAGCTTTTACATCGCTTGATTTGATTGTTTGATACCCTTTCCATTTGAACTTTCTGCTACTCCCCCTAATTTCCAAAAACCCCCTTGACACTTTGCTCGGTCCTTGGATGGTGGTACAAAATTCTCAAGTGCTCGGTTTTAAGGTTGGTTACCACGAAACAACACGTTCTTTCCCGAGTGAATTTAGGCCCTCACTGATTATTAAATTTGCAATCAAACGCAAATAAAATAACGAAGTGATGTAATTTTTTCTACGGTCCAAAAATTAAATCCTAACTCTCGACTTTTTTGATTTTTTCGCCAACTCTGCCAACGTACCCGTAAATCAAATTTCGTTTTTTAGCAAAAATTCATCAGCGACATCCCCGTCTCATGCCGATATTTAATCTCCGACCACAAATATTCAAATGAACCTCGCATTCAATAAGATGAATGGCCTCAAAATCGAACGTCCTTTGTGTTGGACATATCAAGGTGTATTATGTCCTCCAATATTGCATTTAATATTAAACATGCACCCTATAATTGACACCAGTTATGACATATGGGTATGCAATGATTCATTTCGTATTGTTCGTATACAACTGTATCTGCTATTTGTGTTTATTCAGCTAATTCGAGTATGTATCAATTAAAGTTGCTCGAGAATTAGGATGGAGGTTAATTTATTGGAACCTAACGTTGAAACAAATAGCAGATGCTCTATGGGGTCCAACCAATTTTTGATTATTTAGAATTTTTGCAATCCAAATTAGGTGCAAACTTGATTTTTAGATTGTCTCAACATAAAATTAGTTATTTAATGTGGCTTCTGGAAGATCCTTCGGTATGAGGGACAACGGAAGGACTATCTACAGCCAAGGTTATCTTTATTCTTAGTCTTGTTTTCTTAAAAACTATAACCAATTCTTTCAAAAAGTGATCAGCTCCAAGCTAGTGCTTTGGAGGCAAACTTTGTATATACATATCTTGCATATTTTAGATAGGGATGTAAAGAGTATAATAAAATAAAATAAAAATCAGGTGGAATCTTACAATGCCCATCAGGAATTTCCATATGTTCTTGTATTTGTGGATGCCACATTTTTGGAATGTGCATCGAAGGATGTATTTCTCTTCGTAATATTTTCTTCCAATTTTAACACATGTATATTTTTTCAGGTCTATTCATTAAGCATAACGATACGCCCCTTGTCAGAGCATCTGGAAGGGAACTTAGCTACATGTTACTGTTCGGTATCCTCCTCTGTTACCTCAACACGTTTGCCCTTCTGGCGAAGCCCTCAACCACAGTCTGCATTACCCAAAGGTTTGGTGTCGGAGTGGGATTCTCGATAATTTATGGTGCACTACTCACAAAAACTAATCGGATATCACGGATTTTCGATTCGGCATCGAAATCTGCCAAAAGACCAAGCTACATCAGTCCGAAATCGCAGGTTTGCATCACGTGCTCTCTCATTGCGGTCCAAGTTATTCTGACTTTAGTTTGGATGATTATCGAACCTCCTGGGACTAGATATTATTATCCTACAAGAAAAACGGTGAGTTCAAATTTTTAACTTGTAATTTATGTTAGAGAGAGACCCAGATTATATTTTATAAAATTCTGGCTTATTCAAAAATCTGGCGGCGCCCAAATCCACGCCGCTCCACTTTCCGAATGTGTTACCTAATTAGTGGAACCTAATCTGAGCTAGGATAAACATTTGGTATGCACTTGACTTTTGCTGGCTTAAAAACAATAAGAAAAACTGTGAAGTGCTTTAGGATTACCTAACAAAATATTTGATTTTCAATTAACATAACATAACAGTGCACAAACATAAATAAGTATAGGTACTTTTAGGCTATTCCTAAATTGCATATATTTTCACAAGCATAAATGTAATTTTACAATCAACAATATTATGCCTTTGTGCAAATTTAGCGCATACTAATAATATTTGTATTGTAACAATAATGCAATATTTTGATACAACAATAACAATTATACCGCGGTTTCTAATTTGCAAACCAATCATTGAAATGTATAGTTCAACCTATCAAAGGTTGGAAACCAATTCTGCCAATTGCATTTATTCGAATAGTTTTGTGATACAGTTAAATTATATTCTAATTGCCCAACGACCAATCGCTTTCAATTGAAAATGAGTATATTACCAGATACTTTTTTCTTACATATCACCTCTCTTCACCATCCATATCTGAACAAACGTTCCTCATATTCCTCCATCTTCTACTTATTGTTGCTTATTTACTTCTCATCATTCAGTTATTGGTTGACATTATATCAAGAATCCCTAACATTTGGTTTTCATGCAAAAAAATGAAGCTATGTATGTCAGTCGTTATTGTTAAACGTAGAGAAATATAATGTATAGAAGAAAAGACGATGAGAGCCAAAAAGAATAATTCATAGAGGCACAATAATATAGACTCCTCTTTTTCCAATCGTTTAATGCACAAATAACATTTCCATTAGCAAACGACCTCTAATACTAATTTTCCATAAATTTAGTGAAAGCCACTACATACTTGATTTAATTAATTAGCAACAATTAGATAATACAGTGTTCTGTTACCACTATGATGTAGCTTTAGAGTGGATTAGTATAACAGCTCTGATATTTCGATTGTTTCAGGTTATTCTGAAATGCAAAATACAAGACATGTCCTTCCTTTTCTCTCAGCTGTACAATATGCTGCTTATTACTATTTGCACAGTGTACGCTGTAAAGACCAGGAAAATTCCCGAGAACTTTAACGAATCCAAATTCATTGGGTTTACGATGTACACAACCTGCGTCATCTGGCTCGCTTTTATCCCCATCTATTTTGGAACTGGAAACGCTTATGAGGTAAGTAATTTTTGAATAATATTGTTTTGATACTACAACAAGTGTTTGTAAGCATATACTCAGAATATGCCTGTGAACAATATTTTCGTGTAGTTGTTATACTAAATATACTACATACAAGAAAGTGATCCTAAGAAATAGGTCCTCCCACACATACAAATTTTAAAAATAAAATCGAAGGTAATTGAAAAAAGGACTTGTCTGAATGATGACTTTCCGGGGAGATATTTTCATTCAGAATACTATTTTCTGTTCTGGAGGGGGTTCAGTGCCTTTCGGCCAATCAAGAGTTACCACATAATTTAACAAAAGACCTTACTCGCGAATGAAATATCTTATCATTCAAATTGAAAGAAACTTCAAGATAATTAGAATTCACGTTCACACTAGAGATGTTTGTTTTTTGAAAGTTTTACGAAGGCTGCGTCAACATTAGAACAATGTGAATCGATAAATTACCCTCAGGCCAGAATTACCAATAAAAAAGTTTCACACAGCTCCTAAGAGAAATTACTATGCGTTCAAGCCGTATTGCGTGCGTTTACCAACAGATTCGTATTTTGAAAAAACACTTTTGAAAATAAAAATAGTAAAATTTATCAAATCAACACTTTTTTCCTCAAAAGGGTTGATTTTACTGAAAAAATGCGAGCTGATTGACATCGTTACCCGCAGTTTTTCTCATTTTATATTTTTGTCATTTTTTTACACTCAGTAAATAATCTCGAGTTTACACGTGAATCCTTAGTGGCCAGCTAGGCGAAGAGGAAGGGAAGCATAGCACGAACATCGAAAATATCTCTTAAGCGAGTCGTCTCATAGTTTGGAGAATCAGTTACCGTACCTACTGCCATTTCCGCATCAAAACAAGAACAGAGCGCTGGATATAAAAAGGGAGACTATCACCCAGTCAACATTGGAGACGAATACTGTGCAAGGTACTATGTGATAAGAAACTTAGGCTTTGGTACTTATTCTACTATTTGGCTACGTTGGGATAAGGAAGACGAACATATTGTGGCCCTAAAAATTTTGAGATCAACTTCACCTTATTCTGAAATTGCTTTGGAAGAAATCAAATTTCCCAGAATCGTGGATACAGCTGAGCCTCAAGACCCTAGAAGAAACCGAACACCACGACTTTTAAATGATTTCCGAATTAGTGGGGTTAATGGAAAACATATTTGCCTGATCTTTCAAATCACTGGCTATAACTTAAAACTATTATTACAAAACAATGGCCAAGGCATCCGATTAGCCAATATCCGCACAATAATGAAGCAAGTCTTAGAAGGACTGAAATATCTACATTCCAAATGCAAAATTATTCATGGGGACGTAAAACCAGAAAATATTCTCATATGTGTTACAGAAGATTATAATATTAAACTCGCGTGTGAAGTTGCTGAAATGCACCGATCCGAAATTAAATTACCCACTTCTATTGTTGCCAACGCACCACTAGGCACAATGAAATCATCCAAGCAAATAAAGGCGGATTGAAGGCGAATATCATCTTTCAATAGGCAAATAAAAATTATTATGGATACCATCGAAGAGAAAAAAAAAGTTGTTGAATCTGAATCAGTGTAAATACTTCTAAGTCTCCTTCCCCATCCTCAAGCAGAAGTAAAAAGTCGGAATTCAATCCAGACTTTGGAAAAAGCGAATTTGAACTTCAAATTGCTGACCTCGGGCTCGCTTTCAGGATTGGAGGACCGCTTTATCCAATCATCCAATCAAGACCCTATAGGTCTTTAGAGGTTTTACTTGGAGCCGAGTATAATGCTGCAGCAGACATTTGGAGTACCGCCTGCATGGCGTTTGAACTAGCCACAGGATTATTTAAACTAGATTCTGCCACTACTTACCCAGACAAAAACCATTTAGCCAAAATTATAGAGCTGGGAAGCATTCCAAAAGAAATTGTCCAAAGTGGCACGAAGTCCCAACTATTGTTCAACGAGTAAAACAAGCTTCGTCATATCGCACAATTACTTCCGTCAGGTCTGGGAGATATATTGCGGAAAAAATATGATTGGTCCTTAGGGAATGCCCAAGAGTTTGCTGCTTTCCTTTCACCAATGTTGCAGTTTGACGTGGACAAAAGAGCTACCGCATCAGAATGTTTGAAGCACCCATGGCTGAACTTCAATAAGCCCCTGTCGATAATTGTTTGAAGATATAATTCATTCTGCCTTTCAAAATTATTGTTGATGAAAAAAGGAAAATCCATACTTCGATATTTCATGTCTTGAATATTGAAAATAGGGCCCTTTTATTAAATGTACTATTTTCTAAATGCATTACTTTGGCAATTCAAAATTAAATTTTTGTATAATGTAATGTGCGAAATAAATATACATACCTATTTCTTTTAGTCTTCTTCTTTTTTTCAGTCCCTATTCATCCACTATCTATCTATCTATCTATCTATCTATCTATCTATCTATCCCATCTGGATAATTTGTTTGTCAGTTCAGGAGTCGAGGCAAAAATTCAATAAATTCATGTACATTTTGGAGCAGGCCTGCCTGCACTTATTTTCTATATAGGGTCAGATCAGACCAAGGAAATCACATTTCGTGGTTCAGACTAATGTTTTTGAGAGATCTAAGTAGACAATACGGCCATGTGAGTACTCAACATTATCAAAACTATAAAGCCGTTTATAAAAATACAATCAAACAAGCCAAAGTGCAGTCTAATGAAAATCTTATTAATACCTCTAACAATCCAACCAGGACCATCTGGCAGAATATAAATGCAAACAGAGGTGAAACAAAAAAATTATCAGATGTTACCAACTTGTCACCGGATTATTTCAATGACTTTATCTCAAGCATTGCTAAGAATGTAGTTGGAGGTATTCTAAATGTGGGTAATCCGCCAGATGCATATTTGTCTTCCGTTGTTCCACTTCTGTGGAACATATCACGAAGTGCCGGAGGTGATGAAAATAGCAGGGATATTTTTGGTCTTCATATGAAAATGATAAAAACTATCAAGAACGTTATTTTAATACCTTTAACAAAGCTTATAATGGACCCCGCACAAAACTTATGGAAAATTGGTTCCGGTCAAATCCAATAAAATTTTAGTATGATATAGTTTATGACTTCTTGATCAAATTTCAACATTGCCACAAAAAAATCGTTCAAGCCGTTTTCGAGTTATAGCTTTTCCAAGATGGCTGAACAAGGTCAAATTAAAGACTGAGTAAAAACATTTCATTAATATTTTTTGATAATCAATTAATGGGTCAATTCTGGGCACATCTGTAAGCAAATCTATAAGTTTCTATAAGCCTGTAGCTGCCTATAGACAATTTGCAGTTCTGCACTTCCTGTAGATTACAGAATATCTTAAAGGATCCTAAATATTTCCGATCGGGTGTTTGGCAAACGATATGCGTTTTGCAGTGTCTATAGGCTTATAGAAATGTATAGATTTGCTTACAGATGTGCACAGAATTGACCCGTAAGTCTCAACAAAATAGTTTATAAATATTTTAATCAAAATAAATTTTAAGAGTCGCTACTTAATGCTGTGAAAAAAACTTTAAAAAAATCCTCACTCTTCCAGAACGAAATGACTTCAGCATTTTGCCATCTCCGGACACCCTGTAGAAAATCTTCGTTTTCTTTTTTCATTAACTTTACTGACAATTTGATATTCGCATAGGCCAATCCTGTCTTCAATCTGATTCAGTGCTCTCGGTTCTCCACTTTTCATTTCCGATTCTCCTGGAGTCTAGAACTATACCTACAGCTCTGTATAGAAATCTTGAACCACATCAAAATTTTTCTCATGTTCCTTAATTTTCTGGCCTGTGTTCCCTTTTTAGTTTTATTGAGTCTCTAGAATGTGAACCTTGAATTATTCTTCACTTTGATCATGCTCTCGTCCGAGATGTTGTCGTTAATTCCTCCATTTACTGATGTTCCTTCAATCATTTCCCAATTTTGTTAATTGTTGAAGAACCTTTTAAATGTTTTGAGAAATATTCACACTTTTTCAACAGGCCTGTGACAATTTCAATCGAACGTTCAACCGTTCCGTTCGATCTTGGATACCCGGGACTCGACTTAGAAAGGTGAATGTCATACTTTTTAGCAAATGCACCGAATTGAAAAGAGTTGTAGTAGGGTGGGCCGTTCTCGGAAAAAAAATCTTGTGGTGAATCATGTAGGTATGGCAAAAATGTTTTTCAAAACACATACAACAGCACTGCACGTCTTATTTGGGAGTCTGTTGACAATTACAAATTTACTGAAATAGTCAATTATGACTATTATATCTTGGGGTCCTAACTGTGCCATGGCAGGTCTGGAAGTTCATGTGGCCTCAGAGGTTCACGAGAATTGAACTTGGCGTAAGATTGGCAAATGTCACAATTTAAAACCATATTCTCAACATCAGTCGACCATCCGGGATAGTAAATAGCTTCTTGTGCTAGCTTTTTACACGACACTGCCCCTTGGTGGTATTTATGAAATAACGATAAAAACTCGGCTTTTAGACTTTCAGGAAGAATTAAACGATTTTTATAAAATAATATATTGTAGTTAATAAATATAGATATCATGCCATGTCCCAACATTTTTTCACTTCTGTTGACACTTCGCTCTTATGTTCAGGCCATCCATTCATTATGTAATCTTGGATCTTCAACACGTATATCATCATTTTGAGTAGCGGAAACAATTTTTTGTCCAGTTTCAGGCCTAACAGCGATGAATGAGTGAACTTTAAAGTTTGTGTCCAAATAGTCGGTGTTGATATGCTCCCTGACAGGATCTTTACTCAGAATGTCTGGAACTTTGAGTCGTATAGCAAGCCTCTGTATTTCTGTATACGTGGAGACATTTCGTCTAGAGGTTTTTTAAGAGGTCCAATTAGCGGTCGATGATCACTGGCGTGAACTTGGCAGCCAAAAGTTAGCAGCCTGACTCGACCCGAACGTGGCGTCGTTTATGTTTTATTTTTATGTATTATACATATATTTTCTATAAATATGATAAAATTGATCCACTTATTGTAGGTAAACAAGAAAATACTGCAAATGGATCCAAAACATGTTCTTGAAGGTAAACAAAGAATTAAAATAATTGAAATATCAATTTTTCACAAACTTAGGAACGGGACTTTCTACATTTTCTTCTCAACTAGGTCAAGTGAAACTGCTCTAGACACGATGGACTTATTTTGAGGCATCTTACTTGACTTGCAAATTGGTCCAAGGGTGGTTTCGGAAGGTAAGACAAAAAATGTAATAAGCCGAAATATCAGTTTTTCACAGAATTACGTGTCTTCCGGCATTTTATTCACAACCGGCTGTTTCGAAACTTGGTTCCCACACACCACGGGCAAATTTTAGAGCACCTTACTCGAATTACAAATGGGTCCAAGGGTGATTTTAGGGGGAAAAACCAAAAATTTGAAAAATTGTGAATATCAATTTTCTTCACAACCAAATGTATTGGAATCTGTGCCTAGGCACCATGGGCACATTTGAGGGTACCTTACTTGCTTTGCAAATGGGTCCAAGGATGGTTTTTAGGGGTAAAACAAGAAAATTGAAAATATCAATTTTTCACAGAACTATGTGTCTTGCGACATTTTCTTCACAACCAAATGTATTGCAAACTGTGCCTAGGCACTATGGCCACATTTAAGCGTACCTCACTTGACTTGCAAATGAGTCCAAGGGTGGTTTTGGGTGTTAAACAAAATATTTGGAAAATCAGAAATATCAACTTTTCACAGAATTACGTGTCTTGCGACATTTTCTTCACAACCAGATGTATTGGAAACTGTGCCTAGGCACCATGGGCACATTTGAGGGCACCTTACTTGACTTGCAAATGGATCCAAGGGTGGTTTTTGGGGGTAAAACAAAAAAATTGAGAAACTAGAAATATCAATTTTTAATACATTTGGTTGTGAAGAAAATGTCGCAAGACACATAATTCTGAGAAAAATTGATAATAACAGTTATTCAATTTTTCTGTTTTAACCTTGGAAACCACCCTTGGACCCAATTGCAAGTCAAGTTAAGTGCCCTAAAATGTTCCTATATGGTGCTTGGCAACAGATTCCAATACATTTGGAGTGCGTTCGAAATCGCGCTAGTCGTGACACGCAGTGCACACCAGACGTGAATTATTCATGGCTGGTGTGCACTCGGTGTGACGCCCAGGAGGGTGATTTCGAACGCACTCTTGGTTTTGAAGAAAATGTCGCAAGACATGTAATTTTGTGAAAAATTGATATTTGGAGTTTTTCATTTTTTTTTGTATTACCCCAAAAAACCACCTTTGGACCCAATTGCAAGTCAAGTAAGGTGCCCTCAAATGTGCCCATGGTGCAAGGCAAGAGAGCACGAACTCGGGGTGCACCTATAAGATATTCAACACGTTCTGGCAGATAGTTACACTCGCCATTTCGTTCTGCCAATTGGCACATACACTTGAGATAGATGGCTCAACAACATACTAAAAAATGAAGCTTAACTAAACAATAAAACGTTCATTCCTTCCACGACAAGTTGGGGGTGGTCTGCCACCGTCTTGCACGGGGCCAATCGTTCTGCCAATGATATACCGGTGATTGTGGGCTATAAGAGGACAACTGTAAATAATTTCAGTCTCCTAATTAAATAGTAAAAAGATGCAATGTTTTATACATATTGGGGGCGTTCTGCCACCCCCTTACCCGGGGAATCCGGGTAATTCTCACGGATGACACTCATTTAGGGTCTCAACAACATTCTCACAAAAAATAGGCCTTAACTAAATCATCACGAAAAAATATCACTGGCTCTCCTACTATCAGTATCATAAAAAGAAAATTGATCTGGTGCTTTTAATTGGCGATATCCGCAAACAACCTTGACTAGGTTCGAAAATCTATAATGGCACTTCTACCGCTCTCACCATGTAATAAACCAGTGGCGACGCGTGACCAGCAGTCGGGGAGGGGGGTAAATGTTACCGGGGGGAAATTTTCTGCAAATTTCAAGGTCATTAACTTTTCCAGAACAATTATTTCCTTTGTGAGAAAAATAAAACAAAACAAAAATGTATTTTCTTTTGGGCATCCTGATTTTTCTCTTGATAATTCGATCCCGGAGAGGGGGGTAATTATCCCCATTACCCCTCCCCTACGCGACGCCACTGTAATAAACACACACACACTATAGAGATTAAATACGTAGTTTATAACCATTAATCACTAATTAATTACATTCGTGAATTGTGAAGGAGTCACATATATGTTCATAAGTTATGACCGATACGATAAGAACTAAACTGCGGTGTTGTCAAATATTAGTACACAGAAGTACTAACAATAAGTATACATTTATAAAGCCAGGTGCATACAGAATATATGACACATTCGAGCCGTATTTCGTGATGATGTGATTTACATAGAAATTTCGGAAACTATTCGTATTTTCAAGATATTTTTGAAAATTAAAAGTGTAGGAATAATAAAAATAGTGAAATTCATTGTGATAAGACGTTCTCTTCCTCGTTGGGGTTGATGTTATAGAAAAATCGCGAGTTGATAAGGAACACTCCTTTTTATTTTTCTGATGACGAAGTTTTGATGAATATAATTTTGTGACATTTTTACAGTGACTGAGTAATCTTGAGTTTGCACGTGAATTGTTGATTTGTGGCTACCTAGGCGAAGAGAAATGGAAGCTAAGGACGAAAATCTCTTAGGCGAATCGTCTTATAGTTTGGAGAAGGAGTTACCGTACTCCCATTTCCTCGATCAAACATCAGAACAAGAAAAGAGCGCTCATTATAAAAAGGGAGGTTATCACCCCGTCAAAATTGGAGATGAATATTGTGAAAGGTACTATGTGATAAGAAAATTAGGCTTTGGTACTTATTCTACTGTTTGGCTTTGTTGGGATAAGAAAGACGAACATTTTGTGGCCCTAAAAATTCAGGAATCAAGTTCAACTTATTCTGGCATTGCTTTTCGAGAAATCAAATTTCTCAGAATCGTGGATGAAGCTGATGCTCAAGACCCGAGACGAAATAGATTAGTTCGCCTTTTAAATGATTTCCAAATTAGTGGTGTTAATGGACAACATATTTGCCTGGTATTCGAAATCACTGGCTATACCTTGTACACACTATTATTACAATACAATGGCAAAGGCATCCCATTAGCCAATGTCCGTACAATAATGAAGCATGTTTTAGAAGGTCTCGAATATCTCCACTGCAAATGCAAACTCATCCATGGGGATGTGAAACCCGAAAATATTCTCATGTGTGTTAGAGAAGATTACAATTTAAAACTTGCATGTGAAGTAGCTGAAATGTACCGGTCCAAAATTAAATTACCCGCTTCCGTTATTGCCAACGCGCCACTAGGCTCAATGAGAACATTCAAGCAAATTAAAGCAGATCGAAGGCGAACATCATCTTTCAGAAGGCAAGTTAAAATTATTATGGACACCATCGAAGAGAAAAAGAAAATCGCTGAATCTGAATCGATTGGGAATACTTCTTACTCTCCTTCCCCATCCTCGAGCAGTGATAGAAAGTTGAAATTCAATCCAGTCTTTGAAGAAAGTGAATTTGAACTTAAAATTGCTGACCTTGGACTAGCTTCCAGGATTGGAGGACGGCTTCATACAATCATCCAATCAAGACCATATAGATCTTTAGAGGTTCTAATTGGCGCCAAGTATAATGCTGCAGCAGATATTTGGAGCACCGCCTGCATGGCGTTTGAACTAGCCACAGGATGCTACCTATTTAAACTAGATTCTAAAATTACTCACCCGGACGTAAACCATTTAGTCAAAATTATAGATTTATTAGGAAGCATTCCAAAAGAAATTGTTCAAAGTGGCTGGAAGTACCAATTTTTATTAAGCAAGCAATACAATCTTCCTCATATCCATGAATTACAACCGTCAGGTCTGGAAGACATATTGCAGAAAAAATATGATTGGTCTCTAGGAGATGCCCAAGAATTTGCTGCTTTCCTTTTACCAATGTTGCAGTATGATGTGGACAAAAGAGCTACCGCATCAGAATGTTTGAAGCACCCATGGTTGAGCCTCAATAAGCCCCTGTAGATTATTGTTCAAAGAGGTAATTCATTTTTCTTTTTTGTGTAATGTAATGTTCGAAACAAATACAGGGTGTTAATGAATAGTGGGATTAAACTTCTAGGATAAATAATACCTACTCATTAAAATAAGAAACATGTTATTAGAAACATGGGTCCGTGAATGCTGAGTTTTCGAGATACAGGGTGTCAAAGTTTGAATAAAAAGTCGTTGTTTAGCCCAAAAATCCCTTCTCCAATTTTTTTTTTCAAATTTGGCAGGTTTGTTTGTGATAAAAAAAGGTATCTTTTGAATGTAATAATATGACTTGTTAATCTGAAAAAAATATCAAAGTCATAAAAAAATAGTGACGTGCCATTTTTTTTCTACTTTTACCAACGTTGCCCTCTGGGGCAGCACTGGGAATAATTACGGTAAATTTAATTGAGTCAAAAGATACCTTTGGTTATTACAAAATTATCTTATTGAGTACTATTTATGCTAGAAGTTTGATCCGACTATTCATTAACACCCTGTATACTTTATCTGGTCTATACTCTTCTTCATCTCAGTCTGTATAAATTCCTCTGTGTGCCTTCTATAATTACTGAATTTTGTTCAATAATTATCATCAGTTCAGGTCTTTTTTGTCTGCAAATGGATTAGGGAGTGGAGCAGAACAAATTACTCATTTCTGAATCTTTTAAAACTGGTTTAGGTAACCAAATTACGGACGATTCGAATTTCAAAAATATCATTAGGTATGGCAAAAAACTGTAAATTAAATATTCTCATAAAATTCTTAAATTTATTCTGGCATCACTTAGAAGCCATAAAGGGAAAAAAGGGGACCAGAGTTTTCGAAACAGGTAAATAAGAAACATTTCATTTATCTACCACTTTGATTGTTGTTGATTATATAATTTGCGATATTTAAAAAAAAAATTGCAACTAAAACTGATGTTCTAAACCAAAACCTACATACAAGAAAGTGATCCTGAGAAGTGCTATAACACAATTCTCCCACAAATACAATACAAAAGTAAATTTGAGAGTAATGGATAAAAGGACCGTGAACGCTACTGATTGCGCTGACGAGCTAGGAAATACACTCATCAAAATAGTCTAGGAAACAAGAAATATATGTCTTTCAATTTTAAGAAAAAACAACTTTTTTTTAAATATAACATGGATATTATTTATTGAACAAATCTTATCAAAGGACCCCTTTTATGGGTATTTGGTTTTCTGTCAAACTCAATGAAATTTTGATATTGTGTTAGACCTTGACTTCCTGATAAAAAGTTCTCATGGGCCCGTACCAATCTTATGATTAGTTTTTGAGATACAGGTTCTTTAATGTCCAAGAAATGTACACATTTTATATGTATTTACATCTACCTGTCACCTAATAATATACCAGGATGGACAGGTATCCTCACGCTCAGGTGATAGGTAGATGTAAATGCATATAAAATGTATACATTTCTTGGACATTAAACTTCCTGTATCTCAAAAACTAGCCATAGGATTGGTTCAGGCCTATGAGAACTTTTTATCAGGAAATCAAGGTCTAACACATATCAAAATTTCATTGAGTTTGACAGAAAACCAAATACCCATAAGAGGTGTGCGGGGTCCTTTACCATACCAGCTTTTTTTGCAAGCTTGTGCGCGCCACACATTCCGTTCCCTAGACAGTGGGCGCGACAGTAAGTGATTCAGGTGACTGATAATCAAAATGAAAATGCCTGAAGGAAGGTGATAAGTAACAGTCAATTCATTGTTTAATATACATACATTCTGATAATAGTTAACAATAGTTATAATTTTTTTTTTAACCTAATCTTTATCAGCTTGATGCTAATACCTATTAACTATTCAATATCTATGAAGGAATGTAGAAATATGTATAAAGATATCACATTTTAACGTTTACTTCTATGGTCGATAGCAGTTGCTTGATTGAGATCAATATTTTCACAATGATCTCATATTTTTTTATCTTTGTTGAGGTTACGTATGTTTTCTAACATAAATTTTGACTGATTAACTTCAGAAAAATTGTAGAAGTTGTTTAGGTTTAATTTGAATTTTGACAGTTGCATCTGGTAGAGTTTATACGAAGTCAATCCGAATAGCATAAAAACTATGTAGGTGGCATCTTATTCTTATGAAATTAAGCATATGCCTGCAACAGCCTAGGAATTCCCAAGAGGGAAGAATTCTAATTCTAATTCTTAGGCTGTTGCACGCATATGTATGCTAAATTTCATAAGAATATACCGCCTACACAGTTTTTATACTCTCCGGATTTACTTCGTATAAACTATACTCTGTAGGTAATTCATTCTCTAACATTTCATGTAGGCTCAACGAAACCGCTGGACAATTGCTTTCGAGCAAAAGGAAACTTTCGCCTTACTTTCAAGCAAAATATGGACCTTTGGTTTCTATATAGCAATTTTTTTCCACAAAAAGTCAATTTGTTAGCCCATGAAAACCGGAGGTCGATATATGGTCTGGTTCCAAAAACATTGAGCTTGAAAGTTAGGCGAAAAAATTTCCTTGCTCGAAAGCAATTATTGTCCAGCAGTTTATATATCATTCTCTTCCATTGGTTTGGTTGACTCATTATTGTTTTTTTTTTCATTCAGCATACCATTTGTTACTAAATCACAATACTTTCCTCCATTCCTATAAAAAAAAGAACTGTCGACTCCAGTCCTACCTAAGGCTAATGTTGCTAACTCAACTCGGTCTTGAAAAATCAAATCAGGCGCATGTGATAGATTTACGCCACTGTTGTAGACTGCGCACAAATGTTTGTAGAATTTACCCCTTGCTCCATCTGGACAGTCACATCGCTCTGCTTGACTTAAGTCAAGCGAGCAATTGAATGTTTACGTCATTGGTTTACAGTGTATAACATATTATTATATTCGTACATTTATTGGCAAACTTCTTGAAATAAATTTGAAGTTTAATTCTTCTTGAATTTGCAGATGAAATAAGTTTTTGTTGGTGAAATTGTTCCATGGAATAAGTAATAAAATCCACTAATGATATAAAATTAAAAGCTTTGCATCTCTTGCTCTTGAAAGACTAGGTATATCTTTAATAAATATGCGTAGACGGACTTCCACTATGTTATTGGTATTGTGACCCCTAGTACGACTGTGACGCCAGTACGAAAGCAGTGGCACCATTTTGAATATCTTTTCCACATTTCTTCAAAATAGTTTGAAAATAATTTATTTTTTGTTGATACTTGACTACTGTCTAGGAGGGAACAGAGTGTTTTTTGCGCCTTACATGCCCTAACTCGTCAGCGCAGCCAGCAGCGTTCACGGTCTAGGAAACGTGAAAATGCTTACCGAGGAGATTTTTATTCAGAAAACCATTTTCTGTTCTAAAAGGGTTTTGGTACCTTTCTGCCAATCAAGATTTAGCACATAATTTATTCACAAATTACAAAAGATTTTACTCGCTCCGCGAATGAAATATCATAGTCAATTGAGGAAAATTTTGAAACAATAATTAGGATTGAGATGTTTTTTTTTAAAGATTGCGTTAATATTAGGACAATGTGAATCGATAAATAGCCCTCAGGCAAAAATTACTAATTTTTTAATTCAACAGCAAGACTAAGATAGCTTCAACTGTCCAGAACTAAAAAAATATGATCCAGATATGGATAAGAGGAACAATAACAAAAATTTCACACAGCTCATGAGAGAAATTTCTATGCAATCAAGCCGTATTTTGTGGGTTTATCAACAGATGGTGCAATTCACATTGTATTCCCAAAAATTAAAGAATACAGGCTTCTTCCAAAAACTTCCACGGCCTTTTCTTTGCAGCAGTTTGAATCCAATTCCTCCCTGCGACTTTCTGAATTTCGCTTCGCAATCGTTTCTGGGGTTCACCTGTCTCTTTGGCTCCGAAATAAGATTCTCTTCATTCACAACCCAACACCTTTCTTCAGAGACGTATGGAAATTTTTGGAACTTAGGAATAAATCCCAGCTTATCAAAAGTCACCCAGAAAAGTATTCTTCTTGAAAATTTATAGGCTTGGTTCTCTTTGTCGAGGTGGGTTTCAAAGCCGGGGTCAATGTATTAAGAGGCTTGCAAAGAGCTGATTATTAAATGGAATTTTCCTTGCGGCTTGCTGCTTGTAGAATGTTTGGTATGATCCCATTTTTTTTTTGTCCTTCCAAGATCCTTTCTTACACAGGGTGTCCTGATACATTTTGCAGGTAAATATACAGTGACCGCCAAAAAGTTTGCAACAAATGGGAAAATATTTTATTATTAAGATATCGAAAAAAATGTTACGTGGTATCGATTCAGCATACCCATCAACAAAAAAAAATCACTGTGACAGATGTTATGTGACCACAGTCATGGTGGCAAATTTGAAAAGTTCGCTTCAAATATGTAAAAAGTGGGGTAGGATGACCAGAAAGCAAAAAATTGTAGAGAGAAAAGTAGTTCAGGATTCGATTTTACGTGTCAACTTTTAATAGAGTACAAGGATTTTAAAAAAATATCAATTTTTTGGCCTGTTTTCTGGTAATTTGAAAAATATGAAAAACTTTCCGCTTGGTTCACATAATTCAAAGTGAAACTCACAAAAAAAAATCCAGTGCGGTAATTCTGCCTAATTGTCCCGCGACAAATTGTAAAAAACTAAAAATTCATATTCAGACCACTCTGATCTTGTTGCAATGACCTACAGAAAACAAAAATTTGGAATAACAAATTTAGAATTACCATGGAACCTTTCTAAATGTTCCAATACCTCTTTTCTAAATTTAATTAAGCCAATATTTTTGCGAAGTGTTTTCGATATTTTTCAAACTACCAGAAAACAGGCCAAAAAATTGATATTTATTAAAAATCCTTGTACCCTTTAAGAAATTGACACATGGACGTAAAATCGGATCCTGAACCACTTTTCTCTCTACAATTTTTCGGTTTCTGGTCGTCTAGCACCACTTTTCACATATTTAAGGCGAACTTTTTAAATTTGTCGCCATGACTGTGGTCACATAATGACATCTATCACAGTGATTTTTTTTGTTGATGGGTATGCTGATTTGATCCCACGTATCATTTATATATATATATATATATATATATATATATATATATATATATATATATATATATATATATACATATTTTTTGCATTTGATGGCACCCATATAACCCATGTTCAATCTGACACCCATACTTTTATCCATATATAATTAAAGGTGTCACATGTTGCTATATTGGCATCCATGCAGCTTGTATCTACATGGCACCAAAATGTATGAACTTGTGATGCTCGATGTCAAACTGACCCCCTGCAGCGTTGCCAATACATTCAACCGTTTAATACATATAAAACAAAATTGCCAAATGGTTCGTGCATTGGCACCCTCGTTAATCTTGATACAAATGACACCAGAATGTATGAACTTGTGATAATACTGGTCAAACTGACGCCGTCGCATTCAACATTACCGGTCATTTTTCGAAATAATATCCCGCATCTCTTAAAAATCGCGCCAAATACAGAATTCGAAAAATTGGAAAATTGACGACCAAATTGTAATTTATTGGGAGATGTTCAAAATAAACTTCAGTATTTGGTTTTTGCAAAAACAGTGAAATCAATAGATTCCCTTGAATTCACTTTTATTATAGAGCATTCTTCAAGCATTTGATGAGAAAGATAATGATTGAAAAATTAAAACTACAATACTCGGCGGAGATTTATTACAAAAAAACTTGCTTTTTGAAACGTTTATTTACGACTAATATATAATGTGCGTATTATATTTGTGATTTTGGCAGTATAATGACATAGATATTAATTAGGTAACGGCCCAATTAAGGACCGATTGAGAAGTGTTTTATCTCTGCAAGACCATCCGTGGACGCGTTTCGCTGTATCACAGCTCATCAGCACGGTTTAGGTCCCGCAGAGAGAAAACACAACCCATTTTTGGTTCCATCCCGGAACTGAGTATAATGACATATGTTATTCCCCCAGAGAATAATGACGAGTAGCGGGATTAATGGTCATTATTCCTCAAAAGTGTCAGTACCTATCAAACGTGTAGTGCTTGTGGATTTGTATTGAAAATTATGAGACGGATGAAATTTGTTCATTGAAAATCTCAAAAAAATTGATTTGTCGTAAATAAAGTAGAGTATACTACTCGCAATAATGTTCGTAATAATCCTCGGGAATAATAGCTATCATTATTGACTCATGGTATAATCTACTATTATTAAATTAAAAATATAAAAGTATAGTAAAAATATGCCCCTGATCGAATAGTTTATAAAATTAAAAAATTTTGAACAGTTTAAAACCTATCACCATAATTTCAAGAAGCTAGAAATAGGGATTGAAAAAATACTTTCAAACCCTAGGGATTAAGTTGTATTAAAAAATACATACATATTATAATAGTCGTGATTATACATCATGTCAAAAAAACAGTGTAATCGCGCCCAGGGTACCCAGATAAATTCCCGGATTTTTTTTTAAGTTGTTAGTAGAACACAGTGCATAAAAAACTTCCGAAAATTTGTGAATTTTTTGTTTTGACAACCAACTTTTTATAAAAGCATGAGTGAAATCAACTGAAAAAATCCCGAGCTAAAGATATGAAAGTTTGTTGCTTGGCAATTTCGCGAATGACATTTTTGACAAAATTTTATTTTTTCAAAAATATACTTAAGCGAAATTGCTGAAAAGTAACAAACTTGAATAAAACCTTGAGAACAATTTTGCATACACAATTTTTTCTGGAGTGGTATTCGTCATGACTATTTCACGTAAGATTTTGAAAATAAGTAGAATGCAAAAATATGAATAAAAACTTCAAATTAAAAATATCAGTTTGACAATGTCAAAAAATGGTCGCTGAAATACCATGTTGTTGGTATTGTCCCCAGGTAGCAATATTGTCAGCCGAATACCGAATTTATTGCTGGTGTAATACACTCTAGTGAAATAGTCAGGGAAACATTCGAAAATGAAAAAAATTGATTGGCTTTAAATTGAGGTTTAAAAGTTCATTGAAATTATGGATGAAGTGTTTCAGCGACTGCTTCAAACACCCTGTAGATTTCTCACGTTCAATGAGTGCAAATACAATGTGTATAGTACAATATACAGGGTGTCCTTAGATAAACTAACAAATTTTCAAGGTAAAAAATCTCTGAAACGAAAAAGTAACGAAATGCGGTTTGTTCTGGGAGAATGAAGGTTCTATCTACAGTAATTCAATTGCAAAAAATGGTATGTCTGTAAAACCAAGTTTCAGCAAATTTTAGAATTCGCCAATACTGTGAAAAAAAGCTTTAAAAAATCTCCATTCTCCTAGAACAAAGCGCATCTCGTTACCTTTTTCTCGTTACCGAGATATTTACCTCTGACCCGCCCTCGATAAATTAAGTTACTAACCGTGTAAGGTTTAGGTACAATTAATTGTGGAACTATATTTATTATAGGCGATTTGCTTCTATGTATATCTGAATCTGAATCTGGTTGGAAGTCTTCTGCAGTGATTAACGGCGAAACTTATTAAAGCATTATAATCATAATACAGAAACGAAAATAGAAGATAAATTGTGGAAGTTCAACCAAATCGACCTTTTTGTTACTTACACTTTCCTCGCTACTACTTTGATAAGGTGATGGTGGAATATATTCTACTTCGCTACCATCTGTAGCGTAAGGATCTTCAGGTTCGGATGAATAATTATCATCATGGACATCTAGAAATTTATAGCATCAACAATTTTTTTGGAAGACCAATCACAGATATTGTGCAAAGACCTAATAGTTCAGCAGACCCTTATTAATTCCCGTCCCGTTTCGCATGTGTGCCGAACTGAATACGATGAATGAAACCTCATTTTTCATTTTTGTGACTTTCTGACACTTACTCTCACAATGATTTGAATGTTTGAATTAGGGAATCCGATGTGTTTAAAATGCCGCCTGGTTGGTGCAGGAAGTGGAGTTAAGCACTATTTTCATCTATTCACATTGAAATAATTTTTTTTCATGGACACTTGAATTCATACACAAGCTCAGTTGTACAATCCAGGTTCAAACAGAGGTTCAGTTGAACTTTACTGGTACTTGAACCATCCCATTTAAGAGGACTGGGTACCTACTTAAAACGGGTGGAACTACTTTTCGATTTACGACTGAAGTATTTGATCAAAATCAATGAAATTTGATGGGATGATAGAGGATGAATTATAGAATGGTGCAAAGTCTTTCATATTCTAATACTTTTTTTTATTTAGAAGTGACATAATCTTCTGGATTATTTCATTTGATAAAAAATGACTTTCCACTATCCTATAACTCATCATCTACCATCCCACTAAATTTCATTGATTTTGATAAATTACTTTAGTCGTTAATCGAAAAGTAGTTTAACCCGTTTTAAGTAGGTACCCAGTCCTGTTAAAATGCATTGCTATCAGAAATATGCCAAAGTGTAAATTTTTTGACAGCAATGCATCCCAAATGGGATGGTTCAAGTACCAGTAGAGTTCAACAGAACCTCTGTCTGAACCTGGATTGTACAACTGGGCCTATAATCCCACAAGCACTGGTGTTTTTGTGAAAATTACAGCGAAAAAAGTTTGCCCTAACTGTTCCAGTGACAATTTTGTCATATTTTCACAGCTGACATCTGTCAGAAATTACATTTGACAACTGTTGAGTATTGCATATTGTATCATCACCCGAACTTGAATTGTATGCGAAATTTCAGCAATATCCGTTGCGAAAAAATGGTTCGAAAATCTGCACTGTCACATTCGACAGTTGACGCCTGTGAATTTTTTCCAACGTCTAATCTATTCCCTAGCCGTTCTGAACACCTGGCAAGCATATAACGCCTTTTTGTCATATTTTGACAGCTGACATCTGTCAGAAATGACTTTTGACAGCTGTTGAGTATTGCATATTGTATTATCACCCGAACCTAAAGTGTATGCAAAATTTCCGCAGAATCCGTTGCGAAGAAATGGCTCAAAAATTTGCACCTGTCAAATTTGACAGTTGACAGATGTCAATTTTTCTAACGTCTAACCCATCTTCTATCCGTTCTGAACATTTGGCGGCCATATGATGCCCCTTCGTCATTATTTAACATCTGACATCTGTCAGAAATGACATCTGACAGCTGTTGAGTATTGCATATAGTATTACTACCCGAACTTGAAGTGTATGCAAAATTTCAGCAAAAGCCGTTGCGAAGAAATGTCACAAAAATCTGCATATGTCACATTTGACAGTTGACACCTGTATTTTTTTTTTCAACGTCTAACCTATCCTCTATCCTTTTGAGCACCGGGCAGGCCTATGACGCCTTTATGTCTTATTTTGACAGCTGACACATCTGTCAGAGATGACATATGACAGCTGTTGAGTATTGCATATTGTATTATCACCTGAACTTAAAGTGTATGCAAAATTTCTGCAGAATCTGTTTCGAACAAATGGTTCAAAAATCTGTTGACAGCTGTCGATTATTTCCAAGGTCTAACCCATTCTGAAAACCGGGCAGGCACGTGACGCCCTATTGTCATTATTTGACAGCTCAAATCTTTCAGAAATGATATTTGACAGCTGTTGAGTATTGCATATTGTATTATCACCCGAACTTAAATTGTATGCAAAATTTGAATGGTAGAAAAACCTGCACCTGTCACATTTGACAGTTGACACCTGTCATTTTTTTTTCAATCCTGTTACATATCTTCCTTCAACCTTTCTGATGATAAGAGCAGGCCTGTGACGCCCTTAATTCATATTTTGACTGCTGACATCTGTCAAAAATCACATTCGACCCGAATTTCAGCAAAATCGTTTGAGATTTAACCTAAACAAACAAACATATGATTTACATTTTTCGTTATATTTTTCGTTGCATGATGCAATATTCGTTGCAATTTTTCATTCCACACCTCCGCTAAAGAAAAGGAGTATTACTTCAAAAACAATTCCAAAACTCAAGATTTCCAATTAAACACAATGTAGTTCCACAACCTCACAACGCCAACAAAGCGGCATTTTAAGTCACGTGGTTTGGATTAACTAATTTGAATCTGAAGTGAAAATGTATTTTATACCTTTTCGATATATCCTCTAAAATCAATTTTAAATTGTTCAATGCAAATCAGTCAGTTAAGGTGTTGCCGTAAAATCGGGTGACTTGAGACGTTTTTGACTTCCAGTAAGCGATATTTTCGAAACTATTTAACTTAGCGATGACTTAACACGTCAAAAGTTGAGTCTTAATCCGTAGAATCGCTTTTATAAGTTGAGTTTTATGTGAATAACGGGTTACCCAGGGTTTTTTTTACTGTTTTATGTCAGACGCTAGGTTGGGTTACTTAGAACAACCATGTATTTCAAGATTTTGCTTATGTCTCAAGCCAAGAGGAGCACTTGAGCCAAAAAAAAACTTTTTTAAAAGATGGCTATTGACTCATAGCGCTAGCACGTCTGCATCCTGAAAATACCATATTTTTTTGATAATATTCGATAGGATTTACTCGTTTGTCAATCGCTCGTTTCAACATTTCGCTATCATAATCAGCATAGGGCCTGCAGTCAAGTTTTCTTTTGTATTTTCCCATAATAGGCTGAACACAATAAAAACAATTGAAACAGGTACATAATAACACTCTAAATAGTTTTGCAACAGCCGCCATTTTTCCTTTTCATATACATAATCTTTTTTTCTCTTTAAAACAACAACGAACAATGATTAAATTAACACAATTTATGAAAAATCGGTGTGAAATTTTGGAAAAACTCGAATATACAATTCAAGACGGGTAGCAAAAGACTCAAAATATTGAAAAAATGGGCTATAGCAATTCTTATGCAGCCACAAACGAGTCAGGCTTTCAAAACATCGAGAAAGAATGTTTATAAACTGCAACGAAAATCAGCTGGTTCCATAACTGAGCGTATAAACCTAGTCAAAAAAATTACGATTGTGTTCAAATTGTATAAAAGGTGACCATCTATATTGGAAATGTCATTATAAAAAATGTTTAAAGTGCAAACGGTCACATAATGTTTTATTGCATCTACAAAAACCTGAAACTACAAACACGGCAAGTAAAGTTTGCCTTACGAGTCTAGCACTATGGAAAGAATGCGGATAAAAAAATTGCAATATTGTCTATTTGACTTCCAATAGAAAATACCTTAATATTTATCTATGTTGCACACCTACATTTATAAGGAAAAAGTAATATTTAAAAACGCTTCGCGCACGCCTATGACAGGCAGCATAAAGCTTGAAATGAATGGCGTTATTCCCCCTTGCCCTTCAGACGTCGTAGTGCTAGACTCGTAAGGCGAACTATACAAATTCAACAGTTGTCGGTGGAGGAACTCCAAATTCCAACCCAGCGTTCGCCCCCCAAGCACCTCCGCACCAGGTTTCCGTCGAGGTTCCCTCTGTCGCATTATCACAGGACACGATTGAGAGGGAGGGGTCCTGCCTTCTTTCGCTAAACTCGCCGAAAATTATCGAACAGCTTCTTCGACGAGACGCAGCACCTGGGGCTGAGGCAAGAGTTAGCGGGCCAACCTATTCCACTGACTGCGCTGTTGCCGATACAGGAAGTATTTCTCAGATCCTATTGTCAACTTGTATAATAAGAATATTTAATGGTACCGATTTTATTTTATGCAGAGCTTTGCTTGACAGTGGCTCCCAGAGTGATTTTATTTCACAATCAATTGTAAAAAAACTAAATTTAAGTCCAACCAAGGTGGATCACGTTGTGAAGGGTGTTGGGTTGGCACTGTCAAACATAAGCAAGCAAGTTAGTGTTTCTATTGGCACATGCCACACCGATTTGGTAATGAATATAAACTGTCTAGTGCTACCACAAATCACGGATAGGCTGCCACTCGTATCTTTTGAGAAATCTATTTTAAATATTACTAGAGTTGCAAAATATGGCAGACCCTAAATTCAATATATAGAGTGACATAGACATGTCGCTGGGCTCTAGTATTTTCTGGCAAATTATAGGCACAGATCAAAAATCACTTGGCAAGAATTTACCTGTGATCCAAAGCAGCAAGTTTGGCTGGATTATAGCGGGAAATTTAAATATAAAATCACAGTCACAGGCTAATTATTCGGTTCCAAATTTAAACATTAATCAAGGATCATCTTTAGAAAAACAAATTGTTGAATTTTGGGAGATTGAAGAGGTACAACCTAAAAAGATTTTGCTTTCCGAAACCGAAAAGTACTGTGAAGAGCATTTCTCCAAAAATACACAGAGGGATGCCACAGGTAGGTTTATTGTGAAAATGCCTTTTAAGGAAATTATAAAAGATTTAGGAAAGACTAGAGAGAACACCCTAAACAGATTTCAATTTTTGGAAAAAAGATTAAATAAAGACAAAGGCTTAAAAAAGGAATATTCTACAATAATTCAAGAATATGGTAATATGAGGGAGATTAATCTAGAAAATATTGCAGATGATGGCTATTTTTTGCCGCACCATGCGGTGATAAAATCTTCTTCATTGACTACATGTAGAGTATGGTTTTCGATGCATCGGCGAAGTCATCTTCCGGTCTTTCACTAAACGATGTATGTACAATATTGTGGACCTACCCTGCAACAGGATGTCTTCAATTTTACTTAGGTTTCGTAAATTTTATCAACTGCAGACTTTGAACTGAGCCAAACATCATGAATCTGAATCGATTGGGAATACTTCTCTCTCCTTCCCCATCCTCGAGCAGTGATAAAACGTTGGAATTCAATCCAGTTTTTTTGAACTTAAAATTGCTGACCTCGCTTCCATGATTGGAGGACCGCTCTATCTGATCATCCAATCAAGACCATATAGATCTTTAGAGGTTCTACTTGGAGCCGAGTATAATGCTACAGCAGACACTTGGAGCACCGCCTGCATAGCGTTTGAACTAGCCACAGGATGCTACTTATTTAAACTAAATTCTAAAAATACCCACCCAGACGAAAACCATTTAGCCAAAATTAAAAAGTTGTTAGGAAGCATTCCAAAAGAAATTGTTCAAAGTGGCAGGAAGTCCCAACTATTATTCAACAAGCAAGCTTCTGAAAGATATATTGCGGAAGAAATATAATTGGTCCTTAGGGGATACCCAAGAGTTTGCTGCTTTCCTTTTACCAATGTTGAAGTTTGATGTGGACAAAAGAGCTACCGCATCAGAATGTTTGAAGCACCCATGGTTGAACCTCAATAAACCCCTGTAGATGATTGCTCAAAGAGATAATTCACTTTTCTTTTTTGTGTAATGTAATGATGTTCGAAATCAATATGCTTTATTTTTTTGTCTCTTCTTCTTCTAAGTCTGTACAAATTCCTCTATTCCTATTTCATGTTTCAACTTGTGTTGTAGACAGGACGATGCCTTCTATCATTTCTGAATTTTGTCCATTAATTATCAACGGTTGAGGTCTTTTTCGCGTGCAAATGGATTAGGAAGCGTAGCAGAACAAATTACTGGAATACGAAAATTTAATAAAACTTAAAACAGAAATGAAGCAAGCATTTAGATAATAAAACCTGAATTTATACAATTTAAGAGCCTGCCTGTTCGGTTTAACCGCCTGTGGCTGCTAATGCTTTTAGTTTAAATTTGTTTTTAGCCTTTTATGGTTCCAAAAGTTTTACATAATTCACATTTCAGCCTCTTGTTCTTTTGGTGTTTTCTAGAGACGTCTGTCTATTTCAAACAATTTTATCGTGAGAAAAATAAAAGCAGTTTTCAGAAAAATTACAGTTTAAAATAACAACTTAATTCCTTCAGTTATTTCCATTTGCATTTTCCAACTTTTTAAATTACGAATAAATTTATTAAGCTAACTTGCGAAATGAATTGTTTTGAATTTTGTTTTCAAATTTCTCATTTCTGAATCTTTTAAAGCTGGTTTAGATAAGCAAATTGAGGAAGATTTAAATTTCAAAAATAATAATAGGTATGGCAAAAAAACTGTTTATTGAATATTGCCATTAAAATACTTAAAGGACCCCGCACATTTCTTATGGAAAAGTGATCTATGTGGAATTTTGCTGAATTTTTGATATTGTGTATAGGGAGTCGTCCTTAACAAAAGTGATCATTGCGCTAATGTTCAATACCCAACAGTTTTCAAGATATCAATTAAAAACTTTTTTAATAATACTCTTCAGTATGACGTATGACGTCACTCACAGCAACGAAAATTATTACTATCCTTTCCACTTTTGACTTTGACTTTACTCTTCTCCTTTTAACATTGAGAAAAAAAAAAGATAGCGATAGCGATTAGTGACAAATAGGTAGGTATGCAAACCACCTAGCTCCTACCGCAATCGCGTCAACTTCATGTCATGATGTCTGTCATATAGCGATTTCATTTGTACCTGTTGTTGTTTTTTTTAATTCCTAAATGTTAAAAGGAGAAGAGTATAAGTATAGGTAGTCAAAGTTAAAAGTGAAAAGGATAGTTTTAATTTTCGGTGCTGTGAGCATACTGGTGACGTCATACTGAAGAGTATCAAATTAAAAAAGTTTTTAATTGATATCTTGAAAACTGTTGGGTATTGAACATAGAGCGCAATGATCACTTTTGTTAAGGTCGACTCCCTATACACAAGATCAAAAATTCAGCAAAATTCCACATAGATCACTTTTCCATAAGAAATGTGCGGGGTCCTTTATTCTGGCATCACTTAGAAGCTATAAAGAGATGAAAATGAGACTAGCATTTTTGGAATCTATACCGGGTGCCCACGAGATCACTTTCCGGCTGCCATTTTTTTATTTGTTTATCGATATCAACGAAACTTGGTAGGGTTGATATTCTAACCAAACGCCATTTTTATGCATTTATGACAAGTTTTCCTGACTTACGGTTCCACCGGAAATGACGGCAACTATCGATTTTTAAATGGCACACCCTGTATATTTTTTGTTTTTCAGATTCTACAGATCGTTTTACATCCTAATGCACCACTTTTGAATCGATTTTTGTCCAAATTTTATTTTTAAATTAAATTTTAATTTTTTAACTAGAGTGCCATGATCATCCTAAAATGACTCTACATACTTTACTTAATTTCAGAAAAATACAAACTCAATTTTATCTTTGTAAACTTTTTTAATAGAGGGCTGTGAACTTCAATATTTTAGTATTTTTGCCCTAGCTCAAAAACTAGAATAGAAACATATCAATTTCATAACATTACTAAATGCAGTATTTTTAAGCGAATCCAATGATATAATACACTATGACATTTTTCTTAATTTTCGTTCAAATATTTTTGTAGGTAATTTTTTTTTTTTCTACTTAAAATTTAATTCGAAAACGAAATTGGGACAAAACTCGATTTAAAAGTGGTACATTAGGACGTAAAACGATCTGTAGAATCCAAAAAACAAAAAATATACAGGATGTGTCATTTGTAAATCAAAAGTTTCGCTAATTTCCGGTGAAACCGGAAGTCAGGAAAACTTGTCATAAATGCATAAAAATGGCGTTTGGTTAGAATATCAACCCTACCAGGTTTCGTTGATATCGATGAACAAATAAAAAAATGGCAGGCGGAAAGTGATCTCGTGGGCACCCGGTATATATAAAACACAGTTGTGTTGGTGTTGAGCACTTATAATTCGAGAACGGCTGGACTGATTTTTATGATTTTTGCTTTATTGGATTTGTCTTTGTCCATCCTAGGATAATAAATCGAAAAAATCCAAAAAAAAAATATCTATTTTACTTATTTATGAAAAAAACTCACTAAGCCCGCATACGGCGCCATCTCTTATAACCGATACCAAGTTTACCGTCACATTTTCATTGCAAACCATGTGGATTTTATTGTCACACACTTTGCACAAAAACAATTTGAGGAAAGCACTTTATTTTTAATTGTTCTTCACAGTAAAAATAAATAGAATGACAATGTTTTAATTGAGTATTTTATTTTGTTGTTGGTTCGTTCATTCCGAAAGAGCGCGAACTGGTCTCCCTGTCATTTCTTGACGCTTGACCATTGACGTTCTGTGGCTAAGTTCCGTTTCTCCTCTTAGGCATCCCTTTGACAGCCGTGTTCCGTGGCGACTGTTCGGAGTGCTCCGTCCGGCTGGTGTCGAGTGGCAGAGAGCCAGGTTATGAGTCCGCCACAACCATTTTGTATACGGCGCCATATATGATAGGTACCTAGAACGAAGCTCGCCGTTGTGCGGTAATTTCATTGCAGATACAGTAGAACAGAATACTGCTAAGGAACTGGAGCTATTCCAAACAGAACTATTCCACTATTCCGATCAGATAGAGTGGTGCAGAAAGAGTAGATCAAATAGAATAGTGCAGATACAGTAGAACAGATGGAGTATTGCAGTGCAGATAAAATGAAACAGGGCTGCGCTGGAGACTTTTTTTGTTTTCTTTACATTTTTTAAACATTCTTGTACCTGAGTTTATTTATTTGGTGGTAGACTTTATAAGAATAATGCCCACAAGATGCCTAAAAAGGGATGATGTAAAATTTTAATTTTAGGTGACTTCTGATCCAGAGAGTAAAAATTAATTTTCTTCAACCAAAGCCAAATTCACCATCGAAAAAAACTGAATTTAATTCAGTTAATAAAATCTGTTTTTTTTTTAAGATAATTCCCCAATTCAAAAATTTAGTAACTATGTTGGCAACACAAGCCTTTTCTACATAAAAATTTTGAAAGCATTGAAAATTTTACATTGTATTGCCAACATAATGTCATTTTGACTTTTATCTTTAAAAAAAAACGCACTTTAGATACGTTAACACAACATTTAATAGGTATTTAATAATTCAGAGGAGGAACGAAGTTCGCCGGGTCAGCTAGTAGTTAAATAAGAAACATTATTCATTTATCTACCACTTTGATTGTTGTTGGTTATATTCTTTGCATAGGACGAATTTTTAAAATTGTATTGCTGCAACTATAAACCAAAGCCAAAATAGTTAAAGTTCAAAACGTAGTATGTACTTACTTGATTCTCTTGGTATAGGCATTCCCGAGTGTTAAACTTTCAACTATAAAGCAGCAATTTTATTTTTAAAGGATTCATTGTTTTGTGAAGTCCCTATTTGCTTTGCTTTACCGTAATTATTATATCTCGAGTCGTGAGCAATTTCCAACTGCTCATTACAAACTATTAAAGTGTAATAATTACTCCACTTCCTTTGAATTGCGCATATTTCGTGCAGAAATTCCATTCGGTGTGAATAATAAGTATACCGGAAGCCATTTTGAAGATTTTCAAACAGATTTTCATTAAAATTGAGGCGTGAAAAATCCGCTTCAACTTTTATAGTATCTATTTTGTATTGAGTAAAATATTATCACTTCAAATTTAATAACAAGTCTTCAAAAAAAAAAAATGTCTATGATTTTTTAAACGTAGGTCATCTCAGCACCATTTTCCTATAATTTTGTTAGACTTATTTATGATAAAACACTGATGAAGCTACCTATATACACGGTAAAAAAGCGGTTTGAGTAAACCATTAAAAATCGTTGAATAAAGCGAATTCCGTCTATTACTTCTAAATCTTTCAACAAGTCACTCATTGAAGATTGAAGCTCAATAACTTATTGGTAACCAAAGCAGCTCTATTTCCGGAAGATTATCCTAATATTAAGTAAAATTACACTATTAATTGGAAACTTTAATTTTCACTCAAATAATGAAACACTAAAGAAAATTTAGGTACTCCACTAGAAAAATTTGAAATTTTATTATAATGAGCTACTAATTTTCCTCTTTTTATCCTGAAAGTTTTATAATTTTCTCTTCAGTAGTTTTTCAGAAAAATAATAAAATGTAAGAGATTACATTTTTGCTTAATGTATATTTTGCAAGTTGATTTTTATTAATTTCTTATGTTGTTGTTTTTCACTGGAAAAATTTTAGTATAATCTAATTTTTCTTTTTTTATCTTAACAGTTTCTCAATTTTCCCTTTAGTAGTTTTCCAAAAAAAATATTAAAATGTAATAGATTGCATTTTTGGTTAATTTAGACTTTGATATATTTGATTTGAGTTGATTTTCATTTATTTCCCATGGTGTTGTTTTTCACTGAAAAAAATTGAAATTCTAGTATAATGAGCTAGTTTTCACAGTGATTTGGAATATTGGAAAACATTCTTGACAATAAAAAAAACATCGATGTTTATGTTATTATTGAGTCAAATTTTATTCAAAAGAAACTCAATTTTGAGTTGTTAAGTAATAAATTGACTATGAATTAATCAAAACCTCGTATGCAAGGAAAACCCAACCTATTGTGATGATTATTATTACACTAGTAGCAAGACTAATAAAATAAATACTTTTCGTAATTTTTATCTTTTCCAGTCCGTTTCCGGAATTGAAAAAAATTTATTATCAATGCTTCTCAGCTCAATCTGTACCAGAAAAGCTTTATGGATAGCAGAGGAAATTTTTCCTGATTTCATGACCGATTTCCCATTCGTCAGCTCTCAACTTTTGACAGTTCTTTTGATAGGGGTTTTGATAGTGCGACAGGGTTTTAGAAATTAAGTTTGTAAGCGCATCAAATCCCATTATTGATTTTAGAGTTTGTACCAATATTTTGCATGATTTGCATCATTTCGCGTTCTCTATTCCCAATAATATTAAATTGAGTCAGCATAATCGAATCATGCAATAAAATATTGAATGGTTATGAAATGCAAAATTTAGCTTGGCTTATTATTGGTCATCAGCGTGAAGTAAATATTTAATATGAAACTAATCCATTTGTATAATATTTCAACGCAGCTAGAATTAGAAGAAAATATTATTGATTTTTAAAGTTAGTATATTTGTTGTATTTCCATCTTGTTGAATAATTTAAATTCGTTGCAAAATTATGTTGCAGTACTGATTTTGCTGCGCTTATTTCAACTTTATCACTACTAATGTAAGTGATTAGGTACCTGTCTTTGAGGGACATGTACATCTGATATAACGCCTATCGATAATTCGCGAGTACTCCCGCCACTACGCAAACAAAGTCTCTACACAAATTCCCTTATGACACTGACATTTGTCGGCAAAGACAGCGGATCCACCAATCCACAGTCACGAGCAAAGGTAAAATTGCTTGTTACAATGACAAAAAATAAATACCATTTTCGCTCTACGTTTGAAATCTACTATAATTGCTCGGCTCGATAACCTATTTCAAAACCTCGATTGCCTCTGTAGTTCTCTCCGAAACCATGGCCTTAAGAGCCCCTGAAGCTTTCTCTGCCACTAATTGTACCTTGTGCTCGGTTAGAATTTGATAAGTTTTAATAGACCAGGGAATATTGTATTCCAATCAAGATATTAGGTATTCCAATTAAATTTTAGAACATTCGCTAGGGATATTGGCCTCCGGAACAGTTTTAGTCTGGTCCACAATTTTATAAAAACGAGACCATAATAAAAACAACACAGTGTCCTTACAAGTGCGACCATAAAGAGTGGTCAAACGACCAATTTGGATAGCGTCCAGGGTTAAACGTCTATTGCAGCCGTATCACAGGCGATTTACCGTTTTATCAAAATGTTGTGGGATTAGCATCAAGCTGCACATTTTTGTTATAATAGGTATTTGCAATTCATCTCCATTCAAATTGCATGGCATCAATTTCTAGGTCATATGAATAATTTAATTTGATAGGTATCGAATTGTAGATGCGGGTCCGAAATTCTTTGTCGAACCCTAGGGGAATCAAAAATTAACATCGAAAGAGCGGTGAAACTATTTATTCATGATTTGTTCAAAAATTGATACCTTTATTTGGATCATAAACAAAATACAACAAGGCAATTTGAAAAAGATAAGACAAAGTTATTTGTCCAGGCTCTATGTCTGGCACTTGGCACTTAACGGTATATTTGTAGCTTGGGCCAGTAAAATTCAGAAAAACTCATTTCGCTATTATTATTAATCACAATGTTTTTGAAGTGAAACTTCTTCAAAGTGAAACTTCTTTACGCACGATAGGGGAAGTTCGTGTCATGCGAGTTGCTATGGACGAATTCTTTCATTCAGCTATGGATCCATCTGCTGCCAGCAATATGAGACAGCAATTCCGATTTTTTATGAACTAGACAAAGATAGACTGATCATCGATGGATTCATTGGTGAATAAAAGAAAGCGCTCTATGTAACGAAAACATGCAACGCTAGCAATGATCTATTATCACAGATAGACGGATTTATAAACAAAAATATATGTTGATAACATGTCCGATTCTTTCTATCCTAACCAAATTCCCCCACTACTAAAATGCCACATTTAATCGTAGGAATATTTATTTTCTTTTTCTAACGCAGGTTTAAAGTCCTGCCTTTCAATTACACTTGGCAACACAGCACTAGACTAAACTCCGCCTCCCGTTTGTCGTAGTAACAGGTTCCGTTCTGGCCCAGAGTATCTTGTTGTCTCTATTCTATGCGATGATGATTAGTATATGTTAAAAAAAGACCGATACATAAGATATGTTTGTGTTAGTCTGGAATACTTTTCGAATAACATCGTTTTGGTTTTGGGGCAGGACCAATTGAGCCTGGTACATGGCAGGGAACAGCTGTTGAGACCGGACTTAAATCGGGCGACTTATCCCCTCCATGGACCGCCCGCACCCCAAATCCCCCCTGGCCTATAAATAGGTTGTCAACACAACAAATAGTATTTTATGAATGGAATACTCTGTCTATCTGTGATAATAGGTCATTGAACGCTAGGCATTCCTTCTACTGCCACAAAGTCGAGTTAGTAGTGGGGATTGCTTGAGGCATGAGCGCGCTTCAATACAATTATACCATTAAATCAGTTCCTGAACTAAATCTCTTTTCTGGATGTTTGTGTGTTTGAAAAAGTTTCTCTTCAATAGCGTGTTGTATGATTAAACGTTATATTTTTTTTTTTCAGACTCAAATTACTACACTTTGCGTAGCAACGAGTATGAATGCTACTGTTGCGCTGGTATGTCTCTATTCTCCCAAGGTATACATTATAGTTTTTCACCCAGATAAAAATGTCAGGAAGCTTACAATGAATAGTGCGGCCTACAAGAAGTACAACGCTCAACCGTCCACTTCATATGCTACATCTTCAATATCGATGAAAGGTAAGACATTTGGAAATATTGTAGTTTATCTATCTGGGAAACTTACTATATCTACTTTGCTTCCGGTATTCACTAAGCAACACCAAAAGTTTCCAGATCCGTCCTAATTTGGAAGGAAAAAGTCAGGAAACCAATATTCTACGATGAGTTAACAAGCATTATGATATTTTCAGTTAACGAACAATAAGAGTACATCTTTGAAACGATATAGGAGATTATATTTCTCATCATATCAGCAGCTATCAAATAAGATCCTGATGTTGTGGCTTGGAGGTGGGAGTGATAGTGAACTTTTAGCTCTTCATCTTCAACTCCAACGAGATAGTAAAGCAGTGTTCTGTTAGGATGGCTACTCTACCTCAGCTCTATTTTTTGATCTAGCGTTCTCGTATTCTGCGAGCGATCTCTTCGTGACCTCGTCCATTCTAAGTAAGCGCTTCCAATGAGTTTTTTCAGGATGGCTTCTCCAAACGATTTTGTCGTTTTCTTTCCCCTTCCGACTAAAATGACTTTTCAAATATACGTTCCTATCTACGTAACAGCGGACTAACTAATGAATATATATTTATCGTCGCGTTTACTTAAACCTGCGGCTCATAACGCTTCCGCTGTGAAACAAATTACATTTTATTGCGCGACGACACGGAAGAGCATCATCAATATTAGACGGGACGTTAAAATCGTATCATTCTCGCTGTACGTCTGATGTTTAATTTAAAGCAAACAAGAAAGAAAATAAAGGGTTTTGATAGGAGCAAAACATCTGATAAACCCTATTTAATTTTGGAATTTGCTGGTGCTAGAATTGAATCATGCCAAAAAACTGACAACACTTTTTTTATCAGTTACATTTTTTACGCTCTACCACATTGAGAAAGAAAAACAGGAATATGGAATATGCACGTAGTACAGGAAATTGATTCAATTTGTTCGGACGCCATTGTGTTTACACAGAAATTGAATTGGCAATTTAATTACTGCTATTGATTTCACAACTTTATGCAGCAAAATAGTTAAGTTGACACAGATGGCAATTCGGCAAAATGTCAGACTTATTATAAAATGTCGAGGCTTTTTCAATGCGACTAGGCGTATTGCAATACTACCCAAATAATTAGGAATCACACAGTGTGACTGATAATTTCAGGCTTATCATATAATACGCCTGCCGCTCGCTAGTCTTATTGTTGAAATGAATCTGCACGCGATTATTTTCGGATCCGACTACATAAAATTGCAAGCCAAGCAAAGCACAGTGTCATAACAATAAATGTTTATATTTTAAAGCTCAGATGAAATGTACTAGCAAATGTCATAAAAGCGGATCATGCTATAATAAATAATCCTAATCTATAATTTGTATGAATAAAAAATATAAAGATAATGTATGTAAAATGATTTTAAATTTGATTTTTTTTTGATTGACAAAAAATTTTTTTCAGGTACGACTTCAAATAAGAAAAATAAGGAGGATCAGAAATTTAAGAATTTATGTTCATGTCTAAAAGTGAAAAAAATTTTGGTTTAAATAAAACATATATCAATTTATGAGACACATCCCTGATTTTGAAAATATCAAAATTCTTGAAAAAGAAAATAACAATTTCAAGAGATTATTTTTAGAAATGATACATATCAATAACAAAAATAATACAATCAATAGTAAATCCGATATTCAAAATTTAAATATGTTCTATTGTAATTTATTAGACATTAGTAATAGAATAAATTGATATATGTTTTATTTAAACCAAAAATTTTTTCACTTTTAGACATGAACATAAATTCTTAAATTTCTGATCCTCCTTATTTTTCTTATTTGAAGTCTTACCTGAAAAAAAAATTTTTTGTCAATCAAAAAAAATCAAATTTAAAATCATTTTACATACATTATCTTTATATTTTTTATTCTTTTTACATCTTTTTATATCAATATTATATCCAATATTTTCCTATTCAAAGCAGAGAGTAAGCAATTGACAAAAAACCTCAATTACTGTAAGTTTTTTAATTTTTAATTTATTAACTTATTATATTAGTTATGTAACAACTATTTTGTAGTGACTGACGAAGGTAATAAAAGTTACCGAAAGCTTTCAAAAGTAAAAAGAGACTCTTATTGATGCCTTAGAAACTGTAAAAGAATTCAAAACTTGGCTGCAACCCTATAAACTTCAATTTTTCATTTAATATTAGACAGCCGTAAAACTATCAAGCTATTTGTATTTTATATAGTTTGAACTCTTCAAAATCTATGTTAAAGTAGGTACTGGGCAGGGCCGCCGCTAAGGTGTTGGCCGCCCGTGTGCAAGTAAATATTTGCCGCCCCCTTCTTACCTAGGTTTTTTCACTTTAGAGCGGGGGTGCTTAAGCCCGCCGTAGGCGCCGGCGGAGGCAGAAATTGTTTTCGGGTGCCACGCCCAAAAACGTTTATTTTAAGCCTTCAAAAAAACATTTGGAAAATCTTTTACGGCAGGGGAGGGGGAGGCACTATTTCTTTTTCGTTGTTTGGAAAAAAAAGTACTATCAGTCAGAGCTGGGCAGGGCTTGAGTGCTTTGTGCTTGTGAAAGTGCTTGAAGCCTTCACTTTGAGGACTTGAAAGCCCTGTGCTTCAACCCCTTTTTTATATTTGTAATTGGAGCTTGTAAAGTCAATTACTCTAGAAAAGTGCTTGGTAATTTGTAATTGAAAAAAGTAATTCAAGCCCTTTCAATGAGCTTCAATTACTTTTAGAGGGCTTGAAGCACTTTGAAAGGAATTTGGAGTTGACATCATTTAACCTATCCCCCGACCCCCACCTAAAAATTTTCGATCGATGTGTTTTGTCGCTTAATTTTTCTTTCTATTATTTGAACTAGAGCCGTCCAATGTCTTTTCTCTCTTAACAATGGAGGTTTTGAGTTTCAGCTTAGAATTGAATTTAAAAAAAAGTGAATGAAATGATAATTCATAATGCAAATAAATAATCAATTTATATTGGTACCCTATTTTAACTTTATCACTGGATTTTTTTTTCACTTTTCTTCATTAAACATTTTGAAAACCTTAAAATTGAATTACCATGTAGTACCCCAACTACCCCAAGTACCCTAGAACTATAGTAAGGTGGGGCAAGTGCATTTCTGGGGTAATTGCAATCATTCACTATCTTGTCTCCAAAACCCACTATAGATTATCGATAGCATTGCCATCTCTTCGAGTTCTATTAAATTAAAGACCTATCACAAATGCGCATCATAATAGACACAACTTGAAAAATTGATAGCACGATATTTGTCTTAACATCAAAACCGGTTGCATTTTCGCTCAACAAGTGTTTCTTAAAATGTGATCTACAGAAAATGAAATGAAATAAAGGTAAGGCAATTATTTTAATGGAATTAACTACGAATAACATTGCTAAAAATTGTTTTTAATGATATTATCGATTATCGTATTAGGCCTTTTGTTTATTTATATGATTGCACTTACCCTATTAAATGTGTACCTGGGGTAAATGCAATCATTATGTAGCGGTAAAATGCAATTAACATATGATTGCACTTTCCCGATTAGAGTTTTAACGTGGAAAATAAGAAAAATTCACTTTTTTTTCAGATGGTTAGAAATTATGATGGAAAAACTAGAGGAGCAGGATATAAAAAAAGCAGATCTAGAAAATGCTTTCAACCATAAGAATGTTTTCTTTCTATTTTTTTTGATTAGTAGAGTTTGAGTGGTTTCTTATATCAATACAGTCATGTATTTCAACAATCTCTTTATTTTCTTCTAACAAAAATGATAACATTTAGTGGTATTGGCACAGTTATTTCACTTATTCTAAAAGAATATTTTATCTGATTGCACTTTCCCGATGGCATCGGGAAAGTGCAATCACATGCAAGCAGAAAAATATACATCACCCAGTCCATCTATCGTACAAATTTGACGATTTCGATGAAATGGCTTTAAATGGAACTATTTGGGTGCCTCACGTTCAAGAATAGAAAGTTCAATTCGCATAAATAAAATTTTGATATTACATTGAACTGACACTATTGAAAATTCTGGTCGCACTTACCCCACCTTACCTTGCTTTAGGCAGATTTAAAGGGCTTCAAGTACATTTAAAAAGCTTCAAGTAAATTTAAAGAGCTTGAAGCAAATTTAAAGAACATCAAGCACATTTTAGGAGCTTGAAAGCCCTTTTTAAGGCACTCCAACCACTTTTGATGTGCTTCAAGCACTTTTCAAATCAATTTGTCGGCTTCGTGCTTGTGAAGCACTTTTGAAAATAAAAAGGAATTTGTGCTTGAACTTGAAGCATTTTGATACAGGGCTTAGGGCTTAGTGCTTCAAGCCCTTTTACTGAGGGCTTTGCCCAGCTCTGTTTTCAGTGGGGTCTGCTTTGGCCGCCCCTATTTTTGGCCGCCTGTGTGCGGTGCACACTTTGCACACATGGTAGCGGCGGCCCTGGTACTGGGTGCTAACAGATATTACGCTGAATGCTAGCTTTCTTATTATTTATGCTACAGAGACGAAATTTCGAAAAAAAATACTTTACTTTTGGTAATTTAAACGTCTCTTTAGCATAAAGAATAAGGAAGTTAGCGTTCAGCGTTCAGATTGAAAGTTTTATTCAATACAATTCGCCTGGTGCGCCATCGGTCTTATTATAAACGACGGATTTCATCTAGTCCGATTCTAACGCAGGTTCGTTTCAAGAATAAGACTAACACAAACACGCTGCAGGCTCATTAAATACGACTGAAATTACTAGTTTAATTGTGAAATTCTTATGTATTTGGGTAGTATTACAATATGCTTAGTCTTATTGAAAAAGCCTAAGCGTATCATAATATGACTGCTTTTACAATAAGCCTGCGACATATACAAAATTCCCATTAGATGAAGGCAAGGTATTTGGCAAGGAAGTAGTTTTCGGTTAGAATCGGTAAATCTAGGAAATAGAAACATTTCCGTTTCACTGTTTTTTATGAAGAATATTGGTACATTACAAATTATGCAACGTAATATAGAATTCAAAACCGAGAAATAAGTAAAAATACAGGAGTACAAGATGTTATGGAGGCCATTCTGTGCCTTAAGTGGAACTAGGCACTGACGACAATGCGGAATAACAGATTGACTAAGAGGATCATCGAGTAGCGTCCAAGATCAAACGCATGCACAGGACAGAAGTAGATAAAATAAGCTGAAGATGAATAATGATGATGATTGATGATGAATATGACAATGAATCTTGTTACATTGGTTACTCATCTCATCATCATATAGGCGATCACTCGATACCGAGTATGATTATCTTTTATTCTATTCTTAATGTCGTCGATTGTGCGTTTTCTGCTGGCCTTATAAACTAATTTTGGAGCCGCATACTCTTCCACAGTCTTGGCACACCCAGCCTCTGGAAGCATTGTCTCTTCCTCTGTTTTCTCGCTCCTTCCTGCGGTCCCTCTTTTCGGTATCGTATCTGCATCGCTAGGTGGTAGGTACCTACATGTTTCGCAGCCATATGGAAGTGTTGATATTGCAACTGCATTGTAAACGCGAAGTTTGGTCTCAGCGCTGATGTCGAAGACTCTCTCTAGAAGTTGCCCGAACGCCGCGTTAGAGCACACGATGTTGGATTGCATTCGCTGACAGATGGCTCCCAAGGTATGGGTAATGTTCTACGTTCTGCAAAAAATAGTCATTTATAGTTATATTTGGGGTTTGGGGATTGGTATCCGGTGCGGGATGGTGCAGAATCAGCGTCTTTTTAAAGTTGACCTCGAGACCGATTCTGCTGGATGCCTGGTTGAATGCATTGATAATTGCCTGAGAATCTTCCTCTGTATTGGCCATCACGACGTTATCATCCGCATCTTGAAGTTGAATTATCGATGTCTTCGATACTTTCGTCTTGGCTCGTAACCTGTAGCGGGACTCTTTGTCATGTAGAATTCTATCAGTCGACAAGACTCTACATGGTTGGCACTCTGTGCATCAAGAATATCGACAAAACGCGATTTATTTTATAATTTCATTTCTACATCTCGAGACGTGTCGAATACTACTGACGCATGTGCATTGTGAAGTTTCATGAATGACACTGACACTTGCGAAATTGTTGTTGTTGATATTCCATAATATTTATATTGAGAAATAATTATTCCATTCCTATTTCTTATTTATTTAATAATATTCAATATTCTCATTAGTTTATTTCGAGCAGACGCCGGTTTCCGGATGATTATATTAATAATATTAATATTAACGTCATTGTCATGAGAGTGAGAAGCGAAAAACCCGGAATAAAACACATATTATGGTTAAAATCTTAATAATAATATTTTAGAAAATCATTGCATAAAATGACGACGAATCAAATTGTTTCTTGCTTGGACTCCTGCTTGCATAACGTTACATTATATGGTACCTCGTTACCTGAATGTTATCCCTTCAGATATAAGGTTCGGTGACCATTCAGTCTCCCTTCCGAGCAATTATGTGAAATAACAAAGCGCCCAACTTTTTCTGGGGCATGCCTCAACACTTTTGAAGTTCATACACACAAATCCTCGCACAAATCTTTGTTTAAACACACCGATACTATTTCGAGTTTGGATGTGATTTTGGCTATAATAATTGAACTCTGGAGTTCCTGGAGCAGTGTTTTCTGTACGTGTCATCAGCCAGGGTTCTTCGTCATGTGGTCTAATAATTTCACTTACTGTGGGTTCCATCGACGGCTCCTATAACACCTGGGAAATTAAATTTTTCCATAAATCCTGCTTCAAATTAGATTTTTCTCGTCTTGAGTCACAGGAAACTGAACCCTGATGGCTATTGATACTTTCTCTATTGCTCTGCTCTTGACATAGTTTGTAGCCACATAAATATTATAGCTTTGCCCGATTATTTCTTCAAATCTAACATCTTCTTTTTGAAAACAGTCACCGTTGTTGGTGGTTGGGCATCACTGATCACTGGATATTTTCCAGACAAATATGTTCAAGCTTCTCATCTTCTTCAACAATATTGTTATTTAAATTAATAATGGGCAACAAAGCATAATTTTTAAACTTAAACTCAACTTCCTGGAAGCAAAAATAGTTTTGGTATAAGCAAGCAAACCAAATAATAACAAAAACAAACTTATTATTGACGTATACAGTCAATTCAATAAATAATATTGACATTTCTTAGGAATCAAATAGAAATTCCCTAGAGTTTCCCCTAGATTTGTACTAGGTTTTTCGAATGGTTAGTAGCATGATAAAAGTGTCCGAGAACGTAGCCGAACTGTTGTCGATAGTGACACAGAGTGCCGTTTCAGCCGCCTATCGCTTTTGAAAATAGATATCTACTATGGAAAGCGAGTTGTAGAATTCTATAGAGCACAGAGTCCCAGAGCTGTTCGGGTTGAATAAGCCACCATCAATTCTGTATTATACTGGATTTCCAGTTTTTACGGCAGATGCTTCTTGACAAGGTGAAGTGTTGCATTCATATTATCATGCAGCAGGCGGAGTATCTGAATATACTTTTGCAGACACCCAACCTTTGCCAATATCTTCCAAAGAGCTTCCCTGTTGACTGAATCAAATGCTTTCACTAAATCTATGAAGGCCATGTATAGAGGCCGATTTTGTTCCCTGGATTTCTCTTGCATTTGTCTTGCACTGAAAATCATGTCCTGTTCCTGTACCTCGATTGGGTCTGAAGCCGCACCTGTGTCTCTGTCAGGAAGCAGTTGAGATTGGAAAGTAAAGATATTCCTCTGTAGTTTCCACGAAGTCTTGTGTCCCTTTTTGAAAATGGCAACTATGGAGGCATCTCTAAGTTCGGCCGGTATGGTTTCAGCAATGAATTAAACAAACACACTGAAACGGTGGCTGCATAATATTTCTACGCAAGGGTTTATGCCAGGAAGGACAACAAACAAGAGAGATTTGTATCTTTCTCTGTACTATGGTGGCTATTGAGAACAGCTGTTTGAAGTGTTTGGATCATTGAGGTTAGGAAGATGAAGAAGCTCTTCTTTCTTTTACGTTAATCACAATGAGTGCGAGCGAGACAACAATCCCTCTGTATTGCTGGGTTGCATATATCAAAATTCGGCACACTAGCATAAAGCAGTGCGCCCGTTCCAGAGTGTTTATTTAGTTCAATGGGTTTCAGTAATCCATATTTTACTTATGAGGATGGGGATTTGGGCACTTAGTGTGGGGCCTCCTTGTTTGAAGAATTCAGCAGGAATGTCGTCAGTACCAGCTGATGTATCGTTTTTCAGTTGTCTGATTGCCTTTTCAGCCGCCTCTCATCTGGGAATCTCGCTCAGTTCTTGTTGTACTGGTACCCATCTATTCGCCTATCAACATATTTCTTTCTTGGCTGTTATTGCAGATCTGCCATTTTTATGATTTCTTCTATTCTGATGATATAGTATTTGATTTTGATGAACTCATGATCTAGTTCGATTAACCCTTCATCAATTCCACCTTGCGTATGTCAAAATAATTATTTGCTTGGTTGTATTCGTAAGGAGTGACCAAGCAGCTTGAAACTAGGGGCCGTTTTGAACAGTCCATTTATGTTTAAGAGTATGAAATATAATTTCTCCAAAGGAATGAGAAGTGTTGGAGAAATTCAGGGCACGGTTGCCAGTTCTTTGAAGAGATCTATCCTCTACCAGTCTACCAGGATTGTGGAATTAGTCATTAGTCGCATGCAAATAATTGTCCAAATGTGTAACATAAAAATCTTGGTAAATGATTATCCTGAACTTCTTTTGCAGGCTAAATAAAATTATCTCGTAAACGCTTATGTTTTCAAAAGAAGACTTGATGTTTTAGTGAAACTCAAAAATGAAATATTCACTTCTGAAACCATAAATATGTTCTAGCTATAGCTACGTCAAAGTGAATTTCGAAATTTGCACTTTGTGGGTCTTTGTAGGTACTCCCGGTGAATCAATTCCACTGGAACGAGTAGGAGCCGCTACACCGTCACGAAGCTCATGCGCTGGAGTTCAGACCGACCCCCAAGAATCTGCTGAACCTTCCGACGCAATATCGCTTCTTTGAGAATTACAGAGTGAGTTTTGCACTTTGAAATTTTTTTAGTTTTTTATTTCAAGAACTATTACCACTTTGCATAAAAACAATAGATAGCTATTCCGCTCCTGAATAAAACTAAAAAGTATAGATTGACTTGATGTTAGACAAATGCGAAGAATTTTTCTAATGAAAGTTCTGCAATTCTTTAGGGTTTTTTCAAAAAAGCAATAAGAGCAAGGTACAGTAAGAATCTTTACAAAAGTTCCTTTTATAAACTGCAATAAAATTCGAAAAGGCGACAAACAATTTCGCCCGATCGTTTTCTTTCTTATATAGGAAATCATAAACTTTTATGATTCAAAAATTAATGATTCGAAAAGCAGATAAATCTTAATGCCATCATAAATTGCTGGTTTTGTTCAGTTATTTCGCCAGGGAGATTCGATTCGTGCATTGGCATGAAACTTTCGGTTTTTTTTGCCTATAGATACAAGAGACTTTGATACAAGGTGATATTTAAAAACAATAGGTAGTATTTTAGAATCGACACTCAGGGTTCATGTTTCAGGAAATAGGGGATGATAACCTACCCTACCTGTCAAACTAATCAAAGAAGCTTCTAAATTAATTGCTGATCTGACCTACATCAGTGATCTTTGCTTTACAATTGGTTTCTATCCAGTTCACAAAGAAATTGATGTGGAACAGGACGAAAATATTTGAACAGTTAATTTTTGTTAGACTTCTTGGACAGTCACTCATTCTGAGCCTCGCTTTAATTTAAATTAAAATTCCAATTTCCTAAATGTTGTCTTTTGAAATGTTTCCTAAATGAATATGAAACATTAACTTTCAGGCCATAATATGAGAGTTCAAGTCTCAAGTCTATTCCGTTTGAAATCTAAACATGGCAGCATTAAATTCATTCGACTTCTGTCCGGTTTTTTAAAACAAATTGTAATGTAGGTATATACGTTCTGTTGAAAGCCTATTTTAAATTCTGCTTGATATATAATTACACCTTATATTTTGTTTGGTTCCATTACACTCTAAAATTACTTGAATAAATAATGAGTTAATTAGGCGCATTCGTCTTCTTGCTAAATTATTATCATTTTAAAATCAGAATTTGTATTCCATATAAAGTGTTTATAGAATGAAAAATTGAAGAGCAAATCTTAAATTTGATTTGGATTATAAGTAAACATAAATAATAAGGTGCCTACCAATACTTTTTTACGAAAACATCATCTTGGCATGTAAAAATGATATATAATGTAACAAACTTCAATTACTTCAGGTTTTATTGTTATCATTTTGCTGACTAAACCATTTTTCAACGCCGATAATAGAGAGATTTTGAGCCACCTATTTAATCAACGTTATACGTTATCGGTTATTCTGCTCATGCGCAATAGTGAAAAAATAACCGGCCCGCTTAATAAGCGGTAACGTACTACTCTAATTATGTGGAAATAAACGGAACGTTATTAACCGATAACGTTTCAGCATTTCGACGTCTTATAATATTTTCAATGTTATTCATGAAGTGCAGTACATAATTACACAAAACAAAACACAAATAAATTCCCAACCGTCCTAACATAAACAACAGACAACATAAAATTTGACGCAAGTTACACAAATTCAAATTCCTAACCACAAATTTTCATTAACGTTTAGCTTATAACGTCCTTCACAAGTTTTGGCTTCAAAAACTAAAAAAAGGCAAATGTCATCCGCTATTTTTCAAAGACTGCGCTTGCTCAGTTTATCGTTTAGCGTGTAACGTATTTCAAAATTTATGTGGCTCAAAATCTCTCTATGTCTTCGGATCTACGCTAGAGCCAGATGGGCTTAGAGACCGCTTTATAACAAGCGACCCTGTTGAAAAGTTCTCCAATCAATCAAATATACATTGTGTTTCTAGAATAACATACTCAAAAAATATATAAAAATTTGAGATTTAATAGACTCGTAGAGACAATAAATCTAATGTTACGAAATTTACCAATGAAACGACTTGTCCAATCCAAGAAAAATAGAACAAAATCTTCGCGAACTGCAGCAATAAATCTGAATTTGAGTTCATTCGTTTTGAACTTTTCTGCATGCCTGAGACGTTGCGCTAAAAACGTCTCTTCTATAAACGCTAACTTTGAAAAACACCAGGCAAAAATAATTGTGCAGCGAATGCATAAAGTTCGGTCATACTCAAATAAATCAGTATCTACCTACAAATCAAGTAGGTAGGTTACAAACTATTTCAAAGTTAGAAAATATAGTTATTTTGTTTCTTTTTCAGAAAATGGCTCAGAACATCACAAGCCAACGAAAAAAATTACGATAGTGACAACAGAAGATCATATTTCATCTACGGAAGAATCACCGTAAAATTACCAAAGTTGAATCTCACGGTCAAACAGTGTAAATACCTGAATACAATATTTTTTATCATGATATTAGTAATGAGTCTCCAATCTACATAATTTTCACTGAACTTTTAGGTAACTTCACTATAAAATTATTTAGTTAAATTTTATAATTTCTTATTTATTTTAACCTTAAAGTTTTGTTATTTTTAGTACAAACTGTATAAACATGTAAAGTTGTAAAGCAATACCAAGTAAAAGTGAATTCGTCTTTAGAATGCTAGTAAATGATAGTAGGAATTTTTGTCAATAGGAACCGACATAATTATATTGCCAATTTATACTCAGGACAGAAAAATCTTTTTAAGTAATACGTAATGTTTCTACAATCTAAAATAGGATTTTAAGTCCGACAAAGAAAACAGTATTAGAAAAATAAAAAAAATGTTGCTTTAAATGTTGACAATATTATAAGTACCAACTTAATTACATCAAATGAAACTAACAGATCTCAAATGATATCAAATAAAATTGAATATATACCTATACAGGGTTTTACAAAGGACCCCGCACAAATCTTATGGAAACTGAATTTATGTCAAATGTGCTGAATTTTTGATATTTTGTAGAAGTCATGGTCCTTATCAAAAGTTACCATTGCGCTAAATTCTAAAAATGGAGAGTTTTTGAGAAAATCCATTTTAAAGAAATGCATATTATTCATAAACCGATTAGCTGCGTTTCGGAACGCGATGTTCTGGTGAGTCGGTAAAGTCTCTCATTGCACTGGCACGAGTTCAGGAATGACACACACAGTGTGAGCGTGACACCGGTGTGACGCTCTAGACTCGCCCCTGCATGGAATTGCCGGTTCGATTCGTAGTTTGGAGAACTTTTTTTTTTGCTTTTTTTGCTTTTTTTGCTTTTTTTGCTTTTTTTGCTTTTTTCGTTCCATAATTTACACACAACTATTATTTATATTTCAATACAACTGAAGAATTGTAAATACATAATTATGGATAGACAAAGTAAATGATTAAACTAAGTATTTTCCTATTTATTATTGGCTAATCATCATCGTACGCATGAAGCCCCCACTCAACCCCAACTAATGAGGCTGCACATTGTTACGTGGTGCAGAAGAGGGGACACGAGCAATGATTTCCTTACATTTTCCTACAAGACAGTACTTGATAAGGACCATGACTTCTACAAAATATCAAAAATTCGGCACATTCGATATAAATCCAATTCCCATAAGATTTCATAAGATTTCTGCCGGGTCCTTTCGGTAATTATAAGAGTTAGAGGGACGATTAAATTGATGAGTCAAAGTTACGCAACTTCTTGCTCATCAAACTGCCGTTTCGAAATTTGGAAAATTCCGAATACTTCCGGAGATGTTCGGAAAAAAACAAAATTTCGCAAAATCGTTTTTACTTCTTCCTGAGCTTCTTCGAAGAGATACTCCCAAATAAATTACACTTCATCGTTGCTACTTTTTCTTCTCTACAATATGGCATTATTTTTATTCAGTTCTTTGTTAGTTATTGTTATCACTCATTATTTTATGGCAAGTACATAATAATTTAATCGTTTTTATTTATTTTGATTTAATATCTCTAACAGATTTCGAGATATTAAACCTTAAAGATTTTGAAATGAAAATCCAAAGGGGATAGCCTTTTAAAAAAACTCGAAATTTTTACTTTTCCAGTCGATAGAACGGATCTAAATTAGTCGAAAAAAACCCTAACATCATTTCCAAATGACCAAATAAGAGAAAAAAAAAAAACAAAAAAAAAAAATTGGTTCTGATTTTTTTTTGAATCATGACAAGGTTAAGGAAAATTGCCAATATTTCCATTAAAATTTGGACAAATCAAAATCAAATCAATCAATCAAATTATACACTATTAGCAAGTGCTTTAATTCTCTATAAATCTGTGCTTAATTGAGTTTGATACCTCAGACACTTTTTGAGCAATTGAGACTCAAAGTTGAATTTTAGCCGAAATTTAGTCAAGAACTTGAAACTCAATTTTCTCAAAAACTATAAGCCTGGGAATATTTTCCAATACAGATTTTTTAGAGCTTAATAAGAGCTATAATTCCTGAAAATTTTGATTCAATATCTCTCACAGATTCCAAAATATTGAAGCTTAAACATTTTGAAATAAGAATCCAAAGGTAGGTAGCTCTTTAAAAAAAAATCAAAATTTTTATTTTTCATATTTACCGAGTTCTGACTTTTCCAATCGAAATAGCCGTTCTAAATTAGTCAAAATACAATCTAACATCATCTTCAAATGACCATTTCATACAGAAAAAAAAATCTCAATTTTTTTAAAATCCCGACAAGGTTAAGAGAAATTGCCAATATTTTCATTAAAATTCGAGCAAATCAAAATAAATTATGCACCAATAAAAAGAGCATTAAATCCTCTATAAATTTGTGCAAAATTGAGTTTGATAGATTCAATACTTTCTGAGCAATTGAGCCGGAAAGTTAAACATTGTCAAACCTTTTTTAAAAAAATCTTTGAAAGTATAAGCAAATTTGTTTTCTACTTTATAACCAGTAAAAGTTTCAAAAACATTTTTTTTTTTCATGCATTATTTCAATGTTGTGATGTAAAAGCACCCCAGAGTGCTATCCAATGCAAGTGCCCTTTATTTTAAAGTATGTCTTCAAATGAGCTCAGGAAAAAATAAAATCGATTTTGCTTCTCCGAATATCTCAGGAAGTATTCGGAATTTTAAAAATTTTGAAACGGTATTTTGATGAGCAAGAAATTGCGTAGGTACCTAACTTTGTTTCAATTTAACCAACCCTGTATCTCTTATGTAACACCCTGTATATTATTATTATACACATAAGTGTGTAATTTTACAAATAAGTTTGTAAAACCTCAAAACTAATTGTCTGTATAATTAAGAAAAATAATATTAATGTTATATGAAAGCGACTGTCCGGATTATGTGATATTTTGTTATTCGAAAAAAAAAAAATTCTTATTAATATTTTTGTTATGATACCTATGTAAGTATATATTTATTATTGTTTGTAGTTGATTTATGATAAAATTTAATATTTAAAAATACTTGTGCTACATTTAATTGTCCCTGCACAAAACTCATAATTAATTTAGTCATAATGTATTATAAGTATCATTTTGCGTGAAAACTGTTAGGTATTCTAAATATTTGCTCATTGTCAAAGCTAGTCATAAACAGTGTACCTTTACTCAAAAAAATGTTCCATGTCATTTTAATTTTATTACTTGATTTAAGAGCAGTATATGTATAGCATCGATATAGTATCCTGCAAACTCTGATAATAATGCTGTTCCTCAAAATTTAAAATAAGTGTGGAATGGTCTGTTTTTCCGAATTATTGGGTGAAACTTCTTACCCACGTTATGTTCCGGGTATATAAGTGAAGCACTCTGTTATTGTTAAATTTGGGCTCGAATAATTGTAAGTAAAAATAGCAGTGAAATGTCAGTAAATTTATATTTAGCATTAAGTAGGTGTACCACTTGTGTACAAACTTACATAATGTATATATTTAAAATATTCTAGTCTACTTTTTTTTTTGATAGTACATATTTAGCAAGGATATGAATCTGAAATCTCACCCAAACTTGTTATTTTTATACATACACACATCAAAATAGTTTAGGGAACAAGATAATGACTATATCAGATATTTTTTGCTGATAATATTTAAACTAAACAAGTTTGCAAAAAAAAACTGACATGGTAAATTTGATATTTGTTTAATAAATAATACCCATGTTATCTTAAAAAAAAAATAGTTCTGCCTTAAAATTAAAAGACAGACTATTTTGATGAGTGTAGTACTAGTACCTCCATTTTTTTGACTGCCTTTTTTTCCAAATTTTTCCAATGGCATTTTGAAAGTTGTCGCACATTTCTAAAATCAATGTCATTAAATGTTATTGTCCAAGCACTAGTTAAAAGTGTACTATAGCGAGATTAATATTATACAATTTTGTGTACCTAGTTATTTGATATGGTGGTCAATAATAATTGTGGTGGCTAAATGGATAATTAAAAAAATATATGTACCTATAGGTCCTTCTCTATATAGATGTATATTATCCAATATTGTAAACAACAATAGTTTAGTCAATAACTGGTTAGATAAATGTACAATGTTTGAACTTGTATCCTACATTTATGCAGGGTTAATATGATTTTGTAATCGCAGCTAAAATTTCATGTTTCAATAGCTGAACAATAAAAAATGCTTATAGTCTAAAGGTGGATACACACAAGCTTTACGAACATAACATTGTGATCGTTTTGTGCTTTTTCAACAACCCTATCTTGGTGCGTTTCTTACTCGTAAGAAAATATTATCAAGTTCGCAATTATGTCTGTAGCTGGTGTGGCTACCTTGGAAGCCAGCAACTTTATTTTCCTCCTGATCGCGAAATGACGAAAGGTCAATTTTCTTATTGTGAATCCACTTAGGCCACAGTAGGCCCACTGTGCGTCTTCACAAGAGGAGAGGTCATCCTAAGCTCGTCATCCAGCCTAGCGATTTAACGTAGGCGATGACACCACCGAGGGCGCTGCCTCTGATCTCTGCTAGGGATAATAAATACGATTGGCCTAATCTGGCTTTGCGTATTGGTGAAAGAGCAGTGCAGTCACAAAGAATGTATTTCATCGCCCCTTTTTCTTGATTACAAGCCCTATACAAAAGTGTGGTGCTAAAATGCAACCTGAATAAATATTTGTATAACTGGCAGTGGCCAGTCAAGATACCCGTTATTAGGCGTAGCCTTTTCCTGGTCAACGAAAGTTTGGGTTTATCTGGGTAGCTTAGCAGTTCCTTGGATAAGTTCCAGCCAATCGTATCGTCCCAGCGCTTTTTGAAAAGGGTGTGAAAGCGTTCTTTGATCATGTCTTTGTCCGCCGACATGGTTAACCCCACGAAGGGTTCGGCTCCAAGAAGCTATTGCCTGGCGGCCCTCCTAGCCAGAGCATTGGTATTCTGATTGCCTTTGCTGTGATCATGTCCTTTGATCCAGCTAACTACCACCGTATTTTTATCGACGCCACTGTGACGGTAGGGTACAGTGGCAATGTTGTAATAGTTCTGACGAGGGTCGTGGTCTAGACAGAGCTAGTACTGCTTGTCTGCAGTCCGTATGGATGTGCACGACCGTGTCAGTGATATTGTTTCTGACTTATCTGTTCGGCAGCGATGGTTATGTCAGTAATTTCCGTTTGGAGGACATGTGGCATGGAGTCGAGGGCTTTAGTTAGGTTCAGTTTGAGGGTTTTAGAGTAAAGTCCGCATCCCGTGCTTGTTTCAGTTTTGGATCCGTCAGTGCAGATGTTACTCACCCTGCCATCGGGTTGTTACCAATGCATTTCATGTTGATTGCGTACTGCGTTTTGAAGGCGAAATATGGCGTTGCAGAGTCGACTCTGGCTTCCAACAGTGGAAGCGAGTTCGTTGCCTCACGCCATATGCGGGCTCTTTGCAAACCGACTTCTGCACTTGGTTCTATACCAACAGTGCGGAAGCGCATCATTGCCTCCTTAATAAAAAGGCCAGGGGCGTCAAACATAGAATTACTCCCAAAGCCCTAGCTGGTATGGTTTTCATTGCACCCGTTATGTTGAAGGATGTCATTCTTTACAGGTGGTCCAGTTTTCAGCTAATAGTGGTCTGCTCGGATTTATTATTTATTATTATAAGTGACCCCAGACAATAGCTCCATAGGTAAGCATAGGCCTGATAATGGCTGTATAGATCAAAATTCTTGTATAAAGACTTATCAAGTTATTGAAAATTCGAAGAATGTATGTGCAAATTGTGCAGATTTTGCTTAAAAGCTGTCAGACCGCTCTATCTTATCTTCAATCAAGACGCTCTTGAGTGGGATGCCTTTCCCAAATTTTGGAGGACGTTTTGTTGTCCTCATCTATATACATGGTGATGGAGCTGATATCCAAAACTAGCGGCCTACAACCATAATCATCACCATATCTGCAAGGTCTTCCAAAGCTTGGGTCATTATCTTAAAAGTGTATTGGAGCCTCTCATCGCTGATGAGCAGTTTGGCGTCTTTGCAGAGCGTAATTAACACTTCCTTTTGTATCCTATCATTGTACCTGCAAGGGGGGATCTGAAATCCCTCCCATCTACACCGACTTGTCCAAGGCCTTTGACAAGGTGGATCATTGGATATTATTGAGTTGAGCTGCAGGCTTTTGGAATTTCTGACCCTCTCTTGAGCTGGATTCAAAGCTACTTGAGAAATCGCTTCCATCTGGGGCTCTCACATTGGCCCCGTGCTTTTTATCCTGTTCAATAATGATGTTGGGGCTTGTTGTCCGTCAAGTAAATTCTCGTTTTTGCTGACGACATGGGGATGTTGAGCGGAGTCGAGGTAGACCTAGACAAATTGACTTTCTGGTGTGGTAGGATGGCCCTAAATGTCTTAAGCAAGTTTCACGATCGGGGCATGTTGCTGTCTGTTAGACTATAATAATTAATTGATAGCATTCATTCAAATATTTCCAACAAACCATACCTACTTAATTATGAAATATGACCTGCATAAACTAATATTTTATATTTGAAATAACATATCAATTTGAATTAACATTATATTGTGGAAGATTTACTATTGTAATAAATTGTATATATATATATTAATCTAGACAACTATACGCTTATTTTATCAATGTTCAAAATATTTTATTGCTTTTTTAAAGAAAATATACTAACTAAATTTGAAAAGGCAATAAAATATTCCAATTTATTTATTATGCTATAATTTCGGGCTAAAAAAAATTATATAAACATTACAAATTAATAATATGTTAAATCTTTAGGAAAGTTAAATCGATATTAGAACAAAGGATGTAAATTTAGGTATTAATTATAAACAATATCAATTCGCAGTGCTGCAATAGTAAATAACTGGGTGAGCAACAAACATTTACATGACTTAAATTATAAATTGAAATATCCATCCATTCATTCTAATTAATATGCGTCAAATAATTTTAAAATATTGGAACTGAAAAAAATATTTTGTCACAAGGTGGTTAAAGTTAGGAAAATTCAACCTACATATTTTGTAAAATCTATACATGCATATTTAATTTATCCAAACGGCATTGTTACCTTTTCAATAAATAATATCTTTTGCATTGGCCAAAAACTGTTTCCAATCAATTAGTTTTTGATAAATATTTGCGGAAAATGTAATAATTTTTTTTATTTTTTAATAAAACTCAATTACCCATCCTATTATTAGATATACATATTAACTGACTTCTTTGCACAATTTAAATTAATAGTTTTGCCCTTGGGCTAATATTACCTATTTACAAAATGAATAAAGCAAAGCTGTTCGATTTTTCCTCTCAGAAAATTAAACAAGGGCTTGGAATTATTAAGCTTAACTTGTATTATATTTTTCTTGTAAATCTTTTGCCCAAAAAAAAAAGTTTTCAAGAAATTTTCTTTACTAGAGGCGCCAATTTATTTAACGTACCTAATTTAACTCTTATTATATTGTTTCTCAAAATTGTCTTGCTATATAGGTAAGCAAAATATATTTAAGTGAAAAATCGATGTGCAGCTTTAAATGGATGTTCCCAGTGGTAAACCTAAATTGCCTTTATTTTTTAATAAAATAAAGTTGGTGTTTGACTGACTTGAAAGTTTTTTTCTGCATTTGTAAGCAGTATGGAGCATTTTTTCTAGAATTTGATGTAGCCAATATCAATGATAATTGAAAAACAAACGCAATTTAAGTCTGACCCAGCCGTTTCAACTTAAATGGTTCCCAAAAGCCTGCCCCCCAGCGTTTATTCAGAATAAATGTTATTGAAAAATAATAATTACTGCTTTATTTATCCTCGCCTATCTTGTGGATTGCATTTCAGACTAGCTATCATGAAATCAAATGAAAATATGCACATATATATTTTTCATAATAGAGAATATGTAGATACAGAATTTGCCTAATAGGTACATAGGTATGTACATACTTATTACCTAAATCTGTCGGTAAGGATTTACTGTTGAGATTTAAGATGAGATAACCTAATCATAAATTGAAGGCCCCCACAAATTCATCCGTTCGAATCGCTGCGATTTGTAACATCGTGCTAAATCGTAGAACTTTTGCCCACGCACTATGTGATGTGAATCCCGTACTTATTTTCAGTCGCTCACGCACGATGATCAGAAGAAAATTATTAGCAGTGGCGGCGGCAGCTTCGGTTTCAATATAATGATATAGGTACTCTAAAGACTTTATGCGCCATAAACAAGGAAACTGTCTATACAAATCAATGAAATGTATGATAATCTTTTTATTAAGGGCTTTTTGATCTATATTTAGTAAAAATTTGAACACACACGTACAACAGGTGCCAACTCTTCGTTCTGCTCATGTAGAAAACCCGACGATTTTGAAGGAATTTCCTCACACACTTCAGTTTGGTCCGTCAAAAGACGAACAACCGTCGTTTCAAAAATCAAACTTCGCCAGATATTCTAACCGACGATTCGACACGACGGTTTTTTACCACACACTTCAGGATTCGCCATATTTGGAACGACGTTCCGATTCGCGGCGATTCGAACGGATGAAAAATAACGAAATGTATGGGGGCCTTAACACATTGCATGCCGCGTCGTGCATAGCTGCCCGACAGTGATGTATCCATTCAGGCGACGTCGGATATACAGGGTGACAATTTGAAAAGTAGCAATCAGGAATATCTCTTAGACAAAAAATACTATCAGGAAGATCTCAAATAAATATCGCAGGATTGGAGGGGGAACCAAAATGAAACACTTTTTGAGTCACCCCGCCACCACTTTAGGGGGTAGCTACCCTAACGTATTTTTTTCAAATAAGAACCTACCTGGTGTTGTACATCGTTGAATAGCTCGTTGCTTTCCCTTTACTGATAAAGTTGTTTCTGACTAATTTGGATTCGCTTTATCGATTTAAGACGTCGAAAAAACCAACTCAAGACGGCAAAACGGCCAGCTTTAAACGTCGAAAAGACTTCCAAGATTGGAGAATAGTCCAGGGTTTATACTTTAAATGAAATTACCAAGATGTTGATATTAGGTACCTACCACTAAATTGTCAATATTTGAAACACAACAACTATTAACAAACTATTGAGAAACTGATGCGATATAATAAGGAAGGACGTTAGTAAGATGTCGCTAAGACTGTCTTCGGCTGGACGTCCAAAACATGTACCTATTCAGTACGACGTTCTATTTTGGACAAAAGTCGTATAAAACCAAGGTGGTCCAAAATTAGACGTCCTTTTGACGTGTCTCCAAACAGTAAAAATTCAAAAAATACTTCGAGTCTACGCTTATCTACTCAATTTTCCCTAAATTTCTGCTTTCCAATTCTCAAATTTTTTTGTCCTAATGTTTGTCTATTCCCGGCTCTTGAATTGTTTTCTTCGGAATACCTCCAATAAACAGACAAAATTCAAACGCATGAAATAGGAAATAAAGCATAGGTACTCATTGTGAGTAGACATGAACCAACAGGTTCAAAAGTTACCATGTACAACCTAATGTGACCCATTCAGAAAAAATAACCTGTATTTAGACGTCTATGAAGCGTCCATTTGACATCGTTGAATTGGACGTATATTTGGTCAGTGTGGATTGATTGAAAAGTTATATATCCACATAGTATTAGCAGTGCATTATCATCTGATGCATAATAAGTAGGTATACAGTGGGTACCTACATAAAAAGAAATGATAATTGTTTTGCAATAAGTAGTTTTGGAATTTTTTGCTACTCGAATAATGATCATTCTCAGAATAGTCGGGGCGGTTAGTCCAATAATCTTGCAAATTGTGATAAAAGCATGAAATTTGGTACAGATGATTTTTTTACAATTATAAGCGATTTGACCCGCATGACCCCCTTGTCGGACCCATAGGAGCAAGATGGCGACCATTTACAAAATGGCGGCTATCAAGAGGTTAAAATTGGTAATTGTGAATCGATTTCAGCAAAATTGGGGTCGTTTTCGAATAATTTTTGATCGGAAAATGTAAGAAAATATATAATTAAGTGATTGAAATTTGAATAATACAGGGTGTCCCAGCCGAGAGTGACCCATTTCAAATGCTCATAACTTTTGAACCAAGTATGCTAGCCACCTGCGGTTTGTGCCATTCGACTACTCTTGGCCTAGAGTTTTTTTTTTGGTGAGTTGCTCATTTTTTGATACTTTTACCGGGCCAGTAAAGAAAATGCAGTTTTTCAACATCGAAATTCTCCACTATTTTCAATGGAACACCCTGTATATTACAATGTCAAAAAAACGAGTCATGTTCAAGGTATCCATGTACCAATAAACATCGTCCTTGAAACTTAAAGTTTCAGCCGTAAAAAATTTAAATTGAAATCCTGGGCAGTTTTGCAAACGCATTTTTTATTAGCATATTCACATCAAAGCTTCGAAATTATCTTTGTCTGATAGCAAGGTAATAATCTAGATAAAACTGTAAAAAGAGATGTATATGTTGGCCATTTTGCTCCACGCACGGATCGGTAAATGGTTGAAGGAATTATGTAACATTTCCTGAGGAATCGTTTCAATGACATTACGAATGTTCCGCTTAAGATCTTCCAGGCTATTTGACAAAGGATCATACTCTTCTTGATATAACCCCAGAGAAAAAAGTCTGGAACTTTCAAGTCAGGAGAGTAATAGGTGCCCATTCTATAGAGCCAGCTCTTCCTATACCCATCTTTCCACAAATATCATATCTAGTGATTCTCTTGATATTAAAGAATAATGAATAATGAGTTGGGGCACCATCCTGCTGAAAATAGATCTCATATAAGATACACTCCAAAATGTAGTTGCATGCGTTTGCAAAAATAAGTACAAGGATTTCGATTTTATTTTCCTAACAAGTGCGGAAAGTATCATTTTTCCGCTAATGTTAAGAACACAATTTTTCCTACGAGCAGACAATAAAAAATACAAAAATAAAAAAATATATAAATCTATATTAGTTAATTAACAACAATTTTTATTTATTTTTAACTATTTTAATGGTGAATGTACAATTTTCAGCATATTGTAAATTTATCGCTGATGCATATCGTAGGTCAACACGACACGACGACGTGCGAAAAAAAAATTCCACACTAGTGCGGAAAAATTATTCTTTCCGCAGGCCAATGCGTGCGAAAAAAAAGAGCTTTTTCCGCACGCTCATAGCAAAACAGTTTTTGATACCTACATTTTGTTTTTTTTCATAGTTTGAATATAACTATAGTTAATTCCTCAAAAAAATTAAAAGAATAATTTTTTCTGAGTTAAGATTATATTTTAATACAAAAAATATGTTCTGTTGTATTTTTTTACCCAAAATTATTCGAAAACGACCCTAATTTTGATAAAATCGATCCATAATTAAAAATTATAATTTCTTTTTCCGCCATTTTGCGAATGGGCGCCATCTTGCTCCTTTACTGGCCCGGTATAAGTATCAAAAAAATGAGCAACTAACCAAAAAAAAAACTTTAGGCCAAGAGTAGTCGAATGGCGCAAACCGCAGGTGACTAGCATACTTGGTTCAAAAGTTATGAGCATTTGACATGGGTCACTCTCGGCTAAGACCCTGTATTATTCAAATTTCAATCACTTAATTATATATTTTCTTACATTTTCTGATCAAAAATTATTCGAAAACGACCCCAATTTTGCTGAAATCGATTCACAATTACCAATTTTAACCTCTTGATAGCCGCCATTTTGCAAATGGTCGCCATCTTGCTCCTATGGGTCCGACCAGGGGGTCATGCGGGTCAAATCGCTTATAATTGTAAAAAAATCATCTGTACGAAATTTCATGCTTTTATCACAATTTGCAAGATTCTGCCCATTTTTTTGATTAACCGCCCCGACTAGAAGGTTAATTTTCCATCACATTTTCGAAAAAATCTGAAATTGGTGTTTTGTGCATTTCAGCAAGTAAAGATGGAATGATTATTTCTTTATCTCAATATTATTATTCCTAATTGATGAATCATCACTGAAAAAGGGACCAGGGTAATGTAAACAAGCTATTATACCTTTCTTTTCCTATCTATTTTTATATTCGTCATTCGGCAGTAGACTGTTATGGAGGAATAAGCTACCTATTAAAAAAATAATAATTACCTAAGCTATGATCCTAAGTGCCCTTCAAATCAGAATTTTGGTAAGCTACTTCTAGTTGAGCATGTTCGGTATTAGACTAAGCATTTGGCTGTAGATGTTCACTATAACTTTCTCTTAACAATTGAAGTTGCATGTCACTGATATCCAGGGCAACCAATCATGGTTTGATTATTTCTTTTTGGTAATTGGTGTCCCCGGGGGAGCCGTACGCCATAATATGTAAAGATCCCATTTGTTACACGATTATACTATTAAAAGTAAGTGTAGCAGTGGGGCACTACCGAATACCGGCGAGAAATGGTTGAATTAGTTGGGTGTCAGCTGCACAACGTGGTTCCAAATAAATTCAGCCTAATGGGGCTTTAATAGAATAGCTGAATGCTTTAGGCAAAATTGTTTTTGTATTTTCTAAATGAAGAGTCAAGTGATCATGTTCTATATATATTGTAGCTGAAATGAAATGGTCGCGCCTCAAAAGAGGAATAAAAAAACTTTCGAAGGAGGTATCACACGGGGTAGTTTCTCATTTTAGAAAAATCATTAGGGGGGCATGCCTGGATTAAGTGGGGGGCTAAAGGGGCTGCAGCCCCGGGCCCCGCGTTCCAGTAGGGCCCGCAGGGGCCCTAACTTTTGAAAAATGAACGTTGAGGTGTTGAGGCTTATGCTGGTCAATGGCCCGTGGGCAAACAGTAAATATTAAATGCACTAGTCTTTCGCGTCATATTTCCCAAAATTTCAGCCGAACAATTTAACCTATTTTTAACAAAAAACCTTTTAAAACACAGTGGCATGACCCGTTGTAGCGACACCTAGCAGTTGTCCTACTTCATTCTGCAAGCATGCATCAGATAATTGTTTCAGGCCAAAAGATTTCTCTTCCGCTACCTGGAAAATCACCTGGAACACTTTTTTATCCAGAATTTTTGGTGTCAGACGAAAATAGCTGTTTATGCAACAAGTGTGTAAAGTGAACCTTTTTTTCACGAATGTGAATTTTGACGACTCATGACATCACATGACTGCAAAAAGGTGCTTTACACACGTAAAGCATACAATATTTTTTCTACAACCAATAACATAATATGTGTAAAAAAATAAATTTAGACAAATACTTTACGTACTAGTGCTCAAAGTATTTGCAGTGCGTGAAGTAATTTACAGAAAAATACTAAATTGACGACAGTGTTGCACTAGGGTATGAAGTGAATTACTTTAAGCACTAGTGCGTGAATTGAAATTTTACGTATTCTGAAATCTGGATAGTGCGTAAAGTGAGTACTTTAAGCATGGTAGTAGAAAAAAGATATTTTGACTTACTTTTGTAAAACATGTAGGTATAGCAGTGTCTTCTGTTATATCAGGAATATAGTTTTTTTATTTATATTTTTTGGCACCCAATTTATAAAGGGGCTACAGGGCCCCCTTAAACTTCACTCAGGCCCCATGAAAGCTTAATCCGGCCATGTAGGGGGGCAATAGCCTCCAAGACAGAAGGGGTAGGCAATAAACACATTTGGTTTCTCTGATGTGTATTTGGCACTTTTATGACAGAATTCTTTTGTCTAATGGCGTTTCCCATTTGTCATCAGTGCCGCACTGAGTGTATCCGCATCTTTTTCTAAGAGCATGTAACGTAACATGTAAGGATAAGGACACATTTTTTTTGCCATTATTTGACAAATGGAAAACGCTATAAAAAATAGGTAGTCAAAATTACTAGTTTTCAAAATGTGCTAAATTCTAAAAAAGTAAACTAAAACATTCATATACAAATCTATTTAGAAACAATAGAAAAAAATTGTCGGGCATATTTGACTGACTTGGTCCCCTCCATGTCCAAGTCCATGAAAAAAATACATGGGGGGCCACATCAGTCATATATGACTGACGTAGAAAAAATGGCGGGAAAGGCTAAAAACAAAAAAAAAATACTATAAACAATATAATCTATCATTTCAGCCACTTTTTAATAAAAATTAAGAGGTGGCCTCGTGGGATATTTTCCCAATATACATGTGGCACGCAATGTGTTAACAGATGAAAAGAAATAGTAAGAGAGATAGTAGACTCACAATTTCTTGGTATATATTCTGACTTGACACAACCCATCATCCTCTTTTCAATTAGACTATATCGATTTTTTGCTGTTTTTTATAGTAGGTATGAACATTTTTGATATCTGAATAAAAAAAAAGAATCACGTTCAAAACGCTTTATTATCTGCTGTAACGTAACACAATAGAATAAAATTAATGCCATAAAATATAAACATGCAACTCTACTTAACTATCACATAGCTCAAGTAGCTACCTCTATTATCAAGATAAAAAATTTGCTACTATCAAATAACAGTTTTAATATAGAATCTTTCTGACGGAGTTTGTAATAGACTAGGGCACAACATTGCAACTTTTCAATAAATACTTCAAAAAAATATAGAATTCAATTATACTCTTTGTTGATGTTAATGCCCTATCCCTATTTTTTGACTAGTTGACATCAAGCAACAAAGAAAAAAATTAATGTAACTATTTTTTGAATCTATTCAGTAATGTTTTTTTAAACTTTAAATATAATCTGTATGTATAATAGGTAGTTTAGGTTTTTTTTTAAATTATTATTCCCTAAAAGCTTTATTTTTATGCTAAATAATTTGACTATATAGAATCTAATAATTATAATGTGTTGTCTTTAGGTCATAATCAATACAATGTCACCACATTAAATTAACACCAATTTGCTAAAATTATTTTGTTGTTAGTACATCGATCATAATCAATTAATTTTTCAGATCCTATTTTTTTACTCTAAAATTAATTGAGCTTTTTAATGAAGATATTTAAAATAATTGTCTTTTAGTAACGCCAATCAATCCAACATACTAACAACAAATCCAAATTGTTTGGACTAGAAAATCGGAACGTGCCATTGAGAATGGACATAACTGTGCATGATATTGCAAGTAGAGATACAATTAAATGCATACACCATACATTACATGATATGATAAGGTAAGAAGTCCCTGAAGTTTAGGTACTAAATATAGAATACACAAATAAAATGTAGGTATATACTAACCTTGGGTATATACATACTGGAATTCAAGGTAATATAATCACAATCAACTTGTTGGTAGTGCACCATGTGAGATTCGTGCTACTTACATAGTAAGTACAGAAAAAAAAAACTTAAATTTTTAGAGATTTCTCCAATTTTGTCTAAATATAACAAATGTTGATAACATTGTTTTTAAAAATATAAACAGCCATGGTTGAAGTTCCTTGGTGCATACTTCATAAAATTAAGTACAAAAAAAATACTGAATTTGAATTCATTATAAAAATACACTTAAAAAATCACAAGAGCTAAGAATGTAGATATTTAGGTCATTCGCCATTTTAAACTAGTAGAGAGACGAAGCTTCTTTTTCCGGGATATTATTCAAATCGTCGTTGTTGCGCCAATAATAATTTGGAGGGCCCACATCGTAACAACTAGCTATTTCCAAAGGGGTACCTTTTTCAACGTAGTACATAAGATAGAAATTGCACATTTCATCATTGTTTGTCGGTCTGAAATAGAAAAAAGGTTAATTCAAACAAAAAAAAGTAGCATCATAAAGTCCTTTTGAAAGGTTTTAGTATTGAAATGATGATATCGACTTGATCCTAACTAGAAGCAAAGCAACAAATTCACTTCATAGAAATCATCAGACTCTCCAAGATTGAATTACTTTTCAGTTGATTTATGATCTAGCATCACTATCCAATCCGCTATCCTTATTTGTGTGTTTAAAGTTCAGTTAAAGAAGGTTCTACCATTGTCAATTTTCATCAACTCACCCTACGTCAGTATATCTGTCCCTTGTAGCACTGTTCATCGTACATCTAGCTGCTATTTTATCTCCTTGTTTTATGGGTGTCTGGTCAAATACTGGATAAAACATTTGAGGGGTGAGAGGATCTCGTTTACCCAAAAGATGCCAATGGTCCAGTCCTTCTTCCCTAGTCACTCTGTATCCGGAAACTACTCGACCTAAAAATGAACAGAGTGACTATGACAGATTCAAAGGGGCTAAGCAAATGAATGTCAATTCATTTAATTATTGTAATGTAATCAATTTCATAACTTCACTAAAATAAAAAAATAAATAAAATAAATATGGCTTATTTACCTAATGTATGAGTGTGCGTCCTGTATGCGAAAGGATGTAAAACTTTATCTTCGTTAATTTTGCATTCCACGTCCATGTGCGTGATTTCTTTGGGTGGAATTCGTCCTCCTGCTGCTAGCAATAAAACAGCTGCCAGCTTGCTTTGCCTTTAAAATAAAATATAGAACTTTGTTAGAAGTTTGTCAGACCAGGGGTACAGTTTTATTGTTGCGTAATATCATATATCTATTTAAATCCCGTGGTACTGGGGGGTTCAAAAAGAATTCAGAGCGAAGAAAGGAGTCTCGATCTTCATACACAGAAAATGCAGAAAACTTGTAACATCATGGGAAGCAGTAAACGAAACAATAATAAAACTAAATGTATGTATGTTCGGAAGAAAAATAACAATCTTGGGAATATTAGTATGGAGTGAACGACGATGAACCCGTTAATATAAAGGATTCATTTTATCGACAACTCAGTAACCAAATTATAAAAGTAGGAACTTCAAGGGAAATATTATTGCTGGGAGACTTTAATGGCCGAACAGGAAAAAAATCCACGACAAGGTGGTCGAAAAATTCGGAGAGAATGTAACGAATACCAATAGAGAAAGGCTCATATGCCAACAAAATAACCTAAAAATCCTAAACAGTTACTTCCAGCATAAAGAAATACATAGGTACACATGGAAAAATGAATCTAGGCAACAAAAATTGATTATTGACTACACTATCGCAAAACAGAGATCAAACATAAAATTGTGAGAGAATATAGGGGAGCGAGTGGTAGCGATCACTACCTCCTGAAAAGAAGAATCTTTATCCCGGGCAGAAACACCGTGAAAAAAAAAAAACGGAAAGAAAAAACAAGAAGACAATATTTTGCCTGAGAAATACAACCTAAAATCTCTAGAAAAGCAAAGCGTGAAGCGATTAGATCAAAAATTACAGAATAGTATGAACTGCCAAAACCTTGAAATGTATTACCACCACATCAAAGAGAGTATTCACAATGCAGCATTTGAAGCCCTAGGCAAATACGAAAAAAATGGAAGAAGGCCCTCACCTCATTGGTGGGATCAAGAAATAGAGAGACATAGCAGATAAAAGGAAAAAATACCAACAGTATCTAAATTCAAATAATACATGAGACATAGAAACATATAAAGAAGCACAAGCAAGAGAACCGAATAAAATAGTACAAAAAAAAAAACGAGACATGGGAAAAAAACTGTGCGCATATTAATACTTATCTGGGAAGCAAAAGAAACACAGAAAGTTAGACATTACTAAAAAACATGAGGAAAACAAAAACCAAGGTTATTATCAATACAATAACACCCCAGCAATGGGAAGAGTACTTTGAAGAAATACTGAGAGAACAACGGGCAGAATTTAAAGAAGAAAAAGAACAGACATGAAACCTAAAAACTGCAGAATCGCATATAAGAGTTAAAAAACACTGAAGCTTCTTGAAAAATGGAAGGGCACCAGGTCCAGGAGAAATAAATGGAGATCTGATAAAGTATGGGACCAATAAACTGTACAAACATTTAACAAAACTATTTCAAACATGAATAGATCAACATGAAGTACCAGAACAGTGGAAAATAAGAGCGATATATAAGAAAGCAAACAGAAATAAATGCGAGAACCACCGAGGAATTGCAGTAACAAATACGCTGAGCAGAGTGTATGGAAAACCTATAAAAACCAAAATAGAGAATGAGTACAAAGATAGTGAGGCAGAAGAACAGGCCGGTTTTAGAGCAGGAAGATCAACTGTAGACCACTCATTTAGTTTGATCCAGGTAATGGAAAAGAAACTACCGTATAACCAAAAACTCCATCCACGCTTTGTAGATCTAAAGAAAGCATATGACAATGTTCCGCTAAAGAAGCTTTGGGAAGCACTGGAAAAGACCAATATCAACTTGGAACTAATAAATGTAGTAAAAACGCTCTATAGTGATGCAAAGACCATGATTAAACAGGGAAACATTATCAGTAAAGGCTTTACAGCAACTGAAGGACTTAAACAGGGATGCTGCATAATATCACCAACACTTTTTAAAATATTCTTAGAACAAGCGCTTAAGGGGTGGAAAAACAAATGCAGACACATGGGAATACCGCTCAATGAATACAATCTATAAACTTTAAGCTTTGCAGATGATCAAGTATTAATTGCACAGAACTATGATGACCTAGAGTATGTACATGACACGAAAATTGAAAGAGGAATATGAGAAATGGGGTTTGGAAGTAAATCTAACTAAAACATAACATATGACTATAGGAGGTGAACACCGAACGCTGAAATTGAATAACTAACAAGAAATAAAACAATGTACTGAATACAAATGTTTGGGAATGAAAATCTCACATGAAGGAACCCTAGAAGCAATTAAAGATCGGAATATACAAGGATGCAAGGCAATATCCCTACTAAATGGTGTAACTTCTATGGGACCAAAATATCAACAAAACTAGAATATACAACACCATAGTCAAAAGCATAGTGACATATAGTTCAGAGGTCTGGCCACTAAAGAACAGAACCGCAAAAATGCTGGAAGCAACTGAAATGGACTTTTGGATGAGAGCGGCAGACAGGTCAAAAATGAAAAGAATAACAAATCTGAGAATTAGGGAGATTATAGATGTAAAACACACAATAGTAGATGATATAAAGGACAAACAGCTGATTTGGTTTGAACATTTACGAAGAATAGCAGATACAAGAATACCCAAACCAAATTAGTGAGTGGAAGCCAGGGGGAAGAAGAAGAAGTGGCAGACCAAGAAGAAGCTGGAGAAGTGGAGTAGACAAAGAAATGAGAGACAGAAGCTTAGAGGAGGATGTCTGGATTGACAGAGATGGTTGGAGATCGGGAATCGAAAGATGTAGAAAGTTATAAACCGATAATTAGGTATAGAAGTTTGTTATAAATAATTAAATGAAATGTGTACATACGGTCTCTGGGTGTAAAGCAAAAATAATCCAGAGTTATCTGTTTGTCCTTCAGGAAATTTTTTGGTATAATGTATCTGCAAAACCAAATATTTTATCGGCGTGTCCTTCCCAACAAGAAATCCCACATCTTCTGGTAGTTTTAATGGTTTGGCGTTCCGGGCCCAAGCATATACTACTTGACTACCCTGCGCACACGGCGTTGCTTTTTGCAGTTTGCTGTCTGGCTCAGATTGAGACATTTCTCCACAATCCCTGAAAAAAAAAATGTCAGCCCTATGGATCAACTGCTTTACATCTAATTCAAGAATTCTACTTACCAATATTCTTCAAAAGAAGCCAACGCAGAACAACCAAAGAGGAGCATATGATGAGCAACATTCATTGTGGCATTTGGTTCAAAACCAACTAAAAGAAAAACCTTGTTTGTTAAAAAAGTCACAATGCATCAATGGATGCACGCGATAATATTTTGTGAGCTTCAAATAATTATTATAAGAAAAACATATTTTTCCTAAGAAATTTAATATGCAGGGTCACTGGTAAGTCGACTTATTTCTCTCTGGAAGTGTTTGTGAGCATATTTGTTACTAATTTAACCACATAGACCTCTATACAAAATTGGTTTTTGAGATATTCCAGTTTTTGTACTTTTTTTTCAAATGTATTCTCTTCTGCTACGAATACCAAATATTAAGGAAAACAATGGAATTTTCCAACCAAATAAATTATCAGAAATCTATCTACCTATCTCATTTTAAAGACAAGAAAACAACTTTGTGCCGTAGTTTGACCTTCAGGTGATGAGTTATTGAATTTTTGAAGATAAGAAGCAAACTAGTTAGAAACTTGATGATATGAAAAATAAAGGTAGGTAGGTACCTAACTGAATAATTTTTGACCACATTTTTTGTTGTATAATATGTGTCACAAACAAGAATATAAAATATACAATTACATTATTTTGAGTTCTGTGTGGGTAAATCCTCCACAAATATGCTCTATTAAGAGCTCCTCCAAGCCAACGAACATTTATTCTACAGCCAGTCACTCTTTATATTTCCTACATAAATATTAAAAATCTATATGATGCAATATTGTCGCTAAGCCTGGTAATAGAAAAAAAAAAGTGGGTTTGCCTGGTAACATTGAATTAATACATATTTAAACATTTGTATTAATGTTAATGTTAATTGTATGTTGCGATTGCAATATTCCCATTGAATGCTTGTAACAAAATATTAACCTATTCAATTTATTAGTTCACGAAATTCACAAGATTCTTAACTTTACCAAGTTTGAACATAGATTATTGTTCAATGAGTGGAAGAAATCTTCTGGCTTATATTTCTTGATGCACAAACTTTGTTAGCTTGTTACAAAGAATTCCAAATCAAACTTCAATCACTAGAGTTGTCTAGCTATGCTCTACTTGCTTCAAGAACATTTTTAAAGAGGTACTCATTTTTAGACTCCATATTGAATCAAATAAAAATGAGCAAATGACACCATCAGGCAGGGTTGGCCAGTTCCAACCAGGCTGAAACCAAACCATTTGAAATCGGTTTGGATCACTAAGGGATCAAAATATGGATAATGCACATATTTAATTAATTCGACGTTTAAGAAAACAAACATGTTTCTTTAAATTTAGGGAAATTTGAGATAAAATAGAATGGGTATCCTGAACAAAAAAAACGGCAAGAAGGCTTTTTGACCTGACTTCATTGAACGATTGTCTATTCAGAAGAATGCACATTGCACAAATATTCCATGAATGTATTATTCTTGGGAATAGTTTTCATTTGCAGGAAATTGTTTGTGTAAAGGACCTTAACTATTACTGTAAAAAATATTCTGTTGAAATATAGTTCATTGGTTGCAATCGTCCCAAAAGCAATTTTTTCTTTGAAAATTGCCCTCTCTGTGTCATCAATAGACAAAAATATTTATTTTGGCAAATAAACAGTTAAACATTTATTATAAATAACAAAAAATATATTATTCAGACAGGATGCTTATTAAATCTTCACAGTCTGCTCGATTATTATTTAATATGAATAGGAAGTAAAATTTATCAAAATTATTTTAATGAAAATTCCATTATAAGTATTACGTAGGTAGTCACCATTTTTCAGATAACATGAAACAAAACAAAAATCATGAAAGTTTAAAAGCCGTAAGAACAAATTAATAATCACTTTGTTAACTCCGTAATTCATCATTTTTGTTATTGATTAATAAATTAGGTAGGTACCTGTCTAACAAATAACAATATGGCTCCAATCCTGAAAACAATACAATAAAAAGAAACTTGAAAAAGTTGCTTACCAATATAAAAATTCTTGTCAGGTACTATTTTTATAGGTGTGCAGACATAGAACTCGTCCTGCAAATGTAGAAAAAATATATCAATAAAAAAATCCTGAGAATATTCCGAGGGGCAAGTCACTCCATAAATAGGTGTAACAGTTCGCAAACTGTATTTATTTAAATACAAATAAATACAAAAATACATGCGTAAATACATTTAAATCAAATAAATAGATTTAAATACAAATAAATAGATTTAAATAAAAATAAATACATTTAAATACAAATAAATACATTTAAATATAAATAAATAGAATTAGATACGGATAAATAGATTGAAATACAAATAAATCTTCGATTTTCCCCCAAAATTTTGGGTGAAATACAGAATACAGCGCGTCCTGCCGACTTGACTATAGACAAGCATGAACAAGATTTTATTCACTGATCACACTCGTTAATAAATGCGATAATCTATTATTGAATTTTGTGGTAAATTATTTGTGGAGCCAGTGGAAAATATAATATCGTTGGAAGGTCATATCTTTTTTTCTATTATAGATAGAAAGCTGAAATTTTCAGGGATAAATTTCAGCTTTCTCATTTGCATTTATAGTTCCTGAGATAAAATCCTGTTAAGCAATTTGGGGTGATTCATCAATTTTTCAATTTTTCTGAGTGCCCTTTTTCATAGATTTCGGCTTCAAATCTGAGAATAATTTAGTGTATGGAATTTGGGGGATCCCAAATGACCATTAGGATACAAAATCTCAATGAAAAAAAAAAATTGAAATTCCATCCTTTCAGTAAGAAGGTAGCTTAATGATTTAGATTTTGGAAAACTTTGAAAGGCCATAACTTTTTTTCTATTATAGATAGAAAGCTGAAATTTTCAGCGATTCTTATCCCAGTAGAAGACTACAATACCTCAAAATTTCAGCTCATTTGGATTCATGGTTCCTGAGATAAAATCGTGTTAAGCAATTTGGGGTGATTCATTTTTCAATTTTTCTGATTTCCTTTTTTCATAGAATCTGGCTCCAAATTTCAGAATAATTCAGTGTATGGAGTTCGGGGGATCCCGAAGGACCATAAAGACACAACATCTCAAAAAAAAAAAAAATTGAAATTTTATTGTTTTAATAAGAAGGTACCTTAGATGAAGGTACCAATGACCTATTAACACAGATAGACAGAACATCCCATTGATAAAATAGCTTTGTTTTGGTTGACTACATGTTTATGGGCCAGGGGGGGGGGTGAGCTGTGAAAGCGGTTAGGAGTAGGGATTCAAATGCTTCTGCTAACTCCGCCCCCACTTTACTATCGCATACTTGGCAACTCTGAAAATGAAACCAGAATCAGTGCTACAAAAGTGTATCTTTATCCTTATATTTCACATAATTTTAGAAAAAGATGAGGATACACTCACTGCGCACTGATTGACAAATGGAAATTGTCATAAAATACCTGTAGGGCGCATTTTGACATGACAATTGAATAGAAGCCGCTGATTGGTGGAAAGGTGGAATTTATTTTTTTGCAGCGTTGCTAATTTTTATTGAAAAATAATCGCTTTTCACGTGTTAGAGAAAGATGCGGTTCCTGGCATGTAGTCAACCTATTATTGTTTATTGGTCTGTTTATCTGTGTTAATAGGTCATTGGAAGGTACAGATCGTTTCACTAGGGTTCATACTTGACCTTGAAACTTGAAAAAAAAAAGGGTTGTCGTAGATTAATTCATCTGACACATTCAATTTTTTTGACAAATTAAAATGAATAACTTCTGGTTTAAGAAACGACAAACGTTTTTGTCATCATTGATTTGTTTCAGTCAATTTCTATTTGTTAAAAAAGGAAGGCAAATTATGTCACCCTGGTGAAACAAAGTTTAGCTTATTTTTTATTTTTTTTATTTTTATTTTATTTATTTATTTATTTCAACATTGTTTACATGGTAACACAAAGTGAAACGTCGTCACACAAAAAAGAAATTATATCTAGCTTTCTAAACACCATTATAAAAGTCTATTAAATTATAGGGCTCCAAGTCTATTAAGAGTCTCTTCACTTCTTTCTTGAAGAGTTTCTGTTGTTCAATTCTCTTGACACTATCAGGAAGTTTATTATACAATCTAAGGCACATGTAGTGTGGACATTTTTCTGTTAACGTTAATCTATGTATAGGATATCTAAAATCTAAATTTCGAGTGTTATAACCATGTTCAATGTGATCAGAAAACAGTTCTCTATTTTTAAAATAAAACATTAAACATTCGTAAATATATATGGCGTAAACAGTCATTATACTTAACTCCCTAAATACACCCCTGCAACTCTGTAAATATTTCATTTTTTTAATAACTCTAACCACACGTTTCTGATCCACAAAAACATCCTGTATTCTAATATCCCCTCCCCAAAACATAATGCCATACTTTAACACTGCCTCAAAATTGGCAAAATATATTATTCTAAGAGTCTTCTCGTTCATGTATTTGGCATCAACTCTTATTCCAAAGCATACTGAGTTTAGTTTTTTTATTAAAATGTCTATATGCCCTGACCAGTCCAAAAACTCATTGATATTGACACCTAAAAACATTGTGTTTTCAGAAATATCTAAATTCTTGTCATCAGTTCGTAACTGGCTTGGCTTACTTATGTTTGATCTTTTTGTTCTAAAAATTATAATATTAGTTTTCTCTTGATTCAAAATTAATCTGTTTTCATTAAACCAATTCGTAACTTGTGAAAGAAAATCGTTTGCACCCATAATCAAATCATCGATCTTTTTACAGCCAATTAAAAGGTTTGTGTCATCTGCATAATTTATGATGTTGGTATTTGGCGCTGTGATTAATTGAGTTATATCGTTTATAAATATAATGAAAAGCATTGGACCCAGAATGCTTCCTTGCGCTATCCCTATATTATTCACTAGCACTTCGGACCTACTAGTTTTGCCTGCTTTAGTAATTGTTACAATTTGTTTTCTATTGGTAAGATATGATTTAATCCATTTATTAGCATTACCTCTTACCCCATACATTTCTAGTTTATTTATAAGAAGGTCCCTATCTAAGCAGTCATATGCTTTTGACAAATCTAGAAACATCCCAATTGCCAACTGCCCATCCTCGAGATACTCTAATATTAATCGAATGAAATTAAAAATTGCTGTTTGTGTTGATTTTCCTTTAATAAATCCATGTTGGGAATCAGCAATGATATTACATTCGGTCAAAAAATCCTTAAGTCCGATACTCATTGCACTTTCAAAAATTTTAGAGAAACTGGGCAGCAAGCTGATTGGTCTGTAGTTATCAAGTTTTCCAGGGTCTCCTTTCTTATATAAAGGTTTAATAAGTGCTATTTTTGAACTATCCGGAAACACTCCACATCCAAATGAGTTATTTATTATATAACATATTATATCCTTCAGCTCCCACATTATCATCTTAACAATACTTGTTGGAATATCATCTACACCACAACTATGTTTGTTTTTCAATTTTTTTGAAATTTCACATATTTCTGCAGGTGTTACTGGCTTTAAAAACATAGATCTAGTGTTTTGACTTATGCTAGATTTGAAAGGGACATTAACTAGTTTTTTCAACAAATCGGGCACTATAGATAATAAATATTCATTATAGCTACGCTACATGCAATTTGATTAGAACTTCCCTCAACCTGAATATCTGGTGACTTATTTTTTCCATTAATTTCCTTACATATTGCCCACATACATTTTGTCTTATTGTCTGCATTTTTTACGCGATTTTCATATGTATGAGTGCGCAGATTGGCTAACAATCTGTCATATTTTCTTTTTTCATTTTTATATGCTTCTTTGTAATATTGGAAATATCTGGAAAGTGATAAATAAGTATTATTTAGATTATGATTATGATTTTGGAAAACTTTGAAGTCATAACTTTTTTTCTAAAGTCAGTAGAGTTTCAGGGTATACTTATGGTCCTTATAACCAATCAAGATATATAGTCTTTGGACAAGAAATTTGTAATTTATTGATCCATAAACCTTGTAGGAAATTACCCTTTTCAGCTAAGAAGAGCTGATAAACTGCTCATAGATAAGAACTTCAAAATAATTAAGAAAAACATAGTATTGTAAGATTTTCCATAGCACTGGTAATTTTTGGTATTTATAAATTACAATAAATACATATACTTAAATATAAATACATAAAAATATAAATTAATACATTTAAATATAAATAAATATGTTTAAATACATTTAAGTAACTTTAAATATTTTCAAATACTTTTAAATAAAATTTAAAAAGTAAATACATTTAAATACAGCAAATACTTACATATTTATTTGTATTTATAAATAGGTGTACAAATTCTGGTGAGTGACCCTCCCCTCGGATTATTCTGTCTTTATTGCTAAAATAGTTGACAAAATAGCTACTCGACTGGAAAGATGAAATCAATCAAAATAAGCTCTATTGTCAGAAAATAACAAATAAATTTCATTGACAAAGAAAATACTTAAAGTCAGATTGTGCTTAGAATCACAAAAATAACAATAACAATATTCATAATAAGCACGACCATAAAATACCAAAAATAAAAAATCCTAATACAACAACAACACAATTAATAAGGAGATAAAAAAATATAAAATTATGTTTAAAGTGTAGCAATAAAATATTCTTCCAGACCATAATCTAACAGCATGTATGGAAGTATTTGACTAATAGAAAAACTGTAAAAAAAAAGGGATTAGGTATACTTTGGTGGTGGCTTCCTGATATTTAACTGCTTTTCAAAAAACAAATATCATTGAATTGAAAACTACAAAATGGTCTCAAATTTTCCTTCGATTTTTCTTGAAAGTGCTTCCATCTCTTGAAATATCTCGAAGAGAAAATGTCAAGGAAAATGTCCAAAATGAGTAGGTACACAGCCTCCTATAGTTAACAAGCCATGAAGCTGGAAATGACGGCAACGTCGCGTATGGTGCTATTTTGTTATTGGGTTATGTGTTTCTGTGTATTGCGTTCATTGTGTATTGTTGTAGTTTAGTATTTTTGTGGGCATTATTGACGAAAAAGTGAATAGAAACATACCCATATATTGCCCATATTTAGTTGATACCGGTTCCTTTGTGCTTTGATTGCAAATTTTTAGCATATGGGTACAGGAGCAAAAATGAAGGTAAGGTAAGGTAAAACAATAAAAACGATATAAATATTTGTGTGCAAGAGCATAGGTCTCGCTATAATACCTAAGATATTAAAACTTGTTCCAGATGCCATGAAACTCCTGTGTTCCTGGGTGCAAATCAAACTATAGGAGTTCCTTAAAAACTGAAGAAATGCAAACATTTTCATTTCCAAAAAAATTCTGAATCGCAAAAAAGGGGGATGAAAGCAATACACCAAGATAATTATACCCGAGATTATACAATAACGAAAAATTCTGTGGTGTGCAGTGCTGTAAACATGTTGAAGAAACCGAAATAATTAGATTTGAAACAAACAAGGATAAAGGAGTAGTTCGAAAGTTCAAACTAAAACGTCCAACTCTTAAAAGTACCTCTTATTTTCGAAAGTATTTGAATGGACCTGCCTTCCGAAAAAATCTCGAAGAAAGAAAAAGTTAGATTTTCAAATGGCGTACTGAAACATAGGCTTATAACACTTTAGAATCTAGAAATATATTCATTTAAATCCATTATTTACTGTTTTTATTTACATAAATAGTTATATTATTCATTGAATTACTGTTTTTGGCCCTTTATTACAATAAATGATGCATTTTTCGTGATTCATATTAACAAAATAAAAAATATATACTTATAAAAACAAACAGCACCAGCACCACTTGGCGGTAAGATTGCGGTGTTGCCTTTTTAACTTCATGGCTTGTTAAATGTAGGAGGCTGTGGTAGGTAGGTATAATATTGCATTTTAACGACACTGTCAGCGATTTTTCACTTATCTCCATTCAAACCCCTTCCATATAGATAGATTGGCAGTACCTGCACGTTCAATGGAAAAACAACTTAAATTAAAGCTTAGTCATACAGATCCTTTTGTTGGTGTATTTTTGGTTCAAAATTGCATTAAAAATCACAAAATGGTTTAAATTTGTCCTAAAAGTGCTTTCCTGCAGCCTTTTGAAATACCAAGAGAAAGTGTTCCAAAATTAGTATAAAATTGCATACTCCTTTCCCAATCAAAATCCATCCAAAGTGGCCTTAAAAATTGAATTCAATCTATATTGCAACTGATAGTCATAATGATTCTTTTGTAGCAGTATTTTTGTTTAAATTGCATTAGAAACCTCAGAATGGTCTAAAAGAATACAATTTCGAACATAATTATGAAACCAAATTCACAACCCACTTGTTCTGTCCATGCTTTTATTAATACATTGATGTCTTTAGAGATTTAAGAATTAAGAATAAAAATTAAGAATTAAGGAATTGGGTAACCCCGGCCTAAGATGCAATCTCTAAATTCTGCAATCTTGTCACGTTTGTCTCCAAGTGGTTACCCCCTCAGGTGTCACAGCTGTTTGAGTAAAGGCCAATGGCTAAACTTCCTGTGCTAGGTGTACCTAATATGGGTATAATATCGATAACCTATAGTCTTATTGATTCAACAATACAATACTTAGGTATTATGTAGCTATTCATCTCATAATTAGTTGTTTTACGAATTAGGGAGGAAGGCCAATAAAAGGACAATTAGGTAGCTACATTCCTACTACCCAACTAACCCAAACAACTTCAAACCAATATTGTCATCCGCAGTCCGCAGTAGTAAGGAATCGTTAGGTTATTTGTATGAATATTAGAAACATCAACATTAACCATTTACACCGGAGACAATTTTTTAATGAATAAATAGTTTATGCTTTTTTTAGTATCAATGAATACGTAGCTAGCTCAAATAACAAGAGGAGACACCTGTATGCTATTTGCCATTTTGCCGAATGATTTTGTAGCTTCGTAAAAAATAAAAATATCATATAAAATTTAATAAACAGTAAAACGAAACACAAAATTGGAAGTCAAAACATCAACAAATATAAACTGCCTATTTGCTAAACGGTACCATCTAAAAAGTACTTTTATTTACTACTAGGGACACTAACCTTGTATGGATGTATGTTGGGCATTAACATAGGATATTTCTTCAAATCTGTGCACCATGTCTTTTGAATGAATACCGAGATAAATAAAAATATTTGGATCCCAAACATATGGCAGTTCGCCATTCTAGGACTCGAATTGAAATGAAACATCGATTTTATGTTGTGATTGTGTTTTTGCAACTATGCGAGGTTAAGTTCGCCGTCTGACGTCACCACGGATGCTGACGTCGACGCAATCAAACACTTTTCGATTCTGGAAAAATGGTAAATGGGGGAGAGAATCCAGACTGGAGATTGGAGAGCATGAAATTTATCACTCCCAACGCCAACGCAAATACATCTAACTCTGTCCGATTGGTTTCATAACGGATTGTGCATCACTTTCTTACTTTCCATGGAATAAAGATATATCTTTGATGAAAATTTAATTCCCCATACAACCTACGCACATCCCACGCATCAAATGGAAACAGAATCCAATCTGGAGTTATTTACGTCAACTAAATCAGCAAAAGATTAGATATTATGATATAGGTAGTTGAAGGCGGACAAACGAGACAATATCTGTATTGATTAAAATTTTATTAGCCTGTATTTACTTGTTATGCTATCCTTTAACTATATGGCAAAGCAAACTAGAGCACGGACCGCAAAGGGAAAAAAAGCATAAGGAAAAATCAGAATAAAGGCCAACGTATTTTAAAATAATTTATTCATTAGGTATAGGTACCTCTAAGGGTGCGTATAGGTACCTACGTTACAAAAGGTCGTTTCAGAACAAAAATTACAGACACAAACGAACAAAAAATTAAAGTAGGATACAAACTTATTCTATGGATAAAAACTAGACACCTATGATATACTTAACTTGCTCAGGAATAGGAATTTTATTTCCACTTATGTTAAAGATTTGTATTTATATCATTATTTTTTTAATATGTGATTGCACTCCCATAACATCCGGTTCACAGAAGAGCAGCTTCTAGGATAACAAAATATATTGTCCAACCCTTTCGTTAACCCTAGGAACATAAAATCTGCACCTGCTCTGCGAATGTCCAGCCCAATTCTGCAAGAGGCTCAAATTCCTCGAGGGGGCAACACTGTCACCAGGAGAAGTGGGCCAACTAACACCCAGGAAAATAGCTTCCTTGGGCAGAAGTCTACGCTTCCTGGAGACAATTTGAGATGTAGAGTCATGTACAAAATATCTGCAAAGGTAGCAGTGCTGAGCGGCTGAAAAAGCCGAAACGACTCCCCCGCAATCTACAATCTACAATAAAATCTGATATGGTTAATCAAAAACGAATATTTATATAAGATGCTGTTTCTGATGAACAGACGTTCTAGTATTGCATGTTAAAGGTTTCCAACATGCGGTTATACGATATCATTATTTTTAAAGGGAAGATATCTGAGGAACTTCTTTTGGACTTTTTCTATTAAGTCAGAAGTGCTGGCTGTTGTCGGTGCGACCAGATCACAGATACATATTCTGATGACTAGAGCATTATGAAACCTTATATTAATCACATTCGTAAAATCTATGGTATTTCGAATTAGGCATCCCAGCATTCTATCGACATTTTTAACAATTTGTTTGTAGTTTGTAGTGTAAACTATAGCTGTGTGTTGTGACTCCAAGATCCTTGCAATGATCTCTTCTGTCCATTTCACGTAAATGCATTCATTGTTTAGATCTTTTTATAGTTTAATGCAGTCTGAGGCAGATGAGACCACTACATACATCTTGGAGTCGTCAACGAACATGATGCATATTCGGTCACTTACAGAAAAGTAAATGAGAAATGACTCCTTCCCTGTGGCAGTCCAAATGTCGCCATATAATTTTTCTGACAGTTCTCTACCTACTCAATAAATAACTTTTTTCACTCCAGGGGTGTCTCTGTTGAAATAAATAAATAGATTAAATAAATAAATGAAAATAACTAAACCTTTTTTCATCCTACTGATCGAATGAAAGTTCAAAGTGTCATCACTACTAGAACCCAATGGGACATATTCCTTGTCTTTTTTGATGTTATGAAGTTAAAACATTTCAAGAAAAAAAAACTTCATTTGGAAATCAATCATTTTTTTATTTAAATAATACTTATCTCACAAAGTCTCTAGGGTTGGATTAGTAAAGGTAATCAATTAAAGTCAAGTAAATCGCAGTTATCAAAGTTCCAACAATCTATTTTTGTTTATCAAAAATAAGTTTATATTGGAGTGAATTGAGAAAATACATTTTTAATATTATTCAGGCCAATGTTCTAATAGAAATAGCTATTACTGGAATGGGACACATGAAATATAATCAAATAAAACAAAAAACATTAACTTATATTATTTTAATACATGGGCGCCCGGAGGGGGGGGGCAGGGGGGGCATCTGCCCCCCCTCTGGCTTTTAATATAAATACTTAAAAATAAAAGAGACAAAAAAAAAAATAATAATTCTTCACCTCTTGACGTATTATCGAAAACCAAAGAATTTTATCCATCCATTTTTCTGGCTTTATCTCTGGCCATGAGCATTTCGCCTACGACCTGCACAGCTGAACGATCATTCAGCACCTTACGAAGATTAAAGACCTGGTTAAAATCGACCATGTCAAATGAAAAACTGGATGGCTTCGCTATGATGTCAATTCATCGATCATTAATGAATGAATTGGCTAATAAAGATTTTTATGAAGAAGTTATTAATAGGTTTGGGAGAGACTCAAGAAGAATGCAATTTGCATTTACCTAGTCGGAAAAATGTATTTTTTTAATTTGGAATATTACATTTACGTTGTGTTGTTTTAGTTTTGATTACAATTTTTTTTAATTTTTTTTCCACAAGGAAAAGTAATTTGTGCACCTATCAAAATATACAGAGAATTAACTTTTTTTTCCGGCCGAAATAAAAGTATTTCCAAATTGTTTTATTTTTTATTGTTTATTATATTTAGTTAGGGAGACGACCGCATTTTTCCTACCCCGATCGAGTTATGTGTCGACAGTATTATCAATATATAGTATTATGTGCATCTATTAACCTGTATTCCTGCCTGAGAGCAAATGCTGCCGGAAATATCTTTTAACAAATTATTAACAAATTGAAAAAAACGTAACACTACCCCCATCGAGTTATGCCTTAAGTAGGGTATCAGATTGAAGGTCTCGATGTCCCCTATCTAAAAAGTCGATCCTGCCTCGTGAGAACTTGCCGGAAAAGGGTGGCAGGGCAAGGGCCCGCGGTCTCAGCTTTGACACCTATCAAGTTTTGCGCTGAATGATGTGTCAAATTAAAGGTGTCAATAAGTTGATTTATGGTCTCTTCGCACAGAAATCCCAAACCAGAAGGAGTGAATTTCATTGTTTGAAACTAGTTTCTTGACTGTTTCCAACCAATGAAATTCGCTCTGACTGGTTTGTGATTTCTGTGCGCACAAACCTTAAATCATCTTATTGACACCTTTAATTTGACACAACATTTAGTGCAAAGCTTGATAGGTGTCAAAGCAGAGACCGCGGGCCCTTGCCCCAATAAGGTGTCCTGCCACCCTTTTCCGGCAAGTTCTCACAAGGCAGGATCGACTTTTTAGATAGGGGACATCGAGACCTTCAATCTAATACCCTACTTAGGGCATAACTCGATGGGGGTAGTGTTACGTTTTTTTCAATTTGTTAATAATTTGTAAAAAGATATTTCCGGCAGCATTTGCTCTCAGGCAGGAATACAGGTTAAAAGATGCACATAATACTATATATTTATAATAGTGTCGACACATAACTCGATCGGGGTAGGAAAAATTGCGGTCGTCTCCCAGACTAATTAGTTACAAATAGCAAAATTTGGGTGTGGCCCAAAAAAAAATTTTCGTCTGCGGTGCGTTTTCCACGATTCCCCCAAGAGCAGTTTATTTGCCCCCCCCCCCCCCCCTGTGACAAATTCTGCGGGCGCCGTTGTTTTAATATAAATATGCATATGTATCTTAATTTTTAATTGTTTTGCACAAGATGTAAACATTTTTGGAGCTTTTCGCAGAAAATGAATGTAGGTACCTACATTTTAAAATTTTGTGCAAACTTGTCTGATGCCCTTATTATAAGATTAAATCTTATGAAAAATAATTATTAATTATGTTTTTAACTTAATACAATTTCATAATCTAGCAGTTCTAGACTAACAAGGTAGGTACATGAAAATACTATAAATAATAGTTCACAAAATCCCTTAAAAAATTTCCACATTCAAACATCAATTCTTAGAAATAGCTGCAACACTCTTGATTAAAATAATTTATTATAACATTTATTATATTTAAGCTTTCTATTGGGATATTTCTCAAGACCGTCTAAAATTATTTTTAAATCTCAAATAAAAAATGGAAAATTCAAATTTTTTTGATAACAGGATGTCGATGCTTTGGTGCTGGCAAGACATTTATTCTTTTCCAGATCAAAATGAATTTTGGCAAAAGTTATACTTTATATTTATCACTTTCAATCAGCAGTAATCAAAAATTATGTTAGAGGCAAACAATGTATAGAATTTGCAACCCAGAAACTGAGTCTGCTTATAGTAGCTTTTGATACTTCTTTCAACATAATTTGGAAGAAATAACAATAACTACTGTTAGAGTACGGACCGGAAATCATTTATTTGAAAAGTATTATTATTTTAATTATCAAATCAATGATTTTGTAATTAATTAGAAATATATTTTTCTCGAGTTGAATTCATAGAAGAGACTCTAGCACTCACTAATCTCAGAAAAATCGCCTTTGTTGAACAGATTAAGACTCCTGAAAAGCAGCCTTCTAAACCTGTAGATTATAGATTTATTATTTCAGTCCTGATCTGTTTGACGATGACATGGATGACAAATCTGCATCAAGTTATTCTAAATATACAACTCAAGAAAATAATCTATCATTATTGAAAAAATCACAAACTACTGAAGAAAAGTATACTACTTGGCTTGATCAAAAATTGCTGGAAAGAACAAAAAATGCATGCGGGGAGTTTTATCGCCTCCAAGTGTAACTATTGTGCACCTCTCAGCTCAAGCCAAATTCCACAGTATATCTGAAACCATCCTGATCATTTGGGCCAGGGATCAAGCAATAACGCACCAAAATTCAATTTGCTCAGAAGCTTAACCAGATCTAGTTGACATTCTGTTTCACTTGAAGTGTAAAAAAAAATCATATTTCCGTTTACACAGAGTGGACCAACCTAGTAGACACATAGGGAATAATAAGATGAATTATCTTGTTCCCAGTCTCAGCAAATCCAGGCGGTGCCGCCGAAGCCAATTATTGCCAAGTTGCCAAAGATGCACGAATTTTAATAACATGCAGTGTCATGGGTATCGGTCAACTGGTCTCATTGAAGCTTCTGTGTCTGGTAGCCTGGTCCTGTCTGTATGCTCACATAATGCACTTTGAAATTTTATACAAGTCTATACAAATAAAATTCTAACTAGATTGAACCTGTAGAGTCCAGCTATACCGAATCTTATAGATTGAAGAAATTTTCTTAAATATGTTTTATTAGTTAACTTTGGAAATGATGAATGTGTATCATTTAAAATTTGTTATAACTGGACTTTATGCAAAAATTTCCAATAAAAACTAAAAAGATACTCATTCTAAATTTAAATGAAAAGGTAGGTTTGCTCAAACTTATAGTGGTAGAATTAGAATGCAATCAGTTGCAAATTTAAAAGGAAGAAAGGGCCAGCTAGATAGTCGAAGTTTACCAATTCTATATTATAACAAAATTCTGGATCCGGCACTGATTGCAAACTTTAAATTTCAAATTCTCAATGACCTGACACTACTTTGTTATGTTGGCAACAGCTATTTTCGGGTTCGAAAAAAGGACGGTTCTAGAACGGTTCAAAACAATCGCACAGTTCATCAATCAACAAAATGACAACGGCTCAGCTATCACAAATTTCAATAATAAACTGTGCGATTGTTTTGAACCGTTCTAGAACTGTCCTTTTTCCGAACCCGAAGATAGCTATTATGTTTGTAAGTAAGCAGCTTAGTGTGCTAGAGAAAGAAAAAAAATATATTCACAAAACTGAATCAGAGATGTTGTGAGCTCCTATTTGTGGGTATAATTCTATTTATCTCTCTAAATTCGAAATAATCTTCATTATCTTAAGCATAATTCATTATTAACAAAATTATCAATAATCAAAATGAACAGTTATCTGTGATATTAGGTCATTGGAAATTCAGAAACCAAGAGGTTGAGAGACCCGCCCAACCAACAAAAGCACAAATGCTGCAAAATTTGGAACTAAACCAAGTTCAAACAAAACTACCTATATGTCACTTGCCCGACATTATCTCAAAATCACAGTCTGTATTTGTTCAAACAAAAAGTGAGCTGGAAGATAGCAACCTCAAAATTGCATCAATGAAGATAACTTGAAAGAATATCACACATCCAAGAAGTCTTTCAAAAGCGTAGTTCTCCGTTTCTCAGCGATATCCATTTGGTTTTCTAAATCACCCCTGTCAGTTGTTTCAGCTCTCTCAATTTTCCAGCTCAAATTTTCAATTTCAGCTTCCAACTGGGCTTGCTGGTACTCGAAAAGTTCTTTTCTAGGTCCAGCATCCATATAATACGCAAAAGGGTATGTGTACTGAAGAGTATAGCGACATTTCGCTAATAAATTTGCTGAAGCAAATAAATACTGCCAATCTATCCATGTCCCTAGAATATTCACGTTAATTTTACTCGTTTAGTATAAAATATAATCACTTACCTAAACCAGACATAACTTTTTCATTGATTCTGTCCCTCAGTTTTTCCAAGGTTTGTTCCTCTAGTTTTAGGGACTTGGAATGATTTTCCCATCGTTCGTAATAATGCAAGTACTTCGTCAAAGCTTCCCTAGCTTGTGCATGAACCGACTCATGAGCTATATTCGGATTTTCTCTATATCTGGAGCACTCATAATACTCGGATCCATGCGATTTCCAATCGCCTAAGCACATCCAGCAGAAATCGTGTTTACAGTTGTAACACTGCATATGGTTGCATCCGCCATTTTTCTCAATACATATGTGGCACTTTGGGCAGTCTTTGGTATGAGCACTTATGTAGTTCGCCGTTTCACTATCATCAGCGCACTTTATCAACCACTTTTTTATAACTTGACAATCGGTTGGGGCGTGGTAATCGCAACCACATCTGAAAATCATAGGTGGAATATAATAAAATGAATCATACAGGATTTTGTACTAATTAACCACCAAAAGGTATATTAATATTCACATGGCTTGTCATATAATAAATTATTAAGTACCTACTTCCTCTCCATAAACATAGAAATGTTTCTGTTTGAAGGCATGATTTTGATAGTATACAGACAAATCTTGGTTATGCACAGATAAAAAATCAAATATATTGAAACAAACGCCATTGAATATTAAATAAAATATTTAAAAATCCAGCTCACCTAAAGCAGAATGCAGTTTTACACTGTTCACAAATGGATTTCTTAGCCTTAATTTCGCGACTATGCACGATAATAGGACAATTTGGACCAGGGCAAAATCTCAGTTCGGGGTGAGACTTTACGTAATCTTGAAAAACAAAATGCTGGTATTTCTCCCTTATGTTAGTTTTATGCTGAAGATGCATCAAGACAAAACTTTCAGGAACTAGTACCACACAATCTTTAGCCATGCAGCTTATACTTGTGGATATACCCTAAAACCAACACAAGAAAATTAAACTAATAGAATAGAAAAATTAAAGTTAGGTTTGCATTGGATTGGAACTGGGTAGAGGCAAACCGGTGTAACACCTTTGAAGTCTCATATTTTGACTGTTAATCATTGGACACTGGCTCTGAAGTAGTACAGAGTTCAGGCCACCAGCGCACAAGAAGAATAGAAAACTTGATCATAAGAAAAATGTATGCAACTTTTTCATTAATAAATAAGGTGCATAAGTAGAAGGGATTTACTAGATTCAATTTTGTACTAAGTAAAATAAAATTATAGTGGTTAACGAGGTGATTAACTCATATCTATAACCATTTGTTTTGATTTTTTCATAAAACTGTGATCCAATTTTCACTATACAATTGAATTCTCACCTGATTAATTTGCACCTCAAAGTGAGTTATCCAACAATCCTTACAAAACTTATGACCACAAGGTAAATGAGAAAACTTTTCTACATGCTGCGGGGTAACGCATACTGGGCATGTATAATAATTAGATGTCATTATACTCTGTGGAGACGGTGGATTAATTTTGGCCCATATAATGGTCTGTGACGGATTGTCTTTGTATTTTCGTATAACTTCATTTGAATTCCAGTGATGACCGTGTAGTAAAACCTAGAAAATAAATGAATGAATGGAAATATTTTTTTTTATAATAATTGCACGTTACTCAAGATCGTGCTTTGTCAATGAAATTTATTTTCCGACAATAAAGTATATTTTGATTGATTGATGATTATTCAACAACTAGCAAGCCAATACTATGGTCTAGATTACATGGTTATAAATTTTGTTGGCAGTGTCTGCAAATATATCGAGCATTTTTCTAAGAAAGGTGCATTTGTGGTGGGACAACCTGTAAGTATATTAAATGACATTTAAATGAAAAAATTATTTCTAGAAGTGGTCATATAGATTCAACACCCTGTAGATCGGTAACTGAGCGTTTGCGGACCTATGTTTATTAAAAATTTTAGTCATAAAATAAACCAAAGAATCACCCCCTTCCGTTTGTACATGATATTTAGGAACACCCTGTATGTAACTATAGAATAGCCTGGGGAGGCGCGTATAACGTCAAAGGTACCTTGGAATCTCTCCAAAAAAGATTACTGAAAAAAGTCTTTAGGATGATATGAATCTCCCTGTTTTACTGAAATTAGAACGTCGTTCATTTTTGAGTCTCTTACATTTCCATACAAGGATCTAGAAAGAAACTCTATGCAATCTGATAACAAGAAACAAAACTATCAATTTACAAAAAATAAATCGAACTTAATTTACCAAAAATAAATCGAACTTTATTTAGTAACTACTTAACTGCAATCAAGACTTTCAATAAACTTCCAAATAAATACAAAACTTTGAAGTACAACAAAAAAACAGTCAAGCAAAAGTTAAAAAAATGGGTAAGGTATACCTAATGTCGCAGGTGTATCGTTAATGTAGAAAATTACCTTTAAATAACTTCTGAAAAATAATTTTATTGTATGGATAGCATGAATAGAATTTTGTATGCATTATTTTGGCACATATGTGTCTATAGTTTTCAAGTTAGATTAAGTGTATCCAGTTCTATGTAAAGGTGACTCTGATTACTTCTATATGTTTTAAAATGTCCAAAAAACATTGTGAAGTTTACTGGAAAATAAATAAATACATAATAGATGAAAGCAACAAATGTTGGTGGATGTACTGCAGATAAAAATATGGTGCAATAATTAATTTTTGAGGTCGAAAATAAAGGATTGTTTTTTGATGATTTGGTTGTTTTATCAAAGAGAGCAGTGACAATTGCAATGCATGCCAATAGCATCATTTTGTCATGGACATTATTACAGACGCAATAACCGTGATTGGATTATGACTAGCATAAATGGTTTCCATTTTCCAGTATAGGTATAAATTGGCAAAATAATAGGTTATTAACTCTTCACATTTTGGTTTGACCTGAATTCTCACCTGAATTACGACTTTACAGTTTATGACTTACCTATTAAATATTGTGTATTCACGATTACCTAGCCAACTTTGAAAATTTTGTTAATAAATCATATGAAATCACATTCTAAAGCTTTATACGAGGCTTTATACGTCTGGGTTTTGTTCTATGATCAAGGTAAAGGGATTGGGTTTATAAAAAAATAAACACCTTATACGAGAAACGCCCGCAATCAACTTACTTTGGCCAGTGTGGGAGATATTCGGAGACAATTACTAAGACTTTCCACACTTTCATTCAAAAGCCTCTCCACTTCTTCCTCAGAAAGGCATCTGTATTCAAAGTATTCTGGGTCAACTTTCATGGGATCAACATGTTCAACATCGCTATCGTCGTCATTGTAATAGTTATTGTAATCATAACAATCATTATCAGAAAAATCCATATCTGATTCATTTTCCTGGGAGGCAGCCATGCTTTTGAAGCTTGAATGGTCGGCTGTGACTTCGTCCGAATTACTCTCAGTTCATTTTAAAGAAGGTACATGGCATAACTAAATAGAAAATCGAAACTGTTTTTTCATTATATTTTTGAGGAAAATTCACTCACCCTGTTTATTTTTGGGAAATTTTCGACGCCATTTGGGATTTGGGAACAAAACAAACTTCAAACTAAACATCAAACTTCAAGCAATTAAGGAGTGCGTTCGAAATTCTGGACGTCACACCGAGTGCACCCAGCCGTTCGAAAATGAATTGGTATAAACTCCAGTTGACTTTCGCGCTAGTTCAAAAATATCCGGGGTGCTACGCAGTGTGCACTTTTTACTTCTGCCGCTAGGTTAATTGCACTCCTATCATTCTTGTCAGTTAATTCATTATTTTAAGAAACCTACAAGGATTGCTTATCCAAGGAGAATACACACTCTAAGGAGTGCTTATCGGCCTCGTTCTTGGTGGTGCAACCATTGACAACGTCATAACTAAGTCGTCAGCTTTATAAACAGCCTACGTCAAGGCGAAAAATAACATGCTGCCTATGTCACAACTGGTATTTTCCCAGAAGCGGGGAGAAGGGGGGGATTTGTTACACACAAGCCTTATGAGGATAGGCCATCCTGTAGTAGTAGTGTGTATCATCCTTGCAAATTCTGGGCCTGCGAGTGACGTCACTATCAGCAACTTATAGTGATGGCGTCACCTGCAGACCTCGATGGAAAGCTTGCGATTCAGGCTGTGCTAGTGAGTTAATTTTTTTGTCGATTTCATATGTAGAAAAGGTGATTTTCGGTCGGAAATTAAGTGTTCTTGATTCTCGAGTATCCCAAAATTTGATGGTAGGGAGTTAGGGGAGTATGACACAATTGGCACATCACATAATCCAGCATAAGATTATGCTTGATTATCCTAAGGGATTGCTAAATCCCATAAGACTTACGTTCATAAAAATATTGAACATGGAGGAATGCGAGTGACGTCACGCAGTCCTTGATCGGCTTGTTTTTTATTATGACAGTGCATTTTCCTTGCATTTTCAAACGTGAAAAATTGTTATTTTGAGGTTATTTCCTTCGAAAACTGTGTTTTTTTAAATTAAGCAGACTTCAAAAGTTTGAGTGGTTAGCTAATTACGAAGACGATTTTGTTTGTTCTCTGCTTATCAGCAAGGTAATTTTAAAATACCCACATAGATATTATATTAAAATGTGTAGGTATGCCTTTCTTTTACCTTCTTTTAGTGCAACAAGAAGATACATTTATAAAATAGATATGCCTGAAATGAGATGTGCTGTGTATGGGTGTAATAACAACTATTTTGATCAAAAAGCGAGCACTCAAAAATATAAATTTCATCGCTTTCCTAAAGGAAAAGATCTTGTATCTAAAACTATTTTGTGTTTTATTTTTTACTGTCTCTACCTACTTCTCTATTATTCAATAGTTTAATAGGTTGGTACTAGAACGATATGGACATTCAAATTAAGCTTATCTCACAAAGCCAAATAAGTGATACCTAATTTAGATTTTCATAATCATAATCCAGAAAAACACTGCAAGTTTCCTATATTTTCCATGCGCTTAGTAAAACAAGCCAGTAAAGGAATTTATTTATTTATTTACATATTTATTGATTTATTTACTCATCACAAACACTAATTTCTAGTAATTACATGTAAAGGAAGCTTACAACTAATTAGTTATTTGATTTACAAAAAAAAAAAAAAACAATACAAATACTTGACTAGGAAATACTAGAGAGTAGAAAACTAAGCAATACACACGAATAAAAGAATAAAGCTATGTCTGATGCAACAAATCCAGTATTACAAAACCACTAAAACCAGAAAAGGTTGGGAATTTCCGCGATTATTTTTAGCCATGAGTCTCTTATGCTTACACACATTAAATGTCATTTCTAAACGTTCAAGGTTTCCTTAGGTGTAAGGAAACCTCGAGGACCGACTATAAATTCGGCCCAAGATACGGAACCTAAATTTTATAAACAACCTAGAGCGAGATCCAGCATACTGATAACTGAAGTGTGTCGAACGCTATCCGGTCGCTATTTTGCTCGGTTAGTTGGTAAATTACAAAAAAAAAATAAAAAATTCTCCGATATTTCTGTCAAAAACTTTCCGAGCAACGGCTTGGAAACGGTTTGTGGAAACGGTACGGGCACTTTCCAAAATTCACCGAAAAATTGACCGGTTAAATAAACCGGTAGCTGTCAAAAAATTCCGGTAATAGGTAGGTGTAAGTGCGGTTGCAAGATTTTTCTGATGCATTTTGGAATGCTTTGGTGTGTTCAAATTTGGTGCTGACGGTTGTATTTCAACAATTTAACGAACGACTGCTGATAATGCCCGTAGAGAGTCAAAAGGCGATTACGAAAACTAATCTAAAATGGTAGGGTAGATCCAATCAGCTGTTCCTAGGATTACCCGACCCGAGTTATACTTTTCGAACGTGTCCAGTTGAATGAACATAGGTACCCTTATTCTCATTTTTTTACCTCCAGCTGAAATCTTGTGATAATAAAGGGGTCAATAAGCGTTCTTTTCTTTTCTGATTCTAACTTTAATTGGAAAAAAAAATCTCAAAAGCGATCAGCTGATTTAGGGCGGGTATTATAAAACTACTTTGAGAGTTAACTCAAAGTTAACTTTTTGAATTACTTACATGTAATTCCAGAAGTTAACTTTAAGTTAACTCTCAAAGTAGTTTTATAATACCCGCCCTTAACCGTATAAATAAACCTCGCGAACCCTGCTCTTTTGTAGGGTTAAAAAAGGTTGCGATACCGGTTTAATAGTTTACTCTTTACTCACCAAACCGTTCCAAAATGTACCGACTTTTTACCGGTTGAACCCGATCGTTCGTTCCAAAATTGACCGGAATGATCAGCTGTTTGAAACCGGTGAGGCACCGAATCCACCAGGAATTTTTGTCGGTTTTTTCGGTTGGATGTTTTTTGACACTTTTTTTTTGACGTACATTAATTTAATTGCTTTGAATTGGCACTAATAGTTGTATTCCTTTCACACCTAGAAGGAGCTGCGAAACAGCTCCGGGGCATCACGCACTTATTTCTTTCGGAAAGTGTTTCTTGCACCTGAGGCGCTCAAGCCCGAATCAAACCATTCAAATATATGAAAGCCGACCCATCTGTTCCTTTCAAATCGGGGTTGACTAACACCGGAGCGAGTAGCTCTAGTGTTTCAAACTCTTGAAAGGAATACTTATTGTTTGCAGATTGCAGAATAAAAAAATGTTTGTGAGTGGGCGTGAACAATTTCATCTTTATTAATGATGAACTCGACAAACCAAATACTCAGCTCACATAATCTACAAAAATTGTACTGAAAACTACCCTTTGTTGACTGTTAAAAATAATAAAAATAGATACCAACCTCACTGCATCCCACAAAAAAACCCATTCCAAAAAACAATAAGCAACACCACCAAACTTTGACACCAAAGCGTTCCAAAATGCACCAGAAAAATCTTGTAACCGGGCTTGCATCTGACTTTTACCGGAATTTTTTGACAGCTACCGGTTTATTTAACAGGTCAATTTATCGGTGAAATTCGGAAAGTGCCCCTCTTGTACTACTTTTGATTAACTGCACCTAACAACTTACTCGATTTTAGGCCTATTCATTATCTAGATCTAGGTATTCTTGAATTTCCTAGAGAAACCTGAATAGTGCCCATTCAAAGCATAGACTTTGATGAACGTCAAAAAAGTCTCAAAAAATCAGCTGATCATTCGGGTCAATTTTGCAAGATGATCTGATCAACCGGTAAAAACCCGGTACATTTTGGAATGGTTTGGTGAGTAAACTATTAAACCAGTATCACACCGGTTCAGAAACCGGTGAATTTTAGAAAGTGCCCTACGTCGTGGAAGGAAGTGATTTTGACACTCGACAGGTTGTCAAATGTCATTTCTTTTGTTAGTTTTTTTTTAGAAAATCCTGAAAATGGTGGTTTGGTTGAAAGGATGTAATAATAAAAAGGGTAAATAAATAAAAATGTAACTAAACAAATTAACAGGTTTCATGCATTTAAATATCATTTTCATAAACTCATAAATCCAACAGATGATTGATGGACTGGACTTGCATTTAATTTAAGGAGAAAGCCATAAGAATGAATGAGAAATTATTCTGTTCTATTTAAATACTTGTTGCATTGGCCATTTGGAAAACATCAACAGAAAATTGATCCTTTGAGATGTAATTTTTAAGCACTGATTCTGTCCAATTTGTGCCTTAATAATTTATTTGTTTCATGTCAGTCATTCATGCACGGCTTTTGTCAAATGGATAACATAAGATAATGAAAATAATCTAAAAATGGGTAAGTTAATCACTACTTTTATCAGTAAAAAGTAGTACTTTTAACAAAATCGTTTTGTTTTTCTTATCAACAAATAACTATAAATTTTATCAGCTTTATTTAATATTTCCTTCCATTCCTTAGTATGTGCCCTTTTATAACACAGTTCTATAATGATTCAATTTTTAGAGGATGGTATAGCAATAGCTTCCACTTCTAGTGACACAAAAAGCGAAAAAATGGTGGCAACTAACATCAACACTGCTGCTAGAAAGGCAATTCTTGAGGAACGTAAAAAGCAGATTGAGGAAAAATTGGTCAAATTCAATCACGACCTGAAACAATTATGTATTCAAGTAAGTTTTGTTAGAGGTGACCCGAGGGGTTATCACTCTCCGAAATCGTGTCACAAATTCTTCCGAAATCCCCGAAATCTTTCCGAAATCCTACCGAAATCCACAAAATCACTCCGAAATCTCTCAGAAATCTTTCCGCAGACCCAAAACTCCCTCGCAATTGGCCCAAAATTCATAAATCGGTTAACGCGGCCGTTTTCCAGTTTATACTAATACACTTTCAAATATACTTATAAGATAAGTAACATTCTAAAATAAAATTAAAATATTTGTGAAATCACCTGAAATTCTCCGAAATCACCCGAAATCCTTCGAAATCACCCGAAATCCTTCAAAATCGACCAAAATCCTTCGAAATCACCCGAAATCCTTCAAAATCCCTCAAAATTGGTCTCAATCTGAAATATTGTCACAGTGAATAATCCCTCGAAATCTTTTCGAAATCACCCGAAATTCCTCAAAATCGCTCTAATTCCGAAATCTTATCACATTTTTCCCTTAGTGAATAACCCCTCGAGGTGACCGTATTTCCAGTAAAGCTGAAGGTACACTTGTATTGAGGAAGGACTAGCTTCTTTTTCATAATTTTTTTGGTCTAATGTTTTGTAGATTAGTTGTAATATCAAGTACCATCTAGTCTTTAATTTCCAAAATTTTCAGCAGGCTTTTATTGTGTAATTTAATTTCGCCTTTGTAGCATAATACTGGATTAATGCAGACTGTTGGGATTTGTAATGAAAGTGATATGTGTATTTTGCCAATTTTCAACCCCCTATTGATATCTAGTTCATTAATTGTTTTAAGCATTTTTAGATTCTATTTTTAAAAATATTATGTGCATGTGTGCCAGCTTAAGATTAAGCTGGCACACCCTAGTTGCATAAGGTCGAATCTTTGAAAATCTAGTACCTCATATTTAGTGCTAATTTAGTACATTTATGGCATGCCTTAAAAACTAACAATGACTTGATTTAGCACACATACATCGAATCGACCGCCCGAATAACCCAAACTAACGTCCGAAATTAGCACTTAATGTGTGCTAATTTAGTTTCATTGCATCATCGGTGATAATGTTCGTTAATCTAAATACTGAGCCAGCACACTAGCTCTTTGATGATGTGATACTAATTCGTTTCGGGGTGTCATTTTTGAAGTACTGAATTAGCACTAAATATGTGCATGCGAATTTCGTTCTTGTGCGGTCGATTCGATGTATGTGTGCTAATTCAAGTCTTAAGCTAGCACTTTTACGTGGTTATTTCGTAATAAATACATCATCAATCGACGGAAAAAAATGACAAAAACAAACACGGCTCTAGTTACTTTGTAATTTTTTTAAGTTTGGTTTCTCCATCAGCTGATACTATTTTAGGAGGCCGAATTAACTGGAATTACTCCATCAGAGATGCCTTTAGAATACGGCGAAAATCCTCCTACTATAAGAAGAAAAGTGATGACTGCTTACCAATTAAACGAGAACTTATTGAATAGTAATAAAGACCAGTTGATAGCACATTTAGAATTGGAACTTCAGCTACATAAAAATTTGCGAGATGCTGCCCTGGGACTATCTGAGGATAGAAACATGAGAAAGGTAAAATACTTGTGTTTTTTAGTCTTATTAATGTCAGTTTTCAGTTTCTCAATTGAATCGTTGTCTTTATTGTTAATATTCATCAAAATCTTTTGCTGGGGACTTCCATTGTTTCAATTACTCAACACTTAATTATCCCAATATGAATTTGTTATAATCTATCAAAATAACACATCAAATAAACACAGTTAATGAACTTTACTGGTATGTTTAAATTTAACACAAATTTTTCAGACTGTAAAAAGACACCATCGTGCCGAGTATGCAAAACATAAACATATAGTGAAAACACTTGAAGACAAATTAATTGTGCTGAAAGACAAAGCAGCTGCTGAACAAATTATGTTGCAAAACAAAAAATCAAAAATGGAGCAACAAGGTAATATTATACTTGAGCTACAATTCCAGATACGAACTTATTGAATTACAACTCTAGAATTTCTAAAGGAATACTTTAAGTCTTGTACAATGTTTTATTTATTACTGTTCGTGAAGAGAGTCTGGTATTTTTTTCCTTACAACCAAACTCACTACAATAAAATACAGTATCAAATTACTTAATATATGTATTTTTTAGATGACAATATATCAATAATGACAAATGAAACTTATTTAAAACAAGAAACCAAGAATAGTCAGACATCAAGCAAGCATAGTTTAAATATGCTCAGCCCAGCGGACACTTATCCAGAACCTAGATATCCATCTGCTAATAGTTCAAGGCAAATGCATTACAACAGAAATTCAGAAAATCTTCATTTTCTTTATCCAAAGGCTGAAGAGGAATTAACTTCTGGATTTTATCGCTTGAGTGTGAATGCTTGCAATGATTATATTGACAGGTATGATATTAATTAGCATGAAAGGTTTTTTTCCTTATAAAGAAACATATTTAACAATAATAATGGAAATAAAAACAAAACATACTAGGCTCTGTATAGTATGGACCGAGGTATGGATTTATCTAGATAAAAAATATTCAATAGTTTTTATTAACTAAACGCACTTAAAACGCAATAATATTATAGCTATATGAAAATGGAAACAGTTTCAAAAATATTAGTTAAAGCCTGATAAACTCTGTACCTGTTTTGAACTTGGCATATTTTGTTTCAGGTTATTGTTTCTAATTTATTTCTTGAATTAGTTTTCTTTCCTTGTATACATGTTTATTGCCAAATATCAATGCAGTTTAAAAGTCCTGAGCAATATGCCAGGAATTATAAGACAAAAATGGAGTTTATTACACATGAACAAAGCAAGTTGAGGGTTCCTTCCCATGGCTTTTCATTTTTGAGAGGAATCATATTACTCTTTATGCTCATCAGACTCTATCTTAGTCTTTAGAATCACCAATAGTGATTACGCTTCCAGAAAAACTTTAATAGAATACACCAATTCAATGTTTTTATGCATATGAATTTTAATCCTATGATTGTTGATATAAATTTTAAATTGTTAGTTGCGTGTTTCTCAACGTTTTGTAAAGGAGCAATTTTAAACTGTTACTGGTGCACATCTAAGATGTTTTGTTACTTAACTAATTTCGGTGTTGTATATAAATTTTGCTGGCAATTTTGGAGGTTTATTATATAGACTCGGCCAAACGCCATTCGCCGTAGTGGATGTTGTTTTTTTCTTTATTATTCTCTGGGGCATTCGAGAAATCATTATTACAATTATTATTATTTTACTACAGATTTCCTATCACACTTTCAATTGTAATTTTGTATTTTTCTGTTTCAGGCAGGACTCAATGCCACATTACAACTATCAACCGCAAAATTTGCTTTACAATAATGCTCATGCCTCTTATAATCAGCAATTGCTTATGCATCAGATGACGTATCCTCAGCAACATAGCCCATCATCAGGAAGTCCTCAAATGGCTCAACATACTGCCCATGTATTGCAACCTGGACAATACGTATCCTACCAAATACCAAATTATTCCCAGCTAAATCCTAAAATATCCCAGCATAGTCCTGGATCCCAACACAGTCCAATATCTCAACACAGTCCACAGATGCGAAGGGACAGTCCTCAGTTACCCCACAGTCCTTTGTCTCAGCACAGCTTAGCAATGCAACGAGCCTCGCAGAATTATTCAAGAATGAGCCAACAATATGTGCCGATTCGTCAATCTAGTCCTACAATGAGTACTGGCAGCAATGCAAAAGTCCAATACTACGCGGCACATCACACTAGCTATGCTGAGCCTGCGTTCAATAGATTTACAGGTGATGGAAGTACAACGTATAGAAATACCGTAGATGCTGGTGCATTCAAAAGTCCACATCCTTTGCAACCACATCAGCAATACGAGAACAATGGGATGCATCCTGGATTGGGAGGTTGTTGGAAACGATCGGAAAGTGGAGAGCTGTTTTGGGTTTACTCTTCTAATACTCTGGATAGTAGTTGGCAAAGAGACAAAAGGTTAAAGTATTACGTTTATATAAATATCTCGGTGTAGAGCAAGTTAAGATTCATTTGCATTGACAAAACTTTGCTCTCTTCCTACGCATTTCGCATAGCATATCCTAGGAGTAGGTATTTTGCATTTATCATACATACTCGATTGCTTTGAGAATTTCAAGAGTTTTAATATTTTCTCTTAACTATTCAATGCTGTTGTGAGTTTTATTTAATAAACTTTTTCAAGTAAACCTTTGGCTGCTCATTATAAGCATTTTTCAAATAATTAAATCCTCAGGCAGATGGCAAACGTTTGATAAGTTTTAAACATACATACTTATAGTCTTTATGCTTGCTTCATAATATACTCCCTTACTGTCCTATTCATTCAATATTTAATATTATTCAAATCTCTTGTTGCAGGTTTGGAAGCTTAGATAGAAGAAGAAATAAAAGGGTACAGAGGAAAATATCACCAGTTGATAGCAAATCAGCCACTTTAGCTACAATGCCGGCCCATAATGATCAAGTTAAAACCGCCTTTGTTAAACCGCCACAGGTAAGCTCCAGTTAAAAACAAACTCTGTGTTTTTAAGACAACTTGAACACACAGTGGTCAGAAAGTTGTGCAACCTATTGAATAATTAGTTTGTGTTAAGTTATATGACTTTCCATTCAGTCTAGAGCTTATTCCTCCTGTAATTGTCTATTTATGTGTCAGGAATAATTTAGATTTAACAGTTTTCTCTTCTGTTTTTATAATTTTGGAACAACAATAATTGTGTAGCAAAAGAATAATGGCACAGAGATTTTTTGTTTGTCAATTTAATAAGTAATTAATTTACTATTTTATTTTCATTAAGGTAACAACTAGAAGATCTCAAGATCACAGACAATTGGTACGAACTCAATCACTTGGAAGTGTAGGCCAGACAATTGATAGTGTTTATCCCAGTGATGATACTTCTTCATGTGAAAGTGATAACCGCAGTTTCAAGGAAAATGCAGGCGTCAGAAAGCATAAGGAAAAAGAATGGTGAGTTATTGTCAACCAAATCATTTTATTTTATTTTTTCTTTTTTGTACATTTTAACTGTTTTGATGCTAAATGTTGCCCACATATTACGCATTAGCTTTCGTAAAAAGGTAAAAAGTATGACTTTGGACTATGTATTGATTATGGCAGTCTATATGGTCATACATACAAATTGACAAAAAAACATTATAGTTTGCATGTCTATTATGATAGTGAAACGGAATCCAGATAAGGGGCCAAAAAATCAATGATTTTATTAAACATTTGATACATTTAAGCATGCCGAAAAAGGTTTTTTAAAAATTATCAGTTCTAAAACATGTTAACATTTCATTTTATTTGAATATAAATATATTTTATCTAATGGTATTTATTTGTCAAAAGAATCAAGAGATAAAATTCAATGATTTTAGACAAAAATCAAGAATTAATTATAGTGGTTGTTTATGACTTATTTACATTAATTATTATTGAGGCCGTGACAGTGGTCAAAAAATCATCTTACATCATAGGGCAATCATTATGAACAAATCTCACTTCACTAGTTAGAATACTGTTTACATAAATGTGCATGACTTTTCCCTTAAAAGTAGTCGCGATAATTGGTTCAAATCTTTTTCACAATAAGTTGTGGATTACTATTTAAACTCATTAAATAATGTTAATTGATATAGAAGATACTGAGGTTGATAGATCTATTTTTCCTGAAAACAAGAAATACATGAAGTCTGTTTACTGGAACCGCAACATCGAACTCTTCTACATACGATTCTATGTTAAGAAGATGCACTTTTATGCAGTGGGCGGCATTTAACTTTAATTATTTGTATAGAAACGATCATTTGTTGCACAATCGCAGATACGGTGGATGTTTACCACTACTATGCCGTGTGTTGATTTTTTGTAGTGCCTAAAAATTTGATCGTTTAATGATCAAACAAATCTATAAGCACTTACAACATTCCATATTTTGTTTTTAGGTTGGAAACATCACTAGATGGCCCTATATCTCCTACTCATTCCATTATATCCCGTCCACAGTCAACTGTTCCCACTACATTGGCTCCGGAAGAAAAATATATTTCTCACACACCACCTCCGCCGCCGCTCCATCGTTCTCCTGCATTGTCCCCCCATTCAAGCCCATCGCTCCACTCAATCCCCTTTCAAAATGTCTCTCATCATGTGGCCCATCCATTGCAATCACCGTTATCACCCAAACCTCTACTAGAAATACCTGCGGAGTCAAATCCTTCGCCCAGAGTACCTGAACCGCCTAATATGGAATTATTGAATAACAATATTTTGAGAAATTGCACTGTAGTGCAAGCAGGAGTTGTTAAACCGTACCACGAGGAAACCAAACCTTTCGAGATGTCCGATTTTTATAAATATTCAACCAAGTTTAAGAAGTCGCCCCAAAAAGAGTCTGGAAGGAACTTGAATTTAAGTCAGGTGTCGAGCGAAATAATCTGCCAAAAGAATTTGAGTGAGAATTTCGAGGATGCAAGGAATATGAATAATTGGCATCCTGGAAGAGTACCTCAAAGGTATATACAGCACAAGTAAGTTCTGGATGAATTTAATGCCTATTTAAAATTGCAAGTACCTACTGATACTGGCTTTGTGGCTTCTCTTGATGTCTGGGGAATGAGTTTGTCAATTCCCAGAACTATATATAATTGGTTTCCTCATTGATTCACATGATGGAAAGCTGTACAATAAAGACAGGGTTGGCAAAAAAGCTTTTTGAAAATTTCTATTGGGTTTTTGCTGGGTATTGTGATAGTTTTTGTAGGATCTTTGTGTTTACTCTTCTAGATTCTATCTTTGTTTAAAAAAGAAAAAATATTAACTGTGCCATCTTTGTTCACTTTAGAAACTATTTGTCTCATACATAAAAAATATTCTGGTCTAGAACCTGAGGAGGTAAGGTACAATACCAGAACACACACTAATAATAACTTACGTTTACCAATTCCAAAGTCTACTCTGACTAAACATTATATATTCTTTGAAAGCAAAAAAATTTTCAATCACCTCAGTAATGATTTGAAATCAGTATCGGACTATACCCAATTTCGAACGAATGTTAAGAGTATGTTATTGGAGAAAGCATTCTACAGCTTGGAGGAATATTATGGTGATGTTTTATGATTGTCTTGTTTTTTATTTTTTATAGACCTATACACGTATTTCCAATTTTTTATGTTTTGTGTTTTGATTTGTTTCTTTTATATTATTTCAATTTATTTATTTCATTTTAATTAGTCATTCTTTGGCCTTATGTTAATTTTAGGAATTTTTCGATTTTTATGTGATTTTGTGTAATTCGTATAACTATCAATGTAGATTAGTATATAAATTAGTATATGTATTATATTATCCGCTTTGTCAGTAAAAATTTATATTTTTTGGACAATAAAGCATATTGAGTATGAGTATGAGTAGACAAAATGTTCTATTTGTTTCAACAGTTTTGCACTTGAGAAGCTTCAAAATTGAATTTATCGAACATTGTAAATTTGCCAAAAACGACATTGAGACAGTTTTGCCTCACAGCTCCGTTAATTTCTATCCGATTTCAACGTAGTTACACTCAAATTGAAGCCAATTGAATTATTATCTACAAAACCATTAATTAATATTTTAATTTGGTTTCAACAGTTTTGCACTTGAGAAACTTCAAAATTGAAATCATCGAACATTGAAAATTTGCCAAAAATGCCACTGAATCGTTTTTGCTTCACAGCTTCGTTAATTTTCATCCGATTTCGTTATAGTTAAGCTCCAATTAAAGCCAATTTAATTGTATTCAAACCTATTGAACAAGATTTTAATTTGGTTCAAGCAGTTTTGCACTTGAGAAGCTTCAAAATTAAATTTATCGGACATTGAAAATTTTTCAAAAATCACACTGAGACAGTTTTTGCCTCACAGCTTGTTTAATTTCCATCCAATTTCAACGCAATTAGACTCTAATTAAAGTCAATTAAATCCTCTACAAATCTGATAATTGATATTTTAATTTGGATTCCTCAGTTTTGCACCTGAGAAACTTCAACATTGAATTTATCGAACATTGTAATTTTCAATGTAATTCAAGCCAAGTAAATTCTCTACAAACCTGGCAATTAAGATTTTAATTTGGTTTCATCAGTTTTGTACTTGAGAAACTTCAAAATTGAATTTATCGAGCATTGAAAATTTGCCAAAAATTACACTTGTCAGTTTTTGCCTCACATAGCTCCGGTAATTTCTATCCTATTGTAATGTAATTAAAGCCAATTAAATTCTCTACAAACCTGGTAGTTAAGATTTTAATTTGGATTCAACAGTTTTGCACCTGAGAAACTCCAAAATTAAAATCACTTGAAAAAACATTGAACATTTTCCAAAAATTACACTGAGTCAGTTTTTGCCTTACAGCTCCGTTAATTTTCATTTGATTTCGACATAGTTGAGCTCTAATTAATGCCAATTAAATTGTGTTCGAACCTATTAATCAAGATTTTAATTTGGTCTCAGCAGTTTTGCACTTGAGAAGCTTCAAAATTGAATTTATCGAACATTGAAGTTTTCCCAAAAATGACACTGAGATAGTTTTTGCCGAGGTTTTTGCCTCACAGCTCGTTTTATTTTCATCCGATTTCAACGCAATTAGACTAATTGAAGCCAATTAAATTCTCTACAAACCTTGTAATTAATTTTTCAATTTGAATTCCTCAGTTTTGCACCTGAGAAACTTCAAAAGTGAATTTATTTTCCAAAAATGACAATGAGACAGTTTTTGCCTTACAGCTCCGTCAATTTCCGTCCGATTTCAGTCTAATCAAGCTCTAATTGAAGCCAAATAAATTCTCTACAAACCGGTTAATCAAGATTTTAATTAACTAACTACTAGTAGTAATTATCTTGAGAAGAGTTCCTTTTGATTTTTATTTTTTTATCTAAGAATGATTGGATTAACACCTATTAGTTGACTATTTTTCCTTAGGATTTTTATTTTGTTTCATAAAAAATGTGAATAATCTTAAATTTTGGATTGATATTTGGCACTATGGTAGAAATCAGTTCCGTATGAGTTGGTTTTTGACACAAAAAACCCAAAGCCTACTGGGTTTTTCTCAATATTGATGGTGTGTTTTGTGTCAGGAACCAAGTGAGTTTTTGAAATGGGTTTTTGTGTATGCCAACCCTGAATAAAGACCATGCTTCAATTGAAAATCTACTTTTAGTTTGATGGTAAATGACCTGTTCTGGTTTTTAATACCTGAATTCTATTTATAAATTAGTGTTTTATATAGAATTGAAGTGTCATAAGATGCTAAATTCAAAACACCATTATTCCATTTTTTACAGTTAAGAAATCATTTATTTACTTTTTTCAGTCCTGCTAAAGAATCAACGCAAACTTCCAGTCTAAACAACAGTTTTGAACTGAGCCCAGTAGCTGTATCCGAACAGTTTTCTGAAGAAATGAACACCTGGTATGAAAATAAGGAACAAGAAAATGACAATAACAACACTAGACCGTCCCAAAGTCGATCTGGTGCTACTTTAGTTTAATAAGTCTTGATTTGTTTTCACTTTTCATACAGCAAATTGTGATGAATATTGATAAATTTGTTTTATTGTATTTTTGAAAGCCTCATTTCATTTGTTCCACCTGAAAGTGCCTTGTATCAAATTAGTATGGAAAGTGATTTAAAATCAGACAATGCAATTTCAAAATATCAGTTTCTACGATTTATTTATATGATCTTATTTTATTTAATTTTACCCCACATGTATGTATTGGTATGCAGTTTCATTAATTTCTTTTCGTTTTCTAAATAACTTTAATTTATTGTTTATTTATTTTCACTCCATGCTCAAGTAGAAAATATATTTTGTTATTGCACAAAAAAAATACAATGGGGTTCTTTATTGTCTATACATAAAATTTTGATACTACCTGTTTGAATGGGGAATAGCCTTCAATATGAGCTGGCCTCCTAGCTTTGGGGTTTTCTCGGTCATTGATTTGAAAAATAAGAAGCAGAGAAAGGATAATAAAGAATCTCTTAGTATAATGAAAAGTACAATGCAATAAAATGTTATAAATTATATATTTTAAATATTTAAGTATGACTGTCGGATATTTAAAGACAAATTGTTTTAATAGTTTTTACAAAAATGTTATATGTTGTAAAATATTTTTTAGGTTTAAAAGAAGCACCAAAATATCTTGAAGAAAAGATTTTTATTTATCATAAAATGAAATTGAGCTTTAAGTTTTATTTTAAGGCTCTTGTACATACTGTATTTTTATAAGATGTAAAACGTTTTGTTTGATAATATTTTTTCTGGCTGGAGTTTTAGGGAAAAATAAGGCTTTAAGAAAAGTTTTAGACGAATCTGTTGAACTTTTTCAAAGATCAAGGAAGTGCAAAATTTTTCTTCCATTGCAACGTTTTCATCAAGTTCAAACAAATAATAAAATTGTGTCGAATGATAATATATTGTTCCAGAAATATAACGTTTTACCTATTTAGGTGTTAGCATTTTCTATTTTTTTATAATTTATCGTTCATGGAGAATGATCTGGAATGGTTTAGGGCAAAATTTCCTGTAGCAGCCTATTGTTCTGATAACTAGAATTTATTTATTTCGTTTATTGTTAGCTAAGGCTCATACAGTAGCATTATTATATTTTGAATCATTCTCCCAATCAGATTTTAGCTTTTATATTTTTATTCACCTATTTAAGTTTATGTTTTCTTTAATACTTGATCTCAAACCACAATGTGATAAAGTCAATTGAACATTTTTTGATTTTTTTACATTGGAGGTACAAAATCTGTCTCAAAGTAGTCAAGAATTTAACTTTGGTCTGTTCATAGTTTTTAATTTAAAAAAAATCTATGAAAAGTGACATATTTTCTTGAAGACTCGTGCAAATACACAAAAACAAAAAAATTATAAATACCCTCATTTCTGACTACTTTGATACCTACCTTTAATAAAAAAATCATTTTGGCATTCCTATGTTTTAGTGCCTTACAAAAATTTCCCATGCAGTTAAGTGGGAGGTTGTGACTTTAGCAGTATATCAAACTTTGAAGGACCAAAGGAACGAATAGTTTTTCTATTAGTTACTTGAATTGTACCTAAATAAAGCATATGTTTTTTTTTTTCTAAAATGAGTGGTATTTTATTTGAGGTCATGTACTATTCAAAAAGAAGGGTTGCAAAAGTTACTATGCCCCAAATTAACTGCAGGATTACACTGAAAGACAAGGCTCAAAATAGAGTTTTTTCAATGATGGATGGTAACAAGCCAAGGAAAAAAAAAACTTGATGGCGCAGGCTGATTTCACTGAATAGAGCAGGCGCTACAAGTAGTTGAGTATGCAAAATGTGAGGACCGGCAAAAATGCTCAAATTCATATTCATATTCCTGTGATCCTAAAGAATGGGAAAGTACATGTTGCCAGCAGTTGGAGTGGTCCCTAACTCTCCTGCCATCCCCCAATGCAAAGTTATATGGAAAATATCAGAATTTCAAGTCATTTCACAATAATTCCCATTGATTGTACCTAAGGCTTTCTTTCCAAGCACTCAAAATAAATTACCTACCACTTGTTGGATATTTTTGCAATTCTGCTCCAAAATATACACAAGTAAAAGAAGACTGCGAGATGTACAGGGTCATCCAACGACGACTGAACAGGGGCTTATTTTTGACCTTCCCTGTTCCTGTAGTTTTGAAAAAATTCAAAATAGCCAATTGGCATATTTTTTTTCTGGAGGATTCAAAAATGGTAATTTTTTTGAACCATTTATGTATTCTCCAGAAAAAAAAATGGCTATTTTGAATTTTTTCAAAACAACAGGAACAGGGAAGGTCAAAAATAAGCCCATGTTCAGTCGTCGTTGGATGACCCTGTACATCTCGCAGTATTCTTTTACTTGTGTATATTTTGGAGCAGAATTGCAATGGGATCAATAGGAATTATTGTGAAATGATGATATTTTCAATAGTAATATAATGAGTGCAATGGAAATTATCAATAATTTTTGGGGAATTTGCTCGAATGCATTTTTAGTTGAAAAAGAGCACAAGTGCACGTAGTGGACGAGTGCCTTTTTCAGTAAAAATGCATGAGTGCAAATTCATTAAAAATTAAAAATATATTTCCATTGCACGAGTTGTATTTTATGAGAGAATTTCATGAATCAAAAATTAAATTTTTCTGTCAAAAAATGTCAAAACACCAGTTCTCGCACCAGTTACTATGCAATTATCCGATAATTTGCACTAGTGCAAATTATCAAGTAATTCCAATATGATTTGTTCAAATCAACAATCAAAACATGTCAGTTTATTGTTGGTATGTCAGTTTTGACAGATGTATGAAATTCTCAATAGTAATATTACTAGTGCAATGGAAATTATTGATAATTTTTGGGAAATTTGCCTGAATGCACTTTTAGTTGAAAAAGAGCACGAGTGCACGTAGTGCACGTGGCTTTTTTCAGTTAAAAACGCATGAGTGCAAATTTGTCGAAAATTATAAATATATTTCCATTGCACGAGTTGTATTTAATGAGAGAATTTCATAAATCAAAAATTTAAATTTTTTGTCAAAAAATGTCAAAACACCAGTTTTCGCACCAGTTAGTATGCAATTTTCTGATAATTTGCACTAGTGCAAATTATCGCGTAACTACAATCTGATTGGTTCAAATCAAAACATGTCAATTTATTGTTGGAATACCAGTTTTGACAGATGTATGAAATTCTCTATATAACTTTGCATTGGGGAATGGCAGGAGAGTTAGGGACCACTCCAGCTGCCAGCAACATGTACTTTTCCATTCTTTAGGATCACAGGAATAGGGTTTTGAGCATTTTTGCCGGTCCTCACATTTTGCATACTCATGTCCGTCTAACTCCTGGTCTAGAAGTTTTTTGAGGATATTCAGGACACTTTGGAGAAGCACTTTTCAGCTCATGCAACTTATCACGGGGGCCTATGTGATGAACACCTATTTTTTTAATGAAATATTTTTATCTAAACCAGTACCAAAATTGGTTGTGAAATATTGTCTGTGAATGATTTCACTTTTCGAATAATTTACTACTAACATACCTTCACATATTATCTACTACTGAAATAATGCTTTATTAGCTTATTTGGGATACCTCAAATGCCCTATCATTCCAATTATAGGTGATACGCGTATGTAGCAAACTACATGAAAAATAAATACCTATGAGGTGACAAAAATTATAAGAGATATCAAAAAACAAAATTCCTCTAGAGTTGTATGAATTTCCGAAGATCAATGGAATTCTAACATTGGATCAGTACGAGTTCCAGGAGGGTAAGGGTGGTAATGATGCAATCTTTTTATTCCTTGAGAGACTCTTTCTTGACCTGAATGAAAAAATGTGACGAATCAAATCAAATTCTCTTATGGCCGGTATTATAAAACACTGAACCGATGGTTGAGTTTCAACCTTCGGTTGAGTCCATGCAAATTGATAGGGTTCAACCGAAGGTTGAAACTCAACCATCGGTTAAGTGTTTTTTAATACCGGCCCTTAGTCTTATATTGAAGCATCTATATGCTAAATGCTATCATTTACAATATTTTAAAATTAAGAGTAACTTGAGAAAGAGCAGATAATGAAATGGAAATAAAATCTATAGCCTATTTGCATACATAAAAGGACACTTCCACAATTTTAACAGTTTTGATTTGCCAAATAGTACCTTGAGAAAATTATAATAATAAAGTGCTCAATTCAATTAAGGTTTCAACTGTATTATTGCTGATACAAACCAATTTATTACAAGAAATCGCCGGCGAAATCTTCGCTATACAATTCAACAGTACATTGAAGAAAATATTGTGCTGCCTTCTTCACCTAACTCGTCTGATGCAGGCATAAATAAAAACGTTGTTTACCAAAGAATCTTTAAAAAGCCTTAAATCAGACTCAAGTCCTGAGCCTGATAGAAATCCTTCCATTTTTTTTGCATAAAAGTTAAGAATCAATTGGTCTTCCCTTGGCAAAAATAATAGAATCATATCAATGGTATCTCCTGAAATTTCGCCTATAATGTCAAAATTTTATGTAGGTACTTTGGCACTTCGACTTTCGAGTCGAAATTTCGCATTTTTCCTCAAAATTTCAACTTCAATGTTGAAATAGGTCTTGGCAATGTATTTTTGTTTCAATTTTGCGAAATATTTTCATAATAGCATTATGGGTACCGGGTACCTACTTTATTGATAATTGTCCAAATTAATTGCTTTTCCACACCTCATACAGAGTGTCCTTATAAAGCCATATTTTCTCCGCTTTCGTGGTTGCTGCCAAATATAAATTGAACTACGACTTTTTTGGGAGTTTTGGGGTTGAATTTTTCCATTTCAACCCCGAGATAAACATGTGCTTTTTTGATATTTCACTTGTATCTACTTAAGCAAGATTTCCACTAGTGGTTGCTACAAGATTTTTGCAAGAAGTTTGTTTTTTTACAGTTTTGGGATTGAATTTCCCGCTTTCATTCCAGGAATAAACATGTGCTTTTTTGTTATTTCACTCGTATCTACTCGAGCGATATTTCGCCAACTTTGGAGCTAGGTACTACAAACTTTTTGAAAGTTTATTCCTTTTTGCAGTTTTGGGGTTGATTAATTTCCCCTTCAAGCTCAAGATAAACATGAGCTTTTTTGATACCTATATCACTCGTAAGTTTGGTTTTTTACAGTTTTGAGGTTGAATTTCCAATTCCGAGATACCTAAACGTGCTTTTATGATAATGTCAGTCGGATCTCCAAAATAGGCTTTCCACATTCCACCAACTTTGGTGGTGCTCCAAAATTTTCGATAGGTATCAGTCAGAATCGTTTAGAATTTATTTTATTTGTTGCATTATTTAGGTATTTGGCCATTTCTAAAAACATGATTTATTTATTTCTGAATCAGTTGCTACCTTCAACCACGTTCCAGCCCCAACTAGCTGCATAATTGAATAGAATATAGAAATCCCTTTGTCAATGTGTAGGGGCGGTGGGTAACCTACTAGGATTAGGTAGGGATTATAGGTAGGATAAAAAAAAATACAATTAACGAAATTGAAGGTTAATTAGGTTTGTTCGACCTTGTTATGAAAAGGCAAGGTTAATTATAATTTAAAATATGAAGAATATTTAAAAAATGTAAACCCAAGTGCGTTCACCCTTTGCACGTGGTATTTTAGTTGCAGGAAAAGAAGTTATATTTTAGTAAACAAGACATTTTTAAGCCGGCATGGGCATCGTCCTCGTGGCCGTGGCCAGAATTTTAAAAAAATATTAATAGAATGGATTAATTGTCTCATTTTGCTACATCATTAAAACGAACGCAAGTGCTGCCGCCTGAATAAAATGAATTTCAAAATACGAAATTTATGTACTTAGTTAATATTTTGCCGACAAACAAATTCAAATCGAATCATATTCTGAAAAAAGCATTGGATTTTTCCACCAAAAATTCCACAATTCCAGAAAAAAATACTTTAGTTTAGAAGGATTATTCAAATATTTTGTAAAACGGATCCCGCCTATTCCTCCCCCTTCATTGCTCCCGCTTCGGGCCTGTCGCCAACGCCTCGTTTCGTGATCGTGGCAAGATTCGAAGTCCGATCGAGGCCGGCACCTGATTCTCGAACCGAGGCAGCAAGGAGTAGATTAAATCCATAAGCAAGTTACTTATCCTTGTCAGTTCGACTCGAAGCTCAAACGACTGACAAAGAGAGAAAATTCGTGCACGTCGTGTGAATGGTGCTGCTTCGTTTCGAGAATAGAGTATTTGACGACTTGTTTGGTTAATGCGCATACTCGTCAACATTCGTAGCGCTTCCGGTACGTCATCGAACAAGACGGCTACGAAGGAAAGGGCAGAGTCGAGGGAGATCAAAATCGTAGACTCTTCCTTTTTGACTGGCTCGTCGCCTGGTGCGGTTGCCGTCTCGTTAAGTTGTTGAATTTCAAGTGTTCCTTTTATAAATATTTTAAATCAACTGTTGCATTTATTTAATTCCAAACAGTAAGTACCTGCACACTATTTATTTAACTATTGAGCTTGTTTCGGAGTGAATTTGTTCCGTTTTTGCACGGAAAAATGTCAAAATGTTCCTGATTTACCACGTGTAATGGCGGCCATATGTTAAAATCCCCTTTTATTTCTTGATCTTGATTAATTTTGTGCATCGCTTTCTCTAATCCGAGAAGTAATTGCAAATAATTTAAGTGTGAAATTATTTTTTGGTGCTAGGAAACGTGTTTCGAGCTGTGCTGAGGCAAAGGTCACGAGGCAAATGCCAATATTTGACTAATAATTATTAATTTCGACAAATGTGCATATTTTCCAATTTCCACCTGTAGAGTTTGACTAACTGTTAATTTATTTGCTTGTATTTTTTTACTGGTTCTAACCAATATTTTTTTTTTTCAACTTGCAGGTCAACATGGGTAAAGAAAAGGTTCATATTAACATCGTCGTGATCGGTCACGTAGATTCTGGTAAATCTACAACCACTGGCCATTTGATCTACAAATGCGGGGGTATCGACAAACGTACCATCGAAAAATTCGAAAAGGAAGCCCAAGAAATGGGTAAAGGTTCCTTCAAATACGCCTGGGTGTTGGACAAACTTAAGGCCGAACGTGAACGTGGTATCACCATCGATATCGCTTTATGGAAATTCGAAACCGCCAAATACTATGTAACCATCATTGATGCCCCTGGACACAGAGATTTCATCAAGAACATGATTACTGGAACCTCCCAAGCTGATTGTGCTGTACTTATTGTAGCTGCTGGTACTGGTGAATTCGAAGCTGGTATTTCCAAGAACGGACAAACCAGAGAACATGCTCTTCTTGCCTTCACCCTTGGGGTCAAACAACTTATCGTCGGTGTCAACAAAATGGACTCTACTGAACCACCCTACAGTGAATCCCGTTTTGAAGAAATCAAAAAGGAAGTTTCTTCATACATCAAGAAAATTGGTTACAACCCTGTCACTGTTGCTTTTGTACCCATCTCTGGATGGCACGGAGACAACATGTTGGAACCTTCCAGCAAAATGCCATGGTTCAAGGGATGGAATGTCGACCGTAAAGAAGGCAAAGCTGAAGGAAAATGCCTTATTGAAGCTTTGGATGCTATCCTTCCTCCATCTCGTCCTACTGACAAAGCTCTTCGTCTTCCCCTCCAGGTAATTAAACACTTATTAAATATTTCATTTTTTTATCAACAATTTACAAAAATATTTCGAAAAAAAAAAATTGAAATTTCAGTTACATAGATTTTTTTTTTGTTACAGGATGTCTACAAAATTGGTGGTATTGGAACAGTACCAGTAGGTCGTGTGGAAACTGGTGTCATCAAACCCGGTACCGTTGTCGTCTTCGCTCCAGCCAACATTACCACTGAAGTAAAATCCGTAGAAATGCACCACGAAGCTTTGCAAGAAGCAGTGCCCGGAGACAATGTTGGTTTCAACGTTAAGAACGTATCAGTCAAAGAATTGCGTCGTGGTTACGTAGCTGGTGACTCCAAAAACAACCCACCTAAAGGAGCTGCTGACTTCTTGGCCCAAGTTATTGTACTGAACCACCCTGGTCAAATCTCCAACGGATACACACCAGTACTCGACTGTCACACTGCCCACATCGCCTGTAAATTCGCTGAAATCAAAGAAAAGGTTGACCGTCGTTCAGGAAAGACCACTGAAGAAAACCCCAAAGCCATCAAGTCTGGAGATGCCGCCATCGTCACCTTGGTACCCACCAAACCAATGTGTGTCGAATCCTTCTCAGAATTCCCACCCCTTGGACGTTTCGCTGTCCGTGACATGAGGCAAACTGTGGCTGTTGGAGTCATCAAGAGCGTAAACGCCAAAGACGCTAGTTCTGGCAAAGTTACAAAAGCCGCAGAAAAGGCCACCAAAGCCAAGAAATAGTCTTGAAATAAAAAATTATTTTTATATTTTTTAATTTGTTTTATGCTTATTTGACATAACATAATTGATACTTTTGCTCTGTACTCCTCAGACCAATAAAACAAGTTTACTATAATTTTTTTGTTGTTTTTTTTTTTAAGTTGATCTAGAAGATTTCTCATTCAATTCATAAATTTTTTAACCTGTTCAGTGTCAAACCTAATGCACAAAATTCCCTATTTGAATAAAAAATTATGGAAATTAATTTTCTGTGCAACACTTATTTTACATGCTTCTCAATTATAAGTGCTAAAATTATTTTCAATAAATGAGACAAATAATCAGGGTGATGAAAGTTAAAAGTTTCAAGGTGTCATTTCTCGATTAAACTCTAATTACTGTTTGATTTTCCAGTTGTAGACTAAATTCCAATTGATCAAAACAGGACGCAATATGTTTCCTTAAGCAGTTCCTACAGCAAAAGTGATTTTCTAGGCATTATCAACAATGAAACTTTCACACAACCACCCCAGAGTATATTCAACATTTGTAAATATAATGTCTATAAAACTGGAAAATTTCGGAAACTATGGTAGGTACATACAATATGATATACAGTGTGTTTCACGAGCATCGAAACAGAGGTCTTTTTGGGCATTTTAAGGTTGATTTAAAAAAAAAACGCTCAGGCATGTCATTTTTGTATTCAAGGGAAACTTTTTGACCCCATGGGTATTTCGCTAGTGTGCACCCCCTGGGTGGGGTGACTTTTACCCCTCTTTTTAAGATAGGGAATTAGGGTCGAGTGATACATTGTTTTAAAGGTATTTTGATCTTCGTCACAACTGCGTATTTTTTTGGAAAATCGAAGGATATTCGCTGTGAAAGTATGGGCTAAATAAAAAACAATGTTCTGGCCCTGCTATTCTCAAATTAACACTTTCCTGCCTTTCCTCTCGAACACGTCAATTTTTATTCTTTGTTTGCTTCCGAAAAAATGGAAATTGACGTGTGTCCGAGAGGAAAGTCAGGAAAGTGTTTGTTTGAGAATAACAGGGCCAGAATTTTTTTTTTAATTTAGTCCATGGCAACTTTTACAGTCGATATCTTGAGAACTTATCATTCGATTGTCAAAAAAAATACGCAGTTGTGAGGAGAATCAAAATGCCTTTGAAACAAGGTACCACTCGACCCATCTTCCCTATCCAAAAAAAAAGGGGTGAAAGTCACTCCACCCAGGGGGTGGAGCGAAATACCAATGGGGTCAAAAAGTTTTCCCCTTCAATACAAAATTGACGTGTCCGAGCGTTTTTTTTTTTTTAAATCGACTTTAAAATACCCTAGAACGCCTCTGTTTCGATGTGCGTGAAACACCCTGTACATAAATAATGAATTATTTTGAAAGAAATGTTCTGCTGATGCATTACAACTATCGTTATTATGAGTGAGAGGATCAGGGTGAACGGATCACAGAATTATTTTTACACTTGAAGGGGGTGTTTGACCATAAAATTTTACTTAAGAAACTCATGGTTTTTATATTTAAATGTAGGGTGCAAATAGGTACCAAAATTGGCAATTTCTAGGTATTTATTCCCAATTGAAAATGACTTTATAGTCAATTGTTGTTTCCTCTCCATAAGTATCTGATCTCAGTGATCTCCGCAAAACAAAATTTGAACAAGTATCAAAATCATGAAAATGTACATGACTACGATACTAGAAAGAAGGACAATATAAACTTGGACTTTTTAAGATTGGGAAAATCAAGAAATTACTATGCATCAACTTTTTTCAATAAACTCTCGAAGAGTATAAAAACCATAGAGTTGAAACCTTTTAAGAAAACAGTAAAAAAATTCATCATAACCATAGCCTTCTACAGCATGAGTGAATTCCTTACATATAAACTTGATGAAAAATGATTTTAAACTGTAAATATAAAATCTCTATGAAGAAAAAAGGTGCATTATGTCTGGTCAATCATCAAATTGAAATTATCGTTGTTAAAATTGTGAAATTAGTAAAAACTGTCTTTAGTTTTCAGTCCTTTATTATATAAGGTGACCTGTGATAAAATTGTAAAAATTTGAAACACCAAATTTATACTTTTACTTTTACTCTATAGACAAAAATATATTATCGATGTCAATGATGGTAACAGAATTGAAATATAAATAAGTAGTTAGTTGAAGAATTTTGATATTTTGGATTCATGGTTGAGAGAAGTAATCGCCTTTTAGTGCTTATTTCAAATATTTCTACAAAAAACTTGCTATACTTTCTGTACTGATTGTCAGTACTAATATCGGCAATAAACAACCTGATTATTTCTGGCACAGCCCAGCCAGATCATCCATACCAGCCACCTCTGGAATTCTGCTCAATTATTTCTGTTTGAGAGGACAGTAGGTATTCGTTCTCAATTTCCTCAAAGCTATCAAGCCAGTCAATTTAGCAAAACACCAAGACTCAAATAAATACATATTAACAATAAACACACTTAAAGAAGTTTTTGATTAAATAATAATGAATGCATAGTGAAACAGGAGAGGAGTTTTCAAACCGAAATTATTAATTTTTGTGAAATTATGCTTTTCCTAATATTTTTATTTATTGATTCATTTACAGTAAATTTAATATGTTACATCTCATTACAAACAATATGAATAGTTTCTTTTCAATTAAATAAGATTTGTTCCAACACATCAAAAACCGTCCCATGAAGGTTTCGAAACCACTCTGTATACGACATAGACATTATTAATAAAGGTAACAAACCCACCTTTGCGAATAGCTTGCGGCAAGAGGTGTTGAATTTAACCCTGGCCAGCACAACTATAGGCAACCGTATAAAGGGCTGGCATGTTTCTGATGAAACCTCGATGTCGGACCATAAACACATCAGGTTCGACATAGAGGCCACAGAAGAATGCCTTCTTAATAATAGTGACAAAAGAGGCCAACATGGGAGCCTCAAGAATAGCACAATCCCTAAAACTAAAGGGAGGGGACTTTGCCGGCCACATGAGCATTATGAAATAATGCATAAGTGTGACCACAAAACCAGTTGACCACATGCAACAGAGGTACGAATTTGAACATTCCTTCAAAGTGACTATTGAGGGCTGCAACGAAGAAAATATCGTACCTGTATTCCCGAACGGGTCATCTGTCTGGTATACAGACAGAGCAAGGGACTGGAGCAGGGTTATACGGCCCACTTTGTAGGCTATCAACAGCCCTAGGAGAAAGCCCAACCATATTTCAAGTGGAAATATTTGCAATAGAACTTTGCGCTAGAAACTGTCTCGAAAGAGACCTGCAAAGAGCGAAGATCTACATCAATTTCGACAGTCAGTAAGCACTAAGAGCTCTTAGCAGCTCTGTCACAAGGTCCAGACTGGTATGGGACTGCCAACAACTCCTAAAGGAGCTGACGTCCCGCAAAAGGGTCACCCTTTCATGGGTACCAGGGAATCGAGGGAAATGAAATTGCGGACTTGCAAGACAAGGAGCTGCAGCACCATTCCTTGGACCAGAACCTTTCTTTGGCATTACGAAAAGCCATATAATAGGGGAAGTCCAAAACTGGATAAAGGCTCAACAAGCCTCACACTGGATCACACTTCCAGGACTAAGGCAGGCGAAACAACTCATCTCGCCACAGTCAATAAAGGCAAAGGAACTGATTGACCTTAGTAAAGCGAATCTAAGGCTGCTAATGAGCCGAGCCTCCTTACGGGTCACTGCCCTCTGGGTTACCACCTGAGAAAAATGTGCAAAACAGAATCAGACCTATGCCGCTTTTGTGAAGAAGGCTCTGAGCCTGCGGAAAACATACTTTGCAATTGCGAGGCATTGTGCAGCAGTTTTTATCTGGAAACCTACTAGATATAAGGGAAAGCACAATAGATCTAAGCAGATCGCAGTGAGGAGGAGTCCATAACCTAAACACCCCACCATAACAATCTACAATCTACTCTGAATACGAATTTCGGGTTCTACGCACAAATTTTTGGCTTTGTGCAGATGATGCATTGTACGGTTTTCTGCTGTGTTGGAACAAAGCTATAATCACATCAACTTTGCTTTGCGCCTACCATTAAGTGAAAGATATAGAGTACAATAATCAGCACTTAGATGACTGAAGATACATATATGATTACATTATTCGTTTCAATTATACCTATCTGACTTACAAATGTTACCAAAATTAACTTCCGTCCTACTGCTTTCAATCAAAAAAAAAAAAAAAAAAAAATAGAAGCTTCTCCAAATTTTTAGAAATATATAACCTACAGTTTCTTCTATACAGGGTCTACCATTTAAAACGAAACAGGATAAATATCTGATATCACGTTTATTTTTTAAAAAAATCGCTGGTACACGTAATTTGATTTTCAAAAAAGGGGAAGTTTTCTGCAACCATTTTTAGCACTTCGACTTTAACCCTCTAGGCGGGGGTGGGACCAACCCTTACTATTTCAAATGGAAGAAGGGGGTCGAGAGTTACCTCTTTTAAAAGAGCGTTCAATTCTCTTTCATTTGAAAGAAAATTGAACGCTTTTTTAAAACAGGTATCACTCAACCCCTTGTTCCATTTGGAATGATAAGGGTTGGTTAAAGGGTTGAATAATTCAAACACTTACACAATCAAATTACGTGAACGAGCGATTTTAAAAAAAATAAAAGTAAACTGTGATAAAAGTAACATCAGATATTTAGCCTGTTTTGTTTTAAATGGTATACCATGAATATACGCTTTGTTTGGTAATAATTTCTAATAATAGTACCTACTTCCACTCTATGTTCTCTTGTGTTAATTTAAAGATTGTAAATTTTACTCTGATATAAAATACATAAATAAATGTAAATACAATTCTACAATCAGCTACCTCACAATGTGTTTCATTATAAAAAACAAATGAGAGCCTGATACAAGTGGAAGACATAGAATTAAACTTTGTTTAAAGGATTCTCAGGTGATTTTTGCCATTCTTTGAATATCATTTGCTTCAGTTGGGATAATCTCAAGGAAGGATTTTCGAGTTTCAATTCCGCCAATCTTCTCTCTTCATAAGCCGTATAGGCTGCCTTCATTCTCTTCTCAGGATGTTTGTCATGATCGCCAGCTGGGCCACTAGAAAAAGAAAATCAAAATTTACTTGTCAATGATTTAACATTTTTATCTACTAATTTTACTTTAAACTAAAATTTTCAAGGGGAAAGTCTAGTCGTGTCAAACGATTAATAGGTTACCTATCCAAAATCCAGAGAAAAACAATAAAAAGGCAATTTGGAAAAAATAATCAATATGGTGAAGGATAGGCTGGTTGGAATAGACCATATTTCAATTCAGAGTCCAGAATATTTGATGATTGAAGTTGATAACATTAAGTATTTGAGTATAATAGATTAATAGTTGACAAAAATTTAAAGTGGGCAAACTATGGCTATAATATTTGTGTAAAAACAAGGCGACTTAAAACTTCTTATGATAATATAAAACCACTAGTTGAGTCAATTTTGGAGCATGCCAGCATGCTATAATTTTATAGAGTGGTCGGTACAGTAACGCTTTAGAGCCTCTTGATACTGTTCAGAACTAAACATTGAAAGTTATTTTGCATAAAGAAAAACGTTTTTGTGCTTCTACAACTGCTGCCTATTTCTACGCAGGAATACAGTTGAAAACTAAAATAATCCTTAAATAACAAACTAGACAAAAATGACAAGCCTCAATTTCAATGCCTTTCACAGAAGGGTTTATCAAAAGTCTAGCTCCAATAATAGGTATTCAACTCTTTTCCTGCTAATTATAAAAAATTTGCATCAATGTGTAGATCGGTAATATGATAATTATGTAATAAACTTCAATTTACTATAAACACTAGAGAACACTTGCATTTATTTATTTTTTTGAGAAAAAAAATCACTTGGAAGTTTACTAGGTAGGTATTGCCTACAGCTTATTAATATGAAAAATATACATATACCCTAAAATTTGAATAGCTTCATCAACGGTTCTAGCTTCTTCACCATCAATTTGCAGTCTATTAAGATTTTCAACTAATGGCTCATCCAAATAAGTTGTAACAGCGTTTTCAGACTCCTTTTTCTTGGGTGGTTCTTCCTTTTTGGACTGAATTTGGGCCCTTGTTACTTTAGCTGGCGGTGGTGGTTTATTATTAATCTTGATGGATCCCATTTCTTTGTCTAAGAGAGCTTTTGCTTCAGCTTTCCGTTGAATTTGTTCTTGACGCTTGCGTTCATCAGCTTCCTATGGATACACAAAAATATTAAACATTTGAATAATCTGGTGCAAACTTGAAACTACTTTTAACTTTAATAATTAATATATATGTCTAAGCTGAAGGCACAGCTAAAATTAAACATCTTTTCTATCCTGAAAAGGTTGGCAGCAGCAAAAAATATCAAACATACAAAAAAAAACGAAGAAGCAATATTGACGGAAAAGTATCACCTCCACGAATATGGTTATGAGGAATGGAAATAATATTCAGCTTTCTTGGACTTATTTATTAAATTTAAAAATCAAATAGCCAACGTTTCGATGCTGGTTAGCATCATCATCAGGGCTGCAAAAAACGAAACAATACAAGTTTAACAAGAAAAAAGGACATTGACATCAAAAATAAAAAATTAAAAAATTAAAAAAAAAAATTAAAAAAATTGTTGTTTAACTAATTAGGCCTATGTGACAAAAGGCGATTTTATGACATACAACACATTAAAACAAGCTAAAAATGATCACATCATCATACAAAAATTAATTAAAATCACTAAAAGATATCACAAAGACACAATCATTATCCTAAAAACGTTAACACTTAAAATAATATCCTTAATTAAAGCTCAAAAAGACTCACCCAGATTATTCTAATTGAAAATCAAACACATTGTATAACTGCACACGTTAAAAATGTTTGTATTATTATGGACTACCATCATTGCCGCAAAAATCTAAGGTACTGATTTGATGTTAATTTTCTAGGTGTGGTATGAATTTTTTTGGTAGTGTAGGTATACCTATGTTTATTATGTGTTTTTTGAACAATTACTTATTATATTATTATAAATAATATTGAGATTCTGTGTGTCTCTATTTAAATTTACATTCGGCCTGTTGTTATGGATATGAAACATTTCAAGAAAAAGTCTCTTTTTAAAATTCACCTCGCAGTCCAATATTTGTACTTCTTGAAATTTAAATAAATGTCCTTCTTCAAAATGATGCTGAGCCAGTCCCGTCTTCACTTTTAGGGCCAGTTATTTTGTTTACCAAGGAGCCTACTACCAACAAAAATTTGGCACACCCATGGGAGCACCAATCAGCCCAATTCTAGCTGGTTTAGTAATGGACTTTGTCGTTTGTCAAGCTATACAAGGCGTTTTGATATACCTTTCTTCTTCCTGTATGTTGATGATTCGCTGTGTTCGGTCCCCAGTAATAAGGTCAACAACTTGCTATCTCACTTGAATGCTGTCGATGAGAACCTCCAGTTTACAGTTGAGATAGAGAACGACAAAAAATTGCCATTTCTAGACCTACATATAATAAATCAAAGACAAAATATTTTATTGGATTTATACAAAAAAACCTAGCAGCTCCAACAGAATTCTAAATTACCGTTCAAACCATCCAACACAACAAAAATTCAATATTATAAAACAATTTAGAGACAAAATTTACAGACTTTCAAATGAAATGTTTTGGGAGCAAAATCTCATAAAACTTCGTAAAATTTTACTTTCTAATGACTACCCAAAAGCTCTAATCAATAGGATTTTAAACCAACGACCCTCTAATAACGCCAATGCAAATGCAGTCAACTTGGTCAATAATAAAAAATTCTTCAAAATGCCTTACATGCTGGGTTTAACAGAACCCCTCAAGAGGAAACTTAAGACGCCAAACTCAGAAATCGCACAGTACAACACAAAATGCGTGAGACACCTTTTTTCTCGAGTAAAAGATGAAACAAAAAGCGATTTTAAAAGCAACGTTATCTACAAGATCCCCTGTGGTGCTTGCGACCACTGTTACATAGGTCAAACCAAACAGTTTTTAAAAAACAGAATAGGCGAACACCGCAGAGATTGTAACATAACCAATTCGGATAACCAAAGACGGGACTGGCTCAGCATCATTTTGAAGAAGGACATTTATTTAAATTTCAAGAAGTACAAATATTGGACTGCGAGGTGAATTTTAAAAAGAGACTTTTTCTTGAAATGTGTCATATCCATAACAACAGGCCGAATGTAAATTTAAATAGAGACACACAGAATCTCAATATTATTTATAATAATATAATAAGTAATTGTTCAAAAAACACATAATAAACATAGGTATACCTACACTACCAAAAAAATTCATACCACACCTAGAAAATTAACATCAAATCAGTACCTTAGATTTTTGCGGCAATGATGGTAGTCCATAATAATACAAACATTTTTAACGTATGCAGTTATACAATGTGTTTGATTTTCAATTAGAATAATCTGGGTGAGTCTTTTTGAGCTTTAATTAAGGATATTATTTTAAGTGTTAACGTTTTTAGGATAATGATTGTGTCTTTGTGATATCTTTTGGTGATTTTAATTAATTTTTGTATGATGATGTGATCATTTTTAGCTTGTTTTAATGTGTTGTATGTCATAAAATCGCGTTTTGCGTCACATAGCCCTAATTAGTTAAACAACAATTTTTTTAATTTTTTTTTAAAATTTTTTTATTTTTTATTTTTGATGTCAATGTCCTTTTTTCTTGTTAAACTTGTATTGTTTCGTTTTTTGCAGCCCTGATGATGATGCTAACCAGCATCGAAACGTTGGCTATTTGATTTTTAAATTTAATAAATAAGTCCAAGAAAGCTGAATATTATTTCCATTCCTCATAAGTAATATTGAGTTGGGGCCAATCAGAGTTGCTAGAAGCTTACACCATTTTTTGAATTTGACTAGTTACATGCATATAATAATTAGTATAATTGATAAATATTTATAGTTGAATAGATAGAGACATTTGTTTTCTACAGCCAAAATAAGTTTTTAAATATCATGTGAGCCCTGCCCCTTGCACTAGCATTATTGGACAAAGCTTCTGTCAGTTACATTATGTATGATGTTGGTTGAGGTCTAGATTTCAGATATGGGAAAACTTTGGCAATACCTACATTAAATCAGAATCCTAAAATCCTTGGCAAATAAAATAACACTTGAGTTACTGACCTTTTTCTGTTGCTTTTTAAGGATTTGCTTATCATCATCCCTCCACTTAGCATCCTCCTGTTCTTTTTCTTTTTTGGAACTTGCATCATCTTTAGCAGCTTTTTTTCTTTCACGTGCTTGTACTGCTTTTGTGTTCTCTGTGGCGAATTTCTTTGGCATTTTCCAATTTGGTAGCTCCTAAAGTCCAGTGAGAGATTCAGAGACATAAACTCCAACTATTCTTTCATTAAGTTGCAATAAATAAAAGAATAGGTACACGAGGGTGAACCGAGAGGGTTACCCACTGATTTTCTATCAACAATTATTGCTGAAAAAGTGATTAGTTGTACCCTTAAATGATTATGAATGGAAAACGGTTCTGGTGCACTAAGTAGGTACCTCATATCTATACAATTTACAGATACATAAGATTAAAAAGTTCTCACAAAAGTTTGAACCAAAATTAAATATCTTTTTGTACATACCTTTCCTTAAAAATTAATTTTTGTCCTTGTGTAATTCTGAAATTATTGTAAATACAAAATTCAAAATTTGTAAACAGCTGATCGCTTTTCTTTTCCACTTAGGGGGGGCGGGACAGAGATGACACCTGTATGCTGTCAAACTAATATAGCGAATTCCATTTGCCGAGATAGTGCTGAATTTTTTAACTTATGGTCATTTCAGAGTAAGTTTTTGGATCCAACCACAGATCCAACCGAAAAAGTGCGGCACTTTCTGTCTCGAGTGCAATCAGTTCGCGCCAGCTCTTGGGGGTCGAGCGGCATTTGCGCAATTTGGTAATTTGTTGCTAACCCAAACTAACCCGTCTCAAACATCTATGGAAATCTAAAGCCTTGTACTCATAGCTGCGAAATTCGCTGTTTTTTGACATTACTGCGACAACCCAAACTAACCCGTCTCAAACATCTATGGAAATCTAAAGCCTTGTACTCATAGCTGCGAAATTCGCTGTTTTTTGACATTACTTCGACAATTTGACGTTTGATTCCGCATAAAACGTCAAATTGTCGAAGCAATGTCAAAAAAGTGCGAATTTCGCAGTTATGATTAGTTGTATTCCTTTCACAGCTAGGAGGAGCTCAGGAACAGCTCCGGGGCTTCACGCGCTTATTCCTTTCGAAAAGTGTTTGTTGCACCACGCATCTGTTCCCTGCAAATCGGGGGCGACTAAACACCGGAGCGAGTAGCTCGAGTGTTTCAAACTCTTGAAAGGAATACTGTGAGAACTGCAATAGTGCAGTATTACAGCTTGCACTTTGCAGCCAGCATGGCGCAAAATAATAAAATAAACAAGGGAACCGATGTGGTGTTTTTGTCATTTCATTCAATGCTGCCCTATTTCTAGAAAGCACGTGCAGTTTTAATGGGTACGTTCATAAATCCACGCCCGGCGCTCTCCGATCGCCCAAATGCGTTCATAAATGACTTCGGCTTTTACCGGTTTCAATGCTCCGCGCGTTAATAACTGTAGGTTGGTGTGCACAAGGAGCGCGCCCGAAATGACCTTCTAGCTGTCATGGCTAAAAATGGGCCGACATGCGCAGTACACTTGGCCAAACATAAAACTGGTACAGGAAATATATATATTTAAATTTGCCTAGTGTGAGTCAAGCATAATAACGAAAGTCAGACAGTTTTTGTCGACGTCAAAGCTGAACAAAAATAAATGCAACATTTTCTTATGTTATGATTATGGTTTAAATATGACACTGACTTTACTCTTTTTGTCATTGTTGAGGAGATAAAAAAGTTCGTTTTACACAATACATTACAATAGGAAAATGCGTACCAGTTTTATGATTGGCCGCAAGTGTACGTTTCATGTTTGTTTTAGGTTTTCGTTTGTGTTTGATAAATGTCGAAATCTACGAGATTTTTGATATTTTAGGTTCCAAGGTCAAATTTGCAAGTCTTGGAATTGTTATTATGGATCAAATAGAAGTTGAAATTAATCCCGAAAGGTTCAAACTGATTGAAATATAGATGGATCACCATATACAAATGAGGAAAATCACATCTACTTGCAACAAACTAATAAGCAACACCTTTACTATTTAAAAGTAGGTCAAGAGTAATTTCACGAATTTAACCATTGACGGATGATGATGATTCTGACAGAAATTACGCTCCGCATGTTCGTATATTTTTCAAGCCCTCAGGGATAATACACACTACTAAAGCCTAGTACTCATAACTGCGAAATTCGCATTTTTTTGACATTGCTTCGACAAATTGACGTTTGATACACGCATAAAACGTCAAATTGTCAACGCAATGTCAAAAAAATGCGAATTTCGCAGTTATGAGTACTAGGCTTAATGCCTCATTTCCACTTGCGTGAAATTCGCTCTTTTTGCGTGAAGTTAGCTCTTTTTTGACATTGCTTCAACAATTTGACGTTTTATACATGAATCAAACGTCAAATTGTCGAAGCAATAGCAATGTCAAAAAAGAGCGAATTTCGCGCAAGTGAGAATAGGCTTAAGGATAGCTTATCGGCCTCGTTTTTGGTAATTGCCGCCATTATGGTGTAGCACCATTGTGGACGTCATTAAGTCGTCAGTTGTTTGCGCCAGCGGCCGTAGTTTGGAATTTAAATTTATGATGAAAAATATTAAATTTTGAATAAGATAGGCTGGGTTCGGTAATTGCATATGCGAGCAAAATGAGCTAAATTTGACAGATGCTACGTGATTTGACACGTGAAAAAAGATAAGTGATCACGTGACGTCCGTCAAAATTTACTCTTTTTGCTGAAGGTTGCTTGACAGAGGTAGGTTGCCTGATAACTTTATGACGTCGAATCTCCATAACGCACCACAGAACGTCATCTAGTTACCCATTACCAGGCAACCTATTAACTTTAGGAACCTTGCTTTTTGCTCGCAGATGCCATTACCGAACCCAGCCATAATAGGCATTAGGCAAAGAGGAAGACGAAAACGAGATCTATAAAAGAGATGTTGTAGAATGTTGATTGATGTAGTGAAACCAAGTATGCAGAAAGCCGAAGCCCGCGAAATCATAACCTGTGGTGCAAACACCCCAAGGATAATACACACTACTGCTACAAGATAGATTATCGTCATAACACCTATGTGGAACAAATCTGAAGCCCCCACCACGCCAAATCACCAGTTGTGACGTGGGCAGCATATTATTTCTTGCCTTGACGTAGGCTGTTTAAACAGCTGACGCCTCAGTCACCCTTAGTTATGACGTCGGAAATGGTATCACACCAATATGGCGGCGACTACCAAAAACGAGGCCGATAAGCACTTCTTAGAGTGTGTATCCTCCTTGCGTCAAGGCGAGAAACGACATGCCGCCTACGTTATCTCTGGTCCTTGGGCTTGAGATTTGAACTACACAGGCCTTATGAGGATAGGCTATCCTGTAGTAGTAGTTTGTATTAGCCTTGAATATCGCTCTCGGCGAATTTCGCCTGGATATTTATAGCGTTTTTCATTGGTAGAGCAAGTGCAACACTCGTTTGCACTGACACTTTGAAAAGTGCAGTCCCAATAGTGATATGGTCACAGCTTCTCTGTGACGGGGGGTGTAGGGTGGATAGATGGAGAGTAACTCGCTATGTTTTTATATAAAAATATGTATATTTGCTAAGAAGCCATTACGTCATGAATCCTTGATACATGCTCTTCTGTGGGAAGGGCCACACGTTTGACGCTACTGAGGAAGGAATGTCTGTTTGATGCTAATAGACACTTTAAGTTTGACCAAACTCGTTAACGTAATCTTTAAACGTAAACCCTATTTTTTACTATAACGTCGAGTGATCGTCGGTACTCACAAATCAGTTTAAGTTAAATTTACACGTAAACATTACCGTTATATTTCACAATCATGACCTAACCTCTAAATTTTGTTGTGAAAAGGACAAATTAGAAATAATTTTTTCTACTGACGTTTCATAATAGCAACTTTTCGATTGTCATTTTAGTTTTGAAACGACATTCTTTTAAGCACTCAATGCGTAAAAGTGACTTTTAGGCACTCAGTGCGTAGAAGTGACTTTCAAGTGCGTAAAACTAACTTTCAAGTGCGTAAAAGTGACTTTCAAGTGCGTAAAAATAACTTTTAAGCACTAGTGCCTAAAAGTATCATTCATTGTTCAGAAATAAAAAACACACTAAACACAGATTTGAATTTTGTTTTGTATTTATTATGAATATTAGGCACCACTCACCACCATGAAAGGTGTCAAGCAAAAGCAGGTGACAAACATTGAAATAAAATTGTGTTTTTTTATTATGAAAGGCCAGTAGAAAAAATCTTGTATACAATACGTTACGAAACGTGTTAGTACCGCCACCCTAGAAACACCCCTCTGGAATCAAGTCTCCCCAGTGCAAGTACCGCCACCCTGAGAAAAGCCCCTCTGGGAAACTGTATCGTCATCGTGTTGTCCAACTCGGCTTTGCCTCGTTGGACAATTTTCACGTCGCGTGCCTAAAAGACGCTCATTTCGCAACTTATTGTATAAATAGCTATTTCGAATTTTGATTATTTTGGATTACATGACAACTTTTTTTTTTAAGGTTAAAATACATTTGGCAAAGGTCTACACCGGCAATCTGGCTTACAGGCCCACTCGGTTTAACGAACGTTTACGGATAAGGTACACGCAAAGACCCGTTAAATAACGTGACACGTAACACGCTATTTTTGGTGAAAAGAAACTGCGCATGCGCAGCTGTCAAATCTTACGTTAGCGTTAACGTATTTTGTCTAACTTATTAGGGCGGGTATTATAAAACTACTTTGAGAGTTAACTTAAAGTTAACTTCTGGAATTAGACATTGGACCCCATGGATCATATTTCCGAATCTTCTCGGATGTGACATGGACTCGATACATCTTAAGCATAGCACCAGTGAGAAAACATTGAAATGAAAATTACATGTAATTCAAAAAGTTAACTTCAAGTTAACTGTCAAAGCAGTTTTATAATATCCGCCCTTAAAGTATCTAATGTTACGTAGAATGCTCGTCGTCGTTTAACTTAGAGGGGCTTTCCCAAGGTGGCGGTACTTGCACTAGATGACGATACAGTTTCCCAGAGGGGCTTTTCTCAGGGTGGCGGTACTTGCACTGGGGAGACTTGATTCCAGAGGAGTGTTTCTAGGGTGGCGGTACTAACACTGGTTCAAGTCTGCCTGTTGCTTGGCTTGGCCCACTATTTGTATCAATTTATTGCTGAATTGCAATAAACATCCGATCGAATCGGCAATTAAATTAATAAGATTGAATACTGGTCCTCTTTTCCTGAGGAGCTAGTTGAAACATCATCGTACTGCACCATCCCATATACGTCAAACTTCAAATATGGAAAAAAAGTATATAATTGTTCTTAATAGTTGTAATCCTTTCACACCTAGGAGGAGCTCCGGAACAGCTCCGGGGCTTCACGCGCTTATTTCTTTCGAAAAGCGTTTGTTGCACCACGCATCTGTTTCCTGCAAATCGGGGGCGTCTAAACACCGGAGCGAGTAGCTCGAGTGTTTCAAGCTCTTGAAAGGAATACAACTATTATAAATAATTACTATAATAATTTAATTTTAAAAAAAAGTTCTTCCCTCTCTGCTAGAAGTTCCAAATATTCTTCATATTCACTGGTTTCACTGCTGCTGCTACTTTCCATCAAGGCAATTGCCATCAACACGCAATTTTTTACATTTTTGAAAGTTGATTCGGAGACATATATAAAAAACACAATAAAAAAAATATTTGGGACTGTTTTTTTTATGAAAAACCATCAACCACCAGTGACCTCAATTTTTTTAGCCGGTGGCGCACCAGCAGCACTCAGTGCATTGCTTTCCCAATGAACTATAAAAGTGCAGCGCGGACTCTGCCAATGGATCACAAATTGCATCGTGTTGCAATTAGCTGCTTTCCAGTATACACATTGGCGCGTTCTAGAGCACCCCGGGAGCGCCACGCACTAGATTTGTACCGTTCCAGTATCATGACGTCTGACGTTTGTCCGTACGTATAGTTCGGGGGCTCAACGCTCTGAGTAGCTTTCAGCGTCACACTCCCATACTGGAAAGCGGCTTTTGCTCTACCATGAAATACGCTATTAATTTATGAACGCGCTCCACTAAAGTCTTGCATTCAGCTGCTTTCCAGTATGGGAGTGTGACGCTCGGAGATACTCGGAGCGTTGAGCTCCCAAGCTATACGTACGGACAAACGTCACACGTCATGATACTTAGAACGGCGTGGCGTGGCGCTCCCGGGTACTCTAGAGCCCGCCAATGTGCATACTGGAATGCAGCAGCGGAATGTCAACTCAGCTATCTGCCCAAGAAGGAAAAAACAAATTCGGCCAAAATTGGCGGTGTTTTTGCTGGTTATATTCTTAAAAATTTAACAATTACTGTTATTCTGTAATATTTAGTGCCGTTTCCGCCAACGCTTTGGAATGTTCGAAATTCTTACCGATAGAAAAAGCCCTAATTTAAAAAATTTTAAGTGAATGTTTTCTTTCAATTCTAGTAAATCGAGAAAATGTGGCAACGCGGCGACTTTATCCCTGTCAGACTGGAGAAAGGAAGTTGACTAATTTTTATTTGACGTTCCTCTGATTAGCGAAATTGTCCGCGATTGCTTTACCACCACAGTGACGAAAATCGTAAACGTCAACATTTATTTTATTTGTTAACTAGATATTATGTACTTTGAAAAAAATGAATCGTAGTGAAGGTTTTGTGAAAAGGCGAAATGTAACGAGGGAAAATAACGAAGGACTATCAAAAGAAGAAATCGAAGAACGAAAACCCAGCAGAGATGAAGAATTGGAAGGTGATTCGAAGGAAACTAGACTAACATTAATGGAAGAGGTGCTACTACTAGGCTTAAAAGATAAAGAAGGTTATACCTCATTTTGGAACGATTGCATTTCGAGTGGACTACGAGGTTGTATTCTGATAGAGCTGGGTATAAGGGGCAGAGTAGAACTAGAGAAAAATGGTATGCGAAGAAGGAGTCTTCTCTCTCGTAAACTCATACTCAAAAGTGACACCCCTGTAGGAGACGTCTTGCTGGACGAGGCTCTGAAGCATCTCAAAGAAACAGACCCACCAGAAAGTGTCCAGAGCTGGATTGAATACTTAAGCGGTGAAACCTGGAATCCCCTCAAGCTACGCTATCAGTTGAAGAATGTGCGGGAACGTTTGGCAAAGAACTTAGTTGAAAAAGGTGTGCTCACAACAGAAAAGCAAAACTTTCTATTCTTCGATATGACTACACATCCATTAACAGACAACATTACAAAAACTCGATTGATAAAGAAAATCCAAGATGCAGTCCTCAACAAATGGGTCAACAATCCCCATCACATGGACAGGAGAATGTTGGCCTTAATTTTTCTGGCCCATGCCAGTGATGTTCTCGAGAATGCGTTTGCTCCCCTGAATGATGATGATTATGAACTTGCAACTAAAAGAGTAAGAAAACTTCTTGATTTGAACTTCGAAGAGGAATCCAATAAACCTAATACTTGTGAAGTCCTTTGGGCTGTTTTCGCAGCTTTCACAAAGTAAAATGCAATGTCCTGTATTAAATTTCAGTCTATAACCTTGTCTATACGTTATTCTTATTATATCATTCTTTGTAAATTGTTTATTTTAAAACTATATCTAAGTATGTATTGCAATTTGCAAAAAAATATGCATAAAACTTACAGCAAGAGCAGATTACGATCAAAAGATAACAAACCTACAAACACCTCTTTGTAGCTGTAAAATGTAAATTTTTGCAGATTGTCTTTAGCATTACCCGATATTTTTCTAAGAAAAAGGGGTAAGCCCTAAGCCTGCTACTCACTATTTCTTGATGCCTCGATTTGATGCATTGATCAACAAATCTCTATCATATATCACCACTATGCAATTCAACTAATAGTGAGTAAGAAGCTTTAATTCATTAATGATTATATTAAGTGACTCACTTCAAAAGTGCAAGTTTCCAAAAGATCACCTTATTTTACACTGTGATAAACTGAATTAACATTTTATTGTTCCTCTTAAAATGAGTCACTCCTTAGTTTTCAATAACTGATTTAATAATCAGCTGCCAACATCGATGTCAGAGCTGGGCTACAATTTATTTTTAAGTAATGTTTTTTTTTTTGATCATTTAGCTTCAGTTACTGGGAGCTACATCACTCATATTTTTCAAAATAATTAGTGAATTTATGTATAACCTCAGTTTAATTTCTATGCGTTCACTAACGTCCAGTATTAGTGATAATTTAGCTGAGCACTTAAGATGGGCACATCACATATCTCATTCAAACACTTTAGTGCCATTTCATTTTTAAACCTATAAGTACACAGATTGGTTAGAAAGTTCCTAAAAGATTGCAAATCTCATCAAATAAATATGGCATGTAAGTATTGGGCGGTACAATTTTTTTATCACAGTTTTTTGGTCCAATGTGACAGTCTTAATTTTAATATCATAAAAGAGGTTGCCTTAAATTTATTATGGAACCAAAACTAAACTTCAATTTTCAATCTCAGAATCAGAAATATGATGGTTTTGTTGTTAGATTTTTTGAAATATATTTCACAAGAAAAGAAAACTTAGCTGGAAACCTGCATGAAAGCCAGTGACAATTAACAACAAAATGTTTTCAGTGGTGATTAATTTGAAGACAGAAAGTAATATAAATACAAACATAAAATTTCATTAAATAAATTATCCCATTTTAAGAGTTCCAGAAAATATATAATTTTACAAATGATAAAAGAGACACAATCAATAATATAATACCTTATCAAACAAGTAAAGTGTATCACAAAAAAAAACTAGATTTAAGAAAACATAAAAATTAAGGTTTGAAATTTTCTTTGCCCACTTTCCTTGCAAGACCCAGCTGAAACAAATAGAAAAATATGTTTTTGATGTGTAAAGTTACTTGAATATTTTCAAAAGTTGCTAACTTCACAAAGGAAAATTCTTACCCTGCTTGGTGGCCTCAATTCCATTCTAGACTCTTTTGAAGGGCCCAAATCCCCAACATCTTTCTTTGAATTATTTGCCATTTCATTAACAGAATTTGGTGTGTTTAAAGATCTTGCTTGATAAAAAAACGACCTGGTGAGTTTTGGCTTTGATGTATTCGATTGGGGTGAAGCTGGCGTAGAAGCTGGTTTGTTCAAAGATCTTGCTTGATAAAAAAACGACCTGGTGAGTTTTGGCTTTGATGTATTCGATTGAGGCGAAGCTGGCGTAGAAGCTGCCATCGGTTTGAGTTTCGGCTCTTGCAAAGGAGTGCTGGTTTTTTTTGACTGGAGAGTGAGTTTAGGCAACATTGTCCTAAGGGGCTCTCTTTTAGATGGTAGGGTCTTGGATTTTTTAAATTGTGAACCACTAGAATTTTTCACTGAACCGTTGGAACTATTGTTTGTGGATCTTGCAATTGAGCTGTGAGGGTTCTAAAAGAGAATAATTAAAAAAAAAAAAAAAATTTTTAATTCACTCTTACATAGACTCCATATGGTGGTGGATTTTTAGACATTGGTGATTTATTTGAGTCAAATGATTTATTTTTCATTGGCAAATCCATTGCTTCATCTTGTCTGTTTAAATGAGTATTTTCCACAGAAAAATCTTGAGAATTTGTTGTCATGTTTGTGTTACCACTTAATAAATTAACAATAGTTGGTAGTGCATTTTGGCCTTCCAATTTTTGACTTTGTGATAAATTGCCCATTTCCTTTAACATCTGAAATTGTTTTCAATACATTCTTTGCTGACTTATGATATTTTGCTCAAGTCTTCAATGCTGCATTAAGATGCTTTAGATATTTTGCTTATTTTTTGACTAAAATTTGTTCAATTGAAATAATAGAACTTATAGATCAATTTCCTAATCTTATTTGAAAGGCTCAGCACATGCTGGTCCCATTTCAAATACTTATCAACGATCATTCCCAAATACTTAGTCTGAGCTACTTCACAAATACACTCCTCCAAATTATCGACCTTAATACAATCAAAGTCCGGCCTATTAACAGCAGTAATCGAGAAAGCTACATAATTGGTTTTTCGAACGTTTAGAGAGAGCTTACATGTGTCAAGCCAATTTTTAATTTTTGATATCCCGATGTTCACATAATGTTTAACTTCAGGCCAAGAGTTACCGAAAAATATCACCGATGTGTCGTCGGCATATGAGATAATAGTACCGTTTTCAATATTCATGTCCGTTAAGGAGTTAATATAAGTTAAAAATAAAATTGGACCAAGAACTGTACCTTGCGGGACCCCCATTCTTATATGAGTTTATGATTTTAGTTACAATATAGTACACAAGATAGAGAATTAATTGATTTAGTAATTTTTTACATATGTGTCCATAAGCAATTATTTTTAGTTGGATAATCTGTTCTGTTCAATAATAATGTCAATATAAGTACCTTCATAATTTATTGTTATTTTTTGTATTTTAAGTGAGATTTCCTCTGAGAGCGTCAACATCCATGTAGATTTCAAATGTTTTTTAAAATTCAATAAACAACTAGGTACCCAATCTGTGTTTTTCTTATCTGAACTAATAATTATAAATTTCACCAAGGGAAATTAATAATTATTTTGATTAAGTAGGTACAAATTTTTTCTTGATATGTTTTATATTGTTAGTGAGATTGTTATTTATAGTTTTCTTTTAACTGGTCTTTGTATGTACTTATTTACTATCAGAAGTATCAGATCACTTCATAAAAAAAACTATAAATTCTACATTTGACATTATATTCATTCAAATTTTAATTTCAAATATTCTGTAAATATATGTTCCTTAGTTTCTAACTTTCCTTAAATTATTTCCGTTACTTATCTGTTTTCATCAATTAATGGTATTGTACAAAATTGAAAGTAACAAGTTTTAAAAATTATTGCATTGACCTTTGTCAAAATTGGTAATAAAGATTCTAATTCTTTTTAGAGAACCTATTATAATATTGTTAGTATTAATAAGTATAAATTTATATGTTGAAGATAAGTGTATGTCATATTAAAAATAAATGTTTCGACACAACAATTGTTTATTTCAACCCAAGGTTTATTTTACTATGACTAATAAAACTACAGGACCACAAAGCAACAGATATTTTTCTTTCAATTTTGTAGTTGTTGAAATCCAATTCAATTGTGGTTTTTTTTTTGTTGGACATTCTTTCTTGCTTTAAACATTTGCTCATTGCTATATAATTATTCGGAGTATTTGTCATTTGCCCACAAATTTAGTTACTAGAAGCTGAAATAGAAATATCATTAGCACATAATAGCCCCGGCTCGATCTGATGCTTTAAATAGGAAAATATGAACAAATTAGAGATAAGCTGAAATTTGGTATATAGGTTTGTATTGGGGACAATTAATAAACCACCAAACCTCACTGGTAATCGGGTTGAAAATCGGACTTTTTCTAGTTTTTTGGCAATATCTCAAAAACAAAGCTATTTACGAAATAAATATAAGTTAGAAAAATTGAAGAGCATAAAATTTCCTATAAAATCACGTTTAGCAGTTATATTTTGCTCCACTATTAACGGAGTTATGATATTTTTAATAACTGGATATTTTGTAAAAATACTCTAGCCATGAGTTAATAGATTTTTATATTAAATATATCTAACAGTCTATAGGGTGCAGGATAAGTTGGGACCTTTTAAAAATGTTCTTGCCATGCTCACCATTTGCGGATGTAATACCACATCTGGCCTGTTTAACAGAGGAAAACGGCGTCGTATGGCGAGGATTAGTCCTCGCTAAAACCGTCTGGTACTTGGTGCGTTCGATTCGCAATTTTTTTCTCTTTAATTTAAAAAAAAAAAACAAGGTTTCAGCAAGTATTTCGATTTTTTCTTTGCACTTTGGGGGCGTCAGACTTTTACATCACTTTTAGCTGTGCTTTCAGCTTTCAGGTGCAAGCATGGTTGAATAATAGCTTAATTAATTACTACTCCAGCAATGGGGATGGGTTTCTAGTGATTCCGGAATCTCTCCAGTCCAGGGTCCTTAATATTGGAACAGGGGAACAGCGTTCTCATAAGAACGAAGGCTCTGTCTTCGTCGCTCATACTCATAATTTCATAACACTGACAAAGACGGAGCAATCGTTCTCATGAGAACGCTGTTCTCCAGCTTCGAGAATAGACATCTAGACAGGATGAAGATATAGCAGCCGTCCGATCCCTAAACAAATTTTTTGTACCTAACTGTTCATCAGGTGGTTGCAAAAATGCATGCTCACTTTGTAAAAAGGGCCTAAAGGGTACCTTGGCATGTCGACGAGCCGTGTTCGTTCGTCATCTTTTTCGTCGATTTGCTCCGAAATTTTGACAGGCACGTGACTGGATCAGACAGTTTCAGTATACAAATGACGTGCCTGTCAAAATTTCGGAGCAAATCGACGAAAAAGATGACAAAAACGAACTGGCTAGTGTATGGTGTTATCTGTTTTAACAAGATAGAGGATATACAGGCGGATGACATCTCTAAAGGCCGGGATAGACGCTCCGTCATGTCCATTAACTTTTTTTTCCTCCTTGTTCCAGGCCTGTCCGACTTATTGTCTCCATGCTACAAATCACGTGCCTGTCAAAATTTTGGAGCAAATCGACGAAAAAGATGACAAAAACAAACATGGCTACTATATGGTGTTGCCTGTTTTAACAAGACAGTTGAGGATATACAGGCGGATGACATCTCTTAAGGCCGGGATAGACGCTCCGTCATGTCCATCAATTTTTTTTTTGCCCCTTGTTCCAGGCCTGTCCGACTTCATGTCTCCATGCAGCACTGGAGCCTGAGAAGGCCTATTGTACTTAGCCTGTGTGGTTTATTCCTACCACTACCACTCCAATATTTTTGTGCCTTGTACGAGGTTAATGTACAGGTCTTTTACTGGGTGGTGTTTCATTATTGTTTCCGGGTCGGGTCTACGTTTGGTTGCCCGAAAATGCTGTCTCTTCTGCGATCCAGTGCCTCGCAGTTCACCAGGATGTGTCTGGCTGTCTCGGGTTCTTTATTGCAGAGTCTGTAGTTAAGGTCTCCGTCGTACAGGTTCATCCTGTTCAGGTGGACCTTTACTGGTGTATGGCCAGTCAAGAGCCTGTAATGGTTCTCAGTTGGCTCCTGCTTTTTTGTAGCAGTTCTGCGGCCCTTTTGCTGCATGGTTGGTCGATGAATTCTCTACCATGATTCTGCCTGGAAGTTGTCTAGTGTCGCCGATGTTCTTTACGAATCCAGTCTTTGATGTGGCTTCTGGTCATACTTTTTGGTATCCCTAGAGCCGGTTCTGGCCCGATAAGTTTTGTCTCTGACCGTCTCTTGGCGAGTTCATCAGCTTTTAGATTGCCTTTGATTCCTTTGTGTCCTGGCACCCACATAAGTTTTACCTTATTCTGGTCCGCCAGGGCCCGGAGTTCTTCCTGTCATTCCCATACTAGTCTTGATGACACGTCTGGCTCGAAAGGGCCTTTAGTGCCGCTTGACTATCAGACATTATAAAGATCTGTCTGTTGGCTGTGGCTCTCCTGTTGTTCTCCGCTGTGCATTGGAGTATAGCGTAAAGGCGTATGCCTCTGCTTGAAAAACAGACGCATGTTTTCCCAGTGCATAGTGATCGCTATAGTTGGCGGAGTATACCCCTGCTCCGGTCGGCAGACAGTAAAATGGCTTGTCCGTGAAATATTTATTTATTTATTTATTTATTAAATTTGCACAGACAATTGTTTGGTTTGAACGAAATCAAACCTGTCAGATAGGTATTTTCCTGCGTATACAGAGACTTGTCTAGCGATAAGTTGTAATGTGCGGCATGTAACAGTTCTCTCAATTTATTAATTGCGTCTTCTATTTCTGCTAGAGAAAGTTTCCTTGTGCAGGGTGCAGGCGAATTCTAAATTCAAAAAGAAGATATAGTATATTCAAGCATGTCAGACCTACGTCTCATGTCAAGAGACTTCCTCACGAATTTCATCAATTTAGATAGGGAAAATTCATGTCTTTGGAAGGTGAAAGCCAAAGAATACTCAGACAAACACAAACAAAAATGCAGCTCATGAGATACTTATAGAAAAATTGAATTAATGCTGATGTGGAGATAATGCTTTTCTCATAACTGTATATAATTAAACCAATCCTCAGGTTCTAATCGAAGCCCTTTCAGTAAATTGACGTGATAATTGTTGTCGCTTGAGTAATCATTCTTTTGCCACTTCGAAAGTTTTCTCTTATTTAATTTCCGCTTTTCCACTGCATAATGGAAACTTTGGCGATAGCAGCCGCACAAATTAGATCGTCAGTCATATTGCTTTTTATTAACTGAACGGTTAATTGATCAACAAGACTGAATAGTTAGGAGTCAAATAAGGATTCAGCCTTGCCGTTCAATATAACTTTGCGCAAACGAGTTGATATACTTGACGGAGCGTCTATCCTGCCCTAAACATGCAGATAAGTAGTAATTGAAAGCAGAAATTCCACGGATATTTGAAATAATTATTATCATTCATTTAATAATACCATTGTATAATATTAATTCTATTAATTCATACAAGTTAATGTATGAAATTAGAGATATAGTACCTACTTGTACTCCACTGGTATGCTTTTTTATTTCTAATTTATTGACTTAAGAATGTTTTAAATGTATTTACTTACCAAAATGTCTCTATGGATTGTTAGACATACATATATTTAATATCAAAATCCAATAAGTACCTAATGACCAGTGAGTTTTTTTACAAAATATCCAGTTATTGAAAATATTATAACTCCGCTACTGGTAAAGCAAAATATAACAGCTAGACGTGATTTTATAGAAAATTTCATGGTCTTTAATTTTTCTTCCCTCATATTTTGCCGTAAATAGCTTTGTTTTTAGGATATTGACAAAAAACTAAAAAAAGTCCGATTTTCACCCCTTTAAGGGGTTGTTTAGGGGTGACAGGCACGGCAGATTACCGGTAGGGTTTGGTGGTATTTCAAGGACCCCAATATAAGCCTATATACCAAGTTTCAGCTTGTCTGTAATTGTTCATGGTTTGACTGGATCGACCCTGGGCTATAAGTAAAAACTTGAAAGTTATGCCTTAATTTATTCTGCTATCATAATTTGTACCATTCATGATCAAATAATAAAAGAAACAATGCATAGAAATAAATGATAAGAAATGTTATCTTAAATGATATATAAAACAACAAGTAGAACAATTAATATTTTATGTCTACCTGTTATTTAAACGGCAATAAAAAAGTTATGATAAACGTTGACTCAGTTATAATTACAAACAATATAAAATTTGAGTTTATCAATAATTGTTATGATAATGGACAATAGATTTACTCATGGTTAAATTTGGAAATTTTTAGTCTTCTAGCAAATAACTATAAATAAAAAATTAAAAAATGAAATTATTGGCTACTGGATAAGTAGGTACTAATAGGCCTGTAATTAAATACTACAATGCGTGAATATGTAGGGATAAAATGAGAAGAACGGAGCTGTCAAACTTTATGTCCATCAAATTTTTTTTTGCTTTTTTAGATTTTTCTTTGGGTTTTTTTTTTTTTTAATCCACCCCTAGATTGAGGCGAATGAAATTAAAAAATATATATTCAAATCAGTCTGGCCATTTTCGAGTTTTTGCGAAACTAACGCACGGCAATTGATTTATCAGGGTGTATATTTTAAGTGATACCACTATTTGCTATATCCGAAACAGTAAGAGCTACAAAGTCGGTTAAATTAGAAAAAAATTGCCTTTATGCCCATTCAAGACTGGCTTACAGTGTTGCCAAATTCCTTTTAGTTTGTGAAATACAGGGTGATTTCTAAAAAACGCCTAAAATTATTTGATCAATTATTTCGAAAACTATTGATTTTCGAGACACAATTTAAATTTAAAAGTTTTATAATTTTCTCTCTACAACATGGCATCTTCAAGTTTTAGATTCGACGTTTCGAGATCGAGCTATCATCATCAACCTAATTTTTTTAAATAAAGACCTGGATTTTTTATGTCATTTTTAGAAAGCGCCCTTGATCCCCTTTCCAACGATATATTTCTTAAGTATGATGGCTGACGTTTCTGCTCTAAAAAGTGATTATCAGTGATTTTTACTGAAATAATTGATGAAATATTTTTAGGCGTTTCTTAGAAATTTCATAAACTAAAAGAAATTTGGCAATACTGTAAGCGAATCTTAAATGGGCATCGAAAAAGACAACTTTTTTTCCCAATTTCATAAAAAATTAAAAAAAAAAAACCATTGCTACAGTGCAGACTGCAGAGCCCTTCTTTGAAACTACAAACACCGCACAGTACAAACATTATTTCTCACACGTAGCAACCAACTTGTTTGACAAGAATTTCAATTTAATTTTTTCAAGATATTGGGAAAAAATATCCACAGCCGCTAAAAACAGGGTGCTTTTTGTTATTTCAAAACTTGGAGCAACAGACTTTTTTTATATTTTTGAGAGTAGATTTTTCTGCCAAGATTTTTCTCTTTGCTACATTCGCAGAGAGAAGCCTTAGCACATTGTATTAGAGCCTATCGATTCAGGATTTACAAGCAGGTCCATAAAACATTCCACCAATGTCCAGATTGATCTAGATTTTAGTGAAGGTCCTCACAAAATCAAGCAAAAATTGTATTGTGAGTCAGTTTGAGTTTTGTTGACAATATGGTGCGTGGACAACAAGTGGGATAATTTAGCAAGACAATAATTGGTACTCGCTTATTAAATCAAGCTAAAAAGTACAATAATTTGCATAGCATTCTGTGATATACACGATAAGGAACAGCCGAAGTGGATTGGGTTAATCAAATGTTGATGGACATGAAAAATATGAAAAAGAAGATTAGGATGCTCGAAGATATGTAGAAAGAAAGAGAAGTAAGGACAGCCCGAAGACAAAAGATAAACAAGAAGTGAAAGATCGAAGTCAGAAAAAAGACAAGGAGACGCCCAAAAACAGAAAACAAGACGAGACGAGAATGTCCGAAGGGAGACAGGAAAATTAGAGGAACGGGGCCGATTTGGAGCACTTTTACAAGAACCTCCGTCGTCCGGTTAATTTGGCGTACCTGGAAGCAGCAGAAGAAATGCAAGAACAACTAGCAGCGGACAATTTATTTATTGAAACTAGAATTATGAATGTACTAGAGAATGTAGCTCCGATAACGAAACAATCAAGTGGCAGCTCTACTCAAAAGCCCTAGAAATCGAAGCGGCCTACAAGATAGTTCAAAATCAGCTCAAAACAAGCAAAAAAAGAACCAATAGTAGAAAATAATACACGACTCATCAACCAACGTCAGGAAAATATACGAAATAAGGCTGTTCCCAGAATCAGGAAACTTGAAAGGGGGCACCAATGTTACCCTTGCAAAATAGAAGAGTAGTGTACATTTTAAACGCGACGTAGAGTACCTATACGGCTAGGATGTTGCTTTCTGATAATGACTGTCAGCTTTGGACGGACATTAATTCTAGTAAACTGCAGAACAACGTAGATGCCCAGACAGCAAACAGAGATCTTAAAGACGGGCTTAAGGTGTCCACAAACGACATCTCTTAAACGTCTGCTTATGTATTCAAAGACGACATCCTAAAGACGTCGTATGTTACAAAGCCCAACGTCTTTCAGACGTGTGCCTAAAGACCTACCCAGAATCAAGAGCCAAGAGAAAATACAGAATTTAGAATGAAGAAATAAGGAAAAATCAAAAGCCTAAAATAGGAAAAATTAAGAATTTGAATTAAAAGAGAAACATTTTTTAATATTTCCTCATTATCACTCATTTTAAAACTTTCAATTTTTGTCTATTCCAGGCGCTAGGCTCTCTGAAATACTTAATTCCGAGGTTTTTAAATTGTTCTGAAGTCTTTCATGCTGCTGGAAAGTGTTTTCGAATATTCCAAATGGCTTATTGAAGTTCAAAACTATTATAACTTGGCTTGAAGAACTCTGAAGCATTCTAGAAGTTTTTCCGTAATTTCTTAATTGTTCTGACAGATTTTTAAGTACCTATTTTTAGAGCCCTATTTAAGCTCCAAAGTGTTCTAAATTGGTTCAAAGTTCTTAAAGATTTCCAGCTCTAAATTATTGAATCCCCAATTGTCTAAAATAACTGTGAAGTTCTTAAATTGTTCCAAAATGCTCCTGAAAAATTCTGATTTTGATTTGAACCGTTTTGGATGCTTATTAAAAGTTCTCCAAAAATCTAAATTCGCTATTAAAAGCCTTTCTGAAATTGGAAGGCGTTTTGTAACTTTTAACCAGAATCCTGATTCTGGCGCTTTTCAAAAGTTTCTGGAGATTCTAGTGTTTTAGTGTTTTGGAGCGTCGTTAAATGGGTTTCAAACGTCTGAATTATTCTAAAATGCTTTTGGAAATTGTAAATCAATTTTTGAATGTTTTAGGGTATTCTAAAATGGTCCCGAAATTTCCGAAATATTCTGAAGCGCTACAAAATGCTTTTGGAAATTCGAAATTGAATTTTAAGTATTTTGAACTTTCCAAAAACATAGCAAATAGCATATAGCATTAAAAAGTGCTCTCGTTTTGATGGTGTGCTGAAAGTGAAAAACCCTTTTTATCACATAGGTACTTTATGTTAATAGAAAGAAAGAAAGAATTTGCTTTATTGTCAGAAAATTTTACAATTTTGTGGACAAAGCTGAAAAAATAAAAAACAAAACATACGAATGCAAAAGCACAGACAAAACCAAACACATGAACAAATAGTTCATGGTCAAAATTTGATTAAAACTAACAAACAAACATCTAGGTCTAACTGCTTATACTGTGCGAGTAAGCATATTATAGGTACTAAAAAAACAAACAAACAATAACTTATAATAACCTATCATGATACAGGAACAAAAACAAAACCTGTGAGTAAGCTGCTCAAAATTTAGAATTAGGAAGCCATAAACAACTCGCTTACTGTGTACAAGGCTCTCCTCAGTAAATACACCTTCAACGCCCTGCGAAATTCGAGAAAAGATGCAATGGACCTGATGTTAGGCGGTAGATGATTATGCATCTTTTTAGCATTATAAAGTATTGAACTTTTAACTAACTCTGAGCGCGGGATTGGCAGATAAAGATCCAGCTCTGCGTTCCTCAGTGGATAATTGTGAGATGGCCTCTCTGAGATAGCTGATATTAAGTGCTTACGAATTAAGCAGACGGATTCGAAAATAAATAAAGATGGAAGAGTCAATATACTAGACTTGATAAAAAATTCCCGGCAGTGAGTTCTACTACCAAGTCCCAAAGAATAACGAAGAGCTCTCTTCTGCAGTCTAAAAATGCGTTCAAATTGAGACGCACAACACGTGCCCCAGAATGGAAGGGCGTACCGTAAATGCGACTCAAAAAGAGCATACCATCCTGCAAGTTGCCGAGTTAAGCTCCCTGGAAACAGATCTCAGTGCAAAACAGGCCGAACTTAATTTCTTTGCTAAGGCGTCGATATGCAGGTCCCACTTTAGAGATTTATCAACAACAAGCCCCGGGAATTTCACGGAATCAACGGCCTCCATGGTATTGTTATCCAGTACTACAGATTGGAGCGAAGCTCTGTAAGATAAAACTTTGGTTTTAGAGAGGTTGAGGCACAGGAGATTTGAGTCACACCATGATTTGAGGGTGATTAAGTCACTAGATACGGTTCTATGGAGTTCCGTAATATCCGGGTTGCTCCAAGTGAAACTAGTATCGTCTGCGAAGAGACAAACTTTGCCGCTAATATCCAGACTAGCAATGTCGTTAATAAATAGCAGGAACAAAATAGGGCCAAGAACTGAACCCTGAGGCACACCACATTCAATTGGTTTACAAGAGGACATGGTCGAGTCCACCCTCACAAGCTGACTTCTGTTACCAAGATAAGACTTAAACCATTCGAGAGCCATTCCTCTGAAACCGTAGAACTGTAATTTGTTAATTAAGATATTATGATTAACACAGTCGAAAGCTTTGGAGAAATCACAGAAAATTGAGGCTGTAGAGTGGTGGCAGTTCAGGCTGGAGTATACATTATTGAAAAGGGAAAACATTGCATCATTAGTACATTTGTTACTTAGGAAACCGAATTGACTGGTAGTTAGAATATTATATTTAGAGTGAAATGATAGAAGCCTCTTTTTAACCAATCTTTCTATGATCTTTGATAGCGTAGGAAGGAGTGCAATGGGGCGATAGTTTGAAGGTAGCTCCTTATCACCTCCCTTATGCAGTGGGATAATTATCGCCATCTTAAGACAGTTTGGAAAAGCTCCATTTAGAAACGACTTGTTGATCAGAGTAGTAAGATGTTTTAATGTGCAATCAGGAAGATTAGAGAACATTTTGAGGGTGAGTCCATCAGTCCCAGATGAAGATTTGTTTTTAATATCTTTGATTGTACTGCGAAGCTCTGGAACTACTACAGGCGTGAAGAAGAAACTGTGTAAGTTCACCTTAGCATTCGGGAGATATGAAAGTGGGTCCTGGGAAGGAGATAAGGTATTCACTAAATTCTTAGCCACATCAACAAAGTAATCGTTAAGGATCTCAGGTGAAGTAGGGATTTTGCTAGATGAAGAAGCCTTATTCCTCAAGTCATTAACAATTGACCATGTTTCTTTTGCAACATTTTTGGAGTTTGCCAGCCTCCTATTATAATAAATGTCTTTGGCGGCTTTTATGGTTTTCTGATAGACTTTTCGGTATAATTTTACGTAATCATTGAAGAAGACGCTATCCGAGAATTTTTTTAGATGAGACAAGGATCGCATATTTTTTCCAGAAGTACGCAAGCCACTAGTGGACCATGGTTTATGCCGTTTGACTTTGATGGGTCTGAGAGGAAAGGATTTAGTCGCCAGGTCAGATAGGGTATTTATGAATCTAGAGAACTCGGAGTCAACATCATCTGAGTGGACGACCCAGTCAACTGATAAGCAAAGTTGACTGAAATTTAAAAAAATTCCATCCGAAAATATTCTGCCCAATTTGCGGGAAGCACCCTTACGTAAGGAATTCAATGAGAAATTCGTTAATACTGCTTCGTGGTCAGAAAACCCTGCACTAAAAATAGAACAGTTGACCAATTCTGGATTAAAAGATGGAGCGACATAGTCAATGGTAGTAGAACTAGTTTTGGTTATTCTGGTTGGAGAGTTTACATGCATCACAATCCCAAAGGAGTCGAAAATGGACTGGAGAGATTCTTGAGCAGCGCACACACAGGAAAAATTTATATTATAGTCACCACATAAAATTATTTTGCAATTCAAGGGCAAGGAGTCAAGCAAGCTCAGCAAATTCCGACAAAACATGTGCGCGTCTGTGTCCGGTGATCGATATAAACAAACAATATAAAGTTCAAAGCCACTATGATAGACGATGGAAAATTCAAATATTTTTTCCGATAATAAATTATCAAACTTGGTTATTGCCGTAGAGTCATTATTAGTGGACATTATCATAGTGCCTCCGTGAGATAAATTACTTCGATTAAATCTACTATTGAGGTGTAATTTTTGACAAACACAGGTTCATCCATATTTAACCAATGTTCAGTAACGGCGATGATTTCTGGAAAATTAAGCAAAATAATTCATCTGTTTTGTGTCTTAAGGACTGAATATTAATAAGAAATACACTAAGCTTGCCATCGTCCAACCTTACAGAGGGTGCTTGATCCTCTGGTCACGTCACCTTATCTAAAAAAATTTATTATTACGTGGAGAGCCACTAGAGAAATATTTGCTCTGACTTTCCCTAATATTCTGTAACCGGAGAAGTTTCTCGGACGAGAAGTAAGACCTGAAGGCGGAGAGATCAGCGTCAACTTCAGCCAGACCAATGCCATACGCGTTGTGGAAACGGAAATATAACTTCCGCAATGAGTCCAAGTCACTAGGAAGTCCCTCCGAAGCTAACATTAATTTGATGCTGGTGTTAGTGTGCCCATCAAAACACACGGTGGATGGTTGATCATGGAGATAAGCCAGGAATAGCCTAAGAGCTTTAAGAATGGCAGGGTCTCTTAGTCTAGCCAATAAATATCGACCATCAGCTGTATCGGAAGCTCGCGATAATCGCACAATGGGTGGAGTCATCGGGTCCATGATTGATTCATCTTTTTTTCTACTTGTATCCATAACAATTTTTGTGCTGTCTAGTGCCAGGGACTTAGAAACAGCTATAGCCTCCCTGTCAGAACCAATCCTGATAGTTTTATCATCCTTAGTCGGGTTAATCGGGGTTGAGTCAGAGTTTAGTGGTCTACTTCGGCCCTCCGCAGTGTTGGGTTTGAAATGGTGATGAGACTGATGCTGTGGATCTCCTGTAATTGCTGCCGACGGTGGCGATGCCTTTAAAAGTGTTGCAGATGAATTAGCAGTCTCTATACCCGTACCTGGAGGCCACATGCTTCTGTCCAAAAGCTGCTTTAGGTGATTTTTGTTTTGAACACCAACTTTGAAATCAGTGTGAGAGCAGTCTTTATTTTGGAGCATTGGAAAGCATCTGATAAACTCCGTGGTTCCAAGTTTTTCCTTTACAAAATGAGCAAGCTGTTTTGCTGTAAAAGGCTTATAAAGACTTAACTTGTTGTCACTTCGGATTTTCAGTTTTTTGGAAAATATTGGGAGTTAACAGGTTGACTGCCGACCACTCCGATCGGAGTGTACTGGCACCAATCGGCGATGTCAACTACTCCGATCGGCGTGTTGTGCATGCTCAATTTGTGAGTCTATATTCAGTAGGCGTTGGCGAAAGAATGTCGCAGTCGCTCCGGCGTCCTTCTAAAGGCTTTTGTCCAACAAAACGAATAAAACTTAATGGCGTCCGAGAATGTCTCAAAAAATATGGTCGGCAGTCAACGTGAAGCATGAACAGTTTTAATACTTTTTTGTTTTTTTTTCTTGTTTTACTTTCACGTGATTTAAATTATTTACGAACTAACAAATCTCCATATATAAGTAAATTTTTGCAACAAAAAAATTGTTTTTTTGTTTTAATACCTACTGTTTTCATTATGTTGCTATAGGATCAAAGTCAAATGAATCTTCCATAATTTGCGAGATGCCACTGGTGAGAGACTAATTCAAAAGACCCGGTATAAGAGAATATTGACAGGACACACATTTTTTTGCAGTTTGACGTCAAAGGTACCGCTTCCAAGAAAAAATTCTATACAAAGCGTTATCTGAGTTCAAGCCCAGGCCCGAGAAATAATTTTTAGTTTCCGTTCCTGCAAATTCAAATTATTAGAAAAACATAGTTCACATTACAAAACGTATTTTTCCTCTAACATATATTTTTAAATACTTATTATCACCTACCTAATCTAATTTACAAATTTCCTTAAATTTTAGGAAAGTTAACAGCGTCCTGCAGAGCCGCAAAAACGCCGGCCAAAACATTCCACCGGGGTTACTCGACATCCACGCTGCTTTCGTAATTTTTATTTACGGCCATAACGATGCTCTAAGGCCCAGTTGTACAATCTTGGTTCAAAACAGAGTTCAGCTAAACTCGACTGGTACTTGAACTTCCCCATTTGAATTGCATTGCTGTCAAAATTGAGAGAATTTGATTAATATCTGACAGTAATGTATTTTAAATGGGAAAGCTCAAGTACCAGTCGAGTTCAGTTGAACTTTGTTTTGAGCCGAGATTGTACAACTGGGCCTAAGTGATCTATAAGCATGTTTTCTGCAGAGTCCTAGTCCTAGTCTAGTAACTTTCAGAACCAAATTCCAATGTGTGGCCACCCTCACGAAGTTATCCTCTGCGTTTCTTCACATGCGAAGTCTTCTTGAGATTCCCATCGCAAGTATCTCTGCAAAAACCAAGTTGCGTTAGCGACCCCTTATTTGAGCTGAATGTTTTCCACAACCTCATGTCACTTCCAGTTTCTTTCAGTACTTCTTGGCTGTTGTCAAACAGTTGAGGCACTCGTTAAATTGTCATCTAGCTAAAGGTGGTCAAGGGTCATATCGACATCGAATAAGAGGATCTAGGACTCAGGTCCGACCATAACCGAAATTAAGGTACAACCATGGGTCGACGGGTTGTCAGATCGGAAGAGTACCTAATAAAAACCAAAATAGATTGCTGTTCTCTGAAAAAGGATGACTTGGGTAGAATTATTTAAATCATTTTGAATTATTTATCATTTATAACCTTGGATTTTGGATTTACACTGGCACTGGTCTGACAATGGCGTGTAAAGTTGCCCTTCTAGAGTGGGGCTTACAGTCATTTATCGAAGGTGAGCTATGGAGTAAGTATAAATATAACCCCCTCAATGCTTTCATTAATTTTCAGATTTGTAATAATTATTGCACAAAGCAACTGAAGCTAGGATTTTCTGCATTCTTTTTTTTTTGAAAAACAAGAGTCCAGTAAAATAGTTGAATGGCTAAAAAATGGTTTTTTAACTGTCAATAAATATTTGATGATGGTTATTAAACTGTATATTAACCCTTAATATATCTTATAAGGGATAATATAAACATTTTAATAATAACAGATGCATATCTTTATACCATTAATTTTTTTTTTTGACTACCAAAAATTCCTTTTATAATCATAACAAGATAACCTTATAAGGCCCAGTTATACAATCTTGGTTAAAACCAGAGTTCGGCTGAACTCGACTGGTACTTGAACTTCCCCATTTGAAATGCATTGCTGTCAAAAATAGCTAAAATTTGATTAATAGCTGACAGCAATGTATTTTAAATGGAGAAGTTCAAGTACCAGTCGAGTTCAGCCGAACTCTGTTTTTAACCAAGATTGTATAACTGGGCCTTATAAGGTTATCTTGTTATGATTATAAAAAGAATTTTTGGTGGTCAAAAAAAAAAATTAATGGTATAAAGATATGTATCTGTTATTATTAAAATGTTTATATTATCCCTTATAAGATATATTAAGGGTTAATATACAGTTTAATAACCATCATGAAATATTTATTGACAGTTAAAAAACCATTTTTTAGCCATTCAACTATTTTATTGTGACTCGTTTATAAATTTCTAATGGTCTTTAGGCGATTTCAGTAAATTGGTCTATCAATGGTAGCAAAGTAGTAGTTTATAAAGTGACTTTTATAATGGTAACTACAGCGCTTATCTGTCCCCCATTTTATACGATATTTTTATTAAGATTATTAAGATTTTTATAATGGTCTAAAATTAATTCTCTCAGTGTTGATGTTGATGCACAATTCTGGTTTCAAGGTCATTTCTCCCTATGGAGTTTCTCTCTAACCCCTTCAGAACTGCTGAATCAGCTACGTCATGCAATCTTCACGTCCTGTGTCTTCGGATTGTGGCGATCATAGTTTGGCGAGAGCACCGATCTTGTGGAACGCCGGCTTCCAGTTATCTAGTTCTTGAGCGATGTCAATCTTTACGCCGAAGATTCTTGCTGTCAGATAATTTTGATCCAGTTTGCAAGCCATTTCTTGAAAGACGGCTTGAATCTTCGTGTAAACTAATCAGTCATGCCAGAATCTGTCGTTCGACATCTAACAAGACTAGGTGTCTAATTCCAACTAAATCCATTTGTGGTATGGTCGGCTAGTCTGAGCGCCTAATAGCTTGGTCGAATGACCTAAAGTTCAAATTGTTCTTCAGGAATCAATTCCAGTCCAGATCATCAGTTTCCTGTAGGATCCTGGAATTGATAGCTCTCTCTGACAGCTTGCCCAATAGGGCATGGGATCATAGTTCTGTAAGGACTTTCTTATACTTCCTGCTCTGCTTAACAGAATGTCTTACTCCACATACTTCCAGTACTGTGGGAAATAGATGTAATCTCAAGATAAAATTGCTGATTTTAGGGAAACCCTGTATAAAATAATAATGGTATGTAAAAGATAGCTCTAGGCATATTTGGCATAATACCAATACTCTATTCACTATTTAAATGAGAAAATCGGTTTTTAAAGAATTAATTGCTTGTATGCTCTAGGAACACCCTGTAGCTATAGGTACTTTTACTACTGATTTTTTCACTAAAACTTTACTGTTATAAAATTTCAAGACTTTTTTTTTATAAAACTTAGGTAGTTATGTAATTTTTAATGTCAATTATCACTTTTATTTAAATTTCTTAGGGCGGGTTTTATAAAACTGCTTTGACAGTTAACTTGAAGTTAACTTTTTGAATTACATGTAATTCCAGAAGTTAACTTTAAGTTAACTTTCAAAGTAGTTTTATAATACCCGCCCTAAGTCAATATGGTTTAATATAGTCCGTCATTCCACATAAAAATTATTTCACAATTTTAGCACGACTTAGAAACGAAAAGTCATATCAGAGCCTACTAATTGGTTCCTACCTATATTTAATGACCGAACTTACGAGTCGCCACTGGAAAATTATTGAATATTTTCGATATGATAGTAGTGATGCTACCAACAGTTCGTAAAGTTATCTAGGTTGCCTATAAGTAATATGAACCCTCATTGACGAACAAATTTATTTTGTTCCCCTACTGTGAATTGGTTGGACTGGGGGAAATTCCGAAGGAGCAAAGAAAGTATAATGGAAAAAACTCGCATCCAGTCAAGTCCGATTTTGATGCGGAATGATGTAGGTGACGTTATCATAAACGGACACTCGATCAGCTGTGTGTTTGTGGACTTTATGGTGCGCGTTCTAGTTGTAGTGCATTGAATATATACTATGTTTTTTTTTGAACTTTTTGAAAGGACAATGTTTTCAATTTAATGCTGTGATTTCAAATTAGTTGTGATACTAAGGAATTAAGCAAAAATCATAGTTTTATACTTTTTGTCATTCAATAAAACGTTGACCCAAGCAGTAAGTAGAGAATATTCTGAGGAGCTGAGGTACATACCTACTCCACTTCTTTGTTTTTCTTTTATGAACTTTTTTTTTTTTATGTACTGTTACTATAAGAAATCTTACCTTATTTTTTAATTTAGCAAATTGGTTTTTCTGAGTGATATAATGATTTGTATACCTACATTAACATAGGTACATATTTTGTATTCGAAATTTATTTGGCATGGCACATCCATAATTTGAATTTTGACCAATTGCTATATAGACTAACTAGTTTGTAGCCCAGTAATCAATTAACCACATTATTTGGTAGGTTAAGTTACTTACCATAAATAAATTATACATTTTTAGATCATATAGGTAGGTAGGTAGTGTATGTGTGTGTGATTAAAATCAAGTCACTTACCATACCTACCCTAGTTGGTCTATATTGGCACAGTTTATATTGGTGGAGAAAAAATTTAAAGGGTCATATAAGATATAAATAACTAGTACCTATACCTACATCATTAATAATTAGGTTTGTTTTATATTATGTTTGCATTTTTGTCATGTAATACAATAGGCCCCACTTTCACATATTTCTCAAAAACATTTTTAAATTATTCTGTTTGTCATTCTTATAATATCTGTATACTTTATTTCCAGAAAAAAACTCTTATTTTTTAAAACGCAGTATGGGAATGTGACGTCACTTTCCCAGAAATGCGAGGATGCCGAATGTCTCATTAGTAAATCATTACACAACTCACTACCTAGAAACTATTCTCGTCCTTTACTATGTTGTAAAAAAATAGGGCATAATCGCTATGGACTCATTCAAATTTCGCATTTTCAAATGTAGCATGTAGCAACAAGCATGGCTTTAGCCAATGAGAAGCCGTTTTCAGTCATGTAATTTTTTGTTTCTGCTATTTTTATTTATTATTTTATTTAATAATCTTGCAAAATATTGTTCATTCTTGGTTGCATCCATGCACCTATTATCTGCGTCAAATAATATCATAATTTGCCATATTCGCAGCATGTGAAAGTGGCCTCACTAAAGCTGGCTTCCCACGGCCCGTGATATTGTAAGCTAACGCTCCGTGGGAAGGGTGCGTCTCGAACTATCCGTCGAAAGTCTTCAAAGGCGCGATCCGACGCGGGCTGTGTTGGCCTGTGACGGCGCGGCGCGGAAAGCTTCACTTGTTGAAATCCACACTGAACCACTGAACGAACGAGTGCACTGAAGTAACCTCGCGCACCGACGCATCGTGGTGAGGCAGCTGCCGATGCCTTTTAAAATTTGGTCCGGACTTGGTCCAGCTTGCGATATCACGGGCTGTGGGAAGCCACTTTTATAATGACGACAGCTACTTACATATAGTGCGTAAAGTGAGTACTTTACGCACGGTAGTAGAAAAAAAGTTATTTTGTGAAAATTTGCAGTTGTAGTGCCACTATAGTTAAGTAGTTGGAAAAACTGAAAATTTGCCGTTCTTTTTTTTTTATAAAAAAATTGTTTAAAAGATTTAAATATTTTTAAAGATTTAAATCACCTGAAAGTATTTAAATCATGTAGAGTGATTTAAATTGTTTCGTAATTTTCCAACAATAAAAACTACTTAGGACTTAGGTCCTTCCCGAGGGGTGTGTCACTTCTGGAATTACATGTACATTTTCTTGATTGTATTGTGGAAGTCACAGGAATTCGCTTAGTAGTCATTGAAAGTTTGGCAGTCAGTGACGCAATTCCGCGTAGTCGCTAGAACTCACTTGGCAGTCACTGGAAGTCGCGCGGTAGTCACTGGAAGTCGCGCGGTAGTCGCTGGAAGTCGCGCGGTAGTCGCTGGAAGTCGCGCGGCATTCATTGGTATTCACGACAATTCTGAGGAGTTTGGTCGCGGCATTCGCAGTCACTTGTCACACTCTTTTGATCGCGAATTTGATTTGTGCAATATTTATATGGAATCCTCAATAGAAACATTTGTTTAGTTGTTTGACATGATATTTGAAACGTAAGTGACGTAGTAAGCAACATGAAAAAGCTTGTAGAAACCTGAGCACAGAGATTCAACGCAGATGAGCGTTCTGAAAATAATCTCTCGACATCTTTCATAATTATGAAAGCCAAGAAAATTAATCACAATCCCTAGGACAATCCACAATAATGCATATAAAAATGTATAATTCATACTTCTAGTAATTTTTTATCTAATTTGGGAGACCTTTCAGAAGACTTAGAAATCAAACGAAAACGATCTCTAGCTAATATAGACAAAATGGCAGTGGTTTGTGGTATTAAAAGAGGGAAATCCATGGATACGATGCCCAGAGTGTGATTTTGTTACTGTTAGTGTAGTCTAAATACCCACAAAAAACATGGGTTCGCTCAAATTTTAATAGGCATATCAAGACTCGTTTTTCTCAAACTAGTAAAAAAAATCACAAAGACCAAGAAGGATCCTCAAAAAACCCAAGCATTCTCTCATACCTCCAAAAAAAACCTTCATCATCGAGCTCAGTATCAGAGATGCCATCATCATTTGACATTTCCAGTATTATCGTCAGTGTTAGGACCTCTTATTATTCTGCCTGGATCTCCTAAGGAATCATCTGACCCCTTGATTACAGGAAACAGCCTTCATAACATTGATGAAGATATACTGGAAGTTTCTGAGTTGATTGAAGTGGACGCTTGTGAAGATCTAGAGAAACTAGGTGGGAATCAAAATTTTGTACATGGCAAAACAACTAAAGATGAGATGGAAGACAATTGTTCTGCCTCAAAAAAAAACTCTTCCTCGTTATCATTCAACACGCAGAGGCACCATTACAAGGAACGATCGATTAAAAACACAAATACTTCTCTCTTTCTTCAATTTTAGAAGACCTTCTAATTCCTTTATTAATCAAGATATCCAAAAACGAAAAATACTTTCTATAAGCAGTTTTCCAAGGAGAATCCAGTCGCATGACCAATTTTTCTCCAGATGCCTCCGATTTTGAAATATTGACCAAAGTTGTGTTTTTTTAAATGGGACACCCTGTATATTATTTTTTTATTGAATAGCTCTTTGTGAGCTGATTTCAATGATATAAGGTTTTATACCTTGACCTTCTATAGTTTTGGAGAAAAAAAAATTAATTCCGTTTTTCCATAAGAAACAATGAGCTAGAGAGAGATAGGTTATTATAGTTATTAATGATACTAGTTCGATATGCAGGGACACTTTATCCGTTAGGACAATTAGGTCATGTCCTACGGGCCACTAGAGAATGAAGGCCAACCGCTGGCCTTTAATTTATAATATAAAATATAAAAGCCCACTGTATTAAAAATATCGACTTGTTTAGTAGCAGGACTAGCAGATATTTCAATACCCTTTAATTCTTATAATTCACACTGCACAAGCACATTTGGTTTGGCCAGAGTGCACTGCCTGACGTCAGGATGCTCTGGAATCATTCCGCTCGCTCCATCGAGCATCAATCCGGAACACGCCCTAGAGTCACCGAGCTGCGCTGAATCGCCGTCGCGTCATTAGCGCAGCACGGGCACGTGGCAACTGGCAACGATTACAGCAGGAACCTGTTAGTCTTTGCGCTGCTTTGCAAAATTGTAAGTTTTTTTGAGCTTCTTCTAGAGCATCCAGGAACTTGAGCAGTGTCTTAAGGGTCCATTGTACCACGAAGTCGTGCCTTGTTGTTGTTGAGCTTGTAGGACATGCACAGGCAACGTGATACGAATTTTCCTCAGAGTTGCAACCCTTTATGCATCTTTTCCTCGCTAATGCGTGCATCCATATGTGGTGATTAATAGGCTGGGAGCTCAATGCCATCATTTTCTTTTAGGACGCTCCGACCATATAGCATGTTTTGTGACCATTCTTGTTCCATCATTTTGTAGTTCTTTGATTTTACCGAATACTACTTGGCAACATTTTTTGTCTTCATATTCTGCCAGGTTAGTAGCTTGAAATCGTCTGAGGGCCGGTTTTTCAATAGCAGGTCATCCCCGGGTTAAGGATAACTCCAACTCCAGGGAAAACATAGCAACCGAACACGCTTACTCGGGAGTTAAAACTAACTCGGAGGTGACTCGCCAGCCCTGAATGATTTTATTTAATCCTATAAAAAAGAACAATCACTCATGAAAGGCCATACTAAATAATTGACCTACGGGCCAGAGAAAGGTTAAAGCGTCACTGTCGATATGAACACCATAATGAAACGCGTGTAATGTTAAACCACCAGGCGTTAGCCGAGTGGTTTAATTACACAAGTTTCATTAATAAAGTTCATATCGAACGTGTATCATTCAAAATTTAATCTACGATGGTCCAAAGATTTGATTTGCCTTGAAATAGCAAATACTTTTCAAATTAAAATTCAAAATTTAGCAGGTGCCCGTACTAAACGGAAACCTGCTTGTTGATTTTTAGAATTTTGACTTTGGCAGCTTCAATATTGGAGTCAATTTTGGTGCCATAAATTCAGTTTTATAGTGGAAAATAATGTTAAGAATTGGTGACTCTGAGTTCGAAAGTGTCCGTTCGAATATCGAGACAGCATCAGTGAAAAGGTTCTTCTGATAACTAGCTTTCTTTTTGTATATTTTTCATTTTATAATTTGGGTGTTTTTATGAATTCTTAAACGCACTAGTGCTATTATGAAGGACCTAATGACATTCAAATGACAATGCTAAATGTGTCATAATGACACCGACGTAGATTAAATAAATTATGTGTTGCCTATTTATCACCCCCGATTCATAGTTCAAATCTCGGTTCAAATTTAAAAAAAAGTTAGCTGAACTGAAAAATTAATATAAGAATTAAGAAATTTATAGCCGATTTATAGTTAAACTATCTCTTTCTAACTCATTGTCTCATGGAAAAAACGGAATTAATTTTTTTTTTCTCCAAAACCATTGAAGGTAAAGGTATAAAACCTTATATCATTGAAATTAGCTCACAAAGAGCTATTCAAAAAAAAAAAATATACGGGGTGTCCCAATTGAAAAAACATAGCTTTGGTCAATATTCCAAAATCGGTGGCATCTGGGAAAAAATTGCTCATGCCACTGGATTCTACTTGAAAAACTGCCCATAGAAAGTATTTTTCGTTTTTGGATATCTTGAATAATAAGGAAATTAGAGAGTCTTTTGAAATTGGACAAAATTTGAAAAGTGCCCTGTATTTCCTAAACGCATCAAGTTAGCTGTGATTTGTCTTCGCCATTGTTATTTTCCCAAAAAAACAGCTCGAGAATGTGCTCCCAGATTTTTGATATCTCGGCTGGTTTTTGATATAGCCCTTTAAAACATCGAAAATGGGCCACTCTGTACAAGGGTCTGTGGATAGTGGATGGAACTTCTAAAATAAATATTAGTTGTACTAGCGTTTTAGTTATTTCCTGATTTTCCCTAAACACAATTTGAAAAAAAAAATGTACATTTTTCTCGAGAATTTTCTATATAATTGATTAACCGACTTCTAAAAGTTGGAGCGAAATGTACGGAAATTTTTTTGTTCTTCGAAATTACATGGTATATTCTAGTAAAAATAGTATCAGAAGTAATGGTAGTCATATTGCAGTCACAGGAAGTACAGGCATTCATTGAGAAGTCATTGACCCATCCCCATTTTTTGCAGTCTATGGATTTTTTCGGCAGTCCCAGGAATTTTTTGGCAGTCTTTGGAATTCAGATAAATAGGTATTGTTTTGGAATTACATGTACATTTTTTGACACAGTGGCACACCCCTCGGTTCTTCCGTAGTCTGGATACTGGGACTGTATCATATGCTTTTTGTAGGTCCACAAATGTGAAGTGGGTTTCCAAATGTCTAGCAGATCTCTTTTCTATGACTTGTTTCACTCCAAATACATTTTCTGTACCTGATCTTCCTGCTCTAAAGCCGCACTGCTCTTTCTTCTTCTTCCTCTATATAATCTTCTTCAATGATATCACGCGAGATTCTACCATATAGTCTGCTTGGTGTGCTTCTGACTAATATGCCCCGATAGTTATTGCAGGCCAGCTTATTTCCTTTTTTTGTGAATGGATGATCTAAAAGCCGTTTTCCAGTCTTGTGGAACACGATGTCCATTTAGGCATTTATTGATAAAACATGTGAAACCTTTGATGAGCTTCTCAGTTCCCCATTTCAGCATTTCGGGGTATATCCCTTCTGGTTCGCTAGCTTTACCTGACTTAAGATTCTTAACAGTCTTTTTAACTGTTTTTTTTCTTCAGATTAGATATCTCAACTACTTCTCCATGTACTTCAATATGTCTTGGAGAATTTAATACTGTATTCTGGTGTACTTTCTTGCAATAGACCCTTGTACTGTTCTATCCATTGCTCTGGTTTGATAACCTGGATATTCGCTCTGTCGTTTCCTGGGTTTTTGACACTTGATATAAATCTCCATACCTCTGAGCATTTCCTTCCTTCTATATAGGTGTTAATTTCTTCACATTTCTTAGCCCATGAGTCGTTCTAAGCTATATAGTGATGCACGTTCTTAGCTGTCTTTTTGTGTCTGTATAAACTTCAAGGTCTTGTTAATTTTTTGCTGTTAGCCATTTCAGATATTTTTGCTTCTTCTCTTGGACTAATTTCTCTATCTCCATGTTCCACCACCAGTATTTCCTGTTGGTATTTTTTTCCTTCGTTCCTATTGCTATAATGTTCTCATAGAGTTTATTGAAGGTTCATTCTTCAGGGTTTAATAGTTTGCTGTCGAGTCGCGTCTGATATCGAAAAACAGTGCTGTCATCTCTAAAACTATCGAAATTGTATTTTGTTGTATCCACTGTGTCCGTTAGTATGGCATTAGTGTTTTGTTCCTCTGGGTTCTTGTCCATTTTCCTAACTTGCAACTTTATTTTGGCTCTTACTAAAAAATGATCTGACCCGCAAGTTATTCCTCTGAGGACTCTTACGTCGTTTATCTCTATGTTTGTTTCTTGTTTGCTTATAACATAGTCAATACTAGTTTTCAGGTTATGGGTATTCTGTATCCATGTGTAGCGGTGAATATCTTTGTGTTTGAAAAATCCATTGTTGATTCTAGGATTGTGGGTCTCACACAGATGTATGAACCTTTGGCCATTATCGTTGATTATTTCTTCTCTAAATGGTCCTACAACCGGGCTATTTATTGTTCGTCCGTCCCGTTCTTCGATTGAAATCCCTTGTCATTATGATTTCTCTATTTCTTCCAATATCTACTAGAATTTCATCCAATTTGTCAAAGAACTCCTGCTAAATGCCGACTCTTTCGTCCTCTGATGGATCGTATGCTGCTATAATGGTGATGTTATAGCCATGTAGTTTCAAGTTGAAAGTTACGATATTTTCATCTACAGCTTCCCAGTTGGTAGTTTTGTTTGTCCAGTTTTTCCTTATCAGTATGGATACCCCTCTAGCTGCTCTCATGTCCTTTGACACTCCAGTAAAAAGGTGAATATATTCTCCAACATTTTCGGTGCCACTTCCTTTTTTCTTGGTTTCGGTTAGTGCTACTAAATCGATGTTCAATTTCTAATTTTCTGATGCAATAATATCCGTTTTCAGTCCAATACCCTGTACATTCCACTTAGCGAAATTCATAGTCCATTTTCTTCCAGTCCATAAATTGTTTTAAAAAGATTTAAATCTAATTTAAAATCAAAGATACTTTTAAGAAAGATTTAAATTATAAATCAAAAATAATTTTCTGAAAAAAGATTTAAAATCAATGTACCTATTTAAATTAAAAATATGATTTAAATCTCACAGATAGTGACAGCTCTGGCAGCAAGAAATTGATTGTGTGAGAATTTGCCGTTTTTTTGGCAGGCAGCAAAAAATTGATCGTGTGAGATATTGCCGTTTTTTTTTTGCGGCTAATTATTTGTGAATAATGAAATTTTTCTCATAAAAAAATTGTGTGGAATAAAAAACATGTGCTTCGATAAAAACGGCCGCAACCAAAAATTAGGTGGGAACCAAAATTTGCCACAAGATATTTTATGAAGAAAACTTCATAAAATATCTTGTGTTTCGCGAACATCTCGCCAAGTTAACGGCAAAAAAACGACACACCACACAACACACTCAATTTTTTGCTTCCGCCATTTTTAGTGTTGTTTTCTCGCTGAATTGACGTCAAATTGAGCGGCAAATTTTTGGCAATTCGATTATCTGAAGTTGTCTCGTTGATGGACATAAACTTGGCATTTACTTATATATAGATAAAATAGTATATTGAACGACAAGTTCTGGAAACAATCTTTTTCACACAAGACTCAAACAGAATTGAATAAGTGTGAATAACTGTGAACAGATTAACAGAGATGTTTTCAAAGGTTTCCTTACATGACCCGGGACATGACCTATAAGTGTTGTTTTATGACTGCAAAGAGACCAAAATCATAAACAGATATTATTATCTCGCTTATTAGAAATAAATACCTAATAAGTGCCTGATTAAGTACGTTATTATTCCAAATTATAATATAGGAACAAGGAAATGGCGTCAAGAGGAAAACACACTTTACAGATCAGGAAAGGAATCTCTTACTCTAGGGGTTTTTCACCTTGGTAATCGGTGTACAAATCACTGGTTAATATATGTCAATACCAGGTAAATACTATGTCAATAGTGTCAATACTATGCAATACCTACTTGTTAATTATGTAGGTAATATATGTCAATACTTGTAGATATCTAGGCAATATAAATGTTAATGTCATTGGCTGATACCCATTAATAACATGTAAATACCTGTGGATATGTCAATACTTGGAATTCTGGCAAGACAAATATTTGATAAATATATTTTGGAAATATCTCAGTTAGTGCTGTTAATCGGTGTACAAATTTTATTAGGTGAAAAACCCCTCGCTCTTAATGTAAAGTTTGTCTACTACTAAACAATTGTCTTATATCTATCTTAAACTCTTTTCAGAGAAGACCCTCTGCAAGTTATTTGGTAGATATTTGAATGGCTTTTTACACACATACACACATAGCAATCTTTCAGAAATTGCCAACCTTTGAATTTCAAAATTCGCATCTTAAGTTCTTGTTGCATTATACTCCCTGTCTATGATCTGTCTCCAGTATATTTTTGCCAAGATTTCTGAATTCTGTTTTACAGGATTTGTTTAATTGTCTTCATGTTCTGCAGAAACGGGGGTTTATGCCGAAGGTATATTTCTGTGGCTTAAAATGCAGAGATTCATGCCAAATGGATTTCATTATCTTTATGGATAGGTCTTCCACTGCTGTTGAGTTGGAAGGGGGCCTGTCACAGGATTTGACTTCAAATTAATGATAGCCAAATACTCGGCCAGAAAGAAAAGTTGATCTGTGCCTCCTATTTTTATAGACCTTTAGTGTTGAGATTTCATGTTTTTTCACCATTTCTATACCTGCTATTTGCAAATGCTCATTTAAATTGGCTGCAATTTCTGATGGATCCTCTACTACTTCATTGAATTTGCTTATTTTGATTTGCGTTTTCTTTCTGACACTTTCTGTTTTGCTACATCTCTTCAACTTGCAAAGGTAAGTTCTGTCAAAGTGTGGTTCTGTATTCTATTTAGGAATTCTTTTAGTCATCCAATTATGTTTCTCTGGTCTAGTTTCTACGATTCGTATAGGAAACACTTTATGGAATAATAATTAGGTTATTTCTTCGGGAAATGGATTTTTATGGATTGTTATGAAAGTGGAAAAAAAAAATTGCAAGAGTTGTAGTGTTCGATTTCAGTGTGCAGGAGAGACAGGATTGCATCGGGGGTGAAATTATGTATCATTCATTCCAAGGTTTACAAGTGTTTAGAAGGCTTTCAACATAACTTTTTGTGGGGTTTAATAATAAATTATCACAATTCCCACTCCATTCACTTTTTACTCATCAAAAATAGATCATACTGTCGATTTGATCAATTCTTTTTTGCCATTGTTCGACAAAAGAAGGTGAAGGTGCGTCCTAAAACTAAATGAATTTACTTAGAACGGTTGGAATCGAAAAGGTCGGAGTTCGACCTCTGACCGATCTAGGATAAGACTTGCCTTGTAATGGCGATTCTAAAATAGCAAAGACAGAAAAGCTTGCCCTACTCAATCGATACAGATAAAATGTTTTTTTAATATACTTATAGGTATCTAGTAAACTCGAGAATAAACTTTATAGTTGATTGAAAGTATTGAATCAAGTGATGATATTTTAGCCTAATAATCCCTTCAAAGCGTTCTCTAAATCTAGAGGTAAAAATAGAAGCGTTACCAATAAATTCAAGTTCAGCTCATAAATAATAATTTATGAAGCGTGTGACAAGCTCTATTTTTATCGTAAAAATTATGTAATATACATATATTCGTCCTTGATAATGATAAATAAACAGTATATTAGTATTATGTACCTATTTAAAGCACAAATAAATTAAACGTAATTAATCGTGCGGATAAAATTTGGCACATGCATAGGTATAGTATAGAAGTACAAACACGTCACACGCAATATTTAATATTTCATTATTGGTCCGAACCTTAGAACAACCCTAACAGAAACATTCTACTTTCTATGCTTCCAATAAAACATCATTATAAAACGTTATTCTTGTTTGGTCATGATGAAATTTATTTCCATCTATTCAAGAGCATTCATAATATAGAAGGCCAATAATTAAGGCCTGGCAAATTTTTGTACAAACAACTTTTCACTTGTTTGGGCTTGACATCCATGAAAACTCTTATACCTATTTGTGAAGCTCGAAAAAGGGTTTATGCCTCAATGGCTCAATATGCCTAGGAGAAAGGGTAGCAGGTGCAGAGCCATTATTTGAGCATAAGTTTAATACTTAAATTATAAAATTAGCTGTGACATGGATGAAAAATACAAAGACAAACATATGAATACATACGATAATTATTTCTACATTACATTTTCATCAATGTCAATTACTTAGCTGGTAGATATTTTAAACTAGGAAGGAGCACATAAAGTTCCATTGACAAGTACCCCATCTGTTATTATTATTATTATCATCTTGTTTTGCTAATTATTTATTCTAAATCACATTTGATTAAAACAACAAGAACATTTGAGCAATGATTATCTGTGGTAAACAACATTTATGAAAAAATTATCAACTTATATAAATATATTATATTTTTGTTAGTAAGAACACTTAGTAGCTAATTTTTTATTTATTTATCCAGCTGTTTTCTGAAGTGTTTGTTCATATTCATTCTAGTCTATTCTTCTCAATTTTTCTCTGTGCTCTTCTATGATTTTTTAAAATTCTTATGGATTGGTTAAAGTCTAGAGGTCTTACTGAAGACTCACTTTCTGGGATCAATCGTGGAAAATTCTCAGAACCAGCCTGGCTCCCATAGCAAAGTACCTACTTAATCGACTGGCTGGCAGGGATAATATTCACGCAAAACAGAATAAAATGGATGATAGACAGCTTTAAGCCATATAAATTCCCTGGAAAGGACGGTATCTTTCCAGCCCTGCTGCAAAAGGGTTACACCTACCTTCAAATAATAGATCTGTTTCTACAGAAATCACAAACCAGTAAGGGTGAATTTCATTGGTTGAAACTAGTTTTCTGACTGTTTCTGACTGTTTTCAACCAATGAAATTCGCTCTGACTGGTTTGTGATTTCTGCAGAAACAGATCTAATATTCAAATCTAGCCTCACTCTGGGTTACGTTCCACTAGCCTGGAGTGGGGCTGGTGTGATATTCATACCAAAGGCCAACTCGTGGGAAACACATGGAGGATAAGACCATAAATGGTACATTGGATTTACCAAACAGTTGTCAGACCCATTGTCACCTACGCCTTGTTGGTATGGTTGCCAATGACAGCTAATTACTGCACAGAACAGAACTTGCCCCACCGCAGCATTAGAGGCACTGCTGAACGTGCCTTTTCTTCACCTACATATATGTGAAAAAAGAAGCAAGAATAGATGCCTATAGGCTATTCCAGACTAAAAGATTTAAACCTGGTGATCGGAATGCCACTTACGCATCCTTCAATCTCTTAAAGCCCGAGTGTCAAAGTGAACCGACAGATCATATGATAACACCACTGGATTTTGACATTCCATATGAAGTGGTTTTAAAAGAACGCCAATCATGAAAGAACGTAGAGCTACCGTAACCGGAAAACGCATCATTGTAGTACACAGTTGGTTCGAAGCTAACGGAAGGAGTCGGTCTGGGAATAATTGGACCAAGCTTTAAACTCTCCTTAGCAATAGGTAAAACGCCTACAATATTTCAAGCTGAGGTACTGGCCATAAACACCTGTGCCCAGGAGTGCCTTGAAAGAGGCCTTTTAAGAGAGCACATCTAATGCTAGCTCATTGGAGATCCATTCCGGGTCTGAGACAGGCAAAAAGGTACAGGGTGATCTATTATAAATGTCACCCCCTTCTAACTTTTTCATTTGACGTTTTTGACAAAAGTGTCAAATCCAAAGGTTTTAAGAAATTGTTTTAAACTGACTCAGTTTTAAGCATACAGGGTACGTCAGAAAAGTGTAGCAGTGCGAAATTAATTTTTTTCAAATGGAACACCATGCATATTGTGCGCTTATTTGTTATTCCTTTTCAACGATATGCGGTTTAATATGTCTATCTTCAATTAATATAGGGAAAAACATGAAAACCCCTTCCAAGGTCTCATGTTGAAGAAAGGAAAATTATACCATTTAAGCTTCAGAGAGAATTTTTATAAACAGTTTATTGTTCAAATGTTATTCATCAATTTCCAAAGTGAAATATTATAATAAATCCAGATGTCTTAAGTTATTATTATTATTTATAAAAAAAACATAACATGAGGATTTGGGGAAGGGATTTTCGCGTTTTCCCCTATAACTATTGAAGATAAACCACGAGATAAGCATATCAAACAGTATATCGTTGAAATCAGGTTGAATGGACTAATAAATAAGCGTACAATATACATGGTCTTCCATTTAAAAAAAATATAACTTCGCTCTGCTACACTTTTTTGACGCACCCTGTATGCTTAAAACTGACATAGTTAAAAACTTTTGACTCAAAACCTTTGTATTTGACACCTCTGTCAAAAAGATCAAATGAAAAAGTTATGAGGGGGTGAAATTTATAATAGATCACCCTGTACATATCCATCTTAGCAAAGAGATCTGAACAACTTCTTGACATTAGAATGCCCTGCAAAAGGCTGAAATACCTTGATGGGGTACCTATGGCTAACACCCCAAGAGGTGGGCACTTTACAACCCAGAAAGCTGGCCTCCTTTGGGAGAATCCCACAAATCTTGGACACCAACTATCCCTAGAAAGGTAGCAGTGTTTGAGCGGCTGAAACAAGCTGTAACGACTCCTAATGGAATCTACAATCTATGGATTGGTTAAACTTCATCAATTTTCGAATCAAATTTCTTTCTTTTGCTAGGTCCTTTCAAAAATCGAAATACTTATTCATAATCTGTATAGTTGCATCCAACTAAAAAGATATGTGAAGTTTAATTATTTTCGTTGTGTAAAATTTCTTTTAATTTCTAACGTGTTTGATAATGTTTATAAGTACATACTTAATTAAGGCAGGGCACCCAAAATTCAATTTGCCAATTTTACGAATCTGGTTTCGTAGGTGTTTTAACGGTTACAATTTACTGAGAAAGTAGGTCGCATAAAAGAAGCAAAGCATAAAAAAAATGTTGCATGTACAATTTAGTCTTGTCTATCTCTTACCCAGCGAGACGAGAACAATGTTGGGGACCAACCTTTGATAGCTAGACCCATTTTGATTTATTTTATCCTTGGCAGACAAACTAGATAGTGGCTTCAATGAATTTTATCCAGTTCACTATAACAGTTTTAAAATAAATCAATAATAAACGTTTTTGTTGCTGTGTTTATATGATAATAATAATATAAATCTTTTGACCTTAGCTTTTTTGATATTTGCTTGACACTATTATTACCACTGGCCCTGCTTAGTCATTATTTATAAAAAAATCTATGAATTTATGTTTTACAGTTTTGAAGTTGTTGCTCATCATGCAACGGTGGTTTTGTGTATGTTTAATTAATATAATTTGAGTAGGTAGGTGCATACCATGTGTTAGTTTTTATATTTTCAAAGCCATGGTTGTGTCATAATTTGGACTAGCTTTTATTTAACAAACTTTGATATAGTTAGCAGATTTAATGATTTGTTCAAAGCAACTTTCTTTTTTTGTATTTAATAATGATTGTTTGTAATTTCATTTTTTTTTTTACAAAATCAAATACCTATACCTATTTTATTATTAATTTCGTCGTCGGATATTACATTACAAAATTAATGTTAGCCGAGAAAAATTAGTCATTCAGTAGCCATATCGTTACCATGTTAGAATTTGATTGTTATAGTCTGCCGTTTTAGTTTATTGTTTTTTCGATATGCAATTTTATTACCTGTATAATTGCAATTTACTCGTTTGCTTGACGTACAACGGTTTCGAAATATATATTTTTTCTTTCCACATCACGCCTTTATATAACAGCTAAGGAAATTGTTTAATAGCTGCCAAGTAATATTTGATGGCCGAGAGTTATAGGCTTTAATTATTAAATTAGATACAGACCACGGTCACGTGCCAAATTGCTGAACTCTCGATTCGTCACGTTTTGATTTAAAGAAAAGCTTTTATGACCCATTCAATAATAGTGATGACGATTCTATACGAAATGTATTGTTGAAGTTGTAGAGACAATGCGCCTGTTTGTGACCAGTTAACAGCAAAGTAATAAAACAATTTCAAATTTCTTATAAGTTCATGGGTTCCTAGAATTTCTTGAATGATTTTTTGACTCAAAAGGAAATTCTCGGAAATTCCTGACACGATTGAACGTAAAAACAGAATTTAGGGATGCTCGATGCTCTGCGGCCATAAAAACGTGATATCAAAGGAACTGAAAGCTGGAAATGATATAACAAAAATCCTATGAAAGAGGAGAAATTCCAAGAAAATGAACTTTAATTCATAAATAAAAAGAAGAATCACAAAGGCGAAGGCCCATTATTCCTCCTAAAGACTGTAGAGAGATAAAAGACTGCTAAAATAGCAGGATCTTCACCTACACAAATAGGAGAAGCTACTAGCTACTACTAAATAGAAATTTAATTTTTGACATAGACTGCAAATTGAAAAGATGAAGCACAAAAAGAAAATAAACAACATACATAATTATATCAAAAATCGGTTTATCAATAAGAAATGGATACGCGAAAACCTTGGTACTGTAATTTTTTTCCCCAAATATATGCTACTTTCTTACATTGACTTTCTAGGAATACAAAAACGCAATTTCTAAAAATAAAAAGTTCTTTGAATCAACTTTTTGTCTTGAATAATCTCTCAAATATATGAAATTGCGAAATCTGCAAAAATCCTTATCAGCGTCGATGAAGTCAGCTCCTGATAGCGGAGGAAAAAGTTCTTCTAGTACAGTTTATAGGTTAAATTTTATCAATTTAGCTCGTGCATATATATCACTCGATATAATCAGTTGTGACGTAGAAGCTGTTAAACTCTGACCTAAAAGCACCAAATCGATTATTCGCAAACGGAAATTATGAATGTCAAAATTTCCACCCGGCGTTGGTTTTGATTTTCAATTAGGATATGCCTTTATGTGAAAATAAGTTAATAACCCCTTGTAAATATCATTTATTTACCTATACTTATGACATTGCATTATTTAATTTAGAATTGTATATGTGACCGACTATGAAATATAGTTGTTTGAAAGGCCTTGGGGTCTGGTAGCCATTCACCTATTCTGAGCTTTAATGAGATCATTTCTACTTCAAATAGGTACCGATTAGCCACAACATAGCCGATTATAATTTCCGATTGGAATTGGACAAGTGAGCTATAATGCTACATGTGAAATACGATAATGTTTCTGTAATTATTATGCCATGTAGTGCATCAATTTTTCATTAATACTTCACACAAATTGAATAGTTTCTTTGCCATGGTAGCAGAACCAGGGCGGTATCTCTGCTAGTTGTAAATAATTAGATTAATGGGCTGAAAATATTGGAAATGAAATAGGTATTGGGTTTCAAAAGAGTTTTATGTGGTTTATATAAAGATTATTATCTGTTTCCCTAAGGATTTTGTAGAGAATTAAATGGACTATTAAAATATCTGTTTTTTTTTCAAATAAAAGGCAAGTAATGGGTTCTATGAAATACTCTGTAAATTGGATAATACTTTTTTCATATTCTAAACAGAGCTTTCCCAAGACAACAAAACGCCCCATGATATTTCAATATTATATTCCTACAGAGGACAGAGTGTCTTATTTGGAAAGTTTGTGTTTAAATGTCAAACTTTTTTCAAACAAGCTTTCCATGGTAAAACTTGAAATTTTTCAGACCATTATAGGCTTTGTTAGAATGTTCATTTCTAAATTTAATATGCAAGCCTAAGGGTGTTTTCTCGAACTCGCACTAATCCAACACTTGAAGTTCTAACAAAATGCCTACTTATCTATTCACAGAACTTTACAGTTTGTGTTTTTTTTATGAATTAATGAATTTCTGTAGTCTTGTATTTATTTATTCAATCATATATGTAGTACATTAAATAATAACTTAAAAGAATGCAAAATACATGGGTGTCTTTGGATAAACTGACACATTTTGCATGTAAATATCTCTAAAACAAGGAAAGATAACGAGATGCGGTTTGTTCTGGGAGAAGAGGGACTTAAAAAAAAATCACAATGTTTTCGAATCCTAGGATTTGATGAAATTTGGTTTTACAGACATGCGATTTTTTAAAATAAAAATACTGCCTTATTTTTATTGAAACACCCTGTATATTTTGTCATCGTCAGAAAGCCTGATTTTTCTACTTTGCGAAAATTTATATTTCTTTCTAATTATGTATCTTGAAATTGCATTGTATAAATTAAACTTTGTTGTCAAGGTTTCAATTTGGTCGTAAACAGTATTAAACACAAAAGTCAATTATCGATTTTTTTGCATCTAAGTGAGAAAAAAATCATAATCCCATTTCCGAGCCTGCGATCCACTCTTAGTTTGTTTTGTTTGATAAGAAGACCCTACTTAATAAATCTTGAAAGTTTGAAGTGCCTCTGATTTCTCGAAGGACTTTTCACAAGCTTCCAAAGGTGATTTAATAAAAAATTTACATGACTTTATTGCATTTAAGTGCGAAAAAATTCATAGTTCCATTTCTGAACCTGAGATCTATTCGCGGTTTGTTCTGTTTGGCAAAAAGACCCTGCTCAATAAATTCTGAAAGTTTGAAGTTCCTCTGATTTTTCAGAAGCTTTCAAAAGTGATTTAATAGAAATTTTACATGAGTTTTTTACATCTCAGTGAGAAAAAGCATTATAATTCCATTTCTGTGCCTGAGATCCACTCGCGGTTTGTTTTGTTCGATGAAAAGCCCTACTCAATAATTCCTGAAAGTTTTTCTGATTGTTTGAAGTATTTTTCTGAAGCTTCTAAAGGTGATTTAATAGAAATTTAACATGATTTTATTGCGTTTAAGTGAGAAAAAATTCATAATTCCATTTCTGAGCCTGAGATCCACTCGCAGTTTGTTTTGTTCAATGAAAAGACCCTGCTCAATAAATCCTGAAGGTTTGAAGTTTTTCTGATTGCTTGAAGTATTTTTCAGAAGCTTCCAAAGGTGATTTAATAGAAGTTTTACATGATTTTATTGCGTTTAAGTGAGAAAAAAATCATAATTCCATTTCTGAGCATGAGATCCTTCCGCGGTTTGTTTTGTCTGACAAAAAGACCCTGCTCAATAATTCTTGAAAGTTTGAAGTTTTTCTAATTACTTGAAGTATTTTTCAGAAATTTCCGAAGGAGATTTAATAGAAATTTTACATGATTTTATTGAATTCAAGTGAGAAAAAATTTCTTATTCTATTTCTGACCCTGAGATCTATTCGCAGTTTGATTTGTTTCACAAAAAGACCCTACTCCAATAAATCCTGAAGGTTTGAAGTTTCTCTGATTGCTTGAAGTATTTTTCAGAAGCTTCCAAATGTGGTTTAATAGAAATTTTACATGATTCTATTGCATTTAGGTATGAAAAATAAATCCATAATTCCATATATGAGCCTGAGATCCACTCGTGGTTTGTTTTGTTCGATGAAAAGACCCAACTCAATAAATCCTGAGGGTTTGAAGGCCTTCTGATTGCTTGAAGTATTTTTCAGAAGCTTCCAAAGGTGATTGAATAGAAATTTTACATGATTTTATTGCGTTTTAGTGAGAAAAAAATCACCCAATTTATTTCTGAGCATGAGATCCATTTGTGGTTTGTTTTGCTTGACCAAAAGACCCTATTTAATAAATCCTGAAAGTTTGAATGCCTTCATCTGATTTCTCAAAGGATTTTTCCTAAACTTCCAAAGGAGATCCGAATGAAATTTTAGGATTCTATTGCTTTAAGTGAGAAAAAAATATCCATTTTTGAGCCTGAGATCCATTCGGGGTTTGATCCGTTTGACAAAAAGACCCTACTCAATAAATCCTGAAGGTTTGAAGTTTCCCTGATTGCTTAAAATATTTTATAGAAGCTTCCAGAGGTGATTTAATTGAAATTTTACATGATTTTTTTGCATCTAATTCCATTTCTGAGCATAATCAAGTAGCACATACATGTCGCTGCGACTACGTATTAACGAAATGCAACGTCGCCCGAAGTTCAGATACGGTGCGGTAAGTGACCGTCAATGATTTTTCATTAAAATTATGTTTGGCCGTCGTCCTTAATATTTGGTCAAGAAATCAGCCCTTTATCAAGCTTAATTTTGATGTAATGAATAAAAACCAGCTTTAAATTGAAGACGTCAATCTGTTGTTATCTTTATATCTTGTGACTTCTGAAACGTTTTTAAAACCCTCGTCTGACACGACCAATCATAAGGTCATATAGAAGTAGTAGGAAAACGTCTGGCCAACGTTAAAATTGGACACTGGTAATAATGGTTTAGTATTTCATACTTTTTTGCGTCTTTCGTTAATGAACTGTTATCAGTCAAATAAAAACATAAATAGATATGACACTACTATACACTATAATATAAAAATATTTTAAAAATTTCAATATGTATATATTATTTGCTTTTGTATTTTTAATATGGGACAAAACAGGAGCTTCAATACTCATCTACATATTACAGAAGAAAAAAATATTTCTAGATTCAGTAAAAAGGGAGAAATGATTCAAGAAGCGAAATTGGAAGAAAACTCTAATTTCGAATCAAGAAGTTAAATACCTAAGATCCAATAAATGTGAATTGAATATAAGTCTGACAGTGGAATAACTGACAAAGTATGTAGATGAAAGCTTGATGAGTATAAAACTCCAAAGAAGTCTACGGCAGTTGGCACTGAGAAATAAAATTAGTCACTGTGCCCTTAACGAGTTATTACAAGCATTATCGCTTCGTGGTACCTATTCGAGATTTTGAACGACATGGAAAATAAAACTTTTAGGGTTTCCTGTAAAACTTCAAATAAATGAGAGCGGTCAAGCAACTTAAACGTACAGGTTACGTTAGGTTATCAGGACCTACACCCAATCAATCTAGGTTTATGTTGGTACGATTTGATTACCTATGGTACGATTTTATAACCTGTGGTTTTATGTTTCATTTTTATGACGAAAACGCGCATTAGATTAGGACGATGACGTGCAGATTATTAATTAGGACATTTCATATATCGCAACTTTGCCCTTAACGAGTTATTACAAGCATTATCGCTTCGCGATATTCGAGATTTTGAACAACATGGGAAATCAAACATTTACGGTTTTCTGTAAAATTCCAAATAAATAAGAGCGTTGACATACCTAACTGAAAAGAACTGGTTACGATAGGTTATCATAATGACCTATACCATACTTACCTAATTAATCTAGGTTTATGTTGGTATACGATTTTATTACCTATGGTATTGGCAAATTTGTATTGGAAATATTTTTTTTAATTACAATCTTGTTCCATCCTCTCTCAACTATATCGTTGTGTCTCTTTACAGTTACAAGCTTCTTTGTGCGGAATAAATGTATATTTCCATAACGGTTCAGTTTAGGCGAAAATAATCATATTTTACGCTTGAAATGCAGTATAATATCCACCATGTAATACGGATATCAAATATCTTTTCTAAGGCTTGCATAAAATAAACCTGAAAAGTCATAAAAATGAAATTCCCCTTTTTAAAATCGATCCCAGACAAATATGAACCTGTGCTGATATGTACGAAATTTTATTGGCTTCATCTGAAAAGCCCTCTGAAACCTTGGGGAAATTGCTTGGTCGAGCTGAATATGAACCGGGATAGATTGTGAAGCCCATTGAAGATTGTATGTATTACCTTTGGAAATTGAGACAAAATAAGTTCAAATTAAGCTCATCATGTATAGAAGACTTCTCACCTGAACTATTGTTGTGGTTTTGAGGCGATATTCCAACATCCAATAGAATAATGCTTTTTTCCTGTAGGTATAACATTTTCTGTAGGTTAAAGACAATAATTTGTCCATATTTCTAATGTCATCTTCATCCTAAATTTTGTTATTCAGAAGTTCCAGTACTTAAGAAACTGGATTCTTCTTATTATGTGTATAAAAGAGTGTAGTGTCGTTGATTGTAATACAATTTGGTTATTCTAGTAATATTTTGATGTGTCGTTTTTATAAAGAAGGTGTAGTATGCATTGAATGATTCAGAACGCAAACAGGATGACAACACAAAAACTCTAACTCTACTATTTGAGAACGAATTATTTATATAGATATGTGCATACTATACCTATTAAATTTCCGAATTGTTATTATGTATATTAGTTGCAGTGAGAAACATGTTTTTCAATTTTTGATTGTTTTGCCTGAAAATACTCGAGAAAAATAAAAACCCATCACATAATAATAAATAGACTTATCATTTTTTGTCAAATAAATATTGATAGAAAAAGTAACAAAGTTATATTTAGATTAAAAACATAAAGGTTAATGACGGGGAAGAAAATCTTTATTTTGTTGTTTTCAAACTATTGTATGTAAATATTGGTATCTTTAACCAATAAAATGTAATAAGTCATTTCAAATATTTGTTTTATCCCTCAGTTCATATTATATTAATTGTTATTTGATGTTTATAACCGATATATTTTCTTTGCAGCACTCAGAAGAGCGAGTACCAACCATGACGACGAAACTTGCTTATGTGAAGTGACTCTGGATATTCACTCAGGCCACAAAATGGCTAGCGAAAAGGGTGGCACGACCCCCAATACAGGCTCAGAAGGGGGCGGTCAGAGCTCCGCGGTATGCAAAGGACACAGGTAAAATTAGTTTAGTCACTTTAGTCTGGCATTAATTATTCAACCCAGTACTATTTATGCGCGTTTAATTCATGTAAATAAGCTTTCAATGGAGTCGAACTAGTGCAATAATTGCAATGGGAAAACAAAAGAATAGACATTAGAATACTAACATTGTTATTTCATTTATTAACCATCAATATTGAACAGCACTTGAAGTAGTAATTGTTGTTGAAAATGGCAATAAAAGGAATTCTCTTTATGAATGCATTTCTAATCAGTAGGTACCTAATTAGCACCTAAGAAAAAATTAGGAGCCGGCATTTCTTCTAATTGGGTAATTATTCAATAAAATAAAATAAGTGATCCTCATTTTCTGTGTTCAATGTAAGTACTGCAAATTTATCACTCATCGCCCTCTTTTTTTTTTTTTCATCTTTTGCTTCAACTTCGCTTAGTTCCTTCTCTACAAGCATTTTAATTGGATAACCAATAATTTCATAATTTTCCGAACAAACCATTTCCTCAATTTAATTTAAAAAAAAGACTGACATGGCAAACTATTTTTAGTCTGCATATTATTTTTTCAAGACTCTTTCTAGTTTGAGCTTTCAATCAATGTCTTCTAAAATCCATTAGATTGTGTCTCCTTAGTTATTTTTATATTTTAATTTAGTTTCCAAGTTTAGAAAGACACCATATTTATATCTAATTTTGCAAAGCTAGATGTGTATTATAAAGTGTACAAAACTGAATGGTCAGTGACATTTTAATAGTAATTGATACTTTGTTGCTCTCTACAGCATTGACCCGAGAAAATTACTTTAATTAAGCGCTAACCTTTTATTTAGGTAAAATACTTGTACAGGGGCAGACCTTTGTTTTTTCTAGAGTATCGTCAATTTGTTTTTGTTTCAAATTATGGGTTTTATTATGCCCGTGAAAGCTTTATTTAATTGCGTTTTCATAGCGGAATATGGACATCAACGTTGGAAAAAGTTCTGGCAACTTTTTTGTTTACATAAAGGTATCAACTTCAAGGTGAGAATTTCATTTTGGCAACAACGAGTTCTTTAAATATATCAGATATGCCAGATTTTATGTTGATTATAGGTTCGTTACGAAATTTACAAAATGTAAGTTTTGTTGGACCTTGCACGGGCTCTGCGAAGTAGGCAGGCACACTTGAAGCACAAAAGTTAAATTTTACGTAATCGTTTATCGCGTCATTAGTGCTTCAATGTGCTTCAAACCCCAAATTAGCAACCATCGTATACTTCGGTTTTTTGAAATCGCCTGCTCAGTTCACACCCATTAGCAGGAGCAAGGGAAGCACCAACGTTCAGTTAGAGATAAAATGGTTAGTGCTTCAATGTGCTCCAATCCCCAAATTAGCAACCCATGAATTTTTGGAGATATTTCGGTTTTTTGAAATCGCCTGCTCACTTCACACCCAGCAGGAACAAGGGAAGCACCAACGTTCAATTACAGATAAATGGTTAGTACTTCGTTAGTGCTTCAATGTGCTTCAATCTCCAATTTAGCAACCCCTATATTTTCATAAAAATTTCGGTTTTCATGATGATGATGATGATGATGAAAAGTACTTTATTGTCCAATAAATATTACATGTAATAGGTCTTATTGACAAAGCATACTTAAAAACTAAACTAAAGTAAATTAAAAGTAAAAAAAACAATAATGACGTACCTAGTTACAAACAAACAGTCAATAAACACGTAATCAAATAAAGAGAAAAAAAAACCTGACAATAAGACAAGCATTTTAAGTACAGCCAATAAAAAGAACAATAAAAAATAATAAAAATAATAACAATCAACAATGTAAAAAATGGTCAATACAGAATACAACATAATATAAAAACAACAATATAGGTATGGCCAGTTGACTATTGAGATTAAATATCACACTAAATTAGGATTGCTCAAAGAACTCATCAATGGTATAAATTGCTTTTTCCAATAAGAATGCCTTTTTAGTATGTTCCAAAAAGCCTTTGGTGTTAAAGCATTCCTAATCCGCAGAAACCGCCAGTTTATTTCACACCCTGCAGGAACAAGGAAAGCACCAACGTTCAGTTGTAGATAAATTGTTAGGGCTTCGTTGGTGCTTCAATCCCCAAATTAGCAACCCTTGTATTTTCGAAGATATTTCGGTTTTTTGAAATCGCCTGCTCACTTCACACCCAGCAGGAACAAGGGAAGTTCCAAGGTCCAGTTACAAGTAAATGGTCAGTGCTTCGTTAGTGCTTCAATGTGCTTCAATTCTCAAATTTGGGGATTGAAGCACATGGAAGCACATCTATCTGTAACTAAACATTGGTGCTTCCCTTGCTACTGCTGGGTGTGAAGTCAGCAGGCGATTTCAAAAAACCGAAATATCTCCGAAAATACATCAAAGGTTGCTAATTTGGGAACTGAAGCACATTGAAGTACTAACGACGCACTAAACGAGAACGTAAAATTTAACTTTTGTGCTTCAAGTGTGCCTGCCTACTTCACAGAGCCCCTTGCACGTACTACAGACGATTTGTAGAAGGATGTAGAGTGCTTCCAAGAAAAATTACTGCGTTAGCAATAATCAGAGCAGTAAATAATTTCCACAAGTAGGTACTTACGTGTAAAGTAAAATATCTCATACGAAAAGACCATGCATCGCTCGAATGGCTCTTAAATAAGATACAGGTAGCGAGATGGCTATAAAGAGAAGTTGAAACATTACAATTTTCAATTCAAATATCGTTTTGGGGAACTACATAACAACGCAGATGCCTTATCCAAGCGACCATCTTAGTTCAATGCAAGCAGTATGAATTGATCAACATTTAGAAGGCTTTGATTTGAAACGGATCAAGAATGGAGTTCCAAACAGCTTAGAAGTGACTATTTGAATATTCTCAATATTTTTAAAGCATAAATTTTCAGACTTAAATTTTTTTTTTCAAATAAATAATGTATGAATAATTTAATTTAAAACAAAAGATGTGTTGTTACAGACACAAGTGCAGTTTTATCGCAAATATGACAGATTGCATACCAAAGTTATGTCTAATAGATAATAGCAAAGTTTACTAGTGACTCTTATTTACGACGTAAAGAATATTGATACTGTATGATACATTTTATATCAATAGTACCTACCTATTAGTTAGCGTTTGGCTGAAGTCTAATCATTTCGTCTTAATAGGTGAAGTGTACTTGATTTTAGCTTTAATAACATAAATAAGTCAATTTTTTAGTTCAAGTTGGAACTCTATTTAAAAATATAACAAGTCCAATTGCAAGATTTCATATCAGAGTTAAAGTCTGGTTAAGTGCGAAGTGTTGAAGTTAATGTTCTGCTTGTATAATGTGGCTCCGCTATTTTCTATATTGGTTTGATAGTGAACGTTTCCAAGATTGTTTTTAGATTTCTCAAACTATATACATATTATGCATTTGTTGGGAATATCTAATGCTCTCTATAAAATTGCAATTTGAATATTTGTATGTAGCATATTTTGGAAATAGAATATTCCTGTGGCTCTGCCCTTCACCTTCATTAATATGGTTGAAAACGGAAATAAGAAACTGCTCTAAATTATTTACTATCGAACATTTTGTGTTTGAATTATTATGGGTCATACTTGCGTTCTATCGCATGTTATTAATAATAAATGGACTATAATCCCATAAATAAATTATTATTACTGAATTGAGCTGAAAGTAGTGTTTTTTTTCTTCTAGGCGACAAGAATCAATGTACGCCATGACCGGCTTGTACTCAGAAAGCATCCCTGAGGAACAAGCTGAAACGTTTTCGGGTGACGCGGCTACCACCACCAAGTGCACTACGGCTTTTTGTCACGGTACCGAAACAGTCATCAAATGCCACAGTCGGAACCCGTCCGCCGGTTTTGATCCACATCGGGCAGTGCAATCAGCCGTGGGCACCATGGGCCGATCCAACGAACCACCTGTGATACTGAGGCATTCGAAGGACTGCGGCATTATGGGACTAAGACCTCCCTGCGTACAAAGTCTAGCAAGCATCAAGGCAAGTACCTACCTCAGATTATTTTTTGAAAAAATATTCAATTTTTTTTTTTTTTTTTTTTGTATTTAGACCCCTCTGCGATTTTTTTCAAATAAGTACCCCCTTTTGGATTTTTTTTTCAAAATCTTTAAGCTTGATTATTGTGATATCCGTGAGAGATATTGAATCAAAATTTCTAGGAATTGTAGCTCCTATTAAGTTCTAAAAAACATTTATTGGAAAATATTTTCAGGTTTATAGTTTTTGAGAAAATTGAGTTTCAAGTTTTCTACTAAATTTCGACTAAAATTCAACTTCGATGCTCAATTGTTCAATAAGTATTTAAGCTATCAAACTCAATTTAGCACAGATTTATAAAGAATTTAATGCCCTTTCTAATGGTGTATGATTTATTTTGATTTGTTCAAATTTCAAAGAAAATATTGGCAATTTTTCTTAACCCTAATTCAAAAAAAATTCAGAACTTTTTTTGCTTTTTTCTCTTTAAATTGGTCATTTGAATGATGTTAAGGTTTTTTTTTCCACCAATTCAGACCCGCTCTATCGATTGGAGAAGCTAAATTTGAAAAATATGAAAAATTAAAATTTCGAGTTTTTTTAAGTACTACCCGCTCTACGCACTTTGGATTTTTACTTCAAAATCTTTTAGCTTGCATATCGTGAAATCCGTGAGAGGTATTGTATCAATATTTTCAGGAATTGTAGCTCCTATTAAGTTCTAAAAAACATGTATTGGAAAATATTTTCAGGCTTATAGTTTTTCAGAAAATTGAGTTTGAAATTTTTGACTAAATTTCTACTAAAATTCAATTTTGAGGCTCAATTGCTCAAAAAGTATTTGAGGTATCAAGCTCAATTTAGCACAGATTTATAGAGAATTAAATGCTATTTTTAATTGTGGATAATTTATTTCCACTTGTCCAAATTTTAATGGAAATATTGGCAATTTTTCCTAACCTTGTCATGATTCAAAAAAAAAATCAGAGCCAATTTTTTGTTTTTTTTTTTCTCTTTAAATTGGTCATTTGGAAATGATGTTGGGATTTTTTTCAACTAATTTAGAGCCGCTCTATTGATTGGAAAAGTCAAAATCCGAAAAATTTAGAAAATTAAAATATCGAGTTTTTTCATCCCTTTTGGATTTTTATTTTACCTAAAATCTTTAAGCTTCAATATCTCGAAATCCGTAAGAGATATTAAATTAAAATAAATAGAAACGATTTAATTATCAAGTACCTACCTACTTGCCATAAAATAGTGCATTTAACGAAGGCAAATTTATTAAGAAAACAATGTGTTTGACCAAGATGAGCATCTCCATACAAATTAACATACTTTTTCATTGAAATGGTCATTTTATCGATTGTTTTGATATACCATCGCATTTTATCAAGGAAGCTAAAAACTAACAAAGAACTAGATAAAAAATCCAGTCGTATTTAGAAAAATAGAGTTTATGACGAAATGTCCGATTTCAAATTGAAAATGCCATAATGTAGAGGAGAAAAAGTGTTTGCAAAATTTCGGTTTTTTCCGAATATCGCCGTATTTGGAATCTTCGAAATTTCGAAACGGCATTTTGATGAGCAAGAAATTGCGAATTTTGCCCTAATTTAACCGAGCCTGTATCTCTTATGGTTACCGAGATCCCCATTACTCACTCGCGAATTTGTAACACCCTGTATGCACTTTTGCTTCTTCCTTGTTGAGTGTTTGAGAGTGACCTTGAAGATGAGAATTGAAATTGGGACAGAACATCTCACTGGCGTTTGTATCTTGATAATTGTTTTCCAAGTTCTTCTCATCCTCTTATCCTTCTCTTTCCTAAACATGTCAACTCTAAGTGCTTCATTCTATCATTATGTGGTGTTCTGAAGCTGCTGAGGTTTCTTTGGTACCTAAATCTATTTTTTACATTATACAAAATAAAGAATCCCCTTAATATTTAAAAAAAAAAATCTCGAAAGGAAAACCTTGTTAAGAAAAAACAACACAGACAATAAACTGTTACCTATAATGCATTTTTTTGTGGAAATTTAATTTATTTGGGAGATATTGGATTGACTTGTGGAATGTCTTCACAATTCGCATCGTGCAAAAAATGGTCCATTGAGGTTCCACCGTTAGCGTTCCAACGTGTTATTCTGTTTATTATGTTTTACCCACTATCAACAACAAATAGCTCCAGTCCTATTTAGAATAACTTACTATTCCAGTGTATGTTGGAATTCCTAGTAACAATAACAAAAAGATTCTCAGAATAAGTTAAGAACTCTTTTGTTGTATGTGCTGATATAATATTTTATTTTCAGTTTTTCGTACTGCTGCTGTCGATCTTGGTCACTCTTCAGCAAGCGCTAAGCTCTGGATATATCAATTCTGTGATAACAACAATTGAAAAACGATTCGAGATACCTTCAAGTCTCTCGGGACTAGTAGCGTCGTCTTATGAAATAGGAAATGTGATAACCGTGATATTTGTTAGTTATTTGGGAAGTCGCCGTCATATTCCAGTGTGGATTGGCGTTGGCGCGGTCATAATGGGGATGGGATCCCTCATTTTTATGGTGCCGCATTTCATAGCAGATGAAAATGTTGGAATGAGTGAAGTAAATAACAGCGAAGAGAACATGTGTCGTATAGTGACAGTGCACGAGCAAGATATGGGACTTGGGAGGTTATCTTCTGGCCTGTCGTCGCCACCTTTAGCGCCTAATAATATAAGAGGAGACAATTGTATTCAGGGATCACCTTCAACAACTGGTCCCGTATTGCTATTCGTTTTGGCCCAATTACTCTTAGGGTGCGGAGGATCGCCACTTTTTACTCTAGGCACTACTTACATCGATGACCACGTTAGATCAGAAAGTTCCTCTATTTACATTGGTAAGATAATATCATGAACAAAAAATTTCCAAATTTGACACAATTTTTTTCAGGTTGCATGTATAGCATGGCAGCTTTTGGGCCAGTTCTAGGATTTCTACTAGGCGCTTATCTCCTATCGTTTCACATGGACTCATTGTCAAAAATAATTTCCATAAACGCGGGAGATAGTAAATGGGTGGGCATGTGGTGGGGAGGCTTCTTACTTTGCGGCTTTCTCTTGATTATTGTTGCCATTCCCTTTTTCTCTTTTCCAAAAGTTCTCACTCACGAAAAAGAGAAAATACGGCTAATTGAGAAGCAGGCTGCTGCAAATGCTGCCGCTGCCAGTACTAGCAGTAAGGAAAAGGAGAAACCAGCTAATGCAATGACAAAAGATGATACTGCTTATGGAAAAGATATCAAAGGTAAGAAACAAATTGTCATTGAACGCTTCACAATATGAAAAGTATACTTCTCAGTTTGTAAATAGGTATAACGTAAACTTTGGTATAACATTCTTGAAACTATATATTTTTGTTGCATACATATTTTCATAAAAACCAACTTCTGATTTAACTGGTATAGTATACCTATTACTCTCGATATTGCTTGGTGAGTTTTATAATATCAGCTTATACACTGTGGGCCGAAAAAAAGGAGTACATTTTTTAATTGAAAATATTTTTTTTGGGTTTTGGGCGATTTAATTTCTTTTTGCAGGGCTAATAACCTAATATGTCCTCAACATGACTGTAAACTTCAAAGCAAAAATAATGTACAGGGTCGGACTTATAAAAAAAAATTATATAACAGTGCATTTGAGCTCGTTGCAAATGAAAACTGTCTTAGCTAAAATTGTACAAATATGCTTTTTCGGTAGATAAACTATCCAGAACACTTCAGTAAAAAGGAAATTTTCCGAAATTACCGGAATCGCGAAATATCATTTTTTTTATTAAATAACATTTTAACAAATACCACATTTACAAAAACAGTTTAGTAATTTTAAAACTTAGAGTAAAATATTATGAATGTGGCCACCATTATTGTTCACCACTTGTTGACGTCGTCTGCGCCATAAATTGATAGCCCCATTTATTGCACCCTGTTCAAAATTGTTCCAAACAAACTGCATCCTTGCTTTCAGCTGCTCGATTGTTTCGAATTGTTGTCCGTCGTACAAATTTTGTTCGAAAATTCCCCAAATTGAATAATCAACCGGATTTAATTCTGGGCTGTTAGGTGGCCACATTTCTGGCTCAATATAATCCGGGCAATTTTCACTCAAAAACATCCTTGTACTATGGGAAGTGTGCGAGGGAGCACCATCCTGTTGGAAAGTGTAATCGTAACAAAAATCTTCAATTTCTGTTAATAGGTGCTGCAAGATTTGTTTTTGATACGTTTCTGAATTGAGTTTTACCCCAGCATCAACAAAAATCAGACGAGATTTAGATACTGCAACAGAGACCATTACACCTTTTGAGAAATGACTTTTTTCAATGAAAAGATGCTCTAAAGGAATTTCTATCTTATATTGTACGTCAGAATATACCCTATTATTTTGGGTATTTTTAGGTGGCCGTAAATAAAACATTTTTTCATCTGAAAACCATATTTTTCTAATGTCTTCGCGAGAGCGGAATCTTCGTACTAGCAAATTACATCTTTCCAATCGTTTTTCTCTTACATTGGCTGTAAGTCTTTGACAGTAAACTTTTTAAAATATTTTTAGATGGCAGTCTTCTTTAATGATTCTTCGAACTGACGTACGGGGAATCCTAGTTATTTTTGCGATTTTCCTTGTTCCAACAGATTGGCCAGGTTGCAAATTTCCTAAAACAACCCTTACTCTACCAATATTTTCTTCAGTTCTTGAGCTTCGCTTCCTTCCTCTTCCACGTTTATGTTCAATAGACCCATCGGTTTCCCTTAGATGTCTTAAGAACTTTCCTATCGTTCCAATAAGCCATTTTTTTTCAGGAAATTCATTTAAAATTTTTCTTGCACCATAATTATATTTTTCACGGTAATATTTAATTAATATTCTGTCCTCTTTGCTTAAAAGTGGCATTATGAACTGACTAATTTACTTATTTAGCTGTAAATGTCAAACAAATTCCATGACAACCTGAGCAGTCATGGCCTACTAAGTAAAATTGACATAAAAGAAGTGATAAACAATAATAGTGGCCACATTCATAATATTTTACTCTAAGTTTTAAAATTACTAAACTGTTTTCATAAATGTGTTATTTGTTAAAATGTTATTCAATAAAAAAATTATATTTCGCGAATCCGGTAATTTCGGAAAATTTCCTTTTTACTGAAGTGTTCTGGATAGTTTATCTACCGAAAAAGCATATTAGTACAATTTTAGCTAAGACAGTTTTCATTTGCAACGAGCTCAAATGCACTGTTATATAATTTTTTTTATAAGTCCGACCCTGTACATTATTTTTGCTTTCAAGTTTACAGTCATGCTGAGGACATGTCAGTCCTGCAAAAATAAATTAAATCGCCCAAAAACCAAAAAAAAATATTTTCAATTAAAAAATGTACTCCTTTATTCCGGCCCACAGTGTATATCTAACAAGCTACAAACTAGTGTTACCGACTCAACATTAACAAAAATGGGCGAATAAATGAGCGAACCTGAAAGAAAATTCTTTCTGAATTCAATAGAAACTACATGGACACATAAGATAATATAGTATTAATGTAGCTTTAATTGAAGGTTTTGTTATTCCAGATATTCCAAGATCAATGTGGAGATTGGCTTCAAATCCTGTTTATATGGTTACCTGTTTGGGAGCCTGCATGGAACTTATAATAGTATCTGGATTTGTCGTTTTTCTTCCTAAATATCTGGAAACACAGTTTAGCTTAGGAAAGAGCCAAGCCAGTGTCTTTACAGGTAAATGCCTAGGTACTACTATTATTAATTTCTTTCAACCCAAAATAATATTTTTAGGATCCATAGCTATACCAGGAGCTTGCATAGGCATCTTCATGGGTGGTCTGGTATTGAAAAAAATGGAGCTCAGACCGAAGGGTGCAGTGCAGTTCGTTTTAATATCAAATTCAATCTGCCTATTGTGCTACGGCCTATTATTTTTTCTGGGCTGTGACAACTTGAAGATGGCCGGGACCACAATTCCATACTTTAACAGTACGCAGCCGTTCCAAGTCAATTTAACAGCTTCGTGTAACTTTGGATGCGAATGCAGTATGAATGACGTTGAACCTGTCTGTGGAAACAACGGACTAACATATTTTAGCCCTTGTCATGCAGGCTGTACTTCTATTTTGAGCTCTAATTATACCAACTGTGCCTGTAAGTATACCTATGTCACAGCTTCCTATGTGTTTATCAAATGTTGTCAGATTAACGATTCATGTATTCACAAGGATGGGTTTATTTTTTGTAAATTCATGACATAATTTTGATTTTTAGGTATTCACGGAAACATGAGCTTAAAAAATGGTTCTTCCATAAAATACGCTTCCCCACTTGAGAGTGATTACTCAGAGGTAACTATAGTGCCTGTAGCTACGGCAGGACCATGCATTTCGCAATGTCATACCATTTATCCATTTTTGATATTACTATTTTTTATGACGTTTATCGTGGCAATCACGCAGATGCCTTTATTGATGATAGTATTAAGGTAATAATCGATTGACCCATTAGATGTGTGCATTATCAAGTCATTGTTCATTTAGGTCTGTAAGTGAAGAAGAAAGATCATTCGCTCTAGGCATGCAGTTTGTGATATTTCGGTTGTTTGGGTACATTCCAGCACCAATACTTTTTGGGAATCTCATCGACTCCACCTGCTTACTTTGGAAAAGTACTTGTGGTTCAAAAGGAGGTTAGTTAACTTATAAAGATTATAGACAAAACGACATTCTACAATTGAATTTATATCTTAGGAAGATGCCTCCTTTATGACATTGAGCAGTTCCGCTACAGATACGTCGGATTGTGCGCAGGCATCAAAATCCTTGCCTTAGGAATATTTTTGCTTGACTGGTGGCTGGTACGCAGGAGAAATGTGCTCGATGAAGATAAAGCCATGTCTACTAATGAAATTGTTGGATCAATTATTAGCCTAGATAAGCGTAAGTATTGGGTGTCTCAGTAAGGTCGGCGAGGTAAGATATTATGGAAACCATAAACTTTACGGGGTACCTCGCCGACCTTAGTGGGACATATGGTATATCAATTCTTTGTCATAATTGATGTACAAAAATATTTATACCATAGTTCTAATCTAAATTTTTATTTTCAGTTTTTGCAATAGATAGCAAAGCACATTCTCGTGCCCATTCCAGAAACACCAGTTCGGTGACATCGCATGAGTTTCCACCACCAAATTCACCAAAAACCTTGAGGCTGGTTAAAGAAGCTCTGGAAGCGCATGTAGCTGAAACCTCACTAACTTTGGAGAAAAATGAAACTGTCGACAATGATAGCGATATTGATCTGAAAAAACGTCACACCTAGTGCAATGATATAAGTATCTACTATAATTTTATTTTATTCCTTCCTTTTTTAAGTTACTTAAATAGTTTTTATTTTAGCATTTAATGGTAGCTATAAAAAAATTTAAAAGAAAAAAAAAACAATAATTTTAGGTATTGATATTATGCAATGTACTATGTTATACAATTATTATAGTTTCCTCTTGTGTGGGAGTACAAACAACATTTTTTTCAGTTATTACTATTTAAATTCAAGAGGCAATTGTGTAAAAGTCTTATTACGCTTATTTTGGTATTTTTCTTAACAAAGATTTCAATCAATACCCAAGTAATAATAGACATTCAGTTGAATGGTATTTTTTTTCTCACTTATTTGAAAATGATAATAAATTAAATAAACTAATAATTAAAAATTATCAAAACAGAAACTAATATAAGGAACCACAACACAAATTCTAAATACAATAACGAATACATAACTATTAAGGAACAGATTATAATGTCTGCACACTCAGGGACCTGTCCTTGTAAATATATTCGATCCATAAAATTGATTTGAGCAGTTTTAGATGTAAACCGGCCGCTCAATAGTTAAATTTCAAAAAAGCATGAAAAAAAAAACCGTTGTTGCTAATAATATAGAGACGTCCCAAGTTTGAACAATATTTGGAACAATTTTTACTGAAATACTCATAGATAGTCGAATTGGTAGCAAATTTTACTAGAAGGTTCAGTTATTGACATAGATACAATCCAAATTTTATTAGATAGGTAACAAAAATACTTCTACAATACACATATCGTTTAAAAGTTTGAAATTGCATTATTTCATACTTGGCTTTAAATTTTACACAAATTTTAGTTTTAGAAAAAGTTTGAGATTTATAATTTTACAATAAAAACCTTAATTCAAACACTTTTTAATTATGTAGTATGCGGCATTTTACTGATAAGTGTGTTTAGGAATCTTTGGATCAATTTATTTATCCAAACTAATTTTTCTTGGACTAGAAACCAGTCTTGATATATAAAATTATCCAGCAACGTAATTAGATTTCCACATCCTTGTCAGTATTAAGCTGCAAAACATTTACCTATAATGAGTGTTTTGCCATCCTAAATAGAAAATTGCATAGAAGACTGCATCTTACATAAAAATAAACACTTAATATTTAAAATAGTATGTAGCCTGCATTGTATAACAATTTACTTCTATTTTTCTAAATTTAATTCCAAAAACCAAACTGTTGACCAAAGACACTGCATTTTGATACATCATAGCCCTTCTGGTTAACATATATACATAAAGTTGAATATCCAGTTATAAGGGAGCTTCATTAAAATGTGTAATTCCATTGATTACTAGTTCTTTCCTATTTCGGGTATCATCGAGCAATCGATTAAGATGGAAACGGTATTGAGCTCAGGCACATCAAGCCTAACAACAAGCAGGAGAATTAAAGCTAACTATTTTCATCTAATCTACGCTACAAAATGGAGATTAAACTAATACCGTGAGGATTTCAAATCCAGCAACTGATGATGTCTAAGCTTGGGAAAAACTAGTGACAAATTGTATTAGACCTTTCAATGTAACTGCTTACCTAGATGATGGAACTGTTTTATAAACACCCAATGGGTTGCATCCAGAACATTAGGTTTATATTACACAGTGGATTCGCTTTTCATGCTTCAATATATTGATTGATATATAGAAATAGAAAGCAAATTCTATATTTTATTATGTTTTACATATTTGCATCCAACATCTTTCTAAACGTTGGCTATTAGCTTTTGCCCAGCTGGTGTATCATCATTTTTTCAACTAGAAAAAACTGATTGAAACCAAACGATTTGACGTTCTGTCACTAACATGAAAAGGTCTGATATCATTTGCAGATAGTTTTTTTTTCGTTGCCCTGTTATCATTAATTGGTGGATTAAAATCTCCGCGGTATTGGTTCAATCTCCATTCTGTAGCCGAGATAAGTTGAAAATAGTTAGTCTTTTAAGGCGCATGGCAATTTACTTAAACAATCAGCAGTTTGGTTTTTGCTTTATAATAAATTTGATGTAGCAGAACACAGGTCAAAACTTTTTGCACACAGATATTTTTGCAAAAGCAACTTTTCTTGCATTAGTTTGTCTTCAAAGAACAATAATTTAGTTGCGTCATCTTCGTAATATCAATGCAAATGTAAATTATATTTTTGTTCTCGTAAGTGATCTCGCTACAATATTAGGGTACTTATGAGAATTGTTAAGACTTTGAAGAGGAATTTTATTATTTATACATTCCATGTTAATAAACCTTCAGCTAAGCGTACTTATACTTTGTAATCGGGTTATCAACTGTGCCAGAATTATACCATAGTGAATTTTAATTTTTGTTCTTGTATTTGGTTGTTTTCAAACTTAATATTGTCAATAATATTTAACCAATACATCTAGTATTAATTTATTTATTTAGAAATTACTTTCAACCTCATTCGGTTTTTATTTTCTGAAGCAAGGAATATACATTTTAAAATTAAGCGGACGTTAAACCTAGTAATGGTTTTATGGGACATATAATTCGAATTTAAAAAAAAAACTGTATATAAATTAAAATTGAAATGGAAGCAATATGGCAATGAAGTGTGATTTGAGTGTTTGATACTAATGAAGAAAAAATGTAGTAGAGGTCAATATTTATTCCTTATTTTATTAGTTTAATAAAACACCAATATTATGATTTTATTTGTTTATTTATTTACTTTGGAACACAGATAATAACCTAATATCCTAAAGATTGACAACCGATTATTTTCTGGTAAAGATTCTTTTTTTGATCCAAATTATTAGGGACATCAGAAAATACTATTCACCGTCAATTATCAGCTTACAGAACAACATCCAAGTCTACTGCACGACATGCCTTGATGACATGTGAAACTGTGAAACCAAAAACGGACTGTAGTGTATGTTCTAATTTTGTAAAAAAATCGATAATTTAAAAAGGATGATGCATTGTCACAGTTGATGATGCCGAAATTTTCCACAAAAGATTGGGCCATGCTGATGATGATGCAATGCTGTAACTTGGAGTAAAACATCTTGACAAAATTTGTTCAACTTCTGTTGAAGGAAAACCCACAAGATCTCAGTTTTTAAATAATGAAGAATGAACAACATGCAAATGCGATTTGTGGACTTGAACTAGCGCCAGTAACTCTAGTTGGAAAAGCTCCTCTGGAATCAAGTCTTTCTAGTGCCTGTACCTCCAGTTGGGAAAGCCACTCTGGGTATCGTTGTCCAGCGCCGGTACCTCTAGTTGGGAAAGCTCCTCTGGACAAGGCATAAGGGTCACTAGGCACAGTTGTGTAACGAATAGACCGATAGTCCCCCAGGCAGCGTTGATGTGTGGCCCCCTAAGAAAGGGTCATGCATGCTGTAGGGTTAAAGGATCTGTAAGAGACATATTGGGCAAATATATATCTATCTTTGAATTTTCGTTGGTGTATTGCTCAGGTTGGAATTTCTATATTTTGTGTTTGTACAGATCTCCATCAGGCGATAAGGACGACTTTTTGTCAAAAGCTGAAACACTGTTGTCTCAGCTGCCTCTTAAGTCTACAATCTTGCTGTGTGGGGACTTGAATTTGAATTTCCTGGATGTATCCGATAGATATGTTCGAGGGCTGGATGGCTTCTTGCAGAATTTTGGTCTGAATATGTTCGTTGAAGCTCCTACCAGGATAACTTCGCACTCAGCTACCTTATTGGACTATTTATGTTGTAATTTGCCTTAGAGTGAAGTGGAATGCCAGGTGATCAATGCTGGTTTAACTGATCATGAAGCAATTTTTGTAGACTTAAGACTGAAAGTTAGGATTTGTTCTAAAACGCTAGGAAAAGGAAGATTGTTTACAAGGAAAAATTTTCAAAGATTTGTGCAAAGTAGCCAAGCAATTAATTGTGCTGGTGTTTTGCATTCTGCAAATCCGCTATATACTTTTCAAACAGTTCTTGCAAACTGTTTCAATACATCTTTTCCAATAAAGACTTTAAAAAATAAGAAAAAAAAGCCCTGGATAACAAAAGGCCTTAAGGTTTCTAGTGGCAATATGCGCTGCCTACACTACTTAAGAAAGTATTACATGAATAGTTTGTTCTTTGTTTCGTTTTTCAATAGATATAGATCAATATATAGACAAGTGATTAAACTGGCAAATCAAGTGTATTATAGGGGCAGGCTTTCGGAAAGTGACAATAGTCAGAGGGACACAAGGCAAATACAACCCCAATATGGCTGACTCTAGTTTATCATCCTTATCATCTAACAAACTTAACACTTATTACTGCTCAATTGCTTCCAGGATTTCTCATAGGTTGTCCCCCTCTCATGATTTTTAACATTTTTTAAGGAATGTTCATAATCCTAATAAGTACACTGAGCTTCGGAGAATCTTCTCAGATATTGGGAAGTCAAATGCTTTTGGCTGGGATGGTATGTCTATCAAAATACTCCGTTGTCTTCCTGATGGTGCTTCATTGACGTTGCCTGAAAGTATAATCCTTTCATTTGAGAGAGGCGAATTTCGTCCTTTTTTGAAATTGGCAATCGTTGTTCCTTTTCATCCGGCCTTTGAGTCACTACCTTGGGTCACTGCTTGGTTGTTTTTTGGTTTTATTGTTTAATTTTTGTTTTTATGACTGATTTTTCGCATTCTCTCTATTTCAATGTTGACCGTGTATTTATATTTTAATCAGTTTGTTTTTTAAGTTTATGCAAACGTTATATTTTTTTATCGATTTTTATTTTATTGCCATTTATATAACTAGTTTTAAGGCTTGTCATTGTGGTGTTTATAGATTTAGGTTTGGCTTTGTCAATAAGATTGTATATCTTCGATAATAAAGCAAATTTTGATTTGATTTGATTTGATCTACTTTCTATACTACTTAAACGAGTTTCTGTCCATCAACCCCCATGTCGCCCCTGTAAAACAGGCAGGTTGTGTTGTAACAATATTATTAATTGTGGATCCATAATTTCAAGCACTGTAAATGGAGGAAGATACTTTTAAGTTACACTGGATGATTTTTCACACTTTTTAGTGGTGAAAATTTCAAAGAATAAAAGCGAAACTGAAAGCATCTTGAAAGAAATTGTTTAAGAAAACACAGCAGAATGTGAAAGATTTACACTTTACAATGGTGGTACATTTACATCAAAATAAATAAAATAAATATGAGAGAGCTTATATTATTGAATCCATTATTAACAGTTAGCCAAAGTCCAGTCAGCCAATAAATAATTAAAGATTCATCCATCTATAAAAACCGAGATAATTTTTTTTTTTTGAAAAATATTAGGTATTTTTTTGACTGACATTAGCTCTATAGTTTATCAGCTGTAGATAATTGAAAAATATTTATATTTAAATGTTACAGGACTTTACTTCATTGGCTGACTGTTCATAGAGTCATTGAAATAAAGGTACCTATATAAAAATAATGAAATTGAAATCACATAATTAAGGCAACCAACTTTTCTGCACAGGTCGACTCATCTGAAAATAAAAGGGGTTCAATCAACTATAATATAAACACGCAAATGAAATTCTCAAAACATTTTTTATTCTGCACCCACTAAAGATACTGACTTGGACAAATAATAATACATACATACATACATACATACATACATACATACATACATACCTCAACAAAATGCCAAAATCCTAGGGAGACAAGAACAAAACATTTATTAAATGTAGCTAAAAATACACATTTAAAACTAGTTTAACTCGAAACTGATTCAACTCATTATCGAGTGTTTAAAGTATCCGCATTTGATAGGTTATTTATACATGTCGAACAGAAATCTAGCTATTGCAAATGCTACATTCGACAAAAAAATACAAACAATAACTGACAAGAAATACAAAACAATTACTGACAAGAAATACAAAACAATAGCTGACAAGAAATACAAACTATAACTGACACACACAATTTGTATGTATGTGATGTATTAATGTAGGGAGGCTTTCTCATCTGTAGCAATTCTTTCAATTTCAATTCGTTGCTCAAAGCTTTCCTGGTGGATTATTTTGAACGATCCACACGGATAATTAAAACGATTATCAAATAACTAACTAACGAACGTTAAAAAAATATTTTCTTTTTTTTGCAGAAAAAATCAGGCAACAAAAAAATCTGACCTTTCGCGAGAATCAATAAAATGTACCAATCTAGGTTTGAGAGCCTTAAACATGAGAATCATTCTGCCCATAGGATGATTAAACTCTTTAAACTTCTCATACTGGACATACTGGACCAACTAAAAATGAAAAAAAATTAATAGATATTGTCAAATTGTTGTTCATATGTGTACCTCATTTTTGAAATGTGTAATCCAACAAGCAACAGTGTCAAAAGTTTCCAACAAATATTCATCCAAACGTGAGTCATTATATACGTGATTTAGCAAGGCAAGTAATGTGCTTGTACACTTTTTCAGATCTGATTCAAATTCCTTAATAAAATAATTAAAAAATATCAAAATAATTCATTCTACTTAATTCAGATTTCTTACGCCATAAAATGTTAGATTCCTCGATATCGGTTCGTTATTCAAAATACTCTTATCAATGAAACGGCAAACTTGGCCATAAAGTCCAGAGTTATAATTATAAGTTGGTTTTTCTGCCATTACTTTGAAAGTATATAAAGCAAACCGGAAATAAATGAAAAACTCATCGTTTACTCTACATATTCCAGTTACCATGGAGTCTGAAACATGGATCTTAAATATTGAAATTGGTTGAAGAGAAAAACTAGACTACTAACTCACCAAATATGAAGCTCATTTCTCGTAAAACATTAAATTTAGCTTTAACTTGTAGAGAACCAAATAGAAATTGGATTAGCTCATTTGGACCATCCATCAGACTTCTCATAGTGGCTAAATTATATCTATAACTAACATCTATTGGATAGTTATCCAACTACAATAGACATGCATATCAAAACTAATACTTAATAAATATTTGCATTTACTGCTACCTTATCATATCCACTAATATAAATCAAAGTATGCATGAAGAAGCGACCAATATCATGCTTATTTGACACCAGAAATCTCTGAGTTAACAGATGTTTCATAAATGGACCAAGATTAATCGAAGCAAGTCTATGTGTAAACCTCATGAAGTCGTAATCATTTAGAGAAATGTAGTTATTATTAATCAGTTCTTCTAAAATTGTTAGACATACTTTGGCCAATGAGGTGTCTGATGAACTGACTTGGCTGAAGCAAAACGCTATTATTTCTGGGAACTCGTGTGTTATTCTGTAAAGAGGATAAATATTCAATTATGCGTTGTAACCAAGTTCACGTCGTCATTTTACGATCCGATTGATATTATTTGATAAAGCAATTACGGTGTCCGCCAAAATAAACAGTACCGAAATCTAGAGCTCTGAGGAATTGCGCATGCAAGTTGCATTTATCATATTTGGCTTACTTGGCATTAGTTAACAGGTTGACATTAAGTTAAGGTTGAAATCATCGACATTATGTATCTTCCAACTGAAGAGAAAGTTTTCTTAGTAGAGCAATATTTCCGGTCATACGGAGTTGGAAGGAATTAAGGCTCAAGTTTGAAACAAGTCTGAGAAAAATTTCAGCAACCACTCTCAATAAATACGTTCAATGCAGAATCGTTATGAAGCTTGGCGTCGCTCTGATGTACATTTTAAACATACGCATTAACTATACAAGTTAAACACTGTCGACAGTGTGTTTAAGCTCAAGCACGAATCGGCAGTGATTCTGACGAAAATTATGGACCTTTCATTCGAAGCTGGTGAGGTGCCCAGTAAGTTGAAGATTGCCAGAGTCAGACCTTTGTTCAAAGACGGTGACAGAAGCGAAGTTTCAAATTATAGACCTGTATCAGTTTTGCCTGTGTTATCCAAGATTGTGGAGATATGCGTCAATCAAAGGTTGCAGGTATTTTTGAATGATAATAAATTGTTGAGTGGAAGTCAATATGGCTTTCGTAAGGACAGAGACACGGAGACAGCAGTTATAGATTTCATTTCAGATATACAGTTAAAAATAGATAGTGGTCAAGTATGCACCTTAGTGTCTCTTGATTTACAAAAAGCCTTTGACACAGTAGACCATAACATACTGTTGGTAAAAATGGAGCAAGCTGGAGTGAGGGGCGTGCCTTTGCTTTGGTTTCGAAGCTATGTAGCGAATAGAAGGCAGATGGTAAGCATCAATGGTGTTGAAAACTCTCTGCAGGATATTGAATGTGGGGTGCCTCAGGGGTCAGTGTTGGGGCCTATGTTGTTTTTGATATATGTGACCTCTATTTGTAAATTGAACTTGGGTGGCACAGTCGAATTGTTGTGGAAAGGACACCAATTCTATTAAAGCGGGCATTGCTAGGGATCTAGGAGTAGTGAATGATTGGTTAATGTCGCATAAATTAACGCTCAATATTAAAAAGTCATCATATATGATAATAAGTAAAAGAAATTTAAACAATAATCATGACATAATGTTTGGAACTCAATACTAAAGAATGCTTACACAGTAAAATATTTGGGACTCATTATAGACAGTACATTGTCATGGGCAAATCACATAGAGCGAGTAAGGAAAAAAATTGCATCCTTCGTACGAATCTTGTATAGAGTTGGATACCTCTTGAGGCTAGCTTTACGCAAGAAACTTTATTATGCTCACATATATAGTCATTTACATTATTTAATTTCGGTCTGGGGAACTGCTGGAAATTCTCTTTTAAAACCATTGCAGACCCTCCAGAATAAAGGCATCAAAAACATTTATCGACTGCCAAGGCGCTTCCCTACCCAACAGCTATACTCCTCAAAAAAAATGCTTAATGTGAAATATATAGGGTGACTGGTAAGTGGACGTATTCCTTTGAGGAGGTGAAAGTAGAGCCCATTTGCTACCGATTAAACATCATTTACCTCTATACCATTCTCAACGGATTTGGAGATTTTTTTTATTTTTATTTTTAAGAAATTCACTTTTTTGGGAGGTAAATACTTAAAATTAACGAAATAATAAGGAACGTACCTAATTTGGGTAAATCTTAAGACCAATATTTGACAACATTTCTATTGTAACACTTGGTATTAAAAACAAATTGAATAATTTTTTCTTAATATTGGTAGCTCTGACAAATAAAACTTATTTATTTAATAATAAAACAAAAGACTAATTATGAAATATTGTGCCTTATTCTGAAGACAATAATATCGAGAACTTTTATTTATAATTTGTACGCTTGATGTACTATGAAATTTTCGAAATTTTTAGACATAAAGTAACCATCAGTTTGTAATTTTACAAGCAAAGTCAAGTTTAAACCGAAATAATTTACTAGTTAACATTATTGTTTCAATACTTTCCAATGCTGATATTTGTGTTAGTGTGTCAGCTTATCATTTAAAAAGCGATATTTAAAATTGCTTTTATTATTTTCCTTAATTTTGAATATTTACCGTACAGAGAAGCGAATTTCTTGGAAATTAAAAAATAATAAATATCTCTAAAACTGTTGAGAATGGTATAGAGGTAGATGATGTTCAATCGGTAGCAAATAGGCTCTACTTTCACCTCCTCAAAGAAATACGTCTACTTACCAGTTACCATGTATTTATAGATTTAAGATACTATTGTCCACACATTATATTATCATGAAAGATAAGAGGTCCCAAATCAAATTTTTAAATGTAAATGAAGTGCATAACCATCAAACTCGCCAAAGACACAATTTGTATCGTCCAAAAATTAAGTCGAACACTGGCCAAAAGTCAATATTTTGTGAGGGAATAAAATTGTACAACCACTTGCCTTTGGATTTGAAGTCAATCCGCAGTAAAACTCTACTTAAAAAAAGACTGAAACACTATATTATATTAACTTGTATTGTAGAACATTAAAATAACACAAAATACATATAATATGTATTTCCTAATATATGTATATATCTAGAACCTGTACAGTATATCACCTACACTTTATTTTTTCCCAAGATAGAATCTGACATTGTCAACTTTGAAACATAAGCAATGCCGCTTATTGGTTGAAAGATGCCATTTGCAGGTGTTGCATTGTAAAACTGATGTCAACCTGTAGGGACACCTCATTTTGCGACTAATCAGGGCCAAGCGGTATTGTTTTCAAAGTTTGTTTTCAAAGTTGACAATGTCAAAATCTATCTTGGAAAAAAATAAAGTATATATGTATAATGATAAGTCCTGTGATTTCTGAGTGTGATAAACAATGTGCCAAACTATGTATAATTTAAGTTGAAATATTTCAAGGAGCCATATTTTGGGTTCTTTAGGGTAGATTTATATTATTATAAGATAAGCTAGTTCATAGCATAAAATCATCTTTGTATTTTCTTGGAATTAATAAAGCTTTTTTTGAAACTAATTTGTATGTTCGGTACTGTTTATTTTGGCGGATACTGTACTTACTCAGTAGCAATAGTATAATAAGTCTTCACTGCTATTATCCGAACAAATGGATCGTATACTTTAAATGCCTCTTGACATAGTTTGACAGCTACAGGAACCCTTGGTCTATTCATCAATGCGATAGTCCCCAACAATGATATTAGTTGAATCAACATATCTAAGTGCTCTTTTAATACTAAAATAAAAATGAAGAAATTAATGTTATAATTAAATTTAAAAATAAGAAACTAATTTGGCATGGTAATAGTAAACTTGTCACTTTTTTTTTTTTTCTTCTAATTACAAGGTTTTGCTGATTTTACTATTGTGCCTTGAAAATAGTATTTCGACTTTCCAAATTTAAAGGCTTCACCTTTTCACAGCAGATACTTAATACTTACAGTTCAAGGAACTTCTCTCATAGACCATTCTCTCGAATAAAGCCATAAAATTAGGGGGTGGTTCTTTTTTCAATGCAATAGCAAATTCTGTCAAATATAAAACTGATCCGTCATAATAGGCTTGTTCAGAGAAAGCCTTGAATGCCATTGCACTGGCTATAGACAAAACATTATTCTTCCGATGTTCTTCATCCTCCTCTTCAACAAGATCTTTCAACGTATCAATCAAAACAAAACAGATTCTTATGTTTCTCAACCCACATGTTTGTTTTATTAATGAAATCCAAATCTTTTCCCGTAAAATCAGAAATTTGTCAACATCTTCTAGGAAGTATTCATCCATGTTTCCTAAAATTCTGTTATATGCATGTAGCAAGTGAAGCGTTGAAGTGTGAAAACCCAACTGAAATGTATTTACTAAAAATAGGCATTAAACTCAACTAACCATTAGCTTACATCATCATAATTATCAATAATGTAGTCTGTTAATACACGAAACTCCCTATACTCAACAAATTCTAATAAACAATCCAATAAGACTGGATATCCACTGTGCCTGTGGTTGAAGTTTGCTATTATTTGGTGCACATCCTCAACGCTACAAAGAAGTTGAATTTTAATAGCTCACACAATTATTATTAATTACACTCCACTTACTGAATGAAGTTAACACATTTGCCCAAAAGAAGTTTATAATCAAACTCATCAGAAAACAACAAGTTTGAATATACATGCGGACCGTGGGTTTCTCCATTAACGATTGAAGGTGATACACAATATTTGTATAAATGCTGAAAGAAATAGTAAAGTTGACAGAAGTCATGGCAAGGGTAAAAATTCGACTTTCAAAAATGTTTTCCTACTTACATGCAAAAATACAGAAGCTGTAGCATCCATATGCATTGCCATTTTAACAAAAACTCTCATAATAGCAGTACTAACTTCAAGTTTACATTTATTAGACAAATGAACATACAATTCATGTAAAGGTTTTAACAGTTCCTTAATACTGTATGGACAACCGTCTTTGCAAATTAAATGAATAAGTTGAGATGATAAGCCTTGATCAACATGATCAGTTTTTCTAAGTATTGTTGACGCAAAGTTAAGTAAGTGCTTGACTCTTGTGGGAGTTGCTGTATAGGGGTCTTTCAAAAGTTTAATCATTGCCTTGAACACACTGTTCAAATCCAAGTTCACAAACTGTTCAGTCTCATTCACTAACTGAAATAGTCATGCATTAGATATATTATCTGAAAAGGGGAAAAAAATTGAGTTCTTACTTTAAAAATGCTATCAAGCATGTAACTATTGTTCAACAGACATATTTTACCAACCATTTCCATGCTTCTGTAGGCCAGCAGTTTCTTTTTGTTCAGAAACTTTATTAAAATTGATTTGAAGCATAAAAGAAATAAAACGTCGAGTTTTGGAAATTTTTTTGGGTGAGGATTTTTGAACATATGATAAATAAGTTCCATTAGATTGTCATAATACTTTTCATGGTTTATGGATTCTAAATAATTTGGAATCCTTCTTAACAATTCTTTGTAAAGTTGCTGATTCAACAGATTGATGATTTCGACACATTCCTACAAATATTATTTATAGTAAATTGTTCATAATAAAATTTTTCTATTATCCTGACAAAAGCGAACAATTTTATCACCTCAACTAGATCGAAATCTTCATTGCCAAATATAGAAAATAAGGAATCCAAAAAATATTGAGACTTATTTGGGTCAACTTCAACCAATAGATAGTATTCTACAAATTGTTTTGTGGTATTAACTGCAAGTATTCTTCGGCCTTGCGCAATCCTGTCATCATTTTTATCACGACATAAGCATCTTAGAAGGCTTTCCATTATACCACTTAATTGCTTTGGAAGCTCTTTTACTGATACCAAGTCTTTTATTCCATTAAGACAAAATTTTGTTATGGGGTCATTACCTGAAATAACAAAACTCATAAGTAATAATAATAATTATGACGTACAGGAAATAAGGGATATCATTTTCCAGGAATAAGTACATTCTAAAAAACAAAATATTCCAAAAAATTTATTCCCAAGCATGATCATATCATTTAAATCATTAATATGGTACTTACATTGTTTTATATCTCCTTTAATACCTCTAACTTTGATAATATTGGCATAGGTATTAGCAAAAGCTTTAATATTATAAACTGTTGCATCATCGTATCCTAGCAAAAACTTATGTAAAAGTTTCAAAATCACTATTACATGATCTGTTGGACAGGAGACATTTTTAGCAATTGAATTAATATTCATCAATGCCATTAACAAAAGATTTCTCTCATAGAATACTATTCCGATTCCCGAAGGAATTGTAATCATTCTAGCATACAATTCAGCGGCGAGCAGCCTACATCTGTGTGGAACAGTGATATGATCAGTACCCATGCAATAATATAAAAATGTAAGCATGTAGGCTTTAAGGCTTCCTGATATGGCTCTGAGATCCTCTTTCATAGATTCTTCAAATTTTTCATGAAGTTCCTCAAGAAATGAGGTGAGGTCAATAGGATGATGAAAACTGTAATCAATTATTGTATCCAAGCTATCACCGGCTCTTTCTCCATGAGTTATTTCTTTCCATAATAGCGTAACAACATGACGATTGCCAAGAGCATTAGAATAATGCTCGAAGGTCTCCAAGAAATCCATGTTATACTAGATATTTTCTGTATATCTAATCGCACCTGCAAAAGTTGCATCAAACATTAGCAAAGGTACACTACTTCAGAAAGTGTAGATATGAGGGTGTTCTTATCAATATTTATAATCAATATTATTTGCCATTCTTAAACTGATTTGAAGTAAACCAAAATGTGCAATATAACTAATTTTCAGTGTAAGGATAGTATTTTATCACAGCCAAAAATCGACCCAGCCATTATCTCATTTCAAAAACGAACAAAACAGAACTTTGTCGCTCTACTTTTGTCCAATGGTGTATATCTGTTATAAGTGTACTCTTTGAAGGTTTTGTTTATAATAAAAATAAAACTAATTATTTTTTTAATCCCCTCAAAATGCCTCCAAATAATAGTTGTATTCCTTTCAAGAGTTTAGAACACTAGAGCTACTTGCTCCGGTGATAGTCGACCCCGATTTGATTTGATTATTGGAACAGATGCACTGGCTGAGCACTTCAGGTGCAACAAACACATTTTGACAGGAAGAAGCGCGTAACACCGCGGTGCTGTTCCGGAGCTCCTCCTAGGTGTGAAAGGAATACAACTAATAGTCCAGTGAATATATGGGTTTTTCAAAAAATTTCAGGAGGTGATTTTTTCAGAGCTGATTGGAGACTGTGTCCTGAGTATTGAGCCAAAAAATCACACCCGAAAGCCTTGTGCGTTCGGCCCTATTGGTCTTTTCCTTCATTTTTTTTTCTTTTCAACAAAATGACCATGATTAAAGTTGAAATATATTTTTTGCAGAAAAGTGATTCATAAATTCTTGACAGGTTAACCGGCGGAGGATACAGAATCACCTGCACTCAATAGGTCTGTTCCAACACGTCAAAAACCGTCCCATGAACGGTTTTGAAACCACTCAGTGAACGAATTTTGGTTTCTACACACAAATTTTACGCTTTGCGCAGAATCGTGATGGTACATTGTACGGCTTCCTGCTGTGTTGGAACAGACCTAATATTTGAGTATTTAACACCTCATTGAAAAGGCTCCGCAAATAATTAGGTCTGTTCGCAGAGAAATCACAAACCAGTCAGAGTAAATCTCATTGGTTGAAACTAGTTTTCTGACTGTTTCTGATTGTTTTCAACCAATGAAATGCGCTCTGACTGGTTTGTGATTGCTGTGCGAACAGGCCTATTATCTTTGGCAGTAAACTTATTGAAACAAATGAGATAAATTCTAACCAAGATTCTAAAAAATGGGAACCACCCAACTAGCAGGCACAAAAAAATAAAAACAAAATGTGAATCACATTCAGTAAACAGCATTGAAAATTAATAAACAACTATTCTTACTCAATGGGGCTTATTCCACAGCTTATTCCTTGAGCTTGGTATGGTATGATGATATAAGATAGTGTTAGAACTAGATGGATAGCTCGGGCACATGTACCTATTATGGCGGTCAACGACGAAGAGCATTTAAGAACAAAAGATTGAGTATGCTTTCTGCTTTACAAACACAAAACAAATAAAAAAACCCAAACATCAAACATGCACATTCAAGGTTAGGGTCACGAGACGAGAACCACAAAACGAGAACTTTCTTCTTATGTCATCTGTCTCCGGGTGACGGTTTTATTACAACTGGGCCGAGTTCAGAAATAACGCACAGGGTGCGAGTGCGATTTTAGGCGATTTCGGCAAGCTTTGCTTGGTATACCATTTGGTTAACCAATTGGTACCTGCAACGTCATAGTAATGACGTAAGATACCATTTTGTTCCGAATTCGTTTGGTAGGTCATGAGAGAGGGGAAGAGACGAGCCTTAACCTAACTTTGTTCTTCTAGTTTCGGGAGCGACTAGATACTGACTGCACTGACTAAAATCTATAATCACTAATCAGCACTGTCTAGACAGTACTTTTGAGTTTGAGTAACCTATTGGCTAACTCAGCGTTTTCTGTGAATTTAAAGCTTATTCCATAATCCATCCAGCATAAAAGTTACCCCATATCTGTCGTTCAAAGCCATTTTTCAAATGATCGTCAAACATTATTTGGCAGTCAAAACATACGAGAAAACAGGAAGATGAAGGCGAAAAAACAAACATATTTGTTAAAAATTTCAAATTATTCAAATTCTAATGAACTTCCATTTATTTACATTTCCCGCAGAGCAGGACAAAACGAAAATAGACGTAGATAGCACTATACCAAATAGAAGAACCGTGCTGCTGACCACGGTATCCTATTTGACAGACCAAAAAGGATACCAAAGTCACGGTGACGACATCATTTTCGTATCCGAAATTGTTTGGTATGCATTTGACAGACCAAACAGGGTACCAAACCATGTACCAAAGCTTGCCGAAATCGCCTATAATGGGTGTGCCTGAATTGACAATTGGCCATTGGGCCCATAGCACCGTCTTGCATTTTTGAACAGCTAGGGCGTCGCACCGGTGTCACACTCACACTGGGTGTGTCATTCCTGAACTCGCCCCTAGGGACAACTTTTCAAAATGGCAAGTGTGGTGCTGAGTACACTACCAAAAAAATGTTCGGACTCACAATAGTTGTATTCCTTTCACATCTAGGAGGAGCTCCGGAACAGCTCCGGGGCTTCACGCGCTCATTCCTTTCGAAAAGTGTTTGTTGCACCACGCATCTGTTCCCTGCAAATCAGGGGCTACTAAACACCGGAGCGAGTAGCTCGAGTGTTTCAAACTCTTGAAAGGAATACAACTAATGTTGTCTTGCCTCTTCAGATTGAGCGAGTCATCCAATGTTCGTTGGAAGGGTCACGCTTTGCTAAGCTGCGTCCCATTTGAGAGTCGCAAGGTCCGGTGGTATTCGTTCAGAGTCATTCGGAGTAACTCCCAAAGAGAACGTTTTTTTTTTTTTTATTTACATTCGCAATGCATCAATGCATGCGTATTGTTTTTGTTCTGTTCTTAAAATTTGTCATGAGTTCAACATTAATTGTTTTATTAGGTTTGTTTGGACATAATTCAGAATCATTTCTGAATTGAATTACGCTTGCGCATTTGGTTAGTGATGATCTAGGATCGAAACTCTAGTTTTGAAATCGACAAATTACGGAAACTCTGATGATTTCCAGACTCAAAATATTTCCAAACGTTTGGGTATTATTATTTAGATATTCATTTTCTGTCTACTTCGTCCCTTGAAGTTTGATTTATAACATTTTTGGCTTTACTGCTCCTAGAGTACTCCTCGTCTAGGCGGTGACGTCACAGATCTCTGCGGGGTACTCCGAGAGTGACTTTAATCCAAACCACCATTTGAAATCAATAGCCGAACGTACTCTATTATTTTGATCAAACTCTTTGATCCATCGCATTTGACTTAGCAAGAAAGAGCTCTCCGTGTGAGATTAGAGAGGGTTTCATTGCTCCAGTCGAACACGCGAATCTCGCCGAGAGCAACGCTCAGTTTCAAGCCAAACATTTGATCCGTTTCGGAGTGCTTTTTGATCATTCGGGTGCAGCTTTGAGGCAAACGTCGAAAGCGCTAGTAGAATGTATTTCATTTGACGTTTCTAATTTCAATTGACGTTTGATGTTCACCTTCCTTTTTTTTTATCCGTTTTTCGAATCTTCATTCTTCATCCTTCCTCTAAATCCGGAATTGTAACCTAGGATTATCCAGGAAAAATAAATATTGTTTTTATTGGTTTCTGGTGTTTTGTAGTTCCAACACGATGGCTGACGAGAATGAATCGAGAGTTAACATCCATTTGGACGTAAATAATGGATTGGAGAGGTATTATCAAATTAATAATTTTCAACCAGTTAAAAATGACTTGAATAAAATATACCCTTTTTATTCTTGTGCACAACCCCAAAACAAATCACCTTTGGGGGGTTTCATTTGCCTTTTCTTTTTTACAGAGTAACTGAATTGATAGAAACCAGACTTGTTGAGAGTGGCTGGAAAGATGAAGTACGTTTAGCTTGCCAGAAACTTCTTATTGAAAATAAGGATTCCAAAGTCGATGACTTGATTGAAGTGTTGACACCCAAAGCCAGAGCAATGGTCCCAGATTCTGTGAAAAAAGATCTATTGAACGAAATCACAGCCATTTTGTCAAATATGGAAAAGGCTGGATACACCAAGACTTTAGAGAATAAGTAAAAATTGGTCTAGTACAGTACAGTATGATCATTAATCTTCAAAAAATATATATATGTATTCTCTAGAGTTAAGTGATCAAAGTACATATTATTCAGTAATATGTACGCTTGATGTGTTTCCATACTAATTGTTTAAATAAAATCTCATAATTTGTTTTAAAGATTTTGTTTTACAATAAATAATTGTCCAAATTAGGTATGTTAATCTTCTCAACTTTTGCATCATTTAGATTTCAATGGTGTTTTGATTCCTGATAAACGTATATGTATGCAATAGATGATAAAGTTTTCGAAAAATTCCTATTACTTTCAAATGTACAATTTGAAACTTTTATTAAATGTTTTTGTATTAACTGTATGTTTTTTATTTTTATCGGCAATAAATATTGTAGTAATTGTTCCACAATTAAACCAGCCACTTGAGTTGCTGTTTTCAAAGACAAAAACTCTATCTCCAAAGAATGAAACGTCTGTTTAGACCAAACGGACAAAACAAGTTGCCGTTGTGTTATTGTTTTCTGTCATTCAAACCAAAAAAAAAACTGCCGGATTCTATTTTACGAGTCGAGTCGAAATTCGTATCGAATTGTCAGGGACACATCTATCATGCATTCTTCCGATCATACAATCAAGGTCCTTATTCTTGGAACAGGGGAGCAGCGGAACACTCGTTCTCCTTGGGAACGCTGTTACCTGTTCCAAGAATAAGGATCCTGATTGTCGGATCGGAAGAATGCATGATAGATGTGTCCCGGTCCCGGGCTTTACACGGTACGTCCGGAGCTGTCGTAATCGATATCGAGTGTCATATCGGACAATTCGACTCGACTCGTAAAATAGAATCCGGGCCGAGTTGTAATTTTGTTTTGTTGTTACTTCTTTAAGGCGGTTACACACGGACATGAATGTCTGAAAACATGTACGCACATAGATGAACGCGCAAACAAAAACATCAATGTGTATGCAAAATGCCGTTGCGTTTTTGAATGTGCAATCGCTAGAAATTTTGTATGCACACTCACACTCGGTACACTGTTGCCAGAATAGCAAGATTACAGTTTTGATAGTTTTGTGCGAGCGTCTGTACAAAGGCGTCATGCACGTTTTTGTTTGCACGTTGATGTATGCGCGTATATGTATCAAGCCATCCACACGCCGTGTGTAAAGGCGGTTACACACGGACGTGGATGATTTGATAGATATAAGTTGTATTCCTTTCACACCTAGGAGGAGCTCCGGAACAGCTCCCGGGCTTCACACGTTTATTCCTTTCGAAAAGTGTTTGTTACACCACGCATCTATTCCCTGCAAATCAGGGGCGACTAAACACCGGAGCGAGTAGCTCGAGTGTTTCAAGCTCTTGAAAGGAATACAACTATACGTGCATACATCAACGTGCAAACAACAACGTGCATGTCACCTTTGTACAGACGCTCGCACAAAACTGTCAGTCTTGCTACAGTATTCCGAGTGTGCATACAAAATTTCTTGTGATTCCAGAATTCATTTGAGCGTCATTCTACAGTTTGCACATTCAAAAACGCGACGGTATTCTGCATACACATTGATGTTTTTGTTTGCGCGTTCATGTATGTGTGTACATGTTTTCAGACATCCACGTCCGTGTGTAACCGCCTTAACCGCATTTAGGCGGTTACACACGGGCGTGAATGTCTTAAAACATGTACGCACATACATGAACGCGCAACCAAAAACATCAATGCGTATGCAAAATACCGTCGCGTTTTTGTATGTGGAATCGCTAGAAATTTTGTATGCACACTCGGATTACTGTAGCAAGAATAGCAAGACTGCAGTTTTGTGCGAGCGTCTGTACAAACGCGACATAAGGCGGTTACACACGAGCGTGGATGTCTTAAAACATGTACGCACATACATGAACGCGCAACCAAAAACATCAATGTGTATGCAAAATGCCGTCGCGTTTTTGAATGTGGAATCGCTAGAAATTTTGTATGCACACTCGGATTACTGTAGCAAGAATAGCAAGACTGCAGTTTTGTGCGAGCGTCTGTACAAACGCGACATGCATGTTGTTGTTTGCACATTGATGTATGCACGTATATGTATTAAGAGGCGGTTACACACGGACGTTGATGTCTGAAAACATGTACGCACATACATGAACGTGCAAACAAAAACATCAATGTGTATGCAAAATATCGTCGTTTTTGAATGTGCAATTTTGTATGCACATTCGGAACACCGTAGCAAGAATAGCAAGACTGCAGTTTTGTGCGAGCGTCTGTACAAAAGCGCCATGCACGTTGTTGTTTGCACGTTGATGTATGCACGTATATGTATTAAGCCATCCAAGCCCGTGTGTAACCGCCTATAAGGCGGTTAAACACGGACGTGGATGTCTTGATACATATACGTCCATACATCAACGTGCAAACAACAACGTGCATGTCGTGTTTGTACAGACGCTCGCACAAAACTGCAGTCTTGCTATTCTTGCTACAGTAATCCGAGTGTGCATACAAAATTTCTAGCGATTCCACATTTAAAAACGCGACGAAATTTTGCATACACATTGATGTTTTTGTTTGCGCGTTCATGTATGTGGGTACATGTTTTCAAACATCCACGTCCGTGTGTTACAGCCATTATGCAAAAAATCGTCACGTTTTTGAACACTCGGAATACTGTAGCAAGAATAGCAAGACTGCAGTTTTGTGCGAGCGTCTGTACAAAGGCGTCATGCACGTTGTTGTTTGCACGTTGATGTATGCACGTATATGTATTAAGCCATCCACGTCCGTGTGTAACCGCCCATGCACGTTGTTGTTTGCACGTTGATGTACATGTATTAAGCCATCCACGCCCGTGTGTAACCGCCTTTTGCCAGTCAAAAAGGAGGTTGTTGTTTGTCTTGTTCATAAAATAAATAGGTCTAATAAGAGAAAATCAAAATCAATCAACTTTGTTCGCATGCACAACTACTCACTGTTTCCAATAAATTGTTTAAACTGTAAATCCAGAACGATTGAATCAAATGTTCCTTCAGCTAGTATCATTGAATCATAAATATTACAGTGCTTTATGACATATTTTAGTTCAATTACAAATATTCAAAAGCGAGGTCCAAGAAAAGATCCTTGTGCCAACTCTTTTTTTTTCTAGTATTGGATCAAAACGTTCAGCACTAATTGCATTCTTAGCAATATAAGATGAGCTGTTATCTGATTGCCATCCAGTGCTGTCATGAATTTAGAAAGGAAATCAGCACCGCGACAGCCAAATAAAAAATAAAGGATGACATTATACTGGATAGCAATCAGAAAATAGTTATTATATTGCTTGATGTGTCTTAAGTATTGTGACAAAAATGTTGAGAAGGGCGAATGCAGTAGGTACAACTGATTATGATTTTTCTAACACTGGTTTAAAACATCAGGTCGGAGATGGATTTTTTGGATAATTTTGCTTACTGAACAAAGTAAATTGCTGAAAGGTCCCTTCAAATTCAAATTAAAATACTGATTTCAAAAATGTGATTTATTTTTAATTTGGACATTTTTTTTTTTGGATGATGACAAATCACAACAGATGAACTGTACTGTATTATAAACTGTAAAAAAAACACATAAATGTAAGCATCAGTATCAGAGAAACTGGAACCAATTGGGTAATATTTTCAGTTTATAATCAATATGTTTCGTTTAAGATGCTACGGGATCATCTTGAACAACTAATACAAAACTCTTAACTTAAAATTAAAGTTTAAAAAATAATAAAACTATAAAAACTAACCAAAGCAAATGAACAAAACGCAAAAAAAAGATATTAAAATTTAACAAATATAGGATAATACAAACTTGTCAAACCTACCTAGAGACATGAAGAATGAAGAAAGAATGCGTTCTCAGTTGGTTTTCTACACAGATGGTAAAATCGCTGGTCTCTCTGTATCTTTGACAAATGTACCTAGGGAGAAATTCCTTGAAATAATGTAGCATTTATTTCTCTAAAGGCGTTAATCTTCGATAAAATTAAAATAAAGCAGAAATAGGATAATATTATGTAGGTACTTATGGAGATATTCTTTGAAACAATGAATACCTAACAAAGCAATACAAATCTTACGAACCTAAACCTTGAACATTTAAATAATAAGGTGATAAAAACTTCATGAGAAGTTAACGCAAATAGGGTAATATACAGGGTGTCACGAAAGGTTTGTTACAAACTTCTAGGGATGGTAGATCTCGTAAGAATCAAGTTTTTTTTTTGAAATAAACATGTGTCCGGAAATGCTTCGCTTTCCAGATACAGGGTGTTAGACTTTGTAAAAAAAAAGACAATTTTTATATTAATTCTTAGAAATGCGTTGGACAAATTTATTGAAATTTTCATAGTTTGTCGACACCTTTATGGGGTATTTTTTGGACTGCTCAGAGTTGACCAATAATTTCAAGGGCGAGCCACAGGTTATATCGGATGGTTTTTTGTACATAATCGGGATATGTTTTTTGCTTAAAACACTTAAAGATACAGCTTTTTTGTCTCTTCATTTTTTTCCATATGCTGCTTTGTTTTCGAGATAAAATTTAAAAACTATTTTTGGCGAACCACGAACGTCACTGAACTCCATAAATAAACCTTTCGAGACACCCTATATACAGGTAAAGGTATTCCTTAAAATAATATAATATTTGGAACAGTAGTCTTATACTTAAAAAATAGATTTTGTTTCACATCGAGTGATGTTATTTGGTTTAGAAAAAGTTAATGTTTTAACGGTAAATCTTTGAAGTACATATCACTCTGTCTTCAACCTCATGCTGTGTCGATTAGATCGCCAAAATGGGTTGTTGCGGCTGTTAAAAAAATGAATACTTGCTTCAAAACGTTCATAATGGTATATTCATGTAACCTATGAAGTTTTAAACAAATAGAGTGTATAATTTAATAATTGCCGCAGGGTATTTCGTCCCCTTGAAATAATAAAATTTGTTAAAAATAATAAAAATAATGGCACAAACCCCGCTTTCACAATATGAATGTAAAAAAACTTCAGAAAGATGTAAACATCGTTGACTAGGCAATTTAGAAAGCCATATTCTGACATTATAAAATAATATAAACCCCCACAACAGTTATCACATCAGTATCATTTTCCCATATTGTGACTATTTAAATTTTTTTTAATTGTATTTTGTTTATATTTTCAATAAACATGATCTGGGTAATAAATAAACAGGAAAACAAATTTAGGAATTTGTTTATTAAACGAAACAGGTTGAAAAAAATCCTAATGATTGTTTAATATCTATGATAAACTGTAAAAACTTGGGCCTTTTTTTTTAAATAAATAATATGGGTGATAGGATAATTTTTGTGGGGCGTGTATCTTGAATTTATATCGTTCAGATGAATTACTGCAGAAAACATTCATTCTCTTTTTTGCCAAGAAGTAAGAACTTCAAAAGTAGCTTCCATTTTCAAAATATCTTCCCGCTCCTCCAATATTTTTCTGATTAATTCAATCTTATTCACTAGAAGCATATGATTTTCTTTTTGAAGCAAGTCTAGCACTTTCTCAAAGTGATCTGCAGATTTTTTTGCTTTGGCGTAAACATACCAGCAATGATTTTGACATTTGCTTTCTATCTCCGAATTTTCCAAATTGGCTTCATGAATAGTGGCCATTAATTTATTTTTGAATTCTACCAATAGCTGGTTTTTAACTTGCTCCAGTAGCATTTCAATACCAGTGTAGGCTTCAAAAAATTCCGATGTATCATTCGCCACTTTCCGGATTTGTGCTAGATTGAGACTATCCACTTTGTCATGCAATAAAGCTTTGCCAGTTTTTAAAACTTCCTGGACAAGTTGAATTTGCTTCACATGAGCCCTAATATGCACATCCCTGCTCGCACTACTTAAAGTCAAGTAGGACTGTTCGGTAGAATCAGATATTGTTATTGGCGATCCTGCAGCTTGGCTACAAGATTGTGCGCCTTCGATTCCAGATGGGTTAACACTACTACTTGATTTGGATTTATCCAAATGGCTCTGTAATTCGTCATCAGCCAGGTTATCACTTTCTTTATCATCTAGTTCTTGTTCATCCTAAAAAAAAAGTTTTGCTCTTGGTATAATCAAAATACAGTTTTTAACAACTTAAAACCTTGAACACATTATTATTATTCAATATTATTATTAGTCAGAGTGAGAAATGAAAGCAGTTGAAAACCGATGTTGTTATTGCTTTATTGTGTGATTATTTAGAGTTTTTCGGAAAATGAGCACTGTTCATCAGGAAGTTGAAACTGTTCGTCAAGAATTTGAAACCATTTGCCCGGAAACTGACAGTGTCCAGAACAAAATTAAAAAATTGGAATGTGACTTGAGAACCGAAAATGCTCCAGCTTCGCCTGTAACTGGTATCAAAGTTAAGCCACCACCTATGCCACCACCATATGACAGGCAGAGATCAAATTTCAAGACTGCTGCAATGGTTAATTGCTGCAACTCCGATGACATGGCCACAGGCTTGATTGTAGCATTGCGTGTGCTTGCCTTAGATATACCAGAGACTCTGCCGCTTGCTTCTCAACAGCGACGGCAGCTTTACCAGCTACCGCTAAGGACAAGACAATAGAAAGCTCTGCAAAGCCTAAAAGATTTTGAAACCTACATCCAATGTCTGGCCAATAAACTTCAAGTATGGTATCAATGTTTTCATCACCCAAATAGGCATAGGCATAAGCAACAACGATAGGGCATTTTGTCTGCAGTTTATGCAGTCAATGCATGCATGAAACAAGAAAATTCCAAACTTAAATTTAACAGTATTTTGCCTAAAATGGCATATTACAGCTCGGACGAATTTTATAATAATGATTTTTGAATGTTGTGATTTTGCCTTTGTGATCTTGTAAGCTTGTTAGTCTCTCATGTTTTTTTGCTGCTTATTAGTTTTTTGTAAGTTTTTTTGTTTTGTTTGTAGGGCAATCTATTTTATATTCAGATGTGTTTAGGCCTGTTCTTGTAGATTATTTGTCTTTCTTTTTATGTAATATGTAATTGATATTATCAGGTAATTAGGTGTAACGAGATCGCTTTGTCAATAAATTCATGTAATTTCATACAATAAAGCATATGGAGAGTAGAGTAGAGTAGAGAGTAGAGTAAAATAAAATGCATTAATGTGAATTTTCTGTTTTCATGCTTGTAATGAACCTATTTTTTCCCCAGTATTAGGGAAAATCTGATTGTAAATGTATTTTAGCAGTAAGATAGGTCTGGCACATTTGAAAATGTAAATAGTTTCAGTATTAAGCCAACAATCGTCCTTACCGCATCTCCACTCTCATTTGCGCTGGCTTCATGTTTTTCGGGTTCTTCTTGACACGAACCTGCTACTCCCCTCTCATTCTCGCTGGCTTCGCGTTCATCGGGTTCTTCTTGTCGCGAACCTGCTGTTTCTCTATCTGGCTCATCTTCAGTTTCCGAATCTTCTTCCATTACAAGATCTTCATTACTACACACATCTGAAAATAAACGCCTTACATCGGTTGGGCGATAGGATTCTTTGAATGCTTGCACTAGTTTTTCTGAACCAGTCAGAAGAAGTTCAACCTCTGCCCCCATGCTGGTCTGAGGTTCTGTTTCTTGAGTCTCGTTCATTTGCTGAGCTTGAGCCTCTTCTTCTGCGTTTGTTTGTTTAGCAATTTTTCTTTGCATCCGCTAAAGAATAAAATAACTATCTATAACTATTGATGGGATCACCTGGATGAAAAATAATCAATCACCCAATTATCTAAATATTACAAAGGTTCCAATTATGATTGTGTTTGCTGGTTATCAAGTTCCGGCCTATTATTATTGTTCAAATAATTACCAATCATTAAAATACTGAAATACTGAATAATCCATTATGGAAATAATTCGATCATGATCATCATTACCTTTAACTCTGTCTGGGTTCGCTGTAAATCCCATAACTGATCCTGTCTATTATTCGAAGAATAATTGTTTTGCATTTCCCAATGTATAAGGTCCAGAGCAGACTCCAATTTTAAAAGTTCCTGAGCAATTCTTTCAGGATCTTCTGGATACGTCATCCCAGATACCAAAGGCGGGTAATACTTGACGATTTCTACCTTCTTGAAGAGGTAACTTTTGAAGTTAATTAAGGCACACAAGACCTTCGTTGACATACGTAAACTCTGATGCAAGGCTTGTGCTAAGTTTTGCACCGACATTTTATTTTTTTCCTCCTTAAAGAGATGAATATATACAATAATGTACTTTTAAGTAACACAAGCTTACCATTTCAACAATATTGCAAAGATGAACAATAACATATCCAAGCACAGTCGAATTTTCAGGGGGAAGAGACACCACTAACTTCTGAAAACGCATTACTTTACTACGACAATGAAGCATTGCCGCTGCTTCTTCAAACTTAGCAGATAAATCATTAGTAAGTATCGGATCGGGAAGTTCCCTGCAAAAAAAATAAATATTTTTCTATCTAAAAATAAATTTAAACAAATTCGTACCTGAAAAATAGTTTCAAGACACTAGTTACAGTAGGCACGTCATATTCGTGGAGGTTCGCAGGCTGCCTGCTGTCATAAATTTTCTTAATCAACTGGCTTTTTTGTTTGTGACCGCTGGTTTTGTAAACGTTCTCCAACATTTTCCCATGTTCCTCAACCAAATCAATACATTCTCTTACAGGAAGAGGAATGGGAATACCATCATGGCACTTTCCCCTTTGGCATGCATCTTTTAGTGTACAGCCAAAAATTGGTAATTCTCCTGAAACATGAATTTGATAAGAATGATGATTTTTTGATAATGATTACCATTATATTTACTGGTCAAATTGCGGTGGGTTTTACATTTCTTGATGGTTTTCTGAGGCGTGGCCTTTTTTCTTATCTTGTATTTGGAGCCGCTAGCATCACCCTTGTCTTTAGCTTTTGATTTGCTGAATTTGAACGCCTTCGATTTCTTTGCTTTGCAGGGACTGTAACATTGAAATAGTAATTCGTTAAGATATTTTTACTTACCAGTGTTGTTGGAATAAATAGCGGAATAAAAAAATTGTAATATCAATAAATGCACTGTGTTAATTGTTTAAATCCTCTTTCAGTATTTGACAAATTTGAGTTCAAAATTGGTGACTGTTAACAAATATAAGATTCCATTTTGTCCTGATGTTTGTTTGAACCCTTTGGTTCAGAGGTTTTTGTCTTTGCAAACATATCGCACTGAGGCCATAGGCAACTACTAAATGAACATAATACAGGTTGTCCACCATCCGACATATGTCCATATTTTTTGGTTTGACAGTATCACATATCAACAGCTACTTGTTGGCAAGATGCGGTTTTTACTGAACTTCTTAAATCGGTTCAGAGATATTTGACTGACAATATTGATCCTATATGTATATTATTTCATTTTTGGATTCCACGCAAAAATCTAGACACATTTCATGTATAACGTCCTATAACTAAGTGTAACAATTTTTGACATATTTAAAATTTTAGGTAAAATTAAAGAAGACATTTGCACATCAATATAAATTTCTTCCATATGTTATTACTACTAATTAAGGGGTCGGTTTCTCAATAACGAGTTCCTGGTTGGTTTTAACTCCATGGTAAATGTGTCCTGGCCTAAATGCTTAGCCTGGGGGTGACTTATTATTGAAAAACCAGCACTAACTGGGGTTGAGTTTCCCTAAAGAAGATATATTGCTCATAAGTGAATAGGTAGAGTGATCAAAAACTAAATTAAATTGAAAAAATCGTTCATATTTTTGACGTGTCCGAGAGGAAAGTCAGGAAAGTGTTAGTTTGAGAATAACAGGGCCAGAAAATTGTTTCTTATTTAGCCCATGGAACTTTGACAGTAAATATCTTGAGAACTAAACATTGGATTTTCAATTGACGTGTCCGAGCATTTTTTTTTTTAAATTATCCTTTAAATACCCCAAAACACCTCTATTTCGATGTTACATTGGAACAAGCTAGAATTTTTTTCTGATGTTTCGCTGGAAAGGGAAAAGCTGAAGGTTTTTTTCAGCCTGGTTAAAAAAGATGTATGCAGTCCATGTATCAAAAAAAATCAGCTTTTATGAAACCTATACAAAAAAAAATTACCCACCCCAATGCTTTCGATGGTTAGAAGTTGGGGTTCAGGAATGCCTTACGCCAATGCCACAATTTAAAATCAAAGAAAACTCGAAAGCGAATTTTGTCTCAGGCTGGCTGGGTCATTTAATTCTTGGGAGCAACCTTGGCCTCGCTTGGAGCAACCAACCCGATGTACGATTCCGGGAATTGACCAGTCACCGTTTATTTGTTTTTAGTTGAGACAAAATATGACCTGACCCCTTATTAGGTTCAAGGTTCAAGTAGTTTTGTATGGATTTAAGAATCATTTTTAAAAGACGGTATGGATGGAAACTCGAATGGAAAGCATAGTGGGATAGAAGTGTTGCCTTTCTGAGTGGTGACGAAAAAACTTAAAAAATACCATCAACTTTTTTCAAATATATATTCATGAGAGATGTTTCAGTTTACTAGGTGAGGCAAAATGATGATAGCATTAAATTAGTGTTCAATCACTTTAACCGTTCCTGTTGAAACCAGCTCTGGGACTCTGTGCTCAATAGAATTCTACAGCTCGCTCTCTATAGTAGATATCTATACTCCTGGACAAAATTATCGCACCACCACTCACCGGCGTATACAAGGGGGGGGTACGGGGGGTAATTACCCCCCCCCAAGATCGTTGCGATGGACGAAAAATATGTACCCTAAACCTTACAAAGAAATCTATTTTAACTTTTCAGCAACTGGCCCTAACTTGTTTTCTAGTTTGCACAGTGTCCGCATTGCCCGCATGCCATTTATAGCGAATTCTATTCAAAGGGATAGTGCACACTGAGTATATTCGTGTCTTTCTCTTCTAGCTTGCATAAAAAAAAAATTGTATCAATTCTACCAATAGAATTCGCTATAATTAAAAAGTTTTAGGGCAATCCCATAGCGAATTCCATTGATAAAATCAGTGCAAAAAAATGTATTTTTATCTCTTTCTTATACAAGCTGCTAGAATAAGACACGAATACACTCAGTGCGCACTAACCCTTCCAATGGAATTCGCTATGAGAGTTCGGTTTCGTTATTTGTTGGTAGTACAGAATATATTTACCTAACAAGTGCTGAAAAAAAAAAATCCGCACTAGTCTGTCGTTCACTGAAAGACGCGTAGCGGAATTTGGTGGAGCAGCCGAGTGTGGAAAACAGATATTCTGCATGTGTTAGGTACAATACTTTTTCTACAGAGGTGCGGAAATAAGTACATACCTACATAATTTGTAGTAAGTTATTGATTTTTTTTTGACAGCCGTGCGGAAAAGATTTTTCCGCACCGATATTTGTGCGGAAAAAAATTCGCCGCACCGTGCAAGAAAATCGATTTTCTGCACTGTTCAATTTTCCCCACTTTCGTAGAAAAGAAATGTTTTGAAGGCTCAATATAAGCGATTTTGGGCGTGGCACCCGGTAAAAAAAATTTCGCCTCCGGCGCGCTGGCTTGGGCTGATTACCCCCCCCCCCCCAGACGCATGGGCTGGATACGCCGGTGCCACCACTGCACATAAGCACCATAAACAGTGGTGCGATAATTTTGTCCAGGAGTAGGTATATTTTCGAAAGCGATAGTCGGCTGAAACGGCACTCTGTGTCACTATCGACAATAGTTCGGCAGACTTTGGTTCGGCCACGCGTTCGGTTCCTTCTATCATGCTACTAACCATTCAAAAAACGTAGTACTAAATCAAGGGGAAACTCTAAGGAATTATTTTTTGACTAAAGTAATGTCAATATTATTTATTGATGATTGTATACATCAATAAGTTGGTTTTTGTTATTATTTGGTTTGCTTGTTTATACCTATTTTTGCTTACTGAAAGTTGCGTTTAAGTTTAAAAATAATGTTGCCCAATAATAATTGAAATAACAATATTATTGAAGAAGATGAGAAGCTTGAACATAAACTGGTCAACATTAAGTTCGGTCCATTCAATTTTGTGCCCTATTTTTAAACAGCTGCAACTTTTTTAAAAATAAATATTTTTGAACGCGGTTTGCGGCATTCAAAAGCGCGTTTCTCCTAGATTAGGCTACATATCCCACATTTTTGGTTGGAAAGTTATTATCATGATATACGGGGTGATAAACAATGTCATGCAAAAAAGCAAAAATTTCGTGTGTGTGACACTTTGGTAAAAAAAAATTTCAGTTGCTACAATATGGTTCGTTACTAAGGTAACATCAATATCTCTAGACGTTTTTGTCACTTTTTGGATTTAGACCCTTTGGCCTTAGATACACTACTAAACATCAAATTTTGGTTATGCAATCTTTAAAATGTTATAATTCGAAAACGAAATGACGGATTTTCACGAGCGATTCAAATTCGGAAAGCCTATTTCATGTAGATTTTCTATGACCTAAGAAATTTACGCAAAGTTTCAGTTTTAACATCATACCAGGCCAACAATAGACAAATAGGTATCCAACACGGAAACCTTAAATACTGCATGGATAAATCATTGGACGTTAAAAAGACACTATAAATGCGCAAACAAAAAAAAAATCAACTAAGTATAGAAGTTTTTATTAAAAATTTTCACAAATACGAGATAGTCGTCCACCAGGACAAAATCGTCTCCAAAGTTTTGTGGAAAGGAATAATAATATCACTGATACAGTCTCGATACCTTTCCGCATTCATCGATTCCCTCAGTTAAACAACCAAATCCGTTCTCCCATTCATCATAACACCACCCTTAACAACCACACCGGCACCTACAAACAGTTCCCTTGCATCCATGTTTCCTTCTAGATATCGTTCATTTCTCCCTCTCCATACTAAAACTCGTCCATCACTTCCACATAAATTAAACCTAAATTCATCTGCGAACATGAACCTACTCCATTCTGCTATTAGCCGTATTCTGCCGTAAGTCCACGCTCGTGAAGTCTACTCCTTATGGTTTGCGTTGATATCCTTATGCCACTTACTGCTTGAAAGCTCTGGCAGTGTTTGATAGCAATAAGGGTTCTACTCCGTGTTTCATTACGAGCAATCAAACGATCCTGCCTTGATGTTGTTTTTCTCGTTCGTTCACAACGGTGTTGGTAGTGATAACTCGGTTTAACCATTTGGTAAAATAAAATTTATTGTCCGTCGTTTTTAATCTGACACTTTCCGTATGAGGAGCAAGGGGGTGAAGCATATGACAAAAACAGATGTGACGTCAGGAGATTTTTGGCATTCTAATGTAAGGAGCCACCAGCTTACATTCCTTTGGAGTATCAGATTAAAATCGACTGTAACTGATACAAGATAAAATTTGCAGTTGACGCAAAAGGTCATGCCATAGAGTTTTATGCTAAATAGGGTTCCATGAAAACATTGGTCCATCGTTGTTATGGAAACCTATTGCTATAAAGGATTCCCATACACCACCGGCGAGATTTTTCGTACCGTTAGAGATTTTATTCTATTGTATCCTGGTATAATCTTAAAACTGAAACCTTGCGTAAATTTCTTAGGTCATAGAAAATCTGATACCCCCACAATCAGTGTTAGGTATGCGTGCAGGAACTACCAGTAATTATGTTGCAATACTTGTCTGAATATTGATATTCAATTATGAGTTGGGGAAGAACCAGTACAGTAAAAATAAAGAATGTGTTTCCCTAACAGCAATCCGGAATTCAGCGAAATTGGAGCGTTCTTACCCAAGTCCTTGCTTTTAATCACTCGCCAGCTCAGGGAAAACGTACCGGAAATAGCCAACAGCAACAGTAGTTCTTGATTGCCTTTACGTGTTCTGATTCATCAGTGTCACTACCACTCTATAAAGGAATACAATTAATTATAAATTTCAATCTCCAACCCAAGGACATTCTTACCACCAGGTCCTTTTGTGAAATTCTGAGAAAGAGGTTATTTAGAATTCCAACAAAATAAAAAAACTCGTGAGCACGGGACAAGATGGCTATTTACTTGTTTATCAACAAAAGAAATACAACCAGTAAGGATTCATGAATATGCTTCCATTTCTATTCTTATTTTAAACACCAATTGATACCTATCGCAATTGCGTTAAGCTTACAGTTTTTTTATTAATTCTAATTATGTTTCATCAGCCTGAAGGGCATGTATTATTTTCCAGTCCAGATTGTATAGCCAATGAATGATATATGTGAAATTCTAAATATCTAATAATTACCCTTGAGTAGGTAAATCTTTTAATTAAATTACAATGACAAGAAGGTAAGTTCTTCTTTATAAATTTTACTTATCTTAATCACTTCTGGTACTGTTGGGTCTTCGACACGTCTCCTGAGCTGCGATGTTTCTCGGCGGACTTTGTAATCGACGTTCCACTCGGTACTCGTTACCATGCAATAATCAAGGTGCCAACTAACCCTCCAATGACCAGATAAAATCTCACAACGCCAAGGTGTATTCGTAACAACGATCCTAGACTCTGTCTCCAAGGTAAAAATGAAAGGATAGGCTCTCAGTCTTCCCAGCAGTCTCTCACAATTTCAACCATACAAAGAATCTACAGTGAATATTTATTCCTACTAATCACACGATCAAATCGAAATAATTAACTACTTACCCTGCAATCACAGGATTCTTGTATAATAAAATGATATCAGCACAGTGGCCAAGAATACTTGCACCACGTGGAATCTTCAGCAGCGAAAATCTTCCAACTTGGAAAGTTACTCACAGGAAAATTATTCCTACAATATTTCCTCTAAACCAGGCAAGGCTATGAATCCCAATTAATATTTGGAGAACTCAATTCACAATAATTAAGTTACTAATTAGCACTTGAACCTTCGATGCTATTACATCAGCTGCTGGAAGCGAAGAGAGAGAATTTTCTCGAATCTACCTATCAAGTAACCTATCACATTACATCTTTGACCTAACCTAGGAAAACACAGAGACGGATTCAAACATACGAAAACGAATGGTCATGTAAGGAACAACATTACACTTTTTCAGAATGGAATCAGACAACCAGGTAAGCTCAAATATCCCAGATCATTCCCTCAAAAATTATCATTCAACTGCAGAACTAGTTAGAACACTATTATGAGATGCATAAAAATAAAAACCAGAATCTATTCCAACAATCTACTCCGATCCTGGAATTGATAACTCAACGGGCTGAACCTAGCGTATGACGGTCGAAAGATTTCGCCTCCAAATAGCAACAAATAGAAATCTGCATTTTTGGTATCGAACCTAGTTCACTGACCTGGAGCAACAAATACGACGATCAACAAAATAGAACTGCAAAATTTCAAGAGAACCTAACCATTATTTATTGTTTACAATGCAAGATAAAATAATAATTATTGGAATGAATTTGGATATCCACCAGCCGAATTATCCAGGAGAAGAGATTGAAATAACTTATAAGGTAAGCAATTAATTATATTATTCATAAAATGTGAAACTTGTGTTTGATTTCATACAAATTGTTTGATATTGAAATGTTCTTAATTTTACATAACCAATCAGCAATTTGTTTATATTGTTTTTATCTTTTCAGATATCCAGAAAATAGAAAGTGAAACAAATTAATTAATTGCCATCCTCCCTCGCATTATGATATGCACTGCGACTTATCCTACCAGCGAACAAAGTGAATAAACAGAATCAAACTAAGTGAAATTTGTAACAATAACCAATAAATCTTTGAAAAATATGCTGTTAATTATTTATGCCTCCTGACACCATTCAATGAAAAATGCAACCGTAACAAATCTACATGAAATAGGCTTTCCGAATTTGAAGCGCTCGTGAAAATCCGTCATTTGGTTTTCGAATTATAGCAATTTAAAGATTGCATTACCAAAATTTGATGTTTAGTTGTGTATCTAAGTGACAAAAACGTCTAGAGATATTGATGTAACCTTAGTAACGAACCATATTATAGCAACTAAAAAATTTTTTTGCCAAAGTGTCACACACACGAAATTTTTGCTTTTTTGCATGACATTGCTTATCACCCCGTATATCATGAAAATAGCTTTCCCACCAAAAATGTGTGACATGCAGCCTAATCTAGAAGAGACGCGCTTTTGAATGCCGCAAACCGCGTTCAAAAATATTTATTTTTAAAAAAGTTGCAGCTGTTTAAAAATAGGGCAAAAAAATGAATGGACCGAACTTAATGTTGACCAGTTTATTTGTCTGGAAAATATCCAGTGATTAGTAATGCCCAACAACAGTGACTGTTTTCAAAAAGAAGATCTTAGATTTGAAGAGCTATTTCGCGTAACAAAAGATATAGCACATACACATAACATATGTGTTAAATGGAATTATTCATGCCCTAACAATAACGGTTAATCCAGTGGCGATTTCTCCTTCAGTGAGGTTTTTTGGCGATCTGCATTTCATTGCCAGTGGTACTTACCAACGTATTATTGGGCAAAGCTATAATATTTATGTGGCTCCACAAACTATGTCAAGAGCAATAGAGGAAGTATCAATGGCCATCATAGGGTTCAGTTTCCTGTGACTCAAGACGGGAAAAATCTAATTAAAGCAAGATTTATGGAAAAATTTAATTTCCCAGGTGTGATAGGAGCGGTGGATAGAACCCACAGTGAAATAATTAGACCACATCACGAAGAATCCTGGCTAATGACCTATAGAAAACGCTGCTCAAAATGTTATTTTATCTCAAATATTCAATTAATTCCTATCAACTGGGACCTTCCCTAATATTTGGAAATTGAGTTATTTAACTCCCATATTCAATAGTGGCGACAATTGTGATGATGTCAAGAATTACCACCCTATCTCCAAAATCTCTATTTCTTAAAAACAATTTGAAGCTATCATAACTGACAAAATTACACCTTTGTTTAAACATTTAATTACACCAAAACAACACGGTTTTATGAAGAAAAAGTCAACCACCTCAAATTTGTTGCAGTTTGAACAGGTCCTGTTGGATGCCTTGGAGGGGGGTATCAGGTGGACGTCATCTATACCAATTTCTCCAAGGCCTTCCACAGAGTCGATCATAATATCGTTTCAAGGAAATTGTTAGCACTTGGCTTTCAAGGGATATTTTTTGAATAGCTTATTGACTATCTTTCATATAGAAAACAAAGGGTTAAAATTGAAAACTATCTATTTGATGTAATTGAGGTTACGACAGGAGTCCCTCAAGGCCGGCATTTGTCTCCTCCCTCTCTTGTTCAATTAATTCTTGAATGATGTTAAACAAAACTTTGTAAGTTGTACATTTTTAAACTTTGCAGATGAAATGGAAATTTTTATTGTGGTTCAAGGTTTGCAGGATTGTGATACACTGCAGAACGAGCTGAATGGGTTTTTTGAGTGGTGCGAGTCAAATAATCATTATTTAAATATCGATGGGTGTAAAATAATGTCCTTTAGTCGTCTAAAAAACCCTTTCATTTTCAACTATTCCATCAATAATGTTGCTCTAGAAAAAGTGCATGTTATCAGACACCTAGGGGTGCTCTTAGATGTAGAATTAAATTTTCATAAGCATATAGATAGGATTTCTAATAAAACAATGAGGCTATTGGCTTTTGTTTTGTGCAATTTAAAAGATTTTAATAATATTTTTACCCTGAGAAACGCATATTCTGCAATTGTTAGGCAAGTACTAGAATGCTGCAGTCCAGTTTGGTCTCCCTTTCATGAAAATCAAAAGTATGCCATAGAGCGAGTTCAAAGAAAATTTTTAAGACAAATTGCATTCAGAATGAATATCAATTATGACTCTATTGACTACAATGACATTTTATCCCTCTTAAACATGCAAATTTTGGAGCGAAGAAGAGAGCGGCAAGACTTACTTATTCTATACAAAATCATAAATAATATCATAGAATAACCAGATCTGTTATCACGTATTGGTTTTCACGTTCCTGAAAGTTGTAACGTTAGAACAAACAGACTATTTAACATCATCGAACTAATTATGGATTAAATTCTCTCATCTCAAGATTCTGTAGATTGGCTAATAATATCATTGAGAGATTGAACATAGATTTTTTTAATGTTAGTTTAAATTCTTTTTAAAAACGAATTAAACACGTTTAATTTACAACACTAATGTTCGTGTTGCAACAACTATTATTGTAGTATAATGTTTTTTTAGTATCTCTTTGTTTTCATTAATAGGTTTTATTATTTACTCAATGGGTTTTACGTTTTACCTGAAAAACTTGTGATAAAGTGGCTTGAGAATAATTCTATTTTGCGATGTTCCGATGTAGGTATTTATTCACATATTTACATAATAATTTCTTGGGAGGGAGACCGAATGGTTCCTGAACCTCATATCCGAAGGAATAACATTCAGGTACCGAGGTACCATACAGTAAGCACCTCGGTAAGCACGAAAATGTTGGAATGAAATCCATAAAAATACAGGGTTGATTTTTCTCAAAAAACCTCGGAAACGTCGATTTTTGATTTTAGTGGCGGTTTTATTGATGATAATATCATTTGTTGACCCAACAAGAAGTCATGACAGCTAGCTCTATTTTTCAAATGAAAACACCAATTTTGTATTTCATTATTCCATGTCAAATTCTGAACATATTCTATGTATCATGACTTTTTTTGCAATTTTGACAGGCTGTAAAACCTAAACGGTTAATTTTAGATCAGAACCGATCATACAGTCTTAGTTTTCCATAAACTATCATTTCACACCAACTTGGAATTTAATCCATGCTTGATGATGATCGGTTTTGCTCTAAAATTAACCGTTTAGTTTTACAGTCTGTTAAAGTTGCAAAAAAGTCAATTTTCAACTGTCAATTTTTCCAAAACAGTTGAAGATAGGTATAGGACATGATACATAGAATATATTCAGAATTTAACGTAGAAATTGAAAATGAAAAAAAAAATGATGTTTTTAGCTTTTTACTGATGCTCAGGCAGAATTTAAAGCCAAATAATCCTGTGACAGTACCTTACAGATAGTAATTCTAAATCGAAAATGGCATTTGGAGAGCCTTTGAGACAATACATAAAACATTGTTGATTAAAAAGCTAAACAAATACGGTTTTGAAGGAAATGTGTTAAATTGGTTCTAGCAATACTTGGAAACAGGGACACAAAAGACAAAATATACTGAACATTGTTTTGCAGTTAAAGTAAATGACCTGAGAGAACAGTACCGGGCCAAGAACTATTAGTGCAAGAGCAAGGTAGCCAAGGTATGCAAAATAACCACAGTTGTTTGCAGATGACACTTTACTTTTTGTGGAGGGTGATACAGCACAGGACATTAGAAACTTATTAAATTAAGATTTAGAAGGTATATATAGGCGGTTGTGCAATATCAGTTTGAGCAGCAAAATCGAACAGGTGAATGAATTTAAATATTGCCCAAAAATCATGGAGGGAAAACTTACATTTTCAAGTCACGCAAATCATACAGTGTATCCCATAATGTTCGCTACATATGGGAATTTTTTTTATTTGTGGAATATAGAATTTTTTCCTATGTGCGATCGATCCTGCATGTCAGATAACTTTAAAGTACATTTTGACATTGGTCACGTGATCACTGTTATGGCGGCAAATTCGAAAATTTAGGTTTGGAAACGTGAAAAATTTCGGAAAAAGTTATTTGAAAAAAGTGATTAAAATGATGTTTTGGGGCTGTTTGCGAAATTTGGAGGAAAAGCAACAGAAAATAGGAAATTACTTGTTTTTCGCCATGGATCTCTTATCAAACAATATTATACAGTTTTTTATTATTGAAATAGTCCAAGTACCTCAATATTTGATGTCTATTGGTGAAACAAACATAAATTGTTCATTGAAATAATAGTCCAAGCAATAAAGGAAGTTTACCTCAACATAATTAGAAGTTAACATTTTTTGGGGGGGATCGGTTCATTTTCACGTGCTTAATAACATATTAAGTTTGCGACCTTGTACTTCCATAGGGTTTTCAGTTAGGGGTGGTTTTTAGGGTTAATTTGCAGTTTATGGAGAACGCTGCTCAAAAGGATGGTCCAATAGCAAAAAGTTTCAAATTAATGTTGTAGCTGAAGCTTTTTGCTATAAAAAACTCAGCGACAGCACCCCTCTATCTTCTATAGTGTTTTTTCTGCAGCGTCTTGAATAGCAGCATGTTTTTGTTCAAGGTCACTGAATCAACGTTTTGCCATTTTGCGCGCATTTGTTGCAGCAGCGGCCGAATGCAGAATCCGATTTCAATTTTTCAAACACCACATTATTTCTAATGAAATGCACTCTCCAATGCTTTTTTGTTCGAATTTTTTGCTTGAAAATTAAGCGAGCACGGACTTGTCTAATATGCGAGGAAGTTGTAAATTGCATCGAAAACTACCCCTTTCTTGCATTCACTCTAATTTCTAAACGGGGCCAAATATTTGGTGACAGTTTTCGACAATCGGCAGCCAATTTATTCCTCTCATAATGCCCCAGCGGATTTTTTTTTTCATTAATCACTTAATGACTTATTGGCCTGAAAACGTCGCGCGCGATTTTTCAAAAAGTAAAAAAAAATTAAAATTGTCGCATAGCGCTGAAATTTGGTACGATGGCTTTATTTATTGTTCTCATGATTATACTGCAATTTTATATCATGTGAAGCAATTAAAATTGCAGTATATTCGTAAGAACAATAAATAAGGCCAGCGTACCAAATTTCTGCGCTATGCGACAATTTTAATTATTTTTTACTTTTTGAAAAATCCCGCGCGACGTTTTCAGGCCAATAAGTCATTAAGTGATTAACGAAAAAAAAAAATCCGCTGGGGCATTATGAGAGGAATAAATGAGCTGCCGATTGTCGAAAACTGTCACCAAATATTTGGCCCCGTTTAGAAATTAGAGTGAATGCAAGAAAGGGGTAGTTTTCGATGCAATTTACAACTTCCTCGCACATTAGACAAGTCCGTGCTCGCTTAATTTTCAAGCAAAAAATTCGAACAAAAAAGCATTGGAGAGTGCATTTCATTAGAAATAATGTGGTGTTTGAAAAATTGAAATCGTATTATGCATTCGGCCGCTGCTGCAACACATGCGCGTAAAATGGCAAAACGTTGATTCAGTGACCTTGAACAAAAACATGCTACTATTCAAGAAGCTGCAGAAAAAAAACTATAGAAGATAGAGGGGTGCTGTCGCTGAGTTTTTTATAGCAAAAAACTTCAGCTACAACATTCATTTGAAACTTTTTACTATTGAACCATCCCTTTGTGCAGCGTTCTCCATAAACCGCAAATTACCCCTAAAAACCACCCCTAACTGAAAACCCTATGGAAGTACAAGGTCGCAAACTTAATATGTTGTTTAGCATATTAAAATGAACCGATCCCCCCAAAAAAATTTCAACTTCTAATTATGTTGAGGTAACCCCTCTTTTCAGATCTCCGTTTCTTGGACTATAATTCCTAGAGGATTAAATAAAAATATTCGGCTATTTACATGAAGCTTTTCTGTAGCAATACCCCTTTATCTTGACAGTTTGTGAGATTTCTAATAATTTACTATTGATACAATTGTAAAGAAACGTTATTGAGATTTTTTATTAAATATTTCAAGACAGTTCTAAAGCACGTTACTTAAGTGTCAAGATATAGGGTATTGATACAGAAAAGTTTCATCTGGTAATCAAATATTTTTATTTAATTCTCTAGGAATGATTCCAATGAAGAGTTTAAATTTGTTTCACCAATACACATTAAATATTGAGGTTCTTGGACTATTTCAATAATAAAAACTGTATAATATTATTTGATAAGAGATCCATGGCAAAAAACAAGTAATTTCCTGTTTTTTGTGCTTTTCCTCCAAATTTCGCAGACAGCGCTAAAACATCATTCTAATAACTTTTTCAAATAACTTTTTCCGAAATTTTGCGATCTAACCCCATTTTTCGCGTTTCCATATCTAAATTTTCGAATTTGCCGCCACAACAGTGATCACCTGACCAATGTCAAAATGTACTTTTAGGTTATCGGACATGCAGGATCGATCGCACATAAGAAAAAATTCCATATCCTACAAATAAAGAAAATTCCCATATGTAGCGAACATTATGGGGGACACTGTATAAAAAAAGATAATCAGAAAAATTATTGTTTATGTAGAATAGCAAAAAACAATAGTATGCCTTTACTTTAATCATTTTGCCACCATATTATACATGTTGAATAAGAGGGATATGAGTATCATCAGTATCGTCCCAAAAAAAAAAACAAAATCAGGCATTCATTGAGATGTATCTTTGGATAATATAATAGATATTGCAGAATAAAAAAGATCATGTTAAATTTAACAAATTTAGGCAAGGTCAGATTGCATACCTGAAAGTTTATCATAAAGTGAATAAACCGGCCCTTATCAAACTAAACATAAAAGCGATCGTAATGTATAAAATAGAAAATAACTTGTACAGGGTGGGCATTTTATTAGGGGCCTATGTCTTTTCTCAGAAACTATAGGGCGTACAAAAAAAATATAAATACAAAAGTTTCTTGGTTTTAAGCAATGTTGTCAATTATTTGAGTTTTATTTATACAGGGTGTCCCAAAAGTGCTGCACCTACTTCAAAACCAAAATTTTAAATGGAACATCCTGTATGTTATTGCATATTTGGATTCTATATAAAATTCTGAGCAGATTTCATGTAATATACCCTATACCTAAGTTCAACTGTTTTGGAAATATTGACAGTTGAAAATTGACTTTTTGCAACTTTGACAGGCTGTGAAACCTAAACGGTTAATTTTAGACGAAAACCGATTATACATTCCTATCTTAGATTTTTATAAACTATCATTTGACACCAACTTTGAATTTAATCCATGATTAAAAATTCCATTTAAATTCAATCTCTGGTTAAATTCAAAGTTGGTGTCAAATGATAGTTCATAAAAATCTAAGACAGGAATGTAAAATCGGTTTTCGTCTAAAATTAACCGTTTAGGTTTTACAGCCTGTCAAGTTGCAAAAAGTCAATTTTCAACTGTCAATATTTCCAAAACAGTTAAACTCAGGTATAGGGTATATTACATGAATTCTGCTCAGAATTTTACGTAGAATCCAAATATGCAATAACATACAGGGTGTTCCATTTAAAATTCTGGTTTTGAAGTCGGTGCAGCACTTTTGGGACACCCTGTATAAATAAAACTCAAATAATTGACAACATTGCTTAAAACCAAAAAACTTTTGTAATTATATTTTTTTTGTACACCCTGTAGTTTCTGAGAAAAGACATAGGCCCCTAATAAAATGCCCACCCTGTACCTAGAACATATTATATTAGATAACTTGCAAGCAGTAGGTGATATACATAAACAAAAAAAACTAGACAGACCTTAAATTGGTATGTGGGTAAATTTGGCTTTTGCTCAAAATAACTTATTTTTATTTTACAAAGATCTAATTGATTTCGATTATATCCCAATAGCAATGAAAACATTTAAATTTGAAAAATTTCAAAAAACTGTTAGAGTAGAGGACCATAGTATAGTCTTTCCAGAGTCAGTTGAAACAAGGTAAAGGTAAATCACAACTGGTGACTGAATATTTTCACCGGAAAAATGCACTGCCACTAGTTGCAATTTATTATTACCTTCCTTCAATTGACTTTGGAAATACTATACATACAATTTGCTATTATATTGTAGCTGTTATAATGTATCTTTGTTTGCTTATGCTATTGATAAAGATTTTTTTTCTCTAATTCTTATTATTATTATTATTATTATTATTATTATCATATACTGTAGGTAATGTTGTGAACCAGTAAATTCATTATTTTATTATTAATAATATTAATGTCAAATACATTTCCTCTTTACCAAATTCCACCATTTGTTCAGTTTAGTCCCCTGTTCAAATAGGTACTTCATGACCGAGTTTATAACATATTGCCTAAGAATACCCTATGGAGGGTATTTTTGCCGCCAAAGACAATAATAGGTACTCTCCCAGTCCTTATTTTATCATCCAAATGGTGAGAAGTGCCCTTAGGTTGCTTTTTAGTTTTTAAAATTAGAGTAAAGGAAGTCGTTTTGTAACATCGACAGTGAACAGTCGGTTTTTAACTTCAAAAGCGTTCAGTCGAGTTCCAAAAAATTAAACGAAACCAAAGAAACTTTCAGGAATCTCGAGTTTTATTTTCTACTTTATTCAAATAACAGAAAATAAGTCCCTTTATATTTATACCCTTTATATTATAACAGTATACATATAAAAATTGTCTTGCAATAATTATGGACTATTCATTATCATTGGATAAGGTAGGTACTCTATCACAAATGCCAATAATAATAATATTATGAACAGCAATATTCTCAAGCCCTATGTTCTCACTCAAATGCCAAAGCCTTGACTTATTTCACCATGAATTCCATTCCCCTACCATAACTAATGCAAGCGTCTTACTTAAACACAGCAACCCAGACAGGGTCCGCCTGGACAGGTCGGCATTGAGGTAAAATTCAGAAATAAAATATTTTTATGGAGGAGGATCTCTATAAAAAGGGGCCAAATGTAGCCAGTATAACCCTGTACCCAGGCCCAAGTAGAATTATGATGTCGCTGGCGTGATGCAAAAACTTGTTAAGTCAAAATTTGGGATTTAAAGACATTTATATATTTCACTAAGTCTGGTTTCATTCTACGGTTCAGGATCTTAAAACTCACAAAGTCATAGAGAGCGAGAATACAACAAAATTTTAAATTCATTAGGTGCCGGTACTTTTGCTCTTATTTGACAGTCGTTAAAAATAAGCAGGGCTTTGAATGTGCTCTAATCACATCATACTTATAGACCTTGACCCATGCAAAACTTTGACGACGTATCAAATTCGTTAATCGAGAGCAAAAGTATCGACCCTAAGTATTTTTTTTTTTAAATTTTTTGGAAAGTTACAGAACTGGTAAAAAAAATTATTGACAATATACACTAGATGTTGTATTTTTGTCGAGTATAGCAAAATGACAATTAAAAAATATAAACCTTCTTTATGAATTGGGTCAAACGAAACATGATACTTTATTTAACACCATTTTCTCGGAATGACCTATTTCGACTTTATGAGTTTCTGCAGCCAGCCCGCCATGTAGACCCCAAGAACAAAAGCACGTTTTATGGCAGAAAGGCGATATTCAAACGCCTTTGGAAGCACGTACTAGTGATTTCGAAAGGTTCTTGAACTATTTATAATACCATACCTAACGATTGCACTGACTTTCAAAAGGTTCTTGAACTGTTTATTATGTCTTTAATTATTGCATTGATTTTGAAAGGTTCTTGAATTATTTATTATACTTAGTGAATATTTCTACTATTGCTGAAAATAATACAATGGACTAATTTAGCTTTTGTTTTTTCATATTTTTGTTCATTTTGTAGGTATTTTTAAAATCTAGGTACAAAGGTATAGTTTTTAGATTTTAGTTAACACGCTTTGTCGATGAATAATAAGTTGTTCACATCGCTAATTATTTATTATTATTTTTTATATTTTTTTTTAATATGTTTTTGATAATGTTGTTTCTGCTTTCTTTTATGTGCTTGTGATATTAACATTTTAGTCTATTTTATGTCGTTATGTTTTGATCTCTTGAAGTGATGGATAGGTACCTACTTAACTTGAAAAATCAATTGGGTATTAGTTTAAAAATTAATTTGAATATTATTAACTGTGATAGAAATTAAAATGTATGTATAGTTTAAGAATCGCTTTGTCAATGGTTTTTATAAAATTTCGACAATAAAGCATTATTGAATTGAATTGAAGTTGTTTTTTTGGCAATAAAGCACATTTTGAATTGATTTGATTTAGAAGTTGAATTTAGTGAGGGTTGGATTACAAGAAGTAATAGTTCAAAAATGTTCCCAAGATGTTTTATAACAGTTTTGAAAAATTACACTTTACTGTTGTCAGTCAAATAATTGCATTTAGGTATACCTACTATGATATTGGTGGTTGAAATATTATAATTTTGAAGGTAATATAATTAAAACATAGTTACCTGCTTTCATCTCCCGAGCTTTCCCCTTCAAGAGCAGCATAGCCCTTGTCCTTGTCCTTTCTATCTTTGCGTTTTGCGATCATTTCTTTTTTGATAGACTTCTCTGAATCATTATTATCTAAGATAAATAAAAACAATTATTAGATAAATAAAAACAATTATTAGATAAATGTTATTATCTTATCTTATCTGGAATATAAAACACTAACAATCATCAGTAGCTTTCCGGTTTTCGGATGAATACAGACCAGGGAAGTTTTTCCTCTCCTCAGGACTATCGAATTCCATCTTCACAAACAGGGACACCGGCACCAACAACACAAATAAAATTTCGTTGTTTCTGAAGATTTAAGTTGAGTCAACTCACAGAATCAATAGAGAACTGTAAACCGAACAGTCAAAGACGAAGTCGTACTGCGAAGTGCGAGAAGTAGCGAAAAGCCGCGAAAGGCTTGCAAGTTGAAAAACGTCGGGATTCGGGAGTTGGGGTTAAAACTGGGTGGGGGAATTCTACCTGCTCAAACAATACTGCTTGTGCTTTCTTTCATGTCTCGATTGTTTCTTCACGAGAAAGAGATGGTGAAAAATTTTGTAAATAAATATAAGATCAAGATCCTGCTATGATAGGAAAATTAGTAAGAATAGAAAAATTCAAACACAAAACATAAACAATAATATCACGCAACCATTTTAGTCAAACGTCAAACGATTTTTCTTCTCTTATTTACCTTGCGTTCGGTATTTTGCTCAAAGAGCAGAGCGTGATGAGCGGAGCTGTTATCACGTGACCAGCGAGCGAACAGAGCAGTTAAACGCTGTATCAGAGAACCAGAATTTTTTATAAATGAACGCGAATGAGCCTGCACCGAGTACACTTTTCAAATAAACGAACGGTAAATTCAAGCTCGGAGAACTCAGATCAAAATACCGAACGCAGGGTTAATTATCTTCTAGAAAGAGATCAAAAGTAATTACTAATTTTAAACTTTGACGCATTCGACAGCTGACAACCGCGGTTTGAAAAATAGCCGAGGTCAAGAGCTTTGTTCGGGTTTGAATAAAGGACAGGCGTTTAATACTCCTTTAATACTTTTATTGTTTTGGGGTTATATGATATTCTGTGATTGTCCGTTTACATTTTAAACTAAATACTTATCTTCGACTGTGTAGAGTTCTAGTCTAGTTTCCTTTGTTAATAAGAAACATTTTGCCATGTGAAAACACTAAAGCACATTTTCATTCATTTATTCTATGAGATATTATTGCCTTGGTAACTTCATTATTATTTGTCTGACAAATTCTGTCACATTAATAATTATCAAAGTGGTTCAAAACAATCGCACAGATCTATCAACAAAGTGACAACGGCTCGACTCAATCACAAATTTCAATAATAAACTGTGCAATTGTTTTGAACCGTTCTAGTAAACCGACCTTTTTCCAAACCTAAACAAAGCGACGCCTTCAAGGTAAAATTTATTCTTATTCATACGTGAGCGTGCATTAATTCGGCGATCACCTCAGGCGCTCTAAAATCATTGGACAAAGAAGGAAAATCACCCGACAAATTATGACAATAACCATTTTAACTTTTGATTTAAGCGCGAAACGAAAGAACGCTGTGATGTGAGTCATCGTCTGTGTGTTGATTCTGTTGATGTTCAAAAAACCTTAATTATACTTTTTAATGCATAAAAAAAAAACATGAAAATATGGCCAATCGCGTTACTTCTCTCTCGTGATGAGGCTTCAGGGCAAACTAGGGGACGAATTTATAGTCATTCCTTGAGTCTGCCTTAAAGGTCGTGAGTTTAGAATGGACACTTAGTACTATTTGACAAGTAAGTCATGTCAATTCTAAACGTTCAAGGCTTCCTTAAGGTCCAAGGAAACCTCAAGGAGCGACTAGAGGCCGACTTCCTAGTTCTCATAACCGCGTATAGCCTAGTACTCATACCAGCGAAATTCGCTCTTTTTTGACATTGCTTCGACAATTTGACGTTTTATGCGTGTATCAAACGTCAAATTGTCGACGCAAAAAAATGCGAATTTCGCGCAAGTGAGAATGGGCTCATATTGCAGATTTTTATTTTGCGGATTTTTTTTCTATTGGTCGAATATATTTAAATCTGTCAAATTTAAATAAAATCGACCAATAGAAAAAAATCCGCAATTCGCGGAAATGAATACTAGGCTATAAACTGAGCGAGTCGCTCGGAGTAATAGTACTTTCTTCGCGACCCTCGCTAGAATACAAATATCAAAATGCAGCGTAGAAAGTCCTTTGATGTTGATAATAATAATAATAATAATAATAATAATAATAATAATAATAATAATAATAAGGGTTTATTTATTCCAAAATATATTACAAAAAAATTGCCAATCCTTTCATTTTGTCTTTGCTGCCCCTGATCTGATCTAAACAGAGTTGCCCGATCCTCATGGTGGGTTTTGGGTATTTGAAAACGCCTATTTATATGTTTGGTTTCAAACTTAGATGTCGCTTCTTCTATTCTATCAGCTGGTCAATTACCAATTTATTCAAACCTCGGGGCAAGAAGTTTTCTATTTCTAGACAAGAGAGTGATCGACACAGTCGTAATCTATTACAAAGACAATAAACAAATACAACACATATTTGAGAATTTAAATTTATTATTATTTTGATATGAATAAATGTAACAGAAGCAGAAACATATCAAAAGAATACTCTACTGAGATATTACACTTTTGAAGTAAGTTATTGCTGCTCTATTTGACAAAAAAAAACTCCAAGGCACCCTTTTGTGGCTGGGATTTTCTCTTATTTTTTTTTATATAACAAAATTAAAATCATGGCCGCAGGTTTCGATTCGGGAAAGCTGAATTAACAAAAAATCTTCTCAAGAAAACTCTGCAAAACTTGACACTCCTAATTCTTCAATTTCTTCAGTTGTGATTCATTAACTTCAGGTTTCAGGTAAGATTTTGACTTTGAACAAGAATTTGGTGTATAACCAAAGAACTTAACCAGCCAGACAAGTTTTTAATTTATTTTTGATTTATATTGTTCTGTTATTTTGATATATTTTTCTTGTAGGTATTGGTCGGATACATGGAAGGCTTTGATGCAATTTATTATGAGGAGGAAATAGAGAACCAAGAAGAAGCTGAAGGGGCTGATGTATCCTTGGTACCTGACCCTGTGATTGTTCGAGGGGCTGGTAGTATGACAGTGTAAGTTATTTCTTTATCTCTCTTTTTTTTTATAACCCGATAATTTTTAATTACTTGCACATTATTTAAGATCATGCTTTGTCAATGAAATTTATTTTCCGACAATAAAGTATATTTTGATTGATTGATTGATTACCTTGCTTCTTACTTTTACTACAAATTAAATACATTTTTGTATTTAGTTGGGTACTACTAAATTCACATTTTTGGGCTATTAGCCAAAATCCAGGCAATAAAATAGCATTTATTTGGCGCCAAAACCGTTGTTTGAGACATTGAAGAAAAGCAATGAATCATAAATAAATTCGATCAATTTCATTTTACATCTTATGATTTGGTAGGGGTACGAAACTATAACTTAAAATATCGGTTCTGGCAAGTCATGTATTGTTTGCCCAGCGGTTCTAAGTCTACAGAAGGAATTCGGACGTAAATGTGCGATATTGCCAAGTTTAATTATAAAAAAGCGAAAATACTAGGCATGAAGTATAGTTCATTTGAAAATCCATTTTTTAATAACAAAATGTAGATAATATGATAATCGTCGCAGAGTAAACATCACGTTATAGTCAGCTCCTACAAATCCGTAAAAATTTGCATTTTAACATCAACTAAAAGACTCGAGTTTTCGAGCAATCAGTATTTTCGAGTGACGCGGATATTTTGAAAGTGTTTTTACGGCTCTAAGACTTAAGTTTTCCCAATATTCTTCGATATTATTGTAATTTGTGTTGTCCAATAATAAGATATAAATATCCAATCCGGTGCGAACCATTGCTCTCCCCAAAAAAAATTGGATAAACGATCTGATTGTTGTGAACATTCCTTCCCGCGCCTACTATACCAACAAACCAGTCCGTGCTGCGTTGCGGTAATTGGATAAAACATTGTTTATTGACTGAAAAAATGCATTGTTTCAAGTGCAAAATTGAGGAAAGGGATGCTTCCAGTCTTTTGTCTTGCGACGGTTGTGGTCGCAATGTCCACAAAAAACCTGAGTGTAGTGATTTGTCTGCATCTGAAATAAGGGTCATGGAGCTTAAATCCAAAAGAACCCTCAAATTTTTCTGCCTTGATTGCCAGTCTGGATTGTTGAATGTACCTAAACTAATAAGGGCCATAAGCGAGCTGAAGGAAGAACTCAACAAATTAAAATCACGACCGACCCAGGCAGCACCAGCTACTTCAGGAGAGGAATTTTACAATGAACTCCAGGATCGACAAGTTAGAAGCAATAATTTGATGGTGTTCAATCTTCCTGAAGGCAATGACACCGCCGAGTTACAGCAACTGTTCAGTACCCTGTCAGACAACCCCCCTGCAATTATTAAAGCTACAAGGATTGGAAGCAAAAACAAAAATGGGTATAGATCTGTTGAAGTGACACTTTCCACTCAGCACGAAGTACTCTCCCTATTAAAGAATCGAACAAAGCTAAAGGGTAAAAAAGTCTATATCAACTCCAACTTGACCCCCCAGCAACGTGCCCAAGAAAAGGATGTCCGTGCACAGCTTGCGAATCGATTATCTCAAGGGGAAACAAATTTAATTGTGAGATATCGTCATGGCATTCCTTCTATTGTATCAAAAAACCAGCAAAGGGCCTAATTTCACACAATGAGCTCTCGATCTACTTCCAAAATGTAAGAGGCCTCCGCACTAAGCTAAATTATCTTTTGCAGTCTCTCCCAGGTTGCCACTATAAAGTCATCGTATTTGTTGAGACCTGGCTTAATGAATCATTTAATGATGCTGAATTGTTTATGCAGGATTACAGGATCTACAGAAGGGATCGATCTCTCCAAACCAGCATTTATAATAGAGGCGGGGGGGTTCTAATTGGGGTCCACAAATCCATCAAAAGTAGGCAGCTATCTGTACAAGATAACATAGAAGATGTTTTTGTCCTTATCGAAGCGGGCAAGAAATCCTTTATTTTAGCTAGTGCTTATTTTCCCCCTCGCTCACCTTCCGCTGCTTATGTTTCGTTCAGTGAGAATATTGACAAGCTATCTGAGGAGCACCCTCATGCAACAATTGGAATTCTTGGTGACTTTAACCTGCCTCATGCATTATGGGAAAACAATGCTCTAGGCTCAGTTGTCAGATCTGTGCCTCCTGCACCCCCTAACGAAGCGGATTCCTTGGAGGTTATTTCCAACATGTGTGCCTTCCACAATTTATTTCAACTCAACATGGTCCAAAACATTTCCATGTCAACACTGGACCTGATGCTTTTTCAAGACGAAACCTGCGTGGTCCGTGAAGCTGATGATTGTATTGTGCCACTGGATGATTATCACCCACCCTTGAACATTGAAGTGTGTTTTAATTCTGACAATATAAATGAATCTCGTTTTTGCGACGGTTACTTATAGAGGTTTCAAGTCGGCGAGTTTAAATTTAATTAGTGATTACTTAGGAACCATAGGATGGGATGATTTTTTTTTTTTTTTTACGGATATGCGCACTCGCAAGGAAATGTCCTATCACGCTCGAGAAGCGGCAAGTGCGCGGAAATGTCGGTGTATGTTGGTCTTGAAACGGTTCAGGTTGTAACCTGCAGGGAAAACCGTCGCACGGAGTTTATTCCACAGCGATGCTGTTCTCCAGAGATATGAATTCTGATATAATGAGGTTCTTGGTGCCTCTAGTTTGACAGTAAATTCATGGTTACCGTCTGTTTATTATATACAATAGTCGGAAATTATTTAATCACTTACCTGTGGAAATAAGACAAGTGGAAAGCAACAAAATATTTAAAGGGATGGTGAAAAGGTTACTAATTGAGAGGGCTTATTATAACTGTACTGAGTTTTGGAATGATAGATTTTGACTGTATCAATTGATTGGCTCTGCCAATATCATTATTATTATTATTTTTATTTTTATTTTCATGATTTGACTTTTGTAATTTGTGCTTATTGTTTTATTCCTGTAGCGCACGTATAATGTATATATATATATTTTTTACCGTCATTTTAATTTAATTTGTGTGACATAATTATGTGAGTGATAGGTAGTTGACGTCCGTGACTACTTCTAAGTTTTATTTTTATTTTTTGTTTGTTTTTGCCTCAGTTTTTACAATTCTTTGTGTTGGTTTCGATTGTTGTGGATCATTTTTTGAAATTTTTATCCTTTTTATGATAGATAGATAATAGATAATTTTAATTGTTTTATTAGGTTTAAGGCCTGCTTTGTCTATGACATTATTTGTTTTTTTGACAATAAAGCTTATTTGATTTGTTTGACGGGTTCGCCTGGTAGGCGCTACTCTCGGTGGAATCATACGTGCCAACTCTTCAGAGCATTTTCCGTGATAGTACCTGTAGAAGAGAGATAAATCGCCCACAGATCTGCGATGTTCAAGACCATCCAAGTTACGAGTAAGTGCGGGGTCATTGATCAGCTTGATAGCTCGTTTTTGCACGGTGTTCAAAAGCATTAAGGTATGTTTGGGTGCTGCACTCCATATATGTGAGCAGTACTCCATAGTTGGTCGAATCTGGGCTTTGTAGAGTGTCAGCAATTGGCTTGGTGTGTACAGATGTCTTGTACGAAATAGCATCCCCAGCTTTTGGGACGTCCTTTTAGCAATATCTGCCACGTGATTGTGCCAAGACATGTTGGTCTCTGCAGTAACCCCCAAGATGTTCAACTGACTCTGTAATGTGACAGCACTTCCAGATAGCATGATGTTTGGCTCACCGGTGCTGTTCTTTTTTGAAAACAGAGCTGCTTGGGTTTTCTGTGCGTTGAACTGTACAAGGTTTTTGTTACCCCAGTCCTCTATTATCTCCAGGTCGTTATTTATCTGCGATATTTGAGTTAGTCTAAGATGATGGAATTCACGTGCGGAAAGACCCGTGGGTGGTATGAGTGAGGAGACTACATTGCCATCGTCTGCAAAGCAATAAAGTGGATTTACTGTTTTATCTATGAGGTCATTTATGTAAATCAGAAAAAGAGTTGGCGAAAGGATTGCTCCCTGTGGCACACCAGCATTTATTTGGTAAGAGTTGGAGTTCTGGCCATCCAGTGCAACATAAATGGATCTGTCCTTTAGGTAACTTTCAAACCAAGTGCAAAGTTTCGGCGATAATCCCATTGCTTTGAACTTGTTGAGCAGATTTTCATGCCAAACTTTGTCGTTTTGCCAGTATGTTTGGTTTGTGCAGTCGTGTCGTTTGCAAAATTGTAGTAGATTTCATCCAAAGCAATATTGGAAAGATCATTTATGTAAAGCAAGAACAATATTGGTTCCAAGACCAATGACCCTGTGGTACACCAACATTGATTAGCTGTTTATCTAATACTGTGGTATTAAAATTAAGTTTGTTGGCGCTTTGTTAAGTACGATTTTATTAGTTTTATGCTATTATTAGAAAATTTGCTTGCCTCTGTATAAGTATCTCTGTATAAATGTATTTTTATTCCCTGCATGTAGAATCATGTTTCGTTTTCCTTTACCTATTGTCGTGGAATAACAATATTTGGTTTTATACATAATCATGTTGCATCCAAAAACACCAACATCTCTCGAGTTTTTATTTTTCAAGTAAATAGTTTTTTAGAAATGCCTAATGAGATGCTACTCACATAAAAAACCTAATTGTAAGGGAGGTACAATTTTTTATAATATCAAATTCTTATTTGGAGCAAAACAATAACATAAAAATTAGAGGTTGTACTGCCAAAATCAAAAATCTGCTTGGATCCAATCACAGAATGGTTTTTTTTTAAAATAGACAACAAAGAAAAACAAACATTATTGTTTTCACATACAGAGTAATAATTAACCAATTAATTGCAGTATCTGATAATGCCAAATTCCTGAGTAGGTATTGAGCCGGCGAGTTTATAGATTGGTCATATTACATATCACATAAATAGCAATATTGGAAATAAAGTCAATTTGATAAGTATGCTAGCCCAAGGATTTCCAATAAATATGTTGATTAAAAAACACTACGCTATACAAGGAATATTTCGGGTAAGGGCTAATTATGAGATAATTTTTTGAAGAAGGCAAATTTCAACCCGAAGTTTGCCTAAAATAGAAAAAAATGTTAAACACAACAAGTACTTCCTCTTTGTTTTTGCTGGAAATAGGATAAATAGGACAATTGAAATAAATTATGTTTTCCAATATTCGTTTTATTTATCTTTTGCACACAGAACGGTAATAAAATGTTAACCATGCCCTCGGACCGAAACTAATGTTAATGACTCCACACCACAAAACCTGTGAGTTATTGACACCATTGGCCGGGACATGCCGGGAACACATTTGCGACTTTACGCTCATTTTTTATAGCGTTGCTCGAGGCGTTGCTGGTGGCATGAGTCATCGACAATAATGTCAAACTAGGTCTATAAAATAAACTTATAATGGCATGTCTCTTTTGCCTATTCTACCTAGTTTTACTACACTTTAAACTTTGACCTAATACAATAGAATTAGACGGGCCTCTACCTTTTTATTTATTTATTTTCCCTTTGCGACTCTATCCATAATCTAGGGGTTAAAAAAAACTATACATATTTAAAAAATTGAATGATTTGTTTTTGTTTTATTAAACAATCCAACAATTCTAAATTAAGACTACATTAATTTTAGCAAAATCTTTAACTCTAAGCTTTTCTTATTTCTGTGTCGGGTTTAAATTTTCCACAAACATCAGTTTTTCGATTATTTGCCTTTGTTTTAATTTGAAAATCATATACCTATTTCTCCAGCGATAAGTAAAATATTAGTAAAACTAGGATCTCCTGGCGCATTCACCCAGCCTAAGCTGGAATTTTTTTTTTTAGATTTGGCCTGAGCAACAGATTTAGTACGGAATTTCCAAATGGTTTAGTGTCGAGGGTAGCGCCAGAAGAGTATAAGGAAACAGTGGTCCGAATAAATGGGATTCTAAAGAAAACACTACCTGTCAATGTAAAATGGTTGTTTTGTGGATGTCTTTGCTGCTGCTGTACATTAGGTTGCTCCTTGTGGCCAGTCATATGTCTTAGTAAAAGAGTAAGTAAGTTTGTGTAAAATAAAACTTAAAAAATTAAATACCTACAATAGTTATTTATATTGAAGAGTTCTTATTGACAGAGGTAGAGGTTCGTAAATAGATTTGTTTTTGGGGTAGAAAAAGTTTCTACAAATTTTGTTAACAAATATATGAAGTGGTTGCCACTCCAACCTCCCTTAGAGTTTATCATTCTTTATAAATTTAATTTCGTTTGAAACTTTTTATATTTTCAGACACAGCATTCTTTGAACAAATTACTAGAATGGGAAAATAGTTATTTATATAACAAGTTGGGACTGCATTGGCGATTGAGCAAGCAACAATGTGATTCGTCATCGATGATGGAATACGTGATCCTCATAGAGTTTCTGCCAAAAGTACCTATTTACAGACCTGACTAACGAAAATTTTGCTAGTCAGCTTGCCAGCTAGAACTTTCTCTCTCTTTATAAGTAGGTATGTGATGATTTGGGTGATATATAAATTTTCTAATTTGCGAGTTCTAGTGATCACGGAAGTAGGTACAGCAGCAAGATCTAGGTGCAATAATTATTATTCTAAAGAGAACAAATGATGACAAATTGTTGTCCGGCTTTAATAAATGAAACATAGCTCTGACTAGAGATAAATTTTTTCGAACATAGTTTATTCAGTTCTAAAATTGTTTTTTCTTTTGAATTGTAGCCTGATTTTGCAGCTGTACTTCCATGGTCACTTATCGCATTTCTATCTATTAGACTTTTGCCTGAAAAAAAAAAACATAATTTTGGACTTCAACCTTTTTCTACAATGATTTTTGTGTCCTATATCCAGAGATTTTTACTGGGTCAAGGCATCTTGAGTTTGAAATTAGGTTTAAATTAGAAAATTCTGATAATAAAGTGAACATTGAATTTGTTGTTATTAAACTCGTGGGTTTAAGTTGATAAATGAAAAATGTTTGTATTTGTGGTTTACAGAAAAAAAAACAACATCTTTAAATTACCATCTTCATCAAAAAAATTTTCTTTACTAGGATTATAAAATCACTAGGTATTGAATTGTTTTGTTGCTGAACATATTAGTCCTTTGTTAACCTTGCCCCAATATTGTTATAATTATTTCTAATCAATAAATGATCAACCCTTTCATTATTTAAGATATTTTTCTAATGTATATTTTTTTAGTATGTATTTATTATAAATAATTTGAGCCTTGTCGTAGTTTAATTAGGAAGATCTTCTTTTTGACAGGCATGTGTTGATTGTAACAATGCCTGTTAAAAACACGATAGTATTAAAATTTTTAGGTTGTTTCCTAATTGTGATTTGAAAAATGAAGTATCCAAAACAGTATTTTGTTGTTAGATTCTGTACTTGAAGAAGCTGTTCAATCAAAATTTAATAATTGCCGTGCTTGCGGCCAGATATAAAATCACAATATATATGTACACCTTTCAATTTTTCCCATATACTCTGTAAATACAATGTAATTATGTGATAATAGGCATATTGTAATTTCATTCATGTTTCCATTAATTTGTTTGACTTTATCATCAAAGCACATGTTAAATAGCATTAAATAAATATTAATGTTGAGCCGATTTTATTGTTAACTTTTAGGGAATTAATTATTAAACTGGGTAAAATCTGTATTATCTCAGAAACAAAGTATTGAATATTTAAATTCAATATTTTGGTTCGAAGTGGTTTGATTTTCAATGGATGATAAAACTTAGCTTTATTTTTGGTCCAAAAATGGGCAATAATCTCAGTGTTTATCAATTTTAATCAATCAAAAAGCAGAGTTTGCCTTGAGTTATACTCAATTTACAATTTTATTTTTTTTCGGATTAATTTTTTTTAGCATATTATGTAGTCAATTAGTTATTTAATATAGGATTTCCTGATGTATAATAATCGGAAAAAAATAGTGCAATCAATTTACTGCATTCTTCAGATAGTATATAAGTATTCAATTATTGTTCTTTTATTGTGTATGTTTGTTACAATTTTCGGTATTAAATTTGCTTTCATTTGAATAACCATTTTTTTATTTGATAATTAATCCTTTTATAAAACTGTTTACCCAAACAGAAAATTCAACTTGTCTTGTCCTTTCTGCTTCTGATTTTCTTGATATAAGGTACTGTCCGCCCAAGTTAAAAACACCGGTTAAAAAAATGAGAAGAATTTGAATTCATAGAGAACATAGTTGTCACGTACACTCACTACAAAAAAATAAGGCGTTTAATAATTGTTATTTGTTAACAATTATTAAACGCCTCACTTGGGCGGACAGTACTGGCCCATCTGGAGTTTGTAGTATCATTGGCTCAGGTGATTCTATATCCTCTTTGTCTTCACTATTTTTATGGTCTTGGGTTGGCACCTCCATGATTTTCTCTAATCCTTTCCTTTTTGTTTTTTTTTCTTGGATTTTTTAGGCAGCGTTGACAGATGAAATAAAAAAATTTCGTGAGAATTGAGGAAGAAAAATAGTGAGAAATCGTGAGACTGAAATGGGCTTAATCACAGCTTAATGCTATAAGAAAATGAAGCACATTGTGCACTTTTATAGATTTTTGATAAAGTAAACATGATTCTACATTCACAAGAAATAAACATTTTATTAATAAATCTCTTGTATCCTTGTATTTTCCGTTTTTTAGCAGGTGTTTCTGGAAGCTGCTGAGCCTGCTTTTCACATTCATTATCCGCAGGATTGCTCATAAGGCTTACGTTCGCTAATTGTCGAGTCGGCAACAGGTCTGCGAGTGACGTCTCCACTATCATCAGCTGATAGTGGTGACGTCATCCGCAGACCTCGATGTATTGCTTGCGATTCAGGCTGTGCTTGTGCTTGTGAGTTAATTTTTTCGTCGATTTCAAATTTAGAAAAGGTGATTTCAACGTTGAGGAATTCGTTTTTTTGACCTATAGGTTTTAAAACTCGGATAATGCATTTTACGCCAAGAGTTGAGGTCTGAGGAATGGCAGACACTTTCAGGATGGGGATTCTAATTGCTCGAAGTCGAAGGATGCGACTTGGAAATAACGTTGATGTTGCATATACGAGACGTTCGACTCGTTTCGACTAGTGAAATTGTAATCCGGCTGCTGCTCAATAAGAGTCCTTTTAGGTTAAGTTTTCTTGGGCGTGCGGCGCGCATGTACCAGGAGGGACGTACCTACCATAACTAAATATTAGGTCTGTTTCTACAGAAATCACAAACCAGTCAGAGTGGATTTCATTGGTTGAAACTAGTTTTCTAACTGTTTCTGACTGTTTTCAACCAATGAAATATGAAATTGGCTCTGACTGGTTTGTGATTTCTGCAAAAACAGACCTTGTATACTCGATTTTTATTTCGATCAAACGTAGTATTTAATTACCGATTTGTATTACTACAGAGAGAATTCGTAAGAATTGCTTCCTCCATTCGTGAGATCATGAAATTCTGACCAAACTTATGTAATCTTACGAATAATCGTGCGATCTGGCAACATTGTTTTTAGGATCTGGTTTGGCATGTTGCTCTTCTGGGGCGCGTTCAGATTCAAGAGTCCGGACGACGTCCAGTGAAGAGCGCACCCGATAGAGAGCGCACTCCGAGTGTGCCCGGCGATTCGCCCAATCTGAACGGCCAAGACGCATTCTCTCTTTATAACCTCACTGATTCTAACATTTTTGCCATTTTCTTCAAAATTTTTTAAATAAATACTAACTATGGAAGAAGCCATAGTATCTTCCTTCATATTTAAAGAGTTATTTAATGATGAGGACGCTTCATCTTCGGACCACGAGGATGTGCTAGTGTCAGTGATTGCTATCAATTTAGCATCACAAACTAAACAAAAAAAAAAAAGCCACTTTTTTTTTAAATAGAGTTGATGAGGATAACGAAGAATTTGGATAAACCCACCATAACTCGCAAAAATAATTATTTACAATATTTGCCTTTATTATTTAAGGTTAGAACACAAACGCGCATGCGGGGCAAATTTTATCTTGCTATTTTATGGGACGCAAAAGTGTGCGTCCGGGCGTCGTCCGGTAAAAATCTACTGACAATCTGAACGGCTGGGTAAATTTTACCCAAAGCAATCTGAACGGTCAGAACGCGCTCGGGCGACACCCGACGTTCAATCTGAACGCAGCCCTGAGTCAGCCTTGTCCAAAAGTACATGTTTTTTTACAAATTTGGACCTTCCGACATTTTTTGGTCAATTTTTTGAGGGTTATTTTTAAGGGGGTTTTAACCAGACTCAACTCAATTTGGAGCAAATTCTATAAAATTTTCAACTTATAAGGGCCATAAGTACCCTGAAACCGTACCGATTTTGGCAAAAAAAGACACAATGTTAATACATAAAGTACTAAATCTCCTGTCAAGAGATGGATATGGTAGTCGATCGCAAACAATTACAAAAACAATGAAAACTCAATTTGGAGCAAATTCTATAACATTTGCAACTTAGGGCCATAAGTAGGTAGGTACCCTGAAACTCTACCGATCTTAGAAAAAAAGTTATGACTTTACAGTTTTCCAAAATCTAAATCATAAGGTTCTTAGTAAAACGATGAAATTTCAATTTTTTTTTTGTTGTTGAGATTTTGTGTCCTAATGGTGCTTTGGGATCCTTACTCCATACACTAAATTATTCCTAGATTTGGAGCCAGATTCTATGAAAAAAGTCACTCAGAAAAATTGATAAATCACCCCAAATTGCTTAACACGATTTTATCTCGAGAACTATAAGTCCAAATGAGTTGAAGTTTTCAGGAATTGTAGTCCTCCAATGGGGTAAGAATCTCTGAAAATTTCAGCTTTCTGTTCATAATAGAAAAGTCATAAAGAAATTAAAGTTTAAATGCAAAAAATCTAAGAACAAATACCTATTTAAACCGCATCTTGCTACGATGAACCGTTTTCGAGTTAGGGAGGCTTGAAACTACAAACGCCTAGGCTGTGACGTCATGCCGGCTTCGGAAGCACAGTATAAACACGTGTAAGAATTTCCAGAATAAAAGTCAAGGATCTCACTAGAGCGAATTGCAACAACTCAAAGCACGGTTCACTGACGACTGAACAAATAGAATGCTGCGATTTCGGCGGATAGCCGGTGTGACGTCACAAGTTCCCGCATATTTTATCTTCCTAAAGGATTTTCTCGCAAACTATTTTGAATATAGGACTTTCTTCACCATCAGATGAAAAATTTAGGTTTATTGCAATTTTCTTATTCATTAGGTCAGCACAGTTATTGTCAAGTTAGTGCACATTAGGCTTTTAACTTCAACTTATTCTGGGAAAATAGTAATTGCTGCATTATTGATGGGCAGGACCATTGAGTGTTCACTTTGTGTTTGCCATGAAGCATATTAGTTTGTGATTTCTGTGAATTTGAATTTAGGTGGTGTTATGTCTATCTTCAGGAGCAAATGAAGTGCTGTTGCGGCCAGACCTGTATAATAATGTTGCACATTGTTTGTCAGGGCCTCTCTTTCTCTCCTCTACTATTTTCGCCCTTCTTTGAGAGACAAGCTATTATGACCCTTCTGGTGCACAGCAGCAAGAATTCCCTGCACCTTGAAAGGGATCGATAAGAGAACGGTACCTTACGTTCCGAGATAAAAATAAGTATTAGCAATGTACTTATTAGTACGCCAATTCTGACGTGTTTTTCTGTTTGGGGGGTGATTTCTGTTTTTTTTTTTGTTTTGCTATAGACTACATTATGAACTAAACAATCAAGAACAAATCTGAAAAGTTTTCACAAGTGCATAAAATGAACTCTGAATTCCTATGTCAACTCCAGTATGGATGGAGATGAAACGAATATTGAAACATTTGTTTCGAGACAGAAAACTTAAAGCAAACTGAAGAACAGCGCTTTATATTGGAAACTATAAAGCGGAGCCAAATTGAGCTAAAACTGCTAACGAGTTTGTACTGTTCTGGTCTTGGCCAGATTACAGGAGATGCCACTGATGAGTGCTAATAATTTTCGAAATCGGTATGCAAATTGCAATTAGTGTATCATCCAATGATTGAGAATTCAAGTTATCTCGATTGTCTTATACACTTAGAGAGAGCAAAACGACACATATTGTGTATCTTCCGCCCACCACGCTGTCAAGAAGTTTCAAATTTTTATCGCTTCCAAACCAGTCTTTTCTTGGTTTTGCCTTTGTAGGACTTCGAAGAGATGGAGCCACATGCTTCAATAGGTTTATTCCTGTCATCGCTGGCCTGTCCTCTTGTCTGTTCAGGTTGGTATGCTTTCGCTTATCTGTATTTCCTTAGGCAAATAATGGTTGTGTTTTGTTAGGGTAAATGGGTAGAGTTTGGTATTGGTGAAGGTATTACAATTGCTATTCTGCTATTCTGTACAAAATTAGAAAACTTCTTAGAAACCAAACTGACTGATTCCAAAACAAAAATACAAGGTACAGTCAGTATGACTAAATAATGGTCAACATGATTCCCTACATCTCGTACCACACCCGCACATAATTAACTCATAGCTCTTTTTGGCAGAACAAACACCGATTGAACATTGAACTGATCTTTGAGATAAAAACAACCAAAAAGTAATTAACCTTTCCGAAAGCCGAAAGCATCGAATCAAGCAATTTAAAGAAGTACTTATTCCACAATGAGACAATTTCGAGGTTCACGCAGTTTAAAGCCTTTGAGAAGTCACACAAAAATGCCGCAGCAACCTCAAAATCATTCAGAGAAAGGTACAACTCCTCGAGAAACCAAAATATGGCATCGACGCGTAAAAATATGACTCGAAACTGCCGAAACTGGTATTGTGAATTTTTCTTCCACAGCTTTAGTAAGCCTATGTCTGTATATGATTGCACTTGGAAATAAAGATTTTATTTGATTTGATTTATGCAATTAGCGCAGCATCCAATGATTGAGAACTTAAATTCAAAGGGCGATCAAGAACCAACTTTAGTTTAAGCTCTGATTTTCTCTCCTTCAGATGCCAATCGACAGAGGAAATCGATTCGTACCTATCTATACACATAATTCAATTCTGGATATTATAAGTGATTTGATGAAATTCCAGCGAAAAAGGTTCCTATTTCTTGATAATACTTTTTTTTATAATTCGAACTTGGAAGGAAAGTCTGTGAAATTATCATTCATCAAACTACCCATTCTATTTTTCTGTGGTCTTGGCCCTGGTCGAGTAAATATCTACTGGAATTTTACGCGGGTTGTCACAACTTGTTCGATCTAATTCCAAAAATCCCTTACGACAAAACCGATGAAAGTGCCTCCCTTACAACCACTTTTATGTTTTATACACATGTCGACCGAAAAGGCAACTTGCAAGTCTCGAATAAAGTTTTTGTTAAATGTGGCAGAGATACGCGAAGCCTGGCAATCTATCCAGGGTGAAAAAGAGAGGTCACGGTTAAATTTGTCTCGAAGGTGCGGTTGCCAGATTTTGGAGCGTGATCGGAAGAACAATAAAAAAAAACACGTTCTTGCTGGAATTGTATAAATATCTCGTCCTACCCTATATCGTGTGGAAAATACATAATTTTAAGCATATTTTTTTTGCGAGTACCTACCCTATCGAATAAAATAGGATGACGAATTTATATTCTTATTTGGGTTAGTCGCCAAGGGATTAATCAGGACATAATTAATATTAATTATGATATTTCAACATGTTAAATTTAATTACAAAATAAAGGTCGTTTTGATAAAGCCCAAATTACTAAACAAAAATAATTGGGCTTTTTTCTAAATAAAGTAAAATCAATTTTACGACTTGCACCGTTTTTTTCTACAAAGTAACTGTGGAAATATTTTGAGGTAGATTTTTTTAGAATAAAATAGAGCTTTGAGGGTTTATATTTGGTATTATGGAAATTAACTTTGGTATTACCTATTAAAATTAACTAAAGAAAAACGCAATTATAAGATGCTCAGCCAGTTGTGAAAAATAATCTTTTATTAGGTATCAGTTTTTTACGGTTTGTGGTCTGTAAAACAGAAATTGCACCGAGCGGTATTCAAGTTCGTTTCTCAAAAATAGAAATTTTACATCAAATCGATATTTTAGTCAACAATTCATTTCAAAATTGCAAAAATGTGGAATGTTTCATCCATTTAATTTAAATATCTACGCATATGGAAATGTATAATTAAATATTGCTTGGTAATTTTTAAATTAGTATTTTCACTTCACGGGCTACACACATCAATAATATTTAATTCAAGGATCTACCTACAATGCAAAAAAATGGCTGTTGAAAATATTTATATTTTTTTTTCTGGAAAGGAAAGAAGGTTGGAAAAACCTATTATTTCAATTATTGATTGGTAAATGAAATTTTTACCTTACCGCCAAGATAATATAATTTAATTTGCTCTTACATTCTTATGTATTTTGGTGAGTGTGAAGTTATCCATAAAATCTCAGCCATAAAACTATCGAATCGCGGTTAGGCCTACTTTTTACTATACCGGCCGGATTCTCATATATTCTGGGGGCTGTTTGTGCCATATTAGAGAGATAGCTATGAATGTTAGCTACTACCACTAGCGATCCACAAAAATTAATTTTGTGCAATGTCTCGCCGTCTGGGTGTCTCGAAAAAAAAAAAACCCTAAAAAAGTAGTGATTTTTGTCAATTTTCGATTGTAGCCTCTATACGGTTGCTTGTGCCGCTTTGAAAATAGCTATACATTATAGCTACCACTCTTAGCAATCCATAAAAATTAATTTTCTGTAATGCCCCGCCGTCTGAGTGTCTCAAAAAAAATAAAAACCCTAAAAAAGTCGTGATTTTTGTCAATTTTCGATTGTAGCCTCTATACGGTTGCTTGTGCCGCTTTGAAAATAGCTGTACATTATAGCTACTACTCTTAGCAATCCATAAAAATTAATTTTGTGTAATGCCCCGCCGCCGTCTGAGTGTCTCAAAAAAAATAAAAACCCTAAAAAAGTCGTGATTTTTGTCAATTTTCGATTGTAGCCTCCATACGGTTGCTTGTGCCGCTTCAAAAACAGCTACACATGTTAGCTACCACTCCTAAAAATCAAGAAAAATTAATTTTGTGTAATGCCCCGCCGTCTGAGTGTCTCCAAAAAATTAAAAACCCTGAAAAAGTCGTGATTTCTGTCAATTTTCGATTGTAGTCTCTACACTCAGACGGCGGGGCATTACACAAAACTAATTTTTGTTTATTGCTAGGAGTAGTAGCTAACATTCATAGTTATTTCCAATATAGCACAAACAGTCCCCAGAATTTATGAGAATCCGGCCGGTATAGTTAAAAGTAGGCCTAAACGCGATTCGTTAGTTTTATGGCTGATATTTTATGGATAACTTCACACTAAGTGTATTTTGAGCCTATCAACAAAATAATTACTAGAATGCAAACTTTACTTTAAATGAAGGTTTTGGATTTTTGTAATTTATAGCTTTGAGGTTGTGGATGATGAGCATTTGTGGCATGTTAGTTCCCCTTCACCACTAAACCACCACTTACAATGATTTTTGATTGATTTATCGCTTACGTGCTTGTGAAGGTTCTAGAAAACCCTCTTGCTCAAAACTTGGTTTACATTTTAAATTACCCCTGTAACAAAAACTGGATCAAAAGTAAAATATGGCAACGCAGGCGCCGACTCAGTGTTCCCAATCCTTTATTACATCATCGAGAATCCCGTTTCAAGTATATACGGATTCAACCGGGTGTTTTTTGTTTTCTCACAGCCCTTGGCAGTGTAACTGACACCCCTTGTACATCCACGAAGGTACATATTTGAAATTAGCAAAAGCCCTAATTTGGTTTGATTCAGAAATTTACTCGCTTTTTCTTTCTAAATTCGCGCAAAGACTTTCTTCGAAATTAACTTTACCTACCTACTAGTGACTTTTGAGTTGCAGATTTTGGATCTGTGAGGGTGCCAAATTTGCAGACTGAGAACATGAAATTCCTGCTGTGTTATTCCTCGACTTTTTACGGTAAACTGTTCAATTAAGTATATCGAGATGCTTGTATCTTTCCTATAAGTTGGCTCGTTATCGATTTTTCCATAATTCATTTGAAAGCACCTTTATTTTTAGTAGTCTATATTCGCCTTTCGATTTTCTGTAGGTATAGGTTAGTCGCAGAGCATGTTTCAGACGTAGTTTTTGCACATCATGGTATGGATTTTTTTGGTTGTTCCCAATAAAATTTGCTCGTATAATGTAAACTTTGTGTAAAATTAATTATTCCCTAGTTTAGTCTACAAAGTACAAGTTATAGACCGGTGACCCAGCGTCAAATCATCGAGCACAAAATTTTCATTAGGCGCTCGAAACACTTTACCATTCGTAATAACTAAAAACCGCCCGTCTGCCAGCGATGGGTGGTAGCCCGCTCCCGTGACCGCCCCACAAATAAGGGAATTTTTGACAAAAACCCGCCTTACGAGTACATAAACCAAATTTTTTGGGCATGTAGAAAATTATATTAGAAACCTGAAAACACGTGGCAGACGCCTCCCAGTGGTAGCCCGGCTAGGGCAGACAATCCTAAACAAAAAAAATAATAATGCCGTAAAACGCCCCTCGCGAGTACATTCACGAGATTTTTTAGGCTCAAATACAGTCAGATTTGTGTGCTAAAAATGCACGGCAGACGCCACCAAGTGGTAGCCCCAGGGCAGACGCTTCTTAAATCAAGACAAGATTAAGCTTAAGCGTCCCTTATTATGAATAAAGACATTAAATGAAACTACAACATAAGTATTAGGGACCAAAACACAGATGTATTAAACATTACTTATAGCATTATTAATAATAAATGCGAGTTCCAAATTACATAGGAACACCGTAAAATACCTATAGGAAAAAAACAAAAACATTTTTGTTACATAAAAAAAGGTTGCTCAATAGGTATCTATTAGCCTTATGTTTATTGCAAACTAAAGCATCAGAAAACAAATTGATGTAAAAAATCATAGGAAACTCTTTTGCCATCACTAGTAATACAGTTTATTACAAAAAAAAAAACATACAAATATTAAACTTGCCCTTACTACCAATAATAATATATACCTACTGTAGGTATAGTATGAGATACAGGAACCTAAAAAATGCTTATTCTACAAAATATTCTTTAAAAACTAAATAAACTAATAAATAATAAAGATATGTTAACAAAAATAAGCAGATGTAATATTTCCTAATAATACATCATTATTTATAGAGTAAATTCAAATGAAATTTCTTATTGTAGACTGTGCACGCACCAACTTAAGTGTCGAAATAAATTTAATAAATCAATTCGATTAAAAAAACTTATACCTATGCTGTATTATTATAATGAACATTAATTTAAATGGTGTCAAAGACTTAATACAACAGGTTTGACTAAAATTTAAACAATGGATATACCTATGTCAAACTATTTGAAAGGTCAGTTGATTCAGCCTCGTCACTGGATGAAATGCAGAGAACGATGTCGGATTATTCCTCATTATTTTTTAAAATTCCAGCGCCACAATCATAATTCTCATCCAACATTTGTGGCATTTGGTTATTAACAAACCATTAACTGAATCTTCCCTCAATTATCAGGACATTGTTATAGTTATTCTGGGTAATATCGATAAAATATCGAAAGAACTAGGGAAATATTTTGGATGCAGTGGCGCACCGAAATAAAGAATTTTCCGGCAAAAATATATTTTTTTTCGCGATTTTGGTTAATACAAACTTTCCATTTATATAAAAAAAAATCCTGTGCAGTCACACCCGGTAGAAGTGAAATCTTTATCGAACTTCATGCATTACAGACATACTAACATACATAGTGGCGTCCCCTCCCCCCCCCCCCTCCAAAAGACTTGAGAAAGAACGCAAATAAATATAGTTTAAAAAAACTAAAATACCCGCTGGGGTGCTTTGTTCCACATTTTTCATACATTGAGCACCCCACGCTTTTTTGACAATAATTCTAATATTTTTTGTTCATTAATATTTTCTGTTTCTATTAAAAATTATTTTTCTCTTTTTAGTTCAATTTACTATAAAAGCGTGTTTTTTAGTTTTTTTAAAATATATTTATTTTTCACTTTTTAGTTCGATGTATTATAAAAGCGTGTCAGCCCCAGAGATTTCCAGACTTTTCCAGACATTATCCAGACTTATTCAGAGCTTTCCAGAGTTTTCCAGGTTTCATCCAGATTTATCCAGACTTGTACAGACTGATCCGGATTCTGGAAAATGATCCCCAGGTCTTTTGGGACCTTTTCCAGAATTTTTCCGACCCTTTCAAGAAATTTCCCGGCCTTTTCCAGACGTTTCCAGAGATTTTTAGACATTATCCAGACTTTTTTTTTTTTTTAACCCTATCAGACCTTTTGTTTCTTCCTTTCACCCCTTCTTATAAAATTTCAAAAACCTTAATTAATATTATTTTGAATCATACTCTATTTTCTGCTAAATACTCTATAAAAAACACTTATGAATTAGTAGACAAAATTAAACATATTACATTACCAAAAAACTCTAAATTTATTTCATTTGATGTTACCAATCTTTTTCCAAGTATACCTATTGAAAACGTTATTAATCTTGTTGCAAAACTCTTGATTAAAAATAATATAAACATTGTTAAAAAAGAAGAAATTATTATCGTTTTGAAAGAATGCCTTAGACAAAATTATTAAGAATTTGATAATAAAATATATACTAGCAAAGTTGGACTTATAATGGGAAATCCACTAAGTCCTATTTTATCTGAAATATTCATGGATTTTATTGAATCAAAAATTAACAAACATCCAATTTTTAAAAAATTTCTCTACTGGCATAGATATGTGGACGATATTCTAACTTGTTTTACTGGAACAGAGAGACAATTAGATATTTTTATAGACTTTATTAATAAAATCCACCCTAACATAAAATTTACCATAGAAAAAGAACTAAATAATTCAATAAATTAACTAGATCTAACAATCGAAAACATAAATGAAAAACATGAATTTTCTATATTTCATAAACCTACTCATACTGATACAGTTATACACAATACATCTTGTCATCCTATCCAACACAAATTAGCTGCTTTTAACAGTATGATACACCGATTAATAACACTTCCTATAAATAATATTAATTTCCAAAAAGAATTAAACCTAATTAAACAAATTGCTATCAATAATGGCTATTCTTCCAAATTAATAGATGATATTTTAAACAAAAAACTATACAAAAATGCCATTAATTCAGTATACCCTAAAAAATTACAAAATAATAATAATTTCAAAAGTATTACTTTCCAAGGACAAGCTAGTAATAAAATTAGCAAATTTCTTAACAAAAACGATATAAATGTTGCTTTCAAAACTAACAATACAATAGGCTTTCACTTAAAAAATAATAAATCTAAAACTAAAATTTGTGATAAATCTGGAGTTTATAAATTATCTTGTAAAGATTGTCCAAAAGTATATACAGGGTGACTGGTAAGTGGACGTATTCCTTTGAGGAGATGACATTAGAGCCTATTTGCTACCGATTAAACACTATTTACCTCTATACCATTCTTAACGGTTTTCGCGATATTTTCATTTTTCTAATTTTTATAAAATTCACTACCTTATGAGGCAAATATTTAAAATTAACGAAAATAATAAGGACCTTTCTGAAAGTCGTGTTTTAAATTTTAAGCTGACACACTGACAAAAATATCAGCATTGAAAATTATCGAAACACTAATGTTAACTATTGAGTTATTGCGGTTTAAACTTAACTTTTCTTGTTAAGTTTCTAACTAATGACTTATTTAACCCTAAAAATATCGAAAATTTCATAGTACTTCAAACGTACAAATAATTGGCAAAAGTACTCCATTTTATTGTCTCCAAGATAAGGTACATTATTTCAGAATTAGCTTTTTGCTTTCTTGTTAAATAAATTATTTTTATTTTAAGGAGAGACGATATAATTTTCAACAGAATTCTAATTTATACCTGTTTTGGATATCAAGTGTTGCAATAAAAATTTTATCAAATTTTTTAGTAGCTAATAGTAATAGTTTTTAGTAAAGAAGTAATTATTATTTTCTGCTTGAAAATTTTGAAATTTTCATAATAAATTACTGGCACTCTATGGCCAAGCATTGTTGAATGCATTCTCTTTCAAATAGTTCACAATTGGCACCTAATTTTTTCGTTCCATAATAAAACAATAATTACCATTTGAAAAAATGTATTTCCTATCATAATAAAAAAAACAACATTCTCAAAATGAAATGGAAAAACTTTTTGATACAATTTAATCAATAACTCATTAATTTTCAAAATGACTAACCCCATTCCTTATGCAATTACGAGCCCGTCTTCGTATTTCTGTCCTGGTTACTCGATTTGAAAAGTTCTGTCGCAATATCGCAACAGGAGTTAAATCAGGGCTCCTAACAGGCCATGGTATGGGTCCACCTCTTCCAATCCATCTATTCGGAATCCTTTGGTCTAAGAGTGCCCTTATTGTTAGACGATAGTGTGCAGGACATCCGTCAAGCTGGAAGATCATCTGTTTGCCTGTTCGCTAAAGGGACATCTTGTAGTAGCTCATACAAGTTGTTACGTGAAAATTCTTCATAATTTTCACCGTTAAGGTTATCAGGTAAAAAATCAAAATTTGTTATTCCTTCTCTAATATTGTAGCATCCTCAACATCCGAATTCAGAATAAATCTGCAGAACTGAATTCTGCGAATTAATGGTTTCTTTATGCTGAAAAATTTCGAAAACTTCATAAAGTGTGTTTTTTTTTAAAAGATAATTCCCCAAGTCAAAAATTTAGTAACTATGTTGGCAACACAAGCCTTTTCTACATGAAAAATTTGAAAGCATTGACAATTTTACATTGTATTGCCAACATAATGTCAGTTTGACTTTTATCTTTAAAAAAAAAAAAACGCACTTTAGTCCACCAAACGTACAAATGATTGTTAAAAATTCTCTATTTTATTGTCTTTAAAATAAGGTTGTTTTATTGTTGATTTCATAATTTTCATTTGTAGGAGTAACGGTTTTATTCTCGCATTTAGAAGAATTGTAAGTTCAGACTAAGTAAGCAACATTATTTTCCAGTCTTTTCTTATTGCAATTTGGTGTGATACTCGCCAATCATGTTGATATTTATCAACAGGTATACCATACGCATTTTTCCATTTTTTGAATTAATAATAATAAACAATAACAAAATTTAGTTTCAGTTTTTCGTCCAAAGTTTTGATTTAAATAGTTCTGATGATAGTGTTTCGCTGTTAACTTCTATCTAAAATGGCAACGTTTAGCTATGCTGAATATGCGGACATTTTATTTATTTATGGTTTTTCCAATGGAAATGCAGCTGAAGCTCAAAGAGAATATGTACGTCGCTTCCCAAATAGGCGCATTCCACATGTTAGTGTGTTTGGTGCAACTTACCGTCGCATTTCAGAATCTGGCAGCCTTCAACGAGTAGAACGCGTAGGAGCTCCTCCTGCAGACGTTAACATTGATGGTGAAATTTTGAGACTACTTGAAGAAGGTCCAACAACAAGCACCAGAAAAATTTCCCGACAGCTGGGTGTTTCACAATGGAAGGTCTGGTCAGTGATTCATCAAAATGGTCTTCACCCATTTCATCACACTCCTGTGCAAGGACTAGACGAGGGTGATCCGGCGCGCAGAGTTCAATTCTGCAGATTTATTCTCCATGCGGATATTGAGGATGCTTCATTTTTAACAAGAATTTTATGGACCGATGAATCAAAATTTAGCAGAGGAGGAATAACAAATTTTCATAATTTGCACTACTGGGCCGAAGATAATCCGCATCAGAAGAAGCAAGTTAGTTTCCAAAGAAAATTTAGTGTCAATGTATGGATGGGAGTTATCGCCAATAATTTAATTGGACCTCATTTTTTACCGGATAACCTTAACGGTGAAAATTATGAAGAATTTTTACGTAACAACTTGTATGAGCTACTAGAAAATGTCCCTCTAGCGAACAGGCAAGAGATGATCTTCCAGCATGACGGATGTCCTGCACATTATCGTCTTACAATACGGGAACTCTTAGAGCAAAGGTTTCCGAATAGATGGATTGGAAGGGGTGGACCCATTCCATGGCCTGCTAGGAGCCCTGATTTAACTCCATTAGATTTTTATGTATGGGGGCACCTGAAAGAAATCGTATATGCCACGGAGGTAAATACGCGCGAAGAACTGATTGAAAGGATACAGAATGGGGTTGCGATATTGCGACAGAACTTTTCAAATCGAGTAACCAGGACAGAAGTAAGAAGACGGGCTCGTGATTGCATAAGGAATGGGGGTAGTCATTTTGAAAATTAATTACATCACTTGTTGGAAAAGTTTTTTCATTTAATTTTGAGAATGTTGTTTTTTTTTTTATTAGGAGAATGTTGTTTTTTTTTTATTATAAGGTAGGAAATACATTTTTTCAAATGGTAAATATTGTTTTTTTTTTCAAAGATAAAAGTCACACTTACATTATGTTGGCGATACAATGTAAAATTGTCAATGCTTTCAAATTTTTTATCTAGAAAGAGCTTGTGTTGCCAACATTGGTAGTGAATTTTTGACTTGGGAATTATCTTCAAAAAAGAAACAGACTTTATTTGGAAGAGAGTGCATTCAAGAATGCTTGGCAATAAAGTGCCAGTAATTTATTATGCAAATTTCAAAATTTTCAAGCAGAAAATAGTAATTACTTCTTCTTTACTAATAACTATTACTATTAGCTAGTAAAAAAATTGATAAAATTTTTATTGCAACACTTGATATCCAAAACAGGTATAAATTAGAATTCTGTTGAAAATTATATCGTCTCTCCTTAAAATAAAAATAATTTATTTAACAATAAAGCAAAAAGCTAATTCTGAAATAATGTACCTTATCTTGGAGACAATAAAATGGAGTACTTTTGCCAATTATTTGTACGTTTGAAGTACTATGAAATTTTCGATATTTTTAGGGTTAAATAAGTCATTAGTTAGAAACTTAACAAGAAAAGTTAAGTTTAAACCGCAATAACTCAATAGTTAACATTAGTGTTTCGATAATTTTCAATGCTGATATTTTTGTCAGTGTGTCAGCTTAAAATTTAAAACACGACTTTCAGAAAGGTCCTTGTTATTTTCGTTAATTTTAAATATTTGCCTCATAAGGTAGTGAATTTTATAAAAATTAGAAAAATGAAAATATCGCGAAAACCGTTAAGAATGGTATAGAGGTAAATAGTGTTTAATCGGTAGCAAATAGGCTCTAATGTCATCTCCTCAAAGGAATACGTCCACTTACCAGTCACCCTGTATAGGACAAACAGGTAGAAATTTTGGTACTAGAATTAAAGAACATTACAATAGTTTCCATAAAAAGAAAACAGATTCAAATTATGCAAATCACCTGATAGAATCAAATCATAATTTTAATAATGAATTTCAAATATTACATAATGAAAACAAAGGGATAAAATAAATCTTCTAGAATCTTTAGAAATAAACAAACTTAAAACTTTAGACTGTTTATTGAACGACCAATTAGATTTAAACAATTCACCACTTTTAAATTAATTTACTGTATAATACCTATTTAAATTAACATAAAATTAGACCAGCTTTTACCTTTTTTTTTATATTTGTCAATTTCACTTTTATGTCTACATTCCACATTTAAATTTTTTCAAATCTTTCTGATGAAGCTAAAGTTTAGCGAAACATGTTAAAAGTTTAACAAAAAATAGTGGAAATTTATAAGTATTGAAATTTACTTAAAAAATCGTTTATTAGATTATCCAGAGCTTTCCAGAATTTTCCAGACTTCATCCAGATTAATCCAGACTTTATCCAGACTTGTTCAGGCTGATCCGAATTTTGGAAAATGATCCCCAGGTCTTTTGGGACCTTTTTCAGAATTTTTCCAACCCTTTTCAGAAATTTCCAAGTCTTTTCCAGACTTTTCCAGATAATCTCCAGAGTTTCCCAGAGTTTTACAGACTTTATCCAGATTTATCCATCCAGACCTATCCAAACTTGTACAGACTGATCCGGATTCTGGAAAATGATCCCCAGGTTTTTTGGGACCTTTGGCTGAATTTTTCCGACCCTTTCCAGAAATTTCCAGGCTCTTTCCAGAGGTTTCCAGAGATTTCCAGACATTATGCAGACTTATCCAGAGCTTTCCAGAGTTTTTCAGACTTCATCCAGATTAATCCAGACTTTATCCAGACTTGTTCAGACTGATCTGGATTCTGAAAAATGATCCCCAGGTCTTTTGGGACCTTTTTCAGAATTTTTCCAACCCTTTCCAGAAATTTCCAAGTCTTTTCCAGACGTTTCCAGAGATTTCCAGACTTTTCTAGACAATAACCAGACTTATCCAGAGTTTTCCAGAGTTTTCCAGACTTTATCCAGATTTATCCAGACTTGTATAGGCTGATCCGGATTCTGGAAAATGATCCCCAGGTCTTTTGGGACCTTTGGCAGAATTTTTCCGACCCTTCCCAGAAATTTCCAGGCTCTTTCCAGACGTTTCCAGAGATTTCCAGACTTTTCCAGACTCCATCCAGATTCATCCAGACATTTTCCAGACTTGTTCCAGCTCACTTGGCTTGTACCAGGTTCTTGTTGTGTGTTAATATAAGCGTGTTAAAAAAGTGTTGCTTTTTCGTTTCAGGTCGGTCTTTCGTTTCAGGTCGCTTTTTCGTTACATCGTCTCAAATCACTCCCAACGATTCTAAAGAAGTTTTCACTTAAAAATATCCGATTCAGTGCAAACCACTGAAATCTGATATCAAAACCGAACATGGAAATTTGGCAACCCCGCATCGTACATCACTGCTCGCAGGATTCGCTGCAAATTGGCTCCAAATAAATGTAGTATGTTTCTTAATAAAAATAATAAAAAAATTGTAATCTGCTTTTTTTTTTCGTTTTTTTTTGTGTTCAGCCTTCATCATCATGAGTGTTTCCGAGCATCTATTATGAAAATTTGGTGCCCGATGAGGGGGTGATTTGACGCCGGGCCACTGATCTATTGAGGGGATTGAATGCGCCGTTTAAAATATATTGTAACGCACGTCGAACTATACAACTACCCAACTAGTTAATAATACTAATAAAGATGCGAGGTTCGTCGCGATCATTGAATTGGGCTACTGTTAGGCCGGTTGGCGCTGGATCGTTCATGAGGGCGATTTAAAATGTATCGCAAAACAGGCGGAGGAAAGAGCCATAGGGTTTGCTGCGGGTATAACAGAGACAAACAAAATGACAAGAAGAATTAATTAAATTTCTACAAAAAAAAACTAGATAATTTTTGGGATTCTGGTTTGTGCTATTGTATTGCTAACACACATAAGATTGGCGTTCAAAACTTTCTCGTTTTTTTCCAGTTTAAACTAGAGAGAACTTGTTTCTGTTACCGGATTTCTAAAAAGATAGCGGCATTCGTCCCTATATTATAAATCGAATGCAAAAAAGAAATTTGATATAACTTCAACTGTTAAAAAGTTACGTTGAAATTAAGAACGCAATGCATTCCTTGTTTCATTCATCTCATTCCCACTAAGGAGTATTAATAGGGGAGGAAGAATACAATGATAGGCTGCGTTAGGTACTTCGCGCAGGAAAAATTATTTTGTCATTGAGGCGCATTCAATCCCCTTAATGAAGCGCACCTAGGTTTCATACACAGACGATCATAAAAAATCTCAATTTTTGATATCTCATATTTATGATCAAATTAAAAAAAAAAAAAAAAACCTCATCATGGTACAATAACTACAATAAACTTACATCTATTATTTAGTAGTTCGTAAAAAAAAAATATTTTTTATATTGTTTCCAAGTAAAAGAAAATGGCTACGTAACGGTTCGCTTTTTTTTTGTATTTGAAATTTAGATACGTTGATACCAACAAATAGGTTAATTGAACATGTGTGACCTGTATGTCACCCTTAAGTTGTTTATTTATAGAATAGCTTTTAGCTTTTACCTCATATTATAACCGAGTTACTATACGTCTCCTCAGGTCACGGTAAAGGCCCGGCGCAAAATGAGACGCAGCTTGGTGACGTGCCGCAGTTTTGCTCTTGCGGAACGCAGTGTACTTGCCGCAGTTTTTCTCGTAGAGTCACGGTGCGTGTTTTGAAATTTTTGAAAATGGTAGAAAAATTAATTGAGGCCGTGCGGACTCGAGAAGCTCTGCACGATACAAGCCATAGAGCTATATGCGAACAATCAATCAATCAGTGCAGCAACAGCTGCTATTTTTTCTGCACTGTGGTCTGCCTGCGAGGTGAAATCTGCCATTGTATTTGCGCGGTTACCAGCGCTAGCGATTTTCCCTCGCAGAAACTCACGCTGCCTCACGCCACCAAGCTGCGTCTCATTCGTCAGAATTCTTTTCGTCGTACCTACTTAGCTACAATAAGTTCAGCGTAATTTCACAATAGCATGTTTTGTTAGAGTGTCCACACTAAATGAGAAACGCACAAGTTTAACATTAATAAAAATTCTAGGGTACCACCTACATTTCTAGTCATTATCTTAGGCTGCAGGAACTCAGTAAAAATGGGGGAGGCAGTTGCCCTCGCCCTCTCTCAGAAACTGACGTCATTAGAATTAACTTTCCCAAAACATCAAATAATTGTGATATTTTGTTTCTCCTCATATTCGTAATCCATATTGCCAGTGGCTTGTTTCACTCCTTTCCTACCACGTTTTTCTCGTTCTGTCCATATACCTTTCACATGTCCGGATTATGGTAAAATCCTGTCTTTTCTAATTTTGTCCAATTTTTGTTTCCTAACCCTTCCCGGGAATCTCATCTCAATTGCTTCAAAACCTTTTTTTAATTTTCCTATGTTAACTATAGTTTTAGGTATGTTTTTTCTAATTTGAATTCCTTCGCGATTTTTTTTTCTTTCCAGGAATGAGCTTTTAACGCTGTTATATAATCTACCTTCTGTTATTTTCCTATCTTCTTAATCGATTTTCTGTCTCTTGTTATAATCGACGACAAATATCTATTAAAATTTTTGTAATTGTTTTGAGGCTTTTTCATTTCAACTCCAGATTGTGTGGGTTGTACGTCATTCTTTTTTTCATGTTCCAGCATCCCTTTTTGAATCTTTCCGCACTCTTCTTCTTTTCTTTTATAGCTTCGTGAAGGCCTTAGAACGCCATTCTAAACTTCTCTAATAGTTCAAAATTTCTGACTTTTTCTCTCCCAACCACAGAAAAATAATTTGATGAATGATAATTTCACTTCAGATAACAGAGTTCCTTTCCAAGTTATTAGGCATCCCAAGTTGTACTGAATTCGAGAGCTCAGTTTTCCAATACTCAGGAACTCGGTAAGATAGGCTTGGCTATACCGACAACTCTGCTTCTTTTCTGAAATTTACACAATTTGTTGTGCTTGTGCAGAAGTTGGATTAGAATATCAATCTGCTGATTGCTGTCAGCAAGCTGCATGCAAGTCAGCAATCTTGCCTTTGAAGAGAATAATTTAGAAAAAAAAATCACCATTTACACCCATAACGTATACCAGACTGATGGACTAACTTCTTCTCGAGTTATCCTCGATTAATAACCCCACACCTGACACCAATTTTATGTTGTGAAGGTTTCACAACTTTACAAATGAGGTATTTTTGAAGGAGTGTCCGGAGGTGTCGGTGGTTGTATCTGCAAAGTTTGGTATCGGTGTCAAAATGGTTAATTAAAAGGCAAGAAATCACTTAGTTAAAATATACTTTAATGTACTTATTGGTCTGGTGATTGTTAAAAAAAAGGTTTGAGTAGCTAAAATTTTGGAGTTATAATAATGAAGGTTTGCTGGAATACTTGACGACAAATTATACATAGTATAGTGATTAATTTCAAATTCGCATTTCCCGCCGGTTTACCAAATTACAGGTTCTTGTCACTTGTTCAATAGTTGTTTGTAACTTAAACTTATTTCTTCTATGGTGTAAAACAAGCTCGGCGAAGTGTTCTGTTTCACCGGCATATGTTAGGCATTTTTTGAGATGTCAGAATTGTCTCGTCAGTCAGTTAGTTGAGTTGAGGTTATGTTGTATGTAGTCAAGACCAAAATTATTTTTGAGAAAGAAATTAAAACAAAAGGAAATTAAACAACGTTCCCGAGTTAAAATTATCATCATTGTGTTTTATTGTGATTTTTCATCTTATACCTACCCTACAATAGGTACCTACTAATATTAACATAAAGGAAACTATACTGTATTTTTTCCCAAGATAGATTCTGACACTGTCAACTTTGAAACACAAACAATGCCGCCTATTGGTCGCAACGTGTCATCAGGGCCGTGGCTAGAGTCAAATTTGTGATGGGGCATGATAAATTTGACATAGGGCATACACTACTTGCCCCCCCTTCCCTTAAATTTTTTATAGGTAAACAAAATGGGGGTAATAACGCCAAAGGCAAATTTTTCAATAAATCAAGGTTCCTAAAGTTAATAGGTTGTCTGGTAATGGGTGACTTGATGACACATCTGGGGTGACTTGATGACACATCTGGGGTGCCTTATGGAGATTTGCATGATGTTGAGGCACCCCAGATGACGTCATAAAGTTATCAGGCAATCTACCCCTCTCAAACAACGTTGTCAATAAAAGACATTTCGTCCCGTATATACCTGTCCATCAGTTTCTCCAGTGTTTTTAGAGAAAAAGAAGTGAGGCAGATGGATCTGAAAGAGTTCGCCTCGGCATAGGTCGCCTTCCCCGGTTTGGGTATGAAGACCACTCTTCCTGGACTCCAGTTAATTGGTATGTAACCCAGAGACACACTGGCCCTGAGTAGTTGACACATTGGTCCCTCGATCTCCCTGCCCTGTTGAAGTAGTGCTGGGAAGATCCCATCAGGTCCTGCTGCCTTATATGGGTGAAAGGAATTTATCGCCCATGTGAGTTTGCTACGGTTTACCGTTTTGTTAGCAAGGGTCCAGCTGTCTATCGGTGCCTTACTGCGAAGTTCACCCAGATCGTCGTGCCCTTGCTCATTGACGAATTCGCATCCCGGGAAGTGTGCCCTCAATAATAGTTCCAAGGTCTCTTCCCCAGTCTTTGTGAATTCCCCTTGTTCGTCTTTCAGAGACCCAATCCCAACAAGGGTGCCTCTCTGAAAGGTTTTTCTCAACTTGGAGCACTCTGGAGAACTTTCTATGTGGTCGCAGAATTTCCTCCAGGAGTTTTCCTTGGCTTGCCTGATGGCATAGTCATATTCTCTCCGCTTAAACTTATAGGTTTCCCAGCCATCGGTCTTCTTGGCCAGTTTAAAGAGTCGTCTTACCTCTGTTCTGAGCCTCGAGAGGTCCTTGGTTCATCATACAGCGTCCCTGGAGACTATCTTCTTTTTCAGAGGACAGTTTCTATTGTACGCTTCCATGAGATTTCTGGTCAGTTGCTCTGACAGGAAATCTATTTCAGCCGGGTTTTTTGGGGCGGATTGGAATTCGCCCAGTCCCTGTGTGAAGTCCTCTCTAAAAGAGTTCCAGTTGCAGGTTCTTGGGTTGCGATATAAAATCTCCTCCTTCCCCTCATCACTACCAACGTTGTAGATGATGTGCCTGTGGTCAGAGAGTGACGCCTCCTCAGATCCTCAAAGACTCGCCACCCGTCCATCCACCCGCACAATCCTCTCGTCCCTATGGTGATGTCTAAGACCTCTTTTCGGTTTGTAGTCACGAAAGTCGGTTCATTTCCAATGTTTGCCACCTCTAGATTATTGCTGACAATAAGTTCTAGTAGTGCCTCCCCTCTTGGGTTCGTGGTGTCTGTGCTGGCCCATATAATATGATGGGCGTTAGAATCGTATCCCATCAGGAATTTGATTTGTTTATCCTTACAATGGACAACCAGTTCTCTCACCTCCTCAGCGTCCCCCTGCTGGCGTCATGCGCTGGAGCTGTTTATTGACTCAATTCTGGGTTTTCTGGTAAACGCATGTGGTTAGCAGGCGAAGTTCGTTCGAGTTAATTTTTCCGACTCCTTCCTTGCCGATCACTCCTTTCCATAGATAGAGTTTCCGGCCTTCGGATGACATTATTTTGACATTTTTGGCCTCGAGTTTGAATGATTCATTTCTTGAGCTCTATGCATATCAAAATCTGTCACGTACTTCCATTACAATCTGGCAACGGCGCTGACTCGAAACCTATGACGTGCAACGAAAATTATTTTGCGTTTACTATAGTTGGATACTGATATGCTTTAAGTTCTGTAAAAACTTCGCCCTACTTAAATACAAGATAATGTTTAAGCACTTCTAAGTAAGGGGCAGATCATGTACTTAGGTATACCTACTCCTTGAGGCCTTAGTCCTCACTCTATAATAATAGGCATTAAGTAGGTACCTAACCAAACAAAATAAGCTATAGAAATGGCAGTGGGCAAGTCCTAAAAGCGAATTAGCCAAATTGATGGTAATATACCTCTGAATCACGTGAGAAAATGAATGATCGCCGATAAGCATGCGATATTTTAACAAACTGGCATAATTTTTTATTTTTTTTCAGAAAGGTTAAAAGGCGGTATTTGAGGTCAAACCCTTTCAAAAATCATTATCAATTATTAATAGTTTTTTATCGTTATCGATAATTTTATGCCCACTCTACAATCCTAAAAATTACCATACCTATCTATTTCCAGAGGACAGGTTACACTGCCTCACATAACTGGCTCTGAGAAACGGCAAGGGTCAAAGGGCATGGAGACAAAGAAGCTGTCAGGGGCCCCCATCTGCAGAACAGCGATTAGGAGCACGACGGTAGCGCGCCCGCAGAGAATGTCCTTAGGGGCTCTTACACTACACTAGCATTTTTGTTCTTTGGCGGAGGTAAGCGTTTTTATTTCTTACTTTTACCTACAAATTATTTAGCACGAGGCAGAAATTTTGCGTCACTAAATCGCTAGGTTATCCTGCTTGCATCTAAATTAAAATTTACTGATTATCAGAGTCTAGTAATAGGTATTCACCAACCACAACATATGTTACGGCGTCCAAAACATTTCGTACTCGTTACGTAGATCGGTCGGCGGACACACGTAATAACTTTAAAATAGAATGTCCCGCATCTAATTTTTTCACCAGACAAAACATTTCATATTTTTATTCTAGACATCCTATATGAGTTGTACATTTTATGACCCAGTTCTCATAGCATATAGCCACAGGATACATGGAACATAAATTATTCTAAATATGATAACATTTTTTGTGGCATTTCGTCTGGACAATGGAGTAAACTTTTCCGAGGAAACGTTATTTTCCAGATCAAAACGGTCCACACCTAACGATACGATATTGTCCATTTATTCAACGTTTGTTACATGGCTACAATTCTATTTGATGCTTAGTGCAACACAAAATAGTCGAATGGACATTGAATTTTTGTCCACCCACAAGAATATGTATGGTTTTTCGCACAAATTTTTTTTATATTGTTGATAAGTACATACATAAATACTATATTGGTGTATCTATAATATAGGGTTTTAATACACGTTCACACGTATAAATTCAACTTTAACATGTTCGGACTTCAAAACAGTAGGTATATGATGAAAATCTATTTTGAACGTTTATGAGTGAGTAATATTAAAATATAGTACACAATACACATAATACAATAACTTTTTGAAAAGTTAAAATAAGAGAACTTACTTCTATCCCAGCAAACACACTGACGTCGATATGACGACATTTAACGTGATTTTTTGGTCCGCATTGGTCTCCGACGTCATGGTACCTAATAATGACGTCAATAAATACGTCATTATTAGGTCGTCTTAATGACGACATTCAATTATGACATTTTGACGTCATTAAATGGTAAGGAAAAGACATATCTACTTTGTCATCTATATCAATTTGCTATTTATAATTTAGCCGCCCTTATATAGTTGATCAATAATTTTAGTAGGTAGGTATTAATTTATTGAATCCTGAATAAACGGAAACTTTCTGCTTAATTAAGTATAATTCCTATTTTTCAATTATTTGCTATTTACACAAAGGTATACATACATTACATCCACAAGGAAAATATAAACCATACAACATACTTTAAATTACCCGCTCACAAATGGCAGTCTGACTCCATCTTGACGGACAGCGCCGCGCGCCGGCGCGTGGTGAAACCTGAAACCTGTTGGCGCCGTGCCGTTGGCAGAGGTGGACGAGGTGCCGTGCGGATGACTTCGAGAGCGAAATCATGGGAAACCGAAACTCGAATAATAATTTCCCTTTTAATTACTTACCTCGTACATCTATACCTACTTTATATTTAAGTGCATTGTGAAGACTGATTATAGCTTTGTGGAAGTGTCAAAAATGGCATTTTTTGGGGTGCAATTTGTGTGTGAAAACAGTTATTTCTGTAGTGTCTGTAGTGAATAAAAATTGACTGTCACCGAGAAAACACGTTTGCTGGCCGCCATTTAAACTATAGTTTGTAGGTGGATTAGTAGAAATAGCGTTTAATCCACCTGTAAGCTAATGCACAGGCTACGTAATCACACTGTTTAGTTCTATAGTTTATTATCGACGTTTATAAAATAAAAAAAGATGGAAAATTATTTGTTTCGTGATTTTACGGTCACAGATTACATCATATATTCGTCATAAATCCCTACTAAATCACGTCACAGAAAAACGTCATTTTGCCATAAGATAATGGCTGTGACATTAACCCGTCATTTTTTCGTCAAAATGACGTCATCTTTTTCGTCCCAATGACGTAAATGAAATCCAATTAGTCACGTCATTATGACGACAGCGTGTTTGCTGAGATACGATGGCTCTAGTTGTAAATTTATTCGATCGGTGGCGAATATGCTGCTCTGAACCCAATCTCCACTTCTATCGGACTCAGTTTCAGCTCTTCAGGTTCTTGATTTGATGACTAGCTCTGATACCTTGCAGTGGCGCACCTAGAAAATATTTTTTTGGGGGGGGCCTACATAGGTTGTGGCTTGTGACTGAAAATTGAGATGTCATGGTGCCACGCCCAAAATTTACCACATTTTTTTATACGTAAAAATACAGTTTTGGAGGGGCGGCCTGGGAGGGGGCCCTGGCCCGCGCCCGATGGTTCCCCCCTGGATGCTTCACTGTCCAGGAAATCTGGGAAATAAAGATTTTTTTTGTAATATCCAGAAGCTTTTGAGCTTTAACATACTAAAATTTTATTGAAAACAAACTAAAGATAGCGGAGTTACGAATTTTTTAATCCCAGAGAGACACTGATATTTTTACAATACAGACTATGACCTGATTTTAGATTTTTTCTTAGAAATCTAGGATACTTTGAAGAATGAAGAATTTTTTTATATATCCAGAAGCTTTTTAGCTTTAACATACTGAAATTTGATTGGAAAAAAACCAAAGATAGCGGAATTACGATTTTTTTAATCCCAAGGAGACCCTATAAATGATATTTCTACAATACAGATTATGGCCTGATTTTTGGTTTTTGTTTCCAGGAAATCTGGGATACCTAATTTAGAGAATTTTTTATATTTCCAGAAGCCTTTTAGGTTTAACATACTTGAAATAGATTGGAAAAAGAACCAAAGATAGCGGAGTTACGATTTTTTAATCTCAATAAGATATTAAGTAATATTTTTACAAAACAGACTATGTCCTGATTTTAGATTTTTTTCCTGGAAATCTAAGATACTTTGGAGATATTAGATTACATATCCAGACGCCTTTAAGTTCAAAAATACCCAAATTGGATTGGAAAACAATCAAAGATAGTGGAGTTAAATTTTTTTAATCCAACAGAAAGACTGAATGATATTTTTGCCTTACAGTCTATGGCCTGATTTTTGTTTTTGTTTCCTAGAAATCTGGGACACTTTGGAAAATGAAGAATTTTTTTATATATCCAGAAGCCTTTTACCTTTAACATACCATAATTTGATTGGAAAAAAAAGATAGCGGAGCTACGATTTTTTAATCCGTAAAGGCGGTTACACACGGACGTGGATGGCTTGATACATATATGTGCATACATCAACGTGCAAACAACAACGTGCATGTCACTTTTGTACAGACGTTCGCTCAAAACTGTCAGTCTTGCTACTCTTGCTACAGTATTCTGAGTGTGCATACAAAATTTCTAGCGATTCCAGAATTCATTTGAGTGTCATTCTACAGTTTGTACATTCAAAAACGCGACGGTATTTTGCATACACATTGATGTTTTTGTTTGCGCGTTCATGTATGTGCGTACATGTTTTCAGACATTCACGTCCGTGTGTTACCGCCTTAAGAGACACTAAGTGATATTTTGACAATACAGATTATGGCCTGATTTTTGATTTTTTTCCATGAACAGTGGTGCACCCAGAAAATATCTTTGGGGGGAGGGGGGCCCTACACAGGTTGTGGCTTGTGACTGAAAATCTAAAAAAAAAAATTGAGGCGTCAGGCTACAATGCCCTGAAATTGCCACATTTTTTTATACCTACGTAAAAATAAAGTTTCGCAGGGGCGGCCTGGGGGGGGATGCCCCCTTCTGGGTGCGCCACTGAACCTTGCTCAAGATCGAGTTGAATGTGGGTAATCTGTTTAATAATTTTATTGGAGACTGTGTCTGAACGAGTGGCTCTCTTGACATTTAAGTTTTTTAAATGTCAAGATTACTTTTTAAATCTCAAAATTATCATCTGGATTCCATAATAAGTGATATAATATCTCATACGTAGGTCCGCTTACCGATTAAGAAGTCTTCTTGCTGTTGGCTCAACTTTAATCCCATGATTCGTCTAGTTGTTCGTTGGACTGGCATTTTCTTGACACTGTGATTAGAACCGCTTCTGCATCTTCTATCAAAAATGGCCGTTTACATTGACTTCTTCTAGATTCATATTCCAACTCCAATTACTGATTCCAGCAAGGGCAGCCTTAAGTCTTGATGCGCTGCGCTGATCTAAAGCAGTGCTCTTGCCATCCAATCTTCGAAATCCGTTTTTTTTGAAGAGTCTTCGGATCTCAGTAATCATGGGTTTGGATTCCCTGGACAGCTCGTTATCCTTCAACAGTTACATCCTCTATCTCGCATTTTTCATTGACTCATAGAAAGAAGTGTTCTAGTCCTCTCTTGAGCAGTATTCAACTGTAGATACAATAGCTGTGTTCGGTTTTTGCATCGCAGACGCGGCAGATTTTTGGTCACGTGATCACAGGTTAGTCTGAGCAAATTGCAATTAACGAACGTCCCGACCAAAAAACAATCTTGTAACCTCGCTGTTTTTTTTTTTTTTTTGGTTGTTGGTTTTCATTCTTTTGGTGTTTTGAAGTGTTTCTTTTTCATTGTTGACGGCTGTGTCTAGCTTTGTGGCAATTTTGGTAGATATTCATGGTCATCAAATGATTTTTGAAGATGACGACGACGAGAAGAAGTAGCTGGTCCTTGTGCAAAAGTTGAGGGCTATGCAGAATAAAGCGTGCCACGTTTTTCTATGATGCAGTTCAAGAAGCACTTTCGAATGGTACCAGCAAGATTTTTTACAGAAGCTTCATGAGTGAGCAGCACAAATGTAGAATATTGAATTGGACATCCGACAATGAAGTTAGAAACTCAATTTCGGGCATTTTTGCAGTCACGTCTGACTGGTCTGAGGGAATTCAACGAACGGCTAAGATTTGCCTCCCCCTCATCTAGATGCAATAAACGAAAGATTCAGATCGAAAAGATTCATCAGACGTTAAAAACAAACGCAGCAAATTAAAGGGCCTCTAACCCAAACCGGAATCCATCGACCCAACCAAAAACCTAACAGCAATGTTTATCAAATTGTCATTTAGTTTAAATTGCTTTAATTTGAAATGTTGTTGTCTAAGATGGAAAAAGATATCATGTTTTCTTTTGGTGGAATACCGTCGGATATAAAATCTGGTTCGCTGCAATGCAGCTTTCACTCATCAGAAGTAGTAATACCTGTGGCATTGCAGGAATGTTTTATTTATCGCAAGCACCTCGCGAAAGATTCTTGTTTACCCTTGAACTTGATTTGTTGAAAAATCAATCACAAATTTATAGAGTTGGCGCAAATCTTCATAAATTGGATTTATATTGAGTACATAATCACAAACTAAACTTGAATAATTATTGTAATTATCAGCAGACACATTTATGTGACAACTGTTCAGTTAGATTTTCCTAAATCTACAAAAGACTTAAAAGCTCCTAAAGAATCTGGGACGACACAAAAAAATTGGTATTGATTGTGCGGTCCGCTCAGATAGCCATCAGTTAGATAAGCTAAGCGCTGGAACAGACAGACGCCAGGTACATTTAAAAAAGCAATCAAACGAAAACAAAATGCATCGCGTATTTTTAGGCAGCTGCTGGATTTTAATTGCTCTTGCATCATCATCCATCGTATATGTACTTCGTTTATCTCAAGGAAATTCGGATTTATGGCCTTTAAGTAGAAAAAATCCAAATTTTGAGGCAAGTAAATTTTAACCCCATTTCTCGAATTTACGTTGAATTACTTGATAATTAATTGACCAATTTACCATTTGGAAAATATTCTGGTCAGATTCGTTACACGGTCAAAAAGATGCATTTTGTGAACTGTTAGATGCCACACAGGCTTGTGTTTTGTAAAATTTCGAAGAGATGGCACCACTCGCTATTTGGGATCACATCTATGATGGTTGTTGATCATAAATCCTCTGTTTTCTGATTTGGTATACTCGCTTGTGTTGCACTAACGAAGTACTAATTCTTCTTTAAAACGGTTGGTGCAAAAAGCCATTCATATGATAACTATTGGGGAAATAAAATAATTACCAAGACTTAACAAAACAAAAGTTCAATTTGGGTATAATATTCTAAGCCAGGTATCCTTTATCTGGTGGTCAATTTTGTGTGTTTTTAGGTTAGTCTTTGCTTGTGACGTTTTTTTTTTTCTTTTTTTCAAGGCCTGTCCGACTGAGAAGGCTTATTGTGCTTAGCCTGCCTTTTTCCAACCACTCTAGTATTTTGGTGCCCTGTACAACGTTGTACAGGTCTTTTACTAGGTGGTGTTTCATTATTGCTTCCGAGACTACGTTTGCCCGTAAATGCTGTGTCTTCTGCGATTCAGTACCTTGCAGTTCACCAGGATGTGTCTGGCTGCCTCGGATTCCTTATTGCAAAAGGCCTTTTCGGACACGCTGATCCGATTAATCGGATCACCAGCTGATATACTTTGTCTTTTTTGAATCGTGTTTATTAGAGAAAGATAAAACACAAACAGCTGATGATCGGGTTAAGCGGATCAGCGTTTCCGAAAAGGCCTAAAGTTTGCAGTTAAGGTCTACGTCATACAGGTTACAGGTTCACCAGTTCACCCTGTTCAGGTGAACCTTTACCGGTGTATGGCCTGTCATAAAGCCCGTTGTAGTCCTTATTTGGCTCCTACTCATTTGTAGCAGTTCTGCGGCCCTTTTTCTATATGGTTGGTAGTAGGTACCTATTTATTTTATTGATAGTACCATGATTCTGCCTGGAAATTGTCCAGTAGGGTCGATGTTATTTACGAACCCAGTCTTTGATGTAGCTTCTGGTCATACTTTTTGGTATCCCTAAAGCCGGCTCTGGTCCGATAAGTTTTGTCTCTGATCCTCTCTTTGCGAGTTCATCAGCTTTTTCGTAGCTGCCAGGGCTCTGCCAGAACTGGCATTCCCATACTAGTCTTGATGACAGTGTCTGGCTCGAAAGGGCCTCTATTGGCGCTTGACTGTCGGACATTATAAGGATCTGCCTGTTGGCTACGGCTTTTCTGTTATTCTTAAAAACTGATTATGACCATTAAATTTTGATGGAAATAAGGTTTGGATTGAATATGTAGTCCTACTCCGCGCCTCAATGTCATGACTTTGTTAGGTCATGAAAGCGGTGCTTGGGAGTTGATATAACTTTTTTTTCCATTGCGTCAATTTTCGCAGCACATTGCGAAGAACTGTCTTTCCGCCTATTATGAAATAAGCTGCTTTTGACATACACAGATTAACCTAACCTATTTGTTTTCAAAATTCCATACATTCAAAATCCTTCTGTTGCAAATAATTTAAATTTAAACTCCAATGAAAAGGTTTTTTACGTAAAAAATACAAACCCGCATTTCAACAAATAATATTATCGCAAGCCACTTTCCGGTCCTTTTATTGATCTGTATGATTAATTAATTTTTGAATAAAATCCCTTAGTTGCAGAGCTGGGATCGTTACTTGAAAAAAGTAACGCGTTACTTTACAGTTACTTTTGCTTAAAAATAACTCGTTACTTAAAATTTACAGTTACTTTCGAATAATGATAACTTTATTTTCGTTACTTAATGGAAAGTAACGCGTTACTGTAACTTGGTTACTTTGAAAGTAACTTCTTTACTTTAAAAGTAGTTCGTTACTTTTAAAGTAACGCGTTACTTGAAAAATAACTAATTACGTCGAAAATTGCGTTATTCCTTAATTTGACTCACCAACACAGCAGTCCAAACAATCAAATAAGACCTATACGAAATGCCAATATGTTTTTAGTTTGTGAGTCCGACTATGTGGAAGAGTATTCTTGCAAAATTCAAACGGATTAAGGATTAAGCGACTGAATAGAGCACTTGATTTTAGACAAACCTGCTCTTTGAACTGTCCCAGTGTCTGCATATAGTGTCCTTAGAGCAGAGGCGGAGCGTGGTATGCCCAAAAACGATTATTTTGAGCTTTCAAAACAAAGTTTCTGTACTACCCACATTTTATTTGACGTACAAAGTTTTTGGATTACTTATTTTCCTTTTCCTCACTCGTCAATTATTTGTAAATAAGATAAACAAATTGAGAGAACGAGTTACTTTCATAGTAACTAGTAACGCGTTACTTCCAGCGTTACTTCAGGAAAGTAACGTCGTTACAGTTACTTATCAATCAATCTGAAAAGTAACGAAGTTACCAAGTAACGCGTTACTTTCAGTAACTCGTTAAAGTAAAGTAACTTTTTTTTGTCGTTACTCCCAGCTCTGCTTAGTTGTATATTCTCTATATTCACATCAGGACTTAAAACAACGGGCTGGAAATAAAATTAAAAATAGGGAGAGATCAGGACAGGGGATACGCCCAACATCGCGTGCCATATTTACGTTTTGGGAATGTCATTTTCTACAAACTAAATTGTGAATCATCTCTGCTCTGCTATACCACTGGGATATTATTAATTTATGTTTAGGAAAAATATGTTTAGGTTACCTATCCTCGCGATTTATCTTTGTTGATATCTTTTTCAAAAGCATTCCTTACAATTTTGAATTTTCACCACGCATAAATATGTTCTTTTGGTGAGACGGTGAAAAATTTGTATTTTGGAAGCAGCTTTAGGCAAAAACTTCAATTTCTTTTATTGATAAAATTGTGAAGTTTTTGTTACGGTGCGGTGTTTGACTGACATTTTTTCCTAGCTGTTTTCTGCTTAACCTCCAGGTTGACCACAGGGTGGATCGCTTTACTGGTTCCGATGATTTAAATTACTACAATATTATCAAATAGCTATCTTTCTGACAATACAAATGTGAAATATGATCCCCTAATTTACACGTTTTTTTTTGAAACAATATATACATTTTATATACACATCTCAAGAAACAAAATACGCTTATTATAAAAATATATTTTTTAATATTCAATGACCTTTTCGCTGTTTCTGTTTGTCAAAATACGCTCGTACAATTAACTACACATTGCAACTGAAGGTTTCAAGAACTTGACCTTTAAAGAACATGCAATCAGCTTCATTTAATTAAAAAGTTTTTGAATTAAATGGTTTTTTTGATTGGTAGATATGGATTTGAACGCCCGTTAATTGCAGTTAGGGAATTATGGGTGAATGGTTTTCTGCAAGCTCAAATTAGTCATTAGAGGCATAAGCTTGACAGCTTATTTAAATAATGGCTCTCTAGAAATTTCCAATTAACGTCAATTCTCGATCGTTTCGTAATTCGCTAGATTATTCCATTAATGTTAAATTCCATGTTTTCGAAGTTTTGACGGATTGTGGGATGAAGTGGAATGTTTCTTGTGTTATCCATTCCAAGTACCTTGGAATCGAAATTCCTGCATTGATTTGTATAAAGTTCCATCGCCGTACCCCCATTTTTGGCTATAATGTTTTCCCGTAATGCTTCAGTATTCGAGATTGGAATTATTTCTGGCTCCCCATATATTTCCCGACTGGGAAAGGGGCCTACGATATCTACCGCTATCTACTTATTCTATTGCTTGCGTCCCTAATTGGCAGCACGGAAGTCGCATCTCCTTGACCATTTTTCAACTTTTCCAGGACAGTTGATCCAGTAATGGACAGTCAGAGGATATATTTTGTCTAACTTTTCTATAGTTTTTCCATACTTTGCCAAAATAATTTTCCTGGCACATTGTCGAAAATTAATCAGCCTTGACTGTGGTTATCAGATTTTACGACCGTCTCAAGTTAGGAAATATTAATAACCTATTGGATCGTGTGTAACGGAAGGTTCTTTGCCGACTAATTTATTAATTTTTTGGCAAATCTTAAAGCTGTTCACACTTTCAACCAAATTTATTTTATTTATAGTTAATTTTTATTTAGGGATGTTTCGTCAAATTTGTTTGTGTTTTTTTTTTCGTAGAGGTATTCAGTAGGTAATATGATAAATATGCGTAACTATGAAGCGTATCATATCTTTAGTAAACGATCCTACTTACATTAATGTGTGTTTTTTTCCTATTTTTCTCAGAAGCCAATCCTCTTCTAGCGAGGTATAGGATAATGAAAGTATTTTCGCTAGTAGTGCCGCGAGACGAGACTAGACGAGACTTAGGGTTGGTCTCGTCTCGTCTCGACATCTCGAGACGAGACCGTGATTTAGTCTCGGTCTCGAGTACCAAAGTCTCGTCTCGTCTCGAGTGGTCTCGTCTGGTCTCGAGTTATACAGGGTGTCTAAAAAATAGCGTAAAAACTCTTCTCTACGTGGTGGAGGACTCTACAAGGAACCCCAGAAAAATACTTTAAAAAATCTAGTGCCATTCTTAAGAAAGTTATTTACATTTTAATATTTATCAAAATTGGTAACACTGAAAATATCCCGTTGACAATATGTCAGACAATTAAATTAAATACCTATGTAACTACCTGAAGAATTCGAAGGTGAATTTTCACATCTACCTCTTCATATTACCAAGAATAATGCTGGAGAAAGATTTTATTAATTTAATTATTTTTCTAGGGTTTCTCAAAGGGTCCTCTTCTACGTGGATAGCTTTTGCGCTATTTTTCGGTCACCCTGTATTTATGGTTTTTGTTTTTATATTATAACAGAAGTCCAAACTGTCACAGTGAAAAAGCAGTTAGTGAAAAATCACAGTAAAGAGTAACCCTGATATTTAATTTACTGATTTCATATTCAAATAGCCCAGAATAGTCTAATAATAAAACTATGAAAGAAAAATTTTTAGTGTAATCTCGAGACTCGAGACTACACGAGACTCTCGCCGAGTCTGGTCTCGTCTCGTCGAGACTTCACGAGACGAGACCAAAACCAAGTCTCGTCTCGAAAAGTCGAGACGAGACGAGACGAAACCAGTCTCGAGTCTCGCGGCATCACTAATTTTCGCTAATTAGTTTAACTCAGCACGCCTTACTCGGGACAGTCGGGACAGATTTTCTTCTAATTATCTGGGCAAGCCCTCCTACACTTATCCAGATATGACATGAACGTGGTTGACGTTAGGTGAACAATAACAAACCAAATAAATTCGAGTATATTTTTACGAAATTCTTTAAAGCTTTATCGATAAAAAATAAAAATACTGTGCGTAAACATTACTTAACGTATCGCTCGATTAATTACAGTGTAGAATGTTATTAAAGTAATCGGATTGCTGTGATTTTCGAAGACTCAAGTTTGAGGTTATATCTTTGCGATGCCGCGTAATACCTGTTCAGCTTGCAAACTTGATTTGGGAAGCGACGATAAGCAGATTGTCGCCTGCGATAGCTGTAGAACCCGTCTACATTTAGCAGAAAAATGTTCCGGACTCAGTACTTCAGAGGCTAGAGCAGTTGTATTACAAAAACGAAACCTCATGCATTTCTGCCAGTATTGCGGAGATGCGTTCAAGAGTGTTCCAGTTATGTTTCGTGAAATAGTTCAAATGGAAGAAGGAATTCAAACATTGAAGCACGGAATTGAAACACTGGAAAAAGAAAAGTCTGTCGATACAGAGTCACTAATATCTGAGATGAGCGGAAGAGCAACCCGAGCTCAAAATTTAATGATTTATAACATTCCGGAATCTCCATCCCCCAATTTGAATGACCGCATAGATCATGACAAAACGAAAGTGTCTGAGGTTTTTACCACCCTGGGTTCACAGCAAGAACTTGCTTCGACAATGGAGGTTGTTCGTGTTAGTCAAATAAAAAATGCCACCAAGGCTAGGCCTGTGAAAGTCATTTGCAATGTTGAAACTGTAAAATTGGCCTTAGAATCAGGCAGAAAATTGCGTGAATCAATGTACAAAATATCTTGCGATCAAACACCGATGCAACAAGCAGCTTATAGGAAAGCAAAGGAAACTCTTGAAAGCAAGAAAGGTTGCTGGTGAAGAGAATTTTATCATTGGGTACCCTAATGGTGTACCCACGGTTTATATTAAGCAGCAAAAAAACACAGAAACACCCCATTAAGAGTATATTTCCAAAAAGTAGGAGGTCTACGTACAGTTGCATGAGCTTATGAAGACAGTGGAGTGCTGTAGTAATGATATAATTGTAATGGTTGAAAGCAACTTAAACGTGGACTTTTCTGATAGTGAAATCAAATGCAAAGATTTCAGTATTTTTCGCTGCTTCCAGAACTAGTCAAAAAGTTAGTGGGGGAGGTGTCCCGATGATGGTTCATAACAAAATCAAAGCTCAATACATAAACATAACAGAAGACAGGGTTGAACAGATATATGTGATATGATAGATGTGTCAAGTTGATGGTTCAAGATTTTGTCATTAAAGCGGTATACATAGCCCCTCAGTCAGCTCGTAAAATTTATATAAGACTCTGCGAGTCAGTTAATGGTGTGATTCAACAATATCCAGCATTGAATATTATATTGTGGGAGACTACCACCTTCCAAATGCAGTGTAGTCTAACGAAGAGTATGAGACAGTAGTAGTGTCCAGGTGGTGATCTAGCTTTGGAGGTAGCTTTGTCTTTTGTATATCATAAATTATTTCAACACAATACTATACCTAATGAAAGAAATGTTTTTTTTTTGACCTAATTTTCTCTAATGTCAAGGACTGTAATGTAAGTAGTGATCCTCTTCTCAATTATGATTTTCATCATATAAGTTATGAATTTCCTATGATGCTCTCTACAAAATCAAAAACTAACGATTCAGTTTACCATGAATTTTACTATGATTTAGGAATGGCAACTTAGAATTAAATAACTATTTAGCATCAATTTATTGGGTTGAATGTTTAGGAATTATTGCGGTCAATGAGGCAACCAATTTATTTTATGAAATTCTATTGACTGGCATTGCCTACTATATCCCGCACGTTTCCAAAATGGTTTTCTGCTGACTTGCGTAAGTTGACATTGGATAAAAAACTTGCACATTCTGTTTATAAAAAAGAGCGCTCCAATATTAGTTATTTATGGAGGGCCTTATTTGCCAAGAGCAACATGGCTTTTCGAAGAACAATTCAACATTATCCAACTTGGGCAGCTTATCAACTTGACATTCTCCAAAACATGAAGACAGAAACCAGACTGATTCTGTCTACACAGACTTTTCAAAAGCCTTTGATCGTGTCGATCAGAGGATCTTGCTTAAAAAGTTGCCTCTGATCGATTTTTATTTAGACGTTGTGAGCGAGTTAAAATAGGCTGTTATTACTCAGACACAATTAATTGAAGTTACTTCTGGGGTACTCCTAGGGGGCCATAGGTCACCTCTTTCATTCAAAATTTTTGTGAACGATATTGTTGACCTAAACGTGGAGAAATGTTTTTTTATAAGCTTTTCCCGTAAACCTGATAAAATTGTAACAAATTATCTTCAACTAAAGATCTTGATGTCATCTTTGATAAAAAACTATCATTTGTCGAACATATAAATGCCATCTCTATAAAAGGTTCAAAGATGCTGGGTTTTATTCTAAGAAATAATTTTTCTATCAAAGACACCAGAATTTATTTATCATATTATGTGTTCAGCGTACACTGTACGGATCTGAGTCATGGACACACTTACCAAGGAAACGACTAAAAAACTTGTTAAACGAATAATGCTCCGAATTTCTTACGTTGACTAGTGAGAAAAGAAGCACTACAAATAATGAACAAAAGTTAGAAAAAAAATGCAACATAGACCATACCTACTATAGTTGGTTGGTTGGTTGGTTCAAGGCGAGGTTAGGCGTTCTGAGGCGTGCTCGTGCCCTGATTTGTACTGCAGCTAGGGATGTAAAATGACGGTCATTTATTTTTTGTGATACGTGACAGTAATTTTTTTGTCATTTTTGTCATTTATTGTCATTTATGGTCATTTATCTTCAATGTAGAACATAACAACTCAAATGAATAATCGGATATCTGAATGGTTGACTAAAGCTCTTGTTCAGATTCACAGTCATCAACATCAAAGTCATTCAATAAGTTAGAAAGTAGGTACAGCTTCCATCTTCTCCATTAGTTTGACAGAAAAAATCGAAAGTCAGCTAATATTTTTGTGACACTTTCATATATTTCAATGACGGTCATATATTTTAATTACGGTAGGTTAATAAATTGACCGAAAATTCAATCGTTAAAAAAATAAATGACAGGAGTGTCATAAAAATACATGACGTGACCGTCATTTTCATTTTGACTGTGACATGACATTGTATTGGCTTATATCCCTAACTGCAGCCTTAGGGCTTATTATGCTACCCTTTGTTTTGCTTAAGCAAGTTTCGCCCCTTTGATGAGATCTAGCAGCTAACTGGCAAATAAATTGTCTTCTGCGAGCCAGTGCTTTGCAGCTCCGTATACAAATATGGGTCTGATAACTGTGGCGTAAAGCCATAGCATCATCCTTGGTTTCACACCCCATGTTTTTTTCAACAGACTTCTGCATCTTACTAGACACATTTTTGCTTTGTTGAGGTTTCTCTCTAGATGTGCATTCCATGTTAACTTGGCGTCGAGGATTAAACCTAGGTATTTCGACAACTATCATAAACCTTTCTCCGAAGATGCTTAGGTTGTATATGGTTGTATTCACTAGTGTTGTAAGATTCTCGGTAATTTTCGAACGTTACCAAACTTTCGGGAATGTTTGATAATTTTAGAGAATTTATGAGAACTTTAGAGAATGTTGCAAAAGCACCTATAAATTCGGCTTTTTAATGTAGGGCTTGTAAAAATGTCTATTGATAATAAAGTTCCACTAAATTTTCCTATTTTTCTTTTCTCTGGTAGGTTTAGGTGAATTTTCCATAAATGTAGATTTAACCCTTGTCTAAGTATTATTAATTTATTGTGAAGAAAAGGATACATTATATTTATAAAACTAATACAAGTTTTGTTCTTGTAAGTTGGTGTAATAAAAAACAAACTAAAAAACAACATAGATGTAGGATGTACGTAGCAGTGGTAGCACCAAAAAATAAAACTCAAAAATCTTTAAATGCAAATACCTACATAACTTAACTACATAAAGTGTTAAGTCAAAACAAAAAATATTATAAAAAAATAAATTTGAAAATAAAAATAGGAACTCACAAAAAGGAACTTAAAAAACGAACTTTCTGTAGGTAATAGTAATAACACAAGTAGTTATAAAATAAAAAAAAGATAATAAAAATATTCAGAAATCAGGGTCCATGTCCATGATTAAACAATTAGGTAATAGACCGTCAGATAGAGACATATTTAGGAGCCCTATTTTCGCATACAAGCCTTGAAGAGGGGTTTAAAAGTACATCGATTTTGAGTAGGATGAAGGTATTTTCACGGGTGGCTCCTGGGGATAACATATGGAAAATTCGATTTTTCATAACAGAAATGAAAGACGTTCGATGCCCATATTTTCTCGCAAGCCGTGTTCACCAGGACTAAATAATAAAACTTGGCTTCGTGAAAACAAAGAAAAGGGTGTTGCAGGTGGCTAAAGGTTTGAAATAAGGGCGTAATCTTGTAAGGAAAAATCGAGATTTTGGGCGATTTTTCCACACAAGCCCTTCGGAAGGATGAAAATCTACAAAGTAGGTAGTAAGAAAACATAATTGTCTTGAGTGTCGCGAATGGAAAAGTACATTTCAGGGTAACATAAACAAAATCGAATTTTCCATATGTTATCCCCATAAGCTACTCGTGAAAATACTTTCATCCTACTCAAAATCGATGTACTTTTCAACCCTCTTCGAGGCTTGTATGCGAAAATGGGGCACCTAAATATGTCAATATCTGACGGTCTATAACGTTTAGAAATGCATTTTCAACGAACTTTCGCTTAGAGAGGAGCGAACATTACCATAAATTACGGTAATAGTGCGAAAGTTCGCTCGGTAAAGTTCGCTTGTTACAACACTAGTATTCACCCCTGTTCCTTCGCTATTCAAAGGTAATATCGCGGTCTCTCTGGGTTTGACCATGAGGTTTGCTTCCTCGCACCAGCGTTGTACAGCTATCAGGACTGTTTGCATAACTTCTTCTATGACCGTGGGACGTTTCCCCTTGAACGAGTATCGCTACATCATCTGCATACCCTTGGGCGTAAAATCCCTATGACTTCAGACGGTATGGTGTACAGCGCATAATATTACCTACCCGTCAAAGTGCTTGGTAGAAGAGGCTTCTGGGAAGAAGAAGAATATCTTGGCTTAAAAAACACAGAATTTGGTTCTCAATCGATGGATTTTTTTGTGCATAACAGTAGATAACTTTATAGGATAGCCAAAATGATCGCCAACATTAGGATGGGATAGGCGGAGAAGAAAACGAAACAAAAATTTGAAAACTAGATGCAGAATATGTATTTTTAAAATGTGCTCCAAATTTATATTGATTTTCGAGTTAGAATTGAATATCGAGCGCCGCGCAAATCGATTGCATTCATCAAAACGCAATTTAACCTAAAAATAGTTCTCTACATAAGACTCGTCAAATAATTGAATTCTATAAATAAAAGCATTTAGCTGCCGCTGAAGCTTTTATCCCATACTAATTAAAAAACAAAACGGCATATTATGTACAACGATCAATTTTATATTTATATATCGGCAACAATAAAATGAATTAACAACGAGAAATGAGTGATTTTTGTTTGTAGCCCTTGAAAAAAGACCAAAATGCTACATGGTCAAAGCGTCGGCATAATTTTTCGATGAAAGGAGGTTCTATATTCCGTGTCACAAGCCCATTTTCTAGTTTTTTTTATTATGTGATATGCATATAGTTTTTTCCTAATGCAATATAGGTAATCCTATCTTGATGAAATTAAAACTTAGGGGTTGACAAAAAATTATACACCCCACAAAAATTATCGCATCTATCAAAGCAGAAAATACAGAAATGAACAGCATAATTGCAAAGTGGAATGTATGCCTATCCGCATTTTCCCGAAAAAACAGGGGCGTCCATAGGGGGGGGGGGGGGCAAATGGGACACTTGCCCCCCCCCCTAGGCCTGGAGATTATTATTGTTTCATGATGCTACCACTGCTACCAGAAGAATAAAGAAACAGAATAGCAAAAGTGATACTAAAAGTTGCTTACACAATAAATAATAATTGTCAAATTGACATTCTGTTTGTGCAATGTGTGTTTATTTTTTAAAATGACGTCATTACAAATGAGTACAGTTTAGACTGCTTATATTCATTCGGTAATATATGTACATATGGTTACCTATTGGCCGTCGTTTTTTATCTGACACTTTCCGTATGAGGAGCGAGGGGGTGAAGCACATGGCAAAAACCACATAAAAACAGGTGTGACGTCAGGTAACCATTGACGTTTTAACATAGGGAGCCACCAGCTCACATTTTTTTAGAGTATCAGATCAAAATCGACGGACTTTACATAAATGGTTTTATTAACGACTGACATATAATGTAAGTATTATATTTGTGATATTGGCAGTATAATGCCATATTTTATTCTCGCGAGGGATTAATGGTCATTATTGTCGTAAATAAAGTAGAGTATACTACTCGCAATAATGGCTATTATTCCCTCGGATTGTTACTCCCTCGCCGCTAACGCGGCTCAGTTCGTAAATATTCCTCGGGAATAATAGCTATAATTATTGACTCGTGGTATAATCTACTATTATTTAAAAACTAAAAATAAGTCAAAGTTTTTGCTCCCCCCTGAAAAAATGTTCTATGGACGCCCTTGCGAAAAAGTAAACAAGAACCTAACAGAAGAAGAAACGACATGTTTCTTGACTTGAGTTTTTCAGTTAAAATATGCCCATTTAGGGAAATTTTTTAAATAAATTTACTGTGGCCAAAATATTTAAAAGCATTGGTGATGCGATAATTTTTGTGCGGTGTTATTTCAACAATAATTAGGTATTCGTCATTTTCATTAACACTGGAAATGCGTTTATCTTTCCAGTTCAAGATTTTGTGAAGTGAATTTGTGATTTTTATATTCGGAAATTGAAAACGGAGCTTTCAAAATCGGAAATCTATTCAAAGTTCATCAAACCGTTTCCAAGCAACAGTTATTCCGAATTCAGGTGGCAAAATGGCACTCAGAAAGTACTAATCCAAAAACGGAGAAATCTCTACCTACCGATCTACTTATTGAGTTTCAATTGACGAGTAATCGAGTAGGTAACCAGAAAAAACCACACGGCCTAATTGGCATAGCTTTTGAAAAGACATCTTTTGCCCAATGTCCAAGCTCATGATTCCTGTAGAATACTACGACACGACCGCAAGACAAGCTATTGAGTTATAGAAAATCTACAGAAAAGGAGCTTCCTAGATAGGAAATCGGTTGAACCGTTCTGGAAATTGTGCCAACAAAATTTTGATGCATTTTCTAATAAGTGGTGCATCTGTCGCCAACAGGCCCTTTTCAACAAACTGCCAAAAACTGCTACAGATATTGACAGCAGCCTATAATAACGGCGAACTGGCACACACCCCAACTTTGTCTATTGTTGCATTGCTTCATTATTCACCGTGTATAACATGAAAATTACACTCATTCACAAATTATTTTTCGCCGCTTAATCTAAATGAAACGAATTTTATTCGACCTCCAACAACCGCGTCAAAAAAAAAAAGAAGAAAAATGGTAAATTATACTATGCCCTTAGGTATATAATAATATTGACACCGCAAATATTAAATGTGGAAAATTACGTAGAATGCAACCCGCTGAAAGTTAATAACCCATTATTAAAGACGAAATGTATAAAATTATGAAACTTGATTCGGAAAGCTAAAAATAATTTAATTATTAACGGCTACATGTGAAATTAAATTTTACAAAAGGCTTGCTTGAAGTTACAGTTTTAGATGAGAGTCTGTTCGTCATATATGGTTTAGGTATAATTTTTCTTGAATATAATAACCAAAATATATATATCCATAACGATTTGATTCAAAGGGTGAATTCTAGGTCGATAATGAGTATATACATTTGGGTTTTGATTATATAACAATAGCGGGTAAAATTCAAATCCGGCTATGGAACATGTGGCAACAGCGTCGGGAGTCAGCAGGAATCGGCTGCCGCTCGAAAGATCGGCGCAGGCGGCTCGACGGCAGGACGCGTCGCGTCGCCGCTAAATCCGCTATCGGTCGCTTCTTTCGCGCCGGCCGCAATACAAGCGGCGCCCTCTTGCGTTTTCCTGCTGAAATCTACGCAGAGCACAAGCGAGCGGCGGTAGCGAGCGGCTTGGCTTGGTTTGGCAACGTGCAGCAACAGCAGCAGTTGTGCGCGAATGTGTCCGGGTGCCTCTCCTTTTGGCCCGATGTTAACCTGACCCACCGCGACTGGGCATAGCCGACGAACCAGGCTGGGGCGACCAACTAAACGCGGCCGAACATATTGGACCAAGCTGAAAAAGTAAGTATCCCGACACTCCACCCACGCGTTTGCTGCTTTTTATGCCCACAACTAGGTCACTTTTCAGCGAAAAATGATTTCCATTAGCACGAGGATATACATGCGCCAACGCCGGCAAAATAATAACAAAACTTTAAAAACAATGTCCGATGGACCAGAATCGGATGTCCTTGGACGCAAACTCAACTTCAAAACAAAAAAACGCCAAGACTGAAAACTGAGAACTTATATTATGAAAACATTGCGATGCTAAACGAAAAAATAAACATGATCGTTCATGGAAATATTGCTCAACTTAACAACACATTTCGGCTTCATCCTAGCCTTATTTTTACATTATGACTGATGAAACCAATATCTAAAATTTTTCCCAATCCACTAGAATCTTTAGAAGTTACTTGAAACATTTGCACTACAATGTGGATTAGGAATTAGAATCGTGATATATTCCTGTAATAGTTCCTAGGTCAATAGCTAATCACCTGAACTGGATTAATATTTTTTCCATGCACAAACATTCACGTGAATGAACCTGTTCGGGTTTGAAAAAAGGACGGTTCTAGATCGGTTCAAAACAATCGCACAGTTTATTATTGAAATTTATGAAAGCCGAGCCGTTTTCATTTTGTTGATTGATAAACTGTGCGATTGTTTCGTTCCTTTCTGAAACCGTCCTTTTTTTTTCAAACCCGAACAGGCCTAATAAGTATTTTATTGAAAATTTTATTTCTACTTATAAGAATATAAAAAAATTGGTAGAAGCCTTTCTCTATATGACTTCCCTAGGCATCCCATCCTTTTTGTTATTGTTATAATTCATGTTTTTTTCATCCACACTTGTTTGTTTAGTTTGGGCGAGTTTGTATTGTTTGTGTGTTTGTATGTAAATTTGTATTTCTCACCTTAATAAACCTCTTGATAGTCGATACGTAATTTCGGATCTCTGTGTCGTTTTATTGACTAATAATTGACAAAAATCAAAAATAAAAGTAAAACATTGAAAGCCTGTATCTTGAAAATTAAGCACTTTAAGGCTGCATGCGTTCCTATCTCGATTATTATGGAAATGTGAGGTCTGTCAGCTGTCAAGCATTGTCGGTCGAATATCCGGACACCCTGTATATATACATAAAAGCTCTTTCTGATACGTTGAAAATTTCCATTTTTTTTAATCATCCATTTAAATGTTTCACCATACAAATATTTGAATAGAGAAAATGAGGTGAGAAAAAAATGCGGTACTTAATCCATATAAAACCGTATAACCAAACGAGATATTTATTGCAGAGGTTACAAAAGAAGGATCTGGCTGAGAAATTATCCTGGGGTTACTAGTTAGATCTTCTAAATTTTGCCAGTCGGAGACTTTAAAAGAGAAATTTCAAGTGTTTGTTTTATATCTGCTATAAGGTGTGTGACGTTACCAAATTTACGTTTTTCCCAAGTCGAGGAAGTTGGAAAAATTTCTTCTATGAGGATTACAAGGCTACAGACTACCAAAATGGAAGATCAAATAAATCAGATGTTGCATTGGAATTTATTGTTGAGAAAGGGTGAAAAAAGCGAATCAAAGAAAAACAAGAACATAGCCGGCTCCAGAAAATTCTGATAGTAAAAAGTGGACAGAAAGGAAGAAGAACTATGACAGTCAATAACTTCTTCAATCTGGTCAGCTTACCTTGGCGGTACTTCTTCTCAAACGAATTATATTCCTCCACATTTTTTTGATCCAAATTTAGCCATGCATGTATTATCGACGTTGAGTACCTGAACATCATTTGCTTTATACTAACTTAGGTGACATAGTAGAAATCGACACTTTCTTGGTTGTGGGCCATACCACCATTTGAAGATACTCAAACTAAATGCAAGCAAGCACACTTGTGTTGATTTCAGTTTTCATTGGACAGTTATGTTGATGAATACAATCCTAGAATATGATCCTCTGGGATTTTTCGTGAACTCTGCTCGTTTGGCGCTCTTTTCTACTTATGTACTTCAAAAATCCATTTTAAAATTCAAATTTGTTGACGTTTATTCGATTTGGACAGTGGTTGTCATTCAAAATTTGCGATGTTGCCGGTATCTTCAAATCGATAACTACTATCTCGATTTGAAGACTTATCGACTGCACTTACAGAATAGGAAATTTGTCAAAATCGATAACGTTCATCTCGATTTCACCGCTCTCGATTGTCTATTAACGTTTTCGATCTCGATTTGATAAAAGTTACAGAATAGACTAGAAAATAGTTTCTTGAGGATCGGTTAATTAATTATTTAGTATTGCGCTCTTATTGGAATAGATATCTTTGAAAAGTCTTATACATAATCCAGTGACAAGAATGACGTTTGATTTTAGTGATTTTATGATTTCAATAATTAAATCCTCAAGATGCTTAGATGGAATGGCCAATACGTTCATTTATTCCATTCAAACTGTATTTTTAAATTTCATTCGAAATACATTTAGTTTAAAACAAATTTTGCAAAGCGGAAAGCTAATGGCAAGGCACAGTTGGTTAGATTTACGTTACTGTGTCTGGATGCAGAGGAAACGTACAATTAAATTTATGTTGAAAATCGCTAGAAAAATACTCGATCTTACAGTCTTTAAGTGCCCCACATCAGGGACTCTGGGAAGTTCAGGCCATTTACTTGATGAAAATAAAAGGGTATTAGCAGCATTTAGAAGTCATCTCAATCACTAACCTATTCACTAAATGCCTATTTCGGATAGAATTTGCAATAAAATGATTAAATTTTCTTATATAATGTTTATATACATGATATTTTCGGATTAAGTATTAACCTAAAAGCCAATTATAAACCGTTAAAATCCAGATTTCACTGCGTATAAAACCTTGGAAAAACGTGTCTGTTGGTTAATCGGAGTATTATGCATTGTTTTATTGTTATTACCTGCCGTTAAAGTGGATAATACCGCATGGGCATACATAACAGAACTGTTAAAGATTTATATTTTATATATTTTCGCAGTTGTTATAAACGGTTTTATTGAGGTTACAACTAATGTAAGCTGAATCCGTAGGCATCTGTTTTTTTAAGGCCTGTAGGAATCCTGAATCTTCTTTCGTCTTGGTTTAAACAATCCTACACATTTAGTTATTATTCCCCCAAATCTGGCAATTATCATGACAAAAAACAGCAAATTTAAATCCTATTTCTTACCACACATAGTTGCATTTTAATGATTTTGTGTCTATTTATAAATGTTTTTAAACCACAACTCATTTATTAAAGCATTATTATCATGTAATGTGGTCTTTAAATAAATGTATACAACTGTCGACCATAACGTTAGGTTTATATAATTAGATTTTTACCTAATAAATAAAACCGAAATTAGCCAAAAGTTCTTTTTTCTACTTAACTTAGTAAGTTATCAGGTTGGTGATTAAGCCTTGATCTCAAAAACATTATTTTAAAAATATTTCCAACCGTGTAGGACGATCTATTATGCCTACCTTCTATCAATAATACTAAAATTATTTAGGATTTTTCTTAAATGTTCGCGTAATTAAGAAGGTGCGAAAGAAATTTTACACGTTGCAGCGAAACTTGAGTTTATACCACCGTGAAAATAAATTAACGAATATATTTATACTACAAAGTCCTTCAAAAATTTTCATAATTATGTTTTTTTTTTTAGTTTTTACTTTTTCACAATGATGTGTTTTTACTTGATAAAATTTACCTAATGATCACATTAGCAGACGATTGTTTCCATTAGAATCCTATGACTAAATTCAAAGGACTTTCAAAAAATAATCCAGCTCACTGCTAGTCTCTCAATGAGAATTTTAATTTCAATTTTTCAAAAAGGACCACTTTTTCTTATTTAGACAGATCAAAGTTTACGAAAATCTTAATAATATGTTAAATAACCTTATACATACAAAAATACAATTTGTACAATCCTTTCTTTTGTTTTGTTATAAGTATACAAAACCGGATATATCAGGCACATGAAAATATTTTGAAATTTTCATTCAATACATCCTTCTGAACACAAAAATCATCCAGCGGAAATGCATTATTTCCATTTTTCAATACAAGAAACTTGTTAGAGCTTCGAATAGCGGAAATCTGTTATAAAAATAATGTCTTACAATAGAGCGATTGTGTGTGTGTGTGTGTGTGTGTGTATGTAGGTGTATTTTCTTTTGGGAATTTATTGAGATTTCATCATTTTAAATCCATGCTTCAAAATGACAGTTTAATTATTTTGTACTTCACAAATATAGAACGATCTACACATGAATAATTTGCATCTAAAAATGTTTTAAAATTTTTCTTACTAGGGAATGGGCTCTTTCACGTGCCAAACGATGACGTATAAGGAATATAAGTATCTTCTAACAATCAAATTTAAGAAGTGGAGAGTTTGACCAAAATCCTAGTAGGTAGCTACCGCCCCATAAGCCTATTACCAACCCTGGGAAAAATCGCAGATATGATTATCGAGTCGGACCTGCAAGACTCTGGTTACCGCCTAAACGTGATCCCGCAAATGAACAGATGGGATTCATAAGCGAACACTCCAACGTCCATCAAGCCACTAGACTGCCAACCATGATCTTACAGGGCGCCAACAGACGCATGGAAACTGGGGCGGTTTTCCTCGATATCGCCAAGGCATTCGACAAAATGTTGCACCAAGGTCTAATACTCAAATTACTATGAGCTGGAGTCCCACATTATCAGGCTGCTTTCCTTATGAACAGGAGCTTCTGCTTGATAATAAATCACACAGTCACACAGTCACACAGCCAACGTAAGCAAGTCATCATTTCGACCCGTCCAAGCAAGGCTCTCTACTCAGTTCGTTCCTCTTTAAAATTTTCATGGCCGACAGGAGTTTGCGCTGCTATCCAACGCCGACGACACGGAAATCTTTTGGCAACCGCCAGAAGTTAGTCAATAATCAGAGCACGCCTCTAGAGACACTTAAACGAGATTGAAGCATGGATGCATAGGTGGAGACTCCAAATCAATCCAAGTAAAACCCAGGCCATAGTTTTTGGGCAAAACCGCAAACGCTCGCCCTGGGAAAAACTGAAATGGCAGGACGCCGCCATAAGTGGAAGACACACATCAGACATCTTGGCATCATATTTGACAACCATCTAAACTGGAAACTTTAAAGTAAAATATGAAAGTAATAAGGTCCAGGGCCAGCTCAAACAATTGTATACCCCTGCCCAACCGCCACAGCAGGATGATCGCCAGAACCAAGATTAACACATACAAGAACTGTGCACAAATCATTTCAACAATGCGAACCCCCTGATCAGGGACAGCCACACACCCGGTTTTGCATAACGCATAAGCATAAGCCCCAACCAGTTACAAGTTATATTAAAGGTCATCTGACTCCCAACTGAAAGTCAGGTGACCTATAATACAACCTGTGATTGGTTGGGTCTTATGCTTATCCTTCCTTCCTAGCCGTTCTTTGGATATAGGCCTCTATCAGATTTTGCCAGGTATTTCTATTCTGTGTGACCTGGTACCAGCTGAGTCCTGCTGTTCAGTCGATGTCGTCGTACCAGCATTGTTGAGGGCTGCCGACGCTTCTTCGTTCCCCCCAGGGTCTCCATCTTATTGTTACTTTTTTTGCTCCAATTGCTACTTGCGTTTCTCGCTACGTGACCGGCCCAGTTCCATTTGAGAGTGCATATTCTATGTGTAATGTCTTTGACCTTTGTTGTGTTTTTTATCCACTCATTGGCCTTGTGATCCCTTAGTAATACCTATCCGTCCCCTTTCGATTGCTTTCTAATGTACTCGCAGCTTATTTAGAATTTTTTGTGTGAGCGTCCATGTTTCGCTTCCATAGGCATCTACTGGCAGAATGCATTCGTTGTAGACTTTGGTTTTCAGCTTTACAGGTAACTTGGACCGGAATATGTAGCGCATTTAACCATACGCCGCCCATCCCAGTCGTATTCTCCTATTAATTTCAATCTCTTGATTGAGTTTGCCAAGCGTTATTTCCTGTGCTAGATAGTCCTAGTGGGAGTTTTTTTCACCTGTTGGTTTTTTATAGTTATTGTGTCCCTATCTGTTTGCTCATTTGTCATAAACTCTGTTTTTGTTTAGTATATTCATTTCTAATTCGATCTTCTTGGCTCCTTGGAGTATTTTCTTCTGCATGATTTATAAGTCCAAATACATTGATCCCTCTATTTTCCCAATGTAGTTCCTTGAATACATCGTCAAGGACTAGGGTGAACAGCTTAGGTGATATTATATCGCCTTGTCTTACGCTTCTGTTGATCTTCATTTGGTTTATATCTTCATGCATTCTTGATTTTATTTTTGTTGCTTCTTGAATATTTTTGAATATGATCACATATCACCCAAATTTCGACAGCGGCTTTCCTAAAATCGATGAATGCTAGACGAAACCGTATCTGACTGCCTTTAGTTGCATTGACACCAATGAAGCAATAATATCTAAGCCTAATTTCCACATGACTATGTTTTTTCTTGCAATAATAGTTATTTATGTCATTAGGCCGAGAAATAAGTATTTTTGTGCTGAGCTCATTGTTTGAACAATTGAGCGAAGCCCAAAAATATCTTCAAGGGACTGCAATATTCTTTTATACTTAAATACTGCTATTCCCTTCCAGTTTCGAAAAAATAAAAGGCCGCCACTAATTAACGACGTCGTATGCCAAATCAGTTCTAGGTTACTCGGAAAATATTTCATTGCTCCGAACGTGAACGCTCTTGTAAAAAGCAGACTACATCGATCCATTTTTCTATTTATGTAATAATTTAGATGATAATCAGGACTATGATGTATACCTATCATTTTCTGTTATTCTAATAGCAACGTTAAGTTGTCTGTCACTGTTCATTATATAGGTACATCAAAATAGAGAGAGGTATAGATGTTGAGCTATAACATAGCTGTTAAAATAATAGGAGAGGATACATCATAGGCCTGATTATTGAACAAAAAATGTAAAACGAACAAATTCTTGCAAATTATGAATAATTTATGTTCTTGGAGCTGATTTTCGAACCTAATTATTGACGCTGCCTTCTAGAGATAAGAAAACGTAAAATTATTAACAAAAGCCTAATAGCACTGATTGACGCTTCTGTCATCTCGGAGAGAACGAACAAATTACTCCATAAGAAAACCTCCTATGATCCTAGGTAAATAACGGATCACTCGTCAGTCAAGTGTTGACTATTATAATAAAGTTAAAGCTATAGACCATTTGAAAATGAAATACATTGATGCATACTTTAGACCTAAGAAAATACTAAGAATAATCAGTCTAATCTTTTGATTTGAAATATTCGCGAATGAGGACGAAACCAAACGCGCATTACTACCAGCCTCTATCTGTATTGGTTAAATTACGATTAAAGAATGGAATCACTGCCAGAAGATTTACTTCATCGTAGGAAAGCCTTTCTGCCAAAGTAATCTTTTTGTTGTTGCTTCGACCGTATTTCCTTACTTTGGCCACTGAGCTCTTTTAATTTCTAAGAAGGAATAGCTGTTGTTCAAGAGAGCCTTTTCTAGATGCCCGGATTTCTCTCATATCTGTTTCGTTGTTATGGATGGTGGTTAGAATTCCTGTCTGTTGCGCAGTTCTCCATCAACACATCCAGAAAGAAAATTCACCGGCTGCTGTCAGTCTCCATTGTGGATGTTACTCTCATTGATTGAGAATGCAACTCCATCAATTTGTCCATAGAATTCCTCATGAAACTGGAAATAAGTGGTGACAGAGGGCAGTCATGTGTGGAGAGGAGCGTTGACTCTATTATGGTGAATAGTGAAACCATTCACATCGTAGTTCAGTAATAAACCCATAGTGATATATCCCTAGTAAAATGGATGGATTTCTTCATATAGCTGCCTATTTGTCCGATACACGGCTGCAGTAACGGACTCAAATATTTCGCCATATCAAAATATTGCAGCGCCAGTGGTACTCAAATGTCTTAAAAACCTATTCTGCTTGTCGTTTTAATCCACAAGCAGGACAGACTTCCTATTATATTTTTAGTTATAATATTTCAAATGAATTATCGTCAATAATTAATTATTTGACCCAAAAGACAGGATTCAGGATACCCATTCCTTTTCGTAAGAAAATAAAAAAATATCACACAAAGTTCGTTTCGGTCGGAAGTTAGAACTCATCTCGGGGGAGCAATTCAACTAAGAGCGGGACCTCCGTCTTGATATTTTTAGATGACGTACCCCTAAAAATGTTCGCTGTTTTATGGGCAAACAAATATTTCAACATTACTTTCGAATATGGTTTCCTATTGCGATTTTTATCGATTTTTCTTTAGTGAAGTAACTGAATGTCCTCATCGCCTATGGCAAAATAGGGAAATTCGCATTAAATACTTACTGACAAAGTGTGGGATGAGAAACTTAGAATTTCCTATTGCTAATGGTTTCTCTCATTACAAACAATTTCGGATTTTTTTTGTTTCTACCTGTACACTTGCTGTACAAATACCTATCAATCTAGTGTATTTGATTCAATTAAAGTAATGTCGAGGTCGATGCTTTATATTACATTATGGTAGATTATAAACCTAAATTATTTTAGACTCTTATTACGGAGAGTAACTGATTCTTACTGATAAACCTGCCAATTACTCATATTGAGAACGTATGGAGGGAAACATGTAAGTAACCCTGGATTGAAAAAACGTATTTATAGAGGTAATAATAATATAGATAGACTGTTCGGAATCTAACCTTGGCTACTAGCTCTGTATCTGGGATTTACCGTTTTCTATTCATAAACGAACGCTATTTTGTCATTATTTTTCTATAAATAACACGTTGCACTGACCACAACTGTTGAAGCTTGGCTAAACAAATATCTAACCAGTATTTCAAATCCATTTCGTGGATTTTTGTCTATATACCTATACCAAAAATTTTTGATTTGTTGGCTATCGTCGCTTGTATTGTCAGAACATGACAAATTTCCCTTTTTTCAAATTTTCTTAACTCGAACACAATTTGCTGATAATAGTGTTTTAATGTCTTGAACTTCACCTTCGCTTATTGAAGTAGAGGTAGATAAGTGAAGTAAGAAAGTAAAAGGCAAGTGAAGAGTTGTTACAATTCCTTTCTTAAAAAATTCTCGGTGTTTCGCGATAGTTTGTTAATTTTATCGCAAAATGGCGTGCCAAAAAATTGAATGGGGTACCATAATGTCAAAGTTTTTCAAACTTAAATGTTCTGAGTTCAGATTAAAAGTATAACAACAAGAAACAAATTACAACATCATTTCGTAATAATCTATTTTCCCAAAGATAATAAAACTAAAAGACACCAACACAAAAAAATAAGGCGTGTAGAAAGTGTATGAAAACGTCGAGAGCTGTAGGTGTAAAAACTAGGAGAAATCAAATGCAATTTTGGGAAAACGAGGAGGATTCTTTGCATGCGGAAACTATCACAAATTTTTAATAATTTGAGGTATCAACAGACTCGAATAAAGCAGAAGATGGGTTATTTGTGGATGCGATTTTGAAATCAAGTAGAGGTAAATTGAAAAAAAATATTGTGGATTGTTACACTTAGCGTTAAAAAGCCCTCTCTAGGTATCTATTTTAAGAAGTCAAACAAATAGTTTGAAAAAACCAAAGACACAGATTTATTTAAACCAAATACATTGTCGTTGGTTTAACTAATCATTATTTGGGTGAAATAAAAAAAAATCAAATAAATATTTATTAGGCAAATTTTTCACTAATTTTTTCAGTGTTGGCTCTCCTAATACACGAATGCGATAGACTATCCTGCACCAAAAAAAATCTGCTTTCGTCAGAAAGAAAACACCGAATTCCAAAATTCTGCAGGTGAAACCCACTGTTGTCGAAGAACTTTGTGCTCAGGTTGTAATCGAGGTACTATCATTGGTTGGCGACACCTCAAACCTGTCAGAAGTATTCGTATCTGCAATGTAGAGACCGATACTAGATCTCCCAAGGCATATGACGCATATCTCTTTGGAGTGCTGGTATTGACATGGTCCGATTTCTTGGGATAGTCAAGTGAATATAACGGTTCTGTTGTTGATTAGTGACACGTCTTCTACAGCTTCTGGGTCTATCACGAAGAGAATTATTCTGGAGATAGCGATTCCAGGTGCGAGACACATCACTTTGCCAAACACCAAGTCTATTGACCACGAACCTTTTAAGTATGACCTTCTTCAAGTAAAGCCACTATTCTTGCACGGTCAATCTCACTTATGACTTGTCGATGCATTTTTGCACGTGAATTCTTAAAATTTAACTGTCTTGACTCTAGAAATAGTGGCACCAAAAATGTGAACTTCCAAAAAAAAAAAAAAAAAATGTAAATATTTTTTTCGGGCAACAAATATGCTACGATAAAGATAAACATTGATAAACAAGCCCACAAAAAATTGCTGCTGCTTAAAAATGTCTTCGCATAAATATAAGGTGATGCAAAACTTTTGAATCTGTGTTAGTAAACCGGCCGAAAAATAAGATTAAAGATTTCGTTTTTATCTGCCAACTTGCATTTTTATCCGTCAGTTTATCAGAAGGTGAATGAACCGGAGCCTGAATCGGATAAATTAACTGCTTCTTATTTAGGAAAGGTATTATGCATGACAACACCCCTGGGAGAGCAAGGGACACAGCCCTCCACTTGATTACTCGGCGAGTGGAAAAATGGCTGGACAATAGAGAGTCCATCCTCCGGGTATTCATCGTCATTGAAGCGGCCTTTGACAAAACCACCTATCAAAAAATTAGCCACTCGCTAACAGAAAGGAATACTCCGGAAACTGTTGCCGGATGGATATTACATATGCTTTCCAATAAAATCGTGCAGATAAGTATGCAGGACGTCAACATTAAAAGAATTGTCACAAGAGGCTTACCGCAGGGAGGCGTGCTATCACCTCTTCTGTGGAACATGGTTCTGAACAGCCTCATCGTCCGCCTAAAACAATGACAACCACTACACAATAGTTTATACAGATGACGTAGTCATCTTGCAAAGAGGTGAATGCGAGAACTCGCTCTGCGAAAGCGTGCAAGATACTCTTCGAACTATAGAAAGATGGTACACGTAGAATACACTATCCATCAACCCCAAAAAGACTGAAAGATTTTAAATAACGAACTACCTCCGGAAACTGTTACCGGATGGATATAACATATCCTTTCCAATAAAATCGTGCAGATAAGTGTGCAGGACGTCAACATTAAAGGAATCGTCACGAGTGGCTTCCCGCGGGGAGGCATGCTATCACTTCGAGGCATCGATAAAAAACACGGTGGTAGTCAGCTGGGTCCAAGGACATGATCACAGCAAAGGCAATCGGGTCGATGCTCTAGCTAGGAGGGCCACCAGGCTACAGCCCTGGGGACCGCAGCCCTTCGTGAGGCTGACCATGTCGGCGGCCGAAGATATGATCAAAGAACGCTCCCGCACCCTTTACAGAAAGCGCTGGGGCAATACGATTGACTGCAACTTATCCAAAGAACTGTTAAGCTACCCAAATAAAGCTACAGCGAGCCATAAACTGTCGCTGACCACTGACCAGAGGCTGACAGGCTCTTGACTATGGCCACTGCCAGTTAAACAAACATTTATTCAGGTTGCATCTTAGCACACACCCTTGTGTAGGGCTTCTAATCGTTGAATAAAGAAGAGACGATGGAGCACATTCTTTGCGACTACACTGCTCTCTCGCCAATACGCAGAGCCAGGGAGTAGTATTTTCGAATTTATTCGAATACATTTCCTACACGAAATTTGACTGACAGCAATGTAAATTAAATAAGGAGCATTCGAAGTCGTATCAAATTTCGTATGCGAGAATATTCGAAAATACGACCCCAGATTAGGCCAATCGTAGCCATCCCTAGAAGAGATCAGAGGCACCACCCTCGGCGACGTCATCGCCTGCGTTAAATCGCTGGGCTGAATGATGAACTGACAATGACCTCTCCTCTTGTGGAGGCGCACAATGGGCCTACTGTGACAAACTCCAATTTCTCAAGGATATCAAATTTCGATCCAGAGATATTGTGTATTTAATTGAACTTTCAATGATACCAAAAAATTTGTCAATTTTGTTTAGAAGCACTGACTTTGGAAACTGTCCCTACAATTTAATTTGTATATGCACCACTTTTATAAAGGTTTTCAGTTTTATCATTTATGGGGGTGTGAATGAAATTTCAATTCAATACTGGAAGTGTATAGACAAATTATCTCTCATTCAGTCATTCACCAATTTCTCAAAGCTTTATGCACTTTTCAATGGCAAAGAATCGAGATAATCTATTCCTAAAAATCTGCCTGGTTACTGCCAAGTTGGGAAAAGAATCTTTAGTGTTAGCAATCCCCATTCGTTTATTATGTTTACCTATACTTTTGGTTGAATCATTTATCAATCAATCCCAATAATATATTATATTAAAAACGTATATTATATACCTATTTATCATTTATTAATAATCTTTGTTAATAAAAACTAAACCAAAAGTTATGGTAATTCAATTATATTTATAAATACCTACCCACTTAGTGAACGGCTATATTAAGCCTTTGTTTATTATTACCTGAGACATTTTGTTTAAAGTAAAAAAATGAAGTAGTAATAAATCTTTTGGTTTTATAAATAACTCATATTTTTAATAAACAATCTTTTTCAATTGTTAGGTTTGGTAAATTTCCCCTTGCAACTTGCAACGTTCGGAGGTTTTAGAATATATGAGAGCCTCGAGGATCCTCTCTGAATCTGCAGTGCTAATTTGGCTCAACGGAGCAGAAATGCAACTAAAGGATTTACAAAAGAAGGAGTGAAGTTTTTAATTGAATAAACAGAAAAAAAAATTATACGCATTTTGGACACTGGCAAGAAATATAAATTTGAGAATCAAATCATGGTTTCGGTGTTCTTGCACCTCATCAGTGACAACAAACTTTTTTTCTGGAATTACTAACAAAAGCTAACTATCATAAATTAGCTGCAACAAAATATTTTTAGCTGCAACTAAAAATCTGCATTGTTCGGACAAACTCGGGTGACTCAATTTGTTGCCGGTCAGAGTAGGTAACGTTGTTCTACAGTTCTGTTGAGTGTCTTTAAATTATTTATTTAACTAATTTGTATATAAGAACTTGTTGTAATGAGATTATTTTTGGCACGGGTATATGTGTTATAGGAAAGTAGTTGAAGTAAAACTAAGGCAGTTAAATATTTTAGTAGTTAAATTACACAAAAGTAGGGAGTTGAAATGTCTAACTTTTTTGGTAGTAAACTAGGTACTGGGCCAGCTCTAAATTAACAATGCCACTTTTTTATTTCTGCGGACTCAGGAGAAATTTAATTATATTATATTATATAAGGAATATTCCCATGATCTACTGAGACATAAAATGATTTTCAAATTGACATTATCTAATCTAATATAAAAGGGCATAACTTAACTATAATAAATGCATTTCGAATAGGAACTTTCTAGGTGACTTTACCTGTTCTATCCGCAAACTTTAATAAATATAAAATAGGAAAATGAATTTAAATTGGCCGAATGGTTAAAGGCTTTCAGGGCCCTGGTTTATAGAGGTACATTAGTTATTCTGCCCTAATGGCCCCTGACGTTTCACCGGTCTGAGTGGAGTATTTTCAATCGTTTTATCCGCCTCGAATAACAGAGGAACAAAAATTTACAATTTTGATATTTCACAGAATCTTCTTATACCCGGTTTCTGGACAATTGAAGTTACCCAACCGAGAGTTGATAAAAACATAAACTGTTAAATTTTAATTCTTATTATTCTACGAATAATAATTAAAGGATTTTAGTAATGTTTTGGTATTCGTTGGCAAGTCGAACTAATTGATACCAACCAAACCAAAGCCAACATACGACTTTTTCCGAGAATTGTGTACCTACTACAAAGCCATTCACAGCTATAGCTACACAAGATATTACAAATTTCAAGTTGTAATTGTAAAATTTTCAAATTAAACCCTACACATGCGCATGGTAACGGTGGGTAATTTTTTTGGAAAAAAAAACATGAACAAACCCATTGTCAACTGAAATTTGTACAAAACTGCAAAAACCCATCACTATCTATTTTAAGTAACTATACGAAAAAAAGTTTTTCGTAGCCTTGGATTTGTCAATTTTTGACGATCGCATGAATAATATATCTGTAGGATGAACAAGAAAAAAATTTAATTTCAACTAATGGAACTTAACTTTTGCCTAATTGCTTTTGAATCTGAAAACATAAATCGAATATTTTTATCCGATACACGACGCGTGAGTTTTCTGCCGGTGGTTTGTGATTTTGAAAACATTAGATTTTGTTTTTGGGAATTTGATATTTATTTTGCAGAAAAGTAAATGCTTCTGTAATGAGAAATGCGTTATAGTCGACATACCTACTACCAAATAACAGCTACTTTAAATTAAATATCCTGGAATTTTTACAAAATAAACATGACCAAAATTCAAATAACAGGGATCTCTGTAGACATTTGGCAATTTACGCGCATGCTCGAATTCCAAATACTGTGCTGTGTGCATCACTGCTCGCTCTTTCCTGTTGTTGGTTTAGCACGCGTCGCATGGTGTTACTTTGAATTTTTATTTTTCGGAGTGGTTTCCGCAAGATGGAAGATCTTTTGGCAGAAGTGGGTGTGCAATATCTGTGGCCTTTAATACACAGTAAGTTGAAATTATAATACCTACATAATAGGTATAATTCACAATATTTCGAAATCATCAATTTCAGCAAGATGGTGTCTCCAAGAACAAAAAAATACGTCGTTTTGGCCGATATAATTTTTATTGGGGACTTATTTCTACCTGGACCAGACAAACATCCTCTCACACTGAGGTAACAAGCAATAGGCAATTCGCAATAATATTGGACGCAAGTATTTTACATTTATTTAAATTGGAGGTCTCACATCAGAGCAATCAGCAATATTTTCCGTTCGACAGATATCGAGTTGCTCTAATGTAAGACCTCGGATTTAATTCAATGTACGATACTTGCCACCACAAAAACTGTGCATCAGACGAACCACCTGCAAAAATTTTTAGAAGTGCCATCGAAGTGAATCAGATTCCAAACATTGATGATGGAGGAAAAGAGAATAACGATGAACGCCTGGATGAGAACGACCCTCCTGTGCAGCTTCACAATAATTTATTGATTTAACTAGAATAAAAACATAATTAGATTGAACAAATCAGGCTTTAAATGGAACAATTTGTTTATTTGGTTCAAAATAAAAGAGGTTGAAACAAATACTTGTTTTATTTATAATAAAAAGCAAGTAGCTCACAATAAATAAATATTTATTAAATTTAAATATTTTCTGAGCCAACTAATGCATCATTTATTTACTAGAACTAAATATTTATTTATTTTGTAAAAATGGTTGATATTGAGCTAAACCAAGAATAATTTAATTCAAGCAAACGGAGTGGAAAAGGTCAAACAAATCCAGATTTTTTTTTAAACAAATATTTGTTTGTCCATTATCAACCAAATATTTACTTAAGGGAACTCCATTTTTCTTTGGACCAAATTATTTTTTTTTCAGTTAAAAAGAGCTGCATTTGCTCATGCCCGCCTCGTACTACCATTTGCAGGAAGAAATGCTATGTTCTGGAATGGTATCATGTCTAATGTCGCACAGAATTAATTTATGTTTGAGGCACAATAACTGGAGGCAGATACATTATTAGAAAGAGTCTAGATCCTTACGTCAGACTATAGCGAGGTGCTGTTGGTGATGCTTTTGTTTTTATGGACTATAATGCCCGACCTCACCGTACCAGAGCTGTAAATCAGTATCTGGAAACGCAAGGCATAAACCGCAGAAACCGATCCAGGACTCTATAAGAGCTTGCTCATGCTGCTCGGGAAGAATGGCAAAATATTCCTCAACATATCAGCAATCTGACAGACACAATGAGTAGGCGTCTCCAGGCTTGCAAAAATGCTAAATGTAATAAAATTTTTGTACAAGTCTTTTTGATGTTTCTCAATGAAAACTGATCAATTGATAAGTCTCTAATCCATTTTTCCTGACAAATACTTTCGGAGATTCAAGATGATACAAAACTTTTCAATATATATGTATGTGTAGCTTGGCGTATTTGTCTTTGGTAGGGTAGATACCAGCAAATTTATCGGAAGATTAATGAACCGGGACCTAATTTCATATAATTTCAATCGATGAATCAATTAGGAATACCAAAAACATCGTAAAAGAAACATTTTTTGCTTCAATATAAACATAGATAAAATGAGAATTTTAACTAGTATTTAGTTGAATTTTATTCAGTAGGTAGGTAGGTATGTAGTGCGTGTTCCGTGTTTTGTATTTGAATGTGATATGACTTTTTTTTTAATCAACCACTTTAACTGCAAAACTGTAAGTAACCTTTTGATTGGTAGATATTATTATTAATGAAGATTTGGTCTCATCAATCATTCATGGGAAATAGGGTTCGACTTTACACTGACAGCTTGTCAATCGTTTCTATAGTCTTCTTTTTTTTCCGGCTGGAAAGAATAATGTTGGCCTAGCCTTATGTCAGGCAAAATATATTGAATTAACAAAACATATTAAGAAGTGTTTTTTTTTTTAAATTATTTACAAACTCATCTCACCGTCTGTGTCACCGTGTCAGCAGCCATTTCGAATCAGAAATAATAGAACTGTGATGATGGCAGGTAATTTTTATCGGAAAAATGTAAATTTCCCGCTTTATATGTGGGTCCGTTGTTTTTTTTTGTTTCACGGGACGATAAAACAATGAATTTAGTTATTGGGTGACCGATTGAAAAAAGCTTCCAGTAAACAATAAATTTAAACTTGATTTTGAAATATTTTTCCATGTGTTCCAATTTTTGTTTATTGGTTGATTATAAAATATTAGTTGCGGTAATACCCTTGGACATGAAACATACTAGTCCAAATTTATTAGGGTCTTCAATATGCACAGAAATAAATATTGTTTACTTAAATTAAACAAGGCATGAGTTTATACTACATATTTCACTTTGTTTTTTTAATCATTTTCTGTTGTTTTGAAAAAGTTAATTTGGTCCCATCAGACAGCTTCTTTTAGATTTTGCTTTTTTTTTGGCCTTTAATTTTGGATTTTTCCTTAAACAAGTATAAGCTTTTGTGTCATGTAGAGTTTTTCCATAATTGGAATAAAGTGAAGGTTTCATTAAGGCTTAGTTTAATTGAGTTCAAGGTTTTATCATCATCTACATTCATCAATAATTCAGTCTTTTTTAATTTAGTTATGGTGGGTTTATACAGTAAGGGGCAGGCTACTAGGTATATAGGATCCAACTTGACGAATTTACCACCGTCCGCAGCAGTTTGAACCCCTGTCACTGTCGTTCGTTCAACAACTTTGACGTTTGTTTACTTCAGTACGATAGACTTAAGCACGGTCCAGACGCTACGGTTCAGCTTACTGATCAAAACGTTTTGTCTGCAACGTGTTTAACTGTATGCAGACAAAACATTGTGCAAAACGTAGCGTCTGCGCCATGCTTTCAGATATTTCGTCAAGCTTTATTTATTTATAATTAAGTTTACGCGTGTAGATAGCTAAGCGTTGGTTATCAATGTAGACACTAGACACTTTAAGCAAACCCTAAATTTTCCTACGTATCCGCTTCTGTAAACGCATCGACTTACGTTGACCGCCTAAAAGTCCTTTGTCCTTTCATGGTCATACATTACGTAAACGATCGTATCCTTGGATAACACGTTTTCTAACCACAAAAAGTTTTGTTTTGGTTTTGTAGCTGTGTTTGTAGGTTTTATTTTTATCTATAAGTACTGAGTTTATGTTGTTGAAGTTATTTTAGTAATAACTGACAGGTAAACTGTGTTTTTTTTTTAAAGATAATTCCCCAAAAATTTAGTAACTATGTTGGCAACACAAGCCTTTTCTACATGAGAAATTTGAAAGCATTGACAATTTTACATTGTATTGCCAACATAATGTCATTTTGACTTTTATCTTTAAAAAAAAACGCACTTTAGATCCCTCAATAGTGTCAAATGATTGAGATACGTTTTCGGATACAGATACGAGTCTAGGCCCGTAACGATACGGACAACGCAACACAACGAGACCACCGTATTTACTATCTATCCTGCGTTAGATACGTCTGAAATTCAGGACCTGCTTAAAGTGTCTACTTGCTTATCCTGAATTTTTATATGTGTCCGTCTCCGCATCGATCTGCGGACGCGCAGAATAGATACGGTGGTTTCGTAGTCCGCATAGTTATGGGCCTAGTCTCGTATCCGAAAACGTATCTTAGCCATTGTGTCTTTAGCCTTAGTTTTTTGAGTGACAGGTCTTTTCACGTTTTGTTTTTACCTGGTTGTCATGAGTTAAGGGTCATTCACATCCACCATCCACCTAACTTAACTTAAGGTACGGAAAATTATAACTAACGTACGAAACTGAGAAGGTCTCTGTTAACAATGAAGTAAATTATCTTACATGACGTATGCGCACTTATAACCTGAACTGTCAAGTCAAATTATATGCACAGAAATGGAAATTATTATTTATTGCGCGGATTTTCTTAAGTTGATTCAACTTTTCCGTGTGTCACGTTAATTTTCTTAATTTTTAAGTTGATGTAACAACTATGTGATCTTCAACTTTTTTTTTACTATTAATTTTCCGTACGTCAAGTTAAGTTAAGTGGATGTAAATGACCCTTTAGCACTAAATATATTCGTCATTTTGCCACATGCGGACGCCTGCAAATTCGTCAAGTTATATCCTATATACCTAGTAGCCTGCCCCTCACTGTATACAGACACATAACATAACCTAGGAAATAATTTTCAACCAATCAGCTGCAAGAGAAGGATCACGTATTTTCTGTCACTCTATCAAAGTCAAACACAAAAGAGTCATGTCAAAGTCAAATTCCCAATGGAACATGCGCAGATCCATTTTTTGTCTTTGTGCTGCAGACTTACTTAACTGCACATAGAATTTTAAAAATTTCCTTTTATTATTTTTTGCATTATCGTCCATTATTTCTATTAAAAGTGGCTACAAATTACACTTGCGGACGATGAAAATAATTTAACTTAAGGTCGAGCACCTTATGAAGTTCAGCGGTAAAAAGAGCTCACGTTTTTATAAAACTTTAATCAAGCACTTAATGTGAGAGCACGTTTCATTTGCTTTTCGTTTGGAAATGACATGGATTGAATGATGGCGTGACGACGGTAATGAGGATGCCTTTTCGACCAACCAAATTTTATGTTCAGTGGCTCATTAAGCTGATTAAGCGATACTTTTGGAACCAAAAATGTTTATATATGTACATTCAAAAATAAAGGGCGGTGGCTCTTATGCACTTACCCTACTTTACCTTCTCTATTATGTGTTTTTTTTCTAGACGGCACAAAATTCAAACATTTGATAACTCTAATTTTGTAAATCGATTAGTCTAAATTTCCAGGAAATCCTGCCATTAAATCAAAAATTAAATCGTGTGCTTTCTTCAAAAACGTAACCCATACTATCTGCTCGTGTTGACCTATGACATTTCACAAAACAATTTTATTCAAAGTAAAGTCGGCACAACTTCGAAATGAGAGTTCGAAAGAAACAATTTTATGGTACAAAAATAAAGTATTTGTTTTTTACAGTTTTTACATGGAAAAAAACTAATTTGTTTAAAATTTTGTGCAAATTATCGCTTGGGAAGAAAGAATTTTCTAGGCGGCAAAATTTGTTTTCATTTGTTGAAATGAAACCATAGTAGGTATACTTCGTTGTTCCACTGTTTCTTTTACACGAAATAATAAACAAGTTTGTTTTTTGGAAATATTACTCTTTGAAGGAAGTAAATAAAACTTTATTCCCGGCCAAGGATGGTAAGGGAGCGTGAAAGGGTTGGGCTATAATAGATGAAAGGGAAATAAAATGTCCGTGTAACTAGCAAGTGACTGAAGACTTATTGCTTTTTATTCTTGCCAGTTTTTCTTGTTAGAGTATGGGCAAACTGTGGGGAGTTTCTCTTCGGCAGTTGGGATTAGACGATTTGGTAAGTATCTTTCCCGCAAGAAAAAGTTGAGATATTCCTCTGTAATTTCCACATTGAACCTTGTCTCCCTTCTCAAAAATGGCAACTATGGAGGCATCTCTAAGTTCGGCAGGTATGGTTACAGTAATCCATATTTTACTTATTAGGATTTGGGTTTGGGCACTTAGTGTGGGGCCTGCTTGTTTCAAGAATTTAGTAGGAATATGTCGTCAGTGCCCAGCTGCCTTCTCAACTTCCTCTAATCTGGGAACCTCGCGCAGTTCTTGTTGTATTGGTTCCTGTAGAATTTTGTTGAAGATGTCATTATTAATATGTGATTATCTGTTAAGTAGTACCTGAAAGTGTTCCTTCCAACGAGAATTAATGGAAGAACTATCTTGTGTCATCTTTGGATCGTAAGGGATTGAGTCCTTGAGTGGTGGGTCCGTATACTATTTCAGTAGTCTGAAAGAAGGTCCTGGCGCTGTTCGATTCAGTTGCTACATTTCGTTTGATTTTTTTATCTACCATTGGTGCTTTATTGCTCGCGTTTGCCGACGAACTTCTGCTTTTGCTTGTTGGTATCGCCTTTTTTTACAGGTCTTGAATTTAAGTGACGTTCTCAACCAGTCTTGATGTTTTTTTTTTGTATGTAGCCGACCGTTTCTCCCAAGGCAGATAATTATCGCGGTCTTCAATATTTTCCAGTGCTCCTCAATGCTTTCCGGGTACTCTGACGAAAGTTTCTGGCTTGGAAGTTTGAACTGTTCTTTTTGACATCTACGCTTTGATAGAATGCGTAAGTTCATTCTGACTCATATCAGCCAGTGGTCAGTCCAGTAGTCAGCTACACTTGTAGCTTGTTAAAATTCTGGTAATGCATACCTACATCATTTCGGTCTCTGGAACGTACAATTATATAATCGATTAGACGCCATAGTGCTTTGATCTAGGGTGTTGCCAGGAAGTCTTGAATTTATTCTTTCGTCGAAAAAGTGTAGTCGTTATAAAAAGTTCATATTCTGAGCATGTCGTTAGTAGGCGACGTCCGTTCCGACGCCTTCCTTGCCGATCATGCCTTTCCATAGATCCGAGTCTGTAGTCTGTACCAACCCGGACGTTAAAATCACCTAAAAGAACAAGTTTATCAGATCTAGGTACAAAAAATATGGTTTCGCTAAGCTCGGCACTTGCCTACAAACCCGGCTGACGTAACATTATTATCACTTACTCAATTGAAAAATAATTTGATTAAGCTTTTATTTATGTATTAAGGGCATTGAGTAAATTTATTCCCGGAAAGGTTTATAAACAACATCGTTCCGAGATTTTATAATCTCGTATAAGCATGAAATTATGTCTGTGCTTTACACAAAACCTAATATTTTACTAGTTCAGAGCATAATTTAAATTTTATAGATAATATTCCATAGTAATTGCTTAATGGTATCAGGTGTGTGGCTAGAGCTGGTTTTACTATAAGTAACTAGGCAATACCTACGATAATAATAAATGCATTAATTAATACATGTTCGAACTTGACGTCCTGGCGGTCATATTGATTATTGACAGTTCTAAATCCTGTCATGTCTATATCCTGTCTTTTGTATTTTCCATTTTTTGCGTTTTATTCCAATGAGTTTAGCATAATTGAAACGCCACGCATGCTGTACCGCCCATTATGGGTATAGACGTTGTTGACATCCACCTACTCTGAGTGAGATGCTGTCCATATTCATCAGATTTGCCTGTTCTAAACTCAGGTGCGACAGGGGGAGCCTTGAATGAGAACTGGAGCGACAATGTGAGGACCAATCATCGCGGACCAACTATGCACTTGAGTTCGACTGTCCCCATTGTTATTCGCTGAAAAACCATAAAACCAAAGTCGTCGCCTATTGAACTAATTTTATTGTTTTATGTAGCACCGGGACACTTTTTATGACCAAAGAAAATTGCAAAGCGAGGTACAGTTTTTGTCGAAAGTAACATTTTTTTTATAATACTTCAAATTTTAATTTTCAGAATTAATTTTTTTAAGTTCATTGTCATTTCGTATCGTCTCAGTTTCCTGATTATGCTAGTACCAGTCAACAGAACAGGGGCAATATCGACGTTGCATTGAACGAAAATTTATCTTTGCTATAGCTCAATTTTCGTGACTGTTAATAGAATAATCAAGAAACAAAACTAGAACAATAGGAAATGGCAATGAACTTACAAAAGTTAATTTGGATAGGTAGGTACCTATTTAGTTTAAACTGAAAATCTTTGAGAGCTGAGACCGCGATAACTTGACAACATGAAACAATTTGAACAAATTTTTCTAAGCTGAGCACCTACCTACCTATGCAGGAACAATGAATATACCTTCTTTTTTTTTTTTATTTGAATTTGAGGCTAAAAAATTTAAAATTAATGTGACTATTGAGGGGTGAATTCATCCAAAAATCTAAAAAAAGAGATCAGCCACAACTTCAATCAGTCAATCTTTTATCGAAATTATCAGGAAAAAGGTTTTCCAATATGTAGTCGATTTTTTGATTTATTTATAATTTTGCGAAGTAGAACGGACTTAGTGGCAAGTTAATGGATTTTTTTGATGCACGAAATGAATTTTTATCAGGCTTTGGCTTCTGCTACAACTCGGTGCAAATTGGTAAATGGCTGTTGTCTTTTCATTTCTTACTTCAGAGAGGGAACCTAATCGAAATTTGGACAATTTTTGCTTTTGTGATTCTAAATATCCTTTTTTCTTTCTCGTTTTTATTTCCCTCGGCAAAATTCACGTAAAAAATCGTCCTCGAGATTTTTTCACATTATTTATACGTTTTCAGGTCCCTAGATTAAGAAAATCATGTTTTCTCAGTTCCGTCGGTCTGTTGGCGCTCTAGCTCAATCATCATTAGCCGAGGATGATTATCTTCTATTCGTATTCTCGTCGATTGTGCGTTTTCTGATGGCCATATCTCACATTTTTCCACAGTCTAGGCACACCCCGCCTCTGGAAGCAGTGTATCTATCTCTGTTCTCTCGCTCCTTCCTGCTGTCCCTCTTTTCGGTCTGTGGTCCATAGTGGACTACTCGACCCCATGAGGGCCTATCATTTGCCGTCGTCTTCCAGTTGCTGGTATCGATGCGGCACTTTGCCATATTCTCCTTAAGAACATCTTTGTAGCGTTTTTGTTGACCTTCTTGATTTCGTTTTCTCTTTTTCAGTTGACTATAGAAAATCTGTCGTGGAAGACGTGTTTTGGGCATGCGGACGAGGTGAAGTTGGTGCTTAATTATGAGGGCTTCCATGCTAGTTGTTTTGACCTCCTCTAAAACAATGTTCGTTCGTAGGTCTTGCCATTTAATCCGTAGGATCCTCCTTAGGCATCGCTGGTGGTATTTTTCTAAGATTTTTATGTGTCTTCTGTAGATGGTCCATGTTTCGCAGCCATATGTAAGTGTTGGTATCACTACAACATTATAGACGCGCGCGAAGTTTGGTCTCAGCGCTGATGTCGTGATTGTTGAAGACTCTCTCTGAAGTCGCCCAAACGCCCTGCTAGCACACTTCAAGCGATGTTGGATTTCACCGTCAATGGTTGCATTCGCTGACAGATGGCTCCCAAGGTATGGGTAGTGTTCTACGTTCTGCAAAGAATGGACAGTTCTAGTATTAAGTATTACTTATATTAAATTTGGGGCTTGATGCGGGTTTGTGCAGAATCCGTGTCTTGTTAAAGTTGACCTCTAGGCTGATTCTCCTGTAAGTAGAGGTATGTCTGGTTGAATGCATTGATAATTGCCTGAAGATCTTCCTCTGTATTGGCCATCACGATGTTATCATTCGCAAGTTCAATTATCGATGTCGTCGATATTTTCGTCTTGGCTCGTAATGTGTTTGGGTTGAATAGGCCGCAAGTCTGGACAGGATTTCCACTCCTGACGGCAGGTGACTCTCCATAAGGTGAAGTATGGATCCTTTAAATTAGAGTGGGTGTAATAACATAGCACAGCCCTGTTTAACGCCACTAGTTATTTGAAAAGACTATCCTTGTTACCTTGTTCATCGTTCCTTAGGACGGTTGCATTCATATTATCATGCAGCAGGCGGAGTATCTGGATGTACTCTTGCGGGCACCCAACCTTTGCCAATATATTCCAAAGAGCTTCTCTGTTTCCAAATTTAATGCTTTCAGTAAACCTATGAAGGCCAGGTAGCTCAGTAACGGCTTAATCTAGGGCTAGAACCAAAACTTGGCATACACGTTGGACACCTATTGGCTAATAGGTCTGTTCCAACCCACATGAGAAGCGTTCTAGAACGGGTATTTAATTTCCAGTTGATCAATCCATTTGTCATTTAGGATAAACTTTGCACTTATAGATGGGCAACTAAAAATTACTGTTTTAGAACGGTTCTCGTGTCGGTTCAAACAGAGCTGATGTTATGTTTTCCGTTTGTAGATATACAGGGTCGCCCAAAAACTATACGTCACTAACAAGACCGGTAAATGATACGAAGTTGGTTATATTATCAAAAAGTTAACGTTCTTGGAGTTTACTACAGATAAGTTTTTGTTGTTGCCGATTTTTTATTCCTTTTCAAGATATGAGGTCCTTTGTGTTCAAAAAATATATTGTCGTATATCTTCAAAACTACTTAATTTAGAAAAATAGTTTAGGCTCGAAAGTTCTTTATGCTCATCTGCTCTACAAGATTCGAACCTGAAATTTTGATGGGTAAAGGCTTTCACCAATTTTTTTTCCATTAAACGCTTAGTTTCTGCTATCCGAATAATATGCCACCAATACATCAAACTACGCAAAAGGCGCTCGTATAAGTCGTATACTTAAATCTGAAAACCAAATAGATTATGTATAAGGAAAATACCATCAAAGAAATCCCTCTTGGTCCGCATTTATTCTGCGGTGTGTCTTGAGCATCGGTGATCGATGGAAATAGGTCAAAACGACGTCACAACAAAGTCGACTGTTTTGGCATTAGAGCTCCTGGCCCTCTGCTTTCGGAGCGTTTATTGCAAATTTTATTTCGCTTTTATTCCAATTTTCACTTCTCGCCAAGGATTCTAGAATTAATTGGATATAATAGAATGTTTTCAAAATCACAAATTATAGTTTTTGTTTTAAAATGTTGGTTTGTGTTTTGGGAAAAATAACCTCAAAATGTCAAATTTCGAGCATTGTCTACATTGTTTAGGCTTTGTTGACATTCTTGTATCTATTGTTGTCAATGTTTACCTATTGTTAATATATTTTAAATTGTTGAAAATTTGTTTACCTGTAAATGTAGACAAATGATTGGGACCTGTAGCTTAGAAACTTTTAGGCAGTAGCTTGAGAAAACTATGCTAGAGATATTTCAGCGTTATTCAGGTGTCATTTCAATAAACTCGAATACGTACAACTGCAGGGTTGCTATAATAATTTTTCATTTAACATTTTTCAGATTTTAGTCTTGATTCAAGACTGAGTCGCTTTAAGGTTCTGGAACTTTATATCAAATCATTTTATTTAATGTATCATACTCTGTGAATACCCTTTACTCGTTTACTCACTTCACTTATGCTCACCTGTCGTTATAATACCTTAGTAGAAAAGATTGGGTACACCCGTTGGTACACCTTAAAGTAGAACATGTGGTGACTGAAACAGATACAAAAATCAGTCAAGTCAATTTTTGATAATATGAATGTTTCAAGAGGGATAAAAAATAAGGTAATCACGGATTAAACTTTTTTATTTTGTTTAACATTCAATCAGGTTGAAATGTTTGTGAAGTTTGTCCTGTTTATTTTTCTTTCTACAAATAAAGCCATACATACTTTCTTATCTCTTTAGCGGAAAATGGGAATACCTACAAATATCATTTTATTTGTCAAAGGTAAATAAGAAGAAAAGTTATATTTTCTGTTTAACGTGATGCGTTTTTAACTTTTGAGTTTTTTTTCAATGCGATTTTGTACGGGTTTTTGCTTATAGTCTAGGAAAATTGTCGATTTTCAAAAAAAAAAATCCTACCCAAATGAACTTTTCAGGGATGATAGGGGGCGGGTGGGTGATCATAAAACCGAAAATATCAAACATTCACCCCTCTGGCGTTTTGCGCTATAGGGGTTGAAAGTGCGCCATTGGCGATTACTTGGTACCTATTGATTTTACAAAAAAATGTTTCAAATAAAAGATGTGCAACATTATTTGATCTACAATGTTTATCTGAAGAATTTTTTGATTAAGGGCCGTCTGTGGTCATAAGGGCCGTTTGAAATTTTATAATGAAAATGAAAAATTGTAACCAACGTGAAAAAAATTTTTACAACACATACAACATTTTTGCTTTATGAATTTTTTACTCACCCCCTGCCGTTTTTCAATAGGGCTAGTTTAAAGTTTTTTTATTTTTCTACATAAAAATTTTCTAGATAAAAGTTTTATAAGATTACATTTCCTACAATTTTTCCTTATCAACTTTTTTTATAACTCACCCCCATTCAGCGGGGGGACACTTCCCTTAGGAAAATTTTAGTTTTTAGGGGTATATATTAATTTTTTTTTTCTTTTCTCGCCTTTAGTGTATATAAAAAGTTGCAATTAACATTGTATTGAAAGTATTTTTTTCCCACCACCTTTTTGTTTTTAGGGGTAGTTCGCCTATTTTCAACTTTACAAAAAAAATTTATTAAGAAAATTGAACACCTTTTCTTTATAATTTTTTTTTGTTAAGATAAAAATAGGCGAACTGCCCCTAAAAACAAAAAGGTGGTGGAAAAAAAAATCCTTTTAATACAATGCTAATTGTAACTTTTTATATGCACTAAAGGCGAGAAAAGGAAAAATAAATTAATATATACCCCTAAAAACTAAAATTTTCCTAAGGGAAGTCCCCCCCCGCTGAATGGGGGTGAGTTATAAAAAAAGTTGATAAGGAAAAAATGTAGGAAATGTAATCTTATAAAACTTTTATTGAGAAATTTTTTTTGTAGAAAAATAAAAAAACTTTAAACTAGCCCTATTGAAAAACGGCAGGGGGTGAGTAAAAAATTCATAAAGCAAAAATGTTGTATGTGTTGTAAAAAATTTTTTCACGTTGGTTACAATTTTTCATTTTCATTATAAAATTTCAAACGGCCCTTATGACCACAGACGGCCCTTAATCAAAAAAGTCTTCAGATAAACATTGTAGATCAAATAATGTTGCACATCTTTTATTGGAAACATTTTTTTGTAAAATCAATAGGTACCAAGTAATCGCCAATGGCGCACTTTCAACCCCTATAGCGCAAAACGCCAGAGGGGTGAATGTTTGATATTTTCGGTTTTATGATCACCCACCCGCCCCCTATCATCCCTGAAAAGTTCATTTGGGTAGGAATTTTTTTTTTGCAATGCATGTATTTTTCGACTATTTTCCTAGACTATTAGTTTTTCCTAGAAATGTTTTGCAAAATGACAAAACATCCATCAAATATCGGCCGATTGTTGAATAAAATTGAAAATTAATCCGGCTAATGCGTTGTTGTCTGTACATACATTTTGGTATAGTTCATATCTTGTTCCTTGTTCATATCTTCTGTATCTGTATATCGTGTTTCGAAAAAGTTTTGTTTGCTGCGCTGAAGATTTTTCGGGAAATCTTGTGTGTTTGGCTCTTATAATGTTGAATTGAGCAACCATTTCAATCCGGCTGTTTTAAATTATTTCTCAGTCTGCATTTCCATAATACTCAGTTTCATCGTTTCCCCTAATTTCAAGTAAAGTAATGTAGGAGTTATATTATATTTTTGCACCTCTTGAAATTCCTACTTTGCTCTATGCACAAGATTTGAATTTATTAAACTTCTGAACAGAACGGAAAGGTACGCAGCCATATAGAAACAAAAATTATCAAACACAAATTCTAAAAATATACTTTTATAAAATCATCAAGTCAAATACCGTGACGATTGGGTGTTCACTCATACATACAATTATGTTTTGCGACTTCCTATTTCAAAAAAATTATGACGTGCATTGCATGAAATGAATCACCCAGCGTAATATTTCCTGTATTGCCGAAGCAACAGCTTCATTAAATTAAATTTATTATAATCATTTTGTTTGGACAACTTCAATTTACTTGCTGATTTATAGCCTTATGGGTCGGCTATATTCTATAATGATAATATGATAGAATCGTTTAAAGATCAACAATAACGATATCATTCAATTGCTGTGTGAGCCTTGTGAAATTTGTCAAATAAAAATCAACTTTCAGATATTTTAACGGATTTTTTCCTATTCAAAATAACTTCTGGATTGAACGAAACAAAAATCCACCTGCCCTGATTTGTTTCTATTCGAAATATAAGTGGATAGGCCTACATTTGCGCAGGAGCATTGATATCATTGAAATGGTCTTGCTTACTAATTAAAAATAAAGTAGGAAATATATGTCCATACCCAGATGCTAAATCTTAATTTCACCTATTGAGCACAAATTCAAACATTGAAAATCCTCCTCTTTTGTTTACATAATAGGAATTTGCAACTAGAAAATGATTAGCATAGGTATCTCTAATAGTTGTCATGTCCAAACCAGACCGTTTAACAAAACGTTTCAAACAAAATATAGATAAGTCTAACATTGTGCTTTTATCAAACCAATTTCAAAAAAATTCTTTGTGATTTAACTACTAAACAAAAAATCTTCAAGCTTGATAAACATCCTTTTTATTCATTTGCATGGAAAATACTTACTGTGTTTTCATTTTCCACTTGTTGGACAAGTATCCTTTATAATTTTTGCAAGCAATTATATTTTTTTGACGTTTTCGTTTTGCTTGGTTTCAATATACCTAAGCGATTATTACTAAACGATATGGAAAATTTATTTACTACAAACTAAAATTGGATTAACACTTAAAATGTAAACCTTATCTATGCATTTAAATATTCGAATATAAATTATTATAGATAGGTACCTAACTATAATTAATTAATAGTCATATATTTTTTAAATGCAGCATTTTATTTTTAATAATCTTAAATTAGTTCTAAAAAAGACTTTTATTACCTTTTCTTGACCTTTTAATAGAATGCATACTTATAATCAGGCGAAATTCTCTCTCCGTTTGCTTTCATTCTATTTCAGATGCATCCTACCTACTTACTCTAAAAAAAATTTCTCAGAAATTGCCCCCATTCAAACAGGAATTTAAATAATTATGTTCACAGATTAAAAAATCCATCATCTCAAAATTAACTTTAATAAAAAGAAATGGAAGTTTCCTTTATTGGCTATTCCATCCACCGACCACCAATCTCATCAGTAGATAAGTGTAACAAAGAAAAGAAACTCAAGTTAGCGCTTGACAGCGAAAGTGGGATTCAAGTTTTTGGTTTTAGCTAAAACGTCAGTTAATCTAGAAGAAAATGATAAATTTATTATTATTGTTCATGAATCATTTCTATTTTATCTATCTAGTTTAACTTTTCTCCATATCTCTTCAATGGAAATCATTGTCCTATTAACCATGGGTCAATTCTTAGTATTTTTGGAGTTATCGCAGAATTTAAATTTAGAAAAATGTTAACAATGTGACAACATTGTACAGATATTTATTCTCCGGGCCAGGGTGCGCCCTGAGAACAGATGTAAACAAACTATAAGTAAATAATACAAAATGTGTCGATTTTATCAGGTTGTAAATTGCACTAAACATTCAAGAGAAAAATTGAATAATACTTACTCAGCTACTTGCCAAATCAAAGTGTGCACCATCAAACCATTCAAACACCCTCGACAACAAAAAAGGTTTGGTAGTTGCCGAATTTGGTCTGCTGCAGCGAAACTACGATTTCAGAAATCATTTTCGTCTTGAATTTCACGTCCACTGTAAACTAGAGACTTCAAAAATGGAAATCAAGGGGATTTGTATGTGGTGATCCAGCAGGCCATTTTCGAGGCTCTGGCGTATCACGCCCTATCCAACGAGCGCCAAATGTATCTTCTAGACTTTAGACAGTTCCTTCAGTATGAGCAGGCATGAGGGTGTCCCAGGGAAAACAGTCCACCCTGATTTATTGGATTTGGGATGAGAATATGGAAAAACGCTCGGACACGTCGATGTTTGATTTGAGGGGAAACTATTTTCCAGTTTGTTTCATCCCCGTAGCTTCCACACAACCCCCTCAAGTTTGAATAGGGGATAGGGATCGTGTCATACCTCTTTTTGAAGGTCTCATCGAGTTCTTTATGGCCCTAAAATTTCGTCTTATTATTTTCATCCGTAACGAAATGACAGCTTGTCAAAATATTGGAAATAGACTATTGTTTTAGTAGAGTAAAAATCAAACGAGAAGAAGCCATTGACGTCAGCGCTGACAAAGAAGGCAGATTTCATTTTCTCTAGGTCCCTCCCATTTAAAGTGAGGAAAACGATAACGCGTGTGGCTTCTCGTTTGATTTTTACTCTAGGAGTAAAAGCGGTACCTACTTACCTCCCTTAATCAAAATACGAGTAAAAATACCTACAATTTAAAATTCTCGTGTAATAATAATAATAATAAAAAACTTCAATTTCAAGAATTTTTATTAGGGAGGTAAGTATCGTTAACACTTCCACTAAAACAATAAATCTATTTCTAAGATTTTGACAAGCTGCCATTTCGTTACGGATGAAAATAATGAGATAAAATTCTAGGGCCATAAAAAACTCCATAAGACCTTTAAAAAGAGATATGACACGACTCCTATCCCCTATTCATATTTGGGGGATTATTCTCCCCCTAGCTAGGGGGTTGAAGCTACGGGGATGAAAAAAACTGAAAAATAGTTCCCCCTCAAATCAAAAATCGAGGTGTTCGAGCGTTTTTCCAGATTCTCATCCCAAATTCAATAAATCGGGGTGGACTGTTTTCCCTGGGACACCCTGTATAACTACCTACGTATCATTTTGACCAATGACTAATATAAGGTCAATACAAAATTCAGTGTCCCAGAATGCTAATAAGTTTAGAATATCTACGTCATGAGTTTTGTTTACGATAATTTTCTATCAGCTAAAATAATTTTGCCATGCATATTTACGCTACCGATCCCCTTCCTGATAACTTAGTTAATTTGGTTAATTCGATATATTTATAGCCTTTATTAAATTTAGTTTGGGCCCAGTGACATCACAACGTCGAAAAGCACGTGAATATTTTTTTCTAACCGCGTAATGACAAAACTTTATTGAAACCAGGGTCAGCTGCGCTATTTTTTCTCGCAATTTTCATTGTACACAAGTTTACTTCAGTGTTAATGAAAAACATGTGAAATTCTATTGTTTTACTTGATGATGACGTTGGCTGAAATAATAACCACCAGCTAAATTTTAATTTATAAAAAAATCACATACGATCAGGCTTTAAAAGGTTTCATTTAATTATTACACAACAACTTTTGCGTTAAAATTAATCGCCATACCAAAAATCCTTATTTGTTTGACCATCATATACTTTATTATTATGTTTGCATTCCAAACCATCACAATCCAATTAGGAATAACAATATAAAAAGCAATAAAATAAAGTTATCTTTACTGAAATAAAGTCTGTTTCCCTTTCATTAGGAAAAATGGCAAGTCCACCAACTTTAACGACAAAGGGCGTCATTTGATTTATAGTGGAGCTAGCTTAATCACGCAACCGTGACATTATTATTGATTGATTTCAAAATATTTGTATGCCTCATTAAATTTTTCTGTTATCGTATCTAATTAAATACTAAAGCTGAATTCTTTAAACAAAGAGGCCACAGACTAAGTGCCCAAACCCACACCCTAATGAGTAAAATCTGAATTACTGAGACCATACCTGCCGAAGTAAGAGATGCCTCCATAGTTGCCATCCTCAAAAAGGGAGATGTGGCTCAATGTGGAAACTTACTTTATGTTGCGGAAAAAATACTTGCCAGGATATTATCAAATCGTCTAATCCCAACTACCGGAGAGAATCTCCCAGAGAGACAGTGTGACTTTTGACCCAATCGAAGTACAGCTGAAATCAGAGCAAGACAAATCCAACAGAAATCCAGAGAACAAAATCACCCTCGATTCATGGCCTTCATAGAGTTAGTGAAAGCTTTGATTCGGTAAACAGAGAAGCTTTTTGGAAGATTTTGGCAAAGGTTGGATGCCCGCAAAAGTACATCCAGATACTCCGCCTGCTGCATGATAATATGGATGCAACCGTCTTAAGCAACGATGGACAAGAAGAGAATTTTCAAATAACTACAGGCGGTAAACAGGGCTATGTTATTGCATCCACTTTATTTTCTCTATTTATAGAATCTATACTTGACCTTGTCGAGGGTCACCTGCCGTCAGGAGTGGTAATCCTGCACAGACTTGATGGCGGCTTATTCAATCTAAAAAGAGTACGAGCCGGGACGAAAGTATCGACGACATCGATAATTGAACTTCAATATGCGGATGACGTGATGTCGTGATGGCCAATACAGAGGAAGATCTTCAGGCAATTATCAATGCATTCAACCAAGCATAGAGGAGAATCGGCCTAGAGGTCAACTCTAACAAGACGCAGATTCTGCACCAGCTCTCACTGGGCACTAATCCCGAAGCCCCAAACATAACTATAAATGACCATTCTTTGCAGAACGTAGAACACTACCCATACCTTGGTAGCCATCTGTCAGCGAATGCAACCATTGACGCTGAAATCCAACATCTCTTGAAGTGTGCTAGCGCAGCGTTCGGGCGTCTTTTAGAGAGAGTCTTCAACAATCACGACATCAGCGCTGAGACCAAACTCCGCGTCTCCAATGCAGTTGTAATACCAACACTTACATATTGCTGCGAAACGTGGACCACCTACAGAAAACACATAAAAAACCTAGAAAAATACTAGCAGCGATGCCTAGAAAGGGTCCTACGGATTAAATGGCAGGACTGACGAACAAACATGAGTGTTTTAGAGGAGGCCAAAACAACTAGCATCATTACGGAGGAAGAGACAATGCTGCCAGAGGCTGGGTATGCCAAGACTGTGGAAGAGTGTGTGGCTCCAAAATTGGTTCATACATCCATCAGAAAACGCAAAATCGACGACAATAAGAATAGAATAGGAGATAATCATACTCGGTATCGAGTGATCGCCTATGATGAAAAAAGCAATAATAGAACAAAAATGCCATAATATATATAATATACCTACTACTAATTTTAGTGTGTGTTTATACTGTTTTAACGAAATTGGTTGATAAAATACCTAGTGGAAACTTTTCGAGGATGATCATCTACCTATATTTTTATAAAACACACCCTCTTCCAACCAGCCCGTCCTAACCAGGTTGGTGAGAAATTGACCCACACACCATTAATCCCAGGGACGGAGCCATGAGGGGGGGGCTGGGGGGGGGGGGGGTGGCGCCCCCCCCCTCCCCAAAGTTCCTAAAATATGTCGAAAGTTGGGAAAACTAGGATAAAAAATTTAGAGTTGGGAAAACTAGGATAGAAAATTTAGAGTTGGGAAAAATTGGTAGACAAAAATTTGCGCATCTTATGCGGGAGGACTAATTAAAATTAACATAAGAATCGTGTCACGTGTAGTAATGAATTGCAAAATCACCGGACAATAGAATGACGAAATCCCAATGGTCGCAGAGAGTTTCTTGCATTGCACTTTGCACTGCACTAACGCCACTAGCCTGTGGCAGTGGCACATGACACTTGTGACAGTAGTAGCATTAGCACCACTAGCGCTATATAGTATATTAGGTAATCCAAACTTCTTATATTATGTTGCCTTCTGCGTTCTCCGCATTCTTCGCTCGCTATTCAGATTTCAGCATAACTCTGAATTCTGGTGCTCTTGAGTTAAAGAAATAGTTTTTAAAAAGTTTCACTTCTTAACACGTGTACGATGCTACACATGATTTTTCTGAAGTGAAACTTCTTACGCGGCGATCTGATTTGGACGAGAATGGAATAACACGTTTTGGCAAATTTCGGCACACGAGAGACGAGAGAGAAGAAAGTTATAACGTAGAGAGGCGGAGAAAGACAGCGAATGATAATGACAGCCGACGAACGATTGACACAAACCAAGTGAGAGAGCGTGAATCACGGCGAGTTTTTGTGAACCCAAGTAAGGGCGAATTCTCATGAGCGTAAGTTGACATTTCTGGCGTAATCACGTGATAAGATGGTTGGGTTTTATTCGTAAAATATTCGCCATGTTGGATATTTTACCAATCAAATTACACCATATTATCACGTGAATACACCAGAAATGTCAAGTTACGCTCATGAGAATTCGTCCTAAGAATAGGTGATGCGCGATGCGCGTATTATTTCGCAGCGTGACGTGACGCAGTTTTGGTCCTGCGGAACGCAGTGTATTTGCCGCAGTGGCAGTTTTTCTCGTAGAGTCACAGTGCGTGTTCTGAATGTTTCGAAAATTAATTGAGGCCGTGCGGATTCGACAAGTTTTGCGAACAAAAATAAAAACTGAAAAGCAGCAGTTGCCATTTTATCTGCACTATGGCCTGCAAAGTGAAAACTGTGCGGTTACTCTTGTCAAGCGCCGATACCCTTGTGACGTCAATACAGAGGCGCGTTTATCTTTTGTGTAGCCTTTTTATACTCCGACTCATTCGCTACATGTGATTTTTTTTTTATGTTTTAATAAAGTTGGGAAAATTAGGAATGTCACGCCCCCCAAACCAGTGGCCTTCGCTACGTCCCTGATTAATCCAGAAAGGTTTTCAATCTCTGACATTTCGAAGTCTCTTAGGGCATCACGTCATTCGTCAAAAAAAGTCACTCGTGAACAATGCGTGGCTATAGAGCCTGTCCGAAAGTCTTATCAGAAGGAGGTACTGTCTGTAATTCTGTAGTCCTTGACAAGGTTAGATGTTATCAAAACATAATTTATCTTATTGATGGAGTAAAAAGTTGAAACGGTACTGTCAACCATTTTTTAAGCTCATTGTAGAACTAGTGTACGTGCTCGGACGAGATTATATTATTACGGACTACTGTCAGGGAGTCCATGTCAGCTTCTATTCTATCTCAATGGGCTATGGTTCTTCCCCACTGCACTGAAGCTCCTGGTCTATTGTGCTTCCTTGGTGTTTACTCCCTCAGACGAGTGTCTCTGATAAAGTTCAGGACACTGTTGATGGGGGCATTAGCTATTTCTTCGGGCTCCGGGTAGGCTTCCTCGAAGTGTGGAAATCTTTTCTCACTTAGCTCCGGGCATTGGCACAGTATATGAGAGGAGTTTCTTCCTCATCTCCGCATGCTCTGCATGAGGGGTTCCCTTGTGACCCGATAATATCTAGGTGATACCTCAGTCGAAAGGATCATGTGAGTAGTCTCGTTGCGATACTGAGGTATTTCCTGCTCACTTGCAGTAGTGTCGTCTGTCTGTTTCCACTGGGCTCCTTGATGAACAAGCGTGCTTGTCTCAACCCTAGGAGTTCCATCCAATACTATTGGTATTGTTCATTTTGTCTTTCCCGTATGGCTCTGCTGTACGAAAGTCCGCATGTATGTTCAGAGCCGATTAGGAACGCTTCCGCTCGTTTTTTGGCGTATCTATCAGCTGCTTCATTTCCCTCTATTCCTTCGTGGCCAGGCACCCATTCCAGAGTAATTCTGGTATGTTATGCCAGGCGCTTAACTGTATAGAGGCACTCCTCGATGACTGAGGACCTAATTTTTGCTATATCACGTGCTTTTAGGGCTGCCTGGCTATCAGTTAGGATGCGAATCTGTTTGTCCGTATATCCTCTCTCTAACATTAGGTGTGCAAAGATGATAATCGCTATTACTTCTGTTTGGAAAACGGTCGTGTGCACTCCCAGGTTGATAAAAACGTCCTCCATGGTTGTTAGATCCAGACCGATCCTTTGCGGTTTTTTAAATCCCTCTTCCTGCTTTCTCAACATAGTCGCCGTCCATCTGTAATACAATGAGGTTGAAATTTGACATCATTCAGCAACGCTTGACGAATTTTCGTATCACTAGCTCGTGCGTCACGGCCTTCAACTCGGCGCGCGTTAAAAAGTTTCACTTCAAAAAAAGATTGGAGTGCAATTAAAAAAATTTCACACTGGAAAGTTAAAATTCAACAAAGAGGTGAATTAATCCTATGGATATTGAACAGATATCATCATCAAAGTGTCAGAAAAAACAGCTATTTTGTGACAGCCCAGAGATCACTGAGATCAGATCGGATGATTTGAAACGTGTAAAGGCCGGTACAGAATAGACAGAATTGGATACGAATGAAGCTGGCCTGCCTGGCCCTTTTTTCAGCAGTAGACGCCTCGAGCTAATTAAATTGATGATGATGATGATACCTGAATAAATTTGCTATCCATATTAATATTGAAATTTAGGATGTGTTCGATTTGATGAATCAGAATTACATATTATGATTTTAGAATTTTTGCTGCATGAAACCAAACAATTATTAATAACTTTTCAGTAATTCTGACCTGTAAACAATACTGTGGAAAGTTCAAACTGACTTGATAATTATTATTTTTAAATACGCTACATATTTATTATCCCTATAAACATTTAGATTAATTTTTCATGTTTATTTGCAGTAAAGTATTAACACAATAAACTTCAAAGCAATAAGGACGTTCAAACTGATTTTTACTATTAAATCTTTGATCCGATACGACAAAAAAAAATTGTTTCCTACACAACAAAAAGGTCAATAACGTTAGTAAAGAATTTAATATCTGACAACTAGGAAGCACTATGTCTACTCAATCGGCCAAATACACCCACATAAGTTGAAACGCTAAATTACGTTTTCACATACTATAAAATTCTTCGGACACTTATACAATCAGTTGAGAAATAATTGAATCCAGGAAATCTGATTTCAATTAGCTTTGTTATAAAATAGAATGCGATACAGTAGCAATATATAGCTACCTTTGTAAACTTTATAAATGAAGCTCGAGCGAAAGTTGTACCTAAATGAAATCATTGCGAGTGTGAAACAAAGGAAAATAGTTTCAAGGAACTTCATTGATCAATAACACATTTTAATTATTGCACTTTCCCCGTTTCAATTTAAACTCAGTATAATTATGGCTTCTTCTTAAAATATTCCAACAACTACTAAAAATGCTTTATTGTACATGACATGGATTGGTTATTATATTTTTGTTTTATCATTGAATTTATTAATGTTTTTCTTCTTCAGTCTCTCTTGATTTTCACCCAAGTGAATGCCAGTTGTACCTACTAAGGTTGGAAATAATTATTGGCCATATCAATTTTATTTTGTAACAGAAAATCATTATCAGATAAATCAGTTAAATCAAACCAACCAACATCAAATAAATAATTGGAAGATCAAACGAACTTACCTGTAGGTGAAGTTCGATCTTAAATATATGAAGGCCTCGTCAGAGTAAATAAGTTGGTTGTAGTATCTCTTTTCTTACATTAAACCACACGCTTTTGAAGATAGGGAAAAAAAATCCCTCCCGCTACCCGTTCGGGTTCCCTGCGTCCTTAGGTTGTATTTCCTTCCTTTTAAAGGCATCGTATTGTTGCATATCTAAAGGGTAATTAAGGGATAGGGAGGGACTCCGAAGATCGAAATTCACTTACAGGTAAGTTCGTTTGATCTTTTAATTATGTTTCGGCCTTTCGTAAATAAGTTGGTTATAGTTGTTCAAAAAACGATCATTATTGTTTTTGTAATTTATTGCAGAAAAAACGTTTTCACATAATGGTGTTATGATTAGGATTACAGCCTAGAATATTTTTTGCTAATAGACAGTACACGTTAAATGTTATAAATATTAGTTAAGTAGCGGAGATGATAAAATCAAACTAGCCACTTAAAATACGATGAGAAAAATTGTTCTCTCCAGATATTGCCCTTTGGTAAAAATTCGCAAAAGTTTTTGAATTTTCTGTACAACCAGCTGCACGTCTAATTATGTCAAGACTAACACCTTTGCGTGCTGCAGCTGAGGTTGATGCGTGCTGTGCTAGTGCTAGTGCTAGTGAGCAGTGAATTGTGATGTGATGTATCAAGACCACTTTTCTTCAAAATTGTTTCAATCCATCGACTAATGGATTGTGTGTTAGCGTCATGATACGGTTTTTTATAGGTGATAAAAATATACTTTGATGAAATAGGCCGAATTTTATTTGTGACTTCTAAATAGTCGCGGCAATGCAAATCTTTTGATTTTCTTCAAAGAAATGTAATTTCAGAATTGGTTGAGGTTTGTGAAGGAAGGCCAGATGTTTTTACGGTTATTTCTTTTCCTGGCACAGTTATGTTTATCAATTCGATATTAGAAGGGGTTTCAGCTCTCTGACCTAATGTTAAGGCTAATAGAACGGGTAATTCTTCTGTAAGATCTTTTAAATTTAGATTGCTGTTATTTGCCAAGGAGCTTATATAGTCAAGAACTATAGCAGGGTCTCAAGTGGTGTTGTATCTGGAAGGTTAGTTCTAAGATTGTAAGCGCCTTTGTTTTTTTTTTTTTTTAATTCGGTAATCATTGGCAAGGGTGGCGTGGCTATATTTGAGCTAAAGTCCGACAAATACCATTTTAAAGTCACGTGATACTGGTGGCAAAAAACGTATGTCCATTGATTATGTCGTTCATATCACCTACAAAATGCTACTGGTGATTAATTACTATTGAATTTTAGGATATGTTCCCACTAGCATTTTACAAACGCGTTTCTGAAGTAGTATTAACCAATCAGAGGGCAATTTTAATACTTGCAATTGTTGCGAGACTCACTTTTGTCGTATCTGCTGTCTGTTGTAATACATTCTGAACTTAAACTGGGTACCCGTTTTCTATTTGCTTCTTTTCGAGTTGGAAAAAGGTTAATATAGTCAAAATTATTAGCTGTGTTTGTTCATTGTATTATTTTCGAAAATAACTTTGACAAACTAATTGATGACAGTGACGGATTCTATTTCAGGTAAGAATATTATGAAGAATAATTAGACAGCAATTTTTTTGTCAGTTTTACTATCACCGCTGTTTGAGATGTATTCAACAAGGATAGAGAAAAATCACGTGACTTTAAAATGGTATTTGTTGGACTATACAGCTGATCTGTAACTATCATGGGAGCCGTAGGAGAAGCCCTTATCAAAATGATTGGACAAAAATTCAAGAACTATAGGGACTGAGACATAAAATGAATTAGAGTTGTTGCTCTTGCAGAATTGCTACCATAAGTTTAGTCCTGTGTTTTATTGCTTGAGTGTAGCCTCACACTGATAAAAATAGTCACCTTGTGACAAAAGATTGCATTCATTTGGCAAATATGCTTTCAGTTCAAATAAATTTCATTTATTTTAAATTAATTAACGTTCGGATAAGATATTGGGTGTGCTTGCGGCTACCTCTCGATTCGTTTGGCTAATAATTATTTTGACTGAAAATAACTGCATTTAACTATAAATCCCTTTTTTTCGAAACTTTATGTAAAAGTAATATGCACTTGCTGCAAGTCGCAGGGAAAATCGAGGCGTTTCGCTACAGCACCTCCTGGCACTCGTATCGAGATCGGGACACGAACTGGCCCGACTCTCCCCGAGTCCATAAGTAGTGCTTATGTGCTACACGCTGACTCCGCCATTCTTTCTTTCGGTTTTCATCCTTCAGCCCCTTCGGTTCATAGTTTAGTTGAGTTTAGGTCGAGGGTCAAGGTCGCGTCGAGAGGCGTTCGTATGGTCCGAAATTTTTGAAAGTGACACAAAGTTGCAGTTCGAGTTGAAAATGGATTTGAAAGCATTATTGGAAATGTGGAAAATAAGCCATTTACTGACGAAATTTGAAGGTAAGTTTTTGTAAACTTTTCGACGCTTTTTGCCATTAACCAGGATTTGCATTAATAATAATACCTACCCAAACAATAATAGTTTAACTAGTAACTTTATTCATGCCAAAAAATTGTTTTAAGAAATGCCAATCTATAATTACATATTCCTGATTGAAAAGATAAGAAGCTTAGTTTCCCCATGGCCCATGGCGTCCTGATTTAAATTTGTCTTGTAAATAAAATTGATGATAAACACTCATCCCAAAAGCAACAACTTTCTCACAAAAGAATGCGTTATTTGACGAGAAGTTTTTAAATTTTGTAGTGAATTCCCCGATTTTATCTCAAAAGCATAATAGTTTTGAGACAACTGTCTGTTGAATCCAATTTTTTATAAGAAAATTTTATTTTTTTTGTTTGAAGTGTTGTTTAAGATTATTCTTATTGTTGCTGGTGTTTTTTAGGATCCAGCGCCATCCAGTTAAATTCAGAGGGTGAGGAAGTGATTGACACAGGGCAGCAAAGTGTATTTAGCACCATACATATTGACATTGACAGTCCCGAATCACCATCAACCGGGCCATCAACCTTGGATTTTGAAAATATCCCTGATGTGGATCCTAGTTACTGGAGATGCGAAGGATCGGTTTGATTTCCCAGCTTCTTGTTCAGGATTGGAAATAACAGATTATATGTGTAGCGATGTGACAAGCACAAGTTCAACTTCGTCTGAATATGTATTAAGTTGTTCTACTAATGGCCGTTTCCACTAACTATTTTAGGGAAGCCTTAATGATTAGTATTAAGTATTACTTAAAATGACAGTCTTCCAATCCATCCAATAGATTTCAATAAAAAATCCGTATTTTGTTACCAGTTCCGAAATTCCTTAATTCAAATGCCAATGGATTTAAAATAAAAAATGGGAGTTTTGATTCAAATTAAGAAATCCTTTACCTAAAATCCAACAGATTTAAAGTAAATGATTATTATATTTGGGTTAAAGTACTAGGCTTTTGAGAGAAGATCCAAAGATTTTGTTAAAAGCATGCATTTGTTATAAAATCACAAAGTAGCTTGATATAAATGCAAATATCGTTAGAACAAGGAAATATCGCAGTCTTATCTCAAAGTATTGCCATGTTTAATTTAAACCCTTCATTCATTTGGCCCATATCAAAGTCCCCATTCTTTTGATTGAATGTGAATTTCCTTTGAGGCAAAGTATTCTTTTTTTCAGTGCAGAGATAGAGGCCATACAGATGTTTAGCGATGATTTTAGAACATTTCCTTCCTTTAATGCTATTGTAGGACAAAACTATTGTCACCAGGGTGAGGCTCCGCCAAAGTGGGTGTGGTGTTCTATTAGAAGAGGAAAGTACCCAAGCAACACATAAATTTGATTAATTGTATAATATAAGTATATTCAACCATTTTTAGGTAATATTTTAGTTTTGGTATATTTATTAAACGTTTACAAATTATTTATCGTCAACGTATAATTTGTAGACATTAAATAAACATATATCATATACTACTTTATTATCAGCAAGTGTAGATTTGGGAAAACTAGATATGCTGTCACGAAAATTAGCAGTTAATTGTTAATAAACAATGTCACTATTTTGTTAAATTTGACGAAAGGCTCATTTTTCAACATCATGATATTTTGAATGTATTTAATAGACGTATTACATCCAATAAAATTTTACTTGAAAATAGATGTCTATGGTAGACGGCAAAGTAGGGTACATTATGGGTATATAATAGTATAAATATATAATAAAAGATTTTTTAAGTAAATTTTAATACTTATATATTTCCACAATTTTTTGTTAAACTTTTAACATATTTCGCTAAACTTTAGCTTCATCAGAAAGATTTTAGAAAAATAAAATGTAGACATAAAAGTGAAATTTATTTTATTTTTCTAAAATCTTTCTGATGAAGCTAAAGTTTAGCGAAATATGTTAAAAGTTTAACAAAAAATTGTGGAAATGTATAAGTATTAAAATTTACTTAAAAAATCTTTTATTAGATAATGGATTTCCACCAAGTAAAAGCCGATTCAATCAAAATGTATAAATATATACTTGTTTATTATACCTGCTATATTATATGGCCATACACAACATTCTTTTACATTTTACTCACGATAAGGGGTGAATAATCCCGTTATGATTAACTAACTGAGGCAGTATACCATGTATTATATTCGTGTCAGAAGTTTACTGAAAATCCGGGCATGAGATAGTTTATAGTTTATCATATTTGTATAATCAAAGTATAGGAGCGACCAGCGACAAATGAAAATTCAAAGGAAGGCGGCAAACATGCGAACTAATATTTCTATCACGCTCTATTCCATCATAACTGTGTATTTCCATATCGTTTTTTCCTCCCCCTTCACCTCAGACCGAAATACTTTTCTCTTATTTGTCAGTTGCCATCGCCATTGCCATGTCAACCTATCCTATATCCTATATGAGTATTTTTAATACCCCATCGGAATTTTCATTTGTTTTGGAAAATATGTTACCTACACTGAATAATAACTCGTCGTGCCTTTTTTTCTAGTGATTTTATGTCCCATTCAGTTTTCATTTGAAAGAAAAGGGAGCAATAATTGATTAAAATTCAAAAATTGTATATTTCCCGCGCTTGTGTAACCAACATGGAGTGCTGAAAGCACAGACCGGCAAACCAATCAGGTGCTGTCTGTGGCTGAACTACGCACGCGTCGTGCCGATCGCCTTCATCTTCATCGATTGCGTTCCATTTTCGTTAGTCGTTGTTGATAGCCGGTCTACAATGTGCCCGTGAGTGCGTAGTGCCTGCTTACATGCTGTGACTTGTGAATCGTGAATTTTTAGCTGCCCCTGTTAATAGCAGACTAATGAATCCAGTAAGTGGAAAATTATTGGTTGTTTAGAATTAGGAATATTTATTTGAAAAACCTGGCATGTGTGCTATTTTTTTACAAAATTCAGCCATTTCGATACTTGATTTACAAGCTGATATTTCGTCGTTTCGTTTTCCACACAGGTACAAACAATTGACCATTCCAGTATTCCTCAGGCTGAGGGAAAACCGATATTTTTTTTGTAAATTTTGAAGTTTCCTAGGTTAAAAACTTATCGGAAAATTCCAAAATTGTAATTTTTGTTTATATTATTTGATTATGTGTGCCCCCAGAGCAAATTGTCATAGTAAAGTCATCTCATCTGTACTGGAATGGTCAATCCTTGTCGATTTTTTTTCCGTTAATTAATTATAAATGAGTCGCGCGATAAATCATGTAGGTAGACAGGTACATAGGTAGTATGTTTTTTTTTCAATATTTAGGTATAAAGTTATTGTTGTTTTTTTGAGAATGGTATACTTCAAACGTAAAATCTACGTATTAATACCGTACAGTTGCACTGCCATGAGTGACCCTCATGGAAAATAACTCACTTATAATATGTAATTATTTTCAGAAGCTACAAAAATTTACTTCCAAGGAGAGGACCAAGTGGGCATCACGGCAGGAGACATAACAGATAAAAATATTGGACAAGCATGCCAAGATTTATTTTTTTAAATTTTTTGTAATAACTATGCAATAACTTTTCGAAATATATTATTTGTTCCATAAATGAACTCTTCCATTTATTTTAGGTAATTAAACGTTACTGATAAAGAACAATATAAACTTTATCAAATTCGTTGCTTCAACGTATGATATAGTTTATATTTCAATGTTTAAATTATATCAAATTATAACGTATAATAATATGATTATTAAACGTATCACATATACAATTATCATTGGTGTATTATATCAATTGAATTAACGTATGTTTTAAATCAAATATACACGTTTTAAATAGTAAATTATTAAACATAATTTCTATACATTTATTATAAGTACATCATAATAATTAAATTAACGTAAACTCTATGATAAATATATACGTTTTATACCATAACCTCATAAACATATTTTGTATACGTTTATATTTGGTACATAATTATGCTACATATCGACCTATATCAGGCGGACATTTTAACTTATTATAGCAGGCAATAGTAAACCATAAATATACTTGTGGTATAAACAAAAATTATACGTATATTAAACAATTTTGTGTTGCTTGGGTAGGTTTTTATTTGGCTGGTGACTTTCTTTCCTTATCTTTAAAAGCGTGTGTGGTTTAATGAAAGAAAAGACATACTACAACCAACTTATTTACGAAACACGAGGCGAAAATATAATTAAGGTCGGACAGTCATAATGCCGCCAAATTCATTACATAAAACAACAATTCCGTTATAAACATAATTCTATGCGATGTTTGGATTGAAACTGCGAAATCGATGAAAACTGTTCTCGATGAAGGCACTACACGATCCTCACCTTAAAATTTAAACAAGCCATCAAAAATTTTTAAAACGAAAACAGAGGCAAGGTTCAATTTGAATATTCGATTGGGTTATCATTTTATATTTTTCTATTATATTTTCATTCTCATCGAGAAGATATGTAGGTTGAATGATTTGAGGTGTCTTGCGAAACTTCATTTCAAGTAAGAAATTTTTTTAATAACTCCGCTAGGACTATTTAAACAACTATCTGAACAAGCAATATGCACGAGCTAGGGCGGCCATTTGGACATGCAGCAAACTAGTGGGAAAAACATGAGGGATAAGACCAAAAATGGTACATTGGATTTACCAAACGGTTGTCAGACCCATTGCCATCTAAGCCTCGTTGGTATGGTGGCCAAAGACTGAGTAAACTACTGCACAGAACAGTCTACGTAAAGTACAGAGACTAATCTGTCTAGGAATAATGGGGTCTATGTCAACTTACCCCACCGCAGCCTTAGAGACACTGCTGGACATGCCTCATCTTCACCTACTTGTGAAGAAAGAGGCAAGAATAGATGCCTATAGGCTATTCCAGACAAAAATATTTAGGCCAGGTGATCGGAATGGTCATCACTTACGCATCCTTCAATCTATGAAGCTTGAGTCTCAAAGTAAACCAACAGATTATATGATAACATCACTGGAATTTGATATTCCATATGAAGTGGTTTTGAAAGAACGCCAATCATGGAAGAACGTAAAGCTACCACAAGCGGATAACGCATCATTGTGGTACACAGATGGTTCAAAGTTAATGGAAAGAGTCTGGGAAAAACTGGACCAAACCTTGAACTATCCTTAGCAATGGGTAAAACGCTCACAATATTTCAAGCTGAGTCTATAAACATCTGTGCCCAAGAGTGCCTTAAAAGAGGCCTTAAGAGAGCAGGGCAATGAGGAGGCAGACCATCTCGGGCATCTCGCAAACCAAGGCGCTTCACCACGTTTTCAACGACTAATGAAAAGCCACGTCGCCGAAGAAGTGAACAGATGGTAGAAGGACCGAATGCTAGCTCATCGGAAGTGTATTCCGGGTCTGGGACGGGCAAGAAAGTTTATTTACGTATGTATGTATATCTCAGCAAAGAAATCCGAACAACTTCTTGACATGGCCAGAAGAGACATAAGACCAGTCGTTGGTTTGCTTACTGGGCATTGCCTGGTGAAATATCACCAAAAAACAATAGGCAAATCAGACAACGACCACTGCAGATCTTGCGAACAAGTAACAGAAACTACAACATTTAATATGTTAATGCTGAACACCCCAAGAGGTGGGCACTTTACCGCCCAGCAAGCTGGCCTGCTTTGGGAGAAGCCTACAAATCTTGGACACCAACCAGAAGCAGAGTTACGCACAGAACATTTAGAAAGGTAGCAGTCCTTGAGCGGCTGGAATAAGCTGTATCGACTCCCGATGACACTTGCACTACAAAAATATTCTTGGATACTTCAAAGGACGTTCAGTTAACGTTCTAAAAGACGTATTTTTTCAAAGCTTTTTTTAATCGTTCGTATAAAGGCTTTTTTTGAATGTCCATTTACCACGTCTATATGACGTTTGAAGTTGTGACATTTGCACCAGAGAAAAACGTCTATTGGACGTTTCCAGCTACTTTAACTGACGTTTTGGAGACGTTTTTGGAACGTTTCTGTACTATTGAGACGGGTCAAATCTTGAACTGAGGATTCAGCACCATCGACAAAGGAAACAGTGGAAGTTACAGATACAAAAGACGACACAGGAACATGAATCAATTATTGACTAGTTTATCAATCAATGATTCACTGAATGCGTTTCACTAAAAATATTTTTTTTAAAAATAACTGTTGCTAAACTCACCAACATCCTGTATACACAGAAACGGGTAACAAATGAACTGGGAAACCGAACCTCGCATGTGCACCCGACAGCACCTCAAAAGCTCGTCCATGAAAAATATAAAGTAAGCAGCAGGAGAATAAAACTTGCGTGAAATTTATTTTTGGTGCTGCTTCATTATTTTGTAGAAATTTCTGTTTGTTGGTTTTTGAAATTCCGATATTTTAGATTTATGCTGTTGTGTTTTATCTTCCAAGATAAATAATGACAGGAATGTTGAGCAATCATTCCTAACCAGAATTTGATATATTTGATGTTGTATGTTGAAATAAAGTAGGTACTAAAATGTGCAAACAATTATATGACGAGAGCTAACGTTAAAACATGTAATACACATTCCTGAAAACCAGTCACGTAAAAGTATTTTGTGCTCGAACAAGATGTTTAATGGTGGAAAATAAAAGACAAAACAGGCAGCTCCCGATGATTTCCCTAAAATTATTCATTTGTTCTCACACGATTTCCTATTGCTTTTCAATCTAAAAGAGCGGCTGTCTGGAAACAGAATTTCTTTAAATTTTCAATGACTTCTATTATCGATTTTGTTAAAAATTCAGACTTTCTCTATTTTGGCTTGGCAAAGTAATTTTTGAAGCGTCTAGAGCCGACACTTCCTACAACAGCTTGTATTTAATACAAAGTTTGTTCTTTGTATTGATAAAAATAAATAATAGTCCAAGAAACGGGGATCTGAAAAGAGGGTTTACCTCAACATAATTAGAAGTTAACATTTTTTGGGGGGGATCGGTTCATTTTCATGTGCTTAATAACATATTAAGTTTGCGACTTTGTACTTCCATAGGGTTTTTAGTTAGGGGTGGTTTTTAGGGGTAATTTGCGGTTTATGAAGAACGCTGCTTAAAGGGATGGTCCAATAGCAAAAAGTTTCAAATGAATGTTGTAGCTGAAGTTTTTTGCTATAAAAAACTCAGCGACAGTACCCTTCTATCTTCTATAGTTTTTTTTCTGCAGCGTCTTGAATACTAGCATGTTTTTATTCAAGGTCACTAAATCAACGTTCTACCTGTTTGCGTGCGTTTGATGCAGCAGTGGCTAAATGCATTATTCAATTTCAATTTTTTAAACACCACATTATTGCTAATGAAATGCACTCTCCAATGCCTTTTTGTTCGAATTTTTTGCTTGAAAATTAAGCGAGTACGGACTTGGCTAATGCGCGAGGAAATTGTAAATTGCATCGAAAACTACCCCTTTCTTGCATTCACTGTAATTTCTAAACGGGGCCAAATATTTGGTGACAGTTTTCGACAATCGGCAGCCCATTTATTCCTTTCATATTGCCCCAGCGGATTTTTTTTTTCGTTAATTACTCAATGACTTATTGGCCTGAACACGTCACGCGGAATTTTTCAAAAAGTAAAAAATAAATAAAATTGTCAACAGCGCTGAACTTTGGTACGATGGCATTATTTATTGTTCTCATGGATATACTGCAATTTCAATTGTTGCAGCAGTCATGTGAAGCAATTAAAATTTCAGTATGTTCATAAAAACAATAAAAAAAGCCATCGTACCAAATTTCAGCGCTGTGCGACAATTTTAATTTTTTTCGACTTTTTGAAAAATTCCGCGCGACGTGTTCAGGCCAATAAGTCATTGAGTAATTAACGAAAAAAAAATCCGCTGGGGCAATATGAGAGGAATAAATGGGCTACCGATTGTCGAAAACTGTCACCAAATATTTCGCCCCGTTTAGAAATTACAGTGAATGCAAAAAAGGGGTAGTTTTCGATGCAATTTACAACTTCCTCGCACATTAGCCAAGTCCGTGCTCGCTTAATTTTCAAGCAAAAAATTCGAACAAAAAGGCATTGGAGAGTGCATTTCATTAGCAATAATGTGGTGTTTAAAAAATTTAAATCGGATTATGCATTTAGCCGCTGTTGCATCAAACGCGCGCAAACAGGTAAAACGTTGATTCAGTGACCTTGAATAAAAACATACTAGTATTCAAGACGCTGCAGAAAAAAAACTATAGAAGATAAACGGGTGCTGTCGCTGAGTTTTTTATAGCCAAAAACTTCAGCTACAACATTCTTTTGAAAATTTTTGCTATTGGACCATCCTTTTGAGCAGCGTTCTCCATAAACCGCAAATTACCCCTAAAAACCACCTCTAACTAAAAACCCTATGGAAGTAAACTGCTCGCCAAAAAAAACGGGACAAGCAATTTTTAGCACTATATTCAATTTATGATAACTTTTTTATTTTATTTTTGTTTTTAATGCGGTTTATGGTATTCGATAGTCCATGTTGTAGACCACGTGGGACAAGAATATTTTTTTCGAAGAAATGCATTTTTGAAGTTATACAGGGTGAATAATAGATTGATGCAAAAATACAAAAAGTATGGATGTCTGCCATATTGACAATAATTTTTTTTTCGGATTTCTGTATAGGCCTTTAGTAAGTTGACATCAATATTTCCAGACGTTGTTGCCAGTTTTTTGATAGGTGCCCTTTGGTAGCAGATACAATATTAAACAACAAAGTTGACAAAATCTTGTGAGCACAATGTTTAAAGGGCTGCATCTTGAAAACGGTTGTATTGATTTCGAACATCTTTGCAGGTTTTGAAAGCCCATTTTTTTTTAGAGGCGCCACGGCTCGCTTGCTTTTTTTGCAGATGGCCCTGTTTACATTATACAGGGGTCGAGGAAAAAATACACCTCAAATTAGGCAAATTATGATAATTGTTCTTTCAACTCTATAGAAATTGATCTGTATGCCTTTTGTTTTCTTTGAAAATTGGTTAGGTGATACTCTGGGCCAATATCTCGGAACACTTTTTCCATTTTTTGCATAAGAGTTTCCTGAAGACCCATTTTAGCACCACAATGTTGGAACGATGTGGCTCACGGTTTATTGGATTGTGAAACGTTTTCCCACAATGGAAGCTCATTTTATGACAATTAATCGGATATTTTTGGAAATTTAAATTTTCTCATTATACAGGGGTTGCACAAAAGTAAGAGTGAGTTTCCTAAACATTTTTCAAACGGCTTTAGCTTGAGAACGATTTTGGAAGCTTATTTTATGTCAATATGGCAGACATCCATACTTTTTGTATTTTTGCATGAATTTATTATTCACCCTGTATAACTTTAAAAATGCATTTTTTCGAAAGAAATATTCTTGTCCCACGTGGTCTACAACATGGTCTATCGAATACCACAAACCGCATTAAAAACAAAAATAAAATAAAAAAGTTATTACAAATTGAATTTGGTGCTAAAAATTGCTTGTCCCGTTTTTTTTGGCGAGCAGTTTACAAGGTCGCAAACTTAATATGTTATTAAACACATGAAAATGAACCGATCCCCCCCAAAAAATGTTAACTTCTAATTATGTTGAGGTAAACTTCCTTCATTGCTTGGCCTATAAAACGAAATTGATATTTTTAAAGACGAATTGATTCATGGAAAGTGTTAATTTTTGATGTGGTTGCACTAAAGAGCCTATCTATTGATTCTTGATGAATCATAAAATATATAAGATCCAAATTAGGTTTTAACGACTAAAATTTCCTGAACGCAATTATTAAAGTTAGGGCACTTAAATTTTCACAGTGTTAATTGTTTTAACGTTAATGGTTTGATAGTTTTATAATTAGAAACGAAAGAAAAAAAAAAGGTGTGGAGAGGCAATTTCATTAAACGGTCGTTAAATGAAATTAATTCTAGTGTTTACATAAAGCCACAATTATTTTCGGGATACAATGGGCCATTAAACTTGTGTGTATAACATTGTTATCCCGATCATAGAAACTTTTACTTATTAAATATCGAAAATCACACTGCCCTTTATGTATGTAAGTTCACCTTTACGAGCTCCATAAACCTAGCAGTCCCAAGGTGGAAAAAAACTTCGGGAACTATATAATAATTAGATGCTTTTAAGGTGCTAATTAGGGCCTCTAATTAAAAATTAGGTGCTCCTTTAGTTTTTGAGAAAATCAAAAAAAAACTAAGGGACTGCTAGGTTTATAAAAGCTAGCAGTCCCCTATAGTGAAAAATATTTTTTTCTTTGTATGAGAATTAGGTGCTTTTTAGGAGTTAATTAGGGCCTCTAATTGAAAATTAGGTGCTCCTCTAGTTTTTGAGAAAATCAAAAAAAAAACTAAGGGATTGCTAGGTTTATGAAAGCTAATAGTCCCCTATAGTAAAAAATATTTTTTCTAAAATTTTCTTTTGTATCAGAATTAGGTGCTTTTTAGGTGCTCCTAAATAGTCGAAGTTTTTGAGAAAATCAAAAAAAACTAAGGCATTGCTAGGTTTATGAAAGCTAGTAGTCCCTATAGTGAAAAATATTTTACCAAAAATTTCTTTTGTATCAGAATTAGGTGCTTTTTAGGTGCTCCTGAATAGTCCAAAAAAAAAATAGAATTGATTAATTATTAACTGAGTTACAGATTTTTTTTTTTAGGTGTTAATTAGGGCCTCTAATTGAAAATTAGGTGCTCCTCTAGTTTTTGAGAAAATCAAAAAAACACTAAGGGATTGCTAGGTTTATGAAAGCTAATAGTCCCCTATAGTAAAAAATATTTTTCTAAAATTTTCTTTTGTATCAGAATTAGGTGCTTTTCAGGTGCTCCTAAATAGTTGAAGAAAAAATAGAATTGATTAATTATTAACTGAGTTACAGATTTTTTTTTTAATTATTAGGGCACTGCTGGCTTTACATTTACATGTTGGTGTGTCAGAATGGAAAAAAAAAATTCGAAATCTATATAATAATTAGGTGCTTTTTAGGTGTTAATTAGGGCCTCTAATTGAAAATTAGGTGCTCCTCTAGTTTTTGAGAAAATCAAAAAAACACTAAGGGATTGCTAGGTTTATGAAAGCTAATAGTCCCCTATAGTAAAAAAAGAGTTACAGATTTTTTTTTTAATTATTAGGGCACTGCTGGCTTTACATTTACATGTTGGTGTGTCAGAATGGAAAAAAAAAATTCGAAATCTATATAATAATTAGGTGCTTTCTAGGTGTTAATTAGGACCTCTAATTGAAAATTAGGTGCTCCTCTAGTTTTTGAGAAAATCAAAAAAACACTAAGGGATTGCTACGTTTATGAAAGCTAATAGTCCCCTATAGTAAAAAATATTTTTCTAAAATTTTCTTTTGTATCAGAATTAGGTGCTTTTCAGGTGCTCCTAAATAGTCGAAGAAAAAATAGAATTGATTTATTATTAACTGAGTTACAGATTTTTTTTTAATTATTAGGAAACTGCTGGCTTTACGTTTATTTGTTGGTGTGTCAGAATGGCAAAAAAACTTCGGAATCTATATAATAATTAGGAGCTTTTAGGTGCTAATTAGGGCCTCTAATTAAAAATTAGGTGCTCCTCTAGTTTTTGAGAAAATCAAAAAAAACTAAGGGACTGCTAGGTTTATGAAAGCTAGAAGTCCCCTATGGTAAAAAATATTTTTTCAAATTTTTTTTATAGGGGACAGCTAGCTTTCATAAACCTAACAGTCCCTCAGTTTTTTTTGATTTCCCCAAAAACTAAAGGAGCACCTAATTTTTGATTAGAGGCCCTGGTAAGCACCTAAAAAGCACCTATTTATTATAAAGATTTCGAAGTTTCTTTCCATTCTGACACATCACTAGCAAACGTAAAGCCAGCAGTCCCCTAGTAATTAAAAAAAAATCTGTAACTCAGTTAATAAATAATCAATTCTATTTTTTCTTCGACTATTTAGGACCACCTAAAAAGCACCTAATTCTGATACAAACGAAAAATTTGAAAAAATATTTTTTACTTTAGGGGACTGCTTGTTTCCATTAACCTAGCAGTCCCTTTGTTTTTTTTTTTGATTATCTCAAAAACTAAAGGAGCACCTAATTTTCAATTAGTAGCCCTAATTAGCACCTAAAAAGCACCTAATTAATATTATTATATAGACCCCGAATTTTTTTTTCTATTCTGACACATCACCAAGTAAAAGTGAAGCCAACAATTTTCTAATAAGGAAAAAAATCTGTAATTCAGTTAATAATTAACTGATTCAAGTTTTTCTTCGACTATTTAGGAGCACTTAAATAGCACCTAATTCTGATACAAAGAAAAAACAAAAAAATTACTATAGGGGACTGCTAGCATTCATAAACATAGCAGTCCCTTAGTTTTTCTTGATTTTCTCAAAAACTAAAGAAGCACCTAATTTTTAATTAGAGGCCCTAATTAGCACCTAAAAAGCACCTAATTAATGGTACTGAACTATTTAAAAATGCAATAATGACACTACAGTTTAATGTTAATTTAATGAAAAGTCATCCGTATAATTTTATCGGCTATATGTCAATAAATTTAAAGAGAGGGGTTGGTGAAAGTTTTTCAAAATTTATCAAAAGTGTCGATATCTTAATTTCAAAATTCTCTCGTGCAAGTCGTGAACATAGAGCAGACAACAGTGACTATTGGAAATTAAAAGCAACAACACCCTCATCAATTTTTCCATCTGTGCGCAATTTACTTCTTACAAGACGTCACTTCTTCTTAAACTTATCATAAACTACCTCACAATGTCATGTTGCATTGCTTTTTAGTAGGAGTAAATCGGATAGTGTGCGTGGGCTAGAAAATTCTGTCAGTTTTCTCATCTAACCCTTGTATTTTCCAGGATGAAAATAACTTTGGGTTAGTTTCTGTAAAATAAACATCCATTAGGTACTAAAAGTGTGAAGCAATTCAATTTGAATTGACGTCTGAGTGTTGCATGGGCGTTTGCAAGGCTCAAAATTTGCCTGAACAATGACTTCTGAAAATTATATCAAATACATACCACCTACTGATAATTTCAGGAATTCCTCAGTGATATTGGTAAAAATAAATAGCTTCCTTTGGCATCTTGACTCGGGCAACTTGAGTAGATTGAAATACATTGGACTTTTAGAAAATCAAAATAATGAAAGCGTTTTAAATTCTTCCAAAAAATCGGGTCTATTATGTAACTCGAATCGAATCGACAATCGAAAACTTGAATCGATAACCGTCGAATTTATCGATTTTTGAAAAAATTTACAACTGCATTGTAGACGCGAAGTTTGGTCTCGGCGCTGATGTCGTGATTGTTGAAGACTCTCTCTAGAAGTCGCCCAGCGTCAATGGTTGCATTCACTGACAGATAACACAAGTTATGGGTAGTATTCTACGTCATGTGAAGAATGGTCATTTATAGTTATATTTGGGTCTTGCAGATTAGTATTCGGTGCGCAGAATCTGCGTCTTGTTAATGTTGACCTCTAGGCCGATTCGCCTTTATGCCTGGTTGAATGCATTAATAATTGCCTTAAGATCTTCCTCTGTAATGGCCATCACGACGTTATCATCCGCATATTGAAGTTCAATTATTATCGATGTCGTCTTGGCTCCTAATCTGCTTAGGTTGAATAGGCCGCCATCAAGTCTGTACAGGATTTCTACTCCTGACGGCAGGTGACCCTCGACAAAGTGAAGTATGGATCCTATAAACAGAGTAAATTAAGTAGGTGCAATAATACCACAGCCCTGTTTGACGTCTGTAGTTAATTGGAAATATTCTCCTTGTTTATCGTTGTTCAGGATGATTGCATTTTTATTATCATGCAGCAGGCAGAGTATCAGAATGTACTTTTGCGGACACCCAACCTTCGCCAATATCTTCCAAATAGCTTCTTTGTTAATCGAATTAAATGCTCACACTAAGTCTATGAAGAAAATCAGGGGGAATTTGTTCTCTGGATTTCTCTCGCCTTTGTCTTGCACTGTAAATCATGTCAGCTCATGTTTTGAACCGTTCTAAAACTGTCCTTTTTTCCAACCCGAATGAAGCTAATAACTGAATTTGTTTCTCTGGGTTAGTATGCTTCCGCTTATGTTGCGCTGACGACAGCTAACAAGCTCGAAACTGGTCTGCAATTTGCGTCAGTACCTAATGATCGAGAATTCGAGTTTCTCCATGGTCTTATAGCTTGTAAGATTTCATTGGACCAGACTGTAAACTAAGTATATATTCTAGAAAATGAGAGACCAAGTTACGGAAGGTGCAACAATGAAAACAAATTGAAATAAAATTGACGGCAAAATGACTAATGGTAGATTATGCAGATAGGAAATGCATGCTATCATTTGCAAAACCTGGTTCCCTGATCGACTAAGAGGGCAGAGAGAAGCACATAAAATCATCGACAGCACGCTTTATTAATCCATTTCCTGCCTCTTTTTGTAAAAGCAGAAAATGCCGGGATAAAAATATTCAAGTAAATCGTTTGGGAGAATGAAATATCCGTGTCTGCAGAAGGTAAAAATAGGGAAAGATCCAATAATAGTGAAAGTAGGCCAAGTTTGCCGCGGATTTTTATTTTGTAAAAATCTATAACTCCCAAAAGGTAAAATCTGGAAATGGATCTGAAAATAACTTTTTCATTTAATTTGTGGCCGAAGAAATTTTAAATATTGATCGATATATAAATTGGTTTGATAAACGTCAATGGGGTTATCTAATTTTTCATCAAACCTTCTTTCACTTTTGGCTTAGCAGTCGGGAGAATCAAATTTTTTCAAACTGGCTTCCTTTATGATGTCGCTAATTAATATATAACAATGACTAATAAGTTAGCCAGTCAGTTGATAATATCGTCCAAAAACCTCAGTCTATTTATAATGAAAACTAGAGTTATCTATAGCTAAAACTTTTTGTGCGCCACTAAAAATATATTTCGCCTGCTTGCCATATTTTGACCTTCGAAATTTGGCCCAGACTGATTTATAGATCTAATAGGCATTTCCTTTTGTCTAGAGAAGCACACATCTGAAAAAAAAAATATTTTTTTTGAATTTCAGGATTTTGGAAAAAATGTAGCCAACAATCAAGATGGTAGAGTTATTGAAAGTGGACTGGCCATATTTTGGCTTACCTATAGCTCCATTTTTATTTGATATTGGTGATAACATATATTATTTATTTCAATAGTGATACTAGTTTTTCTCTCTTCAATGGGCTTTTGGTGGCATCGAAAATACAATATGTATGTTCAAAATGCGTCGAAATAACACAAAAATAAGCCAAAGGAAGTTTTCGTATTTTCAATTTCCAACAACTAGCTCCAGTTACGCTAGAGAGTGAAACATTTTCAGCTGCTGGCAAAAGATATAATTATTTAGATAAATTTAAATCAGGTCAAGAAAAGTTTTATTTCAACTTGGAAGAAAAAGTTTTCCAAGCTCGACTTGAACATGGAGTCTTGAGCTTTACCTACTTTTGAAGGTAAGCAGGAAAAGCTCTGCAATGTAATGCTGGGTTAAAATAAAACTTCTACAGTTAACCAAAAAGGCTGGAACCAGTTGATAATGAAAAAGTTACTGTTGTTGTCTGCCGTCAAACATGAAAATAATAATTTGACTTCTATGCAATTTTTAACCAAAATCAAAGGCACATTCATACCGAATATTATGTTATACCTAATACTACAAAACGAACAAAAAAAAAAAGAAAAAAAAAAAAATATCTGAAATGAATGAATCATTATCCTCGACTTCCAAATGCTGTAAAAAAATAATAATTAAGTTTCTATATTGAAACTAAAATTCATACCCATGATTGCTTTCCCACCTCTTGCTGTGTTTTATGAATGCAGAGCAGAGCGGCTTTGTATCTCCTCAATCTGGCACAGATTTGGTGTATGAAGTATATTTTCGAAATCAAATAATATTCATCAATGGGTGTCTTAATTTCAAAATTATATATGCCAGAAATAGTTCGCTCAAAAACAAATAACATGGCGTTCATTAATTACATGTAAATGAATGGGGTTTCAACCAGCTTTGTCCTGGAATTTTGCCTCATACTAATTATTACTGTACGTCTCTGTTAATACCATGCACCCAGGAACAAATAAATAAACTTCAAATACAGCAGAATAAAGTCATGCGCATTATATTCGGCTTTAATAAGTATACTTCAGTGGATTGTATGTTGCAAATACTGAACTGGTTGAACATTGGGCACTGGGTTGAAAATAATTTCGTTACCCAGGTATTTGAAATTATATTTAGTCATGAATATTAGTATTAGATCTAGATAAAATTTCACAGTTCGGCATGTGAAAAGAGAAAAGGATTCATGATTTTAATGCGTTACTTGATCAGATCAGAAGCGCACCTACCTCAAGAGTATTTTTGCTTATTTTCGCGATTAATTTCTTTTTATTTGATTTTTGAGCATCTTTCTCTCATCCACAAACTAACTGATGTTACATGGAGTTCAGTCATATACCAATCTAGTATTCTTAAAACCCTAGCCGGACCCGGACGTTGTGTATAGTTTTCCATTTCGAAAAAATCGCGGACATATATTTATAAATAAAGAGAAATGTACATTTTCAAGGGCGAAACACATATTCATACAGTCAAGTCAGGAAACCGCTCTATGCGCATTCATTGATATAGAGAGAGCTTTCGATAATACCTCACATCATTCCATAAGAAGAGCGGCTAGAAATAAAGGCTTTGACGAAACTACAATTGCGTGGTTGCCATGCTTGAGAATAGAAAAATCGCAGCAACTATTGGAAGTGATTCTTTAACGGTCTCCGCAGTCAAGGGATGCCTCCAAGGGAGTGTACTGTCCACACTGGGTCCTTATTCTTGAAACAGCGGAGCAGCGTTCCCAGGAGAACGAGAGTTACGTCCCGCTGGAACACGCTTCCAGGACAGGCGAAATAATTCATCTCGCCCCAGTCATTAAAGGCAAAAGAAATGGTTGACGGATCTAAAACTGCTTACAGGACTCCTTACCGGTCACTGCCCTCTAGGTTACCACCTGGAAAAAATGGACAAAACAGAAGCAGACCTATGCCGCTTCTGTGAAGAAGCCTCTGAGTCTGCGGAACACAAATTTTGCAACTGTGAGGCATTGTGCCGCAGAAGACTCGTCTATACTTAACGGCTGGAGTGCGTTTAGAAATGGAGTGTAAAGGTAGAGTCGTTGTTTGTCATACAGTGTTCTAACGTCATCACTTGGAGTGCACTCTGAACGTATTGGGGCGTTGCGATAAATTGTCAACGTCAAACCCGGTAAAAACCGTGGGGCGTTTTTCAACCCAGTCCCTGAGTGGGGTAATTTGGGCGCACTCTGGGCACGTCAACTCTCGTTTTCTGAACGATTCCAGCGTAACGCTCCGAGTAAGCACCTGTTAATTTATGAATTGTTTAGAGTTACTTTAGGGTCACTCCCACACCCAGAGTGCTATTTGTAAACGCAACCCTGTGGATGTGAAAGAAGGCAATCCCAGAAACATTATAGGCTTTGCTAATTGCCAAAAGCGTTAATCTGGAAACCCACTAGATCTAATCGGAAGCACATAGATCTAATCAGATCGCAATGCGGAGAGGTCCATAACCTAAACACCCCAACCATCACAATCTACAATCTCCCCGTGTCAATGTCAAAACCATCGCTTTCATTCCTGTAGTGGTTTTTGACAAAACTGGCGAATTCCAGTGATGGAAAGAGAACTTGACTGATCTAATTTGGCTTACAGCAGTTTAAGGGTTTGAGAGTCTTTTGCCAATAATTCCGACAGAACTGTTACTTATTAAAAAATCTTAATAACATGTCTACCTGGAACATTTCTCCGTAACTTCACTATTTAAACAATTATAGCTTGCCATATATTTAATTGGAAGCGCGTCGATAGTAAGGGGTGCAAAATGATGGGAACACAAAACTGGATAATGAAATTACAAAAAAGGCGTGTTTTGAACATGTTCGTTTCTTAATTTGAAAGGAGAAAAGTTATTGCCAGAAAAATTGAACTTCCTTATTATGCCTGAAGTTTTGGTTTTTTCCAAATTTTGATAATGGTGATTACGGATAACTGTGAATAAATAACTGAAATATAGAAGATTTTCTGACATCGGAAATAAATTATCACATAATTTCCGTGTAAAACAGCGCATGCGTCGAAATAGTACAAAAAAAAAAAATAGGGCAAGCGAAATCCTGCTCTAATTTCCAATAGCTGTCGTTTCTCGACACGGATAAGGGCGCAGCCAGTAGGTAATCAAATTAGGGCGCTCTTATTACTGCCGATCAGTATTTAAAATGTCCAATAACTCTTTTAGTATAGTTATTTTATAATTTAAAACTTGTCAATATTGTATCAGCTTCCATTACAATCATAATATTGGAAACTTTTATATTGTACCCGAAGAAAAATACAATGCAATTTTCTGGGATTTTTATTATTGATGTTGCTGACTTAAACCTTGTGCAGAATCTACCTAGGTTATTGTAAACATGTACAATTATGTAAAAACTAATATTTTTTTATATACAAAAACAATATGAGGAAAGCTAGTTTCCAATTATTGATTAATAAACTCAATTATCTTTGATATTTGCATTAAAATCAATTGTAATAGTTCAGTTTGATGGTAGATATACACAATTTTGTCAAAAACCATTGCCAATCTCTAATATGTTTACTATCAACACAACCATTTATCGCCATCCGGGGTAATCCAAAGGCACATATTTAATCTATTGCTTTCGCCGTTTATATATAAAATCGATTTCAAATCCTCAGCGTTGCCAGACCGTGGGAAAATTTCCAGACTTTATAGCTACACGAAGTCGGAAAATGTCTTTCAATTTGAGAAAGTGACTCTGTCGAGTTGATTTTTTTATCAGGTATCCTACAATATTCAAATGGAAAGCTTTTTGTGTTAAGAAAACCCTCTATAAATTTGTTTTTTTTTTTAAATTAACTATGGTAAAAGAAATGTTTGTCATTTAGTTTTCGATAATAAATATTATCGTAACATGTAAACAAAGTATATATTTAGATTTTTCATTAAGGAAAAACTGATAAGAATGGAATATGGGAGTATTTTTGTCATTAATTCTTATGTCACCGTGCTAACACATCATTTTATTTTATTTTCCTAATTAAGTTTAAACCTTTTACTGATAAATTTATTTTTTTCCAGATTTCCGAACGGGTACGATCTGAGCCTCCTCATTTATGATGTGAGTTACATTTTTATAATTTACTACCGGATATGGCATACAAGCTTGTAAATAATTATTTATAAGGCCAATGCGGTTAATTGTAACTGAACCGCAGAAACACCCCCAAGCGATTGCCCTTAATCTAAGTGCTACCTACTAGAAACTGTGATGAGGATGGTTCAACGATGAACTGTTTAATCTAAGTCTATGCGAGAGGGCGAGATAATTTTATTAATAAATCGCTTCTGTACTAACTAAACTAAAACACACTTCGTTTTTCAAGTGTCATCAGCTATAGAACTACGGTACTTTGACTGATATTCCTTCTTGCTTTTTATGATACAATGCGAGCCAAAATCAGAGTAAATATCAAAAGTGGAACAAGAAATATTTAGACCAATTTTTCACCTGTTAGAGAGCACGTCGTCGTAAAATGTACCATATTTTAGAAATCGTTTTTTTAAATATTTTCCGATTGTTTACGTTTCACAAAAGCGCTACCGTATATCCGTATTCAAATGTCCAAATGGCTAAATAGATTTTTTTTGTTGTTGTTCGTTTGATGCTAATTAATTAGAGGATTTGTGGATTAACGAATTGCCGAAGTGAATGATTTATGTCTCAACCGGTACCGGATGAACAGAGAATCTTTCAGCACATTTAGTAATGGTTGTTCAATAGAAACACCAAGTTTTATTTGATTTAAAACAAGTATCCATTAGCATTAAGGTAGATTTAATTTTCGTTATAAATGTCAATTGGCTGACCCAAGTTCTATTGAAACTCAGGGAATGAATACGTAAACCATTAAAATAGAAACTTTTAAGAAATGAGGTAAATCCGCATTAAAAATGAAACTGAGGAGAATGAGAGAATCCCGGTCTTTTAGCACCACAATAAATTGAAGGAAAATGTTAGCAAAGCTTCTTTTTGGAACAGATTTACAGAAAAGCGAGACAATAGAACTGTGGGAAGGAAATGCGGTTTAATAACACACAAATAAATAAAGAATATACAATATTAAAAAGTCCATTTTCTCGCGACTAATCGTTTACTTATAATTAGGTATAAACCTACTGTTTTATTTCTTATAGTGGATGACTTAATCAGGATCTATCATCATAGTACGCGATCACTCGATACCGAGTATGATTATCTTCTATTCTATTCTTATTGTCGTCGATTGTACGTTTTCTGATGGCTATATAAAACACTTTTGGAGCCGCACACTCTTCCACAGTCTTGGCACACCTGCTAGATGGTGGGTTTTGTCTCTTCCTCTGTTATCTCGCTCCTTCTTGCGGCCCCGCTTCTCGGTCTCGTGTCTGCGTCCATGTTCTTCAAAAGTTTATGGTCCATCGTGGACTACTCGACGCCATGAGGACCTATCATTTGTAGTCGTCTCCCAGTTGCTGGTATCGATGCGGCACCTTGCCATATTTTTCTTGAAAACATCTTTGTAGGGTTTTTGCTGACCTTCTTGTTAGTTACCTCATATCTGTCGTTCAAACCATTTTTCAAATGATCGTTAAAAAATATTTGGCAGTCAGAACATACGAGATAACAAGATGGCGAAAAAACATATTTGTTAAAAATTTCAAATTCTAACGAACTTCCATTTATTTACATTTCCAGAGCAGGACAAAACGAAAATAGTCGTAGATAGCACTAGACCAAACGAGAAGAACCGTGCTGCTGACAACGGTATCCTATTTGACTGACCAAAAAGGATACCAAAATCACGGTGACGTCATGATTTTCGTATCCGAAATTGGTTGGTATGCATTTGACAGACCAAACAGGGTACCAAATCATGTACCAAAGCTTGCCGAAATCGTCTCATAAAATTTTATATAGGCCTACAAATTGAAGAAAAAAAAAACGAAATATTTAGTATAGGCTTTATATAATAGGAATGCTTTTTTCAAAGCTCGCGGCTTTTCTGATTTACATTTTTAGTTAAAGTGAAGCCGAGGAAAGGGAACATGAAAGAAGAATACCGATGGCGCGGTCGTAATTAAACGTCCTTAGTGCGTATTTCTTTAAACTCTCTATAATCGCGAAGAAAATAACCGCTAGAAAGAACCGTAACTATAAAACTGAATGAGGACATTACATATTCTAATTCTCCATGGGAAACAAAACAAAAAAGTGAAACTTTAGTTATGTATTTAAATCACACGGCATTGCGCAAAAACCTTTTCTAGGTGTAAACCACAAAACTAACTTTTGATTAAATTCCATAATTTGATTTCAACTTCAATGAAATTACACAAAACTAATTCGAAAATATCCCCAAGTTAGCCAATTACCATTGGCAGTTAAAACTCTCTTATCACCTCCAATTACTTGCCATTCAAAATTTAACAGGTTCAGCATTTTCTCTCGGATCTATTTGCTAAAACTTTGAACAAAAACGTTGATTGAATCTCGGCTTTGATTGAATTTTCATTCTGTTTTACTGTTCCATCTCAACACAATAGAGTTTAAGCGTTTATAAATAAACTTTTCCCCAGTATTTTCTTCTTGTATCAAAATCCCCGTGAAAAGAATCAAATTGGCAAGCATTCCTGTTGAATTTTCTTTCAGTTAAATTCGAAGACAATTCGTATTTTATCTAGTGGCCACTCGCATACGACATCAGAAATATTATGAAAGTTGTCATTGTAATAATAATAATGTATATTGTACTATTCATCATATTAGTTAGGTTAGAATCACAAATTGACGCGGGTTCCCAGTTCAAAAATTAATACATTGATGTCTTATGGGGACTCAATTTTAAAAGCGTCTGTAGACGTGATAGAACGTTTGTTACGGAATTGAGTTGTATAAATAATTTTTTTTAATATGTTAATTAACTGAGAAAGTGTTCGAAAGTTGAATAAACATTGTTAAAATAAAAATATTACCAATTTAAGAAGCCGATGTTTGTATAAAATACGTATGTCGTTGCTTGATCCATAAATATATATTATGAGTACCTAATTATAATAAAATAAAAGTTTACCTACATACTTGGTTAGTAAATGTACTTCAATAATCCAAAAAAATTGAAAAATAAATGACTGAACTAGTGATAAATAAATTAATAAACAATTCACCAACAATCATAACACAACACACAACCTCACTTTCTCTCAGCTGGTTTTAGACCCGACGTACGTCCACCGAAAACAGACACTTTTAATTAAAATCATTTGTATTTTTAATTCATAGGTCTAAAAAAACAATTAGAGCATGAATTATAGAGAAATATGTTCAAAGTTTGACGTACAATAGGTTCCAATACTAAGAAATGCCCAGAACCCAAGATATTCCCGTCTGAAAATCACTCTTTTGAATCCCCCATAAGAAATACATTGCTGTCAAATTTGTTGAAATGTGTTTAGGAACCCATTTTAAATTTCGCGCCCGATTTTTCATAACCTAACTAATATGGTGAATTATAGCTACTGTCACGGCTCTGGGTTGCCTGACAGAAATCTTGGGTTCGTTTCGTTTATTCCAAAATCACAGGCATAATTTATTCCAAGTAACTATACACTTTGACACTAAGTACTAAGTCCACAACTAAACTCTTAACAACTCGCAACAATAATCACTATTTAAATCGTATCACAGTCAAACTTAAATTTGAAACTACCGAGTAACACCGGCCTTATATATCCCTAAATCTATTCATGTATAATCTAGAATAAACGCCATAATCTTATTTTTCTGATTAAAGTAGAATTTACTAGATTATGGGAATAAATTTCTAGGATTCTAGGCAGGCTGGCGGATGCGTCGTAACACTGCCCTCCTCTTAAGGTTGATCGTCCCGATCAACTTCACGACCATGATATTTCGTTAATCTGTCTAGATGTACAACTTTCATCTTACTCCTGGTGTTGCTTTGGACTCCATAAACCAAATCATTGATCCTCTTGATTATTCTGTAGGGTCCTTCCCATGCTGAAGATAACTTCGGCGACACTCCTTTCCTTCTTGCTGGATTTTACAACCACACTAAATCACCTTCTTGAAATCCGGCCAAATTGGCTTGCAAGTCGTATCTGATTTTCATTCGGTCACTGGCCAGCTGAATGTACTCCCGAGTAAATTCGTGTATTCCCAGAAGTCGTGCCCTTACTTCGTCCGCATAATCTCGAATTTCTTTTCGCTCTTCTTCGGGTACTCCAAACATCAGATCGCAAGGTAACTTGAGTTCCCTTCCAAAAACGATTCTAGCCAGACTTTCACCTGTTGAATCGTGAACATGTGCTCTGTAAGCCATTAATGTTCCTCTATGGTCCTATTGAATCGTTCCACCATGCCATCAGATTGTGGGTGTAAAGGTGTTGTCCTTGTTTTACGAATGCCCATGATCTCACAAATTTTCTTAAAGATGGCATATTCGAAGTTTCGTTCCTGATCTGAATGCAACTCTAGTGGCACACCATGACGACTGAAAACTTCGTTCAGTAGGACCTGGGCAATCGTGATGGCTTCTTGATTGGGAATAGCGGAAACTTCTGGCCATTTACTGAAGTAGTCCATGATAACCAAGATGTATTTGTTACCACGCTCTGACTCAGGTAACGGTCCGGCAACATCTATCGTTATTCTTTCAAATGGGAGACCGACGTTGTACTGTTTATGCGGGTATAGCGTCAGGAATAGAGTCACTTCCAGGGTAATTTACACGATCGGTTAAGTCTCTTCTTGCGATTGTCACTGTTTGCACTGACTAACTGTCCCAGTGTTAAATTACATTTTTTTGTAAACTTGTTTCTTTTATCAGATTTCTAAAAAGATAGCGCCATTCGTCCCTATATTTTAAATCGAATGCAAAAAAGAATCTCCTTAAGAACCTTGGGAAGGGTTGGCTGTTGGTTCCATAATAATGTGCTAGCATGAAAGGGTCTAGATGAAGTTAGAAGCTTAGATCTTGATCTTTTCAATCCTCTTCCGACTATTTTTCTTTTTGTCGTCTGCCTTCTCCTTCCTGTGATTCTTCCTGTTGTCTGTCTTCTTTTCCCTATTTTACTTTCAGTCGCCTGTCTCTTTCTTCCGGTTTTTTATTCAGTCGTCTGTTTTCGTTTTCTTATTTTTTGCGGTATTTTGGTACATTTTAACGCCATAAATGTCAATATTCCAGTATTTTAATTAGTTGCTAGGCAATCGACAAATAGATACCTACCCGCCTGCTGTGTCGTTCCTTGTATTGTGACGTAGTGACAAGTTCAATGTAGTGAAATTTGCAATTTCCATAACTCCTGGCATAGGCTCCGAAATTGGTTTCCTATTTTTCTCGTTTTTTCGCACACAAAAGCAAAACACAAAAGAAAAGATTCCCTTTGACTGTAGCTGATGCTTGTGAAAAAGAAACAGTAATTAAAATAGCGGTTGTGAAACTACTGAAAGTTTGTCGCATGGTAAAACATAATTAACTCGTTTTATTACAAGCTTTTATTTAACTTCACCTGTATGTATGTATGTATGTATGTATGTAATCAAATCTTGCAACTCATTTTTGAAGAACTTCCAAACATCCGATTGACGTCTTAGTTCCGATGACAATACAATAATATGGTTTCATCGGGTACCTACCTCCCCCCAAAGGTGGGGGGTGGAGAGGGGGTAAAACTTTAGTTTGTCCGATTTCAACCAAAATTGGTATCTGGGGGTTTTTGAGGATGATAATTACGAATTTTTGATCAGATTACAAAAATTCAATATGGCGGATTCAAAATGGACGATTTAATGTCAAGTTTTTCTGATTACTTTCAACTGACTCCCACGTATCCGATTGACTTCAAATTTCGCATACCGTTATAGTTCCGATGACAATCCAATAATGTGGTATCACTGACTGCCTACCTCACCCCTAACCTGGAGGGCGGAGAGGGGGTAAAATTTAAGTTTGTTGGATTTCCACCAAAATTGTTATCTGGGAGTTTTTGAGGATGAGGATTACGAATTTTTGATCAGATTACAAAAAATCAATATGGCGGATTCAAAATGGACGATTTAATGTCAAGTTTTTCTGATTACTTTCAACTGACTTCCACGTATCCGATTGACTTCAAATTTCGCATACCGTTATAGTTCCGATGACAATCCAATAATGTGGTATCACTGACTGCCTACCTCCCCCCTAACGTGGAGGGCGGAGAGGGGGTAAAATTTTAGTTTGTTGGATTTCCACCAAAATTGGTATCTGGGGGTTTTTGAGGATGAGGATTACGAATTTTTGATCAGATTACAATTTCCTGCCAAATACAGTTACGGCACAGCCGAGCGAAGAATGTTACCTATAGTCTTATGCTGGGCATCGACTGTTCATAAAATGCAGGGTAGTATTGTTGATTATGCTGTGATTTACTTGGGACCTAAGCTTTTTGCTCCTGGTCAAGCTTATGTCGCCTTGAGCCATATCAAATCGTTGGACGGCCTTCTCATCGAAGACTTAGATACTTCAAAATTGACAGGAAAGACTCCCTGCAATATCGATGCGCTAGCTGAAATGCATAGACTTAGACAAATCTAAAAATTAAAAAATAAATTTAGAAAAAAAAACTTTTTGAAAACAAGCTTTTATAAAATGGACTAAAAAGCATAAAATAATTTTTTGAGTGTTCTGATATCATAATAATAAAAGCGATGGGCGTATTTAATATTAGGTAAATGCCTTTCCATGCGCATTTGGTGAATCGTCCACAACCGATGATGGGCCGACTCTTCTTTTTCAATGTTACAAAATAAATCGACGCGGATGATCTGCCTAATATGAAGCAGGCGTAATAATGTCCATCCATATCAGAAAAATGTAAGGTTACCTTGAGTAGGGTTGGGTTGAGTTGGGTTAAATTGTCTACCCTTACATTTCTCTGCTATAATATAATGAATTTGGATTTTTACTAAACTTCGAGTTAACAAGGCTAAAACAAAAACGGGTAAATTTCCTTTAATACGCCCATCGCTTTTATTATTATGATATCAGAACACTCAAAAAATTATTTTATGCTTTTTAGTCCATTTTATAAAAGCTTGTTTTCAAAAAGTTTTTTTTTCTAAATTTATTGTTCTGTATTTTATATTTTTGAATATTTTTTATTTCCTCTTTGATTGCAGCAAATATATTATATTCAGGTAGAGTGTCCGACGATCATGACAGCTTCTCAAGGATAGAGCCTACTATACCTGTGACGAGTATTAGGCAGAAAAAATGTTTTAAGGAGTTTGGATTTTGTATTTTTGTGTTTTGTTTCCATTCCGATTTTCATTCCATTACGATTATTCTTTTCCTTCTTCACTTTGCTGTGGTGTCACTATATTTATACTGACAATTTTGTATGTCTCTGATACTCGTTCCATTTTTCCTTTTTTTTTTTGTAAATTTTATGATTCCTGTCGTTCGATTATTTTATTCAAAAACCTTTCCCTCTGTATGTTCCGTTTTCTGAGCGTTTTTAGTCTGTTCTCTAAAATTCTTATTACTTTGTGCAAGAATTTTTTAACTCCTTCCCTAAGTTGGCACTTTCGACTGGTTGGTCACCCAAAGACTGATTTTTCAGAAACTTAATCAAGGGAGTTTTGGATATGCATATCGACACTCGATTCTCGCCCCCTGGGCACTATTTTTGCTCTTCCCTAGTTGCTCGGAGCTGAACAATTCCTTATAAAATTTGAGTTGATTGAAAGAGGAAACATTTAATAATAAGGTATTTATAATTTGAAAAATATCTCGGTTTTCAGTTATTCGAGACTGGCTCGGCTGGCGTGATAGCAAAGTTTAGTAATAGAAACTTTTTTTTTTAAACACCGGAAAAGCTTTTAAACAAAAACCTCTTAGTTCTCGTTTTGTAATTGAAACTTTGTTTATTCAATGCCAGGTTTAAAAGTGTCATTAAAGTTTAGGAGTATTTCTGTAGTTATTTTTGTATTTTTAATTTTTTATCACCGTTTTCGTTTTATGATTTTGCAAATTGGATTATTGTGCGAATTAAAGGAAATTTAGTTTGATGTTTGCTATTAAATTCGTATTGCCCTATTTCTTTGCAACGCAAATTGTTAGCTTTTCATTGCTCATACCAGTTAAATAAAATAAATAACTCAAATAGAAAAAATTATTAAATTAATAAAAAGACTTGATATGACACGACAAGTATAAAATTCAGGTGAAAACTTTGCTCATGGGAACAGTTGTTACAGTAGTATTTTACCAGTTACCATTCACATTTTCCAATTAAAAATGTATGTGGCACTTTTAAGGCCGCATGCATCGCACCTGAGATAAATCCGCAAAATGTATGACGTGTATGACCTTAAAAATGTGTCTTTGACCTTTTCCGAGCTACGTTATGATGTCATGGTTTATTGCTTGTTGTTTTGCTATATGTTCGATCTTTTGCTTATGCTGATAGAAATAATCGATACAAGGTGCTTAGCTTCTGTTATACAAGTAAATTAATCCAAGATAAAACTTGTATAATATGATTTATTTTTAGACGTTTGATGTTTCAATGAATAAGTTTATGTTATCATTACACTCAACCAAATAGTAGCATAAATAAAAAGAAGTTGTTCTTTGATTTAATGAACAATTCATTAAAATCGGTTCAAAGAACTGCTTCTTTGATCACATGAACTCTACGTTATTAAAGGAAGAACAATTTCTTAATTCCTAGTTCGATTCATCTTGTGTATGAACAACGAACATTGAAGTATGTGGCAAGATTTTTGTATTAATGAAACTTTCCATAGTAACAATGAACATCGTTCTTAGTTTATATGTACTTTTTCATTGGCCTGATGAACAGACGGCATAATATTTATGAAGCCCAGATATAATTCGATGAAACCCTTTCATTGTATTTATGAATCAAAGTCTTGAATACTAAGAATTTCATTCATTGTATTTATTAATGCCGTTTTCACTAATATGTACCCTATTCTTTATTTTTATTGAATTATGCCTTAGATATACTTATGATTTTAAATGGGGTACAGGGTCATTTTTTATATTTGCGTGACCCCTGTACTGGTGAATATGAGCAATAGGAGAAAAGCTTCTAATGCAGAAGTTGTATGATTTCTTCGTATCATCTTCCAGAATTATCAAACAAACCAATATGGGCATCCCAAAATCTGAAAATTCAAAAATCTAAGTACTTATGTATTTTTATTTCAAATGACACTTACTGTATATTGTATTATCTTTGAAATCCTCCTTAAATCCTGTTTCCATAAATATATAATACTATGTCTATGTTTGTTCCAGCTGTTTTTGAACTATCAACATCCAAAGTTTCTTAAACAAGCCACGTCAGGAAATTAGATTTGATGTCTTGGCTGGTTTCCTTGCCTCAGCTATGAAACACTAGCTACGGCATTGAATCTTGTGCTTTTCTACCTAGTGAAACAAAACCATTTAACAAAAATATGTCGATGAAAAATATTACAACTTGATTTGAAATTGGGTATACTTACTTTTAGAGACTTCAGTATTCCTTAGAAATTCTGAGGAGCTTTTAACGCTCTTATCTTTCACGTTCTCCCCAGATGACATTAAAATCTGTAGGTCATTTCTTTCGCATTCCCATTTTGAGCATCAAAGTCCTACCTACATAATAGGTATACATATTATGGAGGTAATAAAGGCATACAACTTACCTTTTAGAAAAAAACGGCGACAGGTATAACCGACTTTCTATTTAACACCTCGAATAACACAAGACCGAAAAAACTGACTAGAACGAAGTACGTAGCAATGCATCCAGAAAATAGAAATGTAATAATTCTTATTATTTTAACATATTTCTCTATGTCGTTGCCCGACTGCAGCTACCTTTGCGCATGTGCTTAGGAACTGTGTACATTAATGCCATGAACTGTTCATTGTACTTATGATTTATCTTGATCTAATGGTTACAGCTTTATTTCTAGGAATATTTGCTTGTTTTAAATGAACCGTACATTGTATCAATGAATTTCTTTCTTAAGAGGATAAGTTTCTAGTAATGCTGTATGAACCATATTCATATTATTCATATTAATATTCATTTATATTATGAACATTCCGTGGAAGCTCCATCAAAAAAAATTTCTTTAATATCAGGGTTTAATTTCATAATATCAATGAACTTAGTTCATGTAATCGATGCACTATTCAACATAGATTCATGTATCTGACTATTCATAACTTACTGAAGCATCATTCTTTATTCCAATGATAGCTGTTCATGAAATCATGATACTTACAGTTTTCTGTACTTAGGATTAATGAAAATTTCACTGAATCAATGAAAATGTAATTGATGAAAGCAGTTCATTGATATTATGATGAAGATTTTTTTGAGTGTAACTGGTACCTTTATTAGAGGATTGTTTTGAATGGTGTTCTTGGCTTTTGAGCTGTGTTCTGTAACTTGTGACTTGAGTAGTAGCATTGGTAACATCAAAAACTGACTAGTAGAATAAGATTTATCGATATGAGAGGCAAACAAAACCACTACATCGGTAAATAGTGGGTCCTCCTCAGGGTCACCAAGGCGCCACTTACGACTAATAGGACGAGTGAACCATTTTGTTAATATACGTTATGCTTGGTTATGGCCAGTGTTGTTCTCTCAAACGTAAACTATCATTTCACATTCACAGGTCACGAATTGTCAACAATGTAAAGTATGTCAACAATCATCATAGGCGATTCCTCGATACCGAGCATAATTATCTCCTATTTTATGCTTATTGTTATCGATTGTACGTTTTCTGATGGAGCAGCACACTCTTCCACAGTCTTGGCTCACCCAGCCTCTGGCAGCATCGTCTCTTTCTCTGTTCTCTCGCTGCTTCCCGCGGTCCCTCTTTTCGGTCTCGTGTCTGCGTCGCTGTTCTCCATAAGGGCCTATCAGTTGCTGTCGTTTCCGAGTTGCTGGTATCAATGCAGCACACCATATTTTCCTTATAACATCTTTGTAGCTTTTTTGTTGACCTCCGATTACGTTTTTCCTCTTTTAGTTGACTGTAGAGAATCTGTCATGGAAGACGAGTTTTGGGAGTGACTAGTCCAGCGAAGTTGGTGCTTAATGATGAGGGCTTCCATGTCAGTTATTTTGGCCTCCTCTAAAACACTGATATTCGTTCGTCGGTCTTGCCATTTAATCCGTAGCATCCTTCTTAGGCATCGCTGTAGGTGGTCCTTGCTCCGCAGCCATATGTAAGTGTAGGAATTACAACTGCATTTTAGACGCGAAGTTTGATTTCAGCGCTGATGCCGTGATTGTTGAAGACTCTGGGTAGAAGTCGCCCGAACGCCGTGCTAACACACTTTAAGCGATGTTGGATTTCAGCGTCAATTCGCTGGCAGATGGCTCCCAAAGTATGGGTAGTGTTCTACGTTCTGCAAAGAATGGTCATTTATGGTTATGTTTGGGGCTTGGGGATTAGTGCCCGGTGCGGGTTAGGGCTGATTCTGCGTCTTGTTAAAGTTGACCTCTGGGCCAGTTCTCCAGTATGCCTGGTTGAATGCATTGATAATTGCCTAAAGATCTTCCTCTGTAGTATTGGCCCTCACGACGTTATCATCCGCATATTGAAGTTCAATTATCGAGGTCGTCGATACTTTCGTCTTGACTCGTAATCTGTTTAGGTTGAATAAGCCGCCATTAAGTCTGTACAGGATTTCCACTTCTGATGGCGGCAGGTGACCCTCGACAAGGTGAATTATGGATCCTATAAATAAAAAAAATGAAGTGAGTGAAATAACACAACCCTGTTCAGCGCTTGTAGTTTTGTTTGAAAAGGCTGTCCTTGTACATCGTTGCTTAGTACGGTTGAATCCATATTATCATGCAGGAGGCGGAGTATCTAGATGTACTTTTGCGGACACCCAACCTTAGCCAATGTCTTTCAAAGAGAGATTTTCTGTTGTCCGAATCAAAATATGTTTTCACTAAATCTATGAAGGCCATGTATAGATGGCGATTTTGTTCTCTGGATTTCTCTTGCATTTGTCTTGCAATGAAAATCATGTCAGATGTACCTCTGTTGGATCTTAAACCACAGTGTGTCTCTGGGAGGTTCTTTTCGTCAGTTGGGATTAGACTATTTGATAATATCCTTGTTATTGTTGGGCTTAATAGTAATATACATATGGAAGTTTAGAGGAATCTTTTGTGCCTTTTTATTCACAAAAATATAAAAATTGTTCTTGTTGACAATCGCTAAGGCAAATTGTTCAAACTTATTGATCAGGCAATACTAGCAAGGAAACTAGATACACCAAAGCCAAAAGCTTCCCTCGATGCACATTGAATCGATATTGAAAAATTTTCAGAACTGGTTCTTTTGAGACAACGGATTTCAAGATCAATAATTCATATTCATGTTTTTCAGTCCATTGAAATGAAATATTCTTTTTAGTGAGATTTCCTAAATTAGTTATTAGCTGAGAGAGATTGAGAATGAATCTTGCAAAAAATTTGAATAAACCCAAAATTCTTAAGACTTCGGATTTATTCTTAGGGGATTCTATTGCCTCAATGGCTTTTATATTATTTTTGTCTGGTTTTACACTTTCTTTTGAAGTTTTTTGGCCCAAAAATATGACTTCATCTAATTTATATTGAAATTTTAAATTCTTTTTAGAAGCTCTCTTAAAACTTTTCTTGAAGCATTATCGTGACTTTGTTCATCTATTCCAGAAATAATTATATCGTCAAAATAAATTTCAACGCCTGGAATATCTCCAAACATTTCAATATTTTTTTTTGAAAAATTTCTGAGGCACTACAAATCCCAAAAGGGACTCTAGTAAAACGATATCTACCAAATGGTGAGACACAAAAGTCTGCACCTTTATCGTCTAGTTGTATTTGCCAAAATCCATCTTTCATATCAATGACGCTAAAAACAGTTTTTCCTGTCAATCTATAAAGAATATTATTAGCTGTTGGTATTTGAAAATGTTCCCTGCAAATAATTTTAATGGCCTTGGATCAATACATAATCTCAAGGTTTTGTTAGGTTTTTCAACAATCATAAGGCTATTTACCCATTCTGTAGGATAGTCTACTTTATTAATTTTTTTTTTCTTCAAGATTGTCTAGAGTTTAGTTTTTCGTGTATAGAAAGCGGTATTTTTCTTTGAGCCTGAATCACTGACTTAGCATCTACAGATAATATAATTCAACAAAGGCCAGGTATTGCGCCAGTGCCTTGCGTGCATGTGTATCACTATTAGGGCGGGTATTATAAAACTATTTTGACAGATAGTAAAAAGTTAACTTCTAGAATAACTATGGGAAGTAACGTCATTCCAGAAATTAATTTCTAAGTTAACTGTCAAAATAGTTTTATAATACCCGCCCTTAAACTCACAGTTAATAATGGGTAAACATGTCAACAAAGCCTAAACAGTGTAGACAACGCTCGAAAGTTGATATTTTGAGGTTATGTTTTACAAAAAAGAAACGAAAACCTAAAAACAAAAACTGCGTGGTTAGTGATTTTGGAAACATTGGATTTTGATCATTCTTTCAATGTATATATAAAATTTCTTCAGTTTCCTGGTTATGAGGGCTTGGGTCTTTTTCTGTTTCGCCAAACACTTTTTCTGTTTGGCCAAACACGCACTGTGAAACACAGTATTGTGGTTAAGAAAATTTCGGTATTTGAGGTAGATTTTTGTTTTGTGGGTTGTGACAGTCCATGGACATTTTACTATAAGGGTTTTAGTAGATATAACTTTTACAATTGAAGCTAACTTATTTATTTCCATTTAACACTGTTAACCTGTTAACATTTGACTCTGCTTTTAGCACATTCCGACATTCTTGAACGGAATTTGGCACACCTCAGTAAGTTGATGATGATAAATAAAAGTATAGGGTATATATGAAACGGAGGATGTTGTCAAATATGTAGCAGCCCTTATCCAGAACATTGAAATAATGCATATCATAACTTCACATTTTTGACTCATGGTTTTAACAAACCCGTGTTTGAAAAAATATTTCAAAAATTGTAGTGCCTCTCGTGTTCGCTTATTTTTAGAGCAATGTAAATTAATTTTTGCTCAGATACATTATCGTATCGGCATAGGTATTCAGAATGAAGGCATCCACATATTAAATTTCGACAAAATTCGGACTACAATGTGTTGAAAATTAGAATTTAATAATTTCACGTTCAATAATTCAATGCAGACAAGTTTACTTTATAGAAATTGCGATGATTATTATCCTGAAATTCAATGATTTCCCATTTCCCAAAATGTATGATAACTAGGTGTATCGGAAAGGATTTCAGACTAAAACTACCCTGAATTAATTCATATAACACAAGTTTATAATACTCGAACTCAGACCAGTTAACTAATTATAAGTTCAAGGAAATCAAGATTGTGCTGGCGCCCCTGCATCACGAACAGAATGGGATAAGACGTACGAATTTAGTCTTTGCAGTGACGTCAACATGACGTCACTGCGGTTGCTAGGAGAGCTCTGTCCTTTGCCCTCCCGATTTATCCCGGTTATTCTTTGGGAGCGCGTTTCTCCCAGCATTAGAAACTAGAAATTCGCGCAATGTAAAACTCGAGTGGAGGTTTCAAAAATGTATAAATATTTTACTTTCGAAAAATAAATAATCACTGTTATCTACTTTTTATGAGTATCTACATAATTTTATGAATGAATGCTCAGAAATAGACTGAGAATATTTAGCATACTTAAACTTTAAAGTAATCCATTTGAAAATTTAATACTTCGCATTGAGGACACACCTTTAATGCGATTCTATCGTGATATTCGAGTCTACTTTATACGTAGTACGTAGGTATGCGACTTTTTCGTGCACCCACATCTATAAATCCAATAGAAATCGATTATTGTTGAAATGCCATGTTTCCACGAGGGACAAGAAGCTTCACGCCAAAATATTTGTTTCCCATTTTTCTTCTTGCAGTGCCCTCCTTTGTGCAATAGTGGCATGTCAGTGTTTGACGAGCTTTGTTTTGGTTCGAAATTTGGAACGGTTCTGGAATTGCTTGCGCACAAAAAATAATAGAGGACTGTTCTAATACTAGTTCTGAACCAATTCGAAACCAAAACACAAAATTCTAAAACAGTTCCTCCTTCAGAGCAAGAACTGAGAGAACCGTTCTAGAACAATCCCAGAATTGTTCTCAAAAAGTTCTAGATAAACCAAAACACTGTCAACACAGTTCGATTACGATTCTGAAAAAAACCAAAACGCGTTTTGTAATATGCGCCTGTGCAGGATGATTCCGAACTAGTTCTGAGTGAAACCAAAACAAAGCTATGGTAAACTAGGTCCTATACGAATTTTCAGTCAAGAAATTTCCAGAATCAGTCCTTTGCAAAATTCTGCCGTGTAATTTGTCTTGCTCAAGCAAGTTCCGTCCCTTTGATGAGATCTAGAAGCTTGCTGGCAAGTTTCTTATAGAGGTCTCTCGCCGCGTTGTATTCATCCAAATAAATTGTCAACAGTCATATATCATGTTAAGGGGGTTCCCGTCCTCTTCACCACACACGTCTTTGGGCCATTGTAGACTCTCCTGTTCTGCTTTAAGATGAAAGTGTCCTGTTAGTAGTCCTACCACCCGTCTTAGCTGAGTATGCGTTAATGACACTACTTCAGTTGCTTTTAGGGGTTACCAATTATCTCCCTCAAGTGTCTTGCTCCAGGTGTGGATCGCCCCAATGCGGGTTCTAGTCCTGTGTAGGGTGCAGCTGCGCCTGCTCTGGCCAGTTCGTCAGCTTTTCCGTTGCCTCCTATCCCCGAATGACCAGGAACCCACAACACTGTTATTCCTTGACGACCAGAGCTTCCAGGAGCTGATTGCATCAAACTACTTTGCAACTTTTCACTTTACACTTTGCACTTTGCATATCGTTTTCTGTTACACCGATGCTACTTGCAAAGTTCATTATGCAAAGTGAAAAGTGATAAAAGAAAAGTGGCGAAGTGATGAACTTTTCAAAAAATATTGGATAAGCATTGCAGCAACAATTTTTTGTCAAAAGTTTCTGAAAAGTTTGTCAAATATTTTGAAAGGAGAAAGGATGATGCACACTTTAAACGGAATTTTAAAAAATCCACGATTTTGATGAAATTTTGGTATGTTGTAGATCTCGATCTTCTGATCAAAAGTTCTCATGGGCTCAAGATGATCTTATGACTGGTTTCCGAAATACAGTGGCGGGTATGGGGCTACCCAAAAATCTGGATAAATAGAAATTCTTGCACAAAAGGTAAACTTTAATACAAAAAGTGTTAAAATTAATTGAATCCTGTTTTTATTGGCCATGGTAGATGTCAAGGACAATTTCTATCTACAGGGACAATTTCTATCTACTCAAAAAATATAATCCTTCTGTTTAATTCATACTTTTTATACAAAAATCGGACGTTCAAGTTGCACTAAAATAAAATAATATGAAAATATAATACGAACATTTCCACTTAAGTCTCGGGCGCATATGGTACTGGAAGTTATAGGCAGTACCAATATATACCGTTTAGGGGATCTCATTTGACTTGCAAACTACTCTGAGGCTGGTTTAAGGGGGTAAAACTAATAATTGCGATTAATCTAAAAAAAAAAAGAGTTTTTGCGAAAATATAGACATTTCCACCCTAGTCTCGGGCACAAATGGTACTGGAAGTTATAGGCAGTACCAATATACGCTGTTTAGGGTGCCTAAAAAGACTTGAAAATAACTTTGAGGGTGGCTTAAGAGGGTGAAACTAATAATTGCAATTCATCAGAAAAAAATGGGTTTTTGTGAAAATATGGACATTTCTACCCTAGTCTTGGGTACAAATGGTATTGGAAGTTATAGGCAGTACCAATATACACCGTTTAAGGAACCTCACTTGACTTGCAAATTACTTTCGGGATGGTTCAAAGGGGTGAAACTAATTATTGCGATCCATGAAAAAAAGGTTTTTCATGAAAACATGGACATTTCCACCATAGTCTCGGGCACAAATGGTACTGGAAGTTATAGGCAGTACCAATATACATCGTTTAAGGTTTTTGTGAAAATATGAACATTTCCACCAAGTCTTGGGTACAAATGTACTGGAAGTTATTAGTGTTGGAAAATTTCGGTAATTTATGTTTTTGTAACGAATATTACGTAATATTACGTAATTTTGCGTAATATTTGGTAATATTCGGTGTTCCTGAAAAATTGAACACATTTGAATTTTTTTACCAATGCTTCAGCCTTAAGCTTTTATCTTATTTATTTCAGTATTATCTTGCAAGTAAAACATTAAGTAAATGGTTTTCATCTTTAGTTAATTTTTTAAAGTGTAAGTAAACAAAAATAGAGATTCTGAACTTCTCCGACAAGGATGGGTATAGTGGTATAGTGTAGAATGTGTTGAATGGTGGGTCTGCGCGTAGGGTAGTTCCTACAGTAATATTACCGAGGATATTCCTTAAAAAATTACTGAGAATTTCACGTTAAATTAACGTATGGCAGTAATATTCCTTAGAGCATCGTGTAATATTACGTAAATTACGGTAACTTACGGAATATTACATTGGTAATATTCGCTTTGCCCATCACTAAAAGTTATAGACAGTTCCAATATATGTACATCGGGCAGGGAACGTCACTTGATTTGCAAATTACTTTCGAGGTGGTTTAAAGGGGAAAACCTAATTATTGCGATCTATGAAAAAAAGGATTTTCATGAAAATATGAACATTTCCACCCTAGTCTCGGGCACAAATGGTACTGGAAGTTATAGGCAGTACCAATATACACCGTTTAGGGAACCTCATTTGACTAACAAATTACTTTTTACTTTGAGGGTGATTTAAGGGGTTAACATTAATAATTGCGATTCATCGAAAAAAGGGTTTTTGTGAAAATATGGATATTACAACCCTACTCCAATCCACTTATCCAGACACAACGCGTGAAATAAACGTAGTCTTTTTGTATTGAAGTTTACCTTTTGTGACAGAATTTCCATTTACTCGGATTTTTAGGTAGCCCGATACCCGCCACTGTATTTCGGAAACCAGTCATAGGATCATCTTGAGCCCATGAGAACTTTTGATCAGTAGATCGAGATCTACAACATACCAAAATTTCATTAAAATCGTGGATTTTTTAAAATCCCATCTAAAGTGTGCATCGTCCTTTGTCTTATCATAAAAATGATCAGAAGAATAATTTTTTCAAGTGACGAAAGTAGCGACGAAGAAAGACCATGAAGAAGGAAAGTTTATAAAGTTAAAGTAAATTTTGATTTAGGGAATGATTTTTCTTTTAAAGAAGCGTTTCGCCAAAATGACTAGTGGAATATGTGCTTATCAATATAGGTGGCGAATTGTCTCATAAAAAATCATGGTCTGTGTGACTGCAAAACAGCAATTGCTTTTGATGCTCCATTGGATGGGAAGCGGAGCTCAAATTTATGGTGTGTCAACCATGCACGGACTAGATATAGCTACTGTTTGCAGAACGCTATACAAAGTGGTCAGTGCTATAATAAAAACCATGTCGTCACTGTTACTCTGACCAATGTCTTATGTTCATAAATTAGTTTGCAAAGTACAAAGTGCAAAGTGAAAATTGTAAAGTCACATAATTTTTCAGGTGCAACGCATTTCTTTTTCACTTTTTGAATGAAGCAAAGTGCAAAGTGAAAATGTTGCAAAGTAGTTTGGTGCAATAGACCCCAGGTCGTGTAGGCATTCCAACGTTATCTTCGAAGTAAATCGATGTACGTTTAGAGCTTTTAGAGCAGCGTGACTGAGAGAATGCTTATGTTCTGGTAGTTATAATCCAGCCTTCGAATCTCCTGTGCACATGCTTGAATTGCATGAATTTCTGCCTAGTAAACTGTGACGTTAAGCCCCAGAGGGATTGCATGAGCTTTCGAAAACCTTGAACAATCTAGTATTTTCTCGAAAAATTCGTTCCATCACCTAGAAGTTAAAATTGATAACCATTATAAACGTGATGTTTATAGGCCTAATTATAACGAATGTGATTTGTCACGCGTTGGTGAAACGGTCAGAAGTTTCAAACTGCAAATTCGAAGAGATTCTTCCAAAGGCAATCTTGCACATTTTGGCGTACATCTTTAACAAAATAGAAACAATTTTATCATTAACAAAAACTGTCAAGTGTTACACAGATTTTATTGAAAATTTCGAAATTGAAGGGCTCCCGAAAGGAAGCACTTATTACATCATCATAATAGGCGATCACTCGATACCGATTATGATTATCTTCTACTTTATTCCAATTCTGGAGTCGCAAACTCTTTCACAGTCTTGGCACATCCCGCGCCTCTGGCAGCATTTTCTCTTCCTCGGTTCTCTCGCTCCTTCCTGCGGTCCCTCTTTTCGATCTCGTGCCTGCGTCGCTGTTCTTTGTGGTCTGTCGTGGACTACTCGACGCCATGAGAGCCCATCATTTGCCGACGTTTTGCAGTTGCTGGTATCGATGCGGCACTTTGCCATATTTTCCCTATGAACATCTTTGTAGCGTCTTTCTTGATTTCGTTTTTCCTCTTTTAGTTGAATGTAGAGAATTTGTCGTGGAAGACGTGTTCCGGGCATACGGACGAGGTGACCTCCAACGAAGTTGGGTGTTAGTGATGAGGGCTACCATGCTAGTTGTTTTGGCACTAATGTTCGTTCGTCGGTCTTGCCATTTAATCAATAGGATCCTTCTAAGACAGCGCTGGTAATATTTTTCTAGGGTTTTTATGTGTCTTCTGTAGGTGGTCTATGTTTCGTCCCTATGTAAGTGTTGGTACTATAACTGCATTGTAGACGCGAAGTTCGGTCTCAGTGCTGATGTCGTGATTGTTGAAGACTCTATCTAGAAGTAGCCCGAACGCCGCCCTAGCACGCTTCAAGCGATGTCGGATTTCAGCAACGGTTGCATTCGCTGACAGATGGCTCTCAAGGTATGGGTAGTGTTCTACTTTCTGCAAAGAATGGTCGTTATATTTGGGGATTATTATCCGGTGCAGGTTGGTGCAGAATCTGCGTCTTGTCAAAGTTGACCTATAGGCCGATTCTCCTGTGTGCCTGAAGATCTTCCTCTGTATTGGCCGTCACAACGTTATCATGCGCATATTGAACATCAAGTATCAATGCCGTCGATACGGCAGGTGACCATCGACTAGGTGAAGTATGGATCCTATACCTAAATAAAGAAAATTAAGTGGGTGCAATAACACAGCCCTGTTAAGCGCCCGTAGTTATTTGGAAAGACTCTCCTTGTCCATCGTTGCTTAGGACGGTTGCATTCATATCATCATGCAGCAGGCGGAGTATCTGGATGTATTTTTGCGGAAACCCAACCTTTGCCAATATATTCTAAAGAGCTTCTCTGTTGACCGAATCAAATGCTTTCACCAAGTCTATGGAGGCCCTGTGTGGAGGGCGATTTCTCTTGCATTTGTCCTGCACTGAAAATTATATCAGCTGTACCTCGGTTTGGTCTAAAGCCACACTGTGTCTCTGAGAGGTTCTGTTCGGCAGTTGGGATTAGACGATCTGATAATAGAGCACTTATTACACAACGATGCTAATTGGTAAACTTTTTATTGTAAGTACCTAAAAAAAAAAACATTTTGGCTTAGCGTTAAAAATAAATGCCATAACGAAATAAATTAAAACTAATTTAAATTTGATTCGTAAAGTGAAATAATTATTGAAAGGGCGTCCATACCACGCTAAAACGGGGTAATATTTTGTAATTAGCAGTTTAACTTTCATCTGAATTTCAAATTCTGCTTATCCGATATTTTTGCCCATATTGATGAAATTTCGAGCCTATTTAAATTTAATTTTCCATTGTTCAAATTGTTTAATACTGATGGACGATATTGAAAGTGTTTCGGGTTGAATTTGTGATATAAAATAATTTAATGAGAAGAAATGGGAATTTGCACCTAAATATTAATAATTATCGCTATCGGCAATAATATGTCGAAAGAATTTGGATTTTGGGGAGACATTTCCAAAAAGCCACAAGCTGTTATACAGAGTAGGTACTCAAGGCCTCCAGAAAAAATAAATAGGTATAAAAACTTTATTATTAAAAAAATTTACCCAAACCTAAAATTTAGGTTATTTAGGTCCTAAATAACGTAAGGTTCCTAAGTTGAGGCTTACTTGACTGTTCAAGAATTTCTTACTCTAAGTGAAATTTAAGACTTACATAAGACTTTAAAAACGAGCTGGTGTTTCAATTATGACTGTATAAACTATGATCTAGGTCCTAAATATAAATTATTGAAATATGCAAGGCAATAACATGTATGACGCTATCATGCACTTGCCGTGGCGTAGACAATATGGTAGTGTGGTCGTAAAAAGTGAAGTTTTGCAGTGTAGCATGATTTATGGAGCTTTTTACCCTTGCCAGTAAATGCAAGAATGAAAATTATAGTAAATTTATAATTATGTAGGTATACAACAAAGTTATGAAATTCTTATGGAATTGGCGTACAACTAGAAAACTAGAATGAGTTATCTTGTGATAATTATGTTAACTTAAATGTATTTTCCTTTTATCCTTTCATGGAATACGATATTGGCCTACACTAAAGAAATATAGCGAATATTCTTCAAATGTAGGTACTTGCGTGCATAAAAATCGGCCCACTGCTAAGTTTTGACTTTTCATTTTAGAAACTATTCCTCAACCGATAAACAAATGAATAGTATTTATTTTGTGGTTTAACCAGAACGACAGACTTGTTTATTATTGTCTTTGAAATTGCAACTTGCACTGATATTAATTGTTTTCAAGTGTTTAATGTTTTAAGTTTTCATGATTAATTATATAGACTAAGAGCTGGCGGCCGCGGAGGTAGGTACTGCAATAAAACCTACGGCTGGAATTTTGTGGAGTGGTTGGGGGGACCATCAAGAAGTCCCATCTACAAAGATTTTGCTCGAAACCCCTGCAAAAATAAAAAACAATTGCTCAAAAAATGATCATACCTCCGGCAGAAAATTTGCACATTACCTGTTTAAAGGTCACAGATAACGTATGAAAATCGTGAGACGTCTAGGTCGCTGCAAAAAGGGTGTCAGACGCCCGCAAAGTTTTTATTTTATGGCCTTTTCTTCGATTTCCTTTCAAAATATATTTTTGCAGGTATTTGACAAATATAGTGTTAGCAATGGGCCGATTTCTTTGCACACAAGTGTAGTGTGGTTAAGTTGAAATGATCTTAATTTATGATAATTAGATTCTTGCAAAATTTTGAAGACGAAATTTGGAATGGCTTCTTTCACAACTTCTAGTTGAAGTTAATTGTGAAAGTTAAACTATGACAATCATGTTCAAATTGGGCAGTCATATTTGGTGAGAAATGTTGGCTTTCCAATTCCAATGTCCTGTTTTTCGATGATGAATCATTATCAGAGCAGAATATGTTACATAGATAAATGTTGTTTTTGCGTATGAACATTGTTTTGTGGAAATTCCTAATGATATTTATCAGCGGACTTAGACAATGCGACGTTGCGAAACTGACTGTCGTGATTTCTTGAAACTAGAATGACGTCAGGTCATAGACCCTTTCTGATCACTACAAAAATGATTGTAGTACACGTGAAAGTAGTAACAATTATGGCCGTTTGCACCGACCATTTTGAGGAAGCCTTAGCGATTAGTATTCCTTGAAATGCAAACGGCCATTTGACAACTATGTTGTAGTGCAAGAAATTCAACAAAAGAACATTATAATCACAAGGATAAAACCTGGTATTTAAAAGTAATCTTGGAAATCAACAATGGCATTTGCCTCAAAAGAAGGAATTTAGATTTTTTTATAAAAAAACATAAAAATCACTAAATCTTTCCATTATCTTGGCAGCTTGTGCGCGAGTAAAGTGCAATCAATTTTGCACTTGTGTGTTTTTTGTTTTTTTTTTGTCAAAATTTTGAAAATTGAAATAAAACAAAACAAAGATATCTCTCAACAGTAATAATTATGAAGATGTGTTTTTTTTTGTATACGTTTTATACAGAAACATTCTCTTTGCCTTCTTATATGTATAGTTTTAGAGCTGGCTCTCAATGATCTCACAAATTTGATTCTAGCTGAAATTTCATTTAACAATTAATTTTTGCCAAAATAGGTATCAGTCCAGTTGGCACAATCCCGGGGTGAAAAGGTTTAGGCGCTCTGGCAAACTAAACAAAGTACTAAATTTTTAACGAATTTAGTCCTGATGGCTGAAAATTTTCAGGATTATTAATTATTTCGATTGTGAATCACACCTTATTGTTACTTACAGAGCGACTTGGATGGGATTATTGCGATTCAAGGTGAAAAGGACGGAGCACAGCTACAGTTTCAGAGCGCTCTGTGACAGATTTACCCTAGGAATTATCAATTTGTCTTTGCTCAAATAGATGGGGAAATGTCTAGAAGAAAAAAAAATATTTGGAGAAATAGGGAACTCAAATTGAATCGAATTGACACCTTAACCTGCGCCAACTATAGAGTGTGACTCACAATCGAATAATTATTTTTTCGCTGGAACTTAATTCGCATTATATTCACAACTGGGGTGCCTAACCCTTTTGTCTTCGGGTTGACGCAGACAGAGTGACACACTCCTGTTTGTCATTATCTAATTAAGTGATGAACAAATATCCCAGCCGGAACTAAATTTATGACGAAATCGACAGCCGTTAAATTAATCGGGGGGGTTGAATGCGCTAATCACATTAAAGTCAGACAGACCTTGGCATGTGCAAAATCCTGATTACCCGAGAGCAAGACTACCCTCACTAAGACCCGGTTTATTCACCTATAACTGTCAGAGATAATACAATTTGACGGATAAAAACTCAATCAATATTCTTATTGGTTGGTCAGTTATTGTATACTGGGGCCTAAGTGTACGTAATCCTTTTTTTTTTAATTGGAAATTCATTTTAATGGTAAAAATAAACGAGTAGCATAATTTGAGCTCGGCACTAACCAGATATTGTGATTATTCAAATATGAAAACTCTTGTTTTTTGAAACAACAAAACAAAGCTGTATAGTCTCTTTTTACCAGGACAGACATCTAAATTGGAGAATAATAATTGTTGCTGTTCTACAAATGAAATGACAATTTTGAACTATCGCCAGTATGAGACTTACACGGACCTACACGACAACCTGTGAACTTTCTAGTAATCTGATGTGGTATTTTGAGGTATTCAAATTCGGCGACTCTAATATAGTGCTTGTTCTGAAGGGTGTCAACTGTCTCAACAAGAACTTGAATTTTAAATCGCGCGCCATTTTTGTCTGTCAAGCGTCAAGTCGGCCATATTGGGCATGTGCCCGGTGAAAACATTGGGTACATTCAAGCAGTGCCAGCGGCTAAGCTCAGCCACTCAGCAGGGACTTTATTCTCGAAACTGAAGAACAGCGTTCTCATGAGAACGATTGCTCTGTCATTGTCAGTGTTATGGAAATATGAATACGGTCGACGAAGACAGAACCTTCGTTCTCATGAGAACGTTGCTCCCCTGTTTCGAGAAAAAAGTTCTTGCTGAGTGGCTGAACTTAGCCGCTGGGCTATTTTAAGAGATTTGACCCGCAGCACCTAAATTTCACCCCTTAGGAGGGTGGTTTAACCCCTATTTCATTTTTAAAGGGTGAAAATTGTTAAAAAAGTCTATGTCATCATATTATTTCAATATTGGTGTCATTTTAGAGTAATTCGAATGTGAGGAATTCAAAAAAAAATATCTTATTCTCATAGGACCCAACGGTAGGGCTCTATTGCTGTCATATTTGACATGATTGTAAAAAATATCGTTTTTTTACATCCAGACCTACCTGGAAAAAATCTATGGCGATTTACATAGAATTTGGCATGCGAGAAACCCGCAGCTCCTTAAATTTCACCCCTCAGGGGAGTTGTTCAACCCCTATTCGATTTTTAAAGGGTTAAAATTATTGAAAATGTCTATCATACTATTCCAATATTGGTGTCATTTTAGACTAATTCGAATATAAGGACTTTGAAAAAAAAAATGTCATCTTTATAGGACCCAACGATAGGACTAGTGGTGCCGCGAGACGAGACTAGACGAGACGGGTTAGTCTCGTCTTTTTTTTTATTTTTTTTTGAAAACTTTTATTTCATAAAATATATATAAGTTACAATAACAATAACATTCCTAAGCAATGTGTTAAACACTGGTATCGGAATCATTAACAAATTTTGTGCTTGCTCACTAGCTAGTTATGAATATTTTAGTACAGAGTAGTTTTAGTACAAAGTTTATGGACATATTTGTAGGTATTGCTCAAGCTTACTTAAAAATGAATTACAATTTGTGATATTCCTAATAGCCAACGGCAAACGGTTATTCAGACCAATATTACTCCTAACAACCTCTTGATATATGTTATCCTGCACCCTAGTATTATACAAATGAAGATCCCTATTGAAAGACAAGCTAGTATTACATTTAATTGTCTTATTAATGATTTTATGAATATGCTTACTTTGCTCTAACTCCAGTAGCTTACTCAACTGACAGACACCCAACTCACTGTAAAGGTCTCGTCTCGACATCTCGAGACGAGACCTTAACTTAGTCTCGATCTCGAGTACCAAAGTCTCGTCTCGTCTCGAGTGGTGTCGTCTGGTCTCGAGTTATATAGGGTGTCCAAAAAATAGCGTAAAAACTCTTCTCTGCGTGGTAAAGGACCCTACAAGGAACCCCAGAAAAATACTTTAAAAAATCTATTAGCATCCTTAAGAAAGTTATTTGCATTTTAATATTTATTAAAATTGGCAACACTGAAAATATCCCGTTGACAATATGTCAGAGAATTAAATTAAATACCCATATAAGTATCTGAAGAATTCGACGGTGAATTTCCATATCTAACGACTACCTCTTCATATTACCAAGAATAATGCTGGAGAAGGATTTTTTAAATTTAATTATTTTTGTAGGGTTTCTCAAGGGGTCCCCTACTATGTGTAGAGCTTTTACGCTATTTTTCGGACACCCTGTATTTATGGTTTCTATTTTTATATTATAACGGAAGTCTAAACTGCCACAGTGAAAAAGCAATTAGTGAAAAATCTCAGTAAAGAGTAACCGTGATATTTAATTTACTGATTTCATATTCAAATAGCCCAGAATAGTTCAATAATAAAGCTATGAAAGAGAAATTTCAAGTGTAATCTCGAGACTCGAGACTACATGAGACTCTCGCCGAGTCTGGTCTCGTCTCGTCGAGACTTCACGAGACGAGACGAGACGAGACCAGAAGCCAGTCTCGTCTCGAAAAGTCGAGACGAGACGAGACGAGACGAGACGAGACGAGACGAGACCAGTCTCGAGTCTCGCGGCATCACCAGATAGGGATTTATTGCTGTCATATTTGACATAAATGTCAACAATATCTTTTTTTTCACATTCATATCGGGTCTTCAAAAAAAAAGCCAATCAAAGATTACTTTGGTTACGGAAACGTACGTCGCATTATTGTTTCTTTATTGGTCAGGATTTTTGACATGACATTTTGACATTGAAGTTCATTGACAAAATTTAAGAAAAATATTGCTAAGACATACGTTTAAAAAACCATAGCAATCTTTGATTGGTTTTTTTTTTGAAGACCCGATACCTATCTGGAAAAAATATATGGCGATTTATATAGAATTTGGCTCGAAAAATCCAAAAAAAATATGTTTTGAATCTGTACAGGTCATTGAACAGCTAGGTCTGCAGCAACGTTACACAGAAAAAAAAACAACATCTAAAACAAGCTGTCAAAAATCTCGTGCAAAATCAGTGCTTATTCGTTGTGCCGACACTGACATTTTGTTTTTGGCCATATCTTTCTATTCTCAATTGAAACGCCTAGGCATAAAAAATCTCTGGCTGCTCTATGGATTTTCAAAGTCCCCACGATACATTCCCGTTCACTGCATTGCGGAGGTTCTTGGTGATAGTAAAGCAGAGCTGGAACTCCGTAACGAATAGAGATATTTTCTATATCTCTACTGACGTCCTCTCTTTACTGATTTCGAAGAGGGAGAAGAAGATAGCAAGTGCCATAGCGATAGGGATAACGATCTCTATCCGTTACCTCGAAAAATATGTGATACGACTTTATAATGTTCAGGAGATTAATGAGCTTAGTAAGGCCAGAAAATATTTATTTGCGACCGAAAACCGCTCACTAACGCTGATTTCACCAACTGCGGTGGATCTTGAGCACACATTAAGGGCAGCTTACCAGGCGGGTCACATTTGGGGTAAAGCAGATCAGGTACACCAGCACGATCTCCCTGCACCAAGTAGCTGGGGATATAAAGATGATAAAGGCAAGTGGGTACCATTATGGTCAAAAAAACCATATGTTTGGGACGCATGCAGATCAGTGGATACATGTGGGTGCAACACGCCATATGATACAATGCGTTACTCCTGCAGAAGAAGCGAATTGCCCTGTACACTTGCCTGCAAGAAGTGTAACTATTCGGTCAAAACGACTAGTCCTATTCTTATTTTTTTTTCTCTCTTGTAGCTTAAGATATCAATGAGTTATCCGCCCAGGAAGGCAGCTTGTTATTTTCTGTGTAACATTGGTGTAGAGCTGTATCAATGACCTGTACAGATTCGAAACATATTTTTTTGGATTTTTCCAGTGAAATTCTATGTAAATTGCCAAATAGGTATGAATGTAAAAAAAGATATTGTTCATTTATGTCAAATATGACAGCAATAGAGCCCTACCGTTGGGTCCTATGAAGATGTCATATTTTTTTTCAGAGTCCTTATATTCGAATTAGTCCAAAATGACACCGATGTTGGAATAATATGATAGACATTTTCAATAATTTTAACCCTTTTGAAATCGAATAGGGGTTGAACAACCCTCCTGAGGAGTGAAATTTGAGGTGCTGCGGGTTTCTCATGCCAGATTCTATATAAATCGCCATAGATTTTTTCCAGGTAGGTCTGAATGTAAAAAAACGTTATTTTTTACAATTATGTCAAATATGACAGCAATAGAGCCCTACCGTTGAGTCCTACGAAGATGAGATATTTTTTTTTTGAATTCCTCACATTCGAATTAGTCTAAAATGACACTAATATTGAAATAATATGATAACATAGACTTTTTAACAATTTTGACCCTTTAAAAATGAAATAGGAGTTAAATCACCCTCCTAAGGGGTGAAATTTTAGGTGCTGCGGGTCAAATCTCTTAAAATAGCCTAAAAAACAACTATGCCAAGTTTCATGCTTTTAACCCAATTTGCTCCGTTTTTTCGTGAACCGCACGGACTATTAGGCGTCGTCATCTAGGAAGGTCTCCTGAGAACATCGCTGCCGTGAGAGCCAGTGTTACCGAACATCCAAGCTCCTTCATCTGGGATCGTGGCCAGGAATAAAACATCAATCGCAGTACGCTATAACGAATTTTGGAAAAGGATTTGCATCTTCATGCTGCATGCTAAAGATCATTTTGTTCTGGAATGCATCGCCAACTTCGTATTGTTCCCAGTATCCAATTGGCAAAGTTTCTGCGCTGTCTATGATCGGCTGGCTTCAGTTCTTGTGTCAACTGTATTTTGTAGAGATGAACATCCAGAGCAAATCCTTCTTGAAAATTCGTTGTAGCGTACTGTGACTGATCTTTAATTCCGGGCCGCGATGCCGGATGGAAGGACTTGGATGTTCGGTAACACTGGCTCTCACAAGGGCGATGTTCTCAACAAACCTAGCAAGACAAAGACATCTAATACTTGTCTCTTATTTCAGTGCAAATGGCCGTTCAAATTTGTTGATCAAATTTTCAACAGTTGGGCGCGACGGACGATTATGTGCGCCGAAATGTTCACGTAATCTGCGCTTTGTCACTGTGAAGTTTTCTCCATTTCTTTAATCAGTTTTTACAATTAACAACGGCACGCGTCATTTTAGTAAATGTCTATGTTGGCCACATGCCCAATATGACTGAATTGACGCTTGACAGACAGAAATGACGCGCGATTTAAAATTCAAGTTCCTGTTGAGACACCCTTTAGGTTCTTGATGAAAAAAGCAGAAGTATCCGGTTTAAGGTTTTGCCTATTTTTTTTCGGTCATCCACACCATCAGAAGTGCGTACAACGACAGACTTAGGCAGTGGATATTTTCGAAACACTGAAGCTCCAAGATGATTTTGTATACCTAGTCTTTCTGTATATGACATCAGCATAGCTTGAGCTGTCTTTCTGTACCTACTGGAGTATGAAAATATATTAATTTGTATTTGCCAGGAATAATTGGAGCTAAATGTGTAATGACTCATATTCCATGACTATGGACAAAGTTCTTAAATTCTTGAATTAGTTAAATGGTGGACTATTATCAGATACTGTTATGAATGGGTTACCTTGCTGAGCAAATATTGATTTCAGACTTATATTAACTTAGCGGGCATTGGGAGAACTGATCTATCAAACCAATTCCAAAAACATGCCTGTCTTACGTCTTCCTTAGCAAGTTATGTACATATTTCCAACTGGCCAACGAAACCAGAAATATAAGGATACAAAGATGTCCTGAAGACCAACATAAAAGCATATATGATCGGTGTGGGTGACTGGAAGGTTACGACTTTAGATAGACCCCCATTCATTTTTATACTCATTTATTTCATACCCATCACAAGCTGATGATGATGAGTCGAGCAATGCGAAGTAAATGTATTCTCAAGGATTAACATCCACACCCTGCATAGATATCTAAGCCAAGGAGCGTGTACTGAACATAATAAAGGTACAATGCACTTGCACAATGGATTTTCACCTAATGAGCATCCACCTATAGAGATGTACAACAATACGACATTGTGTATTTCACCAATAATAGACTTACATAGCAAATTTATATTTGTAACCTAAAAATTGAATTTCGCCACGAATAGAATATTATCCCTATGCCACACAATTTATTTTTAGAATCATATTCTTAGGAATCCAGATAATCGTGAGATATGCCATACGAAATTGCATAACCATCTTACTGCGACAGGTAATAACCATAATTTCTTCGCACGTACATTCTTACTACAGATTAGTTATTTTGGGTTAATTGGAACTTTTAAAGGCTTTATAAATGCCAGCCAATTTCAATGTTAAACGATTGCAATGTCTCGCCATCTAAAACAAGTCATTGTAGTTTTAAATATTTTCATTTCTGCCCAGTATAGGACTTTTTATTTTCAGCATCAATCGATGAAATCTCGAGTTTTTATTGATTTCCGGTTAACATGGTCTTTCCAATGTCAGCCAACACTGAGAGTATTCAGCTTTCCTACCTGTTCTACTGTTCATGTCTTTTTAGACAAAGGTCTCTTCAGAACCACTAACTCGTGATATTTCTCTGTTCAATTCGTTCACGGCTTCCCAACTGGATACTCTTTGTTGAACTCGTTTTTCCCGTGCTACTCCGCTGTGGAAGTGGCCATGATGTCCTAGGTTATCGAATCCTTTACCTTTTTCCCGACCCGAATCATAAAAGAAGTCTACACGTATTCCTCTGTGTTTCGATTTTTTAATTTTGTGGGGTTTTATTCACAGAAATAAAAGGAGTAGACTATTGTTAGACAAAGAGTATAGCAGCTACTCACATAAGCTCGGTCCGATTTTTCTTTGTCAGTTTTAAGACCTCAAGAGAGAGAGAATGTGAGAAAGATAATCAATAATTTTAAACAGGAAAATGCACAAATGCAAATGGGCAAATTAGGCAGCCAACAATAAACATTGACGTTACGACCATAGAATGCGTAAACTAATGGCTAAACATTTCAATGTATTGAGAGACAGAAACCTGTTTGACAAATAACGGCAAAATTATTCAAAATCCTCTTTCATATACAGGGTGTCCTAAAAAGATACCGACAAACATTGAGGGGTAGTAGGGGACATCAAAACAATCATTTTTGTTTATATAAACATATGTCCGCAAATGAGCCATTTGGGCTCTAGAGCAAAAAAACTGTTTGGTATCTAGTTTTATTCTTCGCAATAATTAAATCACTGTTTACTTATTAATTTTGCTTTATTAGCAAATAAATTATGGTTTACAATAATTATTCAACTCCCGAACTCTTTGGAATATGCCGGGAATAGCTTCTACATGGGTACAACTCGCCAGTATCCTTGCTATCAGATCTTCCTCATTATGAACAGGTGTGTTTCGTAGACTAAACTTTTCAGTCAATGACCCGACGGTGTAATCTTTGCATTGAAGTAAATGGTCAACATTTTGAACAATTATTGTAAACCATAATTTATTTGATAATAAAGCAAAATTAATAAGTAAACAGTGATTTAATTATTGCGAAGAATAAAAGTATCAAACAGTTTTTTTGCTCTACAGCCCAAATGGCTCATTTGCGGACATATGTTTATATAAACAAAAATGCTTGTTTTGATGTCCCCTACTACCCCTTAAAGTTTGTCGGTATCTTTTTGGGACACCCTGTATATTATGATGTATATCTACATCAATACTAAACTTGATTTTTGTAATGTTTTTTTTAATTTGAAGAACTATGCATCCAGTAACGCAATTCTAAAAACAAAAAGGTAAACATTACAAAGTAGAACTTATGTGTATCATTGGCAAATATGAATCAAGCCTAAACCGATTTGCAACATTTTAGACAGAGACTCATATACTAATGTTCTGCATTTCTACAAATTCGTTTTCACAAAGTTAGGATATTAAAAGTTTGTAAAGTAAAGCTAATTTCCAAGCACTGTTTGCCAAAAAGAAATAATATGCATGAAGCCATTTCGCTTAAAAAAGATATTCTGCCATAATAATAGTTAAAGATATTCATTAAAAAATCATAAATTAAATTTCGATTCTCCATCAAACAAAAATATGTATGCTCTTTGTTTATTTTATATAAATGATACCCTAGATTCGATGTTATTTCATAGTAACTAGTAACTGATAGATGTTTGCTAAAGTGGGACGAGTACCGAGTACTATAGAAATCGACACTTTGTGTTCTTGTTTCCAATAATTAACCTGTGTAGTTATTTCATTATTGTTGATAAAATCTTGCGCGAAAGAGAAACATATAGTTTCATTTATTTTTGCCACGTATGTTCGGCGTGTATCTTCGATGGTTTTCAAAGAAACATATTACTTCATGGTATAACGTTGAAAGTAAATACGACATCGTTGCTAGTTTTGAAATTCCTTCAAAGTTATGGAACTATATAAGAATATTTGAGGTAGACTTAACTGTCTCGCTAACAGGAAAATTACTCCACAGTAATTGTTACTTTCCCCTCTGTCTTATAATTCCCACAAAGTTCCAATAACCTTCAAACTATTCAAGTCCGCAGCAGTTGACCGAGTCATTCCTGCAATGCTTCATTGGGCTATGGAGGCAATTTCTCACACCTTCCAGTATTATTCAAGGCCTGTCTTGCCCTAAATTGTATACCCATGAAGTGGGGAAAGAAGTTGAAGTCACCTTTATCCCTAAACGACTTCTCTCATCTAAAATCATACAGACCGATTAATCTAACTTCATTCCTCATGAAAACCCTCGGAAAGCTATGTGACAGATGTGCACTTGCCAATGCAAGCCATACACCCTAATCAACACGCCCACCAACCAGAAAAATCTACGGAGACTGCACTGTGTCGTGGTCGTGATCAATTTCAACAGTCTCGGAACAACCTAAGGAAACTAATAGGGTACTTACAGGACACTGTAAGTAAATAAGAAGTTCTTTTGAGAATGCATTTAATAATTAAAGGTTAAAGTTCGAATAAGAACTTCATAGATAGTGACAACTTTATCGTGGCGGCAACTTTGAGATTGTTTTTCGGGCGTCTTTGCAAATTAAGTACCTACAACCGCAAGTGGACCATGTTTGCTGATCTGCTGTATTTTGGCTCTAGTACCTAGTATGTGAAAAAGCATCATTAAGTCACTGTCATTCTAGGGAATGATGTGCGAATAACCTGCTTTATTGACTTTGTTGATTTGTTCAAATACTCCTTGATAAAAAAAAAGTTTAAGTGTTAATGATAAAATTATTAATTAAAATCAATAATGATATATCGTATAAAAGTATCACATTAAGCCCTGAAATGGCGAGCGCTATATATTCTACTCAATGGCCACATATCGTACATAAATACCTATTTTAATGGTTTGGCCTTTAATTTTTGTGCAAAGCCTAACAAATAGGCGGTTATTGCGGATTTCGTTACTCTATTTTCTCTTTAAACGTTACAAAATTTTGGCCATTTTTTTTTAATTAAAGATATTGTTCTGTATAATACTTGTAAAAATAATAAAAAAAATAATATTTTAGCTCTATATAAAATGGACATTTTTTAATATATTATTACAGTAATACTGCTAACTATTAATTTTCTTTTCTTTTTTATTTCAGGTAAGTTGAAATTATAAATCAGTGCAACGCTGGGAAAGCTTATAAGACCAAGTACAGGTAAAAATGCTATCTCTGTATTATAGTCTTATTTAACTGTTATACTTAATTACATTGATTATCCAAGCATTATTATTATGCTGTAGCTTTTTTTTAATTCACGATAAAAATTATGTATCTTTTAAATTTTGACATGCTGCCAACGGTTACAATAAAATCCTTGAATAACATCTTGCGAAATTTTGTCTGCGACTTTACGTCATTTGCGTTCCTACCACGTCTAGATTTTGTGGTCGATCTTTTGTAAACTAGAAGCAAATAATCAATAATCTGGAAAGTTAAGTATCCCGTCGGGCTTGAAATATTTTTACCGGAAAAGTGCATATTCGAGTTTTATCCTATGAAATTTTATTTAAAATAATTTCTAAGCCCTTCAAAAGATTTTTTTCTGGATTTACAAGTTTTATAAGTGCAAGTTTTACTCGCGAAGTAGCTCAAAACGTAGGTATTCACGATAAAATCCTTCCTACTAAAGTTTACTCATGGAAAAATAAATACCAGAGCTGGATGTGGACCAATTATTTTTTACTTTTTTCAATTTATCAAAGTAGCAACATGTTCCATACACAACATGTTCTCCCCATATTACGTATACTACCAATACAAAAAATTAAATGGAAATAAAAAGAAATTAAATAACGAATAGGTACCGATAACTGATGATTATCTGACAAAAATAAAGCGTGGTCGAGACGCATTTCAATGTGAAATTATTTTTAAAAACGAACCGAAACGGAAAGATGAAATCTGGAAAGGGGCGGATCGTCGCTGCTTGCCTCTGTGGAATTGTTTCCAGGATTCAATATTTTAAATGAGCTTAGACAGCTGCTTACGCAGGGAAAACTTCCTCGGCCTGTAAGAATTACATGGGACATTGTGATCCTGAGATTTTTTTTTGGGAGATTATCATCACTATTGATTTTAAGTAAAAAAAATTACTAGCAGCATCACAGTTTCTTTCTCTGGCCTCTTCAAATTAAAAAGTGGATTCACGTTCCGGTCAATAGCATGAACATCCCTAAAAATGAACACACGATTTTGTTTCGCAAAATTACTTAAATTAAGGTCGACTCTCATTTGGGCTACACTCAGCTCGGCGACGCGACGCGACGCAGCGATGCAAAGCGTCGTATGTCGGTAGGATATTCTCATATAGGCGACAAACAATAACAGCTACACAATTTTTAAAAAAATCATCCTGTGCACTCTTTAAAATCAGAAGGCATACCAAGCGACAGCGAGGCATTACAAAAAAAAAGGCACACAAACAATACCAGCGTTGCCGCACGACCAAGCGACGCGTCGTAAAGTGTAGTGCGGTATAGGTGGGAATCTATTCATGTAAACCAATAAATTTTTTATCTAGCGACAATTTAAATCGCGGCGTCGTGTCGCGTCGCCGAGCTGAGTGAAGCGTAAGTGAGAATAGACCTTTAATCTTTACTATTTGCGAAGTTCGCCCAGTACCAGAACAAGAAACCAAGGCCAGTTTCAATCGCCACAGAATCTACAATTATATCCTTTTATTTTACAATACCATCTTCTTCCTTAAGGCGCGATTCATACTATACGTACCGGCACCGTCATGTTACTGTACCGTCAACGACACGTCAAATATTCTTACATTAAAAAGCAATCGTCGTATTCGCACTATACCTTCACAGCCCCACCACGCTACCGTCCGAGCTGTCAAGTATTCTCGAGGAGAATATTTGACGTTTCGGTGACGTGACGGTACCGGTACGTAGGTATAGTATATATGAATCTCGCTTTAAGCTATATACCCCGAACAACTCTTCCTGGTCCTTTCCACGATCTTGGTGATTTTAGGCAAGGTCTAGACTAGACGCAACCAGACAGCATCGCCTTTATTCAAGGTGTTCAATGATTGCCGTTTTTCGAGTCTCGTCTTCCTTCTAGCACTGTGCAGACGTAGTTTATTCCTGGAGATCAGCAACTTGAATTGCCAAACAATAAATCTACGGAACGGAAAGCATAATTTTTATTCCAGTCAACAGCATTGATAGTGCATAGACGGTGGATCCCTCCGAGAACTTTTATGTCAAGAGAAGAAACTTTTATATTTGTTTTTTTTGTTATCAACAATTTTTTTTGATTTCTAGCTTTCCAAAATGAAAACTTCTCTATTTCAGTAATCGCCTTAAGGTGCACGCGCACTTAGACGAAGCGTCGCGAACGGAAGCGACGCAAAGAAAATTGTGAATCTTTCGCCCGAAAAATTTACATTTAATTAAAAGGTAGCCCGCAGACTATGACGGCGCGAAGGGAAGAGGCGCGTCAGTCGACGCGCGAATTCTCTTCGGACCAACTAGGAGTCGTCGTTTCTCTGGACGCTCCGCGGCGCTTCGCCTCGATACGCGGTGAACAGGCGGCGAGAAGATTCAAATATCTGTTGATTATTGTAGAAATAAAATTCGCGCCACGTCAATTCGTTGGAGACGTGACGCGACGCTTCGCCCCAGTGCGCGGACATCAGGTAAATGACGCTTCGTCTCGCCAAGCCTCCGATCGCGACGCTTCGTCTAAGTGCGCGTGCTCCTTTAGTGTCTCGTTCTTCTTCTTCTCCTTCTTTAGCAGCCTTTCACCGTACACTCTTGGACATAAGACTCTCCAAGTTGCTTCCATCTCTCTCGGTCTTTTGCCTCTATGATTTCGTCCATTCATTGTTTGAGAGGTCGCTTTCTAGGCTTCTTTTTTGCGATCTTTGTCTATGACCCGCCCAGAGACCCATACCAGCATCGCGTCTTTCACCTTCGTTTGTCGTCGTTTTTTTTTTTTTTTTTTTTTTCTCAAAACTTGCGCACTAGAATTGGCTACAGTTCTTTGCAAACTGTTTTCACTCTCTTACAATCGAGGCATTTTCCCGTCTATCTGGAAATGTGTCAGAGTGCAGTTTCTCCGGAAAAAAGGCAAGAAAACTCTTCATAGCAATTATCGTCCCATCTCACTTATATCCGTACTTTCGAGAGTAATGGAAAAGGCAGTCAACCTGAAACTGCTTAAATACTCGAAGCCAATAAGCTCATCTCTGACAAACAGTACGGGTTTCGTTCTTAAAGATCAACAGGGGATCTGCTGGCCTACGTCGGTCATATTTGGAACTCGATTCTCAAAAAACATGGCGAATCCAGAATTGTAGCATACATTTCCAAAACTTTTGATCAGGTATGGCACAAAGGTCTTCTCAGCAAACTTCCATCGTATTGTCTTCCGAACGAATTTTGCCATTGGCTGGGGTCACTGCATGCTGTAGTCGATGATGTGTCTTCTGATACACTGCCTATAATGCCGGCGTTCCCTTAGGCTCAACTATGTCCCCAACACTGTCCCTCATTTTCATAAATTATTTGTTAAATGTGACAAGAAACCCTATATACAGCTTTGCGGACGATAGTAGCTTGAGGGCACCTTTCTCTTCCGACAAACCGCTTACTGCAGCCACTTCCGCATGTCTCGCCCGAGAAGAGATTCAGTCTATCAACAGTGATCTTGACACTATTAAAATTCCAAAAGTATTCGCAAATAAGAAATCTTCCTTCGATGATAACCCCGTCTTGAAGATGTCCAGACAAAACCTTTCTATCATTCCGCAGTATCTCTTCTCGGGGTGACCGCATCGATCAACTTGTCTTGGCATGTATCTTCGATTGCCAAAACCGCTGCTCAAAAATTAGGTTCTCTGTTTCATGCAAAAAGCTTCTTTACTTCTGGACAACTTCTCCTCATTGCAATGTCTCGAACATAGGCGCAAGGTAGCCGACTGGTCGTTTTTCTCTTACTATGGAAGATGTTCTGACGATCTGGCCAGCCTCATTTTAGCTAGGAGAAGTTATTCTAGAACCACAAGCACCTCACGGGTATATAACATTGGCTATCCCAGAGACCTCTAAATAAAGAGCTTTTTTTTGTGGCATACTGCCCACCTCTGGAACTCCCTACCTCCTACTTCACTTCCTGAACGATTCAACCTTGACGTATTCAAACGGAGGGTTAATCGTCACCTAATTTATTCCACTCATGGTACCGCTTAGGTAGTGTAGACTTTATATTTTGTGAGCGGACCAATTTAAAAAAAAAAAAAAAAACAGATGTGGTGTTAGAGATCAACTCCAAGCATAGAGGCCTCTCTTTTGAGCGCTGTGTTGTTCTGAGCTTACATATTCGTTTACCCCATGGATCATGGATCGTTCCGTCCTATATAATTTTCGAGGTTCTATGGTTGGTTAAAATCTTTGTCTTTGCTTCGTTCATTTTAAGGCTCACTTTTTGCGGAGCTACTTCGCTGCAGTATTAATCAAGACGATGTCATTCGCAAAGCGGAGGTGATTTAAATATCTGTGATTCCAGTTGAGCTGTTTAAAGACAGCCTCTAAGGCCAGTGTGAAGAGTTTCGGAGAGACGGTCTATGCCATTAGGCCTGACGTATAGGGAACACGTCTTACTCCAGAGATCTAGGAGTAAGGAAAGTTGGCAACACAGCGTGAGCTGTCAGTCAGAGCCACGGGGTGGTAGAGGTCAATAGGACATGTAATTAATTAATTATAAAACCCTTAATTAAACATTGAAGTATTATTTCTCACCCGAGATAATACGACACGGTCTTTCCTTGTCTAACTTCTCTATGGAACTCTATCTTATTCGTTGTTAGGTCTTTGTCTAGTTTTATTTGTAATGTTGATCTGTCATAAATGTTCTCAATTAGGTATTTGAGTGTCTCGTTGCGTTGCAAAGAGAAAAATGCAATATTTCTTTTACTTTTCGGAGTAGTTCTTCCTGTGTAGGAACAACTTTGAATTCTACCGGGGCTGCTTTGTCGCAGCTGATAAGTATCTTCGATTGGGATTAGGTACATTATTATCCTCTTAACTCTTCTTTATGAGACTTTGTTATCCTGATTACACTATAAAGGGCAATTTGTTCATAGGCACGCTTAATTAGTAACTTCATTTGATTATTGTCCGGTTCTTCCTTACAAACATTGTATCTAAACATGAGATTCAACTTCACTAACTTGTGAATGTTACTGTGTACGTGTGAATTATCCGTCAGAAACACATCACGATATTTATGAATTGTGGATACTGAATTGTGATAAAAGTACATACAATATAAGGATGAATATCTATTGCTAAATAGGTTGTAGTGCAATAGCCAGTTTGGTTTGAGAAATAGGGTTGCAAATTTAGCCCATTTATGAATGGGCCTTGGATTGCTTTGCAATTATGTTCCAACACTTGTTATCAACTGTTTACATTTCTACCATCAACAATGTAACATGTAACGTACCCGTAAATTATCAGCATTGTATTAGGAACGCTGTCACTGTTGCTATAAAAACAAATAACCAGAATAAAAAATTGTCGTAGGGTAGGGCTCGACTCCGAATTCGTATATATCAAAAGTATACCGTAAATGCTTAGACAAAAAGTTTTGGCAGAAGCGACTTTCCCATCTCCAAAGCGTTTATCGAATTCGCAAGCAGCAAGTTCGCCGCGCCGTGGTTACATTCGGCGCCGTCCTGCCGTCCAGGCGATTCCCAGTTTGCCAGACTCGGACCGCATAGTCGCCAAATGACGATGTTGCCGGGTCGTCATTTTTGTCTTCTGCATATGACGTCTTTCTTCTAGTTAACTCGTTCTTGTTTAAACTTCTTTCCAACTTTTCTTCCGATTTTTTGTTTAAAAGAAATATTTGACTACCCACTTCTGGAATGTTCCATGTTCGATTAGTAATTAGGGATTAAGTGGTTATTTGTTATGGCATGAATCTGGGAAAGATGGTTTATTTGCTTATTAATATTCTTCATCTCTATAGTAATAAAAACTCAAAAGCCAGTTGAAATATCTGGAAAATTATCGCTAAAACACTCAGGTGGACAAAAATCGAAATATTTTTTTTTGTGAAACGCCACTAAATATGGCTGATCCAGGTTCCGTGCCTCAGCATTACACATTTGTTTTTATCTTGGCACGTTCATAGAACAAGAGTTATTTTACTGATTTTTAGTTCCAATATACGCACGTGTTTAAATTTTAGTAAGTCGTGGACACTTTTGACGTACTTTGAAAAAATCCAGGGTATTTGATTTTTCCTATCTTGAAAACGAAGCTTTCATGTATCAAGTGTTTCTAAGGTATATCAAATTTTTTCGAATGAAAAAAAACTTACACCGCATATCAAATGTTTCCGAAACAAATTATGGGAGTTAATTAATTTACTTCATATACCTACTAGTCTCAAGAATAGAGTAATTTCGACGGAAACTTTGGCAATGTGGGTCAAAATTTGACAATTTGTAAAGTTTCTTTGGACTGGCATCCAATTAACTCAGTAGATCGATTATTAGGGTCTCTTCCTTAAAGTTAGATTTCTTGTTATGTTAAAGCAACATTGTGAATTGTACTTTTTCGTAAACTTCTTGTGCAACTCAGGTTATCTGTAGTTATCGATTGATTCGTTGATGTTATAAGTTATTGATCCCTCATTCGCAAGAAAAAATAAAAATTGTGACACACAAATTGTTTTGGAACATTTCACCCGAAAATCAAAGTGAACGATTGAAGCAAAAATTTCGATTGAAAGAGTCGGGCAGTTTACATTGAAAATTAAAATTAACGGACCGTGGGAGCCTGGCTAGAGTATTGCCCATATTTGCAAAAATTTGCGATTTTAAAGCGGGCTTGAAATTGGATTAAAATTGAATCAGATTATAAAATTTATCTTGCATTTTTATGGAGCGGTTTTCAGTAAAAAAGATTTTTTTCCTAACAATGCGAGATTCCCATTTAGTATCGAGTAGGACCGGATTAAAATGCGATGTCAGGCTTCCGGACTTGAAGTACCTAAGCAGGAAATATTTAAAATATATTTTTTTTTTCTTATTTTTTTGACCTGAAGTATCTATTTAAATACAAAAAAAGATAGGCAATATGTAACATTTTGTCATTTAAGCAACCCAAGCAGTATCAAAGTAGGTACCTACTTAGCGGAACCCGACATTGGAACTTCCAATAAGTCGTTCTTACGTAATTATCACACAAAAACAGGGCCGTATCTAGACCAAAATTTTGGGGGGGGTCAGGCAAAGTGGCAAAAAAAATTTTTACACTAGTAATAAAAAAAAAAAAATAAGTATTTAATAAGTTTTGTTTGTTTTTAAGTTACATTTTTTGAATTTTAATATTTTTAGGGGGGGGTTTGAACCCCCAAAACCCCCCCCTAGATACGGCCCTGCACAAAAAAACTCCTTTCTAGTATTTCCTACATTTATTTAGACTTTTTTGGTAATTCTGTAGTTATTAATACTACGGCAATTTGGAAGTTAATAGTTTCAGTACTTCTAAGTATCTTTTGAAGTTTCTGGGACGTGACTGTTAATATGCAAAATAACTTCAAAGTCGCAAAGACTTTAAAATAATATTCGATAGTCTTGGTAACTTTGTCTTGTTGCTCGTATATCAATCCAGAGTTTTTATTACTTTCGGTAGCGACGGTAGCGTTGAAAGTAACGTTGCTGGTTTTGAAATTCCTCAAGGTTATGTAACTATGTTTAAGGTAAAGTTATTTGTCTCGCTACTCACGAAAACTAATTCACAGTAATTTTTGCTTCCAATCTGTCTTAAAATAATTACAAAGTTCCAATTACTTGAAAATAACACTTTAAAGTAACGGTCACTTTATAGGGTCAAAAATATTTATACCCGTTGTCTCAAATCGGCAATTTATTGCATAGTTTGTACGAGAATGCACCTATTAATTAAAGATTGAAGTTTCAATTGGAACTTCATAGTGACAATATGAACCTAATCTTGATTTCAGAAACTTTAAGATTGTTTTTTATCGCGACTATATGGATAGTTTGAAATATCTACAAGAAATATTCTACTTAATGGTAATAATGACTCTAAAGTGATAAAATTGTAATGGCCACTACTTGCAGTAAGTAGCAAATCCCTTAAATACAAATTATGTATTACTGACAAGCGTATATTTCCTTATAGTCGTTCAATTATGGAATCGTCAAAAAATCAAAACAAAAAAAAAATGAAACGGGACTGAACTCATATATGTAATGAGGTACTTGCATCAATTTTTTTATCCCTGATTTCGTCAGTCGATAAAAAATAAGTCAAGACGTGTTTATTCTTTTTTTTGTTAGTCAAAAATTGACGAAGATAAAACGTTATGAAATTTGCCTATGACGTCACAAAAAACATGTACCTACTTTTTTTCGATTTCCTACGGTTTGCAATAAAAAATAATCAATTTCATTTTTCATGCAAGAAAAGACTGTAAGAGACAGGAACCAATCTTATAAAGTAGCAGTGACTACGTCGCTGTCCCCGCCACAGAGCTGGGATCGTTACTTGAAAAAAGTAACGCGTTACTTTACAGTTACTTTTGCTTAAAAATAACTCGTTACTTTAAATTTACAGTTACTTTCGAATAATGATAACTTTATTTTTGTTACTTATTGGAAAGTAACGCGTTACTGTAACTTTCTTACTTTGAAAGTAACTTCTTTATTTTAGAAGTAGTTCGTTACTTACAAGTAACTCGTTATTTGAAAGTAACCCGTTACCTCAACGCGTTAGTTTGAAATGAAGCGCTACTTTTAAATAAAGCGTTACTTTTAAAGTAACGCGTTACTTCAAATATAACTATTTACGTCGAAAATTGCGTCATTCCTTAATTTGACTCACCAATACAGCAGTCCAAACAATCAAATAAGACCTTTATGAAATGCCAATATGTTTTTAGTTTGCGAGTCCGAATATGTGGAAGAGTTTTGTTGCAAAATTCAAACGGATTAAGGATTAAGCGACTAAATAGAGAACTTGGTTTTGGACAAACCTGCTTTTTGAAGCGTCCCAGTGTCTGCATCTAGTGACTTTAGAGCAGAGGCGGCGCGTGCGCCACGCCCAAAAACGATTATTTTGAGCTTTCAAAACAAATTTTCTGTAGTACCCATCACATTTTATTTGACATACAAAGTTTTTGGATTACTTAATTTCTTTTTCCTCAATCGTCAATTATTTTTAAATAAGCGGGATTTCGTAAGGGGTTTAGTGTTTAGTACTATCGACCACCTACAGATACTTGACACTTCGTACTCTTATTGAAAAAGCCACAAAGTATAATATAACATTCCATTTGGCCTTTGTCGACTACCAGAAGGCTTTTGACTCTGTCGAAACTCGATACTCATGCCTTATCAAACAAATCTATAATAACGCTTCCATTCATGTAAAAATAGATGATGATCTAAAAACCGACAATATTCCAATCAAAAGAGGAGTAAGGCACCATCTCACCAAAACTTCTTACACTTGCATTGGAGGATGTCTTCAGAAAACTTGCCTGGTGAGAGAACGGGATTAATATTGATGGAGTGCGTCTAAACCATTTACGATTTACCGACGATATTGTGGTCATTGCCAACATAGGTGAAGAGCTTAAAAATATGCTCTACCGAGCATCGCTACAAATTGGACTCGAAATGAACTTAAACAAAACAAAGATCATGAGTACAGAAGACATCCAGGTAACTGTTAACGACCAACCCCTAGAAGTTGTCTCGGAATATATCTACTTAGGTCACAAAATTCAGCTTGGCAAAGAAAATCAATCTTTTGAAATTACAAGAAGAATAGGCCTCTCCTGGGCAGCTTTTGGCAAACTAGAATTTATTCTTAAATCTCGTGAATTTCCTATAAATTTAAAAAGGAAAGTGTTTCATGCCTGTGTGATGCCGGTTCTCACATATGGACTCGAAACAATGGCAATTTACCGCAAATATGCCAATAAACTGAAAACCACTCAACGAGCAATGAAACGGGCTATGACAGGAATCGCTTTAAGGGATAATGTCCGCAGTGAGGAAATTCCTAGAAGAACTAAAGTGACGGATGTACTAAGGCTTGTGGCACAACTGAAATGGAGATGGGGTGGTCATATAGCAGAGTAGGATAACCATGAATGGGCACACAGGATATTTTTGTGGCGCCCAAGAGAGACCAAACGGAGCATTGGTAGACCTCAGAGACGATGGCGAGACGATATCCAGAATTTTGCAGGAAGGAATTGGATCAGGACTGCTAGGGATAGAAGAGCGTGGAGAGATTTGGAAAAGGCCTACATTCAAAAGTGGATAAGCACGGGCAGAGAAGAAGAAGAAGAATTATAATAAAATGAAAGTTTACCTACATATTTGGTTAGTAGATGTTACTTCAATAATCTAAAAAAATCGATAAACAATTACTAAACTAGTGATAAATAAATAAATAAACAATTCACCGACAATCATAACACAACACACAACCTCACTTTCTTACATCTGGCATAATCATTTGTATAACTCATAGGTCCAAAAAAACAATTAGAGCAATAATTGTAGAGAAATATGTTTAAAGTTTAACGTATAATAGGTTCAAATACTAAGAAATGCCCAGAACTCGAGATATTCCCGTCTGAAAATTACTCTTTTGAATCCCTCATAAGAAATACATTGCTGTTAAATTTGTTGAAATGTATTTGGGAACCCATTTCAAATTTCGCGACCGATTTTTCCTAACCTAACTTATATGGTCAATTGCTGCAGCGTGCTGAGTAGGTATACCCCTGCCCTGGTATCAGTCTACCGCAGTCTTTGACCCCCCAAGTTGTGACTTAAACTCTCACCTTATACTAACGTCACAAATAGTCAAAATAAGGTCGGAAGTTGGAAAAATGTTCTTTGGGTAGTAGTTAGTTCACTGCGACTTCTATAACAAGTTTATTTCTGATGCAAATTTAATGATATTTTTGAGAAAAAATCCAAATACATAATTTTGTTTGTTTGGTCTTGTTGGATTTGAGAAATAGTTTTTTGTAGTTTGTGTTCATTCCGGGGTTGGTTCCTTGTGGACCATAATAAATATTAACAAGGTATGTTTTGAAATAAAATTTGCTTTTAATATAATTCAAACATTTATGTAGATTTTATACAATTTTTTCGACTTGATAGGACTTTTCCAACAAAATTATACACAAACTAAAGTTGAAAATTGTGGATCGAAATGCAAGTATGATAATTAGGTGTGTCCGGAATCGAACAATTTAAACTTTAACCGATTTGGGTTTTTCCTTGTCTATGAGTATATAATCACATCAAGATAGCACATTGACGTCCTGTCCGCTAAAAGCTCTAGGCGCTATCAAGTGCACAACGCAGCTTGCTTGGGAAGACGGAAAGATCTTCAAGAAACTGCGAGGATCGAAGTAACGTTGATGTAGACATCAACAACAGTCTTCCACGGCTCAGATAGGAAAACGTTTTAAAGTGTTGATTGTTGTTGTGAGCATTAAGCACTTTATCAATATTTGCTAAGAAAGGAAAAAGCTAACATTTTCATTTTTCGTTGTGGCGTGGTATAAGACTCTTCATATTCATAATCATCAACGTCAGCTTTATATTATAAAGTGAATTAATTAAATTCCATACTTGTAGTTCTATATTTAGAATTAAATGTTCTACTAATGCCATGATGTCACAGTTTCCATGTTAGATTTTCCACGTAGCACGTAGGCATAGATAATTTCATATTATTCTATCTGCTTGGAAGGGAAAATGTTAAGCTTGACATATTTTCGGCTCGAGTCCTAAGGTTTTTGCTATAAACTTTTCGTGAATCCCGTGTATTACAAGGGATGCTCTCGGGAGTGGGGCTGGACGTCCTGGCGTGCAATGGCATTTTCCGCGCAAGTTTTCCGAAGAGTCGACAACGCCGCTGTGAGCACTCAGGCTGCTTGCTTTAGCAGTTTTCCGCTTTAGCCGGTTAGCATTCATCGACATCGACTCGAGTCCCAGATAATTTTACAAATATATCCGATCCGTTAGCTCGACGGTACTTCTTACGTCATCAACGGACCATCGTCCGTCTCTTCTAGTGCGTGTGTGGCAAGTGCGTGTACCAAGTGTCTTTTATCAAATTTTTTCAAACATTTTAATAAAACATTTCCCTTCCCATTCTTTGGAAAAGTGAAACTGAAATGAAAACTATGAATTGTAAAAGTTAATAAATGTGTACCAACCACTGTGAAAATGATGGAAATATTTTATTTCGCATATCTGAGGAATAAGCTGAGTTATGTAAAGTTCAAATCGGTGTTAAATTATTATTGATACCTAACTTCCAAAGAACTTTTTACTGCACGTGTGGATCAAGTAAGTTATTTTTGGGGGTTCTATTTTTAGTTGGAATGAAATGCTTTTTATTCCCCGAAACTCTTGGCGGCTACATTTTTCCCCAGAGAGTGACAGTTCGTTTGGTAGTAGAAAAAAAAAACAATTATTATCCCTAAACTTGTTATGACCAAAAAACCTTCTACTGAATAATTGACAAAATGGATTTCTGTGAGACTAGGGCAAGGCCTTTTAAGTTTTATTTAGTCTAGGCGAGTTTAGTATTGACCCTAAAGCTTCTGCTAAAACATTTATACCTACCTTTTTAAATATTCACCAATAATGGATAAAGCATTTAAGGTTTCCATAAATAAAAAGTTTAAATAGGAATTTATTTTTCTACATTTCAATTTGTCTTTTTCAAATCTTCTTTTTGCCATTTTATTGGATTATCCTCAACTTAATCTTTTTTCAATTTTCGATAAAAATGATTTTGTTCTCATAATTCGTACTACTTCAAGTAGAACATTCGTTTTCCTTTAGAGTTTAAGGATGTTCGGTTTACTTTCCTTACAGATAAAGAATTTTGCAATTAAGATATGTAGCTCTCACATAAATTGTTGAACTTAAAATAGGTACCTAGCTAATTATTTCCTAGTTATATTATTAAACTTAATTCATGCATTTAAATTATTACTAGGGCTATATTGAATTTTGCAGAAATTCGAAAAATCTGCAAAAACAAGAACGTTTAACCAGAAATTTGAGGTAAAATTAATAAACATAAGCATTAAACCTTTTTTGCTAATTTTATAGTAGGTAGTGTTTAGTAAAGTGGTAGGTAGGTAACTACTTATTGAACCGCAGGGTTTGGGTCATTTTGAAAAGTTGTGCTTATAAAGAAGTATTTGCTACACATTTTTGACAAACTCTAATCAATATGCCTACAAGGCATTCTATTTTTCTCTTGAAGTTCTAGATATTAAACGTAAACCCTTGAAATCGGAAGTTAAAGGTACCCTGCAAAGTGCAAATATTTGATTTTTCTTCTATTTTCTAGATAAAGCTCTAAATAAATAGTTTTACCTAAATAAAATTGAAAACCAAAGTTTGTCATATTGATACCTGAACATGAAATCGTACAAAATGTACAAAATCGTGTTATGTTTCATTCAAAAATTGACTATTTTTTGGGAGATGATATCTTATTTTTTAAAACAATTTAAGACCAATTGGAGTTTGGACATAAAAAAGGTAACTTTAAGGCCGGTTTATTCACATGAAAAATCAGACGAATAAAAACGCAATCTGTAATCCTATTCGTCAGCCAGTTATCCGCCGACCAATAGAATTATGGAACGGTAAATTTTTCTTGCAGATATAGTTACCAGCAAGTTCATCTGAAGATGAATAAACCGGGCATTAGACACAAAGGTAAAAAAAAAAACTGGTCGTGGAAAAATAATTATTTACTGACTAGGGCGGAAAGTGGCAGAAATTAAAAAAGTTGTTTTTTAAAACTTCTGTGGCATTTGAGTCCCTACCGCTCCCTTATCTTTCTTCTACACAAATCTTCGTTTAGTACAAAAAAAAAAAATCATACCTACCTAATATTCGAATAAAGCCTAAAAGACTGCTCTCATCTAACAAAAAAAAACAGTATTTCGCTCCACGAGATACGCAAAATCTTTTTGTCAATCTTTAAAATGTTACCTTTGGTAGGATGCAAAAATTTTTAGGATCATGGCCCTAATCTATTATTGTGCAAACCTTTTCAAATTTATCTCTAAAATTGCTAGTAATGCGTCATCAATCAACTCTGAAAAATTCGTGTTAGAATGTCATTAGAAAGAAATACTCAAATGATCTTTGGGTTTACATAAAAACACATCTGTCTGTTCCATTTTTACTATTTTCAACGTTATATCAAAATGTCAGGACATAAGACAGAAGGCTTCTTTACTACTTATGGCCCAATAAATTTTTCTTGGAAGTGATTTTCAGACAGCTACTAGAAATCGTTTTAATTTGAAGTTCGTCCTTATTTCTTGGCTTGAAAAGCTTCAGAGTTTTCAGAAAAAAAAGAATGTCTAGACTCATTGTAGGTCTTGAAATTCTACGTACCAAATACTTAAGAGAGCGAGATTTTTATAAATCAAGTTTCCCAACTTTTTTTAAAAACTAGAGACATTCTCCATTTGTCTATAAAATTATTTATTGAGCATATTAAACCACACCAATGAATAGCCCAATGGTAGGTACTCTAAATTGATACATTACACACTGATATCAATATGGAATTATCTTATGGGCAGATTATTGCACTATACAGGTAAAGGATGAGTAATTTGATTTCTATATTAAAAAAAAAATATATTTATAGAGCTGGAAAAAAAATCAGTTGAACCATGGTCTCGGTTGAACTCAGGCACTAGGTCAACCTGGACAGAGTCAAATTTTGCCCCTCTAACTGTGTGATCTTGATTTCGACATAATCAAACAAAAATAATAAAGTAAATGCAATAACGGTAACAAATGTGGGATTCAATTAAATTATGTAATTGCCAGACAAGCAAGCACAAAATACTCCTACTCCTTATACTAACTAACTCTATACATCTACTTATCACATATGTGAACTTGTTAGCGGGTCATAGTCAGTTTAATTAACAGAATGACTAACTGATGTTTTCCTTGAAAGATAAAAGCATAAATTTAGCAACTACGTGGTCATCAATTACTAAGAGACAAATATGACATAATTATTATTGGAAGCATACTCATCGTCCAATCTAGAAGCTTCTTTTTTTAAATGCAAATTTAAATGAGCGATACAAACATTCTTTAATCGAAATAAGTTAAATGTCACTGGATACCGGGGGTCTATTTTTGTATCATCAATTTCACAGTGTTGCCCGAATTTGATTTTCCAGAGAAAGTCCGAGCATTTAAAGTGGTCCATGACCTTCAATTTAAGCCAAATTTACAACAAAATTAACACGTAATAAAACAACGCCAGACATATCGTTGCTTTTATATTTTGTGTCAGGACTCGGCTTACTGTTCTCAATACTCATGACACTATCAAAAAATTGAAGACACAATTGCACATGTCTTTGTTTATTATAACGAGGCCAATTAATTAAGTAAATCCATTGGCGCGGCCAAAATTGATTGTGGGACATAATATAGTGTTTAATCGATTAACCAGTTTTAAGGCTGTATGATTTAGTAGCTACGTGTACCTACATATATTCAGTTCTTTTCTCTTTTATGATAAAATCAATAAATCAGGTAACCCATGCAATTAAAATAATACTTCAATCAGTCACCTCCGCCTGATTACATCTTAGTAGTAGTACGTTGATTTCGTAAACATGACCATCTGAATTTGAATTTTCCTTGTTCTATTTTTCCCCAATGGGTAACCATTAACTTTGAATTGGCTGGTCTCTCGTCTTTCCGCGCGTCTACCTTATAACTTGCTGTTTTTAGATATTTTCGTCTATTATTGTTCATATTATCAACCTTCATTATTTCTCCTTTTAACATTCTTTTTCCTACTCTAACCATTCTTGTTGTCCCAGATGATCTTTGCCATTATTTTAACTTCCTAGTCATTTGCCCAGCCTCGCAGCTTTAAAAAATATTGTTGAGAATTGCGTTATGGATAAATTCGCAATAGCATATTTTGCTAAAATTTTCCTGTTTCCGGAGAGTAGGTAATCTCATTCAACTTATTTACAACATAATCCACCAACTCCTTACATCGATGTCGTGATGCAGTCAATACAGAGCAATATCCTGAGGCGATTGGCAAAGCATTCAACCAGGCATACAGGAGAATCGGCCTAGAGGTCAATTTTAACAAGACGCAGATTCTACATCAACCCGCATCGAATGCTTGCTTGATCTTTGTAGAACGTAGAACATCACCCATACCTTATGAGCCATTCTGTCAGCGAATGCAACCATTGACGCTGAATTGGAACATCGCTTGAAGTGCGTGCTAGGGCGAGACTTCTAGAGAGAATCTCCAATAATCACGATAGCAGCGCTGAGACCAAACTTCGCGTCTACAATGCAGTTGTAATACCAACACTTATAATAGGGCCGTGAAACATGAAATACCACCAGCACTGTTTAAGAAGGATTCTAGGGATTAAATGGCAGGGCCGACAAACGGACATTAGTGTTTTAGAGGAGGCCAAAACAACTAGCATAAAAGCCCTCATCATTAAGCACCAACTTCGCTGGACAGGTCACCTCGTCCGCATGCCCGAGACACGTCTTCTACGAGAGGTTCTCTACAGGTATTTGAAACAGGCAATCAGGAAGGTCAACAAAAACCCAACAAGAATGTTCTTAGGAAGAATATGGTAGAGTGCCGCATCCATACCAACAACTGGAAGATGACGGCGAATGATAGGCCCTCATGGCATCGAGTAGTCCACGGTCTACAAACTGTTGAAGAACAGGGACGCAGACACGACACCGAAAATAGGGACCGCAGAAAGCATCGAGAGAACAGAGGAAGTGACAATGCTGCCAGAGTCTGGATGTGCCAAGACTGTGGAAGAGTGCGCGGCTCCAGAATTGACTTATATATCCATCAGAAAACGCACAATCGACAACAATAAGTGATCGCCTATAATGATGATGACATCGGTGTCACTTAAATCAAACGGGTGTTTAACAGCCAAGAGTCAAAAACGGCTTTAGGTGTCTAACGTCCTGGAGGATTATACAAAATACTATAATATGGTGGCAGAATCTTGCAATTAATAGCTGTAAAATTTGTCAAGACCAAAACAATAAGCGTTCCTCGGCCTCTTCTAATAGATTTTAGTTGAAAAGGTTTCCGAGTAGCAACACTATAGGCTGTTCAAATTCAAGATGCAGTGGATGTAGATGTTCGGAATTTACACACTATATAACTAAACAGCACACGCAATTTTTTCTTCTTGAAATTACACGGACCAGACGTAACAGTAAAAAATTGAAAAATCTTCAAATATAAGTATAAAAACCTTGTTTACCCAAACAGATTCATCTTCTAGAAATGCCCATCTGTTATCGAATATTGCGAATATGTTTGTTGATGTCTGCACTGGAAAGACTACTATTTGGCATGATGAATCATGTGATAAGATTTTTCAATCACGAAACTCATTTGCTATTCCATAACTCTGTCCTGAAGTATCACCAAAGGATTTCAACTTTCTTTTTCTTTTCTTATGGTCTCTTTGTCAAGAATCTGTATAGACCGGCATGCTCAGCCCATGATCTACCAAGGATTTGAACACGCCGTTTTTTTGACGTTGCTTCTATAAGAATCTATGGTGCTCATATAGAAGTACTGGAAATATAATACTTCCGTCTTCAAGGTTTAAGTGGTAAATTCCTCAAAGTTTAATCCTAATGGTAGAAAATTGTGAAAGTAATACCTGTGAATAATTTTTTCAACCTTTTGTTATCTATCGAGCAGTTAACAATTTGGCAATAGCGTAATTGTAGAGTCCATTCGAAAAACAAAAAAAAAAAAAGAAGAAAAAAGAATTTCATAATTGCATATCTTTTATATAAAATACCATAACAGTAGCCGTGGTTTACGCAAGTTTGATATAAACCGAATTTACGCTTGGCTTGTCTAGAAAATGTACATAGTACATGGATCTACACTTAAACAAAGGTTCGCTAGTTGAATAAAGCTTCACTGCACCTCGTTAAATTTGCTGCGGTTATTGGCTTAGAAGAATAATGCGAAATTATGGCAACGCTGCGCAAAGATGGCTTCAAAAATAAAGCGAAGCTATAATTATAAAATACTCCCTGGTTGCTATCCTTTGTGGGGAGAGAACATCCTGGAACTTCATTTGGACTGCAAATAAAGGCATTCTTTGATTTCCTGATAATTCTATATTGTTCATGTTGGCAGCAAGCTTGCTCCATTTAATCAGTTATTTGATTAAAGGATACAGATGGTTACAAAAATACAAAAATAAGTAGGGACGTAGAGATCATTCTTCTCTCCTTTGTGATATTATATTGCAATGCTTTTGACTTCTCATCTGAGACACAATTTCTACTTTCATTTCGACGTAATGTAGACTCCAGCATTGACCTCGAAGCGAGATCCAGATAAATTTAGGGGCTTTAGAGATGATTCCTCAAGACATCGTGGAGGCGAGACTTAGGAACATTTCTAATGTATGCATTAGTTTGGTAAATATTTTTATTGCACTTTCACTTAATATGATTGAATTTATCGATGAGTAATAAACCTTCAAGATTCTTCCTTGGGCAGCGTTTAACTGAAATCCGATATTTTATCGCATTTGGAAACTTTATTTTTCAAGTGCATAATTGTTTGCATTCATCTATTGGTTTGCAAAAATCCCGAATGTATATTAAGGACACGTTCCTGGGATTAAACAAATCGATTTGCATTGCTTTATTTATGCAGGTTTCGGAAAATGGAGAGGAAACAAAAACGAAGGTGTATAAAACCGTTCGTGTGTTCTAGCTAAATCAATATTTTATAATCGTGATCTTGTTGATATTCGAGAAATTTTTGTTAAACAGCTATTTTGAATTAATTCTCTCTTCAATTTTTTTTTCTTTCATAGGTTGTCTATAAACGCCATACAAATTTTGTAGGTCATCATCATCATAGGGGATACCGAGTCTGATTATCTTCTATTCTACTCTCATTGTCGTCGATTGTGCGTTTTCTGACTATATGGCTATATAAACCAATTCTCTGGCCGCATTTTCTCTTCCTCTGTTTTCTCGCTCCCTCCTGCGGTCCCTCTTTTCGGTCTCTTGTATGCGTCGTTGTTCTTCAAAAGTTCGTGGTCCGTAGTGGACTACTCGACGCCATGAGGACCTATCATTTGCCGTCGTCTCCTAGTTGCTGATATCGATGCGGCACTTTGCCATGTTCTCTTTTAGAACATTTCTGTAGCGTCTTTGTTGACCTCCTTGATTTCGTTTTGCCTCTTTTAGTTGACTGTAGAGAATCTGTCCTGGGAGATGTGTTTCGGGCATACGAACGAGGTGACCGGATTGGTGCTCAATTATGAGGGCTTCCATGCTAGTTGTTTTGGCCTCCTTTGGCAAACTAATGCTCGTCCGTCGGTCTTGCCATTTAATCCGTAGGATCCTTACTAGGCATCGCAGGTGGTATTCATCTAGGCTTTTGTATGTATTGTATGTGTGTATATGTCTTCTGTAGGTGGTCCGCGTTTGTTTTTCTTCAACGATTTGAGGTTAGGTCTTTACCTTTTACTATTCAAAGACACTGCTAACCACCCCAAACACAACAAATCACAAGAATTTAAACACAAAACTAGACAAAACGGAAACAAAACATATAAAATAAACATAACACATAACCAAAAAAATCAAACAGCTGATACATCAATTTTCTACCCACGTCAAGAGCAGTGAGAAAACATATGAGAAAACCGAGTCAACAAGATCACTTACCGAACGCGAGTACTTGACTTCGGACAATTTCACGAACGATGAGATTACTAATTCAATCGAACCGATTAATCGGATCACACTTTCTGAAGGCGGTTAGTGTGTAGGTATTACGACTGCATTGTAGACGCGAAGTTTGGTCTCAGCGTGATTGTTGAAGATTCCCTCTAGAAGTTTCCCGAACGTCGCGCCAGCACACTTCAAGCAATATTGGATTTCAGTGTCAATGGTTCCATTCCATTCGCTGACAGATGACTCCCAAATGGGTAGTGTTCTACGTTTTGCAAAGAATGGTCATTTATAGTTATATTTGGGGCATGGGCATTAATATCCGGTGCGGGTTGGTGCGGAATGTGCGCCTTGTTAAAGTTGACCTTTAGGCCGATTCTCCTGTATGCTTGGTTGAATGCATTGATAATTGCCTGAAGATCTTCCTCTGTATTAGCCATCACGACGTTGTCAACCGCATATTCAAGTTCAATTATGGATGTTGTCGATACTTTCGTCTTGACTCGTAATCTGTTTAGGTTAAATAAGCCGCCATCAATTCTGTCCAGGATTTTCACTCCTGACTTACATCGATGTTGGATGGATAACACAGCCCTGTTTAACGCCTATGCCTAGGACGGTTGCATTTATATTATCATGTAGCAGGCGGAGTATCTGGATGTACTTTTGCGAACACCCAACCTTTGCTAACATCGTCTAAAGAGCTTCTCTGTTGACTGAATCAAAGGCTTTCATTAAATCTATGAAGGCCATGTATAAAGGGCTATTTTGTTCCCTGGATTTCTCTTGCACTGAAAATCATGTCAGCTGTACCTCGGTTGGGTCTAAAGCCATACACTGTGTGGATGATGATGCTGATGATGATATACGCTATACAAATAATTATTTAGGTAGTCACTCTCAAATTTAAAATATCTCAAATTCCAATTATTGTTTAATATTAAATATTCGCAGGTATGTTCAAAATTTCAGAATGCAATTTTTCCGTAGGTATCTCAAAACATGTCATGCTGAAATTGGCAATGCGGCATCATTTTTATTCCACTATAGAATTATTAAGCTTATCGTCGAATGAATTCCCTTTGTCTCCGTATTTTACACAGAACATTGATGATCGGATTATTCCGATCATAGTTTCCTCATACACAAATTACACAGGCTGCAATCCTAAAACCCAAACATATTATGATATTACAGAGCTATTACTGCATGCGCAATGAGCGATAAAAGGGCAAGAAGTTATGTAAAGTCAAAGGTAAAGTGCGTTACTTGGGAGATTTTTTTTAGTACTATTGCTAGGTAATTGTCACTTACTTACTACCTACTGATTTTTAATTATTATGAAGAGTTATCAGTCGAACAAGAATGCCTTATAATAATTAAAATTGAATGTATTCAATGTAAACGTAAGCTATCAGAGGAAGTGACTATTCAACGTTAACGAAGTGGAACTTGATTAAGGCATTGTTTACGCTACAGAAGCAAATTCAAATTACTAGTGACTAACTTCATACTAGAGAATAATAAATAAATTTGCATGATTTGGGTGGTTTAAACTTAAAAATATTTATGCTGCTTCAGTGGCGGATTTACGATTTATGAGGCCCTACGCTGCATAATTTTTGGGGCCCCTACCCCCTATTTTTTTTAAATACAAAGGACAAAATAATAGTAAAGTACCTATTTAACGAGCGTATAATGTAGGCTATATAACACGAGCCGCAGGCGAGTGTAACAGCCATTATACGTGAGTCAAATATCATGCTTTATCTACGACTATTCATTTCATTAAGGAAATATAGGTAATAATGACTACGTTTATTTCATAATTTGTATCCGGATACTCAGTGGGTTGGATTATTAAGAGGGATTAAAAATTCTGGAATAAACACGCAAGATTAGGAGAGTTTATCCGGATCGGAGTACTTAATCCAATTCTCCAAATTTCTAGGATTGGACTTAAAACGGATTATCTCAAATGAGAAATAAACACCTCAAATCTCGGATTTAAGAAGTTTGTTGCTAACTTCTAGAAAAAATGACCCAAACCTTATAAAAACCTAAAAAGTATATCAGTGATTACCTTTAATGAAGTTAGACACGAAGCAATTTGCGCTTGCGCTTTTAAAAAGGCTTGCAAAAGGATAAGCACTAATCTTAATTCATTTAATAGGTATAGTTATGAAATAAACGAATATGGAATAAAAAAGACTACGTTTATTTCACGCGTTGTATCCGGATACTAAGTGGATTGGATTAATAATTCTGAAATAAACATCTTGAAGGTCGGTTTCTCAATAACGAGTCAGCCCCGGGTTGGTTTGAACTTCAAGGTAAACGTGTCTAGTTGCAATGTGAAACCCCGAAGTAAAGCTTAACCCGATGTTAACTTGCTATTGAGAAACCGGCCCCTTAAAAAAAAAAAGCACTAATCTTAATCCATTTAATAGCTATGAAATAAACGAATATGGATTAATAATCCGTAATCCACTTAGTATCCGGATACAAAGCGTGAAATAAACGTAGTCATTTTCCTTAATCCACTAAGTATCCGGATACTACGAGTAAAATAAACGTAGTCATTTCACGGTCAATTTGCAGATTTGCGAAAAAAAATTGCAGATGTCTTCGGAAAATGAGTAGTGCCATTCTTTAGTCACCAGTCTACAAAGATGTTGTACACAAGTTTGTAATTTTTCCTTGATTTCTCTGGAAGTAATGCTATAGATGCTACTTGTGCGGCTTACTTACTTTCAATTGGAAGTTTTCCCAAATATTGCAATCTTTTGTCCTCGCGTTTTTTTCTGTCATAACAGTTTTATATTTATTTATTTAATTTTTTAATTTTTTTAAAATTTTAATTAATTTGAATTTGGAGTACCTATATTTTTGAAATGTAGAGAGGGCCCCTGTGGGGCCCCAGGCGGCCCGGGGCCCTATGCTACAGCGTAGTTAGCGTATAGGTAAATCCGCCACTGTGCTGCTTTGACAATTTATTAATTAACTAACGTTAGTGTGGAATTTTTCAAATTGTATTGTTTTCTAGGTTGTTTTACCCCTCTAGTATCTAATCGCTTTGACCTAGAAACATCTTCTGTGAATGACATTCCATTTATAACTCGTACAATTTGCTAGGGCTTCTTAGGACTCTGCCAATCAATTTTCTGAGAGGAAAACTCGTATATCTAGTTAGAAATGGTTAGAGGGTAAATCCCAGCTGGTACCTACCGAATTATCAAAATCTAACTTAAATATTCAAGATTGACTTGCTAGTCAAAAGACTTGCATACAAATATCAGTTTCCTTTTTGAATTATATATTATTTATCAAAGGCGAAACTTGGCATCTTTAAATTTGAATTAAAATGACCCAATTTGAAGATTCGTTAAAGTCTCTACTCGGATTTCTAGAGTAAAATAATCAGAACTTATGAAATTAAATATATTTTGTGTTTATAATAGGTATGTGAAATAATTCGAAACACAAACCTTCCAATAATTATCCTATCTCTGATATCTTGAAAAACACCCACTTTTACTATCATCAATTACTGTGAAATTAGTAAAGCTACTGACGTGATGCGGATGCTTATTATTTTAAAGTGAAGTTACTTTATGACAAATAGGAATATCATCATAGGTGATTGCTGTATAAGCTGAGTAAGAATTGGAACACCTGAAAATGACTAAGAAAACCTTTTGCAATAATATTTTATCTTGAATTAAAATAAAAGCACTACCTATTAAAATTTTAATGCGGTTACTTCAGATTCAAGCCGGAATTTTTATTAAACGGATAGAGAAGTAAAAACTTCGCGAAATGCGCACTTTATGATGAATCAAATTTATTTGCAATTACTTTAGAGACTGAAGAGGAGGAGCAATTTCTAAATGTCTTTTCAAGATGAATTTCGATAATACAGTTCATTTATTTTGTTCGGTTCTAATCGGATATTTTATAAGTTTTTTGGAATTTGATGTAATTGGATCAAGCTTAAATACTGTCGTTTTATTTTATTTTATTTTTTTCAAATTGTACCTATTAACGTGATCACTTCTATAATCTTTTGCCGTACCTACTTCCATATTGGCAAATATACCCAGCTTTTACCCATGATAGATACAAAAACTTTAAAAGGAAAAGCGAAACTATTGAATTTTGAAGGGTAAGAAGCTTAACTTTGACCTTTAAAGGCTTGTAACTTTTTCAAGTTTTGAAATAAGATGTTTTTTCAAGTTTTTTTTAATAGTAAAAGTTCTAATGTTAAGCCCTTCTGAAGTAGGATTTGAATCTAACAGGCACAGTTTTATTTATGAATCCAGGACAGTGTTTTTAGTGTTCATGTATCTAAAGTCCCGTGTTGTCACAGAATGCACTTTTGCTAAAATAACTTGTAAATGACCTTGAAACGATGGTGCTCCAGCTGCGATAAAATTAATCTGAAAGTGAATTTTTCCATTTTGAATTAACATTGAACTATCAAGTGTCATTATACCGGCTAAAATTTATGCAAACTCATTATCTATATATATAAAACACAGTTGTGTTGGTATTTGAGCACTTATAACTCGAGAACGGCTGGACTAATTTTTATGATTTTTGCTTTATTGGATTTGTCTTTGTCCATCCTAGGATAATAAATCGAAAAAATCCAAAAAAAAAAACAAAAATTTTTTTTATCTATTTTACTTATTTATGAAAAAAACTCACTAAGCCCGCATACGGCGCCATCTCTTATAACCGATACCAAGTTTACCGTCACATTTTCATTGCAAACCATGTGGATTTTATTGTCACACTTTGCTCAAAAACAATTTGAGGAAAGCACTTTATTTTTAATTGTTCTTCACAGTAAAAATGTCCAAAAATAAATAGAATGACAATGTTTTAATTGTGTATTTTATTTTGTTGTTGGTTCGTTCATTCCGAAAGAGCGCGAACTGGTCTACCTGTCATTTCTTGACGCTTGACCACTGACGTTCTGTGGCTAAGTTCCGTTTCTCCTCTTAGGCATCCCTTGACAGCCGTGTTCCGTGCCGACTGTTCGGAGTGCTCCATCCGGCTGGTGTCGAGTGGCAGAGAGCCAGGTTATGAGTCCGCCACAACCATTTTGTATACGGCGCCATATATGATAGGTACCTAGAACGAAGCTCGCCGTTGCGCGGTAATTTCATTGCAGATAAAGTAGAACAGAATACTGCTAAGGAACTGGAGCTATTCTGAACAGAACTATTCCACTATTCCGATCAGATAAAGTGGTGCAGAAAGAGTAGATCAGATAGAATAGTGCAGATACAGTAGAACAGATGGAGTATTGCAGTGCAGATAAAATGAAACAGGGCTGCGCTGGAGATTTTTTTTTGTTTTCTTTACATTTTTTGAACATTCCTGTGCCTGAGTTTATTTATTTGGTGGTGCACTTTATAAGAATAATGCCCACAAGATGCCTAAAAAGGGATGATGTAAAATTTTAATTTTAGTTGACTTCTGATCCAGAGAGTAAAAATTAATTTTCTTCGACCAAAGCCAAATTCACCATCGAAAAAAACTGAATTTAATTCAGTTAATAGATACGTTAACACAACATTTAATAGGTATTTAATAATTCAGAGGAGGTACGAAGTTCGCCGGGTCAGCTAGTAGTATAATATATTATAGTATATATACTTATACAAACAAAATACTGAAGACTGCGTAACATCTACACTGACGGGGTTCCCAAACTGAAACAAGCTCCGGATGCGGAGAATACTCCAAAGCCCTCGAACTGAACCTAACTATAGCCCTCGGTTCCATGCCAAATGTCCTCCAAACAGAAATTCCTGGCATAACCATCGCTGCAGAACAGATAGTCAGCAACAATATCACTGACAAGATCGTGCACATCCACACGGACTGAAGACCACGACTCACAAAGCTAGCTCCAGTTAAAGAAAATATTTCTTCTTGTTATCAAGAAGAAAAGACGACGGAGCGCATTCTTTGTGACTGCACTGCTTTTTCGCCAATACGCAGAGCCAGATAAGGCTAATCGTACCCATCCCTAGAAGAGATCAGAAGCACCGCCATCGGCGACGTTAAATTGCTAGGCTGGATGACGAGCTAAGGATGACATCTCCTCGTTTGGAGGCGCACAATGGGCCTACTGTAGCCTAAGTGCTGTGGCACTCTCCCAAACTCACAGATACTGAAGACTGACTGCAGCTTCGGATTGGTCTGTTTATATAGATGCGTTTTACTCAACCATTACGCATAACTGTGTGGTGTGCAAAATTCAACCTAAAGGTTGATTGGATTTTCACTATACAAGGTGTTTTCTGATTGAATGTTAATATTTGAAAAGGCGATATTTGGGTCTATTTAAAATAAAAAAACTCCATAGGATCTTATGTTCTAAATGTCTTAACTTTTGAGATACAGGGTGATAAGATTTCATAAATAAATCATTTATTATTAATATCTGAACACCACTTTATTTTAATGAAATTTGGCATACATTTACTATGTATCAAGCGACATTTTTTAATCTATCACATTTTCTCAAATTTCCACCAGTGGCGTTCGTACGGAATTTGACTTGCCAATTTTGCCAAACATTGATGGTACGCCACTGATTTTTCTTAAAATACAAATCACCTATTCTTGGAATCCCTAATCATTTCTAAGAAAAACTGATCATCTGATTTTTCACAGTCTGATGCACGGTTTTCGCTTAAAAAAATAAAAACCGTTTCGCCGCATGATCTTAACAATATCAGTAATGTAACTCACCATGCAGAGAAATAAATTTTATTTTTTTAGATGAAAACCGTATGTCGGATTGTAAAAAATCAAGTGACCAACTTTGCTCGGAAATGATTGGGGATTTCAAGAATAACTTTTAATTTAAGATAAATCAGTGGCGTATCATCAATGTCTGCAAAAATAGACAGGTCAAATTTCGTACCAACACCCCTAATAGAAATTTTAAAAAATGTGGTAGGCACAATAAAAATTTCCAGTTGATACATACTACATGTATGCCAAGTTTTGTTCAAATATCTAAACTGGTGTTACAGATATTAATAATAAATTATTTATTTTCGAAATCTTTATCACCCCATATTTTAAAAGCTAAGACGTTTAGGACATGAGTTCATAAGAATATGGTGGGGAAAAAGTGGGTTGAGAATCTGTTATTCCAAAAAGTCTATAATCAAGCTTTTTCTTGAAATTTCGTACATCGTAGGAAGGTTTACAATATACCTACATTGTTATACTTTGTCTATACTTAATATGGTCAATAGTCAATAGTTTTCAATAACCAATAAAAAAAAAAACTAGAATATAATTGCCTGCCTCTTTTTCATCTTTATTTCCCCAAATATTTACCCACCCTAATAGTAAAAACAATATCATTTACGATTCCGTCTTCATTTTTGCTAAAATCTATTAACGACCCAATAAAAAACCCTTTAGTGTTTGTTAACTTTTAGTTTGTCCAGAAAGATGAGAGAGAAGTTCTCTAGGGATAAATATATATTTTAGCGGGGAATTAGGTTAGGTATACAAAAGAAATAGACTTGTATCCTGGGCATTTCTGTATACCTAATAATCGATAAACTTTCCGACTGAATGATGTGGGCTAGGCTAGGCTAGGCTATATAAGGGCATTTTTTTTGCTATGTCACGCAAAAAAAACAACCCGACCTATTTTCCTTTTTTTAGCTTCTGAGGGGAAATTTTGCCGCAGAACCGAACTTTTGTAGGCAAATTCTTGGTGCGTAAAGTGAAGGTGGACACACCTTGATAGCACTTTAACTTTTACTTTGCAAGCTATTAATTTGTAAATGTCCTTTCAAAAAGGTAAGTATAAGTATACTATATATAGTTTATCCAGCCAAAGTTGTAAGATGTACCCAGTCGATTTCCCTTTAAAACTTTTCCAGGTCCAGCACGCATCTTTGCAGTGCTTGCTGCTTCAGTCGTATTTATAATGGAAACGCAGTTCTAGCGCGAATCTCCTTGAGTGAGTACACTGTCGCGTTTTTAGAGGTTGAGAATTTTCGTGCCTTTTGGCCGCTTTCTCTGATATCATTTTCGCTCTCTTGATAAGTTCTTCTGTTCCAGACTTACATAGGTCAAGGTTTAGCCAAAGTTTGTTAAGCCGACCTCCAACTAACTGTGTTTGCAATAAATATTTCTTCGACAAACTCGTGAATGTGAATGGTAAATATTATTTAGTTGCTCAAACTATCCCAAATTTAATAAAAAACAAAAAATACCAAACATCCCCTAATAATGCTTTTTAATTAAAGAAGATTCATGTTACGTGAAATTAAAGTTAACAAACCAAATTTTTGAACAACATTGTAATAAAAATAACGCTACACCTCATGTGCCTGCATGTAACATACAAAATGCTTTCAAACTTTCGAGTGAGTTAACTCTGAAAATGTGCCAAACTAAACATGTACTGTATTTATCTTCGTTTGCGAACTTTAATCGTTTTATTAGTGTGTTGTTGCCTATTCCCATCTCCCAAAATTGTTTTTTGGTTCAATAATATAATTGCCTCAACTCCAAGAATCGGAAACTTAAGAAATTCGTGTTTTCTCGGAAGTAAATCTTACCTGTATTATTCTGGAAAGCGAAGATCTACAAATTCTAAGTTTCTACTTCAAAACCCATCCAGAACCCTAATTAACAATTAAAATTATTCAAGAATTTAATATAATCTCTTGGCAAGATGCTAGCTTGAATCTGCCAAGCGTTATTGCCAGTACATTAATTATTTTATAAAAGGGATTAGAAATTTATAGCTTATATTTTTTTTGGGAAGAAATATTTAATGTTTAATCTTTACACTCATGTGTGAGTGTGTGCTAATGATTTTTATATTAGGCCAACGTAAATTTATGTAGATTTTGCTAACCAATTGCCATAACATTACCAGCAGATCCACTCGATGAAAAATAGACAGATAAGTGCGTGGCGATTGATTAGCCAATGCATAAATATCATTTCAATAATCAAATTATCTCATAGGATGGTCAGTAACCCGCTGTATAAATAAGTATTAGTAAAAATAAACAGAGTCCTATGGAAAAGTACATACATATTATCTAAAACATTTATTCTAATAAATATCTATAAACTATTTATAAGACTGGTAATAAAATCTACATTTAAAAGATACCGTGAATAACCAATTAGTTTTACAGCATTAAGCGGAAAAACTGTGTAATTGAACATGAAAGAAAATGTGTGTGTTTTCGAAATCTTTCCAATTATAAGCCCGTTTGAAAACAATCAAAAAATTATATGGTGATATTTTCAGTTAAACATAAAAGTTATTTTCGAGATCATTTCAATAATTATTAGCTCGTTCGAAAACAATAAAACAATTTACATGGTGATATTTGATATTTTTAGTTTAACTCTTTGATGTTTTCACACTGAATGAACTTGATTTATTTCCACTGGCACTAGGACGCTATTTACTTGGCTATAAAGTTCCTTCTTAGTTATTTTTTAGTATGGACATTCAAATCTCAAGAGTAATGAATCATTATACTACAGACCAAATATAACTTTGTGATAATTTTTGAAAGGCATTACTAACTTCTTCTTCAAACTAAGTACTGCTATGTTGTCAGAAAATTAAGTTTTCAAAAATTTCATAAGTTTGCTATTAGCTCATATCTTATCTGTTCCTTATCCTTGTCGCTGTCAACATTTCAAATGACATATAACTAAGATGTCATTATTGTATTATTTACTGATAAAACCCATTAAAGTTAGATTATTACAACTCAACTTCCTTTCATTATTCCTCAATTCCCAAATAAGAATGATGTCAGTGAGACTAAACGCTTTTGGAAAAATTATAAATACCACACATACTAATATTATAAATAAATATTTGCTCTGTTCTTATCATCTTATTTAGTCATGAAAGAATATAACTAATGAATAATCATTATTTTTGATGCAACCTAAAAAAAAATTAAGACTTTGTTATAAGGCATGGCTAAATCAGATATTTATATTATTATTATTTATATCGATTTTATTTTAATTGGTCAAACATAATTATTGGAAATCTAAGTGGATTAGTCAAAAAGTATATTGAATTTAAATCTAGGTATATAATATGAGAATTCCAAATGTTTTCGGAAAATCTAATTTTTGCAAAATGCGTATTATTGAGATAAACAATTTATGCAACAATATTTGGAAATTGATAATTTTCATTTAAAATAAAATACTTTGAATAAAACTATAAATGTTTTTGGATGAGTTATTTTTTAAATTATTCACGCATCAAATGAAGGGAGAAAAAAAGTCAAGTCTATTGCAAATCCAACTATACAGTATTTTTTTTCTTAAGACATACACGACATTGGCAATCATCATAGGCAACTATCTCTAAGTTCGGTAGGGTCTCAGTAACCCATATTTTACTTATTAGGATGTCCGTTTGGACTCTTAGTGTAAGGCCTCCTTTTTTAAAGAATTCAGCTGACTTATTGTTCTTTAGTTGTCTGATTGCCTTTCAACTTCCTCTAATCTGGGAACCCCGCTCAGTTTTTTTTGTATTGGTTTCTGTGGAATTTCGTTGAAGATACCATTATTAATTTTTGATTTTCTGTTAGGTAGGGAGTTCCTTCAACCAAAAAATAAGAGCTGTCTTTAACCAGTCTTGCGCCATCTTTGGATAGTAAAGAATTAAGTTCTTGAGTGGTTGATCCGTATACCATCTTAGAAGCCTGAAAGAAGGCCCTGGTACCTTTGGATTCAGCTAATTTCTGCATTTCGTTTGATTTTGTTATCCCACCATTAGTTATTTAATGCTCGCGTTTGCCTTTGAACTTCTACTTTTGCTTGTTGCTATTGTATTTTTTTACAGTCGAGCTGGGGTCGCTTTTCAATGCATTATGCGCTTTTATTTTTCTATCTATAAGGTCTTGAATTTCAGTGTCGTTCTCATCTAACCAATCCTAATGTTTCTTTTGTATGTAGCCGACCGTTTCTTCCGATCTTTGCGGTCTTTAATATTTTCCAGTGCTCCTAAATGCTTTCCGGGTACTCTAACGACTGATATGATCGTCTTGAAGGCGTTCTATGTCAGTCAGCCAATGTCCTTCCCACAAAGCCAAGAAGCTTTGGACCTCTGTTGTGTCTGTGGAGTGTGGAGTGGAGTGTCGAAGGTAACACTGAGGTCTTTTATTTAACCGACTCTGGAGACCAGATACCCATCTACAGAGTAATTATAGTTAAGGCTGTTTTTCTTACGGTGAAAAGATATGGCAAAACATTTTGAGATGTTAAGGTGCATGCGGTTTGAAGTCCTCCTGAATCGCCTCACAGTCACTCCTATCCTCTACAACTCTGTATATTTCCAAGTCATCCGCGTACAGCAAACATTCACTATTAGTGATAACATCATCTATATCATTGATGTAACAATTGAAGAGAATAGGGGTAAGATGGGCACCTTGCGGGACTCGTGATGTTGCAATAAGGTCAGATGACTCAACATTATTTATTTTTACTCTTTGGATACGGTTAGACAAGTAGCTGCCAGTTTGTTAATAAGCAGCACATGATTCACTCCGTGAAAAGCCTTGGAGAAGGCTGTGTAAATTGCATCTACCTAGCATCGCCTCTCCAAGGCTTCCAACAGACGCTGCTCATAAACCAGCAGATTTGTTACGTTTGAACGCCCCGAGACGAACCCATATTGGGCAGGTGAAAATAGCTGTTGAAATAATGGGCTCACTTTTTGGTAGGTAAATAATATCTTCAAATATCTTACCAAACAGGAAGAACTTCGAAATCCCTCGATAGTTTTCCACGTTTGATCTGTCTCCTTTCTTATGGACTGGGGTAAAGATTAATTTCCAGTATTTCGGGAATACTCCTGTTGACAGAGATACATTGTGAGAAAGGAACACTGACAATTCTTAATGAAGACAGTAGGGCATCGGGGCCAGTGCTCAATTTATTATTTAACCTGGATATAGAATCGAAAACATCGACCGGCTGAATTTTAAGAGAACTCAGGTCCATTGACTTTTTGTAATGGAAGTTTTGCGGGTCACCTGAATCTTCTGAGTAAAGAGTTGCAAAAAACTTTCCGAAGAGATTAGCAATTGCCTGGGGATCTCCAGCCTCATTGTTCTCGTACACCATGGAGCTCGGCAAAGAGAAGCGAAAATTTTTCGAGTTAACATAGCTCCAAAATTCTTTACTATAATTTTTAATGAGTTTTCAAGTTCTGAGATATATTTCCGATATCTTCGACTATAAAGATGCTTAGAAGACTTTCTCAACTCTGAAAATATATTGTAATCGAAACTAGAGCTTGAGGTTTTAAATTTGAGAGAAGCTTTTTTCGTAAAATTAAACTTTTAAGCTCCTTATTGAACCAGGAGGCATTTTTTAAATTTCTGCCTTCTTTTCAGGTGCATAATATTCAATACAATGACTGAGGCAGCGGTAAACATTATCCACCGGTACATTTATACTATTTTGATCCACAATATCATGTCTATCTTGGGAAAAAATACAGTATAGTTCTTGGGCCTCTTCCAATACATTCTGTATGGTATTTATTGCCCCTTTTTGAATCCAAATTTCTATGCCTTCTGAGAGTTTTCTTCCTGCTTTTCTTCGCATGAAGTATCATCGGTTTCCATTATGAGTGTCTTCTCGTATTGTCATATGGTCCTTTCCAGCCGCTATAATCTGGTGGATCTGCTTGTTATGCCATACATGAGTGCTCCAATTGCTCGTTTCCAGTTGAAGCTGTTGGTTATCAATTCAACTATTCTAACAACCTGGACCATGCGCTCTGTTTGAATCAGAATTGTTCATCAATTCCAGGTCTTGTTAGTTCTCTCTGAGAACAACACTGATGGGGAGAGAATTTCATTACCTTTTGTCCCTTTTCTGAGCTTAACTACTTCGGCTTGTTTCCAGCTCTTTGGCAAATGATCCAGTTTCAAGATGGAGTTTGTTATGCTGGTTGAGACATCACGGTGCTTCTAAACATCTTCATGAATATCTTGTCAGCAATTGTGTCTAGTCCATTTACCTCTATGACTTTTGGATTTATAGTTATCCTTTGAGTTTTCTGGTGGCTGCTGTTATTTTGTGAAATCGCTAGAATTCCATTTCATGATTGTAGTCCGCATTCAAATATGCATGTGACGACATTCTCTTTCTATAATCTATTGTGTATTCTCTGTCCGAATATGTCATTTCGTTATGTCAGGCATCAACGGATATGACTTTGAGATACCCAAATATGTCATTATATGATATTTTAGATAATTACACACGCTATTATACAATACCTCTTCACATTTTTTTTTTTCACTTCAAATCTAAACATAAAGGTTTCAGGCTTCTTAGTGAATAATGCACATGAAATTAGATCAAATTAACTTCATTAGGCGTCAAATTTTTCTTTCCCCATACATGAATACCTCCTTGCTGGTTTAAAAATAATATACTGAATTCCTGAATAGGGGCATTAAATGCCAATTTTAGTGTAAGGGTCGCTGGTGTGAATTGAACACTACTGCCTACTGATTATTTATGGACTAACGTTGCCCCATTTTGGCTTTGTTGATTATCTATGTTTTTGAATTATGATATTGTTTGTAGATGTATATCTAATCCAACATACTATCAAGGATACAGATTACAAATAATAAACTACCTACTACAAATAGTCAAATAGTAAATATCTACGTGAATAAAATTTATACTTAATTTTAAAAATAATTCACCGGGCTTTTTTTTTTTTTTTTTTTTTTTTTTTTACGGATATGCGCACTCGCAAGGAAATGTCCTATCACGCTCGAGAAGCGGCAAGTGCGCGGAAATGTCGGTGTATGTTGGTCTTGAAACGGTTCAGGTTGTAACCTGCAGGGAAAACCGTCGTAGGGAGTTTATTCCACAGCGATGCTGTTCTCCAGAGATATGAATTCTGATATAATGAGGTTCTTGGTGCCTCTAGTTTGACAGTAAATTCATGGTTACCGTCTGTTTGACGGGTTCGCCTGGTAGGTGCTACTCTCGGTGGAATCATACGTGCCAACTCTTCAGAGCATTTTCCGTGATAGTACCTGTAGAAGAGAGATAAATCGCCCACCGTTCTGCGATGTTCGAGACCATCCAAGTTACGAGTAAGTGCGGGGTCATTGATCAGCTTGATAGCTCGTTTTTGCACGGTATTCAAAAGCATTAAGGTATGTTTGGGTGCTGCACTCCATATATGTGAGCAGTACTCCATAGTTGGTCGAATCTGGGCTTTGTAGAGTGTCAGCAATTGGCTTGGTGTGTACAGATGTCTTGTACGAAATAGCACCCCCAGCTTTTGGGAGGCCCTTTTAGCAATATCTGCCACGTGACTGTGCCAAGACATGTTGGTCTCTGCAGTAACCCCCAAGATGTTCAACTGACTCTGTAATGTGACAGCACTTCCAGATAGCATGATGTTTGGCTCACCGGTGCTGGTCTTTTTTGAAAACAGAGCTGCTTGGGTTTTCTGCGCGTTGAACTGTACAAGGTTTTTGTTACCCCAGTCCTCTATTATCTCCAGGTCGTTATTTATCTGCGATATTTGAGTTAGTCTAAGATGATGGAATTCACGTGCGGAAAGACCTGTCGGTGGTATGAGTGAGGAGACTACATTGCCATCGTCTGCAAAGCAATAAAGTGGATTTACTGTTTTATCTATGAGGTCATTTATGTAAATCAGAAAAAGAGTTGGCGAAAGGATTGCTCCCTGTGGCACACCAGCATTTATTTGGTAAGAGTTGGAGTTCTGGCCATCCAGTGCAACATAAATGGATCTGTCCTTTAGGTAACTTTCAAACCAAGTGCAAAGTTTCGGCGATAATCCCATTGCTTTGAGCTTGTTGAGCAGATTTTCATGCCAAACTTTGTCGAATGCTTTAGATATATCTAAGGCAATTGTTCTTGTTTCACCCCGCAACTCAATCGCTTTTTGCCATAAGTGAGTGACGTATGTAAGTAAATCGCCAGTTGACCTATATTTTCGAAATCCGTATTGCTTATCGTTGATAATTTTGTACTTTTCCAAGTACTTGGTTAGGTGATTGTTCACAACTCTTTCCATTACTTTTGATATCACCGGAAGTAGAGCAATTGGTCTATAGTTTAACGGATCTGTCTTTTTTCCTTTCTTTGGAATGGGTTGTACTGCGGCAGACTTCCATGATGATGGATATACTCCTTGCCTGTAAGACAAATTGAATAATTTTGCGAAAGTTGGGGTGAGTTCGTTGGCGCAATTTTTGAGTACTATTGCGGGAATGCCATCCGGACCCATTGCTTGTTAATTAGGAGACATTATTGTAGCTTATCTCATTCATACATTTTTAATAAGCTTCAGGTTTGCTATTCATATTTTCTCAACATCACTTCTTCAACGTAGGTATAACATAATGAAGATTGAGATTATTAGCCCTCGGAGATAAAAGATTTAAATGAATCACTAAGTTATGTTAGCATGGGAGTGGAAATTTCTGGTTTTAGCGAAAAAATACGTCCACGTGTTCGCCCCCCAGGCGCTATTCGCTGACCGACATTGAGCGGGACTCGGTCCGACGCAATGGAAATGCGATGCAAGCCCAGCTTCCGCGAGGCACTGCTCCGCCTAGTCTTAACCCGGCTAAAAATAAATATCCGATTCTATATTTCCAAGCGACATGTCTGTATAGGGCGATATTTTACAAAAATATCTCAGCCCTATATCTTGCGTCTGAAGATATGATCCAGCCGGCGTTAATTTATGCTTATTGACAATAGTTTCTGTTTAGACAGATTTTCTCTAATAGTGAGCTATAGGTCAATACTTAAAAATACAGACATATTTCCAAGTTCAAATTTATTATGATTTTCAAGTTTTTGTTTTTAGGTTTTCGTTTTTGTTTTGTAAAACTTAACCTCAACAATTAGACATTATGAGTCTCTTGTCTTTGTATAGCTTCTCTAAAAACTATTGATTGGACACCCAGTCACCGGTATGCAGGTGTTGTAGACCAGATTCTATTAGACGTTCTCGTTTTTTTGTCGCCATACAGGCGGTAGCCATCCAGTAGTTACCCACTTCGATGTGACATGTTTTCTTCTTTGTCTTGATGACGTATCATTGTCGTATGAACTGTCCTTCTTGGTTGCGCTGGCCATTCTCTAGTTGAAAATGCATCATTTGCTTGGGAAGAAGTGACTGGTATGCGGACGATATGAACCTGAAAATATCTCCTAGTTGTCGGTAAAGTAGAATACCTATACTACACTTGCTGTACCATCTACGCAACGGTAATCAATCTGCTACTGACACAGGTGATTGTCGACATGACATGTGAATAGACAACGCTGTGTATATTTTCTCTCGCGACGTTATCACAACCATTTTAAGCAACTATAAAATACACAGATCCCAGATTGCAATATAGTGGATGATTCTGTTGTAAACCGAAAGGATTGTAACAAATTGTTTTGTAATACTTCGCCGCAACACCTTCGAACAGCAAAACAACTTTCTGTCCAGTCTTTCGGAAAACAACTATAAGTTAAAATTACTCCCTGCAAAGACGATATAGAACAATTTCAGGTATTGCTTTTTAACACCTTTTTACACTTTCATGGATCAATATTGTAGTTTGTCCCAGAGATTCTATATAACTAAATAATTTACCAACTACAATTATTGGTGATTGTGGCCCAAGATTTATAAGATTTTTGTCCACCCATGAATGGTTGCTGCTTCTTTATAAATATTATCTACTGAAATTCAATTAGGCTTATTCATCGAAAATGGATTTTGTATTTTTAAACTGCCATCTTCAATCGCAAAAATTAATCCCAGGATTACAGGCATGATTTTTTTAACCTTTTCCAATAAATTGTCATGCAGAAAATAAACGTGCTTTATTAGAGTTACGTCAGCCATGCGGTTTAAAATAAATTGCGGTGATTATTTTTGTAACTATTTTAATAACAGATAAAATTTCAAGAATGGATTACTTCATTATTTTAACACACCATTACTAAAATGATTTATCAAACGGTTTATGTATTCCTGAAAGAATTCATAATTTTTCTAAAATAATTTTAGCTCACCTTCATATTACCTTTCCTTGACGTCATCACTGAAAACGAGTTTTTTCATAAGAATTTGATTTGATTACATACTTTTATAATAATATTGTTGATCATGTTAAAAGTTGAACGATTCAGTAATGGATAATTTATGAAAAAATACATTTGCTACGAACAACGTTCTTCAGGCCCAATAGATCAGTTTTTCCTGGATATTTTGTGGAATCATTGGTAGGTATATTAGTTCTTACTTGTTTATCCATAGACTTTGATCATTACGCTCACTAAGCTTCCTTAAAGTTTCTGAGATAAAGGATGACATTGGTCGACAAGTTTTTGGAATGATGTTCTATATTTATGAATATTGATTTATCCATAATTAATTGGTAGTTTCCAGAATCCAGAAGCTCACTTTCAACAACTTCAAATTACTGTGTGGAGCCTCTCGTGTGGTAAATCCTTTTACATTGTTCACCCTATATTCTATAGGCAGCAAATAAATCGGCTTCTCTACCATTAAATACACAACGATTGCAAGATTGTCGGCACTTGACCTACATGGCACATTAAAAGGCTTCCTCATACATTATTGTCTGGTAATATTGTTTGTTGCCAAGAAACTCGAGAAATAAGGATCAGGATTAATGCTTGAAGTTATTGAAGCCTTAAAAACGTTTGGAAATTCAATTTCATTACTGATCAACCTGAATCTATTGAGAAACATAAAATATATTTCTTCCTTCACATTATTTTCACTCAGCCATACCTAATTTTTCATACAAAATTTAAAATATTATTATAGCAAACAAATTAAAGAAGAAGGTATTTGAGTTATTTAGCACAAAATTACCTTTTTCATCCATTTCTCGAGAAAGAATTTGTTTGAGCGTAGTTGGGACCGCAGTCATGTCACTCGTCGAAGGTTTTTGTTGTAAAATTTAGACAACGAATTCTGTTTGGTTCTCTATGAATTCCTTAATATAACCCTCGATAACTGTCAGTGATTTCCAATTTCCTTGCGTTCTGAGGGCTAATACTTTCATGTCATTGATTGCACGAAGCATTGCGGGCGTGACAATTATACAGGGTGTTTCCTAATTAAATGTCAATATTAAAGGAGGCATTTTTTGGGTCCATTTTAGGAAGAAAATTTCATATGAACCTAAGCAAAGTTGATCACTTGATTTTTTATACGGTTTTCGTTTAAAAAAATAAACACCATTTCTCTGCATGATCATAACAATATCGTTATCACCATGCAGAGAAATAGATTTTACTTTTTTAGGTGGAAACCATGCGTCGGATTGCAAAAAATCAAGTGATCAACTTTTGCTTAGAAATAATTGGGGATTTCAAGAATCATTTTTACTTCAAGAGAAATTGTTTTCAAAAAAAAAATTGATATCGAAAATCACAATGAGAATTATTATCAATTATCATTATTCGTTCAGTTATAAAATATGACCTACCTATATGTGTGTTATCACAAAATCACTAATGATTAAAAAAATACATACGTGTATTGTTCAACCGTGTTATGGGTGCATCTACTGGTAGAAATATAGCTTGAGTTACTTATATGAACTAAAAAGATTAGTTATCTCTGCACGCTGAACGATGTGTTATGCCGTCAATGTCATTAGTAATATCTCTAATTTGCCTTAACAGAGTGTAGGAGCATTTTATCCAGTTTAATTGCCATTGTAAAACGTATGGTTTGATGTCGCAATATGTTTGTGACTCTTGCTCGATAAAAGCCTTGTTGTAGGTTTTCACACGTCGGTACTGAATTTTGTTTATTTCGGTTTCGAATTTTTATTAGCGGCAATTCTCCAAACAATACATTTTTGTTGAATGACTCAACAATAATCATTCAAAATATAGTTCTTTTTTTATTTCACAATAAAATCAAGACCGGGAATCAAAAAATGTTACGAAACTTTTTTATCAACTTCCGGCTTGTTGAAAAGTATGATTAATGAATTGTTTCATAGGCATTGTAAAGCAAAGATATGTTAGGCAGATACTATACTTAATGAGTGTTACTACTTAATTGTTGTCAACAAACGCATTTAAAAGACAACCCACGTCAGAATGTAAATGGAGAGAATGGAAAAAAGCATCGATAAAATTCCTGTGAATTGGGTAGCTTGTCCCTTTTATTTTTGCTCTCTACATATCCCGTTATCAGAGGGAAACATTTTATTACTTCTGCCTCCTTGGGAGAACGATGGTAATAATAAGGGCACAAGGGTTACCTTAAATAATTTGTAGATTTTAGTTCAGAAAAACCCTCGTAATTGTTATTAGTTTGGCATATGTATTTTCTTCTTGGTTTAGATCAATGAAGACATACGTAATGTTTTTTTTTTTTTGTTGTATATTTTATGTTCCATTATAATCTTGGCTCTAGGTTTTTTTAATGTCCTCAACATTTGTAGAGGAGTGGAAACTCTCAATGACCAATCTGAAGTTTTCCTCATTTTTAGACTGAAATTGTTTTTTTTTTAAATTATTTCTGTGGGATTTAGTTGTTTTGTAGTAGGCTTTACGTTTCACATTAGAAATTTAAAATAAAAACAAATGCTGTGTGTTTTTCCTTATTCCAAAATAGTCTTCCCAATCAATATTTTCGGAATTATTTAATAAATTTTCAAAATAAAAAACTTCTCTAATAGGTAATAGACGATATAATTTTGTGTAAACTTTTTAATTTCAACCCAACTACTAATTGAACTATGTAATTAAAATCCTAAAATTCAACTTGATGCATGAGTTTTCGCAATAAGTTCTTCGTTTTTACCGCTTGTTCTAGTGGCAAGCCAACCAACGATTTCAAGTTTCGTGATAAAATACAACCGACTCTGTGCATGAACTTGGATGCGATTCCCTTTTACTAATCAACTTAAAGGGGTGGGATTTTTAATCACTTAAATAATATAGCCAACTAGGGCGCAGTAGAAAGAATAATCGATGTTTTATTGCTCTCTATCCACATAAATTAAATTAGCTTACATTTGTGATTACTTTTATCAAAGTAGAGAAAGTTTTTAATACACCGACATTCAATTGTATTATACATTTATCGAATATCTTGGCAATTTAGCCTATATTTTGTAATTTAATTCTTCAAAATCTTCATTATTTTATTATTTTGGTGGTCATGGTAACATAGGTATGTCAAAATCGATTTTGGAGATTTCCGGCACGCACAAGCAAACACGAATTGTGGCGAATTTGATGGACGACGCTATATTAAGTTGGGTCCACACTTGATAATCTTAACCCGATTGAATTCATCGAACAAGGCGAACGACGCGAATTGTTGTTGTTGCTTTCTTATGGCTTTGCTACTAGGCAATCTGCCAGCACAATTCGGTGGTGACCACTATCGTCTGGTATGTACCATATTGTGATCACCTATTGCGAATTCGCCAGGCCAAACTCAACGGAACGCGCCGAATGTCTTCCGAGTATTGTCTGTAAAGTGGAATTCATCATCATCATAAGCAATCACTCGATACCAAGTATGATTATCTTCTATTCTGTATTTTGTTCTTGTGCTGTATGCCTTGTGCATATACTTTTACTATTTTTTTTAACAAGGTACCTACATAATTTGATATTTTGTTATTATCATTTATATTATTTATTTTTATTTATTTTGAATTGTTTGAGTAGGTACTATGGTCTTAGGTATTTTAATGCATTTAGTTGCGTATTAGCAGCTGTATTGTTGATATATATATATATATATATATATATATATATATATATATATATATATATTATATTTTTATTATTTCTGACAGCTTTGTCTACGAGATTATTATTTATCCTTATAGCATTAAAGCTTTTTTTGACTCTGACTTTGACTATTCTATTCTTATTGTCGTCGATTGTGCGTTTTCTGATCTACAGGGTGTCCCAAAAAGATACCGACAAACTTTAAGGGGTAGTAGGGGACATCAAAACAAGCATTCTTGTTTATATAAACATATGTCCGCAAATGAGCCATTTGGGCCGTAGAGCAAAAAAACTGTTTGATACTTTTATTCTTCGCAATAATTAAATCACTGTTTACTTATTAATTTTGCTTTATTATCAAATAAATTATGGTTTGGAATAATTGTTCAAAATTTTGACCATTTACTTCAATGCAAAGATTACACCGTCGGGTCATTGACTGAAAAGTTTAGTCTACGAAACACCTGTTCGTAATGAGGAAGATCTGATAGCAAGGATACTGGCGAGTTGTACCCATGTAGATGCTATTCCCGGAATATTCCAGAGAGTTCGCGAGTTGAACAATTATTGTAAACCATAATTTATTTGCTATTAAAGCAAAATTAATAAGTAAACAGTAATTTAATTATTGCGAAGAATAAAACTAGATACCAAACAGTTTTTTTGCTCTACAGCCCAAATGGCTCATTTGCGGACATATGTTTATATAAACAAAAATGCTTGTTTTGATGTCCCCTACTACCCCTTGAAGTTTCTCGGCATCTTTTTGGGACACCCTGTATATACAGGGTGTATATTTTAAGTGATACCACTATTTCTATATCCGAAACGGTAGAAGCTACAAGGTCGGTTAAATTAGAAAAAAGTTGCCTTTTTTGATGCCCATTCAATACTTGTTTACAGTGTTGTCAAATTTCTTTTAGTTTATGAAATACAGGGTGATGTCTAAAAAACGCCCAAAACTATTTTATTAATTATTTCGAAAACTATTCATATTCGAGACACAATTTGAATTTGAAAGTTTTATAATTTTTTTTGCTCTACAACATGGCATCTTCAAATCTTAAATCCGACGTTTCGTGATCGAGCTACCATCATTAACTTTTTTTTTTAAAATACGGACCTGATTTTTTACTAAAAATGACGTAACAAATCCAGGTCCGCATTTAAAAAAAAGAAGTTGATGATAGTCGCTTGATCACGAAACGTCGGATTTAAAATTTGAAGACGCCATGTTGTAGAGCGAAAAAAATTATAAAACTTTCAAATTTAAATTGTGTCTCGAATATCAATAGTTTTTGAAATAATTGATAAAATAGTTTTAGACGTTTTTTAGAAATCACCCTGTATTTCATAAACTGGAAGGAATTTGGCAACACTGAAAACAAGTCTTGAATGGGCATTAAAAAAAGCAACTTTTTTCTAATTTAACCGACCTTGTAGCTCTTACAGTTTCGGATATAGCAATAGTGGTATCACCTAAAATATACACCCGGTATAAACCAATTCTGGAGCCGCACTTTCTTCCACAGTCTTGGCAAACCTAGTCTCTGGTAGCATGGTCTCTTCCTCTGTTCTATCGCTCCTTCCTACGGTGCCTCTTTTCGGTCTCGTGTCTGCGTCGCTCTTCTTCAAAAGTTCATGGTCCGTCGTGGACTACTCGACGCCAAAAGGGCCTATCATTTGCCGTTGTGTCGCAGTTGCTGGTATTCCGTTTTCCGTCTTTCAGTTGACTGTAGAGAATCTGTCGTGGAAGACGAGTTTCGGGCATGCGCGGACGAGATGACCTGTCCAGCGACGTTTATGCTTAATAATAAGGGTTTCCATGCTAGTTGTTTTGGTTTTCTCTTAAACACCAATGTTCGTTCGTCGGTCTTGCCATTCAACCCGTAGGATCTTTATTACGCATCGCTAGTGGTATTTTTCTAGGCGTGTTAAATGTCTTACTTCTACAGTGTGTCCCGCTTAAGGACTGACCACCCTTCTAAAATTTTTATTTTCCAACCGATTCAATTCATTTTTTTTTGTCTTATGTCTACTCGATTTTGGCACTTATTTGGCTCATAATTTCATTTCTGCGGCTGTACTGGTGTACAGGGTGTCCAAATTTCCATAAGTACTATTAGGAATTTTTTTAGAAAAAATCTGATAGCAGATTCTTGTTTAGAATGTTCTAAAACCCAACTGTACTAATTTTTGTTTCAATACGATACAGGGTTATGACATCAAATTTTCACAATTTAATGAATCAAACCGCAAAAGTGTTATATTTTGAGACAAGCTTACTACAAATTTTGGTTAAGAATGTTCTAAAACTATGTTGTATCAAGTTTTGTTGTTCTCAAGGCCTCAAAATATGAAATTTTTCCAGTTTGGTCTAAATTTTGAAAATTTGTTGTAATCACCGTGTATCAAATCGGAACAAAAATTAGTACATTTGGGTTTTAGACCATTCTAAACAAGAATATGCTATCAGATTTTTTCTAAAAAAATCCCTAATAGCACTTATAAAAAATTTGAGCCTATAAATGTGGACACACTGTACACCAGTACAGCCGCAGAAATAAAATTATGAGCCAAATAAGTGCCAAATTCGAGTAGATATAAGACAAAAAAAAAATGAATTGAATGGGTTGAAAAATAAAAATTTTAGAAGGGTGGTCAGTGCTTAAGCGGGACACACTGTATATGCTCCACAACTGCATTGTAGACGCGAAGTTTGGTCTCAGCGCTGATGTCGTAATTGTTGAAGACTCTCTCTAGAAGTTGTTCGAATGCCGCGCTGGCACACTTCAAGCGATGTTGGATTTCAGCGTCAATGGTTGCATTTGCTGACAGATGGCTCCCAACGTATGGGTAGTGTTCCACGTTGGGCAAAGAATGGTTATTAATAGTTATGATCGCTGTCAGTGGGTAACTCGATTCTTGAAGTTGTAATATTCCATTTCAAAACCCCTTTTTTCACCGGGAGAGGAAATCGTTCATACATGATCGGTTTCGTTTTTTCTTGCTACATTCGGATATTTGGAGGTCCATTTCGATGTCCCATATCCATGTCATCGGATTTTTTGAATAATTATGCAATGAAATCGTCCCAGAATAAGATTCGGTTTCGTTGCTTCATGAGAGAATAGCTGTTGCTAGGTCATTGTAACAAAGTCAGTTTAATCTTGTTGAGTTTGGTGAGGTATTTGGTTCTGCCTGGGATAGGCTTGAAATATAATATTGGCGATGCAGCGTCTGACAGAAACTTCTTTTTTTAAAAAAGCATTGTTATGTTAATATTTATGTCTTAGAACTACATCAAGAATTGCAAGATTTTGAAAAATAATCTGTATAAGTATAGACTGCACTGCACATAAACATTATTTATAATTACACCAAGGTCTAGAAGAGCATTTTGCTTCCTCTTATGAGGCTAAGCGGTAACTTAATAATGCACAATGATGCAAAATCAAAAAAGCTGTCCTTTGAAATAATAAGAAACACTACGAGACACGAACGACCCCGTCTCTATACTTAAATTCCGCTAGTTAAGGTGTGGTTTTTATAGTCCATCCTTGTATTGCTCTTCAAGTAATAAAAATTGTGCCAAGTTCTGTATTCCGTTTTGTTTACGTAGGTTACCATAGGAAAATTAAATTAATCGAAAATAATAATTTCTTTTTGTTTCAAGGGCCAGGGTCAGGCATATAGCACCGCAAAGTTCGCAAAAGCTATTCCTCGATTTTTATTATGTTTTATCGAAGCCCCAAATCATTAATTTTCTCGAACTATCGACTTTTAATTCCTGGAATAGATTATATAAGGAAAACATCATTTCAATTCGGTTCGCAGTAAAAATGATGGCTTCACCAACTAACAGGTCGATAGCCGCTTAACGCTCGATCGCAGGACCGTATCGACCCCACACAAACCAAAGGTGTTTATTAATGGCTACGATTTTACTACCAAGCGAATGTGTGTCATTTTTTTTTTTTCGGCAGCAATGTGACACCATGACATTTCACTGGACTGATAATTATATTGACCTTTATTTATAGTCTGAAACTTTAGCCATTTTTTAGACCTCACAAAATGGCCTGTGAATATTTAATAGAAAGTTTTTATCTTTTCAACTGGGGTAGGTATAATTTTAACCACGTCTTGCTTAAAATAAAGTACTCACTTTAGCACTGAAACCATTCAGACTTACTTATTCAAAGCTTAGTATCAGATTGGTATGCCCATCTAATATTCAAAAAAAATACGTTAGGTATGCTATGACGTCAATCTCGTTGGCTGGATCATTAAAATTACCACCAAAGATATAATAAAACTTAATGACTTATCCATGATCATATCATTTTAATGATATGTTCACACTCAATCCATCTATAGGTACCTATTTATTTGCTTTTATTCCATGTTTTGTATTAATTATTATTTCATGGATAAATTGAATTTCAATAAATAATATGTTCCTATAAGCAATAATACGCTAATTTTCTTTTAAAAGGCCATTTGCTAGCTAATGGATGTTTTTTTCATTCGAACAATTTATTGGTCAACGATTTATTACACCGCGATCCGATAAAATCCATATTTGAAACCACTTCCGAAGGAGTTACTTAGAAAATCTTTTTGTACTTTAGTTTCAGTTTCACAACGATACGAGCACTCCTTTCAGCTTAGCTCCATTGTTCTGAGCAAATTTTCTCGTAAGTGAATAATGATGGAATAGGTAAGTAATGGTTTTCACGTCAAAACCATTCACGAACCCAAGTTTTGAAACCTAATTTATTGCACCTTCAAATTTTTTAAAATTAAACTTTGATTTTGATCTTAAAAATAACCTTTTCAAGTACTTTTAGAACCGAGAAGATTGGAAATAAAAAGTTTAAAGTTTTTGTCGAAGTTTTCGATTAATAAATCTCGGAAATATCGACCTCAAAAGAGTTCAAGATTATCCATAGGCGATGAATCGTCACACGAAAATAGATTTGAAATTTTATTTTTGTTTATTTTTTTGTGATTCAAAATGCTCCGCTATATGAATGGTTCCTTTATAATGAATGAATGAATTAGGGGTATTAGTTACACTGCGACCTGCATAGATCTATTTGTCCTCCCAGAAGGGTGCTTCAGTTGATAGGATTCTCCAAAGCACCTCATCCAGTTCAAAGCTTTCATGAACGCAAGTAAGCTGGATGGTTCTATGGATGGAATTTCTTCCCGTCCAACGGTGCAGCATCTGAAGCAGGCAATTCGTTTGTTCACGATCGCCTCGCTTCGTTTCCGATTTTAATTCTCTCAATGGGCCCTCTTAACCAGCAGTGGCCTGTAAGGAATCCAGTGAGAATGCGAAGATTGTTTTCACCCAGTGATATGAGGTCTTTTGATCTCCCTTAGTGAGGGGGCTCAAGCAACATTTTTGATTGTCTTAACCCTGGAAGCTGTTCTTAGAGGCTTATCCATTAGTTCCGCTCTTCCTTTCTGAATGCTTCCTTATAGGTGTACGTTACTATGCCACAGAAATGCTGTGGTCCTGAAAGGAGAGTTTGTGCTCCCAATTTCGCCAATTGGTTTGCCTTCTCATTACTTCTCGATCCCTTCGTGTCCCGGTATCCACTGAAGGGAGAGTTTATTATTTTTGCCCAGTTTGTTTAACCTGTCCAGAAATTCCCAAACCATTTTGGAGCTGATCATTGGTGAGCTCAGCGCTTTGATGGCTACTTGACTGTCTGAGAATGTGACAATCTCTCTTTTTTTGTAATTTCTGTCAAGATTGAACTCGGCACATCTACTTATAGCGTTTATTTCCGCATGAAATATGTCTGGTTGTTTCCCCATTGCTTCGGAGAACATGGTTCCAGGTCCAAGTACTCCGGCTGCGATCCGGCTCAGTTCTTGACCCATCAGTAAACCATTTTACGGCTTTCTGCTAAATTATGAGAATTGATGTGCTATTTCCTTTCCATTCTTCTCTGCTTCTTGTGACTACTGTGAAGCGTTTCTCAAAATATATGTTTTTATCATATCATCTCTGGGGAGCTTGAGGAGCGGAATAAGCTTCCTTAGAGATGCTATTTCTCTCCTTCCAAGCCAACCACCCTCGCCAGCCCCTTCTTTCGAGATTCTAGTAGTTGCTGGTCTAGCGGCCCCGCCAATGATGCATGTGCGCGGCAGGCGCTGTACTTTGTTCAGAGCTGCTTTTATGTTTTGTTTCTCAACTTCTTTGAACTAGACTATCGAACCTTATCTATTGCCTTTTCCATCGTCTTTAAAGGGAACGATGTGAGGCTTATTGGTCTGAATAATTTAGGTCCCATCCTTCTTGCCTGCCTTTGGAATGAAAGTGACTCTTGCCCTTCTCCATATTTTAGGTATATATCCCATCGCCATACTGATTCTGGTTATGTCTACATCTCTGTTTTTCCTTCTTCTAGGAGTGCTGGAAAGATCTTGTCCACTCTTGGGGATTTTTGAGAGGTTCGAATGTATTTAATGCCCATTCATGCCGCTTATTAGTGAGTACCGTTTTGCTGTATCCCAGTCCTTCCTGGTGGGCCGTCTGGGGTTCGCTTTTTTCTCACTTTTGTTTGTTGCTTTACTACCTGGGAAGTGTTTTCTCCTTTATAAGGAATTAGTTGAATTTAGCATGATACTCAAAAGAACACTGACAGAATCCAGAATTTACTTTGTCTTGTAGATACATATAGTTTTTCTCCTTTTGCGCTCAGTTGGGTTGCTTTTTTGGCTCTTTGTTCACGGTGTAGATCGAAGCAAACCCGCTGATTTGTTGTCCATTTTCTTCCCGGACCTATCCTTTCGTGGTTTTTCCCCTGGTATAGTATCATCCTATTATCTATAACAATTCGTATCGTTGATAGTTTCTGATGATAGATTTTTCAGACAAAATTTTGCTTTTGTGGTTCTACTCGTTGAAACACCCTGTTTATTTAACTCTAAGGAAAGCTTCTTAAAGATAAGAAATAGCTCTATGAAATTCCAAAATATACTACTCAAAACGAAATAAGGACCACTTTTAAGAGCAGGTGATCATTAAATTTTGAATAACCCTGGTAAAGTGACTATTTTCATTTACAATAAGTAGGTATAGATAAACAAATAAAGTGTGCACAAAACATTTATATTGTGAATGGAAATAAACACTTTAACAGGGTTATTCAAAATTCATTAAAAATAAATAGGTTTTCAAAAGTGGTCCTTATTTCGTTTTGACTAGTTTATTATCTCAACGCAGTGTCTTTGAAAAGTTTATAGGGATACTCATTGCTGATCAAACGTAAAATATTCCTTTTACTAGCTCATTGTTTAAAGTTAGTTTATTTTTACCGGAATATTTTACAGCATTTTTGACACAAAAAATAAAAAGTTGATTTTTTTTCTAAATTCAGTTCCGAATGAGTATGTCTACATTTTTTCTTTTGTAAAAAATGTTTTCTTCTGTGGCCAATGGCCTTGAATTCTACCTTTCAGAAGGTGTTAAAAAACAAATACCTAATTATATATTAGTGTTTATTTATAGCTGTCTTGAATAATCCTTGTTGAGTAATACACAAATAATTGTATTGTGTTTGATAACCAGGATATTCAATTGCATCGAAATGCCAAAGACATTTAGATGTTTTCAGTTGAACATTGCAGTACGCATGGTAGGTACCTATATGTAGATAATCTGAACATCTTCCTGGATAATAATTGTAGGGTCTTTAAAAAACAAGTCGATCCATAATTTCACTACCACTTTCAATGTACGCTAAAGCATCTTTGTTATCAAGTTGCGTAAAGATGTTTACCGGATTTTCAGTCATTTAAGCTGTTAAACTATAGTAGTAAAACAATTTATAGCGGCACAATTTAAATATGATAAATCCCATTTTCTACGTTTGAAACACGATTTACGTAAGTGAGTTCAATTTTGCGGGCACCATAAACTAATTTTAAACCCTAATAATTCGAAATTGTACCAATAAAACTCTAGGTTTTATAAGGAGATGCCTTAAGGAAATCGCTTTCATTTGGTTAACGGAAGTGGTTAACTGATATAGCCGTTTCTATGTTAAAAATACAGCAGTGAATATTGAAATATTGCAAATTCTTCGGTAGTGATTCTATTTTTTTTTGTTATCTAAAAATGGTCAGCTGAGTTAACGCATGCAGTGTTTCCTATCTATAAGTGATAAGTGACATTTCAAGTAAAAAGTATTCTGTTTTGTTATAGTTGTTGAAAGTAAGTCCAAAATCGTTGAGAAAATATTTAGATAAGTCTGGAAATTAAACACATAGACCAGGTAATTATTAGTTTTATACATTAAAATAACTTCAATCAGTTTATTATGAAAGAATTGGGGAAGTTTGAAGCTTGAGACATACATGCTTATAGCTGATTAGACTTATTCAGTGGCTTAAAAATACGTTCTAGTTATTTTAAACTTTAATAAGCGTGTGTCGAATAAAATCATCATAAATATCTTATTTTAAATTACAAGAAATATCATTCTTGTGATGTTTTCCCATAAATTATTTATTGTTTTTGTACTCGAACAATAACCATGAAAACTGTGTGAAAATTTGTTGAAATCATTCCAACTTTTAAATTAAAAGCCACAAAACAGATCCCTGCTATATTGCACCGTAAAATCTATTTTGATCGCTGAATACTTTGGAGTCGTAGCAATTAGCATCGTCTAGAGATTGATAATAATTGTCGACCTACTTTTATACATTCTAACTGATATGGTTTGTTAGGAACATCTCAGATAAATAAATACAAATATGTACCTACCTAATACACGTACATAGAGGAAGTTTATAAATATGCAATTGCAATTGATCCCCATAATTCATTCATCTAGCTTTTGATATATTTTTTTAAAGCCTTTCTAAGTTGAATAATTGAACTCTAAAGGATGTATTTCTCGAACCACTCAAGCTGCAATAATTCGGGATTAGGACGATTTATACACTCGACCAGAGGCTTCTTTACTTTTTAAGTAGGAATACCTAGGTATTATAACGTGAATAAGTAAAAGTGTTGAATGCATTAATTAATGTAGACTAATTGCGTTAAGTTTTTAAGTGAATCGGTAATTTAATAGACAACCTATTCAGCACTTAATGTTGCACTTATATGGAAAATTAAGCCAACATTTTGTCAATGTGCTTATTTCTCAAAGTCTGCTTATTGTCATCTCATCATATAATTTAGTGGTAGTTTCTATAAATGTTACTCAAACCACACACACCAGTTTACATTTGATATGGGTACTCCTACGGCATTGCGCAGATCTGAGAAATGACTATTTTTATTCTATTGTTTAAATAATTTGCTGCTGACGTAAATAATTTATATTTACACGGCTGACCGGTTGTTGGTAATCGTGTTTCGTATAACTTGGAACTCCTATGGTACTGCGTGCTAGATATGGTTCGCGAGTGGGTGACTAACCAGAACGCGTACGTTGGTATACAACAATAGGTTCATTCATTCACTGCCTTTTTATCGCAATTTTAGTTGGGAATACTTTCCTGGAAAAAATAAAAAGTAATTGCGTCATCAAAAACTGATTACAGTATGCTCAAAGGGATCGATTTGCTTTGCTAATTTTTTTTTTGCAGGATACACTGGTTTTGACAGCCTCAATTATTTTAAATCTAAAATAAACCTGTCGTGTAGCCAATTCGTCGAAATCCGGATAAAAAGTAGAGGCGAAAACGGCCACGCGGGTACTTAAAAGTAACTGCGGTAAACAGAAATGAATACATTTCCTAGAAAATGACAAAGCATTCTGCCAAATGCTTTTAGTACATGTGGTATTGGTCTTTTTCATTTTTGCTCTTATACAGGGTGTCCCACTAAGGTCGACGAGGTACGTTATTATGGAAACCATAGGCCTTACGGCATCGGGATTTTTTTCTTCATCACTAAATCGGCCAAGAGGAATTGATGGAAATTATTTTCAAGTTTCTAAGATGGCCGCTAGGGGGCGCAATCACGATGATATAACTAAAAATTCAAATTTTCTCGAAAAATCGCTATATCAAGGTACTGTTTTAACAACAGAAATCAAAAGTTCGTTAATTTTTGCGCCAGTTTGCTTATTAGCCTTTTTTCGTATCTTCACTAATAAGGGTGGGGGAAGCTGGGGAAAAAATAGTTTAAAAAATTGCTGTATCTTCCATTCCTCTTATCCAAACTCATTCAATTTGGCTTATTCGAAAGAGAATTTCATTGTTATTAAGAGCACCACTTCGTTCGGGGTCGATAGTTCCAACCGCGTCTTCTAGAGGGCGCTGTTTAACCAAGATCCAGTTTTTTCTAATTTTCTGGAAAAATCCAAATGGCATGATATATTTTTTTATAACTCTGCGCTTAAAGAGCAAAAAATGATCTACATTTTCGCGCAAACCGCAATCCGATATCTGCATTCGTTTTCAAGTTATTTGCAAATAACTATTTTAATCGAATATCTCCCTCCTGTCATTTTAAGCCAATCAAAAAATCTCATTTTGTGGTCAAAAATTATTTTCAAGTGGAAAAATTTCATGACATGACATGAAAACAAAATAAAATACTTATAAATGTTAATAAATCAATAAAAATTTATTGTTTTGCTCAGTAAGGAAACATTCTTAAGAAAAACCACTCGTGCTTCTAATTTTTCCTGTCGAAAAACCTAAAAAACTCGTTTGCAAGACAGCAGTTGTCATGGCGTCAAGAGCGGTAAAGGCACTTTTGGCATGTGTTGGTACAAAATTTCAGCTTCGAGTGTCAATATTTTTGTATTTCAAGTACTTTACCGCACATGTTCTGTAAAGTGCTACCTTCCACATACTCATAGATAAAAAAATTTCACGCCAGTATTTTGGTAAACAAATTACTTGCAAACGAGTTTTTTAGGTTTTTCGACAGGAAAAATTAGAAGCACGAGTGGTTTTTGTTAAGAATGTTTCCTTACTGAGCAAAACAATAAATTTTTATTGATTTATTAACATTTATGAGTATTTTATTTTGTTTTCATGTCATGTCATGAAATTTTTCCACTTGAAAATAATTTTGAGATTTTTTGATTGGTTTAAAATGACAGGAGGGAGATATTCGATTAAAATAGTTATTTGCAAATAACTTGAAAACGAATGCAGATATCGGATTGCGGTTTGCGCGAAAATGTAGATAATTTTTTGCTCTTTAAGCAGAGTTATAAAAAAGTATATCATGCCATTTGGATTTTTCCAGAAAATTAGAAAAAACTGGATCTTGGTTAAACAGCGCCCTCTAGAAGACGCGGTTGGGACGGGACTATCGACCCCGAACGAAGTGGTGCTCTTAATAACAATGAAATTCTCTTTCGAATAAGCCCAAATTGAATGAGTTTGGATAAGGGGTATGGAAGATACAGCAATTTTTAAAACTATTTTTTCCCCAGCTTCCCCCACCCTTATTAGTGAAGATACGAAAAAAGGCTAATAAGCAAACTGGCGCAAAAGTTAACGAACTTTTGATTTCTGTTGTTAAAACAGTACCTTGATATAGCGATTTTTTGAGAAAATTCGAATTTTTAGTTATATCATCGTGATTGCGCCCCCTAGCGGCCATCTTAGAAACTTGAAAATAATTTCCATCAATTTCTCTTGGCCGATTTAGTGATGAAGAAAAAAATCCCGATGCCGTAAGGTCTATGGTTTCCATAATAACGTACCTCGTCGACCTTAGTGGGACACCCTGTATAGCAAAGCCTAATGGCTCATATGAATAAAACAGAAGCGAATGCTTTTGCTCAAGTTCTTTGAGATAAACATATTCAGCTTTAATGCAGCAAAAAAAAAAAGACGGAGGTAGAGTAAAAGCATTTGCTTCACGTTTTCACGATAAATTTCACGAATTCTACGAATCTACTAGAAGTCTCTTCACTAACAACAATAACCTTTATTTACCTTCCACTTCTCGGTTTCACTTTCGTCTTATTTAAACTAACTCCAAACTTACAAACTTTTTTTACATTTTATGTAAAAAAATTCAATCGGGAAGTCTCCAAAATCATCTATACATATATGGTTGTCTGGTCAGTCTTCTATTGTTCCTGGAATTCCTTTCTTCTCTGACCGGATTTTTCTTTCCTCCGCTGTTCTTGCCTTGCACTAAGCATGGTCTCCTGGATAAGGTATCTCCGCCGTTCACTAGAACGATGTTGGTTTCCAGATCATGGTCTTATTCCGTGTCAGGGAGCAGAAAGCGTAAACGCTGGTCAAGATGGCTGAGGGAATCCTGACTCTGATTCGCAGGTCGAAGTAAACCAAGGTACACAACTATACAAAATACAGTCACATTTAAAATGTCCACTTCTTCCACAGCGGTAACATTCATCGGTGCCCCCTTACAATTTCTTCATAAAAGGCTGAGCTGAGAGTCACCAAAAGGAGAGCGAGATCTCAGTCGCACTTTACAGTCACGTTTGAAACGTCGTCTTCTTCCGCAGCGATAGCATTCGATGCCCCCTTTCCAGTTCCATTGTTTGATTTTGGAAACGACTTTTCGTAATTTCTCCAGAAGTTCCTTCGTTATTGTGTTATTCATTTCTTGGAAAAAAGTTCCAACTTCCTGCTAGAACTAATGCAACAGGTTTCTGTCTCCTTCTAACAAGGTAAGAGGAAAAGGATAAATATACTCACACTAGTGACGATTAAGTGATAATGACTGTGAATTATTCTTCCGATCATGTTCCAATGGGTCCTTCCATTATTCAATCCTGAAGTAATTTGTAGCGAAAGGGACGTGAATAATGGAACGGTCTGTGGAAATTCGCAGATTATATCTAGCCTCCATTTTTTTATAGCCTAGTAAAGGACGCAAATATGTTCTAGGTAGTGGGCTCTGAAATAACAAGTTTTATTTTAGTACATGTAATGGATATGTTTGTCTTTGTCTAATTGTTGTTAGAAGACAAGAATACAAAATAACCCGACATAATCTGTACGCTTTTTCGACAATGGAATACAAACACAACGTAGGTATGTTACGAGTTTCGACTCGACGAATTCACATGAGGTAGACAAATATGAATACCTATATTTATTTATTTATTTATTTATTTATTTATTTATTTATTTATTTATTTATTTATTTATTTATTCCACTGCAAAATTAGTATACAATGTAAGATTAACATATATTCTGGACATACAAATGAACCCTAGAGTTTGTGTGTGTATGCCCAAGAAAACCTCTAAATTAAATTAACAGTAAACTTGGTTTTATAACCTATAGAATATAAAAAAAATAACAATTGAAAAAAAAATAAAATAACAATTAATTCCCAGGTGAAGAAAATCACAGAAATATTAAATTTAAGTAATTGCAATCACTATTATAATGGTACCAGAAATTCATTTTCAAAAATCCATGTGTTAACTCGTTTTTTAAGTTTATTATATTTTCCAATTTTGAAAGAATCTGGTAACATATTGAAGATTTTTGGACCTATGTACAGGATATGTTTTTGTGTTTTTGTGAAATTCATTTTAGGAATTATTAATTTATTTGCATTTCTTGTTGTTCGAACATTAAGCTTGTAGTTTTTGTAATTTACCGACTTAATCATAAACCTAACCTAACACATACTTTAGTTAATAGATGCTTCACGGACATCAGCCTGGCAATTCCGAAAAGCTCACTGGAGGGAAATGTTTTGTTTTTAAAGAGCATAATTTTAATTATAGTTTTTTGAATCACCTCCAGTAGTTTTAGCAGTGCTTTCGATGCCAATCCCCAAACTAATATTGATTCACGTTGGACACAAGCTGACGTCACAGTCCTAGCCCGAGTTTTCGCAGCAGTTTAAAAATTCGATTTTCGAATCATTTTATTTTCAGAAATAGGCGTTTTCTTTTTTGGAAAAAAAAGTACGCAGATGTTATTAGGATGACAACAGAATAATTCAAAAACTTATGTTTTTTAAAAATGTGAAAGCGGGTATTGAGCGAAGCACCAAAGGACCTCTGGGCCGAATGGTATGCAACATTTACTTCATCTTCAGAGGATGTCAATATTTCCTTTCACAACTTAATTACTACCTAATTTTATTTTGTCCAGATATTGGTGAAATCTTACCAGTAACAAAGTATTTGCTGCAAAGCCTGATATTTAAGCTTAGATTCTGATAAATAATCTCTCTTGATAGCTGCACCTTTCTCTACGTTTTATGCTTAGTTCATTTTTATGCACTAAAAATTTGTTCTTCCGTATGGCTGGCACTGCAAAAAAGTTAACTTTATCGTGGTTTGAACGGCTTCCACAGCCAACCACAATACACGTTGTAGGCATTTGACCCTTCGGAGTCCTTGAAATTAATATAAATAGTAAAAAAATCCCTAAAACCACGAAAGCGATTGTGTTTATACACTTTCTCAACAAGTTTGTCCATAATACACATAAAACTCATAAGAGTTCAAAGTTTATAGAAATTACGCTTTTATTGTTTATTAAGCACACTGTCTAAAGAAAAATAATAACATAATTTCCCATATTTCTATAAAACAAAAACTTTCTCTTTCAAACACACACCAGTCTTTAAATGAACAAATCAGAATAAGCGTAAAAACGTTGTTTGTTATTGTAACTTGCCCTGGGACGCCATATTGAATTTTATTTACGACGTATGTCAAATTTGTTCACTCCGATTGTCAGCTCAGTATTAGATCACTCGAAACACATTCCACTGCTCGGAACACAGACGCTCGTGTAAACGAGTAGGCGGATCAAGTTGAATATCCGACTTTATTTATTCATATTCATTTCTGCAATAATTTCCTCCATAATATTGATTTAAAAAATGTAAAAGAAACAAATTAGTGCAAATTAGGCTTTTGGAGCTAACTCCCGAACATGTCCGTCGAAGCTGCCATCTGGGCTGCGTTCAGATTGAACGTCGGTTGTCGCCCGAGCGCGCTCTGACCGTTCAGATTGCTTTGGGTAAAATTTACCCAGCCGTTCAGATTGTCAGTAGATTTTTACCTGACGACACCCCGACGCACACTTTTGCATCCCATAAAATAGTAAGATAAAATTTGCCCCGCATGCGCGTTTGTGTTATGTTTATGTTCTAACCAATAATAAAGGCAAATATTGTAAATATTATTGTTGGGAGTTATGGCGAGTTTATCCAACAAATAAAATAAAATAGGAGATAAATTAAAATAAGAATTAGGGGTTAAGAGGTATTATTTTATATGTGATAAGTTCTACCAAAAAAATCAAAATAAAATAAAATTGTTGATTATCTTTGAATTTTCTTTTTTCTTATTTTACAAAAATGCTAGAATCACGAACACAGTGAATTTTGAAAAGGCAACAAAATCAAAATCAAAGCATCCCATAAATAGTGATGTTATGAGGAGAGAATGCGTTTTGGCCGTTCAGATTGGGCGAATCGCCAGGCACACTCGGAGTGCACTCTCTATCGGGTACGCTCTGCACTGGACGTCGCCCAGACTCTTCAATCTGAACGCGCCCCAGGAGGCATATTCTTGACTTTATCTAGGTAGAAAATTTGACATTGTTAACAGTTAATGCACTGTTTAATTGTCAACACAGTCAAATTTTCTCTCGAGAGAAAGTCAAGAATAAGGCCTCTGGGGAGAGAACGCAAATTTATTTACGATAGGCCTTTACGAAAACGCTGATCTGATTAACCCGATCACCATCTGATGTAATTTGTCTTTTCCCAATCGTGTCCATTGAAGAAAGATGAAAAACAAACAGCCGTGATCGGGTTAATCGGATCAGCGACGCTGCTACCTCTAGCGAGAAAAAACGAACAAATTACCCCATACATAAAAATCTTTTCCAAGTCCTCCTAGGTACATAATGGATGTGTGTCAAGTGTTGACGACAAAAAAATTCAAATAATATACCGCTTGAAGATGAAAAAAAAAATCATTTCAAATAGAAATCGCCAGGGATGAAATTAATTTCGTCCTTTGCAACGCTGCCTCCCGGACTACTTGGGTCCCCAACCGAGCTTCACACGATTTTATAGGCGCAGAATACTCGCGATTAGTTCGGCTCCGGCGCCGGCGTTTACTGTTGGTAGGAGACTACGATTGGACGCCGCCACCGTTCCGTCGATTTCGCGGCGGAAGATACACTAGTACCAACAGTATTTTGTTACATACTTCGTGTTAAATCGTACGCCGTCAAAAAAATAACGGTATCCGACATAACCTAAGTTTTTTGTTTATCATTACAAAAGTGATCTCAGAGAGCGTGATTGTGCTGCTTCAACTTTGTATTTTGTGGTGTTTTACCTACTATCTTTATATATGGATATTTTCAATTGAACATTATATTTACGGGTATGGCTTTAGTATTTTATTAGTTTTTAGTAAATAATTCAAGGCTTGTCATTCGTCTTCGGGGTTTCCAGGTCATATGTTTGGCTGAGTGAGGCAAAGAGAAACTTTCGCACACCAAAGATGCCTTTGTTGCATATATTAATATATTATTAACCATGTCTGCACTTTCTACATGAGCTATTTATTTTTAAGAATATTATTTTTCAATGCCTTTAATTTATTGCAGTAAGTAAATGAAACCACTCCCATCGAGTGAGTAACTTTCATCTCAAGGTTTCGATTCCAACCAAAATAAATCGTTATTATTATTTTATTCCCTGTTTGAATACTTTTATTCAATACTACTAAACAAGCTGATATTTTAGTGTTGAGCTGTTTTCCTTAGTTTCCATTGAATTTCTGCCTTTTTTTTTTGGTTTTATTAAAAGGAGCAGAAAGCAGGAAAAAAAAACAAATTAAAACGTTCAAACCTGAGGTATTTTATCTGCTAATTAACAAAATTCCAATTAGCGCCATAGAGTTCACTATATACTATATTGAAGCTCATTTTATAAAGATCTGCAAAGTACACTATTTTTTTTTGCAGAATTTTTGTTTGGCATCATTGAAACAAGTCTGTGAAATTTACTTATTTAGGTATAAACAAAAGGGTTGGTTTATATGTTTACAGACACAAAACCATAACATAAGTGGATTTGAGAATGTTTTCTTCTGATTTGTTTGCACACCTTCAACTTTTTCATGACTTCTTGCCTTTTTCGACAGTGTTCTATAGTTCTCTGAGGAGTGCAGTAATAGTTCTGCAGTTGAAGTTGAATTTTTTTCAAAAACAAAAATAGGTGTAGGTACTTAACTTGAGCGGAGTTCTGATATCTCTTCATCCACTGTACTGCAGAGCTATTATTGCAATTTTATGAGAACTACAGAACTCTTTCCAAAAAGGCAAGAACCCATGAAAAAGTTGAGGGTACCACCAACATTCACAACACTTTGTTATCTCCTTTTGCCTTTTGTAACCAATCAAGAATCAAGGGTGTATACCGTTTGTACCGAGTTTTGTACTTTTGATTACCCAGTCGTTAAATGACAGTTGAATGTCAGTTCCTGAAAATCCAGTTAGAAAGGAACAACACTGCTGTTATGTTACTATTATTATACTTTGACATACGTATTTGTCACACAAAAGCCAAAGATACTTACCGTGTTCAATACTGCCACTTTACTCTGTGAAAATTGCCAAATTCAGAAGAGGAGTCCGCAAAATAAAAAATAAGAGAAGGCCTTTTCCTTAATATGTTATGTTTATAGAGAGACATTGGAAAATTTCAAAGGCTATTTCATTTTTGTTATAGATAAGTAGTAATGAAGTTATTGGAAAGTTTTTTTTTCCGCACTCGTGCAAATCCCACCCTCTGACACATCTTCTTTATTCGATCAATATGTTTACAATTACAATTACAAATTGGTAGAGAACATTTTACCCAGAGGGTATCGCTTATGTAATACATTAGTTTTATTATTTTCATTTTATTTTATTTTATTTGATCCTATTTACTTTACCTTAGTTTTTCTTTTCTAATACCCTTTGTTCAAACCGGAATTATTTTAGGTTATATTAGGTTAATAGGTCTGTCCCACTCTCGGGCTTCTTTTGTTAGAAACCCGAGAGCATCGGTTACTGAAAAATCGCGGGGTGGTCCATTTTGCCCGAGTGTCAATATTATTTATTATATTTGCATAATTTTTAAATGTTTTTTTTTCCAGCGATGTAATTGTCTCTGAATGGCAAATAAATTATTTTTGAATTTGAATTTAAATCACCACAATGCATCAATTTAAACTCAAAATAAGTAATTAGAGATTATCCAAATAGGATAAAATCAAAATGAGTAAATATTATGTAAGCATAAAAAAAACAAGGTTTATTGCATTACATAATTCCAACTTGAGGATTTAAATCTTATGCTGATTATTGAAGAATATAAACTCTAATATAAATAACTATCACTGTCAAAGGATTAGCAAATAGTACTATTTTAATGCTTGAATTTACAAATCATAAAGTTTTATAAGTGCAAATTATACCTACTTGGATTTATATTAGTAGAAAAACTGGCATATGAGTTAGACTTTATGGTAGGCTATTTTAGACAAATTGAAAACTATTGCATAAAAAAAATAGTTCAAACTGGGGTCTGGACCAAGTGAAATATTAGGTACCTACCAGAAGCCCTTGGTCTTATCAAGTTCCTATAAAATAGGAGGTTTCTTGCTCTAACCTTAAAAAAACTAATTCAAACTAGGATAATCTCTGATTTTGAATAAATTTTTGGATATATTTTCACCAAATCGCATGATTTTTGTTAGTACATATAAGTAATGTCTTCTAAACATCTTGAAAATTTTAAATACCTATATCAAGAGTTTGAGCTGAAAAATATAAGTACAATATTTGGTTTTCTAGGTTTCAAAATTAGAATCATATTTATGTTTATTCCAGTATTTACAATTGAATTATGTAGGTACATACATGTCTAAAATCCAGCCTTAATTGTTTGTGAGATGTTGAATCATGAACATTCATGATTGTTTTTGTTATTACGATTTTATTATTATGTTGACAATTGATTATATTAATCACCCATGCTAAAATCACCATAATAGAATAAATAGTTCCAAGAAGTTAATTTGGAAACTCAGATAACTATCGTCGAAAATTAATTTCTATCTCATTTTATAAAATTTTGTAATTATTATTATCATACTTAAATGTTTATTGATTCAAGTGTCTATCTCAGTTAAGCTCTTGCGACAATTTTGAGATTTTTTAATAGCCGTATGACGTCCACTGATGTCATAAATGGGGGGTTGATTACGTTAATAGGATACCTGAGAATTGCACAAGACGTCAATAGATAAACCTATCTTTCTGCCAATTAATATTATTTCAAAATGATTATGGCCCAGATAAAAATATGTTTTCAGTCTTAATCAGTTACTACATAATAATTCATGCACTTAATATTAAGTATAAAAGGTTTCTGCTCTTATAAAGCCACCTTTTTTATTACTGTGGTAAGCAATCTTCCTTGTACCTTGATTTGTTTGAGTCGTATTTTTTACGTTGTTCTTTGCCGAGTTATTTGCTTATCCAAAATGTTTTTATTTGTTGCAGAACTGCAGTAAGAAATGGCTACGATAGACGGCCGTCCCGCACAATATGGAATATCCCTGAAGCAACTCCGCGACCTCATGGAACATCGAGGTCGGGAAGGAGTCCAGAAAGTACAAGATCTAGGTGGTGTACAAGAAATATGTAAGAAACTTTATACATCCCCAAGTGAAGGTATGTACATTTTCTATCTTATTAAAGAACAAGTAATAATAATGCTCTATTTCAGGTCTTAGTGGGTCACAAGTAGATTTAGAACATAGAAAGGAAACATTTGGTTCCAATTCGATACCCCCAAAGCCTCCAAAAACGTTTTTACAGTTAGTTTGGGAAGCTTTACAAGACATAACATTAATTATTTTAGAAGTAGCTGCAATAGTTTCTTTGGGTCTTTCATTCTATCAACCATCTGCAGAAGAAGAGGGTAAGTTCATTTAATTGATTGAAAATGTGTTTAATTCAATATTTGATGGTGCCTGTGCTATAACTTGAGTACATCAAAGTTGTTGTAAAATTAATCTTTATAGTAAAATATATTTTTAGAAATAAATGGTGCTTATCAGGGTTACCTTGTTAATAATACTGATAAGAAATTTATATCATAAAGGCATAGTCTTAATCAAAATTTAGTGATTTTTTTCTGAACTTCTTGTTTATGAGGGATTCCAGATGTTTTTTGTATCTCGTGGAAGAATTTATATAAAATATTACATTGTGATCACAGTATTTGTGATTATCCAACTCAACTAATAGATCTCTTATTCTATATCTTTGGATACCATCTAACTGGAATGTTGCTATTTTTAATTTTAGCTGTGTGGTATGTGATGGTTGCACATCTTTACCTTTCCCCAATTTGCATGAGGCGGTTTTAGCAGAGGGGTGTGATTCAAAATCGCCCTTACTTTTTGCGGGTCATCAACAACGATTCCAAAGTATTTTTTTTTGAAGAAGAAGAAAATGTACATTTTTTCCGAGGAAATTTCACTTGACAGGATTTCTCTCAATTTTGGGAGTTTATTTGTACCTACACTTGGTCAATCATAAAACTGGTACAGGCAATATATATTCTCTAAATTTGTCTGATGTGAGTCTGGCTTAAATAACAGAAAGTTTCTTCTGAAAAAACAAGATAGACAGTTTTTGTCAATGTCGAATATCGAATGTATTTGCGGCGGCATTTTGTTTGATTTAAAGATGACACTGACTTGACTCTTTTTGTCATTTTTGAAGTGATAAAAAAGGTCGATTTTCATCTCGATTTACACAATACAACACAATGGGAAAATCATGTGCCAGTTTTATGATTGGCCAAGTGTACATTTAGTTTCCTAATAGAATTTTTTTTTTTGCCAGGATGTTCATTATATTGGTCAACTTATTATATAATTATTTAAACTGTTCTAATCAAATCCATAAATCACTATGAAAAATCTTTCTGGAAGCTTTTGATTTTAGACTCACAAGAGATTTGCTCACATTTATTGATATTTTTATATTTTTCTAAAAAAAAAATATGGCATCCAATTTGAATACTAAGATAGAGATGCGTAATTTACTACTCACCCTAATCGAAAAAAGTCACAATCTAGAAAATTTAAAAAAGTGTACCTATTTTGCAACTCTGTCTTTTGCCCATGGTGAAAAGATTTGATGATAAATTACACATTAGGTACAGGAAAAAATTCAACAAACATTTTTTTTTTCAGAAAGTGGATTTAATGATGATGAAACTAGCCACGGGTGGATTGAAGGTCTCGCCATTTTAATTTCAGTTATAGTTGTAGTGTTAGTGACAGCGTTTAACGATTATACTAAAGAAAGACAGTTCCGCGGATTACAGAATCGAATAGAAGGTGAACACAAGTTTGCTGTCATCCGAGCAGCCGAAGTTAAGCAAATCTCTGTTAGTGACATAGTTGTGGGGGATATTTGCCAAATTAAATATGGTGATCTTTTACCAGCTGATGGTATTCTTATCCAGTCCAATGATCTAAAGGTATATTTTCCTCAAACATTTACTAGTCCACATGATTAAAAAATAATTCTTAAGGTGGATGAATCATCTCTGACCGGTGAATCGGACCATGTCAAAAAAGGAGAACACTTCGATCCAATGGTTCTTTCAGGCACTCATGTCATGGAAGGGTCCGGTAAGATATTGGTTACAGCTGTTGGTGTGAACTCGCAAGCTGGCATCATCTTTACTCTTCTTGGTGCCGCCGTTGACCAACAAGAACAGGAAATTAAGAAGATGAAAAAGGGTATGTTTTTTATCATTCCATGCGCATGTCGTCATGTTTGAATCGTACCCCCAGTACTCTTTCCCATCTGTAAGAGCTTCTCGCCATACAGGGAAGATATCGGGTCTTCAATAAAAAAACAAATTAAAGATTGCTATGGTTTTTTAAACGTATGTCTTAGCAATATTTTTCTTTAATTTTGTCAATGAACTTTTATGTCAAAATTCAAAATGTCATGTCAAAAATCCTGACCAATAAAGAAACAATAATGCGACGTACGTTTTTGTAATCAAAGCAATCTTTGATTGTTTTTTTTTTTTTGAAGACCGGATATTTTTATCTATACTAAATCAATTAGATGTCGGTACACTTTATTTTCTAAATTAAATATTTCACAAAAAATTTAGTCATATAAAATTTTATTTTTTCTATATTCTAAACTTAAAAATCCCAAAACTAACTCTGATTGATAAAATCTGACATCTAAAATGTAGTCGCCAACATCAAATTTAACTAATGTTCCTGAAAAGTTGGTGCAATTTCAAATATTCTTTCCAAGAAAATAATAGCTAGGTACTTAATTCTTTGTCAGAATTTACCGAGATAGAATAGAGAAGAAATAGATTAAACTAGAAGGAATATACTTTTGCTGTCCCTTTCGTGAGAGCTCTTACAGTTGAAGCATTAAACGACAATTTAAGTGTCTTATTGTTAGTTGCACATTTTTAAATGTCTGTAACATTATGAAATAGAATGTCTCTGACTTATGAGGAAGACTTATAAATTTCAAATTTGTTGTTTCAAGAATCCAACAAAGGCTGTGAAAGCTTAACAGCAACACAATAGTTGCTTGCCTTATTGCATTGTATAGTAAGAAATAACTACTAGACGGTTTTCCTCGTAAGTTCTACTATAGTCCCCCCAACCCCCCGAACCCCCTCTTGTTAATTCATATATGTATATTTAACATAATATTTAAGATAATGTTTCTAAAAAATAGGTATTATTCAGATTCAAAAGCTAGTTTCTATGTTTTAAAGCAGCCCCATAATCTTACAAACACAAACAAATTCTTCAAAAACAAACAAAATTTCAATTTAAATCTTTTAATAGTGACTATCAGTTATAATTGCAATAAATATACATGTATGTCTATTTTTACTATTTGATTTTTATATATAGTCTTGGCATATAGCCACTTACAGCGTATGGTGCAAACGTCTTCCTAAAAATTTGGGATATTTAAATTTTTGTCTAGAATAAAATGCCGGCCAATGGGTTGGAACTTTTTTTTAGACAACATGGATAGCTATAATTTTTTTTTTCTCACAGTTTTTATGTAATCATTTCACCAATGGTGTTTTCTAATTTGTTGGCTCCTATTTCTCTCTCTAATAAACCTCATGATTCATATATTTTTAGATGTTTCTAATTCACAAAAATTCAATTATGAGTCTGGGTTTTTAATAGACATACCCACCATTGAGATTGATTTAGTTCAAATTAATTTTAATCATCACAGTCCTAGTACAAATCTATGTTAATTTTGACAAATGTTAAAGAACAGATATTTTTTAACTTTCACTTCATTGAGCATAAGCAATAACAAGTCAGGGCAACAGAACTTTAATCGACTTGGTCTGAGGTGCGTCATCATACTTTTTAGTACTTCTATCAGTAAATCCAAGTGTATTCCATGCATTATGATGAAAAATTATTGGCAATAGGTTTCTTGTGCTTAACAATATGTTGTGTCTCTTGTATGGTTCCAGTCTGCTCACCTGGTAAATTAACTTGTTGCTAGTTTGAAAGATTAAAAATATTTTCCTGAGATTCTATCAAATCCTATTGGAAGCCTGGGCTGGAACTCTGTAACGAATAGAGATATTTTCTCCATCTTTATTGACGTCTCCTCTCTATTGATTTCGACAAGAAAGAAGAAGACAGCAAGTGCCATAGCGATAGGGATAACGATCCTTATCCGTTACAGAGTTCCAGCCCTGATCGCTTTAGTTAAAGAAGATTGTCACCAGAGTGTCAAAAGAAATTAGTTTGGCCATATGCTGTAAGAAAACCCCATTTTATATTTTTTTATATTTTACTCATGTCAGGACTTTGGGAGTGTTTTTGAGATTGCTAATGTTCTCCTTTTGCATGTGTTTTTGTACAGAAGCTAAAAAGCAGCGGAAGAAGAAAAGTTTGACAGGTGAATAATTTTTTTTATTACTATTATATTATTATAAAATAAAATAATAATTTTATTAAAAATTCTCTTAGTTATTCTGATGAAATTAATTACACACTAATATGTTTACCTGCATGCGAATAACGAGTTTTAAAGTAAAAACATCATTGTATGTTAAATGTTTATTTTTAATTAATGTTATACTTACTAATAAGTAAGTACACAATTTTGTCAGAATGTCACTGTTGAGATTTCATATTTGGGTATTTAAGTATAATGGCATTTCCATTTAAACTTCACAAAATCAGAGTTTATCTAATACTGAAGCAACTTTTATTTTTGTGGGGCACTTTTATGAGTTCCTATATTGCCAAAACGGTAATAGGGTGGTTGGTATATAAATCATAAAATTTTGTGGCAAACATTATTACTATTTTATTATTATAGCCTTGTAAACTTTTTGATTGAATTACAAATTCGTTTCTCCTTATACATTATTAATTTTTCTTGAAACTAAATACCTAAATATGCAGTTAAATCTAAAAAAAAAATTAAATAAAAATCTTCTGCATAACATTGCAGTTTATTTGAATTGTGACATTTGACGATTTCTTATGCATAACATAACTGACAACTTTTCCTACATTAGGCGACGAAGAAAATGTAACTGGAAATAGTCACATGAACTCTCCTGCACCAGTAGCAAACAAGCTCGACAACGCGACAGACCAAGACGGTAAAGAGAACCACGTGAACAGTGCACCACCACCTGAAACCAGTCATAAGAAGGAGAAGTCTGTATTGCAAGCCAAATTGACCAAACTGGCAATCCAGATCGGTTACGCTGGCTCCACCATAGCCGTTCTTACTGTGGTTATCTTGATTATTCAGTTCTGTGTCAAGACCTTTGTCATCGACCAACTACCATGGAAGAACACCTATGCTAACCAGCTAGTGCGCCATTTGATCATTGGTGTTACTGTTCTTGTTGTTGCTGTGCCTGAAGGTCTACCATTGGCTGTAACCCTTTCTCTAGCTTATAGTGTTAAGGTTAGTTGAAAAAATATTGAACAATGGCCATTTTATTCCCTTAACAGAATTTTTATACACCATTCATTTTCATTACAGATTAATTTGCATCATATCTATATGTTTTTTTAAAATAATTGGGGTTGAATTACAATTTATAATGTCAGGTAACTTTTACATTGCAATAAAGGTGAATGAATTATCCAATTCAGACCAGAAAAAAATCGAATGCAGCTGCTGCAGTTTCCACTAAACTCTTACACAGTTTGCCTTTTTGGTACAATAATGTAAAAACCTCTGTATCAGTGAAGATTTTCCCGATATAGTAAAAATGTTATTAATGTATTATACGAGAAACTCTTTGATTCACCTACTAACTGAAATAAATACTGTTAGCGCTGTGCTATGAACTCTAAATAATAAATATTTTTGCTTGTTGTAACACTTTAAAAAAACGTGCCTTGAGGAACTTTCTTTTTGCTTCCCCCTTTTCATATTGATATTCTTTTTGTAGAAAATGATGAAAGATAACAATTTAGTAAGACATTTGGATGCCTGTGAAACTATGGGCAACGCAACTGCCATTTGTTCCGATAAGACCGGTACTTTGACCACGAACAGAATGACTGTCGTTCAATCGTATATATGTGAGCAATTGTGTAAGACTATCCCGAAGTTCAGCGATATCCCTGCGCACGTTGGCAATTATATTATACAGGGTATTGCTGTCAACTGTGCTTATACTTCCCGAGTTATGGTAAGAACTGTTTTTAAAATGCAAATATTGCTGTATGACTAAATTATTGTGTGCTTTACAGCCTTCTGAAGATCCAACTGAGCTGCCAAAGCAAGTTGGTAATAAAACCGAATGCGCTTTGTTAGGATTTTCGTTAAATCTAAATAAAAACTATCAAAATGTCCGTGACGATTATCCGGAAGAATCATTTACCAGAGTATATACATTTAATTCGGTTAGGAAATCCATGAGTACTGTCATTCCCCGCCAGGAGGGTGGGTTTAGGTTATACACCAAGGGTGCTTCTGAAATTATTTTAAACAAGTAAATAACCCGTATTCATCAAAAAGTATATATTATTATACTTAAATCAATTCCAGGTGTGCCTTTATATATGGTCATGACGGCCGTTTGGAAAAATTCACACGTGACATGCAGGAAAGACTCTTGAAGCAAGTTATCGAACCAATGGCGTGTGATGGTCTCAGAACAATCTGTGTAGCTTTCAAAGAATTTGTTCCTGGCAAAGCTGAAATAAATCAAGTTCATGTTGATAATGAACCCAACTGGGAGGAGGAAGATAACATCGTGAGCAATTTGACTTGCCTTTGCGTTGTCGGTATTGAAGATCCTGTCAGACCGGAAGTACCTGATGCTATCAAAAGATGTCAAAAAGCTGGTATTACAGTCAGAATGGTTACTGGTGATAATATCAATACCGCAAGATCCATTGCTACTAAATGTGGAATTGTGAAGCCAAATGAAGATTTCCTCATCCTCGAAGGCAAAGAATTTAACATGAGGATTAGGGATAGTGCTGGAGAGGTTCAACAACATCTATTGGACAAAGTTTGGCCTAAATTACGAGTACTTGCTCGCTCATCTCCCACAGACAAGTACATTTTGGTCAAGGGTATCATTGACAGTACTGCTACTGATAATAGAGAAGTTGTTGCTGTAACTGGTGACGGTACAAACGATGGCCCCGCTTTAAAGAAAGCAGATGTTGGTTTTGCCATGGTAAGTTTAGTGAACAAATTTGAAATTTTCATTTTAATAGCATCCAGAGCTGTTTTTGATTACATTAGTTTATTTATATGCAGTTTGAAATCCGTGACTATGACAAGCGCACAATAAAATATAAATTTGATTAAATAGAAGCAAATTGACCAGATCTGCTGCTCATAAAAATGCATTTGTTGTTTTATACACTATTGTTAAGACAGAGATAAGACAAATAGGGTGGTTTTCTCTATGAGAGACCTTTTAGATTTTAACTTTCATGATGCTGCTAATGTGAGGTTTTTGGGCGTGTACGTGGATCCTCGACTCCGGTTCGATGTTCATATTGAAAATACTTCAACTAAGTTAAAAAAAAAAACTGTATCTGCTGCATTATCTTTTCAAAAATGTGTCTCTTCCACTTTAAAAACGGCATATTTTTTGGTTTTTCACTCCCATCTTGCATATGGTGTTCTTTTTTGGGGACACATATCAGGAGCCCAGCGCATGTTTGGCCTACAGAGCAAGGCTATTAGGGTTTTGGGGGGTCTGGGATTTTGGGACGATTGCAGAGCTTCTTTCAAGAGTCTACAGATTTTGACGCTTCCATGTGTTTTTATACTGGAATGTGTCCTTTATGTTAAAAAAAAAACAGACATCTTTTCACAACCCATCAGGATCTACATGATTATCAAACAAGGCGCAGGGAGGATATTGCGACTGTCTATTGGCGTTTGATTTATACTTTGATATTTCGTGTTTTGACATGTGTAAATCGCTTTATGATATTGACATAAATAAATGATTATGATTGATAATCCAAAATGAGTTGCGCTGTTTAATTACAACTTGACCGATAAATTAGCGTTCTCAGTGAAATTTATTGAAGATAACTCAGATTTAGCAGGATCTTCCATTTTATTCGTGTTTCAGGGTATCGCTGGTACGGATGTTGCCAAAGAAGCTTCCGATATTATTTTGACTGATGACAACTTCAGCAGTATTGTCAAAGCCGTCATGTGGGGCAGAAATGTCTATGACAGTATAGCTAAGTTCTTGCAGTTCCAACTGACTGTCAACGTTGTTGCTGTTATTGTTGCTTTTATTGGTGCTTGTGCTGTCCAAGACAGTCCTCTCAAGGTAACAAATTGAATTTTTTCGTTTCAACATTTTCTTAATGTGTGTGTTTTTTTAATCTCAAAAGGCTGTACAAATGTTGTGGGTAAACTTGATTATGGACACCTTGGCGTCTCTTGCGTTGGCTACTGAATTGCCAACTAGTGATTTGTTGCTTAGAAAACCTTACGGAAGGACAAAACCTTTGATTTCTAGGACAATGATGAAGAATATTTTGGGCCAAGCTGTTTATCAGCTGACTGTGATCTTTTCTTTACTGTTTGTTGGTAAGCCATATGTTTCAAACGCTTATTGGATTATCGTTAAAATTATGGTTAATTATAGGTGATAGGGTCTTGGATATTGAATCAGGAAGAGGAGCAGAAATTGGATCAGGTCCTACTCAGCACTTTACCGTAATTTTCAATACATTCGTCATGATGACCTTGTTCAATGAATTCAACGCGAGGAAGATTCATGGACAAAGGAATATTTTTGAAGGCATTTTCACCAACCCCATCTTCTACACAATTTGGGTTGGTACTACTGCTTCACAAGTAAGAAAAATAACGATACTTTCTCTTGATACACTAACTTATTAAATTTAGGTTGTCATTATCCAATATGGTGGAATGGCCTTTTCAACAAAAGCTCTTACTCTTGAACAATGGTGCTGGTGCCTCTTCTTTGGAATTGGAACACTTCTTTGGGGCCAACTGGTTACCACTATCCCCACCCGCAAGATTCCTAAGATTTTATCGTGAGTATTTTATGTAGTGCACATATAGAATTTGTCTGGAGTTATATCTACTCTTCTTAGCTTTTTTTAAATTTATTTTCACATTTTGATATTGTAAACATTATCAACAAATGTAGATGGGGACGTGGACATCCAGAAGAATACACTGAAGCTATCACCATTGGTGAAGAGAAGTTTGATTCAGACTCTGATAAGAAACCAAGAGCAGGTCAAATCCTTTGGATTCGAGGTCTAACTCGGTTACAAACGCAGGTAAGTTCCAGTTATATTATTTCTGGTAGTCATATTCATTGAGCAAATTTTACACCAAATATTATTACCGTCTTACCTCTCACTAGAGGATAGTCGGCCATTGGATTATGAGTCAGAGCATTAATGTATTGATTGAAAGCCTCTGACCCATATATAAGTATAAGGATATGCAATGTGTGACTGATTTTTGGAACAGAGCTCACTTATAGGGTTTCCATAGGTAAAAATTATACCAAAACTTTTTAAAAATTAATAAGAACGGTCCTCCCATCTGTCTCATCCTTGATTTCCTATACCACTTTTCTCTTTTGTCTTATCTGACCAGCATGTTTGCTGCTTAACAGTTGACAGTGCGTGTCGCAGAATTAATTCATTCATTTTGGGTGGTCAACGAACAATTTATGTGTTTTTTTAATACAAAATTGCAATTAGTGTTTGTTTTATGTCTCAAGAAGCACCTTTTGTTTTCTTGATATGAATTAAAAACAAAAGCAACATTTTTCTTGTTGTTTGCTCTTTGTACTTTTTGTTTACACTTTTAAAAAGAAAATCACTTTGATCTTTTATGTTTTCTGCTTTTTATGTTACCTACTCAAATTTAGTTTTAATTATTTTTCACAAGCTTTAGCTGTTACTAAATAAAATTTTAGTTATTAATTTATGATTGGGTCAATTTTCATTAGGTAAAATTCAGTCTAAAAAAATAGATTCATTTAATGAAAAATATAAGATTCTCAAGCAAGTTTGGCAATTTTAGAAGTTTCGCTAGGTAAAGATTTCTTGCTACGTAGAGCTGGCGGTGACGCGATTGCCTCAAAAACCGGCCTCAGTCTTTAGGAAACTACAGACCTTCGAGTGGTTGGGTGAATAAACAAAATTTGTCAGTTGGCGTCCAAAGCCAAACTTGTCTTGGCTGTCTATCCATCATTGCCAGGTCTAGCTCAAAGTAAATCTTGGTAAATTTTTCGAAAATTTTTATGATCATAGAAAGTAAATGATTTTATCTAAACGGAAGCAATTAAATTTATTCTAGAAGTTATATAGATTGATATGAACACATACATATTTCATTTATTTGGGAAAATCTCTGTACTTACATATTATAACAGGGCGCCGAAGGTATAAAACAGATACTCCAAACGTTTGTAAATTATCTTTCTAATTTTAGCCTAAAATGGATAAGCTTAAATTTGTTTGCTCTACACAAATTTGTCTATGTTGTCCGCCCAAAAAGTAATTGTTCGCTTCTAGTTGTCAATGTGTTTTGTAGCGTTAATTATTTCAATGTTTTTGTCAAATAGAATTTAACTCTAATGCCTTGCAGGTGCAGCAAACCAATTTTAACATAGTTTTAAAAAAGACATTTGTTTCAAATTATTTTTTAGTAGACCAGCAGTGGATCTACTCCCGCCTCCTTTTATTTTTGGTTTTTTGTTCCAAGAGAGTTTGGTGATATTTTAAATTTTGATACAGTTGCTTACCTTTTTTCCTCTAACTCTCGGTTTGGTTTGATATGCTTTTCTTGTGATTTTTCTCACATTATAATTAACCAACGACTATTATTGAGTTCATAAAATGGTTTTTGGTTGATTATTTTTGCATGTGTAGATTTAGTTAGTCACCATTCACCAAGTAGTTGTTACAAAATCTATCAACATCTGGCTGAGCTATTTGAGCTGATAGAAAGTAGTCTTAGTCATGTGCATGGAAGATCATATCAGAAAACAGTCCATTTTGACAACCTTTGTTGACGCTGCTGCTTCCACTGACTACTGCCTCTCAGATACGGCCGTATGAGTTGCAGATCATAAAAGAGTTTGAAGCAGAGCAAACTATAGGGTTAATCATTGAAAAAAAAATGTTATGGCTGTGTTGTCTGAAATTGCACTTATTTCACATACATCTAACTGATTGACGATTAATTATTTTCTCTTTCTCACTTCTTCAGTCCGTGTTTTATGTCACTTGTCTGTTCTATGATTCGAACACATCCTCTATTATAGGACAAAGGCACTTTACTTCCCGCCTTCTTTTGTGAATCAAAACAAAATTATTAGTGCAAGGTAGATGATTCTTTTTTTTTAGGGGTTTGAAAACAAGTTTGGTTAACTTTTAATGGATTATCTGGCATAAAATTATATTTTCATAGATAGGTCAATGAATACTACATCGTATTGAAACTCAAATAACATGGCCTCTTCTCGGACTCTCAAAGAAAATATATACATGACTGCAGATTACAGGCAAATTTTGAAATTTATCAAATCATCGTAAAACAATGAAACTCTCAAAAAATAAGATTTTATTTTAATGAGGAATATATTTGTGTTTGAAAGTATTTTTTGTTTATGCTCGATACAATTATCGTCAAGGCTTGTATCACACATCAAATCAAATGTTAGTATTATATGCATTTCCAATAAAATAACTTCTATAAATAGTATTACCTACTTTCCCGCCAAAAATATATTAGAGATTTGATATTCAACAACTTCGATTTGGAACTTTCACATTTGTAAGTTGGTGCCATTTTATGCAAAAAATACTGTCTCAACTCAAATTTTATATTGAAGTTATTTATTTAGCTGCTTATGAAATTAACTTACTTCAGGTAAGGTTTTTAAACGAGTCTATAATAATTTAGAATAGCTTTTGGCATATCTGATAAGCATCACACAAACTGTGACATGATTTTCAATAAAAAAAACGTTTCGCCGCTTGAATTTTATTTTAGATAATAGATCTTGAAAAAATACATACATAATGTGTATATATTCTGTGATACTGAAAAATCTATATGGAGTTTCAAGTTAAGGTAATGCATATTATCCTCTTAAAAATGTAATTTTATTAGTTAGGCAGCGAAGCAACAAATACCAAACTTGTTTGTTCAGAAAACTGAATTATAAGGATGGAAACTAACTTCAGCAGTCAAGTGTCTTAAACTCAATTAGCCAGTTTTCTTCATTAAAATATCCTTGTTTTTAAAACCCCTAAATACCCTGATGTAAATACATAGATTATGTCTCTCTACCTTCATTATTTGCTGTGCAGGGTGTTCCTTAATATCATGTACAAACGGAAGGGGGTGATGCTTTGGTTTATTTTATGACTAAAATTTATAATAAACATAGGTCCGCAAACGATTCCTTACCGATCTACAGGGTGTTGAGATTTTAATATTTTTTCACTTTTTTCTTTATAGCTCCAGCAATTTTAGAGGAATTTTGCTCAAATTTGCAATATAGGTTACGCAATAGGAGCTAAATGATTGCACATGTCAAAGGTTTGCCAGAATCTACAGGGTGATGTTTTTTCAGGGGTCATGTCGCCTTTTCTGCCCCTGAACGTTTTTGCGGTGCGCCGCTGGTAGTTTCTTAAAAACAAAATAATTTTTCTACCTAATTTAGAAACTTTTTCTTCCCTTGTAGTTTTTCCGAATCACCGACCCTTATCGAGAAAAAAATTCAAAAACGAATCTCTGTAATTAGCTAGATGAAACTACAGTGATTTATTAAACCTTTTCTACCTACAATGGCGACAATAGAGGTCCCGCTGCCATATTCTTGCTTATTTTCAATATTAATACATTAAATTTTCAACTCCCTGTAGATCCGTAACAAAGCGTTTGCGGACCTATGTTTATTAGAAATTTTAGTCATAAAATAAACCAACCCCCTTCCGTCTGTACATGATATATGGAAACACCTTGTCTATATAAAATATCTACCTTTCCTTTCATTTTTTCATTAATATGGATTCCAATTGATATTCTCTAATATGAGGCAAGCCATTTTGTGAAATCCGCCAGCACATTTCAATAGGATTTAAAGAAAAAGTAATAAAGATTTTACATTTAATAGCCAGCAGAAGCGATGAAAGAAACTGAGGTATAGGGAACCGTTGGGTGCCTCAAGCAAACTCAGCCACACAAAACAAGTATGTAGTTTAGTAGGCCTTCTTTTTAGATGAAATGCGATTGACTATTTTGCACCTCTATAGATGTTCTTAGAGCCAAAAACCCCTCCTGGATGTGTCTTGTTGCCCCTCACCCTGTACCTCGTTTAGTTATAGTGGTACCATTTTACAACCAAAATCATTATTCTATCTCTATACCACTTTTATACCAACATAACCAAAAACCGATACCCAGCGTGCTGTTGACAACACAGCCAATTTTTAACGTTTGTAATTTTAGTGAATGATGTCAGATAGGTTCTCGGAATTTTCAGCATTTGTTTGCAAATAATAGTAACTAACATTCACAATTTCATGTACTAACTTTACTAAAAACAATTCCAAGAAACTTTATTGACTAAGAAAAGTGTGTGTACATAAGAATGGATGCATTGTAAGTGTATAAATGTTTTAAACTAACTAACTGCTGCTTTAAACTAATAGAATGTCTGACATAATTACAAACGGGATAATAATGCTTTGTTTATAAGGATTTAGTGTATGTTAGAGTACCTACTGTGCCCTCTATGCTCTTTCTTTAATCTGTCTCTTTCTCACTATCTTTTGGTTTCTTTCTATTTATTTTTTTTTGAGACTAGAGGATCATGGGAACTGTAAATATAAACCATTGGACATATCTAACCAAAACACACCTATACTGATTGGAAAAAAAAATGACCACACTTTTATTCCATTATTTTGCACTCTTGCATTTGAAAAAGCAGCATTTGTTAATAATAAATAATCACGTTTTGTTCTGCTAGGCATTTTTTAAATTTCTTTCATTATTTTGTATATACTCTTATTACTTTTTGTTTTGTTTATTATTTATGCAAATTTCAAAAATCCTAACCTACTTGTCAATGAAAATGCTGTGGGAATAAGAGTGCTGTATTATTAAATATTGTAAAAGTGGGTTTTTTACTAATTAAAAACAGTTTAAGGTTGTTGGATCTAATGTATGTTGCTGAAATTTTTTATTTTTGTTGTCTTAACGCACATAAAAATTTTAGCAACATATTTAGTATATTAACTTATTGATTATGGGTTAGGCTTAAAAGGGGTTTAAACTATCACCAGCTTTAAAGTAAAAGGACAGGTAATTTTCGCTGTAAAAATCTTTTTTTGAGACAGAAAAAATAATATCAACTTTTGTTTAATTCCCCTGTTACTAAAGTGTGAATAACGAGTGAATTATTGATTGTATATTTAATCTTGGTTTTTTGACTAGACTACTAACAATTTTTAGTAGAAGTTTTATTTTGCGGCTTACTTCATGGGTCAAAACATCAAGGTTTCCTAAGGGATTGATAGCAGAGTGAACGCAGCATTAACGAGACCAGAAATTTGGTACTATTGAGTGTGACTATCAAAGCTGCTGACATAGATCATCATTCAGAACATCCATTGTTGTAAATTCCTAAATTATAAATTTTTTTGTAAAATGGCTTTGAAAGCAATAAGATGCATTGAAACGTTTGTATGTAGGTACAGCTTATTTATTGTCAATTTGAACTTTATTGTGATTAGGAACTTTATAAATAAAAATATACTGCTGTTGTAGAAAAGCTAAAATGTTATATTAAGAAACTAAAAACAAACAGTTCACAAATTATTATTGTGTTTGCAAAGTCGAACTCTTTCGATGGATTTGGTTTTATACAGGTTAGATCTATGAGTTGCATTCTAATATCCAAGATTAGGAAGAGCACTAGTCACAAACCGGCAAGATGATAATTTTGTTACTCTACTGGCTTATAGGATCTCGGGGTAAGATTTGCTGTTATAAGTCGTTGACTTGGAAATTTATGTAGCACGAGAGTTCCTAGAGGAAGACCAGCTGAAATCCTTCACTTGCATCCGATTGTGTTTTTTGACTCAATTTTGCCTTTCTGCATAGAGACTAGAATGACGAAGAGTTGGGATGTGTGTTATTCAAAAACGAGACGAGGAGAGGGATCTTCTGAATCTTGCGGTTCAATCAATCAATCAAAATTTATTTAACAAAGCATGAGTGAAATAAAAGCTTAATATGTAATTTCCGAAAATAAGAAAACTGAGAAAACATCACCTGAATCACAACAGCAAAGTGTCGGCAAAATATTCTTCTAGATCGTATAGTAGGCCCTACCATTGCCATATGAAAATCTGTGTACCCTTCGATACGAATTACCCATGATAGCAGTTCTGTTTTCAAAGATCAGTATTGCTGTCTCAAGCACAAATAAAGAAATGAGAGTTAGAATTTTTAGGGGCACAAAGTAGGGTCTACAGGAGACCCTCATCTGATACCCTCAATGAAACGAATAAACAACAAAGTATTAAACAGGTACTACTCAGCCCCCATAATGAACTGGCGTACCTATCTGAGATGAAAATCAAATCCAAGCAAAGTACACGGTTTATCTCAGTCAGACCAGCAGTATGGTTCAGCCCTGTATAACATCAAATCCATCCGAACTTTTCAAAGCGCTTACGAAAAAATGTTCAATATCGGAAGTTATACTTTATCCATGAGGATGCCTTCTTTGGCCACACGATTCGTCAATTTAATTTTCCATTGTTTTGTCTCTTATGTTTATTTGCGGTCCATAATAAATAATTGCAATAAAGTTTAAATTGATTTTGAAATAGATATGAGCTGCTCATTAACATATCCAAAGTATAAAATAATTATTTGAATGATGATGGATGTCAGGATGATCCGAATAAGTAGTGTTCGGTTCGTCTTGTGCGTGCGAGCGCGTGCATGAATTCCCGGCCCGCCTGATGAGACCCTGCTTCCCTGTGTTTGCAGCTGCGAGTAATCAGAGCTTTCAAGTCTACCCTGGAGGACCTAGAAGAGCGCCGCTCGGTACATAGTTTACACAGCTTACACAGTTTACGCAGTTCGCGCAGCCACACCGGCCCCTGGCCTCCGCGGCCACTATCAGACATCACTTACATTGACGAAGATCCGGCGAACCCGGCACAACGCCCTAAGGACGACCAGCGACCCGCCCCCTCCCCCAACACCTTGCGCCTACCATCTCACAATGCGCAGTACGCGCCCGCCCCTTCCGCGGACCTGCCTAAGCCAGTGCATGAAACGCGCATCTAGTGCTGTCGGTCCTGGCCGCAGCGGGCGCACGCGCATTCGCGTCGGTTACATGACCGCATGCGCGTGCGTGCGCAATCGCTTGACGCCTCTACTTGGTGAGTGCACTATACCTATTTGGAACGTACATCTGATTCCATTTCGCCTATAATAAGCACCTGTCACCTCTTCGTACATATCTTTATACTAGCTCATTTTGAAAAAAATCAAATAAAATATCTTTGACAATCAAGCAGGTCAACAGGAATAATTTTTATTTTATAAAATTGTGTGTTTTTACAAAATTTTAATACGACACATGCTAGCCTTTACTTACAGTGAGCAACTTATCTTATTTTGACATAATTGGTACACTATGGCCAAAACTTCTGCATCCTATTCATTTTTACCAGCTTTCACTGCCAGTGAATGATTTACTTAACCCAAGCCAATATAACCAATTTTTAAACATTTAAAATATATTCGAATGGGTCAAGTAATTCCGGTAAGCGGTGCAATTGTGTACTCTTAACAAGAAGCAATGCCGCAAAAAAAAAAAATTGAAATAAACATAAATGTGTGCACCCCTCGTTTAGGCTTCCTGCGTTGTGGTCTGGGCCATCTCAAGCTAATAATGGACTAGTGTGTTTTTGTTGTTAGCAAATCCTTGTCCCTTCCAATTATTCCTAATTTGAAAAAACCTCGTTCACCGATTTTTTCCCTCTCCACCATAGTCAATATACCATACTTGGCCCCAATCAGGTTTTAATAATACGATTTTTGTTGCTTGCGTTATTCGTCTTGGTGTCATTGTTTTTAAGTTATAAGTCACAAATTGGTTGTGCATTCGTTTCGTATTCAAGATTTTTGCTTTTTTGGGATTATGTTTATTTATTATATATTTCTTTTTATAGAGAGTTACTTTTTATTTATAAAAATTAAAATGGAGTAATTTAATTTATACAAACAAGGATTGGTTTAAGGATAAACTGATACTGTCCTACTGAACTCTTTTGAGGATGATAAAAAATCGTAATGTTAAACATGTTTGGGTACTATTCCGGTATTTGAACTAGACCATGTTATTAGCTTAGCAAAGTAGACCATTATCTTTGACCGAAACCATTACTACATTGTATTATTTTGTACATATAATTATTTCGTCTTTTATGTAGAACTAGCTGTATGTATAGCATTTTAGAGTTATTACTCTCAGGTTAGTGGTAATGGAAATAAAATGATATTCTATTTTTAAAGTTGTTTAACGCATGCCAGTCCGCAGTAATGTTAATAAAAAAAGGAAAAAAAATACGGCCAACAACATGCATATAATATAATCGCGTTAAAAATGTCAAGTATACCTCAATCTTTGAAATTATTACAATTTGTGGGATTATAATACTTTGCTAATTATTGCCAAAAGAGTAATTAATTATATCTATTATGTGCTGCGCACAGCTGTGTGGGTCAGCAGGCTACATTTACTTAATCTCTCAATATTATAGTTATTAAATTTATAAGGATCTTAATCGTACATACATTTTACCTTTAATTTTATTTTTCTTCTCATCAAAGGCTTGCCCTTTGATACGACTTTATTTGTTATACATACACCAATGTTGTTTTTGGATTTTTGAAAGATATAAAATCATGACTTTTCAATTTATATTAGTACATATACATAATTTACACATACTATATTTTAGTGTTAGTTTACTGCAAATAAAGATCTTCACTGGCTACATAATTAGTTTTTCTTTTGAGATTTAATAGACAGCAATAAAACTAGTGCAGGCTCTCATATAAAAGATTTAAAAGTATTTCCCGTGGAAAGTTACTCGAATATTCATGATGCACTTTATAGGAAAACACTGATAATGATTTCTTAATTTTGTATTTGGGCGTTTTCACACCTACTAATACGACACAGAAGATTATTTCTCTGAATTTGTTTTCCGAATATACAGTTCTTAAGGCTGGTATAATTTGATTCAGCAACTTATGAGCATACCCGGCACCAAAGTTTCCATTCAGATTATCTCAACAACCAAAATTCCAATAGTGAGGATCCAAATTGGGACAGAATGTATATTTTTATAATATTTAGAGTTCTGAGTGTCGGTGTCATTACAAGTGTGAAATTGCCTTTTAAAATTTCTAGCGATATTGGTTCGTATAGCCTTAATAAAAATATAATACTCATAGATTTTATAAAGCAACAAAATTGCCTGTTTAAAATTCATTGAAAAGAGGAAAATTGAGTTAACCATGAAATCTGTTGATATTTGGCAGTTCCTGGAGAATATGACTGTTCTGGCCTTTATTGAGGGGGCTGCATCTATATTATAGTTCAAGGCTAATGCCTTTTCTGAACGGTTTCGAGTCAGTTTTTGTACTAAACCTTGGATATTTTTATGCCTTAGGTTTCATAATATTTTATCAACAATGGAAACAATTTTCATAGATTTTACAGGACAATCCTGATCCTGCAGGCAATAAAATATTAACATAAATATGAAAATTACTTACCAACACAGATATTTTGTACATGATAAAAATATCATATTTAATTTTTGAATTAAACACCATTCTCAATCCAAAAACAACGTTCCATTATTGAATATTTAGATTGTTATGCGTAATTCATTGGGCCAGCAATGTATTTTTGCCTAACATGATATTTATTTACTTTAAAAGCATATTTATGCTTTTTGCACTCCCTCCTTTTCCCCTAAACGTAAAATGATGTGATTTTTTAGAATTGTTTTAATTTTTTAATCCTGTGACTGGCTCATCTATAGAAGAAGTTTTATAATTGTGCATATTTACTTACTATACTTATTAATTAGATTATTATGAAACACATATTAAAAAAAATGCTCTGTTCTTAATATTCGGCACTGAGCCCAAGCACATGTTGGAGCTATCGTGTGTCTATACTCTTTGAAACACATTTTTTATAGATCACATCTACTTACCTATATTATTGAGTAGTTCCACATTTTCTTAAGATTGCAAAAAAAATTCAGCGACTACTGGGCTTTTCACTTTTCTTGTTAATTTTTTATTTTATTTTAATTAAATCAATATACAGGATGAAGTTTTCTTCATTTGGTTTTATTTCTTTATAACCTCAACCCTATGAACTTCCATTTTGTTTTAATTTAGCTTTGTTTTTATAGCAACAATTTTTTAGTTCTTATGTTTGTATTTTTGGGACCATCGTTTAAGTATTGGTTTTTGAATCAAATAATAATAATGTATAAAAATGGTCCGTAGTTATTTGTTGCATTAAATGTGACATCTGGTTATACAATAGGAAGGTATCATTGTGTAAATATTAAATATCTGTGTTCTTACTTGCATGTTTCCCAATTTTATTTTATGCCAAAATAATTTGTTACAACTCTAAAATCGTCATGATATAATCAAAAAAATAAAAAATTTGTTAATATTTTAGCATAATTTTATATTTTATTATGCAGGTTTCAAGTAACACTATTTGTTTGATAATTATTTTCGCGATTGGTGCGGGGTTGTAAAGAAATAAGATCGTTTGGTTTGGTAAGGTGCATTTTGTCTCGAAAATAGTAATATCCTAAAGCTTCGTACAGACCTGGGGTCGTATTTTCGAATATTCTCGCATACGAAATTTGATACGATTTCGAATGCTCCCGATTTAATTTACATTGCTGTTAGTCAAATTTCGTGTACGAATGTACTCGAATAAATTCGAAAATACGACCCCTGAACGTTACGCCGAACAACACACAGAACAACGAACCGAACAACGAACGAGCATTAATGTGGATGGGGCTACAAACGCGTTTGCAAACAGGTTCGCAAATCCTGGCCGTTCGTAGCCCCGTCCAAACTAGCGTTTCAATCGTCGTTCGTTTTTGTTGTTCGGCGTAATGTTCAGGTCTGTACGAAGCTTTATATCAGCCTTAACCTGTTAAATATACCTACCTTTTTATGTCCAAGTACTTATGTTATGTTGCTTATTTTATTATTACATGTATTATACTTTAACAGGAATTTTCTACTTGGAAAATTATTAATAATAAGCAGAAAATTAAACTTTGGAATTATCAGAAATAAGGTTTTATGAATTAGAAAATTTTCAGGACAAACTATGTAGGCTTAACCAAAACTATCATACCTGTATATATAAAAATGCGCTGTTTTTTTACAAACTTCTCCCAGGTTTTTTACTAGTAGAGTCTATTATTCTATGCACTATCTTCATTGTTTTGTGTCTTCACTGTGTGTGGGATCTTTCTTTAATGTTGCCCTTTGTTACTTCTTGAAGGTGATAGGTGGTGAATTACAAGAACGTTTGATTCCGGTTCCATACAGCAAGAGCTCAACTGACCAAGCTGTAAGCTGCTTTTTCTACATCTATTCTGTCGCTGTGTATTTCGTATGCGCTACTCGCTCTTGTTTGTAATTTTTTTGGCGCGCAATCGCTACCGCTGCTCCATATCGCAAACAGCAGATGATAAAAGTACAAATCTGAAACATAATATTCACTCTATACTGCTTTTGCCAATACTGGATCAGTGGAGCATTTTCTTCTTTTGAGTTTTTTTTTCTTTTCAGTTTGTAGTTTTTTGTTTTTTTGTGTTTTTCAGTTTCAAGTTTTTGCATGATGCATGAAATCTTTTAATCGGTTTCTGTTTTAGTTTTACAAACACGTAGTTCACAGATGCAAAAGATCGCTCAAAACGAATATAAAGCTCGGCCGAATTCCCAATTTCGAACAAATTAAAATTTACCAGGCAGTTTTTTTCTTTTCGCGGTCGACAACGGTGATTGAAGAGGGACAGCAAAAAATTAGCAACATTGTTTTCTAATTCTTGTTTATTAGCAATCAGTAGTTATCATTACTAATCATTTATTTATACTTGAAAAGAAAAAGGGAAACATTTTTGAAGCGTCTAGTATTAAAACGTACAATAATAGTCCCCCTGTCGTCGGGTTGTTTTTGACGGAATTGATTCGGACATGTTGATCAAATCAAATCAAATCAAAATATGCTTAATTGTTTAAAGATATCAAATCTTGATAAGAAAGCTTCCAATACAATATAATTAAAATTTAAATCATCAATAAAGTAGGTACATAAAAATAAAGAGAATAGAACAAGAATAAAAACAACTAGATAAAATTTATACATATTGCACTAGTCGAGCAATGGTAAGGGAAAGGCTAAAAGCCAGAAAGCAAGATCGAAAGACTGCTCAAAATTCAAATTAAAAACAAACTTAAAATTATTAACCATTAGCACCCATTAGACAGAGGAGATGAGGAGTATTCCTCTACAGAGTAAAAAGCCTTAGCCAAAAGTAATTTTTTTACTTGTTTCTTGAAATATCTACTCTCCTTTATTATTCTTATGTTATGAGGTAGAGATTGTAGATTGTAGATTTCGGGGGAGTCGTTTCGGCTTTTCAGCCGCTCAGCACTGCTACCTTTGCAGATATTTTGTGCGTGACTCTACATCTTAATTTGTCTCCAGGAAGCGTAGACTTCTGCCGAAGGAAGCTATTTTCCTGGGTGTCAGTTGGCCCACTTCTTCTGGTGACAGTGTTGCCCCCTCGAGGAATTTGAGCCTCTTGCAGAATTGGGCTGGACATTCGCAGAGCAGCTGCTCTGCGGTTTCTATTGCGTCTGAGCAGAATCTGCAGAGATCGTCTTCCGCTCTGCCCATTAACCTTAAATGGTATTTTACTGGGCAGTGTCCTGTGAGCAGTCCCACCACCAATCTGATGTCTGGTCTGCTCATGTTTAGGAGCTGATCAGCTCTTTTTGCTGAAAGGGTAATAAACCTTTTTGACTGTCTGAGTCCCGGTGTGTGCCTCCAATATGATGACAGCTGGTCTTTCTCCGATTTGTTGAGTTCTTCCATGATGTGGCTTTTCATTAAGCCACAGTAGGGCTCTGGTCCGTGGTATGGTGTTGAGGCCCCTTCCTTTGCGAGGCCATCTGCTTCTTCGTTTCCTTCTATGCCTCGATGACCAGGCAGCCACATCAGCGTTACCTGGTTATGTGTCGCTAGTGTTTTTAGGGTCTGTTTACACTCCCAGACTAGTTTAGACGTGCATTTGAAAGCCCTTAAGGCTTTTAAGGCAGCTTGGCTGTCCGATAGTATGAAGATGTGTTTTCTTTTGATTCTTTGGTTAAGACACTCTTGTGCACATATATCTATGGCAAGCAGTTCGGCTTGAAATATTGTAAGATGTTTACCCAATGCCTTGGAGAGCTTGAAGTTAGGGCCGGAAATGCCCAGTCCAGCTCCTTCCATCAGCTTGGATCCATCTGTGTACCACAGAGATGCATTGTCTGCTTGTGGTAGTTCTTTATTCTCCCATGATTGGCGGTCGTTTATTACCACTGCGAAGGGGATCTCTAAGTCCAATCTGACCATCATGTGGTCACTTGGTTTGCTGGCATGAGGTAGGTGATTAAACATTTTTTTACTCTTATAGTGGATAGATTTTTGAGTAAGCGAGGATGTGGGAATTGATATATCAATTAGGTACATGTGAACTTCTGGTATTGACTAAGGAGGGAGCATGAATATTAGAAGAGTACTTCTTCTGCATGAGACACACAGATTCTAAAATTAAGATACAAGGCAAGGTTGAAATACGTCTGCCTATAAAGAATGGTCTGCAAGAGTTCCTTGGCCTGAGGCCACATACTGACCTTATATAGCACGCTTCTGGAGAACAAATATGATGTTGAACAATGTTAATGAACAACAACCTCAGAAGCTAATGCCATAAATAAGATGTGACTCGATAAAAGAAAAATACACTCATCTAGCAACCGATTCACCCAGCTCAGCCTTGACAGTTCTAACAGCAAAGCATGTTGATGATATTTTTTTACATAAATGCTCAGTGTGTTTGTCAGACCTGAGCTGATCATCAACAATCAGGCCAAGATATTTGGTCTCCATGCTTCTGCCTTATAATAGTATTATCTAGAAAAACATTACCAAGATTACACAAAAAAAACTTCATGATAGATGTCTTTTCAATATCAAATGACAGCCGATATTGGAATCACACCACATTTTGATTCTTGCTAAGTCATCGTTCACCATAGCAGTCAGCATGACAGTGTCTTTATGATGCCAATAAACTATTGTGGTATCATCAGCAAAGGAAGTGCACAGACTACTTTCTACAATTGCAGGAAGATCATTAACATACAGTAAAAACAACAATGGCCCCAAGTCCAAAACAAACCCTTGCGGAATGCCAGCGCTAACACTCAAGCTACCGGAAACGGTATCCCGAGAGATAACACTCTGACTTCTCTGCGACAAATAAGATGATTTGTGGTGGTGATGTTTGGTATAATACCAGAGATAATAATAAATTAGCGTACCTAATGCACGAAGGAAGCGGTACCAGTCTGGAACCACAGACAATTGATTTTTCAATTTTTGCAAAAATAGGGATATTTGGACCAGTTAAAAACGTCTTTAATAAAGATGTTTATGGTTATTCCTCTTTTGAGCATGCGCACTTCTTTGCAAGTGGAGGCGCAGAGTTGGTAACGATAACGACGAATAACTTGGGAGATTTTTTCCCTAAAGTTGATATTGGTTGATTGGGAAACACGCAATTTTCGACTTGCAAGGAAAAGCAATGACATCGTCACTTTCTAACCTCAAATATTTTGATTTGTTTATGTTATACCATATAAGTAAAAAATTATATAACGCGTGTTCTTGCTGTACCCTGATGCAAAAATGTGTGAGACAGATATATCAACTTCGCATAAGTCTATCGCTCAGCCTGGTTTGAACTACAAGATAGACTTATGCAGAAATGATATTTCCATCTCACTCATTTTTGCATCAATTCAATCGCCTCTCATTGCGTAAATAGAGTACACGCGTTATATAATTTTTTACTTATATGTGTTATACCACAGGATAAATAACCACAAATGTCATTATGCAATAATCAATAGGCATTTCAAAAACTCGTTCTTATTCACTTTTCTTTATCTTGAATGTGATTAAAGTTAACGAACATTTTAACTGATCCAAAATCCCCCTAACACGTTGACTGTCCCATGCATCATAAGTGACGCATGCGCGCCATCTCTGTGACGTCCATGAGATACATTTGAATCATTTGCTTAACCGTAGTTATACCCACCCAACTCAAGGACGCCGCAAGCCAGGATGTTAATATTAGGTGGACGCCTGTCTAAAGGCTTGAAAATTATAATGCACCACATACTGATTCATGGAGCGCTCCAATATTTTCTTTTTTGTGACAATGAAAAATATGGACTTTCTACTTTAAAAATGTTGTTTTATTAAAAAAAAAAATATATTACAACGGATTAAATAGATTATTGCCAACATTGAGCATCGATATTTGATAAACATCGATGTTTGGGTGCCAACATTGAGCATCGATATTTGATAAACATCGATGTTTGGGTAGTCGACATTTTTATACCATCGATGTTAACATCGATGGCCAACATCGATGTTTCGTATCGAGGTCGCATCACTATCGGCAACAAACTCTCAGTAGAAGGGCACTGGCGCATGTAAAATCATGTAAAAACGGGCGGGAAACAATGATCGTATGTGATTTATGAGCGTCGAGAACCGGTAGATAGTTTCAGACGTAAATGAGTCATATATGAACATGTCAAAAAAATTACAAAACACAAAAATATTATATTCTGTTATGTCAAAACAGTTGTTTACCAAAGTAAGCAATCGATTACTTGAAAAAAAAAAAAAAAACATGTGAGCGCACGAGCAAGTAAAAAAGTTCTTATGGGGACAGTCAACGTGCCTACAAATTTTGTAGTTTTTAGTCGAGTATGTTTGTCAGCCCTCTTTTGGTGTATTCGCACACTATCTCTCAGTAAAAATCTACTAGAGTATCTCTAACAGGTCGTTCCGAGCCAAATATTTCAGTAAGTCAGTTTCAGGTGAATCGAAACCATGACATTTTCATCGCCTCATGGCGAACCAGTTTTCGCTGCTGATCCGACCTCAGACTCGTTTTGGTATTCTTCTCTCATCAGTGCATCATTGTAGGATCAACAACGAATCATCAGTGATCAGTAATCCAAACTGATTTTTCGATTGGCCTCATATAATCAATTCAAATGAAGCAGGACAATGATTTTGGTTTTAACAGTATATGCTTGATTCGGTACTGATTAATTACTATTTCATTATACTTCCATAATTTGGGGCTTTAACTGTTAATTCGACATTTGTTCAAAGAACAACCTTATATTTTGGCTGTGAGAAAATTTTGCCCATTTTGATTCTTCAGAATATTTCCCAGATGGAAAAGTCACAGTATAAGCATAGTTGGATATTTCCCTAGCTACAGACCGTTTTCGTACTTATTCTCATCAGGGTAACACAAGCTTCCTAAAACAAGATTGATAATAATTAATAACAACTATCGTGCCATCATAGGTGTGAGTAAAGAACAAGTGGTGCCATCTCTTCAAAGTCCTACAAAGCACAAATGGAAAATCACCTTTATAGTCGAGGATCTTATAATTCAGTAGAAGTGCATCTCTTTGACTGTGTCTGACAAATGCAATATATCTAAGCTGCTTTCTAGTGCCTAAATTGTTAGAGTATTATGCTCTTGGAGTGTGACGCTCTTGAACTGTTCGACATAAGGTGAGTTCGGCTTGGCAAAACGGAGTTGGAGCGGGTAAAGAGCTGTTTCATAGTCACGTGATCACAGAGTGAAAAGAGTAAAATGGTTGAGTCGAACGCATCAGGAGCAAAGCGAGCCGCGGGCGCTTATCCCCATCACAAACCGGAACATGTATTTTTGCAAATATTTTGGGGAGCGATGCTATTTTTTATACCAGGAGCCCCAGGAGGCAACCAAGCCCTAAGCAAAAAAATATCTTCTTTGAGTTTTTTAGGTTAGGATCGTTAGGATAGTAAACTCAAAATTTAAATTCTACCGTCTTTTGGAAATATAGGAAGTGCGCATGCCCCCTCCTCGAGCTTCATCTCGCGAGGTGGTGCTTGTGGAGTTAACTCTTTTCACTCTACTTGGCTGTACCCGAACGATGAAGAGCTTGCACTATTTGCTCCTAGTGGCCGGACCCGAACGATTTTGCAGTGAAAAGTATTAAAGGAGTCAAAAGAGTTGCCAAGCCGAACTCACCTATAAGCAGCACTGGAACGCTCTCGTGTAATGGGTGATAGCTTGCGACGTCTGACCGATTTTATTTGACACTTTGTTATGTTTTTCCTGTTCATCAATAGTTCTTTGTAGACCTCCATTACTTTACAAATAAAAATTGAACAGGTTATTGAATATTTAATAATAAGAGCAAAACAATAACGATGACGAAGAATAAGATACCGTCAAAACCGAACGAAAATAACCTCAATTTTCTTAACCCCCACCATTTCGGACTTAAGGAGCATGAAACGCCGAAATAAAGTTGATGCATGAGGGGAGAGGAGATAACAGAAATGAGTAGTTAAAGTGTACGACACTCTAAGCACTGAAACGCGCGAAGTAATTGTGGAGCAATCCTAAGCTGCTCAGGAGTAACTCAAGTGGGTCACTGGGAAGAACCTCTAATCAGCAGCCGGATACTATTTTACGAATCGAGACGAATTGTCTGTTATAACACTCGATATTGAATACGACAGCTGGACCCACCAAGTAAAGCCTAGTACTCATAACCGCGAAATTCGCTTTTTTTTGGCATTGCTTCGACAATTTGACGTTTGATTCACGCATAAAACGTCAAATTGTCGAAGCAATTTCAGAAAAGAGCGAATTTCGCTGTTATGAGTATTAGGCTTAAAGCCTACGATTTTGATTTTTTTCTATTGGTCGATTATATTTAAACTTGACAGATTTAAATATATTCGACCAATAGAGAAAAATTCGCAAAATAAAAATCCGCAATTCGCGGTAATGAGTACTAGGCTTAATACGTAGCGGTAATGAGTACTAGGCTTAATAGAATCGCTATTTTGACAATTCGATATGAATTTCCACTCGACTCGTAAGTGGAGAATCCGGCTGCAGGATATTTAATAATCCTTCATATACGATTTCCACCAACTTCGCCTTTGTAAAAATGTTCTTCTATTATCTTGCTTGTTATCCTATTAAAAATAAGTTAATTTGAAATGCAACTGATATTGATTAGAAACTATTCTTAGAATACTCGGGGAACGTGTCACTTGGTTGATTTGATAAACCCCATTATGTCCATGGAAGTTGTACGTTTTGATATTACCAGGCGCGGCTCCTCTTTAAGGTCATTCGGTCAATGACCCACCAAAAAATCAAACAATAAATTTTCAATTAAACATCTTGAATATTACGTTTTAAATTAACCAACATCACGCTCAACAGAATACAGAAATCGAATTATTTTGCGCATATTGGGTACCCCGCCTTTTAAAATTACAAATACAGGCCTAGCTGCGCTCGGCCGTATTCAAAATTGGGCTTATAGCTTTGAAATGATCATAGGCGAATGCAATAGGAATCAGAGAGAGAGAGAGAGAGAGAGACATAACGGGCGTAAATGAGTAAGATAAAGAGGCACATTTGCTTCCATATGTTCCATCACGTCGACGGCCGGCAATGGCGCCAGATCCTCGATCGATCGATATGCGTATTTATCGGAATGGAACAAGAGCGCTTAGAATTCGACGATTTTATTGTCGTTTTTCAATCGCGTTTATTGAAGAAAGATGAAAAACAAAAGTACTAGAGTGTTGGGGTGTCCAGAGTTATTTTTCTTAAAACAATTACTGAATTGTCATTCTGCACATTGTTTTTGTTTTGATTTAATTTTTTGAGTAATCTGTCCTGAGTCCTGAATCTTTCTGTAATCGCTTCACAAAAATGAGTTCGCTTGTTCAGGAAATAATATCTAGAAATTCCAGTGGGGGATGACTTTTGGAATTTAAGAAAAGTGGTCGTCCGAAACCAAAGCTTGATTTATGCCGAACCACGAAAGAGCAGTCTAGGTTGAGTGCATAGGAGAATTGATTTGTTGTTCAAATCAAACGTGTCTAAATTTGGGACTCAGTCGACTTAAACAATAAACATTAGACCCACCCAAAGTAAGTTTTTTTTTTTAATTTAAAATGTAGGGATGGGTCTAATTAACTAAATTGTTGTTGTATTTTCTTTATTATTTAAATATTTACTAACTTATTGCACGAATTCTAAAAAAGTTTCTAACCTGTTGATTTCTACTTGACGTAGACATAAAGACATAACCTCAAAATCCTGAAATTAGGGCAAGGATATTACCCAATATCTGGCAAGGATATTACCCAACATCTAGCAAGGATATTACCCAACATCTACGTCATCATTTGTCAAATTTCAAAATGACCATAAATGAGCGCGAAATTCAAATATTCAAATTTGAATTCCTACTAAAGCCAAAAAATTTAGTTAAGTACCAAAAATTTTTCGCCCAAGGCGCTATTTTAGCCTGCGGCGCTGTCCCTCTTAATTTGACCCACCTGTAAAAAAACTCACGAGCCGCGCCTGGATATTACATACATCACGACTACTGATGTTATTGCTAATCCAGCGAAACCCCATTAAGCTCATATACAAGTACACTTGTAGGCGGAGTAATACTGAATAATTATTAGCTTATTAGACGATCGATTGTAGTTACTTAATTATCCATCATTTTACAATATTTTTATTTAAATTTGTGCTAAAATACTTTTGTAATCTGACTTTGCCCGTCCTTTAAGACGAAAAAATTGTTCGCCCTTGCCTCAAGGTAATCTACTGAAATTTAAAATGAAATTCTACATTCAGGGAAATCCACAAACTTGACATCAGTTGTGGAAATTTCGGTTCCTTAATTCCACTTACAAAGCTCAAAAACACATCAAAACCAATAAATCTGACATTTGCTTCAGTCTTCAGTGTTTATTTGGTTTGAATTAATTTCACGTTTTCTTCTCGTATAGCATTAAATGTCACATTCTTGTTTTTATTTTTTATCAGAAGAGCTCAACTTCATCTGAAATAATAGGGGACTCCTGTGATGAAGGATTCATTTACTACGTTTTCATGGAGTTTTCAAATCGTTTTGAATCCAATCCTCTTCCCCGTTTTCATGAAGAGGCAAAATTAGAATTGAAATCGAATTGCATGTTTCTGAATTTAAATCTCGATACGATCCCAAAAAAAGGTGAAACGACCTTGAGACTGAAATCGATTTCAGTACCTGTTTTCATGGCGTTTTCAATACCAAAACCGTATTCAAAACGATTTCAAAACTCCATGAAAACGTAGTAATTATGTTGTAAAGTGTCTAATAAAAAAATACTGCCTTTCATCTAATTTCTTTGCTGTCCCAACTTTTGTCGACTATCGCGTTTATTTATTTATTTTCATCCTCCCTTCATTTTCTTTTTTATTTGATATACCTTTTTCTTAGGAAAAAATCTCTTGTTTATAGCCAAAAACTCTCAATATAAATATTGTACATAAAAGATGATAAAAGAAAAGATGTCAGATCATTTTTCTGTTACACACTATTGCATCAAGATTTTTGACAGAAATTAGAATATTCACCTTCAAATGTGTTTGGGACAATTAAGAACAAAACTTAAACATTTCTGGAATCAATAAATGTTCTAATTTTTGGCAGCACGATGCTGATTGTTGAGTGATTTTATTGTATATAGAGATAATAATTGTTAGAAAAAAAATACTACCATGATCATGGAAGTTGAATCTAGATTTTTAATATTAATGATAAATATACGGTAATCCCATAAAATTATCGTTTTTTGCCTGGTTAGAAAAAAAAAAATTACTATTTTTTCTTATAGGCTCGAATATATTATCTAATAATTATATCTCAAAATGATGTTTAGCGCCTGATGCTTCTCAAATAGATAATGATGGCCTCGTTGCACATAGTTCTAGCGTTGTTTGTTGAATTACTGTAGAGGCTTCTATTTATTGGTAAAAAAATTATTAACAATAATGTTTTTGGTATTGTATAATTTTTTTTATAATACTTTGTATATGAGCGCTCACAAATGAAGAACACTACCTTCAGAGAGACTTAATTTGTTAACCTTAATTTTTTCGCTGTGTCTAGCCTCCCGGCACCGGTATTCATACGAATCCCGGTTATGGCGCGTTTTAAATGACGTCATCAATAACCACCGGTAACTGTCGTGGATCCCGGCTATTGCTATACAAGATGTTAATAATTATTATGTTCATTGGTATTGGAGCAGATTTATTATGAAGAGTAAAAAAAGTAAACAAAGTCTGGCGCGATAAGCTTTTAATAATGGAAAATAAAATTATGACTTTTTATTATATGTAGGTACAGGGTCATTTTGAAAGTTTGTTCAGCATCTGATCTTGTACAGCAACACCGTTAATGTTTAGCAACATTACACAGGGTGCCCCAAAATTAGAGGTTAATATTTTAACTGAGAATTCTGCATCTCAAATTAAGAGCAAAAATTCCTATAAACATGGGTCCAAGAGTACCCTATTCCAGAGATACAGTCTGCTAAAAAAGCTATAGTCCTGAATAATGAATGAAAATAAACCATACTATTCCCTTTTTAAACCACTACTACGAAAAGTGGATTAACGAAGTAGGTACTTACCACTCTAATACCAATATCATAAGAAACAATAATACATAAAAGCTATTCCGGAATTAATCACAGCTTCAAGCAGCAAGAGAAACACGACTTTCAATTTTGAATCCAATAGCCGGGATCCACGATAAATCCCGGCGGTCGTTAATGGAGTCATCGGAAACGCGTCATAACCGGGATTCATATGAATACCGGTGCCGGGAGGCTAGACACAGCGTAATTTTTTTGAATGTTCTGCTGAAATAAACAATTTTTGCAACATAAAATATAATCTAATTTATATATTATTATTATTTATGACTTAATGCATTTTTGGATATTCAAAAATAAGGTATTATTTTAAGTCACTCACTGGTGGTGATGCGCCATATATACTGATTCATTAAAAAGAAGTGTACTTAGTTTTCTTTTCTTTGTTTTTAACACAGTTGCGATAATGTTTTGAAATAAAACAGTTTTTAAACCTACCATACATTTTATTTTAGACTAAATGCCACTTTGTGTTTTACTGGCCTTTATTTTATTTGTGCGTATTTGTTATTTAACTGTTTTGTTTTTGTTCCAATTTTTTTGGTATGATTACTAATACCCACATATATACATACATACAGGTGGGGCAAAATCAAGTAAGCAATCTAAGCAATCTCTGGTAAAAACTGTATGTATAAACATTGTTATTCGTGTGTGTTTAAGTGGTGCTCAGACAATTTAAATTGTGTTATTTGTGGAAATTTGCAAGTTCAATGTTCTTATCCTAAAAATTGTATCACTCGGTATGACAAGATCTGACTGCTTGCTACTCATCCATACAAGTGTAACGCCAACGCAGTGTGATCTTCTTGTTGATTTTTTTCAACAGGTCGTGTCCACATTCAATTTTTACTAATTATTTAAATGTTTATTGAATCCTAACATATTACTCTGACACTTTCATTTATAAATACATTAAAATTAGTAAATTAGTATTGGCTTGCCTTTGTTATAACTACTTCAAAAAGGATAATGTAAATATTATTAAGACCCAAATAAAGTATGTAGTTATATTTTTTTATTTAGTGCTCATGATGATACTGTAGTTTCCTTTGTTCTAGTTGATTGGGTAATTCGATAATTTAGTATTTGATGTATTTTTTATACAAACGATTTGAATTATTGCAAGTCAAAAGCTAAATATCTAGAAAAATTAGACATGAACAACTTTTAGAGCTTGAAAATGACTCTCTCTTTTGCGGTTCCCTAAACTTTGACCACAGTTTAGTACCGAGATGTTTTCCAAAGGCAAAAAAATAGACCTCCTACGTTTTGTGAAAGATATTCAACTGTATCAATGTTTTGTCTATTTTTAGGAAAAGTTGGGTTAATTTTATTCGTGACTCATTCCTATACCACCCTAAAACACATCTGTGTTCATAAATTATAACCCACCTAAATTGAAAAATATAATTGGGCAATTATCTATTATAAAAAATCTATCACCTTTGTAATAATCCATGTATATATTTTTTAAATTTGATTGCAAGAGCAACCGTCAGAAGAATATGTTATAGTTCAAGTTATGTGTCAACAGTCCCATCTATGTTAATAACACCCAAACGTCCATTTTTAATCCTTCCATATATATGTTAAAAAGTTAACTCGAGGCAAATCAGCTTTTTAGTTTCCCACAGCTTCGTATCCCCTTCAAATCCAAAATCACCGCATGAACTATTAACAAATGCATAATATGGCAGATAGAAACTGTCCTAATATACCAAAGCAATCCTACACTGTATGTATGCAAGCCACAGTTCGTAGTGTGGCATGTATATACGGTAATTTGCATGTTTGTTTAATCATTGAGAGGGTGGATTTTTTATGCTGCAAAATTGAGTAAAATATTATTAAGAAATCTACCTTTATTGGCTCCAAGAATGGGTTTCTCCCTTATTTTTGTATATCATAATACCCTAACCTGCATTTTTATATTTTTCATTATAGATTAATACACTAGTTACTTCTTAATCATCTACATTTTTTATTATTACAATGATTTTCTAAATATCAGATCTGATTTCATACTAAGTTCAATTTTATAGTCTGCAGCACGATAACAATAATTTAATCAATTATATGTTTTTGCGATTTTTATACTCTGAATATAAGTTTTTGCCAAATATACTTATGTAGCTCCTTTCTAAGAATTCACCTAAAATTTTAAGGCTTCAAGAGTGCATTGGAAAATGTTAAATTGAAGGGAAACGGAACCTGATAGTTATTGAGCCGCGTGAAGGAAAATCCACTTTAAGAGTTTCCAAGATGTCAAAGTAGTAAACAGAAAATGTAACAACTTCAAGTTCTTCAAGGAGTTTGCGACATAAATCTGACAAAGCTATTACTAACTTGTAGTAAACTTGACAACTTAACTATAAAAGCTATTTATGTACCAAGGGCGTTACTAGGATAATTACTCGTATGTAATCCACCTTCTGTCTTCTGCTTACGCCAGTGGTGTTTACAAAATTCTATTTTTCACTCCAGAATAAAAACATTTTTACTTAGCTTTTATTTTGGCATAACCAGCTCATGTCAACAGATTGTAGATTGTGATGATTGAGGTGTTTAGGTTATGTACCTCTCCGTACTGCGACCTGATTTGATCTATTGTGCTTCCCCTTATATCTAGTGGGTTCCCAGACTAATGGGTCAATTCGGTGCACATCTGTTAGCAAATTTATAAATTTCTATAAGCCTATAGCTGCTTATAGACAATTTGCAATTCTGCACTTCCTGTAGATTACAGAATATCTTATAGGATCGTAAATATTTCCAACTGGGTGTTTGGCAATCGATGCGTTTTGCAGTGTCTATAGGCTCACAGAATTTTAAAGATTTGCTTACAGATGTGCACAGAATTGACCCGTAAGGCTTTTGGCAAATCCTATAATGTTCCTGGGATTGGCTTCTTTCACATCCACAGCCATTAAGTAAAATTGCTCCAGGTGGATGAGTCTTCTGCGGCACAAGGCCTCACAGTTGCAAAGTATGTGTTCCGCGGACTCACAGAAGCGGCATAGGTCTGATTCTGTTTTGCCCATCTTTTTCAGGTGGTAACCCAGAGGCCAGTGACCCGTGAAGAGGCCTGTAAGCAGCCTCAGCTCCGCTTTACTAAGGTCAATTATTTCCTTTGCCTTTATTGACTGGGCGAGATGAATTGTTTCGCCTGTCTAAGTCCTGGAAGTGTGTTCCAGCGAGAGGCTTGTTGAGCCTATACCCAATTCTGGACTTTTCCCATTATATGGCTTTTCGTAATGCCAAAAAAAGTTTCTGGAATGGTGTTGCAGCTCCTTGTCTTGCGAGTTAGTCCGCTATTTCATTCCCCTCGACTCCTTGGTGCCCTGGTACCCATGACAGGGTGACTCCATTGCGAGACGCCAGTTGCTTTAGGAGTTGTTGGCAGTCCAATACCATTCTGGTCTCAGTGACAGAGCTACTCAAAGCTTTCAGTGCTGCCTGATTATCGCTTCGCTCTTAGGCTTTCTCCTAGGGCTGTTGATAGTCTACAAAGTGGGACGTATGCTCCAGTTCCTTGCTCTGGGGCCTTATTCTGTAAAGAACAAACCGTTCGATTCGGTAGAATTTCTTCGATTGTGACGTCATTTTCGGTTTGCTAGCGCGGAAGCTATTCCGAAAATGCCGAAAATGACGTCACAATCGAAGAAATTCTACCGAATCGAACGGTTCGTTCTTTACAGAATCAGGTTTTCGATCTGTCTGTACACCAGCCAGATGACCCGTTCGGGAATACAGGTACAATATTTTCGCCCTTGCGGCCCTGAATAGTCACTTTGAGGGAGTTCAAATTCGTACCTGTGGTCAACTGGTTTTGTCTTTACCATGTCAACAGATAGTTTGTCGTTTAATATTTAAATTGTCAAGGGCTAACGCGTCTGGCATTCCACAGGGCTCCAACCTTAGGCCTCTTCTTTTTATTGTCCCTGTTGGTAAACTTGTCGTCAAAATTGCTTATGCTCATTTCCGGCCTTGTCTTGCAGGCAAATGTTGCTGCTGTAGTTGAGTACCGCTAATATGTTGACTCTGAAGGCTTCCGAATGCAGTGTCATTTCCTTCCATAAAATACTAAATCCCATAACATTTGACTATTCTTCAGGCGGCTCTGTCCTTGACAGGACGACAACTACTGTCAAGGTACGTACAGAACGGGCCAACGAAGACCAATGAAGATTAGTTGGCGTTCGCTTGCAACCCGTAGAGTATCGGTAATATCAAAAGAAATAGAGGGAATCGGCGAATGCGGTGTGGACGGTTCAGCCAACGAACGAACGAGCGATGATAATTCGTTTTTTCTTTACTTATTTTAGGTCCGACAGCATTTAACAACCACTCGAACTGTTTTGCAGATATTCCACAAAAATCCATATCAACAAGTTATATGACGTTTCCATTTGTAAATCGAGTATTAGTTGGCTTCCACTGTAGGTATTTCTTTTTTTAAATATTGTCGTCGTCCACCACCTTTGTTTGCGCTTTGGTTTTGGTTTTCTTTCTTCTTTTTTATTGAGAATTGCAATGCAGCACAAGCAATAATAATTTCGTCATCCATTCGCGCATCGGTTTTTGTGGTTTCACGTCCAACGAACGTTTGCTCAGACAGCGAATGCAAGATGGAGGTTTTTTCAAATGCCAACGAACATTCGGATCCATCGCCGAGTCTCATTCGTTGGCGTTCGTTGGCTAAGGGCTGTAGAAAATTGGCCATGGCCATGTTTGAAGGAAAATCATTATATGAAAATGTTGATGAAGCATTTCTGTCATGAAGCTGCTTTAATACTCCTTCGTCAGGAACTCGTAAGCTGCGATGCTTCTTCACAAGCTTTTGCACGATATGACTGACTGCCCTTGTCATTCGTCATTTGCGAGGTCGAATCTATTGTATAAAGGGTATATGATTATATGAGCCCATACCTACAGCCTTTACTATTAAAAATAGAAAAAAAAATTGAATAAAGAACTTGACTGTTTTTTCTTCTATATTTTTTTTAACGTTATCAGAAGAAACAAAATCGCATCTAAAAATGGAAAAACGTAGACAACTTCAACTTTTTTTAATGGGACACCCTGTATATTATGCGATAAAATGAAAAATCTTTTTATCCTGATTTGAAATACATTATTGATCACATTTGCGTGAGCAATTTTTGAGATATCTTAGCTTAAATTATAAATACCTAATTTGCAAAGAAATTTCATAAGGTTATCAAGAGATTCAAATCTTCATATTTTTTTTTTGCATTTTATTTATAATTTAAACTCAATTTATAAACTCGCCGTCGGGATTCCATTTGCGTCTGCGTTTGCGTCAGCCTCGCTGGTTACCGTAATCTCTTGATGCTGATGGCGAACTGAGAGGCCGACAGCGAGTATAAACGATTTTATGGGATTTCTAATATTCACTTGGTAACGGCGTGCTCGACGTAAACACAAACGCTAACGGAATCTCGACGGTGAGTTTATAAATTGGGCTTTACTGTAATATCTGTGAGGCCGACGGCGAGTATAAACAATCCTATGGGATTTCTAATATTCAGTTGGTAACGGCGTGCTCGACGCAAACGCAAACAGAATCTCGACGACGAGTTTATAAATTGGGCTTTAAGCTAAGATATATCAAAAATGGCCAATGTGATCAATATAAACACCGTGATTGTCGTAGCTTGTGCATTAGAATTCAATTGGATTGCAGGTGGATAGACAGAGATAGCATCTAATACACCTGCAAGTTAATGCACGGGCTGCGTAAATCACCCTGTTGACAGCGTTACTAAAAAGTACTGCAACCCTTAAATATCTTCAAAATCGCTGAAGCCGCCCGAATCTGACAGTTTTTGGGCATACGGGATTGAACAGTACTATCGGCAATGTTGCCAGATTTTCAGAATTCTATCTCTACTAGTTTCTGAAATATGCCTACATCGAGGCCTACACCGTATTTTCAGTAAAACCCGGTTAAGTTTAACGGGGCATTTCGTTTAAGATAACGCGAATTACGCTTGCCCAAAATTCCCCAGATACCGAATTTCGTGAACGTGCTTAAGCGGCTTTCAAAAATATTCAAGTGTTGCGATACTTTTTACTGAAAATGCGGTGTTGGCATATTCCAGCAACTAGTGGAGATAGAATTCTGGAAATTTGGTGTCTTATCAAATTTGGCACGCCTAATTCACTGCAATAAAAATAAATATTGCATTCTATTTAAGATAACAACAAGACTACATATATGTAGCGCAGAACTAGGAAATCTTGCAACATTGCCGATAGCACTATTCAATCCCGCATGCCCAAAAACTGTTAGATTCCGGCGGCTTAAGCGGTTTTGAAGATATTTAAGGGTTGCAGTACTTTTTACTGGAAATGCGGTGTTGACATATTTCAACTAGGCAACTAGGAGAGATATAATTGAATGAATGGGGCATTCCTTTTAAGATAACAAAAAGACAACGTGTAGCGCAAAACTGGGTAATCTGGCAACATTGCTGATAGCATTGTTCATTTCGCATGCCCAAAAACTGTCAGATTCCGAATTGTGTGAGCGCGGCTCGAGCGGTTTTGAAGGTATTTAAGCGTTGCAGTATTTTCTAACAACCCTGTATATTTGGAATCAGGACGAAAAGATTTTTCATATTATCGCATAATATACAGGGTGTCCCATTAAAAAAAGCTAAAGTTGTCTGCGTTTTCTCATTTTCCGATGCGATTTTGTTTCTTTTGATAACGTTAAAAGAAAATATAGAAAAAAAACTGTCAAGTTTTGTATTTAAAATTTTTTTGTAAATCAAAAATAGTAAAGGCTGTAGGTATGGGCTTAAATATAATTAAATATCCTGTACCTACATAATGTGGAAAAATTTTACTCGCACATTTTCAGCTCTTGATTTACATAGCAGCATCTCGTGCAGCTCTTGCTCTTCGATTTTCTATTATTCTCTTTTCTCTTGAGCCCCCAACAGTTCGCAGTGGTTGGCGTAGGGAACTTATTACAAGTTAGTAGAATTGCGAAAAAACAAGCAAACATGTCACTGACGTATTACTTATAGGCATCGTCCCATTTTGAACCTATACTTGAATTTAGGATTGTGCATTAATCGAACCAACCACTGAAATTGTTAGAAAAAAAACCATCTACGCGTAATTAAAGATTGTCTACGTTCTGCTGTAAACAACGCTTAGACAATATAAACTATGGAATCTATGTAGACAGCGTTTAAAATATGTAGACAACGCGTAAAGTATAAAATTTTTGACAGTTGTTAAGCCTTTAAGGTTATTTTTCTGTTTCTGCTTTGTTTCGTTTTTTGCTTTGTAAAGTTAATTAAACTGTAGATAATGACTAATTTAATGCAAAATAAATTTAATGCAATTCAAACTTTCGAAAGAAATAACTCAAATTCCAAATTTTCCGCTGTCTCTAAACTACAGTCTAAATTGTTTACATAGTTTACATAGTCATGGACATGGACATGGAAAAAGTGGATGTAAACAATACGTAGATAACGAGTAGACAAACCGCGTAAAGTAGATTTCATAGTCTACGGCACATCCCTGGAAAAAAACTACTATACTCTCCATACCTCCTCTTATTTATTCTTATGTTCTTTGACATAACTTCCCTTTTGAAATCCAAGACATGGTTATTCTCAGCCATATAGGTGAGTCTGTACAGAAACTTGATTTAATTACCATTTGACTATACACTAGTTCAAAACAAGTGTCAGCGACTCATATAATGCCTTACACATAAAGACTAGGCGGCATTAATTAATTAGAATTATTTGATTGAATGTACATGTCTCGTTTCCCGTGACGTCTCCCACGCACGCCATTCAATATGTGAGGAATGAGTCACTGACACTTTTAGGAACTTTAGTATAGCCTTTAATTTATACAGTTCGTTAAACGCTATCCACTAGAACGCGAACTTTTATATTTTAAGAAAAATTGAATCAAATGTACTAACTCGCACTAATCCTCTAGGCCAGTCTCCAACTACTTTTTCTTAAATGAAAGTTATAGTCCATGGCTTTGAACCACAACTCCCATCTGTTTTTGTCCACAAACGAAACATGTGCACAGGACATTATAAAAAAATCACGAGAAAATTTTTTCTTGAAACAACTTCACGGTCATACAATCAATCGAGATGCTATTCTCAAATTTTCATGTTTCGACAAAACCCCAGTAGAGCCGTGATGTTCAGAATGAATTAATAACCAAAATGGCAAACATTTTATAGTGCTGTCAATATACCTACGTATCTTAATGTTTTTTTCGAATCTATTCTATATGACACAGACTTTCGCGGAAACGCTGATCCGATTAACCCGTTCTCCAGCTGTTTGTTTTTCATCTTTCTTCAACGAGCACGATTTAAAAAAGACAAACTATTGTTAGAACCAACTAAGAAGAACTCCTGACGTCATCATTGATGAAGAAGGCAAATTTCCTTTTCTCTAGGGAGGGCCCTTGAGACCCCATTTGAAGTGAGACAAAAGAACACGCGGTGGCTTCTTCTTAGTTGGTTTTATCTATACATCAACTCTGATCGGGTTAATCGGGTCAGCGTTTCCGTAAAGACAGATTGTGTTTCTGACTTAGTTCAAAGTCAAGCATATTACGCAGTAACTACAGAATTGCTGCCTCGATTTTTGAAATGAAGTAATCATCGGCTGTTTGCGCCAGCGGTCGTAGTTTAAAATAAAAATTTATGATGAACACCCTACATTAAGGCGAAAAACGACACGCTGTCTACGTCATCACTGGTACTTTGGCATGGTGGGGGGTTTCGGATTTGAACTACACAGGCCTGTAGTGTATAATATCCTTGATTCAAAGTACCATAAGGACTTTGATAGTACTATGTCAAAACATGGTATGGTTTGGAAGCATGAAGTATAGCGCTGTCAATCGTTTTACAACGGCAATCCCCTTCACTCATATCGTTATTTTGACAGGACTAATGGCCGTTTCCACCAACTATTTTAGGGGAGCCTTAACAATAAGTATTCCCTAAAATGACATTTTTACATAGAGAAATGTCAGTTTACGGAATACTTATCGTTAAGGCTCCCCTAAAATAGTTGGTGGAAACGGTCATAAGTGCGTTTTGTTGCTGGCTAGTGGCGATAATGGTAGCCCTGTACGGATTTCAAGAAAAGGACGGTTTTAGAACTGTTCAAAACAATCGTACAGTTCATCAATCAACAAAAATGATAACGGCTGGGCCATCACACATTTAAATATTAAACTGTGCGACTGTTTTGAATCGTTCTAGAACTGTGCTTTTTTCAAACCCGAACAGGGCTATTGTATACCTTTTTAAAATCACAGACGAGAGATAAATCAAACAGTCTGCATAAGCCATTGACAGCACTATACGTCATCATGGTTGATCATTTTCTGACAGCAATATAATGTCCTAATGGCATTTATTTATTTTGAAATCAATAACTTGTGTCATGTGAAATTGACGAAAAATCACGATATATTAGGTACCTATTTTGACAGCACTGAAAAATTACCCATCGTGTATATAAGGAAGAAAGATATTTGGTATGAAGTTGCTGCATAATTTTGAATTATAGTAATTTCACTTGATTACAATTTATGTTCACTACGTAATAAAAAATCGCATTAACATAAAGTTTCTTAAATTGTTCTAAAATAAATTAATATTTAAATGGGGTTAAAGGGAAGACTAAGAATTTTGATTAAAAAAAATAATAATAAATAAATTTTGGTAAGTACGTTTTGAGATAAGTCAATTATAACAATATGTCCTTTATATGTTTGATAATTCTAACAGTTCTCTGATCCTAGAAAAATTCTTAGGTATTAATTAGTACCTACATGTAAAATTTGTGTGTGTTTGTTGAATTAGAAATCTGATGTTATTCCACTTTAAGTTATCAATGTTTAGTTGGAAGTAGAAATTAAACGCCTTATTTGGCAAGCCGTCGATGCAAAACCTCGCCGATATAATATGCATATCTAATAATTTATTTACTGGGTAAAAAAAAATCAATTTCAATTATTTATAAAAACAGTGAATCGCAACTGATGTTATTACACCTTTTTATCATTAGTTTTTTTAATTATTTCATTTTCAATTTGAGTTATCATTTTAATTTGCATATTCATCGTTCTATATAGCTGATTTTGTGTGTAGAGTAATGTTGAAAGCTACACGCGAGGTGGTGCTGCGCTCAAAAATTCGACGGCTTGCTTTCTGCTTGTAACATAGAACAGTTTTGTAGATCATTAAAAGCCTTACCTTTTACTAGCTGTAATAAACAACTATAACCTATCATGAATAAAACTATTTTTAGTTGCAATGTTTAGATACCTGTCTTCTAAATAGAACTGCATCTTTCTTTGTAGTATTTTTGGGGTTGGGGGTAGATGAAGTTACAACTTTAGCAGATGAAATTCCTAATATCTGCATTTAGTCAAAAATCTTATTCAATTACCATATTTTGTGGTAATGGAGGATTCAACCTAGTGTCAAATATACCATCCAAAATCAAATTTACTTAGTGATGAAAAAAAAAATAATATACCTACCTACTACTTATATTTACTATAAAATGTTGAATAAGTTTAAATACCCCTTTTTAGATTTGTAGAATTTGGTTATAAATTTCTGTTCAGTCATTGTATCTGATTTCCATTTCTATTTACATGAAAATATTTTCTTGTCGCTAATTGCGAAAAGCTACAGCCTTAACTCAATCGCCTTCCCTGCATCAATCAGCAGCGTTTTTATTTGAATTTTATTGCACCTAATAGCACATTTGTACATAATAAATGCAATTTGAGCATGGTTTCTTTAGGTCGCGAGAATTTATACAATCAAAAAAAAAAAAAAAAACTTTGCATGACTCCAATTCTAGTGCAGAGCTTTGAACCAGACTGGTAAAAATATGTTGGTATTTGTTGTTCTTCAAGCTTTTTCTTGCAGCAGTTATTCGCTCCAGCACAACTTGATTTATACTATAACATTTCTTATAAATTCAATTATTGACTTTTTCATACGTTTAAAAGATTCTCTTTTGAGTGTATATATAAATTTATATTACTATGAGATTTTTCAAATTTTTATCAGGAGAGAAATAAACGTCGAATTTATGAAAAATTTAGGCACTTCATTTACAAGGCATGTTTTGTTCTAACTCTCTGCATATAACTTGTTACTAAAACGCTAAAAGCAAACAAAATTTGTATATGGTATAGTGATTTCAGCCTCTTGCCCCTCTGAAGAGGGCATTCAAAGAGCAGACGTTCCGATGTTTCTGTTGCTTATTTGCAGAATTCTGCTTTACCTATCGCAGATCGACGACTGTCAGTTCTGTTCATGTCAAATCTTTTTGCTGAGATGGATATGAACGTCTTTGCGTGTTCCAGAAGCTGATGAGTTAGCATTTGGATCTTTTCCTATCTGCTCATTTCTTCATAAGTCCACAGAATAACTCTTGGCCTTGGCAAAGTACCTATTGTAGAACCTTGTTTCGCGTGAAAATCTACTTCCTCGTTGCCATCAATGCAGAACCTCTTCGGATTGCCTTCCTAAACCAGCTGCGATGTGCCCTTGGTAACTCCTTGACGGATGTAAATGTGCTCTCTTGTATTTATAGTAACAGCTTGAAATATTGTGAACGGTTTTTCCATTGCTGAGGAGGGTTTGAAGTTTGGTCAATTTATTCCCAAGCCAACTCCCTCTATGAGCTTTGAACAAAATGTTTACCACAGTGACGCGTTTTTCGCTCGCAGCAGTTTTATGATCGTCTATGACTGGCCGTTCTTCACTACCACTTCGAATGGATAATCTAAGTCCAGTTGCGATGCCATTTGATTTGTTGGTTATTACAAGTCTGTGATGATGATGATGTCACCAACAGGCTCTGCCTATTGTTGATTCTCATGACTCGTGGTCACTTGATGTCTTCAGCAGCCTCTGGTTATTCTCGATGTCACTTCTTCAGCCAACCCTAGCAGCCTCTGGGTGCGATAAACAAGTCTTAAAAAGTCTGTGATGATGATGATGTCATCAATAGTCTAGTTATTGTTGATTCTTAATTCATGGTCACGTGATGTCTTCAGCAGCCTTTGGTGTCACTTCTTCAGCCAACCCTAGCAGCCTCTGGTCATTGTAGACAAGGATAACTTCTTCAGCCAACCCTGCATCTTCGAAATGCGCAAGGAACCATCAGTTTGGCATTTATTCTTGTCTCTTTTCTCTCGTAAAGGTGAGTTCAGAGGTGACTCTGTTATTCGTAGACAGGCCGACCGTTGTATACTTTAGTTAATTTGCTCTGAGCAGTAGTTCAGCTAGTTTTTGGCCATCAAAGCAAGAAGGTGGGAACTTTAAAAATCTAGCTTTCTACTTTTTGTATATAGTCGTTGTTTTGCTGAGATTTACGGATAGTTATTTTTCCTCGTTTCAATTTCTGACGGCCTTTATGTTTTCTTTTTATCATCACAACCAGATCAAATGGGTAGTTAGGACTGTGAATCCGTCTTAGATGTACAACCCGTTTTGAACGGTTCTAGTTTGAACCAAAACAATAGCTGTGTCAGATTAGTTTTATATTTCTTTTGTGTAGGCTACTGTAAAAACTGTGCCAGCTTTTTTTTGTGATTGATTTTCTGAAAATATTTTTCGCAAAACTATTTTCCTGCTTACTCGATTTTATTTTTTTGATGCGCTGAGCTGTTTGGATGAAGTTAAATTTTTCCAGATCAACACTTAGGAAGTATCAAAAATTTTTCCGAATAAGTTAAAACTCGGAATCATGTTTCAAAATGCAGTTAATAATTATTACCAATTTAACGATTTTGGATGGTTAAAACTTTGACTGAGCCAATGTTAATTTATTTTTCAAGGGGTAAGTACGATAAAATGATAGCTTAGACTGCTTAGAGGATTATTTATTTAGTAATTTTCGTCCAATTTTGCCTTATCGAAAAACATTCTCTAGATTTTGATATTTTGTTTCTTCTCTAATTATAATTCTGTTCAGGTAATTGGGTTGAGATTTTTTTATTGCAGCTAGTAGATTTTGTAATGTATCATAAAGGGTAGCCTCGAACTGATACTTAAGAATTTTTTTAGGAAATGCTAAGCGTTTCAATATGAAGAAGTGCTTCGCAGGAGAAACCATATCATGGGGCTTAAGAACAAAATTACCTTGCACGATCTGTTTTTCCGAATGTGCTAACTAACAGCTAGCCAAACCCTTTACCTTGGGAATGTATCTTAATTTTAATTCTGTTCCTTTTTGTGTTTCTTGTTAATTTCAGATCCGAGTAGTTAATGCTTTCCGACAGGGCCTAGACGCTCGATACGGCGAGCACAGCAATGCTTCCCTAGCCGAGGTGCTCCGAAAACAAACTTCCCTCTCTAAGAGGTTGTCGCAAGCTTCTTCCATAGAATATGCTGACAACATCCCCGACGAATTGACTATTCCGGAAATCGATGTGGAACGACTGTCATCTCACAGCCATACAGAGACGGCAGTCTAGCCGTCATTTAGTAAGCTGCGTAGCTCCACTCGTACCTTACGATGTTAAATTCGACGTCAAAAAGCGCGCGATTCGCCTGCCGCGAACTGTAAGCTGCCGGTTCTGTAGTGCCGTTCCCCCGGCGGACGCAGTCACGGGACTTATTATTAGTTCGGCGGTAGCCGGTAGCAGTCCGTAAACTCACATGATACGATACCACTCTGCGACCTTATAACACTTATCGTCATTCCACCTCTTATGATCGCCTCCTGGCTCTGATAAGACATACAAGGATGGCCAACTGCTTATTTGGTTGTACATTGGTATCGTACTTCACCTCAAAGCCTATTCTTATGCAGTCGCCACCGAGCTAAAAGCAATAAGTGGGGATAGACCGCCCCTATCAGGTGCCTATGCGGCGGTAGTGGGGTACCGCACCCCGTGCCATCTTACAGCCTTTCGCGGAAACTTTTTCTTACCCAACAGAAGCATTTGGTCGTCCTGTAAAGGGAGACGTTCTCGGTATTCGAATCCATCGGAACGCCGAGTCCGACCGCCACCATTCTGCCAAACACGGAGGGAGGCGGTAATTTTTTTTTTGCGCACCTACGACGTTCCTGATCGTCTTGATTCGTTCACGATCCCACCTTTTTGCTCGATACTCGTATTAGATTATACCAAAAACATTTTAAACTTTACTTAGCCCTACGCGATACTTTATCTACACTAACGATTTAAGCAACCAATATTTTGCGCCTTTGCCTGAGGTAAGTCATATTTCAAAGTTTGACATTGACAGTTTCCGATATATTTTTAAAATCCGCTTGGTACAAAAATTATTCTTTGTATCTATTTCTTCTGCTCTTCATTTCTGGCCATAATGCCGAACTACCTTGTGATTTATCTACCACTATGGTAGAAAATATGACACCAATTGGATAACAACAAAGATTATTTACTAGGAGTAGTCAGGATGAAACTTGATCTCAATAGATGATAAAATACTAGGTACCTAAATCAAAAAACTTTGGCCCAGAAAATTGATATCCATTTTGTGTCTATGCGATTATAATAATAATAATAATAATAATAATAATAATAATAATAATAATAATAATAATAATAATAAATGCCTTTATTTATTAATTTGAACTAAGTTACAGGTAAGTAAAAAAAAAAATCAACATTGTTGATGGCTGATGACATGGCGCGCAGTCTAGCCACACGGCCACGAAAATATCATTTTAGGTACTAATCAAAATATAAAAATAATTTATAATTTTCGATTTTTTAGACAAATTACGTATCACCACAAGTAGACCATAAGAGATACTTGAATGTGAATTTTTGAATTGTTTTCAACAACTTTAATGTGATAAATTAAAACTAAACTTTTTTTTTTTGAAACATCAAACGTTATTCGAAATGAGTGGTAAAACCCGGACACTTGATAGGATGTTGAAGCGCATTTCGGATTTTTCTGAATTAATGTTGTACTGTAATATAGGATTTGTAAATATTCTGAGATAAATAGGTTGGTGTTAGGTTATTCTAAATTAATATCGCAACAAATTTTTGTGAAATGCAGCCTTCCTGTTCATATAAACTTACTTTTTCTAGTATTTAGATAATGAAAGATCCATCATAATTACCTATAATAATTTGAATATTTAGAGTAGCGGCAAAGAGTTTAATCATTTTCAACACAAAAGTTATTGCAAATTTTGAATGTAGTCACTAAAAATAATCCATCCATTAATCTAAATAATAAAAATAAAAATTATTTGTGTACCTATGCATCTGTTAGTATAGCTAAAACCACAGCCTTCCCTATATTAATTAACATATACCGTGTTATCAACTCAGTATAAACATTATTACTTAGGTGAAAGTGGTAGATGGAAATTGTTTAATTTTCACTTAAATTATTTTGTCTTTAATATTTTAATTACTGTGGTATTTTAACACGATTCTCAGAATATTATTGTTCGAACATTTTATCAAACTTATGTTTTTTTGTTAGATGACACTGTACTGTAATTGTGTTCTAGTTTTAAATTTTGATAGTTTTTCATTGATCAAAAAGTATAAGCGTGAAATATTAAAGGCAATCGTTTCTGTGTTTAGATTATTCTAAGATTAAGCACTAACAGGTAGAGCGTAGAATAAAATAGCAGTTGGGATAAGGCTTTTAGAAAAGGGATTGATTCATAAAATACATACGAAAGCTTCGTTCAATAATATATGTACGTTTGATAGTATCGAAGTATTTAATTTAAAAAAAAAGTCTTGTTGAGTAGAAATATATTTCTAAATTTTGAAGTATGTATAGCAAAATGCTGGGATCGATGAACAATCTGTAACATATGTAATTTTATAACTAGTGGCAATTGTTTGTTAAATCACCCGTTATGGTCTCTCCCCGGTTGAAATTTATTATTACCTAGGTCTAAAAAATATTATACAGTTATGTAGATAGATTAGAATAGATTATTAAAAATTGAGATTTAAGATTCGCGACTAGCTTGGTTGTCGCATTCAAGTTAGACATGGCAACCCAGCTTGTCGCTTAGGCTCTGCTGCTGATGCTTATAAACTTAATGGTTTTGTATTTTATACTAACTCTTTATTTTGTTTGTAGAAATCCGTTTTATTTGTAATATACATAGGATTAACATAAATATAAAGCTGTGTCTACTGGCAAGCCCGCCACGCGACTTGGTAGTGACGCTTTAGCAGAACATTCTTAGTCAAGCGCTTTTTCAACATTTTTTTTTTTTATTGTAAGTTTTTATTATTTTGTTCTTGTTTATTTAGTAGGTTTTTAAGTTATTTTATGAAATATATTTTGTTAGGAAAACAAATTATAAACTATTAACTACCAATCACAGAAATTCCAAATAAAAAGTGTATTAAAGGACCAAAAATGTCTTTATTTGATTTATTTATATGTTTTCAGCGCTGATTGGTAAAAAAATAGATTTTTTTTCATCACTGAAATGAATAGATAATTTTTGGTAAACATATGCCAGTAGGTTTTACAATGTGGATCATGATCTGAAGTTCAATTTTATAGGTTATCCATATCCATCGTCAACGGTGTTGATTCTTTATGCAAACTTTTCAGTGAACTTCCTTTTCCGAGAATTGCACTACTCTATCATTAATTCCGTTGCTACATACTTCCAATTTCCTGATGGATCAGAGCTCAAAACACTTGAATTGCTGTTTGTTATGATCTTTCACATCAGTTATTCTACCACCCTGGGGCATTTTCAGACTAAAAAAAAATGTTTCAGCCATGAGCTTCTAAATTAAATTGGATTACCGACTGCCTTCGGCTTTCCAGATATATATAGGTATATTTTTTAAAATGCAAAAGTAATGTCCTATTTTTTTCCCACTTTTCTAGGGACCAACACTTTCTTATCGCGTCTTATGACTTTCCACAAAAAAAAAACTTGTAATCTCCAAAATATTGGGCTTCTATTCTAAAACAATTTTTTTTTCAATGAACAATATTATAATGTTGACTTTTTTGAAATTTCAAAATTCCAGCTAAGAAATTTGACATCAGATTCGTAATTAGCTGGCAAAAATAATGAAAACTATCAATGAAACAAGTATTTATTGCCATATTTCCAAAATTGATTCTGAAATAAACATGGGATAAAATTGCTTTCACATTCCTCCCTAGTTTTTTTGTTCTATTTTGTAGGTGGAACAAGAACATTTATCATTTTGAATATTATTTCAATACAATTTTTATTCATTTAGGTACTTTATTTCTTTCCCTCAAATTTTTATTCTGATGTCCAAGCCCAGTTCTGCCTTAAAAGATTAAGGATGTTCTGCGAACCTACCTTATCCTACCTGTATTGTCGCAATTGTTAAGGTAGATATGTGATAGATATAGAGTGATAAACGCGTTTTTTTCTAGAATATACGTGTCTGACGGAACAGCCTGAACACCGCGGCTTGTTACACGCACATTTTATACCCACACTCCGTATCGGAATAAGTTTCTCTTCATTTAGACAGGAAACAAGGGGTGTTTTTTGGTAACCAGAAGTGACCTCTTCTTCCTGACAAATAAGTACAGTATTTTAGCTCGTGTATATCTCCATATTAGATGATCATTTTATATCGATTTATTTATCTACCATTTTTTTAAATCTAAAATTAATTCTTAACGGCATTTTTGCTGTCACAGCTGATATATCTAAAGTTGTATTGTAGGTATTGCACTGAAATAGTTACAAGTGCGGTATAACCAATTATATTCACTAGCGTGGAATAGTTCCAGAATAGGTCTTAGACAGATTCTTGAAGCCACAAGGAGTGTAATAGAAATGCATTAGCGCACGTGTAACGTACATCATTTTATCTACGACCGTTGATAAGATTTTTGACAAAACAATTAGCGAGCAGTTTTCATCATGCCAAAAACAATTTTGTATCAAACAATACCTAAATGAGTTCATTGCATCACATAATGAATCTTATCATTAAGTAACTCAAATTACCCAAGTTGTGATGATGTACCTAATAAGCGTCGTAGATAAAGTATATTTATTTGCTAGGGTCCACTAAATTATTATATTTTATAGCTTAATAAGGAACTTGACGCTTAAATACTGTATGGCTTGTTTGTAGTGGAGTAATTTTTGATGAATAGACTAAAGCTTATTTTCTAGTCTATAAAGACGATGATCAGCGACAATCCCCAAAAAATTCCCGGGACAAAAACGAAATAAATGAATTCACTTTTACGGCCTATAGTAATGGCGTTGGTTTTTATTTCGGGAAATTCGTTGTGGCGTCACAACAGGAGTATCGCTGATTATCACGGAAAGAAAGCTGCGCTCCCTACTCACCCTCTCGTGCGCAGGTTTCTTTCTGCTACCAGTAAGCAGTAGTCTAGTCTAAGTTATTTTCGTCTCAGTGCCGTGACTCGTAAGTGACTTGGAGAATGCCGAGGATAAAATTTGAAAAAAAACTTGTCATTCGGCGCAGGAAGTCGGTGTGCAATCGCGCTGGATCCAATAGGACATACCTCACCACCAATTGAATAAGATAATATAGTACAATTATTCCAAGATTAATTTTCCTGAACCTCATGTTTTACTAGGAAATAGTTATTGATGGGGTGTTAGTATATATTGTATAATGAGCAACCATATGGCATGTTATTATAATTGTATATTATTGAACTCAAGTGTCGGTTGAACCGGGTTGTTTTTTTTTTTCTGTGTACCTATCGCACAGACTCTCCATCATCTCGGACGCGGCACGTTTTGCTACATAAAAATACAAACCAAATCTCCTATATTTATTAATGCCAAATATTTGTGAAGTGGCATTTCAGTTGAATGTTGTTATTTGTAATTTAATGGTAAATATGAAATCGTTAATTTGTTATAATTGTTATTTTATAATATAAACTGATTTGTATAAAGCTACAACCTCCCTATAGTCCGGTTTTGGCCATTCAAAAAAATCAATGGCCATCGCGCGGACTTTGGGTTAAAAATCGGAAATGATTAGTTATAGTCGCAAGTGTGCGACTTGACTCGTCTACCTACTATATATATTATAACTTATTGTCTGTCTTATTACGATGTGCTTTTATTTATAAAATAAAAGGTCATGAGCTTTAAATTAATGGGAGGTAAATAATAATTGAACCTAATATCTAAGGTGTTAATGTTCCATTTCAGGATCAAATATAATATTTTTGTGAAAAAAAAAAGCTTTTTTATTCCTTGTTACGTTTGTTAAATTTTGCCCTGAAATTGTAAAGTTAGTTCACAATAACTGTAATATAATTTAAGAAGATTAAAAAGTGCTACAAATATTTTCATAAAAATAAACGTTAAATCTTCATTAAAATATAATCACGCATATAATAAGATAACTGAATTTTATTTAACTACCTAGCCTCTATGTAATTTTATCTATCCCAAAAAAAAACTGCATAATATGCTTAGCTTATACCTAGTGGTTCTTATATAGTTATATAGTATACATAATATATAGGTACTTAAAAATTCTTTAAATATAGAACTTATATTGTATAATACTACAATTATTATATTTAATTATAAAATGCATAAAATTTTTCAATTTATAGGTTTTAAAAACAGCACCCTATACTGTCGTGCTATGATTGTTCTCTACTGTTTCTCTTTGCTGTCTGATCCGGTCTGGATCCAGACACCTCGGTCACTCTTAGGACGACTGAATAGACACTGTATTTGTTGAATAAATAATTTAAATATAACTTAATTCATACCAAAATAGAGATCATTACAGTAAACTACCTATCTAAAAATATATTGTATAAATTTACTGCAATCCGTTTTCTGGGACCGGCGCTGCGCGTCCGTTGCCCAGATTTTGAGAGTGGTTTTGATATTTTTGTAAAAATTGATGGGTCTTCTTACGCCGAAGAAATATATGACAAAGTATTGTTTTTTAATTTCTATGTTTTATTTCCGTTCCTTTTCAATTCCTAATTGAATGTGTACAAGAAATATAGAAATACAAGAAGCCTTCGACTGCGTCTCGCATGAAATTCTTGTGGCCAAGCTGGAGCATTATGGTGTTGCTGCCCGGTGGGCATGCAATCTCATACAAAGCTATCTCACAGATAGGCGATAAATAAAAAAGTTTCAAAGGAGAGAGATCTAGGAGAGTGAGATGATGAGACATTGGGTCCCTCAAGGCTCCATACTCGGATCTCTCTGCTTTTCATATTATTCCATAAATGATATAAGATCCACGCTGCAGCACAATGAGGTGACATTATGCTGATGATAGCAGCTTTTGGGTGGCTAATGGAAAGTCAACGCTTTGTGTGAGGAAGTGAGTGGCTGCCACGAGAGTGTGGGGGACTGGTTTCCTGCCAACAGCCTTTTTCTCAATCAAACCAAATCCGAAAATATAACATTTACCTTAAGACGAGATGAGATAAAGTTTCTGGGAGTAATGCTTGACCCCAAACTGACTTTTGAGTGCCACGTAAGTCATATCTCCAAGAAAATTACATCTGGAATGTATGTAGGTAGGTACTTGAAAATATGTGTAGAACTGCCAACTTGAGGGTCGCCCTAATGGCATACCATGCCCTATTCCATTCGTTTGTTTGCTATGCTCTGTTGGCTTGGTGTCATTTGGCTCATGCTTCCAGAGTGTTTGGTAGCGGAAGGCAGTGAGAGTTCTGGCTAATGTCGGATACCGAGAGGTCCCCAGATGGTTTTATCGTGATTTCCAGATTTAAACTGTCCCATCACAATACATTTATGAATAATCTGCATACTTTTGTGGCCCTGGGTGAAACTTACCAACATGATACCAGACATCGCGACAATATCAGGATTGATTTTCTCAGACTAACAACGCCAAGAAATGCAACACTTTATCTTTATTGCTCCTGTCTTTTATAATAAATTGCCTGCCTCTGTAGAGAGCTGACAGCTTAACGATTCAAGTATGTACATAGTTTAGAAATATCTCTTAGGCCGACTTTTTTAATTATTATAGGGAGTTTCTGGATATGGATGTTGCTGCTGATTGTGATTCATTGGTGTGACACTATCACACTAGACACTCTATTTGATTGTATAGGTACGTGATTGTGTAATAAATAAATAAATAAATAAAATAAAAATTGATTGAACATGGTCTTTTATTGTTCACACGATGGTAATAAATAGACGTTGCAAGAATTACTTATCGGCCTAATCAGAGTAGGTATTCAAAGTCAGCAATGCTTCAATATTTCTAGATAAAATCTTATTGACCAAGCAGAATGTATAAAACATCTAGATTCGCATATGACCGGAAAAAAGCGCATAGGAAATACTCGTACAGAAAAAAGCGCAAAGGAAATAAACGCACACGAAAAAAAGTGTAGACTGAAAAAATCGCAGCTCCTTTATTGATTTTTTTCTTCAAAACGCTAGCAAAGAGTCTATAGAGCAAGCACAATCTAGCACAAGCTGTTGTAGAGCTAGCACAGTCCATAGTACCTAACAAAAATATATCCTAGTAAGTGCGGGGGGATAATACACACTACTACACAGGATTGCTAATCGGCCCCGTTTTTTGGGAATCGCGGCCATATTGTATAGCACCATTGACGACGCCATCAACTACTCCGTCGTCAGCTGTTTGCGCCAGCGGTTGTAGTGTAGAATATACATTTATGATAAAAATTATTATTTAATTTTGATTAACATAATAGGCATAGAGGAAGATGCAAACGTGAGTTCAAAAAAGCTTTGTTTTAGAATATTAATCAGTGTAGTACAACCAAGTATGCATAAAGCAAAAGCCCGCGAAATCATAAGCTGTGGTGCAAACACCCTACGTCAAGGCGAGAAACGACACGCTTCCTACGTCATAACTGGTTCTTTGGCGTGGTGGGGGCTCGAGATTTGATCTAAATACACGGGCCTCATGAGGATAAGCTATCCTGTAGTATTAGTGTGTGTTATCCTTGGAAGATGCCAGGGGCCACATTACGTTCACGCTAACATGCGATCGAATTAAGACGATGTCGCTAGCGACTCTATCAATCAAAATGATTCTGTTCAGCGATTTTACATATGCAGGCAACAGCCCTTGCTACATCGAAACGGAGCGATCGATTTGACATGTGAAGTAGCTTTTTTCGATCGCAACCTGTGAACAGAATCCGTGTAGCGACAAAGTCGAATCAATTCTACTGTGTACCAGGACTTGGCATAAAAATATAAAAATTATTTTATATTATTATAAGGGGTATTTTTCTAATTTTGAGTAGTCACCATAGAGATGCGATTTTCAATTGTTAATGGTTATACTTTACATACAGTGGGAATCATTGTAATTGGCACACACTCTTTAAAATCCCTCGTATTAAGTCAAAATTCTAACCAATAAATCTATTTAGTGCAGCATTTTGCTATTACTGTGTGTCAGATTTGACACATTACGAGGGATATTTATATAGTGTGTGCCAATTGCAATGATTCCCACTGTACCTATTTATTATTTATTATTTATCCAATCAATGGTTTCAGTATGTTTTACAGAAATTGCATCTTTTGTTATGTTTTGAGATTTTTGAAGAAAATAAAACATTTTTTATTTTTTGGTTGTGTTTTTGTATTTTATTGAGGCAAATGAAATTTAATTTTTTTTAAGTGAATTAATTCAAAAAAGTCCGAATTAATTCAGAAAGTCGGGATTTTTTGACTTTTTTATGAAAGTCATGACTTTTTCACACCCCTTATGCCCGATTGCACCGTCTCTCTTAACCGAGGCTTAGAGATAACTATTCCTTAAAGTGACATTTTCCCATGCAAAACTGTCAATTTAAGGGATAGTTAGCGTTAAGCCTCAGTTAAGAGAGATGGTGCAATCGGGCATTACGGGATCAATTTGTTTGATGATGAGGAATGTTTTCTTTCTCAATTTTAAAGTTTTTGTGTAAAAGCTGGATTTATAGTGTCAGTATCAGTAACAGTAGCAGTAACAGTAAAATATTAAAACACGGCCTACCGTAAAGCCATTTATAATTCACTTAACAAACTTAACAGTAAAACTTAAGAAATGGTTATTTTCATATCTGTTCTTAAGTTTTAAGTTTTACTGTTACTGTTACTGTTACTGGATACTGACACTATAAATCCAGCTTTATTATGCTTTGTTTACCAAATCTTCTGTATAATAGTATAATAACTTCTCGCACATAACCTATTTTCATAATTTTCGGACCCCTAATATACGAATTGAAAATCCGAAAATTATCGGATCTTTAGTATGGACAATAGAGATCCGAATTTTCGGACCTCTATCCACTGCCTACAACTAAAGTCGCTGGCGACATCGCCTTAATTCGATCGTATTTTAGCGTGAACAGAATGCGGCCCCAGGGCAAAAAAAATGTATCCTTGTCCTTATATGTTACATGCTTTTAGAAAAAGATGCGGATACACTCAGTGCGGCACTGATGACAAATGGAAATCGCCATTAGTTAGGTTATGGAGTAGCAAAAAACATTAAAACATTACCATAAACAACAACAAAAATTATGAGAATTTTTTTTTTGCTGCAACAAAGTATCTATCTATCGAGAAATTCTATTTCCGGGTAGCAGAAACATTTTCATGGAATTTTAGTTTTGCTATAACAGCAAACGTTGTTTTTGGAATAACAAATGTGCAGTTCCAATAAAGAAGTTTCAGTAAAAATAACATTTTGCTGCAACGGCTAAAAAAAACCCAGCAAAGAATTTTCTCCTGGGACTTTTCTCAGTGTAGGAAAGAAAATGGACAGCCGTCAAAAATCAATAATTTTCTACCTAATGTTTACCCGATTGACTCCAACCTTCATTAGTTTTCCCCTAAAAAAATCCCAAAAAATAACTCAGCTTTTTCCTCCACCCCCACATCGCATTTTGAGGCATTGTATTTTGAAAAGTGTACTTGTGCTAGAATTATTTTTTGTTGTAAGTACTAGCCTGTTGTAGCTCAAACGCCTCAAACGAAGCTGTGCCAGCATTGAAGCGACTCGAAAACAAGAAAGGAAGGGGAGATAACTTCGGTTCTAAAACTTTGATTGATCTAAAAATTGTTGTGCTAGGTGGTGGCTAGCTATTAACCAACCTTCCATGACAGTTCTATGACCAACCTATTATTCCTAAGTATGGTTCGTAATTTCAGGATGTGATTCCTTACAATATTTTAAGAAAAAAAGTTCCCATAAACGGAAATGCGTAATTTCTGAAATACAGGATGTGAAAGTTTTCTAAAAAAATCGTTTTTTTATTTATAGCTCAAAAACCCCTTACTCGATTTCCGATAGACTTGGCAGATTTGTTTGTAATAACAAAAGGTATCTTTTGACACAATTAAATTTACCGTTATTATGCCGGTGCCGTCCCAGAGGGCAAAAATGACATGTCACTGATTTGTGTGCTTTTTTAGTTCATTGGTTGGAACAAAGCTATGGCGGTCGGATTTCCCTGGAAGGTTTCCGAGAGAAAAACCATTTCCAAGAGCTGGATGACCTGACATTTTTCAGATGTTTTCGATTGATGAAAAATACAGCTTTTGTATTTGCTGGAACTGATAGAGGATCTACTTAATTACTTTTATTTTGTCTTGGTTCTTCAAATGTTACAATTTCCATTAAAATGCATGCATAAAAAATTGAAAAAACTCAGAGTTTAATCAGGAGGTCCTGATCCCTAGTCAATTTGTTCGACATAAAAAATAAATTGGACACAATGTTGAAAGATAGGGTATGCACAAAACATCCCCCCTTAGAAAGGTAAGTGCCATGTTGAGAAACTGTCTATGTACTGTCTATAAGTTTTCAGCGCCTCTAGTGACTGGAGGGGTCAGCTTTTGTAATTCTGGATTTATTGGCGAATGCTTAACGCAATTAGGGTTCGTTCGGTATCTTATTCGTTCCGGTGGATCATTTGCACCATCGTTTGATTCTAGCGATTCAACACCACCACTTTAGTTTCTACCATTTTTTGGCATAAAATAATTGTGCCAAAAAGAAGAAACTCATAAAATCGGTAGCGTTGAAGCGCCTTCAAGGTAAAATTGACTAAGAATTAAGATGACAAATTTAGATATTTATTTAAGTTTGAAACAAAAAATATAATAGAATATGGAATTAATTAAAATTATTGCGAAACATTTTTTTTTCATGTAAGTATACATACATACATAGGTAGGTAATGCTAGTTAAGTTAAAGATAATAAGGACAGTTACAGGAAGTAATGACGTACATTTAACAATAGCTTGATGAAAAACTTAAATCGTAAATAAAATGACAAAAGAGGTCCTTTTCTCACAATCCAAAATCGTTGTTAACCTAACAAGTGAGGAAAGTGTTTCTACACGTGATGGGAGTTGCACGAATGCAAACAAAAGCAGAGTTCGGACAAACGTTTAAGTCCAGAAAATACACTTTCCGCATGTGTTAGGTAGAAAGTTTATGTCGTTATACATAATATAAAGCTCATTCAAGAAACTGATTTCGCCTGGATGATAGAATAAATATTTTTGATAATAGTCTATACCCTTTACCACTAGCTTTAAGGAAAGACAACGCCAACAACTTCTCGTCCAATGTAAATCGTCTAGCTTTAGGCTTTTGGTTTTGAGTACGGACTTGGCTTAAAATAAAGCTGTATATCAATGGATTGACGTGGTCTACGAGCCTTTGAAATTTGGTTGATGATGCAAGTTATTCAGCAGCAGAAACTTTGGATTTAAATGACGACAACCTTCTACTGATTCTTCTCAACTTATTGCTGGATTCTATAATTTTGGAATAAAGATATTTTTCCCTTGGGGATAGGAATTTTTACCTAATGACGTTAATGTTCTTTAAAATTTGGCATCGTCTCTCATGACCTGCAAAAAAAAAAAAATCAAGATTGGAGACAAGCTTTTCGCACATTTAGCTTCTAGTTTTTCTAGCATTCGACTGCAAGTTTTAGTAATTAGTAGTCTTTTATAGTAGTAGTCCTACTTGGGTTAGGATGTTTTAAAATTCAAATACCTACTCCCAACTGGGTGGTTATTCATTAAGCAATAACACTTACCAATAAAAGTTGTAAGAGACAAAGTTGGTGACTTTTTTATGTTTGCAGATGTGATGGTTTCACTTGGTGTAACAATGTCTGCCCGAATTGCAGAAGTTTCAGTAGATAAAAATTGACGACATGAAGGGCCTGGTTGATCTAAAACAGAAATTTCGTTAACAATGATTCTACCAAAAAAGTTTGGATACACGCATTGTAGAATATGGTGTACCTGTATGTAACCAGGAATATTTTAATTATTGTATCTCCTGATAAAGGAATAAACATTAAAAAAAAGAAATGAATAATAGTAGCTTTGTTCCAACACAGCAGAAAACCGTTCATGGGCCGATTTTTTGACGTGTTGGAACAGACTTATTATGTTTACCTACCTATGTCAATCATAGTTGCGAAACTAATTTCTGAAGACGTCTTAGGACTCTTACGAGTTTCAACTGGTCGATCTCCACTTTTTGCCATTTTGATGATTGTGGTTTATCAATTAACGACTCCTCACTGTTTTTGATAATTGGGGCTAAAATTAAAATTAATTTTAATGTTTCTGACCTATGCTCCTTTAAACCCGAATTCTAACACGTTGTCGTTAATCAGAACTATGCGGGGAGGAGTAAGTTTTATTAGCCATCGTTTCATTTTTTCGGCATCTTTTGGAAACCGGAAATAGCTGCTGTATTTGTCGCCGCACACCGGAACACAGCATTTCTGATGCTTTTCAATTAACAAACTGAGAGAAGACATTTTGAGATAATAATTATTGATAATTGATAGGTAATTGATAATTCTAAATGTTGGGAGAAGTTCAAAATTTAAATTTTGACGACTGGAAATGACAAAATAAACTTCAAAATTTGGCGCACGGTCCGGCAGGAAAAAGAAAACTTCAATAGGTCGATTGAAGCGCCTCTAGTGATTGGAGGGAAAAGCTGAAACGACTAGACTGACGTCTCTCATAAGACTTACATTTCTAAGGGGGGATGTTTTGTGAGGGTATGCATCACCTGTCAAAAGATGAATGTGGAACCCTATCGAAAATCTTGGGAAAAAAAAATAAAAACTCAATTTGAAGCTAATTGCTAATTTTTTCATATTTTTAACCCCTAAAGTGCAAAACCGTACCGTGCTCTTTTTTCCTTGTGCGGTTTCTTCCGTGTGCGGTTATTTCCTGTGCGTTTTTTTTTATAAATTGGACACTTATGATAGGGTATGTATGTATCACCTGTCAAAAGATGAATATGGAACTCTATCGAAAAAAAAAACTCAATTTGAAGCTAGTTTTTTCATATTTCTTATCCCTAAGTGCAAAACCTTACCGTGCTCTTTTTTCCTTGTGCGCTTTCTTCTGTGTTCAGTTATTTCCTGTGCGTTTTTTTTTTGAAAAAAATTGGACACATAATATGATAGGGTATCACCTGTCAAAAGATGAATATGGAACTCTATCGAAAATCTTCAGAAAAAAAAAAACTCAATTTAAAGCTAATTTTTTCATATTTCAACCCCTAAAGTGCAACACCGTGCCGTGCTCTTTTTTCCTTGTGCGCTTTCTTCCGTGTGCGGTTATTTCCTGAGCGTTTTTTTTGCCGTGCGCTTTTATCCTAGATTCCTAAATTAGGTACTTACTTACTGCAAACAATGCTGCTAATACATATAATAATAATTATCGAAGAAGAATTAAAAAAAATACAACTTCTGTCAAAATTTGGGATTTAGGTATCATGCTCATTTTTCGGTCAGATCAAAAAATCAGGCGGTTCAGGTAAAACGACATACCACTTTTCTGATTCCTGGAAAATTGTTCAAACGAACGCTCCCAAGTGTATTGTCAATGACAAAAAAAAATAATGCAAAAAAATAAATTAGATTAACGTCGGGTATTATGAAAATATTTTTACAGATAACTAAAATACTTCTGGACTTACTATGATGAGTAACGTCATTCCAGAAGTTAACTTCCAGTTATTCTGTCAAAATAGTAGTTTAATAATACCCGCCCTAAAAACTTTCGATCAATTTACCAAACAGTTTTCTAGTCAAACAATTTCCCTTTCGAAAAATTTTTTGTTTGGATAATTTTTTGTCGAACAATTTTTTCGGAGATGTACTCTTGTAATTATCACTTCTGCTATTTGTCACCCGTAATCACGGCTGCAGAGAGGGGGTCAATTTATGATGGTCATCCTACTCATATTTTCTTTTTTTTTTAAATGCCATTTGGGAAAATGAACGATTTCATTCTTTTCTAGAATTCTTTGTTCCACCAACATAAAGTTCTTATTGATCGGAAACAGTCATACAAAAGGATCGCTTGTCTAATTGATAACCTCTTCCTCTTTTTAGATGCTGATTACCCTTGAATGTTGAGTGTTGGAGATACACAATAAAAAATAAATTATTTAAATCTTTTCACCGTTTAGTAGGTATAAGGTAGTATAGGGTAATAGCTAATAGGTAAAGCTTGCAATGGTGACGAAAAATAACCTGCTCCTGTCAATTTAAATGTGGATAAAATCCTATTCTTGACACGCATTGGTGCTGAAAAACAAGGGATTTTTTTCTGTTTAGTTATACCATTTCTTTTAATAATAATAAATAGAATTAGAAAAACTAGAGGATTCACTACGATTCATCCCAATATTGTATATGACAATAGTTTAAGAAGTTATTTGTTTATCCAATAGAAAGTTTGGTAAAGTGTTTTAATACAGTCCACTCAAAACCAAGGTTTTCAAAGGGCCCTTTATTTGTGAAGAAATTAGTAGCGAAACATTGGGAGAATTTCGAATTAAAAAAAAAAAACAATATTTAAAGAATAATTACACATTTTATTATTAAAAATAATAAATAAGATTTCTATATATAGGAGCAAGTTGCTTTTTTCTATAAATTAAAAAAAAAAAGACTTAACTTATAAAATGGACTTCCGAATTGACAATTGTGTGATGAATTTCCCTTACAAATATAAAGACTAGTATATTATTTTATTATATGGATTAAGGGATACATATGTATAAACGTCAATAATGTTTCACAACATTTGCCTAAATACAATTTCCTGATATTTTGTGGTTTAGCAAAAAAACCATCAGCAAAATATACAACTTTTCTTCAACATTGAAAAGTGAATGAAATTAGGAAATAAATACCTACTAAAATTTACTCGAAGTTAATGATTAGAATTAGAATTCATCATTCGCTGACTAGACTTTTCGCTAAGGCACAAAAAAAAACATAAAAAAATAACACTGAATAAATCTTGGTATTAAAAATGCTTGACAACAAATAAATTAGAAAAAGTGCCCTAATGCAATCAACTATACAAAAAAACATTAATAATAATTTTTCAAAACGTTTTGTTTTTTTTTTTTAAGAAAACATATTTATCACAAGGCTCACCACACAGTGCAAAAAATATATATTATAAAAAATTAATTCGGCATAAATAAATTACATATATCACAATATTGGGTATATATTAAAACTGCGATATGGGTTAAAATGTATAGAATAAGATAATAAAATAATTACTATAATTTTAAAACTTAAATGGGCTTATGAAGAAAATGGGCTATTATAGGAATTCATATTATCGCAAGAACAAAAATTGATGAAAAAAAAAGATATTAATGATAATAACTTTTAGCCCATTCTAAAATTGACATAAAGAAAAACTACACTAAGTTCATAAATAATAAGCGTAATAATTCTTGCTTGGTGATAAATATTTTCTCCCGATTTTGTTACAGGACATAATCCACGTACTTCAGCAAAAGTTTTTTTTTCTTGTAAAAAGCATCACACCCTCAAATATGCCTTGTTAGGACTACCTGTGACCCTTTCACATACCTACATTTCAAATTTAAATCAATATTTCAAATACTTCGCAAATAATAATGCGACTATTTATGACAACTTTTGTCAATTTAACATTACTTGACCTTACAAATACAATTTGCAGATCCCCCAACAGACAGTTCAATCTTGGTTCTCACATTGTCTAATAAAAATCTAAAAAACGCTTTAGAAAGTTTTACTTCTACAATAGTGGTATCTGTCAAGTATAAAAGTGCATATTAAAAAAATAATAAAAAATGTTTGTAAAAAAATTCAGTACAAACTTTTTAAACTCACCTCAAAAAAAGCAGTAAATACAATTATTATTATTATAGACATCTGGCCAAACAGTTATTAGTTTACATGTAATAATTCGGGTCTAGATTTGTTCAAAGCACCTTTTTCAAAATTCATAAGAACCATATTATAAATTTAAATACGTACAATATATAAATACATAATATACTAATATGTTTCAGTTGCACAGAGTGCACCTTCTTGTAGTCATTGTATATATTTTTTTCTTATTCTCAGTGGAATATTTTGTTTTCCAATAGCAACTCTTGCTTCACTTTCAACAATCGAGTGACATATTAGGTCTGTTTCTGCAGAAATCACAAACCAGTCAGAGTGAATTTCATTGGTTGAAACTAGTTTTCTGACTGTTTTCAACCAATGAAATTCGCTCTGACTAGTTTGTGCAGAAACAGACCTATAATTTCTTTTTGTTACTTTTCTGCCCTAGTGAAACTTTAGGATATTGCATAGTCAAAGTTTTTGTTCTGGACGGCAATTTTTTACCAAAATAATTACGAAACCTGGTTATAATCGATCATTCGAGATTTTCACAATGTAAAGTACGAATATCTTTATGAAATGATTTTTCAAGATGAAATTCTACACGATAGCCAATAATGCGTGAGAAATAATAAATGGATATGCACATAGAGGTTATAAATTGATTTTTTTTTTCTTTTTTATCCAAGAAAAGTGAAAGTTGGATTGTTTTTGTTTTCTTCAGTTTGACCATATGTTAAAAAGTGTTATGTTCCACTCGAGGATTTGCACTGGATTGAAACATGAAGTAAGTATTTAATTTCTGTTGTTTTGCCAATTAATAAATGGGGCCTATGTAATATTTTGTCTCACTCTAATATTCTAATAAACCTCTGATAGTTTGAGAACAAATTTTATCTTTATTAGGCGCAAAAATGTAAAAATACAAAACTAGAGCTTATCTTAAAATTACTACAAATTACAAAATAAGCTTTACCAAAAATATAGCACAAGCATTTTAAAATTTTCAATTTTTTTTAACACAACAATTATCATTACTAATATGTCTTAATCTATATTATGTAAGTTCGTTGATAAAAATTAGGAAGAAATCCCGCAAAACAGAGCGAGCTATAGTTTGACTGATTAAATAACCCTTCAAAATTTCACAATACATTTTGTCACAATCTTAAAATATCTTTTACAAGATAAAGCCATGTCAAGACAATTATTCTTAAGCGTGAAACGAAAAATCAGTTTACAACTTAGACTGCATTTTTTTTTCTGGATGAAACTTTTCGTCAGACACAGCCATATCCGCAGCTCAGCATCGATACAATCAGTCTTATTAGGAAAAAAAGCTAAATAAATTGAAGCGGGTGCTTTGACTCAAAATAGAACCACTATTAGGAAAACAGCTATTATGTTTAGAAAATCTGGTAGTGCAAACATTTAAGAACGAACGATTAATCCTAATTTGAACTTGGGAGACAGACAAAGATTTGTCTCAGGTATTAAAAATGTTCCACATAAATAAATGGAAATTCACTATCCATTTGATTTGTTTATTTTTTGCAACTTCAAATATCAAAAGGTAATTTAATACCATTTTTCCATCCAGACCATAAAAGAAAACAATAAGAAACACAGAGAAATCTACTAGGATAAGTATGCCAGAAAAATTCTGAGCATTGGTTCGATATCTTAAATGTTTTTAAAACACGTGCCTAAGACTGGATGTCCCAAAATTATCAGTAACATTATTGTACACAGGGCAATAAATATTTCCTTCAATTTTAACAAACACATAATTTGTACTCGCCTTATTTATCTATTTTTATATTTATCAAAGTGCATCCTTAATATCTACTTATTCTTCTTATTCTTTAGATAAATATGGGACACCCAGTACAAAGCAGCACACAAACAGTTTATCTGAAAGTTACAATAAGTGCTTTTTTTTTTGGTTGGGGCTGAGAAACAGCCCATGACTAGGGTACACACACTGGGGTTGATAAAAATTTCAAAAATGTCTGCCTATTCGCAGGTTACATATACGTCAGTGCGTATAGGTATAAATGGACGACGAGTAGCCCCTACTTGCACTAGTCCTCATGCATCTGTCTCCCCACCTTTTAACCTCAAACGAGCAAAATCTTCAAAAATAATGTCATCGTCGTGGTCCAGTAAGTTGCTTTCATCTCTGAAAAAATATAGATAGATTTCATTAATGGTGATTAGACTAGATTTTGCTGCAAAGTATTTAAAGAAAGAAAGAAAAGAGAAATGAAGGCGAGTGAGTGCCCTGGTATTGTTCATATGGTGATTATGGTATATTTATGATGTTGTCAAGCCAGAAAGGGAGGTTAGTGACTGAGAAGCGATCCCTGTCATCAAAAGTCCAGGGTCCTTATTCTTGAAACAGGGAAGCAGCGTTCCCAGGAGAACGAGTGTTCCGTCTTTCTCAATGATATGCAATTGATAATATAAGTAACAAAGACGGAACACTTGTTCTATTGGTAACGCTGCTTCCCTGTTTCAAGAATAAGGACCCTGAGAAAGGGAGCTTTTGATAACACTTCATTTGATTAAATAACCAGATCTTTCAAGCATGAAGGAGTTGAGGACACCTGTTGTATGTGAATCAACTCAATGCTAAGCGAAAGAATGGTAGAAATCACCGTCGCAGAGGGGACACTAGCGGCCCGGGGTTACAGGGGTTGCCCACAGGGAGGGGTATTATCCCCGGTCCTGTGAAATCTAAGGGCGGACGGAGGACACCGTACCCTCGGATATGCTGACGACATTAGCTTGGTTCGAACATAGCAGAAAACCGTACAATGTATCGTCACGATTCTGCGCAAAGCCTAAAATTTCTGTGCAGAATCCGAAATTCGTATACAGAGTGGTTTCCAAACCGTTCATGGGACGGTTTTTGACGTGTTGGAACAGACCTATAGTTATCATCTACGGGGCAAATTCAACTCTACAGTTAGGGAGCGAATGCAAGACGCTCCAGACTGAACAACAAGATGGGTGGATAGAGAAGGGTTAAATATCAATCCCAACAAATCCACTTGGGACCAGTTAGACTAAAAGGGGAAAACATACAGATTTTGAGCGAAGTTGAAGTACCCGAGGGTAACACTGGACTCAAAACTTACCTGGAATCAGCATCTGGAAAACGCCACCAAAAAATCTGTAGCATTGCTCATGATAGCTAGACGTCTGCATGGAAAATTATGGGGCTTGGGACTGGACTTGCTGTATTGGACATCCAGCATGATGGTCAAACGGACCTTGACACCTAGTGTGGTGGCCAAGACACAACAGGGAAGTGCCATACACCAACCAAAGTGCAAAGAATGGCCTGCTCAGGTATAGCGGGAGCAATGCGGTCTACATCAACACATCACACAATCACACATCAATCAGCCATGGAGACCCTCCTAGACCTCCCACCTCTGCACATTGTGATACAGGGGGAGGCAAGGATGGGAGCGTACAAACTGCAACCGATAACCGCCTACAACAGAAAGATGGGACACATGGCACATGACAGATATTTCCAATATGAAGACAGGCCACATGCCAAGGCGACACAGACCGTTCGAGGTCAGCTTCCCAAATAGAACTGAATAGGAAGGGAACAGGGCATACCAGAGACCGAAAAGCAGAACCTGACCGGGTAGACGGACGGGTCGACATCTGCGGCTGGTACCGGGCAGGGCTATACTTTGCCAGCTACAACAATCAATATGCACTGGGTCAGCATGCCTCTATTTTTCAGCAGAGGTCTTTGCTACACTCTAGTGCGCAGAAGAGAATAACAGGAGAGCCGTAGCCAGCAGGCAGATCCTTATAATGTCCGACAGTCAAATAGCAATGAAGGCTCTTTCGTGCCAGACAGTGTGAATAAGACTAGTATGGGAATGCCAGGAAGAGCTCCGGGCCCTGGCGGACGAAAATAATGTAAAATTTATCTGGGTACCAGGACACAGAGGAATCGAAGGCAACGAAAAAGCTGACGAACTCGCAAAGAGAAAGTCAGGGACAAAAATCATCAGGCCAGAGCTGGCTTTAGGGATACCAAAAAGTATGACCAGAAGCTACATCAAACACTGGGCTCGTAGAGAACATCGACACTACTGGACAACTTCCAGGCAGAATCTCATCGACCAAACAGGCAAAAAAGGGCCGCAGAACTACTACAAATGAGTAGGAGCCCACTAAGGACTATAACGGCCCTTATGACAGGCCACTCATCAGTAAAAGTCCACATGAACAGGATGAACCTGCATGACGGATACCTTAACTGCAGACTCTGCAATAAGGAATTTGGGACAGCCCAGACATATCCTGGTAAACTGGATCGCAGAAGACACAACATTTTTGGGAAACCAAACGTAGTCCCGGAAACAATAATGAAACACCATCCAATAAAAGACCTGTACAACCTTGAACTGGGCACCAAAATTCTAGAGTAGTTGGAATAAAGCAAAGAGGCTAAGCACAGATAATTTCGTCTATAAAGATATGTACACGGTGGCGCCTTCGCCAAACAGTACAGAATCTTACTTGAAATCTAGAAAATACTACTTTATTCGGGCAAATAGGTTATCACGTTTATTCTGGAATATACAAGAATGGATTACGGATATATAAAGGCCGGTATTGGTTACTAGTTTTTAAGTTTAAGATTGACTGTGATATGCTTTAGATAGTGATTATTGTTGAGAGTTGTAGAGAATTTAGTTGTTCGAGTTAATTGGTGAAGTAATTAGTGTCAGAGTGTGCAGTAACGAGGAATAAATTATTATTGTGTTAATTGGACTTTGATTTTGGAATAAACGAACCCAATATTTCTGTCCGTGACAATATATTCAAAAAGTTTAGGTATGACAGAGATGATATGCCCCAGTAGTTAGTTATGTCGCATTTGTCTTCCGACTTCTCGATTGGAATGAAGTTAGAGAATTTTTACAATTTGAAGTGGCAGCCTCTATTGAAGGATCACTAGAAAAGCTTTTGAAGAGGCAATTAGAGATAAAAATCCGCTTTTAAGCATTTCATCAGCACCGCAAATATATTTTTGAAGTTTTCTAGCAATAAGTTTCCAATATTAGGTAGCTTCAAATCTCCTAATAAAAAATTCGTGCATTTTCTGTAAATGGCGTATTGTAGTGGGACAGTCTACTTTACTGACTTACTAGTATCACATAACATTAATGAAAATCTATAGGCCGAAAAATTATTTTTTACTCTTGAATAATAATGATATACATACGCATCTAGTTGAATCAAGTTTGTATCAACTGGCACCTCATGCTCTCCATCTTTGCTGACTCTCCTTGACGGGGTAACACTTGGTGGAATAACCTCTTCTTCTGGTTTTGGATGCATCAAAATAAATGGTAGCTCTGCCACCAGATCACTGAAACATCATATGTATATTTGTTATGGTAATATCGAGCTAAACAAAAAATACAATTTTTTTTAGAAAATATGGTTGGTAATTTGTTTGCTACATGGAAAATAGAAACAAATAAAAAATACTGACCCTCCAAGAGCTCCAAGACACAATTTGACCTTCACCTTATATTGGACGATAATTCCCAAGTTTTCTCGTTGTGCCGGATCAGCAACTCTAAAATTATTTGTTTATTAAATATCTCCAAATAAAATTCGATTTTAAGAAGCATCTGATATAAGTCAAATAGTTGTATTGAATGTTAGTTCTTTACTAGCTCGATGCGCTAAGAAATTGATTATTTGAAAATATGTACATACATATATAATAACAGGCAATCTATTTCTTTTTAATTCATAACGTAATAAGTCATTTGATTTAATAGAAATTAGAAAATATTAACTATTATGGTATTCACAGAAAAACTCGAAATATTGAAAAAATTAAATAAGGGGATCCTAGATAATCGATCAAAGAGTATTTATGCCAAATTTCATTTGGATTTTACAACATCAAATAATCGAAGCACAGCATGAACGTTGGAAACGCCACATGGAAACAGAATAAAATTGCGCCACGAGCTAGTAATTTGAAAAACTATATTTGAAATAATAACAGCATGCCAGAAATAACCATGCAAAAAACATAATTAAATAAATGACCTGAAAACTCGACTAAAACTTGGAAGACATGCTTGAAGAAATACATAACTCGAATATTTTGGGTTACATATCTACAAATATCCCAAATTAATAATTGTTTGACAAATCATATTATTGCGATTTGCGAAACCAGTAATTTATTTACAAGCGATACCGAAATATGTACATACCTACTTTCAACAATCAAATTTTGATTATAGAATGTATAATGATTCAATAAAAACATCAGAAAAAAAAAAAGAAAAAAAAATCAGACCTCAACTAAAAATGCAAATGTTGAGATAAAAAGTCGAATTTATAATTTTATAAGTTTTCTACAACAGGTTCTGTTTATAATAGTTGTTGCATTCTTGCGATTAATTATATATAGGTTACTTTTGCAGTTCACTGATCTTTTGTTCATAGTAATGGTACTTTTTCACTTCGATAATATTGGATAATAAAAAGTAAAGAAATTGAAACCATTTTTCTTTGTATGAGAAATATATCACAAATAATAAACAGATTCAACCAAATTTATTTGAAATTCAGGAAAGCCTTGAACATATCGCATACAATAATTGGCAATAAAGGTAACAATAGCTATTATTCCCAAATTATTATGCACCAACGGAAAATTCAAAATAATTTTACTTTGATTCTACGCAGTAACTTATTTTGTGTTTAACCCGTGGGATATAATCCTTGGACACGTTTTCTAATGAACTTAAATTAATTTAATTAAACTGGATCAAAACCCTAGTTTAGGTTAAAAAATTCTGTAATTTATTCGCAATGAAAAAAATCTTTAATGCCCACGTTATATTATTTAGATTAAAGCATTTAAATTTTGGATAATTAATTTATTTGGTAATACAGTGCTAATACTGCTAATTGATAATGTTTATTGATTGAAAAAAGCTAAGAAAGAAGATAAAAACATATCTTGAACTCTTTCAAATTACCATAAAAACATAATTGATTGAACTGAAATTGAAGAGAATTCAAGATCTGAATCTAAGTAAAGAAAAAACTTACAAAGTGCTGGATGCAAGATTAGTGTCTTCGTGTTTTAGCTGACCGTCTAGAGCTAAACCCCACTTATCCTTGTTATTGGCCAACAACGGAGTTAGAGTGAACACTTTGCTCAGTGTGAAGCCGGGGCCAATAGGGCAACCCTCTCTACGCAAAGAAATGGAAAGAACACACAAAAACATACTTTAATAAAATACTCCAAAAACTGATCTAGCTAAAAGAGGCCTCAATTTTCAATAAATTTGAAACCCCTTAAAATCATGCAATGGTTACACGGGGTTACCAATTTCTAGCAAAAAAATAAAACAATGCAATAGAAAGGCAAGTCAAAGTTAGGTAACCCAAAAAAAATTGCCTTAAAATGGCAACTCACATAGTTGATGAGGCTAGATTGGTATCTTCGTGCTTAAGTTGGCCATCTAGGGCCAAACCTCTTTTATCCTTATTGTTTGCCAATAAAGGTCGTACGGTGAACACTTTGTTCAGAGTGTAACCTTGAGGTATTGGACAACCTGTACTACAATAATATTTGGTAAATAAATTTTTCCAATAGAAATTTTCTGGATAATTTCGTGAAACTGATTTTTGGCTTAAACTGATAGATCGCACAATAAAGCAGATCTGTTTAGGTTGGCGTGTATTTTACACACCGCCTTTAAAAAATTGGTAGTAATTTGATAGTAGTTAATTTTTAAGACACAAAAGTAGGCAAAAACAAAATACATATTTAAACAATTTCATAAAATAACAATGGGCCAAAAAGTCAGTAACATCTAATAATGATCAATTTAAAACTACTTATATATCAGTTATTTTAGCACAGTGTTGCCTTTTAAGGTACTTATAGAAAAATAAAATAATAAAAAAAGGTTACTTACTCGCTTTCAGTTTCTGCAACAGTGCATTTGTATTGAGCGGTGGAAAATAGACAGATGTCTGCAAACTGCCTAACTGACACCTTGATTCTTTTTACTGTGCGGTTCGAATTGTTAGCTATGTGCACGTTCACGGCTATGTTTTCACCATGGTGATATAATTCTTTGTCTAGTGAGGCCTCTAAGTATAGTTTGTTGGGGCTCATCATGAATTCTTTGCTCACTTCCACTGATGGTTGTTCGCCTTGTTTGCTTGGCGCGTACATAATCTTACGGATTGCCAATCTAAATTAAGAGAAAAATAGATACAATTATATATTGATGTCCATTAATTTCCTTATTATTATTAATAATTATCTGTTTTAATTACCAAATTATGTAACTGCATGCGAAGTACTAATCATCTAAAATCCCTGAAGACCTGACCTCCAATACAACTCATTAGAAACTTTAATTGCTTCTAATTTAGTCACAAGTCAGGAAATGCCTCTAAAACATCTTAAAACTATTTCGCATATTCAAAGATATTGAGGAAGAACTTTATACAATACCAAGTTGCCTAATAAATACTTGGGATCAGGCAAGTTAGGAACAAGCCTTCAAGTTGCAACTTCCTTGAATATAAAGTGGTTTCGATACTGACCAAAAATATGAAAACTGAGAAAAGTTGTATGGTTATACCTTGAAGTTTAGTACCAAAATTTGATATAAACAATGTGAAATACACATCTTATAAACATGTATTCTAGATAACAACTTTTCACCAACAAAAGGGCCCACTTGAAAACACAACAAGGGCCCTAACAAAACTTATTGGTTACTATTTTTTGTTGCTTTCAGGGGAAAAAAAAAATTCCAATAACAAAAGGAAAAATCAGTTTCTCTTTTTCTTTGTTCTGCTTAAATTATTTACAGGCCATTAAATTCTGTAATAGATTATTGAGTTTTGTGTTTTGTTTTTTTTTTTTTTTTTTTAAAGTAACAGAGAAGCCAAGTAATAATGCTATATAGCCTATTCCAATTCGATATGAAATCCTGATATTAAATATTTTAATATCTATTCCGCTAGCAAATTTTATTCCATTTGAAATCTTTATTAGGATTTTCGACATGGATGAGAAAATTTCACAAGTAACATATTTGATTTGATTTGATATCAAACATCAGATTGGGGAGGTTGTATAGAACGAATTTTTTTATCCATTTCATGCCCTTTAGTTAAATTCCATCAAACATATGACATTGTTTTGTAACCTTTGCGCAAAATCGTTCAGTCACATGCTAATAGCTAGGGAATTTCAAATATATGCTTGAAAACACTGGCGAATAAACTAAAATTTCATCAATCAAATTGGACATATGGATGTACAAAAATGCTGCTAATAACGAAACTATCAAGTCGCAGCGAAGCTCTATAAATTGTCAGATTGGGCCGATTTTTTTGAATACAAAGCGCGTACTTTATGAGTCAGCCAATCAATTTAAATAAGAGAATCATATATACTGTGTGGCATAGAAATTGCAAAAACCCAGTAAATGTAAATATACTTTAATAATATTTTGGGAAGTAGTAGGAAAAATATGAATAACAATCGATGACATTTTCAAACAAATTTATTGAAAGGAATTCTTAATAATTCAAGATCCAAGTTTTCCACAAGACAATGCGGGACCACTAACCGCTGCAGTTACTAGAAACTTCCTCCAACAAGCTTAACATGTAACCCTTCTTCTATGGCCCGTAATGGCACCAGACTTATCGCCCATTCAACATGTCTGAGATATGATAGGTAGAGGGCTGAGGCAGTCACATCTTCTATTGGATGCACAACATCTACGTCATGAGATAAGATTAGCCTGGGAGAACCTACCACAGGCAGATATCGATCAACTAATTCGCAGCATGCCACGAAGAATTACAGAATGTCAAAACTTACATAGAGACGCAACTCATTATTGAATTGTTAAGAATTCCTTTCAATAAATTTGTTTGAAAATGTCATTGACTGTTAATCATATTTCATCCTAACTACTTCCCAGAATATTAATAAAATATATTTACATTTACTGTTTGTTGCAATTTCTATGTCACACAGTATATACAGGGTGATTAACGCAGCCCGTGCATTAGAAGTTTGTGAGCTTGCAGAGGGATTAGAAACTCCAAATTTGGTTTGTAGCCATAATCAATCGTTTCGGTGTCACCTGAAATATTTTCAGATCTTCAACTATACAGGGTGTCCCACTAAGGTCGACAAGGTACGTATGTGTACGGTACGGTATTATGGAAACCATAGACCTTACATAACTTGAAAACGAATGCAGATATCGAATTGTGGCTTGCGCCAAAATGTAGATATTTTTTTTGCTCTTTGAGCACAGCAATAAAAAAATGATATCATGCCATTTGGATTTGAAAAAACTGGATCTTGGTTAAACAGCACCCTTTAGAAGACGCGGTGGGAACTATCAACCCCGAACGCAGTGGTGTTCTTAATGACAATGAAATTCTCTTTCAAATGAGCCTAAATTGAATGATTTTGGATAAGGGGTATGGTAGAAACAGCAATTTTTAAAACTATTTTTTCAATAGCTTCCCCCACCCTTATTAGTGGAGATACGAAAAAAGCCTAATAACCAAACTGGCCTAAAAATTAATGAACTTCTGATTTCTGTTGTTAAAACAGTATCTTAATATAGCGATTTCTCGAGAAAATTTGAATTTCCAGTTATATCATCGTAATTGCGCCCCCTAGCAGCATCTTAGAAACTTGAAAATAATTTTCATCAATTTCTCTTGGCCGATTTAGTGAAGAAAAAAAAATCCCGAAGCCGGAAGGTCTATGGTTTCCATAATATCCTACCTTGCCGACCTTAGTGGCTACAGGGTGTACAAATGTAAGCACTAACTTTCTTATTTCAAATAGAAGCATGCATGTATTTCAACATAGTTCGGTTGCCTTGCAATTTTGAGTTTGGACCACCCAAGTTTTGTCAACCTATCTCTTATAGTTTTTGATATAAATTTCATTTTTTGTTTCAAATTGCCGCTGCAGTTGTTTAGGAAAAACAAGGTTTCTTAAAAACCGTTCCAAAATAATAAACCAAATTAAGAAGATATTAGCTGAAAGTTTAGGCTAACTCCTGATGTGTCATTAGTGCGCCCATTTCACACCATATGGGTGCAGACGACCTACAAACATCGGAATCAATAATGGTCAAAAAGTCTATTTTTTTTAATGTCACCGTCACCTATTATGTTTTTTGGCACCATTTGCAAGAAAATTGAATTTAAGATGGCGTTACTTAGGGATTCCCTATACCTAACTTGGTTCGTTATTGAGTTATTCATAAAAATCAAGAAATCCCGTAACTTATCCACTCCTTCCTTGATGTGTCAACCAAAAGAAAAAAAACAACAACAGCAAAAATAGTTATTTTTCTCCGAACAACATTCATACCGGCTATTTATTGACACTTGACAGGCGTGAAAGGTGTATTGTGATGCCTAGTCAGAAAAAATGAATTTTTCTATGGAAAACAAACTAACGGATCAAGTTAGGCATAGGGAATGCTCAAGTAACGCCATGTAAAATTCAATTTTCTTTCGAATGGTGCCAAAAAATATGGTAAGTGACATTTGAAAAAATTGACTTGCTGACTATTATTGATTCCAATAGGCATTTTTTAGCGAGATCCCAGTAATAACCATTTATAACCGGTGCGGTTATACACGGTAACACTCCCACTTCAAAAATATATCCCTACCATTGGCAAATTTTTAGGATTAAACCGCTTCTCGCTAAAACAGAACGGTTATACATATTTCTCAGTAAAGTGAGTTTAGTTTATATTTTGTGGTAAACATAAAGGAAATGAAGTCAATAATTAAGTCCTTATTACTAATTGACGATATTATGTTTGAAAACACCCGCCTGTATATTCTAATTTCTAAGTCTTATCGAGTCAAGTATAGTGGTGTCCCTTGAAATGTATACCTATTGGGAGAAAATCATGAGAGACAGCTTATAGACCATAATGCGTGATCTGCTATTTTTTGATATCCTCTAATAACAAAAATAACTCAGAAAAAAACACATCAAAACAATCACAAATTAATCTAAGGTTAGAATTCTTCAGTTACTCAACTCTCGACTTGGGTATCAAAAACAATAATCGTGTTATAGAATGATGACGTCACTTTATGACAGGAAAACACCTTCCCCTATTACCGTTTTCTCGCAAAAACGGATCGGATATTGATTTCCTGTAACCGCTTGTAACACGGGAACTAACGGGAACTCGCTAAAAAATGCCGATGTTTGTAGGTCCTCTGCATCCATATGGTATGAAATGGGCGCACTAACGACACATGAGGAGTTAGCCTGAACCTTCAAGAAACCTTGTTTTTTTCTAAATAACCGCAGCGGCAATTTATAACAAAAAATGACATTTATGTCAAAAACTATAGAAGATCGATTGACAAAACGGTGGTCCAAACTCAAAATTGCAAGGCCAACCGAACTATGTTGAAATTTTTAATTTTTCTTTAGTTTCATTTGAAATAAGAAAGTTAGTGCTTACATTTGGTACACCCTGTATAGTTAAGATCTGAAAATTTTTAAGGTGACACCGGAACGAATGATTATGGCTACAAACCAAATTTGAAGTTTCTAATCCCCCTGCAACCTTGAAAACTTCTAATGCTCGGGCTACGGGTGAATCACCTGTATAAAAAATAAATGTGTGTTTGTTTGTTTGTTTGTTTGTCCCTTATGTGCTCCTACGCCACTTATCCGATTATGATGAAACTTTGGTAGGTTGTTGTGGCCATCCCAAGGAAGGTTTCTGGATAGGTTACGCATCCTACAACTGCGTGCAACACACACACAGATTGGCGAACGATTGCATTATTATTTTAATAACCATTAGGCGAAAATCATTGTACAGCTATTTTACAATCTAATATGAAAAAAATCAATGTTTGTTTGTTTGTTTGTTCGATTGTTATAAGCTAAAGGTTACTTTTTGTCGAGGAAAAATGCACAGTTCCTGTGGGAAAGATCTGAAGCGTAAAGCTTGGGTTAGTTTAAAACAATTGTTTTAGGGGAGGCGTAGCAACGCACGTAGGGTACAGCTAGTTGTTGCATAAAGTTAAGTGATTATTGAGTTTTGTAAAGTCAATTGGTTGAATAAAAGTTGTTGTTGTTAGTCTGGCAGGTTTTAGTAGATCCCCAAGAACGGTGACACGTGTACTTTGGACACTTAAAGCTTTTCCGAAATTAGAATTTGAATTGAATATTTCAAGCATCGGAGTTGACGATTCCGCAGATGTGATTTTAAGAAAAACAGTTTGGTGTTACCTAACGGAGTTCCTCTTGTGTGGTTTGTCATCTTGTGATTCCCCTACGAAAGCTTTCAGCTCATAATCCACACCACACGGTTTCCCAGTATCTCCCGGCGCAGGTTGAAGAGTCACAGAGGCTGGACAATGGGGCGGCAACTCAAAATAGAATGGGAATGCGTTGGCGCCTAATTTTTTAATAAGCCTTTCCTAAATAAAAATAATAATAGTAGATTTTAAAAAAAATACGACAAGTACGATTCTTACCTGTAATCGTGTTAAAGGTCTGGATGAATTAGCCGACTCGGGATTCTGTGGAAAAATTTGTTCCGAAGCTAAGTACAAGTCCTTTCTAAAAGTGAGGCCCAACACGTCCAGGTCTTCTCTGCCATAACGAAATGCCGCCAAAACGTGGCCGAATACTTTTCTGTCTTTCACATACTCGGGGTCGATTAGAACTACACCATCTGAAATTGATTAAATTTGATGGTTTTTTTTTTACACAATTACACTGGCTATTAAGATCAAAAATACTTTTACTAATATTATTTTTAACCTAATATCACTTCTTACCTATTGGGTCGACATGTGATATATGATCGACGAAATCCCTTTTTCCCAAGTACACCGTAATCTGTAACAAAACGAAAATTGTTCTGAGATATATTTCTGTATCAATTAAACCAGCAGCTCTTTTAAAAAGACTGATAATGGGCATGATATTTGTATGGGTAATTGAAATAATATACAGGGTGTCCCAGAATATGTGGGCAATCTCTCGGATTCAGATAGAACACAAAAAAATAACATGACAACTTCCTATAAAAAAAAATTCCTACTGCCCCCCCTACGAAGTTACGTACCCCTGAAGGACGCCTCTGAAAATCGTTTTTTTTGTTGATAACTATCAAAATACTTCGTGTAATTTTTTTTTCTTTTAATATGATGGATATTAGATAAGACCCCTAAAAATGGACCCTTTCAAACACACTTGGCCAATCTAGTTTGCCAGGGACGGACTAGCTTTAACACAATAATGCTAATTTTTTTTACACCCTGTATGATATAGGCATAGAAATAATATTTTTAGATTATTTCAACCTTGAACTAGAAAAAAGGTACTCGAACGAATCGATGTCAAAAAAATGAGCTGGTTTCGAGAAAACTCTGTTTTTGTGTTTTAATGGTTTTTTATTAAATAATTTTTTATGTCGACTCAACATGAGATCCTTCTAATCTTATGCATTCCATAGCTATTTTAATAAAATATTGTTCGACTTTCGACAATGCTTCAATATTAGGCCTTATTTCGCGAAAGTGAAAATTAATCCTTTCTACTAATATTTCTTCAGTTTTATTATTGCGTTAAAGCTAGTCCGTCCCTGGCAAACCAGATTGGTCAAGTTTGTTTGAGAGGGTCCATTTTAGGGAGTCTAACCTAGTATCCATCATATTAAAAGAAAAAAAATTAGACGAAGTATTTTGAAAGTTATCAACAAAAAACCGATTTCCAGAGGCGTCCTTTAGGAGCACGTAACTTCGTAGGGGGGGCCGTAGGAATTTTTTTTATAGGAAGTTATGTTATTTTTTCGAGTTCTATCTAAATCCGAGAGATTGCCCACATATTCTGGGACACCCTGTAGATACGTTTTATGATCTATCCCAACAAATATTGGACTCGAAGAATAATGGAGAATCTTTAGAGAGATTATAGTAAGAAACTCTTCGAAATTTTTTTCTTATGAAAGTCAACATCATTGACATACCTATATTATGAAACAAGGATCTATGGATATGCAATCAATGTAGACACTCGAATTTGAATAATGTACTGTTTCATTACCAACATTGAAACTGCATAGCAAGCATTCCTATTCAATTAGTTAAAATAGTTGGTGCTATTATTATAGAACAAAACAAATTTGGCTTATTTTTAATTTCAATTGTCACCTGGGGCCCGATTCTCATCTCAGGGAGTAGAGCTCCCCGAAAGAACAAATTTGTCGTCTTTATCATTATCATTTACTTTTTGAGGACAAAGGACAAAGTATTCGTTCTATCAGGGAGACGAGAATCCGGCCCCTGATAGTGAATAAGGATTTATCGATAGTCAAAGGTATCGATACGATATTCTTCCAGAATATCTACTTCTTTATCATATCGATTTTAATATGAGAACATTTCTGTCTTTTCTTTTAGACTGCTTCGATTTAGAAATAAATGCCCCTTCTTTCATGTCCACTGCTCGTTGGTTCCATAATTTATTACATATTTTAAAATATTTCTTATGAAATATAATATAAGACTGATAAGCAAACATGAACCAAGACCACACAAGAATAATTTATTTTATAGTTATAAATATACATAATAATAATAATGATGGAAAATTAATTCCGCTTAAATTTCTTTGTTTGTTTCTGTTTTTCCGTTTTAATTTTTGTTTATTACCGGCAATTGAATTTCCGTTTTTTTATAAATTTCCCTAAATATGTAGAGAAAATTTTAGAGCTTTTTGAGTAGGAACAAAACACTTTGTGTTTTGTTTTTTCTCAATTTGTCTTTGTTTTTGAATTTTCCCGCTCCATTTTTGTCTATTCCCGGCTCTTAAATTTCTCTGAAAAAAAAAGAGCCTGGAATAGAAAAAATATAAAGCAGAGCTTTCCAATAAGCTTTAAATATATAGGGTGTTCTGTTGAAAAAAATCGGACTTTGGTCAATATCTCGAAATCGGAGCCAAATAGAGAAAACTGAGAACGTCACTGAATACCATAAACAAAAAAGTTATGAAGGTTTCACAGTATTGCTCAAAATCAAGATTCGCCCTCTACCGGCTAAACGATTGAAGATATCAGAATGCGGTTTGCACCAATCAAGATTTCATGAAATTTGAGCCTCAGAGTGGGAGGTCAATATTTTGACACCCACCTGCAGCTGTAATTAAAGGTAATAGGTGTAAAGTCTAAATACAAAAGTTGTAGCATTTCATCTGAACCGCCAGAATTCTTAATTAAATTGAACAAATGAGCAACGCAAAGTAAAAAAAGTTCTAGTTTTTCTGATTCAGAAAATATAAGTACATATAATATGTTAATGTTTCCTTCAATAGTTCTGGAAATATCTGGAGTTTAGTTATTCAAAGACAGTTGTTTTTTGAATATATTGTCACAGATCACCTAATACAGATGCGTAAGTACGTATACTTGCCGTCGACGATATTCTGTGACGAAGCCGGGGAGCCAGCGCCCTGACGCATAGATACAGATCGCGCGCGTCAGGACAATTAACGTGGCCGGGTGCGTGAGCATGTTCCAGCCTTTGTGTTTACATATTTTTGCGGGTGAAAAAGAATATTTTTTTGCTGTTTGTGAACCAATTAAAGAAATAATATTATATTATTGAGCTTCCGCATTTATATAATAAATATGTTCAAAATACATTGATGCGGCATTGGTGCGGCCAGCCTATGTCTATCAAATTAATCTTGAACCATGAATTCGCCGCTCTTTCGCATCTGTATGTAGGTAATCTGTGATATTGTCGTGATGCGCTTTCGCCATGGTATACAGAATCCATGCCTAAAATTTCAGAAAAGACTGCTTCATTCGGGCAAAGAGATTATCATGTTTATTCTGGATTATACAAGAATGGATTACGGATCTATAAAGGCCGGTATTGGCATGTAGTTTTTAAGTTTAAGATTGACTGTGAAATGATTTAGATACTGATTATTGTTGAGACTTGTAAAGAGTTTAGTTGTTTGAGTTAATTAGTGAAGTAATTATATAGTGTCAGAGTGTATAGTAAAGTGGAATAAATTATTATTGTGATAATTGGACTTTGATTCTGAATAAAAGGACACACGATTTCTGTCACGCCAGCCAGAGCCGTAACAATATTTTACCTTGATTTACCAGTCACCTGTCACAAAACATTCTGATTCCTGAATAGGTCTTTAAATAACTAAACTCCAGATATTTCCAAAACTATTGGAAGAAACATTAACATATTATGTATATACAGGGTGTTAATGAATAAAGGGATAAAACTTCGAGGATAAATATTACTCATTAAAATAAGAAAAAAGTAAAAGGAAACATAGGTCCGCAAATGCTTAGTTTTCGAGATACAGGATGTCAAAGCTTGAAAAAATCGGTTTTCCAAAACCCGTTTCCCGAATTCCTTTAAACTTGGCAGATTTATTTTGCGTTGCTCATTTGTTCAATCTAATTAAAAATTCTTGCGGTTCAAATAAAATTCTACAACTTTTGTATTTACACCTTTCACCTATCACCTGTAATTACGGTTGCAGGTGGGTGTCAAAATATAGTGAGTCACCCTGTACATATATAATAAATTGGTGGTCGTAAAGGACCCCGCAAACCTCTTATGGGTTTTTGGTTTTCTGTCAAACTCAATGAAATTTTGATATGTGTTAGACCTTGACTCCCCGATAAAAAGTTCTCATGGGCCCGAACCAATCCTATGATTAGTTTTTGAGATACAGGTACTTTAATGTCCATTAGAAATTTACACATTTTATATGTATTCACATCTACCTGTCACCTAATAATAGGTCTGTTTCTGCAAAAATCACAAACCCGTTAGAGCGAATTTGATTGGTCGAAAACAGTCAGAAACAGTCGGAAAACTAGTTTCAACCAATGAAATTCACTCTGACAGACCCATTAATAGGTAACAGATAGATGTGAATGCATATAAAATGTGTACATTTCTTGGACATTAAACCACCTGTATTTCGGAAACTATTCATAGTATCGGATTGGGCCTATGAGAACTTTTTATCAGTAAGTCAAAATATACCACATGTGCGGGGTCCTTTTTCAACTTTTTCTTTTCACTCACTTGTCAAGTTCCGACACAGAAGTTAAAATTGTAAAAGGACAGCGACGACGAGGATAAAAAACATTACGACACGACGAGAATTACAGTTCTGTACTGTACACGATAAAAGGTCACAAACAATATATTTTTTTTTAAATATAAAACTAGTTTAAAATAGTTCTCTCGAGGACCGTCAGAGAGTCAAGATTTCAGTCAGTTTTTCTGTGACTCTAGGTGTTCTTGAATGAAAGAGAGTTCAGTCTTTTCCGTTATTTTAAATTTTAGATTCCAAATGCTGAAAGTCATTTTCTTTGGCATGTCACGTTCAAGTCAAACTTTCGGCTCTCGAATTTTCGTTTTCATTTAGATTTTTCTAAATAGAGAAAATTCAAAAGCTTGGAATAAAAACAAAATACTTTGTGTCTAGGAATGTTTTCCCAATTACTCTTGAATTTTTTTTCTCTATTTCTCAATTTTTATCTATTCCTGGCTCTTGAATTTGTTGAAATAAAAATGTTGACGGCTTGCGAGTCAATCGATTATTTAATTAAATTTTCACCTACAGATGTTGAAGAAATAAAATCTACTTTTAAATCCCGGAAAAACCAAACCGCAGCGCAGCCTTACATGTTTTAGCATCTGCAATTAACATCCCCTTCACTTCTGGCGCCTTTCCAACCACTCTGAAGCATGCATTGATGATCGGTTGTACCATTCCACAAAAACGGTGATACCAAAGATCCGTCAAATTACCGATTGATATATTTGCTCTCAACCATATCAAAGGTGATTTTAAAGCTCGTAAAATAAAACGCATAATGGACTTCTTATCTGAGCATATTAAATCCCTCTTTACTTTGACTTCCTACCAAAAAAAGGCACCCGTGATGCTATGTTTCATGTGATGTGTGACTTCCCAAAGCTTTTGACTGTGTGAGTCACGGGACGCTATTGAGAACAATGAAGTCATATCTGTCTGGTGGAAGTCCGTGTGTCACTATACAGTGTGATTTTTTAAGTGTGCAACATATGGGGATTTTTTTTAGTAATAGCACAACCCAAATACAAACAAGGCCAAAAGTTGGTGCATGTCTGATAATCATATTAGGTGCACTTGGAATGGTTGCAAGTTAAACACCATACAGGGTAGCTGAAACAATATCAAAGCTGTACTGTAAAGTACCCTTATTTTATAAAATTCAGCAAAATGTTATAGAGCAAAGTTGTTTGGAATTTAAAGTTATGCCTAAATACATAACCTCCTAAGATTTTTTTTTATTTTCTTTCGAAAAAAATCTATAATTTCTATATTTTTCAAATTTTTCTATTTCCGCCCTTAATACTTTCAATAATTAACTAAAATCAAATCAATTTTACAAAACTTTGTTCAAATTCAAGCATATTTGTAAAATTAACTTAAATTTTTAATTTTTTATGGAATCACAAAATTCATGTTTGTTGCAATGATATTCAACACAACTTTAAAATGTCGCAATTTTTTTTTAACAAGTTAAAACATTGCTAACGATAATAGCCATATTAAAAAAACTCTCTTCAAAGTGCAAAAGTTTTATTTTATTTAAGTAAATATTAGTAGAATTTTGATATTTTTTGAGCCACCCTGTATGCTGTTTGACTTGCAACCATTCTAAGTGCACCTAATATGATTATCAGACATGCACCAACTTTTGGCCTTGTTTGTATTTCGATTGTGCTATTACTAAAAAAAAATCCCATATGTTGCACACTTAAGTAATGACAATCTTCTATAAGCGGAGCAGCAGATCAGCTATCGAGTCCCGCAAGGCTCAGTCGTAGGACCAATCCTTTTTGTCATTTATATAAATGACTTACTACATCTGGGAATATCGGGAGTGTTTGCGGATAATGCAACGATTGTGTGTCATCGGAAGACGACTGCGGAGCTGGTCCCAGATTATCTCAAAGGACACCGGTACTAATAAGGCGTGGTGCGACGCAAATGTGCTTTTGCTTAACTTAGGCTTTCGATGTAATATCGACAATATTGACTGTGAGCAGTTTACAAATAAATCTTCTCTGGCTGTTTCTTGCTGGAAACCTTAACGTCTAATCCGTTTATGCAGTTGTCCACTCTCATCTTTCTTATGGTTTACCTTTTTAGGGCTGCTGCTCCCAGTACCTCTTCCAGTCAGTTTTGAATTTATTGTTGGTGCGTCGCCAAGAGATCACTACCTTCATTTATTTCTTACAATTAAACCATTCCGTCTCTCTTTGTCCTGGAATCGGTCACTCTTATTCACAAACACAAATCTCTTTTTCCTGCGCATCAAACCTCCCATGGTACACGTCAGAGACATACCATACCACTTCCAATTCCACATTCTACGCTTATTAAAAACTCTATTATTTATACTACCTTATATAATCACCTTCCTACAGCTATTATAAATATTCCCGATATAACCAAATTCCGTTAAAAAAATTCTCAATTCCTCTCTATTTCTCAATTTTTCCAGCCCAATTTTTGTCTATTCCCGGCTTTTGAATTTGTTGAAATAAAGAAAATTCAAAAGCTTGCCTGGAATAGAAAAGTAATACATATCGACATGCACCTTCATCGAGGGCGTATCGATGTATATATCGACTTATCGTATCGATAGGCTCTCCTCTACATGATAGTATCACAATATTGACTATGAAGTTGGTCATAGATGGCATTATAAGTACTTAATTAAACAGACAACATGGAGTTAGGTAGTACAAAAATACTTCAAGCACCACTGGCAATAATACATAGATTCAATATGATAAATCGCAAAAAATGAATGCTAATGCAAATCCGGTAATAATGGCAGAAAGTGCTGAGAAAGTAGCAAGGAATAATGTTGAATGAGTTGCAAAATTAAACAATTACGCCTTTCGGTAGATACAATCTTTGATTGAGCTATTATTAACTTGCAATGATTTCCATTTCAATTATCTCAGTCTCAAGCCTAGTTCACATCCGGTGTTTGTGAGGCGGCCGACACAGGACCACTACTCGCGTTTCTAAGAATAATTGCCAGCAATCACAGAAAATCGGCATTTGTAGTTGAAATAAACGGAAGGCATTCGTCGATCCTTCAAGGCTTTTCATTAAACTTCCACCAAGCCGACCAAACATTTCGTAGCGATAATTTTCATTAAAGCCTGACGAACTGTTGAGTGCAGCATTCGGAATTAGGATGTCGGAAAAAAAAAAAATGCCCAGAATCTAAATTAAATGCAGATTAATTTTATATTTAAAAAAAAATTAGGGTTTTGAGGGCTATAGAAATACACTTGAAAGGTTTCGTGTCGCAAATCATGAGTCGAAATTATTTATAGGGATGTATAGAAATTTAAAGCACATAGTATTTTCTTATAAAATGGATGACTCGATGAACGATCAATTACATTTCAGAAAACAGAAAGTTTATAGGTAGGTGTACCAATTTTATCGTCCCATAAATTATGTGAGGTGTAAAATAAAATGGCGGGATAGGACTACGCGGTTTGCGGGTTAAATGATATTTAATCTGAATAAAACCCGTTCACTTTTACAGTCCACCAATCAGGGCCGCAACTAGAACCCTCGGCGCCCAAGGCAAGTCCAAATTTTGGCGCCCCTCCACCGCCTTCTCAAAAATAACAATAGATATATAGGACAGTAGCGTAAAACAAGTAGATGATAATTTATTTTATTGATTAACTTTTAGTCTATCACAATTTACAAACCACGCAAAACGAAACGCAACAACAAAGGCTCATATTTTGAACCGATTCCGAACCAGTCTGGAACTAATTGAGTACTGTCGTAGAGCGCATGCCCAGCTCTGGAATCGGACCGGATTTTATTTTATCGCGAACAGTTTTAGAACCAGTTCTCCAGACTGTCTAATACGTAAACGAACGTTATGTGTCAATCCTGAAGATCCTGCTAAAATCCTAGGACCGCTAGAACTGGTTCAGAAACAGTTCCGAACCGATTCTAGTTGATCCGCGAATCCAGAACCGTAACTAAGAGTTCGGAATTTTGTGATCCCCGAATGCCATTACTTGAACTGCGTATGCGAAATCGAAATAGTTTCCAACCAGTTCAGAATCTTTACCGCGAACAAAGCTATTGTAAAAGTAAAAGCTGTTTACGGAAACTATGATCGGGTTAACCCAATCGCCAGCAGACGTATTTTGTCTTTTTTCAATCGTATTCATTAAGGAAAGATAGAAAACATTCAGCTGCTGATCAGGTTAACCCGATTATAGTTCCGGTAAACGGCTAAATAGAAAAGAGTGAAAAGCGATAATGCATGCAGCATACAGAGGGCGCCCACGTCGCCCACAGTGCTCTTGCTCAGTTTGGTTGGATCAAAGCTCGACTCGAAGCTAATCTCTGGCTAATGAATGCTGGGCGCTACGTCATCAATACTTGAATTTATCACTGACATTGCAATTTGCTGCTGCCTTTTGCACGCGCACTATGTTTGACATAATTTGATTACTATCGATATTCGTATAGTTGATGGTTGACAAATGGTCTGTTCTCACAGGAGTCTCTGACAGATCGCAAACTGTCTGAAAGCATCGCCCATATATGTTTTCAATGGCGTCGTTCCAAAATAAATCGATAACTTAGCTGAGCGATTATTTGTGACAGTTTGCAAACTGTCAGAGACTTTTGTGAGACCAGACATAAAGAGAGATGTAACACAAGCAAAATAAATTTCCGTGCTACGACAAATGACGCGTAAAACCGTTGCATTTTTTTGGATTTTAAAATATGTATGGATTAAATTAGGCGCCTTCGGCGCCCCGGTACTCCGGCGCCCTAGGCGGGCGCCTAGTCTGCCACCCCCTAGTTGCGGCCCTGCCACCAATATTAACAAAGTTTGAAAGTTAAATAAAACGTTGAAACAAGAAGTTGGTGTTAGTTTTTAATTTAAATTTTAATAAACCTAGATGTTTTTTGTTTTATTTTTCAAGTTTGTGTTTTACTTTAGTAAATGAGTTAATTTTTGAATATGCATGAAATGAAATTTAATATAATATAAACAAATAAAGGTTTTCGAACAGTAAAATTCTGGTTTGTTGATATAATTTATTTTGTCCAAAAATGAAGCGCGCTCACCAGGGCAGGCTCCAATCTTTAAATTCTAAGATTTATCTGTTATTTTGCATCCAAATAATTCAATTCTTAAGGATATGTTCAAGTTAATCTTATCTGTCATAATGATAGCAGATTTATTGGGTTTGTTCACACTATCGATAACGGATATCAAAAAATAGTTTATTGGAGTCAATGAGTAAATAAACAACGCAGTAAGTGCTGATGTTTCTATTAGCAGATTTTCCTAGTTTGAATGGTTCAGCAATAAAATATGAAATACTTGTAAAAGTTTTACGACGTGGCGAGTGGCCTGTGCCAAACTTTGCCTGTGCGTTCAAAAATTCTATAATTAAATTGGAAGCCTTAAGCCGAAGGAATATCGATTTTATTGCTTAGTCGGATAACTTGATTAATAATCAAAAGATTCAATTAACTCATTTCGATATTTTTGATAAGAAGAAAAATCTTATCAACCAAAGTTTATGCCTCAGGATAAAGTTAATTAAAACCAAAATTATAATTGAGACGAATAACTGTCAAAAAAATGCTTACCAACAAATCAAATAAAACATTAACATATTTCCCATAGAATTAAATAGATCCGTAATCTAAATTTTATTAACCTTGTAACACTGCAATCTGGCGTTAATTGACGAGAGAATCAAATAGCTGTTTGTTGAAACGCCTGATGCTAGCATCAAATTACATTGACAGGACAACCATAATGAATATTGACAAATTAAATGGCTGAAGGCCCTGCGACAGAATAAAATTGTCAGAGCAAATGAAATTGTCTCTCAAACATGTCCCATAAACGTCATGAAAAGCAAAAATGGGAAATAAAGATCAATATTTGAATACCGAATACATGCTATTACAAAATGAATAAAAGCTGATACTTTGTCATATTTCGCGAGATAAATTGTTGAAAATTCGATAAAATTTGAAATAAAATGCATATTGTTTTCACCTATCTATTATGTCAGCGTGTTCGTGTCACTATTCCTGTGATAACTTTTGAACGGTTCTGAATTTAGTTCAATTTAGTATACATACTTATTTTAGGAAGCTTCGGATTGGTTTACTTTATACCTAAACAAATAAAGTGAAAGTTAAATGAAAGGACCTCAAAAGGTAGTAAACGAACTCATTCAGAGAGGGAGCGAATTTATCTTATTCTGCACTCCAACAAGTTATTGGATTGGTTATAATAATATTACAATTATTATTCAATGCTTCAACATAGTTTTAACATCAGTTTAAATCTTTAAAATTTATTTTTAGGAAACTCTGTATTTACATTACGATCGTAAAATTTACAGTTACGAATTTGTATTTCTATCTCTTCCATGTTTATAGGTATGACGTCTTCGTGTATTATTATTTCCAGTATAAGTTGAAATTGGGTTTAAAGGCAAATCTGCTAATCAACGTTAGGATGGAAAATTTAAATTGTAGGCAACTGAGTTTTAACGTATATGCAAGTTCAAGCACAGGTTTGGTTTGAAACATATTGGTGGAATATTGGTTCAACTTAATTTAAACTAATTTTTTTCAGTGCAACATTGAATGAAATGCCAACATCCATCCATTTTGAACAAGAATTTCTATGAGCATGGCATAACAAAAATTGACATCAGCCTTCCTTATAATGCATTCTTTTGAACCACTATGAAATTGATGCTCCTTATTCGTGTTTTCAGTAAATATTTCAAGTGGCAATAAAGGACCTAATTGAGAATTGAGCCAATGTTAATCCAAATAAGACACAAAAGAAATTTCTGGGAAAATACAAAAAATATTGTTAACGGGCTAGGTTAGGTAGGTCAAAAATGAGTGGGCCTATTACGGCCCGCCACTGCAACTCATTGATATATCGTGGCTCATGCCTATTATTATATTTCTTCATTCATGCCTATTTCCCAATCAAGTCCAGGATAGTGGTTAGAGAATGTTGTTCAGGTCTCCCAGTGGGACCGTTGCCTCACCTAACATACGATGCCTCAGTCTGCCACCTGCCGGACATCCGAAAAGAATGTTTGCAGCTGTCTCCTTGTCCTCCATGCATAGCCTGCACTCAGCATCATCTGCCAGTCCAACCCTGTGCATGGGGTGTTTTAGCCTACAGTGTTCAGTGTATAAGCCGATAAGGGGTTTTCGGCTTAGATCTGCCGAGCTCCAGCATCCTTCCAACCGAGCGTTCTTTCACCGGTTGTCTTATGATTGCCGTTGCTTGTGTTATCCCTGGTAGGTTTAGCCAATGTTCGTAGGCCTTGTTGTCCGCCGTTTCGGTTTCCTCTTTGGCAAGGAGATCCGCTATTTCGTTGCCGTCAAGGCCAACGTGTCGCGGTATCCACATTAGGGTTACCTTGCTTTCCTTCTCTAATTTGCTAAGAGCTTCCTGACAGCTCAAGACTGTTCTTGAATTACAGTAGGTGGAGCTAAGGGCCTTGACAGCGGCTTGGCTGTCAGAACCTATTTTTATGGTTTTGTGAGTTTGGGGGGTCGAGCCTCCTCACACCCGTTCCCTAGACTGATAGATAACCTAGTTTTCGGTTTTGCACCATAAACGCCCGCTCCCTCCTCACTGTCTGTCTTCGATCCATTCGTGAACAGACATAGATCTGCTTTTAGTAGGGCATGCTCATTCTGCATCCACTCTTCCCTTCTTGGGAAAGCTATACTGTGTGAAGTAGGGCGCTTGTTGTGTGTGTTCTTGGCATAAGGTCCGTAGGCATTCCCAAACTGCTATGTGTTTTGATAAACTCCAGCTATTTGGTGCCTTCCACGTTCCCTTTATGTCCAGATATATATGTAAAGGGGAAATTTCTAGGAGAAGCTCCAAGGCTGCTGCTGGCGTAGTGCTGAAAGCCCCTGTTATTGGCAAACAGGCCTGTCTTTGTGGTCCGTTGAGCTTGGTTTAAGCAATAAGCTGTTGCCCCTTTTCCCACCAGAGTACTGAGCCATATGTTATCATCATTGGTCTCTTGATCATGATATATAACCAGTATATTTGCTAGATGGAAGTTCCAGGTAAGCCTTTTATCTAGAGTTATTCCTAGACATCTGACTTCGTTTGCAAAGGATCACCACTCCTCGTAGGTTAGAGGGTATCAGATGGTCAAGCTTCCTTTTGCTTGTGAAGGGCACTACAGTTATTTTGTGCAGATTTATTTTTATATCCTCACTCTGGATGCAAGTATTGTGTCTGTTATATCCTGAAGGGTTTCGGAGAGTCTATAATGGCTATGTCGTCCGCATGAGCCTGCAGGTCGACCTCTTTCAGTTGGATTATGGCCAGCATGTTGTCCACCAAGAAAGACCACAGAAGAGGAGAGAGAGTACCCTCTTTGCGGGCAGCCCTAAACTATACTGTTTTGCCCTGTAGGGTCGTCGTTATATACCTGTTTTCAAGCATCTTGCGAATCCAATCACAGATAAGAGGCTCAATTCCTCTGGAAATAGCTGATTCATTGGGAAAGTTATTAAGAGTGTCGTTCAAGACCAGCTCTATGTCGATCTGGGACTGGCTGATTTTTGTCACCAATCCTTGAAGAGCAAGTTCCGATTTGCCAAGGGTATAACTCAAAGATATTTTTTTGAACAAGTTAAAAATCTCAGTTTCTGTATTGAGTGACATAGATTTCTGGCGGAAGGCCTACCTATAATCTGCCCATGCGCACGATCAAAAACTGAACTCATTTCTTAGATTATTTCCCCGCAGGCCCATATTTTATTGATTTTCGAATAATTTTGGATGAAATTTCACTGCCACAGGATTGATTTACATTTTTTGAAGTTTTCTTGGGAAAGCTTATGTCAAGGTGAATTCGAAAACAATTACTTACTTCCATATGAATTGGAATTTTACTATTCTATCGACTCACACCTGGAGTATATATTATTTGTTATGCAACGACTGTGCTATGAGCGGATTGTTATGCCGTGAAAAACCATTAGACCTCTTTGTCGTTTGAACGTTTATACCAAAGTCGATGACCAAACTATCCGAGAAATAAAAATAAGCCAATTTGATTTGAACTTTTCTCGACTCAAATATATTATCAAATTATATTTTTCGTGAGCTGCAAGTTGGAACAATAATATATTCGAAACTTCTTCATGGGGCATTCTTCATGGTGATTATGAGTTTAGGATCGACCTGCGAATCACAGTTCAATATGTTTATAGTTAATCAAATATTGACTGTAGATAACCAATAAAAATCAAATCAAATTAATTTCTAAAACTTATTTCCAATTACCTACATAATTCCTAAGTTTATATTGAAAAAAAATAAACAATAATAATTAAAACCTCATGTAAAAAGCAAAATTTTCAGCATAATTACTATTGAATATTTGGGGCGTCCAAAACCACAAACAATCCATTCGATATCAAATTTCAAAAAGTTACTTGTTTGAATAGTTCTCATGCAAACGCGCGTTAAATTAGCAGAGTAAATATACACACATTCAAAAATGTATTCGAGGACTTGAAAATCATTTTTTGGGCTTTGAAGATTTATAATTTCATATAGAAGCGTGCTATGGGAAAATCTAATACGCATAAGGTTTTTTTTTTTGTGTGTACCCAAACATAAAAAATATGATAATTCCAAATGTCTAAATGCACGCAGTCTCATTAAACAGCTTATACAATTAGCTATGAAATTATTATGCTATAACAGATTTTAACCCTAAAGCCTAATAAGGAGTTTATAGTAGTTTCCCAAATTAAACCTGGCTACTGTTGAGAAAAAAAAAGGGCCCAAATTATTTACTAGAGAAAAATTAATTCTGACTCTTACCTTGCCATTGGGAGAACTCTTCTTGAATACCCTGAAACAAAAAAGACTGGATTTAGTTTTGCATTAGAATTTTGGTTTGTACAAGTCAGTTTTGATGTTGCAAGATGAAAGTAAAATCGGATTTTAGATGAAAGTTTTAGCTTTTCAGTTAAAAAATGCAAGTGAGAAAAATTTAACTAACCCAATAAAAACTCCTATTTAGATAATGCCAAGTACTTTTGCTCTCCGTTGAATAAATTTGATACGCGGTTAAATTAAATTGTGTTTGTGTCTCAGAGATTGTGGTATTTTTGGTGTCAATTAAACGTTGAGCACATAATATTAGCTGAGGAGCGGCCTCTGTTTTTACCTGCATACAGTAAATAACTAGAAAACAAGCAAGACTTCCTAATCTGTATTTTTTAAAAAAATTTGTAATTAGAGAACTGAACAATGGAAAATTCAACAGTCAAGTAAAATGATGTTACATGATGGGTTACTGTTCTACCGTATACAAGTAATGGTTTCCTTAATAGACAAAAAATCCATAGAAGTCATGATGTCAGATTTTATTGGAATGTGCTCAAAATTGGCCAGCCCAAATCACAAATTCAGGAGGTGAACGAAGAGATGAATTTGAAGTTAAATCTGGCGACGAGGTGAAGGAATCATGAGGTATCGATTCAAGTAAGTATCGTTAGAGAATGAGAATGTAAAATGAGGATATAAAATATGTACAGAACAATCTCGGAGCTCAAGTAGAATCTGAAGAAGTTGGATATACAGAAGAAGAATAAATACAGAGAAAACACAACCAAAATATCTTAAAAAATATGAAGCCATTCCACTGAGAGCAGAATCGTTTCTTGACAATGTTACACAGATGGCCTTCATGTCTGTACAGGGTCTGTTCCTTATAACTAGTGCGGCTTCTACAACTTGTGGTGTTTCTGTATCTCTATGGCTTCTCTGTGGAGTCTGGTGTAAAAATGTTTGGTTCTATCCAATGCTTGAGTCTGGTCGAAACGGATAACATGGTTTGTTTGTGTTAACACGTGTTCGGCGATTGCTGATCTATCTATTTGTCCCTGCTGACAGTTTCTTTTGTACTTTTTGACCCTGATGTTAATAGAGCTTTTGGTTGTTCCTACATAGACACATCCACAAGAGCAGGGAATTCTATAGACGCCAGCCGTTTCAAGAGGCGCCCTAGGATCCTTGGCCGATCTTAGACTTTGATGAATTGTTCTTGTGGGCTTGTAGATGGGCTTAATGTTGTGTTTTTCTAGCGTTCGTCCTATGCGATCTGTGACATTTTTGATGTAGGGAAGAAATGCTCTCCCTGCCATCTGCGCTGGTTTCTTATTATTTGTGCGCTGTTGCCTCCGTCTTATAGCTCTATTTATATCCTGCTTGGAGTACCCATTTCCTTCAAGTGCTGATTTTAGGTTGTATCTCGTCCTGAAGGTATATGGGTTCACAAATCCGGATTGCCCTGTCAGATAGAGTTTTAAGGACTCCTCTCCTTTGCCTAGGATGATGATCGGATTCCTTGTTGAGGTATCTGTACGTAAGCGTCGGCTGCCTATATACGCTGTGTCCCAGTTTACCTGAGGGTAATCTTTCTAAGAGGACGTCGAGGAATACAATTTTGTTATCCTTCTCAACTTCCATCGTAACTGTATCCTTCTATTGAGTTTAGATGATTAAGGAAGTTTTCAAGCTCTGCCTGTCCATGGTTCCAAACAACAAAAGTGTCATTCCAACAAGTAGGTTTCTTTGTGGCCGTTCGTAGTGCCATTTGTTCTAAGTGTTCCATGTAGAAGTTGGCGATAACCGAGCTGAGTGGACTCCCCATTACGACTCCATTTATCTTCTCAAAGAATTCATTTTGCCATTGGAAGTACGTCGTCGTCAAACACTGGTGAAATAAGTTGTTGATTTCTTCCAGAATAACATCTTTCAGATACTCTAAGGCCTGATTTACTGGTACCTTGGTAAACAGCGAGACGACATCACAACTAACCAGAATGTCATTTGGTAGTAGAGTGATGTCACTGATCTTTTTGATAAAATGAGTGGACTCTTTAACATAAGAGCTGGTGAAGTATTTGGCTATGCTGTATGTGGGCGAATCTATTGCACTTACAATGGGTATGAGTGGGTTACCTGTTTTTTGAATCTTTGGAAGCCCATATATTCTAGGTGGTAAGGCCTCAGATTTGATGAGTTTCCTCATGTCCAACGGTAGTGTTCGGACGAATTGATTGGTTTTTCGCAATATAGAAGCAGTGGGATTGCGCATCAGCTTTCTGTAGGTAGAGGGGTCTAGTTCGGAAATTTTTGATTCATAGTCAGTCACATTCATGATTACCGTTTCGTTTCCTTTATCCGCAGGCAGGACTTCTATGTTCTTGTCTGTATTCAGGCTGCGAATAGCTTTCCTTTCCCCGTATGTCAGATTGCACTTTGGAGGTTTCGCTAGTCGTAGAATCCTAGATGATTCATTGCGTATTTCCTCCGCAGTGGTTTGAGGTACGTATGCTGGCTTCCACATTTGCTATGATATTTTCGAATGGCAGGTCTTTCGGTGTTATTGCAAAATTGCCTCCTTTTCTTAGAACACTGGTTTCCGTATCAGTCAGAACGCGTTGGGTCAGGTTGACAACTGTGCGATCATCGCCTGTGGGTTTCGCAGTGTTCAATGGTTTCAAGGACTCAAACTTATTTACCAGTTTCTTAGTTGTTTTTGCTAGTGTGGCTTCCATAAGGTTATACGTCATTCGGTCAAATTTGTCCCAGTCACTCCAATACATGCTCTTGGATAACCTTTAATACATGCTGTTGGATAACTTTTGGTTTATCGATAGAAGATCCTTGTCCATAGCTGCTAGGTCTTTCCGTATTTGGTGAATCCGTTCCCGAAGCAAGGCTCGTTCCGCTCGTTCGAAAATTCTGTTGGATTGGGAGGAATTAAAAATTCTTTCGAATCTTCAGGAATTTCTGAAGATGTCTACCGCAGCAATAGACGAAACGTTAGGTAGAAATATTACTCGACTACGACATTATAGCCCGGAAAAAACTTTTACACCATATATGTTGACGTTTGGTTCAGCTGTTTTTGCGTTATTTAAGTTTGAAATTGCATTAACCAACCCTCACCATTGATATAAGGAACCTAGAACAGACCCAATTTAGGGTAATGAAAATGCATTTTTGAACCTAAGTTAAATAGCGTAAAAACAGCTGATATAATATTTGGAATCGGAAGAAAAAAATCTATCATTCTATTTTCCAAATCAAAAATGGGAGAAGAGGAAGCTCTCAGTCTTCTCCCATCGTACTTTCCTTCATTCTATTTTTGATTAATATTTTATTTTCAAACTCCATTTACTGGAAACAACTTTTCTGGCTTCAACTATTTTTTCTAGTAATTCTTTATATTCTTTCATAGGACAGCCATTCTTTCATTTTCTTCAACAGTTGGATTTCTTTTTCGAGCGTGGCGATTTTTCTCTGGTGTTCGAATTTTATTCTGGTTTCATCTGATTTCATGGTTTCTGACTCCTTCTTCTTCGCTATTTTCTATATCGAAACCTAGAATGGCCAATTCTCTTTGATTCTACTTCAGTCGTATTTTGGATTCCTTCTTCATAATACTTTCTTCTTCTGGTAGAGTTTGAAATTCCTTTTCAGCCTCTTTTTTTTCTATCCATCCCAAAAACAATCATTAATTAGGTATATAAAGTAGTTATTTTTGCCGTTTTCAAATTGTTTTTCCTAATTAAGAAAATTAGGCATTCTTTTCTGCAACGAGGTATTTTAATTTGTTAGAAATTGATTGTTTTGATCTAAAGCATGAGTATTATTTATAATCATATTCCAAGTCCGTTTAAGGCAAAACGTAAATGCTCAAATCGCGAGAGAACCCTTCCAGGAAAACATTATAAGGAGTCTTGGTTAAAAGGCGAGTTAGAAGGTCTTTATAATAATTTATGAAACTTTTTTCTTTTGGGGTCTATTGTGATATGGAACAATAAAATTTCATAAAGACGAAAATATTATTCCTGAAATTACTTTGTAATGGCCCTGTAATTCGTGTGATATAAAAAATTAGTTACAAAATTCACGTTGTTAACAGTAGGAAAAAGCGACGAATTATTTCACTCAACAATAGTATGTAATAATTAACAAATCCATTGTGGGAATTTACATTTACAAAAATTATATAGGCCTACACCATTTAAATTATTCATGAGTTTAAGTTTTCTTTTGGATTGTACTATGGTTAGGTTAGGTTGGGTCGAAAATGAGTAGGCCTATTATGGCCACTGCAACTTATTGGTCTATTGTTATGCTCATGTCTATTTATATTTCTCCAATCATGCCTAATTTCCTAATGAAGTCCCACCTGAGATATGTTGCCTCAGTCTGCCACCTGCCGGATATTCGCAAATAATGTGTGCACTGTGCAGCTGTCTCCTCGTCATGCCATAGCCTACACTCAGCACCAGCCAGTCCAACTCTGTGCATGTGGTGTTTAAGCCCACAGTGTCCAGTGTATAAGCCGATTAGAGTTTTCAGCTTAGTTCTGCCGAGCTCCAGCATCCTTCCAACCGAGCATTCCTTCACCGGTTGTGTTATGATTGCCTTTGCTTGTGTCATCCCTGGCAAGTTTAGTCAATATTCGTAGGCTGTGCTGTCCGCCCAAGTTTTAATAGTTTGATTTGCCATGTTATGGGCAATGCCCAGCACTGGCTCTTTGAAGTTGGTTTCGGCTTCCCCTCTGACAAGGAGATCCGCCATTTCGTTACTCTCAAGGCCAGCGTGTCCCGGTATCCACATTAGAGTTACTTTGTTTCCCTTTCCTAATTTGTTCAGAGCTTCCTGACAGCTCTAGACTGTTCTTGAATTACAGTAGGTTGCATTGTTCCCTAGACTGATGAATAACCTAATTTTCGGTTTTGCAACATAAAAGAGACCCACTGTCTCTCTTCGATCCATCAGTGAACAGACATAAACCTGCTTTTAGTAGGGCATGCTCTTTCTGCACTCACTCTTACATGTGTAGGGAAGGGCGCTTGTTGTATATTCTTGGCATAAGGTCCGTAGGCATTTCAAAACCTCTATGTATTTGGATAAGTTTATCAGATTGGTGGCTTCCACGTTCCCTTTGTCATCCACTTGATCTCTCTTCGTGTGGTATATTCTGTAGGGTGTTTTTAGAGCCGCCCTTTCCAGATAGATATGTGAAGGGGGAATTCCTAGGAGAAGCTCCATGGCTGCTGTGGGCATAGTGCTGAAAGCTCCTGTTATTGCCAAACAGGCCTGTCTTTGTAGTCCTTTGAGCTTGGTTTCGGCAGTGGGCTGTTGTCCCTTCTCCCACCAGAGTAGTGAGCCATGTTATCATTGATCTGATGACCATGATCAAAGATAATCCTACTGCCATGATAAATGTATAGGGTGTCACGAAAGGTTTGGTACAAACTTCTAGGGATGATAGATCTCGTAAGAATTAAGTTTTTTTTTTGATAAACATATGTCCGGAAATACTTTGCTGTCCAGATACAGGGTTTTAAGCTTTGTAAAAAAAGTCAATTTTTTTATTTATTCTTCGAAATGCGTTGGACGAATTTAATGAAACTTTCACAGTTTGTTAACACCTTTATGGGGTATCTTTTGGACTGCTCAGTAACAAGAAATTATCATATCAGAAGATGTAAGATGTTCTATCAGCATTCAAATAAAATTTCAAATAGCACTCATGACTATTCCAAATTTATATTATTTGTTCGACTCGTTCAGCTGACGCATTCGAATCGGCTTGATAAATGAATATTCGATTTTAGGAACACGGTTTTTTACTTTTTATTACCATGTCTGACGCAGCAGCCGCGACTTTTGAAATTTCGGTCTTTGAAAAGTAAAACGATGAAATTTGAAATTAGCCATGCAGTAATCACGATTAATCTTCGATTATTACAGTTTGACGATTAATCATAACTGTCGGTTATTTTATACCTAAATTAAGCAACTCACCTTGAAGAAGCGACTCCTAGCAAAATTAATTTTTTTTTATATCTGCAACCAAGTCTGCAACTTTAACTTACTTTTCTGTACTGTTAATCACAAACAAAAGGCCTATAGAGGACATAACAATGTTCTGGAGATGATTTTTTTTAGCGAATAGTCGCAATTAAGGATTTCAGTTCAATTTAGTTTCAAGTACAAATTTGAGCAATAGAATTTTAGAAACTGGCATCAGATAAATTTCACTAAACAATTCCATGGCATCATTTAACTTCCTTAGCTTCCTCGAACCTGTGCACAAGAAGTTACTCAAATAATTTGTTGTGACATCACTTATTTTGCAACTACACCGTGTTTCCAACTTATGGAAACTTATAATTTTGAATTATTTAGTAATTCCTTGCTGTTATCAAATATGTCACTGTTTTAAACATATTTAAATAAAATGGAAAGTTAGAGATTCCTTCATTATAATGCTATTATTAGTACTTCTTCAGTTCCCATGGTACTTCACTTCCAGTCTACTAGATAATTTCTAAGATTTCACTGCGTAATTTTCTCTCCATTATTGCCTTGGATTTACGGTTGGAGAGAACGACAAGAACTGTCATTGAACGCAAAAGCACCAATTCTTCTGAAAACTTCCTTTTGGTTCACTAGAACTTATTTTCAGACATTCACTTTGAAATTTTTTTTAAAAAAACTTTACCTTCTCGATGGTCACCTGCCGTCAGGAGAGGAAATCCCTCGGGAAATCCTGTACAGACTTGATGGCGGCTTATTCATATTCATATTTACGGGCCAAGACGAAAGTATCGACGACATGGTGTGCTGTGGCTTCACCTGCACTGCATTGATGTTCTTCACCTACCAATACCCAAATGCTATCAATTTCTTGTTGCCTGTTTGGGTTAGTCGCTTGACACTTCCTATATTGGCGGACTTGGTGCCACTGGACAATTTCACAATGGCTTAGGGATTGAGCTTGTTGTGTCAGGGGATCGGGAAGTACCACCATTAGCAGGTGAGAATTATCGAATTTGGTGTGATGCTAGTGAAAATCTCAAAAATTATCAAAACTTCCAGGATTACTCTTTGACATCACGCATTCTTATGAGCAATCGTTCTACCATGCTGGTTTTTGGGTGATTGCGTCCGGACTATGGGTATACGGTATACGAAAAATACGAAAATTATTGGAAACGAGACCTTAGTGAACGATAGCAAGTGTTGAATTTTTGAATTTGTTGCAGATGGTATACTGGTTTTTATAGTTTCTAAACAATATTTTCAGAAACGTGATATTTGAGAAAGAGGCAAATAGAAGAGGTTTTATAAGTATTGTTAATGTAAAATATTTTTGTTTTAAATATTAAATTGGCTCGATAAATTGTTTCATTTTTATTTTTATGATTAATTTATCTTTACCTACATGTATCAAATTCATAACAAATTTCCTTTTTTTTTCTACAGCAGAAAAATAATGGGAAAAATGTCCATTTCAGCCAATAAGCAAATGGAAAGATTTATTTATTTCAACATAATAATCCGTGAATCGTGAATCATCACTGAAGAATGACTCGAACAAAAAATGCTATGATGTTAAATAAAGAAAGGGTCCGGGGTTTTGTAAATAAACTCCAAGATAGATCGACAGTCGACTATTTACCATCGCGGAAGAATTATCTATCAAAAAAATTATAAAGCATTTTGAGTTTTAGGGAGTTATTATTCTTTGGGAAACCAATAAAGTTCTTAATAATAATATTCTTGACCACATTTTCCAATTCATTAGTGTCTGATGGCCGCAACATGTTGTAACCCCCTGTTTTACTGCGGATATTGAGTTGTAACTAAACGAAAAATGGGGAAGGAATCTCAGAAATGGTAAGCGTTGGAAAGCTACTATTCTCATTGGGTAAGTTTATCTTCTATTTCCATGTTAGCATATTTTCTGAAAGTACATACTGAACCATAGTTAGTTAAATGTAAAAATTCATTATCAAACAAGAATGAAAATTCTTGGCGCCCTAGAATTTTAATTTTATTTTTAATAATGAATTGAAAATAATCGGGATGAAGAAGCATCTTTATACATGTTTTACAATGGACAAGGTCCTTATTTGCTTTATGTTTCTAGAGGATCAGTGCAAATATGTGTCTTGTTTAGGTTGATATCATCAGCTCAGTGTCCTGGATCCACTGCTGAACATAGAGAGCTCCTCAAATTGTTTCCAGGTCTCCCTTTTCTATTCTAGGCAATGTCATGATTCTTTTCAAGCACGTCATCACATTACATCAGGTAGGAAGTCTTCACAGTTTTCTGGACCATTCGCATTCGCACCCGTCAATCTAGCAACATTTTTGGCCCATTTCATCAGCCTGATGGCTTTTGCTCTGGATACTGCACAAATGACCACCTTCAATGCCTGAGTAACCTTGGTTGGTGTTTACAGAGAATTTAAGTCAGCAGGGGCTTTATGGATCAGACTCTGGTGTGTCTAAAAAGATAAAGACTTTTTCAGGAGATATGATCTCCAACTGCCCTTCAGGCACTTCACAGGTACTAGAAAAGTCCATGTATACTTTTATCCAGTACCTGTGACAGGTACAGGAACCAGAATTTTGGTAAGCTACTTGTAATTGAGTGAGTTTGGTGTTGGACTATGAGCATTTGGCTGTAATGTAATGTATGTTTTCAATAACTTTCTTTTTTAAATGATTACTATTTTTTACTAATTGAAGTTGCATTTCACTGATATCGAGAACAGCAATTCATGGTTTGATTATCTCTTTTTAGTATTTGGTGTCCCCTGGGGAAGCCGTACGCCATAATAGGTCAGGATCCCATTTGTTACACGATTATACTATTAAAGGTAAGTGTAGCAGTGGGGCACTACCGAATGCCGGCAAGAAATGGCTGGATTATAATTTGCTGTTGGGTATCGGCTGCACAATGTAGATTCAGATTCAGTCTAATGCGGCTTAATAGAATAGCTGAATGCTCTGCAACTTTTCCAGGCCAAATTGTTTTTGTGTTTTGCAGATGAAGAGACAAGTGATCATGTTCTATATTGTAGCAGAAGTGTTCTTCTGAAGATTATTCCAGAAGAACATTGCAAGTATGCTTTTTTATTGTGTCTAGTTTAGGTTGGTATCACACAGCCTTCTGGGACCACTACTGAAGTTAGATTATCTGCAGATCTTCGATCCTTTTCTAGGCAGTTGCAATCTGGTTTGTCCTGATTTTTTTCAGTTGGGTCATCATTCCACCGTAGGAAGTCTTCGCAATTTTTTTGACCTTCCGCACCCCTGAATCTGGCAATACGTTTGGCCCATTTCATCAGCTGACTTGCGCTCTGTATACGGCACAAATGTGAACCTTCAATGTCCAAGTCCCTACAGAGAATTCAGATCAACAGAGTTTTTATGGATCAGACGCTGGGGTGTCTAAGAAAGTAATTTCTAACCTCAATACTAAATTTTCAAGGTACTAAACCTATTATTTTTTCCAGATGAAGAGACAGTGATCATGCTCTATATTGTAACAGAAATGTTCTTGTTTAAAGGAGATTATTCCAGAAGAGGAACAGTGCAAGTATGTCTTTTGTGTGTCTATCTGCATCATACAGCCTCCTGAATCGACTGCTGAATTATGGAAAGTGGTCGGTCTTGGCTGTACATTGTAATTTCAAAGTGGGTTAGGCCTAATGGAGAAACCACTTGAAAACCAAAAAAAAAAACGCATCAACAGCTCGTACCTCGAAAGTGGTGTGGAAATCGGGCAATTTAAATTACAGACACAATAACCCATAGTGAATTTACTCTCAAATCTTTTTATTTGCAGGATTTGCAAGAGATGAGATGAGACATAATCACCAATTTGGAAAAGAACCAACACTAGAATCCATGAATCCAGAATTATATAAGACAAAAAAAAATTTTTAGACTTTCGGTGTCCGCACCAGCAATTGGAAATTCTAAGAGATTTTTCTTGATTTTGTCAGCAATTTTTGGAGCAATTTCCAAATTTCACTAAAAAGTATTAGAAACGGTTGGCAGCCTGGTCTAGGCCGTCTATTGCAATGACACAATGACATATCATTCATTGCCTTAATATCCCGTTAAAATGAAGCAAGTGACTTTTTCAAACTATCTAACACGTAATAAATAAGCATTATTTAGATGCTTACCTTGTAGCTTGTCGCTTACTACTGACGTCATCCATATCTGGGCTCGAACTACTTGGAGCCAGGGTAGCGGTTCCTGTTATGTCGAGTCCTGCTGCGTTGGTTCCTGCTGCGTCGTAGAGCGATGCTGATGTAGGCACTTGGTGCCCCTCCAGTCTGACAAACTAAAAGAAAGGAATACATCATTTTCAACAATTTTGCAAGCAGCAAATTTTGTGAGTACCTATTTGAAATGTCTACTTGAAGATTCAAATATTCAAATAGCTACCTACCTATATGAAATATATGAATATCGAAACATTCGAACAACTATACTTGCCCGATATTCAAATACTAACATTTCAACAATTCCTAGCGCTAGTATGTATAGGCGAATCGGGTAATTTAAAAATCTGGGAGCTGACAGCAATGGTTAGATAGTTCGACCTTTTTCTACTGACCGGATATAAGAAAGAATTAGCGTGCATGCAATACAAAATTAATTAATTAAAAATAATGGAAAAAAGCCCCATTGGGACCTCAGATGCACGAACGCGCCACCTAGTATTTAATTCAAATTTGTGTTAATCAATCGGCCGTAGAAGGCCAACCACTGAAAGACTTATCTTGATTTCAATCGAACTTAAGCATTGTTTTGATCTGCTTCCTCCCAATATGTCTTTTTTCCCGGACTTGTAGCGTCAACTAACCGAGTGATGATCTCACTTTGGTTTTTTTTTTGGCCATTGTATGTCTAATATTAGAAAGGCGATCCCAATCTCAGGCCATAAAGGGCGTACCGCTAAATAGATATTTTAATCCTTCTTCAAAGAAATTCTTTCAGAATACGTTTTCAGTCACATCAATATGAATTTCAAGTAGGCTGCAGCTTGAACTTTAATTTTATAATAATTTTAACTCGTTTTAAATTTAACTTTTCATTTGGTTTTGATTTAATGTGTGCGACTGTTTTTGTTTTATATCGAAATGTATGCCTCAATTGTTGAACGTTTACAAAAATGATATAATTATGTGAATATTATTATTGTAAATCCTATGTAACATGGTAAAGCCAGCTGTATCCAATTTTGTATATATTATTAAATTTTGATGGGTGTAGGCTTATGTACCTAAAACATTCAATTCAATTCTGAATAATAATAGATTTCACAGTAAACACCAAATACCGCTGCTAACTGTATGAGGATCGCTAATTATTGCGTCTAATAAGTGCATTTCATAATAATTGTATTGTTTGCATGAGAGATTAACGCGATTATGTTAGACTTTGCACTAAATAATTGATTCAACCTAATTTCCCGAATATCATGGAGAGAGTTGAATCCACCTCGGAGCTATTCGGAATTTATGGAAAAGTTCCTAATAAACGACCACAAAGGATTGTTCTATTAAAATTCCATTGATTACAAACAGAATTAAAAAAGAACATTATAATAACAAGGATAAAACCAGGTATTTAAAGGCAATCTTGGAAATCAACAATGGCAACGACAATCTGACAACGTTACAATATAATAATATACCAATTTGGTGTATCATTATTGGTTGTTGGAGCGAATGACGTCATAATCGGCGTTTGCAATGATGCTTCAAAAGTAGGAATTTATATTTTTTAGAAAAAACTAAACACAACTCAAATGTTGCCCAAAATAGTGTTATTATACTTGATTTGTGTTCTAGAAATATTTCACCCATTTCGAAAAATTCTTCTTTTTTTGATCGGAAGCCAGAATAAGTACCCAATTATAATTAGGGGACTGATTATTTTTAGATTGATGATCGGAAATAGCAGTGTTGTTTTTTTGTCATATTTGTAGCTTTTCATCCTAGCATTGGATTGTTTGCCTGATGTACGGTTCTTCGCGAACAATACAAGATATTTTAATAAACAACATTACATTTCTTAATTCTTATGGGTGTTTTTGTTTTTAATTTGCCAAAATCATTGGACAGCAGATCATGACCTTTATGACAAACAGTAATATTGTATTCCTGCAATTTTAAATATGGAAATGAGCAAAGGATGGAAAAGTAATGCTCTTACAGGGGTGATAGTAATGGTTTCATTGATTCCAATCCAACTTTGCAGAAAAAGCCATACAAAAACAACTTTTTTGAAAGAAAAATGATGAAAATATCCCTTAATATAGAATGCAAATTTTTCTTTACGGCAAAAAAGCGGGTTATACTCCACGCCTGATTACCATGATATAAGAGATTTGCATTATTAATACAAAATGAATATAGAAACCAAATAGGTATTTCAAAGAAAAACGATTTTCTTTGATCCAGTATTTACAAAAAAAAAACACAGAATAACAAATATGCTAATAATTCTGTTACTGGTTGAGCTTTGTTGTTATAACAAATACCAGGCTATACAATAAAAATTACATTGCTCAATCTGTTCCCAGCTACCACCAGTTGAAGAATAAGAAATAACTCGTTAGAGGCAACACTTCCATGAGGAACCAGAATTGCATTCGTGTGGTTGAGTTCTGAGGTCAGGGTCAAAAATGTTCAATCAAACTTCTTCGATATTTTGTTACTTAAGTGGCTTAGTAAATGAGTGCGAGAATACTTTTCGAAACATATATAAATTTCGTATTGTCGTCTCGAGGTGCTTATTATACACCTGTTCAAGCCTTCTGTAATCGTCCGGTAAGGCCGATCGATAATAATTAACTTGCTGGCTAGATTATTCCTTCAATATTCTAGTCAGGAGTCGATCCAGTTAGTACGAATTACAGGTTTAAATCCGCTATGTTTGTTTGTTTTATAACAATATCATGGTATTTATAAAAAAAATGCCATATGATTTTTACCACTCACACTAGTACCTAAGCTTAGTTTTCAGAAACGTTAGATTTTATAATAATAATACAGCAGGATTCATCCAAGACAACTCATAAGCCAAATCCAAGGCAACGCGGCAACAAACGGAGACATAGAACAAAATCCGGCAACATCGCGATAAAACCTGCGCATGCGCCGCCTAGCAAGTACGAAGGCCGAACAAAACCCGGCAACACCGGCGTATCACCTGCGTTGGCACAATCCTATAAAAGTAGACTCAAGCAGCAGGAATTTTCAGTCGGTCGATTTTTCATCCCCGGAATAATGTTAACCAAACATAAAAAACTAAGTGTGCAGAACACCCGATCCATAATAGCAGAAGTATAAAAGTAGGCACTTCGCAGCAGCTTTCAATTATTGGTGATACTTATTATCAAATTTGATGTCCTTCGTTATATATTTTATGTCAATTTAATGGAGAGTGCAAACATGTTTGGAATCCATTTTGACGCACACTTTTATTATGCCACATGAAAACTTTCATAGAGCTATCAAAAATATGCAGTTGAAATGCGAAAAATCGAATATTTTTTGCGCGGATGTAATATCTAAGCATAAAAAAACAGGACATTAATGCCCACTATAACAAGTAATAGTGCATAATTTATACAATGTCAAAATAAAATATTTTTTGAGCTAATCACCTAACATAATGTCGCGGCTTTGGGTTGCCTGCTGACAAAAATCTTGGGTTTGTCGTTCGTTTCGTTTATTCCAAAAATCAAAGTCCAATTAACACAGCAATAATTTATTCCACTTAACAAAACACTCTGACACTAATTACTTTATTAACAAACTCAACAATTAATCTCTTTACAATCACTATTTAATTCGTATCACAGTCGAACTGAAAACTAAACTACAAACCAATGCCGGCCTTCTTATATATCCCTAAATCTATTCCTGTAAAATCTAGAATACACGATAATATTATTTTCCCGAATTAAGTAGAATAATTCACTAGATTCTAGTATACTCAAGAGATAATACCGAGAGATTCTTGACAGCCTGGCGGACGTTTAGCTTATTGTGACACTGCCCTCCTCTTAAGGTTGATCGTCCCGATCAACTTCTCGCCCATGATATTTCGCCAACCTGTCCAGATGTACAACTTTCATCTTACTCCTGGTGTTGCGCTGGACTCGATAAACCAAATCATTGATCCTCTTGATTACTCTATAGGGTCCTTCCCATGCTGAAGACAATTTCGGTGATACTCCTTTCTTCCTTACTGGGTTATATAACCACACTAAATCACCTTCTTGAAATCCGACCGAATTGGCCTTCAAGTCGTATCTGGTCTTCATTCGGTCACTGGCTAGTTGAATATGCTCCCGAGCAAAATCATGGATACCCAGAAGTCGTGCCCTTACTTCGTCGGCATAATCTCGGATTTCTCTTCGTTCTTCTTCGGGTACTCCAAACATCAGATCGCAAGGTAACCTGAGTTCCCTTCCAAAAACAATTCTAACCGGACTTTCACCTGTTGAATCGTGAACAGCCGCTCTGTAAGCCATTAAAAATAGAGGCAAATGCTTGTCCCAATCTCGTTGGTTCTTTGCGACCACTTTTGTCAGGTGTTCCTCTATGGTCTTATTGAATCGTTCCACCATGCCATCAGATTGAGGGTGTAAAGGTGTTGTCCTTGTCTTACGAATGCCCATGATCTCACAAACTTTCTTAAAGATAGCAGATTCGAAGTTTCGTCCCTGGTCTGAATGTAACTCTAGTGGCACACCATGACGACTAAAAACTTCGTCCACTAGCACCTGGGCAACAGTGATGGCTTCTTGATTGGGAATAGCGAAAACTTCTGGCCATTTACTGAAGTAATCCATGATAACTAAGATGTATTTGTTACCACGCTCTGACTCTGGGAACGGTCCTGCTACATCTATCGCTATTCTCTCAAATGGAAGACCAACGTTGTACTGTTTCATGGGCCCTCGAGATCTTAGTTTAGGGCCTTTACTGGTAGCACAGATGTCGCATTTTCGGCACCAGCTTTTAACGTCTTCATGGTAGTGAACCCAGTAAAAACGTTCCCGAATTTTGTCCAAAGTCTTGTTAACTCCGAAATGTGCCCCTGAGGTTCCGTCGTGTATTTCTTTTAATACATCTTCCACTCGGTCTTTTGGGATTACCAGTTGGCTCTTAGTGGATTTCCCATCGGCACTTTCCCAAACTCTTTTGAGCAAACCATTTTCTACGGCCAGAGAGTTCCACTGGGCCCACAACGCCTTGTAAATCAAGCTTTTGTTTGACACTTCCCCCCATTCTGGCCTACATTCATCATTTTCTTTAAGATGTAGAATTTGCCCGATGTCCTGGTCTGCCTCCTGATCTTCTCTCATTTGCTTGGTAGTCCATTTGTCATCGACGATCAGGCCCGTTCTTCTTACAGCTGGACTAGTGTTTTTCTCATGTATATCGATTCTTTGACAATGTTTGCAATCTTCTTTACATGGCCGTCTAGACAGAGCGTCAGCATTTTTATGCAGGTTTCCAGGGCGATGTTTAATTTGGAAATCGTATTGCTGCAATTTCTCAATCCATCTAGCAAGCTGTCCTTCAGGAGTTTTCATTTCTAAAAGCCATTTTAGAGCTGCGTGATCTGTTCGAATTAGAAACTTGCGTCCGTAGAGATACTTATGAAAATGGTCGACTGCTTTTACTATGGCAAGCAACTCTCTTCTGGTGACACAATAATTTCGTTCTGGCTTTGATAATGTTCTGCTGTAGTACTCCACGACATGTTCTTGTGAATTTTGGATTTGTGAAAGGACAGCTCCAACACTGGTGTTACTTGCATCTGTGTCCAAAATCAACATGCCTTTGTGATCAGGATAGGACAACACTGGGCTCGTACATAATGCTCCTTTCAATCTTCTAAATGCGGAATCGCATTCTTGGGTCCAATTGAATGTTGATTTTTCTTCTGTTAATCGATGAAGTGGAGCAGCTATATTGGCGAATCCTTCCACAAATCTTCGATAATAAGAACATAATCCTAGAAAACTCCTTAGTTCATGTTTGTCGCGTGGTTTTGGCCAGTCCCTGACAGCATCTATTTTTCCTTCCATAACTTGTATGCCCTCTTCAGATACCACGTGACCTAAGAATTCCACTTTCTTTTGAAATAGGAAACACTTATTTGGATTGAGTTTCAAGTTGGCATTCCGGAAGCGGTCAAAAACTTCTTTCAGGTTATTGAGATGTTCTTGGAACGAATTTCCCATAATCATGACATCATCCAAATATACCAGGCAAGTTCTCCATGTAAGACCTCGCAAAACAAGATGCATCAGTCGCTCAAACGTAGCTGGAGCATTACACAATCCGAAAGGCATTACATTAAACTGGTATAGCCCGCTTCCGGTACTGAAGGCAGTTTTCTCTTTGTCATCGTCATGTATTGCCACTTGCCAGTATCCACTTTTGAGATCCAAGGTGGAAAACCATTTGGAGCCCGATAAAGTTGTTAGTGTATCGTCTATTCTTGGGAGAGGGAAGCTGTCCTTCTTGGTGACGTCATTGAGCTTTCGGTAGTCCACACAAAATCTAAGACTCCCATCTTTCTTCGTAACCAGTACTACTGGCGCGGACCATGGACTATTTGACTCTTCAATGACTCCCTCTTGAAGCATTTTATCAATTTGGTTTTCCACTTCCTGTTGCTTAGCTACTGGCATACGTCGTGGTGGTTGTCTAATTGGGTGTGCCAATCCAGTATCAATTTTGTGTTGAATTAAACTGGTTCGTCCGGTTTGATTGTCCATCACAAATACGTCTGCTTCTTTCAAAATGAAGTCTGTGGCTTCTTGAAGTCTATCTGGATCAAGATGTTTCCATGATTTCGCCAAAGTCTGCATCAAGGTGTCTGTATCCAATTTGGATTTTACAAAGTGTCGCTTATCTGGTAGGTCACAGTTCGATATTTGCTTCACTGGTTCGAGAGCTCCAATAATGTCTCCTTCTTTTATTCGTACTGTTTCGGAAGAAACATTGGCAATTCTTATCATAATGTCTCCATTTGTTCTTACTAGAGTCTTTCCAACAAGAAACCTTTCTGGTTTATCTCCAATGAAATTACGTGTTAGCCCAACGCAGCACCCAGGGTTTGTTTCTAATCTTCCGCAAATGATCTTCTCAGTACTTCCAGGAATCCTCACTGGGGTTGTGGCCAAGATCTTAACGTCATCGGATTCTTCTTGTGTTGTTAGGACAATTTCTTCATTACCAAATTTAAGGATGTTCATGGAAGGGTCAAAAGAGAACCCATGTTGGCCGATCAAATCCATTCCCAAAATAAAATCATCTCCTATATCGGCGACTAATGTTTTGTGCCTGAAGGTGGTAGATCCAAAAGTGAGCTCAACCATAGCTTCTCCTTGAACTGGTGCAGATTCGCCGGTGACTGTTCGTAGTGACAGGTTTCTAGTGAGCGGTTGGATTGCCCGAGACTTGACTAATGTTCTTTTAATTATGGAAACTTCAGCACCCGTATCAAAAGTGATAGTTTTCAATTCTCCATTAATTTGTCCTTCGAATGTTAATCCTCTATAATGACTGCCCAATGATTTTATGTTAACAACCCTGGGGGCTTCGTCATTACTAACCAGCATTCGCCCCTCCATACTGGTTAGTTCTCGTTTCCCTGTCTGTTATTAGGGCTGGCGTCTCTTGATCTCGAAAAGCGTTGGAAACGATCCCTTGATAGAGAGGGCATTCTTACTCTACAATCTCGTTGAATGTGTCCAACCTTATGGCAGCGATAACATTCTAATCGATTTCTTTGTGTTGGTGTTTGTCTGGAGTCGTTTCCCGTTTTTCTGTCTTCTCGTAATATTTTCTTTATTTCCTCCATGAAATTACTCATAAGGTTCTCGAAACTGCCATCCTCTTTTGATGATTGTTTTTCCTTTGGGTCCTCAATGGACCCTGCTCGTATTCTGGGTCGTGAGGCACCAAATATTGCTTCCAGTTCTAATGCTCGGACAAGGGCTTCGCTACTTTGTCTGAACTTGGACATTCTTAGGTTTTCCTGGATCTTCGAATCTCTGAGACCATCAATAAACGCAGATACTGCCATCCATTCCTGCATGTCTTCCCCAGCTGCAGGAAACGCCAAACTCACTAGCCTTTTAACTTCCGATTCGAATTCTTGTAGACTCTCGCCGGGTTTTTGAACTCTTGATTTAACTTGAGTTCTGAATACTTCTTGTCTGTAATGGTCTCCGAAGCGCAGTTCTAAAGTTTGACTAAGATGCTGGTAATTCTGCTGGTAGACTGAAGGAATGGACTGAAGAAGGTCTAAGGCAGGTCCTCGTAGCGCCACTATTAGTGCTGTAGCTTTTTCTTGGTCGTTCCATCCGTTGGTATTTGCAGCAGCTTCAAATTGTCGAATATACATGGTCCAGGACGTAGAACCGTCGAAAGTTGGTGGTTTTATCTTCATACTGGAGAATGCTCCAACACTAGCTGGATTGATGGACTGTATTTCTAATCTACGCATCTTATCTTCGAGTGCTTGAACTTGGTCCTCAACTTCTTGTCTTAATTGCTGAACATCGGCTTTGACCTCAGCTTTAACTCCCTGAACGTCGTTTTTAACTTCTTGAACATCGATTTTGACTTCAGTTTTTACTTCCTGAACGTCGTGTTTAACTTCTTGCACATCGTCTTTAACTTTTTCAATCTTCTGGTCTAGGTTAGCGACAGTTCCTTGTATGGTTTGGAATATCTTCTGTAGTTTTCCAAGGTCTTCTTGCCGTTCTTGTTGTCGCCTAGCTTCTTCTTCTTGTTTTTCTTTTTGTCGTCTGGCCTCTTCTTGTTGTCGTCTAGCTTCTTCGTCTTGTTTTTCTTGTTGTCGTCTGGCTTCTTCGTCTTGTTTTTCTTGTTGTCTTCTAGCTTCTTCTTGTTGTCGTCTAGCTTCTTCGTCTTGTTTTTCTTGTAGTCGTCTGGCTTCTTCGTCTTGTTTTTCTTGTAGTCGTCTAGCTTCTTCGTCCTGTTTTTCTTGTTGTCTTCTAGCTTCTTCGTCTTGTTTTTCTTGTTGTCGTTTGGTCTCTTGAAGTTCCAACATTTTGCGCAGGAGTTCTTCAACTTTTTGTTCGTCCATTTTGGCTTGTTGTCTTGTGATATGCATATACAGAATGTTCTAGAATTTCCCTCGAACTTTCTTCAAATATCTTTTCTGGTCTTTGCTCGAAGTTCCAAACACGCCGGTGAAGTCACAAATTGGATAACTTGCCTTATTCTAGAATAGAATGTTCTGGAATTTTCTTGAAACTTCTTTTCTAGATGTCGATTGATACAGCAAACACGTTGGTGAAGTCACAATTTCGATATCTCCCTTGGTTTCCAAATAGAATGTTCTAGAATTTTCCCGAAACTCCTCGAAAAACTTCTTCTGAATGACGATTGATGTTCCGAATGCGTCGGCGAAGTCACAAATTCGATATCTCCCTTAGTTTCCAAATAGAATTTTCTAGAACTCACTCGAAGATTCACTATCACAGTCTAAATCGGGGATAGAGTCACTTCCGGGGTAATTCACACGATCGGTTGAGTCTCTTTTTGTGATTGTCACTGTTTGCACTGCACTAACTGTCCCAGTGTTCACTTAGTGTTTAGTTTTTACACTACACTAGTGTCCCCATACTTCCGCAATTGGATTTCACTCTGCAGTCCTTTATATCCCACTTCTTGGCACCAATGTCGCGGCTTTGGGTTGCCTGCTGACAAAAATCTTGGGTTTGTCGTTCGTTTCGTTTATTCCAAAAATCAAAGTCCAATTAACACAGCAATAATTTATTCCACTTAACAAAACACTCTGACACTAATTACTTTATTAACAAACTCAACAATTAATCTCTTTACAATCACTATTTAATTCGTATCACAGTCGAACTGAAAACTAAACTACAAACCAATGCCGGCCTTCTTATATATCCCTAAATCTATTCCTGTGAAATCTAGAATACACGATAATATTATTTTCCCGAATTAAGTAGAATAATTCACTAGATTCTAGTATACTCAAGAGATAATACCGAGAGATTCTTGACAGCGTGGCGGACGTTTAGCTTATTGTGACAATAATATGAGGATAGTATCTCTTCATGTTCCAGTATTACAGAACCGTTATCAATTTTAATCGGAAACATCGCCATTTTTCTTACCAACAGCACTACTACTCTACTCTGCAAACCAGCCTGCTCCAGCTCCATGGATCTACACTGACGTTAGGGTTGCCAGGCGTCACGCATTAGGCGTGATTGTCACGATTTCTTAATGGCTGTCACACATCACGCCTGAGTATGCGCGTGACACGCTTTTTCATAATTTCATGTAAACACTTCCTAAATAAATTATTTATTAGTTAAAAATAGACTTGCCTCAGACCTTAATATAGGTACAGGGCAGGGTGTTTGGTACATCGATAGGAATATTTCAATGAGTGATAGTTGGGGTTATTTGGAAGCTGTTTGACCATATTTACCCTAATGAAAAGTTGTTTGTTTGCCGTTTTTTGAGATATCGCCATTTTTAGATATTTTGAATCCATGTATTTCAACACATAACTTGGGCTAAATATTTTTTGTATCAATCATTCGGGTTTTCTTTCCGTATTTTTCGAAAGAGTGCATATTAGGAATATTGGGAAAAAAATTGAGAAAGGGTAAAGTGTTTACTACAAAAAAAAAAACAATATGTTTTAGGGACAATTCAAAAATATCCAAAAATGCTGATATCTCAAAAACGACAAAATTTGGATAAAGGTAAATGTGACTAAACAGCTCCCAAATGACCTCAACTATCACTCATTGAAATATTCCTATCGATGTACCAAACACCCTGCATACATTATTCTCATTTACGGACATAAAAGATTTACCCTCACTGAAGGTGACCAAATTCTTTGTGCCTGGAATAGAACTAATAAAAAAATTAAATAACTCCTCCCCCCCCCCCCCCAGTCGTTGTCACGCTTTTCCCTCTCGTAAATCTGGCAACCCTAACTGGCGTGCGTTCACACATCCTGCAGAAATTATTAAAAAATCGGATTTTGATGAGGTTCTACTCAACAAAGCAATGTTTATTATTTTGGCAAGCAATAGTTTGGACGTATTTTGACAATTCAGATCATACTGTGTTTACTCGAGTGGTTTGTTCCCGAAGCCTGGGCGAGAAGGAATGACTGGAGAGTAGCAGCTGTGATCACCAGTCACAGTCACGACAAAATCAACTGGGCCGTTAACACATTTGAGCCCTACAAGTCACCGCAGCCTGATGGAATCTACCCGGCTATGAGAAGCACTCCACTACAGCGCTAAAAGCAGTTCTGGGGCTAGCTCCCCTAAATGTTCACATTAAAATGGCAGTCGTAGTTAACGCCCACCAAATGAGGGCTGCCAGGGCATCGAAAAACAACTGTCACACAAAGGTTATCGACCTGATGGACGATAACATAGTGGAAATGCAAATGGATCAAATGGTGGTAACCCATAAGTTTGAAAAACCATTCTCTCAGATAGTCAGGCTGGTGTCAGATAACAGGATAAAGCTCGAGTGGGTTCCAGGGCATTCGGGGATAGAAAGCAACGAAAAGGCTGACGAACTGGCCAGAGCGGGCGCAGCTGCACCCTACACAAGATCAGAATCCGCATTTGGGATATCGGAGGATATAAAGACGGCAGTTTAAAGGTGATCGACCCATCAACACCTCGACTTTTGGTGGTCCACAACTGGAAGGGGATATAATTGGAAATCCCTCAAAGATGCTAATAGTTGCAGTACTGTCACTAACGCGTACTCAGATAAGACGGATAGTAGGAATACTAGCAGGACACTGCCATCTTGACGCGCACAGCAGAAAATGAGAGTCTACAATGGCCCAACAACCTGTAGACTGTGTGGTGAGCACTGGCTTGCGGAAGTCACAATTTATTTGGATGAATACAACGCGCCCAGAGACTCCCGCATTTCTCACTTCTCGAATATTTCGCCGTATAAAAATGATAAGAAATATTATTCACGAATACTCATACGAAGTACATCATATAAAATACTGCCAACGATAGAAGCATATTATAATATGGAGATCAGGATAAGAAATTGTTTTCACACTCCCAGAAAAATGTCAAAATTTGGGTGACGAATTAGTCTTTAAGTTTAACTACGACACATATATTATGTTTTGTTACTCTCCTATCCAGAGTAGAACGGGTACAAAACTTGCAGTAAAATCCAATGTTTACAGGGATGTAAAAAACGAAATACCCCCAAAAATAGCTGAGATTAGGTATAAGAGGATAAAAACACTACAAAATGAACTGGTGCATTAGACGTTAATTACTTCTCAATTTGATGTTGATGAAGTTTGGATACCCATATTAATGAAACACCATGCATATTTAGATTCTAATGAAAAAACTTGACTATACTTGACAAAGCCTCCAAACTAAATTGTGCTATCGTATAGAGTATCTGAAAAAAAAATTAAGAGTAAAATACTTTCCAGACTTTCCCCCCTAAATGCCAACTCGCAGAACAATTTAACTTTAACTAATAAATCGAATTTCGATTGGAATATAACACCTACTTCCAAGAGGAAAGGTTATCAATCCGATATTTGTATCGTAGAAAGAATATTAAAACACAGGAATTTCCAAGAAAATACATTATTTTGTAAATAATTTTTCATGAAATGAATATCTCGGCTAGTTAACAGACCACAAAAGTATCGCAAACATAGCTAGAACTCAACTTTAGCAACAATTTCATGAGTTGAGAGTAAAACAAAAATCAGGCTAGCAAACAACACAAACTACTACAACTTAAAAGGACATAAAAATGCTTCATTCATCAAGTATATCTACTTATATATTTATGCAACTAAATTTAGATAATTAGGAAGATATAGAAGTCATAGAAAAGACAATTAATTTTTTTGGTGTCAGTCATTAGTAAAATAAGGTTTGAAATAAGGCCCCTCATCATGTAATATGTATCATAAATTTCTTGTTTTGCCAATAACCAATTCCTCAAAATATTCGTATTTAATTTGAACAATGATTAAAACATACAGAAGAATACATACAGTTAGTTACATTGAAACGGACAGTCGAAGCACAAAAGCCAACATCAACAAACGTTACCAAAAACTCCTGGCTCCTGTTTATACGAAAACTTGGGAAAATTCTTACTTTTTCAAACAACTTTCTCATCGAAGAACCTTGAGCGAAACTTGTTAATATAATAAGCCCGGAAGCATGTTCTCGACGAAGTTAACGGGTATTATTTTCCCCAAAATCGGGCATAGACACACAGACGGCACGGCCGTGACGCAACAAGTTGCCGGTGTGCCGCAGGCACAGGACACGCGATGATCTTGTGTATTAGAAAGAAGACATTGAAGTGAGTGATTGGAAGGCCACATTCAGCGGAAATCCTTCCGTAAATCACTTCTGGCGTTCTGGCGCAAGTCTACTAGTAGGATTTAGAGTTGGAGGGTCGGTGTACCCCGTTATAAAAAGGGGACGCTGCTGGCTGGTTGGGTTCAATTGTTCAAAACGTTACGTTTGCGGACAAAATTTACAGGTTGGATTTGATATTTCATTATAGAGTTTTTAGCTAGCGAAAATTTTTGGTCAGTTATGGTTATCGTTATTCAGATAAGGTTAACTTTCCCAGAGAGAAAAAAAAAGTTCTCGAAAATTTGATTGAAGAACTGGGTCAGTTGCTTTGCACTGAATGCATATTTTTTGGTCATTGAGCTCGTAAACTAGTTTTACCCATTGAAAACGCAGAGGAGGCCAAAGAAAGTCCGTACCGTAATTGAATTAAAAGAGAGTCCATGCTAACAGATAATAATATCCCTAAAGGTGGGACACAACTGACAAACTTTAGCAGCTAAAAACTCTCAATTATACACTAACTACAGTATGTCCAATTTAAGGAATTCAGGTCTGTAAAATCGTTATTTCTCTTTTCATTCAACGACGAATAACTCAGAAATATTTATTATCGGAAACTGTGTTATCGGGCATGCATTGCTACAATTTTTATATGCTCGAATTTCAAAAACTACCATTAGGAATCTTTTAGAGAAAAATTGAGAACGGATTCTTATTTTGGATCACGTAGGACTGTACCGATTTTTATTGTTTCAAAAATATAACAATCGGAATACTCGGAATAGCGCGTATTTGGCCTAACAAGTATTTGACCTGACACATATTTGTTCTAACACGTATTTCGTCCTGAAACGTTTTTTGGTCTCACACATATTTTGTTCCGACATGTATTTTACCCTGACACGTATTGTTCCCTAACAGGTATTTTGCCGCGACACCTATTTTGGTATACCTACACGTATTTTGCCCTGTCAGTCAAATTCGGTATACGTCCTGAGACCGAATTTGTTCTGACACGAATTTGATAGCTAATTCAATTGTTGTTGTTGTCCCTCAATATTTCCAAATTGATCACTGGCTGTTACACTTTTGTCCCATGATTGTAGTGCCATTCTCCTTGGCGTGTGTCAGAAGTGTCACAGTAGGCTAGTGAATATCAAGTTATCTGCAAAATGTGGGGTTTGTGACCATTTTTGTCACCACAACAACTAAGTATACAGCAAAATAAAAAGGAGGCTTCCAATAGTTTTTCAACTTTTTTAGTCGCTCATTTATCAGGTAGATTGGATTAATTCAATGGAGATAGTGTAGATGAGGCGTCCTCTACCACTGCAACTGTCAAATTTTTTGTGGTATCTCCTGTCTGTCCTTAGAGTGCGTTGTCCAGACCCGTCCTCCCGATAAGACTCCAGACTCGTGAAAATGGCCACTTCATATAGCTTGCCGGTTTGGGCTTGTCCTCACCAAGGTTTGTGAATTTGAGCCTGCATACCGCTTTGCAATGGCACTACACATGTACGGCAGTTTTTTCCGCCTCCTGGCAGAACCTGCATAGGCTATGTTCTGTCACGCTCGTTCTTTCCAGGTGCTTATTGAGTCTGCAATGCCCTGTTAATTGACCAAGCATTATCCTTACAACGTTAAGGCTGTGGCTTAATAGGTTTGATGTGAACTTGGGCGAGCAGGATTTAACGAACTTCTTTGCTGTCGTTGTCCTGTTGTTTGCAGCAACCAGCTCTGGAATTCTCTGTCTATTCTTGATAGATGTTTCAGAAAGGTATGCTGAGATTCCGCAGAATGATTGTGGGCCTCTCATCTCGGTGGCTGAGACTCCTTTAGCTAATTCGGCAGCCTCTTCATTGCCTAGGTGGAACTCATGGCCTGATACCCACGCTACAGTAAGTTTGTTGGACAAGCCCACCTCTAGGGCATGTATGCAGTCCCTGACGAGTTTGGAGCTGATCTTCTGGCAGCTGATTGCCTTCAGGGCCGCTTGACTGTCTGAGTAAATGATGATATTTTAACTCTGTACTTCTTTTTCCTTCATCAGTATGGCACAGTGCATTATTGCAGCGATTTCCGTCTGAAACATCGTGGCGTACTGTTTGAGGCTTATGGATATCTTCACCCTGGGCCTGTCCCCGTAGATGCCAACTCCGAACTTCTTGTTGGTTTTGGAGCCTTCGGTGTACCCCTGCTTTAATTGCAGGGCCTTTCTCATCTGGTATGGCCCAGTCTTTCCTATCTGGCATGGCGACCCGAAAACGCCTGCTGAAGATGAACAGAGGAGTTGTTTTATATGAAGTTATCTCGTACAAAGGGGCAACCTCTTGATCGCTTGATCCTCCTCCATTTTCCAACTCATGGTCCTTTGGTGTTTTATAATCGGACCTTGGCCTAGTTTGAGTCTGTAACGTACTGTCTGCAAGTCGGGACACAAGCACGCCCGACCCCGCCTAAAACCAACCAACCAACGTACTGCATTTACTTCACCCTGTATGTATATATGTAGCGGCGGCAGTTTCAGCAGCACCTCAAGGGCAACTTTGATGTCGGGGAAGCTAGAAACGCATTGGAAGCAGGATCTTTAGGATCCACCTCTGCTGGTGCTGCTATATTACTGCTTTGTCCTGCTTAAAGCCGCAACCCAGCAGAACTCACCGGTTTCGAAATATATCGATTTCCATTTTGGTTGCTAACTTCACCCTTGGCAACATATTGGAAGCAGAATCGCTGACACATGTTCCTGCTTGTGCTGCTATGGTTCTGCCACATCCTGCTTTAAATCCCACCCCGGCAACACCTTATATTTTTGAAATACACACTGGTAGCATTACAAGTCTTGTCGTAGGAATAGGCAGAGCTCAAGACACCGTTGTCAAATGTATCGTAATGAGCGCTACCTAGTCTTTATATGTTGGTTTTTTAGACAAATAGAGCTAATCCAAATTAACTCGTCCTCGTAATGAATGCTAGTCTTTGTATGATGGTACTTAAGACGAAAAGAGCTAATCCAAACTAACTCGTTCTCGTAATGAATGCTAGTCTTTGTATGTTGGTATTTTAGATAAAAAGAGCTAATCCGAACTAACCCATACTAACCCGTACTCATAATAAGTGCTTGTCCTTGTATGTTGGTATTTTAGAAGAAGAGCTATTCCAAACTAACCTGTCCTCGTAATAATGCTAGTCTCTGAATGTTGGTATTTTAGACGAAAAGAGCTAATCCAAGGATTGAATTGAAACTAACCCGTCCTCCTATTAATCTTTAAAAAACCTTATAAAAAAACCGGGCCCATTTGCCCTAAACACCAAGCATATTCCAACTGAGCCACCATGCCTCTGCAAGTAATCGTAGAAATCGAAATACTTAATAACATGCGCAACACATGCAGAAACGTGTTTCCGCGATCCTGCTTCAATGTGTTTCAAAGGGTGAAGTTAGCAAACAAATTGAAAATCACTATATCTTGAACATAGTACATGTTGCTGAGGTGTGATTCCAAGCAGGATGAGGCAGGACCATAGCAGCACAAGCAGGAACATGTTTTAGCGATCCTGCTTCCAATGGAGATCGATATATTTCGAATACGGTAGGTGCTGCTGGGTCGCAGTTTCAATCAGGACAAAGCAGTAATATAGCAAAAGTACAGGTGTAACCTAAAGATCTTGCTTCCAATGTGTTGCTAACTTTCCCGACGTCTGCAGTTGGGGTCATTTTCAAGGTCACCGTGATGCATACACACCCTAGCCTTTGCACACTTTGAAGCTGTTTGATTGTTACGGTCTGCATGACCTTTGCTCCCCAGGCAACCAAATCGAAGGTTATCATTGGCTTTATTACCATTTTGTACAACCGTAGGTTCATCTTTTGGTTAAGCCCCCAACTTTTTCCGCAGAGCCTCCTGCAATTTTCGCCTTCTGGACGACTTTGTTGAGGTATAGACCCCAGGACATTTTATGGTCAAAGATGGCTCCTAGATATTTGACCTCTTTCAAGAATGGGATTTCCACTTTTTTAAGCCTAGGGCACCTAGTACTTTTTTCCTTGTGAAGGGGACAATTACGGTTTCTATGTTCAGTGCGTTTTGCGTTCTTTCTGAAACATATTCGAAGCGTCTGCTTCTGACTACTATGACTATGTCGTTCGCATAACCAAGGCAGTGGAATCTCTCTTTGGCGATTTTTGTCAGAAGATCGTCGACTAGGACCGCCCAGTACAGAACGCCTCGCTGTAGGCATCCCCTACATACTTTTGCTTCTACTGTGTCCTCGCCCAGAGTGGATTTAATGACCCTTGTCTCTTAGGCTGGCATCTATCCAGTTCCATAGAGTGTGCAGTAAGTGATTTATTAAAAATTATACTTTTATAGTATTACGCAATGATTAATAGCAGAAGCTTGAGTAAGACACAAAATAACTGGAATAGTAATGATGATGTTTTTTTTGCAATAAACTCAAACCATTCAGAGAAATTTTGGCAGGGTGTTGATATCACACTGATTACCTATCTAACTGACTAATCCAAACTTACCAAGATAAGAGTGAACTTCCTCGACAAATTTTTTTCGTCCTACGACTTACCTATAACAAAAAAAGAACCATTAAAATTAAAACAGTCCTAGTAATGTAACGTTTTTACACATTAAATGCTCGATAATATAGTTATTGCTAAAATACATCAAAAAATTTCAAAAAACAAATTTTTTGTTGTCAAATTCAATGTTGGCTAGTTGATAATTAAGTGCCTATTATTATTGTTCACGAAATATTCTGAGAGAAACCAAGCTCGGCTTTTAATTTGGAAACTAAAGCTAAAACAATTTAATTTCTATTTCTGAGAACTGCAGCTATATTTTTGTTAACTGGAATAAGTTCTTATTATTACCTAGATTATTTCATAAGAAGAATAGAGAACGAAGCAAATTCCAGCCAAAATGAGCTTACGGATAAATTTCAATTCAATCTACACTAATTTGAATGTCCGCTTTCAGTAAAAAATCTGTCATGCGTACATCAGAGAGTGTTTTTTTGATGTTTTAATTTGATATTTGATCTAAAACTCATCTATGTTAATCTTGGAAATAAAACCATCGGTTCGCCCTTAGATTGGTTCGCCTCGAATAGTAGGTATTCGTATTTCACATGCACTCATCAGCTCAATAAAGCCACGCCTGGGAATTTCTAACGGAGACATTTGTTTGGTTTGAATCATTCCGGGAATCTTCATCAAACTCTAATAGCACGTGGAAAAATTAGGATTTTTTCCTAGCACTTTTAGCATTTAGTATTATAATTGAATTTGCACAGGTCAAATTCAAATAAACTGCATCAACTATTATGCTGAAATAATTTGATACCCTGATGATTAAGCCAATTTGAAACTGACGAATAAATAGGAAGCGTATAGAGTGCTGATTATAATCAAAATTCCATTATTACTGTAAAATCTGAAAATTCTTGGAAAATTTCACCCGAGTATATAGTTGCAAAAATGATGCAGGATAATATTATTATGTATTATTCTGGAAAATATGAACAGATATGTATTTTTTTTTAGCAAGGTTTTCAAAACCAATCAACGTACTTTGGTTGGTTGAAATAATTTGGAATCTGAACAGAAAAGTGTTTGACAATAAAATTAGTAGTAATTTGTTAAAAGCGCCTTATTGGTATGTTTCCGGATCTATATTCCCTGAGTCTAATGAAAATTTCAAGAAAAACTAAAATTTTACATACATTTTGTGTTAAAAATAACAAATCAGTAATACAAGAAAAATGTTTTAAGAAAAAAAAAATAGAGGTACGTACAATTGGAAACTTGAAGCATGGCAGAGGATAGTTCAAATTGGAATGTCACTTTTTGTGTAATGATGGGGAAAAAAGTCTGACGATTCTTTGACAGTGACACAATTTGCCGCCAGATAGGTCAAGAAATATTGTCATTAGAAAAAAGTTCAAAAATAATCAAATTAGACAATTTAATTCTGTTCAAAAGTGAGCTCCCTGCTTCCACTTCTCAGGTGTACATATTTCTTGTAGTGAAGCAAAAAAGTAACAAAAACAATTCCTAATACCATACATACCATACCACAAGTGAGAGAGAAACCTGTTTTTCTTGGTATCATCGTCTATCAATCAAAACCAGAGCCAAGCAAATAATGTTATTCAGGGCCAGCACGCAAAAGAAAGTTATTGGAAATTTTAAATATTGCTTTGCAGTGTTGAAACCTGAACTTATTATCACTACTCCATTCTTATTCAAATAAAAGTACGAGGAAGATACCTTAGAGGGTCCAAATAGGAAGCAATATTTGAAGTTAGAAAATTGGCAATAATACAGTGGTCATGTGAACCCTTGCCTGTCAAATTACAAACTATTTTCCAACTATCTCTCGATTCATTTTGTATTTTTGAGATTCTGTTCAAGCCATTATAACAACACGTCGTTATATTCTTCTGTATAGTTCCCAAAATAAGGCGTGTGGGAAAAAAACTCATATTTTTTCCCACTCTAATACCCTTATGCTAATAGTATCATGGCTTCTCTAAAGTTTTTGCTTTATAGTTCGGAATGGAAAGTGCTTTTTGAACAAACATTGTAAAGTATTTTGGAAGGCACTAATTGGTTCATCATGATAATTATCAAGCTCTGCCAATTAAAATTTCCATCAGCAGCTCAAGTTTGAATTGATTGAGACGATAATTGTTCAAAATTGAAATTTACTTCCATGGTTGGAAAAAAATTAAATAATTTTCTATTCGATTTTCAGACTTCACAAAGCTAGTAGCATGATAAAGAACAAACTGTTAGTAAATCTAGAGAAAAATTATTTGAATTTTTCCAATCACTGGTGCAGAGATCAAGATAATATGACAGTTAACATTTACACAAACGTATTTAGTCAATTAGAGTTGAAAATTTTGATATCCAAGTTAGTTCATCAATTAACGTTTTGAGGTTACAGCAATCGAACAAGTTGTTATTGTTCCTGTTCTCTCCTCAAAGTAATAGGTAGGTACCTTCCATAGACAGGCTTGCAAAATGTAATTATAGTCTTTATTAAAACCCAACTAGGGGCAATATTTTGGAGCAATGATGAAACCAGCTACGCTGCAACCGAGGCTGCAACATTCATTCGGTTTTACCCAACCGAGATTAATGAAAAAGCTGGAAATTTCTTGCTTTCCAAAAACATTTGCAGTAGCTCATCAAGCTTACGACATACAAATTGAATATTAATAATTTATTATTTAATTTGTTATTAATTCATCTACGGTTCGACAACATCATCCAACAGTTTTGAAGAGCTTGGGTCCCGAGTTGGGTCCCAAAGCTGAAGAAAAAAGTGTCACCAGTGACAACCTCTGTTTGAGCCTATTTTGTCCCAAAAAATTATTATTGCAATAACTCCCTAATCACTTTTATGAAGTATCCATGAACACAACAAATCAATCTGAAGCTAAACGTAATCACAAGCTTTTAACCAAATGACGTCAGAGGTCGTAACAACACATTTATGGGATACATTTACAACAAATAATTGTTATTTTAATTGTTTCGAACAAATTTAGTTGATAATGAGCCAGTTATTAATAGGTGTAATTATTCTCAGCTTTATGCAGATCTCACTGCCTATTTACATACATACATATGTCCAAACATGATAGGAATAATAACACCATGAAAATATGATTCAATATAATAATAATTGTTCAAAAAAGTTACTAAATAGGCAATCCAATCAATCTGTCAAAACGAAAAATTCAATATGGCGTGGCGGCCAGCAAGTTTGTTTTGAATATGGGTTTTCATGCATATTTTAATTATTATGCTTCGAGTTTTGTTTGCAGCTTTGATTTTGATTATTCAATAAAATATTTATTTACTAGGTACGTAAACTTTTAAGTTGGGCAGAAGCTAGATATTTTTTTATGTTTTTTGGTCCATGTGTGGCCGCCACGCCATCTTGAATGGCACGTGGTTTGGATTGCCTAATATAATGATACTAATATGTCGCAGGCTTAATGTAAAATCAGTCTTATTAAAATACGCCTAGGCTTTTTCAATACGACTAGACATATTGTAATACTACCCAAATACTTAAGAATTTCACAATTAGACGAGTTATTTCAGTCGCATTATAATACGCCTGCTGAATGTTAGTCTTATTCTCAAAATGAACCCGCGTTAGAATCCGACTAGATGAAATCCGTCGTATTATAATACGACTGATGGCACACCCAGGCGAATTGTATTGAATAAAACTTTCGATGTGCCTTTTGGCCGATATATTGTGCTGAATGCTAACTTTCCTATTTCTTCTTCAAATTTCGTTTCTGTAGCATAAATAATAGGAAAGCTAGCCTTCAGCGCAAAGCACAACATATGTACTTATCTGTGAACACCCAGTACTTTAACATAAGTTTTAAAGAGTTTAAACTATATAAAATACGAATTATAGATTATTGGATTATTCGAGGGATTATTTATAACAGCATGATCCGCTTTTATGACAGTGTCGCTAGCACATTTCATATGACCTTTAAAACATGAACATTTATTTTTGTGACGCTGTGCTTTGCTTGGCTTGCACTTTTTAAATCCCTGCCCTTCGAATTTTGAAAACTTTCTTAGAGCTCCTCTTAAGAAAATTGTTTTTTCTTGTGGAGTATTAATTAGTTCATTACTTTGGCAGTCAGCGATTTCATCCCTTGAAAACCATCGATTTAACAAGCTATGTATGGTACCAATTTCATAAACACCATTCGTGATACTAAAAGAAGTATTCTTTTGGTCTGAACAAATTGATTGAAGTCACTTGAGGTTTGTTTCAAACAATTTTCATCCGGTGTTACTACGATTTCATTGGCCCCAGCTGTTTTTTTGACACCTCTTGAACAAACCTCATGTGAACAGGCGTATTATAATAAGTCTGAAATTATCAGTCAAATTGTGTGATTCCTAATCATTTGGGTGATATTGCAATACGCCTAGTCGTATTGAAAAAGCCTAGGCGTATTATAATAAGACTGATTTCACATTAAGCCTGCGACATATACACTTCAAAGTAAGGTTTCTTAAGAACATTTCTGGATAATAATAATTATCCTATTCAAAAATATAATTTTTACGAATTATGCAATTACGTATTCTGCCAAACCGAATACAAATTCAACATTATTATTCCTGCCTGGCATAGAATCAAAATTGCTCTTGAAATATTTTACCATAAAGATGATCAATATCGGACTTGAAATTGAAGGTCCTTTTTAACTGTTCACTTATGGCAATCGTTTTTCAAGTCGAAAGAAATAAGGTGAATGTTGCATTGATAAAGTTCAAACCATGTTTCCTAAAATATTGAAACTAATGACGCCTGACTTCTTGATGAGACAATTGATAACCGTATTAGTTCTGTAATAAGTATGGTGAGTAATAGTTATACCATCATTTATAGAATACATTTACATACTTATATTTAAAAAAAAATAGTAGTGATATATCGACCGCAGAATTTATGAATCATAAATGTGAATAAAATGAGTTGGTTTTAAAATGAATGATTTCAAAGATGGAGTAAGTTCGGTCTTGTTTGAACTATAAGTACATACAATATTCAAATATGAACACGGATATAATATCTAGTTGCGAACAAATGTCGCTTTTGCGAGTACGGAGAATCACAGCAATAATTATTTGCATTATATAAAACAAAAATTCGAAGAATTTTATTTGACTTTTCTGTCACTCAAAAACTATTTATTTTTGAGGAAATAAAAGTATGGTTTAACTTACAAACACATACTGCCATTTTTTCACACTCCATGATTAAGTTTGAAAACATCTATGCAAGCTGCTTTACCTACACAAGCCTTAAGTTTGTGAAAATTACCTGATGGGAGTCTTAACACATCAAATTTTCAACTTATTGGCTTCTACAAACCATTTTCAAATGCTCAAATGAAATAACCCATCTGTTTATCAAAATTACCGTTTTTAAATTGGCAATAAACCAATCCTACAATAATATGTAGGTAATTGAGTTTTGTCCATATTTTTGCAATAATTTGCTAAAATGATATACTCCTAAAACGTTGCTACGTAGCTCGCTTAACTCAATATCTTCGACAGATTCAATATTGTCAATAATAAAATTAAGTCAGCACCAAACTATTTCTGCCAGAGACATTTTAATTTGGTTAATCATTCAACTGAATCGAAAATCAGATTTAAAACAATGCGATATAGCCTGTTACCAAACATGCATACAAAATAAGTCATATACATATACGATTATGGATATACTGCTTCTCTGGGCCTGCGTTGTCGACATAAATGTGTTGTACAGGCTGGCCCATTTTCGATGTTTTAATGGGCTACATCGAAAACCAGCCGAGATATCAAAAATCTGGTAACACAATCTGGAGCTCTTTTTTTGAGAAAATAACAATGGCGAAGACAAATCACGGCTAACTTGATGCGTTCAGGAAATACGGGACACTTTCCAAATTTTGTCTAATTTTAAAAGGCCTTCTAATTTCTTCATTAATTAAGATATCCAAAAACGAAAAATACTTTCTATAGGCAGTTTTTCAAGTAGAATCCAGTGGCATGACCAATTTTTTTTCCAGATGCCACTGATTTTGGAATACTAACCAAAGTTGTGTTTTTTTAAATGGATGGGTACATTACTTTTTCATTACATAACTCTTTTTGAGCTGATTCCAATGATAGGTATAAGGTTATATATGTAGCTTTACCTTCAATAGTTCTTGAGACAAAAAATTAGTTCCGTTTCTTCATAAGAAACAAACGAGCGAATTCTCAGATTTAAAGCTAATTGGTTCTATGAACAATTTTAATTTCAAGGGTGGCATTGAGATAAGTCGTCCTAAATTATTTGTGAATGCCAGGTGACTGCCAATCCAAAGCTTCAAAGAGTTGAAGCAAACTGCACTCAAGCGTGAGCTTGAATTTTTGTGTTGTTGTTCCTATATGGTTATTTCCATTTGACATTTTATGTACCCTGGCATCAATAAAGTAATGAAAAATCAAAAAATCGGGTGTACAAAACTCTAGGATAAGCGTCACACCCCTGGTTGAAAGGTTTAATCCAACAAAGGGGAAAATATCCAATGGAAAATAAAGTTCAAACGCAATAAACGGATTTTAACAAAGTTTGATGGATTTCATAAATCGTCGACTTGTGTAACGTGGGTATCTACTAATCTGATAAAATTGAAATTTTAGTTAAGTACACCTTGAATAACGCAAATTGGATTTTAAAGCGCAGAGTTATAAATTGCCGAAGTGGCGAAAAACAGAAATAAATAACAACTGCGAATCTAGTAAACATGAAAAACAAAATCTAAAATAATAATTAATAAAACGGAAACACTTCGTCAAACAAAAAAAAATATAATATTTTTTCGAGTTTATAATTACAAAGTTTGATTAAAACCATAAAGTTAAGAAAATTCAGGCTATTATGTATGAATTCAGGTATGAATTCTCACAGGCTATCCATTGCATATTTTTTTATTTAAGTTATGTTTAACTAAGCAATTATGGTCGCATATAACATGCACACTAAAACAAAATGCCCGCCCTAAAAAATGGAGCATTACTTATGAATTATAATGAAGCTTTCCCGAAGGAAATTAGATAATAGCTCCTGTAACACCAGAACACGAAGCTTTCTGGGAAATACCGTATCAAGAGCCTCGTACGTAAACGTATATTTTCGAAAAAATGTACCTACCTAATTATATTTTGAAAGTTTTATGGGTAAATGAGAGAGAGCTTCGGAGAGAGCCTAATTCGGTTTATGCTGAAGAGTTTGTCCCAAGTAAACGACGTTGCCTGGCATATTTTGTAGAAAGTTGTATAATTTTTGAATTTTCCTACGTGCACTTGACAATGTAATTATCGGAGCTGGAGAACATTGTAATCTATTGTAAATATAATCAAGAATATAAAATTACATTTCTAAAAAAAACGGACGTAAACAAAATGCTGGAAGTGACATTTAACTAATATGGGTTCAAGTTTGTTAATTAATTCGCCAATCAATTAATTCTTTCTACTTTTTTCAAATAAACACGCCGAAGATATTATACTTTATTAAATTTCAAAGACTCAATAAAAAATCCAAATGCAGAAAATGTTAACAGGCCAGAACTTCACCCAGTCGGAAAATGAAAAAATCAACTCACGGTCTCGTAGATTAATAAGAAACTACGGAAAATTGTATAATTTGCAGAAAATGAGAAAGCTATTTTTTGAAGGCTTAAGAAAATGAGCACATTCAAATTACAAAACTTGATTGTGGCGCAGTGAATGTTTCAAATCCATTTTCTGAATCTACTCCAAAAAAAGCTCAACAAAGTAGTAGCGGTAAAGCCTCGGGAAAAGCCTCAGTAAACGCCTTACCTGAAGCAGACGCTTCACTCCCCTAAACTGCTGTTTCGCAACTGAAATTGAAAAACACGAAAAAGCCCAAAGCTAGATACACCCTCAATTCTCGAAAATCTAAAAATCTTGAAATGGAAAATGCATCCAAAACAAAATTAGAAGAAAAATGAGCAAAGCCAAAGAAACAAAATACAGGGTGCCTTATACATAAACTGACACATTTTGCAAGTAAATATCTCGACAACAAGAAAAGATGCGGATTGTTCTGGAAGAATAAGAATTTTTTAAAGTTTTACAGATATGGGAGTTTTTGAAATAAAATTCTGCCTTTTTTTCAATGGAACACTCTGAATATTTTGTCATCGTCAGAAAGCCTGATTTTTCTATTTTACAAAAATGTATATATTTTTTTTAATTATCTTGAAATCCCATCGTAAAAAAATTCTATTAAATCACTTTTGGAAGCTTCTGAAAAATACTTCAAGTAATCAGAGGGACTTCAAACTTTCACGATTTATTCAATAGGTTCTTTTTATCGACCAAAACAAACCGCGAATCGATCTCGATCTCAGGCTCAGGAATGGAGTTATGATTTTTTTCTCACTTAGATGCAAAAAAAAATCACACAAAATTTCTATTAATTCACCTTTGGAAGCTTCTGAAAAAGACATCAAGCAATCAGAGAGACTCCAAACTTTCAGAATCTATTGAGTAGGGTTTTTTTATCGAACAAAACAAACCGCTAGTGGATCTTAGGCTCAGAAATGGAGTTATAAATTTTTTCTCACTTAGATGCAAAAAAATCACGTAAAATTTCTTCAAATTACCTTTGAAAGCTTCTGGAAAATACTTCAAGCAATCAGAGGGACTTCAAACTTTCACGATTTATTCAATATAGGTTCTTTTTATCGACCAAAAGAAACCGCGAGTGGACCTCAGGCTCAGAAATGGAATTATGAATTTTTTCTCACATAGATGCAAAAAAATCATGTAAAATTTCTATTAAATCACCTTTGAAAGCTACTGAAAAATACCTCAAGCAATCAGAGGGACTTCAAACCTTCAAGATTTATTGATTAGGGTCTTTTCATCAAACAGAACAAATCGCAAACCGTTCTCTTCTCAGGCTAAGAAATGGAATTATGATTTTTTTCTCAGTTAGATGCAAAAAAATCATGTAAAATTTATATTAAATCACCTTTGAAAGGTACTGAAAAATACCCCAAGCAATCAGAGGGACTTCAAACTTTCAGGATTTATTGATTAGGGCCTTTTTATCAAACAGAACAAACCGCAAACGGATCTCAGGCTCAGAAATGGAATTAATATTTTTTTTTTTATTTAGATGCAAAAAAATCATACAAAATTTCTTTTAAATCACCTTTGGAAGTTTCGGAAAAATACTTCAAGCAATCAGAGGGACTTCAAACTTTCAGGATTTATTGAGTGGGATCTTTTTCATTGAACAAAACAAACCGCGAGTGGATCTCAGGCTCAGAAATAGAATTATGAATTTTTTTCTCACTTAGATGCCAAAAAAACGTGTGAAATTTCTATTAAATCACCTTTGAAAGCTTCTGAAAATTACTTTAAGCAATCAGAGGGACTTCAAACTTTCAGGATTTATTGAGTAGTAGGGTCTTTTTATCAAAGAGAATAAACCGTGAATGAATCTAGGCTCAGAAATAGAGTTCTGAATTTTTTCTCACTCAGATGCAAAAAAATCGATAGGTAATTGATTTATGTTTAATACTTTTATTAACTAATTAAAACCTTGACAACAAAGTGCAATTCATACGATGCAATTTCAAGATATGTATGTAGGATGTTTCATTGAAAATAAGGCAATATTTTTTTATTTTAAAAAACCGCATGTCTGTAAAACCAAATTTCATCAAATTTGAGGATTCAACAATACTGCGAGTTTTTTTTAAATCCCTATTCTCCCAGAACAAATCGTATCTCGTTTTAGACATATTTACCTGCAATAGGTGTAAGTTTATCTAAGGACACCCTGTTTTATGAAGAGAAATGAAAGATCTTCAATCCCAAATATGGCATCTCAAGAAACAACAAGCGGGGATGAGGAGATAAACACGACTACACTGTTGGTCACAGACGGATGCACTCTAGCAGATCAAGAAGATAAATTGAGAAAATGGCAAGAAAGCCCTCAAGAGTTTTTCGATGAAGCAAAAAATGGCCCCGCAGATCGCGAAATCCAGAAAATATATCTCCTGAGATTACAAGGAAGTAAGATGAGCTTCAAAAGGGTATGCACAATGATAAGAATGCGCCTGAAGGTGATGAACTCCGTGTCATTAACATTCTCGATGGAGGAAAATATAGCTCCTGATTTTCATTTGTTTGCCAAAGAACCCAAATGTTAAGGAGGGAAACGATCATCGGACTATGAATCATATGTCACATAAGCTGTTGATAAATAAGTCGCATCCACCTGCAGCTGAAGATGGACATGAGTATATGACTACGACACAATTTGCTTTTCGTAATGGCCGCGGTATATCGCAATGAATGCAGACCGCTGCCAGTCGATCAAATAATATTTGGCGCACACAAAAATAAAAAAAATTCTCAACCTGACTGGTGCATTGTAGACCCGTGCTGATAAATTATCAGTGCCGTGACTTTCTTATTGAAATATGCGGAAGCAATTAAAATTTGTTTATTCTTCATTATTTGAGATTTTAGCGAGTGCCACAAGAGCCTATGCCTAATTCCATAAAGAAGATGCCCCTATACAGTTTTTCGGATTGACTTCGTATATTTTACGAAAAAGGACTTTTTCCCTGAAACATGTTGTCAGCGATGTCCAGATATAACCTAACATTATATCTACGTTGTATGGATTAAAATAGAGCATTTGACAATGTTCAACACGATAAACTACGTGGACATTTTGGGTAACAAAAATCTTGACAATCAAGACAATAATCAACGCCAAAAAGAGAAAAAAAATTAAGATGATAGCTAAAAGAGAACAGAATGGCGAAAACATTTTTCCAATTGGTGAAGCCATGGAAAAATTGCAAAGGAACGCATACCATAATGACTGAACAAGAGAGATAAAAGTAAAAACCAACAAGTTTCAAACAATTTTGTTTAATTATAAATAAATATGGCGTCACAGCTTATTAGATGCTATGTTTTTTTTTCCACGGATTGAGAATGTTACTTGCTCAATTAGGGAAAGAAAATTGCAATATTCGAGGCATGAACTACTTATTTTTTATGGAAGGAAAAGTCCAAGGGGTAAATCTAAGGGAATGGTTCGGCTGCTTTTCAATAGAACTGCTTAGCAGCTTGAAAATGATAAGGATAGCCATGATGAATGCCCAACCTTCGTTGCGTTAATGGCACAGAAATATAATTGAATATTTTTTATATCCATTACATTTGTGTCAAAATACTCAAATCAATCAAACTACGCCTGAAAATTTGATTTATGATTTATATGGACGGCGAGTCCGCCACACATTAAAGTTCTTATGGAATATTAAAATAAATAAAAAAAGTTAAAAATATAATATGTCGTTGAAATTTTAAATAATAAGTATGCTGAACGAAAATTACCTTAAAACCTCGCCTACTAAAACGTTTTCTAAAAAGAAACATCTCGAGAATAGGGAAACAGACAAACTTTTCACTGAGATAACCGAAATACTAAACAGTTCAAACTGAATGACTGCGAATGGATGAAAATTTGATTGAAAAAATATTGCATAAACTCTTTATCAGTTTTATTACTAATAATGATTCGCAAACCACAGTACGTGATGAAAATCGCGTAAAATCATTATTTAGTCTAGCAGTTCTAGAACCTTTTTGACCTGTTAACATAAAGAATGCATTCATTCCAGGGCTATAGAAAAATATAATTATATTTTTACGATAGGACTGTCTATCATCCTAATGAATTCTAATCTAATAACGGTATTTAGGTAATGTGAAAAGCTTATTTATGTTCTTATTACCTAAACTAATAATAATTAAAGAAAATGTTGTTTTGAAATGAAGAAATAATGTCATTATTCCCATTAAGTGAATAGCAATTGATAATATATTTTAGTGACGTTTCAAATCTTTATGGATATTTATTAAATCTTACCGAGTGACGATGGAAGCGCGTTGCCCCATAGAAGGGAGTGTTTGTTGGCCAGATTCTGTACGTGTGGTTGGGGTGTAAAAAGTAACATTTAATTTAATAAAAAATATAAAAATAAAGTAAAACTTGATCAATAATTGCTGTTTTTTGCACCATTGGCATATGTGGAGGATTTCTTAGGGCATATGCACTTTTGATGAGTGATGCGTTTTTTTTTCGTCACATAGTATATAAATAATAATTGTATAACATAGCAAGACTGTTTATTATACCTAATTACGAAAATGCATTACTATAACAAATAAGTGCCAAACTCAAATTGTGACCTAATGTAAACCCGACTTTTACATATACATACAAAATGTGACTTTATTCATGATAGTGACAATTGAACCCCGGCTGTGACGTAATAAATTTAGGATTAAGTAAAAATAGCACTAACAAATAACTTAAAATTGTTTCTGTACTTTACTTGTTCATTTTCTAAGGTAGATTATAGATTTAAAGTCATATTGTACCATTATTGCTCTTCGAAAATAAATTATTATTATTATTATTAAGAGAAGAGACGGACTCCTTATAAAGATGACAAAAATACCTACCCATAAGAAGCGGTTAGAATTCAGAAATACATCTTATACCATTTATCATAAAACAGGAGTTTAGACATCATATCAATCACACCAAGATTATACTAAGAGCAAAATTAACAGAACATATAAAGCACAACATATCAGTGTACTATTAGATATTATGTAAGTACGCAAAAACTGAGAAAAAAAAAACAGTTTCAGTGATTTATGAAGGATATATTATTAGTGGATAAAGATGCTAACTATTTAAGAAACATAACACTAACTGAAAAATCAAATATTTAAATGAATGTAACAATTCTATGCGATTTCTGGTATTTTTACAAAATAAAATTTCATCCTAACTATTCTATCAATATTTTGTAGGTATTATATTATTTTGACTTATAGCTCCCGATCCTATTGAAAAACAAGAGGAATGATTTCAGCTAGTCAACCTCACCAAAAACGAATTGGGAATAATAATATTTTTACAGGGTGCGCAAGCACTAAACCTGTTACTGAGATACCAAGAGAAGTCATCGATAATATCTTGATGCATGGTAAACGAGGTTAAAAACTGGCGCGTATCAGATGAACCCTATCTGATCACAGATATATTAAATTTGAATTGTGCGATTTTGGGAAGAAAGTTATCGAAACCCGCGCAAAATAAATTGGGAATCATACAGGACCTAACTGAAGAACAGTTTGAGTTGTGTGCAAACAAACATAAAGCGAGCCATAGACATTGATCTGTCAATGGACCAGCTCTAGGGGTGCGATTTCTGAAACCATTCGAGTACATATCATACACGAAATTTGACTGACAGCAATGTAAATTAAATGGGGAGCATTCGAAATCGTATATCAAATTTCGTATGCGAGAATATTCGAAAATACGACCCCAGGACGCGATTATCACATCGTTCGAAGATAACTGCACTTCCAAGGTCAAAGGACAAAGAAGGAAAGTGCCCTGGTGGAACCGTAACTTGGGCAACCTAAGCACTAAAGCCAGGAAACTCTTCAATAGGGCAAAGATAACGGGAGACTTGTCGCAATACACCCAAGCCCTCACTGCTTACATACAACAAAGCCCTAAAAAAAGCAAAGCGAGACTCATGGAGGAAGTTCTGCCAAGAAGTTGAAAGCAATTCGCAAGCTTTACGCCTCCATAGAATACTCGCGAAGGACACGTGTAACAACATAGGGACATTAAAACGTCCGACGGAAGAGTATACTACTTCTGGAAAAGGAACTCTGAAGCTGTTGCACCAAACACACTTTCCAGATTCAAGAATCAGTCAGCAGGACGAACAACTGCCATCTGAGCAAGTCATCATCATAGGCGATCAATCGATACCGAGTATGATTATCTTCTATTCTATTCTCTTAGTCGTCGATTGTGCGTTTTCTGATGGCTATATAAACCAATTCTAGAGACGCACAGTCTTGCCACACCCAGTCTCTGGCAGCGTTGTCTCTCGCTCCTTCCTACGGTCCCCCTTTTCGGTCTCGTATCTGCGTCGCTGTCCTTCGAAAGTTTGTGGTCCGTCGTGGACTACTCGACATCTATCATTTGCTGTCATCTCCCAGTTGCTGGTATCGGTGCCCTTGCCATATTTCCCTTTAGAACATCTTTGTAGGGTTTTTGTTGACCTCCTTTTCGTTTTTCCTCTTTCAGTTGACTGTAGAGAATCTGTCGTGGAAGACGTGTTTCGGGCATGCGGACGAGGTGACCTGCCTAGCGAAGTTGGTGCCGAATGATGAGGGCTTCAATGCTAGTTGTTTTGGCCTCCTCTAAAACACTAATGTGCGTTCGTCGCTCTTGCCATTTCATCCGTAGAATCTTTCTTAGGCATCGCTGGTGGTATTTTTCTAGATTTTTTTGTGTCTTCTGTAGGTGGTCGATGTTTCGCAGCCATATGTAAATGTTGGTATTACAACTGCATTGTAGACGCGAAGTCTGGTCTCAGCGCTGATGTCGTGATTGTTGAAGACTCTCTCTAGAACTCGTCCGAGCGCCGCGCTAGCACACTTGAAGCGATATTGAATTTCGGCGTCAATGGTTGCATTCGTTGACAGATGGCCCCCAAGGTATGGGCAGTTTTCTACGTTCTGCAAAGAATGGTCATTTATAGTTATATTTGAGGCTTGGGGATTAGTATCTGGCGCGGGTTGGTGCAGAATCTGCGTCTTGTTAAAGTTGACCTCTAGGCGGATTCTCTTGTATGCCTGGTTGAACACATTGATGATTGCCCGAAGATCTTCCTCTGTATTGGCTATCACGAAGTTATCATCCCAATTATCGATGTCGTCGATACTTTCGTCTTGGGTCGTAATCTGTTTAGGTTGAATAAGTCGCAATCAAGTCTGTACAGGATTTCCACTCCTGATGGCAAGTGACACTCGACAAGGTGAAGTATGGATCCTATAAATAGAGAAAATAAAGTGGGTGCAATAACACAGCCCTGTTTAACGCCTGTAGTTATCCAAAAGAATTCTCTATGTCCATCGATGCTTAGGTCAGTTGCATTCATATTTTCATGCAGCAAGTGGAGTATCTGGATAAACTTTTGCGGATACCCAACCTTTGCCAATATCTTCCAAAGAGCTTCTCTGACCGAATCAAATGCTTTCATGAAGTCTATGAAGGCCATGCATAGAGGTCGATTTTGTTCCCTGGATTTCTCCTGCATTTGACTTGCACTGAAAACCATGTCAGCTGTACCTCGGGTGGGTCTATCTAAAGAATTAGGTCTGTTCTCACAGGAGTCTCTGACAGTTTGCAACCTGTCAGAAACAATAGCTCAGCTAAGTTACCGATTTATTTTGGAACGACAGCATTGAAAACATGTATGGGCGATGCTTACTGACAGTTTGCAAACTGTCAAAGACTCTTGTGAGAACAGACCCACTGTGTCTCTGGGAGGTTTTCTTCGACGGTTGGGATTAAACGATTTGATAATATCCTGGCAAATATCTTTCCCGCAACCGAAAGTAAAGATATTCCTCTGTAGTTTCCACGTTGAGCTTTGTCTCAGTTTTTAAAAATGGTAACTATGGAGGCATCTCTGAGTTCGGCAGGTATGGTCTCAGTAATCCATATTTTACTTATTACGATATCGGTTTGCGCACGGCATTTACATCTCGAGCCGTGCTCATAGCTCAAGTTCGACCCAAGTCTCGACTATAGTTATGGGCACACTTAGTGCCTCCTTGCCTAAAGAATTCAGCAGAAATGCCGTCAGAACCAGCTGACTTATTGTTTTTTAGTTGCCTGATTGCTTTTTCAACCTCCTCTAATCTAAGAACCTCGCTCAGAATTTTATTGAAGATATCGTCATTAATTTGTGGTTCTCTGTTGAGTAGATCTTGAAAGTGTTCCTTGCAACGAGAATTAATAGAGGAGCTATCTTTGAGCAGTCGTGTGCCATCTATAGATCGTAGGGGATTGAGTCCTTAAGCGGTTGGTCCGTATACCATCTTAGTAGCCTGAAAGGAGGCCCTGGTGCTGTTGGATTCAGCTAGTTGCTGTATTTCATGTCATTTTGTTATCCACCATTGGTACTTCGATGCTCGCGTTTGCCTTTGAACTTCTGCTTTTGCTTGTTGGTATTGCCTTTTTTTACAGGCGCTTTTCGATGCAATATGCGCTCTCTTTTTTCTTCCTACAAGGTCTTGAATTTCAGTGTCGTACTCATCAAACCAATCTTAATGTTTCTTTTGTATGTAGCCGACCGTTTCTTCTGACGCAGATCTTATTGCGTTTGTCCTGATATGATCATCTTGAAGGCGTTTTATGTTACATTTGCGTTTCAACTGCTTTTTTGGCATCTACGCTTTGGTGGGATATGCGCAAGTTCATTCTAGCTCGTATCAGCCGATGGTCAGTCCCTTGACGCACTTCTTAGAGCTCTCGTAATGCATACGTCATTACGGACTCTGAGCAATTACATAGGCCTAGGAAAGCCGACTTGGTAATTTCAACCAAGGCAGTCACCGATGAGAAAATCAAATGGGCCATCGGCACCTTTGAACCTTTCAAATCTCCGGGACCAGATGGAGTTTTCCCGGCTCTGTTGCAGCATGGAGGAACTATTAGTCCCAAGCCTCTGTAGAGTATAACGATCGTGCGTGGTGTGGAGTTACGTGCCATGGGCATAAAGGACGGCAGACGCCGACTTTATTCCTAAACCCGGACGCGCAAGCTACATAGAAGCCAAGGCGGGTCTAGAACACATTAGGTCCCTAAAAACGGACAATTTTTCTATGTTCAAATTTGCATTGGAGCAATTATTAGGACATAATGAAGAAAAAAAATATGGATGAGTTCATTTTTTTGATAAACAATATATTATTTAAATATACAGGGTGTCCTAAAAAGATACCGACAAACTTTAAAGGGTAGTAAGGGACATCAAAACAAAAAACAAGCATTTTTGTTTATATAAACATATGTCCGCATTTGGGCTGTAGAGCGAAAAAATTGTTTGGTACTTTTATTCTTCGCAATAATTAAATCACTGTTTACTTATTAATTTTGCTTATTTATTAACAAATAAATTATGGTTTACAATAATTGTTCAAAATGTTGACCCTTTACTTCAATGCAAAGATTGCACCGTCAGGTCATTAATAGACAACTACAAAGTTAATTAAGGAAACTAATCACAAATTGGGTAGGAATTTTCAAAATGTCAGTAAAAAACCAGTAAAAAATCAATAAAATCAGTAAAAAACCTCAAAAAAACCCTTTGCATAAACATTAAATATTGTAAATATTTACCAAGGTGGTATGCTGATTTTGCCATAAAATAGAAATCTATTAAAATAAACAAAATAAATGAACAAAATAATAATAATTGTAAAAAATCACTAGGCACTAATGCCTTATATATCCTCTCGCTTCTCAACCTTTGACACAGATCAATAAATATTATCTATTCTTATCAGCTTAATATCGCTATACCTATCAAAGATGCACAATCAACAAAGAAAAAAATTAAATTTAAAAAATCATAACTTGATAAATATTCAAGGATCCATATTTTTTTTCTCGCTAACCAAATTGCTTCGTTTATCAGTAATAATCAAAATCATATTGAAAATCAAAGGGACCTAAAGTGATCTATCACCGCCAAGGCATATTAGCCTAACCTCTATCTTTCTAAAAACGCTGGAAAAAATTATTGATACGCACATAAGAGACTGGCACTCATGGAGAAACGCCTCCACGAACACCAACACGCCTACCAAGCAGGCAAGTTATGCGAAACAGCACTGCATAGTCTCATCTCCAGGGCTGAGAGATCCATTCATGTCAAAGAGATCGCTCTGTGTGCATTCATCGACATTCAAGGGGCCTTTGACAACGCCTCCTTTGCTGCGATGGTCAAAGCGGACAAAAGACATGGAATCGACAACACCGCTTGTAGGTGGATGCGAAACATGCTCCAAGGTCGACAGATTCCAACCACTCTATATACGGAGGTATGTGCAACTCGAAGTTGTCCACAGAGGAAAGAACTATCACCCGTCCTATGGTATTTGGTGGTTGATGACTTACCACAGGGTCTCAACTCGGAGGGCTTCCACGCCCAAGGGTATGCTGACGACGTGGTCACAGTCGTGCAAGGAAGAGATACCAGGTGTACAGGAGAACTCATGCAAACAGCACTTAGAAGTCTGCAGAGATGGTGTGAGGAGATCAACCTCACGATATGCGCAGAGAAAACAGCGATTCTATTATTCATCAAAAAGCGATTAGCGGGAACCCTAATCCTAGATGCTGAATTGACATGAAACCAACAAATCGAGAAGATTATAAACAAATCAATGATGAGCCTCGTGAAAATATGCAGGCACATGTTTGGCAAAACCTGGGGCCTGAAACCAAAGATGGCGTACTGGCTATACATCACAGTTACCAGACCCATGATAACATCCGGGACCGCCGTATGGTGACTAAAGACTAAGCAAAAAACGACGGTCATGAGACTCAACCACAGAGACTGGCTAGCTTGTGCATCTCAGAAACCATGGGTAGTACTACCACGGCGGCAACGGAAATAATTATGGAACTAGAACCCTTAGATATCTTCATTAAGAAAGAAGCCAACATTACGGCTTACAGAATGAAAATGGCAGGAGTCTGGATGCCACAGCCGAGCAAATACGGACACACAATAGTGACACATGCCATAGACAACGAACTATTGCACTGAAAGTGCTGGATTCCTATCCCATTACTTCCCGAATGACGATGTAGTGCCTCACTGATCTAAAGCAGCTTGCTAAGGAAAACAAGGTCCGATTTCTGGGTTCCTGGTCACTCACGGAAAGAGGGCAACGAAAAAGCGGATGGGCTGGCGAGAGCTGGAACTGCAACGCTATTTATGGGCCCCAGGCCCAGTTTTTGGAATATCGATCCAAGTGGTAAAGTCAACACTGGATAAATGGTCGAAGAGACAACATTTGATCGGTTGGAATACAACACCTGGACAAAATCACGCAAGGGCTATTATAGGAAACCCTTCAACGGAACTAAACACTGACGTGCTACAACTTAAGCGCACACAGATAAGACAGGGCTATTGACAGGACACTGTCACTTGAGGAAGCATCAGCACAGGATGGTGACATTCAATAAACCTATGGATGCAGACTATATGGAGATGAAGACAAAACAGCTTCCCACCTCATATATGATTGTGTGGCCCTATTACACAAAAGTCTCGTCAGAGCAATAAAGACCGGGGATAGACTACCGCCTGAAAATCCTGTCCAGGGGCTATTAGGCCTGATACAGGTAACCGGACTCTTGTAGGGCAAGAAGGAAATTGAGGTGCACAATAAGCCAACAGGCTGCAGTGCGTGGAAGGCCTCAGCGCCTAAATCTCCCATACAACCAACCAACTAAACATGTTAAGGTTTTCATGGAAATCTGAACAAAACTATAAAAACATAAATCTAAAAGTCTGCAACAAATACTAAATTTGGAATTACCATTCTTATTCAAATAATTGACCGATAAATTTTGTATTTCTTGAGATCAATAACCTATAATCTAAACCTTTATTGTTTACGTAAAAATATCATTATTGGGACCTTACATTACGTTGACAAACAGTTTGTTTTGTTCAAAGCACTCCCAGATTGTCACAATATTTAACCATGATCTTCACATTGTTATACGAGTAAACAAATTTAAATATTAAATGTGATTACTAATAATCTTATTATGCCGAGTGCCTTCAACAATTAAGTAACACGGAAGCAACAATCTTATACGAGTCATATATTTGGACATTTGGACCCAAATAAAATTAATTTAGTAAATGGAAGTCCATTTTTAATTAAATGTTTATTTTTTACACCAGCCTAGCCCTACAATATACAATTTTTATTCTATTTTTGTTGCAACGTCCAAGACAATAACTGTTAAAACGTGGCGATAGATATCCTTAAGCCGCGTCCAGACTAGTAAATAAATACGTTGCGTTGAATTCGGGATTCGCCACAATTTTTTTGCGGCGCAAATTTATCATCTTGACCGACATAAATATTTATGTTGTGCGCCGTGCGTTCTTGCTCAAAGCGTGTGTTGTGTTGCTTGTTTTTAGTTATTTGTTTCGTTCGCGAAAAAATGCGTCCACACTAGAACGATGTTGCGCCGCAAATCCCTTTGATGTCTTGAAAAAAACCGACAAGCGGCGGATCGCGTGCGTTGAATGTCGCGAAAATTTTTGCGTGCGTCTATATGCGGCGAACAGGTCCACACTCGCATAAATTTGTATCGCACACACAAATTTGTGCCGAATACCACGCACAACGTAAATTTTTACTAATGTGGACGCGGCTTAACACTTCTAATAATTATATCATTAAAAAATTAAATTTTATAGCAAGCCCATACCCTCTATCACCTTGAAAATTTGATGAAAGTTAGATGGCTATCCTCTTTGAATAATAATGATTTATTACTAAAACAGGGACATCGATTACCTAACACTTGAATATAAAAGGATTTTTGCAAAAACCAGTTGTTTAATCAGCTCAATACCCATTAACTGTTGTAGTTTTCAGTTTAAAATCATAGTCTGAAAGCAATTTTAAACTTCGCTATTTTTCTTGCCACAAATTTTCTGCCAGAAAGTTTATTGCCGACATAAATTTTCAGTTGTTTCACCGTTCTAAATTTTTACTGGCACTATTTTTGATGACCTTTGGGGGTTATCGATTACAGAAGGCAAATATCTGTCTCTGGAAAACTTATAATGAGGAAAACATAATATATTATTATTATTTGGTTTATTTGTATGAACAGAAAATACTAGTACTTAGTACGCTGTAACAGTTTCCTCGCCTGAAGATGTGAGCAAATACTGAATCTTGACGACATCATATTACCTATTGATATGAATTAAACAAGATATTAACCGTAAAAGCCAATTTCTATAAACGCCATTCAAAATAAGCTTGGGTAAACTCATAGGTCGAGAGGAGCTGGAAATCCCTTGTTATTGGAAAAACTATTAGTCAGTGTATTGTTTGAGACAATCGGTTTTTATTGGTTTAACACCGTAATAAGCTTGATGTGTAATCTCATCATAGGCTGGGAAATTGCCATCAGTAACTTACAGTATCATGAGAAGGCCTCTGTATTCTGAAACTCTATAAAAAATTATAGATGTTCTTTGCTTCTTGGTAACATTTTAGGAAAATATTTTTTATTTTTATGGTGATTTTCCTTATAGGGAATTGACATATATTTTATATTGCTATATTTACCTGCTGGGGGATAATAATGTGTTATTTATTATCCATTTTTTTTTTCTTTTTTTCTATTTTTGGGAATTTCATATCAGTCACACTATCCCCCTTTCATTTCTGTAGCTTTTGTATGCCTTATTCTATGTTAATATCAAAGTTGCAAACCAGATGTTTATTATTATAATTTTTATTAGTTATTATTTTCGGGTGCAGACAAGAAAGTTCATGGTCTTCAAACTCTTCAAATGGAAAAAGAAAAATTACAAAACAAATAGCAACAATATTTCAAACGTCCGAGGGCTATCAGATATCAGATATCAGACATCAATCATACTTTTTTTGGAATTGATAGGTACACGTACCCCTTTTCTTGAGAATCGATTAGACCCTTTTTAGTATATCATATGAGCTCTAGTCATAAAAAAAAAGTCGGCGTTCGCTAGGAAACGATCAAAGATACACATCTGAATAGAATGTTGGAAAATAAAAACGGAGTCCAAAACTCTTTATCCTTTTCATAATAAGTAGGTTTTATAAAATTTTGTGCCCTTGTAGGCTTTATAATATTTGGCAAAATCGGTTCAAATTACTGTTCTTTATTTGCTCGAACTGACTCAAAGTAAACTCAAGTGTTTTATTTATATAGACGAGTCTTGCAATCTTGAGTGGAAAAATAACTCGACGATTAAGTATATGATCCTGAAACAGAAAATAAAACTCAAGAATCTGTAGTGATAATTGAGATATTGGAACAAATATACATAACATGAACTGCATTGAACAATACACGTTTAAGGCTGGACCTCGGGCTGGACGCTGGACCCGTATTTAAGTATGAAACAATAATTATGTCGCTTTGGCTTGTACATAAGATGTAGGTAGACTAATATTACACCTCAAAAAAAACCGATTGTGATTGGAAGAGATTCAGATTCAGTACAAACTGAAAAAATCCTCCTCAATTTGAAGGGCCAAAGTGACTGTAATTGGATATGCATTGTCACCACAAGCCTCTGCATCTTCACAAAAGATATGCCTACTTACATTTCCACAGATATAATACAAGAACCTCTTGATCGCTTAAATAGGTAGAAAATTACAATAAATACTGCAAAATGAAGTGTGCGGTCAAGCAAGGTCTAGAATAAATGGTTATATTCCCGAAAATCTATACATTTATGCTCGCATTTATATATGAATTTTTAAATTATCACTTGCACAGTAATAAAACACTGACATTATTATTAAACCACATACAGGAGTCCTTTATGAGTAAATGTCACTTAATTACAGTTACTAGAACTACATTTGGACATGGACAAGTTTAATGAGCAAAATTAAATTGTATATTAACTGTAATAATGCAAATATAGATACTTGATGACAATATGAATCACAGACTTTTCAATTACCTTCAAAATTCAAAAGCAACCAAGTAACTTAATGACTGGCTGAGATGAATGTTTTGCCAATGTTTAATGACGTTATTTAGAGCAAGAAAAAAACTTTGTAACATGCGGAAGATCTAGGATATTGAAATATATTTCCTATCATAACTTTAACCTATCCGTTTGGTCTTAACCTGTCGGGTCGAATTATTTGGTTATGGCAGTGACTGAATGCATCAGAGGCCAGCCAAAACCTGTTTAGGTAGGTACTCGTTCATATTCAAGGGCAGACTTTGAAAGAGTTCAAGCGAGAGTTTAAGAGAATTATGCAAACTTCAAAAATTATTTTCTTCTGGTGACAAACTTGGTAGTAGTTCGAGTTGTATATTGTTGGAGATAAGTATTGTTATTTTAAATGTACGTTTTTCAGGTGGAGGGACTTTGAGACCTTGACATTTTGCATTGTAATTATTATTATTATTTTTTTTTCAATTTTTGCATTCTATTACATGGGTCTATTTACCAATTTAAAGTTTATTTAATAATACCTGATTTCACAAAAAAGACCCATCTAGGAACAACCAAGGGATCGCCTGCAATCCATGCAAATAACATATTAAGCTATAAATGTGTAGTATTGCATTTTAATGACATTGCCTGAGATTGCTCACCTTTTTCATTCAAAGCCCATCCAAAGAAGACTTGAAGTACGTGTTTAACGGGAAAATAATGAAAATTGAAACTAATAGTCATACCGATCTTTTCGTAGACGTATTTTTGTTTCAAAACCACAAAATGGTCAAAATTTGTCCGAAAAGTGTTTCCTTTTGGCTTTTTCTTTTGAAATATCAAGGGGACATGTACAAAATTGCCTTAAAAACCCCAAAATGGTCTTAATTTATTATAAAAGTACCTACTTCCGTTTAGCTTTCCTCTTGAAATATCTTGGAGAGAAAATGTCCAAAATAAGTACGTATAAACTTACATTTTAACATCACTGACAGCGATTTTTTACTACTTTTCATCCAAAGTATAAACTTAAAGCAAGCTTAAAGCTCGACTTAAAGTATGCGTTTAACGGAAAAACCAACCAAATTGAAGCTTATAGTCTACAGATCCTATTGTAGGTATAGTTTAGGCGCAAAATTGCATTAAAAACTCGATAAAAAACCCTGCAATATCTAAATGGAAATTGGTTATCCGTGATATTTCGATGAAATTTATTTATGATATTGGGGATGTTGTAGGAAAGATTTTTTACCATGGGCACAACCTTGTATGACAGGTGAGGCGGTTAGCTGTCGAATATTGGAATCTAATATCCAAAAGCAGAGTAGTTATGGCAGATTTTGATGAACGAAGTATCGTGTTCTACAAAGTACACCCAGGTAAATCGAACCATTTTGAAACCTGTCAAAACCATGCCAAACGGCAACACTCAAATTTTTCAGTTTTCAATATTGTATGATAATAATGGGCCTATTCGGGTTTGAGAAAGGGACGGTTCTAGAACTTTTCAAAACAATCGTACAATTAGCAATCAACAAAATGGCTTGGCCATAACAAATGTCATTAATAAACTGTGCGATTGTTTTGAACCGTCCTTTTCTCAAACCCGAACAAAGCTATCATGTCATTTGACATTTTTAGCTTCTATGAATGTCTACTGATAATGCATTGGAAAGCTCTCATTTCCTCTTGATAAAATGGAAAAGAAAAAGAGTAGGCCTTGGTATACTAAGGCTCTACGTGTCACTGGTAAGAACATGCGCTGCCTTCACTACATAAGGAAATTTCAAATTTATAATGCTAATCAGATACTGTAGTATATATAGGCTACTATTAAACTTGCCCAAGAAGTCCTATTATAGGAATAGAATTCGTAATGCTGCAATAAATCTAGGGAATCCTGGAAAATTGTCAATGACTTGCAAGGGAAGAGTAAAGTTGCATCGGTTTCTAGTTCATTACAAGCTAACAATCTCAATAACTTTTATTGTTCTATTGCCACTGAATCGAGCACTCAATTATCCCAGGGCATTTCAAAAAAAGATTGATCCTAGGGGATAAGTATTTAAGCCATACCTATATCAGTAACTGAAATCTTCTTTCTTACCGCTACCAATGCTCTTGAGTTTCGCGACATACTTGGCACATTAAACAATAGGAATTCCTATGGTTGATGGGCAATCTTTAAGGGTGCTTCTTGCTTTGCCGTTTGGGACGCTTCAGGCCTTGGCTGGGGGCAACCAACGACTCCTTTGTTTCTGACGCATTTCCGGGTTGTCTATAGAAGGCCGTAATCATACTTCTTTATAAGGGTGGAGACCGCGACACTCCCACTAACTTTCGCCCAACTGCATTGTTGCCAACCCTGGCTAAAGTAGTGGAGAGGTTGGTGAAGGCAAGGATGGTATCTTTTATTAGGGATCATGACCTTATGAGCACGCAGCAATTTGGATTTCAGGATCAAATGGGTACATATGATGCCATTTTCGACTTCCTCGCACATCTGTATGTTCGACTTAACGATGAAGAGGTTGCTGCAGCGGTATTCTGTGATCTGTCCAAAGCATTTCATTGTGTGGATCACGGAATACTGCTGTGGAAGCTGGAGAGGTATGGTTTTAGTGAGGGTTTCAGGGGTGCTTCGCTGGAGTGGTTTCATTCGTATCTGCCTGGGCGCGTCCAGACCGTCATTTTCAACAATGAGTCCCCTGAGGAGCTTGGTGTTGGTGCTGGTGTTCCCCAGGGCTCGGTATTGGAGCACTGCTTTTTTTGATGTATGTAAATGATCTTTCACATCTTCTTATCAGAGGTAAATTTACCATTTTAGCCGACGGTACCACCATTCTCTGGCACGATTGAGGTGCTGAGCTGCTAGGGCCGATTGTAAATTCAGATCTTGTAAAAATAAAACGTTGGTGCGATGTCAATCTTATTGTCTTTTAATGTTTCCAAAACAGGTGTGATTAGTGTTGTAACAAGCGAACTTTACCGAGCGAACGTTCGCACCATTACCGTAATTTACAGTAATGTTCGCTCCTCTCTACGCGAAAGTTCGCTGAAAATTTGATTTGACTATTAATGGACATGGACCCTGATTTCTGAATACCTATTTTCGAGCATAGTTTCATTATTATTTTTTTATTTTATAACTACTTGTGTTATTACCATTACCTACAGAAAGTTCGTTTTTTAAGTTCCTTTTTTTAGAGTTCCTATTTTTATTTTTTATTTTTTTTTTTATATTATTTTTTGTTTTGACTCAACACTTTATGTAGTTATGTTATGTAGGTATTTGCATTTAAAGATTTTTGAGTTTTATTTTTTGGTGCTACCACTACTACCTACATCTACGTTGTTTTTTATTACATCAACTTACAGGAAACACGACTTGTATTAGTTTTATAAATATTATCATTTTCTTTATAATAAATGAATAATACATAGACAAGGGTTATATCTACATTTATGGAAAATTCACCTACCCCTACCAGAGAAAAGAAAAATTAGGGAAATTTAGTGAAACTTTATTATTAATAGATATTTTTACAAGCCCTACATTAGAAAGCCGAATTTATAGGTTCTTTTGCAACATTCTCCAAAGTTCTCATAAATTCTCGAAAATTCTCAAACATTCCCGAAAGTTCGGTAACGTTCGAAAATTACCGAGAATTTTACAACACTAGGTGTGATGTGCATATTATTCTTATGGAGGGCGAACCAATTACGAATTTTAACGCAAGCAAGTTCCTGGGATTAACAATAGATAATACTTTGAAGTTTGATGACTCCATGTCAACGGGATCGGTTGATCAGGCGGTCCTACGGCTTGAAGCCACATAGGATAGGGTGAAGAACTGGTTTAACGCTAATAAGCTCCTCATGAATGAAGACAAAACAGAGAAATTGGTTTTCTCCCTCAGAGACACCAAAGGGGTAAATGAAGAGGTGAGGAAGGTGCGATTTCTTGGAGTTTACATTGACCCAACTCTCAGGTGGGACGTCCAAATTGATCAGGTTTCATCAAAGCTTAGCAAAGATCTTTTTTGTCCTTCTTAATCTCTCCCATAGTGTCTCAGATAATGTGGTGAAGATTTCATACCATGCTACTATATTTCACTCTGTTATGACTTATGGTATTTTGGTTTGGGGTCACTCCCCCCTTGTGGCGAGACTCTTTGGGCTTCAGAGGAAGGCTATCTACATTATGGCGGAGTTGGGTTTCAGGGAGGACTGTAGACAGGCCTATAAAAGTTTGAATATACTTAGGTACTTTACTATCTCACTACATACTTGAAAAATCTGCTGTATGTAAAGGACAATGAGGATAAATTCAGGGTGCATGGTGAGGCCACAGCTATGACACAAGACAGAAAAACTTGATCATCCCAGCTTATCATAGGTTAAAGAAGTGTCAGGACGGTCCAGGCTATCTTTCTGTTAAATTCTTTAAGAGTTTTCCGAATAACATGAAAAGCTTAGAGCGAGGCAAATTCAAAAGTAGGATGAAGCATTTTTGTGTTCAGAATGTTTTTACTCATTTGAGGAGTTCCTCAAGTACAAATTTTGAACATGTCCTTGTGACTAAAAACTTAAGTACTGTGATTTTATATTCTACTACATATTTTACTGTGATTTTATATTTTATTGTATTTCACTACATATTTTGTTATTTTAATTTATTTCTTGTTTTTTTTTTTTGTATCATTGTATATACCTTAATAGAAGATTTGATTATGAATGACTTTGACAGAAAGTCGACAAAGAAAGTCACATAACCTATAAATAGCATTGTCAATGTTATTAATTTTTTTTCAATTTTGGGCTTAAATTTAATAATTATGGCAGTTTTGGGAGAACGTGATATGTTTTATCGAGAGGCGATGAAGCGATGTGTGTTTGGTGATTGTAAAAGTGATAGTCGAACGAGTTCCATTAAATTAACGACCCTATTTGCCTCCACTGGAGTTTAAGGTAACACAGCATCTTGTCAAATCTACGCTTTCGTAAGTATTCGGTGCATTCGCTATGGCTTCTTTGGTTGCAAAACGTTTGATAAAATTAACAGAAAGTGATGTGACAGGTGCTGTGTAACCTAAAACTCCAGTAGAGGCAAATGGGGTCGTTAATTTAATGGAACTCGTTCGACTATCACTTTTACAATCACCAAACACACATCGCTTCATCGCCTCGCGATAAAACATATCACGTTCTCCCAAAACTGCCATAATTATTAAATTTAAGCCCAAAATTGAAAAAAAAATAAAAAATTGACAATGCTAGGTTATGTGACTTTGTTTGTCGACTTTCTGCCAAAGTCATTCATAATGAAATCTTCTATTGTATTATGTCTTAGGGTGAACTAGTGAATGTCTGATCTTGTCAAATAAGTTAAGTTTTAATTGAAAATACTGTGTATAAATTATAAATTGATTGTAAAATTTTATTGTTCTATTACTATTTGATGACTGTAAGTGCTTATGTATATTACTTAACACAAATAAAATTGAGTATTGAGTATTGATTGGGTGTTGTTGTGTATCAGGTTAATGTTTTTCCTTGTTTGTTTTTATTTTTCCGCTTATTTTGTTATTTGTCATTTTAACTTTGACCTGTTTATTCAGTTAATATTCAGATGTTAAGTATGGCTTTGTGAATAACATGAGTTTTACAACAATAAAGCTATTTTTGATTTGAATATATTCTGAGTGTAAAAAAAATTATTAAAACTGGCATTCGTTTTAGTAGAAAAAAAAATGGTTCTCTTTCGTTTAAAGGGTAGTTGGTTGGTGATAAAGCATTAAACAAAGTATTGACAGATTCTGACAGCTGTCAAAATGTGACGTGTATGAATTTTGTTGAATGTTTTATCATCAACAAACCACCTTAAAACGAAAAAGAAAAAAAGAACCAGATTGGAGTAATGTTTTCTATAAAAACAAATGACAGGTTTTGACAATTCTGTATTTTTTTCCAATTTTTGAATTCAGAATTTACATGCAAGCTTAAAATGTCAAATTACATATCAAAAAATACTGAAATCTTAAAAATATGAGTGCTGCCGTTTGGCATGGTTTTGACAGGTGTCAAAATGGTTGACATTTTTCAATTTACCTTGGTTGACCTTGTAGAAATCGATATTTCATGTCTGACTTCAAATCAAAATCTGCTTTTGAATATTAGATTCCAATATTTGACAGTTTACACCGCCTCACCTGTCATATACATATACAGGGTGTCCCGCTTAAGGACTGACCACCCTCCTAAAATTTTTATTTTTCAACTGATTCAATTTTTTTGTGTTTTTGTCTTATCTCTACTCCAATTTAGCAATTATTAGGCTCATAAGTTTATTTCTGCGGCTGTACTGGTCTACAGAGTGTCCACATTTATAGGCTCAAATTTCAATAAGTTCCTTCTATTAGGGATTTTTTTTAGAAAAAATCTGATAGCAAATTCTTGCTTAGAATGGTCTAAAACTCAAATGTACTAATGTTTGCTTCAATACGATACAAGGTGATCACAACAAATTTTCAATATTTTATGAATCAAACCGCAAAAATGCCATATTTTCAGACAAGCTTACTACAAGTTTTGGCTAACGATGTTCTAAAACTATGTTGTATCAAGTTTTGTTGTTCTTAAGTCCTTAAAATATGACATGTTTGTGGTTTGGTCCATTAAACTTTGAAAATTTGTTGTGATCACCCTGTATCATATTGAAACAAGAATTAGTACATTTGGGTTTTAGACCATTTTAAACAAGAAACAGATTTTTTCTAAAAAAATCCGTAATAGTATGTACTTACTGAAATTTGAGCCTATAAATGTCGACACCCTGTACACCAGTACCGCGCAGAAATAAAATTATGAGGCTAATAGGTGCCAAATTCAAGTAGATATAAGACAAAAAAAAAATGAATCGTTTAAAAAATAAAAATTTTAGAAGGGTGGTCAGTCCTCGGGTCAATCCTTAAGCGAGAGACACCATACAAAGTTCTGCTTATGGTAAAAATGTTGCTTATGGCATCCCCAATAACATAAATAGATTTCATCCAAATATCACAAGTAACCAATTTCCATTTGAATATTGCGGGGTCCTTTGTCCTAAAGTTTCCTTGAGATATCAAAAAAAAGTGTCCAAAATGAGTGTGCATTTTAACATTTTCTGCTTTTTCTCACTTCTTCCCAATCAAAATCCATCCAAAGTGAACTTAAAATAGGGAAAAAAAAACAATCCAAATTCGAGCTAATACTCATAAAGATCTTTTTATAGAGGTATTCTTGTTTCAAAACTTTCAAAATTGCATCTTTGAAATATTGATTATTGGAAACTGCCAAATCTACAACTCTTTTTGTCCTGAAAGTGCTTTCTTACGAATGTCCAAAATCGCCTTGAAAACCACAACATGGTCAACATTTTTGTTAAAAGTGCGTCTTTTTGACTTTTTATGCAATTTACCTACAATGCTTGAACATTTACATACTTTCCTCGATAATAATAATAATAATAATAATGCTTCCAATCCCTCGATTCTGCAATCTTGCCACATTTTTCTACTACTTAGTGGGTAGCCCCTCAAGTAAAACTGAATCCTTTTTAGAAATTTCAGCTTTTTTTAAATGGGAAGCAACATGATATGAGATGAAAACTTTTTTTATGCAAAAATATGGTAATAACAATCTTTCCGGGTTAAAGTTAAATAGTCCGAGAGTCCAAGCAGGAGGTTTTGATGTTCCAAAAATATTGAGAATAATATGAAAATTATAGATCTGGACTATCTTTTTTAGAATGTTCTTGAAACTTGTAAGTGGAGAAGTGTTAGTCTTGTATAAGGGAAACTGCCTTGTTACATATCATTAAAGCCCTACACGATAATGTAAATGCATCCTTGAACTTAGATAGCGCAAAACCAAAAATATACGACAGGTTGTTACATTTAAAAAAATGCATCTGTTCACCATTATAACACTTAGCACCTGTCATTTGCCTGTTATGACATGTGCAATAGGTTAATAGAGATGAAACCCTACAACTTTTTATCTAAATTTTATTTATTTTTTGTTCAAATTGTAGAAGCCGCACTAATTAAAGGAATAGATACTGTAAATTACATAAATAATTTGTTAAACAGATAACGCCTAACTTCACAAATATTATTGAGAATGTTAGGTACCTCTGGTGTCAGAAATTAATTAGTAATTAAGTATTCTAGTAAAAGTGAATCATAAAATAATTACTAGACAAATAAGAAGAATTTAAAGTCATAAAACCATAAAGGAACTTGGGAATTTTTATAATTTTTCCAGAAATTTTTATACTAATTAAGTATTGTTGCTTGCTTAAGGCAAACAGCAACAAATACTTGAAAAACTAATAGATCATTCATAGTTCACAGTACGCAGTGGTTTTCTGTATGCTACAGTTGCTACAATTGCTACATAAGTAGGTACCTACTACCTACAGAAGTACCACATATTATTGATATTTGGTTTGTGTAATGTAAACATTGTTTCAATCAATAAAAATTTATTGTCATTCATCATATTAATTTTTAAATAAAGTTTCACTTCTTTTGGCAAAAACAGCTTACATAAATGTTCATTATTTATTTGAACTACTTTATAGTCAAAATAAACTCAAGTGTTTTATTTATATCCAGACCAGCGTTGCAGTCTCTGTATAGAAACAATGTTTACATGAATTTATGAGCTTAAAAAAGCAAGGAGAAGAAAAAACTGGCTACGAAGGCTAGTCAAAATAATGTTGCCACCAATATAAGCTGCGAGGCTTCATGTGGGTTTTGATAAACAAAAAAAAATATTTACCTACATAAAAAAAGATACAATTGGATGGTAGGTACTACTTGAGATGGTGTGGACCTATTTTGATTTTATTGGAAAAAAATAGGTTTATGTAAATGTGCCTATTATGAATTAGATGAGATGATCTGTGGTCTGTAGTATTTTTAGGGAGCAAGGAATTCGAATTATGTATTTATAATAATAATTAATAAATACTTACATGTGCAGTCTATCCTAAAAAACAAATTTTTGACAGTCTTTACTGGAACCGCAGTTTTGAGGGGTGCGATGTTGGATTAAGGTTAGATCGAATGAATTTCACTCTCTCGGAACGAATTTTCTTGGCGTGTGGCGAATGACGTATTAACTAAACAAATTTACAACAATGAAAATTTTATGCAAAATAATGACGTTTGTATGTATTAAGAATTGGAAACAGGGACCGTCGACCGTCCGTCCAACTCAAACGATAGAAAGCACGACGAACAAGAAACGAGCCCGAACACATGAATCAAGCTCAGTTAGTGCCAGTTCATCTCCAGTTCCTTGAAGCGTCTATCTCACTTTATCACCTGCGGATAATAAAGGAAAAAGCTAACGATCGATACTTCGTCAATTATGCAACACGTGAATTAAATTAAAAGGAGTTGGGGCGTTCGCGGTAATTTTATTTCAAATATTGAAATTTGTTTCCCGCATAAAAAAAAATTCGACGCCATTTTATTGCACGGTCGGCATTTTGCAAAGGATTTGCGCTAAGACATTTAGGACCAAATTACAAAAATCCTTTTATCTGATAATGATAAGAGCGACGAATTTCATATTTTATCTTCCAAATGTACGCACTGTTTGTAGAAAGATTATAGGCCTAACAAAATGGCCGCTCGGCTGGGGGATTTTGAGATACAGAGGCGTACGATTTTTTTTTCTCGCAAAACTTGAAACTAACACTTTACGGACACACCATTTTTGGCGAGTAAAACACTATACTTTTTCTATGACTTATGGTTTGCTTTACAGTTTCTGTTCAAGTAAAAGTTTTTTTTTCACGATGGTTTCTACTCGGTTTGATAGATGACGCTTGAAAACTTGATACAAGACGCCATCTGTCAATTAATGTTATGTTAACGTTTTTGCGATAATCCTATAACTATATTTTGCTTTTATTGCATTATATGATTATATTATAGTAAGCAAAATTTAAATAATTTTGTGATGAACTGTATTTTTTCATTGTGCTTTACAGAATTAAATTATAATTGGATTTGAGGGATGTATTTTTGTATTTAGCATGTGAAATTGTAATCATTCACTTTCTTCACTAGTGACGAAAGTTAACGTTATGGGATATATTTATTTATTTAACGGAATATTTATTTAACGGAATATCCATTACATACATGGTAGGCATTTACAATATTAGGCTGGAGTTACCCAATTTCTTAATTCTTAATATTTGTTCTTAATTCTTAATTCTTAAAAAGTTCAATTTATTTAACATTGGTGTTTTTAAGGATTAAGAATTAAGAACAAAAATTAGGAATTAAGGAATTGGGTAACCCCGGCCTTAATTCTAGTACTAACAGAAATACAAAATACAATTAATACAATAAGTAGTACTCCTAAACCGTGACCCAGATAGGCGCACCACAACAGTTGGGTAGGTATTACAATCTACAATCATTCAGATTCAAGCCAGAATTAAATTGACCATACAACAATAAGTAGGCACAAATGCTATAAAACTACTGCCTCCTCAGCACATTTCTCAATGAAAGCTCAGAGACCATAAACAGATCAACATCAATACTGTTGCAACCCTCCATGATTCTAATCACCGCAGTGTTTTGACCGTAACACGTTCGATGCTGCTGCGTTTGAAAAGTTTTATGATTTCTCAATGATCGTGGGGGAACGTAAAAGTCAAGTTGATGGAGAAGTTCCGAGCAGTCTATAAAACCATGCAGAATTTTATGTGCGAACAGTACATCTAAATTCGACCTCCTAGTCTCCAATGACTGAATGTTAAGAAACATCTTCAATTCACTGAAGTCTACTTGGTCACAAGGGATTTTTAATTTGAACGCAATATAACGCAAAAACCTTCTCTGAATCGACTATAAACTTGAAATATATTTTTGAAAAAATGGGGACCAAATGACACTACAGTATTCCAAGTGGGACCTAACTAGGCTAAAATACAATATTGTCAAGGCATTCAAATTAGTAAAGTCCTGTGTATTTCTAAAAATGAAGCCTAGCATTCGCAATGCCTTGCTCCTACAAAAATTCAAATGGTCAGCAAAACTGAGTCTAAAATCAAAAACAATTCCGAGAACCTTCACTGTCTCGACCTTCTCGAGCTGAGTCAAGCTCAAATAATAGTTGTTCGACTCCACAATAACAGCCTTAGTAAAATGAATATATTTACACTTATCTACATTAAGAAACAATCTATTTTTGTCACACCATGCATGAAAAGTGTCCAAGTCCTTTTGGATTTTAACTGTATCCTTATTTGATTCAATCATTGAAAACATTTTCAGATCATCTGCGAACATTAAAAATTGACAGAACTCAAAGCAAGATGAAATATCATTAATAAAAATGTTGAACAAAAGTGGAGCCATGTGAGCCCCTTGGGGAACTCCAGAGGTAACCTTGATTGGAAGTGAACAATAATTATTAATTTTAACTATTTGTGTACGTTGACTCAAGTAAGATTCAATCCATTTAAGTAAGGTGCCATGAACACCTACAACATGAAGTTTCTGACTAAGTAAAATATGATTAACTTTGTCAAATGCCTTCGAGAAATCTGTGTAGATTGAATCCACATTAAATCTATTCTCCAAGGCATTAACAATGTAATCATGGTAGATCAAAAGGTTAGTAGTAGTTGACCGACCAGTGTGAAATCCATGTTGATTTGGGATTATAACTCGTTCTAGATTATCTTTTAAATACACAGCTAACTATTGATTTAAACAACTTTGGTATCAGTGAAAGCCTCGTTATTGGTCGATAGTTTTCAACCTCATCCTTCGAACCTGAGCCCTTGAAAATAGGTGTTACATAAGTTAACTTCCATGTACGAGGAAACACACCCTCAGCCAAAGAGGACCCGAACAACAGCCAGAGAGGTCTAGACAAAGAAAAAGCACAATTCCGCAAAAATATTGGAGATATTCCATCAGGTCCAGGACCTTTATATAATTCCAACCCACTGAGAACATCTGAAATCTTAATTTTATATGAGCTAAGGTTAATATTTGAGATTCCTGGATCAGAATGTACAGTGATGTCGTTTACCTGATCATTAGCCTCATAAACTGGTTGAAAATGCAGTGCAAAAAAGTCTGCAATTTGTTTGCCATCAGATGATATCTGGTTATTGAACTTAATTGTATTGGGGATGCAATTGTTTTTTTTTATCCTGAACATATTTCCAAAAGAACTTTGGATTATCTAAGACATTTTGCTCTACATCCAACATGAAACTGTTGTAACAAGTGTCTGTCTGTTTTTTGCATAATCGTCTCAAGTTAGAAAATTCTTCATAATCGCTTACTAATCCACTACATTTATATCGTTTATGGGCTTCTTTTTTTTTGTTAATTTTGGTATTTCACAATTGACATCGTTGCGATGAATTCCTTCCAAATTTGAAAATTATTATTATGACGGTTTTCCACCAAACGGACTGTTGAGTTTTTGTTTTGAAACATGTTTTAAAACTCAAAATTAACCCGAAAAACAAAACTCCAAATGAGCAAAACACGCTAATCTTGAAAATGTTTGGGAAAAGTTGGAGCTTTGTCTGAGTTTAAGTTTTGTTTTTGTTTTGTCGGTTTGGTGGAAAACCGGCATTATAAATGACCTGTCTTGAAGAATTTTCAAATTACATATTTTTATAAAATAAAATAATCTACTTGAATGGGGCTCGGATGACTCCTGGACTTTTTGGCTGACTTTTCGATACCAAATCTGCTACCGATGTCGAAGCTTGGGGGAGAGCTCACCTAAAAAATGAAATCGGCAGAAAATTGTTCGTAATTTGCGTAAATTTGTTTAGGGTTGAATGTGAGTTATCAAGCAAAAATTACAAATTACAAAGAACTCGAAATAGATTATTTTATTTCATAAAAATAATTTGATAGGTGAAATAGTCTCTAAAATCAGAGAGCTACTGGTAGTAATTCGTTTCAAGATCGAGAAACTTTTGGTGAATACCTACATATTTCAATTGAGGTGTAATAGTTCCCAAAAAATGCAAGGTAATATTGAAAGAAAGATTTCAGATTGTAATCTTATTTTATTAAATGTTAAAAAAAAAAACGCACGAGAAACTAGACGAAGATACTTTAGCTGAACAGTAGAACTATTTTCCCTTGACACAATTTCAAGTTTGAAACGTTTATTTCACAGACGAAGTATAGTTACATGATAAAAAAAAGGGCTCCTGAAATAGGAAGGATCCGAGAAGGTGTGATATTAAATTACTTCAGACAGAACCCGAAAAATTTCAATTACATCAGATGATGGTGCTAGAGACAAGAGACTTCCGATATGGCCGTCTAGAAGAATAAGTTTTAGCATTGCCCAGTTGCAACCATTTCGATTTCGTCCAGTGCAACATCTGACGGCTGACCAGAAAGAACTGCGTTTTTTAACTGGTCAAAGATATTTAGATTTTATCGAAAATAGCATTGAAAACCTTCTGGAGGAATTCTCCGTAATTTGTAATCGTAATGGCATCGGAACATTATTTGGCAGCAGAAATATCAGAATGGAGCTCTACCTCATGCAGTTCGAAGTGTTTTGGAGTTTTTGAGCACCACCAAATAGTCCTAATATTACAATAATGGACACTTTCTCATGAAGTCTTCTAAAAAATGTTGTTCACCATCAAAGAAGCCGAGATATTCAGGAAGTTAAAACTAAAATTCAAAATTAAATGAATCGATTTGATGGAGGAAATCACATTCTTACAGCAAGTCTAGAAAAGATTGAAAACGGGACTGGGTCAGCTTTGAAAATAAAATGGTGGCCACGCCACATTATTGAGCATTTGAATTATTAGAATTAGGCATTACTGGTGTTTTTCATTATTTAATCTAATTTTAGGTATACCAACTAATTCGTGTCTTTCAAATAAACGTTTCAAACTTATTCGTGGTCATTCGTTGTCAATTAGAAAAAAAAAAAAAAAAAAATAGGTACCGTAGTGTTGGTATAGGTACTTTGCCATCCAACGTGACTTTGCCAGAGTTTACTTTTTTTTTTGTAACAATATTTTTTGTAACTACAATGGCAGAAACCTATCGAAAGTTGTAGGAACTATTAAAGAAAACGTGGTTAACTTTTTGCTAATAGTCAGACTTGCGATTGCTGCGCTATGGTGGTAATGAACACGTGCTGCATGTAAGCTAAGAATTTTAAGATTTTTAATTCTTAAAATAGTAAGACTTCTGACACCTATATGAATACGATTAACCCAAAATAAATCCTTTTGCCAAAATATACACTTCAATATGGCTAATGATTTTAAAAAAAGTGTGACCTTGCAAGCCACTCGTAGGTGTCTTTGCCATATATATTTCTTACGGTTTTTGGTTTTTTAGATCAAAATATGGGTCGAATCTACAAAAAAAAAATAGGCAGCCGGCACTACAAAAACTATGAAGGCAAACTAACCCATATAATAGTCTTACATTTAGATTTAGGTGGTTTTAAACGCGTTGGCAAAGTGTCACCAATTTGCAGGAGACTTTGCCAAATTTTTAACAAAAAAAAATAAATAGAAGCATTACTTTCTAATTATTTGTGTTTACAGGCATCTATAGCCAGAACATGGAATTTGTACATAGTCTGTAGCCATACAAATTGCTATATCGGTTGAAAAAATATCAGAGAAAAAGTCTGAAAACCGTGGCAAAGTATACCGACACTACGGTACCTAGGTATATGTACCTACTAGCTTTCGATAAACCTGCTCAAGTTAATTTTTTATTTCTTCAAATGGAATGTTAAAATTCGCTAGGAACTATAATTCGTTTTTAAAATATTAGGTCTGTTTCTGCAGAAATCACAAACCAATCAGAGTGAATTTCATTGGTTGAAAACTAGTTTTCAAACTGTTTCTGACTGTTTTCAACCAATGAAATTCGCTCTGGACTGGTTTGTGATTTCTGCAGAAACAGACCTATTAGCATTGTTTTGGTTTGAACAAAGGACGGTTCTAGAATGGTCCGAAACAATTAATCGCACTTATTATTGGAATTTTTGATAGCCGAGCCCGTTGTCATTTTGTTGATTGGTAAACTGTGCGATTGCTTTGAACCGTTCTAGAACCGTCCTTTTTTCATACCAAAACAAAACTACCCGACATAAATTGACGAGTCAACATGACATGAAACAAAAAATCGGCTATTCAGCCCTATTCACGTGTGTCCTTGGATATTGGTTATTGCCTTGGTTATTGGAAAACTGTAAAAACATGGTGGATTGTTATTCAGGTGCTCCTTAGTTGTCGGATTGAATATTGGTTATTGAATGACATATTGGTTATTGAAATTGACATCGAATTTCTTATTCAGGTGTATCATATTTTCCAATAACAGTTTTCAGTGTTTCATATTTTGTAAGCAGGTGGTTCAGGCACCGGCTTATCAGATTGGATATTGGAAATCTATTGGTTTTTGTGTTATGTTTACAATTTAGAAGTGACTGTGGTAATTTTATTTTCAATTATGGATAATTTTCCGTTGTTAATTGCAGCATTAGAAGAAGAAAATCGAAGGTAAGGAAGCTCTTTATTCCTGGTGAGTGGTATGAGCTATAAAAAAATCGTATATTAGAAAATCAACAAGGAGAGTGCCTTGGATAACTATGATCGTATTTATACTTTTAGACTTGAACACAATCAGAGAAAGAAGAACCTTCGGGAAACAAGCAACCCTCTGGATTTGCCAGAAAATATTTTTAAAAATATCTACAGGTTTTCAAAAAATACTGCAAGATATCTAATTGAGGAAATTGGGCAATTTCTTCCAGATGCAGAACGTCCGCATGGCATCCCAAAATCTCTAATTATTTTAAGTGCATTGCATTTTTATGCTCAGGGCACTTATCAAAAGTCCACAGGACAAGATGTCAATTGCCCTATGAGCCAAGCGTCTGTCAGTAGAAGTCTTGACTTGGTAACTGACATCCTAAACAATCATTTTGGCCACAAAATTCACTTTCCTACCACAGATCAAGAAAAAAATGAAGAAAAGCTTAAATTTGCTCAAAATTTGGATGGGTTTCCAGGTGAGTAGAATACTAATGATGATGATAACTGCTGTTGGTAAACGATTTTTATGAATAATCTCTGTAGAAGCATGTTAAAAAAACTTTCCAGCTGCCTGTTTGTGTCCTTGCAAAAAGTGTTTTCACCTGTTTCTCCATTCACTCTCGAACAAAAAATTACCACTAGTCACTAGTAAATGGAGGAGGCATTCAAAGTGGGGCTTAGGATCAAAGTCAAACATTTTGAATACCTACCTACACTTTTTATTTCTGAAAATGATTTTGGAATAATGAAATTCCATTTTTCCTTTTATCTAATGATTGACATTCTCATTCCAGGTATCATTGGGATAATTGATGGTACCCACATAAAAATTCAAGCTCCTCCAGCTGAAGATGAAGTTTTTCCTGGAATTCTATTTTATAATAGAAAGGGCTTCTATAGTTTAAATGTACAATTAATATGTGGTGCAGATTACAAAATTTCAGCAATCAATGCAAGGTACCCAGGGAGTGTGCATGACTCAGCTGTATGGAGCACAAGTTTACCTAGAATGCATTTGATGCAAAACTTTTTGGATGGTGACAGATCCTCTTGGCTTCTTGGAGATAGTGGTTATCCACTAGAGCCGTGGTTAGTTACACCAATAGTGGGAAACAATTTGAATGAGGGACAAAGAAGATTCAATACCAATTTTAAAACAATAAGAAACCTTATTGAAAGGGTTATTGGGATACTAAAATCAAGATTTAGGTGTTGTTTTGGTCATAGGGCACTTCACTATAGCCCAGTAAAAAGTGCAAAGTTGGTAAATGCCTGTGCCATTCTTCACAACATATTGATTGAAAGAAGAGATTTCATTGATGATATGGATGAACCTAATGGAGATCAGATGGAGCATGATGATCCAATTATTGACATAGATAATTTAGATTTAGGTCAAAATTATCGCAATGAAGGACAAATAATTAGAGATAGAATTATTCGAGATTATTTTTACAATATGTAGTACCTATAATATAGATAGCATAGAATACAGTTTTTTTCCACATACCCAATAGGCTTGCTAATAGGGCACTGACGATTTTTATCTGTAAAATATTACTACCTATAGGTAACCTTATAATAATTCAGTAGGTACCTAAGTAAATTTTTATTTTATTCACTAAAGTCTTTTATTCCTTCCTAGTTTTTAGATCGCTTGGCAACTGAATTCATGGAGCATAAAAAATCAGGATCTTCAGGTACTTTTTTATTTTTATTTAAAAATAATACATACTTAATACCATAGACTTTAATACTAAAAACTGAACTTACTGTCTAACAATAATTTTAGTATTCTTTTCATTGCATATGCCAGCTTCCAAACTGATTCAACAAGTAATTTTAATTTTTTTTTTACCATTTTTACATTATATTTTAAGGAAGAAAGAATTTTTTTTTGTAATTTTGTTTCTCTAATTTTAGACTTCTTGATTTGGTATACTACGGTTTTCTTTGGAGTTCTCTTTTTTTTAATAACGTTTCTTGATGGATTCTGAAACACATAGATATTTAAAAGTGGAGAGTAGACTTTCGAAGCATTTCTTGAAAAAATACATACCGGATTTTTAAATCCTAATTCAGGTACTAACATGCCATGAATGCACAGTATACCTATAATACACAAAAGCTTTTCCTCCAAAACAGTTAATATTTTGGGTGTGGGGAATCCACCTCCTGTGAGGTGTTGACTAACGTAAATCGCTCTTGCTTTATGTTTTACAGCTCTTTGCCAATTTGAAAATGCCTGAAAATTACTGAAATTAGTAACATGGTTTGGATTGGTTTATTTTATAATGTTAACTTGACAATAACTTATCATACCTCTTGCCACTCACGTAAATTTTTTTTAGAGCCGCCAGGTACTGCATTCAGATGTTCACATAGTTGACTTAAATTCTTTTCTTTTTTCCCCAAATAATCTATATACATCTCATATTGTTCATAGTTCATTTTTGAAGTCCCTAAAAGTAATTAATTTTAAAATGCATAACTAAACTGACTATGTTTTCCAAAAGTAATTGTGTTAAGAAACATCCAAAAAATTGTTTTTGTGAACATAGAGAATATAGTTCTAGTTACCTATATGAAATAAAATATTTAACACGTACCAAATTTATTAATGTGTCATAAAAACACAAAATAATAATGATAACAGAATATACCTAATAATACAACATAAAAAAAAAATTCTAAAAATTAACAACAAAAAAAAACGAAAAAATAAATTCTTTGGGTCTCTAGGATTATAAATACTACAATGGTTAATAATAAATTATTAATTAATAATTATCCTCGTCTTCTACTTCCTCAGCATTTTGTTCATCTACATATTCTATTGTTTGGTTGGAAGCTTCGACAATGTCACAATAACGATTGATAGCTTTGGCTACTTCTAATATTGCTAAGCTAATTCCCTCCAATTTCTCACAGGTCTCATTTGTGGCTGCTTCATATGTGTCACAAAGCACATCCCCTGTACGTTTTTTCTTTGGCTCTATAATTTAAAACAAAAGGTCCAGAAGGTCTGCTCTGTAAGGTCTGTAACATATATATACAGAAAAAAAACACCAATAAAAAATTGAATGCAACCTAATTTTTGGCAACGTTGAACTCAGAAAGGAATATAAACAGGTTTTTAACCGATAATAAAAAAAAATGGCCCTTACTTGTCTTTGGGATGTTCTCCTTGTGAACATTTTTTGGCTCACTGTTACTAGATGAAGCTTCATCCTTGGCTTCATCACTTGAATGTCCAACAATATTATCTAAGCACTGTAAATAATATTTTAAGGGTGGTGCTCAGGATCACAAGTATAAGAAAAATATTGTTTTTTGTTTCGCATACCTTGACTTTAGAAGGGCCACTCTGAATTTTTTCCTTCTTGGGCAACTTATCTTCTGTTTCAGTTGTTTCAGTTCCTAGTTCTCTTACATCCAAACCACTGACAGCACCCCGACCTGTTATTGTAAGAATTTCTTCTTCCAGCTCTGAGAGTTGTTTGTTCTCCCTTGCCTTTTTCCTTGAAGCACTTTTCCATTCAGTGAAGACCTAGGATGAACAATAATGTTTTTTTATATTGATGATGAACTATAAATAAATGTTTTCTTAGTTTTTTTTTTAGATTTTGTTGTAAAGAGTAGATACACGATACACTTATATCTGCAAGTCAGTGGTACTTTTGTATTTTGTCATTTTTAGCAGCAAAAACATCAAGCAAGCCTAAGATTATTGTGTTTTAAATAGGTCCAAAATAAATTACATTTGTTTGAAGGACACAAATTTCAATATTTATTGTTATTAATTAAAAAGTTGATTACTTACCTTTTTCCAGGAAGCTGTTTCCCTAATGGGTCCGTCCCCACAGGAGTTGAGGACTTTGCTCAATTCATCCCACAACACCTCCAGATCTTTGGGATTGCCGGATGGTTGCAATTTTCCCGTAATTAAAACTGGATTTTCTTTTACGAACTTTATGTAAAGTCCAAACTGTTTTTTCGATGTTCGTTTTTTCTCCATCATCAAATCAGACAGTAAAATAAATAAATAAACTCAACTCATAAACAACTAACTTTGTAAATAAACAACAAAGTGAAAAGTGAGGTTACATTTTAGAGGTTTTTGACAATTTTACAGTGTTGCCGCGTTTACTTATTCAATTAAATAACAGTTTTCCAATTTCCAACAATCCCGTTTTCAAGGGGTACACGTGAATAAGAAATGTATTCAATATTGAGATGTCTCAATATCCAATATTGGAAAATTTCAATAAACAAGCGGACACGTGAATAAGGCTGATTCCCATTGAAAAAAATACAAGTTTGTGTCACAACTCTTTTGTTTTCAGTTGATTCGTTTTCTTAATTGCATTTTTAGATTCTAATGGAAACAAATAATCATAAAATGATTATTTTGGATTTTCTCAAAAATTACGGAAAAGTCAAAAATTCGCCGTTCAAGTCCTTGGATGACCCTGTACACCACTGCTTTGCAAGGAAAGGATCCCAAGTCGCAAGGATGAAGATCCAGCTATTCAAGCGCCATCTACATCTCGCTGCTGTTATCTAGGAGTCGACCTACGTCATGACCTACGTCCACTTCAAATTCGATAGTTGAAGAGTTCGGGCTAGGCGAGTAGCTCCTAGTTGGTTCAAAGAACACTTAGGTGTAACCGAGCAGATATCTTCTAATTTTACGAAAACGCTATTTTTCGTGACTGATCGTGATTCGTGACTCACATTTTAACGGTCACTTGTCTAACGTCATTGGGTGGTGGTGGGATGGGATTCACTCGTGTCAGTGTGCATTGTAAGGACATAGCAACTGTCAGACACGACGATTTTTTTTTACGTAGGAGTTGGTAGTTCTGGAGTGTTGTGATAAAATAAACTGGGAAATATCCGAAGTATTTTAATTTTATAAAATAAATTTTAATTAGAAAACCATAATGTCGACGTCGGGTGATTTTGGAAATCCTTTGAGGAAATTCAAGTTAGTTTTTCTAGGAGAGCAAAGTGGTAAGTGACGTTTTCCTTGCTGAGTTGTAAAGTTTTTGTTCAGGCGTAGTCGAAATGATCAATAAAAGAATCCTTTTTATTATATATTGGTATTTTTATAATTCTTCAGTTGTCTTATTATCTTAAGTTTAATTTATTACAGTCTCATTTTTAAACCCTGAATGACCTAAATAATTAAAAATCTTTTAGAATATGTTAGTTTTTTCTTTTCGAAAAGAAATCTGTTAACCTAGCAGTCCCATAGTCCCATGGTGGGGAAAAAGTTCGGGGCTTATATAATAATAAGGTGCTTTTTAGGTGTTATTTAGTGTCTCTCATGGAGAATTAGGTGCTCCTTTAGTTTTTGAGAAAATTTAAAAAAAAAAACATACTTAGCAGTCCCCTGTACACCCACTTATTAAAAAAATATTTTTTATTTTTTTTGTATAGAACATTAGTACCTCGATTAGTACTTTTCACGTTTAATTAGGGCCTTTAATTACAAATAAGAAGCTCCTTTAGTTTAATTTATTACAGTCTCATCTTTAAACGCTGAGAGACCTAAATAATTAGAAATCATTTAAAGAACACATTGGGTTTTTCTTTTCGAAAAAAAATCTGTATACCTATCAGTCCCATGGTGGGGAAAAAGTTTGGGGTTTATATAATAATAGGGTGCTTTTAAGGTGTTCTTATTTTAGTGTCTCTTATTGAAAATTAGATGTTTCTTTGGTTTTTCAGAAAATACGAAAAAAAAACATACTTAGCAGTCCCCTATGTCAACTTTATTAAAAATATATCTATTTTTTTTTGTATCGAGCATTAGTACTTTTCACCTGTAATAAGGGCCTTCAATTACAAATAAGAAGCTCCTTTAGTTTTTGAGAAAATCAAAAACTAAGGGACCGCTAGGTAGGTTTATGAAAGCTAGCAACTTCCTAAAATCCAAATAAGATACCGATCAGGGCCTTTAATTAAAAATTAGGTGCTCCTCTAGTTTTCGAAAAAAAAAGAGAAATACTAAGCATGTGCAAGCCTTACAGTGAAAAATACTTCAATGGTTGATCAAAATTAGGTGCTTTCCAGGTGGTCCTAAATAGTCAAAGAAAAACTTGGATGATTTGGCACATACAAATCTCGATACAAATGTCTAGATGCCTTTTTCAAGCATAAAGCCAGCAGTCCCCTGGTAATACAAAGAAATGTATACCTAATTCAGTCAATAATTAATTAGGTACCTGATTCAAGTTTTCCTTTCAAAAAAAAATTTTTTTTTTGCTATACTTAAGCGACTACTAGCCTCCATAAACCTAACAGTCCCTCACTTTTTTTCGATGTCCTAAAAAATTTGAGGAGCACCTAATTTTTAATTAGAGGCTCTAATTAGCCCTGTTCGCACAGAAATCACAAACCAGTCAGAGCGAATTTCATTGGTTGAAACTTGTTTTCTGACTGTTTTTAACCAAGGGGATTCGCTCTAACTGGTTTGTGATTTCTGTGCGAACAGACCTATTAACACCTAAAAAGTACCTAACTATTATGTAAGCCTTAAATTTATTTCCCCTACTTGGTTTATATACGCTTAAAAAGGCATGTGTATCCTCGCTTGTATCCAAAAGGCGCCTACTTAATTCTTACAGAAAATTATTTTTTAATGAATATTGCATGAGGAATTAAAATTTATGTAAATATCTTGCAGTTTTGTCAGTGAAATTTTACTTTAAGTTTTAACTACCTACTTTAGACTTATAGATTTAACGCTTATTAGAAAAATGCAAGTAATAGGTACCTCAATATTTTTAATACTTACTTCTGAGACATTGCTTCATACACCTATACAGGATTAGACTTTTACTTCAGTATTAAAAAATTGAAAATCATTGCTTGTATTATTAGGCTAGGGCTATACTTAATCTATTTTCACAATGTCCTGTTTGCACTAAGCTAAGGCCAGGATTACTCAATTCCTAATTCCCAAGTTCATAATCCTTTAATAAAAACCAATGTAAAATAAATTGCACTTTTCCAAATAAGGAATTAGGAAATTTGGTAATATTGGATTAATAAATAGTAGATAAGATCTAATATATTTATTTTTCATTCAATTTTTTACATGTATCAAAATTTTGAATCTATTTCTGGTTTGTTATCATAAATGATTATGGCTGATACAAACATTTTGTATTTTAATGCAATTGTCACCTTATTTTCCAAAAAGCTAAAGTCAGTTATTTCCATTTGGCGCCTAAAAAACCAATGCCCACTTGAATTTAACACAAAATAAAAGTGTTATATTTTATGGGAAGAAATTATTGAAATTCCAATAAGCCTTTCATATCAAGACATAGTTACTTTTCCTCATAAAGTCACTTTCAAAATTCTGAGCAAAATTCACACTGCTTTAAAAATACAGGGTGTAAAAAAAATAGTGTACCGGAGTTCGAGGGGTGATACTACATTATGAAACTAAGAAAAAAAGTTCCTATGAACATATGCCCTAAGATGTTCTTTTGTTTTGTGAGTAACTACCCTCTACCCATATGAAAACTATAACCCTTTCAGTTACGAGTTTTTTTACTATCACTATTCGCTTTGGCATCGAAATGTATGCGAGAATACCAATTTTCAAGGAAAATAGTTTACCACTTTTCTTCATAATGAATAAAATCTATTATTTTCATCTACCGTTTGAAGGGCTGTAACTTCTTCAGGGAGCATCTTAGGGCATATGTTCATAGAAACTTTTTCTCTTATAAGACCTGTTACTTTTAGCAAGAGATATAATTATAATATGCTTTTATTGGTTCTTGAATTACAGTTTCAGTTTGTTCCATCCTGAGGGCCCATCAGCATCAATTAGTGCAGGAACATACCTAATTACATTTTTTACTAAATTACTAAAAATAATTGTTGTAGCATATAGGTATATTTCTTTCTAGAAGGTAGTTGAATTGATTTAAAATCATGTTATACCTACCTACTTAACTGTCAAAAATCTCATGAAAATACTCCTTTGACTCAAATTTGATTAAAGCTATTGTTGAAAAATAGAGCAAACAATTATTTTTCCCATAGACTTTGTTCAATAATAATGAAACGAGCTTGTCAATTGTTTATTACATACTTACGTCCTTTGATAATGTATTTATTCATGGAGAAATAGAAATATTCACGCTGCATTATTTTATCAGAACTTATTTTTGTTCTACCTTATCAAAAAAAGACGTTACATTCTCTAGGAATAATCAAAAAAATGATTTTGTCATATTTATGCCAATAATGTTAAAACTGAGGCAGTTTTGACAAAAATTTCTGGGTATTTTTTTCAACCTTCGCAGTTTCTGAACCATAGTTTTTACTGCAGAATACATAATTATGATCTAAGGAAGGATCAAAGTGGATAAATAACTTCCACTTAAATATATATTTCTTTTTCTGAAAATGACGCATTTTTATATAACCATCTACCATCTACCTCTACTTGCTCAGAAAATTGGTGTTTCGATGGAGGTTTTTCGGAGATGTTTGGGATAACTGCATAACAAAGTTGAGTTTTCACAAGGTGACCTCGTTAAACCAATGTTTTGTATTTTTATATTTTATTTGGTTTTTGTTTGTTTTTCACTTTAATTTCCAAACTAAGTTGTCATTTTATTTTTAAAACTAATTCCTACCTTGTGCCTAGCTCATCTAACTGGACTTATATCCGAGCCTCTAGGATTATATTTCATAAAACTCCAACTTTATTTTTCCTTTACTACTGGTTACTTTATCCTCTCCAGAATCATAAATATGTAATATTGAATGTGACGTATTGTATGTATTTATTAGCTGAGGTATTAGCTTTGTAGATGTTCACTGTTATTTATTTACCATGCAATCTATTACCCAAGTACAAACATGATTAGCAGATATAAAAATACTGTAGTTAATTATTATATTGTTGTCATTTTATGATTGAAACATAAATTGGTGGTATTGAAATGATTTAGTTTTAGTCTAGTGTTTGTTATTTTATTAAATTCCCCTCTCTCTTTTTTTCAGTGGGAAAAACATCTTTAATTACAAGATTTATGTATGATAGTTTTGATAATACCTATCAGGTAAGCAACTACTCAAAGTGTCTTTTTTTTTGCTTATGCTTTTATTATCTGATATTTTTTCCACTATTGATTTTAGGCTTTGATAACAAAATAATAAAATTCTCAAAACCCAACATGGAGTTTTAACTTGATAATTTTTTTAGAATAATTAACAAATGTTATTCACGTTTTTTTATAAATAAAATAAACAAAATACTAATTTTATTCAACCTTGCGTTCGGTATTTTGCTCAAAGAGCAGAGCGTGCCGAGCGGAGCCATAATCACGTGACCAGTGAGCGAACAGAGCAGTTGAACGCTGTATAAAAGTGACAGAAATTTTAATAAACGAACGCGAATGAGGCTACACCGAGTACACTTTTTAAATAAACGAACGGTAAAGTCAAGCTCGGAGAACTCGGACCAAAATAACGAACGCACGGCAAGTAAATGTTGATTTATTTTAACACCTTCACAATATACTTTTTAAAGCTATTCATCTGTTGTCAGCCAAATTTTTTGACAATGTAAATAATTGAAATTGCAGACAATTATTAAATATAGATACGATTTAAAGTAGAAAATTAATAGGTATCTAACAATTTAATTATTAAAGTATAACTATTGATATATAATAATACCTATTTCAACAATTTGTAATTTCATCTTCGTGTGATTTAATGCGTACTTTTAATAACAAGTTACTTAAATATCAATTGCGCTTGAATTACAGCAAGGTCTTTTTCTAGTCGGAGCCAGCCTCACTGCTTTAGCATGTTGGTTGTTGCCAGTCGGTCAAATATTGCAGGAAAATTCATCAACTAGAGGGAATTCAGATCTATATATTTATTCGACCCAATTGTAAGGTTTTGATGCTAGGATAGACCCTTTCTTGGTATTGTGAATACAAAAAGAGGCATCGTATTAATTTATATGACTTATTATACCTATGGAAATATGCAAATTTTACCATAAAATATCGAGTACTTACATAATAACATTTAGCAGTAAAATAATATCCACCCTACAGATGAATTCAACTCTTTTTCCATAGTTTATAATAATAGGTCTGTTCCAACACATCAAAAAACTGTCATATGAACGGTTTTGAAACCCCTCAGTATAGGAATTTCGGATTCTATGCACAAATTTCAGGTTTTGCGCAGAATCGTGACGGTACATTGTACAGTTTTCTGCTGTGTTGGAACTAAGCTATTATGTACAGGATTATTGGTTATAAATTTCAACCCCACTACCTTTTCTTATTTGATATTTTAAAAAGAAGCTTCCCAAATAAAATTTTTATGGTTGAAATAAAGAAAAAAATTCAAAAAACTCACTTTCACATGGTTTCAGAAAAGCTGGTTGCGGTCCAACTTTCTTATTTCAGATGGAATACCCTGTATTCCCGTATATTATTGAATAATCGGATTCTATGTAAAATTCTGGGCAGATTTCATGTGATATAATATTCTATACCTAAGTTCAACTGTTTTGGAAATATTGACAGTTGAAAATTGACTTTTTTGCAACGTTGCCAGGCTGTAAATCCTAAACGGTTAATTTTAGAGCAAAACCGATCTTACATTCTTGTCTTAGATTTTCATAAACCAGCATCAACACCAACTTTGAATTTAACCGGAGATTAAATTTAATTGGAATTTTTAATCATGGATTTCAATATTCAATAATAGACAGGTTATTCCATTTAAAATAAGAAAGTTGGATCACGACCAGCTTTTGTAAACCACCCTGTATATGCGAAAGTAAGTTGAAAAAACGTAAATAATTTCAACCATAAAACTTTTATTTGGGACACTTCTTTCTAAAATGTCAAATAAAAAAGGCAGGGGGGTGATATTTATAGCCAATACTGTACTGTACCTACAGTACCTACTTAGTAAATAAGCGAAAATGATTAGTACAAACAGTGATAAATGTGATATACAAATATCATAATATGGAGGAGTGTAGAAAAAGCTACTACAGCTTCTCCTATAAACCATGTAAAACGTTATAACAAAGATACTAACCCAGATATGACAAAAAAAAAAAAAAAAAAAATTGGAAAAAAAACACTTTTCTATTGGGGAAAGATAGTTTTTCTGTTTTATGGGACCGTTTTTGTAAGGGTTAAATATTCACTTCATTCCACTGTGCCAAAAAATTTTTTCTTTTTTTTCTGTTTTTTATCATTGTATAGGGTAGTTTTTCTACCTCACATTTGATAGGGACCTCGTTCAGGATTTTTAAGCTTTTTGAACAATTTCTTGTAAAACGTATGGTGGAATTTAAAGAAATAATAATTTTTGGGTGCTTACTTCATACCGATAGTTTTCCTGTATTTCAAGTTTTGTTGCAGTTACTCACTAGCACATTTCGATAGGTTGCAACATAAAACCTTAATTGAAGGATGACAAATGCTTGTCTTATATAATATATAACATCATACTTTTTAAGGGAAAATTATTTCTTGTAGGCAACCATAGGAATCGATTTTTTGTCAAAAACGATGTACCTAGAAGATAGGACTGTAAGATTGCAATTATGGGATACTGCTGGACAAGAAAGGTTTAGATCTCTAATTCCCTCCTATATCAGAGATTCAACAGTTGCTGTAGTAGTGTATGATATAACAAGTAAGATGTTTTACATTCTATATGAAATTTATATCATCTAGCCCGATCACATGTTAAGTCTATTTTAATTTATGTGTTGACAAATACCTAAAAAAAAAATGTCACATTCACAGGTCATTGACTAAGTGTGAATGATATATTTCCTAAAATATGCGTATATTATCGCATAAATAATAAATATACAATATCTAAATAAAGTTTTCTTTAATATAACCGTTTTGTAGATGCAAATTCTTTTCACCAGACATCGAAGTGGATTGATGATGTTAGAACCGAGAGAGGTAGTGACGTAATTATAATGCTAGTGGGGAATAAAACAGATCTTTCAGACAAGAGGCAGGTTAGTACAGAAGAAGGAGAACGTAAGGCGAAAGAACTGAACGTTATGTTTATTGAAACTAGTGCGAAAGCTGGATATAATGTTAAACAAGTAAGTCGTAATTTCTTAGCAAACAATAGGTCATATCACGTTGTCTTTCAGTTATTTAGGCGCGTAGCTGCAGCGCTTCCTGGTATGGACTCCACAGAAAATAAACCCCCAGAAGACAGTATCCTTTTTTTTCTAATTCGAATAACATATTTTGCATGCAAAAATTTAGGCTTTTTGCTTTCTAAAAGTTTAATTTTACAAAAAAATTGCTTTTGCAAAAAACAAAATTTAGATTTTTCAAAAAAGTATTTCAGTTATAGTTATGCCTTGCCTGCATGAAATCGATTTTGCATCCACATGATTTTTTTGATTTTTCTTTTTTATTTTCCTTAATGATCTTCCAGTGCAAGAAGTTGTCCTGAAAGACACGCCCAATGAAGTGAAAGATCCTGACGGAGGCTGTGCATGCTGATTTTAATTTTAGAGTTCACGTTACCCAGTTTTTCGTGCTTCGATTGATGGACAATACTTTGCAAATTAAATATGATTCATGAAATGTTTAACTATACAAGTTGGAAAGCATGAAGAACTGTAGTTTTCACAAGATTTAATACTCAATAATTAATAACAAGCAAACCCTATAAAAGGTTATAAATAATTTTTTTCACTGTTTAAAATCCGTCCATTTGGGTCAACTTTAAAATTTTAATTTTTTTTTGTGTGCAACATGAGAATAAATCAAATGGATGAAACATTTTCTTGCCTCATATAGAATTTGAATTCAGGCTTATACATATCTAGTGCAAAGCTTGCTTACTATTGTCAACCAATCATAATGTTTTTGGATTTGTACATGTTTTTTTTTTTGTGACATTGTCGCCTTATTTTTTTAAATAGTTTAGTTGTATATTTTTTCTTTAGCTTGAGCTTTTTTTCTACAAGTTTATTAATTTTTGACGTAGAAACAATGCTCAAGTAATATGATATATGGTGCTTAGACCAGCAAGAAGTTTTAGTTGCATTTAATATTTATTTTTTTTTGATGAAACTGCGTTTTTGCGTAGGACGCTGAACAAAGCAATAAGTAAGTAAATGGTGAAATTTTGTGCAATACTATTTAAATTTTTATTCATAGTCAACAATATATGCAGTGATCAAAAATACTTAATATAAGTCGAGCAAAATTAAATAAGTTATTGTTTGGATGTTATTTCTTGTTGTGTGGTAAAAATAAGGTAAAAAATTACTAGACGATTACGTAAAGCTTGACTAGCCCTCAAAATCTTCTGATAATTTTGTTCCACCTTTCTAGTCACATGTTGGAAGCACAATTTCTGATTCCCTGGCTTATCATAATGAAAAAAAAAAAAAAATCTTCCCTTGTTCAACCTCATTCACGTCGCCCGGCATTCTTTGGAAATTTTAACACATAGTGATCGAAACCTGTGAGCCATTGGAGGATTGAAGTGGTTGAAGTGTACGGGAATAGAACGAAGCAGCCGTATATTCGCCGAAAATATACCAGGTGGGTTGGTTAACTTGGTAGAGCTTCGTACTGGCGTTGCGATGGTCGCGAGCTCAAATCCCGTACTCGAACTTTTTCAATTTTCCTTTGACTTTAATTTCCACAAAATTGTCTTTGAACAATTTTCTTGAAAATATATCCAGTCCAGTCAGGAGGCACATGGGTAACCAACATCCAACATTTATAGCAAAAATGTAAATCAAAGCTTTGCATATTTGAAGAAGTCCATCAGACTGGTGGAATTGACACCTGCAATTTTGCTTGTTCCAGCTTTAATATTTTTTGATCACTTGCCATGTATAGGCTTTAAAATTTATATATTTTATGTATATACCGGCTTCTTATTATATGTATCATAATGTACGTAACCGTTCCCAGTGATCGCGAAGTGTGTATATTCTGCTCAGTTTTGTCAACATTTCCCTACAAGTAGGTTTATATTTTATTCAGATGTGCATTTATTAATTTATTTATTTTTTAACTAATAAGGATATACTTATATTTTTTTTATAAGAGAAAAATCTTTTTATATACATACATCTTACTAATAATTCTGCGTGCTTTCCCTGTGCAGGGATTTCACGTCCAGGCAGGTATGTGTATTCTTATTTTTGTGACCACAAATAATTTTTGAGACATATCTGATACTTGACTTGGACTCTGTTTGCTGTGTCGTTGTTTTTGGCAAAGTCAGGATCTAGGGCGATGTCTGAGGATGTTATTACGTCGCACTGTGCCAAGGAAACTCTGACCAGGCCTTCGTGGATCTCATCAGCTCTCCTCTTGACCTCGGCGGTAGTTCACTTTGAGGCCGGCACATTTCATCGGTTTTGGCTCCAAAGTTGTACCCCGTTTTTGACTCTTGTTTTGGTTTGGGGCTCGAACCGCGCTGGCCAAACCAGATGGTTTTTCACTGAGGTCCACATTAAATCACCAAGATTAAAACTTTCCTCTTGCATCAATGAATTTCTTTTTTCAAAAACAATTCAATTAATTATTGAATAAATATTTCTTTTATCTAAATCACTGCATGCCAATGAATAATACTGCCCATTGCGCAGAAACACGTATAATGTAATAAAAACATTAGCACCCAAACAAAATGATTGATGTTATAACAGGATCTTTTCTAGTCTGTATACGGATTCATAATCCTGGTGTGATGGACGCAGCATTATTAGTTATATGATGTATGTATAAAATATGCTTATTTTTTTTTTCATTCTTCAGGAACTTTGTAGTAGAGCTGAAAATTTAACTTTTATTAATTTTAGAAATAACAGTATTTGGATTGATCTTAGAATTTGGTTTGAGAGTTCCACACATTAGGCTCAGAAGTAACACCAAACTTTCACACTTTATCTGTTACATTTATACATCAAAGAGTTAAATCACTAAATTGTTTTAGTAGCCGACAATTTCTATATACATTTCAAATATCATGGTGATGCCTTTAAAAAAACAAATGAATAAACATAACAAATTTTCTATTAAAGGAGCTTGAAAGTTCATCTTGGGATACAACATTTATTCCATGACCTTAAGGGTCTTTCCTAGAATTTCTATCATCAAAAGTGCTTTATTCAGTCCACTCGTTTTTTTTTCTATTTTGTTTACATCACCACGAATCCTCATAATGAAGAGAAATAGGACAAAATCCGTAAACTTTCATGAATTTTGCAGATGGAATAACATTTTAAAATGTTTCTTCGACAAAAAAAAGTAAAAGCTCCCAAACTACCAGCTATCCTTCTATTTATGTATTTACTGTTTACTTTTACAGATATTGTAAAAGTTGTAAACTTTTTCTGCTCCTGATGTAGGTACTTTTTACCTAATTCTATGCTCTTTTTTTCAAAAATTAATTTTAAAGCTTTATAATTTCTAATACATAGGCTTGGTATGCAGATACTTGTAATATGTGTTTAATGTAAGAATCTTTGGCCTATATTGCAATAAATTATTAAGCACTCAAAATTTGCTGAAGTGCCCTTATAGATTCAATTTTCCACTAAACATATTGGATAAAGCTGCATCAATGGTAATATACCTAATAGGGCCATAATTAACACTACAGGTAAAAAAAACTATTCTTTTGTAACTGTAATGCTATCTTCAATAAACATATTAGTAGAAATATAAAAATAATACGATGTAGGACCATAAATACAAAGTACGTAGGCTCAAACTTATATTGAATTTAGCAACCAGTGAACCCACCATTATAATAGTTTTTTTTTCTAAATGCAGTTTTTTCTGTATTTGGTCCTTTTGCAAGAAGATAGCAAAAGATTGTAAAAGTTCAATCTAAGTTTATAGAATTTTGTAACCTGAATTTTACACCAAATAAATTTAATATAGAAAAATAATGAATTAGTTTTTTTTACAAATGTTGAAAACTGCAGCTATTTTGTATTTTTTGAACTTGTTTTTCCTTAAAAATTGTAAAATTGATTTTCTCTGGCTTTTATTAGAGTTTTTGGAGTTTAATTTTGATTTTATGTACAGTTGCATGATTTAGCTCTAGATCATTCTCGAGGTTGCAAAAACAAATTGTGTCATTTTCCTTAATGATCATTTTTCAGCTGTTGATCTCCAAACTCAGCCACAACTACAGAATGACCAACAAGACTCGGAAGGCGGCTGCATGTGCTAAGCGCTCCAATCCAGACCATCATCGAAAAAATAGTTTCACAGGGGAAAAATAATTTCTATTTTAAACGATAATATGGAAGTAGTATCTGCCTATGTTAAATGTTAAGATTGAGCCCCATTTACAATGGACCATAACTGTTGTGTATCAATGAATATTTCATGCATGCCTTGGTTGTTCCATAAATTTGATTCTCTTTAAACTAATTTCCATTTTTCCAATTCGATCAGATCATACCTACTGAAGAGTCAATTTTGATTGAAGAATGGTGAATTGTGCTGCAAGCAAAAATTTGGCAGAGTTATTTTTTAAACTCTGAGTCTTTGACTCTGAGTAATTTAATTTTATCAAACTTTGGCAGTTGTAAAATATAATTCATGAACGTCAAATGAAATTTTTTCAAATCGGATTAAAACCACTATGGATGCCAATTTTCTGGCTTTTAATACAGTTTGCTGTTTCGTTTTGGACTAAGAACATACATCTTCTAAAAATCTGAAAGTTCTATTGATTCGGCTAATATTTTGAAAATTTCTCCAATTTTATTCGTTTGCTCCCCCCCTATTGAGGCCTGTTCAGATATGAAATTATTGCCCCAGCGTTCAATCTTGCCATTTCCCAAAAAAAAAAAAAAAAATTTTATTCTTAATCCTTACGCATTTTTTGTTTCATTTCAATTAGAAAAAAATCAAAATTGACCCGACCTTGTCCTAGTGTTCGGCTACAATACCCATTCAGAAATTTGCATAATTTAACTTTCATCCTCAGTCACAGCAAAAATTTTGCAAGCCAATCTTAATTATTCTCATTGGAGCATACCTACCTACTATTCTTTAACTTGCACATTTTGGATAATCTTTTATAAGGACAATAGGTGTCCTGCAATGTCTACAAATTGCTAGCCTACTAGCCAATATGTAGGTAGGTTAAGTTACATGAATTTATCTGTCTGTCCAATAAGTCCATTGTAAAAAGGGCCGGAGTTGCTATAAGTGTGATATTCTAAGCATTGCAAATCTGCACGTATAATAATGTGTGTGGCAAGAGACATCCACAAGTTTGCGAGTAATGTATACCTACATAATCGATTTTTTTAATTTTTTTTAAAAAAAAAACTGTCACAGCTCAATCTTAGTTTTTTTGGACCTACACATCACCCTAAGCTTCTTAAACCATTATTAGATGATAACAAGTAAAGAAAATATTGTTTTTTACCTTAGTTAATGTACCTCTATCTGCCATTTATACCAAAATTATAAATTATATTCTGCCTAACATAATGAAAATAAAACGGAAATAACTATCCTTATGACCTTTTAATAGTGTTGTTTTTTTTACTAGTCAACTATAGGTCTGTTCGTACAGAAATCACAAACTAGTCCAGAGCGAATTTCATTGGTTGAAAACAGTCAGAAAAATAGTTTCAACCAATAAAATTCACTCTGACTGATTTGTGATTTCTGTGCGAACAGACCTTATATTGTTTTGACTTTGGTCAATATCTCGAAAAAAAAAGTCACTGGATTCTGCTCAAAAAACTTCATTTGGAAAGTTTTTACATGAATCGAATATTTTCAGAAAAAAAAAGTTATCAAGCTTGCACAATATCGTCAAGCCCTCGCTGGTGACAAAGCTTTGAAAGATATCGAAATGCGGTTTGCACCAATGAAATTGACGTTTTCTAATAAAAGTGATCCAATTGGTACAGATAAGGTACCGTCGTTTTTTATTTTTTTGAATACCTTGGCCAAGTAATTAAGACCCAAAAGTTTCTACGAAACAAGTATTTAATTGTAGTACCAACTGTTAATAACTGATACGATGAGTTTGTATTAATTCCTGGGGCCGTATTCTGGTAACCGGAGAACAGCGTTCTCAAGAGAACGATTGCTCTTTGTCAGTATTATGGAAATAACAATTTGGGCGACTAAGACAGAGACCAGGTCCATCTCTTCACGCTGATAGTATGCAACCAATTCGGGAGAAGTTGTAGGTCCAGAATAATAGGTTTATACCATCAATGAGCGCTGCAATGTAAGACTAGGCTCCACCAAGGTAAGTAGGTTTGGAAGTGATAAGATAATTCAGAGAACATGAAGAAATAATAAAAAAAATATACAAAAAGATTTGTAAATAATTTATTGAACAATATAAATAAACAGTGACTACTTAAATTTTGAGGATGACAAATTTGTAAAGTATTTTCACGATTGGGTTGCCATATTAAAAGAAGTTGAGGTAGTATCTCTACAAACGTAATTTCAATCATTATTTGCAAAACTATCTCGTTTTTTTTTTTTTAAGTAAGATTACACATTGCATACAAGAAAAAAACTTAAATTTAAATAATAAAGAATATTCATATTGCACATATATTTTTTGACGATTACTAGTGATATTTTTCTTTTGTACTGAGAACTATTTGACAAAACAAAGTTAACACAAAACATTGAACAATTAAAAATTAACAAAAAAAAAATTGAAGATTATCACATTAATGACCTTGTCAGCACCGTTTTAGATCGTGATAAGTAGGTTAGGTCTAGAATCGCGCCTACAATTTTCAACAATTAATCAACCAAATAAACTAACTTAAAAATAATTAAATCGACGCCGGTATGTATAAAAAGTTTTTTTTTTTTTTAAATTTAACGTCAATCAATGCCCAACAAAAATAACATAGGTACATACAGCTATCTATAGCTAAAGATATTCTTATATTATATGTACACAGTTACGAATGTACAGAATCTGTAAGAAAAATTAGTCTACATTTTAAAAGGGTCTTTACTTTTTTACATTACAGAGTCTGTATGCATTCAACTCTCAAGCACGTGCATGGAATTTACAAATCAATTAAATATATTTTTCAGTCAATGTGACATTTTTAAACGAATTTATGCAACATTTTGAAGATCACAAATCATCTGCGTTTGATTAATCATCTCCACGGACTTTTTTCGCAAAAATCATATATTTAATTGAATTTCAAAGTATTCACAATTACCAGTGATAGCTGTCGCTGATGACCTAATTAAAATGAAAAAATAACATGATCTTTTATATTATGTAGATGTACACAGGTCTGTGATTAGCGTTTTTTTTAAATATATTTTTACATTTCAGTGCTTAAAATATCATGTTATTTCATATCAAAGTTCTTTGGTTTATTTATAGTTAATTATCCACTGTCAAGCACATAGTTACCCTTCGTTTACTTTTTGATTCTATATATTTTTCGGCTTGGTAGACTTAATTTATGTTCATGGATAATAATATGTTCTGTACATAAAAGATACATAAATACAGTTTAGATACAAAATCCAAGGAAATTACAAATAATGTCCTTAATATTACTATGAAGGTGAATACCAATTCGAAGGTGCCCCAGTACCTTTACTGGGATGATACAAATGAAACCCAGCTCCGGTCGTACCGTGATGGTAAAATTGAGGCTGATCAACATACGAGTATACTTGAGGCTTCAAAGGCAAAGGGCTATCAGGATATTGCCTTAAAACATCCTGGTATGGTACTGGCGAATCAAAAGTAACACCAGAATGAAGCTGCTGATGTTTGTCTCTAGGAGAGACGCTGGACGGAGGAGTCATCGCCGAGTGATAATCCATGGAGTATCCTGTAGGGTAGTTCTGATGTTGGGATAGCAGGAACTGGTGGTCACTATATGATGATGAGCCTTCACTACCTGGTGGAGTTGGTAGCGGGCCTATTTGGCTATCAGTTGGATAATATCCTGGAAGAAATTATTTTAGTTTAGAATCAAGATTTTTTTTAACATAAAAAAGAAACTAATTTTGTACCTGTCGCACTACTGGAACGACTTCCAGTACTCGTAATCCCGTGTACATTCGCCCTGATAACGCTTTCCCTATTAGCATAAAGCTGTCTCAAAAGTGCGGAAGCTGGCAAAGGGCCTTGCTGCTGAAGTTGCTGATGCGCTCCTATCCATTGTATCGTTGTCCTTTGCTGTTGCTTCAAGAGTGCATCCGTACTAAAATCTGTTGGTTGATGCGTAGGTGATTTACATGCTGGAAGGTGTTTGGACATTGCGTTTTCTAAGTCTTTAACTGAGGTACCACCTGTACTATTTGCTGGGAGCAGAGGAATACCTGAGCTATTTGCTGAAAAAAAATATTTCAAGTTCAATTGTTTGTTTGAACTGGTGGGTATCGTGCAATAGACCTATCTATTTTACCAGACAAAGAGGTGATAATACGAAAACTTTATTAGATAGAAAGACGAGGCAAAACGTACCAAACCATGTTAGACTTACGTATAGCAATCCCTTCTTATTATTTGCACGGGATAAAAAGGGAAGGAGGAAAGCCGCGTGACATGCAACGTATTTGTCATATCAAAAACACAAACAATTGAAAATCGATCACTTTTCAAGCTACGTCAAGTTATTTATCAACCATAATTCTGATCCTTGTCAGACCACGGGCAATTGACAAGGAGAAGTAGATGCCTAGCGTGCAAAACGAACACCTCTCACCTGTACTAGTTAGCCAATAAAAATGCATTGCCTCGTGTTGCGCGCGCATACCAGGTAAAAATAGATAGGTCTATTATTGTTTGAAAACATGATTTTGGACTTGCATTACCTTTGTTCACAATAATTGCGACATTTCGGCGGGTGGATTATGCCGGATTTTTAAGTTTCTCCTTTTTGGGTATTCGCTTTATGTTCATTCAATTGTATATCAAATAGACATTTTGTCTCCCCAAAATAGAGGATTCTCCGCATTCGCAGGGTAGCTACCTTGTATATAAATATGAGGTTTTTCCCGCCGATTTGAGCTCAAGACTGTTCTCACATTGTATTTTCAACGAATTCTTTGAACGTTTCCTTATAGATTCCTTTGTATGGGATTTCATGGTCCCTCTGGTATTTTTCTGCGTGTTGTTATGTTTGTCGCCGCCAAGTTTTCCTTCTATGATGAAAAAGAAACTACATCATGGAAGAAAAACTGGGAAGAACAAAATTTAAAAAATAGAAGCAATAATTAGATCTGATGAAATGTTGCGTGGAAGACTCGTAGTTCCGAGAACAAGACCAATTCTTCGCAAAAAAAGATGTAAGTACTGTCCATGAGATCATCACCATCATTTGTCGAGGCGAACATTTTATATGAACTGGATCGATGACGAAAACAATCCAAACCGCAAGTCTAAAACCTAAATTATGGCTGAGACATGTTGAAGATACTTTCATCATATGGGATTTCATGAACCAATTTCTCAACCACATCAACGAAATTAGACCTACCATGAAACTTACCGCGGAATATACATACAGAAAACAGTTTACGATTCTTAGATGCACTTACAGGAAGCATCAGCTCATACGTCAACATGATAATCCACAGGAAATCCACCAAAACAGGACAAATATCTCAATTTCAAAAACCATACTCGAATTACTTACAAAAAGCATTAGCAGATACGTCAACATGACAGTCCACAGGAAACCCATCCAAACAGGACAATTTCTAAATTTCATAAACTATATACACTCGAATGTCAAAGAATAAAGGCGAGGAAGACATCAATCCATTATTAAATAGAGCAGAACGAAGCTCTTATAGACAAAATTCTTCAAAACTTCCGACTACACATCAAAAAAACTATATTCTCAAGATACATGGTGGTCTACCATAATTGACCCCCCACCTGCAGCCGTAATTACCGGTGACAGGTGAAAAAGGTGAATACAAAAGTAGTAGCGTGGATTAAATTCAAAGTTGGTGTCAAATGACAGCTTATAGAAAACTAATAAATATAAAATCGGTTATGCTCAAAAATTAACCGTTTAAGGTTTAGGTTTTAAAACCTGCAAAATTGCAAAAATGTTAAGTTCACCTGTCAATATTTCCGGAACAGTTGAATCTGGGTATAGGTAGGACGACTATAGATATAACAAGCAAATATGCTTCGAATTTTTCGTAGAATTCAAATTCAAAGATGCTATAATATACAGAGCGTCCTATTTAAAAAGTATACAACTTTTGTCAACATTTGACATTTACGATGTTCATTTGTTCAATCGGATTAAAATCTCCGGCGGTTCAGGGAGGTAGGTACTACTTTTGTATTTACCTTTTTTTACCTGTCACCTGTAATTACGGCTGCATGTGGGGGGTCAATTTATGGTGGATATACCCTGTACAGGGAGACCGATTCTGGTTGTACATAAGGAATAACTCGGTTACTACTGGAGTTGGAAGTCTGCGGTTATCACCAACGTTGGCTAACTTTTTTTGAAACGAAAGAAAGATGCCGCAACAGAATTGTCATCGCCCTTTTTGTTTTTCAGATTGTGCAGATGTTGGATTTTAGGACATCCTTTGTGTCTCGGCTCGACTCTCATAAGTGATCGAAAAGGTGACAACGAGTTCATATAGAACTTTCTGCGTCCCTAATAACACCGATCTCCCAGAAACATCCTATTTATGTACCATTAAGGTCCTTATGTTTCCGACATAAATGGTACATCGCTGCGATGTTTGTAATGTAACATCTCTAGGATGATTGTCCTGAAATGTTTTAGAAACATCCTTTCGAAAATATCTATCGACAAAAAGATTTTTTGTTCTCAAAATTAGATACTTATTACAGCTAAAAAATGGCTAACATTATTTTACAAAACTAGGTAGGACCTCAGACCGGTAGGACCCAGTATTAAATTTGCCAATTTTGTGTGATTTCTGAAAATGTCTCTATCACACACACAAACTAATTTCAAATTCCATAATATACCTGTAATGTATATAGATAATAAGGAACTTAATATTAATTTTGTATTGTAACAACAGCAATATTTAATTTTTCATTCGACTTACAACTTGGAATAAAATAAAATATGTATTGATAAAAGTCTTCTCTCTTTTCAACTTTCAAACATCGTGAATATTCGTGAAGCCGAAGTGTATGGCGCAGGCGCGTGCTCAGGCATTTGTACTTGTACCGGTCAGGACAGGAGGGCACGCCACCACGTCGGGTCGGCGCCGCAGCTAGCGCAGACGGGCAGAATCAGTCGAACGGGTCGTCCTGTGCGCTACGCTTGTGTTGTTGGGCGGAATTTTATTTCGTAATGGCGTCGTGCTGTGTTGAGGATTTGTCAATTTGTGGTTTTTCGCTACACCTAGTTGTGCCATTTTGTGTTCGAAAGGATCTCTGCGACCTACCAGTGCTTATTAGTTGGTGAGAAAGATTATTTGTTGAAAGATAACGTCGCATAACTATCAATTGTTTAGTTTATTTAATTTCAATATGGCGTCGGTTAGGAAATTTCTAACTTTTCTGATAAATAGCCCCTAGAAACCCGAACTTCATTCTTCATTAGGTAAGAGAAAATAACCAATAATTATTTTTTGTTTTCATAGTTGATTACATTCTAGGTGTGCAAGTTGAATTGTACTTCAAGAACTTTGGATTTTGGTTCTGTGGTTGTTTTGGTTAGATAATGGTACCTTTATGAAATTGGAGCACCAACAAAAAAAGAAAACGCCGAACTCCCCTACTACAACATGCTGCCACTGCCAAACTATGGTTTTCGATGACATGACGGGGCATAAATACTACATTATTTAGGCAAAATTGTCCGTCGATTATTATTAGTTGATAGATAATCAATATAAGTATACATGTACCTTATTTTTTCAATAAAAAATGTTATTGGAAACTGATGTGCCTACTTAATTTTATAATTTTCAATTTTTGTTTTTTTTTTGGAAAAAGTTCTGACTTCCAGAAAATAGAACGAAAATTGAAAATTATTGAATTAGGTAATTTTTAATCCATAATCCTAAAATTCATTCACCCTAATAACACCGATCTCCCAGAAACATCCTATTTATGTACCATTAAGGTCCTTATGTTTCCGACATAAATGGTACATCGCTGCGATGTTTGTAATGTAACATCTCTAGGATGATTGTCCTGAAATGTTTTAGAAACATCCTTTCGTAAATATCTATCGACAAAAAGATTTTTTGTTCTCAAAATTAGATACTTATTACAGCTAAAAAATGGCTAACATTATTTTACAAAACTAGGTAGGACCTCAGACCGGTAGGACCCAGTATTAAATTTGCCAATTTTGTGTGATTTCTGAAAATGTCTCTATCACACACACAAACTAATTTCAAATTCCATAATATACCTGTAATGTATATAGATAATAAGGAACTTAATATTAATTTTGTATTGTAACAACAGCAATATTTAATTTTTCATTCGACTTACAACTTGGAATAAAATAAAATATGTATTGATAAAAGTCTTCTCTCTTTTCAACTTTCAAACATCGTGAATATTCGTGAAGCCGAAGTGTATGGCGCAGGCGCGTGCTCAGGCATTTGTACTTGTACCGGTCAGGACAGGAGGGCACGCCACCACGTCGGGTCGGCGCCGCAGCCAGCGCAGACGGGCAGAATCAGTCGAACGGGTCGTCCTGTGCGCTACGCTTGTGTTGTTGGGCGGAATTTTATTTCGTAATGGCGTCGTGCTGTGTGGAGGATTTGTCAATTTGTGGTTTTTCGCTACACCTCCCTAATAACACCGATCTCCCAGAAACATCCTATTTATGTACCATTAAGGTCCTTATGTTTCCGACATAAATGGTACATCGCTGCGATGTTTGTAATGTAACATCTCTAGGATGATTGTCCTGAAATGTTTTAGAAACATCCTTTCGTAAATATCTATCGACAAAAAGATTTTTTGTTCTCAAAATTAGATACTTATTACAGCTAAAAAATGGCTAACATTATTTTACAAAACTAGGTAGGACCTCAGACCGGTAGGACCCAGTATTAAATTTGCCAATTTTGTGTGATTTCTGAAAATGTCTCTATCACACACACAAACTAATTTCAAATTCCATAATATACCTGTAATGTATATAGATAATAAGGAACTTAATATTAATTTTGTATTGTAACAACAGCAATATTTAATTTTTCATTCGACTTACAACTTGGAATAAAATAAAATATGTATTGATAAAAGTCTTCTCTCTTTTCAACTTTCAAACATCGTGAATATTCGTGAAGCCGAAGTGTATGGCGCAGGCGCGTGCTCAGGCATTTGTACTTGTACCGGTCAGGACAGGAGGGCACGCCACCACGTCGGGTCGGCGCCGCAGCCAGCGCAGACGGGCAGAATCAGTCGAACGGGTCGTCCTGTGCGCTACGCTTGTGTTGTTGGGCGGAATTTTATTTCGTAATGGCGTCGTGCTGTGTGGAGGATTTGTCAATTTGTGGTTTTTCGCTACACCTAGTTGTGCCATTTTGTGTTCGAAAGGATCTCTGCGACCTACCAGTGCTTATTAGTTGGTGAGAAAGATTATTTGTTGAAAGATAACGTCGCATAACTATCAATTGTTTAGTTTATTTAATTTCAATATGGCGTCGGTTAGGAAATTTCTAACTTTTCTGATAAATAGCCCCTAGAAACCCGAACTTCATTCTTCATTAGGTAAGAGAAAATAACCAATAATTATTTTTTGTTTTCATAGTTGATTACATTCTAGGTGTGCAAGTTGAATTGTACTTCAAGAACTTTGGATTTTGGTTCTGTGGTTGTTTTGGTTAGATAATGGTACCTTTATGAAATTGGAGCACCAACAAAAAAAGAAAACGCCGAACTCCCCTACTACAACATGCTGCCACTGCCAAACTATGGTTTTCGATGACATGACGGGGCATAAATACTACATTATTTAGGCAAAATTGTCCGTCGATTATTATTAGTTGATAGATAATCAATATAAGTATACATGTACCTTATTTTTTCAATAAAAAATGTTATTGGAAACTGATGTGCCTACTTAATTTTATAATTTTCAATTTTTGTTTTTTTTTTGGAAAAAGTTCTGACTTCCAGAAAATAGAACGAAAATTGAAAATTATTGAATTAGGTAATTTTTAATCCATAATCCTAAAATTCATTCACCTATTAAAGTCATACTAGAAACATATAGAGGATGTTTCTTACACCTGCCCCGGATGTATTAGGTACATCCCGCGTCATCTTAGAAACATCCCTGAGAGATGTTTATAGGACATCGCAAATGATGACACGGCTGTTGCCTGCAACATCCCAGGGATGTCCCCAGGAAAATAGGGACCTCCCAGGGACGTCTTCATTATCCCTGATGGATGTTTCTGGAATGTTTCTGCGATGTTACTGTGTTATTAGGGCACCTATTAAAGTCATACTAGAAACATATAGAGGATGTTTCTTACACCTGCCCCGGATGTATTAGGTACATCCCGCGTCATCTTAGAAACATCCCTGAGAGATGTTTATAGGACATCGCAAATGATGACACGGCTGTTGCCTGCAACATCCCAGGGATGTCCCCAGGAAAATAGGGACCTCCCAGGGACGTCTTCATTATCTCTGATGGATGTTTCTGGAATGTTTCTGCGATGTTACTGTGTTATTAGGGGTAGATTTCAGTAGCGTAGTCAGTTTCTCTCTGGAAGTGATAAGCTTTAAATTATAAACCAAACATACATTTTATTCAAATGAGAGACCCTGTATAATAATTACTCATTGGATAGCTCTGCTTTTGTTGATATTAATGATGATATCAAGTTCGACAGGTTTATCTATAACAGTTTTCGAGAAATAGAATTATGTTGTGCCTTATTATGTATTTTCCTCAGAGACATAAAGTCCTATAAGTTGTTATCTTTCGATCACTTATGAGAGAGCTGAGATACAAGGAGTGTCCCAAAATGCAACATTTTCAAAAACACCGTGCATCTGAAAAACAAAAAGGGCGATGATAATTCTATTGACAACATCTTTCGCTTGACAAAAAATTAGCCGACGTTCGCGCAAACCGCATCCTTCTAACTCCAATAGCAACCGAGTTTTCCTCTATGTACAGGTTGGTCCAAATTGGACACTTTCTGATGGAAACATCCTTTATTTTTTGAAACAGAAAAAAATTGACCCCCCACTCCAAGGCTCAAATCTCATGAAATCTTGATTGGTGCAAACCGCATTTTGATATCTTCAACCGTTTAGCCGCTAGAGGGCGATTCTCGATTTTGAGCAATACTGTGAAACCTCCATAACTTTTTTGTTTATGAAAATAATTCATTTCTGCAAAGACTTTCTAAAAGCACTTTTTTAAGCAGAATTCAGGGACGTTCTCAGTTCTTTTCTATTTGGCTCCGATTTTGAGGTATTGACCAAAATCCGAATTTTCTCAATAGGACACCCTATATATTGATAGCTCATTGGAAAGCTCTGCTTTTGCTGATTTCAATAATACAAAAAAAAAAGTTAATCTTTAACAGTTTTCGAGATAAAAAATTATTTCGGTTTTTGTCATAAGAAACAACGGTTAGGAGACCTTTTTCAGTTTCCTTACAGAGATAAAGTCCTTCTTTTTTTTTTCTCGAAAACCGTTAGAGATAAACCTATCAAACTTTATATCATTGAAATCAGCAAAAGCAGAGCTTTCTAATGAGCTATTAATATATGGGATGTCGCCTATTGAAAAAAATCGTATTTTTGTCAATATCTCGAAATCGAAGCCAAATAGAAGAAAACTGAGAACGTCAGTGAGTTCTGATTGAAAAAGGGCTTCTAGAAAGTCTGTACTGAAACGAATTATTTTTATAAACAAAAAAGTTCTGGAGGCTTTACAGTATTGCTCAGAATCGAGAATTGCCCCCTAGCGGCTAAACGGTTGAAGATATCAAAATGCGGTTTGCACCAATCAAGATTTCATGAAATTTGAGCCTCAGAGTGCGGGGTCCATTTTTTTCTATCTCTAAAAATGATGGGTGTTTCCATAAGAAAGTATCGAATTTGGACCACCCTGTACAGGGTCTGTTCCTTATAATTAGTGCAGCTTCTACAACTTAAACAAAAAAATATAGAGCAAAAGTTGAATACAAAAGTTGTCGGGTTCCATCTCTATTATTTTTCGCACATGTCAAAATGGGCAAATGACAGGTGTCAACTGTCATAATGACAAACACTTGCATTTTTTTAATGGAAAACCCTGTATATTTTTGGCTAGAATGATTTCTTTTTTTCTTCTGATTCCAAATATACCATACACATGTCATGTTGATATTTGGTTCAGCTGTTTTCGCCTTATTCAAGTTTAAAATTTAATTTAAATGTAAATGCATTTTTACACTCAAATAGCGTAAAAACAGCTGAACCAAATATCAATATACAGGGTGTTCCACAATCAACGTTACAGGCCATAACTTTCTTATTTTCAAAAATAAAAATTTGAAACAAAAAAAAATATTAATGGCTAATTAAGCTCTCTTCAAAAATATCAAAAAATCATCCCCTATTTACAACTCTGACTTTTTTTTTTCAAATGGCACCCCTATTATTTTTTTTTATTTTTGAGAAGCTTATGAAATTACAAATTTGTATGGTGCATAAAAAGTTTGTTTTTCCATGTCTCTTTGGGGAAAAAAAATGGGTGTCCCATACTTAGTCTTATACAGGCAATCACATTTTTGTCTACAAAAATAAAAATATGACAAAGAAAAATTAATTGTGTGCAAATTAACCCCTTTTCAAGAATATTTAAAAAATCTTCCCTAACAAACTCATCCCCTAAAAACAACTGTTGCCTTTTTTTTCAAATAGAACCAACCCCATTATCATTATTTTCATTTTTGATTTTATTTTCCAACGAAAGAAAAACAAACTTTTCATATATCATTGAATTTGCAATTTCATGAACTTCTCAAAAATAAAAAAAAAAAATAGGGGTGCCATTTGAAAAAAAAAAAGTGAAGGGTTGTAAATAGGGGATGATTTTGTCAGGGGAAGATTTTTCTATATTTTTGAAGAGAGCTTAACTAACCATTAGTCATTTTTTTTTTTCAAATTTTTATTTCTAAAAATAAGAAAGTTATCGCCTGTAACGCTGATTGTGGGACACCCTATACAGTGAGGGGCAAGCTACTAGGTATATAGGATGTAACCTGACGAATTTGCAGGCGTCCGCATGTCAGAAAATGACAAATCGATTTAGCGCTAACCTGGCGACAACCAAGTAAAAAGTTTCCAGGGTTGTTAATAATTTTCAAAAATACGGTTGTGTTTCTCCCTGAAACCAAACGAAATGACGTCCCGGAAAATAATGAGGATCAAGAAGCCAAATAAATTATGTTGTTGGTTGTTGGCATTAGTTAACAAAACTTCAACTATTTCGACTCGTGCGCTTGCGCAGGATATTGACTCAAGTACAAGGACGGTTAGAAGCCACAGAAAAAAAAAAGTATCGTTCGTACAAAGTAAGAAACTCCCAAAAAATTGATCCTGAGGACAACATCAGGCGAATGGATTTTTGTGAAACTGTCATTAATAAGGCAAATGAAGATCAAGATTTTCTTAGAAAAATTGTCTTTACAGATGAGTCGACATTTCAACTCCATGGTCGACATAATCCTAGTCACACCCGTTATTGGTCTTAGGAGAATTTACACAGGTATTTTGAGCTTAGAGCCCAGCGTCGTCAAAAGGTAACTGTCTGGAGCGGTTTGTGTGGATAACATATTATCGGGCTGTACTTCATGGACGCTAACTTAACTGGTCCAAAATATTTGGATCTTTTGCAACGGGCCAACGGCAGTTAATTCCAGAAATTGAAAGATTATCTGGTCCTATAGATTTAATGAAATATGGTATCAATAAGATGGATGTCCAGCCCATAATACGGGTTTCATTCTGGACCATTTGAATAATACTTTTCCGAACCGTCTCATTGCTGGGTCGAGAGCTACAATACTGTGACGCTCTCCCGATCTTGCACCCAACGATTATTTTCTCTGGGGTTATTGCAAATCAAAAATGTATGGTTTGCCGGAGAATCGCGCCGTGAACCTTGAGCAGCTGCGTTTCAAAATTCGAGAAATATATCTAACTGTCACCCCTGTGATGCTAAATAGTATTCGTAGAGCCTTCTATGATCGTTTAGGTCATTGTTTAGTTCAAGAAGGTGGACTGGGACTGTTTGAACATTTACTACATTGTAGTGCAAATGGTAATCGAGCCAGGTTTTTGGGGTCAAAACTAGAATTTTTGTTTTTATTTTACTTAATTTTTTTTCTATTTTTTATGTTAAATATATTTTTAGATTTTTCCTGGATGGCTTTTTTAAAATACATGTTTTTTTTCCATAGATTATTGTTTCGGTTCCAAAAAAAATCTATCTATAGAAGCCGTTTAATAATTATAAGTAAGTGAAGCTTGACGATACATCTAAAAGCACGGTCTAGATGCTACGTTTTGCATCAAGTTTTGTCTGCACAGTTCAACACGTGATCAGGTATCAGTAACGTAACGTCTGGACCGGGCTTAAGTCTGTAAAATCATAAAACGTACTGATGTGAACCATGGTTTATGAACGTCAAAGTCATCGAAAAAACGACAGCGGACCGACAGCGACAGGTGTTCAGACGGCTGCGGACGATCGTAAATTCGTCAAGTTGGATCCTATATACCTAGTAGCCTGCCCCTTACTGTATATGGAATCAGAAGAAAAAAATCTATCATTCTATTTGAAAATATACAGGGTGTTCCGTTTAAAATATGCAAGTGTTTGTCATTATGACAGTTGGCACCTGTGATTTGCACGTTTTGACATGTGCAAAAGATGATAGAGATAAAATCCTACAACTTTTTTGTTTAACTTTTTTACCTACGTACGAGAGAAGCAAAACAACCTCCATTATTGGACCTGGACGAAAATAATAGATGAATAACAAAACTATTCCACAACAAAACTCCAAAAAGCAGCTTCTATTAAAGAAAAGAAAAATTATGACTCGAGATACTCATCACAGGCCGACTCGTCGCATCGCAATAATTATTATAAATGATAATGCAAGTCCAAAAACATGTCTCCAGATAATTGAATTTATTATTCCAATATTACCTGCTGTTTCATCAATTTTCTTAGGACTATTTCCTTTGGGTTCTGGTACGGATACAATAGGATGCGTCCCTGCAGCTGAATGACACGAACTCGCAGGGCTCATCACAGTATTATTTTGATTAGGATTAACGGCTTCTTCTTCTTCATTTTCATCTGAAGACGTATTTTTTCTTTTTTGCGCCCTCCTGACTGGAGTTGCACTTTTTCTTTGGTCTACTACTGGCGTAGGGGCAGCTTGCAATTGTGCTACGTTGGGTACCGGATCCATCCTGCGCGTCCTTAAATCTCCAGTATCTTTGGCGATAGTTCCTGGATCAGTTCCATGGTTCGCTGAATCGTCTAGATCTTGGGATGGGTCTGATGGTGGATTTGGCGGACCTCCACTATTTCTGTCATCTTAACGTCAAAAAAGGCAAAATTGAATAAAAATCACATGTAAGTACCTATATGATGCGTGCTAATAAACAACTACATTTTACCTCCTCGATCAGCATCTGGGGAACCATTTTCTGGATCATTACTGCTGGCTTCTTCGCGTTTGACCATATGAGAATTGTCTTCCATTTGGCAACAGTCCATTATCAGATTTTCGTATTCTCTACCACTGAAAACCATGTTTAATAATCTCAATATAATCGCTTTTTTAAATTTCTTACCTAACTACGTAATTTACACAAATTATATTTTGCTCATCAGCATTTTTGGTATTACAAACCACAGTAGCGCATGTCTGTATCCAAGTATAACCTCCATTTTTATTCATTATCCTATAGTAGTGAGTTAGTACTTGGCCTTTATTAATTACTAAAATTTTAAATAAAAAATTAACCAACATTAATTAACTAAAAAATCGATTAACTTACAATCTATATGACACTTCCTAAGTTTGTTAGCATCTTCTCCATGGCACAGAGCGTACAAATTTCTACCAGTAAGTTCTTCTGGTGTATAATCTAACAATTCCATAACTTTGGGTTCACAATGAGCTATTTTAAAATCAAAATTGATTCTCGTTACAAACATGTCGCTTTCTAAACGAATTTCGTGGACGCTGGGTGGAGGTAGAGCTATCGCTAGAGCTACCAAGCCAAGGAGAGGCGGCTGCTGTGATTTTCGTGAATGTGCGAAAACGTATTGCGGTCTTAATCTACATACCATTAAAACAACCTGGAATTAAATGAGAAAAACTGTTGGAGGGTACTTATATAAATAATTTTGAAATAACTTACCCTATACCCTGATGATTTAAAGTGGCAGCCTCTTTTAGTTAATGTTGACTTCATTCTAACACAGAAAGCTCTATCTAGTCCTTTGTAAGGCGGATTTGTTCCTAAGGCCATCGAAGTAGAAACTATAAAAATAATAACGTGTCAAGATTTTTGAATATTTTAAGGAAAACGCCAAACAATGTTGAGGGCAATAATTCATATTTCAACATTTAGATTTGATTTTCCTTAAATTGCACACACACACTAGTTGGCCACATCAAAGCATTAATATTTTATCATATTTTTTGATAGATTTTAAGCGAATATGAATCGATAAACTTTTTAAGTCTGCTTGATATTGTGTTTTCCATTGTGGCATTCCACAGCGTGACAGTGTGTTACTACTATAGAATAACAATTGGACACGTAGTGACTTCGTTGGTTGAATGCTTAAATGCCATTTCCTGTCGGCCCAGTGTTATGGGTGTATTTTTTTCCTGGCATAAACCATTCAGATCCATCTCTGTTATTACTATCGCACGTCATTGGCCCAAACTTTATTAAAATTCTGAACGCTAACCTAGATGCCATTTACATAAACTTTTTTGCCTCCTTATTTAGTTTTTTTTTATAACATAACAAACCTAACTGTTTCAATTTCGATTAGAAATCTGACAAGATTTTTGAAAATGAGTGAATTCATGTCTAAAATATTAAACATTATTAAACGTTCTTTGATGAAACCAAGCAAGAGAGATTCACTCACAGCATTCACATCGGAACAAAAACAATACGTTGAATAAATAAATCCAAAATGTTGTTGTTGATCCTTACCCTTACCGTCGGGATTATTAGTCCCTGCCGTAGACCCACTTTCCTCCGAGCCGCTACCTGGAGACGCCATGCTCTGGCCCTGGGTTAAACCTAAACCTAGTTGTTCAGCTATTTCTGAATGGTCTTGGTGATGGATGTAGTCGAATATGCTACTGCCAGTCATTTCAACCTGCAACAGAAAAAAATGGTGACCTCCTACTTCCAGGATCGATATTCGCATTCCTGGCGTACGTGAATACGTAAAAGGCAAATTGGTCATTCCTACTAATTACTTTTGTTTAATTTGAATATTCAATTAATTTGCTTTCATATCATAATATCATACTCATAATATCATAATATCATACTTGCTAATTTATCGTTTATTTATTTATGAATGTATTCCTATTTTTCTTCTGAAAATTGTCTTCTTGCTTTCCTCCACATACAATACATAAGTATTAGTTCCTATATAGGGTGTCCGAAAAATCTCAAATGCAACAAAATTTGTTCAAAGATTCTTAAAAAAAAATAGGTGACCCGTATTTTTTATTTTTGGTAAATGGCCCCTCTTCTCGGAGTTACAGCCCCCTAAAATTTGCCCCTAAAAATAGCATATTTTTAAAATTTCTCAGTTTCCTGTTATAGAAGAATTACTATGTTTGGTGCACAGAGGTTTGATGACATGGGCCCCTCTGTCTTTGGAGCCCCAAAACTTTGGCTTATAGATCTGTTTGTTACAAGACCCATTCAATTTGTAAATCTTAATTATTTTCGTTAAACACATTGTTAACGAGAAAAATGGCAAAATATGATCGAATGCATATCGGTATTCGAATGAAATTGTACCTGTTAAGGGGGCGCTAATGACAGAACTTCAGATTTCAAATTTGTCAGTTTTGTGCTCTGGTTAGTTGATTTTTTTAAATTCGTCTGCAAAGAGAAAACAAAGCCTCACATCAAGTAGCTCAAATTTGGCATAAACATTCTTTGATCGATTATCTACATTCCGAAAATATTTTTTTCGTTACCTCATTATTTCTTAAACTCTGTAAAATAGGCAATCAGATGTAAGCGCAAAAAATCGGTAAAGTAAAATATTCGGAATGTAGATAATCGATCCAAGAATACATATTTTTGCTAAATTTGAGCCAATTCTGATATGAGGTTTTTAGTTAATTAATTATTGAATATGAAGTTTAAATTTGTTTGTTTATTGCGAACGCCAGCTACCTACGACGAACGAGTAGAATTTCATACGAATCTCGACATGCATTTGATTACATTTTGCCATTTTTCAATTTTTCTCGAAAACAATGTGATTTACGAAAAAAAAATCAAGAAACAAAGAGGTTCAGTTTCGATTTTTTTTTTTAATTTTATGTTATGTTTTACAAATGAGTAACCAATAAATTATACGCCAGGCTACGATCATTTTTACTGGTTCAAGGTGACAAGTTCGCATAACGTCTCGTTAAATACTATATTACCACCAATCAGAAAATATAACTCACGTTAAGTTACGACCTTTGCTTCTTTTGCTTCTTCGATAATTTTTATTGTTAAATTGTTTTTTAGTTTTTCATATTTTCACCTTTCTCTGTTAGTTCATTCGAATTCATCTCTTCGTATTCTTGTACTTTTATATTATCTCATTTTTCGTATTGTAGTTTTCGTTGAACATTTGCCTTAATCACTTATTTTGGTTTTTGTTATGCTTGTCTATTATCAGTTTATGATTGGCTTTTCTATTCATAACGCTTTACTCACCCATATTTGTTACGACCATAGATGTGCAGAAATCTGTCAATCAATCTTTTGCAGTTATTATTTCCTATGTCTTTCTCATTGTTATTAATTAAGTAGAAAACTGCGAGTAAGAAAAGTTGGAATTGTGAGTGATGGTATGCACCCATAACGAATGTTTCCAAGTCAAAGTGCGCCTATGGATGAAACGAACAGGGCGCGCCGGCGTACGTGTCCAGGTCCTCCCAGGGCTTAAACCGCCCCCAAGAAAGAGCACGATAGAATGGAATGCCGAGCACGTAGAGCTCTGCAGCGGCGTGTCTCACATTTATAATGTGGATGCCGGGTCGTAATCAATAGGGTATTTGCAACTGCGGGAAATGCCAGCCAGCCAACGTTGCCTGGACCAGCACGCCCTCAGCATCACGTAGCCCTACGTGTTATCACTTTTGGCCCTGGTCTAGGATACTGAGCCTGAACAGGTGTACTACAACAAAGCCCTTGTTTTTGTTCCGGGATAAGTCAAGGGGCCTTTACTATTGTTTTAAAATTGCCAATTGGTCCAATTCTCGTCGCTTCAACCTTAATTGTTTAAGTTTAGTAGTTGGATTCCAAAAGTGGTCAAGAAACTAGAACGAATCAATTTCTGTCTTCATATTGCTACTACTAAAGGCCTATTTTTAATATCTACATGGTGAAAGTCAATGTCCCTTAAGGCTATTTTGAGGATTTTTAAATTTGCTATCAATAACGGAAAAATTAGGTCTATTTTACCTGTGATAATCCTAGATAAATTGAAACAGTCTCAGAAATGTACAAAAATCTACCATCTGCCGCTACAGCTAAAGCAAACCCATCCAAGGACTAGAACAAAAAAAAAATATATTAGTACCTATAGCAAACTTCGTGTAAAAAATAAGAATAGGTAAAGAATGACTTCTTTAGATTTGTCGAAAATGGAAAAGTATTTATGGTTTGGCTCCTTGAAATTACCAACCGTTATAATTCATCTATAAAATAGGTCAATTTTCCTAATCTTCAATAACCATCAACTCTCATTTGATACTGCACATGTCTAGTGTTCCTCATTAAAATTCCATTACACAAATTTAATATCTAAAGAATATTACCTGCAATATATGAGTTCCTTGGTGTGTCTCAAAAATATCGGTTGCTACTGTTGATCTCCTTCCTAAAAACAAAAGAAAAGTACTCGTTTAATTCAGCAAAAAATAGCACATTGTTTAAATAATTTCTTCCATCGAAACATGAATAATATAGTTCAGCAAAAATCCCCATACCTTAAATACTTCTGATTTATAGTTTAGGTAGACTCTCTACTTTCCTTTTGTACTTCCGCTTTCGAGAACAAAACCCCCTATCAGTTGAAAAATGTTTCCCCGATGTATTAATTTAACCAATTCAAGATATATGGCTCGGTATTTATTGAACTCCGTATATAAACACTGTGGAGGAGGAAAAACATGTAACATATGAGACTAAAGAAATTTCCACAAGGAGCAAGATGCTTCCGAATCTGTTACAAATTGCCGGCGGTGTCATCTCTAAAATATTGCCGCTTGATACGGGGGGTTTATAGATACCAGACCAACCCCTAAATTTACTCCCTCGGAATTTTTTTTATCGCGGTGAATCTTTCCAGATGCTTTTTGCTGGATATTTGCATCGTATGCCGAAATTGTAATTTACTTTTACAAATATGTAAGTATTCACATTTATCTTTCACTAAAAGGCACCGGCACGTAGATACTTAGATACATTAGTTAGCAATTTATTTGAGTGCAAAAAAATACTACACCTTTGTCAATAGGTACCATAGCACTGTTATATAGGTTAGGTATGATAATTATTGTAACTCTTTGTTATTTTCTGTTGAACGGTGAGAAAATAGCTGTTTTTTCACTGTGAACTCTATTTGGATCCATTGTAGCCCACACATAAATTAGGTTTCACGTTTCACCCATCAGATTCAGCTTTTCACTAAAGTCAACCTTAATAGGTAATATGTAAGTCAAATCCGCTGGAGTTGTGTTTAAAATATTGGATATCCGGCAGAACCTTGTTCTATGAATTTGTACATAATTATAGAATCCACAGTGAAGTAGAAAAAGAATGTCCTAATATCTGGACTTTCATGAGCAGCGGTTGAAGAGCCCGACAATCTGAGAATATTTCAATCGACTTGCATATCTTTAATGTCTTTGTTCAAGAACGCGAGCATTGTAAATTTGCCCAGACTTGCTTTATAGTTATTCTGACGCCCGCCTTCATTTATTCCAGCTCCCTCGCCACTTGTCATGCTTGATCCATGATTAAATTAACTATGATACGTTCAAGTTGTATTTCGATCCCATTCGTTTAAAGGGATGTTTCGCATGGCCTCTCTTTGAGCCTAAACGCATAGATGACCTAGATCCAAAGGGCATTTCACGCGTAGTGCTAAGAAAACCCCAAATTTCTTGGTCACCATGAATCTTCGTCCAGTAGGCCTGAGATTCAAGATGTCTCAGGATTGTTGAGCGCCCTGTTTGTGAGATGGTATTTAACGATTAGACTATGGGCCAAATTTATAGTCGTTCCTTGAGTCTTCCTTGGAAGTCGTGAGTTTAGAATGGACACTTGCTGCTATTTGACAAGTTAGTCATGTCAATTCTAAACGTTCAAGGTTTCCTCGAGCGACTATAAATTCGGCCCTAGAGCTCTTTGATTGCTCTTATCCTGAACTTGTACTGACTTCAGGCTTCCGTGTTTAGATTTTCTTCTTATGTTATCAAACTTATCTTCTAATTGTCGTATCATTTTCCTATTTTCAAACTATCGTGCCTTTGTGTCATTTGACACTCGTTCCAAAGTGTCGGTTTGAACTGCACTAGAGCTATTTGTCAACGGAGGAAAACGTTAACTAATTGTTCTGGAATAGCTTTTATATTTTCCGAATCATTTATTATAACCTCGAGACTGTTGAATAGGATTTACTCCGAATTATTGACTAGTTATTGAGGCGCCATCTATTATTTAGCTAATAACAGTCGCCATCGATCTGTAATACAGTGACGTTGGAATTTGACATCATTCAATAACGCCATGTTGTAAAACATTGAGATGTGCGTTTTGTTTCATTCTCTCGCAGGCCAAATTTTATTTATCTGTATCGTTTCTTCCAACTTCCGTTACAATTTTTCGTTTCATAACCTCCAATTCACAACACAACGTCCCGAAAGAAGTTTCACTTGAAAAATTCATTTTTGTTGTTTTTCTTGGAAAGCTAATGTTGTGCTAATGTCAAGGCACAGTTGAGTATATTATTATTTACTTATTTCTGATTCTGTTTCAGGATGATTTATAAATTTTAATAATGAATAAATAAACTCAAAAGTCAGCCTGGCTGAACTGGAAGTCTTAATTTTATAATTTTGTATCTGGTAGAAATACTGCCTGAACTAATAAGGTACAAAAAAGTTGTTTGTTTCTGAAACATATAATTTACTTTTTGTTTCTGTTGTAAGTTATACATCATAATTATATTGTTAGTTCCCCCCACTAACTAAATCAACATCTGGCAACACTAAGTGAAAGAGGCGAATTATATAAAATTAGACTGGGACTGTACAAACCTGGTCCTAATGAATTGACATTGATCTAGGGGCTTGGAGGCGGTTTTGTTTCAATATTTAAATGAAAATCGGGACCGCCGACTGCCTAATCCTGTTTTAAACTCGGGAATATTTGATTGGCGCTAATTTAAAACTCTTTAAAACCGGCAGAGAGGGAGTTTACTTTACAGTAGGTATCTTAATTTTGCGGAGGAAGTTATTTAATTTTTAATTTTGTTTCAGCAATAGTATTTTTTTTTTTTTAATTCATGTTAAATGACTCAATTACAAATTAATTTGTGGTGAAATTAGAAATCCGAATTACCTATTTCAAATAGATACTTTTTATACATACCTACATCAAAACTATGAACTTTTCTATTTTAAGTATTGGAAAATTATAACTAATTCGATTAATTGATTAATTAATTAATTATATTAATTATAAATTGATGTCTATAAGTTTGAAGCATTTTTTATCATGAATATAGGAGAATAATATTCTGCACTGGGTGTATGAAGTTTGAGAACAAATATTTTATCATTACAGATACATATTTATTCTCCGAGGCGTCTGAGATAATACCTATTTAATGTAAACGAACTATAGGTAAATTTTAAAAAAAAAAGTTCAAAAAATGTGCCGATTTTAGTAGTGAATTGCACTAAACATTCAAGAGAAAACTTAAATAATATACTTACTCAGCTACTTGGCAAATCCTGAATATGAAAATACTAATATTTGTCACCAGGTTTTCAAAGCACTGAAATCACCATACCTAATTATTGAAGACAGAATACACTGCGCAGAAAGTTCCCAATGCTCATTCCAGGGCTAACTTCCATTCTCACTAAAATCTGTACTTCATTGGCAGGTGTCATTTACCTTGCAGATCCCCGATTAACATTTTAAGCGATCTTTGCAAAACGTGCACAATGTTCTTTCATTAGGTGCCGTCCTATTAGGAAATCTTTCCCTGTAAATTCTGGCGGCTAGATGAGCATTTTGTAACAATTCTGCGTTAACAAGTAACATCTGCCTATTCGATTTGTGAACATTTAATTTGTACCTACACTTTTTTTGTTCAAAATGGGCCATATTTTCACGTGTTAAAATTTTTGTAGTCAAACCTGATACACCCTGTATACGGTGATTTGAGAAGGAAAAAGTCGCCGGACTATCGTTAGAGAACGGAAAAGATGAGAATCTGAGAGACCAAGATGAGGAGGATAGGGCGGATGTGGAAAAGCCTGCCAACCGGAGCTCTCATAGTTTTCAATCAAAGCATGTGGCAGGCAGAGACACTGTTTTTTAATCTGATTTTCTTTCCGAAACTGGAAGATCGTTTATTTGAAATTTGTAGTTGTGTTTTTCTACTTGGCACAAAATTCAAATGAATAATAATTTAGTAGTGAAACAACTTAATATGCCTTGCAAATTTGTTGAAAACCAACCTGATACATAAATCAAAGTTTCGCAAATTAAAAAAAAAATATATGAAAAGTCGTACACAGATGCAACATGGGGCATAGTTTTATATAAAGTAACCGACATACTTTTGTAAAGCTGGCCGCAAATACACACACAAAACTGAGGGTAGAAAATTTTTCAAGTTTGGTTTACAATAGGCATCGGCTAATTTTATCACTCCTCTGTCAGGGTAGAGAATTGGATTTCCGAATTTAACGGGAGGGTCGTGATTAGATTTACATGTAGTTCAACGGGATGTTGCCGGCGAATTTAAGGGACCCATTTTCAATCGAAACGCACTTTCGGTGACATGTGGGAAATAATGTTAGTTTGGAGATTCTCCTGAATTAATTTTAAATTACTAATGTCCACTATATATACACAATATGTGTATGATACATAGGTACATAAACACAAATCAATGGATATTCTGAAAAAATTACTATATTTAGGTCACCAAATGATAAATCTATCTCCCAAAATAAAGTCATTACAAATGATTTACCAAAAGAAGTTATATTGCTCGCTTCATAATATGAAAACGTTTCTATGAAGGAAGATAATTCACAACTAAATAGGCTGGTATGGGCCCCCCTTGACACATATTATTGACGAAGATCAAATTATGTCTGCGTCAGGGAGAAATAACCAACTGTTAATAAATGTCTGGTGTATCCGAATTATGTTTGCACAAGAAAAATGACGCTGGATCGGGAAAGTAAATTTCATATTTTCGGAGAGAATATAATTAGGTTTCTCTACAAGACAATGTAAAAAACTGTCTCGAATCCCAAAATATTTAGAATGTTACTTGTCAATTTGAATTTTGTGACCCAGTTCTAACAACTACACGCTGTAATATCACTGTAGACCTGTAGAATTTCGGAGATTTGGATTGGATAAAAAAAAATCTTATTGGGGATAAATCTAATCGCCGACGGGACTGTAAAAACAAAAATAATAGTTATTTATGTCACTAGGCCAAGAAGTGGCGTCCCGAACACTTTCTTTCTAAATAATAATTACAGAACACAAGCAAAATAAATATGGAAATTTATGAATAAATCTAACCTCAACGTCAGAACAAAAATTAATAGTTCGCAAATCGTTCCAACTACTCCCGACCACAAAGTATGAACCGACTGGATCAACATTGGATAGTTCTTGAACACTTGAACTGTCAAACATCCGAAACAGATTTAACCGGAACACCCGTTTTGCCCGACACATAAAGATCTTCATGGTCCTAGGAACATAATGGATCACTTCTGTGTCGAATGTTGACGAAAATAAAGTTCAAATTATGGACTGCTTTAAGATAAATTAATATTGATCTTCGCGGTCATAAAACATAATTCCCACTTCATTAAATGTGCGAAAAGTTATTATAAGTTCTCCATCGTCACATAGTATTTAGGTAGAGAGAATATCCCCTCTCTAGCCTCTTCCTGTTCCTCCTGATTAGTATGCCAAAGGATGACACAATTGATAAATCACCGACCGTCGCCGGTGGCACTGCTGACATTTATTGTTTTTATTAATTTTTGCACTAACGAAAATGGTTACGACAGTGCCAGAAATTTGAAAAAATTCTATCGTTTACGATAAACTTGTTTGCTTGAGTTGGTACCTATACTTATAATGCACTGGCGAGAGCTAATAGGCTCGAAACCGGTATGCAATTTGCTCAGCATTCAATGATTGTGCATGCGGATTTCTCCATTGTCTTATAGACCAAAACCATACGTATTGTATAAACTGGTCATGACCAAAAATAATACAAACTACTGTGTTTTCCTAGATAATTTTTGTTTTTATTTCACCACAGAAGGGCGTAGGTAATCCTTGAAATCCTTATCTGAGAAATAAAGAATAAAATGACCCAACAAACAAATCCGAAACGTTATTACGGAACTCTAAACAATTAATATTCAAAATGTGCTTTAAAATAATTAAGATTGGGACAGCGCGGCATTCGAACGTAACCTCATTTTGCCTCTGTAGGTATACACGAACATTTCGTATTCATTGATTGGATTCCGCAAGAATTAGCTATAAAACTCAGTCGTGTCGTACGTGGATTGTTAAAAAAAATAACGTTTCAAACGAGTCACTTTTATTCGGGACAAGTGCGACTTTCTAATAAACATTTTGGTTTTTTTTTATTGCAAAAAAATGATTTCCGTTTACTCTTTTGAAATAATTTGATATTAGGTATGTATAACGAACCCAAACTTATAATGACTCAAATTTTCTATGTGAACTTCTTTTTTTTGTCTTAAGCTAGGACCATAGTTCAGGCTTGAACTTGTTAGATAGGACAAAGTTACCATTATAACACTCTTTTAGGGCTTGAAAAATTTGCATTTGTCTGTTTTGCACATTCAGGTATTTACGTTCCCTTGTCTTAACTCAGTCAAAATCCCCTACTGCTAACTGGATAATAAGAAACGGAACCAGCAGAAAATCAAGTAAACCGAGAGTTCTCCAAACAATTGCCTGCAGTCAGCGGTCAGTATTTCTTTTGTTCCCGAGTCTAATCTAATTAGCCTCTGGACCTTTCACGGGGCGCAGATGGCTATATGGATTTATTTCTCGGTTAGAAAGTTAAATTCGATTTAGGGACTATTCAATGTTCAGCTTACCTTTCAACGTTTTTGAAGGAGGTGGTCCATCTCTGCTCCATGGAGGATCCCCGTGACCAGAGAAGTCTCTTAATTTAAGATACGAAATCGTCAGTCGAATGATACTAGCCTTATCTAATTGTGAAGTTATGGCGGCCGGTAAAGGTAGCATTTTAGCCAGTTCGTAGAACTCGTAGTTTTCTTTCCCTCTTCTCGATCTGGCTGCATCTCTACTTTTTTCTTTCCTCAACTCCAAAATACTGAAAAGAAAGAAAAATTTGGTTAAACAAGTAAATATTAAACCACATCCAGAATGAAGTCATTAGAACATTGTAAAAAAATCATTTCAAACAAGCCAACAGTTGAAGCATCAATGGAGGATATAAATAAGTGCAAATTGGCAAAAGAAACAGCCTCCTTAAATACGTATAAAATGATATCAAAATATGTTTACTACACAATCAAACGACAACCTTTAAGTGTTGAAACAAGTCTTTTTGAGACCAAAATAATGATTTCCTTTCATCGCGCTGGTCCACCCAATTTAACACAGAAGGGCCAGCGTGTGAAAACAAAATTACAACGAGAACTTTGCTCAAATTGGCAGAAATTGGCTTGTGCTACTTGAAACGGGGGCAACGGCCCCCTGAGACTGCTAGCCCCCCTCAAAAGCCGTTATTAGGTTATCCTGGGCTAAAAGAAAACGCTCTCCTGTCAGTCTCCAATGTCTTGGAATGTCCGTTGCGGATATATCCAAAAAAAGGTGTTAAAACATATATAAGTGTATGATTGTTTTAGGCGCGTTTTCGCCTCAATTTCTCAAACCCGAGAGGAAAAAAATGGGTGTTTGAGGAAATCATAAAATATTCTGATTGATATGAGTCTTAGTTCTAATTGTGAATTGATTACTGCGGACAAGACAAGCACATCAAGGACAATAATTAACGCTTTGAATCTATATATTAATTTGGAGCTTGTTCTCCATGAAAGCGATTACTGCGGAAAGTATGATACACATTTTATGTTTTGACTAAATTTTTTTGACCGGGTCAAACATTTCCTGTGATTTCCCAATAAACTAAAATCCAATCTAAATAAAAGTAGTATAACGCGTCAGACATAATGGCACACGTCCCAACGTTGATGGTTGCTCTTCGATAGAATGCTGACTTAGTAGCCGCGAATGTCCGCTTTTACGGTCGCCGGACGTGCCATCTTCGTCCAGCTAATGAGTCGAACATCCCCCGGGGCACTTTAAATCCGGGGACACCGAAAAGCTTCCGGAGCTCGGCCCAGTTGCTTGTTTGACCGTTTTGTCTTTTATTTGCGTCCCCTGTCATAAAACTGATGGTTTTTTTCTTACGTGGCTCTTCACGTTTTACTGTAAATCATCTTTAGGTACGGACGTTACTTGGTATTGACACAATTTACCTTTTTTCCTAGGATTTTTTTTGGGGGAACTTTATAGTCTATAGCGTCTTGGGATTTCCTATTGCTTGAAAGACAATGGAACCTCCAGAGTCCATCTTCTTACTTAGATATCTAGTCCTGATACATTCATTCTTAATTAACCAGGATTATTTTTTCTTTTGTCTATATTCAGCAAGATTCAATTAAGTATACATTATGTACCATTTAGAAATTAGGAGGCCATTTTCAATAAAAAAATTACTTATTTTACAATAGTAACAATCTATATTTTATGATGTTGCTAGGCGTCTTACGAATGATCCCAACAACGGTAGAAGTCAAAAAGTTTTCTATTCAAATTTTGCGGTAGCCTGACGATGAAGACGACATGATACTCCTTCAAAATTTATGGCCACTGAGGTATGGCTCCCTTATCCCTTATCCTAAAGTATTTTAAAGGCTGTATAAACAGCGTTTTGTTTTGGATGAAACTGGTATTTGAAACATCAGTTTTGTCTTTGTATATACAGACCGGACCAACGTACTAGACACATAGGAAGTGATAAGACGAATTAGCTTTAACCCTGTTTAGGTAAATCGAAAATGTGCTGCCGAAGCCGGGAGTATAGCTGATTATGCACGCAGGGATGATCAATAATCTACCGTAACGATTCCGCAGTCAACTGGTCCCATCGAAGCGTATGTGTCTAGTAACCTGATCCTGTCTGTACTGAGCCACACTATGTTTTGGTAAGTTGCAAATTTCTCCATTATCAAGTGAAACGGAAGAGATTGCCTATTAGGATTTTTGCCCAGGAACTAACAGGTCTGCTTTTGGTCTAAGCGGATTACCAAACTGTTTAAATATGCCTCCCCTACATTTAGATGCAATAAACTAACGATTCAAATCGAAAAGATAGATCAGACGTAAAAACCGAACGCAGCAAATAAGAATTAGAAGTAGACGACATAAACAAAATTAATGATAGATAAGCATAACTACAGAGGCGGGAAAGAACGCGATAGGAAACGAAATTCAACGGAATAAAGATAAATCAATGAAATAATATAATAAAGAAATGATACAAATAACTCTCAAGGAAGACATAAAGAAAAACAACGAAGCTATGATAGAAAGAGCCATAGAAAATGAAGAAGGAACAGAAGAAAAATCAATAAAAATAAAGTCTCTTCAGCTATGGAGACCTTCTATCGTGACCTATAAGTACAGCTCAAATCAAGATGTCGACGTAGAAACATAAATAGATAACCAGCGAAAAATAAAAAAATCTGGTTGTGAAGATATTCTGAAATTCTGAAAAATAGGAGTCACTACTAGATAAAGTGACAGCTGGATTAATGATCGAGGAAGAGGAGGTTATCCTTGCAACACTGAAGATTTCACCCATGCGGAAAAAGTGCGAAAATACTAGAGAAATGGAATTACATATCACCGTAGTTCTGCTCCTCAGAAAAGATTCTAGGACTGAAATCAGAAACGACCGTACCATCTTGTTATAATCCCACATATGTTGATAAAAATCATCATCAAACAAGAGTTATCATATAAACAGCAACCAAATCATTTAACAGGCTCCGCCATGGTTCTAGTACTTCTGACCATCTCCTTACCTTGAAAATTTGCATAGCAATTGATACATCTCTCCCTCTTTAGCTCGCTTTCGTAGAATATGAGAAGGCATTCAACAGCCTTGAGCTATAGGACATGGAATGAACAACTTTCGAATTGACTCACCTGTCACGTTCACAGTACAGCTACGACAAAACTCCAATCTTATTCCAGATAAGTCAGATAGGGAGATGTAAAATAATCGAAACTTTTCACGCTGGCAATGGAGGATGTATTCAAGAAGCTAGACTGATATAAATTATAGATATGAACGCAAACGACAAGGCGCTTACCTCCACCTACTGTAATTCAAGAACAGTCTGGAGCTGTCAGGAAGCTCTAAGAAAATTCGGGAAGGACAACAAGGTAACCCTTACGTGGATATACCTACCGGGATACGCGAGCCATGAGGGTAACGAAATGGCGGATCTCCTTGCCAAGGGGGAAGGCGAAACTAAGTTCACAGGGCTAGAGCTATAGTGCAAGGCATTGCCCATAACATGGCTAATCCAAACATTGAAACCTGGACGGACAACAAAGCCTACACAAGGACAGAAGCAGAAGGCCATCATACGACAACCAGTGAAAGAATGCTCGGTTGGAAGGATACTGGTGATCGGCAGAACTAAGCTGAAAACCCTAATCGGCTTATACACTGGACACTGTAGGCTAAAACACCAACCAATATCCTGGACTTCGACTTAGTGGTTTGGACATGGAGAAATCTAAATAGACATGAGCCACAATAGACCAATGAGTCGCAGTGGACTGCCGTAATAGGCCCACTTATACTCGATCTAAGTAACCTAAACGATTGTCATATACGATATCGTACTGATTGATTTTCAACAGATTTGGAGAATTACCGTTGATGACTTGTAAGTTGGCAAAAACACTGAAAAAGATGAATATGGAGAAGCAAAAGTAATGAGAATTGATGCCAAAGAAAAAAGGAGAGTTCCCCATCGAAAATCTCTCTTTGGAATCATGATAAAGAGCCTTTGAATTTACTTGTTAGTGAGGAAAAATTATTCAATGAAGGCAGTCATTGTTAAAAGCGTAGTTGAGGTTATCGTTTCAATATGTCTGGTCCCGACAAAAAACTATTATGTTCAATAAGACGGAAAAGATATAATGCAAAAAGGGGCATATATCGGGCGTAAAGGTTTGTATTGAAATAGTTCCGCCCCGCGGGAAAACTTGAGACCGTGCCTCAAAGCAAAAAGGCGGAAATTACAATTCCACGTATATGGGACAAGGGCCCCTGAGGATGAATAAAGTCAAAAGTAACGGAGTGCGATCAAGAAATTTCGCTTTCCCCGTGGAAATTTTAAGATTTACCTTTATTTGTCGATAAAAGAGATTTGCCATTGGGGGTATATTAGGATAAAAAACAGTTTAAAATTTTTATGTCGATGTGAAAAGGTGATTTCTCTCTTTAATGTTTGGAGTTGATGGGGCTTTACTGTATTCTTGAAGCTGTTCATTCCCTACAATTTTATATGGTTCATATACGCCTTTATTTATTTCTATGTCTTATCCCCCATAATTATTATTTGCATGAATTTTCTCTGTAATAAGTAAAGTAAATAGCACAGAAGAAAATTGAACGCAATAAAAACTACGTGCGCAAAAAGAAATAATGAATCATATAAATATTATCCGAAAATAGAAGGCTAGATTGAAAAGGACGCTAGGGGCCAGAAATATATTTCTTCCATAACTGAAATTGCCCTAATATTTGTCCAGTTCTTTTAGACGACTCAGTGGCGTGCCGAAACTTAATTTAGGGGACAAAAATACCAATTTTTGTCGAAAACTATTTCTGACACATCCAGTTTATGTATTGTTTGGGTTAGTAAAAATTATTCCAAACGATGAAGATTTTTTAAAAATACTTCGACTGAGAATAAACGGTATCGAACGTCAATGATTTTAAAAACACTGCACAAATCCTCGCTAAAAGAAAAAATACATATTATGTCCCTGGATGCTACAACTGAAAGCTTGTTTTTTTCGTTTTATTTTATTGTCCCCTCATATGTGGATTTGGCCCTATATAATCGCATTATGATCTCAAGGGCCTTCTATTTTCGGACGTTATAAAAATCTATTCGGGGGTAAAAAAGTGTTGGGGATGATTATCATCGTCACACCTCGTTTTTCTTTTACCGCAGATTTCTTTGTGTGTCTTAATTTAGTTCAGACTTAGGTACACAACTTATAAGAATATAACGCTCAGTTTCTTATAGGCGACATCCAAACCTAATTTATATACCTACAATAAGCGTCAATCGAAGTAAACCACTTGATTATTTAAATACAATTCATATTTGCTCAATTTGCTATTCACCTCTTGGTCATCGTGCTAGAGAATCAAAACAAAACTATCGATGCGTTCATCCAAACTGATTGATCCGAACACTTAAGAGCGATTTATACTATACGTACCGGCATCGTCATGTCACCGTACCGTCAATGATACGTCAAATATTTTCCTCGAGAAATCCTAACGGCCCCAGACCGAAGCGTGACGGTGCCGTGAAGGTGTATACGACCATTAAATGTATTTTTTTCAAGAGTCTACTCGCTTCGGTGTTAGTCGCCACCGAATTGAAAGGAACAGATGCGTGGTGCAATAAACACTTTTCGAAAGGAATAAGCGCGTAACGCCCCGGAGCTGTTTTGGAGCTCCTCCTAGGTATGAAAGGAATACAACTATTGCTTCCAATGTAAGAATATTTGACGTGTCATTGATGGTACGGTGACGTGACGGTGTTGGTACGTATACACGCCTTAAGGGGCCTTCACCAAAAGCCACTTTGGGTAAGTGTACGAGTGATTAAACTGGCGTCATTTTCTGATAGTAGATAGACGAATAGGTATTAAGTTCACTTTCATTTTCAGAAGTTGACATAGTTAGATTTATTTTATAGCTGCAACGGAGCACATTATTGGCACTCCCTTGAGCTCTCTGAGCATAGTTGTCATGTTTAAATAGCTTTTTCGCTTAGACTGTCTAATTTATTGACAGTTGAACGTCCAAACTTCAAAGACAAACGATCGTTAATTTGCAACTTAAAAGCTTGTACCATCGATTCTCTATGAGTTATAATTTTCATTCCTACAATTGTACTTTAAAATTAATTCAAATCAAACCGAAAAATATAAACAATTGAGATTTGTGTTCCAGAAAGATATTTTAAGGATTTATAAACTCGTTTTTTAGAATACCTTGAACATTATCCAACTAAATTCCCGAAAATGAAAGTGTTTCGTTTCCATTGACGCCCAGGAACAGTTGGCCAATAAATTTAAAAATTTTCAACTGTTACCAATGAATGAGCAATTATACAAAAATCGTTATAAACACTGTATTAGTATTGTATTGCGAGGAGTTAAACTCTTTTTTTTTTCAGCAAAACCAATAATTCTGTTGTTATCAGGAGAGAGTTTAGTTAAATGGGCCTCTTATTAGAATTGCTATTATTTTAATTAATTTAAATAAGTTAGTAATGATTTTTCATCAAGGCAAAAATTCTTCTATTGATTGATGTTAATTCGCAAGAAGTATCTTAGCTGCCTGAAAATTAGTTTTAAAAATGAAATTTGAGGAGAGAAGAGTTAGAAAAACATATAATATAATTCGACATGCCCTGGTTCAAGAAGAGGAGTCTGTTTGTAGGGGACACAGAGATCCGCCGGTACGAACCAAGAGTGGGTAAAAGCCGGGTTGATGTTGACTCCAAGTCCTATCGGAGATTGATGATGTGCAGTAGGATGACGCTGGAATCCCGATGTAACTGCGTAGTCCATTGCCACCGCCTGATATGGCAACATCTCGATTTTGAAATTGCGCACTTCTTGGAACTACAAAAACGTATTTATAAATGATCTTTTTTTAGAAGACTCCCCTACGTATTTGAGTTTAAAGGCATTTGATTAACGACAGTAATAAATCACCAAGGTTAAATTGAATTGCACAAAAGTATGATTGTTTCATTGTTTCAGAAATAAACTTGAATCATTTTTAATTTATTGGTTATTTTAGTGCACGACACCTAATAGGCGTAAGTCTAGTAGAAGGTATTTATGTACGTGAAAATAAAATAATAAAAACGTCAAGCTGTGGTATATTTCATGGTTACGTTGGATATATTTTATTGACGTGTGTGGTGGGACATGAATTTCAATTGATAGATGTTAAGTGTGGGTTCTATACAAAAATGGAGACATATAAACATTAGATTGTTTATGGTATATTCCAATAAAAGTTATTGGTGTGATTGTTTCCAAGGTAGAGAGGCTCGTTAGAAGATATGAGAACGTGTCAGCTTCCCAGTACTTCTTCTACAGCTCCGAGTCAAGAATAGCTCATTAAGCAACTAAGAAACAGTAACAAAAACTAATGCTCTGCACTTAACAACAACTACTAAACCAATGGAGTGGTGAAGTTGTACAACAAATTTTGTTCCCTCTAGAAATGACAGACGAGAATTAAAATTAAGATAATTATGATTCAATTGACGAATCAGATGAAGCTGCAACCGATACGAGCATATTTAAATAATGATGCTCTTCTAGGCAAGTTACAAAAGACGTTATTCTGGTTTCTATGGCAGAGCCCAGTGAGAAATACAAATCTTGTAACACTTTGAAGCTTGTTTCACATGTTGAAAGCCGAAGGGTAATCTAAGAAAGAAAAAAAATAGTGTGTGCTTGAGAACACACGACAAAAGTGAAAACTTCAAAAATCAATAAAACGATTAAAACGTAGGCACAGATACGTAGGTTAAATGAACCACAGATGCTTGACAATTGCTGCCATATTGCATCCTGGCAATTAGTGGTTTGGATCAAGGTTGTTTGAAAGAGGTAGGTTGCCTTATAACTTTTATGACGTCATATGTGTGCCTAAACATAATGCAAATATCTATATAAGAACCACCTAATGACGTAATTTGTTTGCCATTACCAGACAACCTATTACAAGCACAAGCTATTAACATTTTGCCAATGTTATCGGCAAGGTCGCCGAAATTTGTTCTAGAGGGAGTCTAGATTGAATCCCAATCGCGCTATGTCTCTCTCTTTCGCACTGCTGACTGTTTTCCTCTTTCGCTTGGCTAAACTCGACAAGAGCCGACTGTATCCGACCGAATGCGCGTTAACAATTCGGGCGTGACGGCTCAATCTCATTCTATCACTACCCCGAAAATTATTTGTGTTGAACGCGCCTTTAAAGCAATCACAATTTATTTGCTTGAATGTACAATCTGCAAAATCTATGTGTATACCCCAAGTGTGGTGAATGAGTTATCGATATTCTTTGACGATGTTGAGGACACCTGCAGCTGGCGTTCTAATTCCTGATTCATTTCCTATAATTTCATTGTCTCTTTAATCATACTACTCATAATTTCAATTTAAATAAATTATTGACACGCCTACAGGTCGAAAACACTTTTAACGCGAAGTCTTTGTGTTAAGTAGACCCTAATGTAGTTTGTGAGATTATATTTTGGTAGGTGATTGAAGGACTGGGGCTTCCTCTTTCCAAATCAAACATTTTTAATTTTTTTCCATTTTATGGTGACCAACAGCATATCTAGACTCGGTAACTATTCGCTTTACTCTCGCATGACATAAAAATCCAAATTGAGGCCATTATAGTGAAAATGTGGTTGTAGTGTCTAAATCTTGAAAATACAGGAGCTTGTCAATAAGTTAGTTAAGTGGGTAGGTACCTTTGAGAGGATTATTAATCAGCATAAAATAATTATTATTCTCATTAAAAACAAAAGGTTCGTTCCAACCCCCCGTTTTCGTATCGTCATGAAACGGTTTCGGAACTGTTAGGATCGATTGCAGGCGCATGCGTTGACCTTGCACGGTTTTATCTTGGTACAGAAACAGCGGGTAGTTGGAACGCTTTCATGATCGTTTTCGTAATGACGACAGTTCAAATAACTTTAACCGAGACTTTAACCCTAAATTTGTTTGTTTACAAATTAAAATAGAAGAATATAGGATTAGGATTACAAAATAATATATAAAAAAGGAAAATCGAACACCAACGCTGATTCACTATCAAGAATCTAAAACTGAATCCTTGCAAGCTGATAACATCAATAAGGATTAGCAAATAGCTGATAATAAATTTTGTACTTTTTTTCACTTGAAAAAATAAAAATGCTACAGTTTTATAAGTTAGATTGGAAATTGGTTGTTTAACAACAACATGAACAACAAAAACAGGTGACAAAAATTGAATTACGCATGTCAGTCATGAATCAGTCCACGCGGTTCTTGCTTTCCACTCGGGATCGAAATGACGGTGCTAAAACCAGTTCTCGAACGATCCCAGGTTTAGTTGGAACGCCAACGAAACTGTACGGTAAACGATCATCTCTCGGTTGGAACGCGTTTAACCTATGGCGCATGACCGTGACCGTACATTGTACGGTTTTTGGCTGGGTTGGAACGAACCTATAATGTTCTCAAAAACCTTTGAGTTACTGGATGCTCAATCTTTATTGGGGTTCTTGCACGGACTCATTCTGCACATGCGCGTGCTATAAAACGCGTTTGCGCTTTTTCAGAATCGTAATCCAACTGTGTTGAAAGCGTTTTGGTTTACTTAGCACTATACCTATATGTAAGAACAATTCTGGGATTGTTCTAGAACGGTTCTCTCAGTTCTTGCTCTGAAGAGCTTTTTTTTGGTTCGACTTTTGGAACGGTTCTGGGATTGTGCAGAACTGCTTGCGCACAAAAAATAATGGAGAACTGTTCTAATACTAATTCTGAATCGATTCGAAACTAAAAAAAACCAAAACAAGCCGAAAATCACGAAATTCCAAAACAGTTCCTCCTTCAGAGCAAGAACTGAGAGAACCGTTTTAGAACAATCCCAGAACTGTTCTTATATAGTTCTAAATAAACCAAAACGCTGTCAACACAGTTCGATTACGATTCTGAAAAAACGAAAACGCGTTTTAAACATGCGCAAGTGCAGAATGATTCCGAACTAGTTCTGAGTGAAACCAAAACAAAGCTATAGAAGAACTATTTTGGAATTTTGTGATTTGCGGCTTGTTTTGGTTATTTTGGTTCCGAATCGGTTCAGAATGAGTATTAGAACCGTCCTCCTTTATTTTTTGTGCGCAAGCAGTTCTGCGCCATCCGCCACCCTTCCAAATTTCGAACCAAAACAAAGCTTATAACTGTTTTAGAACTGTCAGGAGTGTGCGCAGTTTAAATTTTCCTGTTCGGGTTTTATCGAACCAATTTAGGATGGTTCTGGATTCAGAAGTTTGGCGTTCCGGTTAAAGTCAGAATTGTTCTGGAACGGTCCCAGAACTGTCAGAATCGATCCCTGCTTTAGTAGGTACCTACTATTTTCGGACTATTTGCTACACATGCGCTTGTCGTACAACGCATGAGACGTATTTTGAATTTTGACATATGAGAAGGGTAAGAGCTCGGGTTAGAGTATCAAATAGGTATGTTTGTTTTTTTTTTGATTTATTTAAAAAAGAAAAGCTAATTTATAAAAAAATATAACCTTAAAATCAAAGTAAACATCTTGAACTTGAAGGTTATGTTTTCGAATGAAATGTCAAATAAAATTCTTGATTCTTGGGTTCCGGATGCAATTCTGCGCTGTCAGCGAATCCTTTGATAACTGTTCTAGAGTGGTTCAAAAAATTGAACCCGAATTTATGCTCAGATTTGACTGCCTCCATATCATTCTAAGTAAGAGGTTGCCAATAAATCAATCAAATTTTCTCAGATTTGTTAATTAGAGGTAGCTACCAACTCCAAAGTGATAGACTTATAGATACCTATCTACCTAGGTATATCCATCAATGGAAAATAGAGCACATCATAGAATTCTTTTTTCAGTCCTTCTAATTCACCTTCTCTTTTAGGGAAGGTATAGGGCAGTTTTACCCGTTGGCAAATAAAATCTTGAATATTTGAAATTTCGCGCGAAATGCCGCTAAAAATCTTGGCAACCATGGTTTAACCCTTCTGTTTTCGTTTTGTTACACACGTTAGCTCTGCATTTTTTTTCGAGTTCAAGGTGGGTTTTTTGAATTTAAGTATTTGTAATTTTTCACTGGTTTGTTGCTTTTTTTAAAATTTCATGCAAGTCAACTTCAAAATCTCTAGTATTAGGGAATCCAAACCACGTGACTTTTGCCAACCAGCCGGCATTTTGAAATTTTTGTGAGGTTAGAATACGGGTTGTTACATGTCAACGATGTCGGAAAAGTGTCAGATTTGATAAAGCCTAGTACTCATAACAGCGAAATACGCTGTTTTTTGACATTGCTTCGACAAGTTGACGTTTTATGCGTCAAATTGTCGAAGCAATGTCAAAAAAGAGCGAATTTCGCGGTAATGAGTACTAGGCTTAATCCAGTCAAAAAAAAAAAACATATGTTTTTGGTTATTGTTTGCCAACCAGACGCCATTTGGACAGATCATTGGATTGCCTAATTGATATTTTCTATAACATAACCTCTAAATTTAGACACATGCTCACAACAAATATTTTAGCTCTTAATGTCTGATGGGGCACATTCGTCCATGCATGATGGGGTAGGTACATTCGACAGGTGGGGTGGCCAGTATTTTTCGTCTTCTCTGTTGAGGATTTTGATTTTGATGTGATGTCTGTGATCATAAAGATAGAGAAAACAATGCAAGTGTTGTAGACTCTTGAAATTGAACGCCAAATCAGGCATACCTTAACAGAAGATGTAGGTAGTGCATAATTCCTCTGTAAAAGAGCTAAATTCTGAAGAAGTTGATAATCAGATGATGAATCAACCTTCAACTTCAAAAAAAGTTTCCAAAATCTAATAGAATGTCCCCCAAAATTTTATGTCCGAAATGCGACCCTTCCCAAAAGTTGAAAAAAAGTGCAGTACCAACGCTAATCAAAGAAAATCCCGAATGTATAGGTACAGGTACAGGTACAGAAAAGCAAAGACTTGAGGGAGATAATAATAATTTACCGGATACACACAGTGAAAATAAAGCAAACGAAAATTCGAAGGACCAAAAAAAAAGTTTTTGATGAGTAGCGACTCAGAAAATGATAGATATTCATTTACATGACAGGAATGACAACGAGAGTTTTGAGCTTCTTCAAGAAAACTATGAAGTAAAAATTAACAGGCTTCGGGTGAAAACAGCATCCATTTAGAATGTTGAACAATACTTTTCATAAGAAACAATGTTTCTGTTTCTAGGTATCTTTTTTTTTTCAATTTCGGAAGAGTGAATGAAATGTTGTTCGATTATTTTGTTGTTTTTTTTTTGGGATAAGAGAAGAAATATTTTTGTATTTTTTTTTGTATTCTTTTTTTTTAAATTAATAATTACGGGAAAAAAAGTATTGTTTGTGTGTATAAATGTGTCTTGCGGACGAAAGTGCCCCTTGGGGTACTACAATCAAAGGTTATAGGTAGGTAAGAGAGAAGGGTTGAGGGTAACTATAGGTATAACCTAACCCAATGAAATAATCCAGTAATAAATAAGTGACATTAAATTATAAAAAAAAACTTAAACCAAAGTCAAATCATGTTCGACGACTTTCTTTAAATTAAACGTCCTCTCGTCACAACCTGCTGGATAAAGATTAAAAAGAAAATTTTACGTGATAATTCAAATGCCTTTAAATCGAAACGAAGAATCCACATAAAAAAAAATCAATTACAAACCTTCAAAAAAAAAAAAAAAAACTGAAAAAATTCCCGCGAAAATTTCAACTGACTCCCAGCATCGCAAAAAAAAGAAGCGCGGCGCGTGTATTCCGAGAGTAGCTCGAACCGTGCGTCGTACAGCAAGTTGTCACGTCAGCCGTGCACGAAGAGTGACTAATAACCAAAAAGAAGCGCACGGAATTCTCTGGCACGGATTTCCTAACGAGCAGTGGGGTGTGAGGGGGCGTTTCAATTTGGAATTCCGACACTCGGGTTGGCTGAAAGTCACGCAGTCGGGTTCGCGTCGCGCATATAGACGGGCTATTCGTTGTTTTCGACGCCCACGTAACGCTGTCAAGTTATCAACAAGTAGCCAATATGCATGGGCAAAATTTTAACCGGTCAGGAACGGTACTGACCCCTGGATTTGTCGATTTATGTTTGTTTTGTTCCAAAAATAGCTAATCGATATCTGATGTTTTTTTTAGTCTTGTGTTCAAATACAGAAAGCTGTTTCACTTTTCACCCTACATACAGCATGATTTTTACACGCGATCACAGGCCTTTATTTTGTGATAATGGGGAGTTTCATCATAATTGAATTTCATCGCTTCATTATTTTTAATCAATTGTATAAACCAAAACAAAAATACCCTTGCTTTCAGTTGTAGGTATGACCGTTGTATGACGTTTTACTGACCAATAAAAATCTTTCACAATGGCTCTAATAGACATCTTTGACGCGAAGAATGACATTGACAACAACCGTCATTCCATTCCTTATTTGCACCTTGTTTGTTAAACACACTGTCTAACATAACCTAATTTCATGTTCATTAGGGAGTGTGTTTGATTGTTTTTGTTTTTATTTTCGTTTTAAAAAAGATAAACAATATAGCCTTGTTATACTTCAGACAGAGAGAGGCAAATGGGGACAACCTATCGGGTATACCATGATTCAAAAAACACTTTGGAGGGTGAAAGCGCAATGCAACATACGGTGCTTAACCCACATAACAGTGAAAGAACATTCATTTTCTCAGAATATTTCCTCAAAGTGCTTTTTGGAATGTTCTTTTAGGAATGTTTAATGAATATTCTAAGATTGTTTCGATTGAAATATTAATTTTCGGACGTTCTATCTATGTACCAGGAATGTTGCTTCTATGCACCTACCTCAAAGATTGTGCTAAGAACCTACTTCATAAGTATAACATTATTCTAATATTGTTATACGAACATTATTATAATGTACCCTAAAAAATAATCTTTCGGCTAATATCTATAACAAGTTTTAAGAATATACCTAACCTACCAAGTCGTGCTGACAAGTTTATGTAGGTAGGTAACCATGATAAGAATATTTTCATATTGTTCACCTAATTATCTAAAGTTCCTACTCAAAAATCTTAATTGAACAATTAAACAAAAATGCTCTATCTAGAACCTACTAAGAATATTATAGGTATATTCTTTTTCTTTTGCTTTGTAGCACTTCCAAGAGAGGGAGCCACGCGCTATTAAAGATCTACATCTTGCCTAGCGTTTAAATTACTTTGGAACCTGTTTCTCTCATTTGGCGTGCTTACCGCGACGAGAGCATAACAAGCTCGAAGTCGGAGCTTTGGTCAAACACTTGTGTTTTCCAGAGAAGTTTTCCAACAACTCTTTCACTGCCTGCAATATAAAAGGACTAAAAGGAGCATTATTTGGAAGCGAAAATTAACATTCCAAGTATATCCCTAAAATCGAACAAGAATGTTATGTCTAGGATGCATATTGAGAATGATATATGTAGATATATTCTAAGAATATTTCAAGCATATTGGTATAATATTTTTTTGAGAACATAACTATAATGTCATAGAAACATTCTTTGAATGTGAGAATATACATTTCGAGCATATTTTTAGAATCAAACAGGAATATTCTTTTCAGGATGTACTGAGAATCTCATAGGTATATTCTAGGAATATCCTAATGGATTTCCCAGGAAGTTCTTGGGTATTGCAAACAGTATTTCTACAATCTTTTCTCAGAACATTCTCAGGACATTCGCAATGGTTTTGGCGAACATTCTAGGCACATTCCTCCTAAAAAAAGAACAGGTAGAACTGCAGGACTTCAAACTTGGCGCGAACAAAATGCTGGATATGCGAGAAAAGCAAAAGTCGATATAAATATTTATTGATAGCCAAGCTGCGCTGAAAGCACTCTGGTATCCATACACTGTAGATCGAACTGAAAACAAGCTCTGAATCAGCTAGGGGAGAATAACAAAGTTTCACTAGGATATACCGGACAAGAAGGCAACGAAAAAGCGGATTAACTTGCAAAAGTTGGATCTGGGGCTTAACTTCATTGGACCGGAACCAGTACTGGGGATAGCTCTACACGCGGCACCCAATCTCTACTTGAGCCAATATAGATACCAAACAATACTGGGAGAGGTTACCATGCAAAATCCTTGTACTCACCACAAAAAGGAAAAAAATGGCGGACACACTTCTGGGAATGGACAGGAAAAGCTCTGAAGCTCTGGTGGGTCTGTACACTGCACACTGCAAACTTCGGCATCACATGCACAGAATCAGATTAGCACAAGATACTGAGTGTCGCCTGTGCATGGAAAAGGGTCACGAAGCTGCAGAACATGTCCTATGCACCTGCGCGGCAATAGCCAGAATCAGGTATTCGGGGAGTCAGCTGTTCGACTCGAATACATGAAGCATGCTTCCCCCACGCTCATGGGAGAAATATAAACTCCGGAGTGAGCCACAATAGACCGCAAGTCGCAGTGGCAGTTGGCAGGGCCGACATTCTGACATTCAGAGGAAATCTGACCTAACCTAACCTATACTTCAGACTTATGCTTATATGGGAACTTCCCTATAGGGCGATTTGACGTTCTCTCAATTCAATATGGCGCTGTGGGAATAACACACCTGATATCCGTAAAGGCAAGTTTCATTCAAATCCCATTCAAATTGCAATCAATTGGAATTGAAGGGTAAGACACCTTCACGGTCGTCAAGTTTGTTATGCCCACGTCCCCATCTAGAATTATCAGCTGATTCGAATTGCCCAATGCCTAGCAATGGAACATAATTCCAGAACACAAACCAAAACAACTAGAAAAATTGGTTATAATACCTAGTAGGTCTGTTTCTGCAGAAATCACAAACCAGTCAGAGTGAATTTCATTGGTTGAAACTAGTTTTCTGACTGTTTATGATTGTTTTCAACTAATGAAATTTGCTCTGACTGGTTTGTGATTTCTGCAGAAACAGTCCTATTATTTTATCAGCAGACAAGCGACGCTATCAAACTGACTGTCGTGATTTTTCGAAACTAAAATCACGTCAGGGCAAATATCCTTTCTGATCACTACAAAAACTATTGCAGATTGCAGTAGGTACAACTGGAAGTACCTACTAACAATTGGAGAACTGCATTAATTTTATAATTTGTGCAAAAAATACAACTATAAAGAACATTATAATAACCCAGGATAAAATCAAATATTTAAAGGCAATCTTGTAAAGCAACAATTGCAACGACAATCTGACAACGTTACAATATTAATTAATTTGCAGTGTACCTATTATTGGTTGTTGGAGCGAATGACGTCATAGGTATTCGGCATTTGAAATACTTCCTCAAAAGAAGGAGTCTTATATTTAAAAAAAAAAATGATGACATCTCAAAATAGATATTAATTTGTGTTTTAGAATTTGAAAAAAAAAAATCCTAAATCTTTTCTTCGAAATCTCAGAACATATTATGAATTCATTAAGTGTCTGATGAATGGATATATCAGAAAGAAACAGTGAACAACTAGAAAATAAATTCAAGTAGCGACCAAAATTAACCATCTATCAACGTGCAATGGCAAAAAACAGATGAACATTGTGAAACCAATCATTTCTAGAAGTAACTTCTGATGCATAATTCCTAAAAATAACCTAAACGCTTCAGTAAGTATATTAATTTTTTTTTCAGTTAGTAAAATGTGTATCAAACTAGCGACAATTATGAAAAATATGAAAATTTGTACTCACGGTTCAGCAAACGGAAGACATCTGAAATCAAACAGAAATAAAATCAAAATTATTGGTATATAGGTACTTATTTGTTGGCTACAATTCATAAGTGATAAGAAATCAAAAACTTCCAATCCACACGTCTAGCCGTTCAATCAAACCGAAATGACGTTAAAAAGAATAAGGACCTTTCCGCAAATTTGGGCATTTCGTCCCCATACAAAGGTTTGTCGAAAAAATAACAGTGCGGATATTAATTGAGGGGTGCAGCCGATAGATTCAATAGACTGGTGGCTTCATTAGGCATTAAAGGGAACGGGGTACAAATCAATAGCAGGGGTGGATTGGATTGACAAAAAAAAAACTTTTGAAGTTCCCTTTCTACTTCTTGCTATTTACCTTTGAAATTATTTTATCGTAATAAAATAGGTACCTATTAGATATGGGCATATAATATGGACATGAGTACTTGAGGAGAATGTCTTCGTTTTTTTATTTAAGTGAATAATTGAACTCACACAAACTTACAGCAAATAGGTAGGTAATAAATCAATAATTGGGGTATTCAGGTCAGCAAAATGTCGAACTTGAATTTATTATTAACTAAATTCCGGTTCAATTTCTTGAACCGTTCTGTTCTAGGACAGTTATCAAAATGATTCGCTGACAGCGCTGAATTGCATGCGCATTGGTTTTGATGCCAAAGACGGTTCCCGGACTGTTCACGAATTCAAAAAACCCGAACGCATCCGGAACCCAATCCAAGAACCAAGAATTTAGTTTGACATTTCATTCGAAAACATAACCCTCAAGTTTGAGATGTTTACTTTGATTTAGGGCGGGTATTATAAAACTACTTTGAGAGTTAACTTAAAGTTAACTTCTGGAATTACATGTAATCATAAAGTTAACTTCAAGTTAACTGTCAAAGCAGTTTTATAATACCCGCCCTTAGGGTGGGTTTTATAAGAGTTAACTTTAAGCTAACTCTCAAAGTAGTTTTATAAGGGCGGGTATTATAAAACTGCTTTGACAGTTAACTTGAAGTTAACTTTTTGAATTACATGTAATTCTAGAAGTTAACTTTAAGTTAACTCTCAAAGTAGTTTTATAGTACCCGCCCTAATACCCGCCCTTAGAGGTTATATTTTTTTTTGTAAATCAGATTATCTTTCTTTAATCAATCAAAGGTGCTTTCCAGTGACCCATTTGAGTTACTCCTGAGCAGCTCAAGAGTGCTTCACAATTACTTTGCGCGTTCCAGTGCACAGAGTGTCGTACACTTAAACTACCCATTTCTGTTATCCCCTGCCCCCTCGTGCACCAACCTTTATTTCGGTTTTCCTTGCTCCTGGAGTCTTAAATGGTGGGGGTTAAGATGAGAGCGTTCCAGTGCTGCTTATGTCGAACAGTTCAAGAGCGTCACACTCCAGGAGTATGATACTCTAACAATTTAGGCACTGGAAAGCAGCTCAAAAATACCAAAAAAACAAATTTGATACCTTAACCCTTCTCATCTGTCAAATATCGTAAAAGGATTCATGTTGTACCTACGACATGCGCATGTGTAACAAATACTCCGAAAATAGTACTTGCTCTAAAGCAGGGATCGATTCTAACAGTTCTAAGACCGTCCCAGAACAGTTCTGACTTTAACCCGGATGCCAAACTTCTGATCCAGAACCGTAAAAAATTAGTTCGATAAAACCCGAACAAGATTTAAGCTGCGCACGTACTCCTGACAGTTCCAAAATAGTTATTGCAAGAACCCGAATAAAACTATTGTGGGGCCTCCAATTATCTTTCACCACTTTCTTGGTAACATTGAAGGGTGCAAAAGTATGGAGAGGTTTTCTATGAAATACATCGAAAGTTGGCTTATTTACCATATTGAAAAAAAGACTTTCCCCCTCAGAGTACCTACAAGAGCACCTCTGGAAAATCATGCAAAACTGTAATGAAAAAAATCTTCTGATTTTCACGAATTAGCAAGAGAATATTTAATCGTATTAACTATTAAGCATCCAGCATGGGAGTTTTTTTTATAGTGTAGAGTGTATAGAGATTCAATTACATATTATTGTTCGGCCTTGAAATGATGGAGTAGAGGTAGGAAATATTTGTGAGAGAAAGAGCCTTTTGTCATTAGACGCAAAAAAGTTCAATGGTTGTTCGATGTTATTAAGTCTACACTGGAAATTGGATGGTTGGATATCATTTAAAGTTATTTGATATCTTGAAATAATAAATATTAGGTATGTATTATAACAGGTCTTAGAAAAAAAAACGTAAATCAAAGAAGGCTATGATTTTTTGAACGTATGTCTTATTCCTGTACTTTTAAACATTGTTTTGAATTTTACGGAAACACTGATCCGATTAACCTGATCACAGTCTGTTTGTCTCCCATCTTTCTTCAATAAACACGATTGAACAAAGACAAATTAATTACATCAGGCTGTCATCGACAGGGTTAATCGGTTCAGCTGTCATACGACATATTGCGTTCTGGAACAACTCCAGTGTATGACGCAGACCTTTCTACCAACCAATAAAAATAATTCACAATGGCTCTGACGCACATCTTTGATGCTTTTTTTGTCTAAGCTCTGAAAAGTGACAATGACAACAACCGTCATTCCATTCTTTATTTGCATTTTGTTCGTTTAACATGAATTTTTGGAAACTTTCATTTCCAAAGAAAAACACTGATCTACGAGTTCTTACGTTCCGTTTATGTTTTTTTCGCAAAGCCTTCCCTGATATAAAATGATCTATCGGAGCCCCATTATTGATTAGGCAGATCTATATGTGGAATGTTTTCAATAGGATTCGTTAGGCCCAATTTAAGATAGCCCAAGTATTTTCTTTTGCTCTGGGCAAACATAATACCCCATAGTAATGACCGGTCACTTTTATTGGGGGGAGAGACTGCTCTTTAAGAAAACTTTTACTTATTGCTATTTCTATTTGACCTTGCCAAAGTCTATTTACACATGGACTTAAATTGGATCACGGGTAATATTGATGAGACACCCTCTCGTTTGTATTGATTAGATATTGAACATGATTTATAACGGATTGAATGGACTCTATCAAATTTAAATTGCACTCCAATTTCCCACAGTAATAATAAGATCATTAGGCATAAATATTTAATCGGTTCGAGACAATTTGTGACGCAATCAACCGAACAGATAGCGCTATCTGGTTTTAACTAATTGAAAGGTAATCGCAAAGTTGGCCGTTAAGGGCTGGCGGCTCGCGGCCTAATCCGAATTTGTGCCCAGCGGCAGCTGATAAAGGGCCCACTTGTAAGACACTAACTGCTTTCGCAAATTACCCGCTTTGTTTCTATTCGACCGATTTAGTACACCCCTGGTGGCACTTTACGTATGCTTCCGCATCGCACGTGACCGTTTAATACTGTCTCTATTAATAACTTAAGTTTACTTTCGATTTATTCATTGAGCTGCAGGAATATTGAACTGTGCTACAGTTTGACAACCTGTGTTTGGTCTTCTGGAAGATACTCGAGATATTTTTGGTGTGGCGATTCTATCGAAAATTTGTGTCAAAGATTCTTGCTGACTTTCAATGTGCATCTCTTGGTGAGTCCTCATAAAAGTTGTAAAAGCTAATCATGTCATGTTCATTTTATCCTACCCACAACTGCCGAAAAGAAACTCCCCAGAGACACACAGCTTTAGACCCATCCGAGGTACCTGGTGCCAGACTTATACATACAGAGTGAGTTTCAAGCATGGAACGCCTAAATTATCTCGGAAACGGCTTGCAAGATTGTTATGAATTTTGGTTTGAAAGAGTATTGTGATATGGCAGATAATATGATAGTATACTTACATGATTGTCGGATCTTTCGTTTTCCGAGAAATATCAGAAACTTTGTTTTTTCAAATGGATCACCCCGTATATTATGACATTTATGCATTCTACGGAAAATTCTAGACATATTTCATGTACAATGTCATATACCTATCTTCGACTCTTTCGGAAATATTGACAGTTGAAAATTGACGTTTTTGCATTTTTGACAGGCTGTGAAACCTAAACGACTAATTTTACAGCGAAACCGATTTCACATTCTCATTTGTAGCTTTTCATAAGCTATCATTTGAAACCAATTGTGAAAAATTTAACTGAACTTTTTAATCATGGATTAAATTCAGAGTTGGTGTCAAATGATAGTTTATGAAAAACTAAGATAAGAATTATATAGACTTTGATTATATGATCAGTTTTGCTGTAAATTCAACCGTTTAGATTTTAAAGTCTGTCAAAGTTGCGAAAAAGTCTATTTTCAACTGTCAATAAATCCGAAACAGTTGAAAATAGGTATATGATATTTTACATGAAATATGTCTAGAATTTTCCGCAGAACCCAGAAATGTCATAATATACAGGATGATCCATTTGAAGAAACAAAGTTTTTGACTCGGTTTTTGATATTTCCCGAAAAACGAAAGATCTGAAAACCATGTAAATACTACCATATTATCGGCAATATTATATTACTTTTTTAAACAAAAATTCATCAAAATCGTGCAGGGCGTTTTCGAGATAATTGAGACGTTCCATATTTAAACCTCATTCTGTATACATATATGGCCATCATAGATTAAGTGGAAGCATTTGCTTTGGTCAACAGAGAAGCTCTTTGGAAGATATTGGCAAAGGTTGGGTGTCCGCAAAAGTACATCCAGATACTTCGCCTGCTGCATGATAATATGAATGCAACCGTCCTAAGTAATGGTAGTCAAGAAGAGCCTTTTCAAATAACTATACAGGCGTTTAAACAGTTCACGAGCCAAGACGAAATCGATAATTGAACTTTAAATTGCGGACGAAAAAGTCGTGATGGCTAATACAGAGGAAAATCTTCAAGCGCATCCGACCAGGTATACAAAAGAATCGACCTGGAGGTAAACTTCAACAAGACTCAGATTCTGCACCAACCCGCGCCGGGCACTAATCCCCAACCCCCAAATATAACTATAAATTACCATTTCTTGCAGAACACTACCTATACCTTAGGAGCCATCTGTCAGCGAATGCAATAATTGACGCTGAAATCCAACACTATACTTGAAGTGTTCTAGCGCGGCGTTCGGGCGACTTTTAGAGAGAGTCTTCATCAATCACGACATTAGCGCTGAGACCAAACTTCGTGTCTACAATGCAGTTGTAATACCAACACTTACATATGGCTGCGAAACATGGACCAACTTCAGAAGACGGACATTATGGTTTTTAAGGGAAGGCCAAAACAACTAGCATGGAAGCCCTCATCGATTAAGCACCAACCTCATCCGCATGCCCGAAACTCGTCTTCCATGACAGATTCTCTACAGTCAACTGAGGGAGGAAAAACGAAATCAAGGAGGTCAACAAAAACGCTTCAAAGATATTCTTAAGGAAAATACGACATCGATACCAGCAGCAACTGAGAGACGTCGGCAAATGACAGGCCCTCATGCCGTTGAGTATAGTCCACGATGGACCACAAACTTTTGAAAAACAGCGTCGCCGACACTAGACTGAGAAGAGGGACTGCAGGAAGGAATGAGAGAACAGAGGAACAGATAATGCTGCCAGAGACTGAGTGTGTGGAAAAGTGTGTGGAAGAGTGTGTGGTTCCATAATAATTGATTTAGATATAAAAATAAAATAGAAGATAATCATACACACAAATGTAGTTCTAGGATATTCTCTGCATGCTTGAGATTTATTTTTTGCCTTTGGTAGCTACTACAGGATATTTTAAAGTTAACCAACCCGATATTTCCCAAATACCTAATGAACTAAGTATAAGCCTTAAAATAAATAACACAGTAACGATTACTTTTAACCCCTCACACTATTTATATCAACCCCCACGTGTATTCGAAGAAGGTAAATACAGGGTAATCGTAAAGTTCATTAGATGTTACCCCGTTTGAATTTGGAACTCCCCAATTGGTATTATTGAAATTCTCTTTTCTTGTATCAACTTGATTTTTTTTCTCATGGACTTTATTCAGTAAAGACAAGAGGGTTAATGATCTTAATCTGATTTGCCAACTATGCAATTCTCTTTTCTTAGATCCCTATCTTGTATGTCGCGGATCAAACACCTAATTTTTTCACCCTTGTTTTAGAAGTCTGATACTGCATCGGGGACGTTATTGGGAAGTCAAAATCTAATCGTTTTAATTATAAAGAGGGGAAACTTGTACGATGAAAAGCCAATTCTGGGCCTGATTGTGGTTTGATATTTTTTAATTCGATTTTAAAGAGGGTGCTTACATTTTTGGAAGCGACTTCTTTATTAAATGTTCATTTAGTAATCGTAACTATTGTATGGACAATAATAATTGTTATTGTACGTTAATTTATTTCCTTGTTTTAATCATTTTGTTTTGGTCGGAAACAACCCTAAATGCGGAGACAGTTGTGTATGTAGAATATAGAATATATTAGGTAAGGGTCAAGCGATAACTGCAGATACAAATTAAGATATTCTAATTGGGACCCACTGTGACAAGACCCCAGTGTCTGTTCTTCATTTATTTTGGAGTCTGGAGTTGCGAAAACATAGTCTACTTGCCGATCTCTCTTCTGTGTTGCCAATTTGTGCAAGAAATGGCATTTAGGAAACAATGTATTTTATCATTTATTAGGTATAACAAGTATTGATGTTTACATTTACACCCACTTTATTGATTATTGTTGTTTAGTACGATGCTCACTATTGGTTGATATTTGCTAATTGTGGAGGGAGTCAATTGAAAAATCAACCTTCAATTCAATTTGGCAACACCGTGAAGTATTCGAGAAAGACATTACAATAATTTGAGAGATATGTAGCTAGATTGTTGTGCAACGCGACAAATTAAGTAGATATTCCTCGAAAGGGGTAGCATTCCATTAAATTATTAAAATATAAGCGTATCTCGTTAGCCGATCTTAACTGCCCGGGCGCAAGCAAGAGGGTAGGAGTTACACTTTGCTGGGTTTTAATTCTTGGATAAACTCTTTTAAATGGAAATTATATGGGCTTTTTGTCCTGATGCTTTGTTTCGAATGATGCTTAGAAAACATACGGATTTTTACTTTAGTATTCTGGAAGACTTTCTAAAAGCAGGGTCTGGAAGTGCCGAGGAAATTGTCAGTAATTAGTTTAAAGGAAAAAAATATGAGGCAGACAGATGATTTCTACTTTTTGACAGAGTCAAGCATGAAGCAAAAAGTCAATAAAATTATTAGCATAGACAACTTCTTATCTCAAGGATTTTTTCTTTATCCCACTCACGGATCACGGGTAAAAGCCAATTAAAAGCCCAGTAATAACCAGAACCAGAGTTGCGAATCGCAAATAATTTAATAAGGGCCAAAAGGGCTATACGCTCTAATACCGAGAGTGTCTTAATTTTGATGATAATACTTCCTTACAATTTCCTGGGCGCTAAAGCCCTCGGCTTAGAATCTTATGATTAAAGAAAGGGTGATATCATCCCCGACAAAGGGGTAAGTTTTCCCAATGTCAAGTATATTGAGTAGCCCTTTATTATTGTTTTCTAAGAGCGTATTATATCACCATATTTTGGTACATGTAGGACCTGAAAAAGGTTCACACGTTTAAACTAATATTTTTATCTTTATGCATTTTACCGGAAATTTGGGAGTATTGCATAATTTCTTTTTCGCGAGCAAAAGTCACAACCCCTTAAAAAAAGTCATTTCCTCCTCTAGTGGAAAATTAATCATAGGGGTCGGCGTTGGCAATTCCTTTGATGATAATAAAAATGAATTAACGAAAGTCTAGATATTAGTGTCGCACCGTCATAATGAATTTCTTCTGCTCGCTTACGCCACCCCCGGGAGGGGTGATAAATAACCCTGGAAATTACGTTTTGTGTGCAGAGGTTTTTACTGATATCATATTTAAGATGGTATATATACAGGGTATTGTGAATGGAAATCTTTAACTAGAAATACATAAACATTTCACAATTTTTTTTTTCAAATACCTATAGAGATATCTTTACAACGCTTATAGCAAAACCTCAGCATATTTGTTAGCCAAGACGAGATTTTATCAAAACTTATGGTTACAGTTTTATGGAGTTCCCGCTTTAGGTTCTTAGCAAATATAAGAAGCTCAGATTTTTATATCGAGATAAAATGATATTTGTTGCTCGTTCTATTAATTTATTGGATTTTATTGTCGAGCCCTGGTATATATTTTTTTGAAATCCTATAAAAAATCATTTCATTCAAAAACAAATTATCAGTATTGTTTTGTAAATTCCGAGTGTCTGTATGCTATTTCATAGATCATTGCCTTCATTGCACCGGATTTATTCGAGTAGAAATCGAATCTAAAGGTTTTCGACAATCAATTTTCTGTCAGAGACAATTTCTTTTATTCTGATATCTTTGGCGCAAGTGTATTGATCGATCCATTTTAAATTTGCTGAAATCGCCTCCTACATCAAAGAAACCAAATCAGCGGAAAAAGAAGAAATTCCAACACTACCCTTTTTCAACAGATAAAAATTTGCAGACATAATTCTATTTCTAAAAGGACCGGTCATCTCCATCAGCGTTTGTAATGTAGATTGAAGTAATTCCCGTAAGGAATGCCACTTACTTTGTTCACACCCCAAGACCTATACGGGGAACGGAACGTCGTCGAATTTTTGGGGTGCTTAAAGCTCGCTCGCATGGTCAGCTGAGCTTTAGGTGTTGGGCTTAATATAGAGCTATAGAAGCCGGAGTAAAAACGTAGAATATTTTTGTTTGCCATGGTGAAGATTTCCGATTCCATCAGCACTTCTAGAACCGACATAGAAAAAAAAAACATCGCAATCGGATTGTGATGTTGCACTGTGTTACTTATAGGCTGCTGAAGGGCTGAAGTCAGCGACCAGTAAAAAAAAATTGTATGTGCTTAAAGACCTCACGACATAGAACGTAGAAGTGAAAACTTCAATTAGGTGAGATTAATGATATGTAGGTATTATCTTGAATTACGCTCAATTTAAACAAATTTTGACACCAATATGGCGCCTTGATGGGCATACAACCGTAAGAGTACGTTTACATTCAATTCAAATTGCAATCAATTGGTCGTCGAGTTCGTCATGCCCTTAATGCCCTTAATAATTTGACAGAACGTCAAATCGCCAAATTGAGAATGTGGCGGATCGAAACAAGAACGACGACAAACGACAAACCTAACCTAGATGACGAGTATGTGCTGAATTACAGAAGCTCTGCAACAGCAAGATACAAATGCAGGACCTGCAAGTCTGACTTTTTGTATTACAGAAGCAGAATGGATTTGCAAGTCGCCTGCAAATTTGCACATGGCGAAACGGTCCCGTAAGTTCTTGCAGTCACTTTGACAACTTTGACATTTCAAACAGGTAAATCAGTAGCGCCCAAACACTTTTTCGACAAATATGACGGACTTGCAGGTTTTTTTCTGTAATTTGCTCGTTCCTACAAATAGAGCACATCTGCAAGTCGGCCATATTTGCAGAACTGCAAATTTGCAGATGCAAATATACTGTAATTGGGCCCTATATTCTTAGTCGACCTGAGCCGACTGTATCCGACCGAATGAGCGTTAACAATTTGGGCGTGCCGGCTCAATCTCATCCACTACACATTGCTAAACGCGCCTAAAAAAGTTTCCACTCCAAAAAATCAGTGTACCATAATGATTGCGGTAGCTTTGCGTTCTTCCATGATTGACGTTCTTTTACAACCACTTCATATGAATATCAGAGTCCAGTGATGTTATCATACTTATGATCTGTTGGTTTACTTTGGCACTCGAGCAGGTTCAAATATTTTTGTCTGCAATAGCATATATAGGGTATACCATTTAAAACGAAACAGGCCAAATATTTGATGCCAATTTTATTTTCTAAAAAAATCGCTCATATACGTAATTTGATTGTGTGAGTGTTTGAAACATTTTCAACACTAATTCAACCCTCTAGGGGGGCTAGGACCAACCCTTACCATTCCAAATGGAACAGAGGGTCGAGTGATACCTGTTTCAAAAGACCGTACAATTTTCTTTCAAATGACATCAAATGAAAGATAATTGAATGCTCTTTTAAAAGAGGTATCACTCGACCCCTTGTTCCATTTAAAATAGTAAGGGTTGGTCCCACCCCGACTAGAGGGTTAAAGTTGAAGACGTTGAAGTGCTAAAAATGGTTGCAGAAAACTTCCCCCTTTGAAAATCGAATTACGTGTACGAGCGATTTTTTAAAAAATAAACCAGGCATCAGATATTTAGCCTGTTTCGTTTTAAATGGAATACCCTGTATATTAATATATTGGCATCTATTCTTGCCTCTTTTTTCACATATAGGGAGGAAGACACGTTCAGCAGTGCCTCTAAGGCTGCGGTGGGACAGGTTGACATAACCCCTGTTATTCCTATAGACAGATTAGCCTTTGTACTTCACGTAGACTGTTTTGTGCAGTAATTTGCTCAGTCTTTGGCCACCATACCAACGAGGCGTAGGTGACAATGGGTCTTACAACCGCAATGTTTGCTGAGTACAGTGTATACGAGGTAGAATTAAATCCATAATCCCTTCCACAGTTTGATGCTCCATAGCATCTATCTGTATATTGAAATTTGGATTAAAAATTAGGTCATGATTAGAAGCAAGAAATTCATAAATAAATGCACCGATCGATTTGAAAATCGGAAGTTGCCCTCGTCGAGAAGTAAGGTTAGGAATTAGGTACATGGAAAATACGTTAAAATGTATCCCGTTCTACATCAAAAATGACAACACGTCAAAGTATAAAAAAAATTTAGGCCTTTTTCTAGAATTCCTTTCTATATTATATTTTCTCCGGCCTTTGAAATCCTAAAAGGTCCGATGACTGTTTGTTATGTTAAGCATGACCCCTCGCTTCTTTTTGGCTAACGTGAAGCATCCCACGGGAGCCCGATATTCAATACGCAACGTCCAAGAAACCCAATCGGCTACGGAAGTAGTAATGATTAGCTAACCGTAAAAATTAATTTGGTAATATCCTCACCCTTGATTAATGAATGGATGTGGATTTTTGGTGGCCTTATTATGGATATTGAAAATCGTCCGGATTGTATCATTTCGTATAAATCCCTATTTATTCATTCATACATCATTTCTGAATCTCACAGTCTATCTTCACGGTGTATAATGAAGTTTTTTTTTTGTTCCGGAAGATATCCCGAAAAACATAAATCGTTTAGAATTTATCAAGACAAGACAAGAAGCCACAAACGAAAAAAACAAGAAAGTAATATTCTTTTTATCAAAAACACATGTCCTGGCATCTTTTAAAATGCAATTCTGCGAGATAATGCGAGCACTGAGAATAAGGGGGGCGACAAAAACAAATGTGAATAGCATTAGGTATTCATTCGGGCGTGCGAGGCGCACTTTTCCTGCTGCTGGGCTATGATTTCCGTTCCTGCAAAATGCTAATCAAGCCATTTGTTAGGGATTTGCCCAAAATGTTGTAAATTTAGAGGGATGTACGAATAATATAGCGTCATACACATTTTTCCGTCTTGCGGATCGCTTTAAAATACCATTGAATCGATGACTTTGGAATATTTTCATGGAGTGTTTCAAAAAGAGTGGGAGCTTTAAAAAACATAAAATAAAATATACAATAGCTGGTACATTAGAGATAAAGCTATGGCTTTTCTTCTGATATGTCTTCTGTATCTCATTATGCTCCAGTGCAATCACTTTCTAAATTTGCAATCGGGTCACTTTTAAATCCTTATTTTCTTCCTCTTATATTCTATTTCAGTTTAATGACTTCACGGAAACATAAGCGTTCCAGAACCCATGTTTATAGAAACTATTTTTTGGGGGCCTAAGGGAGTACAGCCTAAAGTTACCTACCTACTACCTACTGATTATACCTATACTTAGAAAAAGGCTTGGAATTTTAAATTTTTCAAATACGAAATGACAAGACAAATGTTTTTTTTTTCGCAAAAAAAAATGCGGAAAAGTCAACAAACCCATGAAGAACAAGGTATCCTGAAATCAATTTGCCTAATACCTACTTCTAGCAAACAAATCAAATCAGAACACCTCTTTAATTCGAATAAAAGAGCTTCTAGAAACGCAACTTCACGACCGACGATAAGGTAAGAGAGCAGTATTTACTGTCATGGTCATAGAGCTTCTTCAACAAAATTTCCTTTAGAAAACTAATCGATAAAAATTGGAGAAGAAAATAATTGATTTCCCGTTGCTAAACTATAAACTTGCTTTCAGATTTATGCGCGATTCATACCTACTATACGTACCGGCACCGTCACGTCATTGTATCGTCAACGACACGTCTAATATTCTTACGTTAAAAAGCAATAATGGTCGTATTCACACTACATCGTCAGGGCACCGCTACCATGTAGGCCGTCAAGATTTCTCAAGGAGAATATTTTTGACGTTTCGTCGACAGTACGGTGACGTGACGGTATACCGATACGTGTAGTATGAATCGCGCTTATTCAATAGTTTTGATATGCTTTCATAATCACCTGTATAAATGAAAACCTTATCTTTTTGGAGTTGATGCTATCCCATTTCTGGATAAGCTGTGTGCCAAAATCACATTTCATATCCCGACGCCTTAAAGGAAAACATTCCAACAAAAATGATCCCTTGACGCAGATGATGGACCCTAAATGCAGATTATGCCAGTAAGTACATCGAGCTTATTTTAAAAGGGTTTAAAATAAAGGGTTTTAATTTCACACACAATAACTTCCGACATTAGAAAATCCAAAAAGGGTTGAATAACAAGACTTTTATCTGTCTCCACTGTACGATTTTTACCGGTAATTTCAAATTACCAGCAGTTTTAAGCGGTGAGGTTTTCCTTAAAATATGTATGGTTATTAGCCGCAAGGGAACCGCGGTATTCTTGTTCCGTATACTGGATTGCTCTTTATATTCTGGAGAAGAACACGAAAAGAATGGATTTACAATGCATATTTTAGGAATCCCGCCCTTAGCCGAGGTGATTCTAAACATTTTATTGTCATTTGGAGACAGGAAAGAGACGATACAATTTTCTATAGTCTATTTTTGTTCTGTTTTAATTCGAAATGGCGATAATAAAATCGGCAGTTGTATTCCAAGATAGGTTTGCCACGTAAGCAGTGGCGACGCTAGGGTTTTATGTTAGGGGGGGCCAGAAATTCTTTTTTAGGAAGGGGCACTTGTTTTTACTTTATCGCTTGCCCCGGCTCCCTGTCCCCACTGCCGTCACTGCCCCCCCCCCCCTGGCCTCGCCACTGCATGTAAGGCTTTTCGTTCCACCCACTTCAGTTTTCCTTTCTGCGCTTACCCACCTCCTGGGTGATCCGTAAGTATATATTATCAACCCAATGTATTGTAATGATATAAGGTGATTTTATGAAGATAGCTAAGGTAAAGGCCCATATGTATTCTAATTATTTTATTTTTTTCACCTTTTAACATAAATTTTCCGTCTGAAAATTTTCCGAAAATTGTAGATATAGAAAATGTGAGGATAGTTTTCGTGGAGGAAGACAAAGTAAAGTACACATGAAACCGTATTTTATCTAGTGAAAAAAATTATTATCGGAATCGATCAAAACGTTTCATATTGTTGTGATGTCACTGCAGACAGTGTTTCTTTTTTCTTTCGACAACTACTCCAAACTACTATAATAGCTTGTATATTCTAAAATAATAATTAATGGACGCAAAAATGGCTCTCCGAAAGTATAAACAATAGTGATGCCGCGAGACGAGACGAGACGAGTATACGCTTTATCTAGCCTTGTCTCGAAAGTTCGAGAAAAAATGATTCTCTCGTCTCGGCGAGGGACCCTCGGTACGAGACGAAAGAACTCTTCTCTCGTTTCGTCTCGTTTTCTCACATCTCGGCAGCATCAATAATTAACAATAATGAAGCTGCTGGTGTATACAAACCCCAGATAGACAGATAGGCATTCTGTTGGACAGTTAGATGAGATAATTTTTGATATCGACGACAAAGTAATGCAGTGGTGCAGCTACATCGAAAGTCTATTTCAAGCCGAGAGATCGTACATTCCTGGAAAAATTCACGAGAAGGACTAGATAATATAATTAAGGAAGAAGTCCAACACGCCATTCAGTTATCCAAAAACAAGAAAGCTGCAGGTCCAAACGGCGTCTACTCACAAATTATTAAAATCCTAAAAAATGAGGAGTCACTACAAGCAATAGTGACACTTTTCAATATGGCTTACCAATCAGGCATCATTCCTTCTCACTGGCTTGAATCAACATTTGTGACGCTTCCGAAAAAAAGCTCTGCAAAAAGATGTAGCGATTATCACCATATTAACTCGATGAACCACTTTCTCAAGATTTTTCTAAAGATCCTCCATAAAAGTGCGAGTCCTTCATGGGCGAATTCCAATTTGGTTTTCGTAAGGGTTTTGGCACAACAGAGGCTCTGTTTAGCATCTAAGTGCTAGTTCAATGATGTAGAGATGGTTCTGTTCCTGTATACGCATGCTTCGTGGACTATGAGAAAGCGTTTGACAGAGAGTACAACATAAAAAACCTTATGAAATTTTTCAAGGATTAAGGCCTAGAGGACAGCAAATCAAGGTAGACCAACAAATGTTTGACAAAGTACGGATAAAAAGAAATGTCCGGCAGGGTTGCATCCTTTCACCATTACTTTTTAATATTTATTCGAACAAAATATTTGAAATAGCATTAGAAGACTGCACTGACGGAATTTCCATCAACGGCGTGAACATTAACGATCTTCAGTATGCTGACGAAACGGTTTTGATCGCTGCTTCTCTGGAATGGTCTTCAAATATTACTTGATCATTTGGCTACTGAAAGTGGAGAATTCGGATTAAAATTGAACGCCAAAAAAACTAAATGGATGGTGATTAGTAAGTACAGAACCAACAGATCGATCGGGTCCAATCCCATAGATACCCAGGATGTCAGGTTAATGAAGACTGGGATAACATGCAGGAGGTTCGTGCCAGGATTGAACAACTCAGAGCATCATTTGTAAAAATGAAGTTCGTGTCACAGCTTTTCTTTACTATGGGATTGACGCGTGGACTCTGACAAACGCCATATGTAAAAAGCTAGAGGTTTTTGAAATGTGGCCATATAGACGCGATGTTAAGAATATCTTAGACGGAGAGAGTGCGTAATAAAGATGGGCTAACGAGAATGTCAAAAGATCTTGATGTTATGATAACGCTTGAAAAGCGAGAGTACTTCGGACACATACTCAGGAATGACAAATACCTACTTCTCATAATCGAGGGGAAAAATCGTAGGCAGAATGAGCCCTGAACGTCGGCTAAAGAATTCGCGAACCGAACCACGATAAGTCTATTCAGAAAAGCAGTCGACAAAATACAGATAGCGTTGATGATTGTCAACGTTCGTAGGGGACAAGGTACTTGAAGAAGAACAAACGAGAAGTAAAAACATTGAAATCACGTATTTTAAAAACGCAACACCGAACTGAAATCCTCAAACAAACGGAAGCATTGCTAATTAAAAATGATGCCTGATTACAGAATAATAATGATGGAAAATTGGGTAGAAGATGAAACTGGAGTTCATCCATCCGCTCTATTGATGTGAAATAAATCAAAGGCTGTGGATACAGGTACGTCTCGTGAACTTTGGCTCGAATAATTAATAATTTTCCGATCAAAACGATTCACTCTACATTATAAAAAGACAACCTCAAATCGATAGACAAACTAAAATCAAAAATGGTACCTATAAACAGATCATGTTTGCTGAGAAAGTCGATAAGACTATATAAAGAGAAAGATTGTATATCTATGGTATTAATTGCTATCTATATAAGGTGGGTTCGGCTTGCTCACTCCGTGCACTCCGAGTGACTCCATTCGCACTCCAGCCGTTCGGGTATTGCTTTTTGGCGTAGGTATTAGGGGTGACTCCATTAGCGTTCGACTATACGGAGTGGAGTAAATGGAGTTCACTCCAAAAGTTCCACCTCGGAAAGAAAATTTGTTAGAGTAAGCATGCGCAGAAGGGAAATGTGTGAACTGTCAAGCTTGTTGTGTTGTCACGTTGTGGTTGTTGTTACAAAAAAATTAAAAATCGTTTGTGTGGATGCGGGAATTGGTAAAATCATCGAGTAAAATAATTGATCTGAGTTTGAAATTTATTAAACATCATGGAAAAATTTCCTTGACAAAGTTAAACAGAGGCAAAAGCATCATATTCATTATTATGGAGGAATTACACAAAAGACCAAAGACAGAAGTGAAAAAAAAATTGGAAACTGGAACATCTAGAACGTTCTAAAGTCACGGTTGACTGTTGTTTTAAAACAAAACAAATCAGCTGTATGCTCCGACCGTTCCGGTCGTTCGTGCATTAATTTTTCACTCTAGTCACTCCTAGATCACGTGACAATAATCTGTTCTTACTCCACTCCAACTCCGTGCTGAGTAGCCGAACCCAGCTATAAGTACCTAATTCAGAAACCAGACCTCAAATATCCCGAAGTTTCTAAAAATTATATTATTAGGAATCTACACATAACAACAATGAAAATGATATTCTCGAAACGTAGATATTTTCACAGTCTGGTTCCTATTAAATTTCCGACTCCACATACCTCTAATCCCCAATTAATAAGACACCACCATTGAACGAAGAAATTTCTTGTCCAACAAATGTGTGATGTAAGATATAGGTATAGGAAAAGTAGAATTTTGTGATAAAGTGGAGTTTAAACATGACGTAAGTGAAAAAGGAGCATCTTATCGGAAATTCTGGTTTTCATCAGAGTTCCTTGAATAGCTGATCAGTATACATGATATAGAAACAATATTTAGTAGTATGTAGAACAATAAAAAAGCTGCATTATCAATTCATTTAAGATTCACCGGAAAATCGGGTAAAATTGTATAAGCACCTCTTCTTCAAAGATATTGTAATTATTCTTTGATAAATTTGCAAATACAGTTTCTGAAAATTCAATATATAAAGCCTTATACAATAAAATTAGCGATTGCTAATAAAATGTACATACGAAATTAGGGGAAGCCCGAGAGTCCTTTTATCTCTGGCTCCAACCCTAACATAAGGTTGTTCAACATGGTAATTTAAAGCTTTACAATGTTTAGTGGTTTGAATTTGGGGCTACATTTAAGTAAATTACGCTATATTGTGTTTTGATTTACATAATATGTTACGGTATATATTTTTTTTAAATCAGTCGTCGTGTGCCTCATTTCATGTAAGACTTTTTTTTTTATCTATCAAACAATCAAATAAAAAACCAAAACAAGGTGATAAACTAGTTAAGAGATGTAACAGAATCCTAGCCAAAAGGAAACCAACTGACTGAAATTAAGACATAAGTCACCCTAGTTCGTGTCCCACGTGACACATATATTTCAAACCCAAAAAAGAAAGCCTATCTTTTCCCCGGACTTTTACCTGCTTGATTCATATGAACATTATAGCTGTCAAAAAGTGCGCTATCGGCAGATCTCGCGTTTTACACCCCTCAAAATATAATATTATTTTCAGTGATGGTCCTTCTGTGAAAAAGGTTTGTCAAGTGTTTGGTGACCACAATAATTAGAAAGGATGCTCCTGAATTACACAGAATGCGCTGAAACTTAACGGGATTTTTCTGCCTCTCTCCTCGAACGGGGATACGATTTATGATAGAAGTTTATTTTTTTTTTTCAGAGGGTCTTATCATTTCGTGATTTATTAACAGTTGAGTTTTTCTAAATGTTTTGTATAGAACAAATTTATTACCCAAATATTTAGACAATTTGATTTAGAGCTCATATTTTGCCAAAGATAATCAAAAATGTATACCCTATCTATGGAAAGATCCCTTGAAAAGCGTACCTACGGTAAAATATTGCCCAATGAAAAATCAAAAGAAACTTAGAATAAATGAATACAAGTATCCATTCGCGGCATCAGTAAGTTAAGAGCAAAATTAATAAACAAACTCTGGAGCTGCGTGGTGCTCATTTATCAAAAAATTCCCCGTTACCATTCAAGATAATAATTCATAATGATTTTTTAATTAAGGTCTCGCGATAAGGCCCCAGTGAAAAATGTTCAAGATGTAAAGTGATACAAATAAAAAGGAAGGCTTTACTGTAAGTTGCACAAGCCACCAGCCACTGCCTTCTACGATAAACAGACAGAAATTTAATTTAGTAGATAGCCGCCACATTTATTTTAACGTTTATTTATATTGCGAAAATCATCATTTTTTAAGCTCGAGAGCCTCAAAATGTTATGGTTGAAGTTGCAATAACTCACCTCTTACCAGTTTCTGTTCGAATTGTTTACTAGAGCTGTCATAAATAGACATTATTAGTTAGTTATTAGCTAGCGATGTCGATGCCACGATACATTCTGCCACGTGCAATATTCGTACACTTACGGATAGCAGCACTAATACAAGACCACAACGGAAGAACAACAATAGTGGCACAGGAATTTAAGAAATTTAACATTTAGGTATATTGCAGCTCTAAGCGAAACCAGAGGAGCAGGCGGAGGCTACCTTAAAAGAAGCACGGAGGAGGCTATACGTTTTTCTGGAAAGGGAAGGAAGAGAATGAACCACGCATCCACGGAGTGGATTTTGCCATAAAAAATTTAGAGGCCAACTTGCAAAAAACTGATGACACTGCGGCTAAACCTAAGCAACAACCAACGAGCCACGCTAATCAGCGCACACGCTCCAACACTCACAACTGACGATAACCAAGAAGAGGAATTTTATGCCCAGTTTAGTCAAACCATATCATCTATACCTAGATCTGATATAGGTGAACGCTCGGGTCGGTACAGAATCAGCTCTATGGAAAGGCATGATCGGCAAGGAAGGCGTCGGAAAAATGAAGTCGAACGGACTTTGGCTGCTAACCACATGCTCAGAATATGTAATGCGAGTACACTTTTTCGACAAAAGAACAAATTCAAGACTTCCTGACACCCTAGGTCAAAGCACTGGTATCTAATCGATTATATAATTGTACGTTGAAATGATGTAGGTATGAATTACGAGAGCTTTAACAGGTGTGAATGACTCCTGGACTGACCATCGGCTGATAGGAGTCAGAATGAATTTGCGCACCCCACCAAAGCCTAGAAGCAGTTCAAACGCAAATTTAACATAGAACGCCTTCAAACCATCAAAGCTTCCAAGCCTCTCTAAGCCATAAACTTCCGTCAGAGTACCCGGAAAGCATTGAGGAGCACTGGAGAGTATTGAAAACCGTAATAACAGCCTCGGAAGAACCGTTCGGCTACATACAAAAGAAACATCAAGACTGGTTTGATGAGCACGACAGTGAGCACCAGGGCTTTCTTTCACGCTACTGAGATGGTATAAGGACCAACCACACAAGACTGCTCGAAAACAGTTCCTTCAATAATTCTCGTTAGACGGAAGACTTTCAGGAACTACTTAACAGAGAATCACAAATTAACAATCAATCATAATTAATCAACAACTACCATGGAAGCCCTTATCATTAAGCATTAACTTGACTAGATGATTGCCAATGATAGGATCACAAGTTTTTGAAGAACAGCGACGCAGACACGAGACCGGAAAGAGGGACCACAGGAAGGAGCGAGAGAACAGAGGAAGAAACAATGCTGCCAGAGACTGGGTGTGCCAAGACTGTGCCATGACTGTGCGGCTCCAGAATTGGTTTATATAGCCATCAGAAAATACAGAATCGTCGACAATAAGAATAGAATAGAAGATAATCATACGCGGTCTCGAGTGATCGCCTATGGAACAAATGCCTGTACCTGGCGAGTATGGGACGAAAACTTGCCACATGCTCCTAAATGCAGCAAACTTGTCTCGTCTGTAAATAATCTGTCACGAGTTATTGACGCTTTAAATATGCTTTCGAAAACGTAATCAAATTTCTAATCCGCCTCTGGTGTGTTTGATTTTAGAACCTGAACAATGGGGTTCAATCAGAGATAATTTATGTCAGTAGAGTCAAACGATACAATTTGAAAACTTCTACATATATACCAATTTCAAGCTAATCTGTTTACTATGTTTTAGTCAAGGAATATTTTCAGATTTTGTCATTTAAATCAACTTATATTTGAAAGCCCAGAGCCCCGCGTAAGAAATAGTCCTTTTGCCTCATTCTAAAATAGTAATAACATAGATCATATACCTAAAGAAAAATGCCATAAAACAAGGGAACATCAACGTAATCTGCAATATTGCTCAGGCTTACTTGAATTTTACATAAGATGTGCTTATGTAGGTCGTTACTTTTTTACTGCCAGAACAAAAACGCAAGAACTTGTATTAAGGTGCAATAAAATGTTTAGAAGTCATGTGGGGTGTAGATCAACCCTAATTCTAATTTTTATTTGGAAGCGTCGTTGGTTCAGTTTTACCAATGTTCTAATAAAATTATCAATTTGTCAAAGTACATCTCCACTTCCGCGGATAAAACCGGCAAAAGATAACTTCCATCTGCATAAATTTAAAAATCTCTTGCATCCTCATCTTCTAAAAACGATTTAGGGCTCCCCAGGGTTTTGTCGATAATTCATCCCTAGGATAATTTAAATATAAAATTTTATAGCAGGTATAGTACATATTTTCTGTCAAGTGCCTTCTCTGTTTTATTGTTATAAATGGTCCATTTTAATGTTAGTAGGTATGTACATGTGACAAAATCGATAAAATTGCGAATAAAGTCGTTTATTACAAAACTCTGGTGTTTATATTCTATTTCGAGACAAAAGTGGAAATAAATGTCCATTCTCATTCGTCCCAGCTGGTGGTCGAAACCAAGATCTGACCATGGACCTGAAATATTATTTTGCTTGTATATTATTATGAATTTGACTTGTCTTAATTAAATGATATACGGCTTGAAATTTTACACTGACACCGTACAGTGTCAGTATATGTATAAATTTTTTGATTCTTTTTAATTTTTGATTTACTTTTATTCACCTCATGGCAAAGAATATCTCATGGTTAAAAGCGCGGAATTTAAACCTCTTTTCAATATTGAATTTGATAGAATATATCTAGTAGTTAAATGACTGGGTTCAATTTAACAAAAATAAATTATAGTTCTGTCGTATCCAATCTGGACGAAATGATCAAATGAACATTAGTCCAGTCCAAATATTAGATCTCAGGTCCGTAAATGACAAGTTGATTATTTGTTTCATTGACCATTTTCCTTTCAATATTTTGTCTGAGATCTCATATCTTTGTCTAGTCTAATATAGTATATAGTCAAAAAGTCGAAAGATTTCGACACACAAAGATAGAAGTGAGGTGGCAATTTAACGAAGTAATTTGCATTTTGAAAGCTATACATGTAGTTTCAGTACAGAGATAACGGCGTGTTTTGCGGATTTAAATTATATCCAAAGGGCCATAAGTGCGGCGAGATAGCGCGCTTAATTGCATCACAACTAAGTACAGCTTTATGGGCGCCTTCATTTATTTTATTGGGACCAATTCTAGTTTAAATTAATAAGGATACGCCAAAGAATGCGAGGGTGGTTGAATTTACATTTTCGTATATAGTGGAAACAAATAGAAAAAACCCTTCATTAGTAGTTTTTCACATATTCGGTGGTCCATTTGGTTCTTATTAGTTAGAAACATTTTTGATCCCATCAGGGTTAAAAATCAGAGAAATCACGTGTTGAACGATGAGTAGAATTTTCTTAATTGGCAACTCGAAATGGTTTGCATTGTAACAATTTTCATTTCCAAAAAAAAAAAAACGGGAAAAAAAAAATATTCAAATTTCTGTGTTTTTCTCTGAATCAGAAAAAACGGTTTGTCATATCCTTGCGAATTATCACGGATTTTTCTCTCGCTAAATAAAATTTTGTCGCTCGAAGAACTCTTTAATCTTCAACAAAATCGATTTTTGACGCCATCTGTGAGCACAGGCAAAAAGTCGCGAGAGGGTTTCGGCCACGTACAGTTTCCTGCTTAGGCCTATTTGGAAGGCCGGGTTGCCAAAGTGCGGAGGTTTAGTGAGATTTTGAGGAAATCATTATGCGTTTATGAATTAATTTTTTGAAGGGTAAAGGGGTTGTTCAATTATGAGGGTTCATATTTAAATTTTTTTCATTATCTTATGATTAAAAAGCATTTGGAAAAGGTGCAAATCGAAATATGTGTAAAGTTGTAATTATTGTTATTCTCATGGTTCCAGCGGTCGAATCTGCTGCCGGATTCTATTTTACGAGTCGAATCGAAATTCGTATCGAATTGGCAAAATAGCGATTCTATTTTTCGATTTTTCGCTACGTATTACATGGTACGTCCGGAGCTGTCGTATTCGATATCCGGCGAGCTGATTGTCGTCACTCGTTCATAGTTCAACAAGTAGGTTCACAGCTCAACAAGTAGGTACATACATAGATGTTGGATGAAGAATATACAGGGCCACAATTTGAAAACTTGGTACAGACTAATTATAACTTAGAAACCAAATATATTGTTTTCAATTACGGAGATGGTTCTGGTTTTCAGAAATTACATATGATATTTGCATTCCTATAAAAAAGTTCATAAATTCGTGCTACATGTTTCCAGCGAAAATAATAAAATCAGTGTTTGTTCAGTCAACATTTGTGCCTCTGTGGTAGCCCGTCATCGCCAATTACCGTCTTTATCCAAGATTGGTACCGGCGATGGAAAATCAAAATGATGCCTTTACTTCAAGATCAAAAAAGAATGGCTTAGCCCTAATCGAAAGACAACTCCGCGTATAAAAGCCCGTACCCATTTATTTCATATCTGGGTAGGACCAACCCATCACAACTTCGTCTCCTTGTGACCGCAGTTCTGGAAAAGAGACCAAGAAGACATCCAGTCATAGTGATTATGCGTAGCTTGACCCTCTTGACACGTCACCAAAGCAGGTATTGAGAAATCCAGTTTCGCTCAATTCTCCTGATCTTGCTTCATTAGATTTTTATCTCTTCCGTTTTCTAACGAACACCTTAATAAAAATTGGCTCCGCTACATCCAAATCACAGGATTTTTTCAGGCGTGGAAAAGAGAAACTGCTAAATCGTTGGGAAGCATTTTGAACAAACCTTGACTTAGAAAAATGAGCGAGTCTGCTAGTACTCGAGGCACTGATGTGTGAATATCTCGCGACTCTTTCATAGCCTCTTTGACAGTAGGCAGACAATAACTTCAGGTTAGGGGTCTTTTTCATTTCCATCACTGGCTTATGGACATTCTAACTTCTGGGGTCCAAAATTCTCCACCTAAAATGTTACCTAGCAAGGAATTGGTCACACCTTTTCCAGTATTTTCATCTTTCAAATATATGTGTATCAGGACCAGAGTTTGGATTTTCTCCAATGAAAAATTAAAACATTAGATTTAGTGTAAAATGGTTTTCCTTTCCATTGACATGAACATCTAATGCTACCTTAGGCCGCAAGCGCTGAAGTAGCTACGCACTAATCATTGCGCATGTCAAATCCACTTTCACACTTCTGTCCCCATTTCCCGAGATTTACCCTCATACCGCCGACAAAGATGTTCACACCTTAGACAATATACCTACAATACTGTATACTGTACCTTTCGTTTGACGATATGATGGATCTAGTTTACTTCCCTTAGCAATGTGGTGTTATAAGGGTGTTTATAATGTGCATTAGTGTAGGAGCAAAACAAACAGGCATCTTCCTGTCTCTACAGTATTGAAGGTATATAGTCTAAGGTTTACACAACAATAATACATTTATTTCGTTTATTATTAGAAAGGAAAAAATTTAATATTCGAGTTTGATACCTATATGTTCAGGATAGTTTCATCTCCGTTGTAAAATTGGTGATTGGGAAATTACTTAAAAACTCTCACATAGCATCATGAAAAGTCATAACAAGAGAAATAAGATATAGGAACAAGCGGCCAACCCAGCGAGGCGAAGAACGAAAACGAACGAACAATAAGTAATATAATCATGTTGGAAGGCGCAAAGATGAAAACATTTTTTGCAACAAAATTGCCATGAAAAATGCTATTATTATTTTCAATGTAATAATTCAAAAATATATATTGTTGGATTGCCGCGGACAGCCAGTCAACCGTAGAACAGCCGCGGCACAGCGATTCTCTTCAGCTCGGGCATAATAAGAAGGAAGAACCGCACCAGGATAATGAAAGAGTGCGACTCGCAATCGCCTTTCTTTCTCCTCTCATTCCGCCGACGGTTTATAGGATTCCAATGTAAAATGCCGTCAACCCAGCCGAATCGTTTTTCCTTATTCCGGAAAATTAACCATTAACAAATTCAAATTCGATTTTAGCCTTCGTTCCTACGAATAATAATAAAATATTATTTCATTTTACGCACGACTTTATTCCAAATAACTCACAATTTTATAGCGGGAATACACCATTATCCAGAAATAATATGGGATTATTGAAATAATCATTAGAGTGGCAATCTCATTTGACAAAGGAATTCGCTTCATCCAGCAAGTGTATAGATGAGTCGATGCAAATGTCAATATACACATCACCAAATGCAAGGTATACAAGGACGATATTTTATAAGTTTATAATAGAGAGGGTATATTATTTATCAGGTTACAGGATATACTCAATTCAATTGACTTTGGAAAGTTGAATTTGGACATCAGAAAAATCTATCGAAACAGTAAACAAATATGGCTATCGCGGAACAAACCGCAACGATCAGAAAAGTCCTTAGCAGCTTCGAAAAAAATATACTCTGTGTTTCCTTTCCGTTAAGAGCACAAAACTTCAATACAAATTAAAGCACACAAAAAAGGGTCGAAAACAGGATGAGCTTTGTATAATACGTGAATGTAACAGAAGCATAAACCAGGTACAGTCTTGAGCATTAAGTGGGCCACCCGACTGACAGGTCTTGTCATTTTTCGCTATTTTGGGTAGATCAGTCTTTTCTGTACAACGGATTTTTTGTCAAATATGACATTCCGTGCCGTGAAGCTGGTGAGCCCGTTTTACAATAAGAAAAATCGGGTGTCCCATTTTTAATGCTCACGACTGTACCTAGTAGTCGTTCATAGTTTTCGATCGCTTTTTGGTCTTCGACTCTGTTTTGCCTTTTCCTGAAGTGCTCCTAACGAAAAGGAAACAGAGTCTTCATTAAAGTAAGTCCAGTCTTCATTGAAGTAAGCAGCCATGACCCAATAATAAACACGTTTTACCTTATGCTTCTGAATGATGAACACTGACCAAAGCAACACTTAAAAGACATAATACCTATGACATATGGCTATACCAAAGAATGCCACAAATCTATACAAAGAATGAACAAACAGTTGAAAATTGTTTTGAAGTCGATGCGAAGAAAACAAGAGTGTCTTTGTGGTACATTATGAGTGGCGAACATCAATATGGTAAAGCTCGTATTGCAGGGCATAGTACACCCACGAAGAAGAATACCTTGGCTGAATGCCTTAAAGCTAGCTTCTCAACTACTACCAATTCGCAAGAATGTTTCTTGAAATTTTTGGACTTGATTTTGTGCTTGGAAAAAATACAGTACACAAATTAGAACAAATATGGAGGTTTCCAAGAAACCACAATTGGAAGGATAAACAAAAATAAGATTATCTCTTTTCATACAAGTGATTCTATTGGGTTGGGACGTGGGAATTTCATTCCTCTTCCAACAAATTTCCCTCAACATCAAGATACTGGCCTTGACCAGTCAAATTAGATTCCCCAAATTTGTAATTCAAAGTTTAGCAACACATAAAATATATGTATTGCATATGTGCAACTTTTGGTACCGCCACTGATATCATAACAACCTCCTTCCTTATTACCACAATGTGGTACCACCTTGATGGCATCTCTAGACAGAGAGTGAACTAATCAAAGCTATCTCGCATCGCCGACTGGCGGGAACCCCGTAACATTTTTGTTTCCGTAAGATCAAAAGGCCCTGATGATGTAAAGTAGGTTCCATATCTCTGTGTTTCGGTTTGTGCATTATGAGTAAATGAGAATCTTTTTGCGAATGCATTCGTGCCGCGCTGTGGTCGTCTTTCACCGATTCCATTGGTCGATTGATTATACAACTTGAATGTATGGTGGGGTTTTAAAATGTATTCAATTATTTTGTAGGTACATGTTATTTCATTTATTATGGCAATTTACTGATGTAGGTATAAATACTGTGCTTATAAATTAGGGAAACACCAAAAAAACTTAATTCAACACTCTCTCCCTCTCAGTCTTCTTTGCAAAGTTAGGCAAAGACGCATTTTTCTCAAGTTCTCGCTATTTTTTCTCACCGTCTTTGTAAAAATATTGCATGCAGCAGTGGTTTTGAGTTCTTGGCTTTATACAGTAGATTCTCTTCGAACTTTTGGTCGCTAAGTACTTATTGTAGAACTTGCACACAACATACAAGAATATTTGATGTTTCCCCATCAAATCTTCTCGAGACTCAACAGAGTTTTTCTGCTCAATCAAAGTTATGAGATACTTTTATAACTTCTACCTACTGTGGCTCTTTTAACTACTTATCACATGAGTGATATGAGTTCAATGAAAGCAAAGGTGATGCGTTTATTCAATTCTTTCCATTACCATGAAATCACACGTACTTGACTAACACCTGTATCAGATTGGTCTATGTAGAGGAAAATCATCTAGTTTTTGTAATAAACATTTCAGAATGCTTTATCTAAATAAAATAAATGCGTTTAAATTGATAGAAATTTTTTCATGCACCCTTAATTTGTCGCAGTGATTTCACCTAATACCTATTTATCCAATTTTCTTTATTCCGTTTTCCTTGGCGAAACAAAACAATAAAGTTTCAAAAATTGCCATAAATTACCTTACGCCCCTTAGCACAAGGAGAGAAATAAATGGACCAGCGCGACTAAATATGTCACATGTCATTAAATCCAAAACGTAACCATTTATTACCAGGCAGGCAGCCCGAAATTACATTATATTTCGTCCTTGCCTAAATTGATGCATATGAAAATATTTAGTTAGCCTGATTTACATTTGGCATTGGGGGAACTAAACTTGATGCTTCGTCACTTCGTGTCGTTCCATAGTATTTAGCACTGCGCCCCCCATTTCGTCTATTGACTGAATGAATGTTGCTCTGTTAAATTGAGCTATAGAACCCTCACAATTAGTAATATGTTCGCAATTATTCATTTTAATCTCTTGAAGTTCTCCGACTTTGAGAACTAAACAACATTATATAGTTTTGTTTTCTATTTTCGTTTAAAATTCATTCATAAATTTACGCAGCGTAACCATATTAACGGCAACATTGTCAAGCAGATCACCTAACGTTGACAAGTCGTAAACCGAGGTCATGCTGAATGAACATGCAACATAATTTATTGTGGGAAGAAAACGATCATTTTACAGAAGCAAGAAATAAATGGACCTGAGCAGCGTTTGCGAGATTTTTATTTTTAATTCACAATTATTACAGTTTTGTTTGTTTTTCGTGGTGAGTGAATGGTTGGTTGAATCTGTAATATCCGATACGTAAGCGTCCAGCCTAGTTTTGGGAACAAGTAAGGCTAAGGTAGATCACCTAAAAGCTACTGACTAACTAGGACAACTTCAGAAGTAGACTTGAATACAATAAGATGGTAATTTCAGTGATTCACAACACTGAACAACTGGAAATACGGTTGATGACAACACAATATTCATGGAACTCAAAAATTGGATGGGAAAAGGATTGCATTAAATCAAGAGAGCGCAATACTTGAGACTACCCTCGGTGAACTTAAGAATGGAAGATGATGGAAAATGCAAAAACAACTCAAAAGGACAATCATATGCAATTGTACACACAGATTATAAAAAGGCTGAAGCACTTGATGTAGTCCCATTGACGAGAGAATCAACATACAGACCATAGCTACAATCATGAAATGGAAGTTGAGCGAATAGCAAAACGTAATCAGGACACGGAGTCACGTATCAGAAATTACGTCACGCCTCAGATAAGTAGAAGCCTGAATGTCAAGAAACCCACGGGCCCGGACACAGTTCCTGATAAAATGATTTAACAAATGCCAAGGGAAGTAATGACTCCAACCAACATCATCAATTCCATCTTGAGACCAGAGCATTAGTGTTGAAAATATCCAGAAGTCACTGAGGAAAGGACCAAATATAGTTGAGTCTTTTGCTTCACCTGGGTAAGTTATCAGAATGAGCTATCAACTTCACAATTATACAGGACGCCTGAAATCGATTCCAGCAGAGCAGTTTGGATACAGAGCAGCAGATGCAACCTAGAGGCGATCAGAATAGACGAACACGTTACCAACGAATTTAACTGGGAGCAGATAACTAGAGCCGTGATGCCAGATGTCGAACGAGCTTCCGAAAGATTCTGGCATGACGGTCTGATTAACAGGATGATTCAAGCGGCTATCAGCAGGACATTGATAATGCACCAGATAATTTTATAACAATCGACAGCATCTTGCCAAAGGCAGAGTGTTGTCAACAAACATTTGTCATAAAATTATATTTGTCTTTTTGGTGTTTTCTGAGGGTATTCTATGGCACGCTTCATCTTTCAAAGAGAAAAGTCCAATGGAATCAGGCACGGAGCTCCTGGTGGCCATGCAAATGCATCCCATCGATCTATCCAGTGATTTGGATATATATATATTTTTTTATCTATGCTATGCTATTATAAATCCGAATTGTGTCACCCAGGAAATTTTGAGTACTATGCTTTAGATAAGCAAACTACATATTTTTAATATATTAGATAATTTTCACTACACAGATCGAACCAACCTACTTCACACATAGGAAGTAATAAGACGAATTAACTTGTACCCGGTTTAGACGAATGGAGACTGTGCTGTCGAAGCCGAGTATAGCCGATCTGCCGAAGATGTACGAGTTTTAATAAACTTGCAGTGATGAGCAATGGATCCACCGCTGACGATCCTGCAGGGAAATGGGTATCGGGTATCAGTCGACTGGTCCTATTGAAGCCCATAGTCCTTTAGAGGTGACTCCGGTTTTAATTAACCGGGTTACAAAACGGTTACTAGCAGTATTTCAAGTGATGACGTCATTGAAAATACCACTTGAAAACGAACTGTTAGAAAAATGATATTTTAAATTAGAAAATCCAACGACCTGTCAATATTTATAATGGGTTGATATTCCCTCTAGTAACTGCATCAAAATTTCACGTAGGTATATCTATCTTGACAAAAAAAAATGTCCCTATTATTTAGCTACCATTGCTTCTATGTTCGTGAATTGATTAGTTAGGTAGAAACTTTAAAATAATATTAACAAAACACCAATTTTTTATTTAAGTTTACACCTGTCACAGTTTTCCCGCTCTCCGTTGTTCACAAATTTTCTATTTTTTTTTTTGTTTTAACCGTTAAACGTAACCATATCCTAACCCGGTTACAAAGTGACGTCATCGATACCACTCGAATTTGAGCGGTATATTGCGGTTTGTTAAAGCAGAGCCACGTGAAAAGGGCTTGTGTGTCTAGTAGCCTGATTTTGTCCAGTGGCGTAGTCAGCCTTACGGGGCGGGAGGGGCGAAGATATGAGGGGGCGCATAATTTTTTTGGAGGAGGGGGGGGGTAACAAATGAATGTTTGTATGCTTTTGTACTATTTGCTTATTGGGGGAAAATATTGAAGACGAAAAGCCCGCCGGAGGCGAAAAATGTCCCCGGGTGCCACGCCCAAAAAAGTTTATTTTAAGTCTTAAAAAACAATTTTTTTTGGGTTGCCACTCCGAAAAACATTTATGTATTAAAAGAAGTTATGTGTGGACATAACGTTAACTTAAAAAAATCTCACCGGACATCTCCGGATGCCTTGAAAATTAGAACAAATTCGTAAAAATTCGGAGGGATGACAGCTTCTAGTTTGATAAACAAATAAATACATTGAAATTCATATAAAAAAAAATCAATTTTGTTTTTCAGAAATTATTAGTGAAGTGGCAGAAAAAATCGGTGGTACCTATACGGTACTCGGTACTTTTATTTTAGGGAGTGACTACTGCACTGTCCAGACAGTGCCGACTGAAAACTATCTGCACTGACCGGACAGTGTCGACTAAAATATATCAACACTGTCTAGACACTGAAATCTGAAATCTATTTGCACTGTCTAGACAATGCCGAATAAAAACCATCTGCACTGTCCAGATAATTTAATTATCATATCATATACCTAAAGTTATAGTTATATTCCTCGGGATCCACTGCATTAAGTTCGGACAATGAGTGTTTTTTGAATGGTACAGGGTGTTTGTTCATGTTCATAACTGGAACCAGCGGCGCCGACTTTTGAAAGTCCTCATGGGTGCAGGATAATAATAAATAACTTTATAAATTTGTTTATAGGGGAAGGGGGTGGGCGAAATTTTTTTTTCCGGATGCCACTCCCAAAAACGTCTATTTTATAGTGTTTCCGATTGCTAAATTCGGGCAGCACTAGAGCAACCCTCTTTCAATTTTTGTATACGATTTTATCACCCCCGTATGCCTGGATAGGTAGTATAAATTTTAAACAAACATTTTTCTATTTTGATGTCATATCCAAGTTTTTTCGACACTAAAAGTAGTTTCGAAATAGTACATTAAAATACAAGTTTCATAAGACGTCATTTTATCGCACGAGCCCTATATCAGAAAACGAGCCGGAGGCGAGTTTTCTAAAGGGCGAGTGCGATAAAATGTCTTATGAAACGAATATTTTATACTATTTTTTCTATTTTGGTATTGTTTAATTAAAAAAAACAAATTTTTCTTGGAAATTTTATTCTCATATTTCCTGATTCAATATGTTTAGGTTGGTAACACTACATATGCCAAATATAGAAATCTTCTATTTTAAAATCGCGAATGACAGTTCGATGGCCATCAGTCAGCCAGTGTTACCAACCTCCGATAAGTAAAAAAAGAGTGTCACAAAGAGCTTCTTTTCGAAATTACTTTTAGTGTCGAAAAGATTTCGATATGACACCATAATAGAAAAAGAAGCTTTTTGTCACACTCCTTTTTTACTTATCGGAAGTTGGTAACACTGGCTGACTGATGGCCATCGAACTGTCATTCGCGATTTTATATGAGGTCTGTTTCTGCAGAAATCACAAACCAATCAGAGCGAATTTCATTGGTTGAAAACAGTCAGAAAACTAGTTTCAACCAATGAAATTCACTCCGACTGGTTTGTGATTTTTGCAGAAACAGACCTATGGCGATTTCCATTTGTCAATCAGTGCGCTGCGCACTGAGTGTATCCCGCGTCTTTTTCTAAAAGCATGTAAAATATAAGGATGGGGATATATTTTTTTTGCACTTATTCCACAAATCGAAATCGCTGATAGAAGATTTCTATATTTGGCATGTAGTGTTAACAACCTAAACATATGAAATAAGGAAATATGAGAATGAAATTTGAAACAATTTTTTTTTTTTTTAATTAAACAATACCTAAATAGAAAAAATAGTATAAAATATTCGTTTCATAAGACATTTTATCGCACTCGCCCTTTAGAAAATTCGTGCGATAAAATGACGTCTTATGAAACTTGCATTTTATTGTACTATTAATGTATTTATTTTTATTTATATTAACACAGTATCCCATTTTGGTTGTACATACATAAGGGATATCTCAGTTGCTATTAGAGTTAGAAGGATGCCGCTTTCGCGGACGTTGGCTACTTATCTGTTAAAAAGATGCCGTCAAGAAAATTGTCATTGCCCTTTTCGTTTTTCAGATACAAGGTGTTTTTAAAAAAGTTGCATTTTGGGACACCTCTTGTATCTCGGTTCTCTCATAAGTGATCGAAAAGGAGACAACGGGGGTTCCTATAGATCTTTCTACGTAGATTTCAGTAGCAAAGTCAGTTTTTCTCTAGAAGTGACAGTTTTTGGATAATGAACCATACATAGGTTTTTTCAAATGAGACACCTTGGATTAATAGCTCGTTGGATAGGTTTATCTCCATCCTGTTTGTTTTTGTCATAAGGAATAATGTTCCAGAAAAGGACTTTGTACCTTAAGGAAAATGAGGAAGGTCTCTTTCTAACAGAGCTGTTGTACTGAGTATTTTAAATACTTGAAGTAAATACTTGAGTACAAAAATATACTTAAGTATTTGACTTAAGTACTAATCCAAACATTGGTACTTGTACTTGCAATTTCAAGTTTTTCAAATTTTACTTGTACTTTATACTTAAAATATCAGTCAAGTATATTTTACTTGAAAGGTTTGGAAAATTTGTACTTAAGTGATATTAAATTACTTAAGTACCAGTGAAATTACTTGAAGTAAATATTTTTAATTGAAGTATTTTTAAATGCTTTAAAATTTACTTGACGACTAAATAAAGTTTTGTTTATTCATCGTGTGACGTCATAAACACACTGACGCAGCAATAGGTGTGAGAACGCAAAAACAATACGATAATGTCCATAATAGCTCTGTTCCAACCGATATGAGAAACGTCCTAAAACGGTAGTTTCCAGTCGATCAATTCATTTGTCAAGTAGGATGAACGTTCAACTTAGGTGAGCAACTGGAAATTGCTGCTTCTGGAACGGCTCTCATGTCGGTTGGAACACAGCTAATATTGTCAGACTCAGTTTGTGCATATGACGTCACAGTGCTAGGAGTGGCGGTATCTTCGCAACGGTTGGTCGAAACCTAGTGCGGCTTGAAAATTCGTTCTTGGATTTTTTTTCTAAAATTTTTATTTTTGGGTCACATCCCCTTTAAGATTATCGATAGCAATAATTTAATTTGTTAGTTTAATTGGAATGATACTTGAAATAAAAAATACTTAAATAATTTTTTGAAGTATTTCTACGTAAATGTCATTTCAAGTACGCAAGTTTAAGTAAATACTTAAACTTAACTCTGACTTTCGTGGAATTTGCTACTTGTATTTGAATTTGAACAATTCAAGTCAATTTACTTGATATTTTAAGTATTTCTGCCTTCTGTACTTATACTGGTACTTGCTTCGTCTTGAAAAAGAAACTTGTACTTGATACTTAAGTATTTTTTCTTGGTACTTACAACAGCTCTGCTTTCTAACACTGTTTCTCATGACAAAAACAGATAAATTTTTTCTGCTCGAAAACTGTCAGAGATAAAAGTATCGAATTTTGATTGAATTGAAATCAGCAAAAGCAAAGCTATCCAATGAATTTATTATATGTAGGGCGTCTCATTTGAAATAACGTATGTTTGATTCATAATTCAAAAACTATCACTTTTAGAGAAAAACTGACAATGCTTCTGGAATCTACGTAAAAATATCTATAGAAACCCGTTGTCACGTTTTCGATCACTTATGAGAGAGCGGAGATACAAAGGATGTCCCAAAATGCAATATTTTCGAAAATACCTTGTATCTTAAGAACGAAAAGGCGAGTACAATTTTGTTAACGGCATCTTTCATTTGACAGAAGAGTAGCTAACGTTCCCGAAAACCCGAGCGAAAACCGCATCCTTCTAACTCCAATAGCAACTGAGATTCTGAGATATCCCTTATGTACTTCCAAAATGGGATACACTGTACAGTCGAAGAAAAAGGTACAAGAAGAAGAAAAACAAAATCAAAAAGTAAGTAAAAAGTAAGCCAAATATCAAGTACTTACAGCTGAACCACCGTTGGAATGACCATTAAACACGTTTGTGGTTTGTACTTCCGCATTCCTCAAGAGAGCTCTCATGGGTGCGGAGCACCCATGAGAGGTTGCTCATGGGTGCACCAGCCCCGATGCCCCCATGTAGTCGGCGCCAGTGACTGGAACACTCAGTAACTTTTTTACTATTGAAAATAAAGGACATGTTTAAATTGGAAAACTTCTTGGTAAATTGCGACGATCTCAATCGCTACAACAATATTGTTTTGTCGCCATAGGTATACAGAGTGCGCCAAAAAAGTAATTTTTTGTATGCACATTTTTGCATTTTTAAAATTCTAAGAAAATTAACTTCACAAAAATATCAAACACTATTTGGATAACAAAAATATATGGGGCGTTCCATTTGAAATAAATACCTTTTTGGCGCACTCTGTATACCTATGAAGACAGAAAAATATCGTTGTATCGCTTGAGGTTGCGATTTCCCAAGAAATTTGCCAACTACGTGTTGAACATGCCCTTTATTTTCAAAAATAAGAAAGTTTATCGAGTGTATAAACAAATACCCAGTACCTAAGAGTGTCAATTTTCACAGGTCAGGACGAGGCCAAAAATTCATTCAGAGCTGTCAATTACCACAAATGTCGCATACAAAATACAGACAACATTCTTCCTACAAAGTAGAACTTTTCCGCACGCATTTCCGTGCTCAAAGTAATACTTTGAGCACTTGTTAGGTTAGGAAAATAACTATATGGCCTCGCCTCGACCTGACCTGTGGAAATTGACACTCTCAGGTACCATTAAAAAAACACTCATTTTGCGGACTCAATACAAAAATAACTACCTAGGGCATATTAACATACTTAATCCCAGCAAGGAAGCCAAGCCATTTTGAATATAACTCTAACTTTATATGATATGATGTTATGATGATGAAATTATCTGGACAGTGCGAATAGTTTTTAGTCAGCACTGTCTTGACTGTGCAGATAGATTTTAGTCGGCACTGTCTGGTTAGTGCAGATAGTTTTCAGTCACCACTGTCTGGACAGTGCAGTAGTCACTCCCTTTTTTAACCACATCAGTCATCAAAACAGAAACTATTATGTTTCCTTTGATTGAACTGAACCATTTGCCAACAGCCAACTTACGTTAAAGAATAAAGAGGTCAATAATAGTTATTTATACACCAAGTGAGTTAAATGAATGTTTATTCATGAGAAGAAAGTTTAACCCACGAGCCTAGCGAGTGGGTTAATTTTCTTCGAATCGCCCCCCTGCCCCCCTACTGGCTACGCCACTGATTTTGTCTGTATAGGTATAGACTTACAAGAGGGGAATGCTATCGGTTCCACTTGTTTCTTTTGAACACTCAAAAATCAAGTGAAAACATATCATATAGTAACATGAATCTCGCTTTTTGACGAACCCATCAACAAGCCATAGGTTGTCATTCTGAGGTTGAAGGGAGAGTGTTGAAAAAATCAACAATTTAAATAAAGTGACGTGTTCTAGTTTTACTGAAAAAAAATATTTGGAAAATATATGAATAACATGCAGGACGTTTGAACAACCCAGTATGACAAAAAGCAAATATATGATGTTTCATCATGTATACATGGTAAACTTTTTTTTTTTATACATTGTAATTTAAACTGTTACTAGGAGTAATTGAGTAAGTTTGAACAGCCACTACAATTAGATATTTTCTAAATTTTGATACAATTTTTTTAAAATCCGTAAATGTTTTTAAAGTTTAAATGTCAAAAGTGTCCGCGTGTATATTGTATTCGTCGGTATGCGATAATGTCAAATTAAGCCAAAACATGAATTTGAGTGAATGCTAAAGTTGAGAGCCCAATGCAGACAAAATGGAAAGTCTAGTCTCTTCATCCCGAGACAGTCGTTTAACATCTTTACTTTAATCAAGTTGTAAAGCCGTAATACCCACATTAAGCCGTTAACGTCGTCAAAACGTTGTTAAAACTACGTAATTATCCGCCAAGGTGCCGAGTTATACACGCTTTTCTTAGATTTCAGATTAGCGGTAATGGTTTTAAGGAAGTTGTTAGCTAAGGGAGCCTTTAATTCTTTACTTAAATACAACAGAGCAATACTTATTCTAAGTAGGAAGTTTTCAGGACTCATGTACGGCCTTTAATATTAGTAAGTAGGAATACTTGTCGCTGTTATATAAATTTTAGCAGAAATAGTATATTTATCAAATAATTAAACCATTTAACCTGGATCAATCTAAACTATTACGACCTAATAAAAATAATAATAAAATAAGAGAAAAGAAAAGCCCTATCGAAAAGTGGTTTAAAGTTAACCGTAAAAAACGCATTTTCCTTGAGCCCGCTCCGGCCGAAGGACCACGGAGGCATTACAATTGGAAATTGAAATGACGTCGTAAGTTTTGGACTTAGGGGCCAAGTAATGGGGCATTTGCCCCAATAATGGCACATTTACACTTTGATGGTCACTTTCCAGATGGACTCTGACGGCTAGAGGCCCTTTTCGAATACCCAGGATATCTTTTGTTTTGTTTTTTAACTCAACATTTTTATCCCTCGAAAATGTGCTCATATACATACAGGAAATCCTTTATTGACTTCAAATGTTTCATGTTGAATTCTTGATAGTCATACTAATCATACATGAATAATAACTTCAGTAAAATTGTTTTGTATTTTATGTATTAAAAAAAAATTGCATAAGCCTTGTTAGCGAACACCTACATGAACCCGCGACGTATAATGACAACAATAAACGACAAAACAGACATACCCGTAGTAATTTTCATAAAAATTCACATACTTGGACCGTGAATTCGCTCCTTAAAAACACTGCTCGATACTTAACAAGATAATTTTCTTATTACCATTTTATTTGTTAATGTTATCGCGCCAATAAAGCTGTCATTTGCAGAGCGATTATGACTCAGGTCGCTCGTGAGGAATTGTTATTATTTTGCGGCGCTGGACGCATTTATAACCAAGTGGGTGGCAATAAAGACATTCCAACTACATAAGCACATGCATTATAGTAGTATTTTATTTGCTTGTTAAATCCTAACTGAACCAAAAGCATTAAATACTCTACAATCAGTATTGAGTCATTCACCTTCCGGATGTATAGATTAAAATGGCTTATCTGGAATCTGGAATATCATTACTCAAGACATCCCAAATTTTTGAAATGACAACGAACAAAAGATTGCGCAAACATCATGCTGCTATTATGTTCTTATGAAGAACGATGAGCATTAAAGCAACAATGGTGGATAACAAAATCGAACGAAATGCAGTATTCAGCTAAATCCAACAGCACCAGCTTCTTTCAGGCTACTTAGATGGTATACAGATCAACCACTCAAGGACTCAATCCCTTACGATCCAAAGATGGCAGGAGACTGCTTCAAGACAGTTCCTCCAATAATTCTCCTTGGAAGGAACACTAAACAGAGAATCATAAATTAATAATGACACCTGCAACAAAATTCCACAGAACCGAAAACAACAAGAACTGAGCTAAGCGAGGTTTCCAAATTAGAGAAGGTTGAAAAAACAATCAGACAACTAAAGAATAATAAGTCATCTGGTATACTGACGGCATTCCTACTGAATTCTTTGAACAAGGAGGCCCCACAATAAGTGCCTAAACCCACATAATAAGTAAAATATTGATTCCTGAGACTATACCTGCCGAACTTAGAGATGACTACATAGTTGAAGAGAGAGACAAGACTCAATGTGGAAACTACAGGGGAATATATTCACTCTCTGTTGCGGGAAAGATGCTTGCCAGGATATTATCAAATCGTCAAATCCCAACTGCCAAACAGAACCTCACAGAGACACAGTGCGGCTTTAGACCTAACCGAGGTACAGCTGACATGATTTTCTTTTCAATGCAAAATAAATGCAAGAGAAATCCAGAGAACAAAATCGCCCTCTATACATATGGCCTTAATAGTTCTAGTGAAAGCATTTGATCCGGTCAACAGAGAAGCTCTTTGGAAAATATTGGCAAAGGTAGGGTGTCCATAATGGTACATCCAGATACTCCCCTACTGCTGCATGAAAATATGAATGCGACCGGCCTAAGTAACGATGGACAAGGTCTTTCCAAATAACTACAGGCGTTATTAAACCGGGCTGTGTTATTGCACCCTCTTCATTTTCTCTATTTATTGGATCCATACTCCACCTTTTCGAGGGTAACCTAGCGTCAGGAGGGGAAATTCTGTACAGAGTTGATAACGACTTATTCAACTTAAACAGATTACGAGCCAAGACGAAAGTATCGACGACATCGATGATTGAACTTCAATATGCGGATGACAACGTCGTGATAGCCAATACAAAGGAAGATCTTCAGGCAATTATCAATGCGTTCAACCAAGCATACATGAGAATCGGCCTGGAGGTCAACTTTAACAAAATGCAGATTCTGCACCAACCCGCACCGGGCACTAATCCCCAAGCCCCAAATATAACAATAAATGAACATTCTCTGCAGAACGTAGAACACTACCAATACCTTGGGAGCTATCTGTTAACGGAGGCAGCTAAAATACAACATCGCTTGAAGTGTGCTAGCGCGGCGTTCGGACGACTTCTAAAGAGAGTTTTCAACAATCATGATATCAGCGCTGAGAACAAACTTCGCGTCTACCATGCAATTGTAATACCAACATTTACATATGGCTTCGAAACATGGACCATCTACAGAATTCACCTGCTGTCAGGAGTGCAAATCCTGTACAGACTTGATTGCGGCTTATTCAACCTAAACAGATCACGAGCCAAGACAAAAGTATTGACGTCATCGATAATTGAACTTCAATATGCGAATGATAACGTCGTGATGGCCGCAATATAGAGAAAGATCTTCAGGCAAATATCAATGCATTCAACCAAGCATTCAAGAGAACGTACCCATACGTTGGGAGCCATCTCTCAGCGAATGCAACCATTGACGCTGAAATCCAACATCGCTTGAAGTGTTCTAGCGCGGCGTTCGGGCGGGAGAGAGTCTTCAACAATCCCGACATCCGCGCTGAGACCAAACTTCGCGTCTATAATGCAGTTGTAATACCAACACTTACATGTGGCTGGCATAAGATGCTCTTGAGGAGGTTATGGCAAAGTGCCGCATAGATACCAGCAACTGGGAGACGACGACAAATAATAGGCCCTCATGGCGTCGAGTAGTCCACGACGGACCACAAACTTTTGAAGAACAGCGACGCAGACACAAGTCCGAAAAGAGGGATCGCCGAAAAGAGGGATCGCCGAAAGGAGCGAGAGAACAGAGGAAGACACAATGCTGCCAGAGGCTGAGTGTGCAGCTCCAAAATTGGTTTATGTAACCATCAGAAAACGCACAATCGACGACAATAAGAATAGAATAGAAATAAATCACAATCGTGTGATTGACATGAGGAGAGCAGACACCTACTTGTTATCACCCTGTATATACTGTCCAGAAACTATACTTATAGGCTTAGTGATGATTGATTTAATTGGGTACATAATACCATTGACTTGGAGATAACCAATGCTTCAATATTTTACGCAAAATTTATAAGCGGCATTGTAGCCATATACCTTTTTAGCCAGTGATAAATGTATTGAATCCTTAAGTTTATTGAATGAAAACGGCATAAAAAGTATAACAGGAAAGAAATTGAGAAAAAGTTAATTCAATTATCTCTTATCTGGAACGAGACAAATTCCTATTACACGGTTGATAGTATAATACGGCAAAAATAATTATTGTCGCATATTCAATTGTATTGTTGGCTACAAAAATATTGGCGGGATCTCAATTTAATTTATGGGTCTAAATTATATGGTGTGAGGATCACTGTAATTGGTCAACTGGGAAGGTAAGCTGCGGTTTTGGCTTGATTATACGGTCGTATACTGACGACGAAAATTTGCGAGACCGCATTTTGTATTCAATTTTGTTAGCAGATTCATTTTCACGACAAAATAATGTATCAAATTTTTTTTTTACCATTCTGATATCTGTCAGTGTGTTATAAAGCGAGCAATGGTCACTGTCTTAAATAGTTCTCACTTAAATCTAACTTGATAGTAATAAATTGGTACGTAATGATTGTTGGAAGAAGCAAATTACAGAAAAGTTGGGTATTCTGCCACTTCCAATTTTTAGAAAACAGTCAGCAACTCTCAGAAGCAGTGAGACACTGTATAATTTTAAACTTATTGATAAAGTAAAAGGTGATTAGTTTCGTATTACATATTCAAAATGATTAACACGTCGTCAATGTAACTCTTATATTAATTTCATGAAAAGTGTTTTTGGCTCGAACCAGCTTTCCTCATTTTAATACGCAAAAATGAAGTTGATTATGCACTTAACTTTCAATATTTGTGGCTGTCCACACATTATAGCTAATAAACGCACCAGTAAATTGCGGACGCGCAAAAAAAAAATTTAAAACTTAATTTAAATTTAATATATAATTAAGCAGATTATTTTAATAGGCCGAAATAAAAATAAAAAGTTAATCGAGATTATGGCAACAACGTTGTAATTTTCTTAATTCGTCGCTCAAATTGAACTCTCTGGGGGCTTCTCTTCTTCTTCTTCTCTAGTCCTTCCAGAGGCCAATTTTAATAAATAGGTATACCCTATACACTCCGTGAATGACCTCTATTGGTAATGAACAACCAAGTTGAAATTTTCATGCATAATCTTTGGTTTATGTATGAGATTTTAAATAAAATGTTTTGGTAATTATTCTTCCTAATATCGTCCACGCATTAAAATGTTCAACGAGGCATTTGTCATTATTCTACCAACGGAAGTTCTAGAAATAATTTATTGAAAATCGGAACTTCTGTCACAATTTCAACAAAGCACTTTTATTGTTCGAATATACCTATGACTGTATACTTAACCGGACCAACCTTCCAGACACACAGGGAGTAGGTAATAGGACGAATTAACTTGAACCCGGTATGTGTCTAGTAGCCTGGTCCTGTCTGTATAGTGAAAACTTAAGAGACAACTTAGAAATATTCACATTTTAAAAATATGTATTAAAAGAATAAATAATGTAGGTAGGTAATGTTAAAAAAAGGAATATATCATCCTAAGAAGTTTTCTAAAATGTATCTTTTTATTAAATTTGGGACAATCTGGCGCAGGCCAATGCTTTACGGTTGATAATTTTACAGTTGAAGTGAAAATTTTCCCAGCCACAATATTGTGGTATTAACATTATTAACTAAAAAAAGATGCCGGAGACAAATAAAAAAAAAGCGGGAGAAGCTCTAGCTGAAACAAATGGTTTTGTTTTAGAAAACGCGGACGAATTTTTCATTCATTCATATCTCCAAATGACAAAGATTCCGATGCATTTTCATATAAATTACATCATATTTCTGAAAAGGAGGGCGAGGAAGCCGGGGTTTAGTGGCCCGTCTTCGGAGGCTGTTAGTCATCCTAAACCATGATTTATGGACACTAACATATTGCCAGCGATAGCCCTCGGCTCACCCCCAAAAATACAAGGGTTGTTTTTCGGGGCCGAACCACTTTTAACATCCCCACAAATTGATCACCTATATCTTTAATTTTGCCTTTTCTATTTCCTTTCAGTAGCTGCAGCTGATTTCCTTTCTGTTTTCCTTTATAGGAATTAGGTACCTATTGCTTCTACAAAATAAATGGAAATATACAAAATCAACTAAATAACACAGAGAAAAACAAATCATAAGAAAGTTATTATAATACGAGATGAAGTATATGTAAAACAAAAATGGAATAATTCAAACAAAAAAAAAGCGCCTTTTCCATCAGTCATCATCAGCGAAAACACAAGAAACCAACACCGATGGATAATGAATATCTTATAAAGATAATAATGTATTATGTAAGTATGCATATTACATGAACATGGGGGGTTCCGAAGCCATGCATACGATTAGGCAGTTGACTGAGAGCGAAATAATCGGCCGTCGTCGAATTTTGACAAGAGAACAGCCAATCTCACCATCCGTGCGTACGGAATCTGTCAATATTTCAAGATGCGATCTAGTTAACATGCAAATTGTGGCGCGACACGTCTTTTTTATAAGTTGTTCTAGTATGGGGCGGCATTGATTAATAGGTTATAAATTTCAAAAGCTTTTTCTTTCTTCATTAACTTGCGTTACAGATTTGTTTTTTTTTTTCAGTTTTAGACTTTATAAGCAATTAAGGGGGCTGAAATGCTTTGGTGTGATTGGTTGAATCACTTTTGTTGAATACCCACTAGCTGAGAATTCCATTGAAATTACCTAAATAACATATTAAGTTTCCGACCTCGGCACGCCACCGCTGGTGCTGCCATTTTGTAGATTGAAGATTGACCTTTCCAGATATTTTGTGCGTGACTAGTTGGTGTCCAGGATTTGTACACTGCTCCCAAAGGAGGCCAGCTTTCTGGGGGTAAAGTGCCCACCTATTGGGGTGTTCGCCTTACCTCTTCAAGGTATTTCAGAAGTGAGCAGGGTATTTACAGATTGAATGTTCTGTAGTTTGTTTTGCTTGTTCGCAAGATCTGAAGTGGTCGTTGTCTGATTTGCCTATTGTTTTTAGTTGATATTTCACAAAGTCCAGTGAGCAGACCAACGACTGTTCTAATGTCTCTTCTGTCAAGAAGTTGTTTAGATCTCTTTGCTGAGATGGATATGAAACTTTTTGCCTATCTCAGACCCGGAATGGATCTCCAATGAGCTAGCATTTGGTCCTTTTCCCATCTGTTCATTTCTCGGAGACGTGGCTTTTTATTAGTCCAGGCTCTGGGCCTTGAAAAGGTGTCAAAGCGCCTTGCTTTGCGAGACGGCCTGCCTCCTCGTTGCCCTTTATGCCCTCGTATCCTGGAACCAACATCAGGGTCACTTTGTTCCTCCCAGCATTGCATTGCACTTGATGGCCTTAAGAGCCGCTTGACTTTCGGACAGTATGTAAATATGCTCTATTAATATACTCTTGGGCACAGATGTTTATGGCCAGTACCTTAGCCTGAAATATTGTATTGTTAAGGAGAGTTTGAAGTTTGGTCCAGTTATTCCCAGACCGTCTTCTTCTGAGAGCTTCGAACCATCTGTGTTCCACAATGATGCGTTTTCCGATTGCGGAAACTTTGCGTTCTTCTTTCACAACCACTTCATATGGAATGTCAAAGTCCAGTGATGTTATCATAATGCACTCGAGCTTCATAGACTTTATAGATGCCATATTGTAAAGATGGCGCACAAAATCAAGGAAAATTCTCTACAACTTTGTTAAATTTAATTTTTTTGTGCGATCAATGATTTAGGGGTAACAAATGATCTAAGTAAGGGGTTGCAGCTCGCCACTGCATAATTCATAGGATGTACACTACATAGATATGAACTTGCTCCGTTTTCATTGTCGATACTTTCCTAGGAAGGAATGAGCAAAGGCACAAAATCGTCTCTTAATTTTTTGGCCTCTAGACTACTTCCAAAGGAATACGCAATTTGAAAGCAGGGTTTCTTTGTTTCTTAATATAGATGGAAGACTTTCTACTTCACAGAGTTGTATGGCAGGTGCAACGAAACTTAAACAACTATTGTGTATATACCATCATCATCATCATCATAATTTAGCCTTGGCCATAGGTCTCCCCGAGACAATTCCATTTTTGTCTGTCCTGCGCAGTTGTTATCCAGTTGGTGCTAATCCTTTTCACGCCATCGGTCCATCTAGTGGGCGGTCATCCTAAGGTTCACTTGTCTACTCCTGGTCGTCATTCCAGGATTTTCTTGGTCCATCTGCCATCGTTTAATCTTGCAATATTCCCTGCCTATCTCCATTTTTCTATTGTTATTGGCTCCAGAAGAGCATCAACCCCTGTTTTCTTACGAGTGACGTCATTTCGTATTTTATCTCTATGACTTATACCAAGCATTGAGTGTTGCATTTTACGTCGCGTTCTTTGTAGCTTGCATGCTGATGTTTTGGTCAGGGTTAGGGTCTCCGCATCGTAAGTGAGCACAGGGAGGACGTACATGTTGAAAGCTCTTTGTTTAAGAGTAATTGGGATATCATTTTTGAAGACATCTCGAAGTCTGCCATGTACTGCCCATGTTTGGTTATCTCTACCAACCTTCACTTCGTGACCCAGATATATGTAGCTTGCAAAGTCAAGCGCATACCATACAGATGACACAACATAATGGTTCAATAATTATTGTATCCGATGGGTGTCCAGCTGATGCATTAGCAAACAAAAGCACCAAAACTGCACAACTTCTCCGATTTAAAAAACAAACACAAGCGAACATATTGCTTAATGAATCGATGATCATGACATACTCACTATCCAGATTGTTGGCCAACGAACACAAGAGTTGTCTGATAGTCTTATCTCCTTGCTAAAAGATAAATTTGATTAGTCAAACTTGTGTTCATTAGGCTATGACACCGACACGTTGATTGTTAGAATAGCAATAACCACACAGCTTCATCGTTTAACTCTTTGTTTATCTTTGGAGAAGACATCGACCATCCGATATCATCCGCTCATCTTAGAATCTGCCAAGGAAAAAACTTCAGAAATTACTTTGCACAAAGTATACGGAATCCAATATACTGTTTTTACACGCGTTTAGTGGATATGACACGAGATCTGTCACTTTCAACCAGGGGCCCGATCCTCGGGCAGGGAGTAGAGCTCCCCGATAGAACGATTTTTTTTGTCCTTGTCAACGTAATCGAAAAGTAAACAAGAATGACAAAGAGGAAAAATTTGTTCTCTCGGGGAGCTCTACTCCCTGGCCCGAGGATCGGCCCTCTGGGCAAATTTCTCGAGTTGATTAGAAAATTTTTGGAACTAAATAAATATGTTAAAGTATTTAAGCAATGCCTAAACTTTACGAAGCATCCCGAAAGAATATACCTAACTCTGGATTGTCTGCGTTACCAGCAGTTTGTGACGTCGGCGACAGAGAGTAAATACAGCCACTGTAGACGCAACAAACCATTGAAAAAGATGAAGCGAATAAGCATGCTATCAAGGTGACGATTTTTTGTCTAGGGTTTTGGGCGTTATCCTTAGGCGCTATCGGCTTGTCAAGGTCGCAAATTATGCATGCAGCTAAAGTCATACACATGTACTTGATTGCCAAGTTTCAAAACTCCTGTAGTTTTTGCCAAGTTTCTAAGACCCCTATTGTTCGGCATACAATTGAAAAATTAATATGTTGTCGAAATGCCGACATATAAACAGATATAACTGGTAACCCAGAAATTAAAGCCACCGAAAAATGAACTGGCATCAAGCAGAATTTAATTTCTAATTTCTGCTGCGTATAGTCGTAAATTAAAAAAAACTAATCGATCGAAAATAGCGATTTCATCAAAGTCGAGGGTTGTCCCTGACTGATATCGGCCGCTGATAAAAGATTCATCACTTGATTGCGTTTGCTGGTCGTGTCTAAAAGTCCGCTACGTTTACGGCACATCCCGGGGCCCATTACTGGCCCATAACCTTTGGAAACGGCCGGGTTGCGCCCGTGGGGCCCCTTCGACATCATAATCACAACACGAGCGACTCGTTTGGGACTTTTTTTTTTGACACGACGAGCCACACGAAATTTAATCAATGGCAACAAAAATATCGAGTAATATTAAGTGGAAATATGTAAACCTAAATTTACATATAGGTATTTTGTAGTTCAAAATTGAACTGGACGCCGAAAGGATATATATCTAATTTAATAATCCAAGATTTTCAATTTATTGTCTTTACTACCTTATTATTAGGTACTTTATAAATAAGAAAATTTTCTAATGAACAAATGACTCATCTAAACACGTACGTCACTGAAACTTTCGAAAGACATACACATTTCCCCCCGAAATTACCTTCACTGCCGTTGTTCTTTTACTACATCTTGGGGATTAGTGGAGTGCGATCATATACCATAATTGGACATAATTGAACATCTAATGTGAACAGGGATTAGAACGGCTTTTGCGTAGAATTTTTCTCGCTACAAAAATATTTACAGCTCGTTTTTTTTTTCTCTAAAAGCCTCTAATTAGTTTTATTTAATACGCCTTTCAAAACAAATGTTGTAATAAATTATTGCTGATTCATGGGACAAATTATCGAAAAATTTAATTTCGTATAAAACCAAAGACAAAAAAAACAGTGAAGACATAATACCTGATCATAAGGAGAATTTCAACTACAAAAGACTTCATTTCATGGCTATTTAAGCGTAAACGATGTACCGAAAAACCAGTGCACTTTGTTCTGTACCTGGAATTCAATTATTTATTGCTACCTCACAACCTCAATGAAACGAAAAAAAAATACAAAAACATTATCGTCCAGTTGGTTTTAGGCCGAATTTAATAAAATATCTCTAAGCTGTATTAGAGTCAGGGGAATAATATTCATAACAAGAAATAAAGATAGCCTGGGGTAGTGCACTGGCGGCCAGAACGACGTCATTATGTAAAAGAGGCAGATGACCTAAGGCCAGAAGATCGGCTATAAAGGTAAATTCAGTGGATCAGCTGTACAGAATATCCACAGCACAAATTCATTTTTATTTTAATGCCTCTAATAATAGGTAAAATAAATTAAAAGGATTTTCTAAAACTGATAATGCTGCTGCAGAAAATTGACATCCATAGATAATCTCAATGAGACCAACAGCATAACCTCTTTACACAAGCTAAGATTTAGTCTGCCTATACTAAAATGCTAGAGGGGTGTTAAGTGCAAACACTTGTTAACTTTTGGAGTTATATTTCGAGGGCTTATTTTATAAATCCTCTTGTGGTAAGGGAAGTATAAGTCGTAATTTCTAAGCCATATTGAGTTACTTAATAGGCATGATCGATGCAACTATACAGCAATGTTATAAATGATTTTATTTGTATTATGGTATAAAGATGTTATCTGGATGCATGTTCGCTTCGCTTAAAACTCCTCTATGTTGACATAAGTTTGTCAGCGTTTGACACAAGAAAATTTCACTCATTTTGATGGATGACCATGTGATCATTCATATTTGATACATGTGCTGGTCGATAGGTTACAAATAAGGAATTATTGTGTTATAATTAATTATGTCTGCTGTATGACGCGAGATTTTTTGCATGTGCAGTTTTTTTTATGTAACTGTCGCTTGCGTGTCTCTACTCTTACTATTACTTTGTCGATTTAGAGGTCTGGGATAAAAGTTAACTTCAAAGTATACACTTAAATATTTTTATATTATCAAAAAGGGGATTTATACTTGATACTCTCGTAATTTAGTGCTCTGATATTCTAATGGTGGACGGATGTTTACACGTTATCGGTAAGTAAATTGCAACTCGCATGCGTAATCCTAACACTGATCTCTAACACTATCAGATAGCTGCCCTATAAAACCTTGCTTGCTTGCTTTATTTTTCCCTCATTATTTTGGGTTATTTTTTTCACTGGCGGACTCACCTTTTAACGATTGGACACGTTTTCGATAAAGCGCGCTAGGAGTAAAATTTCAAAGCCGTTACACACGAGCTAGTGACACGGAAATCCGTCACGATATATTTTTCAACATAGTGCTGTTGGTTGATGTCAAATCCCAAGGTTGTTTGAAAGAGGTAGGTTGCGTTATAACTTTTATGGCGTCATCCGGAGGGCCTGAACATAATGCAAATCTGCATAAGGCACCCCCCATGACGTCATCTGTTTCCAATTAACAGACAACCTATTACATTTAGGAACCTTGCCGAAACGTCAACAAAACAACCGAAGGAGCAGAGGATAGGAAATACGCATGGGCCGACATAAAATCCGCAACGAATATCGCGAAATATTAAACCAATTCCAATTTTCCCACTTCCTGAATTTCAAATTTTGCTAATTCGCAAAATATTGAACTGTGACAGACGTGTCATGGTTCTTGACAGTGGATTGATCCATTAGGCAATCCAATCCATCTGTCAAAAAGGAAAATTCAATATGGCGTGGGGGTCAAGCAAGGCCATTTTACAGCTTGCAAGAAAACTTGAATGCAATTTCTTGCATGCAAAAAAATTGCATTCAAGATTTCTTGCACGTCGTTTTACACCTTGCAATTTGACTTATTTCTTTCTCTAACCTTAACTATAATTTTTTGTTTTTAATCATCAATCTTCAAGCTTCAGCTAATGTTTGCATTTTCCAATAATGAAAAAAGTGATTATAAGTCTATATAAAAAGAGGAAAGCAATAGCAGCCACTTTAAGCATCATATTTGCTAAAAAAATTCAGCTAGCGCGAAAACCTTCAAGAAAAATGGCACCAAACACATTGCATGTAATGCCATTCAAGTTTCAAGAAACTTGCAGAAAACAATCAATCACCTGACTCACTTCTGCGCATGCCTTCGTTCAAGTTTCTTGCATATTGCAGATAGAATTGCAAGCTGTAAAACGGCCTTTAGAGTTTTGCTTGCAACTTTGATTTTGATTATTTAATAAAACATTTGTTGACGAGGTACCTAAACTATTAAATCGGGCAGAAATTATTTTATTTTTTTTTGTGTTTTTTGGCCCATGTGTGGCCGCCACGCCATCTTGAGTGTCACGTGGTTTGGATTACCTAATAGGAGCGGCCTGCGCAATTCGTGACTCGCATCTATATGAACTACACCTAAATCCCATTCAGCAGTCTCGAGATTATATTAAATGATTCGAATTATTTGGAAGCTATCCAAGAACAATTACCAATTGATGTTTTCTTTGGTTGCAAAATAGTTCTAGTGCAGTTCGAACTGACACCACTTGCACTTGTTCGCTAATCAAAAAGTAGAAATTCAATGCGTACTGAGTCTAATTGTCAACCGCTTGTCACTAATATACAGTAGGATAATATTTGAATTCAATCTAGATGTTTAAGCGTAAGAAGTTTTCAGAATTAAAATATGCGCACATTTTGCACAAGTTTTTGAAGTGAAACTTCTTAGGCGGCGGTCGGATATTTAGACGACAATGGAGAGTAATTTGAAAAACGCGTCACGAGAAAATTTCGTTACTCGAGAGAGAAGAAAGATATACCGTGAAGAGCCGGAGAAAGGCAGCTATTGATTGCCACAAACCAAGGATAACAAGCGCAAAGAGGATTGCTTATTATTGATAAGCGCCGATACCTTTGTGGCGTGACGTCACTACAGATGCGCGTCTCCCTTTTTTTTATACTATTATCATTGTGCTTTGTAATTATTTTCGTTATTTATACATTTGTGTCCTGTGTTTTTTGAAGTCAAACTTAACAAACAAAACTAACCCAAACTTCGGCGGCAGTCTGATATTTGGACGGGAATGAAGAGTGATTTGAAAGACGCATCACGTTTTGACAAATTCCGTTACACGAGAGAGAAGAAAAATATAACGCAAGGGGACGGAGAAAGACAGCTAATGACAATGACAGCCGACGAATGATTCACACAAACCAAGAATTATAAACTAATTATTTAATTTATTATTGTCTACCGCCGATAACCTTGTGACGTCACTACAGATGCGCGTTTCCCTTCGTCTTTCATCCTGACTCATACGCTAAGTCTAAAAGTTGTATGAGGGGCCCGGGGGATAGTTTCTAAGAAGCTTCACTTCTACCACGTATACGGCGCTGCACATGATTTTTTTTTATGAATGCTTCCATGTTTATACAGACCGGACCAACCTACTAGACACAGAGGGCGTAATAAGACGAATTAGCTTATGTCCGGTTAGGAGAATCGAGGTGGCGCTGCGGGAGCCGAGTATAGCTGAGCTGCCGAAGATGCACGAATTTTAATAACTTTCAGGGAAGATCAATGATCCACCGTGACGATTCTGCAGTGAAATGGGTATCAGTCAATTGGTCCCATTGAAGCCTAAGTGTCTAGTAGCCTGGTCCTGCCTGTATATACAGTGTAGGCTGCAGTTCTGTTGATTGAACGAAGGTGTCAAGTTTTTGAACGAAAAAAGTTTCTGGAGAAAATGGTGATGTAGGTACTTGGATTAATTGAAACTGCACGGAGAAGGTTTGCAGGGCTCACTAGATAAAAGCATGAGAGAGCAAAGAGAAGTAGACGACATCAATGATTAATTAATCGAACAACTTTTAGAACCAGGAAAAAAGTAGCAAAGAAAAAAACAAAACTTGCCCAGCTATGGGAAACGAAATCCAACGGCATATGAAGAAATCAGTAAAATATTGAAACTCTTAAAGAATCATGAAAAACAACGAAACAATGTAGAAAAGAATTAGGCTTAAAACGCCTAAAACCAAGACTTGGGTACTTACCAAAAAACCATGCGCCTAAGAAATGAAGGTCGAACAGTAGAAATCGAATACAACAAAATCGCTTCAGCTACACATTCCAAAGCGAGATGCCGACGTGGAGACATAACTGGATAACTATCAAAAAATAGAATATGTATCGAGAAGGCAATCAACATTCTGAAAAATAACAAATGACCACCAACCAGATGAAGTGACAGCTTACAAGATGAGTAAAAAAGAGGTGATTATATCAGTCCAGAAGAGACTATTCAACCTATGTCGGAAAAGTGCGCAAATCGTAGAGAATTGACATAATAAGATGTTCGCGGAAATCATCACCAACCGCTTATCACCTAAAATTGACCGCTACTAACACATACTGCGTCATAAGAGACCTTTCCTCCATGAACACCTCTCGGATTAATGGCCGTTATTATAAAACACTGAACCGATGGTTGAGTTTCAACCTTCGGTTGACTCCATGCAAATTGATAGGATTCAACCGAAGGTTGAAATTCAACCATCGATTCAGTGTTTTATAATACCGGCCCTTAGTCACGTAACAGACAGCTTCTTCATAATATCTACTGCCACATTGATACTGCCAGATAGTACCGCAGAAAGAGAACACCAAATCGTTTCCAATCAGGGGAGGAGTCGCAAAGGGAGATGTGATATCGAAAATTTTCACGATAGGAAATCATGTTGTATTCTGAGGCATTATTCTTAACTTTCTCTCGAGAGAAAATTTGACTATGTTGACAATTAAACAGTGCATTAACTGTTAACAATGTCAAATTTTCTACCTAAGTAAAGTCAAGAATAAAGCCTCTGGTCTAGAAATGGCATAAATCATCTACGATTCATCGATATCACACCCATTTTCAATAATTTCAAAGATCTATCGTTGATGACCAGGAAAACCATAGTGATGACAAATAACGTCGAAAAAGAAAGAACAGGCATCATCGAATACCTACCTTATGACAACTTGATAAAAGTAACCAGCCAGCAAAAATTGCACATAGAAGAAAGTTGGGATGAGCACGTTTCAATGTGTTTTACCCTTGATCTTAGTCTGAGAGTCTCAAAACCTAGAACGAGAAGAAATGCTGGAGAGCCTAGCATCAAAGGTCACCCATATAAAAGAGAGTTTCGCAAGATATCTTGCAATACGGAAAGACCTGAGATAGTCAGATGCAATTCAAGTCTAATGATTGATTGATCAGCGATGAAGAGGCAGATGGATCGTCGGCCTCAGACTTTTCACAAGATTACACTCTGGGGATAACTGGTTCAAAACAAAGTTCGCTGATGAGAATTCGGAGAGGTCTATATCCAATCAGGCTTAAAAAGACGAAGCAATGATTGAAAAAAGTCTAAGTCAGCTTTGCTTAGATAATTTGGCGAATGAGGGCGTCTCTAAAAAGACAATTTTTATCAACTTATTCGGGTAATTTAAAAAAAAAAAAAAACAGTAATAAAACACCCCATTGTATATATTTTAACAGGTCCAAGTTAAATCCGGTAATAAAAAGTCACCCCCGGGTCTAGAGGTGAGGGCCCATGACGTTAGAGTTACTGCTTTTCTTTCGACGTTTTTAATTATCTAGCGCCGATGTTGCGCCATGCTTTATCATCTGTAAATTTTATTAATGAAACCGTATTTTTTTTCGCGCTTTCTCTGTAGCCGGAGTTCTATTAAAATAGTATGTAAATTGTCGACGGAATTTCTTTTCTCCCCATTTGACGACTCCTCTGGCTGCACTAATTAAAAGAACTTATGGTTTTTTTACTGCCTTGGGGGCGCGAGTAATTTGTTTACGGGACCCTTTTCTTTTATTTTCCAAGACTTTTCCGTATTTATTTCTCGAGGTGTACGTGATGCAATTCGTATCTTTAACAAACTAACTTTTCAAACTACCCCTTGTCGATTGTAAGGTGTATTTCTTCATAAAATTATACCATGTTTTGATTAAAATATAATTTATACAAGTCCAATGCCCCTCCTGCTTATTAAAATTCTATTAGGCGTTGAAAAGACTCTTTTCCCTAAAAAAATGATTCCCCGTCTGCTTTGCATACAGAATTATGCAAATTTGGTTGCTTCGATACCACACTGACATGGCAGTGATTATATCGATACGAACTCACTGCCACCAGCAATTTGCTTCAAGAAATCATTAATGAAACGTACTTGATGCAGAACAACTGTGAGAAGAAAATTATAATTTTAATTCATCTTGTTAGAGTCATAAATGATTTCTAAAAGAACATCGATAGGTACAGAAAAAAAATCAATTATAGAAACAGTTTTACCGCGAATTTTTGGGGACTGCACCTTAATAATTGCGAATTTTCAGCAGAAGTTTATTGATCTTGGAAAATATTTCCATTGAAGTGTAATTCCCGAAAAATGCCAGGTAATATTATTAATCCACCTTAATGAAAATTTATTAAAACTAAAAACCAAAACCAAAAACCATTTTCCTAACTAATAGGAATATTTTTCGAAATACATAACTATTTACTTACTTATTCGCTAAGTTGAATATAGGTAGGTACCTACTTCCTTATTATTGAATAATCTTCAGTTTCTACACAAGTGCGTATTTAATTTATTCTTTGATAGAAAACGCAAGAAAAATCCGGTCAAACCATAAATCTCAAATCTAGCGAGACCACTGACGTAAGAAACACACTTCGGAATCATATGTATCAGGGCAATTCGCCGCGAGTATTCATAAATAGTCGAGATGCGGTAATAAATCGTGTCTTTGAGTCCCCGGGTGGTCGTGAGCCTGCATTCTGAAGAAGTCGAACACGCGACCTATACACCCTTGTGTTGCGTATCCCCTATACCCCCAGACCGTGGCACCTGTGGCATATATGGGAATTTAACGCAATTATAGCTTTTGGGGTTTTATGGAGTCGATGTTTAGGTTCTTTATGGACAAGGAATTTCCTTTTATTCATTTTTCTCGACCCCATTTGAATAATGTCGGTCTGTGACACAAATCTAGCAATTAAAAAAATTTCTACACCATTTTTAAAAGCCTCATTACCAAAAACACTTGCATAATTTGTATGTTACTTCTCTATTCTCTATACTACGCGTCGATGCACTTTCCGATATTCCCATCATCCATATTTCAATAACCGAGTCAAATGAAGGTTTGGCATTTAGGGGTTTTAGTAATATTGGGATACTGAATTGATTATAATTAATATAAAAACGAATATTTTTATTTAATCCTCTAGGAATCATTCCAATGAAAAATTTAAGTTTGTTTTATCAATACACATTAAATATTGAGGTACTTGGACTATTTCAATAATAAAAATTGTATAATAATATTTGATAAGAGATTCATGGCGAAAAACAAGTAATTTCCTGTTTTTTGTTGTTTTTCCCCCAATCTTCGCAGACAATCCTAAAACATCATTCTAATCATTTTTTTCAAATAACTTTTTCCGAAATTTTGCCATCTAGCCCCACTTTTCGCGTTTCCATATCTAAATTTTCGCCGCCACAACAGTGATCACGTGACCAATGTTAAAATGCACTTTTAGGTTATCGGACAAGCAGGATCAATCACACATACGAAAAAATTCCATATCCTACAAATAAAAAATTTCTCCATATGTAGCGAACATTATGGGGGACACCTTATATGTAGCGGAAGTGGTTATAATGCAAGTGGGTGGTCCACAGGCACGCTCTCGTTTTCTTTAATTAATAATTTCACGTATTCGTAAATCTCAAATCCGTGTCCGAAACAACACCCATATATTTCGCAGAATCGAAACCCAGTTATAAGGGACACGTCTCCCAACAGTCCCAACACAATATTTAAATTGTTTCTGAGAAACCTCTTGTCAGAACCAAATACCAAAACATTTGACTTTTAAGGATTCAATTCAAGATTATGTTCAGAAAAGAGTTTTTCTAATATGGTTTATGTTATAATTTATTGAAGAAGAAGCATTTAAATAATCATGGTAATTGAAGTGAAAATAAACCTGGATGTCAAAGGCTTGCAATTTGCAGTATTTTAAAGACTTAAGTTGTATATCAGATATGTAAACAATTATTAGTGAGGGTCCAAAAATAGACCCTTGTGGCCCACGGCAGCCTTATTCTGTAACTTGCGACCGCAGATAATTGCGCAATACTTGCTGTCAAGTCGCTGCCAAATGCGAGTTTTCCATTAAAAAAAAGCGACCGGTTGCTGTTTGCTATGTGATTGCTGTTCGTAGAGAATAAGCCTGCCGGACAACATCTGTACTTCTTCAGAAAACGCGTTGATGAAATATATTTTTTTAAGATCATCTGCTTGGAAGATAGTCTCAGTCAGAAATAGTTGACAAACAAAAAATTGACAGTTTTACAGGGGTGACATGAGGGCTGTAGTTTTGGGGGTTGATAGAGAGAAACTCGCTCAAGTAGAGTCCTTATAGGGTCAACGATGCTTGGGGGACTGTCGGTTTATTCGCTATACACAACTGTAGCTAGTGATCCTTAGGCCTTAGCTTTCCCAACTAGAAGTACCGGCGCTGGACAACAATAAAGCTGAAGATACCACTGGAGAGTCTTGAATCCAGAGGCGCTTTCCCAATTAGAATTACCAGCGCTGGTTCAAGTCTGCCTTTGATGCGTCTCGCATCGCAATTTATATCCGTTTCTTGCTTGTCTCATTTATAATTAACCAGGTCGATTACGTCCTGTGTTTTGCCGATCTGTAATAAACTGTGATTAATTAATTCATGAACAGTGTGTGATATTCCCAAACAGGCTCGTGTGTTGACATATGCCCCACCTTCGAGAAGCATTGGACATCCATAACACTATAACTATACAACTTAAACCATCACCATTTTTTCGATCTTCCTTTTATTGGCTCTGTCTTGTCTACCGTTTCATCTGGTGGTCTGGACAGTTGGGTCGTGGATGTTCTAGGTTCTTCTGCCCCTTGTTGTTTGATAGAATCTGTCGTGGCAATGTCATGTTGTCGGTTGATCGATTATAACCATTGCTCAGTGAAGGGATCGGAAGAGCCCCTACTTAGTTCAAAACTGTTTCTGCCCTATTTTGTTTTTTTTTTTGTATGGGCCTTGATGCCCATTGTCATGGTTTCGGCTTTGCTATGTTTGTCCCTGGGTTGGCGTTTTTTTTTTAGTACAAGCAAAAAACGAAAAAGAAAAAATATTCCTATAATTTGACCCACTAATGGCCCTCAATTTAATTTGTTCACTAATTGGTGATGATTTCCACATGTAAGTTCCCATAAAGTATAGCTTGATTTGGTATACTCATGTGCTTTCCTTTGTAGCTCGTACCCGACTTAGGACTTTCCGTATAGACTTGCGCGGCGAGAGTACAACGAACTTCCTTCTGTAAGTTTTTCTGTCGTTTCTGCATTTATTTGTTTATATATACTGTAACATTTTCAATTTCTTGGCTAATAAGCTACCTTGTTTTGCTTTAGTAGATATGATTCCATATAGAACTACAATGAAATAAATGAATAAACAACTATCTTTTCTGTGCCCAGATTTTGTTACCTTGAGTACTGCCTTCTACTGAAAGTTTTTTGGTGCAGGTTTGCAAGTTTTGTTAATTGATCTAGGAAGGTTTGATTCAGTACGGCAGGGCCCGCTGTTATTGATTAGAATCTTAGGAAAAGGAGTTAGTACCATCATCATATCTGTTTGCAAATCCAATCAATAATCTGAGGTTATGATAATAATTGTTGTTTAATCTTTGACTTTTCATTTCCATCATGTCATTCATTGAACAGCTGTTTTGTCTAGGCGTTTTCTTTAAGACCTGTTCTACCTTTTGATATATGTTCTATAGGCACTTTTCAACATTCACCAGTCATTTTTTACACAACCGATTCTCAGTTCGTATTTTTGGGGTGAAACTGAACACGTCCTTTTCTATAATTTTCTTCAATGTCAAAATTAGAAGTTTGACAGATGAAAGTCTTCTTCCGAAATCTAAATGAAGAATCTGCCCCTTTTGATCTGCGACCTCACGCTGAGTAGTCGTCCGGTCTCGGGCCTCGGCCCTAATTATTTTTGGGGCGAGACTTTTTGGAATTTTGTGCCAGGGAGCTCAAGTTTTAGACTAATTTCTTGCTGATAATTGTCTAGAGTCGTCCCTTGGTCATTTTTGGATTCTGTTTCGGACTGTTCCGAGCAGCTTTTGGAAGTTTAAGACTTCACCTTTGGTCTAGAGGATCCCTCAATTTGAGGTAAGATTATTTCTAATATTTGGGACTCGATTTGTTTTTTTATACGAACATCGTTATAGGGTCCTACTCCTGGTCTCGGGGTATAGTTGGACACTCCTAGTCTCAGGCTATAGTTGGACAATCCTACTCTTAGGCTATAGTTGGACAATACTAGTGCTAGGCTGTAGCTGGACAGTCTTAGGCTGTGGTTGGACAGTTGCTAGGCTGTATTTAGAGAGATTCTAGACTGGATCTGGATTGCTCTCAGTTGGGGCTTTGGTAGCCATTCTTCAGCAACTCTCTTGGTACCACTCTGGCAGAACCACGTCGAGTTCTACGCTAAACAGATACAACGTGGATAGGACTCATGACTCACTTACCATACCATAGTCTATCTAATAGTGAGACCAAACCTGTAGATAACCTCACTTTGGAAATTTCTGGATTTTCACATACATTTCACTTGTATACCTACATGTAAGTTGCTCTTTTACTATTTAGTCAAATCCTATGTAAATCACTGGATACTGAATTAGGTTCGGTAAGTGCCCCTTAAATAAAATTCTAGAATTTTACCCAGAGGTTGCCCAAAGAATAACTTTCACCTTTCTGTGTTTAATTTGCCTGTTGGTAAAGTGTAACCCATACTGTTTTTTTAAATCTTCCACAAGTGTTAATAAACAGTTAAAACTGTTTATTTTAAATTCATCTATTCATTATTTACATTTTGTTTATTTATTCAAGTATTCACAAATTAGGTACAAGCCTAATCCTAAACACCTTTTTTAATAACTTCGTGGCTACTTATTGGCGCAATAGTTAAGTCCTAATTACTTGGTGGCTACACTTTTTGGCGCCTTATTATTATTGTTATTATTTTTTAATAAAGAAAGCCAGATACATTATTGTACCTAATTAGTTGTTTTATTGTTAAGCGCTCCAATTGCACAGGTTTTGTTTATAACATCATTAGGTTATCTTCCTAGTTAAGTCACAATTAACTTGGTGGCGCCCAAAGGTGAGATGTATACAAGGAACCCATAGACCCATGGCCTCCGAACTGAAGCTGACTAGCCGTAGCAGTATAATTAGGCAATTGCCAAAATAAGTACGTTATAATACTCTCTCTTCTTCCAAAACTATGAAGTGCTAGGGTGTTCGGTGAGTGGCCACCCTCTGGATCAAGGTTGCAGAGGACACTGTTCCATCCCTGTGGCCACCCTTATGACTTGTTCAACTAAAGGTACCGGCGCTGGAGAACGATAAGGCTGAAGATACCCACAGTGGCTTTCCCAACTGGAGATACAGGCACTGTAGAGACTTGAGTTCCGAGGATCTTTCTCAACTAGAGGTACCGGAGCTGGTTCAGGTCGCACTGCTGCATTGGTTGCACCGGTTCTCTTAAAATCTCTTTTTGTTTCATAAAAATTTTAATGTTTCGTGTCAGCCAGGGTGCCCATGGTTTGGTTATCTCAGCCGTTTTCAATGGTCAAAAATATAAAAAATTTATTATCAATATTTTGTTCATAAACTATATAATTTCAGTTAAATAATTGAAGGTCAGCGTAGAAAGCGTAAGCATTAAAGTATCGTGATGACGTTGTTAGGTTAGGGCAGTATAAAAACTCAGGTTTGGTTAATTTTATTTATATTAGGCCATCCAATCCATCTGTCAGACACGAAATTCAATATGGCGTGGCGGCCAAACAAGTTTATGTCGAATATGTGCTTTGATGCGTATTTTAGTGGTTTTGCTTCGAGTTTTGCTTGCAAGTTTGATTATTTAATAAAATATTTGTTGACTAGGTACCAACATAACCTAGTATTAAGTTAGACAGAAACTAGATATTTTTTGTGTGTTTAATTTTAGTGTTGTAAAATGCCGAATAAGTATGTGTTTGTGGGATGTGGAAGCCTCCGATAAAGGGACAATGGGTCTCAAACCTATAGGGTTCCAAGCGTGCCCAGTTAAGTATGTTTTCCGCATTTAGACGCAAAAAGACAAATAGCATATGGTTAGCACCGTTAGCGGCAATCAAAGGGAACAATTTATTACAATCTAAAGTGGCAAATCAAAGAGTTTGTAGTAAGCATTTTATCACAAAAATAAACGAGTGCTATATTTTGCATCATGTCTTCAACTTCAACCATCATGGTTTTATTTATAATAGGAAAACTAATAAGTATGTTAGAGGATGTGGATAATCCTGACTGGGCACCAAAACCCTTGCAAATATAGGCTCTGCATAATGTTAATGTCTTATTGTATTGCACTTAACAGGGCTATGGTTAATAATAGGTGTGTTGTAGTAAGACGATTTTTAAGCACGACAATAGTTAATATAATTAATTGGATCATAATACAATTCAAAAAAGTGCGGATGGAGCTGATTACTTACTTGAAAAGTTCATCTGAAAAGCAATAAAAAACAAAAAACATACTTGTTAATCAATAGGCCATTGTTCTGTTCGTTTGAAGCAAATTTGCATTTTGGATGTTTTTAATTTCTTACAGAATATTATTCTTTCCATGCATAGTTTCTGCCAATTATGATATTAAGCTGATAAGAATAGATATTATATATTGATCTGTGTCAAAGGTTGAGAAGAGGATTCATTCAATATTTATAAAATCCAATTTATACCTAATTATTTGCGCCAACATTTTTGATAATAAAACAATATTTTGGGATCAAACTAAACTATCTATCAAGAAGAAGCATGATATTTTTTTGAAGGACCTTCACTTAACTAGTACTTAAAAAGGTAATTATTGCAAAATCAATCCTTTGACTTTATGGTGAAAACAAATAAAATTATTTATTAAATAGTTATATGCGGCAACATTTTTGATCGAGTTTTTGATCATAAAATACTAATTTGATCAAACTAAACTGTCTATGAAAAAGAAGCATGATATTTTTGTGAAGGACCTTTACTAAACTAGTACTTAACATCGCTTAATAGATATTTATTTTATTAGGAGTATAAGTAATACTTATGTGACGCGCATGGAAGTTTGAACGCCAAGCGCAGCGAGGCGAATCAAATCCATGCAAGTCACATAAAGAATAGTTATACTCCGAATGAAATACAATATTTTATTTTCGAACAATCTTTATTCCGAATAGTGCAGAATGTTCAATTTAAACTATAATATTCGTATTTGGAAGGATCACCTTTATAAGCACCTATACCTGTACCTGTATGTACAGGTAAACTACCTTAAATCGCTATGGAAAAACATGTATACCGACGTATAAATGTTATACTCCGGCGGAGTATAACACCTATATACGCCGCTCAAGCTGAAAGTCTTATACGTTGTCAAAATGATCACAAAAAATACTGTTATATGTTGTTTGAAAATAAAGGTAATTATTTAAATTCAGTCTTTTAATTTTGTGGTGGAAAAAAATTAAATTATTCAATAAATAGTTATATGCGCCAACATTTTTGATCATAAAATAGTTTTTGAGATTAAACTAAACTGTCTACAAAGAAGAAGTATGATATTTGTGTGAAGGACATTTACTAAACTTTTACCTTTTTTTTTCAAGTTTTTCTTTCTAAAAGATCATTTCATTAAGAGGACGGATTAGTTTGTGTTAGCTTAGATTAGCTCATTTCTTTATGCCAACACACATAATACGTTTTTAGTTAAAATTTTAACCTAAATTTTACTAAAAACAGCTTCATCCTCGATTTTTTTTTAGAAATCACCCCCGAAATCACCTTAAAATGGCCTAAATTTTATGTTAAAAGTTGAAAAACCTGAAAAATCAGATCATCTTTTTCTTTACCAGACCCCAAAACACTATCATTCTGATTATTGGACGAGCATTCAGTCCCTTTTTTTAAATCTAAACATGCTTCATCCACCGATTTTTATTTTTTTATGCGTTCTATATGAGTTGATCTTTCTGTTAAAAAAAAAGAAAATCGAGAAATCGGACATACCTATACTTTTCCAGACCCCTTAACAGATTTACCCCTCACAAAACAAATGCACCTAGAAGCACATAAAACTGTGAAACTCCGGAAAAACAGCAGAAAGTTTGGCCCATGTATGGCCGCCACGCCATCTTGAATGTCACGTGGTTTGGATTGCCTATTTGTACTTACTGACAAGAATCTTCATTGATTAAAAACCTAGGAATTTTTCAGATTTTTACAGGTTTATCAAGTGCAAGCCAATATATGTAATATGTTTCTATTCAATATCAATGTTAGCATGGTATTTATTTTATGTTTGTATTGTATACAGTGTCATTACTTAAGTCTGCAACATATGGGATTTTTTTTTAGTAATGCACAATCAAAATACAAACAAGGCCAAAAGTTGGTGCATGTCTGATAATCACATTAGGTGCACTTAGAATGGTTGCAAGTCAAACAGCATACAGGGTAGCTCAAAAAATATCAAAACTGTAGTAATATTTACCTAAATAAAATAAAACTTTTGCACTTTAAGGAGAGTTTTTTTAATATGGCTATTATCATTAGTAATTTTTCAACTTGTTAGAAAAAAAAATGCGACATTTTAAAGTTGTGTTGAATATCATTGCAACAAACATGAATTTTGTGATTCCATAAAAAATTAAAAATCTAAGTTAATTTTACAAATATGCTTGAATTTGAACAAAGTTATGTAAAATTGATTTGATTTTAATTAATTTTTGAAAGTATTAAGGGCGGAAATAAAAAATAAAAAAAATATATAAATTATAGATTTTTTTCGAAAGAAAATTAAAAAAATCTTAGGAGGCTATGTTTTGGTATTTAGGCATAATTTTTAATTCCAAACAACTTTTCTCTATAACATTTGCTGAATTTTCTAAAATAAGGGTACTTTACAGTACAGCTTTGATATTGTTTGAGCTACCCTGTATGCTGTTTGACTTGCAACCATTCTAAGTGCACCTAATATGATTATCAGATATGCGTCAACTTTTGGCCATGTTTGTATTTGGGTTGTGCTATTACTAAAAAAAATTCCCACATGTTGCACACTTAAAAAATCACACTGTACATATACAATCAAAAAACGTAAATAAATTTGATATGGTTTTTGATTCAGGTCGATCATGTTTATTTTTCGTTGTGCATTGTAACTATTAAACGACAATAAAATAAAAGTGATCTCAAGCTCGTGGCCAATGCCAACTTCCGATCGAAACGGACCGGCCAGCACAAAATAACCAGACAACCATTATCGGAAATTTTTTCATAGCAAATTACTTTTTATGTGTCTGCCGAGTTTGCCAGCCCGCGAAGTTCGACTTGGTGGAATGTTAACAGTTCGCAGATACCTAAACCAATAATAGAAACTGATAAATTACACATTATAAATTCCGACATACATATAAGAATATGCTCGCCATAAAATTATTTCGCTTTATATTATATTGTGCCACATTTCAAGCCTTAAAAAAAAACTCGGACATATTTATGTCTTTGCCATTTATGGCCGCTTGATAAATGCGCAAAAATTTGAAGCTCTCTACACTTTTTAGTACCACCGGCACCGTAAAAATAAATCTTTATTTCGTAAAGCAACCAAGATGTACCTTTTAAAGTAACGTACCTACTTGTACTAGTACGGGTTCAGCCAGTAAACCTCATCAATACCTATAGGCAATACAAAGATTGCCGACGAGCAAATAATCTTGGAAAAACAAGCATTATAATTATTCCAACAATGGATTGCAATAATTATTCACTGTGTAGCCAAAATCAATTCTTAGAAAAAAGTATTAGGTATAAAGTTATTTTATTCATAAATTTTCTAATTTTTTTTAGAACTAAATAGGTACACCAGTAACAGGTGTATAGGCATAGGCAAAGTTTGTATAGGTAAATTTAACTCAAATCAACTCCATCCTTCATAATACAAGTTGTATGTATGTACTGAACAAGAGTGATAATGTAATGAGTTCACTGAAACGGCTTTGTAATAACATGTAAAATGTTTTCATATAGTAACATACACATTATACACAATGTTGTAATTTTTATATATTTTTCATTTTCGAATACATATAACCTCTTTGATGTACATATTGTTGTAGTTATTTTTTTTTCTGTCCAAAAGTCCAATAGATTCTCGTCGACAAAAGAGGCCTTAAATACAATTAGAACAGTGTGGCGCGTGTCGAATTCTTTCATCCCATTTGATGCAAGTCATTGCGGTCATCCAAATTCTTCTTGTGAACTCGAAAAAAGGTTTTTTTAATCAACTCAAAAGATTCGGCAGTTTCGTTTTCAAGTATTCGAATTTGGAATAAAATGAATGGATGCTTTTTTTTTTAAATTCACGATGTTCGAGATGATTAGGTGAATTTAATTTCATTACAAACTTGGCAGTAATTTACAACTGACAGTATCATTAGCTGATACAATTTACCGGCTAATTTCGTTAAAAAGTTTTGCCCAATCGAAAAAATGCAAATCGCGAGGGCAAAGTTTAGATTGGCATCATGGCGGGAAAATGTCCTCGAATTTTCAATAGGAAATTCGGGATTGGCTCTTTGATGAGATGCAGAGTATTTTGGTCCCTAGAGGGTCTCGGTTTAATGACTAACTTGTCTTGGTGCGCGCTAATAATTAAGACAAACACTCGTGGGATATAACCTCAATTCAGACGTTTTATGCCGACATCGGTTTTACACCTTAATTCAGGATCGGGTTAGGAGTATATATTTTGATTTTATATTTTCTCACGTATTCAAATATTATTGTTTTACTTGACACACAATCCTTCAACAAAACGAAAAAAATGCTCGTCAACATTTCCAATATGTGAACAATATTTTCCATTATTTGTAATTTTTGAGTTCATTTGTTCGCTTGTTTTGCTGCTGAAATATGTATTCTTGTTAGTTGATGTGATGGTTACCTAGTTTCTTTGCCTGTGCGTCTTTCCTTCTCCACCCTAATTTTCCCTATTTCTATCACTTGCTGAGAGAAATATTTTAACTCAGTCTATAATAGGATTTCAAAGCTATTTGAGTCCACCACTTTGTTATGTTGCATTTTCAACGCACGACCTATTTTCTTTTTTCACTGTTTCTTATTTTATTTGTCTCTAGAGAGTGGCTTCTTCTTCCTGGACGATGGAAAAGAGAGTGGATAACTAAATCAGATCCACTACATTGAAAAATTGGCCTTTGAGCGCAAGTCACGATTACAGAGCAGGCATGTCCACTGAGGCAGCTCTGTTCCAAGTGGCAAGTATGATACAAGAAACTCTAGACGAGAGAGAAGACGCTCTATGCGCCTTCCTACACAGCGCTGCGCTGGTGCCTTTGACAACACATCTCATGTGGCCATTCGGAGAGCACTCCACTAACGAGAAGGGGAGTCAACGACACGATATCTCGATGGATGAATAAGATGCTTGTCACAAGGACAGCAGAAACTTCAATAGGCAATAAGCCTATTGAGGTGAGCACTACTGGAGGCACTCCCCAAGGCCTAGTATGATCACCCCTAATGTGGAGTCTAGTGGTGGATGAACTACTAGGAAAACTGAACAACATGGGCTTGCATTGCGTTGGGTATGTTGATGAATACCCATTGTCATCATTCCAAGAGGAAATTTCGAGGGCACCCTGTGTGAACTCCCACAAACTTGACTCAAAGCAACGGAGGAATAATGCCGAACAGTGGGACTAGAGATAAACCCATCAAAAACCACCGTACAGTGTCTTTCACTAGGAGGAGAAAACTACCTAGAATAAAAGACATTCGAATACACGAGACTAATATTACACCGGTGACGGAAGTCAAATCCAGCATAACGCTGAAGTGCAAACTCAGATGCAGCATACACAAGTTGTAACCAAGGCTACAAGGGCTCTCATGTTGTGCCGAAACCGCGCAGGAAAATCCTGGAGAGGCAAACCAGGGATTTTGAGATGGATGTACACCATGATAGTAAGACTAACCTACTATATGGATCGATAGTTTAGTTCCAAGAAGTTGCGAAGCAGAACATAAAAGCAGCTCTCAACAAACTACAGCGCCTGGTGTGCACATGCATCACGGGCGCACGAAACTTGTCCTACAGCAGCCATCGAGACAATTGTAGGTCTCGCACCTCTTCACATCGTGGTGGAGTAGACCGCTAGACGAACAATGACTAGAATCGCGAGAGAGGGGGCTGGCGAGGGAGGTTGGCTTGGAAGGAGAAAATTAGAATCTCTGAGCAAGCTTATTCCGTTCCTCGAGCTCCCTAGGGATGATATGATCAAAACATATAATTTTGAGAGTACTTGGGCCTGGAATCAAGTTCTTCGAAGTAATGGGAAAACACCCAGACATATTTCAGGCGGAAATACATGCTATGAGTAGATGAGTTCAATCTTGACAGAAACTACAGAAAGAGAGAGATTGTCATATTCTCAGACAGTCAAGCAGCCATCAAAGCGCTGAGCTCGCCAAATATCAGCTCCAGAATGGTTTGGGAATGCCTAGACAAGTTGAACAAACTCGGCAAAAATAACAAACTATCCCTCCAGTGGATACCGGGACACACAGGGAATGCAGGGAATGAGAAGACGGACCAATTGGCGAAATTGGGAGCACAAACTCCGCTTTCAGGACCAGAGCATAGGGACGCACACCTATGCGTTGAGAAAGGAAGGGCGGACCAAATGGATCAGCCTTTAGGAATAGGTCCCAAGGTTAAGGCAATCAAAAATGTTCCTTGATCACTGAGTAAAAACAATCTTCGCATTCTTACTGGATTCCTTACAGGCCACTGCCGGTTAAGAGGGCACCTTGGGAGAATTAAAATCGAAAACGAAGAGAGCTGCCGGTTCTGCGACAAAGGGAAGGCAACTCCAGAAAACCTTCTCACGGAGTGTGAGGCGATCGTGAACAAACGAATTACTTGCATCGGACGCTGCAGCGTTAGACGGGAAGAAATTCCATCCATAGAACCATCCAGCTTACTTCCGTTCATAAAAACTTTAAAGCTGGATGAGGTGTTTTGAGTGAGAATCTTGTCAACTGAAGTGCCTAGAGGTACACAATAGATCTATGCAGGTCGCAGTGTAACAAATACACCTAACTTATTCCTTCATTCTTCTTCATTCTTACGCGCATAAATTTGGTCGCCCATATTGGTTAATATTGTGTGCATAGTTTTCATTTTAATTTTGAGCCATTTTGTGTCCTCAATAAAATTATAATGAATAAATTCTTGGGTTGTAGGACATAAGGATGAGGAAGAATGACTATTTCATTTCGGCAACGTTTCGACTTCAATTTAGTCTTTTTCAAGCCCCTAAATAAGACACAGAGAGTTGGCGCCGAATGGCATTACAAAAGTCAATCAAAATCAAACCAAAATCAACACTCACTCAACATGCAGCCAGATCAGTTTGAAGATAAAATAAAGAGAAACAAAGAAGTTGTGTTATTCAGAAAAGTCACTCAATTATATTATCACCGTTTGGTTCATGTAATTCAACCCTTAATTGTACTGGATATTGGACTTGAAATTTAAATTAGACAAATGTCATATAAATATAAATAAAGAACTGCTGGTAAAGTCAGGTTAGGTATTTTCCTATCAGTAGCTACGTTCGAAGAAAACATTCTTCAGGAACCAGACATCTTGTCAATATTAAAAACAAATTAAATACAAAAAATAGATACTTACAAAAAAAATTATGTAACATAAAAATATAAAAAACACAATAGTAAAATCAAACATTAACAAATTACAAAACCACACATTAAAATTAAGTAAAAATCAATTAACGCCAAAGTCAGAAGTCAACGTAGAGAAACGCTGTTGTTTTTATATTGTAGAAGGCTAGGGAAACATCAGAGTTTTGGAAGCATCTTACTATTTTCTGGGAAAGTCCATCAATCAAGGGGAACTTGAAATATATTTTCTTTTCACCCACTTTCTCTTTTTTGGACAGGAATTTAGTGATATTTCTATTGACAAAATTAAGCGGGTAGTTATTGTTTTGAAGGAGCTTTCTCACCTTATTCATATTGGTGTAATGAAACTCTGGGTCACTGAGGTGAATAGCCCTATGTAAGAGGCCATTAATAACACCCATTTTATTTGAAATGGGGTGATTTGAATGGAAATTCAACAGTCTGCCAGAGCTGGTGGGTTTCGTGTACCAATTTGTTGCTAGTGTCCCATTTGTTCTATGGTGTAGGTATTTCAATATTTGAAAAGCAAATTTTATTGTTGTTCTCTACTTCCATTGTGAACTTTAAGGAGTGATGAAGCTGTTAAAGGTTTGTAGTAACAAATCTAACTTATCTTGTGAAGCTGCCAATATTGTGTCATCAACATAAACAAAAATGAAGGGAATACCAAATGGCAATTTTTTAAGTACTACAGTTATAAGGTGGTTCATAACTAAACTAGCAAGTATAGGTGACACTGGATTGCCCATTGCAGACCCATCCTTTTGTAAGTGTCAAAACAATAGCCAATGATTTCAATCAGTTGTTTCCTTGAGATTTCCGTATAGTGAGAGATAAATTTGTAATTCATCTGAACAATTTCGAGTACCTACCAGTTGTTTTGGAATGTTAGTGAATAGGCTGAAAACGTCTAGGGAAACCAGGACATAATCATGAGGTCAGATATTCTTTGTTGTTTTATTATTTCTGAAAATTGGAAGGAAGGTGTTAAAGTGAAAGGTGGATATTATAGGGTTGAGTGTGTTATGCAAATACTTAGCCAAGTTATAGCCAGGTGCATTAATACAGCTAACCACAGGCCGGAGGTGTAGGCCACTTTTGTGTGTCTTTCGCAAACAATATAGTTTTGGTGGAACAGAATTATGGCGTTTCAACTCTATCTCCTCATATTTGGATATCAGACCTTCAGACTTGAAGTGTGTGACAATCCTGTTTGCTTCTCTGTGTCTTATTTTAGGGCTTGAAAAAGACTAAATTAAAGTCGAAACGTTGCCGAAATGAAATAGTTTCCATTCTTCCATGATCCTTATGTCCTAGAACCTAAGAATTTGTGCATTATGTTTTCATTTTAGTTTTATTCCAAGTGCATTTTCTATTAGTTACTGCTTGCTTGTTCAAACTCAAAACAAATCTCCGTTCCAGACCTGTGCTTTCCTATAAATTAATTCCTGTTACTTAAAGACAGTGACACCTAACCCGCGACGCTTATTAATTGACTTTTATACTTCTTTAAAGTTGCACGCGTTTTAAATGTTATGAATATTTATTGGAAATTAGCCAGGCCAACAACTAAAAGCGCACGCGTGAGAAACATATTTTAATATTCAATGCTGATTTTCTTATTCATAATTAGTTTTAAGCAGATTATGCTTGAAATTATTAATCTTGATAATAAAAATAAGCGATCTTGTTAATGTCTTGAAATCATACCAATCATATTTAATCCCAGGTATAATGTGAGTTGCAAAATTTAAATGGTTGCTGAGCTGTCATTATCAGAAATTACCTATGCCTATTATTTTAGCAAACATATCAAGAGGGATTTTCTTAAAATAGGTCTAGACAGGCTCATAACTAGATTTTTATTTTCTAAAACTAAACAATGAGCAATGATTTCGATGATACGGCAACATTGCTGTCTCTCAACACACCTAATTTTGTATCGTTGAGTAGCAATAAGGCTCCCTGCTTGACAGAACATTTGTCTTAATGCGACTTAATATGTCAATAGTTTCAATAAAGTGTACCTATTGATTTATCGTGTTTTTCGACAGGCTCACCCGACGTGACACTTTTTATTAAATGCCCTTACTTCTGCTTTTGGCCGTTTCGACTACACTCTTGACATTTCCCAATGTAGCAGGTTTCATAAAACGTTTCTATGTTTACGGTAAACGCACTTATCCCAGGTGGTACTACCTGTTTGAAAAAAACAAATTAGAAATTAGCATGAATCTCGATCGCTAGCTTGACGACCTACCAGACCTGATACTCCTTTTATATTAAGGCAACTATTTATTTCGGCTCGGCGGCATTAAAATGTATCGATAGACATTGATTGGGTCAGTAATCGTACCGCGGTGACTGATGTGCTGAGTACGACAAGAGGCCGCTTCTTCGCATCGGCGAGATCCAAGACGTGGGTACCCGTGGTACCGCTCTATGACGTACTGCCAGTGCCAACTTGGGTACCTTTAAGAAGCCAGTTCTGTTTTATTGTTCGGTAGGTTTCTGCCTGCTATTTCGTCGTTTATTTTTCTCAAATTGGGGAATGAGGTAGAAAATTGTTCGAATAGAATTTTCTTATAAAATTTTGAACGAAGAAATTCGCAACGATTTTAATCAAAATGTTTTTTTTTCAGCGTTGCCATACTAGATAAAATGATAACTTAAGAAATATATTTTTTCTTATGCAAATCAAATCTTGATTTAGACTTTATTTTCGGAAGAATTCGTGCTATTTGCGATATGGGTCGGCCAAAGGATAAAGGCTGTTTAATATTCCCAAGCAAGGATGGGTTTGTCGATTTTTTGACCTTGAGTAAGAATTGCAATAAGAATAAGAGCTGAGGAGCAATCGGCTATTCCAGACGGGTCGGTCACGTGGCACGGCGTCCCTACGTGCCGATGCTCCCCAGGTCTACGTGGGGGCGTCAATCGTCCGGCGCCGTCGATGGCGTCGGCTCTACCACGGCGCCGTGGTCCCATGCTAAGCACGCACCAGGTTCCTCGTCTTGTCTTTGGGTCATCAGATATTGCGGTGCACAGCTGGGGCACGTCCTCATACGTGTTCGGGCTTCTACTGGTCTCATATTGAACACTCGGATTTTCTCTGCACGCGGTTTGTTTTTTTATATAGGTTATTCCACGAAAAACTACAGACAGGAGTTATTTATATACTTTCATCGTTGTGTGCAAAAAATGTCGGTACTAATGCAGAAGGCTTAACGGAAATTATCCTGCCTGCTGCCTTTAGCATTAATTATTAGTTCATTAACTCCAACACAACGCAAAACGTGACATTTCTCATAACTACAATCAGTTATGCTATATTTTACGACGTTTTTTAATTGGCGTAACCTGAGAAGTAATAAACTTAACTCTTATTTGCTAGCGCGTCTGGATCTGATTATGTCTCATTGTTCTCGATCCTTAACAATAGTAATAAACATTTTCTGAGTTATTGCTTCCGTTTCGATTTCGCAATGGTCACTAAAAGATCAATTTTCAAATGTGTGACTAACACAAGTTCTTAAATCATAGCTTTTATTATATGCAGTGACAAGTAGGAGGTTTTTTTTTTAAATTTTTCTGCTATACATAATAATTATCGGTCTATAACGTTGTAGGGCTTCCGATTTCCTATTTCAAACCATGTCTGTCAATCCATGCATTCTCCTCCAAGCATCTGCCTCTCATTTCGTCGTCCACTCCACTTCGTGGTCTGCCGCGTCTTTTTCTATCACTCAATAACTTGACAGTTATTTGTCTTTGATATCATCTATACTATTGTATGTCTTACGTTCATAATTTCTTTAATTCCCTGGTTTGTTATCCCTTCTATTTTTGACTTGTCTGGCGCTTTTTACCAAAAGACCATTTCCTTCAAGAATATTTGCGATTCTGTCCTTTAATGGCCATCAGACCTAGTGGAAACATCCATCTATGTCAGGGATCTTTTTCATGCATCATATCACTGATACAGGGGACCATCAGTTTCACATCGCTTTCCGAAGGATGAAAGATGGCGTTCCTCACTAACACCAGATTCCAAATATTATACCTTCGACGTTGACCGGCCCAGGAAATAGGTATTAAACCTAGGCCTGCATAGCAAAGGGCAGGAACGCTATCTTCTTATACCACAACGCCGGCGCCGGCGCCGTTTAGGGTTCCCTCATTATAGATTTTCATTCCCATGCAAATATTTGTATTCACCGCATTGTTTCAATTCTTGCTCGTTATTCAATTTCAGTTCAATTCTATTTTTTCTGGATCATCATAATTTTGTGTAATTGATATTTGGTCATCTGCAAAACTTAAAGTGTATAGGACACTCTAAAATCGGCCTGTTCTGAATTATTCAATATTGCTTAAATAATTTATTTTGTTTTGATGTTTCTTCGACAATCAGCTGTTAGCCGAAAGTTGATTGGCTTTCCGTATCGTGTCTTTGTCATGCTGTATTCGCCTATCTTCGTTAATCGTTAGCTTCATTGCCAAAGTGTTATATCCTTGTCGGACCTATTTGACCCTTCATTTGCCTGTTTTTGTTGGTTTCGTGAATTGGGATCTCTATATAGAGGTCACTGAGTTTACTGTTAATCCTGCGCTAGAGCAGGTTTCACCAAGGCATATTTTCGATTCAAGTTTGACACAACGCGAAACGTGACATTTCTTATTGCTATGCTATATTTTATGGCGTTTTTGCATTGGCGTAACCTGAGAGGTAGGTTACCTCTTATTTGCTAACGCGCTTGGCTCTGTTTATTTCTCATTATTCTCGATCCTAAACAATAGTAATGAACATTTTCTGAGTAATTGCTTTCGTTTCGTGTGAATAATACAAGCTTTTAAATCATAGCATTTATTATACGCAGTGACAAGTAGGAAGTTAGTTTTTTTAATTGTTCTGCCGTATAATTGTCGGTCTATAACGTTCTACTTCTTCCGATTCTTGATTTCCAACCATCTCTGTTAATCCAAGCATCCTCCTCCAAGCCTCTGTCTCTCATTTCCTCCTCCACTCCATACTTCTTGGTCTACCGCGACTTGTTCTTCCACTTGACAGTTGTTTCTTTAATTTATCTAATTTCTTAAATTTTCTGGTTTGTTGAACTTTCCATTTTCGACTTGTCTGGCGTTCTTTACCAAAAATCCATTTCAGTTACTCCCAGAATATTTGCGATTCTGTCCTTCAGTGGCTATCTGAACTATTTATATGTGACTACGCTTTTGACGATCATGTATATATATTCTAGTTTTGCTTGTTCGGCGTACATTCACAACAGTTTCACAGTACTCTAATACAGATCTTGTCGCCGCCTTTGTACATTATTTTTCGTCGGCCTATTTCCACGACCAAGGCCGATCACCCAAGCCAGGGAATTTGTCACATCCCATCTGGAAATTTTGCCGAACCCATATTTTCCGATGATAGGGATGGTGATGCACGACATCACCGATACACGGGACAAACAGTTTCACATCGCTTTCCGAAAGACTAAAGATGGCGTTCCTTGCCTAATACCAAATTCCAAATCAATCAACATCGACGTTGATCGGCTCAGGGATTGAACCTGGGACTGCATAGCAACGCCGATATTTTAAGGTACCTACCCCCATGTGGGATTTTCCTTCTCAAATATTTGTATTCAACGCAATGTTTTAATCCTTGCTCGTTATTCAATTTCAGAATTCGTTGTTCTCCTCCTATTCTATTTCTTCTGGGTCAACATAGGTCTCTGCAATTAATACTCGTTCATCTGCAAAACTTAGAGTAGGTATAGAATATATCCCATGTTATAAAGTACGTGGTCTCTGAATTATTCAATATTGGTTAAATAGTTTATTTTGTTGTGATGTTTCTTTGACAATTTCGTAGCCACCTTCGTTAATCGTTAGTTTCATTGCCAAAGTCTTATGTCCTTGTCGGACATATTTGACCCTTTATTCGCCTTTTTTTTGTTGGTTTCGTGAATTGGGATCTCTATATAGGTCACTCAGGTTTACTGCCTAGTTGTCTTTTTTGTATTGCTAAATAAAGGTTTCAATTTTGGTTGAAAACCGATAATTTTGTAACAAACTTGAATGTTTGAGAATTCGGATGAATAGGTTTTTGATTTAGATATATCCTGTATACTGACTATTGTAAAATTGCATTAAATTTGGTGCCATGTAGTTAGCCCAAGGAAAATCCTCTTTGTCTCTCGCACCTTTCATCAGCCCAGTGAAGAGCTTCCTTCATCGAATTATAAATTTTGGCTGCGTCCGGACCACCAAACCCCACTGCCCACTGGATTCCGACGTTGATAACGATTGAGTCCGAGTATGGCCTCACACGCTAAATCATATTAGCATCCATGATCATCCATCATAGATCGAGCGATTGCCTCTCACAGAAGCGCAACTTCGAGTTTTGATATTCATTGAAAAAAAATATATATGTCTTCGATATACTTGATTTCTTCGTCGGTCCTCTCTTATCTGGCGGTTTTTCTGAGATGTGTCGAGTCCATGTTATATCCAGGAAAATTCGAAAATATGATCCATGGAGTTCTCATCTGGCGCTTTGCTTAAAATGTCTTGAGTCCTGGGGACTTAATCCGATGAAAAACATCAAGAGATTTTTTGGAAACTGCTCTTAAATTTGTGAAGAAATAGATAGGTATTGAAAGTTTTTCCATTTGAAGGTGCGAGAAAATATTTAGTCGCTCGTCTCTCGTCAGTTGTGATGCATAATATAGGCAAATTTTATATAGGTAACTTCGTCTCTAAGAATATTCAAAAAATATATTTGCGTAATCTAGAAATTCTATTTCAAGGTTTGATTATTGATTATTACAAAACAAAATTCTATAAGTTTACCTACATCCATGTTTTGAGTAATTTTATCAAAATCCATGGCATGACGATGACGCACAAATTTCTCTCATTGATAAACTCCGAGGGAATTGCGATGCTATTTACATATTGATTTCCAAGGGGCAACTTACGATGTATACAAACTTACAAATTTATTCATGAGATCTTCAAGAGATTTAAATCGAATCCCTATACAGACGGACGGGAATTATTACCAAACATTACCTAATGATATTCCTTGTAATCCTTTTTTTAAATAAACCATCCAAATGTGATGTCAATATAAACAGCACATGGCTGAAAAGAAAAACAATATAGCCGAAGAAAAAAAAAATGATAAACGAGGGGCATTATGAAAAACTTGAGCGACCCCGTCCAGACTCATAGTTTTGTTATTAAAGTTCAAAATATACAAAACTTGGCCAGGGTCCGGCATGTCCACTTTCATATAAGATAATTTGTACAACATGTTGTCCGGTTTTGGTCCACAACAAATCATTTTTATGTACATTGTGTCTGCGGTCACATATGCGTCCCAGTAATTACGCTACTCCGCTATATGATGTATTAATCGTAATCGAACACTGATCTGACAAATTTTTTTACATTTATTTTCAAATTGTTTTTTATGTGTTATCTATTATTTCACGAGGATGAATTAAGTGCAATTTTTGATTATGCAAAAAAAAAGCTTTGAGGGGTTTGAAGCCCTAGGATTTTTCAGTCAATAATGTGCTGCGTGATGAAGAATCACATCTTACGATCAGAGGTGGCGCTGTTATGTTAAACGACTGCTAAGAATGAATCTAACTATAACTTTTTATAATTCCACTTCAGTTGCCAAATAATTGGTTTTTCCTCAGAGAACATTTAGAGCATCTTATACCTTAAAAGTAAGTAAGATAAAGCTGTTGGCTCATACTGATTGCGAAACGGCTATCTTCGAAAACGTCATCACAGGAATACGTTACATCTGTCATGGAAACCATTCAGCTACAGACAGAGGAGGAAGCCCGACCATATTTCAAGCAGAAACATTCGCAATAGAACTTTGCGCTAGAAAGTGTCACGAAAAAGACCTGCGAAGAGCGAAGATCTATATCAATTCATTCAATTCCGACAGTCAGGCAGCAGTTAGAGCTCTGAATAGCTCTGTCGCTAAGTCCAGACTTGGCATCAGTCAACCTCTGGGAGAATACACCACTGCATTCCAAGCAGAAGTCTATGCCATCGACTCCTGTCTGAGAGAAAACCTAAGGAGGGGATACACAGGTAAAAACATCCTTATCTGCTCAGACAGTCAAGCGTCGATCAAAGCACCCAACAGCTTTGAAATAAAATCCAAACTTGTCTGGACAAGGTAACCCTTAAATGGGTGCCAGGGCATATATAGGAATTGAAGAAAATGGAAAAGCAGATGCTCTGGGAAGAGAAGAATCGGCAACCAGTTATACTGGTCCTGAACCGGAAATTGGCATCACAAAATCATCGGTAAGAACAAAAATAAACCAATTGGTGTAAAGACAACACAAAACCTACTGGAAAACTCTTCCGCAGCTCAGACACAGTAAGCTAATGGTACAACAATCATCACCTAAACTTACTGAAGAGATCCTACATGTAAACAGGAATCAAATCAGTCTAATAACTGGACTCAGTCAAATCAGTCTAATAACTGGACTCATAACCGGACACTGTAGCCTGAGAAAACACCTTCAAACAATGGGCATCCTCCAAGAAGGAACCTATATGCAGACTTTGACACGAGGGGGATGAAACCGCCACCCACATCACATAGTCTTCAAATGTGAGGCTTTACGCTGGTGAAGATACAGACAGATAGGGCCAGAAGATCTTATCTCTAAACTCCCCAAAATCCACACTGTGAGAAGGCTCCTCACTGAACCTCACTTCACTGTCTAAACAGACGACCAGGACAATACAATAAGCCGACGGGTACAGTGTTGGAGCCACCTAACCCAGCCTGTTCACTCTGCATCCCAACATCCCAACCAACCAACCAACCAACCATCCACCAAATCCAGATTGGTATGGGACTGCCAACAACTCCTAAAGCAACTGGCGTCTCGCAATAGATTCACCCTGTCATGAGTACCAGGGCACAAAGGAGTTGAGGGTAATGAAATAGTGGACCAACTTGCAAGGAGCTGCAAGACCATTCCTTGTACCAGAATCTTTCTTTGGCATTACGAAAAGCCATATAATACGGGAAGTCAAGAATTGGGTAACGGCTCAACAAGTCTCCCGCTGGAACACGCTTCCAGGACCTAGACAGGTGGAACAATTCATCTCGCTTCAATCAATAAAGGCAAAGGAACTGATTGACCTTAGTAAAGCGGATCTAAGTCTGCTTACAGGCCTTCTTACGGGTCACTGCACTCTGGGTTACCACCTGGAAAAGATGGGCAAAACAGAATCTGTCTGCGGAACACATACTTTGCAACTGTAACGCATTGTGCCGCAGAAGACTCATTCATCTGAAGCAGCCCTCCTTAACGGCTATAGATGTGAAAGAGGGTCAATCTCAGGAACATATAGGCTTTGCCAGAAGCCCTTATCACTAGACAAGGGGAAGTGCAATAGATCTAATCAGGTTGCAGTGTAGAGAGGTCCATAATCTAAACACCCCAACAATCACAATCAACAATCAATCTACTTCTACGAATTAAATTAACCCATACCTCATGAAAAATGGCACTCCATCAATTCAGAGAAATATCAGTAGGATTGATCCTGAAGCCTGATCTAATGAATCAAAACAAAAAAATCATCACAGTATTAACAGACAGCTTCAAGCCTTACATCCAAAGACATAGGATTTATTTTGGGCATCAAAAATATCTACGATTTATGGTTCATTGTCCAATACCACCACCACCAAATGAAGCGTCTATTAGCTTTTTTAAAGTATTTTCTTGTAGTGTCCCGATTAAGCAAATCAATTTAGCAAAACTTTCACAATTTTAAAACAATATTAATGCCTACATGAAATGTAAATAAATAAAAAAAAAACCGCAACCATCAATAAAGCTCCCGCATGGACGTTTTGCGTTTTGTGCAAACCTCTGACAAATGGTTATGTTTATGAGCAAAGATCAATCTTTATAAATGGACGTATATAGCTGAATCCAGAATCGGGAGGGTTCGACCGAACCGAAAAAATGCGCACGCGAATTTAAAATGCATAGAAATGTCATCGATACAACAACTAGCTATATTTTATGATTGACTCCGGGGCGCTCCCCTATAATCTTGAATCTTTGCCGCACGGTTAGGGATCGTGAAGAAAACTGACCCCTAACCGGACCTCAAATTGGATTTAAAACAGGGTGGACCTTTATAATTCCCTATAGGCTCGGGCACGCGACTGGGCGCGTGGTCTTTTAATTCCCTTTTGTCATTTTAATCCCTGCATTTCCCTTTTTAGTGTTGTTGGTTACGCCTCGCGTTTAAAAGTCACGTGTTACACTTTTAAAATGTCGTTAAATATTAATTTTTAGAGCTTATAATCCAATTTGTAGGGATATTTTCGAGTTTAGTGAATAAGAATACATGGTTTCAAAATCTTGTAGGTACCACAATGTTTCTTGAATTGGTTTGTCGAAATTTGATAAATGTAAAATTGGAGGCATCTCATACAATACTTTAATCCGGTAACTAACATTTTAGTTGAAATGTCAAAATTAATATTCAATATAAATCGTTGTCAATATTCAGTTACGCATAGCAATAAGTCACATTCAATTTTCTTGTAACGTAAGAAACGAAGGAACGCTATTCCTTATAGTGGTAAGACTCAATGCATGTACATATTATCTGATTTTTGATGTGTAAACATCTTTTACGGCGATATGAGGGTGAATCTTGGGAAATGGAAACGGAAATGTGTGAGCGAAAGTTACATCATAACCCATGCGCAGTGATTAGTGCGCAGCTACTTCAGCGCTTGCGGCCTAAGGTGGCATTAGATTTTCATGTCGATGATGTCGATATAGTAGATCGCTGTAAATGTGTGCAGCGAATTATTCCACTCCGATTGAAGCTGTCAGTAAGTACATATTATTAAGGAATTTTACTATAAATATAAAATGGTGTGCAGTGCGGTTTTATTGAAGTATTTTGAGGTTACGGAATATTGTCATGACATATATTACGAAATTATAAAGTTATAAGATTTAAAATTGATACCAATACTCACAAATCCCAATCACAATTCAGTTATCCATAGTTATCGTTCACAAGATATTTACACATTAGGGGCTGGAGTAGTAGCAGGCTCGCTCTTTTTTTTTCTAATAATTATTATAAATTGGGTGCTAAACTGAAGATTTTTTTTTAGTTTATTCAATAAAGAATATATAGGTATGCTAAAAATCTACGCACAAAAAAAAACTCCATAGACATAGAACTTTAACTCTGATTTCACGTGAAAATTTTAAATCTGCTCCTAAATACAATTCATTTACTTTTATGACAGCCAAATCATGGCAGAAGCCAAAAATAAATTAAGATAAAAGACACGATATCTGTATCGAACTGAGCCACCCCTAAGTTTTTCCAGATTCTTATCCAGATTCATTCTGCACGGTTCACATATGGAGTCGAACCTTTATATACACTTTAATACTATTCTCTCGCTTTTTTCGATAACCTTAAGGCAATGGCTTTTGATTATTCGAAAATGAGATAGAGGAACTTACTTTCCTTTTGGATTAGTGTAATAGGCGTTAAGATCTGAGTTTTGAGCTTGAATCAATGTAGGTAAAAAAAGCAACCAATTTCAACAACGCATTTAATGCCAATTTGTACTGAATAAGCCCACTACAACCCAAAATTTTAATGCAAAGAAAACAGAAGATAAATGATGAATCCGAGTTAGGGTTTTAATGGTCTATGTCCATTTTAGTGGGGAGTTATAGCGGTAAGCCGGTTATGATTGGAAACCACAACGGAACATTAAAAAGTAGATCTCGAAAGGCCCCGTGACCAATGCCGGGATTAACGCAAATAATGCCCGGGTCGCCACCGCATTTTGGGGAGATTTGAGACGGCATAGATTTATATTTTATTAGGGCAAATATATACAGGGTACAATTTATCAGGGCTGATCTGCATTGTTTTGATATCATTTTCTTTTAGATAAATCAATTTGTCAGAAAAAAATCGAACTAACCAACATGCTGGCTCTACATTCTTTGGGAATTATTAAGACTCAGAAGAAGTCGAATATTCTGAGCCGCCGCATCAGATTTACATCACGTGAAAACTCATTATCAATCATTATGATGAATAACAACTTATTTTTTAAAGAAAACGTCCAAAATACAATCCGTAGTCCCACATAGTATCATGACAAGACTATAAGCAAATTGATATGTATAGTAATTATATAGTTTTAACAAAGCAATTTTTATTAATAATTGCATTTTTGATTGGTATTATTATTGAGTCACCATAATTGCAATTTTAAAGCTTCTGCCTATTTACATCTTCTTCATACTCGGTAGGTATACTTAATACCTGCCATTTTAAATTTGCCGCAATTGACGAACCTTTTATCTTTGAGTATGCATATTAAAAGCCAATAATTCTGTCAAATTATACGGGGATCAGCCTCAAAAATATTTAATGATATCCAATTTCCCTTTAATTTTAGTTTTTACCACTTTTGGTTCCATAACATAAAGAATTGAACATCAATGTGTTTTTCTCTCGATAGGCACTCGTAACGTTTCCTAGGGAAAATAATACGAGAGAAAAATGATAAAATACGACATTGCAATGGGAGAAAAAATAAAAGAAAAAACCGCTTAATGCACACTCCGATATTTCACGGGGGAATTGAGGAAAAGGCATCTCCCAGCACAGCGGCGAAAATATTGTGAATAATTGATAAATATTGTGATTCGATATTCTCAACATAATGGGATTCTCAGAATGGTACGCTCGTGCATTTCTTTTGGCGTAAAGAAACGTATAATGAAATGACAAAATACAGCAATACATTAAAGTATTTTTCATCTTTGTAATAGGTAATTTGTGCACAAGGGATCTATCATATTATACTGGGTTCGTCTTACCATGAATTTTCTGACGACTTGAACAAAGATTCGCTCTAAACGATAAATAAATTGCAGAATTTCTTGTTGAAAAAGCAAGCAGGTCAGCGATTGGAATATCCTAGCAGCAATTGGAAAACTTTCCATTTTCCAGGAAGAAATTACAGCAAAACTGTTCTTCACAAACTATAGAGACCCATTCTGCATACGCCGCCAAGGAAATTTCACAGAATGTGTATTAATCGTAGTCGAAAGTATCGACAACATCGATAATTGAACTTCAATATGCGGATAATAACGTCGTGATGACCAATGCAGAGGAAGATCTTCAGGCAATTATCAATGCATTCAAGCAGGCACACAGGAGAATCGGCCTAGAGGTCAACAACGGTCAGGTCTTTAACAAGACGCAGATTCTGAGCCAACCCACACAGGAGACTAATCCCCAAGCCCCAACTATAACTATAAATGACCATTCCTTGCAGAATGCAGAACGCAAAAACTACCTACTCATACCTTGATGGGAGCCATCTGGCAGCAAATGCAACCATTGACGCTGAAATCAAACATTGCTTGAAGTGTGCTAGCGCAGCTTTTGGGCGGCTTCTACAGAGAGTCACGACATCAGCGCTGAGACCAAACTTCGCGGTAAAATATAGTTATTATACCAACACTAACATATGGCTGCGAAATATGGACTACCTACCGAAGGCACATAAAAAGCCTAGAAAAATACCACCAGCGATGCCTAAGAAGGATTGTACGGATTAAATGGCAAGCCCAACGAACAAACGTTAGTGTTTTAACGGAGGCCAAAACAACTAGCATGGAAGCCCTCATAATGATGAGGGCTTCCATGCTTAATGAAGAACCAACTTCGTTGAACAGGTCACCTCGTCCGCATGCCCGGAACACGTCTTCCACGACAGATTCTCTACAGTCAACTGAAAGAGGGAAAATGAAATCAAGGAGGTCAACAAAAACGCTAGAAGAATGTTTTTAGGAAGAATATGTCGTCGATACCAGAAATTGGCAGACGACAGCAAATGATAGGCTCAAGTAGTCCACGACGGAGCAGGTGACTTTCGACAAGGTGAAGTACGGATCCTATAAATAGAGAAAATAAAGTGGGTGCAATAACGCAGCCCTGTTTAACGCCTGTAGTTATTAAAAAAGACTATCCTTGTCCATCGTTGCTTGGGACGGTTACATTCATATTATCATGCAGCAGGCGGAGTATCTGGATGTACTTTTGCGGACACCCAAACCTTTGCCAATGTCTTTCATAGAGCTTCTCTGTTGACCGAATCAAATGGTTTCACTAAATCTATGAAGGCCATGTGTAGGGCGATTTTGTTCCCTAGATTTCTCTTGCATTTGTCTTGCACTGAAAATCAGCTGTGCCTCGGTTTTCTTTGGCAGTTGAGATTAGACGATTGGAAAATATCCTGGCAAGTATCTTTCCCGCAACAGAAAGTAAAGATATTCCTCTGTAGTTTCCACATCGGACCTTGTCTTCCTTTTTTAAAATGGCAACAGATATAGGAACAGTTCGAATTACTATATTTATCTCACATTACGTTCCGTTACGTTTTGGTAGATACCACCGCAATATCCTTGATTTTCCGGATTTTTGCACCTACTGGACCTGACTTCATTCCAGCTTTGGAGAAATAAGTGTTCTGAAACCCAGAGGAAAAACAGAACAAGTATGCGTCAACCTAATATCACATCACAGCAATTATTTTTTTGACAAAGAACTTCAAAGCTTGACTTGACACTGATAGCTGCGGCTTCAAGAAGGGTATGGGCCTAGTTAGCCGTAAAAGGTCCTAACAAAAGGATTAATGCTAAAATAACATCTAAGGTGTACATTTGAGATTATGGCATAGAAGTTAGCAATAAACGAACTAGAAGATGGCTGTGAAGAAATAGAAAATAACTACAGCTTCCAGGTGGATAACACTGTCGACTTCTCGTAAGAAACACAAAGCATTGGATTGTGCAGCTATACCATTATCATCAAATTGATGTCACCAAGAAATTTTTAAAAGTAATTTCACAAGAGAGGAAAATATTTGAGACCTGATCTAATATTTATTTCAATATGTTATAAGCATGCATGATAAATTTCAAAATTCAAAAAAACATATTTTGGCCCATTATTAAATATTTACCTATTTGACATAATAAATCACCTACTATCACAGCTTTTTCTGTACTATAATGTTTAATGTTTATATGCATAATTTGTAAGGATTGTACATAAACATGGCACAATTATTTGCAACAGGTGTCTTGTTTGATTTAATTTCAATACTCTTTAATCTTTACGACGCAGATTGAAGAATTTTATTTTATGGAGGTATTTTGCTAAGATTGCTATTATAGCACTTTAATAGCAGCAAGAATTAGACATTTTCAGCGTCCTCGTGCCATGTCTGAATTGATTGCGTTAGAGGAATGGATTTTTAAAATAGATGCTAGAAAAGAATTTCCACCGGTTTGATTTGTTAAGATTGCCCAATGTTATTCTTTAATTGGTGTCTTGATTACATCGTACACAATCAAGATTTTAATCTTGAATAGGGGTTAAATAGAAATAAAATCTTCAAACATCAATAAATTATTAAATTTAATTCGGTACTTACCGTGCATTAACTGAAGACGGATTTCCAACTTCATCAACCGCCGGTTTTCTGGAAAAATTTAACAAAAAATCAGTGTAATTCAAACCGCACAACATTTTCAAAAATTTTCAAATGTCAACGTGAAATTCTCAAGAACTTAAAGGAGCAACTGGCATTCATGCCAACCCTCCATTCTTTAGAACAGGACAAGTGCAACTAAAAGGTCCTAAAGGCAAAATTTTCGTCCCCTCAGACTCTTAACACGGAAAATGCCACCCCTAAATAAGACTTAATATGTCCGTTTCAATACCTTCTTGCCCCCAAAGTTCATTTGTTCGAATGATAACGGATTGCTGTTCATGAAAAAAAAACCCTAGTTAAAAAAATGTAGCCTTAAGATTTTATTTGAAATAAAATTTATTTATAACTTATCCGCAAAGTTCTTTGACTTGTTTCGGTACCAAAATCCAAAACAATCTTAACAAATTCAGCAAAAAGCCCATTTCACTTTTTAAAAGACCTTGTTCGTCAGGAGAGCCCGTATTTTTTGCGAGAATACCATGATGGGCAAACGCACCAATCTTCAAGGTAGTGTAAGAAGCTCTCGGTGCCCATTAATCGAAAGGATGGTTGAATAATGGATGTCGCCAACTCGATACCGTATGGCAAGATTGAAGTGAACTAGCTCAACTCAACTGAGTTATTTCAGGAGATAACAATACTCGCGCACGTGCGGACCCCGATCCGATTATTCCATAGAAAGGCAAACCTGCGCGCTTTTGCCCATCCAATATAATGAAATCAGATATTAATTGGCTTTTAGAGTACAAAAGGGGTTTCTAGATGGCTACCGTCTATTAAGATTTATGGGTTGTATTTTTTTTCATTACTAAGTGAAGATATTTATGATCATTGCATGTCTTTTTTCACATAGAAGTTTGCTCTCAGAGCCACGTAGGTATAAGCAAAAAAGCTTTAGGAGTGCTAAAAACATTAATTGAAAATTTTCCGATATGGATTTACGATAATGAATGTTGAAAGGTAGTTTGTGAGTTAAAGCAGACAGATGACCATAACTTTGACGCCTCTCTATTTTGAAGCAGCGACGATTATCCCAGGTTCCGTGAAGAGTAAAACGGTGGTTATCTTCAAGCGGTCTATAATTTGGAATTTATTGTCATCAACACTTGACACAAAGATATTTATGTATAGGGTTATTTGTTTGTTTTTTTCTCGCTAAAGGCAGTGGCATCAACCAGCGCTATTATGTTCTTGTAATTAATTTCGCCTTTTCTTCTCGCTGGATGGCAGCATCAATTACCGAGTTCGGGAATTAGCTCCAAGAGCATAATTTATTCAAAATCTGCACTAATTTGTTCGTTTTACATTTTCAGTTCAATATTGTAAACGACATTATTGCATAAGTAAATAAGTTGGTGTGCTGCTCGCTTACACGAGCTTCCATAATCGGAGCAGTAAAATGTGTTCCGAGTGACCTAATATTGATTTGACATTTGAAGTAAAACAAATTTGACATACGTCGTACGTTTATATAGGGGCAGCTGTTTATTTTTTGGAAAATGAATGAGAAAAGCAGTGATTAAGTTTTGGAGGTAAATATTGCAATCTCTTGAAGATGAAATGTTTTATGCCATTCAGCGCCGTCGGTCAAACGAACAATTTTTTTCGATTATTCTCGCATGCTCCGTAGCTACCACACTTCGACCAGCTAATGGTTCATTCCAGTTTATAGTGTGTAGGTGGCAAGTATCCTAGATAACTTCGATGTGACATATTGACGTCGTTATGATAGGCAACAGTACAAGAGGACTATTCGAAATTTAATCGGAATAATTGGAAGACGAAACCGCGATACATATAAATACAGAAAAAGTAGAGAAATATATGTAGGTGGAAATTATTAAACACCTTAGAATGACATTTTTTTCCAAAAAATCCGGATATATCCTTAATCCTCAAAACCAAAGTGCTCAACAGCTGCTGCATCCTTGTAGTGACATTTGCGATGGAAACAAGTGAATTGATCATTAAAATGTTGAACATCGAACTAGCAGACCGGGAAACAGCTGCCTTGATAACTCCTTATAGTAGAAAAGATAGGTCACGATACAAGCAGGTTGAGAGGAATATCCTATCGTACACACCTGGTCAGATAGTCAAGATACTAAACTATGATGAAAAACCCCGTTAAAAAGGAGCTATTATTGAACAAGCTGGATTATTATATTACCTGATAGATGTAAAAGGGAAAATTATTCACAGACAAATAGGTCAAAAAGCTGAGTGATCTTGATGAAATTAAGACAGTGTCCCCCATTTTCATTTTCTCATTCAAATTTTGCGCCATAGATTCAGTATTAACATTACCTTCGACTACCTCTGAGGAACAACAAAAATTGACCATATAATTCTTGACGAGTTTGCCCATAGGGTTTTTGATGTCGGGCGGAGTTCGGGGAGTCCAAAATTTTTGTGGTTAATTGCCCAAATAAATATTTGTCCGAGGTATGTTGAATTTTAATTAATTTATTCGTTCGGTAAAGCAAAAGAGAAAAAAAATCCAAGGGACAAGTGGTTATACGAACAGAGGGATCCAGCTTCAGCACGTGCGTGCAAACAGGCAAAAATCTCCGTGCGGGAAAAAAACTAGTAGGCACTCCGAGGTGAGGTCCATGCGGCATACCATCGTCGGACTTTAAAAAAGAGTTGGCTTGCCGACGATGCAGAATGGTCCGGCCGCCTCGGCAGATAATATCATATGGACCACCGTTCAATCGATTCTCGAAACAAATACAAGTCCATATATGTCACTAACCTTCAGCAATCTGCAACTACCAATTATGGTCTAATTGGTTTGGAGAAACAACATTGATTTTCTGCACTTTTATTTATTGCTTTTAATAAATGTAGTTTTAATTGGGCGAGGCGACGATGCGTTTATGAACATCAGCGCATTATCCAGACTACCATTCAATGAGCAGAAATATTTCATAATTTTTTTTTCACATAATACATAAAAATTTGCAAACTCTTAATTAGCAATAATGCTTCAACAAGATTACCGATGGTTCAATCCACATCCACTCTCTAAGTAAAAGTAAAAATGTTTATCTGCAAGCAAAAGGGGGACTTCTTGCGGGCACGCAGTACCCACTGACGAAGAGCGGTGTTGACTCTGGTTAATTTATGTTGCTTCCTAAAATGGAACTAAATATATAAACTTCGAAACAATGGTCTCTTTTTTCGCAAGAACTTTTCTTCTTCTGTCAACTGGTGCCAACGGCCGGCCCAAGACTGCTAGTCTACGCCATCAACCTGCTGTCGCTTATATTAAATTTAAAACTTGGTTACTTTTGCAAATTAATTATGGTTATATAACACAACATACAGCTCTGTCAACTTCAATTTATTAATACAACCAATCGGGAGCTTCACCATAATATTTGAATTTCATCGATTTATTATTTTTGTATGAACCAAAATAAAAATACTGTTAATATAATATGTACTGCTTTTATACTACATATTTAAACGTACTGGAATGACGCCAGTATATGACGTAGACTTCTTCACCAACGAATAGGAATCGTTCACAATGGCTTTGACGCACCTCTTTAATGCCTTGTTTAAGCTAAGCTCTGAAGAGCGACAATGACGACATTAGGGTTTCACGAGATTCTCGAAATTCGAGATTTCTCGTCTCGTCTCGTCTCGATTTCGAGACAGTCTCGATTTCGAGACGAGACTGATTTTTTTTTTCGAGACGAGATCGAGAAAAACAGTTCGATATCGAGAAATTTTTTCGAGATTTCTCGATCTCGAAAAAATGTAGGTGCTGCAATACCTAAAGCACAGATAACTCTTAATAGGTCAGAAAAGCGAAAATAAATGTTAGGGAATACGAAATAATTTTAATTAATTTTAAACATGAGAAGATTAACGAAACCTTAAAAAAAAACAAAGATGACAAAGCAAATAAAAAGAGCAAAAAATTAATATTTCCATATAATATTCTTAAAGAAAAAAAGACTTGACCTTGAATTATTAAACAAAAATTAACTTCAAACACCCAAAAAATAACAAAACATAAGAAAAGTATAGATAGCATAACACAGTGGCGACGCGTGACTTGTAGTCTGGGGGGGTAATGGGGTAATGGGAAGATGCGACCCTCGCTAACGCGCCGCAGGCGAAATTTTTTGCAAATTTCAAGGTCATTCACTTTTCCAGAACAAATATTTCCTTTGTGAGGAAAATAAAACAAAAAAAAAAAAATATTTTCTTCAATATTATTATGTATTTTCTTTTGGGCATCGTGATTTTTCCCTTGATTATTGGATCCTGGGGGGGTAATTACCCCTATTACCCCCCCCCCTCCCCCCCGACGCGACGCCCCTGGGATAACATGTTCCAATATAAAAAAAAGTTTCTTAGCTGATAACGAAATTATTGTTTATGCACTTCAGGGATTAAAAGTACCCTTTTAATCCCTGTTTTAAGAGAGTAAAGTTGGTCTTTTAATCCCCGGGATTAAATTTCACTTTATTTCCCAAGGGTTTAAATTTTTACTTTATTTCCTGGGGATTAAATTTTACTTTATTTCCCGGGGATTAAAACTACCCTTTTATTCCCTGTTTTATTTAATCCCCGGGAAATAAAGTTAATTGCATAAAATAGTGTATACACCTCAGGACCAAAGTGTTTTTTAATCCCTCGATAAATTATAGCCTTCCCTTCGGTCGGGCTATTATAACTTTTTGTCTCGGGATTAAAAGTACCACTTTAGTCCCTAGGTGTATAATGTACTATTATTTACGACTGACATATAATATAAGTATTATATTTGTGACTTTGGCAGTATAATGCCATATATTATTCCCGCAGGGATTAATGGTCATTATTCCCACTTGCACACCAATCACAAAATTTCTCAAATTAAATAAGTAGTACCATGGAAACAATATACCTGAAAAAACTCAAAAGTGTCAGTGTCAAACGCGTAGTGCTTGTGTATTGAGATGGATGAACAAAGAGCGTTTTTGGAAAGAAAATTTCAAATAAATTAATTTGTCGTAAATAAAGTAGAGTATACTACTCGCAATAATGGCGTCTCGATGAAACCCTAGACGACATGATTTATTCTTTATTCGCACGTTATTCGTTTAACACGATTTTGGGAGTGAGTAACAATATGACCTTGTTATACTTACTCCAGGTTTGTTGTTTATGGAACCTTTCATATTCCCAGCAACGAAACACAGTTCCAAAACACACAACTAAAAAACAAACTGTGAAATTAGAGGTTATACCTAATATTTATCAGTAGACATTAGACAATACGACGTTGACAGTTTTGAGGAAGAGAATGCATAATATTAAAACCAGGTTGCATACCTGACCATATAAATTTGGCAAATCCAGTGCTGACCAAATTCGATAAAAATTACGAGGTGCAGAAAAGAAAAAACAAAGCGCAGTTCTGAAAACTAATAAAGTTTTACATCTTTATATTAACTAACCGAAATGACATAATTACGACCCCAGGAAATGTTTTTCGGACTCTTGGAGAAGGTTTTACTTGCGGTGTCTTACACTAATGTAATGATAATCCCTTCCATACATGTCTCCATAAAAGTTGGTCCACATATAATCCGACATTAACCGTTTAATTAGCCCAAGAACACGATGGAGGGGCTTTTGGTTAGACGGTGAGGCGTTGTTGTCAGATTTTACTTCGCCATATTTGATTTTATGTGAAATTTAGAGTAGCAGTTATGTCATATCTCAGCATTTTTGTAATAGAAATTTCTAAGATCCTTCAGCAGGCATAGAAAATTGTATACTTCAGTGATATGTCTTTACGCATTTACCGAAACTAGTGACAAAACAATTTCCAAGTTATGCATATTTGCCAAAATATCAAACAAAACCGATCAATCATATTCATAACTGGCAAGACGTCTTGCGACTGAAGTTCTATTTGAAAAAATTTTAAACTATTTTTAATAATTGGAATTCCCAGATCATCTGATTAAACCTGAAATTCCCGAATATTGCATTTCCTTGTATTATATAGCTGAACGTTGTATTTGGAACCTTAATATTAGATAATATTATTCAATTTGTATAAAAATTTGAGTACCTACCCATCCATATTTTCAAAAGTTTTGAAAAACAATTTTGTAAAAACCACGTACCGGTCCTAATAACTTATTAGTATTGGCAACGCAGCAAAATCGGTCCGGTTGCGGTGGTAAATTGACTGCGCCCTTAATTACACACGTTTTCGGTAGGGTGTTGATTTATAGGGCAGTTAAATATCTCATAAACAGCACACGAGCAGCGCGGAATGCCCGTTGTCATATTTGATGGCATTCCGGAGAGCACTTGTAGCTCCTCCGTTGGCGCCTTGCCTTCCGCAAAAAATTTCCACTTTTTAATCAGAATTCGCTTTATTAGAAATGGGATCAGAGGCCCATATGATAATATAGAAAATGGTTTTAGCTGGAGTCCTACTAACTTTTAGCAAAAGTAATCTTGTTTTCTTTGTTTTTGTTTGCATTTTGTAACAACAAATTGAAATCAAGAATCAGGTCAGTAAAAAAACCCCGGAATATAGAGAAGAATATGAAAAAATTTTGTGGATAAGCGGAAATTAATGTTTTTTCTATTCCAGGCTCTTGAATAATCTTTATTTCGATGATTTCAAGTGCCGGAAATAGATAAAAAGTGAACTGAAAATATTGAGAAAAGGAGAAACGAGATTCGAGAGAAATGGAGTACAAAGTATTTGATTTCGAGTCCATACTCTTGAATTTTCTCTATTTAGAGAAAGGATCTCACACACCTCTTATGGATTTTTGGTTCTCTGCCAAACTCAATGGAATATTGATATGTGGTATATCTTGAATTTGTGATAAAAAGTTCTCATGAGCCAACCCGAGACTATGAATAGTTTCCGAGTAGTTTAATGTCCAAGAAATGTACACGCATTCACATTTACCTGTCACCTAGTAATATACCAGGATTGACAGGTATCCACACGCTCAGGTGGCAGATGAGATGTAAATGCATATAAAATAAGTCCATTTCTTGGACAATAAAGTACCTGTATCTCGAAAAGTATTCATAGTATCGGGTTGGGCATTTGAGAACTTTTTACCAGGAAGTCAAGATATACCACATATCAAAATTTCATTGAGTTTGGGTTAGTTCAGAAAACCAAAAACCCATAAGAGGTGTGCGGGGTCCTTTACAATAAAAAACGAAAACTCAAGAGGTGGGAATAGACAAAAATTGAGATAGAAAAATTAAGTAGTAGACACAAAGTATAAGCCGAAAACTCAAGAGCCAGGAATAAACAAAAAATGAGACGAAAAAATTGAGAATTTTTGGAGGCAAAGATTTTTGACAGTCAATAGACTATTTTCTTTTGTAAAACAATAATCCAATAAATTCAAATACCAATGTAACGTTTTCAATTTCTTGGCTAATAAGCTACCTTGTTTTGTCATACTGGATATGATTCCATATAGAGCTACAATGAAATAAATGAATAAACAACTATCTTTTTTGTGCCCAGATTTTGTTACCTTGAGTGCTGCCTTCTACTAGAAGTTTTTTTGGTTAAGGTTTGCAAGTTTGGTTAATTGATCTGGGAAGGTTTGATTCAGTACGGTAGGGCCCGCTGTTATTGATTAGAATCTTAGGAAAAGGAGTTAGTACCATCACCATCTCTGTTTGCAAATCCAATTAATAATCTGAGGTTATGATAATAATTGTTGTTTTTTTGTACTCTTTGACTTTTCATTTCCATCATGTCATTGAACAGCTGTTTTGTCTGGGCGTTTTCTTTAGACCTGTTCTACCTTTTGATATATGTTCTATAGGCACTTTTCAACATTCACCAGTCATTTTTTACACAACCGATTCTCAGTTCGTACTTTTGGGGTGAAACTGAACACGTCCTTTTCTATAATTTTCTTCAATGTCAAAATTAGAAGTTTGACAGATGAAAGTCTTCTTCCGAAATCTAAATTCTAAATGAAGAATCTGCCCTTTTGATCTGCGACCTCACGCTGAGTAGTCGTCCGGTCTCGGGCCTCGGCCCTAATTATTTTTGGGGCGAGACTTTTTGGAATTTTGTGCCAGGGAACTCAAGGTTTAGATAATTTCTTGTTGATAATTGTCTAGAGTCGTCCCTTGGTCATTTTTGGATTCTGTTTCGGTAAGTTTGAGATTTTCTTCAGGAAATATTAACCTACAACACGTGTTCCATTTTTTTAATAGGACTGTTCCGAGCAGCATTTGGAAGTTTAAGACTTCACCTTTGGTCTAGAGTATCCCTCAATTTGAGGTAAGATTATTTCTAATATTTGGGGCTCGATTTGTTTTTTTAAACGAACATCGTTATAGGGTCCTAGTCTCAGGCTATAGTTGGACAATCCTACTCCTAGTCCTAGTGCTAGGCTGTAGCTAGACAGTCTTAGGCTATAGTTGGACAGCTCCTAGAAAGAGATTCTAGACTAGATCTAGATTGCTCTTAGTTGGCTTTGGTAGCCTCCCTTCAGCAACCCTCTTGGTACCGCTCTGCTAGAACCACATTGAGTTCTACGTAAAACAGATACCACGTGGATAGGACTCATGACTATGACTCACTTACCATACCATAGTCTATCTACAGTGAGACCGAACCTGTAGATAATATCCCTTCAAAACTTCTGGATTTGCACACACCTTTGAAGATAATCAACACTTGTACACATGTAAGTTGCATTTTTTACTATTTAGGCAAATCTTATATAAATCACTTGATACTGATTTACGTTCGGTAAGTGCCCCTTAAATAAAATTCTAGAATTTTACCCTGAGGTTGCCCAAAGAATAACTTTCACCTTTCTGTGTTAAATTTGCCTGTTGGTAGAGTGTAACCCATACTGTTTTTTTAATCTTCCACAAGTGTTAATACACAGTTAAAACTGTTTATTTTAAATTCATATATTCATTATTTACATTTTTTTATTTATTCAAATATTCACAAATTAGGTACAAGCCTAATCCTAAACACCTTTTTTAATAACTTCGTGGCTACTTATTGGCGCAATGGTTAAGTCCTAATTACTTGGTGGCTACTCTTTTTGGCGCCTTATTATTATTGTTATTATTTTTTTAATAAAGAAAGCCAGATACATTATTGTACCTAATTAGTTGTTTTATTGTTAAGCGCTCCAATTGTACAAGTTTTGTTATAACATCAATAAGTAATCTTCCTAGTTAAGTCACATTTAACTTGGTGGCGCCCAAAGGTAAGATGTATACAAGGAACCCATAGACCCATGGCCGCCGAACTGATGCTGACTAGCCGTATGCAGTATAATTAGGCAATTGCCAAAATAAGTACGTTATACCAATTAGGTACAAATGCATTTATCTGGAAAAAAAGAAAGGCATATTTAGGCTCTTCATCACAGCAGTGACGTCGCATACTATTTTCAGCCGAAATCAGCCGGTTTGTCAAATGTCACGTGTATGACGTGATGGTGATGGTATGCCTGAGAAAATTAAAATAAACAAACTACTGAATACTTTTTATTGTTGGAAATTAAAATTGGGAATTGTGAAAATTAATTGTGCCTATTTGTTGTGTTCAATTTCAAATATAAACAAAAAAGTGAGGTTAAATTACTCCAAATTAGAGAGAGATAGCAAGCTACCAATTCAAATAACCGTGCTCCAAGCTCGGTACCCAATTTGACATACCAAAATAGATACCAAAGGTATCGTGACGTCATTGTTTTTCGTGCCGAAATTGGTTGGTACATTTTTGACCAACCAAAGTGGGTTACCAAAACGTGGCGAAATCGTCTAAGGAAAGTAGCATTTACTATGTTGAATATGATGAAGAATAAATCCTAACTAATATTATAAATGCGAATGTGAGTTTGTTTGTTTGGTTGTTTTCCGAGTGAACTACTAAACCGATAATCGTGAAATTTTGTAAACATACTTTCAAGAGTATATATAGTAATGAACATAAGACACTTTTCTTTTCATAGAAAAGAACAATATTAGAGAGATATTGCAAATCAGCCTTAATAAGGCTAAAACCTTATTTAGACGCGATACGTCATTTCGAATGACAAGTTTAGATATTGCAAATTTCCAGAACCGACTGGGAGTTGATGCCTTATTTCTAACCTGAAAATCTTGAATTTTTGTTATTGTTTATGTTTTAAGTTATGAACTTGAACTGTTTTCTTCTTTCTGATGTGGAATATATGCTTAGATATTTTGAAAATAAAAAATTAATTGTTCAAAATATTAAGGATAAGGAAGGATACGTGTAAAATCGTAGAACAGTTGCAGGAAAATGACACAAGTTCTCTACAAAACCAGATCATCGTTGATACGTAAACCTTGAAGTTGTTTGCCTGTGTTGTTCAGGGCAGCACTTCCTACTTTGGGGCGTTCGTTTGTGAGCGTTTTATATCGTTTATCTGCTATAATCTGAGATATTACAGCTTGGTTCAAGTTATTGCGACACAAACAAACAAACCTTTAGTCTGCCTCTTTTCTGTGCCTCAATGCTGTTTCGATTTTGCCACATTTCTCAAAGTTTGGGAAAAAAAATTCAAGAAAAGTCAAAATTTGTTTTCATGAATCTAAAATCTATAGTTCTTTTCACGTGGCTCCGGTTTAACTAACCGAGTTACAAAATGGTTAGAGAAATGACATACCGTTTTCTAACCCGGTTACAAAGCGACGTGTGGATACCTACCACTCGAATTTGAGCGGTATGTTGCTGTTTGTTAAACCGGAGCCACGTGAAAAGGGTTTAAGGGTTATAAACACAAAACATAACAAAACTCAGTTCGCGATTCCTACCGATCATCGCCGATCGACTAAGAACTTTCAAATAAGGCAAGGTCTTATTTTCTCCTAAATAAGGCAGATCCTTATCCTTAATAAGGCTGTCCTTATTCCAAACGGAAACTGCGCATGCGCAGCTGTCGAAATAAGGCTTGCCTTAATAAGACAAGCACTTGCAATATCTCTCTATTGAAAAAAAAAGATTAATTTTTAAATAATTATAAACAAACTCATTCACATAAATACGTAACACAACTTTTGGAATGTGTTCGAAAAGGGGTAAATTGTACCCAAGAGTGCGTTCGGAAAAGGGTTAAATTTTACCCAAGGGTGAGAGTGGATATATGGTAACGTGGTCAGAAAAGTAAATTTTATCTAGTGTGTTTTCGAACGCACTGGTGTATAATTATAACCTAACATAATAAACATAGCATTTAGGCCCAGTGTTCTATGCATTCAATTTATCTGTTTGTAACTATTATCAACAACAACTTCCAAAAAACGGAGAATGGAATAAATTCGGTGTGACGCCCAGACTGATTTCGAACGCACTTCAAGGGTGAGAGTGGGTATATGGTCACGTGATCAGGACCGGTTTCTCAAAAGCGAGTCATCCCCGGGTTAAGCATAACTCCAGAGTAAACATTGCAGCTGGACACGGTCGCCCTGGAGTTAAAACCAATCCGGAGGCGACTCGATATTGAGAAACTGACCCTCAGAAGAGTAAATTTTGTCTGGTGTGTCTTCGAACGCATTATTGAACTGTTTTTTGGACATCAACATGAAACAACATTGCCACATTTATTTAAGTTGGCGCATTCAACCGACGTAACTGTATCATTTCTTTTGTTTATTAAAAAAATAAAAATTCAAATATAATAAAGTTGAAGAGTTTGTTCGTGCACTAATATCTGGAACTATCACTGAATCATGCAGTCACTCACTTATTACGAGATCTCCCAACTCCAAAACTATCCCTCCGATTGACTCAAATTTTGTATTATATACTCTCTTCTCGACCTAGACCCCCACGAATGGATTTCACAGAACTCCCATCCCAAGCCGATTCGTCACACAAAAATATCTTTCAAAAATTGCAATAATTACGATTTCTTCCAAATTAAACGGCGGGTGAAACCGCGGAGAACAGTTATTGAATAATAAAAATGATGGATGAACATCAAAAAGCAGTAAGAAAAAGCCAAAAAGTTAGGTGAGATAACGCTTTAGTAGAAATATTTGATTTTTGTACAATTTACGTGACTGCGCAAAATTGTATTACACGAATATTTGACAACACCGCCATTCACTATGTAATGACGTCACAACGGAATAGCCGTTTTTGCGCGCGTTTGAATCTTTTAGATTTAATTTGCAAATATAACAGGAAACCTAATTTTCCTCCAAAATTGGCGTCCGATTACCGATTAGTCTTCTACCATCACTGTGCAAGGAAAAACTCAAATCCACATTTAAAGAAATTTACTACCTCATGAGCAATTTGGTTTTTGGGACAAACTCTGCACCAGAAATACCAGTGGGTCAGATTTAATCAAGAAATAACAGACGGCGTCAACAAAGAAGAAGAACGACATCTTAGAATTTAGAAGTTTAAATTCATAGTTTCGATAATGCGGGGGTAATCAAAAATGAAAAGGGGCTGCTCCAATTTTTAAAAGCAAAGCATCTTAGAATTCAGAAAAGCATTCGATGAAGTATGACATGAACGTCTACTAAAAAACAAAATTCCTCCAAACTTCACCCTTTTCATGAAACGCTATTTAGGCAACGGAAAATACAAGACAAGAATAAACAAGGTTTCAATCTCCAAGAGTCCACTATCGTTCATCGCCATCTCACCGAAATCTCCAATATGCCATAGGTCGAAAATTCCAAATGACACAGAATACAATTTGGATGTGAAGTGATAATGTGTATGAGAAGAAGGTAGGTAAGCGAACAGAATCGAACCATTTTTCTCTCATTTAAATACCATTTCGATATAAATACATATATAAAATAGAAGAAATGTTGTAATAAGGCGTTTTGTAAGTTGTCAGTCCAACAAGCCTGATTCACAATAAAGTAAAAATTAGTAATTTAAAGTCAATACTAAGTGGCAATAATAAATCTAGTAAAATGCTAGTATGGTGAGAATATAGGTGGATAGCGTATAATAAGCGATAACAACAAATTAGTGCCGATATAATAAACTAATTGACGGTTTACATGAGCTGCGAAGTTTACGTTTTCTATTCAATGTTTTCAGTGTGATTTTATTTAAAAAAAAATATATATATATTAATTCTGTAACATCCTTTTGCTTTTACATAGAGTGCGGCAATCTAATGAGGGTGGCGAAATGAAACAAGAAAACGGATGGATATAAATTATCTTCGAAAGTCGATTAGGTATCGCGGAGAGATTCTATCAACATTAAATCCAAACCTGTTCTGTTATGAAATTACCGGACATGATTGCCCACCGACCTGGGGTAATTTGCTTCGGGATAGGGGACGCGAGATTTCTTCAAAAAAAGGCTAAACAAAAACGGAGCCGACAGCCTCTGCTCTTTTATTTTTTTCTGAATAGGATTTAGCGACCACGGTTTGTTTATTTAGGTTAAGGTTGATATTTATGAAATTTAATCTAAGTAAAAGATTTCATAAAAGCTCTGCCAATAAATAAGAAAACTAATCTCCAATCTTCAGAGTATTTGTATGGTGGTTGAAGGCAAGAGAAAAATCAGCAAAAGGATCGATCAGGCATCGATCGACGATCGATCGCCGGTTTCGGGTCGAAATGGTAATGATTTTTTGCGGTCATCGGTGGTATAGATGGACGAGCAATATTTATTGTGTCCAGCAGGTTGCCAGAATGTGTCGGCCGCTGGGCTGCAGGTTGACCAACGTTTCCACATTCTCGACATACAATGATTACAGAGTGGAACTCTTCGCGTTTTGTTTTCATAAAAACAATTTGACCTATTTAATTTATTTGACATATTGACCTAAATGTGAAAATTTCGAGCAATACCTACTCATTATAAAATGACAAAGTGAATTTTCAAGAGTATCAACGGATAAAATTTAAATATACCTACGCTCAATATTTATCTAGCCATCTAAGTCGTAAAGTTCATTATTTAATGAAAACTTTTTGAACTGAAATGCAAGGTCGATTTTACACCCATAATACCATTTTTGATTTTCAATGAATATATTTTTTGCCATTTATTTTATACGATCGTGCATAAAATTGATTACTAGGTACTCGATATCGTTGCATGGGTATCTATTTACGTAAGCAAACTTTGTCATATACAATAGCTTAAAATTGTTTGTATTTAGTTATTGGATATTAAATATTTCAATCAGGAATAGTTTGCACAAACAAATAGGTACGATGTTTTGTTTCACCAATAAATTATTTTGGAATAAATTTAATGGTATATCTTTATCTTCTTGTTTTATACCATGTGTATCGGTATTTGTATCACAGCATCCAGAACAAATCTAATTGTGAAATATTTTTATGCCTCTTGTTCGATGATCAATTTGTTCCCGTCAAATGGCAGGTGCATAAATAGTTATCCTCCAATGCTCCTCAGCATATTTCTCCATCACGCTAACTCTAGTTGTATTGAGCGGTCCTCCAATATGAAATTACTTGAATTCTGAGATGCTCTATGTTTTTTGGAGGTCCAAACTGGGTACAGATACCTATCTGTTTTCCATCAAGTGGTCAGCAACTAGCTGAATCCAACAGCACCAGGGCCTTCTTTCAGGCTACTAAGATGGTACACGATTTAAAGATGGCACAAGGCTGCTCAAAGACAGTTTTCATTTATTCTCGTTTAAATTAACACTTTCAGGAACTACCTACTTAACAAATAAATAATGATATCTTCGAAGAAATTTCCGAAAAAACAATACAACAAGAACTGAGCGAGGTTCCCACATTAGAGGAGGTTGAAAAGGCAATCAGAACCTCCGAGAGACTCAGTGTGGCTTTAGACCCAACCGAGGTACAGCTGACATGATTTTCAGTGCACGACAAATGCAAGAACAATCCAGAGAACAAAATCGCCCTGTATACATGGCCTCCATAGATTTAGTGAGAGCATTTGATCCGGTCATCAGAGAAGCTCTTTAGAAAATATTACCAAAGGTAGGGTGTCCACAATGGTACATCCAGATACTCCCCTACTGCTGCATGAAAATATGAATGCGACCATCCTAAGTAACGATGGACAAGGAGAGTCTTTCCAAATAACTACCGGCGTTATTAAACAGGGCTGTGTTATTGCACCCTCTTCATTTTCTCTATTTATAGGATCCATACTCCACCTTGTTGAGGGTAACCTAGCGTCAGGAGGAGAAATTCTGTACAGACTTGATAACGACTTATTCAACTTAAACAGATTACGAGCCAAGACGAAAGTATCGACGACATCGATAATTGAACTTCAATATGCGGATAACAACGTCGTGATAGCCAATACAAAGGAAGATCTTCAGGAAATTATCAATGCATTCAACGAAGCATACATGAGAATCGGCCTGGAGGTCAACTTTAACAAGATGCAGATTCTGCACCAACCCGTATACCGGGCACTAATCCCCAAGCCCCAAATATAACTATAAATGAACAGTTTTCGCAGAACGTATACCTTGGGAGCCATCTGTCAACGGAGGAAGCCATTGACGCTAAAATCCAACATCGCTTGAAGTGTGCTAGTGCGGCGATCAGACGACTTCTAAAGAGAGTCTTCAACAATCATGATATCAGCGCTGAGAACAAACTTCGCGTCTACCACGCAATTGTAACACCAACACTTACATATGGCTGCGAAACATGAAAGACCTACAGAAGACAAATAAAAAACCTAGAAAAATACCCCCAGCAATGCCTAAGAAGGATCCTATGCATTATATGGCAAGACAGAGGAACGAACATTAGTGTTTTAGAGGAGGTCAAAACAACTGGACATGAAAGCCGTTATTATTAAACACAAACTTCGCTGGACAGGTCACCTCGTCCACATGCCCGAAACACGTCTTCAATGACAGATTTTCACAGTCAACTGATAAAGGGAAAACGAATCTAGGAGGTAACCACTAACGCGACAAAAAGTTGTTCTTGAGGAGAATATAGCAAAGTGCCGCATCGAACTGGGACCAAGGAACCGAAAGGAGAGAGAGACCGGAATGAGGGACCGCAGGAAGGAGCGAGAGAATAGAAGAAGAGACAATGCTGCCAGAGGCTGGATGTGCCAAGACTGTGGAAGAGTATGCGGCTCCAGAATTGGTTTATATAGCCATCAGAAAACGCACAATCGACAACAATAAGAATAGAATAGAAGCTAACCATACTTGGTATCGAGTGATCGCCTATGATGATGATGACTTTAATTCGATGCACTTATGTTTTGGAATGATATACTAATGAGAAATTCGGTATCCTCTTATTTTAATTGGTTTTAGGTTTCTGATGTCATAAATCTTGCCCGCATTTTCGAAGCAGTTGAATTCTAATTTTCAAAAATACGTTTTTTTTAAGTATACGGACCTCGATAAAGATGTTATTACAATGACTTACCGGAATAATTTAAATATGATTTTGAGAATTGTTAAAGTGGCCTATTGTCTCGTGATATTATTGAACTCTTCATTCTCATCTTCAAACATTTTCCTGGCCAACCACATTTCACATAACATGTTTCTTAGATTTTCAGGATATTCTTTCATTCTTTAACCAGCGGTTTTTAGTTTAATATGCATTTTTATATAATATTGACGCTTTACATACACCTTTCACTCAATTATTGTTTTACTATCATGGTACTTTGAATGAAATGTTGGTCCGGCCCTGATGGGTTTTAACGAGCAGATACCCAGCACCCAGCCAGAAGGGCCGCATGCGACGGAAGCCGCCATTGTCCACTAAGAAGGTTTCGGACTTTTTGCATCAATGGGGCCCGCGCGAGTGCAGACTACGAAAAACGTATTCATACCAAACATTTTTCCGATCGATTAGGAAACCCGTAAAAATATCTCGGAATAAAAAACAAAAGTCTTCGACACTTCGCGGTCAGCATGGGGCCAACGCCACCAGCCGAAGCCCATACATTTTATATCTTTCATGTCTGAAACTTTCTAATTCGGTCATAGGATTCATATTGATAAAAAATTTCACTTATTTGCATCAAGTTAGTATCGATTGAATCAATGTCTCTTTTATCCACAAGATCCAAAAATTACATAATCTCATTAATGAATTCTCTTTTTTTTGTGAAGGAGGCGTGCAAGAAGAATTGCATCAGTTCTCGAAAATTTCCGTATAAATATCATGCAGGTATTCATAAAATATAGATATTGAAATCTATGTCAGAAGGTGCTTATTAATTTTAAATACATTTTTCTATATTGTAAAGAAAATATTGCGTTGCATTGATTTCTGAAGACATAAACAAAAAAAAAATACAATCCCACTGTCTGGTGCAAGGACAGTGTGACAAATCAAAACTCGATTGACCAGTGACTTGTCGGTAGCCCAAATCGATCGGAGTCGCGATCTTAGAAGGAACCATTAAAGCAAAATCAATAAAAGATCGGTATTTTTCAGCGACCAGTATTTACTTTGATGTCGGTTACTGTAAAATTGGTTGCGTTTTGTACTGATTAAACTTACCTATCTGTCCAACATAAAGTGTCATCTCGGTACCTGAAATCAAAAAAAAAGCATAATAAATTTCAAATCTTGATAATTATTGGTAGAAATATGTGTAGAAGGATTGCATGTGCCATAGAGAAATTTAAACATACCAACAGATGCCGAGTAGCATAAATCATTTTGAAACAAGTGATAAGTGTAACATTGAATAGTTTTTTGCCTAAGAAGTGCGGCATTTATACTTCTCCGCGAGAATTTGGAACATTATTTTCTCATAATCTTTATTCGGGTTCCTGCAATAACAGTTTGGGTTTTATCCAACTAATTTAGGACGGTTCTGGATTAGAAAGTTTGGCTTTCGGGTTAAAGTCAGTTCTGGGACGGTCCTAGAACTGTCAGGTCCCTGCTTTAGAGCAAAAATTATTTTCGGAATATTTGTTACACATGCGCGACATGCGCACTGCATCCAATATGGATATTCGGTATTTATCCAATGGATAAAGTAGTCATAGATAATCAAAATTTGAATTATTACCGGCTCTTGATTCTTTGGAAAACCTTCCAAATTTCGAATGATCATTAGGAGCTCTTAGGTTGATATTAATCAAAATTTCCCAGCTTCTAATTGGCTGTAGAAAAATTATCCAAGGGATCAAGAGCCACAGATAATCAAAATTTGAACTATTACCGGCTCTTGATTCTTTGGAATACCTTCCTAGAGCCAATCAGGAGCCGCTAATAGTAAAAATTTGAACTTTTATCAACTCTGGATTCCCTAGAGAACCTTTCCAAGTGAAGACTCAAGAGCCGATAATAATCAAAATTTCGATTACTCATTAGCAGCTCTTGAGTTGATAATAATCAAAATTTCTTCTTCCGCAGCTTCTAATTGGCTCTTTTAGTTAAACAATTTCCCATTAATAAAACCCAGGGGGAGCTAATTGTGATATTTGCTTAGGGGCCCAGTGCATGCAAGCGCTGCCACAGCGTACAACATAAGTCCTATTTTGAATTTTGACAGATAAGAAGGGTTAGAGCAGGCGTTAGGACATAAAATTTGTTTGTTTATAAAATATAACCTTTAAATTAAAGTAAACATCTCAAACTTGAAAGCTATGTTCTCGAAATGAAATGTCAAATTAAATTCTTGATTGTTGGGTTCCGGATGCGTTCGGGTTTTTTAAATTTCTGGACAGTCCGAGAACCGTCCTTGGCATCAGACCTATGCGCATGCAATTCTGCGCTGTCAGCGAATCATTTGATAACAACTGTTCTAGAATGATTCAAAAAAATTAAATCCGAATATAGTTATAATCCACAACCAGAACAAAATATATATTCAATCTGATGAAGGATAATTTTTCATTATCATGAATACATAAATGAAGACATGAATCGTTTTTAATGTAAATTTCAACCATAATTTTGTTATAACATCGAAAAACCAAAAGTGAATAGTAAATACATTGCATCGTTCCAGATTCACTTTCGGTGTAATCTCAAAAAAGTATAAGAAAGTATCTTTCTTTTTTTTTTTGAGATGATTTAATGATAATGAGCTGATACCTAGGTTGTGTTGCCTCATATGAATTCTCAACTTTATATTTTGAGCAACTAGAGGGTAACCCAAATACAGACCGTCAGATAGTGACATATTTAGGTGCCCCATTTTCGCATACAAGCCTCGAAGAGGGTTGAAAAGTACATCGATTTTGAGTAGGATGAAGGTATTTTTACGAATGGATCCTGGGGATAACGTATGGAAAATTCGATTTTCCGTAACAGAAATGAAAGACGTCCTAGTGCCTATATTTTCTCGCAAGCCGCGTTCACCAAAGGATTAATTAATAAAACCTGGCTTCGTGAAAACAAATAAGGGGGTGTTGCAGGTGGCTGAAGGTTTGAAATAAGGGCGAAACTTTGTAAGGAAAAATCAAGATTTTGGGCGATTTTTCAACACAAGCCCATCAGAAGGATGAAAATCTACAATTTCGGTAGCAGGAAAACATATTTTCTTGAGTGTCGCTAATGAAAAAGTACATTTAAGGGTAACATAAGTAAAATTGAATTTTCCATATTATGTTATCCCCAGGAGCCATTCGTAAAAATACCTTCATCCTACTCAAAATCGATGTACTATTCAACCCCCTTCGAGGCTTGTATGCAAAAATGGGGCACCTTAATATGTCACTATCTGACGGTCGTGCCTGTATAAGAGCAGGTTTGACAACACATATTTTAGCACGTGAAAATATATATTTTCAATCAAAAAAGTCTTATGAAAAACCCTTACATTGTGGCAACGTTGTACAGATGTTTATACAGGGTGGAGAATTAAAAAGGATCCACCTGGATTTTCTCGAAAATTATCAGGAAATCAAAAAAACGCCGAAACACATCAATTTTGTTTGCAAGGGGCACACTTTTTGGCTATTTCAAAATTTTCCTAGATTGCACCCTCTTACCGGGGTGAGTTGCACCCTCATAAGTTGAATAGGGAAACTGGGTCGAGTGGTACCTTGTTTGAGAGGTATTTGAGATGACTTTACAGATCTGTAATATTTTTCTAAATCTGACTTCTAGTTTTCAAGATATTCGCCTCGGAAGTTGCCATGGGGCGAACAGAGAACGTGTTTTTCGTGAAAAAATAAAAAGTGGGTCATGTTTGGAAGGTTGTTCAAAAGATTCAAACTAACAAAGAAACAAAGGTTCAAAATAAACAAAATTGACGTGTTTCAGGAATTTTATTTTTTTCTTGTAGAAATATACGAAAAACACGTTCAGTTTTCATCCCATGGCAACTACAGGGGCCTAATTCTTGAAAGTGGTGAAAATATTCACCGGGTGGAATTGCTAAGCTTTCACCAAAAATTTACATAATCATATTCTTGAAAAAAAAAAGGTGAAAATTTTCACCTTTTATTGGGTGAATAGATTCACCACCGAAAAGAGTGGTGAATGTTACATATTTCGGTGAAAACGTGCATTTCTAACCTTAATTCGTCACTTTGTAATTTGTTTATTTGTTTTGTAATTGTTTATTGTCAATAATTATTGACTATTTTGTCAGAGTACTCTGATTTTGTATTTTAATTCCTATTTCCTATAAAATAACTGGCTTGTGAACCTATTATTATATTATAAAGTATGGAAAACGAGCTATTGTTAATAAACCTAATTGAAATTGGAGACATCATAGATGATGCAGCGGTTGGCGAGGGAAATAGAATGAGACATAGACGAAAAAATCCTTTTGAAATACCGATTTTTTATTCAAGAAATTATTCAGGTTAACCAAACCTCTTGTTCGCCTTCTTATAGAAATTTAAGATCCTTTTCTAGAAGCTCCAACAAGAATATCAGCTTTGTAAAGCTTTTTGTACAAGAATCTGAAAATTGTCCTTTTCTCAATTCGTCATCATTCACAACTTCAATTAGATGTTCTTTTTGCTACGTGGTTGCATGTCCACAATATTTCTTAGACATCTCTTTCAACTGTTGAATTTACACGGCAAAATAGCAATAGTTTATGCTTAAATTTTTCGAAAACAAATTATTGCTGCGGTCGCCGGTCAGTTGACGCGTTGACGGTTGCGGAAAAAAAACCCACACAAAAGTAAGGTTAAGAATTGTAGGCGTTTTCAATTTTCCTTCTAAAAAGGCTATATTCCGACGTTGCCAAAGTGTTATTTTATATCCACCTCAAGTAAATTCACCCACGACTCGAGAATACAAAACGAGTGAGGAAGGTGAAAATTAGGTGTTGAAATTTTTCACCGGGTGAATATTTTCACCACTTTCAAGAATTGGCCCCCTGAGGCGAATATCTTGAAAACTAGTAGTCAGATTTCGAAATAAATTGCAGATCTGTAAATTCATCTCAAATACCTCTCAAACAAGATACCTACCACTCGACCCAGTTTCCCTATTCAACTTTTGAGGGTGCAACTCACCCCGGTAAGGGGGTGCCATCTAGGAAAATTTTGAAATAGCCAAAAAGTGTCCCCCTTGCAAACAAAATCGACGTGTTTCGGCTTTTTTTTAATTTCCTGATAATTTTCGAGAAAATCCAGGTGGATCCTTTTTAATTTTCCACCCTGTATTCCTGAACTACTGATGGCCTGACCAAATGTAAGCAAACTATACCCGAATTATAAAAAAAAAGTTACGTTTTTGCATCGAGTTTATTTTCGATGTTTTGGTTGGGGTTTATTTATTCTTATAATAATGTAAATACCTACCTAAATGATAAAACTTGTTGATTGCACTAAAAATTAAAAGCAAATTTCGAAATCTATTAAGGCAATGAAATGCTCTTATTTTGGGAATTCATAAAAACTAAAAATTTTTCTCTTGGTAGGATTACACTGACATTGACAGCAAATTCGGCTGGTACCTATTTTTAATTTATGTCTGTGAGGTTTTGAAATAGTAAAATTTTAATAGGTATAAGTTTTCGACTTGGATAATTTTCAAAATATCAGAGTTGAAAAAATTTCCCGAAATGATTTGGGCACCATAGGTTTTATAAGTGAAAAATTACTAGGTACAGTAGTGTAGGTACTCATCTACTACTTGCCAAATCTTGATAATAATTGAAATACTTACCAATGCTTGTGAGAATATCTAACACTAGAATTACCGCATTAATTTTCATCAATCTAGACGACACTATTCAGAAAATTACCAAAACAAAAAGAAAAGACCACTCGGGAAAAGAGCGATAAGTAATCACGTGCGAGGCTAAAGACATAATGACAAAAACAAGGTACAAGTGACAAGAGACAAAAATACAATAACACGTGTTGTAACCCAAATGTAACCCAAAATGAGAAAATACAGGATACAATTAACTTTTTTTTACAATTTACAATAATTACAAATTTTCGAATTTCCAGTATTTTGTAACTTGTTTCTTGTACGTTGCATTTGTCATTTAGTTTTGAGCCCATCTGAATACAAACTAAAATATTCATTTAATTACCTCTATTTTTTTTTGTTGAATGTGCTATGTTGCCACTAGATGTTTAAGAACACAATTTCCAGCAAAATTATTATGATATTTTTAACTTTTAATTAGTGTTTCTGACTTAAAATGCTCAATTACTTGATCATTAAATGTGAGTTTTACATCTTTTGAATATTGTGAAAATGTGCCATATTAAATCTTTGTTCTTTTGTTGTCAAAAACTGATACCTACATTCCATAAAAAAGCAGAATATTCCTCAACATTTAGGTTAAGTTTACCCAAATTTCAAAAACAGGAATTTAAAATATATTTTATTCATATTCCATGATCATTATGTACCGATAACAGTAATTAGATGAGGAATTATTTTAGTCAAATAAAAAAGTTGACATTAATTATTGTACAAAAAGTACACAATGAATCAAATGTACTTTTATTCAGCGCTTGCGTGTTTAGGTTCTTGACCAGACTATAATCGCTTGGTACCTTTTATAAATGTTGGGCCTGGCTCGTTATTTAAGGAGTCCTTTAATTGAAATCTCATGTTTTGCCAAGCGCGCCGCCTCTAAGGCCCTTGTTCACTTTTTTTTAAATTAATTAAATAACGACCCTATAAAATATAATTTGAATGTGTTAGCATTTACATATATTGAACTTTTTTAAATAGATAAATTGTGGCCCCCCACACATATTATTCAGGAATGTTTTATCGAATGTCGATTGAAAATTTATTAAAGGACTTCGACTACTATATTAATTAAAAACATAAATTTTCAGGTATCTTTTTTTCAACAGGAAATTCAATAAGTAAGCTACAAATACCTACTAAATAATGTAAAAAAACTTGTACATAAAATTCATAGAAATACTAAAAATGGCAAAAGCTAGCCCCTTTCGATTTTGATTGCTTCCTCTGATGTTCTTAATGGATCAAGATAGATCAATAGAACCAAAAATTATTAATGACATATTCAACAAAATTCCACAGAAACCAATACAACAAAGAACTGAGCGAGATTCCTAGATTAGAGGCGGTTGGAAAGGCAATCAGACAACTAAAAAACAATAAGTCAGCTGGTACTGACGTCATTCCTGCTGAATTATTGAAACAAGGAGGCCCAAGGCTAAGTGCCCATCAAACCCACATCCTGAGTAAAACATGGATTACTGAGACAATACCGGCCGAACTTAGAGACGCCTCCATGTGGAAACTACAGAGAAATATCTTTACTTTCTCTTGCAGCAAAGATACTTTGCAGGATATTATCAGATCGTCTAATCCCAACTGCCGAACAGAACCTCCCAGAGACACAATGTGGCTTTAGACCCAACCAAGGTACAGCTGACATTATTCTTAGTGCAAGACAAATGCAAGAGAAATCCAGAGAACCAAATCATCCTCAATGAATGGCCTCCATAAATTTAGTGAATGCATTTGATTCGTTTAACAGAGAAGCTCTTCGGAAGATATTGGCAGAGGGTGGGTGTCCGCAGAAGTACATCCAGATATTCCGCCTGCTGCATGATAATATGAATGCAACCGCCCTAAGCGCCGATGGACAAAGTCTTTTCAAATAACTACAGGCGTTAAACAGGGCTGTGTTATTGCACCCACTTTATTTTCTCTATTTATAGGATCCATACTTCACCTTGTCGAGGGTTACCTGCCGTCAGCAGTAGAAATCCTGGAAAGTCTGTAGACTTAATGACGGCTTAATCAATTAAACAGATTACGAGCCAAGATGGAAGTATCGAGGACATCAATAATTGAACTTCAATATGCGGATGATAACGTCGTGATGGCCAATGCAGAGCAGGATCTTATCAATGCATTCAACCAGGCATACCTACAGGAAAATCAGCCTAGAGGTCAACTTTAATAAGACGCAGATTCTGCACCAATCGGCAACGGGCACTAATTCCCAAGCCCCAAATATAATTATAAATGACCATTCTTTGCAAAACGTAGAACACTACCCATACCTTGGGAACCATCTCTGTCAGCAGAGACAACCGTTGACGTTAAAATCCAACATCGCTTGAAGTATGCTAGCTCGGCGTTCAGGCGACTTATAGAGAGAGTCTTCAACAATCCCGACATCAGCGCTGAGACCAAACTTCGTGTCTATAATGTTGTTATAATACTAACACTTATATATGGCTGCAAAACATGGACCACCTACAGAAGACACATGAAAAGCCTAGAAAAATACCACCAGCGATGTCTACCAAGGATCCTACGGACTAAATGGCAAGACCGACGAACGGACGTTAGTGTTTTAAAGAGGCCAAAACAACTGGCATATGAAAGCCCTCATCAATAAATACAAACTTCGCTGGACAGGTCACCTCTTCCGCATGCCCGAAACACGTCTTCGACTCTACAGTCAACTGAAAGAGGGAAATCGAAATCAAGGAGGTTAGCAAAAACGCTACAAAGATGTGCTTAAGGAGAATATGACAAAATGGTAGGCCCTCATGGCATTGAGTAGTCCACGACGGACCACAAAATTTTGAACAACAGCGACGCAGACACGAAACTGAAAAGAGTAACCGCAAGAAGGAGCGAGATAACAGGGGAAGAGACAATGCTGCTAGAGGCTGGATGTGCCAAGACTGTGGAAAAGTGTGCGGCTCCAGAAATAGTTTCTAGCCATCAGAAAACGCACAATCGACGATAATAAGAATATGATCGCCTATGATTTTGATGATGTTAATAGAAGTGACAAGTGGAGGCATTACAAATGACATACAATTTCTTAGACCTCACCTAAAATGAAAAAAAGTGTTCTGGAGGTTTATTCCTAGCTCTCATACCGTGGTCTCTTGGTAATTCTACCATGAAGCTCCAAAGGCCCTCGGAACTAAAAAACCTCTGGCAAGTTTTCGGTATCTGCCAAAAAACAACAAAACTTGTTATTCACAAATACGCAGATGAAACGTCAGATGTAAATATTAACAGATAGCCCGGGAAGATATTTTCTACCAGATTTGACGACGCGTTTAAGCTTTCATTCTTCAATAAAAATACCTTGAAGAGACTCTTCCGGGTACTTGGCACACAATTTGGTTTTCGCTAGAGCTTATCGGAAGTTTGAGTGTGAAATTATGGCATGATAAACGTACATTTATAGCTCCGATTAGGGTAACCAATGATTAAATTATTTTGAAAGAATCGGCAGTAAATAGAAATGAGGATGACCAAAAATAATGGAAATTACAAACCACTCGCAATGTCCGTCAAACTTTATCTTCAACTTGATGTAGAGAATATTTTGATATCCTAGAAACTGCATGAGGGTCCCGAGGGTTGACCACCCAATACCCTATTGGGCCTAAAATAATAGAGTTAGTATTGAAAACCCGTCTTTTATACTTTTTAAGTGGAATTTAACATTGATGAAATAATCTAGATAACTTCGGAACGATCCACAATTGGTTTTCCGGAAATTCAAATCTAGAAACTTTCAGGAGAATCGAAGTGAAGAAAACTCTATGCTTCATGAATAATATTTGCGAAAAATAGATACTCTGTTTTTGATAAAGGGAACATAACGAATAGCTTCCGTGGTGAAAACACTGATAAAATTCTTGTGATATAAAATTTAAGATAATACTTATAAAAACAATACAACGTTGACAACGCATTTGCAAAAAATATCAATGTTGCATGGCAAAATTGCTGAATAAACTCATCCATTATTTTTGTCAACGAATTGATATCACCCAATTGCGTTTTGCATATAAGCTACAAAGACGACCAAAGTTGAATTAGCGGTGTATATTTATTTATACGATAGGCCGACCATCGGAGACAACAACTCATTTCTCTAACTTGGAGAAACGACTTTTTATTCGGGAACGGCTACTATATAGCGGAAAAAGTTTTCGTCGGCAAGCGAGGGTAAGTTCATAGAGACCTGCTGTCACTAACTGCTACCAGACCTGACCATCTTTGGTCGGAGGTGATTAAGAAGACATTCAGCCAAGAAACATTGCTCGCTTTATTTTATTTTTGTCAGTGGCATTAAATAAAAAAAAGCCTCTGTATTGTAGGTAGGTACATTGCCGGTGCTCTACAGCTGTCCGCGAATCATGCGATAATTACTCTCTGTGTGTGTGTTTTTTTTTATTCGAGGAAATTATTTTTGAATTATCTATATTTTAGACTAGAAAATATTTAGCTGAATTGACTTGGATGGAAATCTTCGAATAATTATTTTGTTACTGTAAAGAGTAACTGGGTATTTGTTTCAGGAGGTTGTAGCGAAGCTCATTTTTAATCGATTTAACATAATACCCATATACCAAATTCAGTAGTGGTTTTCGAGATGATTCAAGCTTTCTATGTTCTCTTTATTTATACTTAATTTCACTTAACTTAGACTTAGTTTACCAAACAGGGTTATCCAAGCTTAAAACAATCTAGCAAAATAAAATAACGGACAACACAAATACAAACTATAAAAAACATTAAGAATAATTTTTTCGAAAATTTGGTGATATACTCCGTTTCCTGTTCGTTAGGAACACAGAACCTCATTATGAATGCAAATACACAAAAAAATGGTCGAAAACAGGATGAGCACTGGGAAGTATAAACCAGATAGTTTTAACAATAAAACTTTTCAAATAACTAGAGGCGTTAAGGCTTATAGGATCCATACTTCACCTGCCGTCAGAGGTGGAAACCCTGTGTACAGATTACGAGCCAAGACGAAAGTATCGACGCCATCGATAAATTAAACTTCAATATGATAACTTCGTAATACCCAATATAAAGGAAGATCTTCAGGAATTATCAATGGCAACCAGGCATACAAGAGAATCGGCCTAAAAGGTCAACTTTAAAAAGACGCAGCTTCTGCACCAGCTCGCAGTGAATACTAATCCCCAAGCCCCAAATATTACTATAAATGACCATTCTTTGCAAAACCTAGAACACTATACCCATACCTTGGAAGCCATCTTTCAGCGAATGCAACCATTGACGCTGAAATCCAACAACGCTTGAAGGGTGGTACCGCGGTATTCGGGCGACTTCTAGGGAGAGTTTCCAATAATTACGATATCAGCGCTGAGATCAAACTTTCGGTGTAAAATTCCGTTGTAATAAACGTATGGCTGCGAAACATGGACCACCTACAGAAGACACATAAAAAGCCTATAGAAAAATAACACCAGCGTTGCCTAAGAAGGATCCAACTGATTAAATGGCAGGCAAGACTGACGAACGAAAATTAGTGTGTTAGAGGAGGCCAAAATAACTAGCATGGAAGCCCTCATCACCAAGCACCAACAGGTCACCTCGTCCGTATGCCCGAAACACGTCTTCCACAACAGATTTTCTACGGTCAACTGGGAGACGACGGCAGATGATAGGCCCTATGGCGTCGAGTCCAGGACGGACCATAAACTTATGAAGAACAGCGACGCAGACACGAGACAGAAAAGAGGTACTGCAGGAAGGAGCGAGAGAACAGAGGAAGAGACAATGCTGCCAGAGGCTGGGGGTGCCAAGACTGTGGCCGAGTATGGTGCTCCAGAATTGATTTAAATAGCCATCAGAAAACGCACAATCGACGACTATAGAATAGAATAGAAGATAATCATACTCTATATCGAGTGATCGCCTATCATGAGGACAATGATGATCGCTATATAATCGCCATTTTTCCTTTCCCTGTGGTCCAAACGAAAAGAGTATAACATATTACAATTGCAATCCTGGGGCTACAAACTGCTTTCTTCGAAAATCATTGCGGTTGGCCGGTTGGGTTTAATTTCTTCTTCCCATCCATTCTCCAGATTTTCGAAACGAGGAAACACCGTTCTTATGAGAACAGGCTTTTTGCCCTTCTCACTTCCATGTTCCACGCAGAAGCTCATATTACTGAGAAAGAGAAAAAATTCGTTCTCGAGAGTCGATTGCCTCACGACGTCCTCACGTCGTCATTGCCATGCATGAATTTCACGTTGGATGATTATGTCGCGATCACCCTGTATACGACTTATGCCCGACGTTAAGCCGACGTCATATTTGACGACGAGTCTGACCATTTCAAAACTAGTTAATAGTTTCAAGTGTTTTGTTAATAATACGTGGTTGCAAGGGGGCAATGGACGATATACTTGTCTGTTAAAAAAGAGACGATCTCAAAATAGTTCTAACAAAAGCAGTTACCAAAAAAATGTATATTTTTTTGGTAACTGCTAAGAACTAATTATAAAACCCAAAACAAATACACTGAGTTGTCTTACAAATACCGTTGCAAAGATTCATTTAGCCATTTTAAGTAAAAAGCGGCAAAGATCGACGTTGAAATTGAAAGAAATAATGCGCCAGTCTCATTGTGGACCGAATTTATTTATCGCATGGTTTGAAATAAACGAGAGGAAGGGTATAAAAATATACATTGTGTCGGCCGTACGTTGTCCGTCAATACGCCGTCAATTCAATTCAACAAGTTAGGGCCCCCTTTCGCCTTTTGTATACTGGCCGGAGCGGCTTTTCAGTCCTAGGACTGCTTTACATAGAGAAAATATATTCCTGCTGATTTTGCTTATCTCAAACTTTTCCATTCTCTGCAGCTATAGATTTGGAGACTTCCAAATTAACTTAATCCGATTTACAACTAACCCAACGAAAATCTGCGAATGTGTGGTTCGGAAAGTAAACACGAGCGATGATTGCATCAATATGTTGGTCAGGTACACGCAATAAACTAGAACGTATAAGGGAGGAAACGATGGGGATGGCACAGCGCATCAGAGAACATCCCCTCGTACACACGCAAAATTCGCGGTCTTTTATGCGTAATAAGGATGTTTAAAGTTGGCCATAACGGCGTTATTTGATGGTATGTCGAATATTAGGTGCCAGTGGAAAGACTAACAGATGTGCCAGATTGCCCTCGCGATTCTCATTGTAAAATTTTCCACGCGTTTTCGCTTCCGTGTAAAGAGGGGTTAGCTAATATTGCATCATGTATTTGGCAAGATATGTTACATAAAAGGTAACAGTTGGATGGATAATAATAAAAAGCCTAGATTTGAAATTTGACAATACAGAATTGAATATTATTGTCAAAACACAACTGCAAAACAAACCAAGATAATTTATTTGCCTAAACTTCTATAAGCTTTATTCAGGGTTATTGCAATAACTGTTATTATAGAACTGTCAGAAGTATGCGCAGTTAAATTTTTCTTGTTCGGGTTTTATCGAACTAATCTAGGACGGCTCTGGATTCAGAAGTTTGGCGTTCGAGTTGAAGTCAGAAATGTTCTGGGGCGGTCCTAGAACTGTCAGAATCGATCCCTGCTTTAGAGCAAGTATACTACTTTCGCACTATTTTTTACATGTCGTACAACTCGAGTCCTATTTTGAATTTTGACAGATGAGAACGGTTAGGGAATCAAATTTGTTTTGTTTTTTTGGTATTTTTGATTGATTAAAAAAAGAAAATCTAATTTCTAAAAAAAATATAACGTTTAAATAAGTAAATATATCTCAAACTTGGGGGTTATGTTTTCGAATGAATAATGTCAAATCAATTTTTGATTCTTGGGTTTGGGTTTTTTCAAATTTGTGGACAGTCCGAGAACCGTCCTTGGCATGAAAACCAATGTGCATGCAATTCTGCGCTGTCAGCGAATCATTTGATAATTGTTCTAGAACTGTTCAAAAAATTGAACCCGAATTTAGATATCATTGATAGTTTGAATATCATTTCTTAGAAATAAAAGGGGGTGTTTTCATAAGCATGAATAAAATTCACATTAATAATACATGATGTTTTGATTTCACCGGTAAAAGATTCCGATACAAAGGGTGGAAAGAAAAAAAGAGGCCGCTAAAAGCCCAATTTCTTTTTATTTTGGCTTAACCAATAAGTAAAGCATAAGCCATGCATTTTGATTAGTTTTTGGCACCCCATCTTAGTACCGATCTAACTATGTTTCCGTATTCCGCAAGCAAAAATCAAAGCGTTCCTGATCATGAACACTACTTTATTATGCCCTTAAAGACTGCGGCGTCTGTCAAAGGGGCTTGTTATGCATAAATCATACTTTTCGGTGTTTTTTTCTATCCACGGCGCAAATAGGATTTCAGATAAGCTTTGAATGCAAATTCCTTTTGGGGACAAACTTTGCATACGCTCGTCTTGGATCTTCCGCGGTTGCTTTAAAAAAATGGGCCAGCCATTGACATCAATATATAATTAGTTGATTATATCAATATAGGTAGGTATAGTCACAGCGAAATTTATTAATTAATTTGAATTACCAGAACTTGAGGGAACAAACCAGAACAAAATGGTGTTTTAATCATTTCAAGGCATTAATGAATGAGATTTTAAGGTAACTGTTCAATAGAAGTCCAACCAAAGTTCTGAAAAATGTTGTTGTACCAGCAGAATTATGATTTGGGGAAAAGCTTTGACCAGAAAAATACAGAGAGGCCAATGAGAATTTTTGATTGTGTTGTATATCTTCATGTACTCAGAGAGCTGAACAATGCGGATAATTCAATTATGGTGGACATTTTTTTAACATGACGGGTACCTTCTAACGATTGCAAATGAGAAGAAAGTCCATACAGGTCATGATGTCAGATTTGATGAGAATTTGTTCAAAATTGACTAGCCGAAGTCATCATTTATGAGAGGGGAGAAAAGATGGACTTCAAGTTGAATCTCTGGACAAAAAATAGGAACCGAGAACAAGAATTAAGTAATATTGAGAAGTAAATGAAAATGTTGAGGATATAGAATACATACCTACAGCAGAATCAAAAGCTCAGGTAGATTCTGGGGAAGATGAAGATACGAAAGAACCGATAAGAAGAAGCAATCGGGAGAATCAACAATAAAAAATATCTTGACAAGAAGAAATTAAAAATGTATACCTAGATGTAATATCTCATTTAAAGTAAAATTATAGCAAAAAAATATTTGTCAATTAATTAGAGATAAAGTTCCGCCATTTTAAATAATCGACACCGAGAGTATTTCAAATAATATTGGAGAGAATCAGAATATCTATTATTCAAAAACAAAACAAAAAAGAGAAACGGCCCCAAAAGAATTCTCGAGTCGAGTATCCCCAAATAGAGGTGTGATAAAGTGCAAAAGTAATGTTTAGGCTATTCCGATGGCCCAAAGGGCCCAAAAGTTAACCAACCGACAACTGAAACGAATATGGTCATTCGACCGTGGTTAATAAAGCTGGAAGTTTAGTAGGCGATGTTGCCAAGGAAATTTTCCCATGTTTGAAATATTTTTCAATTTAACATGTGAAAACATCAACATCATCAAAGTACCACTTTCAATACAAGCTTGAAAAGTCACAAATCGGTTGTACCTACAAAAGCGTATCAATAATACCACGAATAAACCAGAAGCCGAAGCCAGAATACGATATACGTACCTAGATAACGTCCATTAGTACTAATTGGTGTCGGATGGATAATATTTTCTGCACAATCAGTTCGCGTGATGTTTCTCGCTTTCTCGGCGCGTTCCAGTACCAACAGTAGTCTTGGTTTTTCGCAGGTACCTAGTACTCATCGCGTGAGAGAGACGATCCCCAGTGATTTATGATGACTATATTTTAAGTAGACTAGTTAAACTGCTTCTGATGCATCGTTTACGGGGAAAAAAATTCACACTATGTAACTAATGAGGCGTTTATTGAGAATTGGTGGATAGGTGCGTGTGGTCATAAATTAAAAAAACCCATATAGATATGTTTTCTATGGAAAAGAGATTTCTTGAAATGTTGTCGACAGGCTTCAACAAAACACTACCAATAAATCTATAGTAATTGATTTTTATGAGCTTAGCAATGTGAAAACATAATACTTAATTTGGAGAAAACTGTAAGTGTTCCAGAAATGATTTAATACAGCCCTAAATATTTTCAAGACCAATATTTTATTGCCAATACATGTGACTTAATCACCGCTCGTATGTCTAAAAAAAAAACACCTTAAAATACACCTAATAAAAATTTTAAACTCCCGTTAGATTAATGTAGATGGCGAAAGATAACGAAGAGGAAGTCACAAAATTCAGCATCCCAAAAAGATAATTTTAATAACAATCTCTTCCAAGAACCGTATCTGCGACGTCGGTACCCACAAACCGGAGAGTCAAAGGTGACGTGAACATGTCCGGAACATACGCGCGGGTTCTCATGACATTTTCCACTACAAACTGACCTGTCAGCGGTGTTAGACATTAATCCATCTTGTAATTAGTCATGTTGTCATCATTAATGTTTTCGAAATGCGGGAGATCTTAGATTCTCATGGTTCACTGACACAGATTTTGACTTTTCCAAATAAGATTTTGTAACTGAAAACAAGTACATCGTACACCCTGTATAAAACAAATAGAGGCGGTCAAATAAAGATGTAGAAAGGAATCGCACCGACAGAAACAGGTGCTATACGGTTTTATTGGTATACCGATTGGTGTTTGGCTTGGACAAATACATTAGCTTAAACAGCGCTCGCCTTGAGCTTTCTTTATTATATTGATGGATTTTTCAGTTAAACAGCTAAGATTGAGATGTCAAATGGCTAATGGTACAGAATGAGCCAATATAATATCTTTTTACATTGAATGACGATTGAATAGTTAAAATATTCGATTGTTGATCAATCAATATGTTAATTCCTAATTATTTTTATTGATGGGACCAATATTTTTTTGAAGAAAATTGAAATGGCCCACGATATTTAGATTTCCTTCAAGAAGTCAAAAATTCTAAACTATATTTATAGATATCAAATTTTATTACTTTTACAGATTTCGAAAGTTCTTTTTTTTCTGAAATATGTATAATCATATGCAATATTTTATTTAGGGGGCATTAATGACAGAGCTTCAGATTTCAAATCTGTCAGTCCAAATATGCTCCAAAGCCGACAGATTTGAACTATTCTACACGCCTGGCGAGTAAACATCTTACATGCCAATTTTAATGCGATAGAATGAAATGTTTAGAAAAAGTCTAAGGTTAAATAGAGAACGAAAACGATTTCCCCTGTTCCACCTCCCGCAAAAAGCGCTGGGAATGCTAAAGGTGTAACAAGGGAAATCGTTTTCTTTCTCTATTCAACCTTAGACTTTCTCTAGACATTTCATTCTCTCGCATCAAAATTGGCATGCAAGATGTTTACTTGCCAGGTGTGTATACCGGAGAGACCTAGGAGATATCTGCAACTCGAGGTTGTCCACAGGGGGTAGTACTATCACCCCTCCTATGGAATTTGTTGGTCGATGACTTACTACAGCGTCTTAGAAGAGGTGTTCCACGCCCAAGGGTATGCTGACGACGTGGTCATAGTCGTGCAGGGGAGGGACACCAGGTGTACGGGAGAACTCATGCAGATAGCACTTAGTCTTCAAAAATGGTATGAGGAAATCAACCTCACAATAAGCGCAGAGAGAACAACGATTCTACCATTCACCAAAAAGCGATTAGCGAGAACCTATAACAACCTAAAGATCTTTGGTGAAAGTATAAAAACTGTTTATGACGTGAAACATCTGGGCCTAATCCTAGATGCTAAATTGACAAGGAACCAACACATCCAGAAGATAATAAACAGAGCATAGATCTGTCTCATGAGATGCAGGCACATATTTCGCAAAACCTGGGGCCTGAAACCGAACATGGTGCTATTCTGTAGCGTTTGAAGCTACTTGCTATTTAGTTGTAGATTTTATTTAAAAATGTCTTAGAACAGCAGGTTGTACGGGACTGTTCATGACGTAGCTCAACTGTTGAAACGTATTTTTATCAGACAACCTCTTTCAGTTTGTAACCTTGATTTTGCTACTTGCCAAACTTAATACTGTTTTCAGCTGATAATCCTTAACTATGTATTATTATTATTATTATTATTATTTTGTAAGATAATTGAGCGGCAATATTTACAATGTTACAGCTTGAGGCTATCTTTGCGGTTTAGTAATAAGATGTAAATAAATTTAAGTTCGTTAATATTGTATACAGGCCCTTAGGTTTGGTATGTTGCTAAATCCATGCTCCGTAGAGCGTAGATAACTTCTCAGGATTATTTTCAATGTCATGTCATTCCTTCCTGTCGTTCTGCAGGGCACTTTTCTGAAGGCGATCGAACAGTACAGTTGTACTGGTCCGTAAATTATAATTTTGTCCCTCGTGCCTTCAGAAAGTCAATTTTTCTCAAGTTACCTCGACTTTTACCTTCAAATGAGTAAAGTTAAAAGGCTCATAGTGACCTAGTGCTAGTGGAAATGTTTTTCCTTCTGTTTTCGGGAAAATTATATAACCTCATTTGAGACTATCGGCGGTAAGTTTGGTTTTCCAAGTTAATCTAAGGCATCCTGCCTAATTTAACCTTGTATTATAGCTTAAAGTGCATTTGGACGGCCTGGGAGATGCCCAACAATATTTTCGTGGTTGAACCACTCATTTTGTGTCCAGATCCTTGATTTTCAAGGTAAGCTTGCTTCGGCTATAATATTCCTTCAATTTACCATGCAAGGGTTGCTGAGGGTACTAAAACAAACACGCCCCAGTGCTCTCGGTTCCATATTTGATGGAAAAATATAAACGTAATTATTAGGATCTACCGAGGGGCCCCAACTGTAGTGGTGCTAGTCACCGAAAAACTCTACCTACGAGAGTATGCAGCTCGCAGCCTCCCGCACCTTTCTGCATTTCTTCATGGCGGTTCTTGTGAGGGTTTGTTAATTGAACTCAACCCAGCTCAATTGGCAGAACATTGATCTAGTAGCCTGAAGGACATGGATTAATCAGGTTTTTTTATACTTATAAGTTTAACTTTATACCTCGAAATCTTTGGATTTAAGTAATATACTTCGGTCCTGATCAGGCCAAGGGTTATTTTGTACTGTTACATTGCACAGGGTGCAATGAATTAGTAGGGAAAATTTTAGCTTATTAGGTTTAAGAGATTTATCGAGGAATTTTGCTTGCACTCAGGCTTTAAAAAACATCAAAGGTTGAATGAAATAAACAAAAATGAGTGCAGACAGTTGTTATAATTATCTTTGGATGACCTCCCTTCCAGATTTTTTTTGTTATGCATTGTTTTGATAAAGTTCATTTGAGGATTTGGAACTCAAAAATTTAAATTTTCTGGCGCCCACTATAAACACTCCTTACTCACCCTAATATTGCTCTCTGGCGAACAGCTGCCACTGTAGTACACTTTTTGTTAAAAAAGAGGCTACAATACACCATAGTTACCAGACCCATGATAACATACGGGGCCGCCGTAAGGTGCCTAAAGACTGAGCAAAAAACGACGGTCATGAGACTTATGCATCTCAGGAACCATGGGTAGCACTACCACGACCGCAATGGAAATAATTATGAGACTAGAGCCCTTGGATATCTTCAATAAGAAAGAGGTTAGCATCACGGCCTACAGAATGAGAACAGCATGAGTCTGGAAACCACAGCCGAGCAAATACGGACACACGATAGTAGCACATATTATAGACAACGCACTATTGGTAATGAGTATCGGTGGATCACATGACGCCGACTTACAACTTTGAAAGATCGTATAGGATCGAGTGCGGGATGAGAAAACGTTCCCTCTGTTGCTTGATGGACGGGTTATATACACCGACGGCTCAAAAAAGGCAAACGGACTGGGGGCAGGCATATATGGGGAACGACCCAAGAAGAATGTCAGCATATCACTGAGGAATGAAACTACTATGTATAAAGGGTCTTTATCAGAAAAAAAAAAAAAAAAACACTCAAATATTGCTTTGGTTACGAAAACCTACGTCGCATCATTGTTTCTTTATTGGTCAGGATTTTTGACATGACATTTTGACATAACATTTTGACATTAAAGTACATTGACAAAATTAAATAAAAATAAAGCTAAGACATACGTTTGAAAAACCAGGTTTTTTTTTTGAAGACCCGATATCAAGCAGAAGGCTTCGCTATACATGAGTGCACCCAATAAAGCATGGGATAGAGCAGGATGGGCTGGCGAGAGCTGGAGCTGCAACCCCATTTATAGGCCCCAAGCCCAGTTTTGGAATATCGATCCACGTGGTAAAGTCAACACTGGATAAATGATCGAAAAGACAACATTTGGCCCGTTGGAATACAACATCTGGACAAAGTCACGCAAGGGCTATAACAGGAAACCCTTCAATGAAACTAACAACTGACGTGCTATGACTAACGCGCAGACACATGAGACAAGTGATAGGGCTATTGACAGGACACTGTCACTTAAAGAAGAATTAGCACAGAATGGGAATATTCCATAGACCTACTGAATGCAGACTATGTGGAGTGGAAGACGAAATAACTTCCAACATCACACATGACTGTGTGGCCCTATCACACAAAAAATCGGAGCAATACAAACCGGGGATAGACTACCGCCTGAAATTTTTTTCCAAGGGCCATTAGGGCTGCTACAGGAAATAGGGCTGGAACTCTGTAACGGATAGAGATCGTTATCCCTATCGCTATGGCACTTGCTGTCTTTTTCTATCTTTTCCAAATCCATAGAGAGGTGAGGTCAATAGAGATAGAGAAAATATCTCTATTCGTTACAGAGTCCCAGTCCAGGACTCTTATAGAGCAAGAAGAATATTGTGATGCACAATAAGCTAATAGGCTGCAGTGCATGGAAGGCCACAGCGTCTAGATCCCCCCTACAACCAACCAACCAATATGTGCTCTGATTGGTTGATTTTTTTAAAATTTGTTTGCAAAGAGAAAAAGAAAACCTCACATCAGAATTGGCTCAAATTTGGTATAAATATTCTTTAATCGATTATTCACAATCCGAATATTTAAGATTTCCGATTTTTTGCGTTTTTCTCAAAATGAAAAATAATTTATGTGTATATCTGGTATCGGAAATATTCGAATTGTAGATAATCGATCAAAGAATGTTTATGCCAAATTTGAGCTAATCCTGATGTGAGGTTTTTTTTTCTTTTCGCAGACGAATTTTAAGAAAATCAACCACTCAGAGCACAGAACTAACATAGAAATATGGAGTTCTGTCATTAAGCGTCTTCAAAATATAAGATTCAAAATATTAATTTTTAGAACTAAATATTCGAAGGCATTTTTTTTTTCTTTTAGTTTTCTGCTGAATTTTTGAGGCAATTTATAATACTATTATTACTATTGTTATCTATTACCTATATAAAAAAAAATAGCCAATCCTGATAAAAATTGAATAAGAAAATTTAGAAGTTAAGCCTAAAAGTTACGAACTTTCTGATTATTCAAAGGCACAAATAAATGTTTAAACGGCAAACAACAAAGGAAACTGTCGTCCTTGTCATAAAAAGCGAGTAACGAGTTTTTTCCATTACATAAATTGTACTTTTGTGCCTGCATACATTACGGATCTTATGCGGAATAGAGAACGGAATGGGCGAGCTCCAGCATCCAGGGCCAGAGTTATGTGATATGCGACAGAGGCTTTGCAGCCAACTTACTTTTAATCTAATTGTTCGAGATGAAAAATTGTATGTCCTTTGGAGCGCCCTAGAACACACAAAAACGGCGAGAGTACAGGACAAACGCTGAATACCAAATTTAAAAGCAGCCAGGCCCCGAGTACAGTCCATCAATGTCAGCTTCGGAGACAGTTCGACATGATTTATAATAGGCACTCGGCAAATCTAAACGTAATATCCAATTTATACTACAAATAGCCCGTAATATACATGAAGTTTATTACCCAGCCTGAGCTGCTTTTGTATACAAATTGGGATGTTTTGACTTTTTAATTCAATGTCAATAAAAATCACTGTGATATGGCATAATGTGCCGTGTAGATCGACTCAAAGGAATATTGAGCCGCTTTCAACATTATCATAGATCTTTTTAGTTCCGCTATTGATGTATTAGCATGAATTTGTATAACCGCTTTTATACACGGTCTCCTCTATCTGCGTATGCTTCAACTTTTGAGTCTATGTGGACAAGTAGGCATAACACTTTTCAGATTCATCACATTTACAAACTACTTACTAATTTTATCGTAATTTGTCAAGACTATAATGTATTAAACCAAATTCCGAAGACCACACAAAAACAAAAATGTACACTTAGTTGTTACAATATTGGTACATATTATGTGAGAAGTCCTTCTGAAATATTTTTGTTTAGAGTTGCCACAGGTTTGTTGTTCCGACATTTTTGCTTGTCTGCCTACCCTTTCATTATGGAATATGTTCTATCAAAATTCAAGTTCAGTCTCTGGCGTGCACTTATTCCAACAATCGAAAATTCGAATCAACATATTCACTTCATAACCTGCCCATGCAAGGAGCGAAGCGAATATTGCAACTCGTCAGAATGTTGGTGCGATAATACAAAGTTGTCAATTTCTCGTCAATCTCGGGCACTGAGCATTGTAACAATTTTCGTTTTCGGACTAACAATCCGTCCATAATATGCTCACCACGCTCAGTCGCTTTAAATGGACGTGGAATCCATTCGTATAAATTAAAAGTTCTGAAAAAGAAGCAACTGGGATTTTAATCTGACAATTGAAGTAAGAAAAAAAATCGGATTATACATTACTTATATTGACTTACGTGCCCATAAATCATTAACAAATAGACAATGGATGCGATTTTGGGTATGTAGGCAAGAAAATATGAAATCTTCAGCTATAGTCCTGCAATCCGTCCAACTCACAAAATCGGGATTCCTTCAACTAGGCCTTCGAAATGAGTCTCAGCGATACGCAAACGACAGTCATGGGTCGCAGAGTGGTGGAAAACAGAACATTTAGCCCGAAAGCGGAGCTTTGATAAAAGTTGTACTCTTATAGGACTGTGGGGATGGTAAATGTACCAACACATTTAACGAAAAAAACACGGGCATACATTTATAAAGTAAAAAGATAACCTCACTTTCTGAAAAATTACATTCAACCAACTCAGCAGAAGACAGTCAGGAAAATATTATCAACATCGATAATGCTTCTCGGTATCAGATTAGACAACACAACGGCCTAAATAGTCCAAAAGGGCGAAGACTTTGCAGACTTCATAAAATGATTCTTCATTCTATTATCTGGCGGTTTTAGAGGGTTTGACGTAAAAAGTGATTTCTCCTGTCTCCTCTGCCAAGGAACCGTCAAAGTCAAACGTCATTTTGTCATGATTTGACAAAATAAGAGCCAAGCGCTTCTAGATTTAGTAGAAGGGTTTAATGACATGGAACTTAAAGAAGTTAATTGAATAATTTTTAGTTTTATTCAATATCGACGTTTCTGATGTTTCTTTTTCTTACACAAACAAACAAACGCTGAAATATATTCTAGAGGTAAAGGACGGCAAAAAATACTTTTTGTAACGCATGCAGCATGTAGGTTCCTACTTTATGTATAAGAAAAAGATTTGGTTGCAGATTTCTAATTTAAAAGAACGATATCGGGAAGGGTATTTGTCAATTGAATTATTGGCGCGTAGCAGACGGTGTGACGCTTTAAATTTTCCGTCATTTGGCCCTAAATGGGATTTTTCTTATAATAAAGCCTACTTTACATGCTCGTTCCGAGGGTACTCGCCTTGAAAGGGGCCCCATTTTTCCCTTCAGAAAGTATTATGTTTAGAGGCACTTGACAATGGGACCTCTCGAAGGAGGAAGGGGCTCGCGCCAAAAAATGCGCCCTTATTACAAATCCCCAAGCGTTCCGCTCATTTACCACCCAATAAAAAAGTTAATTCGTTTGTGAAGCTTTTTTATTTTAATGCCGCGAGGTCGGTTTTTTTTTTGGCTAGGTGGATTATCAGAAATTGCGGCAGTGGGAATCGTAAAATGAAAAGTTTTGTGTAGGTACCTTAACTTTATTATGACAATCATAAAACAGCTTTTTTGACTTTGTTAACAAGATACACAAGAATAATAAACTCTTGTGAAATAAAATCTTTATGTGTGGGTTTGGTGTTTATATATTTGTCATTGGCAAAATATTTCAAGTTCAAATGAAAATATTAATTTATTCTTTAGGGTGAATTTTTGCATCTAAAAAAATCTTTCTCTATTCCAAAAAAAGGGCAAATAAAAGGCAATCGACGATCAAGGAGTAAACGTATTTCGGACAATCGAAGAAGGCACCTCTACTTTATTAAATCTGCTCGGAAAGTTCTTTTGTGCCATAGATATCTAATCGCGCCCGACATGGCCCGTTTCCCCCGAGATTGGCACCAATTTCCGTATACACGTCACTTGATGGGGAAATTGCGCAATGCAAACAATCGACGATCATTTCCCCATCACTCAAGCTTAAGCTCTTATTTGCCTCGTTCTGGATATTACTTTGTTCCCGTGTTTTCTTCAATAAATTAGATACTTGATACCAAAACGATAACTTTGTATTGGATACATTTGTCTCTTTCCATTAGCATTTTTCTGGAAACCCTATATTGCTACTGCTTTTATCAAATCAATTTCGAAACCTAATTACGCTTAAAATTACTAGTATTTTTTTTAAATTGACAGTAAATTGAGCATAATTGTAAATTAGACTTTTTCCCATCAGACGTTATCAAGATGTGGTTAAACATTACAGTTCGGTCTTAGTCATCCATAAACCGTAGTGTACATTTTTATATTTTCGGTACCCAAGCGTCAAATTGTGATTAAATAAATCTTGTCAGAAAAAAGTACAGGGTATTTGGATTATATTCAAGCCCATACCTACAGCCTTTACTATTTAAGATAGAAAAACATTTTAAATACAAAACTTGGCACTTTTTTTCAATATTTTCTTTCAACGTTATCAGAAAAAACAAAATCGCATCGGAAAATGGAGAAACCTAGACAGCTTCGACTTTTTCCAATGGAACACCCCGTATATTATGGGATAAAATGAAAGATCTTTCCTTACGGATTTCAAATATATATATTGATCACATTTGCGTCAGCCATTTTTGACATATCTTAGCTTAAATTATAAATAATTTGCAAAGAAATTTCATGAGTATGTCGAGAGATTTGATTCTTCAAGAAAATTCTTTGCATTTTATTTATAATTTAGGCTACGATATATCGGAAAGGGCTCACGCAAATATAATGAATATAAATAGGGTGGTCCAAAAACAGCCGGAATTTTGTTTATGAGCTGCACTTTTTTTTTTGTTGACCAATTTCCTTTTGTTTTGGCTTGTTTGAAAGAGAACTGAACAAGCTCACGAATCAAAGTTAAACTTTTGAAATTTGAAAAAAATTCAAAATGGCGGACTTCTTGAAAAATTACCTAGTTTTGATTATGAAACGTTGACATTCGATATTACAAAAATTTCAATATTTCACTAAGTTTTCAACCGATTTTTCCTGTCGAGGTCTTAAAATGTTCGCAAAATGATGAACTTCAAAAATTTATTAGAAAAAGTTATACAAAATGTTTTTCAAAACTATGTAATTTATGAAGAAATCCGCCATTCTGAATTTTTCTCATGTCAAGAGTTCCGCTTTCATTCGTTAGCCTGTTCATTTTTCTTTCAAACAAGCCAAAACAGAAGAAAATTGGTCAACAACAAAAAAAATTACAGCTCAAAAACAAAATTCCGTTTTTTTTTGGACCACCCTATATATATTTGGAATCAGGAAGAAAATATCTTTAATTTTATCGCATATTATACAGGGTGTTCTATTAAAAAAAGTTAAAGTTGTCTACTTTTTTCCATTTTCTGATGCCATTTTGTTTCTTCTGATAACGTTAAAAAAACAAATAGGAAAAAACTGTCAAGTTTTGGATTTGAGATTTTTTTCTTTCTAAGGTATGGGCTTAAATATAATCAAACACTCTGTACGATCGTGAAATTTCTATATAGTACTACATTTAGTGAAGAGAAGAAAAAAATATAATATGTAAGATAGACAAACCAAGAAATTCATTGTTTGCCCATTAGGGATTTTCAACCCATTTCTCAAATGTGGTGGCCATCATGTACCTACACTTGACCAATCAAAAAACTGGTTTATGCATTTTCTTATTGTGTTGTATTGTGTAAATGGACGTTTTTTATCACCTTAAAAATTACAAAAAAAGTCAAGTTAGTGTAATTTTTGAATCAAACAAAATGGTCAAAATGCCGCCACAAATACATTTGACAATAGACCTATCTATTTTACCAGACGAAGAGGTAATAATAAGAAAGCTTCATTAGATAAAAAAAGACACAGAATTGTGCAAGACGAGGCAAAACGTACCAACTTATGTTAGACTTACGTATAGCAATCCGTCCTTTTTATTTGCACGGGGTAACAAGGGAAGGAGAAAGACCGCGTGTTGTGCAACGTATTTGTCAATGAAAATTTCAATCAACTTTTGAATGTCACTTGTCAAGCTATGTCAAGTTGAATATGAACCGTACTTTTATTCTTGCAGGACCACGGGCAATGAACAAGGACAAGGAAATGCCCAGCGTGCAAAACGAACACCTCATACCTGTGATAGTTAACCAATGAAAAGGGATTGCCTCGTGTTGCGCCCGCATAGCAGGTAAAAATAGATAGGTCTATTGACGTTGACAAAAACTGTCTGACTTAAGACTCACATTAGGCAAATTTAAAAAATACCTATTGCCTTTCCTGTACCTACCAGTTTTAAGATTGGCCAAGTTTACCGGATGTTTCACCTAAGGAGGAAATCGGCTATATCTCAGAAACGAATAACACTAGAACTTTGAAAAAAAAAAAAATCATAAAAGCGACCAAGATAAATTGCTGGAAATTATTTTCAAGTTTGTAGGGTAACCGCTAGGGGTCGCAACTGTAATGTTAGAAGTACAGTGATTCTATTACCACACTGGCGACAATCGCAGTCTTATTTTTGAATGGTTCTCTAAAATCCCATATATTCATATTGAAAACGCCGCCATTTTGTGCGCCACCTCTTGCTAATTTCAAATATGAATATATAAGATTTAGGTAAACACCCATCATAAAAAATTGGAAACAACGTATTTGATGTAACTAATAATAGTTATCAAATACGTTGTTTTCCATTTTTTATGATAGATGTCCATTTAAATCCTATACATTCATATTTAAAATAAGCAAGAAGTGGGGCACAAAAACACTGTTTGTAAAGGTTTATTTAGTCACTGTAGTTAAAAGTACAGTGACTATTTATCAATCTTATTTATCAATAATTTCTTTTTCCCCAAAGTTCTAGTGTTATTAAGTTTCCGGGATATAGCCGGTTACCTCCTTAGGTACATACCTACGACAGGCTCAGTGATTTTCATCGATCGTTTATATCAATATAAACATGTGTTAAATACTTGTGTTTATCAAGTAAAATAAGAATAAAAGTTAAAACTAAAAGTTTTAATAATGAAATTATAGTACCTCAAGCAGCCATGTTGTTCTGTCCTCTCTAGACCTACTATGTTAACTACAAGCCACAGTATAGGCTTACTATATTGAACAATATGTAACGACGGTTAAAGGCTGCCCACAAGGTAATGTCCTTTCACCTCTCCTGTGGACACTTGGTAAACAGCATCCTTACCAGACTAAGTAACATCGTAATAATTGCCTCCTAGGCTACGCAGATGATCTGGCGGTAATAATCAGAAGCAAGTATGAAGACATAATAACAGGCCGAATGCAAAGTGCCTCGAATATAATCAAAAACTGGAGCGAGGAAGAAGGACTTTCCATAAATCCCATAGCAAAACAGCCTTAGTTCCGTTTACGAAAATAAGGAAGCTGAATCTGCGAGCCCCCACTCTAAGCGGCCCTCAATTATCTCTCTCCGATGAAGTTAAGCATTCAGGTGCATCCTAGACCGCAAACTTACCTACAATAACCATCTGAACAAAACAATATCACGAGCTACGGCGGCCACTTGAACATGCTGCAAACTCGTGGAAAAAACACTTGTAATAAAACCAAAAATGGTCGGATTCACCAAATGGTTGTCATTGTCACCTATGCCTCGTCAATACGGTGGCCAAAGACTAAGCAAATTACTGCACAGAACAGTCTGCGTAAAGTACAAAGGCCAATCTGTGTAGGAATAACAGGGGATATGTCAACCTCTTTCATTGTAGCCTTAGAGGCACTGCTGAACATGCCGCCTTCTTCACCTATGTGGAAGAGAGACAAGAATAGATACCTAATCTAGACAAAAATATTTAAACCTGGTGATATTAATTGCCACTTACGCATCCTTCAATCTCGAATGCCAAAGTAAACCAACGGGTGGATAACATCACTGGACTTTGACATTCCATATGAAGTGGTTGTAAAAGAACGGCAATCATGGAAGAACGCAAAGCTACCGCAAGCGGACAACGCATCATCGTGGTACACAGATGGTTCGAAGCTAACAGAAGGAGTCGCTCTGGGAATAACTAGGCCAAACTTCAAACACTGCTTGGCAATGGGCAGGGCCGGCTTAAGGGGGGGCGAGATGGGCGGCACGATCCAGGGGCGGCAAATTCATACCATACAATAACAAAAAAAAATAATAGAAAATGAAACAAACGACTTAAAAAAAAATTAAGAAACATAAATCGAAGAGCGAACCAATTATACAGGGTGTTTACTACATCGATAGGAAGATTTAATGAATGATAGTTGGGGTCATTTGGAAGCTATTTGACCATATTTACCCTCATGCAAAGTTTCGCCGTTTTTTGAGATATCGCCATTTTAGATATTTTGAATCCATGTACCTATTTTAACACATAACTTGGGCTACATATTTTTTGTGAACGACGAAAAAAAACGTTCGAAATATGTTCATAAAACGACCATAAGCATAAAGTTATTAGAGAAAAGTTTTGGAAACTACTGTTTCTGTACGTGGTAATGTCCATGTCCGAGTGTTTTTGAGAAGGTAAAGAAAGGATGTTCTTTAGACGTTTGATTAATTTGTTTCTAAAACTTCTGTTAGAAACAATTGAAGAACGTCAGAATGTTTTCTATAAGTTCGTTAAAGTAGGTACCTATGTTTTCATGAAAAGTCATGAGAGACGTTTTATAAAGGTTTCTGTTGGTCGTTTTCGGGAACACCATTTGAAACATATATCCCACGTCCACACACTCGGAAATTAGGTCCAATACTTCCAATAAGACGTTTTTAAAAGGTTGTTTGTAACTGTGATATTTGCACTAGCTATAAAATAAGTCTATTGGATGGTATTGGATACTTTGAAGGGAGTCCACTGAACGTTCATAGAGATCTTTGAAAAACGTCCTTTTTCGTTTTCAAGCGTTCGTATTAAGGCGTTTTTGAAACGTCAGAATCCTACGAGAGAGAAACAGCGGCCTGCAAGATTCTGATGGCGAGATGCTGCACAAGTAACGCACTGCTCTTTTCTGCAGCACAAAAATTGAATTGAAGAGGTACTCGCTGCATGATCCATGAACCCCAGAAGCTAATGCCGTATTGCAAATGAGATTGCACCAATGCAAAATAGGTGGACCTTGCAGTAGACTAACCAAGCTCACCAGATACCGTTCGCATAGTAAAACAACCCCTGGAAACACTGTCTGCAATCCCCATGACATAATACTCGAACATAAGGGATTTATCGATGTGTAATCCCAGAAATTCACTCTGTTCACAACTACCGATGTTTGAGGAGTCAAGATGAATGTCAGACAGATTACACTTAAAAGCCATCATATTAGTCTTTGTCAGATTGAGTACAAGACGAATTGCATCACACCACTGCCCAATACGGCAATGTCGACCCTGATTGTGGTGTCCAGGATATCAGCATTTGAGCCGTGCCACAGAACTATTGTGTCATTGGCAAACATAGTTAGAGTGCCAGATATACCCGTCTTAGGCAAATCATTCACATACAGCAGAAATAAGAGAGGTCCCAGCACGGACAGGTGACTCGATGTTATTAACCACAACAGTCTGCATTCTTCCCGCAAGGTAAGATGCCAGCCACTCATGACATCTCCCTCTAAACCCATAGACCTCAAGCTTGCGCACCTGCTAATTATTGTTGCCAAGAATTTGGATTGGCTGACTCTTACTTTGTTATGTTTTTTGTTTTCTTAGGTTAGTTTTTTTTTGTAGTTACAAGTTACATAATAAAGTGTGTATGGTTTTATTGCTATGATGCTATGCCTTACTGTTTCGTGTAATTATTTTTTATTTCTACAATTCAAAATCTCCCACATTTTCCCTAAGCGGGCCATGGGATTGGGCGGCAAATTCACTCATTGCCCAGGGCGGCAAAATACCTAGAGCCGGCCCTGGCAATGGGTAAAATACTCACAATATTCCAAGCTGAGGTACTGACCATAAACATCTGTGCCTGAAAAGAGGCCTTTTAAGAGACTACATTTACATACTGTCCGACAGTCAACGGCCCTAAACGCTCTAGGAGCCATCAAGTGCAATTCGCAGCTAGTTTGGGAGGTGAAAACATCCTTAACCAACTGGCAGGGAGGAAATACCATCAATTTGGTTGCCAAGACACCAGGGCATAGAGGGCAACGAGAAGGTAAACCGTCTCGCAACGCAAGGCGCTTTACCACCTTTTCAAGGCCCAGATCCTTTTTGTGCACTAATGAAAAGCCACGTCTCCGAAGAAATGCACAGTGAGGCTTTATTTGAAATTGATGCAACTTTGCGTACACGCAAATATAACGCAGATGACGTCAGTTGTCAAATAAGCCGTGCACCAATTTTCAATCGCGAATGACGTCATTTGCGTGTACGCAAAGTTGCATAAATTTCAAATAAACCCCCCTGATGGAAAAAGTACCGAATGCTAACTCATTGGAGTTATGAGTCAGGCAAGATTCATATCCATCTCAGCAAAGATATCTGAAAAAAACTTCTTGACATGAACAGGAGAGACATTACCACTTTACCACCCAGGAAGCTGGCCTCCTTTGGGAGACGTCTACAAATCTTGGACACCAACTAGAAGCAAAGTCACGCACAAAATATCTGGAAATGTAGCAGTGCTTGAGGGGCTGGTGGAATAGGCTGTAATGACTCCAAATGCAATCTATAATCTAGTATTCATAATATGTGAAGATCTGAAACACATGACGAATAGTGAGTCGTATATTTTAACCAAAGCCAAGCGATCAATACATTATTTCTCTATGAGAACCCAAGTGTTTATTTTTGAATACCCAAACCTAGATACATTCTCAAAATTTTTAGACAAGCAGCAACGAAAGAGAAGTATTATACAATGTTTTTGCCTAATTTCCAAAAATTAAGAGATGGAGCCGCGGTTAGAAGAGGTTGGCATAATGTTTTTAAACAAGTTTTCAAACTGGTATCTTGAAGAGCACCGTTTTGCTCAATAAATCCACAAGAACTACCCTCTCCTCTATCCTTACTCTTTCATATTTTGGCTGTGATGCGACTTCAAAGTTTGAGGTTAAAGCAATACGAAACGGCTGTACATGTGGCCCTTGCCTTGTGATTTAAAAAATTTGGAAAAGAAGAAAGATTGATGCAAGACAATAATCTACACTCATCAAGAATATAATATCTGACAGTTGATAATGTTGCCATTGACAGATATAATTAACAAAAACGTAGTTGCGGCAAGAATCTGTTCGAACAGGGCATGAGATAACAGCAGTTTAACATTTTATAGGAACTGTAATGTGCATCGTCAAATTGAAAAACACAATTTGACGTTTAGCTAACAAATATGACAAGTTTTAATGCCAAACTTTCGTAAGTTGCATTCTCGCAGAAGTTTTGACCATCGATATCGATATCAATTAGATATAATCGAAGTTTAACAAAGTTGAAAAGGCAAGGGCTAATCATAGAGTCATTAGGCAAGATCGAGAGAACGACAGCAACGAGCAGGGAGAAGGGCCGTTACAAGCACATGCCCGCGACAAGTTTACGTCGAACGCCAGTTCCCGACACATGTTACAATTTTCGGGATCAGCTTTATGTCCTTTACATGTCACGCTGGCTCTTTTGCATCCCTTTCCTGTCCATTTATTCGACACCTTTGAGGGTCATCGAGCGACATATATACGTCGAAAGGGTCGAATAAATGATTTTTAATGGATTTGGATCAAGTTATTCTTCAATAATAATAACACTAGAATCTAAATTTGTATTAATTAAAGTCATTATCTATTAAATTATTTATAAACCAATTAGTATTGAAATAAACACAATAAGACATTCCTGAAATAAACATCATTAAATCAACAGTAGGCCTCATTATACAAGTCTATGTCTAATTTCTTTTTTTGTTAGCATGGATTCGCATTTATGTAATAGTTATAATATCTACCTACCATTTGTTGTTCATGCAGTCTCTCAATGAACGTAAAAATTCTCGAGTTAATCGGATTCAATTACTTAGGAATCTTAATATTATGATGTTATATAAAAGGAAATTATAAGTGGACGTAAAGAGATGTTTTAACATTTCAATGGTGTTTAAAATCGACATCGTTTATTACGAAATTAAATAAATACCTACTGAATATAAAATAGTTGAATATAATTTCAGTAAGATGGTTTTGAAACGTAAAAAAAAAATGAAATCTATATCAGGGAAACGTCCCATGTATTTGCATGTAACTATTAAGGTATCTAAAAGCAGACACTTTTTGATGTGTAAATATCTTTGTCCGTGGTATGAGGGTGACTCTCGAGAAAGGGGGAAGGAAGTGTGAAAGCGGATGTGACATGCGCAGTGATTAGTGCGCAGTTACCTGTGGCCTAAGGTGGCATTAGATGTTCATGTCGATATAGTAGATCCCTGTAAATTTGTGTAGTGAATTAAGTATGCCCGTTTCAAATTTCATAAAGGATACTTAGGATAGGTAGGGTTTCCTGATTTAGGATTCCCTAAATTCGGAAAATGGTTTCCACCACTCAACATTTCGAAATTCCTAGCCTATCGAAAAGCACTGGCAACATCGCAAACATTATTCATCAATTTTAATCGGCTTTCTTTAGTAGACTTAACCTCAATTTGTGTTTGTGTATTTGAAATTGGCTGTTCGCTGGCAAAATTGAAATAGGTACATATTTTTTATCGAAGTTAGATTATCCATAGCATCAAAGTGATCCTGTCGTATATTGTTCAAAGAAAACCATTTTGCACTAAATCTAATATTTCCAAATCGTCGTGAAATATTTCCATTTTTAAATGAAAAAAAAAACACACATTCTGATCCTGATACACGTATTTGTGAAGTGAGGTGTGATCATTCCTTTGCTAAGTGACATCTTAGGTGGATAATTCCATAGACCCCTAAAATTAGGATGTCCATAAGCCAGTTTAGAGTTAGAATAGGCGTGGTGGAAACGAAAAACAACTTTAATCTAAAGTTACTGTCAGCCTACAGTTAAGGATGCCTTGAAAAATTCACGAGGTGTTTACACATCAGTTTCTCGAGTACTAGTAGTGGACTGGCACATTTTTTTTAATAAAAAGGGAAAATAGGTAATAGGTCTCTCACATATATCTAGCAATGTGTCTGGTGCTCTTACAGGCGACTTGGGTCCTTATTCCCGTAACAGAAAATCAGCGTTCTCATGAGAAAGCTGTTCCCCGGTTTTGAGAAAAGGCATCCTGAACATTAACACAAAAGTATATACATTGCCGAAGCGTCATCTATTTAAGTAGGGTACACGTAGGAAATATTTCATAAAATATAGAAGGCTTGAGGAGGACACTTAAGACGAACAGGAGATTTGACGTTATTCAATCCGCAATCAAAAAATAGGATGTGGTTGAGTTTACTAGTCGTAGTGACATGAAAAACGCCATCGCAAGGTGAACACCACAGAAATCAATGGAGGACCTAATTGAGTTGGTGAATACATATAATAGGTGTAAGAGAATTAGGCACCAGATCTGGAAGTCGCATGAACCATGAAGCCTGTGAAGACTTCTTCGTCCACATCGAAAACTAAAAAGCTGGATGATCGATTAAAGTCCAGAGGAGATCGAAGATCGTTTCATCCAAAGAAAATGGACGTTTCAAGTCCAGAGAGGGTTTGGAAGATTTTTCCAGGAGTAGAAGCAGGTCAAGGTGAAAGACAAAGCAGTTCCTCATCACTTAGAATTGGTAAAATTTTAAATTTTGTGTATTATTTTTTCGTCTTTCATGATCCAAGTTTCTCAAAGCATATTATTTTTGGTCAGTTGGTACCACCATGGACAGCAAAAACCAATTAAGTAGGATATGCTTTATCAGCAGCTTCATCAAGTCGATGGATATGAAAGACTGACGCAGCCGCTACAACGATCCGATTGGTTCCCGTCGGATCATCTTTCTTCTTACCTATCAAGGGAATCTCTTGCTAATTACCAGTTCATACCTAGTGTAGTGAGACGAAAGGAGCATGTATCCGCTATTGAAACTCGAAAAACATTTCAATGGTCGGACTTTTGGGACGCACTGCATAATAAAAATAATAAATATGCCAATAATGTTTCTGAAAACAGCTCGACAAAAAAGATCATAAATAACTATCAAAAGTAAGTCTCTAAGACCATTATAAAGTCAAAAAAAGAACAAGGGGAAAGAAGAAAAATCAAATTCATAATAGTACAAGCTGTTACAGGGAACACAAATTAATGCAGCAGCGCCTACTTTTGACTCGATGAGTTTTAACAAAGTGGGAGCGTGTAACATAGAACCGCGAGGGAGAGAAAAAGAATCCACTGTTTTAAAGTATAATCAGCATGCTGTGAAAAAAAATCATACTTGCAAATTTTTGATCGGGCCCTTCGCAGCCCGTAAAGACATTAGCCTCTTACATTTACACCCCTTGAACTTAAAAACTCGACCCCTGCCTATAAAAATTCGTCGCACGGAATTATTTTAAGGGAAAATTACAGGGAGCGTAACGCAAGCCTTTACTCTCACGTCTTTTAAGTTTTTCCTATCGTTCCATTTTTTGACAATAATAAGTTTTAGACGTCTTGAACAACATTACTGACTACGATATGACTCAAAATACCAATTTCACATCGGGAAAATGCAGAATTTTTTTGTATTCTTTATTATTATAGTACACATGCAATTTTATCAAAAATTTGAACATATTCTTGGCAATGAATTTGAATTAGATTCTTTAACTAAATTAGCGCGTTCAATTGTTTGGTGAACCGTTCTAGAACAGTTATCAAATGATTCGCTGACAGCGCAGAATTGCATGCGCATTGGTTTTGATGCCAAGGACGGTTCTCGGACTGTCCACAAATTCAAAAAGCCCGAACGCATCCGAAACCCAAGAATCAAGAATTTAATTTGACATTTCATTCGAAAACATAAGTAACCCTCAAGTTTGAGATGTTTATTACTTTGATTAAAAGGTTATATTTTTTTTTTATAAATAAGCTTTTCTTTTTTTAATTATTCAAAAATATACCAACAAATTTGATACCGTAACCCTTCTCATCTGTCGAAATTCAAAATAGGTTTCATATTGCATGCGCATGTGTAACAAATAGTCCGAAAATAGTACTTGCTCTAAAGCAGGCATCGATTCTGACAGTTCCAGAACAGTTCTGACTTTTGAAACCGAACGCCAAACTAATGAATCCAGAACCGTCCTGCATTAGTTCGATAAAACCAGAACAAAAAAATTTAAACTGCGCATACTCCTGACAGTTCTAAAGCAGTTAATTGCAAGAATCCGAATAAAGCTTTTATAGCTGCAGTTTTAAGACAAAATTCACATTGCGGTATAAAAAACTAATTCGAAATCGATAAAAGTCCAAGACAGTAGGGAATTCCAGCCTTATCCCCTATGCCCAATTTCAATACGATGGGATGAATTCTATAGCCTAGTACTCATAACTGCGAAATTCGCATTTTTTTGACATTGCTTCGACAATTTGACGTTCAATACACGCATAAAACGTCAAATTGTCAACGCAATGTCAAAAAAATGCGAATTTCGCAATTATGAGTACTAGACTTATGCCGGGTAATTATTCTCGTTTTTTTTTTTTTTTTTTCATTTTAATAAATTTAGTTCGTGTTATACATAATTAACTCATGGTACTTTATTCTCGATATTTCCATATTTATAAAATTATATTAAGATAAAGCAATTAATTATTTATATTGAGCGAATTATCAGAGGCGCCAGATGCTGACACACGATACGGCTCTGGAATATTTATCGATAGATAAAACGTGTCTGTCGGATAACATTGGTTTACAAGTTGGACAGAAGTTGTCCGGCGTTGAAATTACCATCAATTAAAATTTAAATCGATTAATACCAGGTTGCAGTTAGCAAAATCAATTTTGACGTCCGCCAATATTAATATATTTTTCTGTGTGTTTTTCTCTACAACAATCGGCTCGGCTGTTTCAAAAGAGCACCCGACTGAAAGACGTATAAGGCCAAAGCAGCTACTCATTCGGACGTTCGGAGTGAGTTTTTCCAACAAAAAGCTCTCTTTACGGTTTTCTCAATTTTTGTTGCTTTATTCTTTCGTGCTGATTAACACAGACTCACAAAAAAGATGCACGATTCCCTTAACCGAAGAAACGGCGTGCTCTAATAAGGTTTCGCTGAAAATTCTTCTGTTTGACAAGAATTAACTCAAAGAAAAAAAGTACAATCGGTATTTTACGGTAAATTTATACCTACAGCAGTAGTGCTTTCAAGAATCTTGAATCTTGTTTTAAAATATTTGGTGATTGCAAAAACAGGAATAAAATTTTCTAAAAATTTGAAAAAAAAATCAATCTTCTGTATTAAAGCAAACAATATCATCGCGGTTTAAAATATATGTGCCCCGAAGCAACCGAAATAACTTCGAAACTTCATTTAAGAAATCTGTTTGTACAGTTAAGAGGGGAGAAATGAAACGCAAACATTAAGGAAGTGCTAATCAGGATTTACTTTATTGCATAATAGGATCAGTTTTAGTTTTATCGTTATTAGATTATGATGCCTGCGGAAGACAGTTTACTTTGTACTTGTACTGTGATATTAACAGAGTGTGTTTTCTTAGAAATGTAACCACTTTTTTGTGTGAATCTTTTGGCTTATGGTTCTAAAAAAAAATATATTTTTGTGAACAATCTGTCGTCATAACCAATCCAATACTACCAGCTTTTGGATACTTTACCCCATTGTCGAAAACCTTTGACAGCTAGGTCCAAAAAAAGTTATGCACTTTTCATTTTTTTCTAAAGTGTATGCAATTTTGGTGAATTGGTAGACTGCATTTATTATGTTTTAGTAAAAAAATTTCAGGAGATTTTCCAAAAATTTTGGAAAAGTTACCCATTCATTACTTTGATGCGATCAAAATGTCCGGTGCACTTGACTTCGTGACCGCACTTCGAAAAAGGGAGTTCATGTTACTATTTTCTGCTCCAAGTAGGTATAAAGTTTTCTGGGCATTTTAATCTCCAGCATCCCTATGGGTGGGATGTCCGCCCTACCCTATTCGTTCGGCCTTTTCTAGCCCTGGACCTTATTATTAGTATTTTTTAAGACATCCTTATAATTTTATTATAATTAGTTGAAATTTCATTTTTGGATTTTACTAGATACTAATTATTCCGTTGCTTATCATATATATATATTTTGAAATAGGACGCAAGAACATAACAAAACGGATTTTAAAATTATGCATAATGTTTTTTGCCTCTGACTTTCATCGTTTCCCGCCACCTTTTGAACACGTAATTGACAGAAATTAATTATACACATACCTTTAAAGGTTGTTGCATGCTGATTTTTCAGATAGCAATGATTGGCACCAGCTTTATATGCATGTTAATGAAACTGCGTTTTAATAACGTCCCTTACAGAAAATTTAAAATAAGCTCAATAAACAAAATAGGAAAAAGGGTAATTACAGAAGGCGACCAAGCTAAATAGATGAAAGAAATACATTTGATTTTTTCTACTTATGTGTCAAGATTTCAATATTATATATATTCATTAATATATTTTAGCAACAACCCTTAGCCCTTATAGAGTCTACATTTTTTATCGATAATACATAATGCCCAACAAGTTATTTGGAAAATTTTACAATGTTACAATTAGTTCACTTTAAGTTCTATGTTTAAGAAAGTAAAGCAGGTACAGATAGATTTTTCGTACCATATGTACATTAAGCCCCAATGTCAACCAGGGCATCACATTGTACTTATTTTGACTCCTCTGTCAAAGTGGAAACATTTTTGAATGATAGACACCCACAATTTATATGAAAGTGCAGCACTCAGACGAAAATGAGAGAATACTTTTTCTGCGTGTCCTTAGGAAAATGAAATCTGAGAATTCATTTTCACAGTTCGCTTTCAAGGCGAATAAAAAAAATAATCACTTAAATGTAGAAAATAACAATTTTTAGAAAAACCAAAAAAAAAACTATCCACGTGCCAAAGATCCAAAATATCACGTGGAACTAGGGAGAACTTATGCACGGAGAACGGAAAAGGAAATGTAAATGATCAACAAGTGGCCAGATCCCCTGCAGCGTTAGTTAATCTGCTTGAGCCATATTCGATCATGATGAGATGATTAATGAATATGAATTAAATATGACTTATCCATCTTCATGCTAATGTTGATGATTTTTGGTATCACTGTGACAATGATATGGTGAAGTTGTTTGAATTGTTTCAAATTATAGTACATTCATTAGAAGAATTCGAGAATTCAAGAAGGTTACAAATAATCTCGGTTCGTCAAAATGCAATTTCAGCGATCCAAGAAACACTGTTAGAGGTAAATGTTGAGAATAATCAGTGTCTACTTTTTATTGGTTTGTACCCAAAGACCATAACATATTGAAAGGATGAATATCTAGAAGTTTTGACACGTAATTTCTATCAATGCGTTAGCCGATACAAAAAGATGCACCTTTAAATTGCTCAGAAAGAAGTGACACAAATTGGGATGTCGGTAGCACTCATGGTACTCACCCCGGCATCCGCAGATATTTGATGACACACAAAACTTCCTGAGTAGTTACTGTTATGATTGTATATCGAATAAGTACTTACCGATAATAGGGAAAAGCTTGTGGCATATGAAGGTCCATAGGGCCAGCAGGATGATGTGCTGGACCATAACCATGCGGTTCACCAGTTTGCATAATCGAAGCGGCAGCATGATGCCCCAGGACAGCAGCCCAGGGCGATGCGCCAAAACCACCCGGATGATCCAGCTCGAAGCCGCGAGAACTCACAGTCACAGAAGCACTATAGAGTGCATACAGGGCCTAATTGGCACTCGCACAGGCACTCGCGCGATCACTGGCAGCTGGTCAGCGCCGTGACATTGTGAACATCGGTCGATCAGCACTCACTGGTTGCGCGTTTTGGTACTCGTGTGTATTGAAAACAACGGGCGGGCGACTCGTGTGACTACGGACGCGAAGTCACGGCCATTGATGGGCAGCGCGATCGCGCTCAATGAGCCGCTCGCGGGGGGCGTGGCCTGGTGGCGGCGCGCTGATCACGTGACACGCCCGCTCGTCCTGTGCCGCCCACGGGCGGTCCGGGCCCGCGCACCTTCTTGTCCGAGACGCGCCGAAGAAAGCTGATGCGTATATATCGGGACAACCGTAACATGTACATAAAGTATACATATCTTATATCTTCTCGACTTTTTTTTTGACGCGTCAAAATGATAGATCCAGCAGGAGAAGCTGACCTGCGAAGCTCAATTTTCCATGATTGGGAAAATTATGTCTTTTTCCAAATGTTTGTGAGATTCAAAATAATTTTGTGAGGAAAACTTACTTATATGAATATAAATGAGGCTTAAACAATGTCTGATTTTAGACACAAAAATGCTTCCCAGAAATAGGCCTATTAACACCATTTTATGTAATGGGTTGGCTAGGTTTCTTTTGAGTAGTGTCACAACTAATTTAAGTAGGTATAACTCCTTCCCCTTTTATGAAGATGTAGGTGATATTGACATTTTAGGTTTGCTTCAGCACAAACAAATTTGTTGGTGACGTGGAGATATGTTTTGAAGTTTGCAACAAATTTCTGATGGAACGGAAAAGTAGGGGTAATATTTCACGGCAACAAATTGATGAAACTTGATAGCGCATAGCGCCGAGTTTATCATTTTCTCCTGACTGGAGATAAAATAAATTTGGAACTGCGTTGCTCATACTGCCTCAATAGCATTGTAATACTTATAATTTTCATTGTTTGGCAGCTCTTCGTTGCTTAAGAACTTTAGCTCACTATCAGATCATAATCAAATTCCAGCACATCCATTATCTTCTACAAACAGTGCAAACTTAACTTTTGTCCTGTGCACTGAGAAAACATTAAAACTATATGAAGTCGGTACTACATGAAACTTAGTACAGTTGGCTCAGATGAGGAAAGATAGGTTAGGATTTGAAAAGTTAGGAATATTCGGTGAACATTGACAAACATTTTAACCAGTTGCCAAACAAAAAGTCATAAATATTCCACCCACATTAGTTTGCTGGAATACAAATTTATCATTGCGTATATGCTTCATAAGCTGCTGCCAACATTTCCGAGATTCTGCTGGAAGAAACCTTTTATTATGTCCGTTTGTTATCCGCCTCAGACAGAAAATGCAGAATTTGTCGACTTCTTCGCAAATTATCTAAATCAGGTGAGTGTTGGATTTTTCACGGGAATTGTCCTATCTCTTTTCACCTGTATGCGCGCGAAACACGAGGAAATACCATTTTATTGGCTATAACTAACAGGTGTTTATTGCCTGTGGTCTGACAAGGATAAAATTAGGGTTGATATTCAACTTGACTCAGCTTGACAAGTGATTAATTTTCAAGACCTCGCCATGGCGATGAAACTTCAAAAGTTGTTCGAGATTTTGAACGGTTTCTAATTCTAAAATACGATGCACGGTCACGCGGTCTTTCCTTCCTTTTTTATCCCGTGCAAATAAAAAGGATGATAAGTCTAACATGATTTGGTACGTTTTGCGTCGTCTTGCGCAATGAGCGTTGTTGCGTCTTTTTTTTTATCTGGATGAAGTTTTCGTATTATTTGCATCTGTCTGGTAAAATAGATAGGTCAAATAGTTTTTGAAAATAATTGTCACGGATTCTCAGTTCAGTAAAACTCATTTCACAAAAAAATATAGAAACTTTTATCTTCAAGCGGTCTAAAATTTGAACTTTATTGTCGTCAACACAACATGACACAGAAGTGATCCATTATGTACCTATAGGACTGAAAATATTTTTATGTTTGGAGTAATTTGGAGTCTAGCGAGAAGAAAACGAACTTCTCGCTAGACACCGCTAGAGGCAGCAGCGTCAATCAGGTCTGTTCTCACAGCAATCACAAACCAGTCATAGCAATTTTGACTGGTGTAAATCACCAACAACCAGTTTTCTGACTATCTTCAACCAATGAAATTTGCTCTGACTGGTTTGTGATTTCTGAGAGAACAGACCCATTATGTTCTTGTAATTGATTTTAGGCCTTCTTCTCGCTAGATGGCAGCGTCAACGGCAAATTTCGGGAATTTACTTCGAGAGCATAATTAATTCATAAGCACTATGGCCCAATTACAGTATATTTGCATCTGCAAATTTGCAGTTCTGCAAATATGGCCGAGTTGCATATGTGCTCTATTTGCAGGAACGAGCAAATAACAGAAAAAATCTGCAACTCCGTTATATTGTCAACTACTTAAGTAAATACCACTTTGTACATCAAATTTTACTAAAGTGTGTCGACGAGTCAGCATTTATTTGGTATAAATACCGCGCCGAAATCCATTACCGGAACACTAAGGTTAGTGCAAAGTACCTCAAATGGGAAAAGTCCCTCTAGCTAAGTCTCCTCCCAGTGCAAACTACCTTTCATGGAAAACGCCCTTCTGGGAGTATTGAACGCAGCAGACTAGGTCCAGTGCAAACTACCTTTAATGGGAAACGCCCTTGTATGGTCCTGTCTCAAACCAGACCCATCGGGGAGTTTTGAACTCAGCAGACTAGCTCCAGTGCAAACTACCTTTACTGGGAAACGCCCTTTTGGACCTGTCTCAAACCCAGCTTCAGTCTTCAGTCACGGCAAGTGTACAGAGTGAACATATTACAGAGTAGCCTATAAGTAGTACTTCCCTCTGTAGAAGAGACGTCATGATATCATTTCTAGGGTAAGATTATTATTATTCAATACATATTTTATTATACCTATATATACCAAGCGAGTTTCTCTCTACTTGAACCCCACCTACGCCCCTAGGTCACGCTCCTGTTGTGACGTCCCAGGACAAATCGTATAGGGGTTGTGAAAATATTTATCGAAAAAAAGTGTTTGGGCGCCAATGATTTACCAGTTTTAAATGTCAAAGTTGTCAAAGTGATTGCAAGGACTTACGGGACCGTCTCACCATGCGGAAATCTGCAGGCGACTTGGAAATGCATTCTGTTTCTGTAATTCGAAAAGTCAGACTTGCAGGTCCTGCATTTGTATCTTATTGGTGTTGCAGAGCTTCTGATAATAATTCAGGGCCTACCTAATTTAATCCTTTACATTTTGACTAAAGCATTGCATAAATAAAGTAAGAACTTGTAAAATACGGATACCAAGTTGATGTGTCTGCTCGCTTACACGAGGTTCCATGTTCGGTAAAATGTGTTCCGGAGTGACCCAATATCGATTTGACATTTGAAGTAAACCAATTTGACATACGTCGTAACTTTATAGTGGCAGCTGTTTATTTTTCCGAAAATGGATGAAAAAAGCAGTGAATAAGTTGCGAAAGGAAATATTGCAATCCCTTGAAGATAAAATATTGTATGTCATTCCATTCGGGCCCGAAGGTTTTTCTATCTTCGCTCAATTTAAGGGTTGAGCTCAGCACAAAAAGTCCCACTTCTTGACCTAATGACATAAATAACTATTATTTAATGGTGAAAAATTTGAAAAAAAAAAAATTATAGAGACCATACATTTGGGCCCTTTTACAGTTGTTGATATTCAGTTTGCAAATTCGTCAAACCACTGAACTTCACACAAATGATATAGAATTGAAAAATTGGCAAACTAATTTAGCTAGGTATTTGCCTAGGGTAATCACAAAAAAAATGCAAAACCTCAATCATTTACAACAAAAAAAAAAAAATGGAAATCGTCTCTACCAATTAATGAACTTCTCATGCTCATCGTTCAATGAAAACAGAGAAAGAACATTGAAAAGCAAGTCTATATTTCCATCTTCCGTGAGATGAATGTACCTTATAAAGGGAGCAGCATAAAAAAACAATTGTAAAGTAGCATTCAGTCAAGCGTTAAATTAACTTTGTAAAATATCGCTCTTACTGTGATATAGGTATCTGATTTCTTTCTCGATAACTTTCGAATTTGGAGGCCGAAAGAAAGACAAAAATAACAACCAGAAAGTTGAAGTGTAGAGTTTTCTTATGAAAAATTGAATTTACTATTATCATTATATGATTTTGACGCATAGAAAAATTTAGTCGATTTCTGATTAGCCATGAATGATGTTACATCAGAAAAGAGCCTAAAACGCGATCTTCCAAAAATGTTCTCCCACATTAATTTAATTTTGCGTGGTCTCCTAATTAAATTAGAAGATCATGACTCGACGTTATACGATTGTAAACAAGAGCGCAGCGGGCTCGTTATGGTCTCTTTCCGAGATGACACGATAAAAATGTTGTAAAACGCATACAGAAGTCTGAGAAAGAGTAAACAATTTTGTTCTAGACAGATATAATTTACTTTACTTTACAATTGCGTGGGATGTTTGGTAAAATTATGATTCCATTCATAAAAGGCAACAAATCTTGAATAAAGCCTGCTTGTTTTTTGTTAATTGCAAAATAAACTGTATTATCCCTCATAAAAATATCTATTCATTGAGAAGGGCTTAGTTTTTCAGGCTTTCATCAGAACACACAGTCACAAGTTGCTATAACGAATAACGATTATCCAAACGTAGATGTTCTCTCTGAGTTAAAATGTAATAGCTTCGGACATCATATAAAGATCGATAACGGACGTTTTGAAAAAGTCTTAAATCAAACGTGATAAAACTTTGGCGAAAGATATTTTTCCACGGTTCAAGTTTTCAATAAATGCTTATTCTGATCGACAGGCGCGGCTCGTGAGTTTTTTTACAGGTGGGTCAAATTAAGAGGGACAGCGCCGCAGGCTAAATAGCGCCTTGGGCGAAAAATTTTTGGTACTTAACTATATTTTTTGGCTTTAGTAGGAATTTAAATTTGAATATTTGAATTTCGCACTCATTTATGGTCATTTTGAAATTTGACAAATGATGACGTAGATGTTGGGTAATATCCTTGCTAGATGTTGGGTAATATCCTTGCCAGATGTTGGGTAATATCCTTGCTCCTAATTTCAGGATTTTCAGGTTATGTCTTTATGTCTACGTTAAGTAGAAAACAACAGGTTAGAATTAGAAACCTTTTTAGAATTCATGCAATAAGCAGTGTTGCCGTTGACTGGGTAATTCCCCGAAAACCGGGTATTTTCCACTAGTGTTCGGGTAAAATATTGATGTGGGTAAAACCGGGGAATCAGGAATTACAGCCCTATTATTTTTTTTATTTTCAACAATTTCAACTAATATTTTCCACATTGAAATTGAAAGCGCAACTGGTTTTATTTTATATGATTTTAGAAAAAATAACGAATACATTCAGTTCACACTGGCAAATGGAAATTATTAGAGTGCCTATCAGCGCATTGACATTGACGTTTACGTACCGCCAGGTCCGTCACAGCGGCGGATTTAGGATTCCTTCTAGGGGGGGGCGATCCATCAGGGCCTCAGGCTCAGATAAGAAATAATAAAAAAACGACTTAAATATACAGAGTGGCAAAAAAGTCGCGTATAATACCTGTAACTTTCTAATTATCTCGTATACGAAAAAGTGACCTTAATGAAAGTTGCTCAGTAAATTAGGGACATAAAGCTTCCGTATTTTTTGCTCGGTATCCGTATCGGTATCGTACTGCGCATGTGCAGAAGCGATACGGAGGCCGAGATACCGTACGTACAACGTAACGTTACGGCCCTCTCGCGGTATCCGTATCGGTAACGTATCTTGACATTCCTGACGCATGTGTCAAATTTCGAATGAATATAACCTCCCTTTTCTTCCGGGTTGATTTAATTTGTTTAGTTTATACTTTCTTGAGTTTCTTGTGTTTAGTGCTTCTCTATCGCAAAAAAATAACAATTTTAAGGTTAGATATAAAAACGCCGAAGTTTTGAGACAAAAATGTCTAGGTTATGAAATGCGTTTACGTTTACCGCAACAGGGAGCGCTTTAACAGCCTTTTCGCTTGTCAACGTATCTAGTTGCGTTACGGATACCGATACCGATGAATCATTTCAAGTAGCTTTATGTCCCTAATATTTCCCACAATTCTACTTAAACGTATTGCCTGTGTCACTTCTGGTTTGTTTGCTATCTAGACCAACTTTCTTTTTTTCAAATAAAACACCCTGTATGTGATTGCATATTTGGATTCTACGTAAAATTCTGAGCAGATTTCATGTGATATACCGTATACCTAAGTTCAACTGTTTTGGAAATATTGACAGTTGAACATTGACTTTTTGCAACTTTGACAGGCTGTAAAACCTGAACGGTTAATTTCAGAGGAAAACCGATTTCACATTCCTATCTTAGATTTTCATAAACTATCATTTGACATCAACATTTAATTTAATCGGAGATTAAATTTAATTGGAATTATCAATTATAGATTAAATTCAAAGTTGGTGCGGATTTACGCCATCCGCAGTCGATTCGCTCCCAGCTCGCTGCTGCCAAACGTATTTAAAAGTATTAAAAATTTGGAAAAATAGCAAAAACCATATGGAATTTCATGTTGGATAATGCTTGATGAATATGTTTGTGTTTTCGTTAAAAATTTCGTTTTTGCGTCGCTCAATAGGGGGGGGCGCGCGCCCCCCGCGCCCCCCCTCTAAATCCGCCACTGGTCCGTCACCCGTCACGGTCGTTACCCACCCCCACCCGTGTATTGTTTATTGTAAAATAATATTTATATATAATATTCAAGCACCATCAATGGGCAAGTTTTTAAAATCATCAATGTCCCATGCGCATTTTCATCGATGTATTGCTGTCCTTGTCATTTGACAGCAGCAAAACAAGGATAAGGTTACCCATCAGGAGAAATGCGCAGAAGCAATTGATGAATTTAAAAACTTGCCCAATTTATGCCAAAATTGTAATTTTCGACATAAATTTGTTGAATTTAAAAAATTGCGCCACATTGTGTTTTCTCTTGATGAGTAAATTACCTATCCTTGTTTTGCTGCTGTCAAATGACAAGGACAGCATTACATCTGTGAAAATGCGCATATGTCATTAATGATTTTAAAAATGTGCCTCGTGCCCTAACCTAGCTTAATGATTTGGGAATTTTGTTTTCAGTATCCGGGTAAAATTGGGTATTTTATGAGATTGGAAAGGGTAATGAGAATTCTCGGTCCGGCAACACTGGCAATAAGTTAGTAAATATTTAAATAATAAAGAAAATACAACAACAATTTAGTTAATTAGACCCATCCCTACATTTTAAATAGCAAAAAAAAAAACTTACTTTGGGTGGGTCTAATGTTTATTGTTTAAGTCGACTGAGTCCCAAATTTAGACACGTTTGAACAACAAATCAATTCTCCTATCCTTCTGATGAGCAAAGTGGTTCATTGAAGTGCCCATTTTTTTTTGATAAATGCCTTCTCAATACTAAGCATAGCCAATGCACTCCAACTTAGACTGCTCTTTCGTGGTTTGGCATAAATCAAGCTTTGCTTTTGGAAGACCAATTTTCTTTAATTCCAAAAGTCAATCCCCCACTGGAATTTAAAGATATTATTTCCCGAACAAGGGAACCCATTTTTGTGAAGCGATTAAAGAAAGATTCAGGACAGATTACTCAAAAAATTAAATCAAAACAAGAACAATGTGCAGAATGACAATTCAGTAATTGTTTTAAGAAAAATAACTCTGGACACCCCAACACTCTAGGACTTTTGTTTTTCATCTTTTTTCAATAAACGCGATTGAAAAACGACAATAAAATCGTCGAATTCTGAGCGCTCTTGTTCCATTCCGATAAATACCCATATCGATCGATCGACGATCTGGCGCCATTGCCGGCCGTCGACGTGATGGAACATATGGAAGCAAATGCGCCTCTTTATCTTACACATTTACGCCCGTTATGTCTCTCTCTCTCTCTGATTCCTATTGCATTCGCCTATGATCATTTCAAAGCTATAAGCCCAATTTTGAATACGGCCGAGCGCAGCTAGGCCTGTATTTGTAATTTTAAAAGGCGGGTACCCAATATGCGCAAAATAATTCGATTTCTGTATTCTGTTGAGCGTGATGTTGGTTAATTTAAAACGTAATATTCAAGGTGTTTAATTGAAAATTTATTGTTTGATTTTTTGGTAGGTCATTGACCGAATGACCTTACAGAGGAGCCGCGCCTGCTGATCGATCAGGTTTTACATTCTGCACCGTTCAACAATCGGATTTTAGGTTTTAAGACAAAACTTATCGGGTCAGAGCCGGCTTTAGGGATACCAAAAATTATGATCCAAAGTTACATCAAAGATTGCGGTCGTGAAGAATATCGACACTACTGGACACCTTCCAAGCAAAATCATGGTAGGGACTTCATTGACCAACCATCCAGAACTGCTACAAATGAGTTAAGAGCCGACTAAAGACTATAGGTCTGTTCGTACAGAAATCACAAACCAGTCAGACTGCATTTCATTGGTTGAAACTAGTTTCCTGACTGTTTCTGACTGTTTTCAACCAATCAAATTCGCTCTGACTGGTTGGTGATTGCTGTGCGAACAGGCCTTATAACGGACGTTATGATAGGCCAGAAATTGGTAAAGGTCCACCTGGACAGGATGAACCGATTCGACATAGACCTCAACTGCAGATTCTGCAAGGAAACCGAGACAACCAGACACATGCTGGTAAACTGCGAGGCACTGGATCGCAGAAGACCCAGCATTTTTGGCAACCAAACGTAGTACCGGAAACAATAATGGAACATCACTTAGTAAAAGACCTGTACAACCTTGTTCAGGCAAACTTTGGTACAGGGCAACGGACGCCAAAATACTAGAGTGGTTGGAAGAAAGCAAACAGGCTAAGCACAATAATAATTCCAAAAAATTGCACAAAAAAATTCCCTAGAAATGCCAAGAAATTCCAAAAAATGCCAAAAAAATTCCGAAAAATGCCGAAAAATTCCATTTTGGAATTTTTTTGAATTTTTTTGGAATTAGTGGAACGAGCACGAACACTCTATCTGTTCCGAACACTCTATAGGAGGGAACGCATTATGCACAATTCGTTCCTACTATACGTACCGACACCGTCACGTCACCGACATGTAAAATATTCTCCACGTGAAATCTTGAAGGCCCCGGACGCATGGAGGTAAGTAACACCCTGTTTAGCATTCGGCAATCCGTTCGACAACGGTTCGGTTTTTTAAATGTAACACCCGTGGTTGCATGGATGTGCGCTTTATTGAGTGTTACTTACCCTCCGTATTAAATAAGCCTATTTAGGTACTATTACCATCTTGTAAATAAGTATTTTAGGGCATTGAAATTTTAAAACATGAGTATATAAGTGCAAAATATAATTAATATTGTTATATTAATATAAATTATACTGTGCGTTCGTAATTTAGCAGATAAAAACAATAAAAGAGTGAATATTTTTCGAAAAACTTCAGACACTAATTTTAATTTGAGACAACATCTTTTTCACTATTTGTATAGTTGTGGAATATCAAAAAATCCAAAAAGAAGGCCACGTTTCTCATTTTTAAATAACACAGTGTATATGACTTTTTTTTTTGTAAAATAACAAGGAATTTAATAATATATAGGGTGAACTCAAGAAAACCGGATTTTTGTTTTCAAGCTGTAATTTTTTTTGTTGTTGACCAATTTCCTATTGTTTTGGCCTGTTTGGAAGAGAATTATTTGAACAGGCTAACGAATCAGATTAAAACTTTAAAAATTTGAGAAAAATCGAAAATGGCGGACTTCTTCAAAAGTTACCGAGTTTTGCGGATATGAAAAGGTGATATGTACATACGATATTACAAAAAAATTAATATTCTACTTTAGTTTTCAACCGATTATTCCTGTCAGGGTCTTAAAACGTTCGCAAAATGATGAACTTAGAGAATTTATCAGAAAAAGTTATACAGGGAGTCACAAAAAGTTCCAGCGCTATCCAAAGTTAAGTAATTAATAAGAAGTCCGCCATTTTAAATTTTTCTCAAATGTCAAAAGTTTCACTTTGATTCGTTCGCCTGTTCAATTCTCTTCCAAACTACGTCAACAAGGAACATAGATACTTTTGAACGGCCATTACATTGTACTGAATTATTTCAATCTTCTTTCTCTTACTTGGGCCTACATGTGTACATGATACCAAAAGGAAATAACAAAAAGTAGGGCCTATAAGCAAAAATTAACAAGCGTATTAATAAAATACAGAAAGTTTGAAACATAAAAAACTAATAATATTATATCTATACCTACTATGTATCTAATAAAGGCATTACTTTTAAACATTATGTGAATGCAAATCTGTTCAGGGTAAGTAACACCCGATAAAGAAACTCTCCGTTGCGATATCGGGTGTTACATTCAAATTTGCGAACGTGAGCCAAATGGGTGTTACTTACCTCCATGCGCCCCGGACGGTAGCGTGACGGTGCCGTGAAGGCGTAGTGTGAACACGACCATTTGCTTTCAAATATTTGACCTGTCGTTGACGGTACGGTGACGTGACGGTGACGTGACGGTGCCGAAACCTATAGTATGATTTGCGCTTAATGTGTTCCCTCCTTTAGAGTGCACGGAATAGATAGAGTGCTCGTGCTCGTACCACTGATTCCAAAAAATTCAAAAGAAAAGCCAAAAAATTTCAAAATGGAATTTTTTGGCATTTTTTGACATTTTTTGGAATTTCTTGTGAAATTTTTTGGAATTATTGAGGAGTGAACGCATTAGGCGGTCGCGATCTCATCACATCGCGAGCTGAGCTGATCACGGTCTTAACAAAATCATTCGCATTTGGCAATTGCACACAATCCTGCTCACACTCTCCTAGTCCTTAGTTTAATCAAGAAAATGAGTTTCGTTCTGTGGAAGAAGCCCTCTATTGGCTCTTCTGTTTGTAAAAGGAGAAAAGCGTCAAAGGAAAAGACACTCGAGATTTTGGATTCATCCCATTATAAGAAACAGACAATAGTAGAGGGTGAATTTCAAACTTTATTCAAAAAATTGTTACTAGACAAAGACCGAATATAAATATAAAATATAAACAGATAAACAGCATCAGTGTATTCACGAATGTTGCCGATTTACGGCGAATATGAACCGTCCATAGAATTAACGTGGTACGCGATCATCAAAAACCAGCGCACTAGACGTTCCCGAGCTCGTCTCGATCGCATAGCGGTTTCCCGAGATTCTTTCAAAAAGATCGGAGGAGAGCGCGTCGCGAACGAGCATAGCTCTAGAACACCGAGTGCAAATGTATGCGTTATAAAACATGGAAAAGGTCGTCACTGAGCGTGACCGAGACTAGCTCGGCTCGTAATGCGATGGGACTGCGATCGCATAATGCGTTCTCTTCTCAAGCCTACTCAGGCTTCAGTGCTACATGGGGACAATAAGTCGGACATCTAGATGTACATATTAAAATTACACTCTTCTGAAGCATTTGCTTTGCAAAGGCTCTCTCACAATGGTTCTTTTACTTCAAGTATTAAATTATTCTGGCCCAAAGTTAAAAGTTTTGCTTTATTATTACACATTCTTTCATAATCCCTTAATTTAATAGAGGAGAGCTAATAGAGGTTCTCCGCTACTGACTAAATACAAACAACTGTTTTTATTATTCATAGCGTTACCTGTTGCCACATTGCGCGTGACCCTCGTAATCGAAACCTGAGGGTGTCTACTAATTGCTGACATTTTTCGTTGACTATCTTGATCTAGATCGTCGATCAACACCTTTTATATATTTGCATGAACGTTACAAGCTCTATCAATAGATGAAGTTAATTATTTTCCTGAGTCTAAATTTATAAATTTAAGTTAAAATCCTCAATATATTTTTGAATTCAGAGATTAGAAATTGATGATATTTACCTAGATCGTTTTTTTTTTTTTGTCTTCCAAGATAAAGTTGCATTGTAGCGGAAGACGAAACGACGGGAAACAACAAACATGTAACTCTTTTATCTTGATGACCACAAATCACAAAAATATATACAGTCATATGGGTACCTGAGTCTGTAGACAGACATTTTTATATCAAATGTGTAGGAACCTAATTTCTACATAACAAGGTGGGTCCCCTCTGAAATAAAGTAGATACTGGTCTAAAAATGGTTTCATTCATAATTCTTCGTTACTGAAAGAGAAAATATTATTCCGCTATATAGTTTTTGTTTTCACTATTTTTTAAAACTATAAAACATCATGTAAAACTATTGATACAACTGTAACAATATTATCTGTAGAACGTCAGCTCAACTGGGGGTGATGAGCGATAAAATTGCAGTGGCACGAACTTCAAATGAATCACCACCCCCTCGTCCGGGAAAGGCAACCCCTAAATATAGGTCACTAGATTAGTGTGTGGGGTGGGTAAAGTAAGATAAACCTTGCTGAATAACTGATTTCCCTTGAGATTGGTGTTAAAGTCACTCCACAAACCTAGATTTAGCTCTCCTGTACCAGTGACGAAATTAGATGTGCAATACGATGACCTACATCTTTAGTTACGTACGTATTTCACAAAATTGACATAATTATAATTATTTTTTAACAGGTATATTGCATAAGGAGTATATTTGCTGAGATGAAGTTTAGGTATCAGGTCCATCCAACGAGGGGTAAATTTTTGACTCTACCTGTATTTTTAAGGAAATCCAGAATAGCCATTTTTGTATTTTTTCCGTAGAATCTAAAAATGTAACGATTCAACTTAAAACAAAAGACTGGATTTTCTTCTGGAACTTCTTCCAACTTTATCAGGCGTTGGCAACGGTGCCCGCAGAATTTTTCACAGGGGGGGGGGGGGGGCAAATAAACTGCTCTTGGGCAGTGATGTGCCTGTAGACAATGTCAACGTAAACAATTGATTGTCTACGCGTAGACAATTCGAATTGTTTACGTGAGCATTTGTCTACACATTGTCTACATGCGGCGTAGACAATAACTTACTTCAAAAAATTCGAAAAAAAATATCAAAAGCTACTATATATCACTATCACTTCGATATTAGCATTCACTGATTATAAAATATCAGGAAAACCAATAATAAAATAAAAATAATTTAAAAAAAGGAAAGTGTGAGGTTAGAATTAAACGTCATTTATATTATTTTACATTGTTGACAAGTTGTCTACATTGTCTACATTGTCTACATTATCTACACGTAAAGTAGACAATGAAAGTCTACGTGTAGACGCACATCCCTGCTCTTGGGGAATCGTGGAAAGCGCACCGCAGGCGGAAATTTTTTTTTGGGCCTCACCCAAATTTTGCTAATTGTAATTAATATATTAAACATTAAAAAATAAAACAATTTGGAAATACTTTTATTTCGGACGGGAAAAAAAGTTAATTCTCTGTATCTTTTGATAGGTGCACAAATTACTTTTCCTTTAAGTATTTATATTAAAAGCCCAATTTCTTTCCGGCTTCTCTACCGGATAAATTATTTTGTTCTTTCGAAATTCGAAAAAGTCAACTTTCAGTTTTCGGAATCTCTAGTTAAATGGAGTGGATTTTCTTTAAAAATTTATTTTGCAAATAAATACAAAACCGACATAGTTAGAATACACAGGCGTTAATCGTTTGTATCACTTCAAAAGGGAGGGCCCTAGAGAAAAGGTAATTTCCCTTCTTCGTTGGTGACGACATCAATGGCTTCTTCTTGGTCGGTTTTTACTATACAACACTGTTCTTAAAAATATGCATATTATGTAAACTTTAAAAAATAGATCAACAAAAATATTTGGACTTGCTTGTTTAGAATCACTTTACAGCGAGCTTTAATAGTTCACGAGGTTCACGTGTACGTTTACACACAAATAAAATATGTATAGAAGGACTTTAGAAGGGGAATCAAATTGTTAAAAAGTAAGAGAACGCACTCGTGAGAGAGAAACTATTCCTGGTTCCTGGCCATTTTGGAACTGAATTGGTGTGGTAGGTTAAAATAGCTGGCTTGCAGCAGTCACGCGTCGGCGCCTGTGGCTAATGCCCGGGTATATGTATGGTACTCCTAATCAAACGTGTTGTTAGAGCAACATAAACTTATGTCAATTTCACAAAATACACTGTCATATACGGTAATGATATCGCTAAAGTAATTGACCGATATTGTTATCGGAATCACAGATACATTTATCCCACTTATACGGTATTGTTCCGGTAACTAGATTCTATATAATTGAACCAAATATAACCTATCATTGCCATCACAACATTATGTTTTTAGCAGTTCTTTATGTTTGTATTGACAATATATTTATTTAACAATCTATACTTAGTTACCTCAGCAATGACATATTTGTGATTCAAACATAATAATGTCAACAATAACTTAATTGTTATTCTAACTATTTAATATATTTTTTTTTAGTCTTCATTACCATATATTTTGGTATTGCGACAATAATATGTGTAACCAAATATGATTGTTGACCCAACAATGGTAATTTTTTTGAGTGTACTTCTTAATATTTTGTCTTAAAAACCACCAACAAAAAAAGTCAATTTTCAGTCCTTTTAGTAATAAAAATAAAACAATACTTTTATGGCCTACGACAATGAAATAAAATGCATAATACCGAACAAGCTCATAAGTCAAGGCGAGGGAGGGAATAAGTAGACACTAGGTCCGTTTGGGGACATTTCTACGACCCTTGAATACAAAACGAGGTGCGTACGTGCTTTACAAGTAACCATCGGTACACCAAACAACACTAGCTCTTCATTTCTTGGTACCCATGTCCATCGTCCTTTCGAATTATTACCATCTTGTGTCAGTGCCACCGGAAGTCGAATCTAACAACGATGCCCTCACGAATTTACATTTTTATGAGCGGTCGGCCATTATGAATTTTTTTCGACGAATCAAATGATCGGAAAATATTATTTTGTATGGCCATACAAAGTGTTCAATTTCTAAGATCAGTTTTTAATTCATAGATAGACTTTCATGTGTCAAATTTGAAAATCAATTAAGTTAGCCATCGATATGTGCTAGTTTGGAAATCGGAATCGGTCGGTATTCCCATTGGGTTGACTCTATATAACGAAAAATTTTACCACGCAAGACTGAGACACGAAATTTTTAGGCAACTACTGTGATTCTAATAGGGAGGAACGAATCTGAATCGCTACATACATACGCGTATTTCTTTGGAAAATTCGAATTTCCCACTAATTTTCTGGTCAATGATGATCCATAATATATTGTCACAAAATGTGGCGCTTTCCGCCAGGACAGAATTCTAGATTTTACAGTGATATACGGGAAAAAGGGGTATCGCGTTTATTCTGGATTTTACGAGAATAGATTACGGATATATAAAGGCCGGTATTAGTTAGTAGTTTTTAGTTTTAAGATTGGCTGTGATATGATTTAGATAGTGAATATTGTAAAGTTGTAAAGAGTTAAGTTGTTTGAGTGAATTAGTGGAGTAATTAGTGTCAGAGTGTAGGTACAGTAACATGGAATAAATTATTGTTGCATTAATTGGACTTTGATTTTTGGAATAAACGGACCCAAGATTTCTTTCACGCACCCCAGAGCCGTGACAATATCTCCCACATAAACTTGATTTTTGTTCAAGCGTTTCCTTGTGAATAAAATTTATAAGTCCATTTTTGTTTCAAAGAGGACGAAACACATCTCGAACTTTCTCACCCAGAGGAATCTCAAAAATTTGTCCATTACCTGAAAAATATAAATTCACAAAATAAAACAAATACATAAGAACGAAAATCCTTTATTAATTTGTTTGCTTCACTCATGATTAGCAAACTATAAACTCACTGTAAAAGACTTGCCATTGGTTTAAAAAGACCACAAACCCACACTAAACTTTTTGATTTTTTTTTTTATTATTTTTTCTAAAATCTATTATTATATAAAATTACAAAATAATGCGCTTCTAATATTACGATACAACAAAGAAAATCTTTTATACGTTGTACCCGTTAACTATAACCGCAATATACTTACATGAAAAAGAAAATAAAATAATGCCCTCAGGAAAATCTTAAGGTTTAGCATGATCTGTGTTTATCTAAATTTTTGCAAAAATAATTTTTCTCATTCTAAAATACAAGGCACTCGAGTTTGTGTGAAATTAAAAAAAAAAAAAACAATTTCATAATAAAAAATTGGAAGAAGGTTGATACATGCAAGTTAAAGTAGGACACATTTAACGTAAAAAATAAGTTACTTAGGCCTAAAGCCTTAACAAATACATTTAAGTCTAGCATTACTTTAACTTGCTCAACAACAAAATTAAAATTAATTCTTCGATTAAATCGTTGTAAAACATATAATTAAATGCAAGTTAAAGTAATTTTCGAACACATTGAAAGGAATATTAAGTTTTTACTTGGGCTATATTGCCCTTGCGATCTATAAGTATAAAATATAGGTTATTACTTTAACTCGCTTTTTTATTAAAAACACACATGCATACTTAGTTTAATACATTGTATGTAAAAACGATTGCGTGAAATTCGAACCAGCAGTGCAGTTGAAAATCGTGCATTGCGTTCTCTGTTCACCCTATGAACTATCAATTTGTGTAACAAGAGACGAAGATGAACGATTTTCAGATGTTCGGCTCAAGCCGTCATTCCGCGCGTTTTAACATAGTTCAATGGTTATATGGGTAGGTATACGAAATTTATTGGGATTTGATTCTCAATTTTTGAGGTACAAAATTGTTAGGCGAGTGAAAATAGTTACCTCGGTGCTTGAAGCAACCCCCACTAAGTATGACAAAAAAATACGTATTATTTTGAGTTCTGATAAGATGTAAAAATTCAGATTTAGCATCACAAATATATTCAAAGTCATAATTTTTGATGATTAAATTTTTATATTGAGCCTAAAAATTAATAGTTTTAGCAAGAGAGCCGAAAATAGAACAGAGTAAAGGAACAATAGAGCTATCCAACTTCAAAAATTGGCTTGTCTCTGCATAATGGGTACAATGAGAAGCACAAGGGGGCCTACAGACTCAATTGTGGCCAGAACTGGAATCCGAAACGAACATCCAACATACCAGAATAACAAACATTGTTACAAACTTACTGTTTGAGATGAGAAGTGATAACATGACCCCGAGAATAGGCACGTACAAACCGTTTTAAACCCAGATTAACTGGAAAAACAAAAGAGAAAACTCACTAGTCCCGAATGGAAAGTTAGTAGGTACATTGATGGCTCCAAAATTGACAGTGGAACTGATGCCGGAGTATATGGCTTATCCCCTAGAGCAAAATGGCTTTCTCCACTGGGGAAGCATGCCACCGTATTCCAAGCCGGAATACATGCAATAGAGATATGCCTGCGGGAAAATCTGAGAAGGGGTATGTACACGAGGATATCAAGATCTTTTCAGACAGCCAAGCAGCTATTAAAGCTCTACCAACAGATGAACTCAAAATTAGTGTGGGACTGCCTGCAACCCCTTTTACCCCTTGCCAGCCATAATAAGGTAACTCTTGCGTGGGTACCGGGACACACGGGCGTTGCCGGCAATGAAAACGTGGACAGGGCGGGGACAGTTTATGGGCCCTGAGCCCGTATTCGGTATATCAAAAACTTCGATACGTGGTTGCTTAGAAAATTGGATTCGAGAGGAACACTGGTACCAAACACGCAGAAAGGCAATTGTGAACTATCCTATTGGCCTCTGATTTGGGGAATCAGATCAGAATTGTGACAGGACTCTTAACCGGTCACTGTACACTGAGAAAACACTTACACAAGATGAGTATCTACCAAGATGAACCCATCTGAGGACGAAGAATCCCCAGATCCTTTTTGAGTGCCCAGCACTCGCTTACTGGAAAACTCGACAAGTTCTGGAGGAGGAGCCCATCGAGGAGGAGGGTTCTCTGAAGACGCCAATAAAGAGGCTACTGCACCTGGCGAAGGTGTCGAACCTATTTTAGCAGAAACTTACACAGCAAGGGATACAATAAGCTAACTAGTTGCAGTGTCAGTGAAACACCAAATCGCCTTGCTGCTGTATATCAAATCAATCAATCAAGGGGTCACTATTAACACCACAAATATATTTATTATACAAAGTTCTTCATCAAGCCTTGAATTCAAATCCAATATATTTCGTATCTTTCTTGTGTTATCAATACAAAAATCTGAATAACGTTTGAAGTAAATTTACAAAAATAACAAAGTTTAAAAAACAACAATAAAAATTTGGAAAAAAAAACTTATTATCGAACCGCCAAATAAGGAAGTTCGAAAATAAAAAATAAATTTAATTCGGACTGACTGAATAATACAGGATAAAAAAAAATTATGCTAAAAATAGATACTTAACTTAAGTTCCATTACTGCATCTTGGCAAATACCTTACAAATTAAAAACTTATATTAACATAATATAATCCGTTCAGATTTAAGGAATACCATGAAAAACGATTATAGAATTTGCGTATCCTCAAATTTGAACGATTTATATAGTTTAACAAGTGAAAACTGTGTTAAACTTATTATCAAAGCCATAATTCTTGTACAAGGACTTGGTCCTGTCAATGTCACAGTTGTCATAGTTTATTCCCAAGTTGTCATGTTACAAGGTGAGATAAGTGCGGTGATTTTTTTTTTGTCAGTCAGTCTGTTTTGAGCTATCTTAAGCTAAGAGGATGACACACCAGAGAAACCACATAAACTTGAAGATTGATTTTATCAAATAACTTAATAATATTAATTTCTGCAGTATGATACCGAGTATGTTAGTTGACTGAGTGTGTCACCACCAGCTCAAGACTCTAGGTACGTAAATCTAGAAATCAACTTTTGGATCCTAGAACACATTTACGTCCTCTTCCAGAAACGTTAGAAACGTTTCAAGGGTCGTGCAGTAACAAATACTCTTTTTTGTTGGTGAATAACGATAGTAGACGTTACTATATAAAAACTATAAAATAACAAACATAATTGAAAACAAACAATAAATAAAATTTGCGAAACTCTGATCGCGAATAAATTGGTCCATTGAAAAAAAATAGAACTGGACTTTTTGTGGTTGCAAAAACCATACTCGGAAATTTAAAAATATTTGAAGGTAAGACAAATATTTTTATCATTTTTTATATAAAATATATATATATATATATATCTATTTACATACAAATAGCAATATGCTACATCAATAAGTAAATTTTTATTATTGTAAAAAAATACTCCTGCAGAATGACGATAAGGTCATTATTAAGCGTTTGGTAATCAGAATTTTCAAAGGCTAAAAAATATTGCCACATAAACTTTTATTATACGAATTATTTAGAGCGTGGCCGGAAAAGAAAATGCAATTTTGTGAATATTTGATCCTTTCAGTCATATTGATAGTAAGTAGTGGCGTCATATGTTTTTGATTAATTTTCTAGAGAAAAAAAATATAATTTAATGTAACTTGAGAAAAAATGGCGACATATCCATAAGCCACTATCCTCCAACATAAACATGGCTTTACCCTGTTTCTAATAGCGAATATTGCTTATAAATTTAAAAAAAAATCAAATGTACAATTTTGAGTGACTGAAAAGAAGCAAAATGAGCATTCATATGGCAGTATGTATGAGAGCATTAAAACTATGGCATCGGCGAAATTCCCACATTTCTTTTCTCTCTTTGATCAACTATTTAAACGCTATGATATATTTTCTATCTATATCTATATCTCACTCTTAATATAAAAATAGTAACTATGAAAAATACTCACTATAATAATTGGCGATTTGACTGATCTTTGATACCTACTATTGAGTGTCCCAAAAATAAAACACACAGAAATTCAAGAAAAATTGTGTCACTATTAAAATCCGAAATCAAAATATAGCACCCAAAGGAAAATAAACTCGAAAATAATCCTTGAAAAACAAATAAAAAATAAAATTTTTAAAACAATCACTTCGTTCATTTTTCTTGCAAAAACTGCCTGAAATCGTGGTATGTTTAGCAAATTTGTTTGACTTACAGAATGAAATGTGTGTTAATTTTTGGGATACCTTAGAAAAATTATTTAAAATGAAACCTTTATTAATAGAATAATATGATTTTTATGAAACAGATCAAAGATCAGTTAGGTAGGTTATTTAAGTACTTGAATATACAAAAATATAATCATTTACTAGAAAATATTTTATTTATATCGGAGGATTTCCCTTGTAATGCAACTTGGGACTGAACGACCACTGATAATTGTTCATGTAATCGCAACATTGCGGCTCATACAGAAAACTCAGACAGACAAATGTCAGAAGGACAAGCTGAAAGGCCACAGAGGCCTTACGAAAACGTTTAAACCATCTATTATTTTCGGGTTCATTACCTGGATCATCGTCGCCGCCGTCAGGTTTCGCCAATTTTTCGTCGACCATTTTCTTTTTACTGAAACAATAGATAAAAATAAAACGTTAATTGTTTTCATTAAATTATTGGGAGATTCTATACATTTAAGTTTTTAGTTTGTTTTCATTTAAACAGGAGAGGAGTTGGTTCCTTCTAGGGTTCTTGCATCGGTCAATAATAATTGACCGTTCGATTTGACATAAATATATACTTAACAAGGCCCTTGACAAAAACTTGTCTACATATATGAAAAGACTAGATAAAAATACTTTCAAAAATTCAAAATCTTTCATATTGGATTATAAAATAACGGACCACCATCCAATTGTCCTGGCATTTGATGCTCTAACAAAAAATACGGAAATAAAGCATATATACGAACAAAATCATATACAGATGAGCTGAAACATAGTAGTGATTTGCAAAATGAGACATGGGCATCAGCATTTTTCTACAGGTTTTACAACAGAAAATTTCGTAAAACGCAAAAAAAATACAAGGAAAATCAAACCAATGTACTTCGAGCAAATCAATTTGATAATTATCTTAGCAGAGCGCTTTCGGCCATCCTAGGTTCAGTGCTAACTGCTGGGGAGAACAACGGTCCGTTAAAAAAATCTGTTCCGTGAAGCGATATTGAGGAAAACCACCTATTTAAAATATTATTTCTTCAAATTTTAACTTTTAAAAATCGGTTACTGAATAAATATGAATGTTGCAACCATGTATGCGCCATCAAGTTTAGGTTTGAACGGGGCGCGCCACAGAAAAACGAGAGTATCGAAGCAAAGGGTAGATAGAGAATACGCAACTAGACTACAGAAGAATCTGGGCTGGTCCGACGCGTGTCTGTAATTATTCATTATTCAATTTTCATTTTTATTTTGCAATAAACTGATTGTTCATTCCAATTTGTTATTAGTGTGTGTGTCAAGGATAGTTCACAGGTTAGTGGATTAAATGTTATTTTGTTTTTGAGAGTTCAATTTATGCAAGTTCCTATTATTTTGTTCATTTTTATGTATTTTTTGTTTGTTTATAACATTTTTTTATAACATGTGCATTGTTCATGTATTTAACAAAAATCGTTTCATACTGTAAACAACACAGATAAAGAAGTAAAATAGAACCTAAGAAATTATGTGCTGTCTTTTTGTGCTGAGATTTTGATTTTGTGTATTCAGAGCATGCATTAGAGCCTTGTTGAATTTACTAACATTTTCCTACCCTGACGAGAGAATATCCTAACGAATTGAAATAATCAATCTAGAGATATTGGCTCAAAAACAACTATAGCTGAGTAGCTTCCCGTATGGGACCTCAGTATCCGCTGGGAAACTGGCTAACTAACAAAAAAAACTCTTCAGTATTGAATATAGGTAGTGTTGATTGAATCTAGTGTGTGTAATTGAAATTTTAGCACAAGAACAAGGATGGTACGTAATTTAAACTTTTATTGACTTAAATTATTGAATTATTGACTCACAATTATTATTAAAATTACACAGTATGTTTCGATTTTTGAGGAATGTTCGATCGAGGGTTTCTCTGCCGTTCTCTTTCCCCTCGAGAATTCTAGATCGAGAACGGTACGATTTACTTTAATAATAAAGTAGACGTTTCACAAATTTTTCGTTTCTTTTACATATCACAACTTCCCTTAAATTTCCCAAATATTTGCTATGTCGGGCGCATGTCCAGTAAGTAAAATTGAGTAAGTTTTCACAACGTAGGTCCTATTTGTTTTTCATTTCATTTTTCAGAAGATTTGTTGTTTAAAAGGTAATAAAAATTCTCATCGTTCAATCTTACTGAGCGAACCCGCGTATGTTATACTACAGTATGGTTGTGACGGTTATCTATGGCAAAAGCAGCACGAACCAAATTTTGAAGGAGAATGTTGTACTCACTTGTCAGTTGAAGTGCACAGGAACCACTGAATGAACAAATATAGCAACAACCATACATTGTAACTAGTAAATTATAAAATATATGTGAAAATTGTGAAAAGTTGTAAAAAAAAAATTGTAAAAGGACTGGACTACACATTAAAAATCGCGACAGACCAGACACAATAAAGTCCCAATGCATTGAAGGAGAGAAAGGGTTAAAGGCATTACCCTAAAATAGGCAATTATTGCTAGCAAATTAGAAACCTAGTGTCAAGCAAGCTCACATTTTGTCTTTCGTTCAACTTTCAAAGTCCCACTGACGCTGACGTCATCTTTACAAAATTCCTTAGGTCATTGTGGTGGTCACTATCCTTGTTCAAGAAGTGTGGTTATGATGTGATAATGACACTCCATCCGGTGGTAACAATAGTTGTATTCCTTTCACACCTAGGAGGAGCTCCGGAACAGCTCCGGGGCGGTACGCGCTTATTCCTTTGGAAAAGTGTTTGTTGCACCTGAAGTGCTCAAGCCCGAATCAAACCATTTAAATGCACGAAAGCCAGCGCATCTGTTCCTTTCAAGTCGAGGTCAACTAACACCGGAGCGAGTAGCTCTAGTGTTTTAAACTCATGAAAGGAATACAGGCAATGGAAACTGAATACTATAAAGCTTCAAGATTAAATACACGACACAGAGATAGGAACAATAACTAGAGTAACTGATGAGAAAGAACATGTTCAAATGGATCTGGGCAACGCAAAATTGTAGGCGGGAAACTTAAAAAGTAGAGGAAGGTCGCAAACGAGATCGTCGGAGGACTTTAAGCCGGAATTATCCAATTCTTTAATTCTTAATATGTGTCCCTAATTCTTAATTCTTAAAAAGTTCAATTTATTTAACATTGGTGTTTTTAAGGATTAAGAATTAGGAACAAAAATTAAGAATTAAGGAATTGGATAACCCCGGCCTTAAAAGACTAGCGGAATAGCGAGGGATATAACTGAGAGAGGCACTCACTCAACGATGAATAGAATAAGCTGAAGAAAAATAAAGATGAAACAAAATTATTTGTTCACTTCTTCTTAAAAGCGACCACTTACCTATAATATGAATGCAGAAGAAATACCACCAGACATTTTTTTTTATGAAAAACAATTAAAAGCCTGTGAAACACAAATGAATAAATTGAAGTAATCTTTTCTAAGATGAAATTTATATAAAAAAGCGGGATAAAAAAATTAAAGATATGGTCCAATATTTAACTGATGGCATTCTTTTCCAACAGCTATGTTACTAAAAGACGTTAATTTCCTTTAATTATGGTCAATAGTATGTGGAGTAAGTAAAAACTAAATCAAAGCAGGGATTTCATCTCAAAATGCGGAGCGCGCCTGGCGAGGTGAGAAAAGAATTAACTAAAAAAACAAACGAACTACATCTGTGAGCGGTTGCCCATATTTATTAGTAATTTATAAGCAAGAGACTATATACCTGGGACAACTGTTAACACGTGGCTTAAAAAAGTGGATCGAACCAAAAGATGCTTTGTTAAATACTTTCAATACATTTTAAACGATTTTTTTGTTTAAGAAGAAGCAAATCGACTTATTTTGAAAAACTTTCTACAACCTTCACAGTTAAAATGTAAGTAACTGCAACTCGGCAACATTGTCAAATTTGTGAAGGTCGGTATTAGCTGATTAAAGCGAGTTTTATAGCCCCGTCTGTTATTGCGATTTCGCAGCAGACTCCCTGGTTTGATTACAACTTTGTTGCGGGTACATATTTGGCTGATGGAAAAATAAATTGCCCTATAGCACCGCTATATGTATAGCTATTAACGTACATTTTCGTGGAATTACATAATTTCCAGTTTAATGGACCTAACAAAGTTTCAATTAGGAATATTAAAGTAAATAGTTAGTCGAAAGTGATTTAATTAGTTGAAATACATTCATGTGAAGTCTAGATTGTAGTTGGAATACTTCGTTCTAGCTTGCGTTGTTTATAATTTTATTTAGCTGGTTTAACGTATTGAAATTCTCGAGCGCGTTCCAACTCAAACGAGCCACCACGAATAACTTTTCTGTTTCCAAGGAATAATTATTGGAGAATAATTCTGGGAACCGCGTTGGACTTATACAATCACACCAAACTTGTAATAGGATAAAACTCGACAGGAATAGTATTTTTTGAGCAAAGTGAGAGCGAGTATATCTTGGTGAAACTGGTAAAACGAACATCATTAAACCCGACATTAATACTGGCAGCGTTCAACCAATCCGTTAATCGCCTAGAAGACTTCCCATGACCAAATAACAAGAAGTAGAGTCATTAGTAGACAGTATGCTTGGCTTGCAGAAGAAGTTGTCTAAGAGTTTTCATGTCCGTGGTCATCGCCAATTGTGCTAGTTACAAAGAAAGATGGATCTACCAGATTTTGCGTCGATTGCAGGAAGCTTAACGATGTCACTAAGAAAGACAGCTACCCATTACCCAGAACTGACGATACTCTTACGACAATGGCAGACTCAAATTGGTTTTATGCTTAAGATTTAAAAAACGGATACTGGCTGGTGAGCATTGACGAGAAAGACAAAGAGAAAACAGCGTTTTTCACTGGAAGTTGGCTTCACTAATTCAAGGTAATGACTTCTGGAATTTGTAACGCCCCCGCTACTTTTGAGAGGTTAATGGAAATCGTACTACGAGGACTTACATGGAAAGTATGCCTTGTCTACCTGGATGGTGTGTTAGTGATGGGAAAAACTTTCGATGAGCACCTACAAAACTCACAAAAGGAAGTATTCACTGGTATCCGTAAGCCAAACCTCCGATTAAATGACAAGAGAAATGTTCACTCTTCCAACAGCACGTTGATTTTTTTGGCCACGTACTTTCACTCGAAGGAATTCATAATGACAAGAGAAGCATCCAAGCAATTCGTGAATGGCCTTGACCTCGAGACAAGCATGAACTCAGAAGTTACCTTGGGCAACAAATTCAAGGGCCCAAAACACGATCTAAGGGACAAATGAAACAGGAAAACGTGTTGATACCTCTCGAACGAAGGGCAATAGACATAGCCGGTCCATTTCCTGCTACGCGGAGTGACAACAAATACATCTTGGTTGGATTATTTTAGCAAGTGACCTGAACTGACTTTTCCAAATCAAGAATCACCTACAGTTGCACAAGTCCTCGTCAATAATGTTTTTGCTAGGTTTGCCCAGGTTTGGAATCCCACTGGAACTTCATTCAGATCAAGGGCGGAATTTCGAGTCACGACTATTTCAAAAACTTTGCGAACTTCATTCACAAGACCAGAATCACGGCATTGCATCCACAATCCATGATGGCATGATTGAGCGATTCAACAAGATGATCAAGAAACATCTCTCCAAAGTATTTGACAAGCATCAGGACGAGGAATTACCTGAGCCAAAGTTTTGTGTAGAAGAGAGCTCCGCTTATCCTGTGAGTTGGTGTTCGGGTCACCAGATGTCGTCGACATGGAAACCTAGGATTATGCTGACGATCTGCGAAAAAGTCTGCTTGGCATCCATGACAACATTTAAGGAAGGACAGAGTTCGCAAGTGATCGAATGAAAACAAGAGATGATCTTAAGGCGAACTCTACAGGTTTCCAGGCGAATGACAAAGTTTGGCTCTATAACCCTCAAAAGAAGGAAGGTATATCTCCCAAGCTAACACCAGTATGGGAAGGCCCGTACACGATTATAAAGAGACTAAACGACGTGGTGTATCGAATCTAACGTGGCTCCAAAGGTAAGATGAAAGTGGTACATCTTGACAGGTTTATAGGAGAATAAATGGTCAGATCGATGGTCAGATCGGGACGATCTGATTTAGGAGGGAGTCAGTTTTACGAAAACGCATCGACATCGCGGCGCCCGGGTTCCAAGAAATTGAATTTAATCAATTGTTTACGTCGGGCTGTGCGTTTTTTCCTGGAATTCTCCTAAATTCGATTCGATGTTTTTCTAGCTAAATCCAGAGTGCAATTTCCACTGTATAAATAGAGCGTAGGAATAATTTAAGTCAGTTTTAATTCGACATTTGTCGTGTATGTTTCGATAAGTGATAAGTGAAGTTGTTACTGTTTGTGAAGTGAGTTTTAGTGAACTTGGAATCCATGACAGTCATTTGAAACTGTGATTAGAAATCAATCAACATTACAATCTAATCTAAAGTTCATTCTAAAGAGTGACTCTAGAGCGCACAGCATGCCCGCTGTAAATAGGGGCGATCACTCGATAGGAATTTGTCGACACGCGGTTCTCTAATAACTTTCCATTTAGAACAATCAGGAAAAATCGCGGCGAATAACTTCTTGTTTGCAGATTTCGTTTTAATTGACTGCTGCTGTGAGTGGGAAAAATTGATGGGTGAAATTTTTATAGCAATTTTCAAGTCAATGACTAATTACACTAGAATTTCCATTTTAATCTATTTCAGGAGTTTGTATTCTGACTTCCATAGAATTTTCCCCTGAATAGATATTTATAATGATAAATATTAATTTGACCTGAATGTGAATATTCATATCTGGAGAATTATTCTCAACTACCTCAGCAGTTTTTTCTTATCAATTACTCAGAAATGGTCAGTTCATAGAAAATGCCCCACTTTCATTATTATCATTGGATTAATAAAAGCCTTTGAAAAACATGCTTGAGACACATAAAAATAAAATCAATTTTGATTAACATAAATATGTCATTTTTTTGAAAGACAAGAAAATTTCATAATAAGGGGTTTCCAAAAAAGGAAAATAATATTTTACCACCAACATCTTAGCGCATACTCTCTTATGACGGCCTAATACGTTAAATAGTCGGAGAGGGCGAGGAGTGATGTTCAGACCACGGCCTCTCGGCCAGAATACGAATTGCCTCATTTTCTTAGCGTTCGATTCTGACGCGTTTTCCTTGGAACTTATTAAAACTTTGCACATCCCGCTGCTGTTGGCATAAGTCGCAATGCAAGTTTGCTTGTCTAGAACGATATCGAATTGCTTATTATATTCATTCAATTTACTTTTGTTTTGCATAAAAGAAAATATTTTATCAAATGGTTCACACAAAGTTGTGTTGTGACAATATTTGTGATAATAATATCATAAAAAATTATCGGCATTTCGGTGATCACAAGACCAAAAAATTTCCTCTATGTTCCTGCAAACCATATACCGGAACTTTTCTGAAATTTTTGTCAATTTCGCAGAAAATGTTTGCTACAGCTGTCTCATCATAATTTTGCATTCCAAAAATTATTTCCAATTCAATTAATTAGGAAATTTAATGATACCTAAGTGTCTTATGCCTTAATGAGCACTATTCTTACCTTAAACTTTCCAATGCTGGATGTGACACGGCGGCAGTCCTGACAATCAAAGTTTTACATTTTTGTTGAAGTTCTTTTAATTCCTCCTCGGCCAAAGACAATTTTTCCCTCATCAATAGCCTTGCTCTGGAGTCGGGGCTGAGACCCAACTCCAGCTGCCTGACCAATCTTTTGATGGCAGCCAAACGGTGTTGCCTCTCTCCAACTTCGTGTTCCGACCCTTCATCGGATATACCACTATCAGATAAGGAGCCCTCGGTGAAAAATTCTGGTAGACGATAACCCTGAAACAAAGGGGAGAAAAATAAGCATTTATTGAATCAAAATATACGTGACAAGTAGAAGAGAAATAGGAAAATATTCTTAAAAATATTTTGAAAGTCATGTAGAACAAGTAAGGAAGCAAAAGCAGCTAGACTGTATATTTGAAGCTTTTGCCAATCAGGCATCGGAGGCTGCTTAGTATGCGCCACGACGCTTTTCATTACCGTGGCTCTGGCGTTGGAACACTTCATCCCGTTTCAGAAATGCTGCGTTGCCGCTACTACTCCGTATACCTCGTTGATTGAAAATAATTGCTGATCTAACAGCTAACAAATTAAAAATTGAACACGTATATGGTTGTATAGAAACAGGTATTTAGTGAAATATTTACTATAATGGTGGAGCTTTATTGGAACTAAAACCATAAAAAATTGATAACATTAGACAAACAATAGGTAGGTTATCTACTAATTAGAAGTAGAACGATTTGGAATTATGCGAATACATGAATTTAAATTTTATTTAATTATAATATAGACACATTACGCAGTTGAAATTATTAAATATAAGAAAAAAGATGACACAATGAATGAGGAAATCGGTTGAATGCCATCAAAGATCTGACTGAGACCATTATCTTAAATCTTAAAGAGATTGAAAATTACTATCAAGAGCCAATTTAGGTACAGAAAAAAAGAGGCATAAAAAGTATTTGAACCAAAAACTATTTTCATAACGAGCCCAGGTAGCAGAAACTATAGCAGGTAAAAAAATAACTATCTTAAGCCCAAGCCAAGACGGCGTCAGCTTCCGGGAAAACGCGACGGTCCGATATACGAGGAGCGTAAATGCTGGCCACCATTTCCGGCATCGTTAATCGGCAACCGGACTTTGGCTTTCGAGTCACGTGTCTCGAAATGTTCTCCGGAATCAGCGTAAAAATACAAATTTAATATCGGATCGTAGAGGCCCGCTGCGCCTCCGGGGCTGGTCCGGGGAGCATAGTCAGATTATTACCAGCTATTTTCGCTCCCAAACCCGGTAGAAAACTAATATTTATGTACTTCCAGTGAAGTCCCCAGGATACTTACTGACTGGACCCGATATGTGGGTCGAAGGACAACGATGAATAAAATAAAACCTAGCACTGTGCGCTGTCCCCCTGGGCTATTACCACAGGGAATTTTCTCCCACATATTGTTTTTTTTTTTCATGACTGACAGTAATAATTTGTTATGATGAAATGATAATAATAAGAACACCTATTATAAAAATAGTATAAAGAGTCTCCTGAATGTGGAGGTTGATCTCAAAAGTTTACACTAGTAGGTAGTCGTAGGAAGTTTTGCTATGCTCTGTTTCCTTTTCGTTAGGAGTACAGGAAAATTTGCGACAATGTAAGGGCGTTCTTGATTCCAAAAACCAGGACTATAGTATTGAATGAAAATGATGTGGATACTTGTGCATCAGATGCCTCGAAGAAGTATCCGATATGTAGTTTTCATATGTGTCAATATGACAGGCATCAGTGAATCACGAATCTATAGACTTCTTAGCGAAAAAAAAAAAGTGATAACTGTGTAGGTTGCCTAAAAAATCGCCCGGAAGAAAACCAATGGAAGTTGATGAACTAGCAAGAAGTATAACGTTCATTATCAAACATTTGCCTCACTCTTGGTGTGTTTCCGTCGATGTGGAAAACTGAAAATATCGTTCCTGTCCCAAACGTATCGCGCCCTATCCAGCTGGCTGACTTTAGACCAATCAGTATATTGCCTATGATGTCGAAGATCCTTAAAAGAGTTGTCGCTGACCAACTTACAGCATTTCTTTCAAGTAATAACTTATTACCATCCACTCAGTCAGGATTCCGTGAACACCACAGTACATCGACTTTGTTACATATAACTGACGATATTTTTTCAGCATGGGACCATGGTCTTTGCACGTGTCTGATTTTAATGGACTTCAGTGAGGCATTTGATACTATAAAGCATGACGTTTTGCGGATGAAGCTTCAGTATTTTGGTTTTGGCGCAATGTCCTTGAATTATATTGGCAACTATTTTACTGATAGGTCTCAGAATGGTAATTGGCGGACAAGTCTTAGAGGTCACTCACCTTGATAGAGGTGCTGCTCAGGGAAGCATCTTGGGCCCCCTACTGTTCTCTTCATATACTCTCATCTTTGTTGAAATTCTGTCACAGTCACCAGAATGCGGATGACACCCAGTTATATTTTTCTTTTAAATTTGCAAATATCATAAACGCCATCAAATAAATCAACTCAGATCTCAAAACAATTATTGAAATGTCCAGAGCACATAAAATGTCCTTGAATGAGACACAACCCCAACTTGTGATATTCGGAAAGAATAGAGACATTGTGATAAGCCCTGAACTTAAGATTCAAATTAATAATGTTGTTTTAAAACCTTTGACTGCGTGCAAGAATTTGGGTCTCATTATCGACACTAACCTGAGATTTTCTGCTCATTTTTCCAGCTTAGTCCAAAAGACATTCGGTAAACTGCAGCTTCTATATATGCACGGGGAAAGTTTTAACACTGACTCGATGTTGAGATAGTGCGATTTCTTGTTGCTGTCTCATCTAGGTTACTGTGATGTAGTGTACTGGCCTTCCTTGACCCAAAGGGACAGACTGCCTGTCCGCGATATGCTTAAGGTGTCAGGGGGTCAATTCTTGAATATTCTCGGATACGTAAGTTGATTCGAATTCGAATAACAGCGACGTAAGTTGAATAGGAAACATTCGAAATCATATCAATTTTCGTATGCGAGGTAATTCAAGAATTGGGGGCCAGAGTATTTGACCATATATATCCATTTTTAATTTTATCTGGTTGGTTAAATTTGTGCGAAAGATTTTCTAGCCACATGTCAGCTTAACTTTAGAAAATCAATGAGCTTAACACCTCTAAGTATCTTGCCGAAAAATTGGTCAAACGATCAGACATACATGACAGACACACTCGTCAGTGTAGCACACTTTCCATAACCTGACATACTGAGAGCCTCTTCCAACGATCTTTCAGATTTAACGCGGTTCTTATTTTTAATTTCTTGCCTGATGAAGTCAGAACAGCTAGCTCTGTGGAGATGTTAGGGAGGGAGTTGAGGACGCTAGTGTTAGAGATCGAAAATAGTTTAGAATAAGTCATTTATGCTCTTTTCTATATATTATAGCGAAAACTTCTGGCCATTTACTGAAGTAATCCATGATAACTAAGATGTATTTGTTACCACGCTCTGACTCAGGGAATAGTCCGGCTACATCTATCGCTATTTTTTCAAATGGCAGACCGACGTTGTACTGTTTCATGGGCCCCCGAGATCTTAGTTTAGGGCCTTTACTGGTAGCACAGAGGTCGCATTTTTGACCTGAATTTCCGTCATGTATTTCTTCAATACATCTTCCACTCGGTCTTTTGGGATAACCAGTTGGCTCTTAGTGGATTTCCCATCGGCACTTTCCTAAACTCTTTTAAGTAAACCATTTTCTACGGCTAGAGAGTTCCACTGGGCCCACAACACCTTGTAATTCAAGCACTTGTTCGACACTTCCCTCCATTCTGGCCTACATTCATCATTTTCCTCATGATGTAGAAATTGCACGATGTCCTGGTCTGCTTCTTGATCTGCTCTCATTTGTTTGGTAGTCCATTTGTCATCAATGATCAGACCTGTTCTTCTCACAGCCGGACGAGTATTTTTCTCATGCATATCGATTCTTTGACAATGCTTGCAGTCTTCTTCGCATGGCCGTCTGGACAGAGCGTCAGCATTTTTATGCAGGTTTCCAGGTCGATGTTTAATTTGGAAATTGTATTGCTGCAATTTCTCAATCCATTTAGCAAGCTGTCCTTCAGGAGGTTTCATTTCTAAAAGCAATTTTAGAGCTGCGTGATCCGTTAGAATCTGAAACTTACGTCCGTAGAGATACTTATGGAAATGGTCGACTGCTTTTACTATGGCAAGCAACTCTCTTCTGGTGACACAATAATTTCGTTCTGGCTTTGATAAGGTTCTGCTGTAGTACTCTACGACATGCTCTTGTGAATTGCCAATATTTCCATTAAAATTTGACCACATCAAAATAAATTAGACACTATTGAAAAGAGCATTAAATTCTTTATGTATTGCTGCAATTTCTCAATCCATCTAGCAAGCTGTCCTTCAGGAGTTTTCATTTCTAAAAGCCATTTTAGAGCTGCGTGATCCATTCGAATCTGAAAGTTACGTCCGTAGAGATACTTATGGCAATGTTCGACTGCTTTTACTATGGCAAGCAACTCTCTTCTGGTGACACAATAATTTTATTCTGGCTTTGATAAGGTTCTGCTGTGGAACTCTACGACATGCTCTTGTGAATTCCCAATATTTCCATTAAAATTTGACCAAATCAAAATAAATTACAGACTATTGAAAAGAGCATTAAATACCTTATGTGTGCTAAATTGAGTTTATTAGCTCAAATACCTTTTGAACAAGTGAGCCTCAAATTAGAATTTCACTCAAAAACTTCAAACTCAATACAGGTTTTTTAAAGCCTAATAGGAGCTACATTTCCTGAAAATTTTAATTCAATATCTCTCATGGTTTCAACATATTGAAGCTGAAGATTTTCAAATAAGAATCCAAAAAGGGGTACTTAGGTACTCTTTAAAAAAATGGATTTTTTTTTCCAAATTTACCGAATTTTGACTTTTTCAAGCGAAAGAAAGGGTCTAAATTAGTCAAAAAAAAACAATTTAACACTATTTTCAAATGACCATTTTAAACAGAAAAAAATCAAAACAGTAAATCTCAATTTTAACAAAATCTTGACAAGGTTGAGAAAAATTGCCAATAATGACATTAAAATTCGAGCAAATCAAAATAAATTATACACCATTAAAAACAGCATCAAATTCTGCATAAATATGTGCTAAATTGAGTTTGATAGCGCTTTCTGAGCAATTGGCCGCACTGTTGTTGTAAATAAAAATAGGAGCTACCACCTAGATTGATAAGATTCAAATAAAAAAAATATAAATATAAATAAATCCTATATTATTACCTGATTTGTTGTTGATTCAGACAAAACTTTAGCGACGCCTCTGACACATATTGCGGTTTGGTCAGTAAACTGTCCGTTCGTTAACACGCTGTCCAAAAGGTGTAAGTTTTTTCCATCCTCTTTGAGATCTTTTTGCAGTTGCTCTAATCGAGATTGCAATAATAACCAAGCTGGCAGCAAATTTTCGATTTCACTCAGTTTTGTCGATGTTCTGGAAAAGACAAGACAAACGTTTATCAGCATGATCAACGATTTTGTAGAAAAAAATAAAATAATTTGATAGCCAATCGTCTTTAGTTCCAACTGGTTCTGCCAAACTTTTTTTGCAAATGCATGTTGTATTCAAAAAACCTTTGAAAACTGATGGTATTAGCCATCATATTTAATAAAATTTAAATAGCATGACTGCCAATTAATAGAGTACCACAATTGAGCAAGTATCCAGTTATTGGTAAAGGAGAATTTGTAGCCACTACGTGAAAGTTAATGAGTTAATTTTACAGAATAGCAGAGTTATCGTAGCTACTTTCTTGGAAGAGAAAGCTATTTTTAACAAAGGAAATATTGCCAATGCCATATTTATTGGCAGTCCGGTCCCATGGAACAGGAACAGTCATCTTGAATACTAATGGTCGTTTACGCATGATACCTACATATATCACGCCCGTACTATCTGGCCAACGTACTTTGAATGTCTTACTTTACCAAACACGTCCGAATCCGTGAGAGAACTTAATTGACGGCCTCATCGGAAAATGATTCCAGGTTGCCGTTATATTCATTCATACGATTCGTTTTTAGCATGTCAAAAGGATTGTATTCTTGGTAACTTTTGGCTACTACCTATTCATAAATCGTACTTTCTTACGTATCACACAAATTATTTTTTCAGGAATCAAATAATGACATTATTACATCAATCAACCAATAAAATGGCATTGGCATCAATTAACATAGAATGTGTTCATAGGTTTGATAAAAATTAATTTGAAAATGCATTGAATAAAAAAAGACGAGTCTTGAAAAGGTCGACCATTTACAAATATTATGATCGTGTGAAAAAAAGGAAAAGCAGACAATTTTATTGATGTGCCCACAAAATTTATTTTTATCCTGGTTACATTTTGGAATAAACATTACATAAAATTACATTGTAAAATAGATTTGAGGCGGCTTAAAAGTCTAAACACGTTACTTTTGGGTGCAGCTGCCGTCATACAGTCGGGAGTAATGGAAAGATGGCTCCATAGAATACTAATTGTCAAATTGCTTTATAGCTTTGTGTGTGTATGTCTGCTTGCCTCCTTATTTACATAAAAGACACCTATAATATTTTTTCAGTTTTCGAATTTTGTTTAGGTAAAGGTTTTTTTTTACGAAACGTATACAAATTAGACTGCCTAATTCATTTTCATTTTTAATTCGGCTACAAATAGTTCGAATTTTTGCAAATTTTGTTTGATATGTATATTTTGAAAGTTGGTTATCTTTAAAAATGTGAATATCATATTATTCTGATGCTTCATGAAGAAGTTTGACAAGAATAGTTTTATTTTGGTTCGAAACTTATAGCTTAAAAGAAAATTTTCTGAAAGCATAATTTGCATCGACTATTGGTAAGATTTTATATTAAATAAGCACTCATGGTTTTACACATCTCCAATTATTATTCATTTCTTATTTAATTTTTTTACGCAAAAAAACCCTATGACCCTAGAACTAATTACATACCTATAAGAATAGTGATATTTTCTAAAAAAAAGTAATTATCGAAAAATCTATCTTACCTAGTCTTCGCACTATCAAACATCTCATAAAGTTCAGAAATTTCAGCTTTCAATGTACATTTGCTAAAATCGTCAAAATCTTGATTTTCAAGTGTAAACCTATGGACAACTGTGTTCAGGTACGTCAACACCGCTAGTTGGTTTTTAATCAGGTCCAAAATTTTCTGAAACAAACAAAAAAACCATTTTATTTTAAACTAGCACTACATTCGGTTTAAGTATAAATTGCGAACTAGAGGCACCAAATTACAATTGAATCAGAGAAATAGGAAATAAAATGTTAAAAAGTTCGTTCTCTTTTTTAGCGCGAGTGTGAACCTTGAACAATAAAGGTGGGCCTCGCAAGAATTTTAATCAGATTCTATGGGCCCTGAATGCATGCATTCTATTGATCAAATCGGCAATAAAGGCACATCAACACAATAGAAAAAATAAAAAGGCATCACAACCGGATAAAACGAAAAGAAATCTGGGCATCACTCAAAGAATTTTTATGAGAATTTTATTATTTTATTTCGTAGACATCATATTATGACCATAAAGCTAGTAAGTTACAAACTCAATAAACTGCCCTTGATAAGATTGCTTCCCCTTTCCAAGTAAACAAAAATGGATTTAAAATGAACATACCCCGTGATTTTGGGGACAAGAATCTCTGAAATAAACCTAGGGCTGCGCCCGTGAGTGCGTCAATGCACCAAATTGGATTCGATTATTTTAGTTTGACAATTGTGGGGCCGCAAAACTACGTGTTTTGATTTTTTGAGTTTTTTTGGATTTTAAATCTGGTCACATGAGAAATATCATTTTCTATAAGAAATTTACTGTATTTTTTCTATGGGATTTCGGACATCCAAATAAACGGCAGGATGTCCAAAAACAAATTATATTTAAAAGGGTTAATTATTGTCGATGCTGCTTAATTTATTTTAGTTAGCTCTGGTACACTCTGCTTAACCTCACAAGGATTTTCCTACTGCGCTTCAAAAGAATCACTTTTCGTACCAATAAGCTGAGTTGAAACCAAAACTACGTACTTTTTGCCAATGACCACAATATTAAGATCCAAACAGTGGATTGCACTCTCTCCTTGGACCAAATGATTGTTTCCTCTGAGTTATCTGAAATCTTCAGTCTGTAGAAGTTATTTGGTTTGTATACCTTTATACTGCGAGTGAGAGGACGATCTTTACAATGAAAAATTTTCAAGTCAACCATTTTTGCCAAAACGGCTCATGCGCACACTTATTTTCATTAACAAAACTTTTCTCTATCTTCTCTAAAAGTATGTCGCTTTTTGGAACATCCTGTAGAGGTGATAATGTAGACTTGATCCAATTTTTTTTTCAAAACTCATAAATGTATGATAAGCATTCCATGCATAAGTATCTGGTTCTGGTTGCCCCAATATTGATTACTGCGGTTTATCTCAAATGCACGTGAAAACTTATTTTTATCCTCCGAATATCCAACAAGCAAAAGCCGAAACATTTAAGAGGGACTAACTTGATCGAAGGGCTCCCAGTCATAAAGTTTAGTAATTTATAAACATGCGGCAATATAAGTCCGCAGTAACCCGATGACCGGCTTGCCTGCTGCTACTCCATGAACTTGAACACTCCCGAGGGAATAACCGTACACTGACCAAACGATCAATGCAACTTCTCTCGTCAACATGTCTGCGAATTTTAAGTCCGTTTTGCATTTTTCATGGAGTGCCAGCCGGCTATAAACCGCTAAATTACTTCCATCTCCAAGAGCTATGGGAAATTTTAACCCTAAAGCCTTGCCGAGTTGTGATTATTAATAATAAAGCAGTTATCTATAATAGTTAGAACTTTATTGACACAGAACTAATCCTTTATGCACCTAGGACTGAAAATATTTTCAAGTATGGGGTAATTTGTTCGTTTTCTTCTCGTTCGAGGCAGCAGTGTTAACAACCAAGATCGGAAATTAGCTCCGAGAGCATAATTTATTCATTTGAATTGTTCGTTTTAGATTTTTTGTTGGATATCATAGATTAAATTATTGCATAAATAAATACAAATCAGTTCGAAGCAGTAAAATGTGTTCCGAATGACTTAATATTGGTTTGAAATTTGAAGTAAACAGATTTGGCATACTTTGTAAATTAAAAGTGGCAACATTTTTCCGAAAATGGATTAAAAATGCTGTGATTAAGTTGTGAAAGGGAATATTGCAATCCTTTGAAGATAAAATGTTGTATGTGATTCGGCTCCAAATATCGTTTTGTGATTCGCTCAATTATTGTAGGCAACTTAATAAATGTCAAAATGATAAAATGTCACTCCTATTCCTTATATTTTACAGGTTTTTAGAAAAAAATGCGAATGCGGAAAGTGCGCACTGATTGACAAATGAAAATCGCCATAAATAATAATAACAGAACTACTTGAAATACAGAAACCAGCAAAATAAATATAAAAATTTGTGATTCGTGAATAAATCTAACCTCAACGTCAGAACAAAAATAATTAGTTCGAAAATCGTCCCAACTACTCCCGACCACAGAGTATGAACTGAATGGATCAACATTGGGTAATTCTTGAACACTTGAACTGTCAAACATCCGAAATTATGAATAAATTATGCTCTTCAGAACTCGTTACACTGAACTTGGTTGTTGACGCTACCATCTAGCGAGAATAATACGCAAAATTAATTACAAGAACGTGATAGCGCTGATTGACACTGCTCTCTAGCGAGAAAAAATTTAACAAATTGCCCCATATATAATTTTTTTTTTATCTTATAGCGGTGCACGAGGCGATCCATGAGGCGTTCCATAATTTGAACTTTATTATCGTCAACACTCGACACAGAAGTGATCTATTATGTTTCTAGAACCAGAAAGATTTTCATGTATGGGGTAATTTGTTCGAGAGGTAGCAGCGTCAATCAGCGCTATCATGCTCTTGCAATTAATTTTGCGTTTTCTTCTCGCTAGATGGCAGCGCCAACGACCAAGTTCTCAAGAGCATAATTTATTTATAATTTGCACTAATTTGTTCGCAGGAACTATCGAATGTTGATCCAATCGGTTCATACTCTGTGTTCGGAAGTAGTTGAGTCGATTTTCGAACTACTAATTTTTGTTCTGACGTTGAAGTTAGATTTATTCACAACTCAGAAATTTCCATATTTATTTTGCTTGTTTCTGTATTCCAAGTAGTTCTGTTATTATTATTTAGAAAGGAAGTGCTCCGACCGGGCACCAGGGCCGTGGCGCCATCTATTAGGAATGAGTTATAGGAGTAACATTTTATCATTTTGACATTTAGTAACTGACAGAGAAGATTGAGAACGCATGCCTCCCATAAAAAAAAAATCATATGCAGCACCGCACACATGGTAGGAGTGAAACTTCTTGAAAACTATCCTCCCTCATACAACTTTTAGACTCAGCGCATGAGTCGGGGTAAAGACGAAGGGAAACGCGCATCTGTAGTGACGTCACAAGGGTATCGGCGCTTGACAATAATAGTTTATAATCCTTGGTTTGTGTTAATCGTTCGTCGGCTGTCTTTCTCTGTCACTCTATGTTACATCTTTCTTCGCTCTAGTGTAACGAAATTTGCCAAAATGTGACGTGTCCTTCAAATCACTCGCAATTCTTGTCCGTTGTCCAATAATTAATATCAGAATGCCGCCTAAGAAGTTTCACTTCAAAAAGCACAGGACATAAATGTATAAATAACGAATAAAATAATCACAAAACACAATGGCCGCGTTCACCAGAACCAAAATGGATTGTAAACAGTTTACAAATACCAACAAAATATGTTGGGCAAACTCTCGGTTCTGTGAATGCTTCAACTTTTCAAAATCAAAGAACATCACCCTCTGGATGTCATGCCACTACGCACTACACAAAATACAAAGTGTTGGAAATTATAAACACTTTTAGTTTATGCTTGCAAAAATGGTGACCGCGTTTGCAAAACATGTTTGGTTTCAACCAAGGTTGTTTGGGAGAGGTAAGTGGCCTGATAATTTTATGACGTCATCTAGGGTGCCTCAACATAATGCACCTCAAACACAAATTCAACGCAGCGTTCAGCCGAACAATCGTAAAGCGTTTACCCAGGTTCATTAACCAACGTTTGTATCTGGTGAACGTGACCAATGATAATAGTGTAACAGAAGGAAAGCGCGCATCTGTAGTGACGTCACAAGGGTATCGGCGCTTGACACTAATAGGCAATCCTCTTTGCGCTTATAATCCTTGATTGGTAGGAATCAATGGCTGTTTTTTCCATCTCTAATATCATTTTTGATAATATTTTAATAATTTTAATATACACATAACAATTCACGAATCACGGATATAATCAAAAAAATCACAGCACACAAATGTATAAATAACAAAATTTATCATTACACTATGATCATTGTATAATATACTAATTTTTTTCTTGTCACTTGTCACTTACTACTTTTTTTTATGGTAGGTATGCATTCTCAATCTTCTCTATCAGTGTTCATTAATGATTTTATGTACGTATTTCGTTTTTTTTTTTTTTGCATTCAGAATATTCATCTCAGTAAAGTTTTCTCTTGTAAGTACTTTTTAACGGGCCGAGAGCCTAAAAACTTGGTTTTGCATGAATAATAATAATTGTAGGGTTCGAAATGCCTTTGAATCTATGTATAGTAAGTCTCTTCGATCCACGTTCCCAGAAAAATATACTTTATAGACAAACTTGTTTGGAATGCAACTCTTTTTTTTTTGACGTGAAACTTCTTGGGCGGCAGTGTGATATTTGGGACGAGAATTATAGAGAGTGAAATTTTAAGGAAATGTCACGTTTGGCAAATTTCGTTACACGAGAGAGAAGAAAGATATAACATAGAGAGACGGAGGAAGATAGGCATATATTTGGGGTGTGCTGATACTTGACAATGACAGCCGACGAACGATTGACACAAACCAAGGATTATATAAGTGAAGAGGATTGCCTCTTATTGTTGAGCGCCGTTACCCTCGTGACGCCACTACAGATACGCGTCTCCCTTTTTTATGGTCCTTCGTCTTCAAGTCTTTATCCCGACTCATACGCTAAGTCTAGAAGTTGTATAAGGAAGGAGGAATGTTTTTAAGAAGTTTCATTCCTTAACACGCTGCAGATGATTTTTTTTATAAATTTATTTCTCATTTGTTACTAATTTATAGAGCACACTGTTTAATCAAATTGTGCTTCAAAATAAGATAAAAATGCTTTAAGTCTAGTTTCAAAATGAGCTAGAAAAATTATGATGATAGGATTTTTTTTTAAACGCAAGTCTAAAACGTATGCCGCGGTATATTCGCGTTTATTCCGTGGATCCAGAACGGGGTTTGCAAGAGGGTGATGTGGGGGGAAGGAACGGGGGGTAAAAGCAGAGTTGTGTCGAGCGCTGGCATCGCACGCCGGCACGTGACGGGAATCCAAATTACGGACACGTCCGAGTCCTAATCTTGCACCACGCCGCACTGCCACTGCCGACGTACAAATGCCGTCCGCGTATTCTCAGGACCGTATTTTCTACAGCCCTTTGCTTTCTTCGAGGAAAAGAAAAATCAATTGTTTAATGGCAATGGCACTATTTCTAGTGCAAAATTACAATATCTTGTCTTCAAGTAAGTTTGAGAGAAGGAGCCTTGTCTAATCTCCTAGGTGGCGTTTGATAGTCAGTGTAGGCATAAAAGCTCTTAGATTTACAGGAAAACACAAGAAGCTCTTGCACACTGGAAGAAATATTTCAAAGGGAAATACTGGTTTTCAACTATATTATTGGTTGTATCAAGAACATGAAATTTGTTCACAACATACCAAGTTTAAATAATATTCATTGACCCTGCTTCATGGATTATCTGTTAGTATATTGTAATTTTTTGGTTTATTACGGAGAGTCGTTTTATTACATTATTATCCTACACATTGGGGCCTTTCATAGGGCTTCATAAAATAGTAGTAGATTCTTAAATATCATTTTGGTAAACACGTCTAAAACTGGTGTGTGTTTTAAAAAAAAGTCTACATACAGTGTGTCGAAGAGAAGGATGGGATAGCATTAGGATCTGGAGAACGGTTGGATGTAACAATGTTAGTTAGATTAGGAAAACGTTTCGCAATTTAACGTTCAATAAATTGGTACTTTGACATTTGAAAAGTTCCGAACAATTTCCGGGATATCTGGAACAAACCGAAAATTTGCAAAATTGATTTTATTTTTTCCTGAGATTATTTGAGCAGATATCTATATATATAAAACACAGTTGTGTTGGTGTTGAGCAATTATAACTCGAGAACGGCTGAACTGATTTTTATGATTTTTGCTTTATTGGATTTGTCTTTGTCCATCCTACGATAATAAATCGAAAAAATCCAAAAAAAAAAACAAAAAAAAAAATATCTATTTTACTTATTTATGAAAAAAACTCACTAAGCCCGCATACGGTGCCATCTCTTATAACCGATACCAAGTTTACCGTCACATTTTCATTGCAAACCATGTGGATTTTATTGTCACACACTTTGCACAAAAACAATTTGAGGAAAGCACTTTATTTTTAATTGTTCTTCACAGTAAAAATGTCCAAAAATAAATAGAATGACAATGTTTTAATAGGCATGATGACAGTAATTGAAAATCACTTAAATTGTGTTTTCACTTGATGAAACTTGACTCATGGAATACGAAACACGCATTTATTTTTTTATTAGGAGCCAGATTGATGATTATTTTGTTAAAATAAAACTGCAAAATACGAAGGTCCGCCATATTATTTTAAACACCAATCAGAACGAATGACGTCACTTTTGAGTAAATCAGTTAACAAACGACTGGTTCCGTGATTTTCTTGCGATTTAATTTGCGACTCAATTTTGTTTATACCGTGTGTTGTTTATACCGAATATTGAATCAAAAGTGAAATAACGCGAGTCATGGAACAAAGATTAAGCAGAAAAGAATCAAGAAATGGTAAAACTTCTATCTAAGTAAGATTGTTTTTATATTTTTAGACCTCAAATAAGATACATACTATTTTAAAATCTACGAAGTAAATTAAATACTTGCGTTGAAAGGATTTTCACAAAAATAAAGGTAAGTTCTAGGCAATATTGCTGTTGAATCTCGCGTTGCAAGTTTAAGCCACTTGTCCCTTATCGTTTTATTTTGTGGAACCAAGGCAAATAACTTTCCAGGAGTTTTTAATCATGTGTTATCACACTGAGAAACCGCACACCACTTGTACATTTTGGAATTCATATTTAATTACACAAAATATCTAAATTATTCTAATTTTCAATGAGCGTTTAGGTTTTGTTTACTCAAACGTGACGTCACGAATGACGCCATGACACTGAGAAGCGTTTTGGCGCGAATTTTGAATATAAAAACTAAAATGTAATTTTTTCTACTAAAACCTTTATTATCTGCAGAAATATATTATTCATTGTGAATAATATACATTTCCGAACATTATAGGATAGTTTTTCAAAATTTGTCATCATGCCTATTGTGTATTTTATTTTGTTGTTGGTTCGTTCATTCCGAAAGAGCGCGAACTGGTCTCCCTGTCATTTCTTGACGCTTGACCATTGACGTTCTGTGGCTAAGTTCCGTTTCTCCTCTTAGGCATCCCTTGACAGCCGTGTTCCGTGCCGACTGTTCGGAGTGCTCCGTCCGGCTGGTGTCGAGTGGCAGAGAGCCAAGTTATGAGTCCGCCACAACCATTTTGTATACGGCGCGATATATGATAGGTACCTAGAACGAAGCTCGCCATTGTGCGGTAATTTCATTGCAAATACAGTAGAACAGAATACTGCTAAGGAACTGGAGCTATTCCAAACAGAACTATTCCACTATTCCGATCAGATAAAGTGGTGCAGAAAGAGTAGATCAGATAGAATAGTGCAGATACAGTAGAACAGATGGAGTATTGCAGTGCAGATAAAATGAAACAGGGCTGCGCTGGAGATTTTTTTTGTTTTCTTTACATTTTTTGAACATTATTGTGCCTGAGTTTATTTATTTGGTGGTAGACTTTATAAGAATAATGCCCACAAGATGCCTAAAAAGGGATGATGTAAAATTTTAATTTTAGGTGACTTCTGATCCAGAGAGTAAAAATTAATTTTCTTCAACCAAAGCCAAATTCACCATCGAAAAAAACTGAATTTAATTCAGTTAATAAAATCTGTTTTTTTTTAATATAATTCCCCAATTCAAAAATTTAGTAACTATGTTGGCAACACAAGCCTTTTCTACATAAAAATTTTGAAAGCATTGACAATTTTACATTGTATTGCCAACATAATGTCATTTTGACTTTTATCTTTAAAAAAAAAACGCACTTTAGATACGTTAACACAACATTTAATAGGTATTTAATAATTCATAGGAGGAACGAAGTTCGCCGGGTCAGCTAGTTTCAAAATAAATGTCAATTAATCGTTACCACTTTTCCTGCTCTACAATTTTAAAATTTGACGTTTCGTCTTTGGGCCACCATCATCAACTTAATTATTTTGAATACGCACCCTTACTTTCTATTTTAGATGTGTAAAGTATACTGTGAAGGACCCGTTTTCAATATTAGGCAGAGAATAATCGACACAAGATGTACTTGCAACAAACGTATATTTCATACTGTTTCTTCTACAGAGCTACCTGCTAAACCTTAACTATATTCTTTGTCATGCCGGCAAGGGTTTTATTGCCTTTAGTCATCGACATCACTTAAAATAGGGTTTTTGGCGTGAGAATTTGTTTCTTGGTAATTTTCCATTTACAGATGTTATAAGCTTCTGATGTCCCAGAACCAATGACGTATTGCACTTTTTCGAAAAATTGATATTTTGGCACTTTCCATAAGAAGTTAATGTGTTAGAGAGAGACAGAGAAGAGAATTTTGGTAGGAAATTACTAAAAAGTAAAAAAAAAATATTTTTTCGAATAAATGCGATACGTCATAGGTTTTGGGACATCAGAAGCTCTTAAAATCTAATTTAAAAAATCAACGGGCGTACTAAAAAAAATAAAGTTGATAATGGCAGCCCAGAGACGAAACGTCAGATTTCAAATTTGAAAATGTCATCTTGTAGAGTAGAAAATTGTTACGATGAAATGACATTTATTTTGAAATATCTTTTCAAATAAGCTCAGGAAAAAATAAAATCGATTTTGGAAAATTCCGTTTTTTTCCGCATATCGCCGAAGATGTTCGGAATTTTTCAAATGTCAAAGTATTACCATTTCATTGAGCGTTAAATTGCGCAACTTTTTCCTGATCTAACCAACATTGTAACTCCAACCGTTCTCCAGATTCTAATGCTACCCCATCCTTATCTTGGACACACTATAAAGCGAATATAGGTACATATTGATTTGAGACAAGGCTATGGTTCCAGTTGTCCAGTTTTTCCAAAAAAAAAGAGAACAATGCTCAAGACGTTATCACCAATAAAAATAGGTAAGCATTTCAGAATTATTAATTAAATATTAAAACAAAAACTTTCAATTCAATAATATTTAATTTATATTGGCGTCTAATTAAACCAAAAATTGAATTTATTTTAAAATGATTGTTCCAAAAAAGATTTAATACCTATGGGTAGGATGCAATCAAAAAGCCCCCAGTCCGATATAGGCCTAATTTGTTTTCACTTCACGTAAACGAAATCGATATTGATCAGAATTTAAGTTTTTCCTACTTCTATGTTCCAATTTCAAGGAATTTTACGACTTTCCACATTATTTTTGTACTAGACCGAGTAATGGGCAAAATATAAAAATACATAATTTTATTGGTTATTTAATCATAAAAGCAGCTGTCTGGTAAAGCTGATGAGTCCAAAAAAAAAAAAAAACTTTTTTCTAAAATCGAATTTTAAAATTTAGAAAATAGTAATAAGACTTTTTATGGCCCTTGCCCATGATATTTATCCATAAGAAAGAGTTTATTGCAATCAAGGAAACATTCAATCAGTATTGAAACGAAGAACGGTATTCACTGGCGCATTCGCCAAAACCTTAACAAATGAAAATTATCTATAGTATTATTGTGAAGAATTTGGATTTTTTGTAATTCTAACTTTTTCCCTATAATTTTTGAGAGGCCTGAGTCCTATAACAATCTCGAGCATGTCAAAGCAATTTTGAACGATTTAAAAGCGGTAACTGAATTGCAGATCCCTGAATGGTTTGTGTATTGCTGGTGGAACTGAATGTAGTAAACGGAATATTTTCCATGAACAGTGCATCGTACACTCGAAGCTTGTACCGTAAATTCTCCATCTGGAAGATGGAAAATATTCCTACCCCCAGTTTATTCAGCTTTGGCTAAACTTCTTGGTGACTGTCTTACAAGACATATATAGGTATGTCACTAGTTTGCTTATAGCCTACGCATTCATAAAGTTTAGTAATTTCCGTAATAATCCGGAAATATATACCTACCTGACAGTTTATCAGAAGGTGAATAAACCGGGCATTAGGGTTATGTGAAACTGGGCTAACCAATAGACCGCATTGAAGTGAGGAATTTGATAATCACGATATAATATTGTTATAGATCTCTCAATTCGAGGAAACTGCGTACAATCTTGCAACACCGCATTATGACTAGAAAATGTTGGGGAACATTTCAGTTGTCATTTATGTTTTACTCGCTCCAAAAAGCAATAATATACTACAAATTAGTAAATATTGTAATGTACGTTGTCAGATTGTAGTTGCCATTGTTGATTTCCAAGATTGCCTTAAAATACCTGGTTTTATCTTTATCCTCCCCATTGGAGAGGCAACGGAATGCTATGAAACAAAGTCCGTCACCGTGATAAATTGGACGTCAGTGTGTCAAGAATCAGTGAATTTAACGCCAATAAGACAACCGCCACAAGCCACAGACAACAGTTATAGTTGGATAAAAATGTGGTGCGAGTGGATAGCAGTAGCGGTTCGCCCATATGGGCAAGGTGGGCACCGCCACCCTGGAGAGAAAATGGAAAAATAAGAAATACCTTTAATCAAAGATAATCCTACTTCGGAGTAGGATTATCTTTGCTTTAATACAATATTTGAAAACGCCGCGACCTTGAAAATCTAAAAAAAATTGCCCATGGCTGTTTTTTATTTTTGTCGCCCACCCTTACTTGGACACCACGAGCCGCCACTGGTGGATAGTAAGACAATGAATTATGATTTAGTTTGGTGACCAGTAAAAGTTGGTTGTAGTTGAACGGAGTGATAGTTTCTACACGATTTTTGGCTCTTATAGAGGTACCTACTTGAATTTTGGAACAGTAGTCTCACCAAACCCGCAATCTTAGGTCGTGCTGGTTGAGAGAGGTGACTGAAAGGTTGATATTCCTCACCTTATAGGCCTAAAGAGGTCAGAGTTAATAAAAATAGGCGTGAGAGCCTCTGTAGAGAGGAAGCGTCTGATCCCGTGTTAGGGACCGCTGATCTACTTTGTCGCAGAGGCTCGTACAGCTGCAACAGCTCTGGGATCTCTAGTCATCGTAGTTTCAATGCCACTGAACTTTCGCAGCTGTCAACGCGATAGTGATTGAAAGACAAAATTATCGGTCCAACGCAGTAAAGCCCTGTGACGATCGACAAAGTCCCATTGCAATGCAAGGAATCTGTAATCTGGAAGTTCTCAGTGCTGAATCGGCACTTAGGCGGCGATTGCCCTTTTACTTAAGGTATAGAAATGAGTATCCCGATCTCCTTCCTCGGATTTACATGTTACCCCTCTCATGTAGACCTGGTAGGGGATCTTCACGGGCTTCTTTGGTGTTACTGGATGCGGAGCGGACAACATTTGCACAAGGATCTTGCAACTGAGCGCGGTAAAAGCTCTTGTTTCTCAAATTCCTGCCGATTCGTGTCTTGTGGCCCCCCAAATCTAGACCTGGAACGACTTCTGGTGGTGCTTAATCCTCTTTTACGTATACTCTTGCACTTATCTTCTATTGCGTCCTCCATTAAGTTTTGTGGCATCCAAATTTTCGATGGCGTTCGTCAGAGAAAATCGACAAAGAATTTGTTACAAAGTCGCCTTCCTCATATTTCACATGATAGGGAGAACCCTTAACGACTTGCCGCTGGGGTAATGGTATTGAGTATGGTGGCCCTGATGAAGGAGACGACCCGACTGGGTACCGATGCAATGGTTTTCCAGTGCTAATATCGACCAGCTTGAATATTCTGACACGTGATAAAGCATGCGACCGATATAGTTTTTTCACCAATACCATTTATCAACCGATTCCGATATAAGATCGTCATGGAACAATACCTCGGTAACGTCATAATACGTAAATACATTCAAGTAAGCTCTCTTCTATGCTCTCATTGCAAAAGTCGAGGCAAAAGTTTTCCAGATTTTTTAATTTTTTTGTCTAATTGTCTTTCAAACCTTCTCGTATACTTGAAGTTTGTTTTATTACTCAGTAGGTACATAGTTGTTTCCAATAATATATCCTCAATTATTCTTATCCAACAAACAAAAAAGAAAACAGAAACAGTAATGAGAAGAGAAATGGTAGGTATACCAATATACAGGGTGTTAATAAATAGTGGGATCAAACTTCTAGAATAAATAGTACTCATTAAAATAGGAAAAAAGTGAATAGAAACGTGGGTCCGCGAATGCTTAGTTTTCGAGATACAAAGAGTCAAAGTTTGAAAAAAAAAAATCGGTTATTTAGCTCAAAGATCCTCTCTACAATTTTTTTTTCAAATTTGGCAGGTTTGTTTGTGATAACAAAATGTATCTTTTGATTGTAATATGACTTTTTCGTATTTTAATGAGTACCTGCTATTTATCCTAGAAGTTTGATCCCACTATTTATTAACACCCTGTATAAATTTGAAAAGAAAAGATAAACATTGGTTTGTTCTCAAAAAAATAGATTAGTTATCAAACTGCATTCCTACTAGCGAAAATACAAGAGAAAACAACTTAATATTTCTATACCGTTACCAAAAAATTAAAAAACACTCTTACCTTACAATCCTCAATTTCATTATTGATATTCTCTGAAGGATTATCGCCAACTTGGAACTGATCATTATCAGGTACATCTAAATTTGTAATAAACCTTTTCAGGTCGCCGATTTCCTTCTGCAATTTCCTGTACTCTTGCATTTTGACACTGCGTATTCTAAGAGATTTCCACTGGGTTAGCAGACCTGCAACATTAAAACAACTAATTATACATTTGCTGTATTTTTAGCTATAAAGTTCTGTATTATTTAGAATAAATTCCATAGAAAAACCGGCGCCACTAACATAAAACTGTATCCGCGACACTGCTTTCACGTTATAAAAATTAATGTCGAATGATCAACATCAGGTGCAGGCCAGCAAGCAGCAACTGTGAAATGCACCATAAAAAAACAAGTTGTTAGTCCTGTAATAATAATTATAAAGCTACTAAAATAGTGGATATTTTGTTTTGTGTTTATAAAATAATTCTATGATGTCAAAATCTCTTGCAAACAAAGAACCACACAGTGTCTAGTATAACGTTTGGAAAATCCTAGTCCAGGAAAAAATATTTTGTCAATCCGATTTGCAGCTTACAAAAAATAACGTTTTAGGCCCCGAAAGTCTAATCCCTGTTTCAATATTTAGCTCCTAAATCACATGAAAAATGAGAAATCGGACATGCATTATTATTTTACAGTTATAGCAAATTTGTAACTACATGCAGTTGCAATAAAAACGTGATATTCGCTTAATTAGTTTTTTGTCGGTACCCACATCATATCATTATTTTGCGTAAGATTATTACCTTTTAGCTGTAGTTGGATGAAATCATCGTTAACAGCGACACTCCTTTTCTATAAGATCAGCAACATTTTTTAAGCGAAACAGCTTTCTTATTAAAAAAAACTAGTCGGTATGTACTTCTCGACATCGAAAGTGAAAATGTCTTTGAGGTTTAAGATGAAACGTTTTTTCATTGTAATTATTTAAAAAAACTTGTATCCTACACTTATATGGTGATGTGGGATGGAGCAAGGTGAACTTCGAACGCAAATGTTCGATGCGAAGGCTGTTACTGATCAAATGACGAAACAACATTTAAATTACTTGGTCAGTATCATTTTATCATTCGCTTCTCATTTTTTGTTTTTATTTTAGAATGGCTACTCGTTTGCAACCGCAAATTAAAGTTGAAGTAGGTAAAATATCATCTAGATTAGTGTTTAAGAGATTGTGAAGGTATTGCAAGCAAACATTTCGTTGCAGTAATTATTAGTACTAGTTTTATCAATCAAACTAATTGTATATACCTTCCATAATTTTTTTGTATAGATGAAATAAATTCCATGCAAGGGGCCAAGTGAAAAAATGGAAAAATTTTGAAAAACTGGAACATATAATATGTAGGTATATATATTTTTGATTGAATATTTGTTCAGATATTAATTATGTACAATGTCTAAACTAGTTTATGTATTCAAAAATATGGAGGAACAGATGTTTCAAATTATTCTTAGATATACGTAATATCTCGTACCTACTAACAAAAATTATAAATAACTTTGACTATCATGGTTATTAACTTACTTGGGACTCTTAGTCAATGATTGACTTGAATATAAAACCGGATCTCAAAATATTAGCTCAAAGATATTTCTAACTAAATCCAAGTTCCAATCCACCTCACTAAGATAATCAGTGTAATGTGTTAAAAATCGTATAGCCACAAAGAACCGAAACAGACACAGCACATGCACAACAACACTATCAACAAAGTTGTAAAAACCCATCAACTTTATCGCCATTGATTAGGAAGGTATTTCAAAAAAACTACTTAGGCTCTGATATACTTACCATTATCAAACAAACACTAATGTTTTTTTTATTATTGCAGCTTGACCCAACGCAAAACAACGACATTATTCATAGCAAAATCGTTATGTGTGCTAAACTAGTTAAAATAAATGCATTAGGGGGAACATATCTTAAAATAGATTCGCTAGCATTTCATGTAGGTTCCACACTAATTATACAACGTAACATCGCTATTAAGCCGATTATTAGGTATTGGCTGTTATGTACATACATCAAAGTATATTGAGGAATAAAATTCTGATGATACCTACAAGAATTTTACGTATTTGTGAAAACAAGAAGTGTGAATTAAATTCAAAAACCTCAAATTTTTAGGTCTTTTCACATTTTGTTGAAGCAAGTGAACTCTATTCAAGGTTTCTTTGATTTGAAAAAAAAAAGACATAAAATTAAGTCATCAGGCAACGTGCTTATGGTCACTACGTCTTCGTCTTCAGCATAACGTCCAGATAGCGGTAGTTATACATAAAAATAACTCTATAGATTCTAAATATTTACTTCTATGGTCTAATTTTTATACTAGTAGCAGACTCATAAAACGTTAACTGCAAAGCGGATCCTCAACAAAAAAGTTGCTGTCATATCGATTTCCAATTATTTAAAAGCATTTAATAAAATATTAGTATAGTGATCCATCAAAACCGTAATCTTAATTTTTTTTTGGTGCAGGTCATTGGTGACCTACGCGGCGTTGCTAGAAGATATCAACACTTCGTCAAAAAAAATGTCCAAAAACACATGGAGAAAGGTCACAAATAGGTTGGTCTGTTATTTGGACTTTTTGAATAAAGGAATCGTTTTATTATGTACACATTTTTAAAATAAGTTTTTCCTATTCGTAGGTCACCTATAGCCAAAACCCTCTACTTCATTATAATCCATAGCTGAAGCTACAAAGAAGGCAACACACAGTACAAGAAAATCATAAAATGTTTCCATTAGGAAAATAATCGTCGTTCACCACCTCAACAAAATTTACTGTGTGACCAGAGACCTACATGGAAGTTAACTCAATTCAACATACTGTCTTCCGCCTGTTGGCGAATTTCTTATTTTACCAATTCACTCGACTTGATCTTTGCATTAGTCCAGTTTTCTCAACTTGGACTTCTAATTGATCAAACGGTTAACCAATCTAAACGCGCCTCCATGGATAAAAGTGCTCATCTCATGTTAACATCAAAAAAGCCTATGATTTATTGGTTCTTGATGTTGACATAAGAAAAGAAAATTTTGAAAAATATCTTAGTACTAATTTTGCTGGGCTGGAATATACTATTGACGAGCTGAATACCACAACTAATGACTATTCCAGTTTTAGGGAAAAGCTCTTAGCAACCAGAATGGACGAGGCCTTAAATGCAAGTAATTGGCCAATTCATATTGTTTTTGAGTTATCGATTTGTCCCTAGGCACACATTTTTTTTTAAAAATTTCAAATGGAACACGCAAAATGACTGAAATTAATATTCTGGGAGATGTGGCAAATCAGCTTTCAAGCATAAGTGAATTTGTTGTTTAAACCACACTCAATTTGGAAATATTATCGGGGTGTTTGCGAAATTGATCAATTTTTCAGTAAGTACAGTAAACTTTTTAGTTTGAAGGAAACACCTCGAATGTGGCTGCAATCCTTTGTTCTTCTCCCTTTCAGTAAAGCCCAAAATGATAGGCGAACAAATTTATTAGCCTTGGAAATATGATTAGTGTGCTAGCTAGATATGTTGGTAAGCGTTTATTTCAGGAAATTGATGCTATGTTCTTCCTTTGGGCTTAGATACAGGATGTCTGGTTAAAATTTGACACCCGACCTACCGGGTTTATTATGAGATATATCAAATAATGGTAAATACAACAGGTGGGATGTCAAATGACCTATTCATTCACCCTATTCATGTTTGGAATATCTGTGGTTGCCTTCATTGTTGTCGTTTCTGTAGTTAAGTCGATGAAAAAACAATCAATTTTGGAGAAAATAATTGCATTTTTTCATTTGAAATAAAAAAGATTGTGTGCCGAGACACAAATTATTAACTCTGGCAACAGCGTAGAAGCGATTTTTTTATGCGGCTTGTCAGATATTTTGTTCAAATTGCACCAGTGGTTTCTGAAATAATTCATTCATATTCATATGTTGAATGAACTCATTGTGAGACACCGGTGAGAGAAACATTGATTTATTAATTGAACCCTGGTGATCTGAATGACTATTCACGCATCCCTTCAATCTATAAAGCTCGAGTGCCTAAGTAAACCAACAGATCATAATGATAACATCACTGAACTTTAACATTTCATATGAAGTGGTTGTAAAAGAACGCCAATCATGGAAGAACGCAAGCGGACATCGTTGTGGACGTTGTGGTACACAAATGGTTCGAAGCTAACGGAAGGAGTCGGTCTGGAAATAACTGGACCAAACGGGAGGTACTAGCCATAAACATCTGCGCCCAAGAATGCCTTAAAAGATGTCCTTTAAAAAAGCACATTTTCTTTCAGTCCAACAGTCAAGCAGCTCTAAGCAGCTGGTTTGGGAGGGTGAAAATATCCTTAAGCAATTGGCTGGGAGGAACAAAGTAGCCCTGATGTGAGTGCCAGGACACCAGGGCCCGTATTCTCGTAACCGGGGAACAGCGTTTTGACTAAGGCAGAGCAATCGTTCTCTTGAGAGAACGCTGTCCCCGGTGACGAGAATACGGGCCCTGAGCATAGAGGGCAATGAGGAGGCAGACCGTCTCGCACAGCAAGGCGTTTCAACACCTTGGGAAAAGGACCGAATGCTTGCTCATTGGAGATCCATTGCGGGTCTGAGACAGGCAAAAAGGTTCATATCCATCTCAACAGAGAGATCTGAACAACTTCTCACTGACGAACTCAGAAAATATGTTTGGGATGGGGGGGGGCAACATAGGTTGTGGCTTGTGACTGAAAATCTGAAGAAAAAAATTGAGGTGTCAGGGTGCCACGCCTTGGTGTTGCTACATTTTTTTAATGTAAAAATACAGTACTGGAGGAGCGGCCTGAGAGGGGGGCTGGCCCGATAACCTGCCCCCCTGGGTGCGCCACTGCAACTTCTTGACATGAACAGAAGAGACATTAGAATAGTCGTTGGTCTGTTCACTGGGCATTGCCTGGTGAAACATCACCTAAAAACAATAAGGAACTCAGACAACGACCACTTCAAATCTTGCGAACAAGCAACAGAAACTACAGAATATTTAATCTGTGAATCCCATGCTTCTGCAAAAGGCTGATATACCTTAAAGGGGTTCGGCTAACACCCCAAGAGGTGGACACTTTACTACCCAGGAAGCTGGCCTCCTTTGGGTGAAGCCTACAAATCTTGGAACAACTAGAAGCAGAGTCACGCACAAAATATTTGCAAAGGTAGCAGTGTTTGAGCGGCTGGAACAAGCTGTAACTACTCCAAATGCAATCTACAATCTACAGCTTGAACTGTTACGGAATGCAAGAGATTTGGTTGTTATTTTAGAAAGACATTTTTTACAGAAATTGGACATATCCAAATCATCCTTGAATATTTTTTTTTCCATTGCAAATTATATTTATAGATCTGTTGAATTTTTCTCCCTGTTTTGTTGCCTCAGCTATCAGTTTGTAGATCTTTTTTGTATCCTGTTTGTTTTGTTCAATTTTTATTATTTTATAGAACATTTCCTTTTCTCACACCAGTTTTTCATCAAAAAATATTCAGATAAAACCAAATAACATCAATCCTCAAGAAAATTACAAATCGAAAATGTGATTTTTTCTTGAAGTTAGCAACTTCTGAAATCCGAGATTAAGGTGTTTATTTCACATTTGAGATAATCCACTTCAAGTCCAATCCTACGAATTTGGAGGATTGGATTGAGTACTTCGATCCGGATTATTTCTTTAATCCTGGGTGTTTATTTCAGGATTATTAATCCAATCCACTTAGTATCAAGATACAACTCATGAAATAAATGAAGTCATTATAATTCAAGGGATAATTGCACATTTTAATCACATGTATTTTGAAACAAAAATGGAACTCACATGCAGAATTAAACCTAGGCAAAAAAGTGGATGCTCAAGATATTAAATTGTCTTTTCTGCTTTATTTTAGTCAAACACCAATCATAATCTCAATATCATAATCAAATAAATGAAGAATTCAAATAACAACAAAACAATAGAGATTCAGTAGAAACCTTCACAGAGAAAAGGTAGGAGTGATTTCAGACATTGTTAGAGCATACTTTATAGAAAACACTTCATGATTTAAAATCAAATTATTATAAAAAAAAAGACAAAATGGGGCAGCATTCTGGATGTTTCCAAACAGCCTCATACATTATGTACCTAATGGAAGATTTAGAATCTACAATTTAATTTAAAATATCTCATGCCTACAAATCTTTATGTACAATAATTGTTATCTCCTTTATATAATTAAGCAAGGCAGATTAGAAGTAAAGTATGCTCTAATCTATCTTGAGAATCCATGCAACATTTTTCAAAAAATTGTCACATGATTTCTGTACTTAACTTAATTCGATATTTATATGAAAGTAAAAACGGATATGAATAATGGGATCAGGAAAAAGACTAAAAGCGTTATCCACTCAACACAGTGCACTAGTACAATTTCGTCCTTTTTGTTTGTTTGCATGAAACAAAAAGGCATCTTGAATAAACTAAGCGCACTAAGACGAAGTGTACACGCTTATATAAAAAGCAAAAATTAAGCAGAAAAAACTTTAATGCGAAAAACATGCAGTTATAAAGCGGGAAATTGAATATAATAAATATAAAAAAAAAATTATTTCTTGCCTTAAAATCTAAATATTATTATCAAAATCAGACAAACAAACAAAAAAGAAATGAATTAATACAATACTAATTAATTTTTAGCTTGTCAAAACGTCGCTTGAACCTGCCTACGAAATATACAACGATTTCTATGGCTTTCTTTAATAAAAAAGATAGCAAAGAAGTCCAAGTACAGCAGTAAAATATAGGGAACCACCTCCTACCTGATGTTACAGCTTTATCTCCGGCCGACATCTTGTATTCGTCTGACGACTCTGCGATATGGCTCAGAAGGGCTACGTGGCGATCACACTTTATTACCAAGTCCTCCTGAAACAAAGAATTTTAAATGTACACAAACATATGTTTTAAACGAAAAATCATTATCATGACTTGGGTGAAAGTTACTTCTGTTGGGATTGATAGATGATGTTTATGACTGGTGTGATTCTAGATGGCGAGTACGCATGGTGTTAATGATGGATGATAAATGTCATGTGACGAAATGATAGGTGACGGGGTGACAGGTGTCAGATTAACAGATGACATCCAGAGTGAGGATGCAGAACGAACTATCTATCTGTACTAGGGTGGTATTATCATAACAGTTGACACTATGATTGTTTCCATTACAAATACTGGTGTCAAGGTATCATAAAAACTGATGACTCTATTTAGCTGGTGCCTATTGGGATATTTTGTTACCGACAATTTGAAAGGATGCTGGCAATTTAGGCAACAAATAGATTTTGACCCAATAAAGAATGAAGACTTTCACGGCCGGTCAAATCTAGTAAAAAAGTTTTTTCCAGGCTATAATGGCGTGGTCTAGTAATATTTCTATCTAGCGTTTCGTCTACTGCTGCGGTAGACATCTTCAAAGGCCATGTGATAGAGGACGAAGTGTTCTCATCCGTGTTATTCCGATGACTGGATTTGGTCTGGTGTAGTAATGTTTGGTTCTATCCAATACTTGAGTCTGGTCGAAACTAATGACTTGGTTTGTTTGTTTTAACACGTGTTAGGCGATTGCTGATCTATCTATTTGTCCCTGCTGACAGTTCCTTTTGTGCTCTTTCACATTGGTGTTGATGGAACGTTTGGTTGTTCCTACATAGACAGACCAAACTCACCAACCTCAAACCACTGCGGAGGAAATAAGCAATGAAACGCCTAGGATTCTACGACTAGCGAAACCTCCAAACTGCAACCTGACATACGAGGAAAGGAAAGCTATTCGCAGCCTGAATACAGACAAGAACATACTAGTCCTGCCTGCGAATAAATGAAACGCAACGGTAATCATGAACAACATGACTATGAATCAAAAATTTCCAAACTGCTGGACTCCTCCACCTACAAAAAGCTGAAACGCACTCCCACTGCACTCATCAAATCTGAGGCCTCTTACCACCTAGAATATACGGGCTTCCTAAAATTCACAAAACAGGCAACCCACTCAGACCCATTGTAAGTGCAATAGATTCCCCCATATACAGCATAGCCAAATACCTCACCACCCTCCTTGAGCCACGGATTGGCCAATCCAGCTCTAATGTTAAAGACTCAATACATTTCATCAAAAAGATCAGTGACATCACTCTACTACCAAACGACATTCTGGTTAGTTTTGATGTCGGGAGCGAATCAGGCCTTAAGTATCTGAAAGATGTTTTTCTGGAGGAAATCAACAACTTATTTCACCACTGTCTGACGACTACGTACTTTCAATGGCAAAATGATTTCTTTGAGCAGACAGATGGAGGATGGATGGGGAGTCCACTCAGCCCGGTTATCGCCAACTTCTACATGGAACACTTCGAACATATAGCACTGCGAACGGCCACAAAGAAACCTACTTGTTGGTTTCACTATGTAGATGATACATTTGTTGTTTGGAACCATGGACAGGCAGAGCTCCAAAACTTCCTTAATCATCTAAACTCAATAGAACCCAGGATACAGTTTACAATGGAAGTTGAGAAGGACAACAAAATTGCATTCCTCGACATCCCCTTAGAAAGATTACCCTCAGGTAAACTGGGACACAGAGTATATAGGAAGCCGAAGCATACGGACAGATACCTCAACAAGGAATCCAATCACTATTCTAGGCAAAAGAAAGGAGTCATTAAAACTCGATCTGACAGGGCAATCCGGATTTGTGAACCCAGATACCTTCAGGACGAGATGCAACACCTAAAATCAGCACTTGAAGGAAATGGGTACTCCAAGAAATTTAAATTAACAAGCAAATTTACATATAGAATTTTATAAACCTTACAAATAATACATAATAAGCCTAAAATTTCACTTTAAATAAATCCTAACAATGATAAGGAGATAAATAGAGCTATAAGACTGAAGCAACAGCACACAAATAACAAGGAACCGGCACAGGTGGCAGGGAGAGCGTTTCTTCCCTACATCAAAAATTTCACAGATTGCATAGGACAAACGCTAGAAAAATACAACATTAAGCCCATCTACAAGCCCAGCAAAGTCTAAGAGCGGCCAAGGATCCTAGGGCACCTCTTGAAACAGCTGGCGTCTATAGAATTACCTTGTGGATCTGTCTATGTAGGAACAACCAAACGCTCTATCAACACCAGGGTCAAAGAGCACAAAGAAAAACGGTCAGCAGCGACAAATAGATAGATCAGCAATCGGGATAAGAGCAAGAAAAAAAAATCAATAATCAGTGGATAATGATTTGTCCCTAATATTTGAGGATATGGAAATGGCCTTTGACATATATGACCTTTTGGTCGGAGCTGAGAAATGTTATATTGGAGAAGATCACACTCCCATAGATGCAGATATTTTTCCACATGAAGCCGCTATAGCAAACACTACTGACAAGGATTCTGGTTCAAATCAGAATTTCCATTGTATTGATAACTCTGTAAAGACTACCTGGCACAGACAAGTGCCCTGTCCTTATCAGTTCCTTGCAAAATCTCATGTGAGTGACAAAGACAAAATCTCATGAGAATGCTGCTCCTATGTTATAAGAATCAGAATCAGCCTGGCATAGACTTCAAGGGACCAAAATGGATCAGCTGACTTTCAGAAGAGCGATTGCAACTAATTTCCTGGAAATGCATCATCAGATAATGTGCATGCCTATTCTCGATACAATGAGACTGACTATCTAAACATGTACCAAGAGAAGCAAACAAAATGTGGCAATGGCCATAAAAAAGTAGAATTCAGGTGTGATTGGTGTGAAAGATCCTGCATTCCAAAGATGATTCTAAAAAGTATCACATTCAAATTTTTGGGATTGGAATAACGAAATCATTGCAGGCCAATACATACTGGACAGTTTTCTTCTTCTAGCTCATTGCAAAGTTTGAAATTCGTACCCATATATACATTATCATCAGTTACCCCCCAAAACGTCATTTATTCAAGATTTAAAATATGACAGAATATTATTGCTTTGACAAACAAAATAAAACAAACAAATACTTACGATTTCCCTTGTAACATTATTATCCCCTCCTTTAACATGATCATATACTTCTTGAGCAAATTTCAGCTGATCCCTTGAATCATTTATAATCTGCATTAAACTTTCTTCGTCGCTGTTAGAATCTTCATTTGCCTCTGGCGGAGATAGAGCCATAACTTTTCTTTTGAATTTGGGCGAAATGTCAGACAAGGCTGACCAATCTGATTGGCTGTCAATAAAATTCCTGTAGTCTTCTCCAAAATTCAAAAGCCGCCTCGCTGCGTCGGAGTCGTGAGATTCGCTGTAGGGCTCTGAGAGATAGTTTTCCTAGAAATTAAACAAATCACTTTTAATTTTCCCTGATAATTTTGTTAAATGACAATGTTAAAAGCGCACCAGAGATTTCAAGATTTTTAGGAGGCAAGTTGGAGATGTTTTATGTGAATAAGGCATTTTATTTATTGGAGGATTTATTCTGACAATGACTACGTTTATTTCATGAGTTGTATCCGGATACTAAGTGGATTGCACTTAAAATGGATTATCTCAAATGTGAAATAAACACCTCAATCTCAGATTTGAGAAGTTTGTTGCTAACTTCAAGGAAAAATCACATTTGTCATTTGTAATTTTGTTGAGGATTGATGTTATTTGGTTTTATTTGGATATTTTTCAATGAAAAAACAGTGTGAGAAAAAAAAATGTTTACCTTTTAATTATTAATTAAAACTATTTTTCATCATTGTTGCCTTCAATGAAGTTAGACACAAACGACAAGGCTTGAGAAAGGATTATCACAAATCTTAATCCATCCAATAGTTGTGAAATAAACGAATATGGATTAATTATCCCTAATTCACTTAGTATCCGGATACAACGCGTGAAATAAACGTAGTCTATGTCTTATCTGATGTTTTTATTGTTAAAAACCTTTTCCGACATCCAGCATTTGCCTCATGGCGGTCAGAATCCCACCTGAACTTAGAGATAATATTTTGATTGAAATCCTAAATTTATTTATTGCTGTTTTTTTTATAATGCTGCCGCTGCCAGATTATTAGTTTTTTACTATTTAATTTAACTTTTGATTTGAAATATCTGTTAGTAGGTACCTGATAATTGTCCCATGCTTCTGTGAGTGAGTTAGATTCCACGGTATTTAGACTGCATTTTCCAGGACTTCCATCTCTTGTTTCAGGTCCACATAAGTACTTTTGTTTCAAGCCTATTTTGAAATTTGGCATCCTGCAAAAAAAAAAAACATCAAATTGAATACTGAACATCTTTTTATATTGTGGCGCACAGGAGTATAATATCAACTCAAAGGGCTAATTCGAAATTACTATTGACAGAAATTACTCCGACTAACTCACCGTTGTCTTGAATCATCTTCACTATCGGCCCCACTGGTTGTAGAAACGTCATAAGCATGTGCGCATTGATTCATAGCAGACGGGTCGCTGGACGAGTGCCTTTCGTGTACGGAATTTGGTTGACTATATCCAGAAAATGATCCAGATTTAATTAGAAGGTTTCTATGTTGTCTGTGGCTTCCTGGACTGCATAATAGATAGGGATCTGATTTTCCAAACTAAAGGTATGACAACAAATTATTATTTAAATGTTGTATTTTTACTTGTATGTCTCACCAAAGCTTTTTTCTTTAATTTCGATTTCTTCCTTCTGATTGTCGATGTTTTTTCACTTACAAACGGAGACAGTTCTTCAACGGTTGATGAATTGGAGTTAGTTCCATTGATATTGAAACTATTTGTGCTGTGGGCTGTGCACCTGTCCAATGCCTTAGGCGAAAGATTCATTCTGTGCAATGCAGATTCGGATATTGATAAGAAGTTGATTCTGAAAAAAAAAAAAAAAAGAATAAGTACATCAAAAAAAAAGTTTTAATTCAAAACTTACCCTGTTTCATTCGGTTTAGGGGTATCCAATTGTGAGCTAAATGATCTGCACCATCTATTAAGGTCTGCATAAGATGTATTTTGTGATTCCCTTAAAGTACTGGTATCAAAGTCCTCTGAAGTTTGAGATTCCTTTTCATCTTCTTCCGCACTGGCATCGCAGCTGTCGCCCGGTTTGTCCAGACTGAGCCATTTGTTTACGCGTGACATCTTAAGAGAATTACTCCGCTCAGATTTCCTGCATTTTTCTGGACTGACAAGTTCTTCCGCTTTCTGAACCAATATGCGAATTTCATCTTCCGACATAGTCTTAGCTTTAGGGATTTGTTCTTTGACATCTTCAAGATTATTGGTTACTTCATTGTTATCTGGTCTAGTAAAAGTCCATTCTTCTTCTGATGTTTCGTCTAAGGTACTAGTAGTTAGACAGTCAGTTTTAGGAAATGCGAAACTGTCTATCTTATCCATGTCAGAGTCTGTATCTTCGTGCTTGAAATAGTAGGTCGCTAAATTTGGAGCTTTTTTGTTTGATTGAGTAAAGAGTGAAGTGTCCACGCCTAAAGAGACGGCGCCGTCTACTACATCAATTCCATTCGTTTCTTCTTGGCCAGTGTTATTGCTCATCACGATTTCATTTAATTCTACTGGATAGTCATCATCCTAAAATTGATAATGAAATACTATAAAAGTGTGTATAAATTAAAGTTTTTGGATGACAGAAATGTGAGAACAGAACCTCATAGTTATAACAAAAACAAAATAGTACAGGCTATTGGCAAGTAAAAACATAAAAATTTAACGCAGTGCTGGCATTTAAAGTAAACACTTAAAAATAATTATCTGGTTTTATTGGTTGAAATATTAAACTGGGACCGTTGACCGTCGTCGTTTCTATTTAAACCAGAAAAAGAAACTTGATTCATATATTGTTATGATGTTAATTTGCCAATGCACAGCTAAGGCTTGATGACCAAATAGAATAATTTTTATTTATGTTATAGAAAAAATTGAATATTTCTAAATAGAGTCTGTATTAGGATTCGGAGACCACCTGGCTGTGTGGTGAAGGTAGCAAACTAAAACCAGCAAACACCAACCAGACAAATTTCTATTTAAAATTGGTTTGAGAAATAAAATGGATTTCACAAAACTAAAACTAATTAAAAGTTCGTACACCAAAATTAAAGCACCATTAAGAAGCTATGAGAGTTAATTAACATCTGCCCTTTGCTTGAACTCGCGGCAAGTAGGAAATAACACATGTTTGTTTTTAACTACGGGATTTTACGCCATAGAAAAATGCAGTTTTTTTTATCTATGATGGTATAGTCAAACAATATCTATCATTTGCTTGGTAGGCTTTATGAAACTTCAAGAGCAAAACTGATTTAGTAGATTTCCTGAGACTTCTGTATATGAAGGACTTAGGGTGACATCTTCAATATTGTCGTCTTTCTTATGGTTAGGCCCAAAGATGATATCTCAAGGAGTAATGCCCTCCAATCCTATAATAGGACTTCAGTCCTTCTACATAAAGACGCTTTTGTGTCAAAGATCTTATACAACTGTCTTTTGTATAGCATTATTTTTACCTCATGTATGCATAATATTTGACCCTGCTTCTTAGGTAAAATTAAACATTATTTTGTGTTATTTTTATTGCCTGTCATGTTAAGCACCGACCTTTAAGTTACTACTAACTAGAAAATTGATAATTAGTTGCTTTTTATTCCCACTTTTATCATAATTGAGTGAAATATATTTGCAATTATAGCCAAGATGTTTCCATTGTTAAACTAACACTAGGCATAAATGATGTCATATTTTCAGAGGCTTTATTACAATATTGTTAACTTCTCAGAATAATGAGTTGGTTATTACCAGGAAAACGTCATGGGCAATCATCGTATCAATCTTTTTTGGCGTTCCATATTTAGCGGAAAATTATAGGAAGTAAAACTGTATTGAAGGCAAAGAAAGTTAATTATCGTGCAAAGAATTTTAAAATGCCCGTATTGCCCTTAAGCTAGCCATTAGGTAACGACATACTATTTATCTTATCATTTTTTTAATAATGTAGCAAAAAATCTCAGTTTGATCTCAATCTATATTATTATGTTAAATGACGCCTCAATTCAATTATAACTTAAAATCGTATCAAGAAAGTAAATTCGTTTTAACGTTCACACTATCAGAACCTAATTAAATTACTAGGAACAATCACTTAATAATGACCGTGTAACATATGTCACCGTTCATTAATTAGAATCTAATCCTTATACATAAAGTGTGACAAAAGTGAAAACAATTATTTGCCTTATACGCCTTTTTTAAAAATTTCTTCAGTTGCCCGTAATGACAATGATTCTAAATGTCGAAGGATTTCATTAAAAGAAAATTATGCAGGCGGTATTAAACGCGGATTTCCTGTGATCAATGGAATTGCGAATTGTACTAGCAGCGAGCAAATATGTTTATGTAGCTGGTACTGCTATTTATCTTTTCGAATTTCAATGCCGGGAAATGTAGCTTAAGTTAAAACTTCTGAACAATACAGTTGAATGGAACCGAGACAAATTTAAACCGTCATTAACGGAGAACACAAGACACAGACAATTTAAATTATATTTAACGAATCGGAAATAGAAGCGATTTAATGAGAGAGGAAGTTTTTTTTCTATGTGGATGATGACGGTTACCAGAAATAACTATTATTTCAAGTCAGAGTACTTTTGAGGATACACAATAATAACACAAATAATATAATTGTTGGATATGGAGCATTTGGCGAGGAAAATAATTTTACCTTGAAGCGGTCCATAATTTGAATTTTATTGTCGTTAACACTCGACACAGAAGTGGATCCATTATGTTCCTAGAACTATAAAAATCTGTATGTATGGAGTAATTTGTTCGATTGTTTCTCGCTAGAGGCAGCAGCGTCAATCAGCGCTAGCGCTATTATGTTCTTCTAATTAATTTTACGAATTCTTCTCCCTAGATGGCAACGTCAACGACCAACTTCTTCCAGAGCATAATTTATTCGTAATTTGCACTAATTTGTTCGTTTTAAATTTTTTGTTCAATATTATAAATTGAATTATTGCAAAAATAAAAGTGGGACTAAATTTAGGACTATGTTTTTGAACTAAAAACGGGTGTTCGGGTTAAATCTGTGTTGGATGTTGATCGACCGTAAATGGCATAGTCCGTCAATAAAATAAACTAAACTAAACTAAACTAGACCGTTAAAGTATTCACAATCACAAATTTCCATATCTATTTTGCTTGTGTCTGTATTTTAGGAAGCCCTCAAACTGGACCTTACTAAAGCCCTCAGCTTCATAAAATGTCCTCCAAACGGAAATTACTGGCATAATCATCGCTGCATCGTCAGCAACAATATCAGTGACAAGATCGTGCACGTCCACACTGCAGGTACTAGCTCCATCTAGACCATGACTCACATCAGAACTAGTACAACATTGCAGTCGATAAAAAACGGTGGTAGTCAGCTGGATCAATGGTTATGATCACAGCAAAGGCAATCGGGCTGCCGATGCTCTGGCTAGGAAGGCCGCCAGGCTATAGCCTTCTGGACCGGAGCCCTTAGTGAGGCCAAAGATGTGATCAAAGGACGCTCCCACATCCTTTTCAAAAAGCGCTGGGACGATACGATTGGCTGCAATTTATCTAATGAACTGCTAAGCTACCCAGATAAAGTTCCAGCGAGCCAGAAACTGTCGTTGACCAGGAAAAGGCTACGCCTAATAACGGGTATCTTGACTGGCCACTGCCAGTTGAACAAACATTTATTCAGGTTGCATCTTAGCACCACACCCTTGTGTAGGGCTTGTAATCAAGAGGAAGAGACGATACAGCACAGTCTTTGTGAATGTAGTGCTCTTTCGCCAATACGCAGAGTCAGATTAGGCCAATCGTACCCATCGCTAGAAGAGATCAGAGGCACCGCCCTCGGGGACGTCATGTTAAATCGGTAGGCTGGAAGACGAGTTAAGGATGACCTCTCCTCTTGTGGAGGCGCACAATAGGCATACTGTGGTCTAAGTGCTGTGGCACACCACCGTCCCAAACTTACAGATACAGATACACAGAAGCCTAAAGAGGTGGAAAATACCAAAGAAATGTAATAATTATATCAGAACTACGATACTTCAGAAGATAAGAGTCATTATCTCAAACTTACAAGGTGTTCCCGAAAATCATCCCTTGACCAGGTTGAGCAAAACCTTTGTTTGATATCAACAACTTACACCGATGAAATGTTGGAGAGAAATGTGTCGATTTACGTGAATAAGTAGCCTACTTCCTTGAAAAATATAAAAGCTAACTTGTTGGCAAACTATAAGTGTGTGGTCAATAGTGAAACAAATTTTCTAAAAAAGTAATATATAGGAAAGTGGCATTCTAAACTATCTGCCGGCACGCAAATCAAACTGTTTTAATTACTTTACGCCTGAAAGTTTACTAATTTCTATTTTCAGTTAAAGCCAGCGAAATATACCACAATATGTAAATTTCAGATTTCAAAACCTGAAACAGAAAAGTGAAAAATGGCATAGTTAGGGACAAAATTTATAGATCATTAACTTGGCCACAAAACGATTTTTGCTTGCATCTGGAATTACTATTATAAAGGTATATGTGTGTTTTGCGATCCTGGAAAAAAATTTCACATTTGATTCAGTCAAGCTTGAAGAAAGTTCTAATCTATATAATACTGAAACATGTTGTGGTTAATGGACTTTAGCGAAGTAATAAATATGCGCATAAAACTGTTTAACACTAAATGCCTGTTATTAAAAAAGGAAATAAGGCATTGGAATACACTTTTCGTAGTTTAGATGGACCTGCTTTTAAATTTAATGCCGGACAGTAAATAATACAATTAAAATAAATTGCTTTGCATGCACAAAAAGAAATTTTGTCTAATAAATAATAATAATGGGATTAGAGAAAAAAATCACTTGAAACTGAATTATTTATTGTCTTCAGCAAAAAAAAATGACTACTTATAAACATGATAATTGATCAATTTTTAATTATAATGAGATACTTTTTGAGCCAATATCTAAATTCTAAACTCGCTTGAGGTGTAAACCCTCAATATGGCAAGCAAAAGCCGTATCCGCTGATTTTAGGACCAAATTGAAAGCATCTGTTGTCAGCTCATTATACGGCAGGTGTTTTGGCAGCCAGCAGCACCTTGGTGAGGAATACACGAACGCATAAGAGATTTTAAGTTTAAAAATCAGGTGCGTCATGAACAGAATATTCTCAAATTAATTTTAAAAAGTTGTTTGCCGTAAAGCATACTTATTGAACAATCATTGAAAACGCCAGAAGCTAGGCGAGTTAAAAAAATCCGCACAGCAGGTTTCTTAATTAACTCTTTTAACCTTAATTGTTGAGAAGCAATCCGGTAAATTTTAAATTATATTTCTGTGGGCAAGATGACTGGACTTCCTTACTAAGAAAAGTACGAATCAGTTTTTTTTTGTGGCTGATTTCTTTTCTCAGTAGGTACATCCTCTACAAGAACTTCTAACATTTATTATGCAAATGTGCCAATCAAACTAATATACTCGAAAAGGATCAGATTTCAAACTAAATAGATTCGTGAGGGTTCGAGAAAAAAATGCATTGTTAGAAACAATAGGATATTTGGGATGGCGGATTGAGTTTCAAGTTTTGGCTTGAAAAATAAAACCGCTCTGGGTTAGAATTAGTAAGTTCAATAAACTTATGTTATGATGCAAAGGCTTAGGTACAGCTGGTACAAAATGTAAGAACTGTCTGCGTTCTCGCAGTAATTTAGATTGGATAAAATCAGCCAGAAAATTGATTTTTTTCAATCAGAAACGTCTAACTACTACATCTAAGAGCTGTACATTTTGTTAGGTGATTGAAAATCATTCAAGACTTCACCATATTCCAGAATGGCACGTCGGACACTATTTTATTTAAAAAAATTATGGTTAGGTACCTACTTCACTAGAATCACAATTTTCCGGTTCACTATACGCTCTTTGCCGTTGTTCAATGTCATCTAATCTTGCGTACTTAGATGCTGGCTCGCTGTAACAATCGCTGTCTGATCCTCCTGAAGAACTTGCTGAATTCTGTAACAAATTAAAAAGTATTGGTATTGTATGAAAAGCAATTATTATTTCATTATTGTTTTAGGATATGTGGAAAATCGATATCTATATCAAGATTGATAAGGTTAGATAAATAAAAATAATATACCATAAAAGCAAAAAACATATATGTAGGATAATCGAAATATTTACGAAGTTTTTGGAAAGACATATAAATTATGTAAAGTTCAATAAATCTGAAAATATAAACCTACCACAACAAGAATATAATTCGATTGCTTTGTCGAATATAATTTATCCATGTTCACTTCATATAAACCACTCTCAAACAAGTAAACTCATCAAATGTCAGTTTAATTCATCATTAGCGAAAAAAAAAATTATTATGGATAGCAACACCTGACTAATCTATTTAATACTGCACAGTCAGCCATCTCGAATAATATTTCATATCTTTTATCAATAATTATTTTTTATCTTGTGTTATTTTATGTTTATCTATTTTATCATTCGATGGTTAGAAGCCTTTATAAAAAAGACTTACCAAAACACGTACAACGTTAAAGACTTGAAAAAAAAAAAACGAAAGTATAGACAGTATTGTTTAATTACACCTAAACTATCATTTGTCGAAATTCACAGGTAAACAAATTGTCAATAATAGGTAAACAATGTCAACAATAGGTAGCCAATGTAGACAACGCTTGATAGTTGACAGTTTGAGGTTATTAGATTTTGTTTGAATGGAAATGGCGTAGAGGCGTTCTCTACCACTGCAACCTTGTCAATAGGTTACACGCATATCACTGGGTATAGATTTATCGACACACGACAACAACTACTGTGTTAGGGATCAGCAAAAAAGGTACCAAAGTAACTCTTTCAGATTGATATCAGGACGACTTTTTGACAACCAGCAATCGTATCATTTTCCAAATAAAGTGACTGAGGATTATTAAGAAAATCTATGAAAATTCAAAAATAATATGTGATATTTTGTGCACATAAATACTGCTACTTAAAGCGGCAGTGAACCCTTTATCAGTGAAAACGAATTGAAAATTGAGTTGCTTAGTTCATGAAAGCAAAATTATCAGCCTATCTTAACGACGCAACGGGAAAAAAACAACTCGCAAAACGTTACGTACAGCACGTAATAGAGTGATAACATTCGGACATATCTAAGTGTTTTTGCCAATCAAGTTTCCAATTTAAAAAAAAATTGAATCATGACGAACAAATCCCAATACACCTTATAAAGACATTTTTGTTGGCGGTAAAGATTGTATACGCCCTCGAGCAACTAACGCCAACCGTTAAATGAAACATTTAAAAAGTCTCTCAGGTAATTAAAATGCTACGACTACGATACCAATTCTCTCAGCTTTGTTCTTACTATGTACTTGCCAATTAACATAAACCGGATGATTTTATTTTTAATTGAAGTATTCACACTTTCACTTGTATCAACGATCAACAAAATCATCTCGGTTTACAGTCAACCTGATTTTCTTATGTAGCTATGTTTTATGTATAGGAAGGGGTTGATTGTTACATTATTATTTTATTTATTACTGGAATAATAGATATTTATGGATTACATCAGGAAATTTTCGTGGCTCGATTTATGATAATATATTAAAGAATAGCGGGGATACGTGATAAAAATTGGCCGTATCCCCGCTATTCATTAATATTTTATGGATTACAATACAATACAAATTATTGTTACTAATTATAATCAAGAGATTAATTCCAGTATTATCTGAGCATAAACTTTTATTTAAAACTCTATATTGCAAAGTGCTGCAGAAAACATGATTCTATAAAGAAGTTTGCTTCCTGTGAAAACAAACCACCAATATCGAATGGACACAAGAAAGATGTGGGCATAAAAAATTGCAGCCTTTAAAAACAGTTATTACATGATGTAAAAAAAAAATCGAAATTGCAAATATCACCGTATCTAATAACAAAATAATACGATCCGGAAAAAGCAATTATACTTTTTTCATGACTTATATTATCATTAATATAACATCTCCACTTATAAAATGTATGTCGATACCTATATAATGTGTTTTAAATTGAACGCTTTTGATTATTTACGGTAGTCTTGTATTATGAGCTCCGTATTAATCTAAACACAGTTTTATAGCTTAACAACATTCGACTTCGAGGAGTCGTTAATCTTGCACGATTCTATTTTAAATCCCGTTTACGTGCCCCGTACCTCAAAATTCCTCTTCTATGCATCGCATGGAAATGTTAGAAATTTGCTGCCAGCGCAACTTACTTCACACTGTTTCAACAGTAACTTACCGAAAGCGTTTCCAACCGTTCAACACCAAAAGAAACAATAAAGTTTGTTAATTACTTTTCTTGTCCATTCGCAGTTTTAAAAATCACAGCTAGGAAAACCTTTCACAAGCAACCTGTTACACTATTCAGTTCTTATGAACTATTGGATTACTGCTGGCTAGAAATATAAAATGCAAAAGTATTTTCGTTGCGAATACTTCTGAAAAAGATGAGGAGTAACGCGCATCGATTCAAATCGTCTTTTATTTTTCCAATATTCAAGTGTCTTCACCACATCATACAACTCGATTTCAGAAGTTGTTCTAAAATGTTATTCTAACCTGGAATAATTTCGTCTGTCAATCTTCTTACCGTCTCCACGAAATGGTATAAGGTTTTGGTTTGATTTGACCACAACGGCAGACCAAATACTAACTGGATCAAAACGGTGTTATAATACCAGAACTGGTTAAAACTCTTTGGGTGAGTAACACTGGAAAAATCCTATATTTAGTGATTCCCACGAGACCAACGGGACGGGGCTTTCATAAAGTCTAGTCTCGTCTCGTTGATGAAATAAGAAGTCTTGTCTCGTAGCGTCGAGTCTCGCAAATGTATCGAAATCTCATGCAAAATCTTGTTCCAGTTTAGACTCTAGTACAATCCCTACCTACTCGCTATAATGGTATTCCCTGTCCCCTATATTTCGATGATTCCTGCTCCGAAATTATGGGGGTATCATCCCGAGTTTGTCTCGAAAACGAGACGAGACCATGCGACACGAGACTCTCGTGGGCAACACTACCTATATTACAAAGAGGAATAGCAAACTCTTCCACAGTCTTGGCACACCAAGCTTCTGAGTCTCTCCCTCTGTTCGCTCTCTTTTTGGTCTCGCGTCTGCTTCGCTGTTCTTGAGATGTTTGAATTAGTGGATTACTCGGCGCCATGAAGGCTTGTCATTTTCCGTCGTTTCCCAGTTGCCGGTATCGATGCAGCACTCTACCATATTTGCGCTAAGTCTATCTTTTAAGTGTTTTTGTTGCCCCCCCTGATTTCGTTTTCTCTCTTTCAGTTGACTGTTGGTGCTTAATGATGAGGGCTTCCATGCTAGTTGTTTTGGCCTTCTCTAAAACAATAATGTTCGTTCGTCGGTCTTGCCATTTAATCCGTAGAATCCTTCTTAGGCAGCGCTGGTGGTATTTTTCTAGGCATTTTATGTGTCTTCTGTAGGCGGTCCATGTTTTGCAGCCATATGTAAGTGTTGGTATTACAACTGCGCTGTAGACGCGTAATTTGGTCTCAACGCTGATGTCGTGATTGTTGAAGACTGTCTCTAGAATTCGCTCGAACGCCGCTCTACCACACTTCAAGCGATGTTGGATTTCAGCGTCAAGTTGCCTCCGCTGATACATGGCCCCAAGGTGTTCTACATTCTGCAAAGAATGGTCATTTATAGTTACATTTTGAACATGGGGATTAGTGTCCGGTGCAGGTTGGTGCAGAATCTGCGTATTGTTGAAGTCGACTTCTAGGCCGATTCTCTTTTATGCCTGTTTGAATGCATTGATAATTGCATGAAGATCTTCCTCTGCATTAGCCATCACGACGTTATCATCCGCATATTGAAGTTCAATTATCGATGTCGTCAATACTTTCGTCTTGGCTTGTAATCTGATTAGGCTGAATAAGCAGCCATCGAATCTGTACAGGATTTCCACTCCTGACAGCCGGTGACCCTCGAAAAGGTGAAGTATGGATCCTATAGGACGGTCGCATTCATATTATCATGCAGCAAGCGGAGTATCTGGATGCACTTTTGCGGACATTTAACCTTTGCCAATGTCTTCCAAATAGCTTCTCTGTTGACCGGATCAAATGCTTTCACTAAATCTGTGAAGGCCATGTATAGAGGGCGGTTTTTGTTCTCTGGATTTCTTTTCCATTTGTCTTAAATTGAAAATCATATTAGCTGGTTGGGTGTAAAGCTACACTGTGTCTCTGGGAAGATCTGTTCAGCAGTTGGGATTAGACGATTTGATAATTCTGGCAAGTATCTTTGCCGCAACAGAAAATAAAGATCTTGCTATGTAGATTCCACATTGAGCGTTGTCTCCCTTTTTAAAAATGGCAACTATGGAGGTATCTGGTCTTAGTAACCCATATTTTACTTATTAGGATGTGGGTTTGGTCAAGTGTAGGGCCTCTCCTTGTTTAAAGAATTCAGCAGGAATGACGTCAGTGCCAGCTGACTTATTGTTCTTTAGTTGTCTGATTGCTTTTTCAACTTTCTCTAGTAGTTTCTGGAAGTGTTCCCTCCAACGAGAGTTAATGGAATAACTGTCTTTAAGCATTCTTGTGTTATCTTTGGATCGTATAAGGGAATGAGCCCTTGAGTGGTTGGTCCGTATACAATCTTAGAAGCCTGGAAGAAGGCCCTGGTACTGTTGGATTCAGTTATAGTTGCTGCATTTCGTTGGATTTTGTTATCCACTATTGGTTCTTTAATGCTCGCGTTTGCCTTTGAAGTCGAGCTGGGGTCGCTTTTCCGTGCATTAGTGCATTGTGCATTATGCGCTCTTCTTTTTCTTTCTATAAGGTCTTGAATTTTAGTGTCGTTTTCATTAAACCAGTCTTGATGATTCTTTTGTATGTAGCTGACTGTTTCTTCCGAGGCAGATTTTATTGCGGTTTTCAATATTTTCCAGTGCTCCTCAATGCTATCCGGGTACTCTAACAGAAGTTTATGGCTTAGAGAGGCTTGGAAGTTTGTCCTGATATGATCGTCTTAAAGGCATTCTAAATTTGCGTTTGAACTGTATTTTTTGATATTTACACTTTTGTGGGATGCGCAAGTTTATTCTGGCTCGTATCACCCGATGGTCAGTCCAGCAGTACAATTATAATATAATCGTCATAATAACGAAGAGGTTGAAATGGCATATGAAGTGGTATGTGGAAAGAACAAGAACTGAAAATAGAAGCGACCAAGATATCATAATGACTAACTTCAGTACGATAATACGAGAAAGCAAGAAGGAAATGGGGAATTCATAGGAAAATATGAAACAAAAAAGATGTAATGCTAGGGAAGTCTGAAGTCTGTGGAATTTTAAGAAACATCAATAATTAAATTTACGCGATAAACACTTTCTTTTCAAAAAATGAATCAGTCCCAACAGATGAATTGAGAAATTAACACACCCGAAATGACAAAAGAAGGAATCAGCCGATGCCGACATTCTTTGTGATCACCGATGACGTGAGGATTAAGAAGATCGAGAGATTCTTGAGGGACACAGACTACAGAGGGTTTTTGAAATACCAAGAGAAAGGCCGCCGAAGATGCCAAAAAGGCGACAAAAAATAAAATACACAATATTAATAATACTTAGTGATAACAATATAATATTATTGTTAAAACAGAAAGTATCCATTATATTGCATGAGAATTCTGTAATACAAGCATTGTTCTTGGTAATTACCGACTACTAATCTAGCAAGGGTTACATCAGCTATCATGGGTGAATGTGCTTAATAAAGCATACCTCAATAGAATCTTAAGGCCATCGATAATATTGTAATAACACATTTTTCCGTCAATTGAATAACTCAAATTGCTTATTAACAAGTGATTATAGGCAAGCCTTCCTTCCATATGGCTTGTTTCTATCTTATGCATCTGCTTGATGAGTGAATGTATAATAACAGAAATAGGAAATCGCAATGTGGTATTTTAAAAGAAAAATGGTGTTTCTTGAATTTCAATTTAATTAATTATTTTTTTAAATTGTTTTATGTATAACCGTTACAAGCGCGGGCGTTTGACATTGGTCGAAGGTCGGAATTTCAAATAGCCAAGATTTTGTCGTTCCGTTAAAATATAATAAAAAACAATATCGAGTCTGGCCATTTTACATGCATAATAACGTTTCGCGTTACTTAATTTTAAGGTCACTCAAGGCCGATTTCGTGCAAACCTTAAGGCGCTTTTAGTATTTCTATTTTCCAAATCCCAGTGAAACTACATACCACGCGATTTCCATACTATTTATTATTAAATCCAAAGTATCTATTACTGGTTGCAAAGGTGTATTCGAATCACATCTGATATCTCAAATTATAGTTCATATTTGTGCGTAAACACTTCGGGCGGTTCGTTTGCAAATACTATGTATGAGATTGAAATCGTTTCTATCGTAAACACGCAAATTGCTGTCCAAATGGTAGCGAAATTATTTGCTCGCCTCTCACATCATGACTTTGTCATATAGGAACATTAAGCTCCTGTTCATACTCATTATCATTAGGTTTTTAAATAATTTAATTTAAAGGTTAGAACATGAAATAAAAAAATCGGATATTTACATCAATGTAACTGGAATGGTCAGATTTACTCTAGATGTCTAAATTTCTACATTTTAGCGCGGCAATACAATGCAATGTTCCATATTTCTTTTCCAGGCAGGTAAATTTTTGGATTTTGATTATGACCATTAGAATTTGCATAATTTGTCTATTCTGATAGGATTATTAGTGACTGTCCAAGCAACATCAGGCAATATTAAACTTCCTTCACCTAACGAGATAAGTTATTACTTCTTTGATTATTTGGATGGCCTTACATGTTGAGTTTCGTCCATGTGGTTCTAAAAATAAAACCACAGAACACCGGAAAGGAATTATATAACTTGTCGTCTAATCCAGATGGAAAATAATCCCATTTAATTTTTTTCAATTAGGGATATAATAATGTATTTAAGTTAGAAATGTTTACCATGCATCAGGTATGATACACTTTAAATCTATAAATTAAATTTGTACTTGAACTTACGTAAGGCCATTTGAAATAAATATTCCATGGTCGGTCATTTCGAGAAAACTAAAAGCTAATAAATCTTGAAACCTTGATTTCCTTTGCATATACATAATGGCGCTCACGATTTATCTTGCAAGAAAATTTTATTTCACACTTTCACTGGGAGTACCGGCGTGAATATTCATCAGAAAAAAAAATTATTCTGTTGATTACCTACGCTGAAGGATTACATTGCAGAAACCACACTTCATGTCAATTTACTCATGTCTCGCTGATTTTTGAACTTGCAGAAAAATCGACTTCTCTCAAACATACTATATAAGTAGGTTACAGCTCGTTGTTGAAATAATTAGTTTCATTATTAGCGGCTGTTAAAAAAAACGGGCCTACGTTGAATGGGTGGGCCCTGCTTCATTCAGATGTGCATCTGCATAAATAGGCAAAGCCTACGCATCCATATTTTATACTTTTGTTCACTTTTCACAAGTTTTCTCTATATAAACGTTATTTAGTTATGAAAACGTTACTAAAATGATAACTAGAACAATACAAACAAAAATGCTCATTTCCTAACTATTGGTAGAATATATAAAATAAAAAGTAATTACAGAAAATAAAACTACGGTTTCCATACCTATCAAAAATATGTAAATTTCTTACCACAGCACATTGTAAAAGATAGCACCTTTCAAGAAAACAACAATAATCAATTTGCCACAAACTTGAAGCTGAACAAAACCCATTAACAGCATCACACCATCATTATGGCAATAGCAAAGCGCGTAAACTCCCTAATCCGCAAAAGGTGAAGATTATAATTTTGTGGGTGGATAATATGCTCAGCAGTTTCCTAAAGAAAAGTTTGTTGTTCGTTTATGGAAATACGTTGTACGTCAGGTTAATGCGAGTTTTGATTTACCTCTTTCTAGTTAGTTGTTATATACGACTCGAAATTACGGGTTTAAAGGTTCTAAGAATTTTCAATTTGCAAATTTCTGAATTAGAATTAACAATTTTGGTAACATTTACCTTGAAAGAAAAAAACGGTATCCGTCGTAGATAAAATTGAGGTTACACAATACTCGATAAAACACTACACAATGCTGCACTTTCAGGATTCATTATCAGAACAAGGGCACTGAACTTAACGAATTTATAACGGAACTGAAAAGCATTTCATTCCCCTAATCCTTGTTACCCCACAAAATGACAAACCTATCATTAAAATGACATTACCGATAGCATGCAAATCATTCAATTTCATTCACCTACATTATGTTTATGTTATTTAGAATTAGTTTTGTATAACGTAATACATAAGGGTAGCAATTTTATATTGCTTTTCACGCTCACCCTTTGAGTGGGTATTAGCTCGTACGGTTGGTCTGCGACATACAAATGTTTGGGTGTTGTTTGGTTTCGAGACTGACAAACTGAACATTATAGTTTTGTATTTATATGTCATAAATTGATTTTTACAGCCGGATACAGATAAATAACTTCTACCAAAACCGACGTTATGCTGTGTAGTAAAAGAGAAATAGTTTGTTACTATTACCATACGCAAACGAGGTTTCTAACAAATGTTTTATGTTCTATTCGTGTACAACATAATAGTGGTTGGAACAAATAAACCTAGTTTTTACCATTGTAGATTTCTTTAACTGAAAATGCATAATTTTTAAAGATTGTTTGGAGTTTACAGATTATGAAGCCTTGTCCCTCTTTTCTGCAGCTATAGTAAATGCACAATAACGTAGAAAAACATTGGGGATCTAAAGTATTTATTACGTTAATAATGTTTCCTCATTTTTTGGCTCAAAAAAATAAATTGCTTAATCATCCATTGAAGCATCCACTTATACTTTCGCTTCATATCTCGAAGATTTGCAATTCATTGATGGCTGTTTGGGCAAGCAAAGTTTCTGATGCGTAGATGAGTATTGGAAATACCTACACATTAGTTGAAGAATTTCAGATGTTGGGGAAAACCGGATCTGATAAACTCTTTGAGCTTCTCAAATAAAATCCTTCATAGCACCGAATTCGTCTCTCTTCTCTCGCTTGGCACATTTAAGGGGCAAGAGGCGATATGCCCTGCGTGGGCCTCAACAACCCATGCTAAACGTCTACGCCAAAAATCGATAAAACTGGCAATGTTACGTTGTTCCAGCAGTTCTTCCCAACACTCAATGATTCGGTTGCGCAGCTCTCCTAAATTATTGAACGTAGCTCCATTTCCGTGGACTTTTTCTTCCAAATCTCCTCATAAAAAGTAATCGCAGGAATTCAAATCTGGGCTATTAGGCGGCCAGTCAACGGGCTGTATAAAATCCGCAACTTGCTCTCTTAGATAGTTGAGAGTAAAGTGGCTATTATGTCACCTGGCTCCATCTTATACACAAACAGTATTTATCACCTTTACCTCAAAAAAAGATAAATACAAAAACGTAAGATTTTATCGAAGTTTTTGTGAGAACCAAAATCTGAACGATAAATATTAACTAGGTAAGTTATAAAATTACCTACATAAAAGTGAAGTCTTGTCGTGTGAGCTGTTAAATTTCGGATCAAGGTTCCTAAAGTTAACAGGTTGTCTGGTAATGGGTTACTTGATGACGCATCTAGAGTGCCTTATGGAGATTTGCATTATGTTCAGGCATACAGAGGACGTCATAAAAGTTATCAAGCAACCTACCTCTCTCAAACAGCCTTGATTTCGGATAGCATATGGCGAACGCAAGCTGACAATACTTGCGTGAATCCAAACGAACTCCTTGGTCGATAAGTTGTGCTTTGTGGCTTCGAAAAATGGCTGCAGATAGATACCATTGAATAACTGCTGAATTTTTCGCTTCCTTTATCTGCTTTTCGAGCTTAGAGGGAAATTCGTAGTTGGTCGTTTTGCGAATTCTTTACTCCGGATAAGGTGAAAATTTTCCCATCACTGAATCACTTTTTCGGATTTCAGCACTGGCTCTAAATCTAATAAGTAGGACAGTTTGAATGTGTAGTCCCTCTTCACATGCTTCAGCATTAAATCGCTTTTAATTATTCTTTACTATGAACTACCTATCTAAGAGAGCAGGTTGCGAATTTTATAGAGCCCGTTGACTGGCCGCTGGCCGCCTTATAGCCCAGATTTGAATCTTTGCGATTACTTTTTATAAGGGAACTTGGAAGAAAAAGTCCACGGAAATGGGGCTACATTCAATAATTTAGAAGAGCTGCGCAATCGAATCATTGAGTGTTGGGAAGAACTGCTGGAACAACGTAACATTGCCAATTCTATCGATTCTTGGCGTAGACGTTTAGCATGGGTTGTTGAGGCCCACGGAGGGCATATCGCTCCTTAAATGTGTTCATTTTATTTTTTAATAAATGAAAATATAAGTCGTATTGTTAGAAAACTTATCGTTAACTTTTTCAAATTGGCTATGTTGAAGGAACTCGGAAATCCTCATTTTTTTCTCAACCAGTCAAAATCTTTATTTCGAATCCTTACCCTATCTATTTATTTTTCGCCCAAGCCTGAAATAGAAAGAATATGTCGAGTAGAAAAAAAAATCTACCTGAAATTGCATATCCTAGATTTTGCTGACAATATGAAAAATTGAAATTTGATATTACAAAAAATTCAATATTTCACTTAGTTTTCAACCGATTTTTTCTGTCGAGGTCTTAAAATGTTCGCAAAATGATGAAATTTAAGAATTTCTTAGAAAAACTTATACAGGGTGTCACAAAAAAGTTCCAGCGCTATCCAAAAGTAGGTAATTTTTTGAAGGATTCCGCCATTTTGATTTTTTTTCAAATGTCAAAAGTTTTACCCTGATTCGTTAGTCTGTTCATTTCTCTTTCAAACAAGCCCAAACAAAAGAGAATTGGTCAACAAATAAAAAAGTTACAGCTCAAAAACAAAATTCCGGTTTTTTTTGGACCACCCTATATTACCTATGATATTTAAACTTGTTCCAGATGCCATGAAACTACTGCGTTCCTCGGTGCAAAACGAACTATAGGAGTTCCTTAAAAACTGGAGTAATGCAAACATTTTCATTTCCAAAAAAATTCTGAATTGCAAAAGTTGTGGATGAAAGCAATACACCAGAATAATTATTATACCCGAGATTATACAATAACGAAAAATTCTGTGGTGTGTTGTAAACATTTTGAAGAAACCGAAATACCTACCTAATTAGATTTGAAAAGGATAAAGGAGTAATTCGAGAGTTCAAACTAAAACGTCCAACTCTTAAAAGTACCTGTTATTTTCAAAAATCAGCTCAAGTATTTGAATGGACCTGCCTTCCGAAAAAATCCCGAAGAAAGAAAAAGTTAGATTTTCAAAAGACACACTGAAACATAGGCTTATAACACTTTAGAATCTAGAAATATATTCATTTAAATCAACTATTTACTGTTATTATTTACACAAATAGTTATATTATTCATTGAATTACTGTTTTTGGCCCTTTAGTACAATAAATGATGCATTTTTTGTCATTCATATTAACAAAATAAAAAATATATAGGTATTTATAAAAACAAACAGCACCAGCACCACTTGGCGGTATGATTGCGGTGTTGCCTTTTTAACTTCATGGCTTGTTAAGTGTAGGAGGCTGTGATATTATACAGACAGTGAGCACGTAAAGGTTGGAATAAAATCCATAAAATATACAGGGTTGATATTTTTCAAAAAACCTCGGACACGTCGATTTTTGATTTTAGATGATAAGAATATGTATACAGGGAGACCCAAAAACCAGTTATGACAGCTAAGTTTATTTTTTGAATGAAAACACCAATTTTCTATTTCATTTTCAAATTCTACGTTAAATTCTGAACCTATTTAATGCATCATTTCCTATACCTATCTTCAACTGTTTCGGAAATATTGACTGTTGAGAATTGACTTTTTTGCAACTTTGACAGGTTGTAAAACTTAAACGGTTAATTTTAGAGCAAAAGCGATCATACATGGTTGTCTTAATTTTCCATAAACTATTATTTGACAGCAACTTTGAATTTAATCCATGAATCAAAATTCCGGTCAAATTTAATTTGAAGTTAGTTGTCATAATTTGTTTTTGGGTCACACTGTATACATGATATTTTCATCTAAAAAACGGCCACTTAAATCAAAAATCGACGTGTTTTTTGAAAAATATCAACTCTGTACATTTTATGGATTTTATTCCAACCATTACGTGCTTACTCTATATTAATTGGTATAGTGCAAAAGCCTGGCACATCTCCTCACAGAGTTTCTTGTTATGACCCCACTGCTGGCTGTCACTGAACTCAAACACACTTAACTGGCACTTGTAGTGTCCACTAATTATTTTGAATATCTGCACTAGATCCCCACGCGTTCGACTCTCATAAAGTGTGGGGAGGTTCAGCGTCTGCAGCCTCTGTTGGAATGAAAGGTGATCTAGAGCTGGGGGAATTTTTGTTGCTCTGCGTTGGACTTTTTCAAGTCCTTGACAAAATAAGGACTCTATATGCTTTGGGCATACCTTCTCCAGCCTGGGTCTTATGTAAGCCTTGCACAGCTTTACAAACATTGGGGTCTTTAAATGCCTTGGAAATCAGGTACATGATGGAGATCCTTTGTGACCTATTGATATGGTTTTCCCACTTCATGTCTTCAATGATAATAATTCCCAAATTATTTTGTTCAGCAACAGGGTAGACCCAATAAAGTATTACATCCTGCGGTTGTTTTTGCCCAGGTGGAGAATTGAACACTTGGAGTCAGTGGCATTTGCTAGGTGGTTGTCTACTGTTTATGGCATCTATATCCTCCTGGATGCTTCCATTCTGCATTACAGGATTACTATAATAACAGGTATCATCCGAAAATGACGACATCTGACTTCTCAATCCATTTGGCAGGTTATATATACAAGGAAGAGTAGACGGCCAAGGACTGAGCCATGGGGAACACCACCAAAAACTTGACAGGAATTTGACTTCATGGACCTTATACTGACACAGAACTATGGTCACTTCTCCACCGCACCACAGCCCAGAAACGATCGTCTTCAAAATTTGGTAGTACAAAATAACTCATTATCATACAATCTACTACCGCCCCAAGCAAATAACATCTTCGCATAGCTTAATTCGACAACAATATTCGCTCTGACACATCGGTTGACATGCCACTAAAAAATACAAACTATCTGTAATTTAGCATTCTTTCACACTACCAGGAAAGCTGTTCATCAACTATCAAAGAGCATCCTCGATTGCAGATTTCTCAGTAATTGCCCATTTCATGCTCCACGCAAGAATTCAGTACCATTTGACCCGATTCGCACTGTTTGCCAACAAATGGGAAGAGCCTATAAGTATTCGGCATGTTGGAATGGCACACATCCATGTACGTCACTGTCTGGTGACAAATTAACAAATTTTGTGTATTAGTCCCTCGCATTCCCTGTGATGTGAAGGAGTGAATGTTATCAAAAGGAAGAATCAAAACGATCGACTTCGAACAGAAAAAATACATTCTCAGTTATGTCACAGATGATAAGTATCCTGCTACAGAATAGTGAGAATTTCCAATCCACCAGCTCGTTCTGGTTCTTAGTATCGGGAGACAACTATTTGGTATCTCATTATCATTTATGAAGTTGTAATGTAATTTCAACTTTCCTTAGTGTTCATTTCTTCCTGAAAACATTATATTCTTTGTCTTTTTAGATGGTATTCACAGATTCTTTGCTGTATTGTGCTAAATCTCTTCTTTCTCATTTTAAGTTTCAAGCAAAAAGCCAAATTGTGTACCAAATTAATCATGAGGCAATCATGTCAAGAGAACACCTTTTCCAAGTACCTAAACAGCTATGTTGAACAAAACATAATTTTGTTGAATCATTACAGTGACTGCAAAATTCTATGAACTTTCTATTGTATCCTAGATAGGTTCTGTTATAAAAGAAGGATACATTTTTTTGAAGTGTAATATTGTGTAATTTGCCACCAACTGAGCAAAAGCAACTTCAATTAACCGGTACAGTTATTTTTGTACAATGACACTGGTACAACAGCATAAACAAAACGGGCCATCCATTAAATTTTATTTATAATAAGAAATAAAATACGACTGCATTGTAGAACGGCGATTACGAAACGACAAAGATGTATTTTCTGCATAACGTAGAGGAAACAATAGACGCAAGACTGTTTGATTACTTTAAAAGCGATCGGTAATCTTCGAAAAAAAATCGACTAGCATATCTCCCAGAATCGTGAAGATTATAATGGGCTTTCTTGTATAACCGCGGCAAGAAATCCGGGGAGTGCTGGAAATACAAATTTCATAGTCTCTGAAGATCATTTTATAATTACACACTGGCAGTTAGACCGTTAGACAAAAAAAAAATTAATTGCACGTTGCCAACGTTTAAATTACTATTTTTCGGGACTGGGCGTTATAGAAAGTTGGTTTGGGCCGCTATAAAACAAATAGTGAAGTGACTTGTGGAAAATGGTTCTCTATTATCTCACGACATAGCTTATAACCTGAGCTTGTGACCCATTAAAAGATTAGAGACAAATTAATTTAAGTACAGTGATCGCATAAATTCAATAAAAAAATAGAGACAAACAATTTTAGAAAAATAATTATCAGTCACGTCAATTTTTATGTTCAATCGAACTTCTTTTTTCATGTATTCTGAAAAGAATCTATGATGAAACGAAAAAAATTAAGACTGAGAAAGTGAGAGATTCCTAATAAACTAAATAGTAGAAAAAATTCATATGACTAGCCATCATATAACAGCTATTCAAATAAAAACTATTGTCAATGAACGAAATGAAAATAATGCAAAAATCGTCTATAAATAAAAAAAAAGGTAACGTAACCAGAGAAAAAAATTGGGAAGATAGTTCTATGACTGATGATATCAATCAATAATAATAAATTATTCAAAATTAAATTCTGGACAGCAAAAAAAACCCATTTCAGAATACAGAAAATACAATAATTAAAAAGCACTGAGAAACACTCATAATTTCAATGAGAAGAAATAATAGAAAACAAAGTGCAATTATTGCTTTGGGGCAGTTCTGATATTAAACGATATTTTGATTTGTTAAAGAGAAAATCATATAGAAACGACTGTTCAACACTTAAAGCCAGCTAATATGTTACATAGTTGCGATATAAAGAATAATGTCTGAAGAAGAATAATTGGAGAAGCACACAATTAAATAATGAAGATATTAGATTTCTTTCCGGTGTATGATCATAATTAACACTGTAAAAGCCTATCCGCATCGCAATGAGAGAATTTCTCTTTCCTTGAAAAAAAAAATTGGTTGGGCAACATATCAGAAAGATATTTGAAACGCTCAAAAAAAGAAATCCTGAATTAAACTCAGAGTTTTTGCTAAAAACTAGAAATGTCATAACGGATGTTTCAAAAATGCCAACTGTGTGGTAAACTGTGAAATGATCTCATCAAACAATAAAACAAAAATGTCAGAATCGTTGTCCAAATATACTAGAAAACACTGTACCTGTAAAAATATATTCCAAAACAATTCCATTTGTTGTTTACTCTGGTTGTGGCAATTAGGACATCCGTTATACTTTTTATTTGATATGGTCTCAGAACAAGCACCACTTTTCGATCACCACGGAAATCATAAATTTTTCGCTGATTTTAATAACAAATCTTTCAACTTTTTTTTGTTCTAGGTATTTATTCATCAGCAACCGACAATATCGGGTAACTGCTCCACCATACAAGAGCAACAGGATGTAAGCTATTCACTCTTTTCCTACACGAATGCATTTACCTATATAATATGGCTCTTTTGGTTTAATTTTAGATATTTTATGTATTATTATTTCCTTTGTAAGCAGTCATCTTATGATTTATAATCAAGAGAGTTAATTGACTCAAAGGCGAATGCAGAGATGTGCCCACGCAAACAAACCCGGGTAAATCCTATTTCAATAATTAAATAAAATATTTTATTTAATTCAAATAATTAAGGCGAGGCTAAAGTAAAATTAAATATAAACATTCAAATATAAATCTTACGATCTTGCAACGCCATTTTTGATGTTGTAAAAGTAAAAACCTCTAAGGGCATACAATCATGGTTCAGATCGTATAATTAGAATTATTACTTTTAGTGCAGTTAATATCAGTGAAAGTCCACTGATTGTAATTTTATTTATTGAAGGACCTCCCCTTTCATAATTCATTGTGGTATACACCACCTGGAGACAGCTCTATTGAAAATTATTTGTTACGTTCAAGTATTTTCATGATGTGACAAGTTTATTCAAATTACAAACTACCAGGTTACGATTTTCCAATAATTAAAAATAAAATATTACCCATACATCGTATAGGTTACCACAAAAGGAAACCGATTTATTAACAAAATGCCATATTTGTAAATCACTCATATCTTCCAAACCAACGCTGCATCTTGACAGGCGACAATGCGAAATTAAATTGGTAAATAATATAATCCTTAAACCTGAAGCAGTGTTAACATATAAGTAATTGCATGCAAATTTTTTTAATAGCGGAAAGATAAAAGCTGTCGCTGCAAAAAAAAAGAAGACAGTTACAAATTGTAGAAAGTTATATGAGTCGCGTTAAAGGGTTCTGGGCGAGTGCTTGTTCGCAGATGCTCGTGAATTATTCGCGTTTTAATATTGAAAATTGCGACAATAATAAATGACAAGATTCTTGAAACAATGACAATTGCTAGTAGAAAGCTACACCCAACAATTCATACAATGTAAAAAGGTAACCTTCTGACCTTAAGCAAGAATTTACTTTTACTATATAATATTACAAGTAACCATTCTAACATTCAAATGCGCTTTTATCTTAATCTAGATGGAAATCAGCAAATCTGAATGAAATAGGAATACCTACATAAATAACGTGACTTCGTATGATTTATTTTAACTTGAAAATGATGGTCGGGTATCTTCCAAGCATGGACAAATCAGATAGGTAAGACATTATGGTTTGTGGGCATATATTTTAAATTTATTAATATACCAGTTTGGTTACTGGAAGATGTTTTTACTAATTCGAAGACAAAGGTATAATAAGTTAGAATGTGTAAACACCTAAAAAGTTCGTAACAGTACAATGGTCCCTACTCACATCTTTCCAATAGGAAAGCACAATTCAAATATCGCTCGAATTTTGTAACTGTAAAATTTATCAAAGTAAACTTGGAAATATTTTGACCGAAAATGATGAGAGCTCTAACAAGTGCGCATGACTGCTGGACTGACCATTGGCTGATACTAGCCAGAATCAACTTGCGCATCCCACCAAAGCGCATATGTCAGAAAAAGGCAGTTCAAACGCAAATTTAACATAGAACGCCTTCAAGACGATCATCAGGACAAACTTCCAAGTCTCTGTAAGCCAGAAACTTCCGGTAGGTAGAGTAATATACCGCAATAACATATCTGCCCCGGAAAAAACGGTCAGCTACATACAAAAGAAACATCAAGACTGGTTTAATGAGAACGACAATGAAACTAAAGACCTTATAGAAAGAAAAAGAAAAGCGCTTAATGCATGGAACAGCGACCCCAGCTCGACTGTAAAAAAAGGCAATACCAACACGCAAAAGCAGGATATCAAAGGCAAACGCGAGCGTTAAGGGACAAAATCAAACAGAATGCAGCAACTAGCTAAATCCAACAGTACCAGAGCCTTCTTTCAGGCTACTAAAATGGTATACGGACGAACCACTAAACGACTCAATCCCTTACGATTCAAAGATGACACAAGACTGCTTAAAGGTAGTTCTTCCATTAATTCTCGTTGGAAGGAACACTTTCAGGAACTACTTAACAGAGAATCACAAATCAATAATTTGCCAGGATATTATCAAATCGTCTGATCCCAACTGCCGAAGAGAACCTCTCAGAGACACAGTGTGGCTTTAGACCCAACCGAGGTATAGCTGACATAATTTTCAGTGCAAGACAAATGCAACATAAATCCAGAGAAAAAATCGCCCTCTATAATGGCCTTTTGAGATTTACTGAAATCATTTGATTCGGTCAACAGAGAAACTCTTTGGCAAAGGTTGGGTGTCCGTAAAAGTACACATCCAGATACTCCGCCTGCTGCATGATAATATGAATGCAACCATCGCCTCGTAAGCAACGATGGACAAGGAGAGTCATTTTAAACTTGATGGCGGCTTATTCAACCTAAACAGATTACGAGCCAAGACGAAAGTATCGACGATATCGATAAGTGAACTTCAATATACAGATGATAACATCGTGAACTTCAATAAGACGCACCGGGCACTAATCCCCAAGCTCCAAATACATATACTTATAAATGACAATCCTTCGCAGAACGTGGAAAACTACCCATACCTTGGGAGCCACCTGTCAGCGAATAAAACCATTGACGCTAAAATTCAACATCGCTTGAAGTGTGCTAGCGCGGCGTTCCGGCGACTTCTAGAGAGAGACTTCAACAAGGACCAAACTTCGCGTGTACAATGCAGTTGTAATACCACACATATATGGCTGCAAAACATGGAACACCTACAGAAGACACATAAAATGCCTAGAAAAGTACCACTAGCCATGCCTAAGAAAGATCTTAGGGATTAAATGGTGAGACCGACAACCGAACATTAGTTTTTTAAAGAAGGCTAAAACAACTAGCCTGGAAGCCCTCATTACTGAACACCTTGTTACGTTAAAATTTTGCCTTAACGTAATTGAGAATTTCGAATAAATTCAGTAATTAATTCAGTTCTTTGTGAGAATATTTATAAAGCTGTATACCTGAGGTTTAATATTTTTCAGTGATTGATAGGTTGCTCATTGAATTTTGCTAGATTTTTGCCTTTTGGTTGGATGCAAAACAATATCTGGTTGTTGATTAAAGGTATATTTTTCAAGGTAATAATGAGTGAATTCTTTGTATTTAGAGGACAGGGTAGGTTCAGGATAATAAAGCCCTACTGGTAGGATATGAATTCACTTTATTTAGCTTTCGAAAGTTTTCTAAAAGGCCCTAAATGTCGGTGAAAAGGTTTGTTTACTTTCAAATAAATATCAATTGTCAACACTTACGGATCTCGTATTTCCCTTTATTAAAATTTCTGCAACAACACAAATCACTTTAGCACACTCTAAATCGATTTTCCACCCTTATTTCCTTTACTTTTCCCATTTTAAAATGTTTATTTTTCTCAAAAATATAGTGGGGTTATATGCCACTTGTTTATTCGTGTTGGGCAGCACCACTGCCTCCTATAGTTAACAAGCCATGAAGTTGGAAATGACGGCAACGTCGCGTATGGTGCTATTTTGTTATTGGGTTATGTGTTTCTGTGTATTGCTTTCATTGTGTATTGTTGCAATTTAGTATTTTTATGAGCATTATTGACGAAAAAGTGGATAGAAACACACCAATATATTGCCCATATTTATTTGATACCTGTTCCTTTGTGCTTTGATTGCTAATTTTTAGCAAATGAGCAAAAATGAAGGTAAGGTAAGGTAAAACAATAAAAACAATATTAATATTTGTCTGCAAGAGCATAGGTCTCGATATATTACCTAAGATATTTAAACTTGTTCCAGATGCCATGAAACTACTGTGTTCCTGGGTGCAAATCGAACTATTAGGAGTTCCTTAAAAACTGAAGAAATGCAAACATTTTGATTTCCAAAAAAATTCTGAAGTGCAAAAAATGTGGATGAAAGGAATACACCAAGATAATTATACCCGAGATTATACAATAACGAAAAATTCTGTGGTGTGTTGTAAGCATTTTGAAGAAACCGAAATAATTAGATTTGAAACAAACAAGGATAAAGGCGTTGTTCGAGAGTTCAAACTAAAACGTCCAACTCTTAAAAGTAGGTACCAGGTACCTCTTATTTTCGAAAATCAGCTCAAGTATTTGAATGGACTTACCTTCCGAAAAAATCCCGAAGAAAGAAAAAGTTAGATTTTCAAAAGACATACTGAAACATAACACTTTAGACTCTAGAAATATATTCATTTAAATCAATTATTTACTGTTCTTATTTACACAAATAGTTAAATTATTCATTGAATTACTGTTTTTGGCCTTTTAGTACAATAAATTATGCATTTTTTGTGATTCATATTAATAAAATAAAAAATATATATTTATACAAACAAACACCACCAGCACCACTTGGCGGTAAGATTGCGGTGTTGCCTTTTTAACTTCATGGCTTGTTAAATGTAGGAGGCTGTGGCAGCACCGTTGCCGGCGTACTTGAACGCTGTGGGTAATATAGAGTCACTATAACTGTGATCCCTAAACATTCACTGGTCATTTTGACGGTTTTTAGACTGAAGACTAGGTAGATGCTGATTAATAACTTGTATAAGTGATTAATTAGTGTTAATTGATGTTAGGGAAGAGAATTTGATAACAACTTGGAGTTTTGTGGGTCATCATTGTGGTTCGGAGTGTTCTGTTTCAAGCTGATTGTGTTCCGATTCAAACTGGGTGTTCCGTCTTCCTGGTCGAGATCGGAAATCTGGCACCAGAGGACATCTTAAAGAAAAAAAACTGGAATTCTAGAAAAATTTTCATATTGAAGCCTACCTAATAAATCGCTGAAAAGGGATCGTTCTCTTTTAAATTCGCACGTTGAGCAAACAACAAGTTCTTGGCAGATTCTACCAGCGCACATAAAGGTATTTAATTGATCTAGCCGGCCAAAAGTCAATTTTCCAAATTTCAAAGCAGGTAGAATAAAATTGGTATTTATTACTATTTAATCTCCAAAAAACTCGCACCAACTCAATTTTTTATATTTGGTCAAGTTTCAATCGCACAGTATCAGTTCTAATCTCGTTGTTCTGGTTGGAGTGCTTATTTCCTTATCAGCAATTTTATTGAACGTGTGAAAAACTTTACATTCTTAGATTTAAACTTTGTGTTTCCCGAATACCAAAATGGATTTTCAAGAACCAGGTAGGTATGTTTGTAAAAATGTATGGTAAAGAAATATTTTAATTTTTTTTTACCGTTAAATAAATATGGTAAATAATATTATTTTTGAATCGTTTTTAAAGATAATTTTGCCAAATTTAAAGGTTTTTGTTGTCCTTCAGGGTTCGTCCCGGTATTCATTTGTATTTGTTAACGTATTTTATAGTTTTTACTAGTTAGCTACGTAAGAAGTAACCGCGGATTCGCGCGATCTTTTGATAATCTTTTTTTTGCATTTCACTTGAATGCTAAAATGAATGAACGAATTTTTATAAATATTTTTTACTTGGTCCTAATAGAATCCATTTTCTTCTAGGACCATCTGGAATGAAAATGTTTTCTCGCAGGCAGTTATTTGACCTTATGAGACAACAAAATTTGCCAAGCATTACCAAAGGTTTGGAGTTTTTGGAGAATTATCTTATAGGGTACGATAACTATTCAGATGACCAAATAAAAGAAGTAAAGCACAAATTTTCTTATATTAAGTCCGAATTTAAACGAAGATGAGGAATTGCAAGCAAAAAGGAACATGTTTTCTTGGAAAAAAATTCTGAATGGCTGCAGGAAAATTTTGAAATACCAAGAGCAATACATAAAACCGGAAGACCGCACAAAACTTTTGATGGACTAAGTGAAAGAAGTAAAAGAAGAAAAATAGAAGAAATGCGTGCTAGTGTTGATTCCCAAATGTTGACGTACGCGACACAGGTAAAATTGCGATGTGAAGGAAAACGAGACGTTTCAAAAATTGTGAAAGAAGTAACTGGCTCCCAAACGGAAGCTGAAAAATATAAGAAAGCATACTCTTGTTATGAAAAGGAGAAGTCACGGATAACAGTTCTACAAGCGCTCTCAATGTTTGTGGAAGCAAATTTATCCCAAAAACAGTACGAAATAATTAGAAGCACTGCTAAAGGTGTCTTTCCTTGCTACAGCTTGTTACAAAAAGCAAAAAAAGACTGCTATCCTGCCAAAGAGTCCTTTATTGTAACTGAAACCCTTGCGGAAACTAACTTACAAAGCCTTCTTAACCATACCGTTGAAAGGCTATTGATTTATTTAGAAGAGGTTCTCCAAAGCTTAGGTCAAGAGGAACGTAAATCTTTACTGTTGATTTGCAAATGGGGGTGTGATGGATCACAACAAGCACAATTCAAGCAAAAGTTTGAGAGCGAAACTGGTTCCGACACAAATATTTTTCAAAGTTCTTTTGTACCATTACAGTTAATTTGTGAAGTTAATAAAAAAATAATCTGGCAAAATCCAACCCCATCTTCGCCACGCTACTGCCGACCTATAAGGATTAGATTTGTTAAAGAATCTGTCAATACTACAAAGGAAGAGATCTCGTATGTAGAAGAGGCAACAAATTTACTGGAGCCTACAAGAGTGACACTTTTTCACGCTGATTTTTCTGTTAGGCATAAAATGATGCTGACCATGATCGATGGAAAAATCTGCAACGCTGCTACTGATACCACATCTACAATGAAGTGTTACATATGCGGTTTAACATCTAAAGACTTTAACAACCTGCAAATAAATCGAGAAGTCAATACAGAGGTTCTAAAGTTTGGATTATCAATTTTGCATGCCAGAATCCGCATTTTTGAAAGCTTGCTGCATGTCTCATACAAATTAACCATTAAAAAATGGCGCTTGCAATCAGAGGCTGAAAAAGAAACTATAAAACAAAGAAAGATCCAGATTCAGCATAACTTTAGAAATCAAATGGGCTTGATTGTAGATATTCCTAAGCCTGGATTTGGTTCTACAAATGACGGAAACACCAGTCGTCGTTTCTTTGCAGATCCAGAGGCAGCAGCTGAAATAACGGGAATTGATTTTAATCTAATATATCGTTTTAAGGTGATACTAGAAACAATTTCTAGTGGTCATAGAATTAATGAAGAAAAATTTCATGAGTATTGTATGGATACTGCCAAGATATATGTTGATTTATACCCCTGGCATCCAATGACACCCACTATGCATAAAATATTAATGCATAGTGCCACTGTGATCAAAAATGCCTTGCTTCCAATAGGACAGCTTTCCGAAGAAGCAGCAGAAGCTAGGAATAAACATTTTCGGCAATACCGCCAGAATTTTGCAAGAAAGTTTTCCAGAGTATCATGTAATTTAGATGTTATTAATAGGCTCTTATTGAGTTCCGATCCACTTCTATCAAGTATGAGGGGAATTCCAAGGAAGAAAACAAAACCATATTTAAATGAGACGCTACAAATGTTACTGCCAGCTGAGCCTACTTTCCAGAATCCAAATCAGACTACAATTGAATCTGAGACTTTTTATGATAGCGACGACATTTCTGACGAAGAATTATGGCTTTCCTGATTTTTGAAATATTCGTTTTTAGTCTAGTGAAAATTAGCTATTTGAGGAATTATTGCTTTATTGAAAAATATATTATTATTTTGCCGTTAAACGAAAATATACTAATTTTCCTATGATTAATACATTCTGTCTCCTAAAAACATAATAAATCAGTAATAAAACACATTTTGGATTAACTGAACCAGAGATATAATTTTGGCCTTCTAGATCGATTAAATACCGCTATGTGCAGCGGTCCTCTCGGCAACGTTCCTTGGGAACATCCACCTTTTTGTGGGATTTTGAAGACGCTGGGATTTAGTGGTTGCTGGCTTAATTGGTTTTGGGGTGAAAGCTTTGGATTTGGTCGTACCCGTATTTGTAAGCCAACCACACAGAATTTTCTGGAAACGAAATCTACGCCATTTTGTTGGTTTGTCGTGTGAAGCACTAGAGCACATTTGTTCAACTAGCCCAAATTGTAACCAGGGTTTTTAGGATTGTTTTAGAATCTTTCCCATTGGGTTTTCTCTTTGAAGGTTTGCTGGTCTCGAGGCTGAGGTGTCAAGAGTGCCTACAGCACTGAATTGAAACCTAAAATCACATTTTTAAGAGGGAAGTCTATGGAAGCTTATGGGTCTGTTATCAGGGCTGTGATGCTGACAGGAGGCAGTTATGTAAATGGGTGTCTAAACTGCAGAGAGGACTACAAGGGGTGATGTACCCGTAAATTTGTTAACATTTCTCAATTAATATTTTTGATTATTATTAATGGTATTTTCTTGTATTTACTTGGCATACTTCCAAGGTTGTTTTACTGCCTTAATTATTACAAAGGGTGTATAGTACCGATGATTTTTAATGTACTATATTTAAGGTGACATTTTGTACAAACCCGCCCCGGTATACCATGGTATAAGCGTGCACAGGTTTTAAATATTATTATTAACATCTCTAATAACTATTTGTCCTCTTTTACTCTCATGGAACTAAGGTAGTCAAACATTTATTTATTGGTTAATTTTTAATATATTGGAGTGTATTTATTGAGACCAATACAAATTGGTCCTTGCTACCTTTTGGCAATTTTCATATTTAGTAATAATAATTTCTGTGGTATTTCCCATATTGCCTTGTATTGGCCTTTGCAGTTTTGAACATATACCCCCCCCCCCCCCCCCCATTTTAGTAAATATATTTATAATCACTGTTTTTAGATTTGACTCTTATTTTATCCTTACTGACATCAACCAAACCAAGGTAAAATTGTTTTATTTTGAAGGATAGGTACATTGGGTAGGTACATTTTTATAGGAATTTTGGAGATCAGGGACTTTCTGATTTAAGTCCGCGGATTGTATTTTATAAATCAGTGGCGCCCTATTAAGCTAACTTTTATTATTGAACCTACTCCCACACCACTGAGTAGCCGCGAGCACTTTGTTGCGCTGGCCGCATTCCTTAAGAGTGTCTTACAGTACCTAGGCCTATTGTGGTTTATTAATTTAAATTTACTATTCAAACAGTTTAAGGGTAATTTTACGCGCAACAACTTACTTCGCTGGACAGGCCCACCTCATCCGCATGTTCGAAACACATCTTCCACGACAGATTCTCTACAGACAACTGAAAGAGGAAAAACGAAATCAAGGAGTTCAATCAAGACGCTATCGAGATGTTCTTAAAGCGGGTGTAACCCAAAAATTAAAGTTTAAGTACAAAAAAATCTAAGAATAAATATTTAAACCGCATCTTGCTACGATGGTCCGTTTTCGAGTTAGGGCGGTTTAAAGTTACAACTAGGTGTTTGTGACGTCACACTGGATTATCAGGGAGAGTATTAACACGTGTAAGAATTTTCCAAAACAAAAGACAATTATCTCCTAGAGCGAATTGCAACCACTCAAAGGATTAGTACGGTTCACTGACAACTGAACGAACAGAAGACTGCGATTTCGGCGGTTGTGACATCACAAGTTCCTGCATAATTTATCTTCACAAAGAATTTTCTCGGAGACTATTTTGAATATAGGACTGCGATTTTCACGAGATATCTTAGAGTTTTTTTCTTGATTTGACTAGCTTAAATCGTTTTTTAGGGTCACACCCCCTTTAAGGAATATATGGCAAAGTGTCGCATCAATATAGCAACTGGAACAAGACGGCAAATAATAGGTCCTCAAGGCATCGAGTAGTCCACGATGGACCACAAACTTTTGAAGAACAGCAACGCAGACACGAGCCATCAGAAAACGCACAACCGACGACAATAAGAATAGAATAAAAGAAAATCATACTCGGTATCGAGTGATCGCCTATGATGATGATGATGTCTTCTGTAACACTGTAAATGTAGGTTTGACTTGTAAAAATACTATGTATGCTCATATGAATAAATATTTGATTGAATTGAAATTACTCCTTCCTTTGCTAATTCTCATAATGCGCTCGAAATTCCTGACAATACGTACTGGTCCTATGAGCTTTAGACTTTCCACGAGCTGCAACCGAAAGCCTTTAGTTTCCTTAGAAGGATCCACGAAATTGAACGAGTTTCTCAAATCAAAGAACACCCATAGTCCATAGTTTAGATTTAGATTTAAACAGTGACAACATTTTTTGCAAAGTAGTGTATCTATAAATTAATGTTATAAAAATAGTCATGATATAAACTCGGTTGGTTGAAATTCTTTTGTCAAAAATCCACAATTAAAAAAAAAAAAGTTCACATCAGAGATTTCCTGGCTTAATTCAAGCGCTTAAGGTCGTCACGGTGTTATTGAAAACCAAAATAGTTTTTTGAATCGTACATATAGCGGAAGCTATTTCAGTTTATCCAGCTTAAAAAGTAAATTTAGACATAGTAAACATGACATTTTTCACTATTTTGGTTCATGAGATGAATTTTACCTTTTTTTAACATTTAAATTAAAAATTAGAGGATATGACCAAAAGTGATATTTCCCGTTGTTCGTTAGCATTATCTTTCTTTCTACAGGGACTTCCTAATATCTATAGCAATCAGTTCACGTTCATAAAAAAACGTGAGTTTGCTCTATCTATTAGAAAATTTGAAATACTTCCCTATGTAAATACACACCTGAAATGCCAATTATTTTGTGTAAACGGCAGTATAGGATCTAAGTAAAGAAATTTATGCACTGTCTAGGAAAATAAACTCTACTTATTTATGCTTTGGGAAATTGCAAATTGCATCTGAATACAACGATTTTCGTTATGGTAATGCAAGTCGTATTGCTATTAGCTGGCAATAACTAAATGGAAATATTTTGCATTGTATTTTCCTTTTAGCTGCAATTAAATTTACAGCTTTTGGTTGCTAATAAAGCAGAAATACGTGAAAGTAAAACCATTTATTAGGATAGAATTCGTGAGGAAGGAGACAACAAAATTTAAAAGCATGGTCCAAATTAATAAAGTCAAGAGAATAAAAATATTTTCAAAATGTATAAAATATGCGTATTATACAGGGTGTACCATTTGAAGCGAAACAGGCTAAATATGTAATGCCACGTTCATTTTTTTTTAAATCGCTCATACACGTAATTTGATTTTCAGAGGGGAAAGTTTTCTACAACCATTTTTAGCACTTCAACTTTAACCCCCTTGGCGGGGTGGGATCAAACCTTACTGTTTCAAATGGAACAATGGGTCCCTAGATGTTTAAGTTAGTGCTGAACATGTTTCAAACACTCACACGTTGAAATTACGTGTACGAGCGATTTGAAAAAAATAAATAAAAGTGACATCAGATATTTAGCCTATGTTTCGTTTTAAATGGTATATCTGTAGTATACATGGTGATTCACGAACATGGAAACAGAGGCGTTTTAGGGTATTTCAAGGTTGATTTTGCCATAGACTAAATAAGAAACAATCTTCTGGCCCGGTATTCTCAAATCAACACTTTCCTGACTTTCCTCTCGGACACGGAAATTTTAATTTTTTGATTTTTTGAAAAAATTATTTAGCTTATGGCAACTTTGACGGTGAATATCTTGAGAACTAATCAATCGATTTTCAAAAAAAATACGCTTTTGTGACGAGAATCAAAATACCTTTAAAACAAGGTACCACTAGACCCATCTAACCTATCTAAAAAAGATGGATGAAAATCAACCCACCCAGGGAGTGCACCCTAGCGAAATACCGATGGGGTCAAAAAGTTTCCCCCTTGAATACAAAAATGACCTGTCCGAGCTTTTTTTTCTTCTCAAATCGACCTTGCAATACCCTAAAACGCCTCTGTTTCGATGTTCGTGAAACACCCTGTAAATTATATTTCTATCAAAGCAAAATTTCGACCTATCAGTGTAAACCCTTCTCAACTCTACTTATTATAAAACGCCAAATTAATAATCGTGCCATACGGAAACATATGCACGCATATAGGAAATAGGTGGTACCGAAACCAATAAATAAATTGCGTGTATTAACATACTATCGCTCATTTTATTTTGAAAGTCAAGCAGGCCCTCAATGCTTCCATTATAATCTTGCCATTATTATGTAACCAGTAGTTAGTTTGTTTTTAATTTCGTTCAATATTAATATGATACACGATTGCAATAATTTATTCGGTATTAGATAGAACAAACATGAACGAAAGTTATCGGACATTAAACATTAATATGTAGTTTGGGGCACCAGTATCTGTTTGCCATATCCAATAATAAAAAGAAGAAACTGAAAGTATTAATAGAGAATGTCTTACTTTTAATTTAACAATGCTGACATAAATTAGTCTCATTGCAACTAATTATAGTGTTTCCATTTAGGGACATTCCAACTAACTGATTCTATTATAATTCCCGTCCGAATTGCCTATGAAACAGTAACACAACTATAGTAATGAACACATTTTATGACCCTATTCAGCTTAATTCAATATCAAATGTTATCCATAAAAAATGGTTTCATTTGAATGCGTCTAAGGCCAACCCAGGCAGGAGTTGCAATGCACATAATCTTTCAAGCGAAAAGTGAACTAAATTTTATTTCGAAACAATAATAATTTATAATAGCCGCTAGTACAATGAAAAGGAAATTAAATTACTTATATTATCCAATAACTATAAATAATGTTATTAACCATATAAAATTGGGTAGGAGTTTACATTTTAAACAGTTGTGTGTGAGATCATTAACAGATAAAATATATTATTTTTATAGATACTTTCTAATTTGAAACTACACGATTATATGAATTATTCAACTTACCCTAAAACTTTGCCGTTTCGATAATGATTCCAGGTAACATTGCCATTCTAGTGATCTCAGGAACAGAAGGTGCCATCTGCGCTCAAGACCATTTGCGATGCGTCGCGCGTTGGCGGTGTTGCATTTCGCGTCTGGCCTTTTGCACAATTTGACAACCGAGCCCACTATTTTTCCGTGATTTTCGATGTCACGGTGCAGCACCTGTAATCAAAATAAAACCGGTCAGTTCAAAAATAGGTGTTGATTTGTCAAAAACATCAAATCCTCAACAATGGTGCAGGCATTTAAGCACACACAAGAGATGTCAAGATTTTCAAGAAATAGGACTCACTGAGAACATAATTAAAACACTGTTATAATGAGCCATTTTAATGTTAGTTTATCTATTCGTACCTACTGTATTGTAATTAGCTTGCAATAAAAATTATCTAATTAATAAACATGAGTGGCCAACAATAAAAATTAAATTAGTAAATCGGTGAATGAAACGAGCTTCAGCACTGCTTATAAATAATGCATCGTACAATCTGTTGAATGTTTACTGTGTATACGCAATTATTATTATTGTTACGGCAAAACTATTGTTGAAAAATTTTCTTTCACCCGATTCAAATTTTACAGCTATTCATAACCAAATAGGATTGCAGCATTTGTGAATAAAAGTAAGGTGAGTCATAACATTTGCTTGAATAGATTTCATATTGATAATTCCGTTCAAATTGTGCGTGCTATGAAATACCAGGCAAAAATAGATGACCTAAATTTTTCTCAACTCAGGATAACAAAATGTGTGTGTTAATCTTCATCATATCAATAAAAGAAATATTAAATTAACATGGTCGCGTACCGTCTGGTTCATCATATTGATTGGCATCTATGGTATTTTCAATACCGTTTCCTTGGTTATCGCATGTAAACTGAATGAAACACAAAATCACCAAAAAAAAGGCACGTCGAGTAATAATCATTCAGTTTTGATTAACCAGTCTGTCAACTTTCAGAATATCAATATATTCTAAATTAAGAATACACCTACGTTTAGTAACTACAATTTTTAAATACAAATGGAAATGCCGCTAAGGTGTTAAAAATATCCTACAATTTAACCCTCAGAAATCAGGAAAACACCCGAAATCTCTCAAATTTGTCCCACCCTGTACGTAGGTACATAATGCGATTTATGCATGGACGTCAAACTATGAACATACCTTGTTGTTACAAATTATCTATGGAAAACTGTCTTAATAAGATTGTTCTATGAAGTACTAAAATATTAGTGTGATTGGTAAAGTATATAGTGCGTTTATTTGCTAAGCAAAACCACCCAGTTCTCCCAATACAAATATAAGTTTTGCAAACTTAATGTGCGAATTACGTCACTAATTAAATGAGGGTACTAATGTGAAGAGCCAAGAAAAGGTGCTAAAAATATTTTTTATCACGTCTAGATCCTCTTGTCCTGACTTGTTTTTGAAGAAGATTTGAATCTTAAATAAAATGCCTTTATTTGCAAAAAAACATACTGCATCGAGTGTCAATAGAGATACATAAATTCAAAAGAGAGAGGTATTTAAAATTAGAACTACTCTGCTTAACAAGCGATATGACTGATTGTGTCTTCAGTCGATTGACAATTTCAAGATACAATTGAATTACACAACGTAAATCAATGCCCAAAATAAAATTTCACAGGAAACAAATTTCCGAATTTTTTTATTTTGTACTTCCGTTTCTTTAATCTGGCCAATCAGAACCGGCGAAATATACTGAATGACAAAAAAAACGCATCAACCACAAAAATTATATATTTTTTTAACAAATTTTCTATATATTATGTTTACGTTAGTTTTGACCAAGACCAAAAAAATGTGTTCAAAAAATATACACTTTTGGTGGGAGATGCATTTTTTTTGTTACGTAGTTTGTATATACCAAGAAAATTTGTTAACAAAATATACACTTTTAGTGAGTGATGCGTTTTTTTTGTCACATAGTATAATTGCTTGTCGCGCCACCATCGAGATTTTTCATTAGTTCAAAGAAAACATAACCTTACTTAACTTCCAGTTGTATTTTCCATACGATACGTGAGATTTTTGTGTTTGCGAAATAAGGGATCCCATATTTTTGAAGTTTTCATTACTGATTGTCCTTATTACGCAACCAAAATTTATGCGTTCAATTTAAAAAAGAAAATAAACCGAATCCAAATATAGATGGCACCAGTGCACTAATTGAATATCTCCCAACGAATTGTTTATATGTGTTCCCTAGATACATAAACAATGCTTTGCCCAAGGAATTGATTTAGTGCTCGGTCTGGTTATAAACATTATGAAGTGCGCATATTTTGCGCCAACTACCAATAGATGTGCCCTAGTTTCTAGGCCATTTTTTGTTTTGTTTGAAAATTGCTACATATTTTGTAACAATCTACTATAGTCGTCTCGTTAATCATTCTGTATTAGGGAGACGTCAAAATGTAGCTCATGGGTAACATTTATTTGTGGTCAAATTAATTTAACATTCAGAGCCAAATTGGCTAAATTCATGTATACATAATATAACTGAGGCATTGGGCATTTAAAATTTCTTGAGATGTAAACATTGGCAGCTGTTACCATAATTTCCTGATGAGCACGTGTCATTTGTTTACCGCATTTATAATACCAATTTCCACTTTCCATTGCACAAAAATTCAAATTGAATAGGCTTACCGCTTGTTTTAGTAACTGAACGGTCTTTTATAATTATCTGATTTTAATCTGCGTCTATTCAAGCCGTATAATACGATTTTAGTTTACTCCACTCCATTCAACAATGTCCAGGAAATAAATTTGTTAATCTTATATCAAAGTTGTTTTGATGTCACATTAATTTTTGATCGAATAGTTTAAGACATATCATGTCTTTAACCCATTAAGGCGAAAAAGTAGATGCAGTATATGAGGATTTGTCAAAATGCATACAAGAAAACAGAACAACATTAATCGACAGTAATCGGGAAATACGGACTAGACATAAACTATAGAAACCGCCAATATGTAATACTCGTTGAGAGAAAACATCCAAGAAAAACTAGAGAAAAGACTGAAAGAGGACAAAAAATAATCCAAAACAATCAATGATATAAAGTAACATTTCTCATCCTGGACAACTCCCAAAAACTGTAGCCTCTCGAAACGGCCAGTCATTAGTTTTCAAATATTCAATTTATGGTACTTCTTAAATAGAGAAACCGTTAATAACAGTATACCTGACTTTATTTACCCTTTTTTGTAGTTCCGCAAAACTTAAGTTTGATTGTCCAAAAAAAAAAAAAAAAAAAGAGGGCATTCTTTGAATGACTGCAATCGCCTACTTGGAGATCTACAATTTCAAAGGCATTAGCAACTTCTTCCTATTTATAATTCTATACTTGTGAATGGGTTTATAGACTGCTCGGCATGCGGTTTATCCCAAACTGATTTATCAGACGGACAAAGGTAGTATTTAGAGACCAAGGTAATGTATGCCTACATGCTTACAAATAAAAGAAATCAGGCAAACAGTTAATTCCAAAAAGCTTGAATAGGTAAAATATAAACCTTATAGACAGTAAGGTGAAAGCTGCCTAAAAGTTCATAAAGTTTGGAAACATCAAAAAAAAAGTAACAAAAAGTGCATATCCCCAATAAATTACCATAAATCACTTTCTCTTATTTCAAAACCGCTAAAGGTATGACCAAACCCAATCAGCAAAATGCTATAGCTGAATCGGTCTATTAGTTACTTATAGCAAAATATTTAATTGAATTCCCGACAATGCAACAATTCAACAAAACAGCGTAGGCAAAAACAAAATCAACAAATAACGTAAAATTGCAACTGCATAAACGGATTTCTTTATCATTCGATACACATATTTCAAGGTAAAAGTACGAAATACCTATCTGTAATTATCCTGCAGCAATAAATAATAACTTTTTCATCTTACCAAGATAATAAACTAATTATTGCCACACACAAAAGACAATTAAGGACAAGTTGAAAATAATTAGAACTTAAAAAAATCAAGAAGTATCACAAAAGTGATTGTCTTATATGGGTCGGTAGCTACCGGCTCACGAATTGGAACTTTCTGTAACTAATTAATTTAATATTGAAGTTATTTCAGTTTTAGAAGACTAATAAACCGTTGAAGGTACTCGTCAAAGGACACTTTTTGACTATAGTGCCTAAATCCATCAAATCTAATTTTGGAAAATTAAAAAAAAAAAAAAAATATTAGAAAAATCTTGGAAATCAACAATGGCACTGATAATCTGACAAAGTTACAATATTTACTAATTTGCAGTATCATTATTGCTTGTTACAGCAAATCACGTCATATTCGACGGGTGTTTCAGCATTTGAAATGCTGCCCCAGAGGTAGGAATTTATATTTAACATATTTAACAGTCTCAATATACTTAATTTATGTCCTAGAATTTGGAAAAAATAATCATTGAATCTTCCCATTGATGGATACAAACGAATTTCCCGAGTGGCATCAGGCATTACAAAATAGTGTTCTCAAGAGGCAGAGAAGAAAAAACGATAAACTAATAAGAGTCAAGTGATGCTCTTCGTACTGGAAGAGATCAATTCAATGGGCGTTTAAACAAGCAATTATTTTATAATTAACACGTTATTTAAACCATGCCTTCATCTTTCAAGACATTAAACTGATAGGCGGGCTCTTTCATTCTCTTTTACTTCAAATTACTGAATTGAATAACTCTTGCAATGCCTGTGAAGAACTTGTGCAACTGCGCTTAGTTTAACAGCGGCGGGCGAAATTTCGGCGAGAAGTACCTGAGAATTGGCAAAGGTCATTAAATCTATCATGAAATTTCGACGGAAGACAGAAAATAATTGAATATTAATTACGCCGCTTCCAGGTACCTGATTTGCAATAACCACCCTATGTCTTGTTACCCTTTTGCAGAACCTTGTGTTTAATTTGTTATAATTTTTCCTGGCATTAACACTTTGCATGTCGTAGAGGTGATACGTTTTTAAATGGCACTTATATTAACCAAAAGTTCGCATGGTGGTGATATACTTATTTTTGAAAATCATTCGTTTTCTAAAGACAGTCAATTGAAAAGTGGTGAAATTTATCGGCGTGTATCAAAAGGAATTTGAAATGTTCTGCGAAAATTTATACCATCGGTTGTGATTTGACAGTGACTAGGAGTGATGCAGTGCACAACCACGGAGCGGATAAACGAAGTGTCGGAAGAAAAATTGTTACAAATATGGCCAAGCGAAAAGCAGAAGAAGATATATCAGAAAAACCTTCAAAAATAATACGAAATGTTTTATCATCAAATCTGCCTGAAGAATTGACAATCTCAGACGTGAACACTATAGCACCAGGGCCACTACCAAAAAACACTGATGAAGTACATCAGATAGTTGAAGAATATTTTCCTAAAACTAGCAAAGGTGAAAATTTTTTGTTTATAAATAGTCCAGCGCACAATATTATAGTTTTTTCATGTGACACTAACATCCGTCTGTTGTCAAAGATGAATAATTTATATATGGATGGGAGGACTATATGCCACTATTATACTGTCTTTTACCAAACAAGACTACCATCACGTATGCAAATCTATTTTCTTCAATAAAATCAAAATTTTTTCAAATGGGTTTGCCACTAGAACCTTTTCAGGTGTTTGTTGATTTCGAGAAAGCTATTCATTCAGCTCTACTTATTATCTGGCCTAATGTAAAAATTAATGGTTGTCGCTTCCATTTACACCAAGCTTGGTTTCGAAAAATTCAATCTTTTGGTTTAACAAGCGAATTTAAAGATGAAAAATCCGAAGTTGGCAGATGGCTCAAATATACATTTGGTTTGACATATTTGGACCCGCAAGAAGTTGAAGATTGTTTCATTTTTCACTTGATGTCGTTCAAGCCAAACGGTCAACATCAGTTAGATAAATATGCCGATTATTTGTTGGAAGTTTACATTCAACAATCTGCCCAATTTCCTCCCCATATATGGGCCAACGAAAGTCCGTCCATCACTCGTACGATAAACGCTTGTGAATCATTTCATGCCAGATTTAATTCCTCTTTTTATTCCGGACACCCGTCAATTTACATTTTTAAAGAGAAGGTGAAGGAATTTCAAACAGAAACTTACATCAGGATTCAAAGTTTAACTATACCAGCAAAAATAAAGGATAGGGCAGTAAAATCGAAGTTAGCTTTTTTAGAAGATGCAATAAAAAAATTCAAATCCAGCCAAATTTCCAGGCTACAGTATGTGAAAACTGTCGCGTACCATTCTTACGAAAGCTTATAGAGAAAAGTCTTATTATTTGAATTTTGTAATAAAATTACTATATGATATCCACATAGGCTTTTCATTTAAATCTTCCCTAATATGCTTTTTTCCTATAAGAAGAATACTCCCGTCGAAATTTCAGGTAATTAAGATTTTATTGCTTTCATAGGCCGTCGAATTTTCAGGTGAGGTTGGGGACATTTACCTGCTTTCCGTCGAGATTTCATCCGCCCTTTAAAAGCTATGGATAATAAATAATATGTTTTTTTCTTACTTGAGTGGATTTGAACTAAATTCGGGTTCAATTTTTTGAACCGTTCTAGAACAGTTATCAAATGATTCGCTGGCAGCGCAAAATTGCATGCGCATTGGTTTTGATGCTAAAAGGGTGGTTCTCGGACTGTCCACAAATTTAAAAAACCCAAACGCATCCGGACACCAAGAATCAAGAATTAAATTTGATATTTTATTCGAGAACATATCCCTCACGTTTGAGATATTTACTTTAATTTAAAGGTTATATTTTCTCAATCATTAACTTTTCTTTTATCAAACAAAAAAACAAACTAATTTGATACCCAACCTTCATCTCAAAAATTCAAAAAAGGACTCATGTTGTACGACATGCCCCCCACCACGTCAAAGTACAACAGATGACGTAGGCAACGTGTGGTTTCTCGCCATGACGCAGGGTGTTTGCATCACAGGCTATGATTCCGCTGGCTTTTGCTTTATGCATACTTGGTTTGACTACATTAATTAACATTCTAAAACAACCCTTGTTTAGATCTCGTTTGCATATTCGTTTTTGCCTATTATCTTAATCAAAATTGAATAATTTTTTTAATCATAAATGTCTATTCTTAGCTGTCGCGAACAGCTAACGACACCGTTGATGACGTTGACAACGGTGCAACACCATATGACCTTCATTCCAAAAATCGAGGCTGATGAGCAATCCTGTAGTAGTGTGTAATATCCTTGTGGAAATAGTACTTGCTCTAAAGCAGGGATCGATTCTGACAGTTCTAGGACCACCCCGGAACGGTTCTGACTTCAACCCGAACACCAAACTTCTGATTCCAGACAATTTAAACTGCGCATACTCTTGACAGTTCTAAAACAGTTATCGCAAGAACCCGAGTAAAGCTTTATTTATGAAAATTCTACAATTATTCTGCGACACAAAATAAAGTGTACAGTGTGTAAAGTGAACACCGAAACCCATCTGTGGTTGAGTCCGCATTGAAACCGGATTTTGCCATGATTTGCCTCTCACTTTAGGACCTAAGTCGTGTCAAAAAATTTAAGACATGTTAGAACAATATTTTTCTCCTCAACTTGAACAAGGCAGAGTTGAGAATGAAGCATTTTTCTATGAATGGCCTTCTCATTCTTATGAGTTGACCTCCTGACTTTTTTCTATAGAATCTAATCTGTCAGATATTACCTAATCTAACATGCCTGGTTGGTTTGTTGTTTCAAGGCGGGGTCAGGCGTGCTCGTGTCCGATTTGCACTGCAGCCTTAAGGCTTATTGTGCTTGAGATCTAGCAGCTTGCTTGCAAGTTTCTCCGAATAAATTGTGTCTTCTGCGAGCCAGAGCTTCACAGTTGTATATTATATGTAAGGCGGTTTCCTCCTCTTCACCACACAGTCTACATGTCGTTATCAGCCATTGCAGACTCTCATATTATGCATGTCTGCTTTAAGATGGCAGTGTCCTGTTAGTTAAGTAGTCCTACCACCCATCTGAGTGAATACGCGTTAGTGACAGTCTTCAGCTGTTAGCATCTTTTAGGAGTTTCCAATTACCCCTTTCGAGTGTCTTGCTCCAGGTGTGAACCGCCAAAAGTCCAGGTGTTGAAAAGTCGACCACTTCCCAACCACCGTCTTTATAACCTGCTTCGATATCCCAAATGTGGGTTCTGGTCTTCTGTAGGGTGCAGCTGCGCCAGCACTTGCCAGTTTGTCAGCCGTTTCGTTGCCTTCTATCCCCAGAAACCCACAGGAGCTTTATGCCGTTATCCCTTGACGACAGAGCTTCCAGGTCGTCTAGGCATTCCATCGTTATCTTTGAAGTAAATCGATGTGAGTTCAAAGCTTTTAGAGCAGCCTGACTCTGAGAGAATGGTTGTTATAACCCCAGCCTTAGAATCTCCTATGCGCATGCTTGGATTGCATGAATTTCGGCCTGGCAAACTGTGGTACGTTGCATGCATGGCTATCACATCATTTTGTTTAGCGCCTGTTTTGATTTTTTTAAATTCAAAAATTATTTGTTTCTGCAAAAAATAATCATTATACATAGAATGACACTGTTTTGAATTAATTATATTTTCTGAAAGGTCACTCACTGGATGGTAGAAAAACAAACACCAACCACAAAACTAATGATCAGCTTGAGCTAAAAAGAATCAAATCACAATCCATTCAAGGCTTGCCGAAGACGCGAATAAATTCGTGTGCAAATAAATTACAGTTCAACAAATTATATTTGTTCACGATTTTGACCTTATAGCCCTATAAATTTATTAACAACTAAAATTAAAATATCCCTTTTAAGAATATTATTACAATTGAACCTTCTTATTTTACACAGTCCCGGTTACATAAAGGCCAAAAAGAGCTTTCACTACCCACATGTTCTGTGGCATAGATTAATTTTATTAGTTAAATTATAGTCATGGACCAGCATAAACCACTCGGTTAATAAGATTTTAACTGTTAGAGGAGGAGAAAAATAAAAACAGGATGAGTGCTATGCATAAGTGATTCAAAAATGTAGGTTAATACGCGTGGGAGGGCAAATTATGGGAAATTAGGAATTCCACTACAAAAACCAAAATTGGAAATGTCACAAATGCCTCATCAATCATCCAATAAATAGTTACAGTTTGGCAAAAATCAAAACGATGATCGATAAATAAAAATTACTACATTAAGGCCCGGTTGATTCATCCTCAGATAAACTTGCTGATAACTATCTGTCAGATTGCATACCTGTCAGTTTATTAGAAGCTGGATAAACCGGCCCTAAATAAGAAGTGGTTCCTTCTAACGTAAAAATATAACACAATAATACAAAAGCAGGAAATGTTGGAAATATAAAAAATTAAGCAAGAACGAACCAAGCCAAACCCAACTATAAGGCTCAGTTTTAAGAAGAATGCAATAAATTCTGGCTCAACTATTTTACATATTACACTGTAACTGACTTCGACTCGCTTTTGTTTATTAACTTCCTGATGCTATTAGTTATGCCCAACAAATGTTTCCCAACACTAGGGAGTACTGTACCAATAATTGACTGAGGACTAAAGACCGCTTAAAGTTCAAAGGAAATAGATATTATTATTCAACCGCAATATTGTTAAAACGATGTTCTCTCTTTATGCAGATCTGAATGTTAAAATTACTTTTCTTTATTCTGAAGAATGCATTACATAAAAAGCAAATGATTTATTCGGAAGAAATTTCTATAAAGAGCTTTTTGACCTAGTAATGTGGTACCCTTATATGAGAATCTTCTAAAGACAGTGGTAATAAACTAGTTACTGGAATGAATACCTAGAAAAATTCAACTATTGGCTAGTTATCAGACCGGATTTAGCAAAGCATTCCAAAAGGCATAGTACAGTATAGAATATAGGAGCAATCTGAAAAAGCGGCATTGAAAGAGAACTTAATGATAGAAATAAATTTTTCCTTGGGAACAATTTAAACACTCAATGGCACACCAAAGAATTTTCAATAAACGTATTGGGATGGCCCGCTTTTATATATTACAAAGATAATTATTTGGTTTACCAATCAATGTGAGAAAAACCTTTAGGAAGGTATCAAATCTCCAAACAAAAAATTAAAAATCGAGAGATGTAAAAATCAGGGTAATTTGAACTCAAGGTTACGTTTCACTGCCATTTTGCCACTTTATGATAATTTACATGTTAATTAAGGGAAACTGTTGACATCAGAGCACGAGACAAGCAAAACTAGAAATAAATAAACCAGTACGTTAATCGTTAATTAATAATAAATAATTGGCGTTAAATTATTGACTGCGGCATTCATTAATTACACGCAAAAACGTATAATAAGTACTTTAATTGAACGTGCCGGCAACGTAAAATGATATCATTTTGACTTTGAAGGTTCAAAAACTCTAAAGCCACAACTTGTTATATCTTATTTTATTTCTTCGATAAAAACGCGTAAAGTGGTTGGGTTTTAATGGTTATATTAATATAGTGGATTAATTCTGTAGTCATTATCGATACGAGAATCAAGTCAATTTTAAATGATTATTATTATTTTTTTAAATTACGTTATAATTAAGCTCATTTTATTGACAGCACTCTGGGGTGGAAAGAAGGGCTGTAGAAAGTAGTAAGGAAACTTTTCAGGTATAGCTTGTCAAAATCCAGGGAAGTACGAGGAAGTTCAACTGGAAAGATGTTTCTGAGATATTTGAACTTCAAAACAAGCGATTTTAAGGGGGAAACAGCACCGCGCTGTTTCTTTGGTTGCCTATTTTTTGAAAAAGGTCATGTAATAAAAATAACCACGCTAAAAATTTTAAAAAAATAACTTTCCTTTAGATGTGCCGTTTTTGTTTTTTCCACTTCATGAATTTTATCTACCGTTGGAAACTATCGAAATTTGAGTTCAAAGGAAGTCCGAGAAAGCACGGCAAATATTTTTGTACAGAAAGTTTGAAGAGCAACAATACTTAAAGATACAGCCAAAATGATAGACTACCAAGAGGCTAAAACATTCCTTGAGGTAACGGCCTACATAGTGGCCAAATATTCTTTCGAGAACAGGATAAAGGTCAATATACCTTCAAGAGAAGATTGGGATCAAACCCTCAATAAACATAGGGCGATAGCAATCTTCACAGATGCCGTAAAAACAAAAACCGGCACAGGAGCCGAGGTATACTCAGTTGGACTAAGCTGGATTCCTGGATATAGTTATATCGAAGGGAACGAAATGGCGGATAGACTTTCAAAACTGGCAATGAGAAAGTACCAAGCTGAAACAGACGACCCATCACAACCAACGATCAAACTGTTGATGGATTAAGTAAAGCATAGCTTATGACATAGCAGAAGATGGAGCAATCGCAATGACTCGTAACATCACGAGCTCTGTGGTCGTACTTGGATATAGAGAAAACAACGAAGTTATTAAAATTGGATGAAGGATCGATAAGCACCTTAGTAGGGGCAATCACAGGACCCTGGCAAGTCGGAACAATGCTCCATAAATGGGGCCTCAGGACCGATCACCTTTGTCAAGAATGCTTTGAGGAGGATGTAACAATAGCACACCTACGATGTCACTACCGAGCTCTGCAGGAGGAACGCCCACACCACCTGGGGCAAAGTTTCCTGGAGGACCTGGAAGATAAAGGAAAGATAACGACAATCGAAATACTGAACTTCGTTAAAACCATGCACTGGCCCAAAACGAGAAGAGGAGGATCAGGTTAAAGATTTTGGGAGGGAACCACCCTGAAGAAGGGCCAATGGACCTCCGAGTGCATGCTATACAGTTATAGGACAAACTTTTTAAAGTTTAAAGGAAAGGATACGGATAACCGATATAAATACAAAATCTAAACCACTGAAGAAACGGAAAACTACACCATGAGGTTAGGCTATAGGCTATGTCAACTTCTCCGCAACCCATTCGGAATAATCACTATGGTGACTGACATAATTTTGAAAGCTACCTTATTTGTACAAAAAAAAGGACAATGAAAATTGGAAAAACTTATTCACACCACGTTTATTCGTTAAAAAATCAGCAACAAGAAAATGTGCTCCTGAAGCCAATATAAGTAGTTTTGCACATATTAGTCCATAAATATAAGTACCAATTATTTCAGACTTAAACTAAATAAAGGTGCCTACCTAATTATAACAACTTCAACCTAACGATCGATAGATATTGATGATCCATGAGAAAACCGAAGCGTGTCGTTACTTGACAAATGATTTAATCATTTGTAAAGATGTTCGAAAATTGAGGTTACAAATTCAAACCCTAATTATCAGCTTCAATGATATAGCTGTCAGAGATGAATTATCTATGGGTAAATGCCATGTCAGAAATTAACATTTGAAAACAAGATTTGTTTAAAAATAGGCGAACAACAAAAAATTGCAAACGCACCTATGTAATTTGTTAGAAGATATCTCAATAATTGTTAGGCACAATTAATGATAGTTTAATTATGGTAATTACTATTTTGCCCAGGTTTATACAATTTCTACGAAGCCAGTTTGCTGTAGCACGTTTCAATCAATGTTGGATCATTAAAAAAATATTATCTATATACTATATATATTATCTATATAGTAATGCAAAAATTACAAGGTGTATCGGATAGACTACACTACGAATTATCTTTCTAACTAACCTATAGAAGACAATAAAATGAGATTGAATAAAGTCAGTTTGTTAAAGGTGATAAGTTTTTTTAACAAACCTAACAAGCTAGGTTTTAACCTTTCATCATAAAATATTCATATAGAATTTTTTAGGCTGTTGAATATACTTCTTTAAATTTTTATGGTTGAAAAAAATATGTTCTGTCATAAAAAGTTACTGCTGTTTCCAAAAATAATAAATTTATAAGGTATATACATATTTCATAGACTGCTGACACTAACCATTTAAAGACATTAGTGTCGTTTTATTAATAGAGGACTTGGTCAATCAAAAAAACCTTCGAATTTCTTCATGGTGACTTTGTTCTAATTTTCATTTTTAGGTCGAGTGTCCCTGAATCACAATTTAAATTTAGATTTTCGGCTTGCATCGAAATCTAGTTTCAAAGCACTATATGCAATTCGCCTGATATTTTGCACATCCTCTATATAAGTGACGAGCTATTTAGTATTTAGGTGCTGCGTCGATGTGCCAGTTTCTGGTTACTTGTTTCGTGGCATGTGATTTTAGCAAATTGTAATGCGAAATTCAAACAAAACCTTTATTTCTGGATACATCATCAATCCCCTCATCATCATTGTATGCAAATTCACTACAAAAATGATGAAAATTTTATGAAAATAATTCGTGCTTTTGGTCAAAATGAAACGTTTACTTGTTCAGCTATTGTTGCAGATTATTCAGAAAATTTTATCATTTCGTTAGTTTTCACAATGTGAGGCTTGACCAATCAGAAAAACATCTACCATTTTAGAATACAAGAACATCATCGAAATTCATGCATTTTCCATATAAAATAACCTGAGTGAGCCAACTAAAATAAGAAGCAAAAAGTATTTTAGATCATGGTATCACAAACAAAAACTCGAAGTGCGAAATAGTAATGAGGAACATTATCTCAGACCACACAAATTGTATATTGATTGGGGTGTGGGTTCCCAGATTAAGGCTTTTGGTAAAATGTATAGTATGTGTTCTGCAGACTCAAAGGGTTCTTCACAGAAGCGACATAGGTCTGATTCTGTTTTGCCCATTTTTTCCAGGTGGTAGCCCAGAGGGCAGTGAGTGACCCGTAAGGAGAGCTGTACGCAGCCTTAGTTCCGCTTTACTGAGGTCAATCATTTCCTTTGGCTTTATTGACTGGGGCGAGATAAACTGTTTCGCCTAAATTCTGGAAGCGTGTTCCAGCTTGTAGAGCCTTTACCCAATTCTGGACTTCCCCTATTATACGGCTTTTCGTAATGCCAAAGAAAGGTTCTGGTCCATGGAATGGTGTTGCTCCTTGTCTCGCAATTTGGTCCGCTATTTAATTCCCCTCGACTCCCGGTACCCATGAAAGGGTGACCCTATTGCGAGACGTCTGTTGCTTCAAGAGTTGTTGGCAGTGACAGAGCTACACAGAGCTCTTAGTGCTGCCTGATTATAGCCTGACTATATAGATCTTTGCTCTTGGCAGGTTTCTTTCGAGACATTTTCTAGCGCAAAGTTCTATTGCGAATATTTCTGCTTGAAATATGGTTGGGCTTTCTCTTGGGGCTGTTGATGGTCTACAAAGTAGGCTGCATAGCCCTGCTCCAGCCCCTTGCTCTGTTTTCGATCCGTCTGTATGTCAGACAGATGACCCGTTTGGGAATACAGGTACGATATTTCCATCCGTGCGGCCCTCAAAACTCACTTTGAAAGAGTGTTCAAATTCGTGCCTGTGTTGCATGCGGTCAACTGGTTTTGTCTTCACATTTATGAAGTCCCCTTCCTTTGGTTTTAGGGATTGCATTATTCTCGAGGCTCCCATGTAGCCTTCTTTCCTCACTATTATATCTAGTGGGGGGAGGCCCAACATCACCTACATTGCGGCGGTTTGAACAGATGTTCATTGCTCCTGTAATTCCAAGACATGCATACCTTTGTACAGTTGCCAATCGGTATTGCGCTGTCTATTATTTTGCTTTTGCAGCGTAAGTGACCATGGGTCTAATAACCATTGTGAATAAGCAACAGATCAGTTTTGGCTTTAAACCCCAAGTCTTGCTGAATAATCTCCTGCATGTCCAGTATGTGGCTATTGCCCGGTTAGTTACTTTTTTAAGATGTTGGTTCCAATTAAGTTCCTGATCCAAGATCACTCCCAGATAGTTAACCTCATTTGCGAAATTGATGCGTATCCCATTTAAGGTTGGGGCTGTTAGGTTTAGTTTCCTTTTCCTAGTAAAAGATACAATCATATGGTTCTGTTGAGGTTGACGCTTAAAGGTTCCTGTAGACACCATCTGATAATGACATTTAGGGCATTTTGCATGAGGTTACTAATGATCCTGTCATGCTTACCCCTAATGATGAGTGTGAGGACGTCAGCATATCCTAGGACCGTGATCCCTTGGGCGCTTATTGTGATGAGAAGTTTATCTACTACGTCACTTTCAAAAGTTGCTTTGATTTTCCTATTTTCAAGCTAGGTTTCAATCCATACAATTTTGGTTTCGTCAAAGCCCCTATTTCTAGCTGCTCTTCTTATGGATTCATGTAAGGTGTTATCGAAAGCTCCCTCTATATCAATGAATCCGCATAGAGCGGTTTCTTGACTTGAGTGTGCCTGCTCTTTCAATCTGACTGTATAGGGCTGTCTCAGTTGATTTACCTGGCTGATAGGCAAATTGATTATTTTGGAGCAGGGTTCCTATTAGGAATTCGCTCCTGATGTGTAGATCAATGATTTTCTCCATAGTTTGTAGGGAAAATGCTCAGACCACAAAACATAAAGAATAAAATTGAATAACACTTGAATAAAAAATTTAAAAAAAAGAGTTAAAATGATCTGAACTACTTTAAAACCCGTCTTCATCAATTCATCGAAAAAAGGCAGGAAAAGGTTGATCCCATTTTAACTGTTTAAAAAAGTGACAAATTGCTTTAATTTGTGTTTTGTCCTTGCATTGTTGGATATACGGGTATATACAATAGAACTAGCATCGCTCAAACCACACAAAATTGGTGCTAAACAAACCAAAACCAGTAATTTTGCGGTTTGGCTCCAAAATATATTTCATCAAACGCCAAAGTAAAAGCCAAACCAATCACAGGTTACCGTTGCTCCTTGATGAATTAAAAACATGTCAGGGGTTCTAAGAAATTTCTGATGGTTAGGCCAAATCGCCGCATGATACGTCGATTTCGTTTTTTTCAATCAAAAAAAAAAAATTTGTATTATTGAAAGTTTCAATAATGACTGGGCAACTATTTTGCCCGTTTTTGTTTTTGGTAAATAGAAAGTGTGTAATTGCGTTTGGATGCAATTTAGCTATTGTTTTTGTAATATGTATAATCTTTCCTTCGAATAACGGACCGCGATTAAAAGTATTAGTTATGGATATGGTTGAACAAAGCTAATATGCCAAGCCATTTTTATGGTCTGGGCTAATGCATGAAGTATTCTTTCCAAATTTGGTATCCTCACTGCAAGCGAAATTATTTCTGGCACAAGGAAAAACAAGCTCGAATAATACATTGCACTTTTGCTGCACGGAAGTCAAAAACATATAAAATGTTTATTGTCTGCACTGGAGCTATTTTCGAACAATATTTTATGGTTATTAGAAATACCAATTATTTTCAGAAAAATCGGGCGGAAATTGTTAACTATCGATGCCCTCTAGTCTAGACGCGAACAATATGAAATTTTATAGTTTTATTTTAGGCTTTGACACTTTATTATTAGCCTATCCCCTGGGTTTTAGATATAAAGAAAATAATACTATATTCTGTAATATGTTCTCTATTTAAAGGTAAATGTAAACTTTGGTAGAGATCTCACTGTACCAATATATTGTATATAAAACTGAGGAAAAACAAATAGGTTAAAAAAAAATCATTATTATCAATGCACACATTCAGGTATTTGCTTTGTAACGGTTGGAGCCACGCCGTTCTCTTGATAAGAACATTGTCTGAAAATCCAGGTAAGAATTTGCTGGAGGGCTGATAAAGACTTGTGAATATTTGCCATTATAGGCCTAATAAACCTCTACAATAAAGCGAGAAGTTATTCCATAAAAAGAATCGTTAATTTTTAATGACTTTCCAAGTAATTGTTTCCTACTTGAAATTCAATATATTTACAATTTCCTCTACAGATTGGTAGTTATTGTAAAGTCATGAAACAAGTACCGTTGATTGAAACTGACACTTTTCAACTGCGTTTACGCAAGTCGAGCTGTTCAATTTTTAATTTAAATTTACATTGTACAAGCTAAGAAGACCAACGTAAAAAACAGGCATACTTAAACGCTAATGAACAATCACCTTGATAATAAATAAAAACGATATTCTCTGTTGTTAAATTTACATCGTGTTTTACCGTTTTCAGTTTCTTGTTTGTATTAGTATTATCCGATGACTTTATGAAAAAAATATATTTTATAACAACAGTTTCATTACACTATAGCTTCATCAGACATTCAGATGATTTCAAATACCGTTTTTTCAGTACGTGTAAAGTTATAGAACCGAACAATTAACGCATATTTAATAAGGTATGTTTATAAGTAGAAGAACATGATATAAAATGCTTAATAACTGCAAATAAAGTCTCTACTATTACCGCGCCTCTTAAATATAATGATCTCAAGGAAAAACAAAATTGCAGTAAATTAACTAATAAATACACTTACATAATTTTAATTAGCTAAACGATTAACCGCAGACGGAAATAATACATGTGGATGTTTAAAAAGATCCTTATTGCTTCAACAGCCTAACTATAATAAAACCAACTGACTCATATAACTAACGTAATGTAATGTTCAATTTCCTCGAAAGAGTTAAAAGGCAGTGTTCTATTACATTCCATGAAACGGTAAATCGTGTCTAAAATTATTTTGAGTGCATTAGTGAAACAAATTATTATTATAAAAATTTTGCAACACTTCACTCATGCTTCTCATACCAAGTCAAAAGATTGGCTTCAGAGAACTCTATCTATATTTGTCATTCTTCCGAAATTAAATTAAAAACTCCAGCATGCTGGTAAAAAACTGTCCAAGTGTTTAAGTACATACCAATTTTTAAGCAATTTTCGTGTCATTTATTACATTTTTTTGACACCAAATTTTCACGGTTTTAGGCATTTATTTATATAATGTGCAAAACATCCTTATTAGAAATGGACCTCTTGCACTTAATTAAAATTAGGTATATAATTTATCTGCAACGAAAGTGTATTTTATATACTACATAACGGTATGGTTGTTTTTTTTTTTTTTTTTTAATCTTGAAGGCAGAAATTGAAAGAAAAAAAAGCCGATTATTTGAATTCTGCGCCATACTTTTCCACCAATCAAAACTCACTGTTTGCCAAATTTTCATGTTCCAAACGAATATTTTTTTTTCTTTTTTAACACATCGAACAAAAAAGGACGCATAGACATATCAAAATCGCTTTGTGGATCGACTTTGGTACAGCTCTAGTTTTTTTTTTTTTTTTTTATGTGCACTCGCAAGGAAATGTCCTATCACGCTCGAGAAGCGGCAAGTGCGCGGAAATGTCGGTGTATGTTGGTCTTGAAACGGTTCAGGTTGTAACCTGCAGGGAAAACCGTCGCAGGGAGTTTATTCCACAGCGATGCTGTTCTCCAGAGATATGAATTCTGATATAATGAGGTTCTTGGTGCCTCTAGTTTGACAGTAAATTCATGGTTACCGTCTGTTTGACGGGTTCGCCTGGTAGGTGCTACTCTCGGTGGAATCATACGTGCCAACTCTTCAGAGCATTTTCCGTGATAGTACCTGTAGAAGAGAGATAAATCGCCCACAGATCTGCGATGTTCGAGACCATCCAAGTTACGAGTAAGTGCGGGGTCATTGATCAGCTTGATAGCTCGTTTTTGCACGGTATTCAAAAGCATTAAGGTATGTTTGGGTGCTGCACTCCATATATGTGAGCAGTACTCCATAGTTGGTCGAATCTGGGCTTTGTAGAGTGTCAGCAATTGGCTTGGTGTGTACAGATGTCTTGTACGAAATAGCACCCCCAGCTTTTGGGAGGCCCTTTTAGCAATATCTGCCACGTGACTGTGCCAAGACATGTTGGTCTCTGCAGTAACCCCCAAGATGTTCAACTGACTCTGTAATGTGACAGCACTTCCAGATAGCATGATGTTTGGCTCACCAGTGCTGGTCTTTTTTGAAAACAGAGCTGCTTGGGTTTTCTGCGCGTTGAACTGTACAAGGTTTTTGTTACCCCAGACCTCTATTATCTCCAGGTCGTTATTTATCTGCGATATTTGAGTTAGTCTAAGATGATGGAATTCACGTGCGGAAAGACCTGTGGGTGGTATGAGTGAGGAGACTACATTGCCATCGTCTGCAAAGCAATAAAGTGGATTTACTGTTTTATCTATGAGGTCATTTATGTAAATCAGGAAAAGAATTGGCGAAAGGATTGCTCCCTGTGGCACACCAGCATTTATTTGGTAAGAGTTGGAGTTCTGGCCATCCAGTGCAACATAAATGGATCTGTCCTTTAGGTAACTTTCAAACCAAGTGCAAAGTTTCGGCGATAATCCCATTGCTTTGAGCTTGTTGAGCAGATTTTCATGCCAAACTTTGTCGAATGCTTTAGATATATCTAAGGCAATTGTTCTTGTTTCACCCCGCAACTCAATCGCTTTTTGCCATAAGTGAGTTACGTATGTAAGTAAATCGCCAGTTGACCTATATTTTCGAAATCCGTATTGCTTATCGTTGATAATTTTGTACTTTTCCAAGTACTTGGTTAGGTGATTGTTCACAACTCTTTCCATTACTTTTGATATCACCGGAAGTAGAGCAATTGATCTATAGTTTAACGGATCTGTCTTTTTTCCTTTCTTTGGAATGGGTTGTACTGCGGCAGACTTCCATGATGATGGATATACTCCTTGCCTGTAAGACAAATTGAATAATTTTGCGAAAGTTGGGGTGAGTTCGTTGGCGCAATTTTTGAGTACTATTGCGGGAATGCCATCCGGACCCATTGCTTTGTTTGTATCCAGCTTTTTTAGGGATTTTCGTATTTCTCTGTGACAAAAGGGTACCTCTGGTATACTATGGGAAACCCTTTCAATGAACGGTGGAGTTTTTCCGTTTGGCACTGTTAGGTTGGAGTTGGAGGAAAACATTTGGGCAAGCATATTGGCTTTTTCCTCTGATGTTGTGGCTAAGTGATTATTTTTATCTGTAAGTGGTGGTATGGATGACTTGGTGAAGTTAGATCCAACAGCTTTTGCAAGAGACCAACATGAAAAATAAAACGAGACTTATGAAGTTTTCACAATTTTGTTTTCTTGTCTAAATACGAACTAGACAAAGAAAGAACTAATCCGGCGCAGTATAAAGTACGAATACGATAAAAGGGATTTTTATTTGTCATGATGATTTTTGTTTACTATTGGGTCAGGTCAGTGACCTCTGGCCAATTTATCAATCAAAATAATCAATTAACAACAAAATACAGTCCCTGGCACTGGGGAATTATTCAAAATAAACCAATAAACGGTTCCGAAAGGTAGTCCGAATACTTTGTCCGGAGTCACCCTGTGTGTAGTTTGAATAAAATGGAAAAAGGTTGTTTTTGTCCGTGAAAATATAAAAAGCTAGGCTGGTGTTACCCAACTCCTTTAATTCTTAATTTCTAATTTTTGTTTCTCAGAGCTTAATTCATAACAAGTTAACAGCGTGTTAATAAATGATGGCGTTATCGGTTTATCCAATTTCTATACCACAATTTTTTTGGTGCCAAAATACCCGCTCCGCTTCATTTTCTAACTCCATGTTACTACCCCTTTCCCTTTACCTGCTCTAAGGGCTTCATTCATAGTCTTGTTGTGATTTTGTGTTGGTTGAAAACAAAACAATATTGAAATAAAAAACCCCTATATGCTATTAAAATAAAAAACCCATGAATACAGTCAATACAGAAGATCAATATTTTTTTTCTTTATTTGGTCATTATATTTTAATCTGTGTATGGGGTGAATGGATGCTTACTTTACTTTACTTTATTCATTCTACAATTTACAATTTGTAACACAGTAGGATTTTTTTTATATCACATATGCAGTCTTAGTTTACAAGAGGGCACCTAGCTGATTCAATAGCCGTATGTGCCGAACATTCCCATATAATATTAATCAATACATATTCGAGTTCTGCTTATACAATTTTTGGTTTAGTATCACTAGCTTTAAGCCATATTTGTAGTAATATTCAATGTATGACACTCATTCGAGAAAAAAAACAAATAAAAATATAAACAAAAAATAAATAAATACAATCTCTCTATGCTCAATACTCAGGCCTGCCAAATCCTAGCAAAAAACATTGTTAAACAACAGAACAAATACATCATGAATCTACCTGACAAGCCACCTAGGTCCCAAAAAGCTCGGTGAATACTGGAACATAATTTCCGTAAATGAACTAAGAAATTTTTTTCTTCATGGATTTAAAAACCTTTCCATTTCTGCTCTTGAACTCTTTTGGAAGTTTATTGTAAATTCTTGGCCCAAGATAGTTTATAGACTTTAGATGAAATGTGTTATTATTAATAGGTGTTATAATCTAGTCTTATATATTTGGTGGCCGGAAAAAAATTAGGTAACTGGTAACAGGACCAAATCGATATCTAATATTTTACAAAATAAGAATAGAAATTAAGAATTGGGGAGTTAGGTAGAACCGGCCGTATTAGAGAAACTGGTATCGAATAGGTACAGACACACAAAAATTATACTCCTGATTTATTTCCCATAATTCACTTGGAAGAAAAATAACAACAATTTTAATAGGTAATTATATACCTATTTCAGTGCCGTAATTAAAAATGTAAAATTAAAGCTCACAGCAGAAGACTAAATATTAGCATTGTGTATTAGTAAAATCATTGTAAAATGCAGGTGCTTTGTGTGCCTTCGTGCCTTCTGCTCGGCCCGTTTTGGAGTTTTGGAGTCTTGGAAATTCCAATAATTCAATAAATAAAAATAAATAATGATTGTATATATTTTGACAATGAACTATAGCTAAAAACTGGAATGCGCACACATTGCCATATCTGCCAAAAAAATGTAGCCATGAAAGACAGATGCCACAAAGGGGAATGTTGTTTTTTTCTGTTGCTCGCTGACATATGACGTTTTCGAAAGTTTTGTCATATTTCCCTTCACAGGTTTCATCAATTGGAATACGTGTTGGAAGCAATTTTCGCCATTTAACATAATGAGTGCGACAAAAACAGGTATCCCCTCCGCAGCAGCCGCACTAGGCTTCAAGTTCGTCCTTATGTGTTAGCATTCCAGTTTTTGGTAAGTTCGTTGTATTTTGAATTATAAAGTTGGGTTAAGTTTTTCATAGAGATGAGAAACGATTCCATATCCGATACTTACAAATCTGTGGATTCGATATTATATCGATTTAGTTATCGCCCATGAAAATTTTACATGAAATTCCTGACATCTGGGCAACACTGGATAAAATTGACCAATCAGAAATTTGGTACATCAAGAAATTTGAACTTCAAATCGAAATTTAGAGCCTTTGCAAGTCCGAAAAAAATCGGAAAAAAATACAGTTGAGCTTTATTTTGACTCCTCTTTCCAATAAGCAAATAAAAAAAATTCATGCAAGAGGTCCATTACCACATAACGTCAACGAATTCTCGCCTTTTTCTACCATCTATCAGGTGGATACACAACATGCTTAAGTACCGGCGAGTTAAACTCCACAAATATGAAGACATACCGCGATACTACCTTTCACTAGATGAAGGAACAGGGGTGAATACAACCGAAGCATGGTCACCTGATCTCACACCTGCTGTATTTTTCCTCCCCTCCTCATACGGATTGTGTCAAATTAAAAATCTAAACATTAGTTAGATGCAGAAGTTAGTTGGGAAAAACATGAGGTGTGATGCTACACAGTTATCATGCCCATAGTTGTAATATGGTGGACAAAAGCACAACAAGTGACGAAGGTCAATAAACAGCCTTCAGAGACTGGCATGTTTGTGCATCACCGGGGCTATGAGAAACACATCCACTGCAGCGCTAGAAGCGAAATCTGGGGCTAACTCCCCTCAATGTTCACATTGAAATGGCAGCCATATAACGCCCATCGCATAAGGGCTGCCGGGGCATGGAAACACCAGGTAACTACGGACACGCAAAGGTTATCGCGCTGATGGACGATAACATAGTGGAAATGCAAACGAATCAAATAGTGGTAGCCCATAACTTTGGAAAACCATTTGAAGTCATATGCGACCCAAACATATGACAGGAAGGAACGCCTCATATAATGAGAAGAGGCCTGGTCTGGTAGACAGACGGCTCCAAAACAGCGGTGCTGGCGTATATGGAGAAAAACCAAGATCAGAACAAAGCATCTCTCCCTCTGGGGCTTAACGCCACAGTTTACCAGGCAGAAATTCATGCAATTCAAGCATGCATCCATGCATGGAATGGCTACACGACCTGGAAGCTCCGTCGTCAACGAATAACAGGTGGGTTCCTGGGCATTAGGGATAGAAGGCAACGAAAAAGCTGACAAACTGTCTTGAGCACCCTACACAGGACCAAAACCCGCATTTGGGATATCGAAACAGGTTATGAAGACGGCAGTTGAAAGGTGGACGACCCACCAACAAATCGACTTTCGGCGGTCCACACCTGGAGCAAGACACTTGGAGGGGATAATTGGTAACCCTTCAAAGATGCTAACAGCTAAAGTACTGTCACTAACGCGTACTCAGAAAAGACATGTGGTAGGACTACTAACAGGACACTGTCATCTTAAAGCGCACATGCAGAAAATGAGAGACTACAATGTCCCAACGACATGTAGACTGTGTGGTGAAGAAGAGGAAACCGCCTTACACATAATCTACGACTGTGAAACACTGGGTCGCAGAAGACACAATTTATTTGGAGGAATACAACGCGGCATGAGACACTTGCCAGCAAGCTGTTAGATCTCATCAAAGAGACGGAACTTGCTTAAGCAAGACAGGCCTTAAGGCTGCAGTGCGAATTCGGACACGCGCCTGCCTTAGAACAACCAACCAACCAACCGTTCATTTCTGTATAAACTTCTCTCATATTCATCCACCCTTTTCAATGTTAGGTTTCTTTTATCCAATTACACACTGTTGTTGATTTTATGTCATTGTTCAATGTCCTTTATACCATTTTCCATGGCATCGCTTCCAGCGTGCACTTCTTCGATTTTAGTGTTTCTATTCGTTCCAACTGCTTGAGTCCATGTCTGACAACCATACGTCAATATTGTTTCAATAAGGGTATTTTTTGTTTTTTTGAAGAGTAGTGTACCATGATCTGAATGATCAACAAGCAGAGAATTAAATATACTTAAAAATCCCAAGGACACTTTTCATCTACATGTATATGTATGACGGTCGAATTTTCTAATCAGTGTATATGTATGTATATATAATGCATTAAACTTGAATATGAATATAAAAGCAAATTATACCATTTCCTATAAAACGACTAATAATAATTATTGGTAACGATCAATAAACAAAAATACTTTCGGTTTCATAAATGGCAAATGGTGTGTGACTGATGATATTCATGGTTCTTTGAATAGATACAAGACTCTTTAATAGGCCTTAATGGCATAAGCGTACAGGTGATTCAGAGTCATAACCATGAGATGCAACATTAGGCTTATAGTGATTTCGACTTTTGTTATTGACAACCTATGCGCTCATGACGGGCAAATTATCAGGTAAATTCATTATAACTGTACATTTTCTTCTTTTATGTTCCGATTGCTTGATTGACAATCGATTAAATTGGAAATTGTGGCTGAGATAAGTTTTTCTTTTATTTTCTATTCTTGTCCATAAAGAACATTTATTGGCTTGCCTCTGCATAAACCATAAAATTTTCGCAGCGACACAATAACTTTTTTTTGTTTTTGACATTTAAGGTTTTAAGAAACAAAAGAGAAACTAAAACAAAAATATTATGTCGACAATTAATTTTGTAGCAGGAATAATTAAATCTGGTAAAAAAAAATTCAATAATTTATGACGATTTGTGAGATTCTTGTCTTACAAATGGCAACGCTTTACTTTCACAAGTGGTTATCCTGACAGGATGACTTTTTTCTACTACATAATATTTATTACTCGAAGACATAATAACTCTTTTTCAAGATAAAAAACCGTAGAAATTTTAGAAAAATAAGCAAAGAAATTAACACTGAAACCAAATATATACATACGTATTCGAGACAAGTTTTCTGAATCAATATAATTTACATGTAGGCAAAGATTAGTTTTACCTAAAACTAGGCCTAGTTTGAAGAATCAAAAGTGAGGTAAATTTTCCAAATATATACACTAGAGATGCTGTTGCTTATCTCAACATACTGACGCCAACCAATACCCATTTGCTTATTTGTGACATTTAAAATTGCAAGTTTGCATATATGTGTTCACGTGTTTAATTGGTTATTATCGAAACAAAAATCTGTGGTTCTTCGATTGAAATTAAGCGTTGCACAAGCTAAATGCCTAAACGCGTGATTTAGGACGGCAATTTCTTTGTAGCTAAATGTTATTAGATACACGGAGTGAATAATTATAATCAATTTCGTAGGGAGTTTTATAACATGGTTTGCGTATTTACTTAAGCAATCATCATTATATTATTTAAATTTTAATAAAGCACGAATTTGAAGAAAGTAACAACTATTTTAAGTAAATCGTAAATCATTAACCAAAAAAAAAAAACGAATTTATTTTGAAGCCAAGACAAAATTCCAAGAGCATCTTTACAAGCCTCATAAATATTAATCGCCTGTAAATGCAGTCAAATTAAAATATTCACCTGACATACATGCTGACAATATGAATTCACGGCATTTATTGCACTTCTTAAACGATGCCGACATAGTTTTTATAAAATGCCAAATTTCTCCAATCAGCTATATAAAAGCCATGCATGAGTTTAAACTAAGGCTTGGCTTATCTCGATTCAGATTAAGATCAATTTGTTTTTAGATTGTTGCTTCGATTAAGTAATACTTTGTACACGCAAAGGGACCTTTCTTTTTAGACGTGTGTAATTATCTACTCAATCTCCAAACTCTATGATTTACACTGAGCTGGGGCAATGAATTTATGTTATCGATGCAGGGGATAATTTATTCAGCTGCGGTCTTATTAGGTTTTTTTCAAAAAATTAAATACAAATAATTGTAAATTTAACAGCTAATCTCTTAAGCTCCAAGTCATCCTAATGGCGGTAATAGTCAATTTCAATAGCCTAGTAATTAAGTTCAAATTTAAGATGCGTTGAAAGCGTACCAATTAAACGAAAACAGCAATGTTTTTAATTACCGCCTTTCCGATTTAAAGCATTTCACGTCTTTTAGCAGTAATTAAAGTAGATTTTTGATATATGTGAAAGTGCATGTTGTGTCAAGGGGTATGTCATTTTTTGTGGGCTTTCGTTTCTTCGTGCCGCTGGATTTTTCTCTTAAAGAAGGCTGGTGTTTAACTACTGAAAAGCACGTATATTTTCTTGTAATGATCGGTTACCGATTTTACCTAATAGCTACTTTTATTCGGGAATCGTTACTCACGACTTTGCATTAAATCCTGAACAGGGTGATTTCTTTGCTGATTATTTGTAGGCCACCGTGATGCAAGATACTATTTCACAAAGGGGTGTATGTTCAAATTTATATATATTGTCATATTCCTGTAACTTTATATTCGTGCACTCTATTGAATTGAAAAGCCCAATGTCAATGATGGAAATATGATACAGCCATAGTTAAAACAAAGGACTTGTCATCATATGGCTTATCTCTTAGTTGAGTGCTTAGTTAGGCATACACATTTATTTTCATCAGTCATTTTGTTGCAGGAAGCTGGCATTTTATCGTACACTTTCTGCTGTCCCATATACTGTCATAATATATGCGACTATCTAAGTGCTAATAGGAATGAGAGGTCTAAAGACAAATTCAAATAAAATAGTTTTGATGTTGTTGCAAATGAACAAGTTAATAATTATCTTATGTGAAGAAATGGTACATAATAAGACAGAATATTTAGAAAATAAATCTGAGATGAGAGCATTGGAAACAACAAAGTATAGACTTGCATTTATAAGATTCTATATTTCATTCTTAGGGCTTTGTTTAGATGTATACTTGTCTTGACTTATGTGCCACTCGCAAGTTCAATTTTTGAATATCACCGGCCCTTTGTTTAGTACCTATATCAAATGCCAGACGGTTTGAATAGCTACTACAAAATTACTGCTCTTGATTGCTTCCAAAACATCGTGAAAATCAAAAATGTAAAACTTTAAAACGGAAATACTTTATCAGAGAGGAAAACACAGAACCCCAACAGAGAAGAAAGAGTAGATGCATGATTAGTAAAAAACTTTAAAAGAATGACGAACAGAGCTCAAGAAAAGACATAAGACTCCGTGATTCACCACAGGAATTACATAGAAAACAAGAAAATATCGCACATCAAGTATCTACAACACAGAAACTAAAAATATCTGGAAAATATAAAAAACAAAATAAATAAATAAGTGTCAGACGACAAGAGATAAATAGAACGATAATGCATGGAAAAATTGCACAAAACAGATGGAAAGAGAAATATACGTGTACCGGAGTTATTATATAAGAGATGATCTAAAACGAGGAAAGTGATTGTGAAAGAGAACATGAGATAATTTGATAAAAGACAAATTTCAAAGCCTGATAAAACAACAAATAAACTGATGAAAAACTCTTTTCAGAAACATTTGAAAATACCAAAAAAACTAGAAACCACCATCAATATTCAAAAAAAGCCAAAACACAATCCCAGATTATTATCGTGGCTGCTCAGCAGTAACCTGAAACCCCTGCCTAATAGCCCTTGGACAAGATTTTCAGGCGGTAGTCTATCCCCGGTCTGTATTGCTCCGAAGAGTCTGCATCTTTTGTTTGATAGTCACAGTCATATATTGCGGGAAGCTGTTTCGTCTTCCCCTCCACATAGTTCGCATTTAATGGGTCCATCGAATATCCCCATCCTGTGCTGCTGCTTCTTCAAGTGAGACTATCCTGTCACAAGCCCTATCACTTGTCTCATCTGTGTGCGCGTAAGTCGTAGCACGTCAGTTGTTAATTTCGTTGAAGGGTTTCATATTAAAGCCGTTGCGTCATTTTGTCCAAATGTTGTCTAACGGGCCATTTGTTGTCTGTGCGACCATTTATCCAGTGTTGACTTTACCACTTGGATCGATATTCCAAAACTGAGTCTGAGGCCTAGAAATGGCGTTGCAGCTCCAGCTATCGCCAGTACATCTGCTTTTTCGTTGCCCTCTATCCCTAAGTGGCCAGGAACTCATAGGAGTCGAACCTTGTTTTCCTTAGCAAGCTGCTTCAGGTCAGTGAGGCACTCCATCCTCATTCGAGAATTGATGAGATAGGAATTCAGCGCTTTAAGCGCTACTTAGGTATGAGTGAGCTTCATTTTGGTTTTCACACCCTCTGTTGAATGCACGCATGTATAACGAAGACTTCTGCTTGATATATAGTGGTTTCATTCCCAGTGATATGCTGACATTCATCTTTCGTTGTCTATTACATGCGTCTTCGGATTTGCTGGGTTGTGGCTTCCAGACTGCTGCCGTTTTCATTCTGTAGGCCGTGATGCTGGCCTCTTTCTTAATGAAGATATCCAAGGGCTCTAGCCCTATAATTATGTCCATTGCTGCCGTGGGAGTACTACCCATGATTCATGAGAGGCCTGACTCAGCTAGTGAGACTCTGTAGACGATTGCCTCATGTCCGTCGTTTTTTGCTCCAGTGTTTGGCCACCATACGGCGGCCCCGTATGTTATCGTGGCTCTGACAACTGTGATGTATAGTCAGTACACCATCTCTGGTTGCAGGCCCCAGGTTTTGCCGAACATGTGCCTTCATTTCATGAGGCACATCTTTGCTTTGTTTATAATCTTCTCGATTTAAATGAAGGTTACATAAGAAACCAATAATTATTGTAGAAGACAAAAATAATAAGGAATTACCTGAAAAAGTTCCTAATATACGCACAAAACTAAGACAAGCCGGTTCTCCCAAATTCAATAACATTAAGGACAGAGAAATGTAGCTTATTGCTGTTTCAGAAGACGTCCTTATCACAGCAAAACAACTAAGTATGACCATCCAACATCCAAACCACGTCCAAGGAGCAAACAAGATGAACATGATTGTCGAACAAGTAAATCTTTTCAAATTTCTGGGAACTTTAATATCAGGCTTTGGAAATCTACAGTAAGAAGTCACGGAATAAACGATGAAAGTATCGCAAATCTCAGGATGTTCAATCATATAGAGGGACAACACAGACAGTAAATGGAGAATAAAGCAGCAAAAATTAGACCCAACATATAATTGAAATAAAACCGGACATTTTCAAGACACAGCAAAGCATATAAATAGTCGAACTGTCAAACCTAAGAGGTTGTAAGAATAGGTAATATTGCTATCCTTGGTTAGTACAATTTTTGGAAGGATGTGATAACAGCAACCCTGGATTCAGCTAAGTAACACATTACAGTACAAAATGAGAAAAAAACATATTACGTATCAGTTTTAAATGTCCTAGATATCGGTAGACCATATGGCAAGCCTCATGAGTTTGTTTACAATGTGTACTACAAATATGCCACTGGAAAAACAAATAAAAACCTGTTTATACAACCACTACCCAAATCTGCCTGATTTTAAGGGTATTGAAGGCGCCGTTTAAAATATATTGTAACGCACGTCGAACTATACGACTCCCAACAAGTTAATGCTAATAAAGATGCGAGGTTCATCGCGATTATTGCAATGGGCTACTGTTGGGCCGGTTGACCTTGGATCCTTCATGATAGCGATTTAAAATTTATCGCAAATCAGGCGGAGGAAAGAGCCATAGGGTTTGCTGCGGGTATAACAGAGACAGGCAAAATGACAAGAAGAATTAAGTAAATTTCTACAAAAAAAACTAGATGAATTTTTGGGATTCTGGTTTGTGCTATTGTATTGCTAACACACATAAGATTGGCGCTAAATAAAAAAAACACCATAAATTGATAAATTTTCACGTTTTTTTCCAGTTTAAATTACATTTTTGTAATTTTTCGAGAACTCGTTTCTATTACCGGATTTCTAAAAAGATAGCGCCATTCTTCCCTATATTATAAATCGAATGCAAAAAAGAAATTTGATATAACTTCAACTGCTAAAAAGTTACGTTGAAACTAAGAACGCAAGGCATTCCTTGTTTCATTCATCTCATTCCCACTAAGGAGTATTAATAGGGGGGGAAGAATACAATGATAGACTGCGTTAGGTGCTTCGCGCAGGAAAAAATATTTTGGCATCGAGGCGCATTCAATCCCCTTAAGGAAGAATGAGAGGGCGCACCTAAATTTTAATGTCATGCAAGTTTATTACCTTAGATAATAAACTTCACCGGATAAACAATGTTTTACTTCAAGAACAGGAGACATTTTAAACGCCCGACAAGCTGAGAAGCAGAGACGATCTGATGGTTCATTCCTGTTGACCACGTGTTCATTCCAACTTATTCCACTGTACACGAAAAACAAAAACTCCAAGTGAACACAATTTGATCCTCTCTAACATGTGAAATTCAATATATAAAAATTCATAGCTCCAATTACCTTAAAACACGACAAACCCTGCCAAAAGGAGAAGTTAACTATTTGAAAGTCCTGAAAAAAAATTAATTGGAATCATGATCAGATAATACCACATCGATCAAGTTTTTTTTCAAACTTAAAGTTGACGTATGACATGGTATACTTTAACAATGTAAGCACTAAGTCGTGATCATTCTTTTCGGTGATCTCGATTATGGGAATTTTTGATTGAGCACAATGACATGTACAGTTAGCCGACTACTTACAATATGTTCCTTGCTAACTGTTTCAGAAGATCACAATTAATGAAATAGATAATAGTCAAGTGATGAAGTTTTTTGATATTAATCGTTAACTGGATATTATAAGATATTTTATCACCACTTACTTCAAAAATTAAACGTAAAACTTACCGAAAATTTTTTTGGCGCGAGGAAACTGTTGACCCAGATCACGAAAATAGTTATTTATATTTTCACTTTATTTTAGAGTTCTAAAATTATTGATTAAATCATTTTATTTCATAACTTTAAGGGTCCTTAAATCGTGTTTGCGAGGCGGCGTTAGAAAAAAATCTCTAACAGGCGTGGTAGCAAATTTCCAAACAAAGCATCGTGAATTAACACTTTTTTCCGTGTACTCGCAAATTCGTTGCCATACTTATCTCGCAAGAAATAATAAATCAAAATGATTAATGGTACGGCGAATTACCTCATAAGGTGCGTTATCTAGCTAGGAAATCACAAATCATACTTCATACATTTTGACCCGCAAGTCCCTCGAAGATTAGACAAATTTCAATTAATATCCACAGTTAACACTGTTGTTTTGGTGAAAAACCAATTACACTGTTCATTAGTGTATTACGAATGAAAAACAAGCTAGAATTTTTTTGAATAAATTATCATAATATCTCCGCGGCGACTCGGTGATGATTGTACATCTTTGTGTTTGCTTTTAATAAAATTCCCATAGGGGTTTTATAAAAAGCAGCCAAAACGGAAGCACAAGAATGCATCACCGGTTATTTTTGGGGATTTTGGAATCTGCCATGAAAGTAAAAATTATACTCAGTAAAATCCTCTAACCAAAAACGAATTGACGAGAATTCTAGAGAAATTTCTTGAGTGATTGATTTTGTATAGGTATGCGTAGTTTGTAGGTTGCGGCGTTTGAATAAGAGAGCTTCTTGAATACCAAGAAGTAAAACTCACAGTCTTCTCCATAATTCTTTATGTAAAATTTTAAATTTTACGACGAGTACATGTTTCGGATAATTAAATCCATCTTCAGCTCTAGAACAACAATATGAGAATGATATGAGTGTATAATTACTCGGTTAACATAATGGAGTATGTGTGTGTGAGTTAGTACAAGCATACCTTCAGCTTAAAAAAACTAAATACTTTCGCTCGTTGTTATTAGTGACTTTGCGGAATTTGTGACAATTTGGTGTCAGAGGTGGGATAATTAGCGAGGCAATTGGTGTATTAATTTGGGCAAGATATTAAAATCAAGAAGGCGATGGAAGAAGTACGTGAACAAGTTGGGAATGTTTGTCAGGAATGTTGAACTGTTTGTCTGCAAGTTAACAAAAGTGCAAAAGTATACCGCCGTGTAAGTGTTTAAATATTATTAACAATGTTAAATACTTAAGGCAATCAGCTCCCGGAAGATCAGCAGGGACTTTATACGTGCCCTAGAGGAGATGGGCCTGTCCAACAAACTGGGTACCAGGCCATGAGGCACACCCAGAAAATAAAAAGGCCGACGACTTAGCCAAAGGAGGTTCAGCCAATGAGGTGATAGGCCCAGAACCATTCTGCGGAATCTCTGCAGGCCTTTTGAAAACATTTATCAAGAACTGACAGAGCTCCAGAGCTGGTGGGAGCAAACACCAGGGGGGCGATTCTCGTCTCAGGGAATAGAGCTCCCCGATAGAACGAATGTTTTGTCCTTGTCAACGTAATCGAAAAGTAAACGAGAATGATAAGGACGAAAAATTGGTTTTCTCGGAGGCTCTACTCCCTGAGACGAGAATCGGTCCCCAGGACAACCACAGGCAAAGCAGTTCATCAAATCCTGGTCGCCCAAGTTCACAGCAGACCTACTAAGCGACAGCCGCAAGATTTTTAAGCACCTGAGTGGCAGAGGATAAACTGTGCAGGTCTTGCCAGAAGGCAAAAGAAAATGCCGTAAATGTGTGGTGTCATTGCAGGGTAAACTTTGCTGCAGGCTTAGGTGTACGAGGCTTGGAGAGGAAAAGCCCAATCCGGCAAGCTATATGGAGTGGCCAGTATCATAGCTCTGGAGTCTAATAAAAAAAGACGGGTCTAGAGAACGCACTCTAAGGACAGATAGGAGACACCACAATAAATCTGATAGAGGACGTCTTCTCGCCAGTGGCGGATCCAGGGGGGGGGGGGCACTGGGGGCAAGTTCCTCCCCCCCCCCAAGAATTTTTCATGTTATGAAAAAATCTCTAGATAGTGTCTCCGCACGCATAAAAAATATATTCTTTTGAATAGTAACATTATCTCTCAGGCTTTCAAGATTACGTATTTCAACTGATTGGGTGATTCTGACTGCCTGTCGGTTGTGATTTGATGGCGGCTATTGATTTTGGTGATTGATGTAGTATAGAATTGTAAATTTTGATATGTATTGAGTTTTTTTTTAGAATAAGTCTGTGATACTATATTCCTTCGCAATAAGCAGGCACAGGGTAAGTAATTTTTTATATTTTCCCACCCCCTTAACGTTTTTGTGCCACTGTGTATAGAAAAAATGTAAATAGGAAAGGTGTATATCTCAAAAAATAGTTCTCAGAAAACATATTTTTGTTCATACAGGGTGTTGCAGTTTGATTTTTTTTTTTTAATGGGACATTCTGTATATTATTGAATATTCGGATTCTGAGCAGATTTCATGTACCTAATATACACTTTACCTAAGTTCAACTGTTTTGCAAATATTGACAGATGAAATTTGACTTTTTTGCAACTTTGATGTACTGATGTAAAATCGGTTTTGCTGTAAAATTACCCATTTAGGTTTTACAGCTTGTCAAAGTTGCAAAAAAGTCAAATTTCAACAGTCAATATTTACAAAACAGTTGAACTTAGGTATAGTGTATATATATCACATGAAATCAGCTCAGAGTTTTACGTAGAATGCGAATATTCAATACTTATTTAATAGGATGTCCCATAAAAAAAGTATATTTTTTTTGTTTTTTAAAATTTCTGCAACACCCTGATCCTGTATGAACAAAACTATAACCGAATTTTCGCGACAAACTACTTACATAATTCCATGGAAACAAACGTTTTCGCGAGAAACTCCTGACGTCATAAGGAACGTAGTTCGCAGGAAGCATGGACGCAGCTTCTAGCCAGCGTTTAAACTCATGACGTCACAAGACGAACTATGGTTCGTCCTTGAATGAACTACATTCGTCACGAAAATTCGGTTTATGTTTTGTGGTAACTATTTTTCAACCTATACACTTTTCCTATTTACTTTTCTTTTATACACAGAAAAGTTGAGGGGTAAGAAAATATAAAAAATGACCCTGTACAACCAAATATTGATATTAAATATCGTTAAAGGGTCCAAAAAACGGGCGTGGCGCCCTAAAATTTTTCGCCTACGGCAATTAGCCTCCGGCGGCTACTAAATGACCACATTCTCAGGTAAGTGCCCCCCCGAAAAGCACCTCTGGATCCGCCACTGCTTTTCGCCATCTCCATTCAATCAAATTAAATCTCTACGTAGTGTTTAAAAAATATAACTTTTATTTGGCCTATAAGTCACCATGGTAATACCTGAAACTAATTTCATCAAAAACATACATAAATAATTGATTTTCCCATAATGATTTCTCAAGTATGTTGCAAAATTTCAAGTTGATTCACTGTGAATATGTTTTCATTTGATTAAGTGAAGGTTTTCTTTTATGTTCAAAAGTCAATTACCCCAAGCAAACACAATGACATGACTCTTTAAGTCCTAACAACGAAGTACGCAATTCTTCGGAGGTCAACATTTTCTTGAGTATTCCGTTAAAGTTAAAACTCACAGTTATTAATACACCCAACCGTGTGCTATCCTACAAAAGGCTATACCAAATACGACCTTTAAACAGTTGTATACTAATTGACTTCTATCTATGGATTTCAGACGCGGCTAGACAGTTTATTGCATGTACTCTATGGTTTCTGTTTTTATCTTTTATCTAGAATGCCATGCGATCGGCACCACAAATGAAAAATGTCCGGTTTCATTTAAATGGTCACATTGGACCTAAATCTAAACATATGGTGGCCAACAAGATAATTTCAGGTATATTTATTAGGGAAAAAAAAGTATTTAAAAATATATTTTAAGGCCCGGTATTGATTCAGATAAAAGCGGTGGAAGTTCAAACATTGCATATTATAATTTAATGTGTAATAAACATAAATGAAATAGAATCACAAGATTATGTGCCTTATATAGCCACATAGAAACGTATAATAGGTATTTATGAAAAGTGTTGGTACGTGAGGAGGCAAAACTTAATGATTTACCATAGAACATTATGGAATTTTCGATTTTTAAAAGCATTTATATGGAGAAAACCGCGCTTTCTTTAGACCTTTTTGGAACTTACTCATTTAATCTGTAATATTACTATGATAATCGAGAATCCTACAAGAAAGTTTCTCATGATGAAACGCCTGAACAAATAATAGCAGTACAATAATAAAAAAATTGTCCGCCCTATAAATTGAAGCTACATGGGCGTGGAAAACTTGTCAATTTCATTTATATATGTACTAGATATAGAGAATGAAGACTTAGATTTAATGTCCGATAAAAAAAATCTGGTTCTTCCCACGTTCAACCTAAGGTAGAAGAATTTTCAATTTCTTGATTGGGAAAATTTAAATTTTACTGTAAATAAAGAGAATGCTTTATTATTAGGTAGACATGCTAGTCATTTTTGTAGGGTCATAAATATATGATGAAGCTTATACTTATTATCTTTGAGTAAACATCATCTCGTGAGATGCAAATATTATTGTATTGTATAATTAGCGAACCTTTTATAAGCTTGATGTGGCTTGATTTGGGTTTTTCAGACAAACTCATTATTAAGAGGTAAGTAAATATTTTGATAATGATATGATGAGGTGTTCAAATGACACATCCATGAACACAATATTTAAATGAGGAAAAACAATAATTTGCTTTAACTGTTGATTAGCTAAAACAAAAAGGTGAGTTTGCTGTACGTGAAATAAATAATAACGTAAACCAGCCAAATATATAAATCAATGACCTGTACTACAAAACAACGTAATAACCAATTTGCAAAAATATTTATACACACTAAAAATAATTCAATTTCCGATACAATTGGACAAGGATGGATAAACCGTCTTGTCATTTTTCCCATTACGTATTGGTAATGAACAGATGCAATGCGTGCAGCTGAGGAAGTATTTCCAGGTGAAACCAGAGGTACACTCAATATGGCAAGAAGAACAGGGTTGACCTTTTAATTTCAAGCAAATCTTTGTACACAAAATACTCATTTGAATTAACCCATTTCAAAAAACAAACTATTGTTATTTATAATAACTTCAACTTTAATAACATAAATGTTGAAAATCAATACAATTCCATCAAATAAACTTTATTAATAGAAAAATGACATTGATATCTACCAGTTACCAGTTGCAATAAACAGTAACAGCTAATATAAAATAATTACAGTCGTATGTAATGTCGCCATCATAAACCTTCTGTTTTTATAAATTAATTATGTCAAATTAAATTTACAGAAATCCAAAAGGAATAAAAACTCGACCACAGATTAAGGTGAAGACATACAGGACACACGCAACGGTGAACCGGCTCGAAAATGTCAAGTGCAACAAATAGAAAAGACACATAACCTCAAAGTGTTAAAATAACCGTTAAAACATCAGACTTATTTGTCCTTTGAATTTCTAAAAGACCAGATGATTAGTAAACAAAAGCTGGAATCGAAATTTTGTGTTTTGTTTTTGTATAGGTTGGATGGTCAAAAAAATTCGGTGGTCCTTCGAGCCGTACCTCAACCGATTCGCGGAAATAAAAACGAAAGAAGAGAAGCGATATCTCTCTGAACGGCAACAATGGCTTATTTGTATTCCACTTTTAAAAGTTCGCAAGCCCGGCTTTCTGGGGCCCACGCACGTGCTGAATTTTTCCCCTGAAAGTCACAAAGCCGCAATTAAAACACAAAAATTAACTGACTTACTTAAGACTTATTGCTGACAGAAGCCAATAGTAGACCGGTGGTAGTCACCCCCTGTTTCCACATTAAACAAATCACATGAATATAACACCTGAATTCGTCATAAAACGTGAAATCTAGACAGAAACTGCAACGCTTCGACGGCGAGCCATTCAAAAACCCGACTGATACTGATAGTCGAGAGGAGTATTACAACGCCGTGCTTAGGTTGATGGTACCAGAGCCGGACCCCGGATCGACCGATAGACTAAAGTTGGAAGTTGTACCGCAACCATACAGCGACTGTGCACGACATACAACGAACGTCTTAAACTAGATCGAATCTTCCATCGAATCTTCGCCGGTTTTAGTTTACTTAATCATGGACCTTTTGCGGAGTTGTCACGATGTATATACTTTTTTACCGAACACATCACCATCACATTATTTTAATACCCGATAACACATTCACGATGTGTTAAGTAACAAAGTTTACCAATACTAAAGATTTTTTTTCTATGATCATTGAAAGGTTTTTAATGTTACTTTGTTAACTCTGAACAATCTCAGCCAACTTCAACTTCTGTTATCAGAATCAATAATGTCTTACACAACGGAAAAAATGATGAGAATGAGCATAACAAGTTTTTAAAGTAATTTAGCATAAATTACTACAACTAAATTTATTATTGTAATAGTTTTAATAACCTAAGATCATTTGATATTGTTGTGCTTATGAGCTAAATGCTCGTATCACGCTAACGAAGTATTAATTCTCATTTAATGTAGCGACGAACAAATTCCAATCCGTCTGGCAACAAGGCCAGTTCCGAACATTACGAAACTCTAAAAATACACTAAAGAAGTTAAAATTCAAATTGTAGGACTGTCGCGCGACATGTAGAAGTGATCATTCCTGGCACGGCGTACTTAGTAATTTTTTTCGGACCGATGATAAGTACCAGCGATTATTTTTACTCTCCACTTACTACCGGTCTTTTTTTTAGGTGTCAGGTCACCCGAAACACTCACCCTAATAATTATTATTTAATCTTTTCTCGTCATTGATTTAACTATTATAGTGAAGTTAACTTAAACTAGGGAATGTTTATCAGAAACATCAACAATAAGTCTATAGCTGATTTTATGCCACCCAGTCTTCTAGACGACAACTGGAAAGATTCTACAGCGGGTGGTTTAGAATCGGTTAATAGAATGCCTTACCTTAAGGGTTATTTTGTTCAAGAATAGGCCAGGGTGTAGAAAATATTCTCTTCCAATGGAAATGGAAATGAAATTGCCAGGTGTTTCATGAAGACGAATTTATCCTGGGACAGATGTTGCAGAAACAACAACTGTGAAATATACAATGTATTCTCCAGGGTTGGCAGGATATATATCAGCGATAAATATCCTGATATATATCTTGATAAATATCATGATATTTATGCTATAAATATCATGATATATATCAATATTATTTGTATGGCCTTGTTTTCTTATTTTATAGTTTTATTATTTTATGTTAAGAAGTTCAACGGCCGTAGTAGTATATTTATGAGAAAAAAATCACAGGGATCTCGGCCAAAACAGTCTATATTAGGTCAATTTGTCAATTATCAATTATTATTTTTTTATTTTTATTTACGTTTAAGAAATATCAAGTTTTTTAGGGCAAGTATTATGAAACTATTTTGACAGATAACTAAATATTGATTTCTGGAGTTACTATGAGAAATACCGTCATTCCAGAAGTTAACTCTTAGTTATTCTGTCAAAATAGTTTTTCAATACCCGCCCTAAGTTGTCATTTTTTTTTTGTTGTTGAACTTAAGGCAAACATAAGAACACCGGTTCAACTTAAGGGATATTTAATCCCAGTGAAGCTTTGAATGTGACTCTTGTAGATACAAAAGTCACATTCAAAGCTCCACTCAGATTAAATATCCCTTAAGTGATAGCCCTGCAAATGGCCATAAATAACATAAATGTTTTCATATTTTTAAACTCGAATTTTTATTTACCTACTACACTTTACGTTCCTATACATATACAGGGTGTCCCACAATCAGCGTTACAGGCCATAACTTTCTTATTTTCAAAAATAAAAATTTGAAACAAAAAAATTATTAATGGCTAATTAAGCTCTCTTCAAAAATATAAAAAAATCATCCCCTGAAAAAATCATCCCCTATTTACAACCCTCGACTTTTTTTTTTCAAATGGCACCCCTATTATTTTTTTTTATTTTTGAGAAGCTTATATGAAATTACAAATTTTTATGGTGTATAAAAAGTTTGTTTTTCCATGTCTCTTGGGGGAAAAAAAATGGGTGTCCCACCCTTAGTCTTATATAGGCAATCATATTTTTGTCTACAAAAATAAAAATATGACAAAAAAAAATTTATTGTGTGCAAATTAACCCCTTTTCAAGAATATTAAAAAAATCTTCCCTAACAAACTCATCCCCTAAAAACAACTCCTGCCTTTTAATAGTATAGATAACAGAAAATAGATGAACTAATTTAACTAATTAAAAATATAAATAAATATCCAAATTTTGATAAATATCCGATATATATATATCGATATATATCGGATAATTGGATATTTATATAAATATCATGATATTTGCCAACCCTGGTATTCTCAGTGAATCCATACATAGACATAACTGTTGAATGTAAAATAATGATAATAAAAATGGCTTTTATTTAAGATAAAATAATATTCATACATTCAACAAACTATCAATAAGTTACCAGAAAACCTTTTGCATTCTTCTAAATGGCTACTTTTTGTAAATAAACGAATAGTAGTTATTTAGTAGGTACCTTGGCAGAAAAGTTTAAAAAACCAATTATTTTTGAGATCTAGTCCAGAAGGCAAAGTCCTTTCGATAGACAAACTGAAAATTAAATTAAATATAGGTTGTCAAATGATTAGAATGGCATAATAATTGATGGTTAAATATCAGTCTGGCTCTAAGATATAATCAAATTATTCACAAGTAGACATAGCCAAAATACCTTAATTAAATTTGTATATATTATAACTGATTGATTACATAATGCAATACTGAATTTAAAATACATATATGTCGTAATTCTTTCTCATCTCATAAACTAAAGCACGGCAAGCATTCATTAACGTTATGCTAATAATATAGGTACTGTTGTTATATTTTGCACAGCAATTGAAAGAAAACTGATACAAAACGCAAGGTGGAGATATGGCTTAGAATTTTAATTAGCTATAGCATAGTATACTCAGGCACGTAACTTGTTTCCATTCGCTGTATGTGATCTAGTAATGATGTCATTATATGTAAATGCTACTTATTTAACCGCTTGTATTTGGATGTAGTTTTTTCTATGTATGTACGAGGACTCTAATCATCTTGATCTTTCTTCGCAGGGGTTTAAAAATCGATTTTGGCATTAATTTATTTATCTTTCATTTATTTCCTGGTGGGATTCAACTAACTCCGCCTGAGGCATCTGAGGGGTGGATTGAGTAGCTCTCAGATTTCACTGCCGGTCCCAAGCCCCGATAAAGAAGGAATGGTGAGCGTGAGGCTAACCACCCCACCTCATAAAAAAATACCGCGGTTGTAAAGACGCACGACAAGCTTCAGATCAGGATGGATAAACGAAGACGACCAAAGCAAGAAGAAGGAATAACGAATATCGGAACATGGAACGTACTTAGCTGGTACAGGGCGGCTGCAGCGGTCAGGACAATAAAAAAAATTGAAGATGGACGTCACTGCACTACAGAATAAGATGGCCTTGCTCAGGAAATTTAAATATAGAAACCTCAGTTATCTTCCATACAGGTAACAACCAGAACATACATACATACATCAATTCGGTACCGGCTTTGCAATTAAAAAAACCTTCTAGGGTCAGTCCTAAAATTTGAACTCTTGAGCGAACGATTATGCTACGTAGGGATGAAAATAACATTCTATAATTACTCCTTACATGCACTAACCGAAGATAAAGATGAAGCAGTGAAGGACGAGTTCTACGACACCATGGAGTGTAAAATCGGCGCACTACATGAACAGGATATGATTTTGGGAGATTTTAATGCAAAGCTAGGAAGAGAAGTGGTATTAAGGCCTCACGTGAGTACCAAAAACATATTCTCAAATGATTATGGACTACTACTTCTTAAATCTACAATGTTTCAACAGATATACATAAAGAGACAATGACGGTAAAACCAGAAAACAAAATTGATCACTTCGTAATCGATGAAAGGCATGGAAGCAACTTCCTGGATGTAAGAAGCTGTCGAGGAGCAGACGCGGACTCGAACCATTTTTTTTTTAGAGCAAAGCTGAGAATCAGAATATCAAGCTCAAAAAATTTACAGTCCAAACAAGATCAACAGTGGGATGCAGCAAAACTGGAAAACGAAGAAATCAGAAGGCGTTTTCAGGCAGAAATAAAGCACCGAAGCTAAGAAATTACACACACAGATCACATCGACACGAGTTGGAAAGTACTATCCGAAGCAATCACAGGGGCAGCAAGAGTGACTGTGGGAGTAACGCCAAGAAACAAAAATAGAAACCACTGGTACGATCCGGAATGTAAGAGGATACTCAAGGAGAGAAATAATGCAAGACTAGTAATGATGCAGGATCCTACTGAAGACAATAACAGTAAATTCAGACAACTAGAGAGGCTAAGAAACTACTAAGAAGAAAAAAAGAGAACAAGATCAAGAGTTGCAGGATCTGGATGCCGATAGAAGGAACAATACTAGAAAATTCTATAAAACAATAAGAACAAGAAAGAATGGCTTTAGACCCAGAACCAACATCATCAAGGACGACAACGGAGATCTAGTAACCAGGCAAGATCAAATTCTGCAAACATGGAAAGAGTACCTACTTCGAACAACTACTTAACCAGGGTTATACAAACAATGAAGAACCAGCCAGTTTCCAAACTACGGAAATGCGAGAAGAATAGCCCTCTCGAATATAAATTGAGAACGCTATAGGTTCTGTTACAACTGAATGAGAACCGTTCCAGAACCAGTAATTTCCAGTTGCCCACCTATTTTTCAATAAGTTTGAACGTTTATCCTAATTGACAAATGAATTGATCGACTGGAAATTACCGTTCTAGAACGGCTCTCATGTCGGTTGGAACAAAGCTATTAATCTCTGGGTAAAGACACGATAACCGCCGAACTCTTGAAACATGCCGGAAGCACGACCACATCCCAACTACACGAACTCGTAAGAAAAAAACGAGAAGATCCCAGAAAGGAAAGAAAGCATAATAATCCCCTTACACAAAAAAAGAGACAAAATGATATGCAAAAATTATAGAGGAATATCCCTCATAAGGGTAGCATACAAAGTTCTATGAAATTTAACCCTGTCGGGAATAACTCCAATCACAGAGGAGATGATAGAAGACTATCAGTGCGGCTTTCGGACAAACCGATCAACTGTTCACAATTAGACTCCAGCTGTTTATAGATTTCCAGCAGGCCTATGATAGTGTGCAGAGAGTTAAGATCTGGGAAACAATGGCAGAATTCGGGATACCTCATAATACACTATCAGACTAACAAGAGTTTGACTAGAAGGTTCAAGATGCAGAGTGAAAGTTGGGAATGATATGTCGGACGTATTCAAGTTGGGAGTGATATAGGTCGGACGTATTCAGGGTGAATATAAATCTGAAGCAGGGGACGCGCTGTCCTCGACTCTTTTGAATATTGCCTTGGAGAAGGTCGTAAGGGACTCTAAACTCGAAACAGAGCTCTGCCAAAAGAATGGTTCACAACTAATAATTGCTTATGCGGACGATATTGACGTGGTGGAAACTAGCGCAATAAATAGCAAAGAAACGTTTGTTAAACTGGAGCACGAGGGATCTAAAAAAGGATCAACGAAAGCAAGACTAAATACATGCATATCTCTAGGACAGGCAGAGGGAGAGTGAGGCAAAAGTGACAATGAATTCGATTATCACACCCAACAATGACATCGGCGAGAAAATAAAGTACCGACTAAAAACCGCAAACAACTGCTTCTATACACTTGAGAACATATTTGGATACAAAGAAGTTACTAGAATGATTCAAAATCGAAGTATAAAAAACTCTCATCAGACCTGTCAATTGTCATCATGTATCAGCTGCGAATTCTGAGCTGAGTGGATAAACTGCTTGGAAAGGCTATAAGCCTATTTGTGCTGCATGTGGTTTGATATTTCTTATCACGATAACAAACGCTAGGAACAACTCTTAAATATGGGAGATCGATAGCATCAGGTATCGACAAATGATATCTCCTAGAATGTGAGACATGTCGTTTACAACGAACATACTGGATAGCAAGGTTGTGAGCGAGAAATTTGTAGAAATGTTTAGCAAATATTCTACTCAACAATCCTATCAACCGCATTAGTTTAAAATGCAATATTTGCTGGGAATACATGGAAAAAAATTATAGTAGCGGAACTCACGACCTCTCCAGCAAATAATAACGTTGTCACCTCATTACAACGTGTTGCCAAAACGTCAACAACCAGGAAATAGTTTTCAACATCATCATTTTCCTTTCAAAATAAGACAGTATACATCTTGGAGTAACATAATTCAAAATGCTCCAAGTTCTGCAGTTGATTAATTTTGCCAATTCGGGCGTGTATCGAGATCATAATAGGGGGCCGTACTTTTAATACTACGCATGTTCAAAAATGAAAAAGAAGCCACAAAATAACGAGCTAGTCCCAGATAGCCGATACCTATCATATCGACCAGAATTGCCACTATTTTTGCTGGCTCAAAATCTCCCTGATATTGCGTTTGTTCGGATTTGTATGTTATTCCAGAACCATCTCAAATTGGAATAGCATTGACATTTTGCGCATTATTCCAACAGTCTGATTTAGAGGATTTGCACTAGGGAGCGCTGAACTTCAACAACAACCAAAATTCAAATTAAAACGAGGTATTTGACAGTTTTTCTAAATAATTTAATTTGTATATTGGTGTGAATATATGCGTTAAATTATCAAATTTCCTGATGGGTTGTAGGTTACATCAAAATAAAATGGATTATGTTTACTTACAAAAAAGGACAAACTCAATTTTATTGATGTAATTCAAATCACAACTGTGTTGTTCCAACAAAATTCAGTGAGAAAAATGTTGACGGACTAATTCTGAGGAAATTGCACTACCAACACGGAACAAAAACGCCGACAACTCCGGTGGAGTTTGTCAAATCTGGAATATACCAACAAAGTCGTCATATTTAGATGATGATAATTTAGGCCAAAAATTATGTCATATGTGAGAATTTTACCGGTTAAAGGTACAAGGAGAAATTGTAGAAAGTTTAATTTTATAAGACGAAATATGCATCATTATCCCACTTATTGTTCGTGAAAACACTGAAAACGGTATGCCAACACGTGCAATAATTTAAGAAAACTGATATTTTGAACATAAGGAAAGCAGTATGTACCAAATAAGGCAGTACCGCGTCTAAAAATATATCTATACGAAATTATCTTGGCCAATAAACAAAAGCAAAACACAACTAGTTATTGTTGAAAGATGACTCAACAATACGTTCATCTGGCAGATACTAGTCATAGTAATATTTCTTCCTGATTGGTATTTCATCATTTTTAAATCAGTTTACAATGGGAAAAATTGTTTTTGGTAAAAGCAAAATACAAAGAGCAGATAAAATAACATCCAATTTTGCCGAGAGTAGGAATTTACCATATGGCAATCAAACACTGATTATAGTGGAACAATTTGCAAATAGTTTTGTTCCATGATTGAATTGAAAATTATATAAGCAACTATTATTGTGCTAATCATGTGAAAAAAAAAACGCGAATAGTGTTTATTTGGTCAGCAAATTTTGCTAGACATAATTCAAAAACTTACAGTATATATTTTATTAGTAGGTACTTAGAGATTATTTTATTAAAGCTGTCTGTGTTTAATTGAGTATTAAATTTGTTTATTTTACTTATTAAATCGCAACCTTTTTAAAATTGTAATTTACTTCAAAAATAAACAGTTAATAAGTTTTAAGTTGCAATATATCCGCTATTAAAGCACTACTTAGGTACTTAATTCTTTATTTTGACAGCTGAAGAACTTTTTAATCCAGCATGAAAAAACTTTCAAGAATTTAAATCACTTACTCTTCATTCATTAAACATATCCTTCAATTACGGAACACTCAATGACAACACCGTCACTTCAAAGCACAAAAATACACACACTATATCTGATGTTTTCAAATTAACGTGAGGAAATTGAAAACGGAAAAAATCCTTAGAGCAAAGAGAAGACGGAAACAGGTAAAACCGATGCCTTCAACAATAAATACCCTTATGTGTGCATCCTAACAGGAAAGAGAGGGCCCAACAAAACGGATGTCCACCAGGCGTTATAGACCAGTGAATTTATGTATTAAAATTAGACAAGGGAAGCATGTATTATATTTCCATGATAAAGGAAATTTAACAGCAAGAAAGGTTCTTTTTTTATAAAATTTATGAAGAGTCTCTAAGCGCTGTAAAATTCAAAAGACGCGGGGGGTTTTGTTCAAACAAAGAAATGTGCATGTGAAATAACAACCCAGAGAAAATGTATGGCAAGTACAAGGCAAATGAGAAAGATACAATAAAAATGAAAGTTTATACTGAAAAAGTGAGGGTTCAGAATTCGATTCACCATATTGAACATTTAAAAAACAGAAAAATTCCTTAGGTGTTCACTGATTTTTGGCTAATCCCACTGATCTAATACACAAAAGACCGTATTCCTAATCTTATAAAAGAAAAATAACTAACCCCTCCCATAAGAAATTTGCCCAAATGGCAAAGAGGGTGAATGCCCCCTTAAAAGATTAATGGATTCCAAAGTAATATGTTTGTATATAAAAATGACTTGGCATAATTCCGTTGTCAGTTGCAACATACAAAGCACGATAAAGAAAAAAGGTAACTTACATTTAATTCTAAAGCTTTTGTTTCAATTTCAGTCTTGGTATATTTGGCTCTAAAATCCAGGGGTTGCAGGCAGGATTCCATAATTTGGAACCAACTTCTCAAGCATTTAAGTTCGTGGTCAATATCTAGAAACAAAAAAAAGTTCATTAAATTTATTTATTTACTTATACATATAATAATTTTCCTCCAGTTAATATCTAAATCGCATGATCATGATAAATAGCATTACGTGGTTCCTATAATAAATACTTTAAACAACTAAAAGACCTTGTTTTGACGTTGATGGATGATAAACATCAAACCAACTTAACAAATATGGTCCAAAATATTGCTACAAACAAGGAACAGTTACCTGAACGCGTAAGTGTGTTTCTCATTTAACGCTCGGATGCGGTCTAATCGCTTTGAGGATTTGTTGTAGAAACAGAAACTTAGGCAAAAAGCAAATGCGTTACGAATTCGTCATTTGGTAGCTTTTTACGCGGTTTGGTTATTACGAACTCTATATTTATTTTACCGTATTTAAATACGAAGCTCGTTAGAAAATCGATCTATGTTTTTAGATTTTTCCTGTTAATCCGATTTTTCAGCTGGCATTGTGCTGACACACGTTTTTCATTTGTACAGGGTGGTCTAAAGGAGTGAATGCGAAAATTGCGTTTCTGGCTTCCATGGAAAAGTCTGAGCTCATTCATGTAAGGTCAACTCTTTTCGAAGCATTGATATACGAAAATTGTTATTTTTTCACCTACTTTGGCAATATATGAAAACTAGAAAATCAATGTAATTAAAAAAAAAAAAAAACATCGCAAAACCTGTGAAAATACCTGGCAAAGATCTACAACCCTTTCAGCGCAATCCAGGTGGAAAACTCTGTGCATTTTGTCAATCTCATCAACTCACTTCCAATGACAATAATAGAAATTAAATAAATTAAAATAAATTATTTTCTGGAAATAGAAACGTGATTTTCTATGAAAAATTTTCAAAATAGTATAGATACATCAGGAACTGATAAAATTAGAAAAAACAACTCGTATTATAGTAGATTGTGTAACTCAATTCAATATCGAATAACAAATAAATGTTTGTTTATAAATAAAAAAAAATATAGCGCTACTACAAAACTACTCCCGCCCAGAGGCGTAACGGGGGGGGGGGGGGGGGGAGCATGAGGTAGACAAAATCTGTAAGCTGCTCATATGATAAAAAGCTCAGGGAGTGTAAACCAAAAATACGTTATTGGTTTATAATATTGTCGCGGTGGCGCCTTTCGCCAAACAGTACAGAATCTAACTTGAAATCTAGAAAATTCTGCTTTATTAGGGCAAAGAGATTATCGCGTTTATTCTGGATTTAACAAGAATTGATCACAGATATATAGAGGCCGATATTAGTTAGTAGTTTTTAAGTTTAAGATTGGCTGTGATACGTTTTAGATAGTGAAAAGAGTTGTAAAGAGTTAAGTTGCTTGAGTTATTTAGTGAAGTAATTCGTGTGAGAGTGTGTAGTAACGTGGAATAAATGAACCCAAGATTTCTGTCACGCACCCCAACGCCGTGACATTGGTGTCAGAAGTGAGATATAATACGATGACTGCAAAGTGAAATCCGATTGCGGAATAGTGCACGAACACTAGTGTAGATACAGTGAACACTGGGACAGTTTGTGACTTCACCGATTCACCGACGTGTTTGCTACAACAATCAACATCCAGAAAAGACATTTCAAGAAAATTCCAGAACATTCTATTCGACAATAAAGCAAATTATCCAATTTGTGATTTCACCGACGTGTTTGGAACTTCAATCAAAGACCAGGAAAGATATTTGAAGAGAGTTTGAGGGAAATTCCAGAACATTCCGTATATGCCTATTACGAGACAACAAGCAAAAATGGAAGAGCAAAAAATTGAAGAACTGCGCAAAATTGGAACTTCAAGAGACCTAATGAAAAAAAGAAAAACAAGAAGAAGAGGCCAGGCGACAAAAAGAAAAACAAGAAGAAGAAGCTAAACGACAATAAGAAAAACAAAACGAAGAGGCCAGGCGACAAAAAGAGAAACAAGAAGAAGAAGCTAAACGACAAAAAGAAAAACAAGAAGATAGGCGACAACAAGAACGGCAAGAAGACCTTGGAAAACTGCAGAAAATATCTCAAACCATACAAGGAATTGTTACTAACCTAGAACAAAAGATTGAGGAAGTGAAAGCCGATGTGCAAGAAGTTAAAAACGACGTTCAGGAAGTAAAAGCTGCGGTCAAAGCCGATGTCCAGCAATTAAGACAAGAAGTTGAGGACCAAGTTCAAGCACTCGAAGATAAGATGAATTAATTAGAAATACAGTACATCAATCCAGGTGGTGTTGGAGCATCATTCTCTAGTATGAAAATAAAATCACTAGCTTTTGATGGTTCTACGTCCTGGACCATGTATATCTGACAATCTGAAGCCGCTGCAAACACCAACGGATAGAACGAGCAAGAAAAAGCTACACCACTGATAGTGGCGCTACGAGGACCTGCCTCAGATCTTTTTCAGTCCATTCCTTCAATCTACCAACAGAATTACCAGCATCTAAGTCAGGCGTTAGAATTGCGCTTCGGAGACCATTACAGGCAAGAAGCATTTAGAACTCAAGTTAAATCGGGAAATCAAAAACCCAGCGAGAGTTCACAAGAATTCGAATCGGAAGTTAAGAGGCTAGTGAGTTTGGCGTTTCCTGCAGCTGGGGAAGATATGCAGGAATGGATGGCAGTATATCTGCGTTCATTGATGGTCTCAGAGAATCCAAGATCCAAGAAAACCTGAGAATGTCTAAGTTCAGACGAAGCTCCTGTCCGAGCACTGGAACTGGAAGCAATCTTTGGTGCCTCACGACTTAGAATACGAGCAAGCAAGACCCAAACGATAAGCAATTGTCAAAAGAGGATGGTAGGTTCGGGAATGTTATGAGTAAGTTCATGGAGAAAATGAAGAAACTATTACTATTATTAGAAGGTAGACAACTGGGAAACGACTCCAAACAAACACCAATACCGAGAAACCGAGTAAAATGTTATCGGTGCCATAAGCTTGGACATATGCAATGGGATTGTAGACTAAGGATGTCCCCTTCATCTAGGGATCGTTCCCAACTCTTTTGGAGATCTAGAGACGCCAGCCCTAAACATCGACCAGGAAACCTTCATGAAAATTCTGACGCTCTGCCTAGACGACTATGCAAAGAATACTTGAAGCTTGAAGCTTCGTCAAAGAATCGATATGCATGAGAAAAACACTGGTCTGGCTGTGAGAAAAACGGGTCTGATCGTTGATGACAAATGGACTACCAAACAAATGAGAGCAGATCAGGAGATCGGGGAATTTCTACATCTTGAAAAAAATGATGAATGTAGGCCAGAATGGAGGGAAGTGTCGAACAAGAGTTTGATTTACAAGGCGTTGTGGGCTCAGTAGAACTCTCTGGCCGTAGAAAATGGTTTACTGAAAAAAATTTGGAAAAGTGCCGATGGTAAATCTACTAAGAGCCAACTGGTTATTCCAGAAGATCGAGTAGAAGACGTATCGAAAGAAATACATGACGGAATTTCAGGGGCACATTTTGGAGTCAACAAGACTTTGGACAAAATTCGGGAACATTTTCACTGGGTTCGCTATCATGAAGGCTTTAAAGACTGGTGCCGAAAATGCGTCATCAAGATCTCGGGGGCCCATGAAACAGTACAACGTCGGTCTCCCATTTTAACGAATAGCGATAGATGTTGCCATTCCCCGAATTATAGCGTTGTTAAAAATACATCTTGGTTATCATGGATCACTTCAGTAAATGGCCAGAAGTTTTCGCTATTCCCAATCAAGAAGCCATTACTATTGCCCAGGTGCTAGTGGACGAAATTTTCAGTCGTCATGGTGTGCCACTAGAGTTGCATTCAGATCAGGGACGAAGCTTCAAATCTGCCATCTTGAAGAAAATTTGTGAGATCCTGGATAAGACAAAAACAACACCTTTACATCCACAGTCTGATGGCATGTTAGAACGATTTAATAAGACCATAGAGGAACACCTGACAAAAGTGGTCGCAAAAAACTAGCGAGATTGGGACAAACACTTGCCTCTACTTTTAATGGCTTACAGAGCAGCTGTTCACAAATCAACAGGTGAAAGTCCAGGTAGAATCGTTTTTGGAAGGGAACTCAGGTTACCTTGTGATCTGATGCTTGGAATACCTGAAGAAGAACGAAAAGAGATCCGAGATTATGTCGACGAAGTAAGAGCACTACTTCTGGGCATATTCAGCTGGCCAGTGACCGAATGAAGACCAGATACGACTTGAAAACCAATTCAGCCGGATTTCAAGAAGGTGATTTAGTGTGGCTGTATAATTCAGCAAGAAAGAAAGGAGGGTCGACGAAATTATCTTCAGCATGGAAAAGACCCTGCAGAATAATCAAGAGGATCAATATTTTGGTTTATTGAGTTCAGCGCAACACCAGGAGTAAGATGAAAGTTGTACATCTAGACAGATTGACGAAATATCATTGTCGTGAAGTTGATCGGGACGATCAGTCTTAAGAGGAGGGCAGTGTAACGGAATTTACGTGCGCCTCCGCCGGAGAATACAAAATCGGATAGCAAAATTTTAGATTTTTACAGTGCTCTTCAGGAAAATCATCTATCGCGTTTATTCTGGATTTTGCAAGAATAGATTACGGATATATAAAGGCCGGTATTAGTTAGTAATTTTCAAGTTTAGGATGGACTGTGATATGATTTAGATAGTGATTATTCCTGAGATTTGTAAAGAGTTAATTAGTGAAGTGAATAGTGTGTACAAGATTGTGTAGTAACGTGGAATAAATTATTGCTGTGTTAATTGGACTTTGATTTTGGAATAAACGAACCCAAGATTTCTGTCACGCACCCCAAAGCCGTGACAATACTAAACCCTTTTAGCGCCATTCAGGTGAAGATCTCGGTGAATTTTTCATTTCATCAACTCAATCCCACTCGGTGCATTTTTTATTTCATCAACTCAATCCCAACAACAATAATAGAAATTAAATTAATTATTCTCTGGATGCGAAAAAGAGATTTTCTATAAAAAATTTCAAAATATTATAGATACATCTCGAACCGATAAAATTAGAAAAACCAACTCATATTAGTTAGATTGTATAAGTCAATTCAATATCAAATAAGTCGAATGTCAAATAAATGTTTGTTTATAAATAAATAAATATAGAATAATGGGTTTAACAACGCTATTACAAAACTACTCCCGCGTACGAATTATTAAAGTCTTTACAGGGTGTCCGAAATAGCTTGAAGTACATTGGGATTTTGGAAACCATCGGAGATGCAGGGTGGACCAAATGAGAGAAAAGTTGCGCAATCAAGTGCCTACAAATAATATGTCATCAGATATACAGAGCAAAAACTGAACAAGATATAAAAGATTTTATAAAACACAGTTTTTTCTTTTTGGCCCTGTATATATCCGTTGCTATTCCGAGTTCAAAGAAGTTGATGACAGATTATTAAATTTGTAAGCACTTGATTGTGCAACTTTTTTCCCAATTGGTCCACTCTCTATCTTGAATGGTTCCGGAAATCCCTATGTATTTCAAGTTATTCCGGACACCCTGTATTGGCCTAATTATTTTTTGAGGCAATCCTTCAGACTCAAAATTGATATCAAAGAAAAATTTTCTACAAATAACAGCAATGACCTCCGAGGTGCTTGAAACGTTTTTGAGTAGTGTTTATTTATAAAACGATTGGCCAAATTGCAAAAATTGTTATTTTTATTTCGATAACATAGATTAATTCTACTCAGAAAGTATGATTTAGAAATTTGAAAATAGAATTTTGACCAGGTTGTGTAGCAGAATAGGATTTAAAAAAACAATATATAATATTATTTGACTAAGGTCCTATACATATATTGCAGACATCATGGTGGATGCACTACACGAGCTGATAATTATCAAATCTAAACTGTTATTTTATAAATTCAAGAAACTGAAAAGTTTGAGAAAGGATGAATATTTTTGATCTAGGATTGCATAAAGCCCTGTAAAACCTAAGAAACACCAATTTGAAACCGTTAAACGCACAGTAAAATAAGGTAAAGTACCCGGTGTCTGTCATCAAAACAAAGGAAATGCACGCCTTTCTGGTTTACAATTCATGATTTCTTGGTGAATGCAAATAAGAGAACGGTTTTCTGGGTCTGAGAGCTGGCGAGTCATCAAAACAAAGAAAATGCACGCCTTTCTGGTTTACTATTCATGATTTCTTAGTGAATGCAAATAAGAGAACGGTTTTCTGGGTCCGAGAGCTGGCGACGGTTTTATTATGGTATTTTAGCAAGGTTGATGGTAGAAAAAATTAAACCAGCAAATATAACAACAATTTTGGTCGATATTTATGGCTATCGACTATCTAGGACTATGATAGGGAGCTGCCATTTCAATACTGCACATCAAACCATAGCTATAAAGGAATGATAACATGAAATAAGGTGCTTGAAATTTCTCTAAATTCTCCAGATTCCGTCATACAGACAACAGTCTCTTGTGCAGGTTTTTCGATAATTTCTTGTCTACAATTTCCGTAAACGATACAACTTAGAAGTGGACGCTTTTTTACAAAATCACGAACGATCTCCAGTATGTGTGTGCCTTCGCCATTTGTTATAAGATCTAGATTTGTTCTTTCTATAGAGTAGAAATCAATCGAGAAGAAGCCACACACGTTATCGTTTGTCTCACTTTAAATGAAACGGACCCAGAGAAAAGGAAATCTGCTTTCTTTGTCAGCGCTAACGACAGTGGCTTCTTCTCGTTTGATTTTTACTCTAGCGTCATAGATAATTTGGCCTCTTTGGTTGGGTGTTTTTGGCTAGCTGGCCCCCTAATCGGACATAAAGAGAGTATCTGGTTGAGGACAGGGTTGACGTCTTGTAGATCAAAATCTTTATTGGTTATTTAGTTATTAAAGTTCAACACTCACTGCTACTGATTCTAGATGGGTATTTACCAGTAGCTGGGTACCTATTGTTTTTTTTTTCAAGGTTGAAAATGGGCTTCCTCAAGTCCAATTACGCAAGTATTGATTCCATTAACCAGTAACTGCAGTATTTCAAGGTAAGAAAAATATTCAATCATATGCCATTGCAAGATTGAGCGATTATAGGCTAGTTTGGGTTAGTAGTAAAAGTAAGCAGTTTTGTGGTATATTTGAGACAAAATTGAAAATTAAAAACTAGCACTACTACAGCACGCACGCAAAATCTGACTGTTTTCAGCTCTTATTTATTTATTTACTTTATTGATTCATTTTTCAGCAATAGAAACATACATTTTGTACATTCTAACTTACATAACCATTAATAACATGGGAAAGCATTGTAATATAAACATCCTCCACTGCTACATCACTATATCTGACAGTCCATTTCAAAGCTTTTTTTCGTCCTTGACGCGAGCCGCTCATATACTGAGATTCGCTACTAGAAATCTTCACCATAACAAAACTCGTCAAAAATTCCAGTCACCGGTCATACACGGGCCCTATTTCTTCTTTGACGTTCCTATTTCTCCTTTGACCGTTCACATCTTGGCTCTGACTTCTTCTGAGATCATTTGTATTTTATATTTGATTTCTTTTCAAACTGTTTCCTTTCATCTTCAAATTCTTGTGAAATGCTCTGGGCCACACTAGCAATATCTTTCTGTCTTTGTTTCCGTTTTTCTTGCTAGTTTTTCAGTCGTCTATTTTTTTATTCTCACTAAATTTTCTGGAGACGATCCTTTTTTTTGGGTTATCTTCAGTTTTTGATTGACTCTTCTCTTCTACAAGTCATTAGGCTTGATTGAATGCTATCTTTGTTATTTTATAACCATAGAGTAGAAGAATAGAGTGCAGTTAGACCCGAACGTGAATATTCAGGAATTCTCAATTAAATGGTTTTGTATACAGGGTGTCTGGAAATAAATGCATAACAAGTGAATGTTTGTATGCTTTTGTAATGTGTGCTTATTGGGGGAAAATATAAAAGACGAACAGCCCGACGCGGGCGCCAAAGTATGCGAAAAATTTCCTAGAGTGCTACGCCCAAAAGTTTATTTTAAGGCTTCGAAAACATTTTTTTTTCGGGTGCCACGCCGAAAAACATTTATGTATTTTAAGCCTTACAAGAAATAATGTGTGGACATACCGTTAATAAACATAGTTTAATAAACAAATATTACACCAATCATCAAAACATAAACTATCACCTTTCTTTGATTGAACTGAACCATTTGCCGACAATGCTGACTTATGATAAAGAATAAAGGCTGAAGAGGTCAATAAAATAAATGAGAAACAGCATAATTTTATAATTTCTTATTTTTTGCTTTTGTTTTTTAAGAGCGGTAGGGGCGCCACACGTTTAGGGGCGGGGGGGGCCGTCGCCCCCCCTGCCCCCCTACTGGCTACGCCACTGTTTTACACCAAACAAAATCCGCATAGTAGCTGGATTGACACGAGATTGGTGTAGAATAATATATCGCAACAGTGCATGACATAAAAGCTTTTGCGAATCCACAACAACATGGAACAAGAACAAGGCAAGAAAGCGATCAATTATTGAAACCGATGAATAGTGACATCAGCATCTCACACAATTTCAATTTTCCAGAACCAAAAAAACAAATATTTTTGAGCTTTATTTGTCTTTCAGACAAGCAAATAAAAAAAAAATCATGGAATCTTGGATTTTTGGTATTTTCTGCTTTGCTTCTGGTTTGGCTTAATCGTCTGTGGAGTGTTAATTGAAGTCCCGTTTGACCGGTGGGCTGCAAATTCTCGAAATGCTTGGTTTATTGTCCGTTTTCTGCGAGGATATGAGTCCAATTACTCATGGTGGATGGCGGAGAAGTTTTCAATTCCTGCTTCCATTCTGGTTGATTTGGAGGATGGAGCAAATATAAGCATTGCTAGAATACCAAATATAAAAACGTCGCCTGATGTCAATTAGAAAACTCGTTATAGATGAAGAAGTTTGAAAGTTGTAATATTTGGAAGCATTTTACAAAAAGGTTAAGATATTCTGATCCCAAAGATTGTTGTTCTTCCAGTTTTTCAACAGACTATGTAGGTAAGGTACACACACTTAAAATTAGAGACATAGTTTGAAAACTATCACAGCCAAAATAGTTGTTTAAACCCCTCCCAAGTAAAAGACTATTTATTTTAGACTTAGATCTAGGCAGGGGCAGCCGTTTTAAATCTGCAGACAGTCTGTTGCGGAGAAGGGGAGCATAGTGATTCAAGGAGAATCGTGATCTGATCACCCTGAAAAAACCAAATCTAATATTATTGCCATCTCTAGTCTGGTAATTGAGTGTGGCAGTAATTTAACTATAAAACTTCCACACACACACACACACCATTAATCACTCAGCATTGCCTTAACCTTCCTCTAAATTGCGGGTTTCTATGTCTGCAGCGACTTCATGTGTCACAAAATCCAATCAGATTTCTGTCAAGCTAATTTGCTAATCTTGCTATCGATGATCATAATATGGGACTTTAGGTGTAGTTTAGGGTGATGAAACGGTTGTTGACAGTTTCAGACAAACTACAGACAGGAGCTGTGGTTCTAGCACAATAATCTGTTAAGCTCTTACATATTCCTGCTTTGTAGTATATTTTGTTAAGTTTCTCAGCAAGTCTTAAGAACCGCCTACAGCAATAGTATATGGAAGGACTCAGGCGTGGTGGCGTGTTTCCGCTCTCTGGTGCATGGCATTAGTTATCAAGGAGATTGCAAAAACGCATTTGTTCAGCTGGGCATCCTGATATTCACATGTATCTACATAATACATTAAGGTGTATCTACAACAGGAGAAGATCAGTTATACGAGCAATGTAAGAATGCCATCTGAGACAAAACATCTTGATTGGAAGTCATTTAAGAAAAGTATAAAAAACGTTAATAAAGTCTACCACATCATAAATAAATTCCTGGAGGACCTGGTAATCTTGATAAATCTCTACTAAATCAAAATCATCCATATACAAACATGATTGTTGAATAAATACATTTACAAATATTGGACGCGAATCTACCAAACCAGCAGCACCTATTGTGCTTGAATATGTAGATAGAGTCGACCAAGAATCATTGAATTTTATAGGAACAGATGATCCAGCAATTTCAGGATCAAACATTAATCACCTACCCAAGCAAGTGTCTTGATCACACACGTCACAATCTGACGGACCAAGGATGCTAAGTATTGAATCCCATTTTGAATTGAGATGTGTAGTTCTCCAACCAACCTCATCTTGAACTTCTGGATGCAATTGGACTAGTTGACTAGCTTGATCGTTGAACAATTTCAGAGATGAACTTTTTTCGAGTACCTTGTCAACACAACGCTAAAATAAAAAAAAAGGAGTTAGTTTGTTATAGAAATTATAATATCAACAAAATTAAATTGAATATCTACAGGTTTCAAGCATCACAAACAAAATCATAATTGAGTTAAGTATCTGCCATTGCATTGAATAAAGTTGGGACAACAAAAAGATCTGACCTAAACAATAGACTAAAAGTGAAACCAGAAGTTGAGAATCCAAAGGAAGCAACTTGATTTGTTTATATTCTGGAACTTTTATTCTTTCATCAAAGTGTATTCAAGTCAAGATGGACATCTTAAAAATCATTTAACTGTTACTAGTTGTCAAGTCAATAGTGGACGCCAAATGTTTGACACCTTGCAAACCATAACATGATGCTAACTGATGTGTAAGAATAATTAAACACATTGAAAGTGCGTAGTATTATAGGGCTGTTCCAAAAGAAATACATATTTTACACCCTACCAAGGAAAAAAAAGGGTAGACAGAAAAAATAATGTGAGGAGAAATAATTTAATACTTACTGCTCGTAAAGCTTTGTCTGTTATATTTTCTTCTTTGCCATATATTGTCTCTTGAACGGTATTTAACCATGAATACAGTTCAGAGAATTGGGCATAAAATTCTTTCAAAGTCCAAGTTCCAGTGTTTATAGATAAATCTCCATTGAGTTCCTAAAAATATAAAAGTACATTAACAAATGGCACAAAACATCAATGAGCAAAAAGACCTCACAACATCAAAACCAATTTTGGACAGTAATTGCAACTGATAAATTTGAAAGGTGCAGGCAGCCTTTCCATCAGCTAGTTGAGATTTTTATGAAGAGAAATTAGAAATTGATTCCATAAATGCATATACAATATACAATTCATTCGCCATACCATCAGGAAGAAAAACATAAATTTACCTGGCATTTATCTATAAGCTGATTGTCCATTATAAAGTTGTAATTGGCCTGTAAAGCAGACCAGAACTCCTCTTTGTGTTCGCTGGCAGTACTTCCCCATGATCTTCTAATGGCTGTTGCTTTTACCCTGTTTTTCGTTAAACTGTTGTATCGTCGATGTTTGACTGTTCTATCTGGTGTTGTTTCCCCTGGTGTGTGTTGGAGTGACGACAAGGAAAAACTGTTTTTTAGTGAATTGTTCTCGAAATCTGGAAAGAAAAATAAGAATTTTGAAATAAAATTGTAGCTCCACTTGATAACAAAAATGTTCAATATTAAACTCTAAAGTAAGAAAAATCAAAAATCAGCAACTTGGAAAAAATCATATTATAATTTAGTTTTAACTTAGTTATTACCGCCTCGCCTATTTTCTAACTTTCCATATCATTTTCAGTCAAACTGTTTTATAAAATGAAAAATTTTGAGCAGAATTTAAATTCACTAAGATAAGGCCGTTTTCGACTTGTCAGCTGTTATTAAATTTATGCTTGATTGAATCGACAAATAAACGTATTAAACTTCCAAATAAAGTAACCCTTGATCTAATCAATCACGATTGGTGCAAATTGAAGACAAATTTTGGGCTACAATTTGAGGGTAAATGTCTGTTTGTGGCCAGAAACGTACCTGTAAACTATTCCAACCTCTTTGACCAGACAAGACGTTTTATCAAGGTGGCTATGAATTTTTGCAAATAAAATTTGAATGCCTATATTGGATACTTTATTTTATTCAGCAAAATTCCAAACGGTCATGAAATGAGTCTTCTAGTTGGGTTTAGTATTTTTATATTTATCTATAACGGGAAAAGCTATCAAATTTATACCAATCTGTATCACGTATATGATTTAATTAAGTAACTCCTTATATGATTTCTGCCATCCTGTGTCAATAAATTAACTCAATATTTAAAGATTATCTGTGGCTTTCTCATAGGTAACTCCCTCATAAAATAATAATAGCCCTAGGCGATATTTCCGCTGACTCTTAATATTAATAAAACCGTCTCATTGGGCGCCTCAGACTATTATAAGGTGTTTATTTTAGTTAGTATAGGCGCCAAAGTGTTTTAAACAGAAAATTAAACACTCAAAATTTCGCCTAAAGGAACTGTTTCCGTCTGAAAGCCTACGACATTCCAAATTCCTTGGAAACTATTTGATCTTTTACAAACAAAATTTTTATTTTGTTTTGTAGTTATTAATAACACTCTTGGGCGGTATGCACACATTCTGGAGTTTTTTTAAGTACCTACTTTAAAATGTGGACGAAAGATTTTCTGGAAGATTTCTGTCTAATAATAGAAAGTTTGAAACTCACCAAAACTTATTTTGATTGATGATGAATGAGTGATAATTTGTCAAACGTAGCCATGAAAATCAAAATGTCATTGCATAATGGTGATTATTAAAAAATAATAACAAAATCATTAAGAGCCTCTCAAAATATAATGCCATTGAGCAAAGAAGAAGACGAGATTAATGAAAAGTGTTCGACGTGCTTGAAGAAGTGGCACAAATATATTATATTAAATTTAATTGCGGTAAACGTTAGTAGTAAATCAACAAATAATGGTGTTTTGACATCTCTATACATCCTTTAAAGCTCATCATAATTTTATGCCAAAGCAATTCCATAGTAATATTTGAAAGTGTCACAGATTGAAATTTATGATGAAAAGTCTGCATCAATTTTGTGTCTAATATCTTGTTGTAAACGCACTTTTTTAAAACTACTGGCAAGTGATAGTAACTTTCAGCATAATTTACATTAATTTTAGAGCCTCAATGGTATCTACTGAAATAATAACAGTGGTCTGTTTCCACAGAAATCACAAACCAGTCAGAGCAAATTTCATTGGTTGAAAATAGTCAGGAAACTGGTTGTTGGCGATTTGGACCAATCAAAAACACTGACTGGTTTGTGTGGAAACAGACCTATGGTGGATGAAAATAGTGCAACAAGACGACTGTCTTAGTTTATGCGACAATTTTTTGAGAAAAAACGATCCGAGATGTCACCTGCAATGAAGTGTACCAATATGGGAATTTGAAACACCCGAAACCCCATCCAGAGAATATTGCCATGGCACTGGAGAACGTTTCAAGAAATTGAGCTAATAAAGCCATTACATCGTTTGAAGATGTGTAAACTACATACATACATACGTCTCTGAAGATCTTGAATAAGTACCAGTGAAGTTTGATAACAAATGAAATAAACGATCACGAATATTCATTCATTCAATATGTGAATTCTGAATTCACCAACTACTGATAATGCAATAATACCAAACCGAATATTCTCATAACAATAACATTTTCAGTTGTCTGATCTAACATAATCCCCCCGGCTTTCAACAACATAATCGTGTTTATTGAATTAAAATACCAGCATGGCTACAGGTACCAGTCGCAATCAATGGGAAAATAAAAATCAAACAAGATTTCATTATTTTTTCCAGCATCTTATAATATAATTTAACGAACTCTCAGATCAATTCTACCGATAGGCAACAATAAAGGAGAGTCATATAATTACTTTTCCAGAAACCCAGTGAAATAAAAATCTTTTGATATATCTTCTATAGTACCTCCCTTCGCATGCGATGCCTTTGAGCCTAGCGTTTGGATTGATTATCGAGCATAGCATATAGGAGAGCCATACCTATCTGGTGTCTTTTTTTTTATAGGAAGGCAATTTGCAATACATTTTATATTTTATTACCATAAGTTTATGTCTACCAGAGAAAAGTTGTCCTAGAAAATGTAGGTAACCTCTCGACCAAGTAAAGGTCGGATCCTAGTAAAATATTTATTATCATGAGAATATAGAAATAACTTGCAGTTTTTAAAATGTAAGCCAGTGCATCTATGTTTCACTGAAGGATGCAAGATAGCCTTACAGAAAGAAACTCATACTATAGGTATGCATGTTTTGTATTTACATCATATTTTCAAAATAATTAGTATTTTTAGAATGGTATTTATCTACATCTTGCAGGTTATAATTACTAGAAAATGTAGAAGAAAAAATGTAAAATAAGAATATCTAATAATTACCGATAAAAGAATTATTAACCTTCAGAAACAGTGTTGTTTAGTTTATGAATCACTAAGGCTGCTATACTTCGGCAATTAGGCCACATCCTGTGAAACTAATTCCGATTGAACCAGACATAATGTACATCAATAATTTACCATTCAGCACACTCAAATTAATATGCAAAGAGGGCATTTTTTCTAAAATTCTCATATTATTTTATTATATTCTTGTTAATAATTAAATGAATGAACTTGCTATTGTATGCGTTCATAAACAGTTAAGAGGTTTAATTTCACCAACACACAGTTATCCGGGCCATCATGGTGTTCCTTCAACATTTTTCAAAACAAGTATTTTCTGAAATCTTTTATATAACGAAAGCGCGGTTTCTCAAAGAAAATTAACTAGAAGAAAAATTGCGAATGGCAAGGTAACACCGCTCACGTACACCTACGTTTTGTCCAATTTAAAAAAATATCCCAATACGTTGGGGCAATCGAGCTGAACAATTTCATCAAATTATTTAAATGGCCAAGTTATACAATGGTTTTTACTGTCACTATCTAGTTATGGGCCTTTCCTAGTTTCCCATAAAAGGCTTTATATGCATCAACTTTCAGATTAGTCGGTGCCATTTTGTATTTTACTCTTAAATCTTGGAATCAGGTCGTCAGCTTTTTTTTCTGCCATTGTATTCTTTATATGTGATTGGTGTAGCTTATATATGGAATCTCAAGATACACGGACAGTATTGGGTCTTTATTTACATCTTGACATGTAAATTGTGAGTTTTGTAAAACTGAAAATATGAAGAAAGTGGAAATTCTCCATATAGACAATGATGAGGACTTTCGCCTTTTTTTAAACAGTAGAATAAATAACGATTTTTATATAACTGGAGATGGATTCAATAAAGGCAATAAAAAATACAGATTCTTCTATGCAAAATAGCTTCAAATTAAATTAATAATACACCTAGGTAAAGTATTTAATAGCAAAATAAAACAAATACTATGGGCGCTTTCTTTTATTCAGCGGTGGATCCATCAGTAATCAGCCTTTCTTTGTCTAGCTCATAGAAAATAGGAATGTCTGTCTTATTATGATGGCAGCAGATGGATGCATTGCTGAATAAAAGAACGCGCCCTATGTTAGGTCATCAGAAACATCATTTTGAGACATGAAAGAATAATTCAGCTTAAATGAAATTTGATTTGGGTAGATTAGCCATAGCAAGAGAGATGTTTCACATCACTTTGGTATCATTCGACTGTAGAAAGTCAGTAAAACGTCTCAAATTGTACCCTCGACTGCAATAAAATGTATATGGTACCTTTGGTCATAGTAGAGAGCTTAATTTGCCTATAAAGTCGCATTTATCGATTGTTCAAAATCAAAAAATAATGCACTTAGGAAAGTCCTGCGTCCTTTCATGGGGTTTCGAAGAACCTAATACCTACACAATTAATAGAGTTGAATCAGTAATGGTATCTAAATCCAAAATAAGAGCTCTAGGTGCAATAGATGATCGGAAGTTTTGACAAGGAAGTTGCCAAATTTGGCATATTTGGTTCATATTATGAAATAAACCGTGGCTGCAATGTATAAATAATAGCGGAGCTGCAATTATTGAAAATTCATAAGAATTGTGCACTCTGTGCTAAGTTTTCGAAATTTAGTATAGTCTTAGGTATGGTCGTAAGGTTTTAAGAAACCATCGCAAGCAACTTGTGCGCGACTTCTGGGGTCCTGTTTGCTATAATATACCAATATACCCCGCCATCTTTATTGGTTTTTTTAATAGATAGGCTTCTTAGTCATAATATATTATTATAAATAAATAAAAAACTAATAAATCATATTACCATTTTAGTATATAATTATAAGAATAATATGATAATGACGAACAGACATCGTGGGCCATGTACCGACGTCAATTCGAGACTGTTGCAATGGCTAATAGTTGGAGATCCGATGACATGGCTACAGGGTTGATTGTAGCATTACGTTTTCCTGCGTTAAGCCAGACCTATAAGAGGCTCTTCCGCCAGCTTCCCAACAAAACTATGGTGCGCTTGTCGATGCCTTTAGAGCGTCGTTATGGAGATCAACACCAAAGGCAGCTTTACCAGATACAACTAAGAACTAGGCAACGAAAAGCTGCAGAAAGTATATAAGAATTTGAAACCAACACTTCCGCCTGGGTAATTTGGACTATCCGGAAGCAGCAGAAGAGATGCGAGAACCACTAATGGCCGAAAACTTAACATAAATGGAGTGCGAGATACAGAGAACGCTGCTCATAAGCAGCGGAGTCCAAGGCGGAGTCTTGATCAAAGCTCTAGAAATTGAAGCGGCATAACATCTAAGCCAAAGATCAGAGCTGTGTCAATGAAGGAGGAAAAAGATCCAATGGGGGGAAATTGCGGACACAATGAGGGAAGTTCTGGAAGAAATGCAAAAAATTGGTTTCAGAAGCAATCAAGGGAACTGGAAAGGGAGCATTGAATGGTACCGCTGCGGTAGAAAGGGACATTTAACAAGTGACTGTAGCATGCGGCTAAGATCTTGCTCTCCTTCTGGTGACTATATCAACCTTCAAAGAAGAACCAGCTACAATTAGCCAACACGCAGAGGCGGGTGTTGGCTAGTGCAAGTGAAGCACCTGGAATCATAACCATCAAAATGCTAGGAAAGACTGCGGACAGTTTGACTATTGAAGGAAATATTAATGGGAGAAATATCATTATGACAGTGGACACAGGGGTAGCCGTAGTATCTCTACTAAATTCGAACATTGCAAAAAAGTTCAATGCACATCCACTTCCAAAGGGAGTTATTCTACGCACAGAGACTGGAGAGACCGCAAATGTACATGGAGAAACAGAAATTGACCTGACCACCGAACCAGTTATATGTGGACAGTTGGAGAATAATAAAGTGGTATTACTCAAGATTTTGTGTCTTATGGAAGAGGATCTCTTTAAAATACCAATAGAGATGGGGGCCATATTAGATTTATAGCCAATAGGCCACCAGAAGCGGCGCACAAGTTGCTTGCGATAGTTTCCTAAAACCTTAAGACCGTACCTAAGCCTATACCAAATTTGAAAGACTTGGCACAAAGTGCACGATTCTTATGAATTCCTCCTATACTATAATACAAAAATATAAAAACATATTATTATAGTACAATATTTTAAAAATTTGATAGCCTTTATTATTTTATTACGCCACACGCAAGAGCAAAGCTCAAGCTTCATATAATTGTTTACCTTTCCATTTTTACAGTGTACACACATACAAAATAGCTATTAAGCTATAAGCTTCAATATTTATCATCTATTTATTTCACGGCCAACGCTCTAGCATTAAACTGAATTAGATTTTGGCCAAAGATGGTCATGACCATAATTACCATACCCAAAAAGGGCAGCTGATAATGCTACCTTTCAAATGAGTTATTAAAATATTTTAATACAGTAGATATTTTATTAGTTGAACATAGGCGGTCCATTCAGTTTTTTTTTCTGTAGCGGTTTCTTGGTCTTGATTAAACTACATTAAAATACAATATTTAATACCTTTCTAGCCATTGGGAAAAAAATTAAAATGGCAGGTTTACTTTCCCCTTACTTGACGTGATGATGGGGTCTTAAATGTGTGATTTCAAGCTTCCTTTCAAGCTATAAGGTATTGCAAAAACAAGATACTGAAACGGTTAGATCAGATTTCAAATCAAATAGCATTTGAAATTGAATCCATTAATAAATCACATCTGTCATATATCACACCTAAGTACGTGTTTTCAATAATTTAGAACATACTTGAACTTTCCTAAATAATTCCATGTTCAAACGCTAATTTGTTTGTAGCCTTTCCGGTTACAGTGTGAATTATGCGCTACATTCTATTAAATAAAGCCAATATGGTCATATAAGATTTTCCAAGCAATATACCTACATAGTTTATTATTTAGAAATATTCCTAATAATTAATAAATATTCTTAACCGCATATTGAATGCTGTTTGTATGTGACACACTTCCCAAGATCAATGCATAAATAAAGTTTTTCTTATATTTTAAAATAATTGTCAGTTGACAAGCCCATCTAGCTCAAAAGCTTGAATAAATAACCTTAACTCACTAACTGACTGAGTTCAAAGTCATAATATCTGATAAGTTTTAGGTGTAGTTTGTTTGTTCATATTTTTGTCACACAAAGCAAATATTAATTATTTGCTTCAAAAGGATGATATAGCTTCAACGTATGAATAAAAATACAATTAAATAATAATGTCACAACCTCTCTGGTGACGGGGGGTGTAGGGTGGATAGATGGAGAGAAACTCGCTGACGTTATTATAAAAATATGTATATTTGCCATAAATCCTCCAGGATGCATGCTCTTCCGTGGATAGGGCCACACGTTTGACGCTACTTAGGAATGTCGGTTTATTGTTACTAATGTTACGTAGAGGGGCTTTCCCGGGGTGGCGGTACTTGCACTGGGGAGACTTGACCTCAGAGGGGTGCTCCCAGGGTCGCGGTACTAACACTGGTACAAGTCTGTCTAATGCTCGGCTTGGCCCGCTATTTATATGTTTAAATGGCCGAATTGCAATAAACATCCAACCGAATCGGCAATTAAATTAATTAGGTCGAATACCAGGCCCTCCTTTCCTAAGTAGCTAGTTGACAATATGTATTTCATTGGACATGATATTCAGATTATACAAGATAATACAGGGTGTATCAGGTTTGAGTACAAATTTCAAGCTAAAACTATCCTATTAATCATGGATCAATTCTTGGTATTTTCAGAGTTATCCCAGAATTAAAATTTAGAAAAATTTTAATAATGTGACAACATTGTACAGATATAGGTTTTTTTTTTGCAAGGATTTTATTTTCTCCTGTAAAAAATGTGCCGATTTTATAAAGTTGTGAATTGCACTAAGCGCATTCAAGAGAAAAATTAATATCAATTACTCAGCTACTGGTCAAATCCTGATTATGAAAATACTAATTTTTGTTACGAGGCTTTCAGAACACTAAAATCATCGTAATTGAAGATAGAATACTCTGCGCAGAAAGTTCCCAATAAAAAACCAGATCAAATGTTCAAAGTGTGCACTATAAGCGTTCAAACGCCCTCGACAAGGACGAATACAATTGTCACAAACTGACTGAAAAAGGTTTGGTTGTTGCCGAATTTGGTTTGGCTGCAGCGAAAATACGATTTCGGATGTCATTTTCGTCTTGAATTTCACGTCCAATTTAAATCAGAAATTTCATATGACCCCAAAAATTGGAATCAAGGGGATTTAAATCTGGTGATCTAGCAGGCCATTTTCGAGGCTTTGGCGCATTACGCCCTATCCAACGATCGCCAAATGTATCTATTAGATGTTGGACAACAATTCCTTCAATGTGAGCAGGGTTGGGACTGGTAACGGATAGATATCGTTATCCCTATCGCTACGGCACTTGCTGTCGTCTTCTCTCGTTCCGAAATCAATAGAGAGGCGACGTCAATAGAGATAGAGAAAATATCTCTATTCATCACAGAGTCCCAGCCCAGGAGCGCCGTCATGAAGATACCACATGCTAGCTCGATGTTAGGGAATAATGGGGGCAAATTATCACGTAGAAAAGCTCGATACACCACACTATTTCATCGTGGTGGTAGTTCAAAAGGTCCAACCAAACTGTTTCCAAGAATTCCTGCCCAAATGTTTATCAAAAACTTTGTTGCAATCAGCTTTGTCGACTGCTATGTGAATTTTCTTGTGCCCAGGTCTACGTGTTGTGATAATTTAAAATTCCATTTCTTGCTCTACACTCATCAGTAATAGATAGAACAGATTGTACAAAATTCGTCTGGAAAATCTCCAGGAGACAATGCCTGTACACACTACACGCTGAACATGATACGGGTAAAGCAAATTTTTGTAGTCAAACCTGACACACCCTGTATAATTTATTTAGCCACCAGAAAATTTATGTGTGTACAATATTAAAAAAAGAAGCATATTTTGTGTTGCCAGGAATAAAATGGTAAATCCTTGCACATTTCCTGGAAGTGATTTTCCACATTTCCGGCTTCTTCTTATTTTGTTTTTACGGATGGCTGATGTCTCAAAGACAGATGGCTTCGTTTTACACGTCATTTCAAACGTTGGCCTCGACAGAGACGTTTTTTTTCATGGCCCTCTAAACACTTTCTGGTATTTTAAAATGTCAATTTCTTGAATGTTACTCTTCAAAACTAAAATTAAAAATGCTAAAAATATATCTACCAAGCTTGTTGGATATTTTTCTATATATACATCTCTCCTTTCGACTGGATAGTCATAGAATTAAGTCCGTCTAAACAGATTCACAGACACAACATCGGTAAGTTTAAATGAAATCATCTGTGAAGGAATGTCTGTATTGGTTATGTCCGTTATATTGAATAAAATTGAATAACTAGGAGTTATTTTAAATATTGAGGAAATGAAATTAATTAAGGAATGACAATAACAGGTAGGCGCATTTTAGATAGGATCGCACGCACCGCAGTTATGGTTATTATTATTTTCTATCATGAGTCACGTAATATATGATATCTGTAGCAGAACTTGGAAAGAAAAATAATGATATACAATAAAGACAAATTTCAAGAAAATAAATTTACAGTAAAAACATATGGAAAACATGAGATTTTTACTTGGATTTTTATTTATTAACTAACATATTTAATTCACTTGAAACAGAACTATATCCTCAGATGAATATTCCTCATCCTGCGATGACAAGAGTGCGAATTTCAATTCAGAAAACAAATTCGCACAATTAACAAACTTTGCCTAACAAATGTTCTCTGTACCTCTTCGATTCTATGTATATAGGTGTACGATATAGGAGAGGAACAAAAATAAACATCATCGGCTCAGAACCGGCTTCAGGAAGAAGTCTGTGCATGATCTGATCTGAATGGTATTAAAAACTTCAGTTCCATAATTTAGAAGTTGTGAAGTCTCTATACCAGGTAAAGTAAAGGCGGTACTCTACAGACTGAAGTAAAGCCAGGGTCCAATTTATTATAGTGTTGTCCAAAGGACAATGAGCTGGAAAATAAGGGAGGATCTAGAAATCAGCTATCTGTTTGAGATGCCCTCAGATAAAACAACGCCTATTTCCATCTTCAGCAGGCACTTTCGGGTTGCCATCCCACTCTAATTATCAAATTTATATGTTTCACCTTGACCTTGCGTCATATCTTGTCATCTTTTTCTTTCTTATTGACATATAATCAGAACTTCGAAATGACACTCTATGACGCAAGGTAAAACATTCGCCAGAAAAACTAGAAACAATAATTCTTAATTTTTACGGTCCATTTTTCTTTAGTTAAACTAACATTTTCATAAAAGAAGCAGTCATTTATCTCAAATATGATAATTCGATAAGTAATACATGTGATATGAAAATCAATATTTCTATAGGTATAGTGGGTAGGTATCTTATTTTATAGAAAACAGCTAACCCAATTGATTGGAAATGTTCATTGAATGATGAATTACCCAGCCAAACGAATTTATATTCTGCAAGGCAACATACCCGGCCGATTATTCATCGTGTTCAAAAGCGTTAACACACGTGTATTGTAAATGCTTCTGCTGGCTAAACTTGAACACTGGTTATTTTTATAACTCGGGAATTAAATGAATTGCGATTTGGCCCACTGGATGCAGTGGATGCGTTTCTAGGGTATCTAGTCACCGAAGGGGGCTTGGCGGACCAGTACAGACAGAACAAAAAGCGATTCTTATGACAAAAATTAAGGCTCGACTTGCTGTGGTTTTAAAGTTCTCACTTACTCAGGTTAATACAATATTAATAAAATGATTAATTTGTTAGAAAAGTTCTGCAGACATTAAGTAATTTAAAAAATCCGTTTTTCTATAGCCCAGGTATATCCTAGAACAGCGGTTCCCAACCGGTGGGTCGCGACCCCTAAGGGGGTCGCATAGGGTTTTTGGAGGGGTCGCAATGCCAATATTAATATACAGGGTGGTCCATTTAGCCTGAGGCAGTCTAATATGTCGAAAACGGCGCGTTTAAAAAAAAGAGTTCAAATAAAAGTTGAAAGAGTCAAAAATCATTGCTATCATTTTCGTTTCCCCGTGACACCATAGCTTCTATTTGTTTTTTTTTTTCAAAAACGCGTCGTTTTGGAGGTAGATTATCGCAAGTTAAATGGACCACCGTGTATATTTTTCTGCATTTGGCAACACGCCTTGGCCTTCGCCTCAAAAGCCGCGTGGCGTTGCTTGGGCGCTGGGCGCTGCAGTAGTAAGGAACCTTAGCCTCGTTAGATGTTGCCGACGTTCCTGATGAAGTACAGGATCAATTTTTAGAGCTGAGAAATGATCCCACAGCACCGGCCCTATTTCAGCAGAAATTCTTGACTTAATTTTAATGTGCCATGCATAGTTCATATCCTTATGTCGACCTCCTCGAGCTTTCTTTTCGGATACTAATACGCTAATACCATTTGCCTCTACCTACCTTCGTGAAAGTGGGGTTTTCAACCATTTTGTGAATTAGAACAAAGGCCAGAAATAGACTGGGTGTTCAAGATAAGATTGGCTTTAACAAAAAATCAACCAAGAATTTCGAGAGTTGTTACAGGGATGCAAGCTCAGTCATCACATTAACAAAATAAAAATTCAATTTTTGTATTTAGATTTCTCGAATAAATGAAATTTTGTTTTTTCGTCGCGACCTTATGAACAAATCTGTAAAAGGGTCGTGACTAAAAAAAGGTTGGGAACCACTGTCCTAGAATAATACATATCTCTACCTTAATCATTTATATGAAGTGCTAAAGAGTTATAAACGATAAACAACCGCCAATTGAGTGTAATTATCTGACCTTACACCATATAATCCTATAAGAAGCAGATGTGCATCCCACGTACGCGAGTACTCATACTAATTATGTATTTACTGACTATTATTATATGAATTTTATTACACAATTTATCTGGCAAGTTTATCATGACATAAGTACGTGATAATTGCTAGTCAAGAGCTCGGCAAATGTCATCGTAGAGACCGAACTAACTATCAACTAACACAGTTTAAGTTCAAAAATATTAACCACAAGAAAAAAAAATCAATGCTCACGTTCCTGACAGTATGTAATCAAATACACATCATAAATTGCTTGGAAATACAAGACTTTCTTTAACAAAATGTAAACGTGAAAACAAGGCGGCTATTCTAGTGCCTTATCATTAGATAGTTCAGAACGCGGTATGGATTTTGTTGCAGCTGAAATGAGCAAATTAGAAGCCGAAAAATCACTTTCCCTAACCGTAATTATAAGGACGGTCTTATTTAGGAGTCTAAAATTACTAGATTGATTCATCTTTTTGGAACGTCGGTGACGGATAAAGAAAGAGATTAATCGTTGTATTGAAATAATAATAAATGGATAAGTCAAAAAGTAATAATTAAAAATAACTATAAAATTAGATGTTTCATCTTTATTGGTAGCTATATCATTCAATAAGTTTTGTAAGAAGCATATTATGAAAAAATGGAAAACTCGAATTAGGTTGATTGATTGAATATTGAGTATGTAAATGCGTTGTTTTTTTTTTGGACTTTAGCGGGAGTGAAATATAGATTTGGAAATCTTTTGTATTGAATTTACAAAGATCTGAAAAATTGTAAAGTTTCAGTTAAAGCTTATGTGCAAGAGATATCCAGTGACCACAATGTTGGTCTTATTATGTCCTATAGGGTGGCATATCTTCCTGTACTTAGTCATTAAATGGTAGTAGAATAATATACAAACAATGATTAATACCAAAGCAGGAAAATCCTGGTAAAGTTCAATCATAGCCACCTGACCTTTCTGCCAAAGCCTTTGCCCCATGGGTCGTTCTTTTTGTTTTCCTGTTGCTTTTGTTGTGGCCTATTGTAGTTTTGTCTGCAAAACTGGGACTTGGGTTTCAGAAAAAAAATAGCTCCTTTTGTACCAGCCGAGTAATATCTATTGCATTGCAAGTGGTGATAGGACAGTTAGATCAGCGGTTATTATTTTGTTTGGGTCAAAGAAACAGTTTTATCTTTAAGTATCGACACGAAATGCGAGCTATAGCATTACTATTTAATATAAAAATTACAATTGTTTGCGCAAGACTTATGTCAAACTAAGTGAGTGGAATTTTGAACAGAGACAGCCATTGTTTCACTTCCATTGAAAAGGAAATCGGTATTGTAATCGTAAAGAAATCAATTTTCAGATTTCCTCATGTACATGCAGAAAGAAGTCTGTGAATGCAATACGGCTTAATAGAAGAAAATAAATTATCTTATCTTGGTCATTGATAATGGGCTCTTTCAATAATTTCTGAGAATGGCATAAAGTAACTGAAAATAGAATTTTCTGCACCCTCAATTTTAAAAAACTTAAAGCCGTTGATGATAAAATAAATAAAAAAGAAAACTCTCTAAATAAGAACAAGGAATTTTTCCGCACCATGTCACAACTTGAAGCGTCAGAAGGCCTGACGATACGTGGACAGAATCCAGCAAAGAAATCCTCGAGACTGGAGACACACTTCCCAGGTTGTACAGAAGTAGATACAAACAGCTTCGAAGAGCAATTGGAATCAATCTCAAAAACCGACGCAGAAGTTATAAAAAGAATAATTAAGAGGGAAAAAGTGGAATGGGCACTAAAAACATTCCACCCCTACAAGTCCGCAGGACTAGATGGGGCAATGCCAGTTATGCTACAAAAATCCCTGGGAATCATTCTAGAACCAATCCTAAAAATATTGGCTGACTGCTTAACACTAGGGCATACACCAGCAAGATGGAAGGAAGTGCTTTATAGCTAAAGCGGGTAACTCAGGCATCTCAACCCCAAAAGACTATAGACCAATTAGTTTATCATTCTTGTTACAGACTCTAGAGAAGCTGATTGTACTACACATTAGAGAATTAAAGGGAATAAACACGCAATGCCCAGATCCACATGCATACCTAAAAGGAAGGTCAGTTGAAAGTGCACAGCATGAAAATAAGGAATACACACTCGGTGCATTTCTGGACATAGAGGGTGCATTCAATAATGTAATGATTGAGTCTATTAAAAAATCCATGCAGCACCTGAAGGTAGAGCCAGTCATCATACAATGGATAATAAAAATGCTGAAAAGCGGAATCAATGGGTGCGCTCCAAGGGCCACAACCGGTGAGACCGCTTAGTGAGCGTAACGTTCCAAATGCTGTACCCTTGAACGCTCAGTCTCAGCGGCTGGCGATTTCGCTAAGCGGAGAAATTTTACGCTCAACGCCGTCAAAACGGTTGTGACATGCGCACAGCTGCTGTTTTTGTTTTTTTGGACATAAGCTCATTTTAATTTCCTGGTTTTTGGCAGGTTTTAAAGTCGTCCGGGTGTATAATGTGGAATCACTTCTTCATTATAATCACGATTTCTTATGGCTGGAACTCTAGGGAGACCGGAAACCCACTAATTAGCAGGATGAAAAAAGTTGTTTAAAACTATCCTCCATTCTTAGCTCTTCAACAGCATAAAAGTGGCACCAAACCATAGAAATTACAAATAATAAAATAAATTACCGTACCGAAAAAATGTAAACAAAAAAAGCTGTGGGGGCAACTGACAGTAAGCGCCGAAAAATTAAGCGGAGCGTTCCAAGCGCTCACAACTGTTGAGTTGCCCATTAGCTTTGTTTTGGTTCGAAAAAAGGACGGTTCTAGAACGGTTCAAAACAATCACACAGTTTATTATTGAAATTTGTGATAGTCGAGCCGTTGTCATTTTGTTGATTTGTTGAACTGTGCGATTGTTTTGAACCGTTCTAGAACCATCCTTTTTTCGAACCAAAACAAAGCTATTAATTCCAAAATTGGTGATTATACCACAAGGAAAAGAACAACCAGAGGGGCTTCAGCTTATCAACCATCAGTGAAAACATGGAATCAGCATTAAAGGAACTCTCCAGACCGATTGGGAGTGAACCCTGAAAAAACAGAAAATCCCTAGTTTTACAATGCCGACCGTTGGGGGACAAACCGTCAAACTATGAAAAAAAGCGAAGTATGTAGGGGTTGTTATGGACTCCAAACTATCGTGAAGAAGAAACACAGAAGAAAGAATGGAAAAAGGCCTGAATGCAATATTAACCTGCAGAAAACTATTCGGTTAAAAATGGGGACTGCAACCATCATCCATTGGATGTACACTGCGATAGTGGGACTCATTATAAGCTACGGAGCAGTAGTTTGGTGGAAGGCTATTGACAGAAACTTGAACTTGAAAATGTTCACCAAAGTACAGAGAATGGCAGCACTCGGTACAAGGGAAGCAAAAAAAAGCACATCGCAGGCGGCCTTAGAGGTTATGCTGAATCTGTTGCCAATAGATTTGTTCATAAGAGGCATAGCTGCAAAGGGAGCTCTTAGACTAAGAGAATCCAAACTGTGGAAGGCAACCGATTATGGACACTCGACAATACTTAAGGTGGACCGCCAAGAGGCCGAAACATTCCTTAACGCAAGGACTACATAGTGGCCAAATATTCTTTCTAGGACAGAATAAAGGTCACTATGAGAAGACTGGAATCAAACCCCTATACATAGGGAGAATGAGATAGCAATCTTCACAATGCCTTAAGAGTGCGCTTCTCGATGCTGGGAAATCGCGTTTGCGACTATGCTGTTTTAATAAAAACAGTTGCATCTAGGAGGAAATTTTAACCGAAAACTGTTTTCAAGGATATATTTTTGTGCTTGTTTGACCAGTAAATTTTTTTAAATTTTTCTCATTTTATGAAAAACATTTTTCAAAAAATGAAAAAAATCAAAAAAAAAAAAAAAATACTGGTCAAGCAAGCACAAAAGTACATTCTTAAAAACAGTTTTTGTTAGAATTTCCTAGATGCAACTGTTTTTATTAAAACAGCATAGTCGCGAACGCGAAATATCTATTTTTTCAGCATCAAGAAGCGCACTCTTAAAAACAAAAACCAGAAGTACCTATACCCAGAAGCACTAAATATTCAAGAGTCATACAAACTTAGGGATAATTGCAGCCGAAATAACTACTGCTATCGAAAAAGTAGCAAGGCTATTGCTAAGGGAGGACAATGCGAGGGGCAATGTCACTATACAGTGTGATTTTTTAAGTGTGCAGCATATGGGGATTTTTTTTAGTAATAGCACAACCCAAATACAAACAAGGCCAAAAGTTGGTGCATGTGTGATAATCATATTAGGTGTACTTAGAATGGTTGCAAGTCAAACAGCATACAGGGTAGCTCAAACAATATCAAAGCTGTAACTGTAAAGTACCCTTATTTTAGAAAATTCAGCAAAATGTTATAGAAAAAAGTTGTTTGGAATTAAAAGTTATGCCTAAATACCAAAACATAGCCTCCTGAGATTTTTTTTATTTTTTTTTCGAAAAAAATCTATAATTTTTATATTTTTTTTATTTTTTATTTCCGCCCTTAATACTTTCAAATATTAATTAAAATCAAATCAATTTTACATAACTTTGTTAAAATTCAAGCATATTTGTAAAATTTACTTAGATTTTTAATTTTTTATGGAATCACAAAATTCATGTTTGTTGCAATGATATTCAACACAACTTTAAAAGGTCGCAATTTTTTTTTAAACAAGTTAAAACATAACTAATGATAATGGCCATATTGAAAAAACTCTCCTTAAAGTGCAAAAGTTTTATTTTATTTAAGTGAATATTAGTAGAATTTTGATATTTTTTGAGCCACCCTGTATGGTGTTTGACTTGCAACCATTCTAAATGCACCTAATATGATTATCAGACATGCACCAACTTTTGGCCTTGTTTGTATTTTAATTGTGCTATTACTAAAAAAAAAATCCCATATGTTGCACACTTAAGTAATGACACTGTATATGTGCATAGCAAAGCAGCGCTGAGACTGCTAGAATCACATTCAATGAAATCAAAAAAAGTGATGATTTGCCGGGAAGCGCTGTCCTGGATCAGGAAAAGTAATGTCGGACTAAGCTGGGTTCCTGGACATAGTAATATCGAAGGGAACGAAATGGCAGATAGACTGGCAAAACTGGGAATGAAAAAAAAACCGAGCTGAAACAGGCGACTCATCACAACCAACGATGAATTTAGTAGGCAAAACCATGATGCAGTACAAGATGGAGCAATCGTAATGACTCCGTAACCTCACGAGCTCTGTGGCCGTTAGATATAGATAAAACCAGGAAATTATTTGAACTGGATAAAAGATCTATAAACACCTTTGTAGGGGCAATCACAGGACACTGTGAAGTCGGAACAATGCTCTATAAGTGGGGCCTTGGGGCCGATGAACTATGTCAAGAATGCTTTGAGGAGGATGAAACAATAGAGCACCTACTTTGTCACTGCCGAGCCAGGCAGGAGCAACGCTTACACTACCCGGAGCAAAATTTTCAAGAAGACCTGGAAGACACGGGAAAGATAGGGACAATGGAAATACTGAACTTCGTAAAAACCATGCACTGGCACAAAACGAATAGAGGAGGAACAGGTTGGGAGGGAACCACCCTGAAGAAGGAACCAAAATAAGCCAATAGGCCTCCGAGTGCAAGCTCTACATTTATAGAACAAACCCTTCAAAACTTGGCAAAGATACTTAAAATAGTCCCTCATTGACGATTTTATGCTTAAGTTATTTAAATTTTAGTGAAAGAGCCCATTAACTAACATAACTATTTGAATATTTAATTTCCTTCATTGGAGTTAGTTGACACAATTACCAATAACTATTCAAATTACAATTTGATGTCATTGTTATTACATAGTTCTAGTTATAGGCGCAAAATTATTTGTTTAAACTTTTCATCCTTATTGAAGTGATCTACAGTCAACTCAATAAAAAACCAGATGTCTCATACGAAATCATGCTAACCTCTTCAATTTTATAGATCTTCTAGGTAAAATAACTGCTTTGAAAATTTCCAAGTTGCATGAGTGTCAGTCAACATTTATTTTATTTTTTCAATAGTCAACTAGGTACTAGGTAGAGTCATGCACAAGAGCCCATGACTGTGAACTATTACTGACTAATAGATAAAAAGTTTTAACAGTTGTGACAAAGAAAATAGGAAGAGAAACAAAGTCGTGAATAAACCTATACTATAACAACTTTTTTGGGAAAATAATCATCAAAGTTGGACTTACTTGTTCCTACTGGCATTATAATATCCTTTGCGATGGGTCTGCTTCCTAATTTTCTGTTGCGATGATGAACCTAATTGCGCAATATGCTGACTCGCCCATTTCCTGAAATAAAGTGACCACTTTAATTCTGTGAACACGTTGAACAAGTTAACAGTTAAACAATTATTACAACTGATTATATTGAGAAAAGTATTTGCAAATTTCATGCGTTTTAGGCCTAATAACCTGCAAAAATCAGAACAACCACAAAATAAGTTCCATTGAAATGACTAATGAACTTAGAAACATCCTATATGAGAAGCCAGTAGGCATAAATTGATGGGCCAACATCCCAATATGGTAAACCAGCAGAGTGCACTCTTGTCCATTACATAATAAAAAAAAATGAAATAGTGCCTGGGTTGTTGACTTCTAGGCCTAAGCAGTACTCTTTCTTATCTTTAAAGCTTTTGAGCGGCTCTGAAGTTGGTTTAATGTTTGAAAGATTAAACAATCGTAAATATTATTATTTATCTATTACCGAGTCTATTCCGCACCTGTAAATAGAATAAATAGCAGCTTAGGTATTGCAAAAAAAAATGTCAGAAATTTTAATGACTTGGCACTCAAAATTTTATAGTACCTAAAACACCATACCGCAGATCTAGTTTGTTCTTGTTTAATATTTCATTGCTTTATTCGTGCGAATAACTACTTTATCTTTGGGCAAGAGGTATTATTAATTAAGCTGGCCGTTGTGACTGCCGATTGATAAATTAACGGGCTGACAGCCATGCAGATGCAGGTTTGGTCTATTTTTGTACGTAATGCTTGTCTGACGTTGAAAGTCGGTTTATATTTAAACTGATAGGTTGATTGGGTGCAAGTTTTTTTCATAATGATTGATGCAGGATACTGAATAATACAATTTACTAAAACAATTACATAAAAATCCTGGTTGATCATGGCATTTGCGTTGCACAGTGAGATGGACATACTGTGAAGAAAAAACAACGGCTTAAGTATCATTAGCCATATAGGTCTATAAATGGTCATTTGTATTTGATGTAGATGAAATAAACTCAAAATGTCATATTGGCAAGATCACTAAACTTTTTTATTGTACAAAATACTCAACCAGTCGTTCATTGCTCTATCCTTTTTCAAAATATAATATGATAATATCGATGCAAATTTTTTAGGTTAACATATGTCACATCGTCATTAAGGGTTCAAAACAGAACTCTACAAGTAAGTACTCACTAAATTTTCGGTGATAAAGAATATTATTATCTTACATATGTACATTATTTGAATATTTCAAGTTAGTTATTGACAATAGCAAACTCGAGCTGATATAATACATAAGTCAATGGCATTGTTTTGATGGCTCTTAAAATTGAACGGTGATTCATATCAATGCATGAGGCATGTTCGAGCTGTAATGGGTTCGCTCCCTAAAATATTTAGTGGATCCAGACAATGGGTCGTTTTCGCAGAATAACGTTAAAATAATCAGCTACAACACAAAATTTATAACTACAGATTGAGGGTCCGAAAACTACTTTGAGTACAATGATTTTTTTTAAATAAACGAGAGGCCTCCTACACTAGTGAAGTGAACATTTCTATTAAGTTTTGTATCGGCTGCTCCCTCAGAGACATATGAGTTTCTTGGTAGCCATGACATAGCAAGATTTAGATTATGTTCTTTGAAATATATATTTTTCTATATGTCGTTATAATATGTATGCTGGAGAAATCTATTATCTACCTACGACAGAGAATCATGTATTGTATAGATAGATCATTAATAAGGGATTTTCATAAACGCCAACAATAAGGAGTCAACAATAGGGAGTTTCACCATATTTGAATTTATCGCTTTATTATATTGACTTTCCTTTCCTATTTCATGGATAAATAATTTTCAAAAAATACTATTTTGATACCATATATTACCTACTGAAATAGCGCTAGTGTATGACGTAGACTTCTTTACCGACCAATAAGAATCTTTCACAATCGCTCTGACGCACATGTTTGATGTTTTCCTTGTCAAAGGTCTGAAGAGTAACAATGACGACAATCATCGTTCGTTATTCGCAACTTGTTCGTTTAACACCCTGTCTAACATACGTAACCTAATTTTATGTTGATTTTGGGAGTTGATTGTTTTTATTTTCGTTTTCAAAAGGATTAACAATATGGCTTTGGTATATCCTTCAGGGTTTATTGCTTATGAAAACAGATCACAAAACTAAAAAAAAAAAAAACAAACTATGAAACTAGAGATTATAATATTGATCTGCAGACATTGGACAATGTGACGTTGCCAAACTGACTGTCGTGATTTCTTAAAGATAAAATGACGTCAGGACAGAGATCCTTTCTGATCACCACAAAAACTATTGTAATACAACTGAAAGTACTAACAATAAGTACATAATAATAAGATAATAACAAATACAAAACCAGGTATTTAAAGGCAATCTTGGAAATCAACAATGGCAAAGATAATTTGACAATGTTACAATATTTACTAATTAAGCAAATGACGTCGGCGGGTGTTTCAGCGTTTGGAATTCGACGACAACTCAAATGTTCCCCATCATAGTGTTAATATACTTAATTTGTGTTCTAAAATTTAGAAAAAAAAAAACATTTCTAAATATCTTCATTTTCCTCTTAAATTTTCTTCTATTGCTGATATCTTGTTTTTTCTTCTTATAGATTTGTTTCATTAAGTCTCATCTATTGATATATGTCTCTTATCATACATTTTTTATTTCAATAATAAATGTTTTTTTTTTGTATATTATCTGCTTTACCTTCATTACTTTATAAAAATGCTCTGGATTTCCTTGTCCATTTTGTTCTACTTTCTCCCAAATTAGTTTAACGTTTTTTCTTGTTTATCAAAATTGTAATTATTTCTTCTTTTCTTCTAATTCGTTTACATAGTTATTTTATAAATATAGTAACTTCCACATATCCTTTTCTATTTTTACTTGCATTTTTATTCCTTCTGTACCACCATAATGTTTGCTTTTTTTGTCCATTATGTCACTTACTTGCCACACTTTCTGTATTGTTCATCTACCACAGGTCCAGGATAGACCTATTTTGTTTGAACCACTACTCTACATTTTCTCAACAACCCATTCAAATTTTAATTTTATCTAAATATTATATGTGATTATAATTACAACTAGAAAACATGAACATTTTCTATTTTCTACTATCCATTGCTGAGATCGCTCGTTTTTTTCATTATTATTATTATTCATAGAAAACTTGGACACTTCCTTGAATACCTACATGCCATTAACGTTAAACAATATCTGGTTACAAACAAATGGCCGTTGAATACAAGATGTAAAAAATCGATAGAATATTAATGCTGCAACCGAAATAGACACTGATCAATTATGTGAATTGGAGAATTCAAATTTGAATTCGCATCGATCATACTCAAGAGTATTTTATTATTGTTTGCGATATTTGAAATATTATCGTTATTGTTTGTGGGTACTAGGTAAGTAATTATTATGATATTTTACACCTAACTCAGTTGGTAGACTTACAGCTATTTGCACCGGTGTTCCTTAAAAACAAACTAAGTTAGGTAGAGGCTAAGCTTAAGGTGAACCTTTAGGTTGAGTTGCTTTGCACCGACCAAATCTTAGCTAAGAATTGAAAGCTATCGGCAACAGCACAAAAATGCGTATTTTAAGGCAGAAATGAAGATGGAGGTACCTATTTCAAGCAAGGAATTTATCCGTTAACTTATCCTTGCGATTAAAATATAAATATTTTCGTTAATTTCGTCTTTTCTTTCATAAGTTATATCACGTGGATATTATTTTAAATATATTTTTGGCATTCTTGTGCAAAATTCTGTAGAAATTATCCGACGCACAAAAATAAAACCATTAACAAATAACTAAATAACAGCAATAACCATAAAAAAAAAACTTCGGAAAACTTGTTTTTGCTATGAAAATAAACATAAATTAATTTTTTTTTTGCTTTAAACATGCAGTCTTCGGAGAAAAGGCTCTTGGAACCTTGGATATTACAAATATAAAATCATCGATAATCAATTTCAACCAGAATTCTGTCAAAAAAAGAAAACAAAACCCAAAAATGAGGTTAGAATCCAACTAAGCGGAGAAAATCTGGGGCTTAACTTAACTAGACTTGAGGTGGACACGAAACAGCGGTGCAAAGCAAAATCGTAGTTTAAGTTCCACTTAAGACTAAGGCTGACCTTAAGTTGTAGCGGTGCAAATAGCAGTTAGAACATTCAATATAAAATATCAGAAGTGAAACTTTATGGTTAACTAACTAATAATTTGAGCTGGTAACAAAAATAATAAGTGTCCTAAAAATTAAAAATCACCAAAATTATATCACAAAATGTTTTTAAATAAATTCTTGAGGTTTAAACATTCCTTGACAATTCTTTCAACATACCCAAGTCTAACTAGTACAAAAAAAAAATAAACTCAATAAATAATAGACCGGTGGCCCAGCGTCAAATCACCCCCCTCATCGGGCACAAAATTTTCATTATAGGTGCTCGAAACACTTTATCATTCGTAACCAAAAACCGCCCGTCTGCCAGCGATGGGTGGTAGCCCGCCCCCGTGACCGCCCCCCAAATAAGGGAATTTTGATGAAAAACCCCCCTAACGAGTACAAAAATGAAATTTTGTGGGTATGTAGACAATTATATTAGAAACCTAAAAACACGTGGCAGACGCCTTCCAGTGGTAGCCCGTCCAGAGCAGACGCCTTCCAGTGAGAGCCCGTCCAGGGCAGACGACCTTAAAAAAATATATATGACGTAAAACTCCCCTTACGAGTATATTCACAAAATTTTGTAGGCTTGAACACAGTCAGATTGGTGTTCTAAAAATGCATGGCAAACGCGTTCAAGTGGTAGCCTGTTCATGACAAAATTACGCTGAACGCTGAAGCGTTCCTTATTATGGATAAAGAATTCAAATAAAACTACAACATAAGTATTAGGAACCAAAACACAGGTTATGTATTAGTCAAGAGCTACTTAGCATTAATAATGATAAATAGGAATTACAGCTCATATAGGAACACGGTAGAGACTTATGATTTATAAAAGAAAGAAAAAAAAAAATAAATAGTTATTTATGATATACTTAAGTGTTAAAAGTACAATTTTAAGGCACGCATGTGAAAGTTCAAATTCACATGAGTGACTTGAAAATACTTTTAACACAAATATCATACAATAATTTTCCTACAAACGACAATAAAAAACAATAACAATTACAAATTAAATTTGGAAGCAGATAGTTCTAAATAACATCTTATATAAAAAAATGAAATTGACACTTGTCAATAAAACCTTACCACCATTGTGGCTGGGTTGTTTAGAGGAAATTTGAAATATCCTGTCAGTGCCATATAGACTTTAGGGCACTAGTGCCATAAAGTAAAATTTTTAAGGATATTTTAGATAGAAACCTATATTAAACTTAAACTACTAATAATAATATAAATATTGTAGGTATGGTCCCGTCCCTATGTGATACAGGAACAGGTGAAAAACGCTAATTCTAGAAATTATACTTCAAAAACCTTATAAACTAATGAAGAATAAGAAATGCCAACAAAAATAAACACATATAATATTTCCTGATAATACGTCATCATTATTTAAAAAGTAAATTCAAATTAAATTTCGTATTGTAGGCTATGTATTCACCAACTTAACTGTCGAAAATAAACTAATTCGATTCAAAGAAACTTATATGTTGTATTGTTATAAGGAAAATTTATTTATAGTAAATCTTTGGTGTCAAAGAGATAATACAGCAGCTGGTTGACAAAAATTTAAACAATGGAAGATATCCATTGTTTAAATTTTTGGCTATTCGAATGGTCACTTTATTCATCCTCGTCACTGGATGAAATGTAGAGATCCATGTCAGAATCTTCCTCATTATTTTTTAAAATTTCACTGTCATTAATCCTAATTTCGTCCAATGTTTGTGGCATTTGATTATCAACGAACCACTCTAGTCTAAATCTCCCCTCAATTAGAGACCAACCATGAACTAGTGGGTTATAAAAGTTAGGAATAGCTTGAGTTGAAAAGTTCCAAATTGCACAAACTTGGTTTGTTCTTTTAATTTTTTGTAATAAAACATTTTTGCATGGTGGCAGCGTTCCACCATCAAACTTTTTGACAAAATCTAATGGTCCTTTTTTCGGTTTTGGTCGATAACTTTCTATAAATATATCATGTCTAGTTTCATTGATGTCTTGATTTTTTGGTTTTCCATATAGCTTGCACACAAATTTTTCCGTGTGCTCTATTTGTTTATTAGATAACTCCTCGTTGGTACCAAAGGTTCTGAAAACCTCTTGTGTGTCAGTGTCCTGCTCTAGGATTGAAAATGGTTTAATTTTACCCTTTCTATTGAATGCAGCTGTATAATCACTGCCCGTAAGAGCATGAAATGCTGGCAGGGCCCCACACAAATTAGAGCCCAATGTTTGGGCAATTAAAGACACATCGACAAATCTTTTCGTGTTCTTGGATATCGTCCCTACTTCCATCCAAATACATAGTTCTTTTGATATTTTGTCGATATTACCCAAAATAATGATAAGAATGTCCGTGTCGGAAGCCTTAATTACAATATTCTTTTTATCATGGAGCTTGGATAAGTGATAGATTATCCTAGTGTCTGCTTCCTCGTGGTTACAGCTCATTAGCATGTCAACCTGCCAATCTACCCTCTGATTTTCAGAAGTAAATTTATAGCACAAGTCTTCACAATTGACATACAACGTTTTGTTTTCGAAAAAATTAGCAAATGAATCTTTTTGCCAAGTTTCACAAATAAATTTTACGAAAGATTTTTTAAATTTGTCATTTCTTAGAGCTTTCAAAAAGTCGGACGGCCTTTGTTGCTCTGGCCCTTGTAGTAAAAACTCTGCACTTCTGGAATGTAAATTTGCTCGACAATCACGTTCACAATCTTTAATGGAGGGAGTAATAAATTTATCAAAAATCAAATGAATTTCGTTGCCGTTGTGCTGTAATACTATTTTCAATAATTTCCCTGCTATCTTACCAAATGTTTGAGGAATCTCCCTGAGCTGGTGTAATAATAAAAAGCCATCAATAAGGGTACAATCTATTCTGTCAGGCGGGTTTGATATGACTTTACTTTCTAGTTTCCTAAATAATGCCGACTTTTCTGTTTTATGCATAGTTCCATCAATATGGCACAGGGAGAAAGGCACCGGTGTGAGAGGAAAAGACAAAGTATTTCTAAGGTCAATTTTATTCTCTATAGACACAATTAGTAATCTGCCCATAAGGTCACGTTCAAGTTTTATTCCAGATACCTTACCATCGTTTTTTTTAGTTTTGCAGATATTTTCAGTCGCAAAAGTTGATACTTTTTGTTTCTTAATAGTATCTTCAAAACGCTTTGGATTAGTTTTACATTCGGTAATAAATATATTACGTAGGTTTTCTCCTATTGTAGTTATATTTAGGAGAAAATCTTTCGTTTCTTTCAAAGCTGATTTGCCAGAAGATATGTTATAGAGGTTTTCTTTAACAATAGAATTCTCGAAAGGATTTATGTTATTTTCAATTTGGTATATTAAATCATTTAAAGCTGCATTATTTTTTCGTATGGTATGTGGGCGATTACTATTAGTTATGTCTTCTGCTGTTGATATTCCTAAATTTGTGAGCATGTGCGTAATAAGGGTGGTTCTCAAGGAATGGCTTAGTGCCCATCTTGTTCTGGCTCCGATAGAGTTTGTGAAACTTGAAATCCCTGTTAGTTTGTTAGCCGCGTCGGCGTTTATTGTCTGTTCTAGAGTTAAATCTATGGCTGTCCTTGAAAAATCTTTATTAGTGCGTCTTACAGATATGCCCCCATGGATTAATTGTTCTTTGAGTCCAGGATGGGTGTTATCGACATCTATTAGATTGTTATAGTATTTGAGTATCCATCGTGAATAGTTGTGATGATTGAAGACAAACATAAGGTTAGCAATTTTGGGAAGGCATGTTACAAAAAGGTTAAAGTCGTTTGTTCTTATGCTTCTAGAAAATTGTAGGTATAATTTAACATAATTGATGTAGGTCATCCAAAATTGGGCTGTAGCACCATGTCCACCTTGTTCCGTTTGGTGACAATAGGTTTGATAATCATCTAGCAGGTTCTGTAAAGCAATTGGCAATGTTGACTCAGTGAATTCCTTATTTTGAATAGAATCTAAATCAGCTGTTATATTGTTTATGTCCATCTCAGTGTTTTGTATGTACTCTCGAAAATGTAATATTTGTAGAGCTGTGGCAAAGATAGGCTGAATTCGTTTGCACCTGTTATAATTAGTCCCATTTAAAAATCCATTTAAGGACCCTGTAGCCAATGAAGTTTCTGTTAAAATATGTGGCCCCCCAGACTCTTCAATATATTTTCCTAATGCCTTAAAAAAAGAAAGCTCTATATGGAATGCTCCTAGGTGAATAAAAATATTATCATAATTGGGCGACTCAGCATTTTGTATTTGATATGCTAATTTGGCAATAGCCAAATCATATGAAACTGAAATAAACTGTGCTTTAATTTCAGTGCGAATTTGTTGCGCCAAATTTAGAGTTTCTACTACAGTAGACAAGCTGGTTGGAGAATAATTGATGGGGGGAAGATACCAAATTTTTTGTTGTGGTAACATATCTTTTATCATTTTGCTATTCCAACCGGTCCACATCGGAATACCTTCCTTTAAAACAGCCAAGGACATCATCCACAAATTATCCAGCCGTTTAACCAATTGGTAATTCTGCGGCGTGTTTTGCATATTCTTGATTTCGATGTTAAGCGTAGAATTTAGTTTAGGTTTTTTATAATACGGTTCTAACTCAGCGTTTGTACTAAGGAAAGCTCTCCTTCGTCGTTGACTTTTTATCGGTAGTTCACTACTCGGACCTGCAGCAAGTAGTTCTGTATCTTCGGATTCAGTAGACTCTTGAAATACATAATTATTTTCTTGATATAGTATGCCTACTGTATCGTGCAATGTTTCTTTGCCCGTTAAAGTTTCAACAAACCTATCGAAATTGTCGAAAGCTAAAGAAGTACCTATATTAGGTATACGCATAACGTCTTTGGGAATTAATGAAGAAGTTTCGATGGCAGCGTAGGTTAATTCAGTTTCAAGCTCCTCAACAACCGAATACGATACGCAGTGTCCATACTGATTTAAAATATTAATGACTTTCTTACTACCGGTCAAACTTTTCAAAACCAATCCTAGCTCCAAATGTTTAGATGGCTTCAGTCGCCCATTAGTTGTACAAAATATTATATCTTGACCAATAGAACTTACTTTTTGTCTCAACATATATTCTTTACGCCTACATCTTGGACCTGTTAATAGGTTTTCTAGGAAAAAATCTAATAAATCCGGAACTTTACATTCTCCTCTATATATATCATCAAGTGAAATATTTTGCGGTAAAAGTTGTTTTTTTATGTTCATTATTTGATTTCGAAGGCAAAAAGCAACATCTGCCATTTTTCTTTTTATTGTATTGTTTTTTGAACGACAAATCTTATATGCAATGTTTGGCTGCACTGTTGGTGAATGCAAAATATTTTTTTGTTTATAAATAATGTTTGGTCATTCATTGCTTTTGCGAATTTCTCAATACTGCTTCCTAATTTTTTTGTTGCAAAACTTATTAACATAATTTTAGTTTTATCTTTTCTGAACCTGTACTTTCTATTGCAAAATACACAAACACGAGTGGGTATGCCTGTGTTAACATTTTTAAAATTAATGGGGTGCTGAGATCTAATAACTTTACTAGTTTTCAATTGTACATTTGGATGAACAGGTTGAGGGTATACATCGGAATCGGTATTATCCTCCAAAATTGTTTGCTTATCAACTTTTTCAACAGTTTCTGTTATTTCAGCAATCTTCGATTTTTTTACGGCTGTAAATTTTCTATAGCACGCAGTATGGTAGCAATCATAGCTATTTTTAATTAGGGGTAACTTAAAATTAGAATGTTGCATACCAAATTTTTTTCTTGTGGCCAATACAATGTGACACTTCTTTAACAAATCATCGGAAAATACCTTTAAATCTGTGTTTGAAGTTGATGTGATAGTGTGGATGCAACATGCCGCCTTTTTTTGTGAGGTACTTGGCTGCGGGGATTGAAACTCTTCCATTACCTATTAAAAAAAAATACATTGGATCAAAGAATATAATAGAATATACACGTGCTTTAATATTAGGAGCAACACAGATAACTTGGGAATGCAACTCATAAAATAAACGTGCAGCAGCCGTATTTTTCACCGAAAATGTTTGCTCTACTGGCCGTGCGTGTTGGAGTTTCGATTCAAAATAAAGTAACAATGCTTTTTTAAAAAATTTAACCTCTCTGATTTATAAGAAATACATAATAAGATAACTAGAAATATGTGTGTACTTACCGCATCAAGAATTTACAATATGTCTTTAAAAATAAGATAAACAATGGACTTCATCGAGTGTGTCGCAAGCATTGGTCACGAGAATTGGCGAGAATGATCGCGAGCAATGACATTTGTCATTTGTCGCAAGTCTAATGGCGTTTCCGATTGGTAGATTTAGTGCGGAACTAGTGCAATTTTTTCTATTTCTTTCTTTTTCTTCTACAGGTCGATTAAAAGGATGCAAATACACTCAGTGCGCACTGAATTTACCAATCGGAAACGCCATAAGCGGCGCGACGGCAGTTCTTGGCGGCGGCGCACTAGTACCAATCAGACGTCAAATTTAAAATTATCGGGATTTGAGAAAAAAATTTATCAGATTCCAGAAAAAATTATCAGAAACAACAACAGTCGGCAGCTTTTTCGACTTTTCATCAACATATTTTTATTCGTATAAGGGACATCTTGATTTTAGAGGCGTCTGCTCTGGACGGGCTACCACTGGAAGGCGTCTGCCACGTGTTTTTAGGTTTATAATATAATTGTCTACATACCCACAAAATTTCATTTTTGTACTCGTTAGGGGGGTTTTTCATCAAAATTCCCTTGTTTGGGGGGCGGTCACGGGAGCGGGCTACCACCCATCGCTGGCAGACGGGCGGTTTTTGGTTGTGAATGATAAAGTGTTTCGAGCACCTATAATGAAAATTTTGTGCCCGATGAGGGGGGTGATTTGACGCTGGGCCACCGGTCTATAAGTGTTCCCATATTAACAATAACAAATTAATCACTTGGCGTATCATTTGTAATTTTTATTAGGAACAATACACATTTAATAATTGTAGAACTTTTTTTGCATTTACCGTTGGTAGCTCTAAAATAAATAAATAAATAATAATAATAATAATAATAATAATATATTACGAAATTTTACAGATCACTTACAGTAAAATTATGTTCAATTTTTTTTAACATATTTTATACAGAAAGTTTAAACTGCATCTAGATGACTTAACATCTGTATATGCAGGTTACATAGCTTATAGATGTCATAGCTGAGGTAATATTCAAAATAAAGCTGTGATAAAACTATGTGGCAACGGTAATTTGCTACAATTTTTAACTACTAACTTACTTTAATGCAGTAGGTTTACAATTTTACAATACTTAAATCTAGAGAAATATCAGGAATTTTTTTAGATTTGCGATTATAAATTTTAAACAGTCTTTTTTAAACTTAAATTTATTGCTAAATAATTTAATACTCTTTGGAACCATATTAGAGAATTTAGGAGCCAAGTAGCTCACGGATCTCTTTATAAAACTGGTACTGCAGCCAGGAATAACAAGATGTCTATTTGTCCTGTTTCTCGTATTATGTGGGTGATTTACAATGGAAACAATGTCAGGGTTTTCATAGACAAACTACTGTTATAATCTATTTGGAATTTTAAATGTTGGAACTATTAAGTTTTTGAAAATTATTTTTAATATGTTATGTTGTCAGTTTAATATTACCAAGTTAAATAAAAGAATTTATACTTCATGGCATTATTATTATATATAATAATTTACCCTTTCCCAATTTCACTAAAAACAAACAAAGTATGATAATAACGGAAACTAAATGAAAGTTGCTCCAATATTAATAAATGAGCATAATATTAGTAATCCAAAGTAAGAAAAAAAGATGTTCCAAATTAGTTTAATTAGCAACATATACTAAATGTCAATTATTATTGTAACCAACTAATCAATTGAGGCTGAGAAAAAAGTATTTATTGGAAACCGGACTAAATCACATGTCGATAAACACGCGAACATATACCTTGAAAAGCGTACCTTATTTAAAATTTTCACCTTTGGATCAATGTTACGTTAAGATGCTCGTTGCGCCAACAACCTGTAATGCGCTGAATCAGCAATGTCAATTCCTAAAATGGTCCGGCTACCATCCGGTTGTCATTAAAACCAAGACATCTTTTTTAATGATTGATCAAGTCCTCTGATTATATTAAGTAGTGTCCAGCTTAGAATAAGAAACAATAATTATAGTTGTAGGTACAACTACCAACAAAAAAATCTTTGTTCTTAACCAGTATATATTCATATATTATATCACAAGAGCTTTAAATTTAATCGATTAAACTATCCAACATATTTTGAGCATGATTTTGCTTGGAAAATAGTTGAATGCACAATAACTTAATAAAAGCCCGAAACCGCGAAGCGGTCGAGGGCTTTTATTTAAAAGTTATTGTGCATGAAACTATTTGCCAAAAAGCAAAATTATACAAAAAATATTTGGATAGTTTAATCCATTTAAATTTATAGGTCGAGTGGTATACGGCTAGATTATTTCTTGAATAATTAGGATTGAATTGTTGGCGTCAATCCTATCCAAAGAGTTCTATTTATTATAAAATGTCAGAATATTTCTATCAAAATGCTGTCAAAAAAGGTAAACAAAAATTTAATCGCTGATAAACAAGGTCTTGTGAAATAATCACTTATTTAAACAAAATTCATTCAAAAAATGACGTTGTCTGATGGGTCTATGTTATAATGAATGAAATAATCTGTAGAAAATAAATTTTACACTTCGAGGTTAAATGATGTTAAGGGTCAAAGCAATATATTATTTTTCTAGAATAATACTTAGTCAGATCTATTATTAAGGCATGTTGATGTTTAGGATTAACTCCATATTTATGGTTTCCTTCTTGTTGAAATTCCAAATAATAAATTATTATAATTGAGCAAATCCACCATTATTCTCAGCTAAATATACGAGAGGAAAACCACATTTTTGCGGGGTTTCTTCAAATATTATATTTCACAACTAATTAGTGATTATGATGCTTCAGTGTTCAGTTTTTGCAAAGGTAATTAACCTTTTCGCATCCGGGACGTTAAATGCGTACCGCCTCATATTTAAGACAATTCTAAATATATACATACACTTATATCAGGTATTATTTATACTTATAATCAACGAATGTTTGACTTCCACCGATAAACTTAAAATCATTAAAACTGTTAATTTAGAGGTATCTTTGCGTTCTCGAGCACATATCCTATAATTAAAATTATAAAATTATTAAACATGTTTTTGTTTTATTATTATCATTTTAAGGAAAGAAAATCCAAAAATGCAAGTGAGCTGATGTAAACATAGTAAGTCAGGTGCTGGAAATGCCTGTCTCCGCTTACTCAACTGTGAATTCACGGTAATCATTTTCTATAATTGTTTGTCATTTGTCACTCCATTATTGCAAATTGTGCTAATTGCGGTACTTTGAGACTATAATAATTATTAGCTTCAAAAATGTGTTGTAAGACACAATCACCTGTTTGACAAGTTACTATAAAGCGAAAAGCGTAGTGTCCACTGGGTAATTAGAGTTAACCTATAAGGATAATCAATCCATGACTAATATTTCAAGTGTAGGTTTATGAATATTCAACACTTCCACTTGAAAAACCCAAGAAACATTACAGAAAAGCGACAAGGACCTTTATTATAAAATATTGAGTACCTAGGTGTTTAAAATAAAAATAGCTATTTCTATTTTACACACACATCAGTTGCCTTCTCGGTTGCCTTTAAATGGTGATTATTATAAATACCTATAAATAATACGATCACTGATGTTTATTTGGAATTTAGAATGTCAACAAATATTCTGAATTCTTTTAAGCAAATTGAACAAAAATTACTTTGTCGATATAACACCAAACTATTGACATCCTTTTAGACGAACTCATAATTAAGCTGAGTAAGTTATAATATTTCGTTTGCAAAAGTGATCCAATTAGTAATTAGTGCTTTGGGATTTTAAAATGAATTATTTCACAAACATTGCAAATGTTTTCATTTTATTCGAAAGACTAACTTATTGCAATTATGTTTTAAAAATAATATCGTTCAAATGTCCTCCACGACTTTGTTGACAAATGATACAGATGAGATACAGAAAGAAAAGTGAGTCTTTTTGTGCTGAGCTCAAAATTTGAGGAAAACGAATAAAATTGCTAACTAATAGTTAAACCAATTTCCGACCTAGGTCATCGACTTATATTTATACGACATAATAATTTTAGGATCATAAACGATTATACTGCTGTATCGAATTAGGACGAAAATAAACTTTGAGACCGCTTGAAAATATAGGTAAGTTCCTGAATAAAATAGTCAAAGCTTTTATTTGGTTGAACATTCATAGAGTGTGGACTATTTTATGAAGACATTTTAGGTCACATGCCATGAAAATGGGTCTGTTAAAAATAGTTACAACTTTACAATGAGAACATCAGAATAAATGATTATTTGAACATCCAAACAAGAAACTGCAATATTCTGTCATATAGAAGTTCACAGAATAAATATATGTTTCTACGTCGGTTTTAACTCTATGAACTTTGACTATACAGCGCAGAGAAGTGTACGCAAAGGATTACCACTCAAAGGATGCTACTTTTTGTTCATCATTTTGTTTACCTAATTAAATTTTTAGACAAGAAACATATAGGCGTGAAATTTATATCAATGTTACTGTAGTTGTTCAGATATCTTTGTTGAAATGCATATGAACCTTTTCGTCTGTGTCAGACCCGAAATGGATCTCTAATGAACTAGCATTCGGTCCTTTCCCCATCTGTTAATTTTTTCGGAGCGTGGAGGTGTTAAAGCGCCTCGCTTCGCGAGACGGTCCGCCACCTTGTTGCCCTCTATGCCTCCGTGCCCTGGCAGTCACTAGCTGCGAATTGCACTTGATGACTCCTAGAGCCTTTAGCTGCTTGACTGTCAGACAGTATGTAAATATGCTCTCCTAAAAGGCCTCTTTCAAGGCACAGATGCTTATAGCCAGTACCTCAGCTTGAAATATTGTGGGCGTTTTACCTATTAGGAAAGAGAGTTCAAAGTTTGGTCCAGTTATTCCCAGACCGACTCCTTCCGTAAGCTTCCAACCATCTGCATACCACAATTATGCGGAATGTCAAAGACCAGTGATGTAATCGTATGATCTGTGGGTTTACTTTGGCACTCGAGCTTTATAGATTGAAGGATGCATAAGAGGCCATTCAGATCACCAGGTTTAAATATCCTATAGGCATCTATTTTTGCATCTTTTTTTACATATAATAATAATAATTTCATCCGAGAGAGATAATTGAGTGCCGTTTAGAGTGGGGACTCGCAGATCCAGCTTCCTTCTTTTCATGAACGGAACTAAGGTTGTTTTGCTGGGATTTATGGAAAGTCCTCTTCCTCGCTCCAGTTTTTGAGTATATTCAAGACATTTTGCATTCGGCGTGTTATGATGCCTTCATGCTTGCTTCTGATCATCTGCGTAGCCTAGAACAGCTGTTCCGACGTTGCTTAGTCTGGTAAAGCATGCTGTGTACAACTAGTGTTAACCTTCGTGACAGTAACTATTTCGCCGTTCAAATCCGCCAATACTGAGCGATGTTTTCAGCAGGGCTTCTTTCCATCCTATAATGAGGCTTCTACCGCCTATCCTCAATAGCTTATTTGATAAATCGGTGTGAAGTGTTATCAAGGGCACCCTCTATATCTGTTAAAGCTGTAAGAGCGATTTCTTTTGTCTCAAGTGGCTTCTGGATACTTTATCATAACGTAAATAAAATAACAACAACGAATGTTCTAATAAATAAGTACAAGCCCAATTTTAGAACCAATGTAAATCCCGAACTAGAAATCCATATTTCACATAGAATTTTCACGCTTTTACAAAAATTGAAATTAATATCTTCAAAAGGAACTGACTGTAACGAATTTTGAAGACCTCAATATCGCAGCAAGACTATAAAACTTAATAGCTACAATAACTTCACGGTGTTCCATTTTTAGAATTCAAAAAATAACTAGATTTTGCCGTAAGGCAAAATGTTTGAATAAAAAGCCGCCTCTATAAACAATGGCATTAGGTAATATGATCCGAAACTTAACGCTGCATACATAATTATTGTTATTATCTATGCCGTAACAAAACATAATATGTAAATATAGCCTTGTAGTGAGCATAATATGTACGTTTTTCATCGGTATTACAATATTTGCACAAGGTACCATTTAATATAGGCACCCATACCGCTTTTGACACTTATGGTCCTTATGGTATACGATTCACCGTTACCGCACTGTCGTATCGGGTGTTAAAATTACCATTAAATGTCACTGGTTAGTTGCAGATGATAAAATGGTATTTTTCTAATGAATTACATATGGCCAATATGCCTTAACGTGTTTCTAACGGTCTCGGACTTTATAGTGATCAACTTAACTAGGCCCCTGCAAAATATGTTTGTATGTCTTATTTTGATCCATTTAGTAACAGATTTTAATTTCTCAGTCAATTGTTATTAACGGTAATAAGACAACCACAACGAAACATACTTAGTAATTAAGTAAAATTTACATAGTCCTATCGGGCAAAATGTAGCCAGCTATTTACTCCAATTACAAAATTGCAATTACACGCAACGGGCGTACTAATCTTAAAATGGCATACTAAACGGCATAATATGTATTGTAAAAAAAAATCTTAAAATTATAACAGTATAATGCAACAGGTATTTGCGCTGGAGCAAAATTTCTATGTGGGTGGAAAATCCCTTCTAGCAATGTCAGTATTTAAATCTGACAACGAAAAAATCAGCTATACATACTGATGAATGGATACCTTAAGCGTCAGTATGTGAAGTAATTATTAAACACATTTAGCCCTGCAAAGAAGAGCAAACGAAACAAAAAAGAAAATAGGAAATTATAAACATAAAAAAAGGAATTTTTCTGCAATCGAATGCATATATCTGAAGGGGCATTATCAATGTAATATCCGATGGAAACGACCAATTCAAACGCTCTTTTTGTCACGACCATAGCTCGACCATAGCGGCTTGTAGGTGGCTATAAATTTGAAAATTGCGCTATATCAGTAAATGATAGTAATACTAGCTGTCAGATTAAAGGGAGACTTGCATCTGAAAGTTAAAAGGAAACATTATTGATAATGAAGGAGTAGCAATAATTTATTATGAATATGAGCAAAAAAGGGGAGAGAAAATTCGCGTACAACCAACTGTAATATATGGTTTGTCAAAAGCAACTATTATTCTATGCACAGTTAGAGTAGGTAATCGTTTCGAGAGGAAGGAAGCTTTCACAGATTTTCGTTTGTAAATATATATTTCGAAGTTTTAAAAATATAAGATACAGTAATATGTAGGAGAGGCTGTACATTCCACGAAAATAACACATTTAATCCTAGATACCTTTCATTATATAGGTAAAGTTAGGTGGGTAATTCATCAAAATATATGCGATTATTCGTTTGAAACAATATAATATATATGCCTATTTTTCTTTCTTGCTAAATATCCATCATGGCAGAGTGTTTTAGATTTACTAAAGATACTTTGTTTTGTCAAAAAGTATTGAAAAAGTTTCTAATTTTCTTTCTAGGTTAAATTATTTAAATTTTAATCATCAAGACTAATGTTTGTACGATTTATTTTACATGGTGAATGCGATTCAGCCTTCACTTTTGACACGGCGTTTTTATCTCTTTGAGAATTATCTTGAAAACACAACACATGTAAATTCATATCTATTGATGTAGCCATTAAAATAATCCGTTATTATTGTCTTTATCGGAACTGCCCGCAAACATACTTAGAAAGATAGACCTAGAATTCCAAAAAATTGTACGCACTTTCGTCGAGGCTCCAAATGGGAACAAGTTGTGCCATAAAAAGCCATAGTTGATTTATCAATAATTTGAAGTTTCATTAAATACATTAGAGAGGCCGTAGCGTAGAAATTGATTTATTTTTTTTTGAGGATAGTTCACATCCAACAAGGTTTTTGAGGAAAAATCACGAACTTTTGGAAATTAATTTTGCCAACGTATCGATGCTTGCTGCAAGGCACAAGGAATTTGGGTTGTATTGGTAAAATTTGAATTGAGAAAATTTTAATATTGAAAAAAGTATACAGGAGTGGCCCAGAGCCTCAGCATTAAAATGTTTGGAAGCGATAATATCTTTTGTATCCATTAAGTTTTTTCCAGCAAAGGCACCCTCTCCTAGCTACAGCCATTGTATCCGGAGAAAAAACGTTTGTCAAAAATGTCAGAATGCGTCTTGTTTCATAACGAAATTTTGAAAATTCACAAAAAACAGCACTAAATGAATTTTTTGGCGGTTCAACTCTGGTACTTACTAACCCTGTATACATAAGGCAAATCAATACGAGCTGTGATAAAACACAAAACAACTGAGAAAATACACAATGATCAGTATAAAATTAGAAACGAACATTGACAAAGCATAGCAATATTATCAACAATAAAAATAACCAAGATTTTCAGGCGGTAGTCTATCCCGGGTCCGTATTGCTCCGAAGAGTCTGTATCTTTTGTGTTATAGGGCCACACAGTCATTATATGATGTGAGAAGCTGTTTCGTCCTCCTCTCCACATAATCTGCATTCACTTGTCTCATCTGTGCGCGCGGCACATTAGTTGTTAGTTTTGTTGACAGGTTTCCTATTATCGCCCTTGCGTGATTTTGTCCAGGTGTTGTTTTCCAACGGGCCAATAAATGTTGTTTTTTCGACCATTTGTCCAATGTTGACTTTACCACTTGGATCGATATTCCAAAACTGGGGCCTATAAATGACGTCCAGCTCTCGCCCACCCAAACGCTTTTTCGTTGCCCTCTATCCCTGAGTGGCCAGGAACCCATAGGAGTCGGGCCTAGTTTTCCGTAGCAACCTGCTTCCGCTCCATCGACATTCGGAAAGTGATGCGATAGGAATCCAGCGCTTTTAGTGCTGCTTGGCTATCCGTGAGAATAGCTACGTTTTGGCATTTACATCCTCGCGTAATGCTTTGTTGGATACACTCGTGTATAGCGAAGACTTTTGCTGGATATATAGTGGTTTCATTCCGCAATGATATGCTGACATTTATTTTGGATCATTCCCCATCGAGTTCCCCATATATCCCTGCCCTCATTCCGTTTACCGTTTTTGGTGAATGCTAGAATCGCCGTATTCTCTGCGCTAATTATGAGGTTGATCTCCTCAAACCATCTCTGCAGACTTCTAAGTGCTGTCTGCATAAGTTCTCCTGTATACCTGGTATCTCTCCTCTACACCACGTCATCAGCATACCCTTGGGCGTGGGACCCCGTCGAGTTGAGACGCTGTAGTAAATCATTAACCACCAACTTCCATAGGAAGGGTAATAGGGACCTCATGTGGACAACCCTGAGTTGCAGATACCTCCAATGTCTGTCCGTATATAGTGGATCAAATCTGTCGGCTTTGGAGTATGTTGAGTATCCACCTACAAGTGGTGTAGTCAATTCCATGTCTTTCAATCGCTTTGACCATCGCAGCAAAAGAAACGTCGTCAAAGGCCCATTACATTACAAATCACCAAAAGTGTTAACAATTAAAAAAAAACTCATTGTAGCCCTCAATAAAATGCTGTATTGAAACGTTAGCAAGATTGATTAACAATAAAATCATCAAAAAGTACCTATACGTGTGGAAGCTTCCACAAATAAGATATTTTTTCTATCATTGTTAGTTTACAATATACATATGTATGTACAGGGTGGCCCGTTTATTTTGTCCTATCTCTGTATATGGAAATCTAGATATTTTATGAAAAACAGTTTTATACAAAAGTTGTAGGATTTAAATAATTAATTCGTTTATTTGCATGTTTCCCTTTGATCAAAGTCCGACTTTAAAATATTTATTTTTAACGTCTAACGTTTCTACAATAATCTAAAAATTGGCCATTCCCCGAAAATAACCGTAAATAAATCCAAAACCGTGCATAACAACCCTATCAAACTACATATATATATATATTTATATCTGTCTTTGAAAGCGCTATCAAAAAATATAGAAATCTACAGGGTGTTCTATTTAAAAAAAAAAAAAATCTGATGTGTCACACTTTTTTGTCTCCCCCTGTATATGCGCAAATATAAAAAAACAAATTAATGATTTAAGCCCTACAACTTTTCTATTTAACTTTTTGTCCTAAAATATCTAGATTTCCATATATCGAGATAGGACAAAATAAACGGGCCACCCTGTACATATTTTGATCAAAGCCTAGTCAAAAATATTTGTATTTCCTTTATTTTCAGGCTCTGTAAGAAACTCGGTGCAGTAATAATAAATTAAAAACTTATTACCAAGATTATCTGCAAGTAAGGAGACTATTTATAACTCAGGTATTCTAGTTTTTTAGCTCGTTGGCATTTCTAGCATGATAAAATTAGATTAAAGGCCAGAGGGGTAATAAAGTGTTTCATTCAAATTAGAACGTTTTTATGGCGTTTACCTTAAGTCATGAACATTTTATGTTTATCAAGTGACTTTTAAAGTGAGCTTTATTTGCATAGTTATGGGCTATGGTTTCATAGCGGTTTTTTAGGCATGTTCTCACATCGGGAGAATAATTTGCGTGATAGACGAGGTATTTTATAATAAACGAGGTGAGAATCAATCTTACAAATACGGGGATTCTCAAATTGAGGGGAGCTTTTTCTAATCTTGCAATGGACCCCGCACACTTCACATGGGATTTCAGCGATCGGTCGATTTTTTTCAAATTTTGATATGTTGTAGAGGATTTAATTCTTAACAACCTTTAAATGGGACAAAATCTTGTAGGTATTACGGTCTTTGAGATATGAGCGTTGAAAGATGAACTTTTTTGCGACTTTTTGTGTGGAGAGTATACGAAATACTGGTGCTACTGGTGCTTATCAGTCAAAATATTGGCAGTTCCAATGACATTTCACTAATGGACCGGCCCTGGCCATACTCTCGAACAGTGTTTGTTTGCAGCCAACATTAGAAAGAGCGGTCCGACAGAGATGGAGCTATTTGTGGTAAACACTCATATTTTTATCTAAGGGCTGTAATAGGTTGTCATTCTGCCATCTTATTTTGCAATTAAATGCAGCACAGGGGGGAACCAAATTGATATTTCATTGGCCTTTCACTCAAATATAACAAAATAGTCAGATCCGGGAGTGGTAGTGATATTAAAAAAAAAAAAAACGAAATTAAACCGTTTTTTTAAATTTATTTATTTATTTATTTATCCTTCTCGCACTGCGATGGAATCAATAAATCGTCACCAAGGGCAGGTCCATAGTGAAACGTAATAGGTTTGTTCGGATTTAGTTCAGAATCAGTTCTGAATTGAACTGTGCTTGCGCATTTGTTCATATCGAACATAAATAAACAAATGCGCATGCGCAGTTCAATTCAGAACTGATTCTGAACTAAGTCCGAACAAACCTAATATGATGTCATTGGCAGGTTCACATATTTTACGTCACTAACAAATGTCAACATCGGCTAAGGCCAGGACCGCACTGGCGTCAACATTGGTCCTAGCATGGTCCCGGCCTTAGCCTATGTTGACATTAATTTGTTAGTGACATGAAATATGTGAACCTGTCAATATTTTGACTGATAAACACCAGTGGCACCAGTATTTCGTATACTCTCCTCACAAAAAGTCGCAAAAAAGTTAATCTCTCAATGCTCATATCTTAAAAGCCGTAATACCTACAAGATTTCGTCCCATTTAAAGGTTGTTAAGAATTAAATTTTCTACAACATATCAAAATTTGAAAAAAATCGACCGATCGCCAAAATCCCATGTAAGGTGTGCGGGGTCCTTTCCAATTTCATAACTTTATGAACCCAATCTCAGTCTCTATAATTGTTTTTGCTAAATGTTCAAATTGACAAAAAAAGAAGTACCTAGATCTCGAATGAAATAAATTCCGAATCGCTAGGCAATATTTTTTTTATAGTTAGACAATGTTGATGCAGATAGTTTCAGAAACAAACTGACTATAGGTATATAAACGGCCTGGTTGGTCATATAAATAGATTCTGAGGCGAGAGTCTTTCAATTGGGAAACCACAACCAATCACTGCCCGCGGAACTTCAAGAAAAAACGTTCAACAAAGTATATAATCCTCCATTGTTATCCCTTTTGTGGACATAGGCCGTGTACATTTTCACAGTGGTCTACAAAGTAGGTATGGCATTTTCTTTAACTGTTCATAATTCTTTCTGCCTTGGCGCCAGACAAAATGTGAGACGACCCTGGTCAACTCACCACCTGTGCTCAAAGTCCTTATAAGAATGTGCATATACGTTTTTTTAATCCATATAGGAATCAATAACGATTGTTACAATCTTAATTTGTCTTATGTACTGGTTTCAGAGCAAACACGATTATGTAGTAAGTAATATTTGCATAAATGCAATATGGATATAACAATATTGACAATCCTTGAAATAATTTTACACCTATCGATTATAAAACTTAAGAAATGCTTAGAAGTAATTGACTTGAGCCCACACAAGTTATTTTTTTTAACAAAGCAATGACAAACAAGGTATAAAATATGAAAAATATGTCAAGAGTAAAAATATTCAGAACACAAATTGTAGAACAGCTTGTATGGCAGAACTTTCTTGATTACATTGATTTTATATACATTTATACAGTGAAATTGTATTATTGGCCTAATTCTATGGCTTTAATAGTTTTCGAGCTTGTATTGTCCTAATAGTCTTGTTAGTCGAATCATCACTAGAATTTCTCCACAATAGGAGCAAGTATTTGTGAAGTTACTTGAACAGGCAAAGATTGCAATATTTGGATAAGATACAAAAAGAGCTGAACTTGTACCGAATTGAGAAAGAGTTGAATTGAGTATATGTCAGCTTTCAAATGGGGGTGTTAAGCAAGTTGAGAATGAAGGTCAAGCACTCGAGACCGCAAAGACGTTGGTTGGATGATGTGAAAGACAAGACAGGACGGAGGTGACAACAACTAGCCCAAAAACACAGAAAAGAAAAAGAAACTAGACTGTGAAGGGCTGCTAGAGAGAGAGTGGCCTACACTCTTCAATTTTTCTGTAAAAGCTAGATTTTTCTCGCAGCAGTAACTATCTTATAGACACGAAAATCAACTCCAAGAGCAAACCAATCAAAAACCTTCAATGTGATAAATGGTGAAAGGTGAGTTCGGATTGTTGGAAAGTTTGACCGAACGCCTCAAATTATCATAATCATTGTGAATTTTGAAAAATATTTAAAAACTTCTGTGTCTTTTAAAAAAAAATCTAGATTTGTGTAATAAAATTGTAGTTTACCTATCGCTTAATTCATACGAACAAGTATGTTGAGATATGTATCGTGGTAGAATGAAGGAATGCCTTTGACTTGACCTATACGATTTAAGAAATTTAAGTAAATGCATCAACTTGAGTATCCCAAATAGCTAGCCAAGATAAATGACCAATGTGCATATATAGAAAAGAACGAAAGGAGAGCGGTCTCAAACAGTTAGGTTTCCCTTTCATGGGCATGATGGTTTTAGATTTTTTTCGTTTTCCCTTGTGACCAACTCAAATAATCGTACAGTTTACAAAGAGGTACTAAAATTAGAGAAAGTTACTTTACCGATGATGGCCCAGAATGGTATGTGTTAAAGTTTAAAATACCCGTGTATATCATTAGATGGCCTTTTTTGCGTTTACATTCACCAATTAGGTTGTTCAATAGGTATATTGATCCCTTATGTTTTATACAGTGCAGAATAATTTTCTGATTTATCTAAAAAAAAATCTATTTCAAAATGACACGCTATATTTTCTATAAATGCGGAACGAGGACATCAAAATTCAATGTTACATTTTTAGGTGCAAGTAGGTGACAAATTAAACAAATACATGATAGACAATCAAGTGGGGTTCTTGGAGAAGGGTTCCTTCATTCTTTTTCAAATATGAACTAAAGCGGTGCTCAAGATAAGAATATATCTAGATGTATAAATCATTTAGTCCGAACAGGTCAGCAACAAAAAAAGGTGCAAATTAAAGCAATTTACTGGTTCTGAAATTAATAATATTTTGATAGATAAAATTATTCGATAATAACACGGTATGCGTCAGTTGTAAATGGCAAAATACCTATTAATTTTCCGAATGCCCCACACTATCGAGTTTCAAAGATAGCGACGCCAGGTCCATTTTTATTGTTTAACAACCTGACTTCCGCGCGTTTATGATCGTAAAGCCTGATTAACTGTATAGATTTGTTTTAATTAAGACATTATAATTTCGTTTTAAAAATTGCACTGCTTTATTTAGGCTTGGGTTGTTTTACAAGTGTGTAATGGCGTTCTGAAAGTTAAGATATATTTTGCGTCAAGGTGCGTTAGGCGTTAAACATGACATTTGGCTTTCTACAAATAATTAGGGGATTCTTTTCAAATTTTTTAGCTCGGAAATCAATACGACAGCGAATCTAAGGCACCCTTCTAGCTTCGAGCTCGAGCTGATATGAAAGAAACTACCTTCTAAGCATATGAAGAAAAAAATAAACTGCTAAAGTTTGGCAGATGAGTACCCATGGAGTGGCTTCCGAGTGGACCCGATCTCAGTCCAAACGATTTTTGTGTAGGGTCATCTGCAATCAGTGTCATAGCCAAACACTTTTGTTTCATGTACAGTCGTGAGCATAAAAAGTGGGACACCCGACTGACAGGTCTTGTCATTTTTCGCTATTTTGGTAAATCAGTCTTTTCTCTACAATGGATATTTTGTCAAATATGACAATCCCTGTCATTGCCGTAGGTATAGCTGATGAGCTCGTTTTACAATAGGAAAAAACGGGTGTCCCACTTTTTATGCTCACAAATGTACATCAATTTATTTGCAATGAAAAAGATTAAAAACTCACTTTGAATACCACACACTTCCACATTAAGGTTTTTTGACAGTTCCGGGACGATCAGGAGTAATTTTGCAAGTGAATGAAAAATGATGCATGACAAAAGGAGTCCACCTTCCCTTCTAAGATTTTTCAGTGGCAGGGGGTCAGGGGGTTGAAAGGGAGAATGTAATTTTTGCACAAGAACTCATCCTTCTCAAATTATAATTAAGGTGTTTCTGAGACTTTTTCAAAAAAATGTCCGAGACTTTAGGGATGGTAGGTTTCAAAATAAATACTCTTCATATTCACTAAAGTAATAATAGTCTTATATCATTATTTCAAACCGGAAATTTAAACTTTATCACTTTCTTTCTAGGCACCAACAAATCTACATCATTAATAATACTATAAAATACATTCACATCATAGTCTACATTTACTGCTTGAATGCTGTCCCAACAGAAAAATCACTGGCCAGACTAAAATCACTAAACTCATCTTAACATAGAAGAAAGAATACCGCCGTAAAAACCAATTGACCAAGTTGTGGTTAATGGATTATCATGCAAGTTCAATCAATCTAATCCCTGTCCAAGGGCCTGTATAAGACGCATTTCTTATAAGAAATCTTGAAGTTTAATTTTACCAAAGCAAAACGTATGTACAGGGTATTTGATTATATTTGGCACCATACCTACAGCCTTTACTATTCAAGATAGAAAAAAATTGTAAATACAAAACTTGACAGTTTTTTTCTATATTTTTTTTTAACATTATCAGAAAAAACAAAATCGCATCGGAAAATAGAGAAACGTAGACAACTTCGACTTTTTTAAATGGAACACCCTGTATATTTTGGGATAAAATGAAAGACCTTTTCTTCCTGATTACAAATATATATACAGGGTGTATATTTTAAGTGATACCACTATGGCTATATCCGAAACGGTAAGAGCTACAAGGTCGGTTCAGTTTATGAAATACAGGGCGATTTATAAAAAAGGCCTAAAATTATTTTGTCAATTATTTTGAAAACTATTGATATTCGGGACACAATTTAAATTTGAAAGTCTTATAATTTTTTTCGCTCTACAACATAGCATCTTCAAATTTTAAATCCGACGTTTCGTGATCGAGAAACCATCATCAACTTCATTTTTTTAAATACGGACGTCGATTTTTTATGTCATTTTTGGAAAGAGAATTAAGGGCGCTTCCTAAAAATTACATAAAAAATCCAGGTCCGTATTTAAAAAAATTAAGTTGATGATGTTTTCTCGATCACGAAACGTCGGATTTAAAATTTGAAGATGTCATGTTGTAGAGCGGAAAAAATTATAAAACTTTCAAATTTAAATTGTGTCTCAAAAATCAATAGTTTTCGAAATAAATGATGAAATATTTTTGGACGTTTCTTAGAAATCACCCTGTATTTCATAAACTAAAAGAAATTTGGCAACACTGTAAACGAGTCTTAAATGGGCATCAAACAAGGCAACTTTTTTCTAATTTAACCAACCCTGTAGCTCTTACCGTTTCGGATATAGCAATAGTGGTATCACTTAAAATATACACCCTGTATGTTGATCACATTTGCATGAGCCATTTTTGACATATCTCAGCTTAAATTATAACTAAATTGCAAAGAAATTTTATAAAGATAGAGATCCTTATGGTCTGTGGAACTTCTCTGCAAATTCTTTATAATTTAACCTGAGATATGTCAACAATTGCTCACGCAAATGTTATCAATATATATATATATATATATATATATATATATATATATATATATATATATATATATATATATATATATATATATATATATATATATATATATATATATATATATATATATATATATATATATATATATATATATATATATATATATATATATATATATATATGTATATATTTGGAATCAGAAAGAATAGATCTTTCATTTTATCGCAAAATATACACAGTGGTTCATTAAAAAAAGTCGAAGTTGCTTACGTTTCTCCATTTTTCGATGCGATTTTGTTTTTTCTGATAACGTTATCAGAAAATATAGAAAAAAACTGTCAAGTTTTGTATTTAAAATTTTTTTCTATCTTAAATAGTAATGGCTGTAGGTATGGTGCCAAATATAATCAAATACCCTGTACCTTCCAGCGAACATCATTTTTCACACATAGGTATGTTATAATTGCTTCAACATGTTGAGAAGAGTTTTGTTAAATTTTTTGGTGTAATAAGCCAAAGAGCAATTTTTGAAAATGTTGGTAAAAATTAACAACAGGTGGTGTTAGCGATGAGAAAGCGGTCCCCGAGATAGCAGAATTGATTAGGCAGAATTTTATTCATTGCTCGCATTTCACATGATGTTTTATATTGCCTATTTTCCATAATACTATATATTTAATACATAAACCAAACCAACTTCCTTTTTATTTTTTTCAAAACGCGCTCAACACGTAATATTTATAATCAAATGGCAGCTTTTAATATGTCATTGCTCCTCGGGCCGAACGACAACTAAAAGAAAAAGAACGACTCAAAAATAAAACTGGCTTTCTTAATTATTACCCAAAAGTAAAACGGTAAAAAGGAAACTGACAACTGAAGAAGAAAATGCTGATTGTCTTTAATTAGCATCTTGGAATACTTGAAGTTATGCTTCATTTAACAATTTGGTAAGATTGTAGTTTTCGCACGAATGATCAATAATATTTGTTTACCATTCTTTCAAATTTAAAGTACCTAAGTTTAAATACTGAACAAAATAGATTTTTTCAGGTCATTTTCTTGTTTAAATGAATTAAAGTACTACCTACCTTGGTAAGTAACCATGGTTTTTGAAACATTTAACCATCGTGGGCTTTTCTCGGCTAGAAAAATAGAAGCAAAACATGCAAATCACGCAAAAGTCAGTGGGTACAATATTATTATTAAACTGCAAACAAAATCTGGGAAAAATAAATTGCATCAGATTAAATTAAATCAGGTTTCCTGAGAAATTTTAAGTCAATGTGCTCTATCTAACACATACATAAATATATGTATTTCTATTTTAACCAAATTGGAAAAAGAAAGAAATTGTCAATTCGGCATTCAAAGTCAGAGTCGAACACGATTTGAATTTGGGTGGCCACAATATTTATCAATTTTGAAGTTAAGGCAAAACCCAATATAGAGCAGGCAGAGACACATCACCTGCCCAGGGCTTTGATAATTTCATATGAAATTACAAATTTTGAAGACAGCAGTCCTATGTGTTTTAAATCGTTGCTATGGATTAATTATCGCAAATCTGCAAAGGAACTAATTAGTGCAAAAATGTGATTTCTCACTCTGTACATTTAAAAAATTATATGTGTTAGGGCAGTTTCATCAAGAACATTCGAACACATTTATTACGTCTTAGAGCAGTATCGTCAAGAACATTCTAACACATTTTGTCGTCATGCTGTGCGCGAACCTTGAGAGTGACTTTTGATTTCAGACAGATAAAAAAAATAATGTCAACATTGTCATATATGATTTTTATGATTGAAAATTGTATCGATCGATCGTTAGAAAAAAGCAACACGTTTTTATGTATTCTATCTATTCTTAATTAAATAATTAATTACGAAGTTCGAGTTTCAATTTGCGATAAGTATCAGCCTCAACATTGGTCCTTCGAGCCGGATGTTAGTGGCTTGCGATTTTGCTGATACGAACGAGAAATCAATTTGTGCAATTAAGGTTATGTAAAGGAGGCAGCAGAAATTGCCCATTGGGGCCCTTGGTGGACGATTAGACGATTGTTAAAACATCAAATACCCACTACCCACAGTATCTATAAAGAAATGAGCGAGAAGCGTGAGTAGCCAAGTATCCTTTACAATATTTTACCCAGTATTGAACCGTATTACATATATTTCCATTTTCGATTGACTATTGAGTGCTTTTTTCAATTTTGCTATTGCAATGGACGAGGACGAGAAGCGTGAATTTAATCATTTAATAAAACAGCGAGGCATAATTAAGGGTGTTTTAACCCGCCATAATACATATTTTCAGAAAATAAAAAATGAAGAAATAACCTCTCGTATAGCAGCAGAATTAGAGGTAAGATTGACCAATTTAGAATCACTTTTAAATGAATTTAATTTGAAACAAGACGGGATTGAGGGTTTTTTAACAGAAGCAGACGATGCGAAAATAAAGGAGCAAGAGCAAGAAAGAAATGATTTTGAGACTTTTTATTTTACACTAATTGCGTGTATTAGGGATCTATTGACAGGTTTTTTCAGATCACAAAATGCTGCTTTACAAAGCTCAGTACAAATGCCCCCGAGTGTGGCTCCTGTACCTGTAGTTCAACCGATACAACAAAAAAGTGTACAATTGCCAGCTCTGAAGTTGCCCACATTTCATGGTCATTATGAAGGATGGGTAGAGTTCAGGGATGGTTTTAAAGCCCTTATACATGACAATAATCAATTAACCGATGTTCAGAAATTCTATTATTTAAGATCATCATTAAAGGATGACGCTTTGAATCTTGTTGAATCAATTCCAATAACCGACTCAAATTATAGTGATGCCTGGCAATTATTACATGATCGATTTGAACAGAAAGCTTTAATGATCCATAGTCATATTCGTTCTATATTTGAATACCCAGCAATTGATAAGGAGTGTCATGCGAACCTTAGAACATTTTTTGAAACAATGAAAAAACATATAAGAGCTCTTAAGACATTAGGCGAGAAGACTGACAGTTGGGATAGGTTACTAATTTATCTTTTTTCTACAAAAATGGATAAGGTTACTAGAAGAGAATGGGAATTATTTGAAACAGCTAGTGACCTTCCGACAATGGAAGATTTAAATAAATTCCTAAAGCAAAGGTGTGATCTATTAGAGAAGCTGGAAGTTTCAAATAAGTCTTATAGTAAGGATGAAAATAAGGGTCACAAACCTGTCCACTCACCTAGTTATAATAAACAATATAACTCACAATATAACTCGCAATATAACAAGGGGTATCAGGGAACTAGTGGTAAGTTTAATGCTTACAATGTTTGTGAGAAACAAAATAAGACCAGTCTTTGTTGTTACTTTTGCAAAGAAAAACATACAATATTTAACTGTGAAAAATTTCTAGAGTTACCAGTGTCTCAAAAATCCAGTGAAGTTCGTAAACTTAAATTGTGTTACAATTGTATGAGGCCTTTTCATGAAGTAAAGGAATGTCACCATTCAGGGTGTAAGAAGTGTAATCAGCGTCATAACACACTTCTTCATAATTATAACTTACCAAAAAAACAGCCTGCGATTCCTGTTGTTTCAGGTGATGGCACAAATGCATCAGCAGAGACAGAGCAGGAATCGAGCAATGGGGCTATACTGGTGTCTTGCGATGAATCGAATGAATGTATTGTTGAAGCAAGTAGTGTACATGAGATGAATGCTGCTAGTGGTATTATCAAACAAAAACAAGATCAAGTAATTTTATCAACTGCTATTGTTAAAATAAGGGATGCTATTGGAAATATGCATGAGTGTCGTGCTTTGCTAGATAGCGGAGCACAAAGTAACTTTGTGACTGAACGATTGTGCAAACTTTTGCAACTCAATTTCAAAAAAGGAGACTATTGTATTGTAGGTGTAGGCAATAATATGACAAAAATAAAAAACAAAACCCAACTGTGTATTTATTCTTGTGATGAAAATTATAATAAAACAATAGACTGTTTAGTTATGAAGAGCATAACTAACAATTTACCTACGGTGTCATTTAATAGAGATCAATTAAAAATACCAAAGAATATTCAATTAGCAGACTATAAATTCAATGAAAGTGGTCCAATTGACCTATTAATTGGATCATCAACATTTTGGGACTTATTATGCAGTAATAAGTACAAAATAGAAAATTCTCAAGTAATTATGCAAGAGACTCATTTAGGTTGGGTAATTGGGGGAACTGTGCCGATTGAAACAAATCTTTTTTCAATTATAAATAATCAAGAAGTTTCGAATTTATCACTGGACAGTATTTTGACTCGATTTTGGGAAATCGAAGAGATAGGTTCAAGTAAAGATGGAAAATTTTTTAGTGAAAGCGAACAGATTTGTGAAAGACATTTTTTAGAAAACTTTGAAAGAAATAAGGAAGGAAAATTTATTGTTTCAATACCTTTAAAGGAAAATTACAAGAATTTAGGGAAGTCAAGGGAAAAAGCTTTACAATGTTTTTACTCACAGGAAACTAGGTTAGGAAAGAATGATGAGTTAAAAAGAGAGTATGTGAAATTCATGAATGAGTATTTAAGCATGGGACATATGAGTGAAGTACATGAGAGCGAGAGTGATGAAAATCAGATTAATTACTATATGCCACATCATGCAGTTGTACGTGAAGACAGCACCACAACCAAAGTTCGAGTTGTATTTAATGCATCTATGAAAACTGATTCCGGATTTTCTCTAAATGACGTCCAATACGTTGGACCTACCATACAGGACGAATTACTGGCAATCATCTTGAGATTTCGCAAACATGAATATGTCATGACAGCAGACGTCTCCAAAATGTATCGCATGATTTTGATTAAAGAAAATCAAAGAAATTTGCAACATATATTTTGGAGGGACAATCCATCTGATGATCTTAAGGTTTTTCAACTGAACACAGTAACATATGGTACAGCTTCGGCACCATATCTTGCTGTTCGCTGTTTAAACCAGCTAGCAATAGAAAACCAAGATGTTTATCCAAAAGCTTGCAATTCTATACAAACCTCATTTTATATGGATGACTATTTGGAAGGAGCTGACTCCGAGAATGAGTTGTTGGAATTACAAAAGGAAGTTTCTAGTATTTTATCAAGTGCAGGGTTCGATTTGAGAAAATGGTTGTGTAACAAAAAAGAATTGTGTGATAAGTTTCAATTGAATGAACATTTAGATTCGAATGTAGTGAAAATTGGTGAGAATGATTCCAATAAAACATTGGGAATATACTGGAATGCATGGTTGGACACTATTCAATTTTCTGTCAATAGTATCGCTAGTTCAAAAGTAATTACAAAACGTAGTATTTTGTCAGTTATAGCACAGATTTACGATCCATTAGGCCTTGTTAGCCCTGTAATTGTTATAGCCAAACTTTTAATTCAAAGGTTATGGGAACTGAAAATTGGTTGGGAAGATGAAGTACCACCAGATATAAAATCAACTTGGTTAACTTTTAAGAGTAGTTTGCCAATTCTAAATCAATTGCGCATTGAAAGAAAGGTTTTATGTAAAAACTTTAAAGTAATAGAATTGCATGGGTTTGGTGACTCAAGTGAGCGTGCTTATGGTTGCTGTATTTACATAAGAACTGTCAATGAAAATAATGAGTGTAGTTCAGTATTGCTATGTTCAAAATCCAAAGTTGCACCAATAAAACAACTGACTCTACCTCGATTAGAACTATGCGCAGCACTGTTGCTTGCAAGATTAGCACATAAAGTAATCCAAAATATGAATCTTAAATTTGACAAATTATACTTTTGGTCTGATTCACAAATAACAATTTCTTGGATACAAGGGTCACCCAATAAGTGGAAAACTTTCGTAGCTAACCGTGTAAGTGAAATTCAGCAACTTACTAATATAAATGATTGGTATCATGTACGTTCAGCGGACAATCCTGCCGACCTAATTACAAGGGGGGTTTCCGCCAATGATATTGGTCAAGCTAAGCTTTGGTGGTCAGGACCTGCATGGTTGCTTGATAGTGAATTTGAGGTTACACCTGAGACAATTAATTTCAATAACGATTATTCTAGCATACCAGAACAGAAAATATTTGCTTCTATTGCTGTCGCAAGTGAAAATCCAAATTGTACACTATTTGAATTATTTTCAACAGTTAGAAAATTAAAGAGAATCTTTGGATATTGTCTAAGGTTTATTTACAATGTTAGAAGTAAGAAAAAGGATTTACAAAAAAAATTTGGTCTTTTGTCTGTTGAGGAACTGAATGAATCTATGAATGAACTAGTGAAAATGTGCCAGAGAGAGTGTTTTCTGAATGAGTATCATAAACTGAGCCAGAATTTACCTTTAAGCAATAAGAGTAAGTTATTATCATTGAATCCAGTAATGATCAATGATGTCATTCGAGTAGGAGGTCGAATTCAGCGATCAAATCATGAATTTGACAAGAGACACCCAGCAATTTTGCCTAAAAAGCATAAATTGACTGAACTTATATTAGAAGATGAACATAGGCGCTTATTACACTGTGGGCCCACCTTTTTGCTATCATCAATACGTGATAGATATTGGCCTATTTCGGGCAGAGAAAAAGCTCGACAGATTGTCAGAAACTGTACCACCTGTTTTCGAGCTAATCCACAACCAGGGCAATATAAAATGGGTGAGCTACCGGAATCTAGGGTTAATCAATATCTACCATTTTTCAATACTGGATGTGACTTTGCAGGACCTTTCATGATGAAGGATCGCATGACACGTGGAGCGAAGATGACTAAGGGTTATGTATGCATTTTTATTTGCCTAGCCACAAAGGCGATTCATCTTGAGGTTCTTTCAGATTTAACTACATCTTGTTTTTTGGCAGCCTTTAAGCGTTTTATTGGTCGCCGGGGCAAACCTTTAAATATGTACAGTGACAACGGAAAAACCTTTGTAGGAGCAGATCGTGAGCTGAAACAACTTTATCAATTTATCCTAGACCAGAGTAAAAGTGAGGATTTCAATTATTTTTTAACGGAGCAAAATATAACGTGGCATTTCATTCCTGCTCGAGCTCCAAATTTTGGTGGTATCTGGGAAGCGGGGGTTAAAAGTTTTAAGTTCCATTTTAAGCGAATTGTTGGGAATGCTAATTTATGTTTTGAAGATTTTGCCACTGTACTGGTACAAATTGAAGCAGCACTCAACTCTCGTCCCATTTGTCCACTGGTCCTATCCCCAGATCAATTAAATCCCCTCACACCAGCTCATTTTCTCGTGGGAAGAAGTCTCTCTGCACTCCCAGAAAAATGCAATTTGGATGTGCCTGAAAATCGACTTAAGCGCTATCAGAAACTCCAACAAATCATACACCACTTCTGGAAGAGATGGCACCAGGAGTATCTCTGCGAATTACAAGTGAGGAACAAATGGAAGCAAGAGGTACCTTGCCCAGTAAAAATTGGAACTGTGGTCCTCATCCACGAAGACAACACTCCTCCGTTAAGTTGGCCTATTGGACAAGTACAAGAATTGCATCCAGGCAAAGATGGTATTGTGCGGGTAGTATCAGTGAAGTTTAACAACAGTGTTTTTAAACGCCCGCTTACCAAATTGTGCGTATTCCCATTTGAATGTCGTGAACCTTAAAACATAGAACTTTAAAATTTATATTGAAATGACCATTACATTTCAAGGCGGCCGGCATGTTAGGGCAGTTTCATCAAGAACATTCGAACACATTTATTACGTCTTAGAGCAGTATCGTCAAGAACATTCTAACACATTTTGTCGTCATGCTGTGCGCGAACCTTGAGAGTGACTTTTGATTTCTGACAGATAAAAAAAATAATGTCAACATTGTCATATATGATTTTTATGATTGAAAATTGTATCGATCGATCGTTAGAAAAAAGCAACACGTTTTTATGTATTCTATCTATTCTTAATTAAATAATTAATTACGAAGTTCGAGTTTCAATTTGCGATAAGTATCAGCCCCAACAATATGCACTGAAAATACATTTACAAACAAGAATATGAAGAGAATAATTGTATATGGTATCGACGAAGTCGCATAATCTAATTAATCTTCCATTAGATAAGTTGACTGTGCACCTAAACAACGCTTACTATTGTGTTTGTACATGACTTTCATGTAAATTTATTTGAGCTATAAATTATGTTAGATCTCTATTGAAAAGTTGTCATGTTTACTAAAAAGCATTTACTTACATAATTAAGTTTCACTTTCAGGAAGCACCTGCATTTGAAAATAACTTCAGAGTCTTGTATGTCACCAATAGGATAAATTAATTGAAAGAATCAATAAATTATCAGTTGACATAATAAATCTACCTGACACCTAACTCGAATTTGGGTTATCAAACAAATTTTATTTAATTTGAACGCTTTTCCTGCTTCCCATCCAGACCAACAAGCTTCGGAAATTTGGTACCAAAACACTGCCAATCCTTTTCAGGAGACAAACGAACCTAAAATTTCATGAGTAAACCCCAAGTATTTTGTTTTAATAAGAGAATATTTCAAATAGACTCACAGAAAACAAATAAATGAGAGCGTAGGACGAAGGACATTCTCGACGGAAATTTTCATTCAGGTGTAGTACTTATGGTAAAGAAGATCAAATCATTTTAACATTTCTATGGTTTAAATGCAATTTTCTACCGTGACGGAAAATATAGCGTTTATTGCGAAAACAAATAAGAAAAACGGTCTGTTGCACGCCAATAATTATTATGCACAAAAACAATCATTATAATATTAGCACTAATTAGATTTAACGTAATAAATTATATCAGTTTAGTCGCTACTTTGTAAATTTAAATGGCAGTTTTGGTTAAAAACCCTGTACTAGGTTTGCCAATTATTAGTGTCTAGTTAGTCCCGCCTACATTTTGTCTCAATTTTTGCACAATCGGTTCACTTTCGACAGTGCAATTCCAGATCTGAGGTATGAGCTAACTAGCAAATTATTATACGTATGGTGTTATCGCCTCTAATATTTTAATACTACCAATTATTGAGTACATTTTTATAAAGAACCGTCGATAAAGTACATTAAATTTAATTGGTGTTAGGTTGCGCGTTTGTCAGTTAAGTGCAGACATTAGTGCGTACTGGTTTGTAAAATATTCCATGTATGACACCAATCAAACATAAACAAAAACAAGTATTTTTTCATTTCAGCTTGGAAGTCAGTCTTGTGTAAGTTTCTAACTCTAACAAGCAGTTTTTATGTCACATAGGCCATTTATTGCGATTCGATTTGTTGTTATGACTTTAAAATTATTCTTGCAATATGATCTAAAAAGTGTATGTCAATGACTGAACCAGGCATCCGCAGGGTCCTTATTCTTGAAACAGGGGAGCAGCGTTCCCAGAAGAACTAGTGTTCCGTCTTTGTTACTTATATTATCAGTTGCATATCATTGAGAAAGACGTAACACTCGTTCTCCTGGGAACGCTGCTCCCCTGTTTCAAGAATTAGGATCCAGGAACAATGTTCAAAGCGAGCAAATTTATTATGTCAGCTCTTGATTGAATAATAACAATAACTGCACGGTGAATTAAGTGGATAACCCAGACCAATAATACAAGTAGTATCAATGCAATGATCACTGTTAACTTTTTGCATGGTTGATGTTGAACCAAGTACATATTAATTTTTTATAAATCGGGCTTATCCTCTACATTGAACCTAACCTAAAAATAAATTTGTAGTTATTTTTTGTCACTGTATATTGCCTAGTGACCCACCCTATATTCAGACATAATTTACTAAAAGGGCGTTATCCTTCTAGGTATCAAGACGTGTCAAGTGTCTATAATAGCGAATGGTAAATATTTGGTTTCCCCCGTTATTAGTCATCACGTGCACCCCATAGAGTTTACATATACACAATGGAAAACAGCCTAAATAAGAGATTACCTATACATTTTGAGTCTCTTGGGGGTGGTTTTAGGGGTAAAATTTAGATTTACGAGATTTCCTTTATTGCGTTTTATCATGACACGTTTTATGTCAATGATCTTTGGATGTAATAATAAAATAAGTGAGCTGCTTCTTCTGATTTGTATTAATTTCTGAAACGCCACAAAAAAAAACGGTATTATTTTGCTTCACATTATTTGTAGTAAGTTTTTGTTGTGTTGTTATACTCGTTAACATACTGATCAAATTTAAAGACAGATCAAAGTAATGTATACTTGAATTGTAGTTTCACAATAATTGTCTATTGTAACAAAAATTACAGAATGATATGAGTCGCCCGTATCGAGTCGTAATTGATAAATTAGTAAAATAAGCAACTAACAACGTCTAGGAGCCATGGGAATTGTTATTTAGACTATAAGATGTCAAAACATTAATGGAAACATCTTTAGGTAGCTTTCTAGGATTGTAAGTGCAGAAAAGGTTGAATTTTAGGACTGTAACGTCTTAGCACCTTAAACTCTAAAATACAATGCCAAAGCTCGGTTTGTAATATCTATCTCAACATCCCAAAATCAAAATTAATTATAATCCCCAAATGTTTCTAGTGGCTTGCTTCCAAATTAAAAGTGTTGATGACGACTAGGGCTAATCACTACAATAGACAATTATTGTGAAACTACCCAAAGCCTTCACAAACTACATACATCGTGACTGGTGCACCGCAAATGGACATTATATTAATGCGCCTTTAGATTTGATGTCATAATATGATGATAAGTAATTAATCATTGCAAAAAAATAAACATAATGAAGCCAACTACAAATGATGCAACGCAAAACTTTTCTTGATTGATACTTTTTTGAAACTACCACAGACAAAAGAATCCAAAAAATAAGCTATAAAGTGTCTTACCTTAAAGGCTCTCTGAATAAATCTTGTTTTACAGATATACCTTCACATGTTTTTGCCTCATTGCAAAATTTCAACTCACCTGAAACAAAAACAAAAATCAATAAATATCTTAATCGGACTTTGATGATATAAGGTATAAAATAATTAAAATTCCATAAAACAAGTACCATACCCAAAATGAGAGATAAAACCTGAACCAAAAACAGTTTAGAAACCCTAGACATTGTCCAGCTAGCAGGTAATGTTGACGAATTTCTCCTTCGTAGTCGCGCTACCATTTTTTATAGCCTATAGACATAACATAATACGAAAACGCTTTGTTTGGCGAACAGTCACGTAGGATACAGGTGTTAAAGGTTTTTTTTTTAGAAAAGCTAAATGCCTCTTATTATGGCCAGGGTAATCGCATGGGCGTGGGCAATCGGTTGTTTTACAGTGTTTTCACATATGTATTGTAAACATCATCGACTTCTTCGAGCCGTTTCTGAAAATCAAGGCGTATCTCAATTACTCGGAGAAACATAAATCCCTCGATTATGCCAAGTCAGGCTTCACATTAGTTTCAAGTACTAGGTTCATGAATGAACAATACAAAATGTATATTTCTCATCCGTTGTTTACGACTGCTTCCCAACGATCTGGTGGTCTTTTTATTTTACATTTGAGGAAACCTGGTACTTTGGAAGGGATGTCGTCAAGCGTCATGAGAAAAAGATTTCTCAAAAGTGATATAGGTAGAGAGAACGAGATAAAAATCTGACAGAGCTTGATCAGGAGAAAATGGTGGATGTGTGTGTCCAACCCAGTTCTGTGTTTATGATTTAAAAATTATGAAGGCGGAATCTTTTCCAGAAATGCGGAAGATTGGCAAGCAGGAAATTTGTGAGATCTCGAATGATGATTTTTCCCATGCATTTGAGTCTAGGTTAGGCTAATAAATGATCGATAACTATTAGATAAGAATTTTCTCGCTCATTTGTGGTGGTATGGCGAAAACCCGTTGCAAATCGTTAATGTGAAAATGTCCCACTTCTAAAACCATTTTCCTGCTGTACTTTTACCAATAGCGTTCACTCTGTAAATCGACAAAGGGTTCTAGTGGCTCTGATGCCTCTGCTCAACTCAAACAAAACGACAGCGCGTTTTTTCTAATTGATACTCTATTTTGTTTGCCAATATTTGAACATCTTTTGCACAAATATACAAATTCATAGACTACGAAACAACAGTGAAAATAAAAATAATACAAACGTCTAATAAAAGTATTGAAAATCTTTAAAATTAGCAATTTTATATAGATAAAAAAAATAAAAAAAATTATTAGCATAATTTTCTTCCCTAATTTATCTTCCAAATTTGAACAAAAAAATATTTGTACCAGCTATCCATGCAAAATCATTTCAAATGTCCGAACGCGTTTCGAAGTTTTGTAGTTCGTGTTAAACAGTATTTAAGATATACCGATTTCGATAAGATATATTATTCAAACGTTAACAACCAATTTATGCATTAATAGTAACAGGGTAACTGTACCTTACTTGTTTTATTTTTTTTGTGACATGTTGCAGCAGCCTATAGACAGACGACGGTAGTTAAGCAAGAGCGTTCAATTATTTTTGCTTTTCTTGCATATTTCGCATTCTCTAGGAATGGAACTTGCATATTACGCTGCTACTCAACAACGTCTGTGTCTAATTTTAAGTGTTGATTCTGATCAGGCTCAGTTAACTGACGATAATCCTTTAGTTTAAGATATCAGGACGTACATTAATCATATGTTGGTGATGTCGCTTTAAAAAAAAAAACAATTGACAAATATGTATCTTTTTCGATGCAAGAAATCATTCGTATTTCAATTATTCATTTCTTCGAAGGCCTAGGTTAAAGCTAATATTTTTTGTACAGTGCAATTTTTACATGCATACAATCTAAAAGTCTGCAACTGATTAGATACTTAGAGATGATGTATCTATCTTTCCTAGAGTATGATAGAGCGAATGTGAAAAATGGAATCCTCAAGCAGAAGATATCGAAAAAAAAATTGGTACTGATTCAATGGTTCACAAAGTCCAGTAATATTGCACAAAAGTCAGAGACCTATTCTATTACGCTGATGCTGTATTTTTTCAATGTCAAATTCAGTATTTGTTTTCAGTATTTTGCTTGTAGGTAATTTTTTTGAATGATGGCATTATGATTGTAATTTAATCTTGTTTACTGATTTGGTATTCTTGCTTGTGTTGCACTAACAAAAACCGATCTGTAGCTAGCGAAGTATTCAATAATTTCTGAACCCGATTTTCTCTTCTCTATCTTACAAACCACAATCACTCATATTGCATAATTATTCTAACCGTGTCTGGAAGCGAAACAAACTCATAGTATACAAGGCAATGGCAGTGAGCTTGTACATTCTCTGCTCGAATTGGAACTTTTCCATCTGGAAAATATTCTGACTGAAAGAGTTTAAGACCACTTCTTTAGAGTAGAACTCAATCTTGTGATAGCTTGTAGATGAAAAAAATCGGATATGTACCTTGTACCACATTTTGTTTTCTAAATTCAATCCCCAAATCATTTTTAACAAGAGAGTTAAGTATATCTAATAATATTTTCCCACCAATAATTATTGAACCTGCAGGCGATAAAAAAGAAATATTTATTTTTTTTAACAAATAGTTTTTGATCTAAGTTCATGAACAAGAGATGTCTCACATGGTACATTGCCACATATAAATCGAATTAATTTCAAACATATTCAAATACCTAAATTATCTTCTTTTAAAAATATAGGGTTTCGATTGTAATTGTACAAGTATAATTTTTCCTTCGAATTTTCGCTATTATTGTATACCTAACTAATTATTATCTATCTTGTGCCATAATGTGACAGTTGCTAATAAATAATGAATAATGTGCATGCACAGACTATGTCTATTGTGCACACTTATAATACATTGGTAAAAATATTGTACTGTTATTTGATTTGAAATAAATAAATAAATAAATAAATAAAAATAAATAAATTTCTATTTATTTTGTAACAAACACTTATCCACAAATTCTCCTATTAGGGCCATTTTTTAAATTGAAAAAAAAATCCAAGAATACCAAGTCCAATAATTGAAAACAGTAAGGTTACAAATGTCGGTTATTTTAATTCATTGTAACCCATTGTTTCGATTCAATCGGCGATATCAATCGATAGAGGATACGAAGTATACAGGGTGCACGTTATTTGCGGTTAAATTTAAAGTGGTATTGAGTTAATACAATGCCCCGAGGCTCAATGGTTCTCTTCCTTTTTCAGCTTCTCATACCATTGCGCTGAAACTGGAAATTGCATATTAGCCACAATTACGTCTGTATCTAATTTAGTTTGTTGATTTTGATCAGCTCCAGATATAATTCGTGACAATTTGTACCTGATTGTTGGCTTTGTTAATTATGTTCTATTTAATAAAGGTTCGAATGCTGCTATCTGTAAAATATACCTATTAGATGTAGATCTAGGCAGAAACGGTATATTATTTTGCGAAGCATTATATTATGCCATGTAAAGGGAGGTGTGGTTATTTCAAAACTTCCGCAAACCGCAGGATTTCAAATTGAAAACTTATACATTTTTGACTCATATTTTTTCTTTTACGTGATTTATAAAAAAAGTCTAATGCTAGTTTCGTTGGATTTGTTTTTAAAGGAAATCCGTTATCCCATACAACCCATTAAATGAAAGTAAAATGCAAAAATGGAAAGGGGCACAGTAGGCACTAGCAATTATTTTTATACACAGTATTCAAAAACATCTAATATTACCATTAGTAATATTCACCAAGCAAAGTAAATCGACTATTTGCTTCCTCTTACAGTGCGATTTGAAAATAAATTATTTGATTTCAAATCATAAAATTGCGTCACATCCTATCCTCTGAAGCTATAGATTTCATATTGATTTCCGATCGAATTGTACTTGCTTATGCCATTTGCATTCTCAGGTCAGCGTTAATTTTGTAGGAGATTGACTAATTTAAATTTTGTATTTTGCTCATGTGCTTTGTTAAAATGTTTGGTCTCGGTAAGCACTGCGAACAGTTTGTGTACAAGTGGTAAACTATTTTCCTATGAGATTCCTATTTTGATATTATTTGACGCCTTTTTGTAAGCCCCAAAACTCATAGAAAATCGACGCTTCTGGTGGCAAATTTGAGAATTTATAATCAAGCCTCCCATGGTATCGAGCCACCTTGGTCTTCCCTATATTTCGTTTTCACCGGAAAAGTTATTTAAGCTCTCATTCTCAAACTATTCTATTAGAGCAGTTATCGATGGTGAGCAGTAGAACCGACTCCCAAATGATTTTGAGTTAGGATAAGATGGTGGAAGGATGATAAAATATTATCCTTTGTGTCCAAAAAGGTTCTGTAAAATGAAATTTTATTTTTGGAAAATTCAGGAACATCGATTGCATGACAGAAAGTTTAAATATGTTGTCATAGAGGTTCAAGAAATATTGGTATGTACTTTGTGATTTCTCTCGTTTATGTAGAATTTTTCTAGTACATTTTATGCTGGATTTTTATATACATGTTAGGTACAATTTGAATTAAAGCTTAGAACAAAACTCTGTATGATATGTAACATAGCGAGAGATTTTACATTTTTGAATGGAGCTTTCAACCACAAAAAATAGGGAAGTTGGAGAGTTTTTTTTTCATACCATTGCTTTTTAAATGCAAATGTCAGTTTTTAAGGTGCTGTAGTGATACTTAAACCCAGTAGGTATCAGAACCAGAACACTTTAAAGTAGTTTTAACAGGATTTTGTGACTAAAATTTATGTGTTTAGCACGTTCAGCATGAAGTCAGACAAAGGTTTTTCTGAATGAATTTAACATATTTCCTATACCTTTACTTACTAAGACAAAGTAGAAAAATACGTAATAATTTTATAATATATTCAATCCGTCAACTTTGTAACCTCATCTCACGTTAATCGATCACAAAATGCGATTGGAATTCAATTTCATCAGTAGCAATTTTTTTTTGCCATCGAATCGTGATCATCGTATCTGCGTGTGCTGCTCATTAAAGCGACAGCTGCCAACTACACATACATCACACAACGTAGGTGGAAATAAGATATCTTAGCTAATTAGTTCCATATATTAAAGAAGATTAGACGAAAAAGTGAATCAAAACACTACCATGTGAAAGTGTATCATACATTTAATTTAATGCCATTAGGTATCAAAGTATCATGTATTTAAAATGTAGAAAAAAATCCTGTGTGGCTTATCTTATCTAACCTTGAATTCACCGCCTATTTATTTTTGTGTGCCATGTTTATAGACTTTGCCTTCCTCAAACAGTTTTAACATTAATAAAAATTAATTAAGTAACCTTATTTGACGTAAAACTACTTTTCGTATGTGCGTAAGTTTCAATTATGTCTATTTTTGGGTTTTATTTCATTTAATGAAGCTATTACGCTATTACTATGAGCTGTTAATCTTGCTATATTATAGGTTTCATGGATACCTAATATAACTATTCAACTGAATATTTTGCGTGTATCTTAAACTCTCTGTATCATAAATCCAAACAAATTTGCAGGAGATATTGAAGACTATTTTCAGACGGGGAAAGAGCAGTCCTTGTTCGAAATTACTAGTTGAAACTATATACTTGAGTATTTTTCACAAATGGAATCAAAAAGTTTCTATGGATTGCCATGGTTTCTAATGTAGAATTTTTCATTTCATTCGTGGAATATACTATAGGTTACACAGCATTACGAAGTTACACACCTGTATAACATATCAAACTAGTTCAGTCGACCAAACTACAATCAAAATATAGTATTTCCATAAATATTACCAAATATGCCGAACTAATAAATGCTAATCTGACTTTAGAGGTTTCCGAAACCTTCTTTGCATTATTCAAACCAACGATGTTGTAGAAAATAATAAACTAAATACATACTGATGTTACCAAAGTGATGCTGAAATTTATTAAACAATAATGGATGCTGACCAACTTTAAATTGATAGTGGAAATAAAAATTTAAATAGCTAAACACAGTAAATACCCACCTAATAACATTATTGACAGAATGTTATGATATGAAACCGGTATTTAAAATCAGCATGCCAAGTAGTCATTTATTATGCAATCTACCAGAAAAATGCCTACCTAGGAATTATACTGGTTCCTAACACGTTCTTTTTGCATAAACTTAGTGACATAATTTGTTAATAAAGATGCAAACATATGCATTAGAATCTTGGCATTCCACATAGGTTTATCTAATACACTGGTACTTTCATTGTTTTTTTTTTTTTTTCAATGTTTTTAGGAAAATACATTTTAATCTTACGTGACCATATCTTATGAAACTCTCTAAACACCTATCAAGTCATTTATTTTATATGAGGACTGAAATATTAGTTGTGTTTTTCTCGTACATATTCCTCTTTCTATTGAACTTTATTCCAAACAAAATACCTACATATGGTTGTTTCCTCTCTATAATATAGTATATTTTTAGGCCAACATTCAGCTATAGTTGAAATAATTTTAAAGGCGGCTTTGAAATGCCATAATGGAATGTATGTAGGTAAATAATAATTTATAACACTGTGAAGGTATTACCTCTGCCCCTCCTATAACAGTGTACCTATAGATAGGTACTACCTGGTTAAAGCCAAGGATAATTTATTATTTATTCGAAATAAAATTTTGCACCTGTACCCGCCTAAAGCGGAATGTTTGCAGAATTCAGGCTGGAGTAAGTGGTTGGTCAGTTGACATTCGAAGTATACTAATTGGCAATAATCAGACTTACTAAAATATATTTTGCAACATTCAAATAATTTTCTATGCTGATAAACAAAGAAAGAATCGGGTCATTTGAAACCACCCTTTAATATGCGTGAGTAATGACTTGAAAACCTGTCGACTTTATGATTTTACGATTTTACCATGAACTTCTTTGACATGGTCACGTTTAAAATTGCTACACACCAATATCGCATTTCAAGAACAGTGAACCCGTAGCAGTTAATGGTCTCGATATCATGGAGTTATGACTTTTAGCCCATAAATCCGTCAAAGGTTAGACATAACACGGCATAAATTATGGGTTTAATTGTTTCGTAGTTGGGCTTCCAAGTATTCTAGCATATAGGTACACTGATCCCTCTATGGGTATATGTGTTTCCATATTAGACTTTTCTAAATACTATACCATTTCCAGAATTATTTCACACTAGTGGAATTTGATTTCAAATTAATGAAAACTAAATTCACATCAGTGAAATCTAATTTCGCTCAAATGAAAATTGATTTCAAAGTAACGAAAACTAATTTCTCACAAACAAAATTTGATTTCACATTTGTGAAAATGAATTTCAAACTGACCCTAATTAATACTCATTTTTCAAACATTTATTATTTTAGTTTGAAAAAAACATCAACAAATGTTATTTATTTCACCATGTAATGAAATAAACCCACTGAGTTCACATAACGTAAAATACAATGAAGGGGGTGATTCGTCGGTTAGGACATATAAAACTTGAAAGGCCTGTTAAGTCTTTGCCAACGTTTTGCCCAAAAGTTTAGGGCTTCATCAGGGCCTAAATATATATTAGGAACATCAAAAAAGTGCTAACAAAAAACTGAAGTTTACATGCCTTGTACTTAAAAAATTATGTGGCTGGATTATATAAAATAGTGCGAGATTTTTCAGGATGGAACATTCAAGTGCACATAACCAAATCACAATACATTTATAAAATTGTAAAAAGGCAAATTTTTTAATTTTTTTTTTTGTCCTAAGCGACGAATCACCCCCTTCATTGGATACCGATAGGACACAAACTTCCCTTAGAAAAAATACAATCATGAAGCAATTAACAATAATAATTATAAATTATTTAAATAAATTAAACTTCAGTTTGGCAAATCACCTGGAAAGGTATAATGCAGCTATCTCAAGAGTGAGAAGATTTCATGATTGTATTTTATGTTATCTAAACCACAGTTTCCTAAACTCGGTGGGTTTATTCCATTAGGCTGAAATGATAAATGTTTGAAAAATAAGTATTAATTAGGGTCAGTTTGAAATTCATTTTCAAAAATGTGAAATCAAATTTTGTTAGTGAGAAATTAGTTTTCGTTACTTTGAAATCAATTTTCATTTGAGCGAAATTAGATTTCACTGATGTAAATTTAGTTTTCATTAATTTGAAATCAAATTTCACTAGTGTGAAATAATGCTGGAAATGGTATAGACGTCAGATGGTTGATTATTCATTTTATTATTTATCAGATCATTAAGTCTGCCACCCTTAGAAAGGGAAGCTGCATTTTTTAAGTACCTACTTAGTGAAGTTTATGAGAATTCGTCTCACTTTAACGCACGTTCTTTGAGTATGTATACAGTGTGTATCACGAACATCGGAACTGAGGCGTTTTAGTAGGGTATTTAAAGGTCGATTAAAAAACAAAAAAAAAGGGTTGGACACGTCATTTTTGTATTCAAGGGGGAAACATTTTGACGCCATCGGTATTTCGCTAGGGTGCACCCCCTGGGTAGGATGACTTCTACCCCGCTTTTTAAGATAGGGAAGATGGTCGAGTGGTACCTTGTTTTAAAGGTATTTTGATTCTCGTCACAACTGCGTATTTTTTTGAAAATCTAATAATTAATTCTCGAGATATTTACTGTGAAAGTTGCCATGGGCTAAATAGGAAACAATCTTCTGGCCCTGTTATTCTCAAATCAACACTTTCCTGACTTTCCTCTCGGACACGTCAATTTTTATTTTTTTGTGTGCTTCTGAAAAAATGAAAATTGGCGTGTCCGAGAGGAAAGTCACGAAACTGTCAATTTGAGAATAACAGGGCCAGAATTTTTTTTTCTCTTTAAGCCCATTGCAACTTTGACAAATGAATATCTTGAGAACTAATCATTAGATTTTCAAAAAAAAAACGCAGTTGTGACGAGAATCAAAATACCTTCAAAACAAGGTACCACTCGACCCATCTTCCCTATCCTAAAAATAGGGGTGAAAGTCACCCCACCCAGGGGGTGCACCCTAGCGAAATACCGAAGGGGTCAAAAAGTTTCCCCTTTCAATACAAAAACGATTAGTCCAAGCGTTTTTTTTTATCAACTTTAAAATACCCTAAAACACCTCTGTTTCGATATTCGTGAAACACCCTGTATATATATTTCGAAATAATCAAGAATATTGGTAATACCATCTCAATTTAATAATGATAGTGTAAACACAACCGTCGAATCATAATTTCATACTTTTGCGACAGGTGGTTAAATTAGGTGCAAGCAAGAACAGGATCAACCTTTTTTTTCTCCTCAATTTCTTTAGCAGTTGCTTGGTTTAGTATGAAATATTAAAAACCACCTTACATAAACAAATAAACATAAAACTTACACACTGATCTTTGATGGGATATCATCAGCAAAAATGTTAGTTAAGTAAAACAGAAATGTGGCAATTGGGCAATTATATCCATTCAGGATTTTAAATCTTTGGAAGAAATGGAGAAATTGAAGAATGAATAATGAAGACAAGCAAATTTTGGATTAAATTTTAGATCCTGAAAACGATTCAATACTGAGCATTTTTTATTATACTCTAATACAAAAGAAGGATAACAAAGAGACCTCATGCACAGCTTAATAAATAAGAAATGAACATCATAGGTACCTTACAGGATCTGCTTCTTAGATATAATTTAATGTTAAAGAGGTAAATAGTGGCATGGAATTTTCGTGACAAGCTAAATAAAATCTAATTGCACATCTAATTAGGACTTCACTTAAACAAAGGTTGACTTTTAACCGCTCCGCGCGCTATGTTTCAATTACCGCACTTCTTTATCCTTTCTCCGCTTATTTTTATTTCTCATACTGTACAAATTAACCTTTTTCATCTTGGGCTATTTGGTTTGCGAGAAAGCGTAAATTTGATATTAAGTACTTTATTTGGCTTGTCAATAGCAGAATATTTACTTATCTACGCAGTAACTACATTTTTTGACATATTGGCTGAAAAGAGGCTGGTTTTAAAATTAAAAAAAAAAAAATAACAATCGTCCTATTGGGTTATTGGATTGGTAGATAATTCAACATTTTTGTTTCAGTAAAATGTCCAAAATTATCCAGTTATGCTCTCGAAGGTTCTATGTATTTACCCTTGCATAAAATGTATGTGATATCATGCCATGCTTATTGTGTATTGTTTTCAATAAAAAGTATATGTTTCAAACCAGAACATAAATCTTAATGAGCAAGACCCAACTGCTGTGCCAAAACTCAAAAACCCGTTTATTACATAAATAGCTTTAAAAAAAAGAATGGAATAAAAGTTTAAGTTCTCTCCTTATTCCAAAGGAAATGGAATATTTCAGATGATGATCTATTAGGCAAATTCAGCTAAGTAACCAGTTTATATGTACAAGCGTTAGAACAAGATAAGAGCAATGTAATATTTAATACATAAAGTAAAAGGTTTTTGCAGCAAAAGTATTCAAACTGGTCCTTCGTTAAGTCTTTCAACTAATTATTTAAAATCAGGAATTTATATAAATAAATACCTATAGATGTTAGGATAGTTCAGGACATACCAATTATTTAAATAATATTATGAAATAATTTACCTGCATATTATGCATATTAATTTGCGATACAAATCTTTTCATTTTCTGTGCATATTATCGCTTACTTTTTAGTGGGCTTTAGTGCGTTTAAAACTTAATTCTTAACATGTACCAATAATGAAATAAAATCTATGAAACTTTTCAATTGCAAAAAAGTGATTTCTGGTATAAATTTGCCTCCCTTCAATCCCAAAGTCAACCAATAGACTGATGTTCCAGATTCAAAAATTTGCTAGCCTCTTAAACCAATACCCTATCTACATTTTTTCTATAGATCGATGAATTTTCAGTTAGGAACATCACTTTATTGGCTGACTTATATGGGGTCAGTTTCTCAATAGTGAGTCACCTCCAGGCTGGTTTCAACTCCAAGGTAAACGTGTCCAGTTGCAATGTTTACTTTGAAGTTATGCTTAACCTGAAGGTGAGTTGCTATTGAGAAACCGGGCCATAGTGGAAAAGTTAGTGGATAAAACAATTCTTGACTGAAATCTTAACTAGACTAAGGACCGGTTTATTCTGCTTCTGATAAACTGCCAGGTAATGCAATCTGACGGATAAAAACGAAATCTGTAATCCTATGGTCAGCCAGTTACTCGCTGACCAATATTGATCATAGATCGGTAAATTTATCTTGCAGATAGTTACCAGCAAGTTTGTCTGAAGATGTATAAACCGGGCCTCAAAAGGACTAATAATTCAAGTTACTGAGACTCAGAGGCCTATTAAATGGGACTTGATAATGATACGCTTTTTATCAAGCTTTATATTTACATAACTTAGAATGATTTCAAAAGTAAAGTAAACAAAGCCAGTCCTGAAAAAAATAGGTACATTTCCATAATGAGGTTTAGACTAGCTGTGAAATTCAAATCAATCATTATTTCAGGGATTAATATTCAATTATTCTTCGTGTCAAAATCCAATATTCTATTGGTGATTTATGTATGTTCAAATATCCTAGATGAACTTGTGTAAGGAGGACGAAGAGATTTCTGTGGTCTAAACACAATTATTAATAAATCTATTAAGAGTGAGAAAAAGGATGATAATTACAATCCAACAAAGATAAAATTGTAATTAATGTAAGTGAACCTTAAAACACAAGGTAAAACATCTATAGGAAGCTTGGGCGAAATATGCATACTCTATAAACTTTGAAAAGAAAAAACTGGAAAAAGGGTCAATCAAACTGTTTCATATTAATCAACCTCACTTCTTGATAAAATATAGTTAATCCACACTCTCAACATTTTGTGGTGTGTTAGGACTGGAATTGTTTTCATGAACAGATAATTAGAAAATCATCAGCAAGCAATATCTTGTGATTTTATTGTACCTATATATTGATCTTAACAAATTCAATACACCAAAATGATTGCTTGACAATAATAATTATCAACATGATTTGATTCTCTATCTATCAAGTAGGTGAATTAGTTTTTTAACAATAGGCTATGGTTTTTGTGTGCAGACAATCTGACGCAAGGAACTACTAAAAGTTATGAGAGGCAAACAGGATTTAATTCTGCATTAAGAATTGAAAAACAAAATGGACTTCCAACATAGTGAAGAACAACCATCTGTTCTATGAAGACTTCAAAATTATTCACATGGAGGAAACACAAAATTAACAAACTCAAAAAATCCAAGAGTGAAATTAATCATAAAATTACTAGAAACCACCAAAATAAAAATTGTTGTAAGAATGAAGTATTTTTTTAAGTGCACTTTCAATTTTCATTTTTCATTTAATTGATTTTGTGGAGGAGAACATTTGCATGCCTACATTTTGATTTAGTTTTTGTGAGAAATTTGGAAACAAAACATATTGAAAAGTTTCAAAACTGTACCGCCTTTTTCTGCAACTTTTTAAATAGAGCCAAACATTGTTTTATTCTAGGCAGGTAAGTAAGTGTGAATTTATGCAATACAACTAACACCCTGAGAAAAAGGTGGGACAAAATAGAACTAGAGTTTGTTTAATTTGAAAAAAAAAACATGTAGTAGGTATTGTACTTAATAAAGAAAAAATTATTATCTCACTATAATAGAGAATAGTTCTTTTTTCACCATATTATTTTCACAGAGCGACTATTTAATACAGGATTTAACGTTTTCTTTTGGCCATGCAGTCGCTGGGAAGTTAAACTGCTTTTCTTGAATAATAAGGAGCCTCATAAGTAGCATTGACAAACCCAATAACGGAGCCTGAAGGAATCCAATCCATCATCTGCTCAAAATATTCCGTGAAAACATTGATGTTCAAGTCGTTGTTCATTACTACCAATATGGGTGATAAATAATCCACAGTATTTTTGCAGATGGAGGTTTCATTCCTGTAGATAAATCTTCTAAGTAAGCTTGTGGTTTTTTTCGATTTTTTTTATCTTTCTTCTTGGTTCTTCCCCAGAATTTTTTATTTATTTTCCTCTATTGAAAGTGTCTTTCCTTAGTTGCTTAGCCCACACAAAATGTAATTCTCTCAATAATTTCCATTGCTTGTACTGTATGAATTCTGTCTAATGAAATGAATGAGTTCTTCGGTTTACATGTCTATATTCTTCTTCCTGTTGATGTACTTAGAAAAATTAAATAGTCAATTATCAGTTCATCTTAAATTCTATGTATCAGTTACTTGCCATTTTTCAACACATTTCAGATTTCAGCACTTCTTTAAATGCTGACTTGAGGATGTTGGTGATCAAGATCGTTGTATGTTGAAAAGAAAACATTTATTTTGAGGCTCGAAATGACCTGAAAATCTAGTATATAGCTGAGCATCAGCTGTGAGAAAAGTGGACTGTATTTTGCGGTTTCAGAATTACGAGTACAATTGAGATCTTGCCTAATCCAGTTTACAGCGGCGAGTTGTGGAGTCACGTGATAGCTGTTTTTTTACTTTTAAAACGAGAAATGCCTCTAAATTGCCTTGTTTCGTTTTGGGTGGGACCCGTAATTGTCAAATTTTTTGACATAAATGTCAATAAATGTGGTACTGTTGAAAAGAGAATTTAAAGAGCTTTCATTTAAGGGGTCAGTCGACCCACTTTCCCTATTTAATTTTTAGGTGTTGAACGCGCCCCCGCTAAGGGATGACAGGTAGGTCATTAAAGATGAATTTAAAAGTTGTCCCCTTTCATGCAAAAATCGATGTGTCCGAGTGTTTTACATTTAAATAATTCTAAATATGTAAAAACTCCTCTGTTTCGTTTTAGCTGGGACACCCTGTATGAGGGCAATGCGTTAAGTAGATAAAGACCTCAAATATTCAAGAACGCGAAAATAATCTGAAGGGTGAATCGTGGATTAAAAGTTTACTCCAAATTCAAAGTATGTAGGTACTCCAATAAATAATTGGCAAAATAAACAAAACAAAAATAATTCAATGAAGGACAATCTTAGCAATTTAATACAAATAACTTAAAACTATTGAGTGGACGAAACAGTTATGAATAAAAATAATGAGACGAAATTCTAGGGTCAGAGACCTTTAAAAAGAGGTATGACACGACCCCTCCCAATAAACATTTTTGTTTTTATAATATTTACCGTAAATGTTATATCACCTGCTTTATATAACTTAAGGTTCTATATCCATTTACCGAAATATTTCTGTTACTCCTATAAACCCTTTAAAGAGCTTAAATTGAGCGTTTATAAAGGTTTCGAAAACCTGTGTTCAGTAACGGTATATAACTTTAATTTATGTAACCATTGGTAACGGGAATATTGTGGTAACCACTATATAACTTTTGTCAATTCTGTCATCATTATAAATACATATTTTTTCTCTCTCAAATACATTGTTTTAAATGGTCTCCTACTATTCTATTCCCACAATTCTATTTCAAGATGTCTGTTACTAAATAAAAACAAATATGGAGTCCAAATATTAATAATATTGACCCATTAGAAAACGATGGTACTTTTTTCTAACTTTACAGCATTGGTAGTCTCAAAATATAGTTGGGAAACTTTTTCTACTGCAAAAGTAGAGCCGGTACTTCGAAAAAATGCAGGGGCCCTTGGGATATTCACTCCTTATTAATTTCAAATCAGTTTTCTCACAAAATATACATATATAAATATTAATTGAAATGAGATTTTCGAAAAAATTAATGTCATTTCCGTTTTGCATATGCCAGTATTAAATAATTATTGTATATATTGCATCAAAATCAGCTGAACATAGTGTTTTTGCAACGCGTCTTTTTTATTATTATGATTTTGGGTAGAAAAATATGGCGGATCACTTTGGTAACAATATAAACTCTGGAAACTATAATATCACCTTAGGTAATAATTTATAACTATTAGTAACATTATATAACTTTTAACCAGATGTCGTCAGCGCCGGTATTGGCAATTTTGGTCTCAAAATAGTGTTATTGCTATAATCATCATGTTTATCAGTTCCCTCAAGTAATTTATTTTCTTGTCTAGGAACTTGTGTATAGTGTCCTCGTGGAAAATACTGAGGGCACTGAATTTGAGATTTTATTAAAGTTTTTTGAAATTTTTCGGCGAAATGATGTGCTCCATTTTTTTTTTAAAGCATGATGCACAGATTTCTTATAACAATAATAAACAACAACATACACCTGATTATTCTCATATGCCAAATTAGGTAGTTTCGTTTTACTAAAGGTTTTATAAAAGAAATTACCGTTACCAAAAGTTTTATAACATATACTGCAAACACTACTAGTTTCCAGGTTTTATAAAGGTGATTGACAACACTTCTATATAACTAGGGGTATTCTATTTATATAAATGAGGTTACGGTTACCTTTATAAAAATTTCTTATAAATACTTTAGTAACGGGTACTAAAAGTTTTATAAAATGGTGATGGGAATAGTTACATCACCTTATTATATACCTGTAAGTTATAGTAAACTTATAAATACTTTATAAAACTATGTTACCATAGGTTGCAGATTATAAAATTTGGAAACCTTCTTATATACCTTTGTTACTATTATATACCCATTATATAACTTGGCGTTACTATATAAATCCTTTATTTAGTCAAGACTAATTTACAGTTATACAGTTACAGTTATCAATTGAAATTCTACTAAAGCTAATTTATAATTTAATTAAAAAACAATTTTCATGTAATAATTTAAAATCTACAGTCAATAACACAATGATAAAAAATTATTTAAAAAAAAACGTACACTGATACAATACAAGTGACACATACTACTTACTTATAAGTTAACATCACTTAGCATATAATCTTTGAGAACTTTTTTAAAAGAATTCACTGTTTTCATAGACTTAACATTATTTGGCAGATCATTATACCTACTCAAGCCCTTAAAATATAATGAGTTTTGCGACCTTTCCTGATCTACCCTTGGGATATAAAAATTTTCTCTGTGGCGCGTATGATATTGATGCACTTCAGAAGCATACATAATTTTGCCTAACAAATATTGCGGAGCTTGACCAATTTTTATTTTATGAATGAATGTTAGGGTGTTAAACAGAAGAAGCTCCCGCACTGGCAGCCATTGAAGTTCTTTTAACATATCCTTTATTGGTGTTAACCTTGGTTTTTTGAGTATCACCCTCATACTTCTGTTTTGCAATTTCTGCAATCTTGAGAGCTCATTTTGTCTGAAGAGAAACAAAATACTAGAACAATAATGGAAATGTGGAAGTATTAATACATTAAATATAGTTTTTTTAGTCCAAGTAGACAAGTATGGAGAGCAGCGAGATAAATAATTTACTTTAAAAGCGATTTTTTTAATTATTTCTAATGCATGACTTTTAAAATCTAGTTTATGGTCAATCCAAATTCCTAAGTATTTAATTTTTGTTACCATTTCAATAGTGTCGCTGCCCAACAATAATTTGCAGTCCATAGCCAATAGCTGTTTGTAAATGGATTCCCTTGCAATAATCATGTACTTTGTTTTAGAAATATTGACCTTCAAATCATTAACATTACACCACTGATACACATCATCCAATATTTGATTAAGTGATGTTTCAAGTTGGCCCAGATCTTTTGTGGAATAATAGAATAAGGCATCGTCAGCAAAAAGATATGTGGTACAATTTTTTACGTTTTTAATTATGTCATTAATATATATAATAAATAGCAAAGGCCCCAGCATGCTCCCCTGAGGGAAGCCAAAATCATTAGATATATCTTCTGATAATATGTCATTGACTTTTAGTCTTTGTTTACGGTCACTCAAGTAGCTCACAAACCATTTTAAAACTACTCCCCTAATACCAATGCTTTTTAGCTTTAATATTAACCTTGTCCTGTTTACAGTTTCAAATGCCCTTCGTAAGTCAAGAAAAATGGCACCAGTTGCTAAGTTTTTGTCAATATTTTGCCTCCAGTCTTCCAAGATACCCTGCACAGCAGTTTCGCAACTAAATTTTACTCGAAATCCTGATTGAAAATCACTTAGTATTTTATTCCGATCTATATACTCAACAAGTTGCATATACACCATTTTTTCCAAAATTTTGTCAATAGTGCAAAGCAAATTTATTGGACGCAATTCATTGGCAGATTTTAATTTAATTACTTTGGGGATCGGGATTATAGTGGAAACTTTTAACATATCAGGAACCTGACCTAATTCTAGTGAAGAATTAACTAAATTTAAAAGTGGATTCTTTATAATCTCAAAAGTATTTTTGAGTAAATTGATGTTAATATCATCTGGACTTGATTTATTAGCCATTCCAAAAATAATATCTTTCAACCCTTCAAAATCCAACATACTAAAATCTGAAAAATTAACCAAATCGTCATGGTGAGCCAATGGAAAATCTCCAAGATCAGACTTATCTATATCCCGAAGTATATCTTTAATACTATCAACAAAAAAAATATTCAGTTTATTAGGTAACTCCTCTTTATCACTAATTAAGGTATTATTTATTTCTACCTCATCAATTTTAGCCACTATTTTTTTTGAAGGCAATAAAGTTTCCAAAGTTTTCCACATTTCTGTGGGATTATTTTTATTTTGACATATTTTTTCTTCATAGAACTTACGTTTCTCTTCTCTAAACACTTGAACTGCAAAATTTCTTTTTTGCTTATATTCATTTAAGTTTTCATCTGTTTTATTATTTTTATAAGTCCTATAACTAAAATCACGTTCTCGCATCGCCATCTCAACCCTATTGTTCCACCATTTTTTATATTTAGGAAAAATTTTTACGGTTTTTATTGGAGCAACTAAATTTAAAATTTCCAGAACAGTTGACACAAAACTGCTAAACTTATGATTTATGTCAGAATGATAGTACCTGAACTCACAATTGCGCAACATTTGGTTGATACTCAAAAAATCAATATTGCCACCTCTAGTATCAACAGTCTTAGCCACTTTAGGACTCACATTGTGTAATATTTCAATCATGTAATGATCAGTAATTTTTGGGGGTAATAATAACATTAGCTTTAAACAACTTATCAGAGTTCGTTAGCACCAAATCTATGATTGAGTCTTTATCTCTACCAGAGCGAGTTGTAGCAAAAACAATATTTTTAAGACCTATATCTACAAGAATTTCTTTAAAAGCTTTTGACTCATCCGTTTTGTAATCGATGTTAAAGTCGCCTACAACTAAAATGACACAATTTTCATCAATCAAATTTTCTTCGCACCATGCTTGAAAAAAAAGCTCAAAATCCCGTTTAGATGAACTTGGAGATCTGTACAGAGATACCAAAAGATATTTTTTCTTATTGTAAAAGATGTATGTGTAAACCAACCAATAATTTTTATGTTTAAATGTCTGTTGTGATTTTAAAATTTTAACATCATCTCTTATGTATAAAATCGCCCCACCTGTACTTCTACTATTACTATCTACTCTCTCCAAGCTATAACCATCAATATGAACCTCCCCATCCAGAATTTTTTCTGTTAAGCAAGTTTCAGACAATGCTATAACTACTGGTGATCTACTTAAAGCTAGCTGATAAATCTCATCAAAGTGAGCCGTTAAACTAGATGAGTTAAGGTACAATATAAAAATCTTATCACGCTTGTTTATGTTTCTGGAATTTCTATCAAAACTTGATCTAAAAAACTGTCAGTAGATACTAACAATTGATCTTTTACCTCAGCCCCCGTAATCGCATTTTGACTACTTTCGTTAATTCCGCTATTATTAACAAAAGTTTCTGTATTAACATAAATAAGATTAGCATTCTTTTTACTTACAGCAAACACGGTGTTGCTTATAAGATTTGCAATTTCCACCTTACTTTTTCTGAAACCATTCCAATCATTGAGATCACAAAACATTGTTTTTCCCTCACTATAAAAGTTCAATCGATCTGCATATTCATAAAGGCCATTTTTTCTATAATTCATGTAAGGAATTGAAGTTAAAACAACGTTAGTGTGAGTGCAGTATTTAAGTTTTCTATTTATATCTCTAAAAGATGGAAATTGCAATCTATCAACATCATTAGAACCAGCCATTGTCAAAACATAGTCATCCGAGGTAAAATCTTTTACTAATTCAACAATGTCTTTTGTAACCATTTCAAAAGATGCGCCTGGCTTAATTATTGTTTGACATACCAATTTATTGCATTTTACCCCAAAGGATCTGTCCAGATGGCGACCATATTCGTCACATTAAATAAGTAACCTTCCCCTATTCTTCATTTTTCCACTTCTTTCTGTACTCAAATCCTCATTATTTTCTAGCTGCTTCTGCTTCTCCATTTTCTCATTCTTGCTGTCCTTGTGTAGATCTTCTTTCTTCTTTCCCAATTCATTCTTCAACTTTGTTTCATTCTCCGCATAAATTCTATTATCTGCCTCAAGTATTACTAATGCGTCCTTCATCTGATTCTTGACAATTACAAGATCTGATAAGTCTCCTTTCAGTTTTATAATAAATCTTTCATTGTCATTTATCTGATTAATAAGATTTTTGTTTTTTTCTTTTAATTCCTCAATAAGTGGTTTTAGGTTAATCTCTTCGTCCGTTTGTTTTTTTTGTGCTTTTATTTTTATTTTCATCAATTTTTTTATCTTTCTCTGTAATCTCTTTCAAAAAACTCTCTTCGCTTCTTGAAGCGTCCTCCATTAATGACACTGAACTTCGTTTTACTCGTGCTATATAGTTATCCTTGTCTATTATTTCAGTTTTCAAGTCATCAATAACAGATTTCAATATGTCAAAAGTGTCTGGCTCATCCTCAGCTGCTGCATCCATACAGTTTCGGGAACATATTGCTAAACTGTCCCTTACAATGGTATATTGTTTGTTTAACCTTGTCCAACAGCTTCTATGAAATACTTTTTTACATACGACACAAAACAATACAGTTGATTCTTTATTTTTGCAACATTTAAATGAGGACATTCTCGGGTTGAATCTTTAAAAATTAACAAAAAATTCATGTGCACTCGGACTACAGTGCATTTCAAGTTTAGTAGTTTTGTTTATGTTAAGAGCAGGTTGTAAAGAGATAAGCCCATTAGCAAAAAATAGGTACCTGGAGATAAAAGTCTATTGTTATTTTTGTTATTTTATTTTGATGGTATAGAATTTTTCAACTGTTTATCGAATTTACCAGGAAATGATTCGATTTCCACTCATGAAACCCTCACAAACAAAAAGTTTACACTGTCACAAACACAATGATACCCAATTTATTAAAAAATGCGAACTTTAAACTTGTCAAATTCAAGATTTACAGGAGCCCATGTTTGACTCTGCACAATACTTTAAAAATTTTTTATATAATTATATAAGTCGCGAAAAATGTTTATTGGGCTATCCCCTATTCAAATTTGGGGGGTTGCGCTCCCCCCAGCTAGGGGTTGAAGCTACAGGGGTGATAAAAACAGATTTTCATTTCAAGTCCAAAAAATCGGGGTGGAAAGTTTTCATTGGCCCACCCTGTATTCTATCACATAGTTAATTTTTTTTGCTCCTAACTTATTCATATTTATTAGGTTATCTGTTTACCTTTTTTTGTGGGGTTTTTGTGGGACAAAGGGATTTAAATTTATTCGGATTTAGTCGAGTACGGAGATGAAGCAACAAGCACCGTCAGTTGCTCAGTTGCGTCCGAGAATTATCGATTTTTTTTTTTTACACAAGCTTAGATTATTGTGTCGTGTGCCCATATAGTGTACCAATTGACTTCTGGATTTTGGTAAGTAGTACCAACAATTATTTTTTGATTTGGGATTTATTGAATCTTGAATAAACAACCCTTGATTTTTCTAATGTCTGAATTTCGAACAATCCAACTTATTTTTTTAAATTTTTTTTATTTAAATTGTAATTCATTTGATTCTCTATAACTATTGGCAATTAGTAAAATATACAGGGTGTCCAAAAATTAGTTTTCCAGTATCTATTTTCATCATTAATTTTCTTTTTTTGATTTGGCTTTCCAAAAGTGCGTTAATGAAGAAAGTATAGATGAGCTTGTGTGAAGGATGAATGATCCACTGTTGTGAGATAGAATGCTGGGTTCTGGTTATGTAGTATGTAGGTATTGTTGGAATAGAACGCTGTATGCTGGATGTAGAAACTGTTGTAATAAAATGCTGGAGTGTCCCAAAAAAATTGATTTTTGTCCACAATTTTGCTGTTTAAGCCACTTTAAATCCATATAGCTATTCTATCACTGGAAATTATCCAAAGATGTTTTTGGGTCTTAAGTCTTAATTATTGTAAATTTCAATAAGCCACTACCACTAGCACCAACCCAACTAACCCAACACAACTTACCCATATTAACACCTTGGGGTAAATTGCTAGTGGAAGTCCACTAAACATTTTCAGCTAAAAATCTACAGGTGCATTACACAATAATACTCTTTTATAAAGATAATATAGCTATCCAGTTATGTAGCTGTATTTTTCACTCGATTTTTCAAACAGGCAATTTGAAAGTTTTCAATTTTTTTGAGACACTCATGGAGGTGTTGGGTGCACTTTTGTGTTTTCATTATATTTTAAGCTTTGGAACCTTTAACATAGAGTGGTCACAATGTTTTTCTACTAAATTTGACCTTATTTTACTGGCTGGTGAAGTCAGAAATTTGAAAAACTCAAAGAAATAATTTTTGATGTAAGACCAAAGGAACTCTATAGAAATCTGACTCAAAGTTTCAACTTTGGAGGCTCATATCTTCAGAACCGTTTCAAATATTGGAATAAAATTGTTTCATTTTGAAGAGTATCAAATTCTGATTCAGAATAGTTATTCTACCGTACCGTACCGTACCATACCGTCTGTAGCCACCAGAATCAATTTACATCAAGTTGGAAGTGAACTGGCAAAGAAGCTGCTGCCTTGTAGCTGGATGTTGAATCATCAAAGGCTAGAGGAAGACAACCTTGATCACAAATTACCTGGTCCTCCTGGTAGGGGGTTGAGGCATCGGGCTAACTCCCTGTTACTCGGAAAAAAAATTAAACTGTTAAAAGACCCAATCAACAGCCTCGGAACAGGACTGAAAAACGAAGACGAACTGTTTGTCGCCACAGAGACCAAAAAGAAAGGACAGGGCTCAGAAAATCTGGGAGAGTACGATCATTTCTTTAGCGGGGTTCAAAAAGAACTCAGAGCGAAGAAAGGAGTCTCGATCTTCATACATAGAAAATGGAGAAAACATATAACATCATGGGAAGCAGTAAACGAAACCATAATAAAACTAAATGTATGTATGTTCGGAAGGAAAATAACAATCTTGGGAATATATGGAGTGAACGACGACGAACCCGTTAATATAAAGGATCAATTTTACCAACAACTCAGTGACCAAATCATAAAAGTAGGAACTTCAAGGGAAATAATATTGCTGGGAGACTTTAACGGACGAACAGGACGAAAAATCAACGACAAGGTGATCGGAAAATTCGGAGAGAATGTAACGAATAACAATGGAGAAAGGCTGATAGAAATATGCCAACAAAATAACCTAAAAATCCTAAACGGTTACTTTCAGCATAAAGAAATACATAGGTACACATGGAAAAATGAAACTAGACAACAAAAATCTATTATTGACTACACTATCGCTAAACAGAGCTCGAACATAAAATTCCAGGACGTGAGAGCATATAGGGGAGCGACCTGTGGTAGCGATCATTACCTCCTAAAAACAAAAATCTTTATTCCGGGCAGAAACATCGCAAAAGAAAACGGAATGAAAACCCAAGAAGACAATATTGTGCCTGAGAAATACAACCTAAAATCTCTAGAAGAGCAAAGCGTAAAAGGGTTGTACATGAAGAGATTAGATCAAAAATTACAGAGTAGTATGAGCTTCCAAAACCTTGAAATGCATTACCAACATATCAAAGACAGTATTCACAGTGCAGCATTTGAAGCCCTTGGCAAATATGAAAAAAAGGGAAGTAGGCCCACACCTTATTGGTGGGATCAAGAAATAGAAAAAGACATAGAAGATAAAAGGAAGAAATACCAACAGTATCTAAGTTCAAATAAGACACGAGACAAAGAAATATATAAAGAAGCACAAGCAAGAGTACGGAATAAAATTGTACACAAAAAGAACGAGTCATGGGAAAGAAACTGTGCGCATATTAATACTTATCTGGGGGGTAAAAGAAACACAGAAAGTTGGAGATTACTCAAAAACATGAGAAAAACACAAACTAAGGATATTATCAATACAATAACACCCCAGCAATGGGAAGAGTACTTTGAAGAATTACTGACAGAACAGCGGGCAGAGTTTAAAGAAGAGAGGGAACAGACACGAAACATAAAAACTGCAGGATCACCAATAAGAGTTATGCAAGAAGAAGTTAAAAAACACTGCGGCTTCTTGAAAAATGGTAGGGCACCAGGCCCAGGAGAAATATATGGAGAACTGATAAAGTGTGGGACCAATAAACTCTACAAACATTTAACAAAACTATTTCAAACATGCATAGATAAACAAGAAGTACCGGAAGAGTGGAAAGTAAGCTATTTAACAACGATATATAAGAAAGGAGACAGAAACAAATGCGAGAACCACCGAGGAATTGCAGTAACAAATACGCTGAGCAGAGTGTATGGAAAACTCATAAAAGCCAGAATAGAGAACGAGTACAAAGATAGTGAGGCCGAAGAACAGGCCGGTTTTAGAGCAGGAAGATCAACTGTAGACCATTTATTCAGTTTGACCCAGGTAATGGAAAAGAAACTAGCCTATAACCAAGAACTCCATTTACTTTTTGTCGATCTAAAGAAAGCATACAACAATGTTCCGCTGAAAAAGCTTTGGGAAGCACTGGAAAAGACCAATATCAACTTAGAACTAATAAAGGCAGTAAAAACGCTGTATAGTGATGCAAAGACCAAGATTAAACAGGGAAACTCAATCAGTAAAGGCTTTATAGCAACTAAAGGACTTAAACAGGGATGCTGCATATCACCAACACTTTTTAAAATATACTTAGAACAAGCGCTCAAAGGGTGGAAAAACAAATGCAGACACATGGGAATACCGCTCAATGAATACAATCTTTATACTTTAAGCTTTGCAGATGATCAAGTATTAATTGCACAGGACTATGATGACCTAGAGTACATGACACGAAAATTGATAGAGGAATACGAGAAATGGGGTTTGGAAGTAAATTTAACGAAAACAGAATATATGACTATAGGAGGTGAACAACGAAATCTGAAATTGAATAACGGACAAGAAATAAAACAATGTTCTGAATACAAATATTTGGGCATGAAAATCTCACACGAGGAAACCCTAGACGAAGCAATTAAAGATAGGAATATACAAGGACGCAAGGCAATATCCCTACTAAATGGTGTACTGTGGGATCAAAATATCAACAAAACTAACAAAACGAGAATATACAACACCATAGTCAAAAGCATAGTCACGTATAGTTCAGAAGTCTGGCCACTGAAGATTAGAACCGCAAAAATGCTGGAAGCAACTGAAATGGACTTTTGGAGGAGATCGGCAGGCAGGTCAAAAATGGAGAGGATAACAAATCTGAGAATTAGGGAGATTATGGACGTAAAACACACAATAATAGATGATATAAAGGACAAACAGCTGATTTGGTTCGGACATGTGGTACAAAGAATGGCAGATACAAGAATACCCAAGCAAATAATCGAGTGGAAGCCAGGGGGAAGAAGAAGACGCGGTAGACCAAGAAGAAGCTGGAGAAGTGGTGTAGACGAGGAAATGAAGGACAGAGGCCTAGAAGAGGATGCCTGGATTGACAGAGATGGTTGGAGATCGGGAATCGGAAGACGTAGAACGTTATAAACCGATAATTATATATAATAGTTATTCTAACATTGAAATATATGGAATATTAAACCGAGTAATAGATAGATAGATAAATAGATAGATAGATAATGTGCTTTATTGTCATAAAAACGATACAAATTGTTTTGTGGACAAAGCTAGTACATACATATAAAAATCACTTATAAAAGAATATCCTCGTAAGATCATTGTAATAGCAGTCTAAAAACTAGATTTCCATAACAATCAAAACAAAAAAAATCACAAGCATTAAAACTAAAAACATTGAGTCACGAAGAGAACATTAGCACCCTCAATAAAAAATATAAAACTTTGAAATGGAGTAAACAAAAAAAAAAAAAAAAAAAAAACAAAAAGGTACCTAGGTGTGAAGCCGAAGTTATTAGTAATCACAAAATACAAAACCCAATTATAAAATTGGAGACATACACTTCATTGAATATGAACATACAAAATAAGAATATAACATTCAAAATGCTGAAGTCAAACAATGAATAAACTAAAAATAAAAATAAAAGTAAAAATAAAAATAAAAAGACAAAGTAATAGGTGTATATAACATAATAAGACAATACAAACTGGTTTTGTCAAAGTGGTCCAGAAAAAAAAAATTCAATCTGCTAAGCAACAATTATAAGCTCCTTAAGAAACCGGTACCTGATCCAGATCAAGAAACTCACCGTCAAGAAACTCGCCAATACTATAAAAAGCCTTTCCAAGTAAGAACGTTTTTAAATTTTCACGAAACAATTTAAGATTTGGTAAACCCCTAATTTGAGGCCGGATGTGATTAAAAATTTTAATTCCACTGTAGATAAAGGAGCTTCTGACAAGACTGGAGTGAGGGATTGGTAAACGCAAATTACCATTATGGCGAGTATTGTAGGTGTGCTCTTGAATAGGAAATGTATTTTTGTTTTTATAAATTAAGCAGGCTGTTTCCAAGATAAACAAGGCAGGTAGAGTAAGGATATTTTGTTTAATAAAAATTGGTTTGCAGTGTGTACGTGGGTGTGCATTTATGAGATTCCTTACCGCTCTTTTCTGTAAAACGAAAACAGAGTCAAACAAATATTGTGAACAAGCTCCCCAGAATGGTAAGGCATACCTAAGGCGTGACTCTACCAGAGCAAAATAGACATTTCTTGCCATCTCCGTGCCAAGCTCTTGGTAGGTCGCTCGAACAGAATAACAACCGGAGGCCAGTTTTGAATTTAATTTAATAATATATCAATATATTACAGAATTTTTTCTAATTTACATTGTTTAACAAAGTATACTTATTGCTATGTGTAGTCTTAATTTGCTATTTTAACACCTAGGCGATTTGATCCCCTGTATGTGTTACCTAAATATTTTCAATTTGTTTGAAAATCAATATATTGTATTTTTTCTGAATCTATTAATCTTAACCTAATATTACATAAATATTTGCAGTGTAAGGCAGCTAAGCATTTTTTTAAAAACAATTGAATTTATCCTTATTTATTAATTTCTCTCTAATAACTTCATTTCAGAAGTTTAACAAATTCCTCATTTCTGTTAAATATAAGATATCTACAGTTTTTGATAAATTTTTTCAAATTTGATGTTTTCCTTAATTCTACTGGTAATAAGTTGAAAAACTTTGGGCCTAAATAATTTAAGAATCTCAAGTTCATGGTTGACTTACTTTGTGGTATCTGTAGGTTCATTTGAGTATTAGTTCGAGTTTGGTAATCATGATTCACATATTTCTTAAAATTACTTTGTATACAAAAATGCATGTTTCTAAGATGTATATGGATCTTACATTAAAAATCTGATCACTGTATAGTTGCTGGGTTGGGAAAAGTTTATTCTTCTTATATATAATTTTGAGTATATAATTTTGTGCCACATTGAGCTGTTCCAGAACATTATTATACAGACCACCCCAAACTATAATACCATATCTTAGTAGAGACTCTACCAAAGCCTTATATATTGATATTAATAACTTTCGGCCCATTGATTCTCTCAGTTGATAAAATTTGTGGATAAGCTTCCTGACATTATTTTTCAGCTTGGGGGAAAAATTTTAGTTTTTCGTCAATAAGGAGTCCCAAAAACTTGGAGTGATTCACGGAAGCTATGTGGCCTGACCCCAAGCTTAAATTAGTAACTTCACAGTTGAAACTGATTAAATGTGTTTTTGACATATTCAAACACAGACGATTTGCGTCACACCAGTTTTTAATTTTTTCAATGTCTGAAACAATATCCTGCTGTAGTTGTTGAGTATCTTTGTTGTGCCACAATATGGTTGTGTCATCAGCAAACAGTGCAAAGAACCCAGCTATCTGTAACTGTGTCAAATCATTAATATATAGCAGAAAGAGCAAGGGGCCCAACACAGAGCCCTGAGGCACACCACATGATATTTTTTGTTTTTTAGAAGACACTCCATTTATTTATTTATTTATTTATTGTTGTTGTAGCAGTTTACATTTCTATAGCACAAAGCGTACAGTAATATAAATATAATAATATACTACAAAATATGAAAACTTCTACTTTAGTGCACAATGGTACTTAAAGTACTGTGTGTGCACTAATTTTCTTATACAAGTAGCTATGAGGTTTTTATATTAAGCCTTATATAAAAAGTAACAGGACGTAAATGGATTTAAATTGACTGACTGCACTCTGTCTCCCAGATAGCTCTCCAACCACGTCAAATCCCTACCGCGAAATCCGTATTTGTAAAGCTTGCCCAACAGAACCTCATGACTCACGCAATCAAAGGCCTTCGACAAGTCACAAAAAACTGCCGCACAAGCCTCACAATCGTTCATGGCATGGAACACCTTGGATAGAAAGTCAAACATAGCGTCTGTCGTGTTTTTTTTTGCCTGGAAGCCATATTGATGCTCATTTATAATGTTGTGTCTCTCCAGAAAAGTTGTAAGACGCCGCTTGACTAATCTCTCAATGACCTTAGAAATTGTTGGAAGCAAGGAAATGGGTCGGTAATTCGAAGGATTTGATTGATCACCACCTTTGTAGAGAGGGATGATTTTGGCAACCTTAAAACAAGACGGAAAAGCACCGGCATCAAATGACTTGTTGATGACAGTAGACAAGGCCATGAAGGCAACTAGTGGAAGACTTTCTAAGATTTTTATTGAAATACCATCATCGGCAGCAGATTTTTTATTTTTTATTGCCTCAATCGTTTCTAGGACTTCTACTGGGGTGGTGTGTGAGAAGTTATTAAAGAATTCTGGTATTTCGATGTGTGAGAGGTAATTTACAGGGTCAGTAGTCGGCCGTAAATCCGACGTAAGTGTGTTTGCAACCGTGCAATAATAGTTATTTAAAATATTTTTGTCAATTTTTATTTCAGATGATTTATTTACACGGATTTTGTGAAATCATATCGAAACCTTTAACATAGAGTTATCACAATGTTTTTCTACCAAATTTGACCTTATTTTCCCACTGGTGAAGTCAGAAATTTGAAAAAATAATTTTTGATGTAGAATCAAAGAAGCTCTATGGAAATCTGACTCAAAGTTTCAACTTTGGAAGCTCATATCTCAGAACTATTTCAAATATTGGAATGAAACTTGTTTCATCTTGAAGAGCATTAAATTCTGATTCAGAATAGTTATTTTTACATTGAAATATATGAAATATTAACGGAGTAATAGATGATTTTGTGAAGTCATGTCGAATAAATGACATTTTTAGAGACCATTTGCATGTCGCGTCGGGAAAAACTGCCCGACAGTGATGTTTCCATTTAGGCCACGTCGGACATACAGGGTGACAATTTGACACTTAGACAAAAAATACTATATGAAGAAGATCTCAGTTATTTATTTATTTATTAAGAAAAAATTTTGCTGTGAATGTTTTTAATAACAATTATGGAAGTTGCGTTTCACTGATTATCCAGAGCAACAAATTAGGATTTGATCATGTCTTTTTGGTAATTGGTGTCCCCTGGGGAGGCCGTCCACCATAATAGGTTAGGATCCCATTTGTTGCATTGAATATACTATATACGGTAAGTGTAGCAGTGGGGCACTACCGAATACCGGTGAGAAATGGTTGAATTATAATTTGGTGTTGGGTGTCAGCTGCATAACGTCAGCCTATAATGGGGCTTTAATAGAATAGCTGAATGCTCTTCAACTTTGCCGCAGGCAAAATTGTTTATGTGTTTTCTAGATGAAGAGTCAATTGATCATATTCTATATTGTAGCTGAAATGAAATGGTCACTGCTTCAAAGGGGTGTTTCTCATTTTAGAAAAATCATTAGGGGCAGGGGGACAAGCCCCATCTCCAAAACAGGAGCGGTTATATTGGGAATAGGATATAGGACAAAAATAGAAATAAGATACCTAATGTTTTTATACTTATAGAATCTTATATGCTATACCTGAGTGGCTAAAGTAGACCTTTTGAAACTCATGGTCATTGGGGCGAATTTACCTGTATCCATAATCCAACAGGTTATATATTTAAGATCTTCCTAATAGTATTTTTTGTCTAAGAAATATTCCTGATTGCTGCTTTTCTAATTGTCACCCTGTATATGCTCGACCTACACTTAAGCGTAATCATAGCTGCCCGACGTACGTAAAAACTCAAAGAGATTGAATTGAGTTATTATTAATGGAGTTATGACTTTTTTAAAATAATGAAGTTTTGTAAAGTAATACTCTACAAACAATTTTTTCACTCAAAAACTGAAATGAGTGTAGAGTTGAAATTTTGAGGACTTTTCCCCAAAGATTCAATGTAAAAAATACTAAAAACTCAAAGGGATTGAATTGAGTTAATATTACTTAATGGAGTTATGACTTTTTTAAAATAATGTTGTTTTGTGAACTTTTTTGGTATAGTATTTCCAAACTCAATTGGAACATGGTATACCAACTGGTGGCTGACTAGTCACTGAGAATTTCCATAAGAAATGCATTGCTACTAGTCAGCCACCAGTTATAATTTATGTTCACCTGGTTTCAATTAACTTTGAAAAAACTATACCAAAGACTTCCAAATGCAGGTGGGTTTGTTATACCGTGGGTAAGTATTACGACTAGGGACTGGAGTGTCTTGACTTTCCAAAGGGCCCTATTTTTCACTCTCGTACCTAGGCCCCAGCCAAGTCCTACTTAATTTAGGATAGTGTTTGTCATTATTGATCACCACTCACCCACACTCAAACAACTCATAGAAAACAAGTATGTTGATATGTTGTTCAAAACAAGTTTTTTTTACCCCTAAACGCCCAAAAAACGTTCACTTTGAGGCTTGAAATGAAGGCTTTTGAGCGGGGCACCAAAAAAAAAAATCTTTGACCACAGGCACCTACGTAAGGGTGCTATATCTCTATGGGGCGGCGCAAATGTTCTTCTTTGCACGCGGGCGGCCGATATCCTAGGATCGGCCCTGTGAATACCTACTCCACCAAAGAAACCTCGACGGAAACATAAAGCCAGTGGTTCCCTAATAATACAAAAAAATCTATATGTCATTCAGTCAATTTACTGTTTCAAGTTTTCATCTGACTATTTAGGACTCTCAGGAGCACCTAGAAGCACCTAATTTTGATCTACCACAAAAAAAAAGTATTGTTCACTGCGAGGTTCACTGTATGGCTTGCAGTTTCTGATATTTTATTTTTAATGTTTTTTTCGATTGTCTCTCAACTAATTTTGATAAATACATTATTTTTATTGCCTATAGGAAGCTGCTAGCTTTCATAAACCTAGCAGTCCCTTGGTTTTTTTGATTTTCTTGAGAACTAAAAGAGCACCTAATTTTTAATTAGAGGCCCTAATAAGCACCTAATTATTATATACTCCTAGACAAAATTATCGCACCACTGCTTATGGTGCTTATGTGCAGTGGTGGTGCGATAATTTTGTCCAGGAGTATATAAGCCCCAACTTTTTTCCCACCATGGGAAACCTGGGCTGGAACTCTGTAACGGATAGCGGTCAATATCTCTATCTCTAGTGGCGTCCCCTCTCTATTGATTTCGATAAGAGAGAAGAAGACAGCATGCCATAGCGATAGGGATAACAATCTCTATCCGTTACAGAGTTCCAGCCCAGGGTTCATAGAAGACCTCTTATTTCTTCTTGTTGTACCTAGCAGAGTTCTACATGTGGAAATACCTGAAAGAATACACACAGAACTTTATTTTTATTTCGGAAATCCATATCCTAAGAGACACCTTATAAAGGAAGAGATGAATGATAATAGTGCAAGACCTGCAAAAAGTAAGTAGCACAAAATGTGTTTGATTAAGCTCAAGATTAAGCTCTTGTAAGCAAATTTCAATGTAAATATAAAATGCATTCCTTGCCAGAATGTAGGGACAGCGTAGTGGATTAAGGGCACTCTGTGATAACCAAGGTAATATCACATAAGTTAATATTTCGATACTTAGGTAAAACCAAAACAACAGATAATTTTCTCTAAACTTACCAGAATCTGAAGGTGTCTTCTGCAAAACTTGGGTTAAAAATCACTTGAAGGAAAAACACTTTATTATTGAATAACACTTCACACAAAAAACTGCCCCTGGTCAACCTCAAAATGCACTTCCGAACATCGCCAGTGCATCAAAGTAAGGTTAGGTTACTTTTTAAATCTTCGCAAAAAAATCGTTAACTGTAATATTTGGTTGCCAGAAAAATCGCCGGGGTTTCCCAACAGTTAATTTTGGTGCTTCAGTTCGGTCAATGAATCGCATGTATAAACTTCAAATTACCGCCATTGCCATTGCATTATTTGGTTCGCGTTCGCCGTTGTTTCGTTAATAAAGTTAAAAGTTCAGTCTTTAGTCACAGCACGGTTCATTAAATGCACTGCGCTGTGGCTCAGGCAGGCTGGGAAACATGAATAATTGTTGGTTGTCGGTTGGTCTCAAGTCTCTTACGACAGCCACTGTTGCCAGGTCTACTGATTTCCCAGTATATATGCTAATTTTTAGTCAACTGGAAAATAATGAAATCATCACAAATACCTAATTTCAAATCATATGATTAGATCAGTCGGAACAAATTTTACTGCTCGAAACATTGGCAGACAGATCAAGTTGATTATTCATTCATGCAATAATTCAATTCATCATTTGAACAAAAAACGTAAAAACGAACAAATTAGTCAAATTATAAATGAAATTATGCTTTTGAACTTATTCCGGAACTTGGTCGATGACGTCGACAAAATTTTATCTTTTTGGTCGCTCCCGCAGGTTTTCTTACGGTTCTTGAAACAGTAGAAATAGTAGAATCCTCCATAAGTGAAGAGTTCATCATATGAGGAGGAGAGAAAACTGAAACTAGAGCTGAAACTGTCTTCGTCGTTCGCCATTTAAATTAAAACAAAGTAATCTATTTACTCCCGAACAAAATGACAAATTAGAAAGAATTAAATAATAAACAAACGTCATCCGAACAGTCGTCAAAAAAAAATTACCCCCTTTGCAAATTCGACAAAGTACTACTCAAATACAAGAACTCTGCGGACGGTCATCGAACAGTTCAACAGTTCAAAACCGATGGTCCGAACAAAAACTACTTGTGAAAATTCCGGATTTGAAATTCTAAAATTGAAGGTTCAAACATAAATAAACAAATGCGCAAGTGTAGTTTAATTCAGACTGATTCTGAAGTAAGTCTGGACCAACCTAATAGCGCTGCTGCCTCTAAGCGAGAAAAAAACGAACAAATTATCCCATACATAAAAATCTTTTCAGTCCTAGGTACATATTAGATCACTTCTGTGTCAAGTATTGACGACAATAAAGTTCAAATTATAGACCAAGATAAAGTTTATTTAACTTATATAACACTAGGTATTGCTTTTGTAAATAGGGTGATTTCTAAAAACAACTCATTTCAAACGATTTTTTTTTTGTCGGAAATTTAAAGCATTTAACAGCAATCTACTGAAGGCAATGAAACGGACTTGGCAACACTCATTGCTCGTCCTCAGGTTGGTGTGAGGTTGAGGAGAATATACCTCCGTGCTCTGTGCCTCTGCTCGATTTCATACGCTGTGGTCCAAATATATGTAAGAAAACGCTAGACTTTCGACAATAAAAATAGTTTATTTCAAATTCACAAAAATATTAGGGCGACGATGCTTTCAAGAAGCTGAACAAAATGCAAGTCCCTGTCGAAAATCGCTAAAACTACCTAGCCTAAAACCTAACTGTTTTTTGAAGAGCCCTTTCAATGTTACCGAAGTAACAATGGGTCGGGTCATAAACAGTGAATCATACAACCCAAATAATAAAACCAAGGGATCAACTATGGTTTTGAACAAATCCTTTTTGCGTCGCTGTCACGTCTCTATTTTTGGAGCATCAGATTCTCGCACGGCCAACCTGACACATAATTCGCTCTCGAATTAACAGGAGAACTGCCAAAATCTGAAACAATAAAAAAAAGGCAGCAGCTCCGGTTTTGTTTTGTCATTAAAGGGGGTGTGCGCCAAAAATTAAAGTTTTAGTGTAAAAAAATCTAAGAATAACTGTTCAAACCTCGTTATTCTACGATAAACCATCGCTGAGATATACCGCTTTAAAGTGTGGACGACGCTCTCGTGACGTCACGAAAACTTCGTCCAGCTGAAAATTAAATCATCGTGGAAATCAAAGTACTATATCATAGTAGAAATCAGAGTATATATCATCGTAGAACTCAAGGTATATCATCGTAGAAATCAGAGTATATATCATCGTAGAACTCAAAGTATATCATCGTAGAAGTCAGAGTATATATCATCGTAGAACTCAACCCTAATAACACCGATTCGCCAGAAACATCCCATTTATGTACCATTAAGGTCCCTATGTTTCCGACATAAATGGTACATCGCTGCGATGTTTGTAATGTAACATCTCTAGGATGATTGTCCTGAAATGTTTTAGAAACATCCTTTCGAAAATATCTATCGACAAAAAGATTTTTTGTTCTCAAAATTAGATACTTATTACATCTAAAAAATGGCTAACATTATTTTACAAAACTAGGTAGGACCTCAGACCGGTAGGACCCAATATTAAATTTGCCAATTTTGCGTGATTTCTGAAAATGTCTCTATCACGCACACAAACTAATTTCAAATTCCATAATATACCTGTAATGTATAAAGATAAGGTACTTAATATTAATTTTGTATTGTAACAACAGCAAAAATTAATTTTTCATTCGACTTACAACTTGGAATAAAATAAAATATGTATTGATAAAAGTCTTAGTCTTCTCTCTTTTCAACTTTCAAACATCGTGAATATTCGTGAAGCCGAAGTGTATGGCGCAGGCGCGTGCTCGGGCATTTGTACTTGTATCGGTCAGGACAGGAGAAGAGGGCACGACGCTACGTCGGCGCCGCAGCCAGCGCAGACGGGCAGAATCAGTCGAACGGGTCGTTCTGTGTGCTTCGCTTGTGTTGTTGGGCGGAATTTTATTTCGTAATGGCGTCGTGCCGTGTGGAGGATTTGTCAATTGTGGTTTTTCGCTACACCTAGCTGTGCCATTTTGTGTTCGAAAGGATCTCTGCGACCTACCAGTGCTTATTAGTTGGTGAGAAAAATTATTTGTTGAAAGATAACGTCGCATAATTATCAATTGTTTAGTTTATTTAAATTCAATATGGCGTCGGTTAGGAAATTTCTAATTTTTTTGATAAATAGCCTCTAAAAACCCGAACTTCATTCTTCATTAGGTAAGACAAAATAACCAATAATTATTTTTTGTTTTCATAGTTGATTACATTCTAGGTGTGCAAGTTGAATTGTACTTCAAGAACTTTGGACTTTGGTTCTGTGGTTGTTTTGGTTAGTCAATGGCACCTTTATGAAATTAGAGCACCAAGAAAAAAGAAAATGCCGAACTCCCCCACTACAACATGCTGCCACTGCCAAACTATGATTTTCGATGACATAACGGGGCAAAAATACTGCATTAGGTATTTAGGCAAAATTGTCCATCGGTTATTATTAGTTGATAGATAATCAATATAAGTATGCATGTACCTTATTTTGTCAATAAAAAATGTTATTGGAAACTGATGTGCCTACTTAATTTTATAATTTTCAATTTTTGGTTTTTTTTTTGGAAAAAGTTCCATCTGACTTCCAGAAAATAGAACGAAAATTGAAAATTATTGAATTAGGTAAATTTTAATCCATAATCCTAAAATTCATTAACCACTGAAGTCATACTAGAAACATATAAAGGATGTTTAGTACAACTGCCCCGGATGTATTAGGTACATCCCGCGTCATCTTAGAAACATCCCTGAGAGATGTTTATAGGACATCGCAAATGATGACACGGCTGTTGCCTGCAACATCCCAGGGATGTCCCCAGGAAAATAGGGACCTCCCAGGGACGTCTTCATTATCCCTGATGGATGTTTCTGGAATGTTTCTGCGATGTTACTGTGTTATTAGGGAAGGTATATCATCGTAGAAATCAGAGTATATATCATCGTAGAACTCAAAGTATATCATCGTACAAATCAGAGTATATATCATCGTAGAACTCAAGGTATATCATCGTAGAAATCAGAGTATATATCATCGTAGAACTCAAGGTATATCATCGTAGAAATCAGAGTATGTATCATCGTAGAACTCAAAGTATATCATCGCAGACTTCAGAGTATATATCATCGTAGAACTCAAAGTACCTATATCATCGTAGAATTCAGAGTATATATCATCGTAGAACTCAAAATATATCATCGTAGAAATCAGAGTATATATCATCGTAGAACTCAAAGTATATCATCGTAGAAATCAGAGTATATATCATCGTAGAACTCAAGGTATATCATCGTAGAAATCAGAGTATATATCATCGTAGAACTCAACGTATATCATCGTAGAAGTCAGAGTATATATCATCGTAAAACTCAAGGTATATCATCGTAGAAATCAGAGTATATATCATCGTAGAACTCAAAGTATATCATCGCAGAACTCAGAGTATATAGCGTCGTAGAACTCAAAGTATATCATCGTAGAATTCAGAGTATATATCATCGTAGAACTCAAAATATATCATCGTAGAAATCAGAGTATATATCATCGTAGAACTCAAATTATCATACAACACACATCATCCAGTACGAAACCATTGAAAGTTTCGTACTTCACGCAAAGCGTATAGGCTTTCAACACAAACATAACAATACGCAAAGCGTGCAAGCTTTCAACGTTTCCATACTTCATGTAAAGCGTACAAGCTTTCAACATAGAGCTACACGTAAAGCGTCCGAGCTTTCAACGTTTCCATAATTCATGCAAAGCGTAGAAGCTTTCAACACACAGAACAACACACAAAGCGTGCAAGCTTTCAATGTCTTAATATACTCAATCTTATTTGCTGGTGACTAAAATGTGCAAGAACAAGACACAAACTACTGACTCATAACATTATCATCAATCATCATCCCTTCCAATCATTATCAGATGTGATGGCAAAAACAGTGTGACAAAAACAATCAACACCAACACAGTGCTCAAGCTTCAACCAACATACAATGCCTTTGTAGGAAACTCCAGAATTCATGCTAGGCATCTAGCTGAAAAATACAGAAACGTCACCTATAAAAGTCATCCAGTGGAAATTACCTATAACTGCTGCAAACACCTGCCAGTGAATCTTCATTTGCCAGAGTTGAAACCTCTTAAACTATCTAAAATCAACATCGATGATCTAAACGTGGCACAGCATAGACTAAACCAATTTTCCGCTGAACTGGATAAACTTATCTAAGAACCACTCGTATCAAGACTATCCAAGACACAGTCCAGTCAACACAGAATAAGACGCAAAACGTCCTAACTTTCAATTTTTTAGTTTAAAAGCTCACATCTTTCATGTGCAGCAAAAGTCTCACATGGAAGGAAAATATAAACTTTGTAAATAAGTTAATCAAAAGTTGTAAACTTTTCAAATGTAAAAAAAAATAACAAGAACTTTTCATAGTGACTGGAAAAGGCTTTACACAGTCCGCATAGACTACCTGAAAATGGATCGGCTCATTGTCGATAGGATGCAATAAACCAAGAATAAACCCCTCATGAGTCATGGGACCCATGTTGTCTTTGTTTACAATACATTCGAGATAATAATGGTCACATTACATTTTCACAAATTTCAAAATCAGCGATTTTCTGAAAAAATTAATGATTAATTTATGAGAACGTTTTTTTTTTTCACCAACTTCACATTCGCCGTGAAAACTGAAAAATCTCAATGGGCTTAATCAACCAACTATTAGCACGATAAATAGGAGAATTTGTCAAAATCCCGAACATCGAATTCGAGATCTAAAGGATCAAACATTCTATTATAACATTGCAGTAAACAAATCAATCTATTCAATAAAAATTGCTTACCTGGAAATCCTGGAATGGATTACGCAACTTTTTATCTTTAATTTCCAGCCTAAACCATTCCCCATGCATTCTAACGTTAATAAAACTGTGTCTAAATGACATCTTATTTTTTTTCCAGACGTTTCTAAAGTAGTTCAAAATTTGCTCAAGTCTCTATCAAAAAGTTAATTTTAATTTAAAATAAGTTGGCATCTTTCAAAATAATAAAATTTGAAAATTACTCTTCTAAATTTCCCCATAAAATCAAGGAAATTTTGTGTTCTTTTTTTGAATCAGACATTTCTCAACTCTAATATCATTGATAAATAAATCACTGAGTGAACCAATGTTCCTAATTACTACTGAACGCTGTAGTTTTTACGTGAATATTAGCGAATTCTTAAAATAATTTCTAATATTCTGTCAAACAACGGATCGAAATAAATAAATGGAAAAACATACTTTTTTTTCAAGCATACTCACAGAAGGATTTCGGTTTAATGGTATAGTGACTCGAAAAGCTTTACCTACTCTTTAATTCCGTCTAGTAGACCAAGGCTGGAAAACTCGCACCTAAAACTTTTCCATGATTTTTCCACAGGCTTTTACATAGAAAACCATCACTTGGACTTCTCCAGAAAAACTGGCGGCACTCCGCTTGCTTGCTTCATCAAGTTGTCACTATAGGAATTTCAGTCGCCAACACAGGACCCGAATTTGCCATTTGGGAACCACTTCTTTTATTTTCTTAAGCGTCGCATCTAGCACTTTCACTAATTGCTCTAATTATCACAAAACTCACGCTTGGAAATTTAATTATCGGCACTAGTAAACTTGTGGTACTTTTAGTGAATTTATCCCGCTTCTGATGTAAGAAAACGCTAGACTTTCGACAATAAAAATAGTTTATTTCAAATTCACAAAAATATTAGGGCGACGATGCTTTCAAGAAGCTGAACAAAATGCAAGTCCCTGTCGAAAATCGCTAAAACTACCTAGCCTAAAACCTAACTGTTTTTTGAAGAGCCCTTTCAATGTTACCGAAGTAACAATGGGTCGGGTCATAAACAGTGAATCATACAACCCAAATAATAAAACCAAGGGATCAACTATGGTTTTGAACAAATCCTTTTTGCGTCGCTGTCACGTCTCTATTTTTGGAGCATCAGATTCTCGCATATACGAATTTCCTGACAAAAAATTTAAATTTACGCCGAATTGATTATACCTACCTTTTAACTGAATTTCTTCCATAATAATTAATATACCGTGACAAGCTTTATAGAACCAAATGGCAAGCTTGTATTTATTGGGTATTTTCGGAATCTTGCTAGCATTCTTTATATTCATGATAATGTCAAATTTGAAACATAACTATCGAAAAATTGTGAATGCTTCGTTTCCACTTATTTGCCTATCACCATAAAATGCTTCCAAAGTTGGTAAAATCGTATTTTATATGATAATGGCCCAAGTAACAACAGCACGTGAAAATGACGTTAAATACTGGTCATCAAGTGACGAGAAATGACGAGCTAAATGACTTAATTATGACGTGAAAATGACTTCCTAATGTCTGGGACGAATGACGTCATAGTTGGTACGTCATTTTTACGTGTTATTTGACGTCAAGTTTATGAGTTATTTAACGTGATATTGGCGTATTAATAACGTTCCATTCGCGTGATATCTATTTTATAAATGACGTCATATTTACCTGATATATTTTCTATAAATCCTTGTTTTTTCAAATTTATATGACCTGTAACGAAAATGAACCAACACTATATCACTTTTGAGAAAAATATATTTAAAAAAAGACAATATAAATATTCTGTAGGCGTATTAAACATATTACTTGTAGTACTTGCTAGGTGAGGTAACAACCAGACACTTACCTGTTGGTCCATAAGTTGGCCCTTAGGTGAACAAGCAATAATAATAATGTATATTATAATATAAAATAAGGTATATTAAAACAAAAGACATATACTTACGGTTGGTGATTGTTATTAGTCTCAACACAAACACGTGAATAAAACTCACATTCATATAGAGGCGTTTCACTTGGATGCAGCAGGATGATTCTGAAGAGAAATTAAAACCGAAAAATATATCAAGAATTAATAATTCCACGCGATACTTGCGTAAAAAAGAAATGAGGGAAACTTGGAGGGAAATGAGAAAGCAAAAAGCGAGGGAAAACCAAATGAAACACGACCACGCCATGCTACAACCACAACATAACCTCAACAAACTCCCTCACAACAATCAACGTCAACAGTCACACACACAGTAGCGAATTGGAAGGGTTAGTGCGCACTGAGTGTGTTCGTGTCTTTTCTACCGACTTCTATAAGAAAGAGATAAAAAAACATTTTTCTGCACTGGTTCTACCAATAGAATTCGCTGAATAGCATATTCGTTTCCCCACGCGGCGATGCAATATTTATTGTTGTCCCTTACTAATACTAAACTAATGCTAGAATTTCGAAACAAAAAAAATACAGGAGTGAGTGTATTTGTATTTACTCTTTTCCTTTTTCCCGTTGAGTTACTCGGAGCTGCTCAAAGTCAGAAGCTTGAACGTTTTTCGTTCGGTGTTTGTTCGGTGTCACTCGATGTATAAAAGGAATACAGTAATTTCCGCATTCACCAAACCGTTGACCAAACACAAAAACAAACCAAATACGTCCCCTTTCTGGCCTTTCCACAGTTTCTACCGTTTATTTCTATACTATTTGAAAGTCAGAGATGGAACTATGAGTATGAACTATGGGAGTTTTCCATTTAATTTTTATTCAAAGATGTGTTTTCAAACGCATCAAAGTTTTGCTGTAGTAAAAATTAAAAAACAGGATGTCGAAAAAATGCGAGGGTAGGGGTATTATTCGCATTCGATTCGATCAAAATTTTCGTGAGTAGTTACAAATGCGAAAAAAAATAATGATTTGTATCATCACTTTGTCTCCTATTCACTATAGAATACAGTATACACGGCACAACCCTAGGAATTCTAGGAATACATTCAAAACACATTGAAAAAAAAAAACTAATTCAAAAAACCAGGTTTACTGAACCACAAGCAAAATACGTGAATATTACATGATATATATTGACGTCAATGTGTATTACATTTATCACCAGAAAAACGCGTCAATATTACGTGATAAAAAGCACGTCAATATGTCGTCAGTTTTTGGTCAGGTGACGAGTATTGACGAATTATCACCATATAAGGACGTCAATATGACGTACCCTTGCTGGCTGGGGGGGTGTGAACCAAAAAAGTAGATTAGGCCACTTAAGTCAAGAAAAAAAATCTAAGATCTTTCGTGAAAAGCGCATAGTCCTATATTCAAAAATAACCGAGAAAATCCCTTATGAAGCAGGGCCGTAGCCAGGGGGGGGCATTGGGGGGCAATGCCCTATCTTTTAAATGATGATGCCCTACCTTTAAAAATCAACATGCATTTAGGTTTCTTTAGAAAATTTAAGAGTAGATAATGCCTGAAGTAGATAGGCCTGAAATCGATTAAGCGAGGATGAATGTTTCCGAAAATGCCTAAGGGCGGGTATTATAAAACTACTTCGAGAGTTAACTTAAAGTTAACTTCTGAAATTACATGTAATTCAAAAAGTTAACTTTAAGTTAACTGTCAAAGCAGTTTTATAATACCCGCCCTAAATCTAATGAACAATGTTTGACGTTTGCACAGAGGAAGTTTTTTGTTTTCAAAGAGTGCGAATGGCCCAAGGCGGCTGGCGCGAGAATACTTGCCAGAGATGTTATTTATTGCAAGGTTGTTTGATAGAGGCGAGAGAGGTAGGATGCCTGGTAACTTTATGACGTCATCTGGGGTGCCTCAACATAATGCAAATCTCCTATAAGGTATCCTAGATCAGATGTGTCATCAAGTTATCTTTTTCCATACAACCTGAACCTTGATTTATTGAAAAATTTGTCTTCGGCGCCATTAGCCCCATTTTGTTTACTTATAAAAAAATTAAGGGGTGGGGGGGGGTAAGTAGTGTATGCCCTATGTCAAATTTGTCATGCCCTACCTTAAATTTGACTCTAGCTACGGCCCTGTTATGAAGACAAATTATGCGGCAACTTGTGACGTCAAGCCGGCTAACCGCCGGAATCGCAGCCTTCTGTTCGTTCAGCGATTTGTAGTGGTTCCGTCGTCAGTGAAGCCTGCACTATACTTTGAGTGGTTGTTGCAAGTCTAGTGAGAGTGAGATCGTTGAATTTTGTTTTGGAAAATTATTACACATGTTAAGCCGATATGACGTCATAGCCTAGGCGTTCGGTAACTTTGAGCCGCCCTAACTCGAAACGGTTCATCGTAGCAAGATCCGGTCTAACTAAATATTTATTCTTAGATTTTTTGCACTCAAACTGTCATTTTTGGGTCACCTCCCAGGAAATATTTTCCGTCATACGATTCTGCGCAAAAAAAAGTTAATCTGTAATAGGTAGTAATGAGCTAAAACTACATAGTTAACCGTTAATAAAATTTAATTTATTTAATTATAGAGTGGTGTCTAGCTAAAAAAACAGTAAAGCTTATTGAAAGACAATGCGTAGGACTGTAACAATAAAGATGCAATTTCGCTTAATTGAAGTTTATGTGTATTTATAAAAATAAGGAAAAAAATAAAAAATAGTGTGTGCTTAGACCCATTCTTTAGACCCAATAGGCGAGGAAATGACATCGCAGATGCGACCGATTTTTTTACACGTGGCTTCAAACTGATTTTATAGTTAAACATGTGACAACTGTCAAAATTTTCATCTTTATGCTAAGTCCTCATAATCGCGAATTGCGAACTTTTTTTCTGCGGACTTGTCCGTATTGGTCCAAATTATTTTGACGGATAATCTGGGAAGAAGTGAGGTTACGCTAGTTTATTCGCCAAAAACTTAAATTATTTTAACTTTTTTGCGATGCCGCAAGAAGTTGAAAACATTCGCGAAATTTTCCGGCCATTATAATTTCAAATAATTTGGACCAATAGGAACAATTCCGCGGGAAAAAAGTTCGCATTTCGCGATTATGAGGACTCTTAAAGCCAGGCGCAAACCAGAGCGGTGGCGGTGGCGAACAAATACTGCACATGTGAATAAATCACCGCGTGCATACTGCGGCGAACTGGAAAACGCGCCCGCCGTTCTTGCAGCGTTCTACCGCGGCTCTGCGGCGGTCACATTGCGATCGGCGGTAGAACGCTGCCTGCATCATTTTTCCGCCTAGTTCGCGTGATCTGCGTCAGTACAGCGAAGTGCAAACATGTCGTGTGATACTGAAAAACTTAACGAAAATGTGCGAGAAAAAAAAAAGAAAACAAGGCTTTTTCTTCCATGTCTTGGGCACTCATTGTGTACTTTTACAGTCGAAATTAAAGATAAAAATGTCAAGTAGCACCTGGTAAAACAGAGATTATTAGAAATGAAAAAAGAACAGAAAAACAGTTCCTAAAGTCAGGCGCAAACCAGAGCGGTGGCGGTAGCGGTGGCGGTGACGAAGCGAACTGATATCCGCAAACCAACGCGTTTTTTCCGCGACAAATATTAGTATTTTCAGTATATTCATTTTCGCTTCTGGATCAAGATTGGTTGCAGAGCTTGCTTTACTGGCATATTTTGATGAACTGCTCTCTGTTCTTTTTTCATTTTTATTAATCTTTGTTTTACCAGGTGCTACTTGACTGTCATTTTTATCTTTAATTTTGACTGTAAAAGTACGCAATGAGTGCCCAAGACATGGAAGAAAAAAACCTTGGTTCCTTTTTTTTTCTCGCACATTTTCGTTAACTTTTTCAGTATCACACGTCATGTTTGCACTTCGCTGTACTGATGCAGATCGCGCGGACTAAGCGGAAAAATGATGCAGGCAGCGTTCTACTGCCGATCGCAATGTGATCGCCGCAGAGCCGCGGCAGAAACGGCGGGCGCGTTCTCCAGTTCGCCGCAGTATGCACGCGTTGATTTATTTACATCTGCAGTATTCCTTCGCCACCGCCACCGCAACCGCGCTGGTTTGCGCCTGGCTTTTATGCTCTAGAAGCTATTTTCCGAACTCAGCTTATGGCATTTCTTTAGACCACACGAGTGTGAATTTATTAATATTAAATTATGGCGCCGTGGGGTGGGCATAATAAACTTGACAACCGAGAACCTACATAACAAAATTGCATCCTTAGAATGTATTAAGAATGTTCTTTTTTTGGGAGGAATGTGCCTAGAATGTTCGCCAAAACCATTGCGAATGTCCTGAGAATGTTCTGAGAAAAGATTGTAGAAATACTGTTTGCAATACCCAAGAACTTCCTGGAAAATCCATTGGAATATTCCTAGAATATACCTATGAGATTCTCAGTACATCGTGAAAAGAATATTCCTGTTTGATCCTAAAAATATGCTCGAAATGTACATTCTCATATTCAAAGAATGTTTCTATGACATTATAGTTATGTTCCCAAAAGAATATTATACCAAAATGCTTGAAATATTCTTAGAATATATCTACATATATCGTTCTCAATATGCATCCTAGACATAACATTCTTGTTTGATTCTAAGGATATACTTGGAATGTTAATTTTCTCTTCCAAATAATGCTCCTTCCAGTCCTTTTATATTAAAGGCAGTGAAAGAATTGTTGGAAAATTTCTCTGGAAAACACAAGTGTTTAACCAAAGCTCCGGTTTCGAGCTTGTTATGCTCTCGTCGAAGCACGCCAACTGGGAGAAACAGGTTCCAAGGTGATTCGAACGCGAGGCAAGATGTAGATCTTTAATAGCTCGTGGCTCCCTCTCTTGGAAGTCCTACAAAGCAAAAGAAAAAGAATATACCTATAATATTCTTAGTAGGTTCTAGATAGAGCATTATTGTTTAATTGTTCAATTAACTTTTTAAGTAGGTACTTTAGATAATTAGGAGAACAATATGGAAATATTCTTATCATGGGTACCTACCTACATAAACTTCTCAGCACAACTTGGTAGGTATATTCTTAATACTTGATAGAGATATTAGCCGAAAGAACATTTTTTAGGGTACATTATAATAATGTTCGTATGAGAATATTCAAATAATGTTATGTAAAGTAGGTTCGCAGCACAATCTTTCAGGTAGGTGCATGGAAGCAACATTCCTAGTACATAAATAGAACGTTCAAAAATGAATATTTCAATCGAAACAATCTTAGAATATTCATTGAACATTCCCAAAAGAACATTCCAAAAAGCACTTTGAGGGAATATTCTGAGAATATGAATGTTCTTTCACTGTTATGTGGGAAGGTATACCTTATTTACATTGAATTCCAATCCAAACTGCAATCACAGTCAATTGGAATTGAATGTAAAGGAAATACCATTTTATCGATCGGTTTAGCCGTCCAAATGATTTTTTTTCAATATTCGCCAAATGCAATCGTTTGATGGTGTTCCTTTGGTGGTCTTTGGTATATCACTTTAACTATTTGGTGGTAATTACTTTCGCAGTAGTCAACAATTCAAAATTTCATGTGACGTTGGCCGACATAACCTACAACTGTTTTTTTTTGCCTCTCGAATTTAACGAAATTCGTTTGGTGGACACGAATTCACCAAATTTTATGTTGGTAGTCAATTATACCGGGAGATTATCAACTAATTTGGATTTACATTATACGATAATTCGTCGCGCATGCGCAGATATATAATAGGACGCGTCATCTCGCGGTCTCTGCTTGTACTAGATTCGGATTGTCGCGGTCGCCACAACAGTAAAAATTAAATTTTAATTTTTCAATATTTAAATAATTCCAAATCAAAGACCTGGCCAATTTTTAAATAATAAACAGTTTGTTTACAATAATTATTTGATGCGTTTATTGTGCATATTCATCATTTGAAAAAAATATATATATCTGCGCATGCGCGACGAATTATCGTACAATGTAAATCCAAATTAGTTATCTCCGGTATAATTGACTACCAAACGTAAAATTTGGTGAATTCGTGTCGCCCAAACGAATTTTGTTAATGAATTTTATAAATGGACCCAAAAAGTTAATTATAAGTAGGATTTCTGTCGGCCAACGTATTATTAAATTTTGAATTATTGATTAATCCCAAACTAATTACCACCAAATAGTAAAAGTGAGATACCAAAGACCACCGGAACACCAAAAGATTGCATTTGGCGAATATTAAAAAAATACCATTGGGTTGGCTAAATACATGTTGCCCTCGGTTGTCATGTTTGTTATGCCCATCACGGCGCCATATTGTTTATTAATAAATTGACAGAACGTCAAGACAAATCGCGAGCAATCCAATTTCTCATGGCGGCCATGATCAAACCATGAAATTGGCGCCAAGGATTTCATTACCTTCAGACAACCGTGACGTTTTGTTATCATATAACTGTTCTCTGTATAATTTGTGGAATTTTAAGGAGATTTTCTATTGCTTGAGAAGGATAGTTTTCGTATTTTCGTAGTGTATAAACAACATACAAACACACATCACCACACATCACATGTTTGACCGTTGCTGCTATTGAGTTCGGATTGTTTTTTAATTTATGACAGTGCATTTTCAAACGTGAAAAATTGTTATTTCTGTGAAAAACTTTGAGAACAGTGTTTTTTAGCTTTGACAGAGACTTTGAAAGTTTGTGTGCTTGAGTGGTTGGCTGCTTTTTATTAATAATTAATGTCATCAACCGTGTTTTTGAGCTTGCACAAAGATTTGAGTTTGTTTGCTTGCTGCTTATCAGAAGAGTAATTCCAAAATACCCACATAAATATTATATCAAAATGTGCAGACTTTTTTTTTACCTTTTTTTAAGTACAACCGCTAGTTCAGCTAGTACTCCATAATAAATATGGTTCTCTGTTTGTCAAAAAACACAAGGTTTTATGTATGCTTTTGTGTAATAATGATTTGATTTTTGCATGTCTAAATATCAAAATATAAGCGAAACTTGGTTGCAATAGTGTGTTTTTATTTTTTACTGTCTCTACCTACTTCTGAATTATTATTCAATAGTTTAATAGGTACTAAATTGATTTAATATGGACATTCATTTATTCAATGTAAGTGCTTATCTCACAAAAGCCAAATAGTAGGGATACCTACTTTAGATTTTCATAATCATAATTCAGACAAACACTGCAAGTTTCCCATCTTTTCCATGCGTTTACATAGTAAACGCGCCGGTAAAGGACTGCAGCTGACGTCACAGCACTGGTGGACAGATTTAGCCGATTCGACAATCTAGAGTTAACGATTCTTGGGACGAACCATAGTTCGTCTTGTGACGTCATGAGTTTGAACGCTGGCACACGCTGGTTAGAAGCTGCGTCCATGCTTCCGGCGAACTACGTTCGATATGACGTCATGAGTTTCTCGCGAAAGCGTTTGTGCCAAACGCGCCTAAAGGAGTTTTCCCTTCAAAAACATCCATGACATGCAATAATTATCCATCACTAGCTTATTTGTTGCACATTCCTTAAGCTTGAATGCAATGCAATGCAATACAAATTTAAAAAAAAAAATTGGTTACTGATGTTACCTCCACAGACCTAACTCACCTAAGCCGCTTTCCAGCTGTGCGCTTTAAGCACGGTGCAGCACAGTGTTCTGTGTTTGAAACGCAAAAGTTAGCACCTTTCGAAGCGCAGTACGGCTGGAACACGAACACGCGCTTGAAGCATTTGCGCGCGCAAAAGCTCGATTGCCTAGTTAAAAGCGTCAGCTGCAAAGCGGCTCTAACCACCCCGCAGTATAGTGACTCTATTACCCACAGTGGCGAGAATTGCTGTCTCATTTTTTATTGGTTCTAAAATTTCATATATGTATTTACATTGCAAATTGCAAACGCCGCCATCTTGTGCCCACCTATCGCTTATTTCAAATCAATGTAAATCCTATATATATTAATATTTAAAAGTAACAAGAGGTTTGGAACAAAATGGCGGTGGGACCTCTATTGTCGCCAATGTATATAAAGGTTTATTTAGCCACTGTACCCCGCAGTAGTTAAGTCTACGCACATACCAAAAAATTCAACAACGTCAGTTTTTGATAGAATGGTGAAGGTTCTGTCAAAGAGAGCAGAGGTACTTACTTATACGATACATTTTTAAAGGATTCCAGTATTGGTTGATATGATTTTAACTTATTTAACCCACCCTCAGGGTTTGTTGAAGTTGATTTTGATTTTTTAGGCTTCAAATTGTGAAATTTATGCATGAAACAAATAACTTTTTCTATAGGGCAATCCAACGACCTGTCAAAAGTTAACCAGGCAAATGTTAAAGTGCGCAAAAATATTGGTAAAATGCCTGCATTTTTTGTGTAAAGAAATAGTAATAGGGGTCGTAGGGGAGAACGCGAAAACTTTAAATTTTTTAAAATACTGTCGCGGCTTTTGGTTGCCTGACAGAAATCTTGGGTTCGTTGTTCGTTTCGTTTATTCCAAAAATCAAAGTCCAATTAACACAGCAATAATTTATTCCACTTAACAAAACACTCTGACACTAATTACTTTATTAACAAACTCAACAATTAAACTCTTTACAATCACTATTTAAGTCGTATCACAGTCGAACTGAAACTTATGCCGGCCTTCTTATATATCCCTAAATCTATTCTTGTAAAATCTAGAATACACACGATACTCTAATTTTCCAGATTAAAGTAGAATAATTCGCTAGATTCTAGTATTTTCGCCATCGATTCTTGACAGCCTGGCGGACGCCGCGCTACAATACCATCGGAAGTGAATAGAAAACATCTTGATAAAGTTACACAAAACGAATTATCAAAAATCAGAAGATAACGCTGGTTAAATGCAATTAAACGTGAAGATTTAACTGGCAGTAAATTAAAATATGCTGTGAGTTGTTCGAGATACATGTATATTAGTACTTATTATCAAGTACTAATACTTTAGAGCAACTAAGTATTACAATATGCATATGGTTGTTAAAATGTATACCTACCTATTAATGCGACGCGTTCGATATTGTGACACTTGTGTGACACAATCGAATTGTGTGCCCTGGCTGATTTTTTTTTATGTTGGAATGCCCTATTAGGTATATAAAAATAATAAAGAAGTATATGGTTTATTGACAGTTTCAAATGAACATCTTTCTCTATTTTCAATAATTAATGGGCATGACCTCCTCATCTTTCCCTAAAGCCGGATTAACAAGCGGGTATGCTGACATTCAAATCTATCAATGTACCTAATGTCCACGAAAAGTTACCATACACAGACTGTTAAAATCCTTTTCATGTAGGTACACTGAATGTCTTTCCTGTGAATTTTCCATAATATTGAAAATATTCCGTTTAGATTCGTCACACTGTCAAGAAGATACCAATTATTCTTATGTTGTCAGATAGTTGTCAGTGTCACTACTGTCAGTTACTGACGTTTCCGCAAAAGGGATTCAGTCATTGAGGTAGAATAATGAGGAGACGCTGTCATCATTTGAATAGTGAAATAGAAAACGGCATCGGTAGGCGTGGCTAAGTGTCGGAACAATATGGCTACTTAAACAGAGCCGAACTAAATGGATTCTTTAAAATGTTTATCTAAAAACGTAAAAAAATCGAGATTACATCCAAGAAAAAAAAAGTTGTTACAGAAACTTCAACATACTGAAACAGGAGATCCTTCCAAGACCCTAATAGAAATTCTGGGCTTCAAACAGTTTTCTCATTTAAAAAATCTTTGAATGGAAAATGCGGCCCTGATGCAATTCTGACGCCTTGCTATGACAAAGGTGACCGAATTTCAGACAGTAGTGTCGTAACAATATGGCGGAAGTGGATACAATTTTTTCGCCTCATGTCGCCTCCTTATTATTCTACCTCAATGGATTCAGTTCAATACGGTTTGCAAGACATCCGATGAGCATCTGTGGTGACGTAATGCGAGCTTTCAAGTGTACCCCACCCAATTCAAATCTTGGCCTTCCTTCTCTTGTCTATAGTCCTTGCTCTTCTTGTTGTGTCAAATTTTTGTTGTTTGTTGTGTAAGACTTGAATAGAAATATTGTGAATCATTCATTAGCACTATTATTAATAATAATTAACTATTACAAAAATGTGTTCAAACTTCAAGTTAGTTCTACAATAATGGATACCAAAATTTTCCTTTATTTAGCATTTCTCGCCCAATTAATTCTTATATGTGGTAAGATTGATTTTACAAAAAATAATATGCATATTCCATTTTCCAATTCTAGCAACGATACACAAAAATCTGAAGTACTTCCAGATAATTCATGCTGATGATCTGATGCATAATGTAGTCAAAAGGGGTTTACAAGAAAGCAGTCACCCTTTCAACAAAATCAAAGAAGTCCACCTAAATACTCATGGGAAAAAATTTCGACTAATCCTTTCTCCAAAACGCAGTATTCTGCATTCAAAATTCAAGGCCTATTCTGTGAATGGAGATGGAGAAGAAACACATATACCTATTGGTAAAAATACCTAGATATTTAGTGCCTTAGCCCTTTTCATTTCAAGATTCAAACTTTTCCATCTAACCTTGGAAGAGTCTATTTAACCTAAGGTTTCATTTGGGATAGGTCCCTGTGTGTGTTAGTTATGCTCTCCAACTCCAATAATGTAAAAATAGAGAATATTAAATAAATGTCATAATTCAGTACATACTTATAGCTATTTCCTAAAAAGAGACGTCAAAACTAAACCTTTTCACATATATTAATGACATAGGAATTAAGTACTCTTTGAAGACCTAGAAGGACATTGAACTTACTGTGTGTTAGTGGTATTTAACACATTCATTAAATTCAGTATCCTTAGGAAATTTCTGAAAAATAATATTTGCATTAGGTGTCCAGAAGCCTTGATAATAAGACCAGATTTTTTCAATATTACCCAATGCTTTGGAAGAAAATTTGAACAAAAATCTTCAGAGTAAATTGAATTACAATACAATTAATTTCTAATGACCATAATTTCCAAATAAAATTGTCTCAAAAATTGTTGCTTATACTTACCAGGAGCAATACTTTCTTCATAAATTCAAATTTAAATGCTTTATCAAGGGGCCACCCAGTATCATAAACTCGATCATAATCATACACAACATTATAAATTCTGAATATAAAAAGTAATAAATAATTTGAAAATACATTAATATTTAAGTAAACAATAAAATCTAATATCTCAAATAACTAAATACCTTGTTGTACTCAGTTTTCAACCCCTTCAAAGATAAATTAAAGATTTTTACCTCTCTTGGCACTTGATTGGCATCCCTGCGAATTTTCTTGATGGACTAAAATAGCAATGCCTAATGTGTCCTGTGGGATGTGATATAATATATCGAACAGTTCATTCCCTTGTAGGAATATCTTGGTAGATGAATATTGAATTATCTAACAGAAGAGGAAGAATCTATTAAATTATTCACAATTTTAAATAAAAAGCATATGACAAGATTTCTTCTGCAGATTTTTAATGTAGGCAGGTGTAATAATAAAGATAATTCATCAAAATTAATATGTTCAACAGCAATTCTTAACCTAGCTTATATGTCTAAGAAACCGTTTTTGACCCCTTTCCCAGCTTATTTATATACATAAACCTAAGCATATTCAAGAATGGATCTTACTACTTAGAGTAAGCCAAGAAGTTTTAAGGCTCTACTGCAAATATTTTCAATATGAAGACTGAAAGTAAGATCCTGATTGAAAATTACTCCTAAATCAAAGATGTTACTCTCTCTAGTTCCTGTCAAAGCAATACATATTAGGTCTGTTTCTGCAGAAATCACAAACCAGTCAGAGCAAATTTCATTGGTTGAAAACAGTCAGAAACAGTCAGAAAACTAGTTTCAACCAATGAAATTCACTCTGACTGGTTTGTGATTTCTGCAGAAACAGACCTATTATGTCTACATGACATTTGAAAAAGGATGCATTTCTTAACATTTAAGTCTGTCATTAATTCTGCACCAGAGGGCAAAGCTGCTCATAGCTGTCTTGAGTCCTCCAAAGTTAAAATAAGTTTAACATTTTTCAAGACATCCGCGTATATCGATACACCAGTGTAGGGAATGAAGGCTTGAATAAAGTCTAAAACATCAAATTTTCTTATAGACCATGACAGCTTTTTCGAAGGAAGAGTATTTGGTGAAGCACAATCCCATGTGAATATGCATATTGAGGATGGGGTGATGACAGGAAACATCCACATGCCTGATGACATATATCACATTGAGGTACAAGTCTTGTATAAAAATATATCATTAGGTGAATTGTTTCTTTTTCAGCCTTCATGGCGTCATATTCCAGAGCATGACAATAGAACAATGATCACATATAAACAATCAGACATTAAATTTAGTTGGGATCCTGAGAATTTACCAGATGATTATCCCACTCCTAGAATGTGCGCTTATGTCAAAGAAGGAGCTGAATTAGAAGAAAATCATACCAGTGCTCGTCATCACTTAAATAAAAGACAAATCGATCAGTATGATCAATATAAGTTTACAAAAACACGTTGCCCATTGCTTTTAGTAGCGGATTATAGATTTTTTCAAGAAATGGGAGGAAGTAATACTAAAACTACCATAAATTATTTGGTAAGTATTTAATTTGTTCTATAATCGTTTTCTGTTGATTCAGTAACTTTTACAGATAAGCCTTATTGATCGCGTACATAAAATTTACAATGACACAATTTGGCAAGACCGGCAAGAAGTGGATGGCTTTAAAGGTATGGGCTTTGTGATCAAAAAAATAGTTGTCCATAGTGAACCAACTAGAATCAAATCTCCAGAGGCTCATTATAATATGTTTCGTGAAAAATGGGATGTCAGAAATTTGTTGGAGGTAATGAGTAATTCATTATTTTTCAAATTTTGAGATTTATATACATATATATAATTTTTTTTTCAACTTGTATCTTTTCATAGTTTCGATTTATCTTTTAAAGGAATTTTCTAGAGCACCGCAAAATGAGACGTATTGTTTAGCGCATCTTTTCACACACCAAACATTTAAAACTAGAAATTCAGTTGTCTTAGGATTAGCTTATATTGCGTCTCCAAGGCCAAGATCACAGGGAGGCATATGTAGCAATGGTTATTATTTTTTTTAATTTAAATATTTTGGGAATTAGGTAATAACTTTTATTGGTGAATGTAGGTACTAATTATAGTTAAGGGGTCTTCAATAAAAAAACTGAAGAAGTTAAATCAAAGATGGCTATGGTTTTTTGAATGTATGTCTTATATTTTTAGTAGTAGTGATATTTTTCTTTATTTTGTTGCTCTATCACATCTATGGCATTTCTAATTATTTATAGACTACTGTTGTGATGTTTGAGGTTGCTAGTGATTTATTTGTAAACCTCTGAACTTTGTACAGACCTCAAACTTTCTTCTTTCAATTTTATAGTTTGTGCTTGAAAAAGTTTTATAACATGTGGAGGCATTGCTGAGGAGTAGGCTTATTTAGATATGTAATTATTTTATGGATTGGTTTATGTAGTAACTCTAACAAACCTTAAATATTGTACAATGTTATTGGGAGGTGATGGGTAAGAATAGGTATACTCACTTGACTGACCTCTAGTAAAAGGGGTTGGTGAATTCCTATCAATTAGCCCTGTTGGTAATAATATTGATGGCGAGTGATGACTTTTGGGATAATAGAGTGAAAAGTTATGATTAATTTTATTCAGGGATCTAATAATACCTAATGGGGATGTTTCCTACATTCTTAAAACACGTTTTAATATATGCGTGTCGATAGATTGCGATAAACAATTAATATAAATAATATTTTGCGTTCTTCACCTTTTCTTCGCTACTTTTTTTTGGCTGTTGAAAGGGGCATGACAAATGACAAAAATAATATTTTTTTTGGATTATGTGTCAAACAAAAACAACTTTCAGCCGATAACAGTGTGAGCACCGCCAGTCAATGTTGCTGTGTTACTTAACTTTATTCAACATATATTTTCAAAAACCAATAATTACATGATTATTGCATCTATTTATATAATTGTTTCACATATATAATCAACTGCATGCTTACTCAAAATTTTTTAAATGATAATTATACATTGTGCTAATTTCAAAAGCACAAACTGTCAACATCCTAAAACAGTTAAATGCATAAGCAGAACCCTTTGTGACCTCATAAAGGGTTTTGTTTGAATGCGGTGCTTTTTTCAGGAAATTAAAATAAAAAAAAAGGAAACGCAGATAAAAAAGAAATAATGCACATCAAGAATAAGTAAGCAAAATACTTATTCAATAGGCGAAAAACAAAAAATTTAAAAAAAAAAAATCGGAAACATGCCCATTATTTATTTCATCCTGCAACATGAAAAACTAACACAATTACCTTTCTTCACGCTGCTTCAAGGTGTTCAGTAGAGAATTCACTCATAAGGATTTTTGCCTCGCCCATCTATTCACTGATCTTAAATTTGAAGGTGGTATATTGGGTCTTGCTTATGTGGGCTCTCCCAGAAGGAATTCCGTTGGTGGTATCTGCACCCCAGGTACATTTTGTGTGTTGCTTGTCCTTGTTTGTTAATTTTTAGGTAGAGCTTTATAATTTGCTTAATTACTAACTGACCATTTGGTGATAATCCACATTGACATTTTTTGCTTTGGTGTTGTAGAATATTTTGTACCTGGCTTATAATTTTTATCAAAAGTTTTATTAAATCCATTTTAGAATACTTTAAAAACGGATACACGCTTTACTTGAATTCTGGATTGAGTTCTAGTAGAAATCACTATGGGCAAAGAGTGATAACCCGTGAAGCTGACTTGGTGACAGCTCACGAATTTGGTCATAATTGGGGTTCTGAACACGACCCAGATATCCCTGAATGTTCTCCAAGTGCCAGTCAGGGCGGGTCTTATTTGATGTACACTTACAGTGTTAGCGGTTATGATGTTAATAACAAGGTAAGTATTTTAAAATTATAATCGCATCTTTCCAAATTATTTATTATTTATTAGGATACATATTTTTAGCGATTCTCTCCGTGTAGTTTGAGATCAATAAGAAAAGTTCTCCAGGCTAAATCAGAGAAATGCTTTTCTGAACCTGAAGAAAGTTTCTGTGGCAATCTTAGGGTTGAAGGAGATGAAGAATGTGATGCAGGTCTTTTAGGAACAGAAGACAATGATCCTTGTTGTGACAAAGATTGCAAACTCAGGACCAAAGCAATGTGCAGTGACAAAAACTCCCCGTGTTGTCAAAATTGCCAATATATGCGCAGCGGAATCAAATGCCGTGAAGCACAGTATGCAACTTGTGAAGAAGCTTCTAGTTGCACTGGCCACTCACCTGAATGTCCAAAAAGTCCACCTATGGTTGATAATACAGATTGTCAAGAGAGAGGAAAGTGTAAAGGAGGGAAATGTATACCGTTCTGTGAGACTCAAGGAATGCAAAGTTGTATGTGTGATATTAGTAAGTCTAATATTATTGCTGGTGTGTTTTTGAATTAATATTTATCCAAATTATTTAGTTGAAAATGCTTGTAAAAGATGCTGTAGATCCAGTATCAATGAAACATGTTCTCCAGTGGACTCAGCTGATATTCTAGCGGATGGTACTCCTTGTATACAAGGATTTTGCAATAATGTGAGATTTATTTTTTTTCCTATTTTTGAAAGGGTGCTTTACAAAGATTTTTAGGGAAATTGCGAGAAGACAGTCCAAGATGTGGTTGAACGTTTTTGGGACATAATTGAGGACATAAACATAAACAAAGTCCTTCTGTTCCTCAGAGATAACATTGTGGGTACTGTAGTGTTAATAACCGCAGTTCTGTGGATTCCAGCCAGTTGCATTATCGGCTACGTCGATAAAAAACGCCGTAAGGTACAACTAAAACGAGCTAACTGGAGAAATAAGCAAGATTTAATCCATAGTTCAGAAAAAGTAAAAAAAGTGATCAAAGTCAGATTACCAAATAAAAGGGAGAGTAGTGTCAAACCTCCTGAACACCAATCACCTGCTAAGTCATCAGAATAGTCATTCCCATACATTTGTGATATTATTTTTCGTTACCATTAATAATTTAAGGCAGTATTTTTTTAATCTTTTTTGTTTAACCGGTTTTTGATGTTTTATTTATACAATCTTGTAAATAGTGTGAGCAATAAAGTAAGTTTGGATTTAAAAAATAGAAATGTTTGTTAGATGAAAAATCATTTAAGAGACATAATCCTAGACAAATTATATCAAGCCTTCAAAACTCTTTATTATGGCCTTGCAACCTTCGTTATGTTGATGCTGTAATTGTTCATGAAAGGAATTTTCCATTGAGCCCCTAGGGGCTGTTTATTCTTAACAAACTCAGGGAAAAAAGTGCTACCAGCGCTGCACCAAAATTAATCAAATTTTATATTTATAATAATAGTTTTTGAAGGGCTTTTTCTGCCATAAAAAAAGTATTTTCCATTGAGCTTCTAGGGGCCTGGGGAGTTTATTTTTTACAAATTCAGGAGAAAAAGCGCTACCAGCGCTATTCTTGCGCCAAAATTAATAAACGGTAATAAACCTTATATTTGACAATAGTTTTTGAAGGACTTTCTGCTGAGCCTCTAGTTTATTCTTGACAAATTAAGGAAAAAAAGTGCCAGCAGCGCTATTTTTGCACAAAAATGAATCAAACTTGTTTTGGCATGACCATGTATCTTCGATCGCCAAAACCACTTCTCAAAAATAACTAGGTTTTCTGTTTCGTGCAAAAAAAATCTTTACTTCTGAACAACTTCTCCTTTATGAGGCTCAAATCAGACCATGTATGGAATAGGTACACTATTCCCACAGCTGGAGCAAGGTTCCCAAGCCTTCGTTGGCTCTAAAGCCAGGCGCAAACCAGAGCGGTGGCGGGCGCGGTGGCGAACGAATAATGCACATGTAAATAAATCACCGCGTGCACACTGCGGCGAACTGGAAAACGCGCCCGCCGCTCCTGCAGCGTTCTGCCGCGGCTTTGCGGCGGTCACATTGTGATCGGCGGTAGAACGCTGCCTGCATCATTTTTCCGCCTAGTTCGCGCGATCTGCATCAGTACAGCGAAGTGCAAACGTCGTGTGATACTGAAAAACTTAACGAAAATGTGCAAAAAAAAAAAACAAGGCTTTTTCTTATTCCATGTCTTGGGCACTCATTGCGTAATTTTACAGTCAAAATAAAAGATAAAAATGACAGTCAAGTAGCACCTGGTAAAACAAAGATTAATATAAATGAAAAAAGAACAGTGAGCAGTTCATTAAAATATGCCAGTAGAGCAAACTCTGCAACCAATCTTGATCCAGAAGCGAAAATGAATTATACTGAAAGTGCTAATATTTGTCGCGGAAAAAACGCGTTGGTTTGCGGATATTAGTTCGCTTCGTCACCGCCACCGCTGCCGCCACCGCTTTGGTTTGCGCCTGGCTTTAGATGTAGTACAAAGAAGAGCAATGAAAATGATCCACAATCTAACTCGCACTGATTCATTGCAATCTCTCGGACTTGTACGCAGAAGTGGCCGTTATTCTATCGCTATTCCCATGGGAGATCTTTTGACGATCTGGCCAGCAACATTTCAGCTAGAAGAAGTTATTTAAGTAGGTACCAAAAGAACCTCACAGGCATCCCATCCGTATGTGTTAAAAATGGCAACCTCGAGGATATAGGGCTTCTTTTTGGTGGCCTACCTCTGGAACTCTCTACCTCCTACTTCATTTCCTGTACGATTAAGGGCGGGTATTATAAAACTGCTTTGACAGTTAACTTGATGAATTACATGTATTTTCAGAAGTTAACTTTAAGTTAACTCTCAAAGTAGTTTTATAATACCCGCCCTAAGCCAGGCGCAAACCAGAGCGGTGGCGGCTGCGGGCGCGGTGGCGGTAGCGGTGGCGGTGGCGGTGACGAAGCGAACTAGATACCGCAAACCAACGCGTTTTTTCCGCGACAAATATTAGTACTTTGAGTATTTTCATTTTCGCTTCTGGATCAAGATTGGTTGTAGAATTTGCTTTACTGGCATATTTTGATGAACTGCTTCCCGTTCTTTTTTCATTTTTATTAATCTCTGCTTTACCAGGTGCTACTTGACTGTCATTTTTATCTTTAATTTTGACTGTAAAAGCAGTGGCGTAACTTCAAATCCGGGGCCCCCCGCAAAAATTTTCCCGGGGCCCATCTTGCATGCATATGTATATGAACGAATTGTTAGCAGAGCACTACGGGGTGGATTTTTACTGTAATAATTCGACTCAACTCGCTGTTATTTCTTGTATTAATTATCGTTTATTAATTATTAACAACATGAGTACAAAATTGTAGGTTACAACAGGATGAGTATCTTGGCGCCAACCTTACTTGACAAAACGACATGATAACTAACTGACATTTTGACAATCTTTTAAATATTTAAAGAAATCTGTAATACAGTGCGGTGTTGCCGGTTCATAACAACAGCCTCACAACAATATAACAAGCCATCTACAGACATAGGCTGATAAGCAAAATAATGTTATTGTTCTATTTATTGCAACACGCCCCCTCAATAAAATTATTTTGCAAATCAAAATAGTATATTATGCAATGATCATGTAATGATAGCCATTAATACACGAGCATGTTGTAGGATACGAAACGAGCCGCAGGCGAGTTTCGTATATAACATGCGAGTGTATTAATGGCCATTACATGAGAGTTGCATACACTATTTTTTCTACTGCCATTGATACAACTTATGATATTTAGATATGTCAACAATAGTCAACATTATGCTTGACTTTGAATAGAGATTTTATGATTGAGTAATCCATACAGTTGAAGGTTTCATTTTTTGTTGTAATTCTTCAAAATATACTAGGTATCAAAACATTTTCTGAGAAGGACGATGTGTTTTTGGTGTTTCCAATCCATAAATTGTCCATATAATTTTTCGCAAATTTTCTTGGACTTGTCCGGTAGTATATTATTACCTGCATTTGTCGCCTTTTCTGTAATTTCTGGGGGTGTTAGTGAAAATTCTTCGTTATCACTCAATATTTCCATAATAATGCCTTATCCCAAACATTAGGTAGGTAACTTTTAATAACAATTCGAAGTATTTTTTTCATGAAATTATTGTTTTCCGCTAAATTACCATGGAAAAGCTATAAACAGAGTGCTGTCATCATTCAAAAAAAAAAAAATTCAAAATTTCTTAACTGGTGGCGCCATCTATTGACAATGTATAATAATTAAAAAAGTAAAAATTCTTCCTTATCACTCATTATTTCTATAATAATTATTCTTTGTCCCAAACTTTAGGTAACTTTTAAACAATTCGAAGTCTTTTTTATAGTTATCAACATAATTGTTTTACGCAAAATTACCGTTAAAAATGTTCAATATCTTAACTAGTGCTGCCATCTATCAACATTGTATAATATTAAAAATGAGTATTATAATGAAAATCTGTATCGTAATGAAGTTCATTATAATACAGATTTTAATCGTTTAATAGCGTATTATGAAATGTCAGTAGAAAAATATATAAATAAAAAATTTCAATTCTCAAAACAAGCTTAACTTCTATAACAAGGAACAATTAAATCATAGAATAATTAAACTTTTCTAATTAGTCAACAAGACATAAATGTTCCTTAAACTTCAAAATCTTAACCCTAGGTACAGGTTTAGTTAGTATATCAGCCATTTGATCCTCAGTTCTAATATACAATACTTTAACCAAACCTTTGTCAATTTTCTCTTTAATAAAAAAATGTTTGATATCCAAGTGTTTAAGTCTTTTATTGTTTTCAGGGTTGTTTGCTATGTTTATTGCAGACTGATTGTCCTCATATATTTCAATTGGTCTGTTTAATTCAATATTAAAATCAGCTAAGATTTTTCTCAACCAACATGCTTCAGTTACTGCAATAGACAAAGCAATATACTCTGCCTCTGTGGAAGATATTGATACAGATTGTTGCTTTTTACTTGCCCATGATACCGGACAACCAAAACATTTAAAAATATATCCTGTTGTTGACTTTCTGTCAATGACATCACCGCCCCAATCTGAATCAACGTATCCACACAAAACATTGTCATTATCAGTACATAGTTTTAGGTACAAAGTTCCTTTTATGTATCGTAACACTCTTTTCAGAGCTATATACAAGCTTTGATTTGCGGTTTCTAAGAAACGACTTAGAGCTGATACACTGAAAGACAAATCAGGCCTTGTACCCAAAATTGCATACATAAGACTTCCGATTATTTGCCTACATAGTTTTATATATTTTTCATCTCCTTTATTATTTTTCAGAATATTGAAATTGAAGTTTGCATCCAATGGTGTGCTCACTGCTTTACAGTTTGACATTCCAAACCTTTCAAGAACTTTAAGCAAATAATCAGTTTGATCTAGTACAGTAAAACCCTTTTCTAAATTTTGGTATATGTGAATTCCCAAATAATTATTTACAATGCCCAAATCTTTCATTTCAAAATTTTTGTTCAATTCTTTTTTAAGATTTTCACTTGATCCACATTTGATCCCAGAATCAATAGGTCATCCACATAACAAAACATATAAATTTGAATAATCACTACTTTTAATATACAGGCAAAAATCATTTTGTGATCTATTGAATCCCAAATTTTTCATTAAATTATCAAACTTGCTATTCCAGCACTTGGGAGACTTTTTGAGACCGTAAATTGATTTATTGAGTTTGCAAACAGTTTGACTATTATTTTTGGAGTTAGGTAATGACATAAATACCTCATCATTGATATCTCCATATAAAAATGCTCCCTGTACATCCATTTGAAATATTGGCAAACCTAATTTATTTGCTACTACCACAAAGATTCTAAATGTACTCACTTTTGCAACGGGGGCATAAATATCATAAAAAGTACCATCACATTTCTGGTGGAATCCTCTGGCAACCAATCGCGCTTTAAATTGCCCATCATTTTTGATTTTTAACACCCACTTACTGTCTATCACTTTCTTGTTTTCAGGCCTAGGTACCTCAGTCCACGTATTATTTTTCTGCAGCACACTTAGCTCATTTTCGATAGCTTGGGTCCACAAACGCGCACTATCACTTTTCATGGCTTCTTCGTAGGTGATATTTTCGGTTATGGCTGAGAAGCAACTTGTGTCATAATCTTTCAACCAATCTGGTGGTTTGATTAATCTTCCTCGTCTGTCTGCTTCAATTTGTGGTACCTGAGCATCTTCGGTTTCTTCAATAAAATCTGGGTGTTCATCCTGAATATCATCTTCATCTTCTTCAGAGTCTAATTCATAAATTTCTTGTTCTTCTTGGTGAATATTTGGTTCATGTTGATTTTCAGGATGGTCTTCTAGTGGGTCTTCTTCATCTTCAGTTTCATTCTGAATTGAATTATCCATTTCTTGGTTTATGTCTCTGTCTATGTCTAAAGTAATGACTTTTTCTCTAGCTATTTCTTCGGCTTTTTCCTTTTGTGGATAAAAAACTACATCACGGTGTGACTCGACTTTATTTCTATGTTCAAAATAAATCCTGTAGCCTTTCACTTCATCACTGTATCCTACCAGAATTCCTGTCTCACTTTTAGGATCCAGTTTTCTTCGTTTGTCTTTTGGAATATGTACAGAAACCTTTGTGCCAAAACTCTTCAAAATATTTACATCAAAATCCTTGTTATTCCACAACTTGTAGGGTGTTTCATTTTTAATTGAACTTTTTGCTGTACGATTTAGGACAAAAGCAGCAGTGTTTATTGCCTCTGCCCAAAATCTTTTATGCATGCAACTATTGTGGAGCATTGTTCTTGCAGCCTCCACAAGAGTTCTATTCTCCCTTTCAGCCCTTCCGTTTTGCTGAGGGGTGTATATGCGAGTTTTTTCGTGTCTAATTCCCCTTTTTACTAGAATCTTTCTAAGTTCCTGATTTATAAATTCAAGGCCATTATCTGACCGTAAAGTCATGATTTCTCTATCTGTCATATTCTTGAATTTACTTAGGAAATTATTAATTTTGTCTGTGGTTTCGGATTTTTGTTTAATAAAATAGAGTACTCTGTACTTTGAAAAATCATCTTTCAAAAGTAGAAAGTATCTGGATCCTCCTAATGACTCGACCTCAAAAGGACCGCACAAATCAGCGTGTACTAGTTCTCCTATGCGACCTGCTTTAGATTTGCTATTATCAAAGGGTAACCTATGTTGCTTTCCTATAAGACAACTAGAGCAAAATGGCTTTTCATTATCAATAAATTCAACATTGTTGAATTTCAATACATTTCTTATTTGGTCAAAGTTCATATGAGCCATTCTATTGTGCCACTCAATAATGTCATCTATATAATTACATTGAAACAAGGTAGGTAAATTTTTATCTTTAGGGTAGGTTTTAAAAAACATCATGAAAAGCTTACCTTTTCTTTCAGCAATAGCTTTAACTTTTCCAGCCTTGTCAATAAATTTGCATGTATCCTTGTTTGACGTTATTAAAAATCCCTTATCGAGGGCACAACCTGCTGAAAATAGGTTAAATTTCAGAGTGGGTACATACAGAACGTTTGACAATGTTGTTTCTATGAAATTTTCACCATTAAAAGCCCATAAACGAATTTTTCCAATGCCCTTCACTTCCAATTTTTCACCATTTCCAACTTTGACCTGTTTTTCAGTTGTTGTTTTCACCAGTTCTTCAAAAAGCTCTACACTCCAGCACATGTGTTCGCTTGCACCTGTATCCATGCACCAGTTATTAGCTTCCTCATTTGAAGTGGTTCCTATAAAGGCATTTGTTTCATTTTTATTATTTTCTTCATTTGTTTTGTACTTATTTTCTTGCCCTTTATTTTTCCTAAAGTAACAAGCCTGTATGTCATGACCAATCTTTTTACAATATGTACATTTCTTCAGTTCGTTTCTTTGGTTTCCTTTATTTTGAAAGCAATGCTTTGCAAAATGTCCTGGCTTTTGGCAAATATGACATTTTAACTTCTTCCTTTGAAAGTTTCCTTTTGCTGCCAGTGCTGTAGTCCCAAGCTCAAGTGGGTAGGTTCTCTCTTCTTCAAGCAATAGTCTAGAAGTTAGTTCATCGAGACTCTGTTTATCAGCTGGTACTGATTCCCAGGCTGACCTGAAGTGTTTGTACTGGTTTGGTAATGACATGAGAATTTTGGTTATTATCATTTTGTCTGATATCTCTTCTCCTGCTTGTTTTAGTTTGGTTCTAATTTCTTCTATCTGCGAAATGTAGTTCGAAACTGTTTCTCCAAATTCCATTGAGAAAAACTTCTGTTGCAGCAAATGCACACTCACAACAGACTCTTTATCATAGACAGATTTTAATTTTGACCACATTTCTTTTGATGTTTCACACGATAGTAAATGGGTTAGGGGTCCCTGCTCCATTCTAGTGACAATCAATTCCTGGGCTTTTGCGTCATCTTTAATCCATTTGTGTATGGCATCATCCCCTGTAGTGGGTTTTACTCTGTCTCCTGTAACGACATCAAACCATCCACGTCCTTTTAATATGACACTTGTCTGGAATTTCCAAACTACCCAGTTTTCCCCATTCAACTTTAGCGCTGCTACGCTTGACTGTTGATCCATTTTTTTTTAATAGAGTAATTTCGGGGAATATGGAATAGTCCGGGTAATATGGAATAGCTGCTATTTTTTTTGTGGGTGGCGACATCTGCATTTTTATACCTAAACTGACTTTATTCCTGTTGTGAGTATAGATCTTAAATCCCTAAACCAAGTATAGAATACTGGTAATGCTCTTCTTATAGAGATGGCGTTAGTTGTGTTATGTCTATGTAAAATAGAATATGTATGGTTATGTAGAAGGTTATTATTATTGGTCGAATTATTAATAGTCGATTGTTATTTGGTCGTTCGTTGTTAGTAGTAATTAAATAACAAGTCATTAAAAAGTAATCATCATGTAAAGAATGAGAATTTCCGTTATAAAAGTATTGTATATAAGAGATGTTTATAAGAAGAAGTTCTGATGTTGAAACACTTGTAAATATATGTAAATAAACTGTACAAAGAAACTCCTCGATTATTACTCCAACAAGCCAAGTTCCAGACTGTCCAAAGCCCCAAAATAACAACAGGTTATGAGGCCCAGATTCCAAAGAAAACTAAAAAAAATAAAATGGAGGTAAACACAATGTCGAATAAAAACAACTTTAATGTTGATTTGTTAAATGGGAGGAATTATCACACATGGAAGTTCCGTATGAATATTTTGTTTGAAGAAAAGGATGTTTTAGAGTGCATTGAAAACGAATTCAATGAAACCAATTATACGAATGATAAACAGCTGGCTGAAGCAAGAAAAAAAGAAAACAAATGTAAGTCTATAATTGTACAATGCTTAGATGATTCGCAAATCGACCTGATTAGAGGAAAAGGGACAGCTTTCAGTATGTGGAATAGCTTAGAAGAAAGACACGAAAGAAAAGGCATTCCAGGCCAGTTGATTCTTAGAAAGAAATTAATGTCAATGAAGCTTTTGGACGGAAGTAAACTTGAAGATTTTTTGGCAGAATATGATGAAATTATAAGGCAATTAAATGCTACAGGGGCGGATTTAAAAGAACAGGATGTTGTTTATACTTTGTTGCTTGCTATGCCCAAAATGTTCGAAACAGTTATAACTATATTGGAAAATGTATTACCACAAGATTTAACTATGAATTTGGCCAAAGCTAAGTTGAGAGCCGAAGCTGAAAGAAGAAAAGCATTATATGAACCCAGTAGTACAAGTAGCAGTGACAGACGAGACAATGTAACCCCATCAGCCTTTTCAACCCAACAATCAGGAGTATGTTATTCCTGTGGCCAAAGGGGCCATTATAAGAAAGATTGTAGGAATCAAAGACCAGTATATAATCAATCAAGAGGACACAGAAATTTTGGTCGTGGTGGTGAACAAGGTGGTTTTGACCAAGCACGAGGTAGCAATAGAGGATTTGGAGGTTTTCGAGGAGGTTTTAGAGGAAATTTTCGAGGAAATGGTTTTAATCGAGGTGGTTACAGAGGTACAGGCTATAGAGGAACTGGTTACAGAGGAAATTATAATGGACATGAATATCAAAACAGGAACAATGATAGAGGTGCAAATTACATGGAAAATACAGAAAAAGCAGGACAAAGTGAGTTTCAAGATGACAAAAATTTCAGTTTTATGTCAGATTTGGATTTAAATGTAGAAAGCTGTAAAAATGTAAGTAATCAAAATTTGTTATTTTATATTGACTCGGGATGTACTGACCACTTGATTAATGATAGAAAATATTTTTATGATTTTATGAAATTGAAAAATCCTATAAAAATAGCTGTTGCTAAAAATAATAATTATATGGAAGCAGTTGGAGTAGGTAATATTGAAGTATTGAATAACGTAAACGGAAAAGATGTAAAATGTACAATTAAAAATGTTTTTTATGTTCCTAATTTAAGAAGAAATTTACTTTCAGTTAAAAGGTTAGAAATTGCAAATATAAAGGTTGTATTTGAGAATGGAAAAGTGTCAATGTATAGTGGAAATATTTTGATTGGAATTGGTTACAGAAATAATTTATATGAAATAATTTTTAAAGTAAATAATGTAGAATCATTAAATATAGAAATTGAAAATGATGAATTGAAATTATGGCATAAAAGATTAGGTCATGTTTGTAATGCAAATTTAGAAAAATTAATCAAAAATAATCTGGTAACTGGTATAAAAAATGTAAAGGTAGGTAAAGTAGAATTTTGTGAATCTTGTATACAGGGTAAAATGACCAGATTGAATTTTGGAACACGCACTAAAGCTAAAAGAGTACTCGAAATAGTGCATACAGATGTTGCAGGTCCAATAACTCCAAGTAGTCATGAGGAAGGTAAGTATTTTGTAACCTTTATTGACGATTTTTCAAATTTTATTTATGTGTATGTCATTAAAGCAAAGAGTGAAGTGTATGGATGTTTCAGAGAGTATGTGAGAATGGTTCAGGCTAAGTTTGGTTCAAAATTATCCACACTAAGATGCGACAACGGAAGGGAATATATTTCAAATGAAATGAAGCAATTTTGCAGAGAAAATGGAACATTTATTGACTTTACAACACCATATACGCCCGAACAAAATGGTAAAGCTGAACGTTTTAACAGAAGCCTTGTAGACAAAGCGAGAGCTATGATTCATGATGCTAAAATGCCAAAGGAATTCTGGAGCGAAGCAGTAAGAATGGCGGCATATATTCTCAACAGAAGTCCAAGTAGTGTTTTACAAGTTACACCAGCTGAAATATGGAATCAAAAGAAACCAGATATTAGCAATTTGAAAGTATTTGGCTGTACAGCATATTGTCATGTTCCAAAACAATTTAGAAGTAAGTTTGATTCAAAGGCAAAGAAGTGCTTGATGCTTGGATATACATTAACCGGATATAGACTTTGGGATATTATGGAGCAGAAGGTAGTCATTGCAAGAGATGTAATATTTAATGAGAATAAATTTTATTATAAAAATGATGAAGTAGAGACAGAAAGAAATATAACGAATGTTGATAATAAAAATGTAGTAATAAAAGAAAGCGAAGATGAACAAGAAATACAGGAAGAGAGACAAGAAATACAAGAAGAAGAAGAAATAGACGATAGAAGACAAGAAATACAAGGACCAAGAACTAGACGAGTACCAAGTAGATACAACGATTTTGAAATGTACATGGCTTTTGACGCAATGTCATATGTTGAAAATGTGCCTACAACAGTGGAAGAATTGATTGATAGAAGAGATAAGGACTTATGGAGAGAAGCGATGACAAGAGAAATTGATTCAATTGAAAAGAATAAAACATGGACAGAAATAGAAACTCCCAAGAATGCTGAAATACTGAATACAAAATGGGTATTCACCAAGAAACCATTGGAAGAACAAATAAAAGATCAATTTAAGGCTCGATTGGTAGTACGAGGTTTTGCACAGAGGGAATCTTTTGACTATGACGAAATCTATTCACCTGTTGCAAAGATAACAACAATAAGAACACTATTATCAGTGGGAAATCAATTTAAGTTTTATTTCAACCAACTAGATGTGAAGACTGCGTTCTTAAATGGCGAATTAAAGGAAGATATATACATTTATCCACCAGAGGGGGTAAAATGTAAATCAGGTAAAGTATTGAAACTTAACAAATCCCTATATGGACTAAAACAAGCTTCCAAATGTTGGAACAATAAAATTAATGATTTTTTAATAAATTTAGAATTCCAGAGATCCGAAACTGATTACTGTCTATATTACAGGAAGTTAGGTGCAGATATAATATACTTATTACTTTATGTGGATGACATTATTTTGTGTGGTACAAATTTAAGATTTATTGAAAAATACAAGAATGAATTAATGAAGAGTTTTGAAGTTAAAGATAAAGGTGATTTGAGAAATTTTTTAGGTTTGGAAATTTATTATGATAGGGAACAGGGAATTCTGGAAATGAATCAGGAAAGATATTTACAGGGAATTTTAAAGAGATTTAATTTTGAAAATTGTAGATCATGTTCAACTCCAATAGACCCGAAACTTAAAATTGAATTAAATAAAAATGATGTAAATGCAAATAAACCTGTGAGAGAATTGATTGGTTGTTTAATGTTTTTAATGTTAGGAACAAGGCCAGATATTAGCTATGCTATAAATTATTTCAGTAGATTTCAAGATTTGAATTCAGAAGAAGTTTGGATTGGTCTAAAGAGAGTGCTGAGATATTTGAAAGGAACGGTAAAGGTAAGTTTGAAGTATGAAAGGAGAATGAATGAATTGCCATTGAGTTGTTATGTTGATTCAGATTGGGCAGGAGACTTGAATGATAGAAAATCAGTGTCTGGGTACATCATTAAAGTTTTTGGTAACACAGTAGCTTGGGCAACAAGGAAGCAAAACTGCGTTGCATTATCCAGTACTGAGGCAGAATTAGTTGCCTTATGTGCTGCTGTCCAAGATTCATTGTGGTTTAAGCGATTATTATCAGATATGAATTTTGGTTTAACCTATTTTAAAGTTTTTGAAGATAACCAGGGCTGTATAGCTCTGATTAAAAATCCTGAGAATAATAAACGTGTAAAACACATTGACATAAAATATAACTTTATATCTGAAAATGTTAAAAATAAAATTATTGTTCTTGAATATATAAATACAAAATATCAGTTGGCAGATTTATTGACTAAAGGTCTACAAAGATTACAGTTTTACAATAATTGTAAACAATTAGGTTTAGATTTGGAAACAAGAGAGGGCTAAGTTTTTATTTTAGTTTGTATCTTTATGGAGACATAAATGATGGAAATTATTATTTTGTTTATTGTATCAATGATTTATTTTTATATTGTTTATTGTACTAATGGTAAATGCAATTATTTTTCTTTTTAATATTAAATATAAGATAGCTAAATCTATAAGAATCGCATTAAGAGAGGGTGTTGTGAGTATAGATCTTAAATCCCTAAACCAAGTATAGAATACTGGTAATGCTCTTCTTATAGAGATGGCGTTAGTTGTGTTATGTCTATGTAAAATAGAATATGTATGGTTATGTAGAAGGTTATTATTATTGGTCGAATTATTAATAGTCGATTGTTATTTGGTCGTTCGTTGTTAGTAGTAATTAAATAACAAGTCATTAAAAAGTAATCATCATGTAAAGAATGAGAATTTCCGTTATAAAAGTATTGTATATAAGAGATGTTTATAAGAAGAAGTTCTGATGTTGAAACACTTGTAAATATATGTAAATAAACTGTACAAAGAAACTCCTCGATTATTACTCCAACAAGCCAAGTTCCAGACTGTCCAAAGCCCCAAAATAACAACAATTCCCACCCTAAGCTATCATTAACCTCATTAGGTTTCAACAGTTGCCTTTTTTTAGTTCGCAAAATGTCAAACGATAATAAACGTGTTTATCAAGTTTAGTGAGAGGGAGTTTTAAATTTATGTAGTGGTTGTATTGGTACAAAATTATCGCTTATTCTGGCAGGTAAGTCTATTCTAATGTTCAGTTACTCTTTTAAGTTGTTGTTAGTGCATTGTTTTCAAAAACATATTTTCGGCATGAATTTTTATCTGCAGGGAGTGTTTCGGGTATTATGGGATATTCCATATTTCCCTACTCATAGGTATCCCATATTTCCCGACGGTTTCAGTCGAAGATTTAACAACTTATAAAGATATTAAGGGGAACATATAAAATGTTCTGTCCAAAAGGCACCTTTTTTTACAGATACCATGTCGTCAAACTCTGCAAAAAAAAGAAAGCAGTGGCGGGCCGATGATATGCGACAAGCAATTGAAGCAGTTAGAAGCCAAAGTTTGGGCTATTTGGCCGCTGCAAAGCGTTATAACGTCCCTCGTGCTACTCTTCATCGTCTGTGTAAGAAAGATGGTTCTCCTGACACCGTTTCCAAAACTACTTTGGACAGAAAAACAGTTTTGACGCCAGAGTTGGAAAAAGAACTTGTTGAATATTTGTTGTTCATGGATCAGAGGTATTTTGGTTTAACTCGAAGAGATTTGCGCTCTATGGCTTTTCAGCTTTCGGCGTAACAATCTGAGACATCCGTTTTCATTTTTACGCGAAACCGCCGGAAAAGACTGGCTTTACGCTTTCATGAAAAGGCACGAAACTACCCTGAGTTTCCGAAGACCAACTGGAACTTCTCTGGAACAGAGCTCTCGGTTTTAATAAGGAAAGCGTCGGTGAGTTTTTTGATCTTCTCGAAAAACTTATGACAGAAAAGAACTTTAAGCCTGACAGAATTTACAATGTTGATGAGACAGGTTTGTGCATCGTACAATCTAAATGTCCCCAGGTGGTTTCAAGGAAGGGCAAACGACAAGTTGGTGCACTCACATCGGCCGAACGAGGCTCCCTAGTAACAGCAGTTTTGTGTATGAATGCTGCAGGTGGGTTCGTGCCTCCCTTGATCATTTTCCCCCGAAAAAATGCAAGTGAGCAGCTGAAGAAGGGAGCGCCTCCAGGAACATTGTTTGCTTTTCACCCTTCAGGATGGATTCAGACTGATCTTTTCACGAAATGGTTTGATCATTTTTTGGAAACGACAAAACCCACTGAAGCTAGTCCAGTACTTCTTGTGTTAGATGGCCATCACACCCACACCAGAAATTTGGACGTAATTATAAAATCCCGGGACAATTTTCTGTCAATATTATGCTTGCCACCGCACACTTCACACAAAATGCAACCCCTAGATAAGACAGTAATGGGTACCCTAAAAACATTTTAAAATGAGGAAGTCAGGGTCTTTATGCGAGAGCATAATAGAGCAGTTACACATTATGATATGAGCGAGGTATTTGGACGAGCCTATATAAAAGTCCAGACTGCAGAAAGGTCAATAAAAGGCTTCAGTACAACTGGCATATACCCGGTTCGGAGGGATATTTTTGGCGATGAAGACTACCTAGCCGAACAGCAAAAAGAACGTCATCATGTCACAGCAGATGCAGAACAAGTGCCTTGTCAACAACCAAACATTCTCCCTAAAGATGTCATACCCATACCACAACTAACGAAGAAAATTGGCACTAGAGGAAGAAAACCATGTCGCGCAAAAGTTGTTACCTCAACTCCCAATAAGGACGAGTTAGAGGAGTCTATCAATCTTTCGCGTGATAAAGTTACCAGAAACATATTCGATAAAGCTGGTCCAAGTTCTCTAAAAAAACTCAATGAAGCTGGTCCAAGTTCACTAAAAGATTCCACCAAGAAAAAGCGGAAACAACGTTCACCATCAACGTCATCTTCATCAGAAACTCATTCTGAAGCTCTTCTTGCAGACTCCTCTGATGATGATAGTCCCTTGTCAGACGTTGTCAGTCGCACGCAAGTTTTTGATGACACGGAATGTATTTTCTGTGAAGAGAAGTTCACAATGAGTAGGAGCAAAGAGATGTGGGTGCAGTGTGTCATTTGCGGCGGATGGGCCCATGAAGCTTGCACATCTGGTGCAAGAGATGTGTATGTTTGCGATTTTTGCCAGTAGAGAAGTTATTTGTTTGTTTTTTTTTTTGTTAAATTAACGTTACTAAGAATTAAAAGTATTTTCGTTTTTTTCTTATGATTTACTCTATCCCATATTACCCCATATACCTATTCCATATTACCCTCCACTTTTTTTCAGCACATAAAAGTGACTAATTTGACAGTTTATTTTCTGAACTGAAACGGTATTTTTATAATCCAATCTGATCATAAGCTACTTATAGATAATACCCTGACCTTCTCATTTACTAAATTTTGGAGTGAAAATTTTATTATTTTTCCAGTTATTCAACAAAACGTAAATGGTATTCCATATTCCCCGAAATTACTCTAGGCACTTTTTTCAAAAAACCACGAACCAAGAAAAAAAACAGCTTTTATTTACTTTTCACACTACACTGCTCTGGGTGCTCTGGGCCCATAACCTGTTAGCAGAGCACTACGGGGTGGATTTTTACTGTAATAATTCGACTCAACTCGCTGTTATTTCTTGTATTAATTATCGTTTATTAATTGGCCGTGGCTAAAGTAACAGAGGTGTTACTATAATTATTTTTTTAAAGTAATATCAGTTCAATGGCGTCACTGATGTTACTTTTAATAGGGGTTATAGTAACAGAAGTGTTTACTCTAATTATTATTTTCTTGAAGTAACGTCAATATAGTACCAATATATAGAAAAGAAAGGTAGGTACTTTCTTTAGCAATTTAAACTAAGTAAAGGTGATATTCAACAACATAACAATAATATTTTATTTTTTATAAACCAAAAATTTGAATCAACATATTGATAATACAAATCTTTTGTGAGAAAAACGGCATCTCCATATTCCTATTCCTCACTGCCCTTACAAAGGAACGAGAGTGTAGGTATAGTTCTCTCCTGCAGGTGAAATTCGATTGTTTACCTTTTTATGAGTGTGCAAAGTGAAAATTCAGTTTTCCATTTTTAATCATTAGCGGTATAAAATAATGGCCATCAACTTCCAAGCATTTTTTTTCAGCAAATGAAGATAGGTAATTTCTTAATTTGGAGCTAAAACTATGATAATCTACAGCGAAAAAACTTCTGCCTAGGAAGGAAAATAATTTACTTTCCTCCATAGGGAGACGAAATTACTATTTTCCTATCTGAAATAGCTATTTACCTAACAAGTGCGGAAAATGAATTTTTCCGCAAGTGTTAGGTACAATATTTTTCCTACAGGCGAAAAAATGTAAAATTTTTCTTTTTTTTTTGACATATCAGTGCGGTAAAATTTTTTCCGCACTGACAGCCGTGCGGAAAAACTTTTTCCGCACTGATATGTCAAAAAAAAAAGTTTTACCGCACCGTGCGGGAAAACTCATTTTCCGCACGCATATCAGTGCGGAAAATCGATTTTTCCGCACGGCTGTAGGAAAAAAAGGTAACAAATTGTCACTTTCTGACAGTCATAAGAAAATGTGTCTTTCCTGCCTTGCCTATAATTGTGCCTGTTTTATAAGTATTCTATTCTATTCTTCAAAGTCAAGTCAGGTTATTTTTTATTTATTTCCATTTTTACTCTGAAACAAATGCCAAGAACCAAGAATATCACCTTTACTTTAAGCAGCGTTTTCCTAGCAACGCACATTTTGCGCGGCGTAGAACGTAATTCGGTCGGCGTAAAACGCTGAGGACATGTCTAATGAAAATCAAATGAAGGTGTTCTCCTACACTGCGTAAAAACGACTTGCGCTAGCGTAATACGGTCGACGCAACTGGACGACTGCTCTGAGAGCAGTCTATTCAGTTGTACGCTGCGTGTTGGCAAAGAAAGTGCTCCTGTTGTATTATATTTATATACCTCAGTGTTAGGCCAAGTTTTTCAGGAAGCGAAATAGGATGTAGCACACGATTACATGGTTCCTTACTTTAATCTTTTCTCAAAAGATCGAGGAGAAATGAGAATTGCTGTCTTGCAACGTAACTCTAAAATATGCTTTAAATTTCACTTCGTCGTCGAGCAGATGTCTATGAATAAGTATTTTAAATCGCTTCTTCTTTTTTGAAATAATTGACTAGCGCAGAATTTCGAGTCCTATCATGAATCGTGGCTATTATGTATAAATCTCCTCTTGCAAAATTTCATCTTGTAATAATAATAAAGCCAAAGCTAATTTCTTTTTTGATATACTCATCGGGACGATCCGGACGCAACTGACAATCCTAGGAAAACACTTTTACGCAGCGCATTAGATGTTGCGTTGCGTCGGCCGTATTACGTTCTACGCCGCGTAAAATGTGCGTTGCTAGGAAAACGCTGCTTTAAATTGCTAAAGAAAGTAATTACCTATCTACATATTGCTATATTGACGTTACTTCAAGAAAATAATTAGAATAACACCTCCGTTACTATTAACCCCTATTAAAAGTAACGTTTTCATCAGTGACAACATTGAATTGATGTTACTTTAAAAAAATAATTATAGTAACACCTCTGTTACTTTAGCCATGGCCTTATTAATTATTAAAAACATGAGTACAAAATTGTAGGTTACAACAGGATGAGTATCTTGGCGCCAACCTTACTTGACAAAACGACATGACAACTAACTGACATGTTGACAATCTTTTAATGTGTGTGACGCTAGCTCCTTGGAGCCAGCTCCTTGCCTCAAATATGAATCCGCGAACGTAGTCGAAAGTGTGAAGCCAGCTCCTTGCGCACCGCAACTTTTATTGCTTTATAAAAATAAAACTGAATATATTTTTCAAATAATTTAAAACAGAATATAACTAAATTTCGTTTTCAAACAAAAGCAAATGACACAATCAAAATAATATTGAATTAGGTTAGAATCACCATTTAAATCAAGAAAGGCAGGGTTGTGTGTAATGCAGAAATGTACTATTTCGGTCTAGGACCGGATTTTCGATTTGAAATTTTTATGGTAGATAGAGGGTCATAGAACTACTCAACCCACCCCTCGACATTGAGGGACAAACGAAACTTTGGCGGTAAAAAATTATTTACTGTCCAAGGAGCTGAGTACTATCTCGGTCCAGGACCGGATTTTCGATTTGAAATTTTTATGGTAGATAGAGGGTCAATAGTACTACTCAACCCACCCCTCGACATTGAGGGACAAACGAAACTTTGGCGGTAAAAAATGATTTACTGTCCAAGGAGCTGAGTACTATCTCGGTCCAGGACCGGATTTTCGATTTGAAATTTTTATGGTAGATAGAGGGTTAATAGTACTACTCAACCCACCCCTCGACATTGAGAGACAAACGAAACTTTGGCGGTAAAAAATTATTTACTGTCCAAGGAGCTGAGTACTATCTCGGTCCAGGACCGGATTTTCGATTTGAAATTTTTATGGTAGATAGAGGGTTAATAGTACTACTCAACCCACCCCTCGACATTGAGGGACAAACGGAACTTTGGCGGTAAAAAATTATTTACTGTCCTAGGAGCTGAGTACTATCTCGGTCCAGGACCGGATTTTCGAATTCAAATTTTTATGGTAGATAGAGGGTCAATAGTACTACTCAACCCACCTCTCGACATTGAGGAACAAACGAAACTTTCGCGGTAAAAAATTATTCAATGTCCAAGGAGCTAGGTACTATCTCAGTCCAGGATCGGATTTTCGATTTGAAATTTTTATGGTAGATAGAGGGTTAATAGTACTACTCAGCCCACCCCTCGACATTGAGGGACAAACGAAACTTGCGCGGTAAAAAATTATTTACTGTGCAAGGAGCTGAGTACTACCTCGGTCCAGGACCGGATTTTCAATTTGAAATTTTTATGGTAGATAGAGGGTACTACTCAACCCACCCCTCGACATTGAGGGACAAACGAAACTTTCGCAGTAAAAAATTATTTAATGTCCAAGGAGCTAGGTACTATCTCGGTCCAGGACCGGATTTTCGATTTAAAATTTTTATGGTAGATAGAGGGTCAATAGTACTACTCAACCCACCCATCGACATTGAGGGACAAACGAAACTTTGGCGGTAAAAAATTATTCACTGTCCAAGGAGCTGAGAACTATGTATCTCGGTTCAGGACCGGATTTTCGATTTGAAATTTTTATGATAGATAGAGGGTCAATAGTACTACTCAACCCACCCCTTGAAAAGCTAAGAAATGGGATAAGAATACTATTTACAAAGTTTACTTTTTACAACGCACTAAATGTTAATTTTAAAAAAACTAAAAAAAGACACACAACTCTTTCCTAACGTAACGTTAAAAACGTAAAAACGCATAAAAATCAGTGTTGCCAATTAGCGTGTAATTACACGATTTGCGTGCGTTTTGATTGGCTTGCGTGTATTTTTCGAACATCAACAAAAAGCGTGTATTTTGCGGGTAATTTGAAAAATTTCACTTTCTCTTTATTTTTGTTTTTCACAGCTTTCCAATCTAGAGTCACGGTCGCAGTGTGACATAAATAGGACTTTAGCTCAAGTGACTACCCTTATGGCCAAGGATAATACACACTACTGTACTAAGGATTGCTTATCGGCCTTGTTTTTGGTAATCGCGGTCATATGGTGTAGCACCATTGCCGACGTCATTAACTAAGTCGTCAGGTGTTTGCGCAAGCAAGCAAAGAGAATCAAGTCCAACATCAATGCGAGAAATCACACGCTCCCTGCGCGTTATCACTGGTGCTTTGGCATGCCGGGGGGCTTGAGATTTGAACTACGCAGGCCTTATGAGGATAGGCTATCCTGTAAGTAGTAGTGTGTATTATTTCCAACATAGCCCCATCTCTGTTGCTTACATAGGCTTTTTCAAATCGAAAATCCGGTCCTGGACCGAGATAGTACCTAGCTCCTTGGACAGTAAATAATTTTTTACCGCGAAAGTTTCGTTTGTCCCTCAATGTCGAGGGGTGGGTTGAGTAGTACTATTGACCCTCTATCTACCATAAAAATTTCAAATCGAAAATCCGGTCCTGAAACGAGATAGTACTCAGCTCCTTGGACAGTAAATAATTTTTTACCGCCAAAGTTTCGTTGTCCCTCAATGTCGAGGGGTGGGTTGAGTAGTACTATTAACCCTCTATCTACCATAAAAATTTCAAATCGAAAATCCGGTCCTGGACCGAGATAGTACTCAGCTCCTTGGACAGTAAATAATTTTTTACCGCCAAAGTTTCGTTTGTCCCTCAATGTCGAGGGGTGGGTTGAGTAGTACTATTGACCCTCTATCTACCATAAAAATTTCAAATCGAAAATCCGGTCCTGGACCGAGATAGTACTCAGCATCTTGGACAGTAAATAATTTTTTACCGCCAAAGTTTCGTTTGTCCCTCAATGTCGAGGGGTGGGTTGAGTAGTACTATTGATCCTCTATCGACCATAAAAATTTCAAATCGAAAATCCGGTCCTGGACCGAAATAGTACATTTCTACATTACACACAACCCTGCCTTTCTTGTTTTAAACGGTGATTCTAACCTAACTCAATATTATTTTGATTGTGTCGTTTGCTTTTGGTTGAAAAAGAAATTCAGTTATATTCTGTTTTAAATTATTTGAAAAATATGTTCAGCTTTATTTTTATTAAGTGATAAAAGTTGCGGGCCGCAAGAAGCTGGCTTTACACTTTCGACTACGTTCGCGGATCATATTGGTGGCAAGGAGCTGGCTACAAGGAGCTAGCATCACACACGTAATCTTTTAAATATTTAAAGAAATTTGTAATACAGTGCGGTGTTGCCGGTTCATAACAACAGCCTCACAACAATATAACAAGCCATCTACAGACATAGGCTGATAAGCAAAATAATGTTATTGTTCTATTTATTGCAACACGAATAAATTGTATTCTAATATAAATATATAGGTATACAGTGAGTTCATAAAGTCCCGCATAAATTCATTATTTTGAAAACGGCAGAATTTTTGAAAAATCGCTCAGACACGTCAATTTTGTTTTTTAGTTTGAATTTTTTTGATATATTTTTTATCATACAGGGTGGCTCAAAAATAGCTTCGCTGGCATCAACTTCATTTATTTTGATAGTACCCCCTGTATATTATGTTATTTCTGGATTCTACGGAAAATTCTAGACATATTTCATGTACAATGTCATATACCTATCTTCAACTGTTTCGGAAATATTGACAGTTGAAAATTGACTTTTTTGCATCTTTGACAGACTCTAAAACCTGAACGGTTGATTTTACAGCAAAACCGATTTTACATTTCTATCTTAGTTTTTCATAAAATATCCTTTGATATCAACTTTGAAGTTAATCTATGATTAAAAATTCCGGTTAAATTTAATCTCCGCTTTAATCCAAAGTCGGTGTTAAATAATAGTTTAGGCAAATTTAAAATAGGAATGTAAAATCGGTTTTCCTCTAAAATTTACCGTTTAGGTTTTACAGCCTATCAAAGTTGCAAAAAAGTCAATTTTCAAATGTCAATATTTCCAAAACAGTTGAAGATAGGTATATGACATTGTACATGAAATATGTCGAGTATTTTTCGCAGAATCCAGAAATGCCATAATATACAGGGGGGTACCATTTAAAAAAATAAAGTTGATACCAACGAAGCTATTTTTGAGACACCCTGTATGTAGTGATGTAAAATGCTCGAGCAAGTATTTTAGGAGAACGTTCTCCGAGCACGATCGAGAATTAACGAGAATAAACGAGCAAAAACGAGCAGGACCCGAGAATTTATGCTTTTTATCAGAAGCTGAATAAAACAAAACATTTTTCTAAATAAATTCTGATTTTTCTCAAATTTCCCGAAATTCCCAAATTTCTCGTGAAAGTTCTGAATATTCTGAAAATTCTTGATAAATGTGCTGAAAGTTCTCAAACTTCTTAAGAAAATATACCTACTTAATACATAATTAATCACATAATTTGTGAATTGTGTCTTGTGTCATGTTTGATAACAATAATTATTCTAATTTGGGGTTTTCTGTGAAACTTCAACATACAATTATCATTAGGATTCTTTTTTTTTTTGATAATAAAATAAAATAGTGATTTTAGTTTGAGTATATTCCAGTACAACGCTACCTTTGCCTCCAAAAAAAAATAACTATTGCTGCTAAGTTGCTTCCTGGTTCTCGGGCTCAATATTCGATATATCTTCGCCTTCAACAGCTTCCATAAATATATCTCTACTCTATGGCGTCATGTGATTTTATTGGTTAGGATCGTGCTTGAGAACGTGCTGAATATTCTCTATCATGCTCATTGTGCTCGGAATAAGGTAATATTCAGCACGAACCTTTTTTTCGTGCGCGAACGTTCGCGAATGTTCTCGAAAGCACAATCAGAACGTTCCCTTGTGCACATCACTACCTGTATGATAAAAAATATATCAAAAAATTTCAAACAAAAAAACAAAATTGACGTGTCTGAGCGATTTTTCAAAAATTCTACCGTTTTCAAAATAATGAATTTATGCGGGACTTTATGAACTCACTGTATACAGGGTGTCCCACGAGGTTTTAACAAGGTGATTACTACGGAAGGCGCCATCGACATCGAATGTTCCACTTTGAAATTTTTTATCATTTTCTTCAACAAAGTATTAACAAATATGGCATTGCCGATTTTGTAATTTAATATTCCAACGAAAAATGCCATCATAATATACCATAAGTAACATTTAAGGTTCTGAAATTGCCATCTTCTTCTTCTTCTTATCACGCCCTCTCCTGCCGAAGGTTGGCGATCCAAATGGCAATTGTAGCTCTGGAAACTGCAACTAGCCATGAGTTCTGAGAGCCGTTTCTCGGGTCAGGGAGTAGAGCTCCCCGACTCCCGAGAGAACAAATTTATCGTCTTTATTATTTTCATTTACTTTCCGATTACGTTGTCAAGGACAAAACATTCGTTCTATCGAGGAGCTCTACTCCTTGGGCGCGTTCAGATTGAAGAGTCCGGACGACGTCCAGTGAAGAGCGCACCCGATAGAGAGCGCACTCCGAGTGTGCCCGGCGATTCGCCCAATCTGAACGGCCAAGACGCATTTTCTCTTTATAACCTCACTGATTCTAACATTTTTGCCATTTTCTTCAAAATTTTTTAAATAAATACTAACTATGGAAGAAGCCATAGTATCTTCCTTCATATTTAAAGAGTTATTTAATGATGAGGACGCTTCATCTTCGGACCACGAGGATGTGCTAGTGTCAGTGATTGCTATCAATTTAGCATCACAAACTAAACAAAAAAAAAGAGGCCACTTTTTTTTTAAATAGAGTTGATGAGGATAACGAAGAATTTGGATAAACCCACCATAACTCGCAAAAATAATTATTTACAATATTTGCCTTTATTATTTAAGGTTAGAACACAAACGCGCATGCGGGGCAAATTTTATCTTGCTATTTTATGGGACGCAAAAGTGTGCGTCCGGGCGTCGTCCGGTAAAAATCTACTGACAATCTGAACGGCTGGGTAAATTTTACCCAAAGCAATCTGAACGGTCAGAACGCGCTCGGGCGACACCCGACGTTCAATCTGAACGCAGCCCTTAAGACGAGAATCCGGCCCCTGGCGTCTTCCTACTGATCTTTTCCCATGTATTTTGATACGAGGCGTAGTATTTCGTATCTATCATCTCTCATTACATATGACCCAGATATTGCATTTTTCTTTCCTTGATGGTATTCAGTAATTCTTTTTGTTTGGGCATGCGCTGGAGTACTTCATCGTTGGTGATCCTTTGTACCCATGAAATTCGCAGCATCCGTTTATACACATACATTTCGAAGGCTTCTATTCTCTTTTCGGTCTGTGAATCTAGTGTCCAGCTTTCACATCCATAGAGTAGGACAGAGAAACGTAGCATCTGATCATTCGAGTTCTGAGTTCCAAGTTAAGGTCTAGAGTGTTTTCATACTCATGAAAATTTTCCTCGCTTGTTCAATCCTTGAAAGTATTATCGCACTGACTATTGATGTTAGCTCCCAAATATTTTATTGAGGTCACTTGTTCGATTGTTTGTTCTTCGACACGCAGGTGTTCATTTATTGGAGTCTTGGAAAAGACCAATAGTTTGGTCTTGGAAACATTGAGATACAGTCCAAACATTTCGCTATAGTGAACTACGGAATCCAAGATGCTTTGTAGTTCTTGTACATCGTTGGCTATTCTAACCATATCATCGGCGTGTTCCATCCCAACAACCGCCGTTTGATGCTATTAAAGTTCTGATATGAAGTTGCCATCACTTGACCGAAACTGAAGCGATAATGGTGGAATTGTATGACACATATGTAGAAGCGGTACAAAAAGTTACCCCAGATCCTCAAAATTTCAATTATATTGGATGACGCGTTTCGAAGTTATCACCTGGCTAAAACGTCGTGGGACACCCTGTTTAATAATATACTTATGCATTTACATAATAAAGTGTAGTAGAATGAAACAAAATGCTTCCATTTTCAGTTGTTCAAAAACTCGTTTAAAAATAAGAAACCAGAAGACATACATTAATCAAATTTTGAATATAAAACAAAAAATAAGGAACATAGGAATAATGAATAATACGGAAATGTCTTCAGTTAAACTAGATCTAAGTTAAGTTCCACATGTTTAATTCAGATCAAATGGATTAAATGGAATAACTCGTAGCAATAGAATCTAATTCGGGCTTAGAAGTACCTATTTAAAAAAAAAAAAAACTATTTGTGGCCCTGCGGGGCCCCCAAAACGACGGGGCCCCTCCGCGACTGCGGGCCCTTAGTTACGCCACTGTGTAAAAGTACGCAATGAGTACCCAAGACATGGAAGAAAAAGCCTTATTTTTTTTTTTCTTTCTCGTTAAGTTTTTCAGTACCTATCACACGACTTGTTTGCACTTCGCCGTTCTGATGCAGATCGAGCGAACTAGGCGGAAAAATGCTGCAGGCAGCGTTCTACCGCCGATCGCAATGTGACCGCCGCAGAGCCGCGGTAGAACGCTGCAGGAACGGCGGGCGCGTTTTCCCGTCCGCCGCAGTATGCACGCGTTGATTTATTTACATGTGCAGTATTCGTTCGCCACCGCCACCGCTCTGGTTTGCGCCTGGCTTTTAACCTTTATCGTGTTCAAACGGAAAGTTAATCGTCACTTAACTTTTTCCGCTTATGATACCGCATTTTATAACTGTCAATTTTCGTCTATTCCAGGCACTTATAGGCTCTCTGAAATAATTCTGAAATTTTTAAATTGTTCTGAGCCTTTCAAAATGCTGCTGGTAAATGTTTTGGAATGTTCTAAATGGCTTATTGAAGTTTTAGAGTGCTCTAACTTGGCTTGAAGAGTTCTGGAGCATTTTAGAAGTTTTTCAGTAATTTCTAAATTGTTATTCTGACATATTTTTATTTCAAAAGAGTTCTAAAAGGTTTCCAGTTCCAATTTCAATCCTATAAAATTGTTCTGAAATAACTTTGAAGCTTCTAAATTGTTCCAAAATGCTCCTGAACATTTCTGCTTTGGATTTGAACTGTTTTGGATACTTAGCTTATGTTCCGATATCAACTGTCAGTACTGAATTTACTGGACGCCGTTCCGATATTATTTTCAGTACACTGGATTCAGTCGATTCAGTACTGAATGACCACAAGAGTTCGCTGTTGAAATCGGAACGGCAAATGACAGTAAAATCAGTACTGTAAATGCAGTACTGGCAGTTGATATCGGAACATAGCCTATTAATGGTTAAAGTTCTACAGCAAATTGAATTCGCTCGAAAGGCGTTTTGTAACTTTTAACCTAAATCCTAAGATTCTGGCGTTTTTCAAAATGTTACTGGAGATTCTAGAGTGTTTGAGAGTCCTAAAATGGGTTTCAAACTTCTGAATTGTTTTAAAATACTTTTGGAAATTGTAAATCGGTTTTTGAATGTTTTGGAGCATTCTAAAATGGTTCTGAAGTTCCCAAATTGTTCTGAAGTTTTAATACATAAACCAATATTCACTTTTAGACTCGGTTTTACCAGTGTGGCTCAGTTGTCTAGATCTGGATTTACGAAATCTTTATTAAGGACGTCGCGTCGTCGTCTAGACAGGTCTAGGTCTAGACACTTTTTTTTGTTCTTCAGACGTTTAGACGCAATGCAAACCTAAAAAAGACGTCTTTAATGGCCGTTTCCACCAACTATTTTAGGGGAGCATTAACGATAAGTATTCCCTAAAATGACATTTTTACATGGAGAAATGTCAGTTTGAAATAGGTACTTATCGTTAAGGCTCCCCTAAAATAATTGGTGGAAACGGCCATAAGACTTTGTGGGTTGTCTGGGTATTGTACTTTCTGCTGTTGTGAAATTATTTTCCAATAATGGCCGTTTCCACCAACTATTTTAGCGGATCCTTAACGATAAGTATTCCGTAAACTGACATTTCTCCATGTAAAAAGGTCATTTTAGGGAATACTTATCGTGAAGTTCCCCTAAAATCCTAAAATAGTTGGTGGAAACGGTCGTAAGCCCCTTAAGCCACTAGGGGCCGTTCACTTAAACAAATTTAGAAGAGAAAGTGCTACCAGCATCGGCATCAACGTAGAACAATCAAAGGTCGTTTGGTATTGAAGGTAAATAGGTAACGTTAATGGGAAAATTTTATTTTTTGAAAAAAATCAAATTCAATTATTTAAAACTACCGACTCCTGTCATATTTGAATTAACTTATCAACGACCAGTTGATCAAATATTTGGCAACGCTGTTTTTGTCTGTCGGTCTGTCTTCTGTCTATTTTCTGTTTCACTTTTTTTTACACAACCAGTGCAAGTGCTAGAGGTGGAGAACTATCGATAGTCACGACCATCGATAGTTATCGATAGACAGGACCTTAACTATCGATAGTTTTCGATAGTAATTAAATACAAGTTACTAGGTAAAAGGAAAGATAATTGTGTACTAAAAATCTTTGATTATGGGAAATAGCTAAATATTGAACTTTAACATTAACATCTGCAGTGGAATTCTGTAAGGAATAGAGATATTTTCACATGATTTTCGCTATCTCTATTGACGTACGTCGTACGTAACCTCTCTATTGATTTCGAAAAGAGAGAAGAAGGCAGCAAGCGCCATAGCGATAGGGATAACGATCTCTTTCCGTTACAGAATCCCGCCTCTGATATCTCATTTGCAGAAAAAAATATTTTTTTTTTCTAAAACTAAAAATATGTATCTTATTCTAAAATCCTAGAATTTTTGTATAAAATCAAATCATTATCATTATCATGTCAGAAATAATGGCACCACGCACCAGCAGTACTGAAAATCCTTTCAGACCTTTCAGATTACTTTTTATAATTGTCAGAAAATTTTCTATTGTCCCTGAAAAATAAAGCAAGGAAATCAAAAACGGTTTTCATTGTTTTGCATTTTTGCAGTTCAGTTTTGTGCAAGAACCTAACTTTCGCTTACTAACGGGCGTTAGAGCTAACTATCGAAAACTATCGATAGTTAAAAAAAAACTATCGATATATTTCGATAATAGATAGTTATCGATAGCGCCATCGATAGTTCTCCACCTCTAGCAAGTGCAGTAACCGCAGTAACACAGACCACTCAAGACAACCACGCCACACGTAGCTCTTCGCTCGCTCGATCGCAGTTCTGTAATGTCGGGAAAAGAAAAATATTTCGATCAAAATAAACATTAAGCTCGCTCTGAAACCGCGTTTAGTGTTCCAGTGTAAAAAAAAAAACATTGATATTTTTGAAAGTTTAACAAAAAAACTTTAATATTTGAACTATGAGAGACATAGGTTTGATTTCGTGATCAAAGTGGATGGTATTTTCTTATTGTCAATTCCTAGTATTATGGTGCATCACAGGACAACATAAGTATGTTATTTTCATTTTTAATCTGTTTTGGCTCTCTTTTTAGGAATTACTTTTACGTTATTCATGATAATTTCAAAATAATTTCCTTCCAGGTTTAATTAATTTTTCGCGGTTTTCCTATTTTTTTTTTTTATTTAAAGTTTTCTATTTCTACTACCTATAAGATTCATAACCTATGAGTGTTTTGATTATGTTGATTTATCTGTTTACTGTGTATTAGTTCAATATTGTTTTGAATGTTTATACCTCGGTTTATACTTTCTCGAGTACTTTCTGTATATTGTAGATTTTTGGTATTTATTTCCCATTTAAATTTTGATCAATTTACCTTTACTATGAAACTTATTTATTGCCAATTATCAGAGAGATATTTTAAGTTTCTGAGAACCATCAGTTCCCTTGAAATGGCAAAACAATGTTAAAAATAAAATTTAAATTGGTTTCTTGAAATTTTGCCTAATTTACATCTCAAAAATTAAGCAATATGATTTATTCGTTCTGGTTTGCTTTTTTTTCTAACATAATTCTTATGTTTAAAATACGTAGTCCTTTCCTACTTTGTTACCTGAAAATTTCGACGAGATTGTTACCTATATCCGAGCCTATATCTATTTATTTTCTAATATTTCTTCAGATTAGTTGAGAAAAATTACAAAAAGCATGGCGTTCAGTAAGGCTCACTTTTTTCTAATTTAAACTTCTTTGAGAATACCTTGCTAGTTTAAAAAGTGTATTCTTATCTGAAACCTATTCAAGTATGTAAATAAACTGTAAAAATATGTTACATCACATTATTACCAAAAAACAAAGCTAATTTTAAACTTTTACGCCCGTATCCACCAAAATCGATTTAGCGATCTGATAGCTGTCAGTCTGTTAACATTTATCGATAAAAGCAAATAAAATAAAAATAAAATAAAATAAAAATATGTTTATTGATGAGAACAAAGAAGAGAAAAACCCTGTACACATCAAATGGTGATTAGACCGCAAAGCGTTTTTTAATAACCACCAATTCAATAATTTAATATCACTTATTAACTAAAACAAGTAAAGATATAATAAAATATCACAATAATCATCACAATAAGTACATAAAATGTATAAAATAAAATGTATAAAATATGAAATATAAAACATGAAATATCGCTGATATGATGATACTGGCAGTGGCAAACCCCCATTGGGATACAATTATTTACATTAAAGACATAAATGCTTATCTCGTATTTCACTTTTTACCCTATTCCCAAATCCCATTATATTCAATGAAAACAACTGTGGAAAAAAGTTATATGGGTGCTACCAAGTAGGTAAAACAGGACTTGAATAGTTCACAGCGATGTTGTGGAATATTTAATAATATTTGTCTATTACGTGTGTTAAATTGATGTATATCACCTCGCTTAACCATCAATTCGAGGAGAAAAGAAAAGAAAGGAATAGAAATCCTTATAATTTTATGAATCAGGCAGCAGAGATGCAAAAATCTTCTCTCTCCCATGTTGTTATGAAAGGTGTCTGTGACAGATTGGCTGACATGATCTCTGCGCGACAACTTGTGCACAAATCTCACACATGAATTTTGTATTTTCTGAATACGGTATTTATTAAAGTTAGTTAAAAAAGGACCATACACAACATCAAGATATCCAGGAATTGACAAAACAAGAGACTTTGTTAGATTTTTTTTAGTTGCTACCGGTAACAAATCTCTAAACTCAAAAAGGGTTTTGAGACGTAAATAGCATTTTTGTGCTATTCACGAATAAAAATGGTTCTTCTGACAACAAACAGACTGATAACATAGAGTGAAAAATAAAAATCCATATATTCTGTGAACAGTTTTTATCTGCGCCTAACTTCATTTCATTTAACAACCTCAAAATTTGTCTGGTTTGTATTGTATTTATTTATTAATAATAACTTTTCTTGGGCTGTGAAACAAGTGAACAACTTCCTAATTCTAATAATAATTAACTATGGTATACGAATAACAAATGGAAAAAGAAACTGAGCAGCTAACTTTTCTGGTCTCGAAAAGGAAATTCTAATTTCTTACATCTCTTAAGCTAGAAGAGCAAAGTCAGCAGAATCGAAAATCAATACATGGAACATTAAAGGCTCATTAAAGGCTAATTAAATGCCCTAATGAGAAATTTTAGGCTCCTTGAATTTTCGCGAAAATGAGTGTTCTGCTAGCTTTAACTTAAGCCAGCAGAACATGAGCGAAAAAGTGGCCAAAACAACAAAAATTGCAATTTTCACTGTCTCACAGGTTTTTCTGCCATGCTCTGCCGACATTACCCATATATCGCCACTTTTCGCATTTTCACAAAAAAGTAATTGAGCCTGAAATTCGCGATTGTTGTATTTCCAGAGCCTTTAATGAGCCTTTAATGTCTGTGCATGTGCAACTGAAATTTTCTTTGACTTAACCACTTTTTCGCCCATGTTCTGCTAGCTTAAGTTGAAGCTAGTAGAATAGCAATTTTCGCGAAAATTCAAGGAGCCTAAAATTTCTCATTACCTACAGCATTCAATTTGCCTTTAATGTATTCACTAAGATTGTACTATCGGAACGCTGATTTTCACCCTCTGAGAGATTTTTCTGCCATGCTTGGCCGACATCATTCACACATCGCGCTTTTTGCATTTTCACAAAAAAAAGTAATTGAGCCTGAAATTCAATATTGGTGCATTTTCAGAGCCTTCAATGAGCCTTTATTGTCTGTGCAAGTGGAATTGCAATTTTCGTTATTTTAGCCACTTTTTCGCTCATGTTCTGCTAGCTTAAGTTAAAGCTAGCAGAACACTCATTTTCGCGAAAAATTAAGGAGCATTAAATTTCTCATCGTGGCATCTAATTAGCCTTCAATGAGCCTTTAATGTTCCATGTATTGATTTTCGATTCTGCTGACTTTGCTCTTCCAGCTTAAGAGACGTTAATTTCTTCTGTTAAGAAATATTTAAAAGTAATCGGAAATAAGAAAACCAATGCAGTTGGTTCTGAAACATTGAAATGGTCACCAATACAAAGTTGAAAAGACCCCGTTGCAATTAAAATCTGATTTCTTTTAGATTGGTTTATTTCTTTCGTCCGCAATGGCTCCAAGACTTGGTTCAGTGTTCAATAGGTTTATTTCCAGCCTTTGGAAGCTATTTTTGTTTATTGTGAATCTTCTATGAAACTCCAAATCATCCAATTCAGTCAATAAATCATTCTTTCCCTCACATTTCTGGGCCTGGGAAGATCTTCATCTGATGGATCATCCGATGAACTTCCAAAAAAATTCAGGTCAATTTCATCTATTCATTTTGCCAAAGAATAAAAACTACGAAGATAAAGATAAAGTTCCACGAATTAAAATTTAACGAACTATCCATTCTTTCCAATTTATGGATACATTCTATTTTTTTTTCGAAACAAAACAATAACAATAACACATATCAGATGGATAACTTCCTTAACAGCCCAAATTTTGCCCGACAACTTTATCGGAGTGATATCTACTACTCAAGGCTGGTGAATATCGAATTTTATGTTAACAGTTTGACAAGTAGTTTATCAGACTGATAAGCAGTTATCGGTGGTTGGTGAATAGGGCAGTTAGAATTTTGTCCACAACAATTTCAAATGAAAGTCAGTTTCTGGCTTATTGGACGTTAAATTGATGATCAAATCGATGCCGACGTTTCGGTGTACTCCACACCATCTTCAGGGCTGTGACATTAGAAACCAGAACCCTACTTAATATACCTTATTATGACAGCAAACATTTTGAGACAATTTAATACATTTCAACTGCAAGAATTAAATTTCGAACTCCCCTTATATTTATATACGTAGATGACATTCTAACTGCTCTACCAAATGACAAAATAACTACAGTATTAAATATTTTCAATGACATAAATCCATCATTTAGTTTTACTATTGAAAAAGACGAAGACAAAGCTATACCATTTCTGGATTTGCTAATGATAAACAAAGATAATAAAATCATACATAATCTCTACAGAAAACCAACTAGCTCAACTAGGATTTTAAATTATGTGTTAGCACATGCATCGTAAAATCAATATTATCAAACAATTCCAACTCAAAATTTATAGATTATCCGACAAACAATTCTGGCATAACAATTTATTATTTCTGAAGAATATCCTAACTCAAAATAATTATCCCAAAACGTTAATAAATAAAATTTTAAGTAGACTACCCACTTGTAGAGAAAACACTTATGAAAGAAATCCCGAATCAACACATGATGAAGTAATATATTTCAAAATACCTCACATAGAAAATTTATCCCATTCATTGGCGAGAAAATTAAAAACAGATAATTGCCAGATTGCATATTACAACACGAAAAAAGTTGGCCATATCTTTTCTAGAGTGAAAGACAAATCAGTGACAATCTGCAGAGCAATGTAAATTATCAGATACCCTGTGGCAATTGCAATAATTCTTATATTGGCCAAACCAAACCACCACTTCAATTTCGATGACATAAAGGTATTAGACATGGAGCCTAACTCCAAAAAACGACTGTTCCTTGAAATGGCTCAAATACAAAAGAAAGACAACACGGTAAATTTGCACACAAACGTGCAGCAGAATTTACTATAACTTGATAAAACATTTTTCATAATGATAATTTATTGTTGTTTGCCATTCCACTTGGGGAACGCTCCGTACATGACGAGATTCCAGCTGTTGCTTTTTTATGTTGCCCATATCAACAACCATCAATATTTTAAACGAAAATGATACTGAATTAATAGTAATTCTGTTGTACGCACGTGTATGTGAGCGTTCCTTTGGTTTTGTTTTCCCTTTTTTACATCTTTTTCTTCGTTTATTTATGTCCAATTTTTGTGGAAATGTTTGAGAAAAACGAACAAACCTATTTGTTCAAAATTTATAATCTAGGTGAGGTTTCTGTTTTTATAACTAACTTCGGACATTTTAATTTTTTATACTTTTTTATATTTTTTTTTTATTGTTCACTGTTATAATTGCAGTTGAAATGTATTAAATTGTCTCGAAAGAATGTCCACTTTCATAATAAGGTAAATTGAGTAGGCTTCTTGTTTTCTAATGTTACGTACAGCCCTGTAGATGGAGTGAAGTACAGCAAACGTCGGCATTGATTTGATCATTGAATCAACGTTCAATAAGCCAAAAACTGACTTTCATTTGAAGCTAATTTTTCTTTTAATTTTTTCCATTTTTCTCTAATTAATTTTAATAGAGTTTATATTCAATTAACATAAAAAATATTATATACTTTGCTTTTTTTTATAAAGAAAGCTCCATATTTTTAACTCCTGTGGAGCAGTTTATTAGTTGATTGCTAAAAATATAAAAACATGTAGCGAAACCTAGAAACATGTTGGTCAGCTACATCACATCAGATTTTTCACTATTCAAATTGCTGCCTTGTGATTTCTTAGAACATTCAAACACCAGTGATAATTAATTCCCGGTTTCGATCTATTAGAAATTCCAAGTCAGCTGAATTTTTTATATAAACCTCTGGTATGAAAATATAGGAAAGTTGCCAAAGTTGCATGCCTGAATTATTCGCATTCCTGGCTCTTTTACTTGGCTCTTTCACTAAAATTTAAATATGTAATTTGAGCATAGAATCTTAAACGAGGCACTGTTTTAGGTTGAATCTATGAGGTTAAATGAGTTTTCTACAAGCACTTCAAAACTGGTAAACTTTAAAATTATTTAAACGCGCCAGACGATGACGTATAAACATCATACCAATCAAATTCAAGAAGAGTGCTTCATCAACAAAGCGCAAACAGCTGTTGCGGTTGCCGCTGGTTGAAGGTTTGATGCGCTGTTGCCAGTTGTGACTAAATATATGTATTGCCCTCGTTAGTGCCACATGAGAAAAAAAAAACTGAATAAAAACAATGGGTTGCAAATTGTGTATATTGATTATTAAAAAAAAAATTGTATAATCTTGAATCCCTAATTAATCAATTTACTTAACTATTTTTCTTGGTATTTTGCCAACATTTTAGAATTAAAACATTTATAGCACTGGGACTACGTAACGGATGGAGATCGTTATCTCTATCACTATGGCACTTGGTATCTTCTTTTCTCTAGAGAGGGAAGGTCAATAGAGATAGAGAAAATTGCTACGTTTATTTCACGTGTTGTATGTGGATACTAAGTGGATTAAGGATTATTAATCCTTATTCGTTTATTTCACAACTATTAAATGGATTAAGATTGGTGCTAATCCTTTCTTAAGCCTTGTTAAAAGCACAAGCGCAAATTGCTTTGTGTCATTTGTATCTTACTTCATTAAAGTCAATCAGCTGATACATAAACATGAACAATGAGCAGTAAATAGGGAACTAAATAATACATACTTATTTCTGCTTATTTAGTTTCATTAAGAAAAATAGTTTTAATTAACAATCAAAAGCTGAACATTTTCTTATTTCACACCTGTTTTCCATCAAATAAAACAAAAAAAACATCAATCCTCAAAAAAATTACAAATCACAAATATCATTTTTTACTTGAAATCAACAAAAAAACTTCTTAAATCCGAGATTTGAGATGTTTATTTCACATTTGAGATAATCCAATCTTACAAAATTGGAGGATTGGATTGAGCACTCCGATCCGGATAAACTCTAATCCTGGGTGTCGAGGATTATTCATTCCCATTATTAATCCAATCCACTAAGTATCCAGATACAACGTGTGAAATAAACAAAGTCTTATCTCTATTCATTACATAGTCCCAGGGCAGATTTTTAACAACTGACAATTAGTGGCAACACTGTGAAATTGCCACTGGTGGCGAATTAAACATAAAGTACTCATTTTTATTTACAGTTTTCATTTTTATTTAGGTCTTTTTCCTTAAATGACTCAGAATTTTTCAAAAGTAAGGGTGCAGGAAATTCTATTTTCAGTTGCTTTATCCAATGAGGAGTTTCACCATATTTGAATTTCATTGCTCAATATTTTTAATCAGTTGTTTGAACCACAATAAAAATACCCTTGCTTCCAGTTGGCTTTAAGATGTCCTATTTTTTTAATAAATAATTTATAAAATTAGTGTTATTTTCATACCTCATATTTGAATGTACCAGAATGGCGCAATTGTGTGACGTAGATACCCAACCGACCAATAAGCATCGTTCACAATGGCTTTGACGCACATCTTTGATGCTTTCCTTATCTAACCTCTGAAGAGTAACAATGATGAAAGTCCTCATTCGTTATTTGCACCTTGTTCGTTTAACACGCTGTCTAATAACATAACTTAATTTTATGGTGATTTTGGGAGTGTCTGGATTGTTTATTGTTTTTATCGAGGTTTTTATTTTAGTTTTCATAAAGATTAACAATATGGTTTTGTTATACCTACTTCAGGTTTGTTGCTTATGGGAACTTTCTTATTTCAAGCAACGAAACACAGTTCCAGAACACAAAATTTAAAAAACAAACTGTGAAATTAGAAATTATAATATTTTATCAGCAGACATAAGACAATGCAAAGTTGCCAAACTGACTGTCGTGATTTCTAAAAACTAAAATGACGTCAGGACATAGATCCTTTCTCAAAACTACAAAAACTGTTGCTGTACAACTGAACGTCCTAACTATTGAAAAATTACATTAATTTTATACCTAACTGTAGGCTAAAAAATTCAAAAAAAAGAAAACACATTATTTAAACAAGGATAAAAACCAGCTGGAGGAGCACGAAACTCGATCACAAAACAATCGAATAATCAAGTCCTATAATTTTGTGAGTGACATTACGATCGATCTGCAAATAACCATAAAGTGATCAAGTTTCGTGCTCCCCCAGCAGGTTTCTAAAGGCAATCTTGAAAATCTGATTTAGATTGGGACTTGATGTTGAAACATGAAACATGTACTTATGATCATCTACTGGACATGCTGAAAATGAAGTCCTTGAATGAAAGGAGAATTAATTTTGATAAAGTATTTATTCATAAAATACTTGATAACAATATAGATTGTAGTGACCTCCTGCAACTTGTTCATATTTATACTCCTCCTAGATCACTTAGAGCTGTGAATACATTTAGTATTGAAAACCATCGCACCAATTATGGTCAATTCTCACCCATAAATAGAATGATGTCTCATGCAAATTAATTGAGAATTGACTTGTGCAACACCTCCTTGTACTCCCTTAGGGCAGCGCCTAATAATCAATAGATTAGACACCTAACCTTCATATTTTAGTGATTTGATGTTCCATTGTTGTTTTTATGATTGGTGTTAATGTAGTTTGTACATTTTATAATTTATTTGTCATTCATATATTTTAAGAGGGAAGGAAAAGTCCAAATCTTCACTTAATATTTTATTACTTTACGCGTTTCGGCTCATTGCCATTATCAAGAGTAGTGAGTTTTACAATCTAAAATAAAAATATTGGTTTTTGAACTAAAGTTAAAAATTTTGATTAGAAAACTTACATGACACATTTACAAAGATGTTTTTGGTCCAAACGTTTATATATTGTGTATTTGATTTTTTTCCATCAATTTTTTAACATTTTATTCTTAGACTTACTTTATGTAAGATTGGGATATTCCTGTTGATGAATAAATAAATTAAAAAAAAAAAACACGTAACGGTAACGACGATCTGACAACGTACTAATTTGTAGTATGTATACAGGGTGTGTATTTTAAGTGATACCACGATTGCTATATCCGAAAAGGTAAGAGCTGCAAGGTCGATTAAATTAGAAAAAAGTTGCCTTTTCCGCTGCCCATTTCAGAATTGTTTACAGTGTTGCCAAATTCTTTCTAGTTTATGAAATACAGGTCCAAAAAACGAGCGAAATTATTTCATCAATTATTTCGAAAAACATTGATATTCGAGACACAATTCAAATTTGAAAGTTTTATAATTTTTTTCGCTCTACAACATGGCATCGTCAAATTTTAAATTCGAAGTTCCGGAATCGAGGTACCAACATCATTTTCATTTTTTGAAATACGGACCTGGATTTTTATGTCATTTTTAGAAAGTGCCCTGCAATGAACTATAGCCAAAAACTGGAATGCGCACACATTGCCATAACTGCCAAAAAAATGAAGCCATGAAAGACAGATGCCACAAAGGGGAATGTTGTTTTTTTCTGTTGCTCGCTGACATATGAAGTTTTGGAAAGTTTTGTCATATTTACCTTCACAGGTTTCATCAATTTGAATACGTGTTGGAAGCAATTTCCGCCATTTAACATAATGAGTGCGACAAAAACAGGTATCCCCTCCGCAGCAGCGGCACTAGGCTTCACGTTCGTCAATATGTGTTAGCATTCCAGTTTTTGGTTATAGTTCATTGGTGCCCTGTATTCCCTTTCTAAAAATGACATAAAAAATCCAGGTCCGTATTTAAAAAAATGAAGTTGATGATGGAAGCTCGATCACGAAACGTCAGATTCAAAATTTGAATATGCCATGTAGAGCAAAAAAAAATTATAAAACTTTCAAACTTAAATTTTGTCTCGAATATCAATAGTTTTCGAAATAATTGATGAAATAATCTTGGGCGTTTTTTAGAAATCACCCTGTAAAAGGAATTTGGCTGTAAACAAGTCTTGAATGGGCATCAAAAAAGGCAACTTTTTTCTAATTTAACCGACCTTGTAGCTCTTACCGTTTCGGATATAGCAATTGTGGTATCACCTAAAATATACACCCTATTATTACTAGTTGTAGAGAATTACGTCATATTTGGCGGCTATTCTGCGGCGTTTGAAATGCTGCTGAATTTGTATTTTTTTATTAAAAATTAACGGCAACTCAAATGTTTCCCAAAATAGTCTTAATATCTTGGTTGATATACTTAGTTTGTGTTCTAGAATTAGAAAAACAAATTAAAAAAACACTAAATCTCACTGGATCTTGAATGTTCTGTCCGAGGCACTCAGTGTTCTTTTCTTAGTTCTTTTTTATAATTTGGGTTAGTTTGTGGCAGTGACGATTTTTGGTATTTATTTTCCGAGTCATCACATGGACAGAATTGTAGGGTTAGTAATTTAAAGCAAAATTCATGAATATTTAATTATTGAGAGGGGGGTTTCCCGGTGGGTTGTGGCGGAAAATGCATCGGAACATAGGAACACACGGCCTTTTTTTCCAGTGATGAAAGTAGTTCTAGTAGTGAGAATACCGAAGTTGAGTGAAAAAAATAGTCTAGCTAATCTCTAAGAATGGATAAAAAGCTGAAAAATTTTCTTTCAAAAAAATTTCCCGATTTTCGCAGTCATTAAAATTTATTAGTTGATGGGCCTATATTATAATAAGAGTTTAAAATACAATTTGGCTAATGTAGAACACCCCGAAAGCCTTGCCAGGCACGTCCAAAGATCATCATGTTCTTTTTTATGAAAGCAATAAACAATCGAATACAAAAAAGTAAATATGCTGAATCGAGTGCAGAATTATGATGGGGCAGGTTGAAAAATATAACAATTATTGATCAAAAATAATAACCAATAATTTAATGAAAAGTATTGTAATTTAATATAAAATAAATGAATTCTTCGTTTTCTCTTCCACATCAGTTCCATCTTCTCCACGCAGTCACTGTCTTCATAATATTTATCATCATCTTTCACGCATCTGTTGCCTTCCAGCGTCTTTACCTAAATACGCACATGGTGCTATTTTCTCCTCTTTTAACTACCTGGCAAGTGGCAAGGCCTTTGTGATTATAAATGTCAGCCAGACTTAAGTATATTTTCTATGAATTCATTGTATAGTCCACCGTGTGACAAATTTTCAAACCCGCAATTTTTCCGATTTTGAAGATGCCTTTAGACTCATTTGCCAATTGCCAATCGTAAATTAATTACAGTTTATGATTGTATCATTTTAAATGCTAAATTTCAAGCCTGAAAAAATAATGCTTACGAATACGTAAACTCGCTCGAATTTTGGAATCTGAAAATTTTCAGCCATACCTAAAAAAAAAATACCTACTTTCCACTATCTGAGATAAGTGAGACTGCCAGAGACTGCTATTTTCATAAACTTTATGTTCAACTTCAGTATATATAAAATATTGTTTTTGTATTGTATTGTATTTTTATTATTTCAATCCATCTAGAATTTTTTGGCCAGAAATTCTTGTTTTTTGTCACTGAGGGAACAGATTAATTTATGTATGTAGGTATACTGACTGGGAAAATGAGTAAGAAAAAAATTCACTGCTTCCTGGAATAAAACTTGTTCTTTGAGAAAGGTACTTTCATAGATTATGATTTTTTTTTCTAAGATTAAAGATAATAATGCCATTACGAACTCACATATTTAGGTACTTATTTTGACGAGCACCTGGAAAAACAGGAGGAAAATCCAATTTTCGATTACGCTGGGGAAAATCCAATTATCGTTTAAAAAAAAATTGTGAATTGTAAATAATAATTATTAGATATTTATTTTCTCCTATAATCACTTTTGCCTCGATTTTTACATTCAATCTTTGACACTAAAACCATGCATTTCATTTTGACCCATTGAAGCCATAATTTCAAGTTTGCTATTCAATGCATCAGTAATTTCTTCAAAGGATTTTCCTCGTAAAATACACAACTGAGGGAATTCGCAAATAACAGTTTCTATATAATCAATTACCTACATATTTATTATTAAATCATTAATTACGCCTAGTTCTGCGAAGTCAAGCTTCCTCTGAAAGCCTTTCCAATATCAAACCTGTAGATGATTGCCAAGACTAGAATAATTTATAATCTCGTTTAAAATTAAGCAAATTCTAAAGTTTACTACTTGGCTTACATAATGAATTTGACGTTTGTCATGCCTTGTTCTATAATTTTAGAACTAATTCATGTGGAAAATTTTAATTATATTCTGATCATGCAAAGAAAATGTTTTACGATCATGAATTTATAAATCAGGGAACAATATGATTATTTCGAATAATTATTAACAACTAGATATTATTTTACTTTGTGATTACATTCATAGAATCCTATTTATTTAAATCTTGTTAGTGGAACAAAAGATAGCAAGCATGAAATTAATATGTTTTATTTGAAGTTTCTTTGTAGTTACAATATTTAATTTTATGTAGGAGGGCCTTGGTAGGGCCAAATTTAAGTTTGGGTTGAAGGATGGTTGGTAAGTATTTATTTTCTAGCATCTTGAGTTAATTATTAGGTTCTTTCCTATAGGAAAGAAGTTTTTGACCATTAAATCAATAGGGCCCAATTGGCAACAGGTAGAAACTTTTAAATAACCATAACGATACAGCTGGCGACCAAACCTGTCTGAGGAAACTGACGTGGCATTATTATCTTTTCTTTACTACCTCAGTGACAACATTAAAACTGAAAATGATAAATGCATCTCTTCATTTGCAAGTTGCATTCTTATAATATAGGCACCATTTGTTATCTCGTCTCCTCGTCATGACCACAAAATTTGGTTCGAATTAGTGATGGTTTCTGGTTTCTCATTCTCATTGCATTTTGAAAAACTTCCTGCATAAATGTATTTTATTCACAAAAGTCGTGATACTTTGGTCATACAAATCTCAAAATCAAACTGCGGCCTGTGAAATTTAAAATGAAAAATAGTTAAAATTCAGAAAGGAACTTGCTATAAACATAAATAAAGCGTGAATGTCATTAGAGTTAACATTTCGGAGGAATAAAAAAAGAGTAATTGAGTATTCATGTTGTAATGCATAACCGTTAGGCTTGGTACTTTACTTACGTGCGTGAATACAAATTTTGACATATTCTTCTCAAACTGTCTTTAAAATAGAAATACCTTATAGAACATGAACATATGATTCTTTTAATAATGCAAGACTGAAAAATCCAGTATTATACATAGGAACATTCCGTTATCCCTCATCAATAGAAAAACCTTCTAAGACTACTTGTGCGAGACAATGTAGGGAATTTTTCCAGAATATGTATGTAAAAGATGGATATTATCTTGAATGAGAAAATAAAATAGGTAGTAGGGTCCTTCTCTCAAAAGTGAAAAAAAAAATTGCCAATCTTTTGTATTTAAAGAAAAGGTGGCAAATGATCAAATTTTATGTTTCATTTATTTAAGTTTTGTTGATTTTTAAATTAAGCTTGATTGCTTTGAAGCTTCTTTTGAGTACTTACAGAAAATGAGTAGTCCAACAATGAAACAAAATTGGTGGGTGCTTTACGCTAGCAGGCTTGAACCAAATTTTAGATCAGCATCCCTAGGATTCCTTTAGGTATTGTGAAAATTTGAGTAATTTTGCTAGTCTGATTTTGGGGACTTGTGAAAAATGATTGTGGGCTTGCCAGAATAATTTTGTCAATCACTCAAATATTATCAATTTGAGGCGTTTTTTTTTTCTTGTGTAATGCGGGCCAAAATTTGAAGTGCCCAAAGCATTTTATTTTGTTGGAAATATTAGTACTGTAAGCATAAAAACCATAAAAACATGGAAACCCCATTAAAAGGGGCCAATCCGACCTTTTTTGTCACCTGTTATCGGATGGGTAGATACCTGCCTATCCTATTTTTATTTGACCGTATTTCATTGTTCAATTCCAGGTATTTTTTTATTTATACAGACAGGGCTTTGCCTTTAAGTTTAGAAAAGTTTTTAATTAAACAAAGTTAATTAAAACGGTCGATTTAATTGGCCTTCTTATTTCGTTCATTTCATGGGAAACACACATAGGAAACAAGTATACCTATAATTATTGATGACAAATGCAGAAAAATATCAATCGTTCAAGAAATAAAACAATCACCTCCATTATATTATTTTTACACGTTGCAGTTGTTAAAAACAATAGTATATTACACAGTCTATTGCAAAAGCGTTGATAAGAAACAAATTACGCATTCTTAGGTCAAAAGTCAACAAAACTAATAATTTCCTCCAGGAAGCAAAACAACGAGCTTCAATATTTCCATTCGAAGTAGGTAAATGCATATTTTGTATGAATGGCATTTGTGCTCAATTGAAATCATGCAGGCTGATAAATAAATACATCATTCAAGAAACAAAACAATCACTGGAATTATCTTGACCGGAAATGCTTTAGCCAAAATTTAGACGTCGAAGTAGACCCATGAAAGTATTTTCGTGAACTAGGTAACCCAACTACGCCTTCCAAGAATGTACTCAAGTCATTAAGCATTTAAAATTTTTATGGGAAACGTTTTAAAATATTTAACGAGCAAATGATCCTTACAATAATTGCACTAAACAATTTTCTGAAAAAATTATTTTTAAGAATCTAAATAAAAGTTTCCTGAGGTTGAGAAGTACCTAGAACATTGCTAAACGTTTCACATTGGTTTGAACCATTTATGTATACCATACAATTAATATGGGTGCAGTATTTTTGTGACTGATAATTGTAATTATCTCATGTTGAAATAATCACAAACAATACTGTTTATGATTATTTTTCCGCCGTTCAAATTAAGGATCTTTTAGTATTACTGTTTTCAGACAATACCGCTCAAAAACCAGGAAGCATCTTCATCTTAATTTTGTCTCCATAGCAGTCGACTTGATATAAAGTTATCGAACAAACAATTTTCAAAACATATGCGTCTGTTGGCCCAAGCAACGCTCTTTGTGATTCTCAAAAGTTATTCGAAATCTTTAAGGATAATAAATTTTGTATGGAAAAAAAGTCAGGCATAAAATTCTCTTCCGCAGCGGTAACATTTGGTGCTCCCTTTGAAGTTCCCTTGGTTAATTCCGGAACAGCCTTCCGTATTTTTTCTTTGAGTCTTCAATAATTATTTCTCTTATTGGTCCTTTTTCTTGTCGTATTATATAGCTCTGATTTTTGGTTTGGATTTCTAGGGCTTTGATTACAGCTCCGCTGCTACTTGATGGTTTGGCTATGATCAAAATTCTCTCAATCTCAGATTTCATTATTGAAATGTTTGGCTCTAGTTGTTCTTATACCGCGGTTGCATGCGAACAGACATTTCCTGATCTCAAGTCATATTTTTTTGTTCTTGGCGAACATTCCCAATTTTTTCCATGGAATTAATTATCTTGTCCTTCTAGGATTTTCCAGATGTTGTTTGTTCCTCAGAGATAGGTTACGGTTTGTATCCATTCTTGCTGAAATTTGAAATTTTTCTGTTCTTGTTTTTCTTTTTATCTTTGATTTTCTTGCTCCATTTCTGCTGTTTGCTGTCACGTATTTACCACAGAATACTCTGTATCGTGATTCTAAATATAAATTCTGGTGGCGCCACCAAGTCAAAATGCCTGTTTTTTGTTTAATTCTCAAATAGAACACGATGGATGGCTCCAGAAAAATTACTCTGTGTACTTGATTTTCGGTCTTTGAGTCACGATTTCAGTTCAACCGAGAGTTCAACAAAAGTTCATTCATTGCTAAATCTAATCCACTATGTATCTTGCTAATTATTTCGCTATTTAGTTCGAATAAATACACCAATGTTGAGCTCATTATCCCACTTCCAGACACCTAAAAGTCTACTTATAACTCTTTTTACTCAAGTCTGTACAATTTTTTTATTAACATTGACTTCTCACCCCCTCCTCACTCACAAACTACGCGCTTTTTATCGGTTTTAGGTTTCTTGTGAGTGATATCGGCCATCCACTGCGACCTGCGGTCTTTTGTGGCTCACTCCAAGTTTATATTTTCTCTATCAGTCCAGCCCTTCTTATGAAGGTCGAAATTAGCGTAGGGGAAGCATGCTTAATGTACTCTGACTTCCCGAATACAGCATGCCTAATTCTGGCTATTGCCGGACACGTGCTTAGGACATGTTCTGCAGTTTCGTCCTCTTTCATGCACAGGTGAAACTCAGCATCTTGTGCTATTCTGATCCTGTGCATGTGATGCCGAAGTCGGCAGTGTACAGACCCACCAGGGCGTTGAGGCTTTTCCTGCCCATTCCCAAAAGTGTGTCCGTTACTTTTTTTCCTTTTTGTGATGGGAACAAAGGATTTTGCATGGTTCATGGTTCATACCTGATAACCTCTCCCAGTATTGTTTGGCCTCTATATTGGCTCAGCGAGACTACGTAGTTGGCCGTATTAGGGGTTTTCCCCAATACTGGTTCCGGTCCAAGCTCGGATCCAATTTTCGCAAGATGATCCACTTTTTCGTTACCTTCTTGTCCGGTACGTCCTGATATCCAGACTAGTGAAACGTTGTTATTCTCCCATAGCTGATTCAGGGCTTGTTTGCAGTTCCATACTGTTTTCGATGTACAGTGTATGATTGTCACTGCTTTCAGCGCAGCTTGGCTATCAGTAAATATTTTTATCGACTTGCGTTTGTCGCATTTCCAGCAACTTACTCGCGCCAAGTTCGATGGCCTGCAGTGCTTTTTGAAGCATGGTATAGCCGATAGGTTGTCCTAATAATTGCCTCTCTTTGCACATGTTAAGGGGAGTTGGATTTATGAGGAGTATGAGGACTTCCATGGCTGCCGTGGGCCTGGTGCGAGCGCTCCCGTGCCTCCCGTTATCGTCAGGCAAACCATTCTCTGTAGTCCGGTAAGTGTGGCTTGAATCCATTTCTGATTCACCTTGCCCCACCATACTACAGATTCATTGGTTTGATGAGCATGATGGTATAAATCCAGTGGATTTGCTTTGGATTTGTGCGCCAGGTTTTTCCACAGATTTAGCGGCAGTTCCAAAGTGGTAATTTTGCATTTTGGTTCACTTCTTTCGAATGGGCGTTCCAGTTTAGAGTCTTGTCCAAGATGACCCCCAGATACTTTGCTTCACTTGATAATGGCACTATTTCTCCCTGAATATTTAGGAGTACCAGATTATCGAGTTTTTTTCTCCTAGTGAAGGGTACTATGGTCATTTTGTGAGGATTGAGCTATCATTACTAGATCGTGCGCATATGCTCGAACCTCGCTCCCCCATAGTTGAATCATGGCCAGGAGGTCATCTACCAAAAGTGCCCACATAGCGAAGATAATACTCCACCCTGCGGACAGCCCCTGGCAGCCCTGAACCCGAACGTTTCCCGCTGCAGAGAGGTCGTTATCGTTCTACCGTTCAGCATGGTCCTGATCCAGTTACAAATTAGCCGGTCCTAGCCTCTAGATTTTGATGCCTCATAGAGAGAGTTTGGCATCGCATTGTTAAAAGCTCTCTCTCTATGTCAAGGAAGGCGGCGGAGTGCAATGCTCCTACATTCCAGAGAGCCGTCTATGCTAGCTACTAAGTTGCTAATGGCCGTTTCCACCAACTATTTTAGGGGAGACTTAGCGATAAGTAATTTTTCCATGGAGAAATGTTAGTTTACGGAATACTCATCGTGAAGGCTTCCCTAAATTAGTTGGTGGAAACGGTCATAAGAGCCAGCTCTGTGGACTTTCCTGTTTGACAGGTATATTGATGAGTACTAAGGGGATTCGTCTTAAGCGCATCTCCATTATTCCACTCATCCACCACTTTCTCTAAAGTTTTCAGCAGGAAAGATGTCAGACTTATTGGTCTGAATGATTGGGGTGTGGGTTTTTGGCGTCCTGCTTTAGGGATATAGGTAGATCACCTTTGCCATGAAACTGCCCGTTTAAAAAACCTTTTCAATTCATAATTTGGATCACTTCCAAAGATTTAAGTATTTGATAGAGATAAGATTTTTTTTAAGGAATTATCTGTAGATTAAGATAAAATATTATTCATGGTATCATTTTAGGTAGGTGATCACATACAATGGTAGGTATTAGGGTATTAGTTATCTATTGAAAAAAAAAATCGTGGATGTACATATCCTTAGCTGTTAAGTATTTGCTGGTCACTAGGAGCAAAAATAAAGTAAAATCCATTATTTTTTTCAATGCAAAATGAAAATGAGTTCTGAAAACTAGTTCCCCATAAAATAGCTGAGAAAGGCAAAATGCAAATAAAGCAATGTTATATACCCAACTTATGTATGTAACGGGATACAAGCATGTATTTAAACAGAAAATCTCTAGTCTTGGGTTCTGAAGAAACACGGGCTTTTCTTCGAAAATGCCAAGATTTATCTTGGAGATAATTTTGTTTATTGTTATCTTATGTTATAAATATTTTCAAATACTGTTAGTTTTGTTGAACCAGGAAAATATGTGTGTCGTAATATTTTTTTGATAATTTACGGGTTTAGGGTTCAACTAAACAATTAGTTTTTGTTGGAAAATTGATGTGCTCTACATGGGCATTTTTTAGGCTAAAATTCAAATTATTCAATTAGCTCCGAAAAATTTATGGAAAATATTCTAGGTTACAAGAAGCTCCATTCATTCAGACTTAGAGGTTTAAAAAAACCTTAATTATACAAACTCAGTTTTTATTTTAATTATGTAGGTGTCTATAATCTTTTTTTTTATATGAAGTGCGATGAAAAACAAAGATTTTCTGAAAAATTATAAGTCATTGAACGATATGGTTAGACATGGGTTTCTTTATCTATATTCGAGAGGAAGCGAAAATTTGAGACCACTCCTCGGCTTATTCGGAATGAACCATTCAAAAATAATTATTTAGCTTTCCTATTTTATCCCTTTTTCCATTTAAATTCAAATAGCTAATAATATTAACGTTTTAAATTAAATTACTGGAAATTATTGACTAATGACTAATGCATTTATGAATAATATTTGGAGTATTATGCACAAAATACAGTTTAAAACGCTTTATATTTTGAAATATTGAATTTAACAATGTACTTAGTTAACTTACTAACGCTATGTAATTAAAATTCATGGAAGGCCCAATTCAAAACGCAATTTCATGTATCTTGAATAATTTTCAGAAATAATAATAATATGAAATAGGTAAATACATTTATACATTAATGCTTGCATATTAGTTTTTATGAATATGCATAAGTTAATTATTTCAAACTATATAATTCCAAATACGTAAATATATATTTTATAATTTGATTTTCAACAATATTTGAGGAAATTTAAACCTGTTTGCCTATTTCTGTTGGAGTAGTTTTGTAATATGTTAAATATATGTACTTATGTGTTTTATAATAATTTTAACCATGTAACGTTATGGTGTTATTGTTTCATCACAAAATTTCGCTGTGATGGATTTTCATTTTGAAAATATTTTATTGTTTTCTTGAACCTAAACTTTATGGCTTCATCTCATTTCTATTGGATGGCACTAAGTTTGAATTTGGAGAAACTTCAAAATATCTATTTTGCCTAAATTTGATATTGACCAAAATGTAGGTTTTTTTTTAACTAAAACGCATTCGCAAGTTTTCAATCTGTACGATTCTATCCGTTTAAAAACAAAATATGCCTTGAATGGCAACTGAAATATTTCTACTGGTACGCTCCTCTTTTTTTCCTACCATGTACCAGTACAATCACATGACCTCTACCTTCACATGGAGAGAGATACACACCTTTCAACACTAGAATTAGGTGGATTAGCGTAACCTTTAAAACGTGACTATGGCAAGATTCCCCAATTTATTTATCTGGTTTGAAAACCATGCCTGGTTAGGGACGTAATTCTGAAAACGTATTTACTATTCAAAAGAGAAACATGCCTTCGGATAGCCAGGCCTGGGTCGTATATTCTATGCACCGTATAATAACTTGGCTGTTCTTTCATGGGTTCGCTTTTCTTTTCTATTAAAATACCTGGTGTCTCTAATAAACATATTTATGTGAAATCGTTTTATATCCCAGTAGTACAGGGTGTCCCAGTAAGTACGAGATCTGATTTTTGAATTAAATTTATTACTTTTAAAAAATATCAAGTTTGTTCATTCAGATGTAAAATAGTGGCATATTCCAGTGGAATTTAAACTCTTTATTAAACTGTAATAATGACACAACTTCGATGTTGTTATAAAAACAATTATTATATTTATTATTGCACCTAGATTACAAACAATCCGTAGGTGGAATCTGATTGATAACTTTTGAAATTTTTGCTCTGGTCGTTAATCCTTATGGATTGTTTGCATAAAAACTTTGTTAAAGACGTAAACCCAAAGAAAAAAAATCTAAAGGATTCAGCTTGCACGATCTTGCCGGCCAAGTAATGTTACCGTTGGCCATCAGGTCTATCTTTTCATAGAAAATATGAAAACCTGACATTTGAAAAATCATTTAAGTAGTCATTTTAAAGTGTGCTTGATATCGATATCGTTTCTCAGCATGGTTTGCGGACAAACAGGCTCCCATTCCATTTTTTGAATCCTTTTTCCTGTGGGTATGCAGTAAGTGAACAGTTTTTAATGGTTTGTTTATTTTAATTTTGCGGATAATAAAATTAGAATAATGCATACATTTTCCAATTCAACTACTTAGTCCAATTTTTGAATTTTGTGCACAAACCAATCGCCTCTGTGACAAGTTCTACTCAACCCCACAAAACAGGCCAAAATCAGTACATATTAGCAAAGTTTAGATTAGAGGCAATAAAAATAAATAATAATACAATGTAAATAAATGAATCAGTTGCCAGTAAAAAAAACTACAATAGCGATGGATAATGCAAGGCTATTATGTTTACCAAATTGAAAAAGTGGCAAATATATACTTCATGGAAAAAGCAAATTGTTTAAATGGGTGGAAGTGATACAAGAAATAAAGAAAATCAAATCAACTTGTACTCTAGTAGTAAATTTCATTGAAAAGAAAAACGAAGAATTACTGTTTCACGACTCCCTAATTTTGAATTAAATCAAACCGATTCAATATGGGCACGCACAAGCTGCTGGTCATCCCGCAAGAAAAGACTCACATAGATATAGAGTGAAGTCTGGATATAGTGAACGCGAAAAGTGCATCAAAATTGGTTCACTTTATTCGAGGTTTACTATAAACGGTATAAAATTACATTGGTCTCTATATGGGAACTATCGGTGCGTTCTAACCGAGTGTTCACTTAGAACGGGTTTGCTATATCCGAACTCCACTATAATTTTAATCAGATTATCAAATCTATTGATTCCAGGAAGCTGGACGAGAGCAATCGACGAAATTATTACAGAAAATTGAATTTTGGGATAGACGCAACCTTAGATGCTATTTTTATTAAAGGATAGAGGCAGCACTTCAAAACTCGTATATAGTCAATTGTTAGGCTATTATTATTCTAATTCTTGTTCTAATTATACCAACAGAAACGCCGCTATTCTTGAAAATGTTCTATTTTAAACTCCCCAAGAACACGGGGTAATATCGAATCTGTCCTTTTTATTGCCTGGTTCAACTTAATTTTTACAGAACATAGTAGGTAATTGTATTGCAATGAAATAAACTAATCTAGATAAAGTATCTATTACAAGCACATCAGGAATACTCCATTTCGAGAAAACCAGTTGCCAGCTGCTTTTATACATTTTTGTCTGCCAGAGATTCGTCTCTGCACTCCGATTAACTTTTTCGCCGAAACTGACTTGTCATCGCGGCTTCAATGATTTCAATATAAATGGCCTTACAGGTAGACAGTTTTCGGAATTACTGTAGGGAATCAATTTTTATTTATTTCTACTGACTTGGATTTAAGCTGCCTATATACTGGGGTAACAAATCCCCAACCGCCAGAGCCGGACGGGCACATTAATTGGTCTTAGGGGCTTATCAGATTTTTGATGGTCGAAAAAATTGCGTAGCAAGTTTCTAGGAACCAGCCTTACTACGTTTGAGCGGTTTGGGCTAGGAGTTGTTAGTCGGTTCTTTATTTCCTCACCGATGTCATTGTCGGCTGTGATGATCGAACCAACGTATTTGAACTGTTTAACGTTTTCAAAGTTGTACTCATTCATTGTCATATTTTGTCCAGCTCTCCCGCACGTAAATATCGTTCGCATAAGCAAGTATTAGTTGCGAACTATTTGTTTGGAAAAGCTCTATGTCAAGTTTGGAGTCGCTTCTCTAAGGCATTATTGAAAAAAGTCGGGGACAATGCGCCACTCTGGTTCAATTCCGTATCCACCCCGAATACGTCCGATATATCACTCCCAATTTTCACTCTGCATTTGGAACCTTCTACACAAACTCTTGTTGGTCTTACAATCTTATGAGGTTTCCCGAAATCTGTCATTGTCTCCCAGGTCTTCTTAACTCTTTTCACACTATCGTAGACCTGTTAGAAACCTATAAACAGTTGGTGTATCTGCCTATTGAATTCCTAGTTTTTTTCTAGTAGCTGTCTAATTTTGAATAGTTGGTCGGTCGTTGATCGGATTGTCCGAAAGCCACACTGATAGTCTCCCACTATCTCCTCTGTGAATGGGGTTATTCTCGACAGAATTATATTTGATAGAACTTTGTATGCTTCGTTCATGAGCGATATTCCTCTGTAATTTTTGCATATAATTTTGTCTCTTTTTTTGCGTAGGGAGATTATTATGCTTTCTTCCTAGTCTTCTGGGATCTTCACGTTTTTCCAGATAGTTCTTATGAGTTCAGGTAGTTGGGATGTGGCTATGTTTCCGGCATGTTTCAAGAGTTCGACAGTTATTTATATTCATTTAAAACACCAGAATTTTTGTAGTTACATTAAAAGAGTGTTAACTGCCAATACTAACCTACATACATATCTATGCTAACATGAAAAAGCAAGTGAACAACCAAAATAAAATAAAAAGAGCAATAACATCAACATACAATATGGTAAAACAATTTGAAAAGACTAGAAGTTGGCTTCAAAGGCAAGTTTCATTTCACTTACCGATGAACTAAAAAAGACTATATCACATTTTTTTATCACAATATTACACTCTTCCAACATTTTCTTCATTGGTGAACAATCAAACTTATTGGTAAAAACAGTCCGAAGTTGCTAATCCTTAAGTGCACCTCTGGGACAAAAAAATAATACTATTTATCAAGGACCAATCTTTCTACTTAATGCTATTTAATATGTTATAAACAAATAGGGCTCAATGCATATTTCTTCTATTGCTCAGCCGAGGTAGACTAAAACCAGTCAACATGCTATTATAGGAGATCCTATATGGGTAAACATTAAACGTCTTTACATAGAGGAACCTCAGGAATCTTTTTTGAACTTTTTCTATCAGATCACTGCTGGATTCGGTTTTTGGCGCCCATATGATAGATGTATATTCTAAGGTCTTACTAGTGCAGTGTACAATAGTATAACTGTTTCAGTTCTTTTGAAATACTTCGAGTTCCGGATAATGGAGCCAAGTGTTCTGTGTTCTGTATGCCTTTCCAACAATAATCTGATAGTGCTCATTGAATTTAAAATATTGTTGAAAGTGTACCCTCAGATCTCTACAATTACTTTTTCTACATATCACAGAGTTGGCAATCATGTGTTCGTTCTCTAAAAGTTGTTTTTCGTGTGATTGTAAGAACCTGATATTTAGAAGTGTTGAGCATCATTTTATTATCTTTGAACCATTGACAAGTTGAATCTGAATCGCATTGTAACTCCTGTGAGTCCTGCAGTGTTGAGATCTATTCAAAAATTTTGAAATCATTAGCAAATAGAAGGCTTTGCGAGTACTTAACACATGTTGGCAAACCATTAATAAATATAGCAAAGAGAAGGGGACCCAAATTGCTACCCTAGGGCACCACCGACGTAGATATAAAAGACCCAGACAGGCTATTGCCCACTCTAACCTAGTTTAACCTGTCAGAAAGATATGACCCCACATACATACATGCCTTGAAACCAAAGTTAAATTTGCTAAATTTTTGAATGAGTATAGAGTACATCTTGTCAAAGGCTTTGGCAAAGTCCGTCAAGATGACATCTTACTGAGCTTTGCGATTAATAGCTTCTGCTGCTGAGTCTATAAAAACACACAGATTTGAGACAGTAGACATTCCCAGCAAAAAACCATGCTGTTCTGGGGAGAAGCAGAATATTATCTTGAAGCAATCTCTCAAATATTTTGAAAACTGAGTTCAAAACACTTAGGCGTATACTTCTCAACACAGCAAGAATTGCCAGATTTGTATATGGGAGTAATAACCGCATGCTTCAAGCTACTAGGAAATTTGCCCTGTTCAATTGACAGGTTATAGATTAGAGCGAGGATTAGAGCAAGAGGCACTGATAGACCCCTGCATATCCCTTAAAAATAGAGGCTGGTACGCCATCCCCGCCCGTGGCCTTCTTTGGCTTAAATTTTTTTATACTCTGTACCTGTTCTACTGTTATTCTCGAAAAAGAAAAAGTCCCCTGACAGTCCAATATAAGTATTCAAATTATTTAGTTCTTGAAAAACGGAGCCAAGGTATTTTTTAAAGGCATCAGCAATAGCCTGACAGCTAGCTATGGTTTCACCCCCATAAGAAACCTCTAGTGGAATGCCACTACTCACACCACGATATCTCACAAAGGACCAGAAACTATTGGGGTTAGTGTGTACATTCTTCTCAATATTTCCATTATAAGACTGGGCCGCTTCCCTTTTCACCCGAAGATTTATTGTTTCTCAATTTTTTTATAGCGTTCTCAATTTCCATTCGAGACGAGTATTCTTCTCGCATTTCCGCAGTTTAGAAGCTGGCCGGTTCTCGTTGTTTGTGTAACCCTGGTTGAGTATAATTGTTCCAAGTACTTCTTCCATGTTTGCAGCGTTTTTGATTTTGTCTGGTTACTAGATCTTTGTTGTCGTCCTTGATGATGTTGTTGGCTCTTTCTTTCTCTTATTGTCTTATAGAAATTCCTGGAATTGTACCTTCCATCGACTTCCAGCTCCTGCAACTCCTTAGCCTCTCTTCTTAGTTGTTTGAATGTACTGTTATTGTCTTCAGTAGTATTCTCGGTAGGATCCATCAGCATCATTACTAGGTCTCGCATTATTTCTCTCCTTAAGTACCCTCTCACATTCTGGATCGTACCAGTGGTTTCTATTTTTGTTTACTTGCGTCTATATCTCAACGTGACTCCTTCAGTATGCGCGTGCGCCTACTTACCATAGAAGATTTTTAGGTTAGGTTTTTTTGTTTTGTTTTGATTTTGATCTTGTACGTTGTTACCTAAATTCCCCAATTTTGTTTCTACTGACTCTGGAATTTCTATCCACCCCGTTTAGGATAATTTTTTACTTAGCAAAAAATTAGCGCAAGAAACTCAATCTAGCCCTTAACTATTTATATCTGTAATAAATAAAACACAAAGGTACCTATGTATTTGGGTGAAAAATTTATTTTGACACAGAAAAAATCAAAATGCACATAAAATCTAAAAGAAAGTATCTATAGTCCCCGCCACAGATAATCGAGGTTCCTTCAAAAAATGATTTCTCTGTCGGCGATGCCCGGATAAGCAAAAACTGTTGCAAAAACTCTACACATAAAGAATTGAGAATAAATTTAGTCCAAGAGCATCAATTTTTTGATTTTGTTTATCCGGGCATCGCCGACAAAGAAATCATTTTTTCTAGGAAATATTGTTTTTTTCCTTCCAGCCACCAACGAATCATGCATATTTTTGGTATGTCTGCTTAAATTGCCCTGATTTGAAAATGTTTTGGAACACCAAGTACAGACATATACATATCTACAAAATTTGGATACATCTTCACTTCTGGACTTACTTCTCATTAGACTTACTCAATCACTTTTACTTATCTATAAGCCCTTTTTAATGTTTTCACTGTTTCCCTCCATCACGATACGAATCAACAGATATGTAACTACAAAAATATGAAACTTTAGGGTCAGTAGAAACAATGTTACGTTACGAAACAAGTACAAGTTCAAAATCAAAACAAAACAGGAAAACCTAACCTTAAAATCCTCTGTGGAAAGTACGCGCACGCGCATACTGAAGGAGTCACGTTGAGAAATAGACGCAAGTTCCCACAGTCACCTTGCTGCCCCTATGATTACTCCGGATAGTACTTTTCAACTCGTCTGGATGTCATCTGTATTTATAATTTCTTGGCTTCGATGATCTATTTCCGCCTGGAAAGGCCTTCTGATTTCTTCGTTTTCAAGTTTTGCTGTATCCCACTGTTGATCTTGTTTGGATTGTACATTTTTTGGCCTTGATATTATGATTCTCAGCTTTGCTTTAACAAAAAAATGGCCCGAGTTCGCGTCTGCTTGTTGGTGTGTTAAGGACATCCTATTTCCTGTAGTGCAGTGGCGTCCATCTTCAGCCGCTCAATTTTTTTTATTGTCCTGACCGCTGCACTCCGTCCTTTTAATTAATTATTATATCGGGTCTTGTGGAAAAAATGTCATAACAGCTCGCTCCAAGACTAGTTCTAAAATGGGTGTTCATAGAGAAGGAAAGATGAGGAAGATCGGCAAGATCGAAAGGAATCTGGATTTTTTGGTGTTTCCCCTCTATTTACTGTTTTCCGGTATTTTTCGTCTTACATATCTCTATTTTTCTGTATTGTCTTTCTGAATTTTCAAAAGTTTGGTCTTGGCGTTTTTTCTTTTTTTGCATTGACCGTAATGTTTTCAGTATTTTCTTGGAATTTTCGTTAACTTGTACACCATTTCCCACAGTGTTGCAACGGTGACGTCATATACGGAAACGGTTCAACCGCTCTTTCAGCCTGTTTCAAAATAGACGTAAAACAACTGACCTCAAAATACCATTGGTACACAAAACAATAATTTTAGAGATGTCACGTGCTCCGTTTCATAACGGGGCATTTTTGATCACCTCCGATATGATGACGTAGCCATCGAACCAGTTTTGAAACGTTTTAAAACACGGTTCAACAAAAAAGGCGTCTTTAGATTGGTTTACCTGTCAATATTATCGGATATCTGGTACAATGGTGAGGAACTGCCAATTCACAATAAAAAAATAACAAATAAGAATCTTAATGGCTTCAAAGAAACAGCTTTTTCTTCCAACATATGAGAAAATTCAATTTTACTGCCTCTATAGGGACGAGAAAGTAGGCGTTTCTGAGGCTAGCCCTGGAAAACATTCAAAAATTGCTAGGCAAGAAAATTATTTTTCACTTTTTATAATAGAGGGCGCAACAATGATAAATTTAAAAAATACTAAATATTTTTGCCATTTTGATTAAATTTCAATTGGGAAGAAGCTGTGTTCGTTTTATTTATTATCTACCTAATAAAATTCTAATATCAGAAGTTATTCATGAACCAAATCGTCGCCTTCCTTACAAAGAGGCTTATCTCAAAAAATTGTTGAATTGAGTTAGGCCCTTGGGAGACATCATCAAAAGAGATACCTGCAGCTACCCTCTAAAAGGCGTATCTCAAATCCTCAAATATAGGTAATTTCGAAGGCCTATCTCAGATTTGGCACGAAAATAATCTCACAAAATATTTGTAAAAACTTCTTTTTCCTCTCTTGAAAAATCACAAAAAATGAGATAGGCCCTTTTGCAAAGAAGGGGACGAAATTTTTAACGTAAAATTACCATCTATAGTCGTAATCACGATAGAAAGTGAAGTTGACAGTTCCGGTTGACATATCTAGTAACTTTTTCTTTAGGTTGCCAGCATGCGTAAGCGTTTTCATTCCGTCAGCTGGGATAAACGACAGGGTCGTATTTAGAAAAATGATATACATTTCAGAATAAAAATTTATTTTTAATTTCTTTAAAGGAAGTTAAGTTATTAAAATCCTGCATACTAATAATAAACATCTGTAATAGAACAAACGTAATACTTTATAATAGTTGCTGTAGTTGGCCGCCCAAGTACTCTGTTGATTTTCAAAGGTTGAATGGTATATGCGAGCGGTTTATTGATGTTAGTTATTTGCTTGGGTAGCTACAGAATTAAATGGTGAAGTGGGTTTACTTGCAAAAGAGAGAAACAACTGCAGTATTTTCACACATATTATATATATATTTAATTTTAAATAATAGAACCCAAATTTTCCTAATAATAATATACAGTACAAAAATTTCTACTCAAATTTTCCATTAATAAAATTATACAGTACTAAAATTTCGACTCAAATTTTCCAGTAATAAAATTATACAGTACTAAAATTTCTACCCAAATTTTCCAGCCACCTACAAGATTTACTCTTTAGTCTTATAACCAAATTAATCAGATTTAAAAAAAAGATACCAAAATTACCAAATTAGGCAATTGTACAGCCACCTTCCTTCAGACCCACATTTCTAAGAGCAACAACTTGTATTAGTCCCAAAGTACACAACAAGAATCACTTAATTAACCAACTTCCAATTTCACTAGTCGTGATTCTACGACTAGATGTTTCATTGCGTATTTCCTCCGCAGTGGTTTAAGGAAGGTACCTAATGTTCGTATGCTGGCTTCCACATTTGCTATCATGTCTTTGAATGGCAGGTCTTTCGGTGTTATTGCAAAATCGTCTCCTTTTCTTATTTTTGAAACAATCACCATAGCTCACATTACTATTTATAGTATACGTATGAGCTAATAAGGATTCCGAGAACTATTCACTATCACTTGTCGAGTCAAAATCAAAGTTTATAAATTATCCAGCGCTTTCTGCCATGTCCCTAAGACATCTTTTTCAATAAGAATCATTTGGTCATAATACCGTTTGGCTTGACTCCATACCATTTCAATCGTATTAAATTGACAATGGTATGGAGGCAAGCGCAAAACCTGGCGACCCGCTTCCATAATGACATTGTCCACAACAAAGAACTTCTTCGTCTTGGGAACTTGTAGGATGCTGTTCCACAAGCTTGCTTTTGTAGAAGCTGGCTCAAAAGGGATAGCCTTGGCCTCCAACCACCTCTGCATTTCGTTTTTCTTCCAGCTCAGAACAGGCCACTTTTCAAGTAGCCTGCTATGGTATGACGCATTATCCAAGATGATAATGGATGATTCTTCTAGTTTGGGAAGAAGAACGTTTCGCAGCCAATTTTCAAAATTTTCGCTGTTCATCTCCCCATGGTAATCTCCTGAATTGGTTTTCGATTTGAAAATCAGGCTGGAACCATCGATAAAACCATCTTGTCCTCCCGCATGTAAAATTATGAATCTGAAACACAATGTTGCATTATTCTAGTTAAATAATAACATAACAGTCTCTTTAGGAATTCCCTTAAAAATATTATGAATTTGACTGCATCCTTTTTAGCTTACAAAAATGAAATGTGTACTTTTTTTCTCAAACTTCCTCATCTAATAGTGTCATACCTGTTACCATCACCCTTAATTTTCTTTACGGAACGAATATCCTCATCCTGCCAAGACTTCCTTAGAGATCCATTTGAGAAAATCCATGTTTCATCAAGAAACACATATGGAAGCTTAGCAGGACCTATAGGGCTTCGTTGTCCATATATGAATTCAGGAAAACTCTTCTCATGTGGCTTACATCTGGCTTTTCCATGAGGGCCCTTCTTGGATCATCCTTTCTAAAGGTAAATCCTAATTTGGGCAAAACCCTGCCTAAACTTGACTGGAAACCGTAATAAATTTCCCTTTTTTTCAGCCTATCACTTACAGTCTTAAGGGTAACATGCAATTCTAAAAACGAAAAATGCTTGTTTAAATATTGTAGTACTGTAGCAACAGCAAATATTACTGATTTTAGTTAGTATATCTTGTTCAATTAGCTCTGAGACTTTGGTCAACAATGACACCGAGTGTATTCTTATGGAATTTGCTGGTGGCAACATTATAACGTAACTCTAAAGGTAATTGAACAAAGTAAATTAGTATTACTATTTAACACCAGTCACTATAAAAAAAGACTACTAGGTACCCAAAAATGAACTAAAATTACCCAGTTTAGTTTGTGAAATGGCTTAAACTTATAATTGAAGAAGAGAGGAGTATGCATTCTGTGCAATAATTTATTAAGAAAATCCGCCGAGTGCTTCCGGCCTTAAGTCATCACCAGGGCTGTTTCGTCGCAGGTACAAACATCACACACAAGAGACAAACGGACACAAGTAGACGTGCATAATTAAATTTAACTATTAATTAATCAATTACCTGTGTAGTAATGTTTTTTTTACAAGAACTGCTAAATTATACAAAAAAGGAAGAGTGGCAGATGGGACATTACCGCTGTAAATAATTTATACAAGCATAATATTAGATGATACATTAAATAGGAAGTTTAATTAGTGATACCATGTTTGGAGGTACCAAAGTCCACTAGGAAATATGACAACACAAAATCCTAAACATCTGAACAACAATAAACCCATCACACAAGAATCAAGATAAAGCATGCAGCAGATGAAGGCACAGAAGCTCTGCAAATGTCTGAACCAAAACTGTGTAAGTACGTCAAAGAGGGGAATATGAATACTTATCCTTATGAAAGACTCCAATAACTCAGGTACCTATAATGAAGATCAAGAAAACTATTCTAAAAAATGTCATGAAATCATAGAATGAAAGAAATCCTAGTAGCAGCTTAATTTGTGTTGACCTGAAATAAAAAACAGTATTAAACTATGAAAAACAGTTTAATTTGATCTATGAAGTTCCAATGTTATCAGGTGTATTCTTTTGGAATAATCTGGTAATATTGATATGAAGTAACATTGAAACAACTCTATGTTCAAAGTAGAACATCGACTTACTCTCTGAGCTCTCTGTATACATTTTGTATATCTCTAATCGAATAGTCTGTTTGACGCTTTCACTTGAATCAGTTGTCTGCAACTTCTTACGTTTCCGCGTGACAGGGGTAATTTCAGACTCAACTGAACCATCCTTATATTTATAGACAGTGGTCTCACTTAGTTTCAAAACCTTAGCTGTCTCCTAGAAAGGTAATGGAACAGTAAATTACAATTTATTTCTTAAAAATTAACAAAAGCCACTCGCTTCGAAAATATATCCCCTTCCAAAACTTGTAGTTACATTTACTGAGATAAAGACGAAAACGTTTCTATGATCAATCAACAATAACTTTATTGTTATTAACTTACAGTTATGGGATTTTGATCTTCATGAGACACCTTGAAATGGTTGTATACGAGTTGTATAAATTGCTGAGCCACAGGGTTCCCATAAATTATTGGTCTCTATAATAAGATTATTTGCTTATTTTTACTAAATTTGAAAACACTACCTTGTCACTTTCCCTTTTGGTCTTGCTTGGAGAAAAAAAAGATTCGTCTCGTAAAGAAGAAGCATCTCCAAGGTTTATTGCTGTTCCCTGAAAATTATTGGCGATGAATTATGACAGTGGTAATTAAAAATTGCTAATTTTACCTATTTTCTTCTACACCTAAATCATCTGAGATGCTGGAACAGGGCAAAGTCTGAACCCTGGTACGATCGGACTTCTCCGAGGACTTTTCTGTCATCGCTAATAAGAAAACAGCACTTTTAAAATCGTAATATTTTGTAAGTATTAGGTTTAACTTACCTGAAGAAGATAAAATAACCCAGATAAGTCTTGAAAGAGTCCAAAGTGAACACTTATAAAAAGACAAAACACTTAAATCCGAACTAAAACCAGGTTTGAAATGAAACGCAACACCGAAACACAAAGGTACAGAACACTACATAAAAAACCAAAAAACCGATGAGAATATAACAAAATATCAAGAAATAATGCAGAAAATGGCTATAAACTAAAACGCGCAAAAATTCAAAATTCTAAGATCCGAATCTGATAATTTTATATGTCAAATCGAGATGTCATGTATTTGACGGTTGACAGAAAAAGGGACAGATCTAGGGATTTTATTTACTTTCAACTGGTGAAAATAACGGTCAAAATTTAAAATCTATCGTGAATACGACTATAATATAGATTTCTGCAAAAAGTTGACAACTCCAATTACCATTCCGGTAAAGTGATTTTTCCAGGCTTCAAGAAGTGTCTGGGCTTGCCAAGGCTCGCCCGCACAGTTCTTCTTTCAGCCTTAACAAATGTCACTTTACCACCTAGGTCTACAATATACTATTAAAGGAAAATTAAAGATTTAATTTATGACAACCCAACGCAACATGACACAGCTTCTAAAAGAGGCAAACATATAGACTCTAGTTTAGTTTACTTTGATTGATTGTTTACTGACCCTAAAAAAATTGGCTTAAGAAGATCGAAAAGTTTTTGAAAAAGTAATTTCGAATTTATAGATCTGCTCCCATCGACAATCAACCTCATTGGAAAAAAAACCTTGGGCTTTCGTTAGGGGCTAAATATTAAGACACAAATTTGAAATATGTATAATTTTCACATTACGTAATAGCCACGGGTGTTCTTTTTTTTTTTCTTCAAAAAAGACCGTTAAATCGATAATAATTAAAGCAAATTTCAACATTCGCCAATTAATTTTAATTGATTTCGCGAAAATCAATCTGCATAAACAGATGCATAAAATTTTATGATTGTACCACATTATGATTATTGTTTCATATAAATCGTGCACAAAACAATAGCAAAATACCGATAAATCACCGCATTTAAGAAATTTAGTTACCATTTCCCAGAAAAGTTGACAATTAAGATAAGAGAATTAATTGAATTTGGCTGCACACTTTTTCAAATATCAATCCGTTTTGCCATAGTTCTGTTCGCCTCCGTAGAGAAACAATCGTTTCCAAGTAAGTTTTTTTTAACTCATTTAATTTAATTTTTGTTTTTTTTTTTTAATTTTTACATTTGAATTTGAATGTCCTGTGTTAGGTATATTTGTTTCCTTTTTTTTTTGTTGATTGTTATTTGTGTATTATGCAACATATTTTTAAAGCCAAAATTGTTTTGTGAATTTTTGAAATAAAGGTTGCATACCAACTTCAAAATAAATAGTGAAGTTCTTAGTCCTTTTTTGGTGAGTTTTTGTGAAACTTTTTATTTTAATGTAAGGTTTCACCTCTATTTTCATAATTTTCACTATGGTAGATAGTAGTGTAGTGATGCAATATTTCTAAGTTGACTTACATCTCTACATTTTCACCCTTCACAATTTGCGTTTTCTGGTTTCATTCTAATATATGAATGTCCTATTTAAAGCTTCGATTCCTCTCAGGACGTAGATATTCAGCATTTCAGTGGTCTACCCTGTGCTCTTTTTTGATGCTCAGTTATTTGTCTCTGTTGTAAGTATCTTGATCTTTTTTCTACATACAAGTTTATTCCTGGGTTTTGTTTCTCCTTGTTTTATTATTTTGTCTTATGTCCTTGCTGAGTCTTGGAAGTATCTGAAGTATACTTTTTTACTGAATTTAAATAGGTTTTATACTTTTCCATCCCCTTGAATTAATTTGCGGTAGAATATGGTACCCTGAGGAATATTAAGGGTGGGTTCCGTTGTCTACCTTGGTTACGGTTACACGTTCCGTAATGTCTGGTTCCTGAAAAACCGGTCTATACGGAACGCGGTTGGTTATGTCAAACATGTCACCAAGGCAACCGAAAGAAACCACCCTAAGAAGAATTTGTCTCCTCTTTCTACGTTACGGAATTTCAAAGGGCAATTGTTTCACAATTATACGGGAAATTAGTTTTGGAGAAATTTGTAACAGGAACACATACATATATATTGAATAAATTTAATAGATAACGTCCTTCTGTACTATTATACTGCTTGTGCAATATAGGTACAGCAAGTTTCTGAAAAGTACTTATCGTTCTATTGTGGTATTGAAGATGAATACCTATGGACGTAATTATTTTTCGCAGACCAAAAAGACATTAAGTTTAACTACGCAACGCATGCATATGAGTTTAAATAATGACATAGGATTCGAGGAACGGTCAATTCAAATATTCTTGTTTAAATTTAAAACGAAACTTTGAATTTGCCATCCAAGACTGCTTAAATAAGCAAGTGTTTATTATGTATACCTTTAAGGGTCTCATACGTCCTTTAAAGGAAACAAATCCTATACATTTTAAGGTTATTAGCAAAGACTTCCGTGAATTTTCAACAAATACAATGCCAGTTCTGTATGTTATTTTATTCCACTGAAAAGGACTAAAATGTTTCTGGTATTGAAATTCTGAAAACCCTCTACCTGTAGGCCATTATATTGACATCATTAAACCTATACAATGGCGGATCAAATTCGTTCATTCATTATCATTGGAAGACAGTCTTATTGAGTCTTGTAACTTTTGAAATTTTGCTTTAATTATTAAATAGCTTCTATCGTGAAAATATTCACGTGTCCTTATCTTATTACCAAAGTCTTTATTACCGTTTTCGAAAGCCAAGGCAAAAAAAATAATTTCAGTTCACTTCATCTATAATTTTGTTTTAATTAAATTCCACTCTATCAATAATTTCTAAAGGCCTTTACAAAGTCCTACTTATTGAAGTCATATCAGAAATATTAAAGTTCTAGACAATTTAATAACGGATTACTGCTGTCTTTTTCAAGCGGAGCTCTTGCGCTTAGAATTTTTAAAATATGTTTCCTTGAATTCTCTTCTTCTTTTAGAGATGCGATGTAGGCGAAGCTACATGTTAGCGTCGTTTTGTTCTGGTTTGCCATGTCGTCCCTGCTGTTTTGGTCTTTTGGGTTCAACGTCTTTGCCATCTTTTTGATCTTATCTTATGTCTATTTCAGACGTTTTAAACGGCTTCTTAAGTAACTATAAAAGCTCTTTGATGTATAGATTAATAATTTTCCAGTTTCAGGAAAATTATTTTTCTAATTATTTGCTTTTGAGCGAGCTTTTGAATGACCTTTAAGGTATCTTAGCCATACAAAAGAATCCTATTTATAGATCCTAAAGGTTTAATTTAAAGTCACTTGGACGTGACTTTTTTTTAATTTCCTCTAAGCATCAAGATGCAAAATAAAATCTTTACTCCAGACCTAAATTCACTCCTTATTTATTTTGCCTTAGCAAAGATAATCTAGTTTATAAATCCTGTGAGATTGAAGTCACTGTATGAAAGTATTTCTCAGGAACTTTCAAATGCGATTTTGGGATTTTTCGATTTTTCAATTTCCTTCAAGCATCAATGTAAGGAAAAATATCCTAACTCTATTTCCGAACTCCTTAACCATATTTAATTTGCCTGGAAAAAGAAACTCCAATTAATAGATCATGAAGGTTTAAAGTAATTTTTTTTTTTAATTTTATTTTATTAACAACATATTTGCTAACCAAAACTTCCTGTACATAGATAAACCTAGAGAACTTGATATTAGAGTCTCTATTCTTTCAAGATTCGAGGCAAATATAAAACACACAAAAAATACCCTGTGTTATTTTACCAAATTTTCTCACTGAATAAAATGAGTCATTGGTGTGCTACCCTGTATAATCAATAGGGTTTAAAGGTAAGACAACTTGTATTCATGTTCGTCGTAAATAATTGTTGTTTAGTTTGTGAGAACCAAAGTATCGTAATAATAACAGTCTATAGCTACTTTATAAATCAACTATCGAGGCAATTTTCATTGATGTAGCAATTTTCTTGAAAATAATTTAAAAAAATTGGCAAGAAATCAGCAAAAAATCGTAGGTACTGTGCATAAAGTCGATTTTATTGAACTTCCTAGTACGTATGTAATTGTCAAGAAGATTTCTTAATTGCACTCTATAATATTTCCAAGATTTTCAAGTCGTATTTTTCTTAATAATATTGTTCATTTGACTTCTTAGTCTTATGTGGTTTTGTATCAATTGGCAACGTTATAAATGTTACAATAAGTCCTTTAATTCAACCAGTTTAACATAAAAATTCGATGAGACAAAACCAGCAAATTAGTTTCACAGTTGGCGATTTTTTGTTTTGCTTGTTTATGGTGAGTTTCATTAAATCTGCATTGGAATATTGATTTTGTTTTCTGCCTTGCAATTCCCCTTCTCTCTGTCCCAGCATTCTTCTGTTCTTAAAATATTCGTGGAGAATTAAAGTTGTTAGGAAACCTTAATTTACATTTACATGAAGGGTATATAGGCGGACCAATTTCATGTTGGGAGCTGTAGAAATAGTACTTATCCGGATCCAATTAAGATATTTCAACATCAAAAAAACCTTACACGAAAATTCAGTTCTAATTATATTCCTACGTGCATAAACTATATACTTATTATTATTATTGTTCCTTAATAATATGCAGATGGAATAAGGAGTGTAAAGTAAGCTAGCGTGTAAAATAGATAGTTTATGATTGTTCTCAAAGCAAGAAATCAATAATTGCTACTATAATTTGCTTAATAACACGGTTCTTTGAATGCAGACAACTGGATTAAGCCAAGCTATTGGGAAATATTTAGGTCCTGAAATAAAACAGTGGCGTTCTTAGAACGTAAACAATCTTGCATGTCGGTATAATTTTTTTCTTGAGAATCTACACATATTATTATTAATGATTTTTGGAAATTATTGTTTTCGATATCTCGCTATATTTGTACTTTTTTTTTCAGATATACTTGGCCTTGACAGAAACATAATGGCCTATTTCATGAAGCTCTTTCTCCTCTTGTCATTCCACTATGTCTTCGGTGATTCAGCCTCCTACGGATGCGGTCCAGGGGTAAAGTCAGCAGGATGTGAGTACAAATAGAAACATGCATTTTATTTTTTTGAATATTACTATATCAAGGTTCGCAGATATATAATATCAGTAATCTATATTTCCATTTCTCTTCTTTCTCTTGAGCGATTTAAAGATTGACAGGTTTCTACAAAGTAGACTATGGAAATTATTCACTATAATGAAGAGTTTTGATGTGTATTGCATCTTCGCCTGGAACCTGCTGATTGATAAAAGTCAAATTCGTTCATCAGGCAGTTTGTCAATAATGGATACAGATTGTTGATTTAGCTTTAACTCTTGAGGTGATAGTTTCCCATATTGATCTTTTTTGAACAAAAATATTACCTCTTGCATTGGTACCCTTTGTTTTAGTATTCCACCTTCTTATTCTTAATAGTATTCCCACCAAGTTTCATAATTTCTACAGTGATTTGGTTTTCGCCGGGTCATTTTTCATATTGGCGCCAGATCCCCTGCTTCGTTATCATATCTGTTCAAGTCGTCAAAGATAGCGTGAGATGGTGTTTACTTCAGTGGCAAAAAATGCAGTGGTGACATTATTCTCTGTTTATCAAGATATTTTGCTGGAATAATCAATTTCCCAAGAGGAGGGTCTTTTATCAATGCTAAAATGTTATCAGTATCCTGTTCTTTTACGCACAGTGTATTAGTATGAATGAATTCCTTGGATTTTAATCGAATAGCAATGTTGTCATATTTCACAAAAGTACTGGCATTGCTAAGACTCTAAAAGTTTAATATAGCAACAACTTAGGTGATATTACCCCAGTTGTCAGAACCTATTTAGAGGTAAATAACCAATGTTTACGGTTTGTCGTCATGGTCGATCGGTTTTATTATTTTTTTAAAATTACACCTACATACCTATATGTATTTTAGATACATATCCAGTTGGAGACATCACATTAGAATACGGTGAAGATTTGGATATATATTGTTTTTTAAATGAAGCAGAAATAGACAAATATGGAGCTAATGCAAGCCAATACATGTCATTTGTCTTAGGAAATAGGAAGTTTCCTGTAAGTATAGTGTTGTCTCTAATTATGTCCCAAATTAAATATTCAAATAATTTTAGTCCGAAATCGTCAACTCGACAGTTATCAGACTTCTGATCAAAAACCACCCTAAGACTCAACAATCAGCTTATTATTGTTTGGTGAATGATTCAGTGCATGATGATTTCGTATGTCATAACTATGTCGTTGTCGGAAGTAAGTAATAGAAAAATAGTATTTTTGTTTGTGAAAAATTAAACATTTGTTTGTTCACAGCCAAACCTCAGGATGTAACTGATTTCGACTGCATAGGTTACAACTATGAAAATTTCACTTGCAGTTGGACACCACCAGAAAATTATGTATCAACAAATTACTCTTTGGAATATAAACCTGTTTCGCGTCCCCTAAGGTACATTAAGGCAAAGTACGCCTCTAAACCAAGCACGCCAGCCGAAACTAGAGCCAAGTAAATTAACTTTCTTCCATAAAAAAATCATTTTGATTGTGTCCGAGGCGATATTTTAATTTCCCAATATTTTGCTTCTCTGCACTGCTGATATATTTTTCCATATTTATTTATCTTTTTTTTGACAAAATATCACAATATTTCTGTTTTTCTGTACCTTCAATGTGCTTCAATCGTTTATAATATATCAAACGCGATTATTTTTTCAAAAGGTAATTATGAGATTTGAACACCACATTTGAAATACAGAAAATATGCCCTGTTTTGCTGCTCTATTATAACAATTTGATCTAACAGTTTCTTCATGCATGAATTTTCCATTGATACAAATTAATAATATATATTGGCTAGTATTTGCTTTGCTTGCCTTATAGCATGAGTAAACTTACTTCCTTCCTATAATACTATCTGTGATATTGTGATATTTGAGGTCTTATAAAATTTAATATTTCATTTTACCGTTTTTATTCAAAAATAAAATAAATATTGAAATTATATCAGTTCAGATTTTTTTGTTGGTAATAACTTTTTCAATATTTCTAAGCAAAACAGCATTTTTGCATTAATATTATCCTAGCTGACATTTGTTTGCTTGTAATTGACTTTGAAGTCTATTTTCAATTTTCAAAGTGGTTTTTATTGAATTTTGTGAGAAACAAAATGATTTTTTTACCCGCATGCCGCAAAATAGTCTCTAAGGAACTGTTGACAAATGTCAACGTGTTATTATAGCTAGATTTTTGACAGTCGCATGTGTAATTGTCAAAATTCCATAGCTTCATGTTTGATATAAACCAAGACAAAAAAATCTATCATCAATTATTAATTGAATACATTGGAAATTTTAGTGGATGCCCAACCAATTTGACAGTGAAACAAGTAAATGGGGTAACCCAATTGTCCTGCACCTGGGAATTGTCAACAAGGCCACAATATCGGCATTCTCATGACACTTTTATTTTTCAATTATCCGCTAACAACCCTTTTGGCTATCAAGTCTGGAGATACACAATCAAGCATTATGCTCGAGGTAAGCTTCTAAATTTGCAGGAAAGTAAGTAGTCAATCAACAATTTTAAATCATTTTCCAGTTCGCCCTGGTCCACCTGAAGACCTTGTAGCAATACCAACTTCTCCACATTCCATCAAATTAGAATGGACTGTACCACTGAATATGCAAAGTTACCCAGCAGGTTTAGAATATAGAGTAAGCTGGTGGATTGCTCAAAACAAAAAATGGACTAGTGTTTATATACCAGAAGATAAATCAAAACAACGGATACAGTTTGAGCTTACTAATCTTCCGTATGCCCATTGCTTATATGACATAAGAGTTGCTATCAAGTCTAGACCTGCCATAGAAGAACGCATGTGGTCACAAAATGCTTCTATAACTGTCTGGACGTCTTCTAAAATACCGGATTGTCCTCCTAATACTACAGCTGGTAGTTTTGAGTTATTGGAGGGTACTGGCAATAGATTGATTTATTGGCAAAATATCCATAATTATCAGGAAAATGGAGAAAACTTTTCTTATTACATTCAAGTAGATGAAGATCCGAATATCCAACCAGTCAAAGTCCACAAAAATTATGCTAAATTTGAGAATCTTCCTGACAGGAATTATACGTTCAGGATTTGGTCTAGAAATAGCGTTGGCAGCTCTAGAGAATCTTCAGTAGTGTTTTTTCCTTCCCAGAAAAATGCTTTGAAACAGTTATCAAAATTAGTAAAAGTGGATAAAGGTGCTGGAATCTGGGATCTTGAATGGACTGAAAGCAGTAATACGAGAGCTAAAAATTATACTCTGTTTTGGTGTTCTGCTCAAAGAGAAAGGCCTTATGCTTGTGACGTAAGCCGACAAACGGTTTAGTAATTGAACGTTTTTATTTCTAAATTGTCAATTATTACAGGGTACTCTACAATGGGAGACAGTTCCTCGTGGCGTCAAAAATAAAACACTCAAACTAGCCCCATACAATTTAGAAGCAGAAAATTTCAATATTTACCAATTCGCTATATCAGCTAATGGTATTGGAACAAGTAGTGGTTTACTTTGGGCTGACTGCACTGTTATACCAGGAACTGGGGTGAAATTGAGACAAACTTACGTAAAGAAAGTCAGTCCAAGATATATTGTGTTGCAATGGAAATTGGAGTGTATAAAATTGGGAGATATCCAAAGTTTCAACGTGAGTTATTGTACAATTGCCACGCCTCAGTCACAGGAATGTCAACCGAAGTCTTTGAAGTACAAATTATTTGATAATAACACTTTCAATATTGGAGAAGGAGAGCTGAATATCACTGGATTGAAGCCTTATACTGGGTTAGTAGAATGCATGCTGATAGTTTTGTGCTTCCCAGAACAGATTTTTTATTATTATATTGTATTAGTTGTCTAAAAATTATAAAATATTTTATTTTAATAAAGAAAAAACACCCCTTGTTGTATAAGTCACAGGTAAAAATTTCACCTATTTTAGGTACAAATTCCAAGTGAAACCAATTATCGTAGGCGCTGAAAGTCAATTCAGTGACCCTATGTTCAACTCAACCTTGGAAGACACTCCTACTGAACCACGAAACCTCCAGATTATCCAACGCACAGACAGAACCATAAAAATATCATGGGAAAAATCATTGGAAGAAAATGGTCACTTATCAGAATATGTTGTTTTGGTTAATGGCCGAGAAGAGAGAGTACCTGCTGAAAAGGAAAAGATGATTTACGAAAAAAATATTACTGGCCTACAACCAAGGACCAATTATACAATTTATGTGAAGGCTTGTACTGGAAGCTGCTCGAAAACCTCAAAACAATTCTCTACAGATATTGGATGTAAGGATTGAGATAGGTACGTCGGTTTTTTAATATCTAATCTTTATAATTTTTCAGATCCTGGTACCATACCCAAACCCAGCGCTAATTGGGATAATTACTCCCTAATTATAAAATGGGAAAAGCCTGACGAACCTGGAGTAAAAGTAGATTACTATGAGGTACAAGTTGGTACAGCAAAGGGCAAAGAATATCCACCTCACAATACTACAAGCAAGTTTTCTTTATTTGTCTATAAAATAAAACTCATTAAATTTTTTTTAGGTCAGTCCTATGAAATCAGCATTTGCCAACACGACAAATCCCAAACTGTTTATGTTAAAATAAGAGCTGTGAACGTGAAAGATGGTAGACTTTTGCTAGGTAATTGGAGCGATAGAGCTGAATTCCCATGCTTCCGCAATCCATCATCTTCATCTTGGATTATTCCACTTGTTGTTATGTCAGTTATACTATTTATAGTTTTGATGTGCTATTTAGCCAAAAGGTACTGTTTGAATAAATTGACAATATTTTAGAATAACTTTGTTATTTTTTGGAAAAATAGGATATGGCGTAAAATCCTTGATATGCGCAATTGCCCAGTAAAACTTCCCCAAGCTTTGGATGCTGTTGTGAATTTTGAGCCCAAAGAAAAACATGTGGATGAAACTTTGCCTGGTGAACCCTTATTATCAGACAAATTTTCAACTCAACCGAGAAATACGAGTGGGGAAACTAGTGGCTGCTGCTCTGGAACTGAAAGCGTTTCTTCTGCATCAGGGCTAACCGGCGGTTCAGATTCTGGTACTGAACAACCCAGATCTGCGATGGGCGAAACTGAGCATAAAGATGTGGCTCTAAGGCAAAGGCCAAACGTTAAAAAGACAGGTAAAAATTGATTTTGAATTGGAAACGATGATAACTTGGTAATTTTAAGCTTTGAAAATAACTTGAGGACAAAACTTAAACAAGAATAAAATCAGATTTTCGAAAATCTGATTTTATTTACACCCAAACGGGCTGTTCTCGGTATTGTTTTGTTTGACTTCTACGAGAGGGAGCCACACGCTATTAAAGATCGACATTTTGCCTAGCGTTTGAATCTCCTGCAAAACTGTTTCTCTGAGTTGGTGTGCTTTCCGCTTATATTGCACTGACGAGGACATAACAAGTCCGAAACCGGTCTGCAATTAGCGATAGTACCCAATGAAAGAGTATTCAGGTTTCTCCATTGTCTTACAAAGCAAAACCACCAAGTATTGCGTAAATCTGACTGTGTCAGTGCAATACAACTCATAGTATTAGTAATTAGCAGTGTGTTGGAGCTTAAACAAGAATGACAAAATATGTCACCAGAGTGCATCTCTATTTATTTGCTTTTTGGTTCATAACAACTTCTGAGGCTTAAAATCCAGGATATGTTTTTATATTTCACGCTTGGAATTTTGAAAATCAACGCTACTAGGTTTTAAGCAAACTTCACAGTTTCTACTGAGAATAAATTTACATTCTGGGGTACTCTTGATTTTATAACTAACTAACACAACCTAAATTTAAAAAAAAAAATGTGCCCAATCAACAAATTTATTGAAGAAGCTTATGAATATTTTTCAAGTTGGTATATTCCTATGAATTTTGTGGCACCAATTTGACAAACGCACTTATAATATTATAGAAAAAAAAAATAGTTGTTGGACATTCCAGTGGTGTGCAGAGGTTTTAATTGTTTTAATGATTCATATATTTTTTCTAGATTATGTATCAATGGCAGAAATACCAGCAGCACCATGGTCTACAAAACCAACTCAAAGCGGCTATAGTGTCATCGGCATGAATGCACCTCCTAAAAAATCAGATCTTGATTCCGAGTACATGCCCCTGTCTGATATTTCGTCTAAAACATCCTACGTGCCATTCCCTACAGTTCAACAACCAGAACCAACAAAAGAACCAACTACTAAAATTCCTACTTCCGGTTATGTACAGTACCTTACTCAAGAACCAGCCTCCAAGAATACTGCTTATGTGATTGCTGGAGAACCATCGGCTAAAGTAGCAACTAAGTTAGCTACCAGGGTACCGCCGTTAACGAAACAATTAGACGAACCTTCTCCTGGTTATGTGAAAGCAGCTTCCCTCGAATCCACACCAAAGTCACAGTTTTGGGCACAAGCACCACCGGTGGAGACCTTATCGAAAGGTTATGTAGTAGTGGGAGACACAAAACCACAGAAAATAGATTTGGGAGCTCCAAAGAGCTCTAACAAAGGGTATGTGCCTCATATTAAATTTGAGTCGACAAAATCGATTAAGGAAGACTAGGTGATCAAGGTATAAGTTTTTTTCTTATCATTAAACAAATTTTCTCTGCATTTTTTATTTAAATAATGTTAAATTATTATCTGAGCCTTGTTTTATGTATTAGTACGTCAAAGATCTGGTTAGATGTTAGATTAGACTGTAGCTCTACCCAGATTATCATGTGTTGTCAAAGGGTCGATTTAGAAAAATCTCACTTTGGGACTAGGTATACATATCATTGGACGTACGTAATTAGGTTTAGGTGTAAATTTATTATCAAAATAATCGAAATGTCATGTATTCAACAGCGATGTTTTTGAACCGAGCGCATATCAAATAATTTAAGCAATAGTTTATGTTCTTAAATTTGGAGCATTAAGGCTAATATAACAACGCAATAATACTCCATTTTTAAAAGATCAACTTAGCCGACTGCTATTATTAAAACTCACTGTTACACTTGAGTATTTTCAAGTTTTAATTCTTCCCTAATTTGTTATTTATTATTTCAAATCTACAGTTTTGTGTATCGTGTATCCTTAAATGCAACGTGCCTTTGTTCAAGCAATGCATGCAAGAACATTACCAAAATACTTTTGTACACACTTTGACAACAAGAAATGTTCATTATTTTTGTACATACAGTTTTACATATTTATATCATAGAAAAATCTTCCTTTTTTAAATTTTGAATGTATATATTGTTCTAGAATTATATTTTAGCAAATTGATAATTAAGTGATGGTTAAGTGTTATTCCTATTGAACCAGATTCACTTCAGTTTTGTGCCTTTTGCATGATGACTGACTAATGGAGTGGAGGTAATATTTGGGTGGTAGTTTAAATTTTACACATTGATGTTAGGTTCTGGTACACTTTGTGTGACCCGAAGTAGAATCTATTTTTATATACAAGAAAATTTGTCTTCCAAGTAATTGGCAAATTCTAAAGCTATTCTCAAAAATTATTTGTGAGTTTGTGGTAATAAATACATTTCTTGAATTTTTCTTTTTTCAAAATGTAAAATTTACACTACCGATCAAAATAATGCTAATGTTGGACTTGCCACAATATATAAGGTGCTTTTAAAGTGTATTTATCACATTGTAGTGGTATAGCTGTAGCACATAATGATTTTTCTCTCTAAAACTTATTTTCTGAAGTTGCTTATCTCAGGCTCTGTCCAGCTAGATTCATTTTCCGTCACCGGCAAGGCTTTTTAGTTTTCATTGATCTGTTTGAAATTTGACAAGCAAAAAACTGAATAAGAACATTTTGCTGAAGGACTTTTTGTAAAAAAAAAATAAAACAAGTTGTGAATCAACTAGAAATTACGGAGAGGCGGAAATGTATCTATAGCTGTTACTTAAATTACTTTTTTTATATGAACCAGTGATAATTTTGTAATATAATCAAATCCTTGATCGATTTGGTCTTATCTGTTGAAATATTTAGGAGTTTTTAATAAATTTTAACTATTATTTCGCTGGGTTTTACTTATTTTTTGCGGCACCCAAATTTCTGATGTACCGTCTGTACTCATTCATGCCCTTTGTAAGTGTTATATTTAGGCAAGTGCGTTTTAACATTATTCTATCAATTTAAGAAAAAAACTATTTTTAGAAAGATCCATTATGAAGTGCAAAATATATTTATATTGGCAACACTTAAAAATAATATACGTATGTATTTTGCAACAAGGAACGTATTAAATTTATAGTTTTTGCGTTTAGTGCAATATTTGCAGAATTTCGTGTAGTGGTTCCTCATGAGATAAACTGACTGTGATAAATAACTATTTCTAATGGAAAACCTTGCCTAAATATTCCACAATCAGTCTTTTTAAAATAAATATATAAATAGTAATAACTTTTTATTTTTGGAATAATTTTACATAATTTGATTTTTCACACTATTATACAAATTTTGAGTTGTTTAGTATTCAGAATGGTGGTTCACTTGATTTTTATGTTTCAAAATATTTCTATTATTAAAATTAGGGTTTTCATTTATGTCGTTATAATGTATTTTTCTTGAATTGGGTTCACTTGGTATACTTACAAACAAGCAATATAAAAAGTTTTATTTTTTTGTGTGATCTTAGTCGTACAAAATTCACATATTTTCAGAGTTCTGGATATGCATTGCGACAACCGACAAATTCTGACAAACTTTAAATTCTGTTTATTTCTTTCTCATATTATATTTTATCATGCCCATTTTTTTTAGGTTTAGAATATGTTTTATTTACGCCGTGTTCCTCTATTTAATATTTTTATTTAAATATAACTATTATCAAAAGAAATTTTTATTTTTATTTATAATCCTGGTTTACCGTTTTTCAGGGAGGAAAACATATTTGTCCAAGTCTCCTTATTTTGAGATATTTGTAGGATCTCAGGTTAAAAAGAGGAATCTAGGACATCCAATACTGCGATGGTATGATGTCATTCAAAAAGTAGCATGGGAAACAATGATGAATATGGTTAATCAAATAGGCATTTATTCGTGTATGGACTGGAATTCTGGCTATATTTTATGTTGTATCAGTTTTCTCTCAATATTTTGTTGTCTTAATGTTACATGTTAGGAAATACACAACATAGAAAAAACAATATTTATTTATCAAAAACAGAGCTTCATTTCGATTCGGAAAGATGTTAACTACTTAAATAAGACAGTTGTCCTCGTGAAGGGTATTCTGAAAATACGATTCGTCATTAAGAATATATTCAGCCACTGTTAGTAGATCTACTAAAGCTTGTATTGGAACGAAAATCTTCATTTGAATTTTAAGACCTACTTTCGTAACAATTAGTATACCTATTCAGTTACGTCTCTTCCGATACCTACACAATTCAAGATTCGCTGTAGATTTCTGGCTTCTACTGTCCTTTACTAGGACCAAATGCTCTTTCTCAGATCAGTAAAAGTATTTTTAGGATTCCCTAGCGCACTAAATAGGCTTCTATACCTGGTATAGTATCCGCCAGAGATATTTGAGATTCGTACAAAAAAAGTATGTTTATATTATCAGTGGCCTGCATTTAGTCAGGGAGCACGTGTCAGGAACTGCTTGAATACAAGATTATATTGGTTCGAAGTTATTCGGTTTAAATTGTTGTAAATAATGTTTAAAATTATTTGCAATTTTTTTAAAAGATCTTTCAAATTGTATTTTGTGTATAATTCAAACACAACCCCCAAAACAAATTTCAATGTTTTCAGGAATCTCGGGTGACAAAACTAGTCCATTCAGGACCAGTTTGCCAGATCCATCAAAATTAACAAACATTTATCCAACCCAAAACTTTCCCTCATCTCCATAAGGAAATCAAATTTAAATTTCATTAGGAAATATTGGTGGTTTCAAAATGCTATTTTTGAATAACACTTAGATGATGCATTATAGTTGCATCATAGCGTTCCTATGAAACATAAATATAAAACTAACACGTTTTGTGCTGCCAAAAAAGGAAGGATTTTTTTGTTCATAAAAAGGGCTTCAACTCTTTCAATATATGTGATTGTCACCCTAAATATCAAACATAAAACAAAAAATCTATATAACAAACATTTGTATTTCATAAATACTTTACACATATGCTCCTATGAAAAAATTCTCTCAAACTTCTTCAATGCAGCTAAAGACCTGATCTCACAAGGCGATTTTAGTTTGTACTGAATCAACCTCAGCATCATTTTTATTCAATTTTTGTTCAGCAGCTTTAATATATGATCTCGTCAACTAAAATCGCCTTTTGAGAACAGGAAACCTAAAATAATTAAGTATTTAATCTCATCATCAGGAGTTTGAAATATAAACTGTTTATTCTATGAAAGAACATAAGTACCTTATGAATTTAGGCCATGAAGGTCCATTTACAAGTCTTATCAAAACTAATATAGCCAAATATAAAACAATTACAATCCAAAGGCAGTTTTTCTTTGTAAAAGATGCCACAACAGTTGATGCTCTATATCTATATGCTAATAAATATTTAATTTTAACTAATTCGCTATTAGTTACAACAAAATACTTGTCAGGAATTGCACCGTAACTGTCTTGGTTTAATGCTCGTTTTTTATTTTTTTCATCTAGAATTAAAGTTGATTAACATAAGGAATTATAAAAAGTTTTAAAATCTTACCTTTGCATTTTACTTCTTCCTCATTGTTTATAATTTCACAAAGTGCTATGATGCTATGTTTCTGTCCTAGACTGCTATTTTCCCAAGTTTCTCCAAATGGAGAATAATTTGTGCAGACAGATATTTCATTTGAAAGATAAATTCCATTGCCAAATAGTACCTCCTTGCTTTGTCTGAAGTGCTGTTGCAAACCAAATTTTAGAATTGAATAGAAATTATGAACAGAACTGCCATGGAATGCATAAATAATTTCACGGGATCCTTTTCTCTTTTTGAAGGCTTCTTCGAATTTTGAATTGTAATTTACTTCAAATACGTATTGGGGTAGGGCACTGATACTGGCCTGTTTGTTTACCACTGATAATGGTAAGTTTTCCTAAAAACAAAAGGTTTTTACCCAATTATCCATAGTTTTTTTTTTAAATATTGACTATTTCTTACCACAGAGCAATCACTAAATACGGGAATCCCCGATTCCATAAATAAATAACTAAGCAGGTTTCTAATATCTTTGGAAATATTCTTTGAAGGAAGCGTTAGGAAATCCTTTAAAGGTGGAATTTTATCACATGTTTTTTTCTAGAAAAAAAAAATTATTTCATATGGATCTGGAAAACAATTTTGATCTTTTCTCGTTTTCAGTAAAAAAATTCGAGTCTTAAAATGTTTCACATTCTCTGTGATAATATTTATCAACTCTCAATTTTTAAACCTGTAATCCTAGTCACTCCAAATAGCCGTTTATGCCAAATGTGTTGGTTTTTTTTTTGCGTTTTGAAGCAAATCTGGTGCTAAATGGAATCAGGGGCCTATTGCACCAAACCACTTTGCAACTTTTCACTTTACCCTATTTGAAAAGTGAGAAAGAAATGCGTTGCACCTAAAAAATTATGTGACTTTGTAATTTCCACTTTGCACTTTGCAAACTAATTTATGAACACAAGAAATTTGTCAGTGTAACAGTGAAGGAATCTTTTTGTTTTTATGTTTGAATTATTGTGCTCTAATGTAAGTAAAAGAGCTGAAACTAAAGAATGGTATACAGTATGTCCACTTAAGTTCGCAGCATATGGGAAACTTTTTTATTATCAATTTTACGAAAAAAAGTTATTCTCTATAAAAGTTTCTAATTTGGTAAAGCGAAACGCTTCTTTGAAAGAAAAACCATTCCCCTTAATTAAAATTTACTCTTACTTTATAAACTTTTCTTCTCTGTGGTATTTTTTCGTCGCTTCTTTTGTCACTTGAAAAAATTATTCTTCTGATCATCTTTATGACAAATTTGTCCTTTCAAAAATTTTTGACAAAAAATTATCGGTGCAATACATATAAAATATTTTTTCAAAAGTTCATCGCTTCGCCACTTTTCTACTTTTCACTTTGCATAATGAACTTTGCAAATGGCATTGGTGCAACAGGAAACGATATGCACAGTGCAAAGTGTAGTAAAGTGAAAAGTTGCAAAGTAGTTTGGTGCAATCGGCTCCTGGAATCACTTAGGCTGGCCGTCCATTGAATGCGTAGTCGTACGACTTTGCGGTCGTGAATAATCAGACGACTTTGATCGTACGAATGTGAAATGTGAACGACTGTGCCTCGTCCATTAGAAACGATTTCTGGTTGATAAATAAATAGTTCATTTCTTTATTTTGTAGCGTATGTTCAAGTGTGGCCTTTGTGTTCGTAGTGTTTTATAAAAATTATAAAATAAAATCTTTAGAAGATATTTATAAGACTCAGATATGCACGTTTATTCACCAAATTGTTAACTCTGATAAACATTCCTCAACAAAATTCAACAAACGAATTGATGTGCATGCCCACAACACCAGACATTGCAATAATCTGGAGTCCCAAAAACAACTTTGGCGTCAATTCTATTTTCTTTAAAGGCATAAAAATTTATAACAACCTACCACTTAACAGGAGAAACCTCTGTAAACTATCACAGTTTGTTGGTTTAATAAAGACTTGTTATAAAAAAAAAAAAAAAAAAGATAAGAGTGATTAAAATGTACTTTGACACTATCCATTTTTTGCGCAACCTCCTTCCACAATCTGCGTTGGACGTCTTTAGCATGATATCTGCTGTCTCTCATATTCCATAATGCTTTTCTTTCTCTCACCTCGAAAATTACCTTCTCACAATCTATAATTATCCACAATATGTAAAGAAATAAAAACCTACCCTGGCTAAATTGCGAATACTGACCGAAAGTCGTTTGAAAACATCCGACAAATCCCATTCAAATCGGAACAGTCGTTGGTCGCATGAATTCGTGTGGAGTGGATGAGCATTCTATTCATTTTTATGTAAGGGGATTAGTCAGACTTATACGGACGACTACGCACGACCGCAAAGTCGTACGACTATGCATCCAATGGACGGCCAGCCTAACACCTTCTGAAAACTTAAATCTTGGACTAGATAGGTGCTTAATACTTATGTCAAGAATAAATGTTTACACAAATAACTGAACAAATCATAGGTATTTACTCGGATAATTATTAGCACACACCAATTATTAGTAAAAATCAGGGCTCGGAATTGTATTCGAATAATTCGAATATTCGACTATTCGACTATTCTAAATTCGACTTTTTTGTTCGTTAGCAAATTCGACTATTCGAATATTCGACTATTCGACTATTCGAATATTCGACTATTCGAATATTCGATTATTCGAATATACGACTATTCGAATATTGGACTATTTAACAATGCAATTACTCACTTTTTGATTTGAACAATTTAAAATTTCAATTGTTTCAATATTTGAATTGAATGATACAATATACGACGTGTTTTCGGTGAAATTCAGCTTTCAATTAATACAATGCATTTTTGTTCGTATTGTTAATTTAACCCTCTGTAAATTTGCCATTTAGAAAACATCTAAATTATTTTAGTTTTTCTGACTACTACTCTGCATAAAAAATCAAAAATTCGCTTCGTCGTAGAACGTTCTTTTGCGGGAAGTAGAAACTTTTATCAAGAATGATTGTTAGTCGAAAAACGTCATTTTTAAAGTCCCATTTTGTTCTCTTAATTAGGTCCTCTATCAATATTTGACTATTGGAATATTAGACTAATCGAATATTCGACTTTTTGACTACATATTCAAATATTCGACTATTCGAATATTCGACTATTTAAATATTCGACTATTCGAATATTCGACTATTCGAATATTCGACTATTCGAATATTCGACTATTCGAATATTCGACTATTCGAATATTCGACTATTTGACTATTCGAATATTCGACTATTCGAATATTCGACTATTCGAATATTCGACTATTTGATTATTTGACTATTCGAATATTCGACTATTCGAATATTCGACTATCCGACTATTCGAATATTCAACTATTCGACTATTCGAATATTCAACTATTCGAATTATTCAACTATTCGAATAAAATACCAAACGACTATTCGAATACTTGAATTTCAAAAATTCCGAGCCCTAGTAAAAATGCCTACACCGTATAATAGGTTGATACCAACTTTCTGAATGTATATGTGTTTACATAAGGCATAGAAAAAAGAAAATTACATAAAAATGCCTACGTTTGTAGTATTAAGTGTAAAACAACATACTTACAAGTCTAACAAAATCTTTCTCATTGTTGTCATCGACAAAACACTGAGGAAAAGGACGCAGACACTGATCTATTTTGAAGGTCTTAGCTGCTGCCATGAAAATACACAATGTCAGATCACATCCAGCAAAATTCTTGCTAATAAAACTTTTCAACTTTTTTACATCTTCATCATCATCGTTTTCCTCAAGGGAGGATTTGGATTTTCTCATTCCTAAGGTACAAGATTGGCTGGATGCTTGGTGGTTCGAGTTCTCTGGCCCTATAGTTGGAAGACTTGCTTTTGCATTCGAATCCATCATGTTGAATTTTTTAGCAGGGATAACATTTGATAACTATCAAACCATTAAATCATCAATATGTACTCCACAAAAAATAGAAACATTTATTTGTTGTAGTTTGAATGTTTTAACGTGTTTTAACATCAGTGGTTTTAACTCAAACCTCAAACATTAATTATCGTCAGCTGATTTCAGGCAAGAGTGGGAGCGTTCAGGGCCATTGAACACTAGGGATGTCAATAACCGGTAGTTAAAACCGAAAAACCGGTGTTTTCTCTTCGGTTAACCGGTTAATACCAGTTGTTTTTTGCCTCCAGTTATAACTGAATAACCGGGTTTTATACCTAATAACCGGTGAAAGTGAAAAAATGAACACGTAGACTTTTCTCTTGTTTCCATAACTTTAAAATATATTGAATAAGCGACAACAGTCTTTTTAACCGATAGTGCCCATGCCCATCTCTAGTATTTCAGTTTCGGTTAATCCGTTCAGCAGCTGGTTGATTTCCATCTTTCTCTAATGAACGGTATTGAAAAAAGACATATACCTGTAGGTATAAAAAAAGACATAAGGCGTATTTTAGCGACCAGTGAACATCATACTACACATACTACGATTGCTGGAGTGTATTTGACAAAGTTGCGGCCATTGGAACTGGCACTAATTTTTGAACGCCAAATATAAGACGGTGGGTATTATAAAACTGCTCTGACAGTTAACTTAAAGTTAACTTTTTGAATTACATGTAATTCCAGAAGTTAACTTTAAGTTAACTCTCAAAGTAGTTTTATAATACCCGCTCTAAAACTGATACAATTTTGGCATTAACGGCCTGTTAAAAAAAGTCAAATTTTGATGCATTACAAGGTGCGTTCGAAAACTTGTGCCAATTCCAATGGCCGCAACTGTACATGTTAAAAATGAAAGAAGAGAAATAACCAGTTTAGAAAAGTTTAAGTATTCTTTGATGCTTTTTAAAATGTAACAGTTTCCGATTTTTTTTACCATTAAGATATGTTGTTGTTTAAGTTATGTTACCTACATTATAATATAAATTATGCAATTATTCTAATATTATTCGGCAAAATAACCGAGCAACCAGTTAACCGGAATAACCGGTGTTTTATATCAGTTATAACCGGGCAGTTATAACTGTTAGTAAATTAACCGGTTAATGAAAAAACCGGTGTTTTGAAAAAAATTGACATCCCTATTGAACACTCTACGATTCATGACGTAGTAACCCAAACATAAAATAACAGGTGGAGTGTATTTGAGGGTCTAAAAGAGGACGCCATGATCGTTGTTTATTTGGGTTTGTTGAATTGTTCAAAATTTTGCGTTTTCGAGTTTCAATATTATTTCTCCAGTGAAGATTTTCGAATATTTTCGATAGATTGTGGTATTTTTGAATTTTATGGGTAATCCTTGTAATCCTTTCACACCTAGGAGGAGCTCCGGAACAGCTCCGGGGCTTCACGCACTTAGGACAGGTATTAGTAAACTGCTTTGACAGTTAACTTGAAGTTAACTTTTTGAATTACATGTAATTCCAGAGTAGTTTTATAATACCCGCCCTTATTCCTTTCGAAAAGTGTTTGTTGCACCACGCATCTGTTCCCTGCAAATCGGGGGCTACTAAACACCGGAGCGAGTAGCTCGAGTGTTTCAAACTCTTGAAAGGAATACAACTAAAAACAAGCAACGCGCACTCTGAAATAAAATAGGCACACACGCGTTGAGCAAGAACGCACGGCGCACAACACAAATATTTATTTTGGTCAGGAAACCAAATTTGCGCACGCGCCGCAAAAATATGTGGCGAATCCCGAATTCAACGCAACGCATTTATTTACTAATCTGGACGCGGCTTAATAAAAATTCACAGAAAACCATGACACCTTTTCACGTCGCTCCGGTTTAAACTAACCGGGTTACAAAACGGTTAGAGGCGGTATGTCAAGTGATGACATCACTGAAATTGCCACTTGAAAACGAACGGTTAGAAAAATATTATTTTATTTTTGATTTTTCAATATTTTCGCCAGTGCCGTTAAATCTGACCTACCTATTATGATTATGTCTACTACGGACAAACATATCTTAAATGTGAGCAATTCACAGTTAATTAATAGGTATGTGTAGAAATATGGGAAGCAAGTTTTTTTTTTCAAAATTGTGGAATTATCCAGTATTTCATTCCTTTTTATTACAGCGAGCTAAAAAGTGAAAAGTGGGTACCCAGATAACACAATGTGCGTCAATGTGCTCGAAAAGTTCCGGCCGACTTTAAAGAAAATAGTATTTCAATGGTAATGCTTTGGAAATATGCTAAAAGTGCGTATAATAAAACAAACCAAGTCAAAGTAAGCTAGCAGCATCGAAGAAATGCTCCTATTTCAACTTTTAAATTGAATGATCTGTAATGTGCAGGAAAACCACTGCAAAACCGCATAATTTTAGTGTGCGAATTAGCGGTACGCTAACAGCACTTCCTGAACACTTACCAAGGTAACGAAAGAGTAGAGTCTGCTCTGAGTGCTCTACCTGCGCTGCCTGAGAGCCTGCAGTCGGCAGTGATTGATTATAGGTTTAGAGATACTCCGATCGTGCAGGTGGTGCACCACAGAGGTGCAACCCCCACCACATATATCAAATGTGGGAAGGAAAGGGATAAAAAAGCGACAAGAAGGCAAGCAGAAGCAAGGAAGCCTGAGCCGAAGCTGCCGCCATTGCGCCATTTTTAATGTTTGCATTTTTGGGCATTTAGTTTCGTACGTGTTTGGGTTCTGTGCGTGTTTTCGGTTTCACTGGAAGAATAATGAGTTCCAAAGGGTAAGTGAGTGATAATTATCAAATATTAGTTATGGGTTAATCCAAACTATTTCCTTCTGCGCTGTATGTGGTGCTTGTAGGTGGTAATGCATGCGTGGTGGGTGTGTTTGTGTTTTCACTGTTTATTTAACGAAATTCTGCAAAATCGTTTCAATTTTTTTAGGGCCTATTCGACAAGATATTATTGCAAAATAAGTTCACTTTATTAGATGAACCTTTCTCCCTTTAGGTACCCGACGAAGCTGCCAAATTTGAAATCTGTCATTTCAAATTTTCCATCCCCAAAACGACTCCGATATGTATGAATTAATAAGTCTTTAATTGCGCATCTTATTTTCTCCTTTGAGCCACGTACCCCCTGTACTTTAATAGTTTCCAAAAACCCCATTAAACTCATTTTATTTGGTGCCCTATGTGTCTCGTATAGGATTTTAATTTAAGTATGATTTCTTTTTCAGGTAGGTACCAGGAAAAGCGAAGAAGAATTATTTAGAAGAAATGAATATGTTTTATTTTATTTTTTATTTATGTTTCCTATGTTTATTTATTAAAAGATCATAATTTCAAAATGTGTGTTTTTTATTTGCAATGGGCTATCAGTGAAATAAAAAATGTACTCAAAAAATACTTCAATGAATTACTTTAAGAGTACAATATAAATTTACCAAAAAAAGATGTTCTATAGTGGTGCTTTTTCTCTGTCGGAGAAGTGCTTTTATGTAGCATTTCACGAATACTTCCAACGTACGCTTGGAGCACTTAGAGCACTCCATGTTGGAAGTGCGCAATTGCAGTGCTTCTACGATTGCGCCTTTTTTTTACTGACCGGCTGGACATCCCAGAAGCGGTTGAGTGGTTTTCACAAGTACTTCTCAGGCATGCAAATTTGAAAATACAGTACAATTGAAGTACTTTTCATGTAGTTTTGTGTTATCTGGGTAGTTTAATTTCTTTTCGTTCAATGCTTAAGATGTGAACCATGGGTGGATAGACCTAGTAGAACCAGTGGCGGATCCAGGATTTTGTTCAGGGGGGGCGCAGGCTAAGAATTATCAACAATGATTTTTTGAATTTTTTTTCTACTTTACTTATACGTTAAGGGTATTGGATGCGCCTCAATGCCAAAATATTTTTTCCTGCGCGAAGCACCTAACGCAGTCTATCATTGTATTCTTCCGCTCCGATTAATACTCCTTAGTGGGAATGAGATGAATGAAACAAGGAATGCATTGCATTCTTAATTTCAACCTAATTTTTTAACAATTGAAGTTATATCAACTTTCTTTTTTGCATTCGATTTTTAATATAGGGACGAATGGCGCTATCTTTTTAGAAATCCGATAATAGAAACAAGTTCTCGAAAAATTACAAAAATGTAATTTAAACTAAAAAAAAAACAAGAAAGTTAATCAATTTATGGTGTTTTTTTTAGTTAGCGCCATTCTTATGTGTGTTAGCAATACAATGGCGCAAACCAGAATTCCAAAAATTATCTAGTTTTTTTGTAGAAATTTAATTGATTCTTCTTGTCATTTTGTCTATCTCTGTTATGCCTGCAGCAAACCCCGTGGCTCTTTCCTCCGCTTGTTTTTCTATACATTTTAAATCGCCGTGATGAAGGATCCAGTGCCGACCGGCTCAACAGTAGCCCAATGCAATGATCGCGATGAACCTCGCGTCTTTATTAGTATTAACTTATTGGGTAGTTGTATAGTTCGACGTGCGTTACAATATATTTTAAACGGCGCATTCAATCCCCTTAAAGAATGTAGATACAGGGTGGTCCAATTTGGATACTTTTGATCTGAAACCTCAATTTTTGAGCCAGATACATAAAAATGAACTCTCCAGTCTGCTGACGCTCAAATTTAATGATATCTTGACTGGTGCAAACACTACAACCCGCCTTTTGATACCCTCAACCGTTTTGCCGCTAGAGGGTGTTTCTCGATTTTGAGCGATAAGGTGAAACCTTCCTAACTTTTTTATTTGTGAAAATAATTGATTTCTGTATTAATAAAAAACCCTATATATATTAATAACTCATTGATAGCTCTATTATTGCTTATTTTAATGACACATATAAGGTTTAATAGGCCTATCTCTAACAGTTTTCTAGGAAAAAAATTATAGATGTTTCAGTCAAGAGAAACAATGTGTTAGAAGGAGACCTATCTCATTTTCCTTATGGATATAGAGTTCTTTTTTAACACACTGTTTCTTATGACAAAACAGATATATTTTTTTTCTGGAAAACTCGAGAGGTTATTCACTAAGGGAAAAATGTGAGAGCGATTTTGAGTGATTTTGATGGATTTCGGGTGATTTCGAAGAATTTCGGTAGGATTTCGGAAAGATTTCGAGGGATAATTGACCGTGACAAGATTTCGCATTTAGAGCGATTTTGAGGGATTTCGGTTGATTTCGAAAAATTTCGGGTGATTTCGAAGGATTTCGGGTGATTTCGAAGGATTTCGGGTGATTTCGGAGAATCTCAGGTGATTTCACAAATATTTCAATTTGATTTTAGACTGTTACTATTTATCTCATAAGTATATTCGAAAGTGTATTAGTATAAACTGAAAAACGGCCGCGTTGACCCGGTCAACTTGACCGATTTATGAATTTTGGGCCAATTGCGAGGGATTTTTGGGTATGCGGAATGATTTCTGAGAGATTTCGGAGAGATTTCGGCGGATTTCGGAGTGATTTTGTTGATTTCGGGGATTTCGATAGGATTTCGGAAAGATTTCGGGGATTTCGGACGAATTTGTGATACGATTTCGGGGAGTGATTAACCCCTCGGGAAAGCTCGAACAAAAAAGATAGACCTATCGAACTTTATATCATTGAAAGCCGCAAAAGCAGAGCTATCCAATCAAATATTAATATGTAGGGTGTCCGGTGTCCCATCAAAATAATCGGACTCTGGTTAATATCTCGAATCCGGGAATGAATAGAAAAAAACTGAAAAAGTCACTGGATTCTCTAGCCACAAAACGGTTCAAAATATCATAAAATTTGAGGCTCAGAGTGGGGGTTGTTTTTTTTGTATCTCGCTCAAAAATTAACGTTTTCTATTAAAAGTGTCCAGATTGGACAACCCTGCACATATCAAAAAACCGAAAATAACAAATAAAAATACCTATTCCAAATAAAAATATAGGACATTTATCTGATAAAAACAAAACGATAAATTAAACAATAGTGTAGCTTGGACAATTTCCCTATAACATTTATTTGGAAAATTCTTTTATAAAATTTTTCTATCTATGATTTTTTTTAGAAAAATTAGTAGTTTTTGAGGCTTTCAAAGGGGGGCGCGCGCGCCCCCCCCCCCCCCCAAATATGAATATATGGGATTATGGAATTTAGGTGAACATCCATCATAAAACATGGAAAACAACGCATTTGATGGACCTAATAATAGTCATCAAATACGTCGATTTCAATTTTTTATGAAAGATGTTCATTTAAAGCCTATAAATTCATATTTAAAAGTAACGAGAGGTTGGGAACAAAATGGCGGCGGGACCTCTATTGTCGCCACTGTATGTAAAGGTTTATTTAGCCACTGTACCCCCCCCTGGATCCGCCACTGAGTAGAACCATATATTTAAAGTTTATAAGTTCTCGTTTGTTACCTACAGTCACAGTCTACAACAGCCCATCAAGCAAGTAGGTAAACTGGGATTGTCTCTGGTATATCTTTTGAGTATATAATACAGGGTGATTTACGTAGTCCCGGTGCATTAGCAGGTAGATTAGGTGGTATTATAATGCTAATCCACCTGCAAACTGAACAATGTCTAATGTATATATACAAGGGAAAACGGCTTTCAGGCCTGAAATTCATAAAATATGATAATATACACAAAACACAACTTTTTATTTAGTTTTTACACTTTTCCGAACTTTCCCGCTCTCCGTTGTTCATATTTTTTTCTTCTAACCGTTCGACGTAACACGTAACCATATCGCCGAGGCGGTTAGAGAAATGACATACCGTTTTCTAACCCGGTTACAATGTGACATCTTCGATAGCACTCGAATTTGAGCGGTATAGGCGATTTTCAGCCTGGAATGATTATTATTTGGTTATAACCAATGCATTTCCGCCGTCGCGGTTTTAACCAAAGTAGGGGAAGTTGTGATGTCACATATCAGCTGATTTGCTTTTGGTATTTACCACTTATAACCGATTATAACCCAGCTTTGGACTTGGGTTAATTTTTTGGTTACAGCTTTTTGATGTGATTGTTATTATTTTGGGAATTGGTATTGGTGTTTTGTGATTTTGCAGTTGTGTTGTGGCCTGGCACAATGGGAGAAGTATACACTCACTCACTCACTGGAACTCACCATGCTTAGATCGAGGTTTAGATCATCCCCAAAGAAAATCTGTTCGATGAACGAGACTATCGAGAGATTCCGCTCCATTTTTTGTACCTAAACAACAAACCATTGTTGAAACGAAAAAACAAATAGGAATAATAAACTAATCCTACACTGCTATAACCAAATCATTTCAGCGGTCAGTTCCTTGGGTTAAGATTCTTGAGTGGTGGGGGGCTGTGACTTCACACTTGGCTGTCAAAGTTGTCAACCAAAAGAATAACCACGGTATTTACCGATAAATAATCATTCCAGGCTGAAAATCGCCTTATGTTGCGGTTTGCTAAACCGTAGCCACGTGAAAAGGGCTAGTTAATTTAGCCGAATGACAAGTCAAGTGGTCTTGAGGCATTTTCGATTTGAAAATAGAGGAACGCTTGAAAATAGAGAAGGAGAACCTTTTTTATAACCTAACCTAATTTTTTTTGTTATGTCACCACTATAAATTTATTGCAGAACATTAAATTGGTGAAAAATAAATAATTAACAATCGACAACATATATCTATCCATACTTATTATAAGAGTGACCTAAAATGGCTTTGAGGGCAGTGCAAATAAATAGCCTAAAATGGGGCAGTGTACTCGCCAGGGTAAGTTGAATTTGAAACTTTATAGATCATGTGCCGTAGATATAATATCATAAAATTATCATAGGCTCAACACACAATGTCGGCTTTTGAATTGCAACACAAAACCCCTCTTATTAAAAAGCAAGCGCCTATTCCTGTTGCAATGTATGGAGGCAGGAATGCAGTTACCATGTTGCCAGGCGGTGGTATCGGCCCGGAACTAATGGAATATGTCCGAGAGGTATTCAAGTATGCTGGTGCGCCAGTGGACTTTGAAGTTATTGATATAGATCCTATGGAGGAGAGTAGTGGCGCTTTCGAATATGCTATCACTTCTATCAAAAGAAATGGGGTAGCTATCAAGGGTAATTTTATTTATTTCACTTGATTATCGAACCATAACGGCTGCTACTTTTGCTGACAAGGTCTTTAATAGAAGCATTTTATTCTGCATTGAAAAAACATCCTGTTTGTAAATGTAATTCTTTTACAAATATCAATAACAGAGTGTACTAGAGGTGGCGGAGTTATGATTTGTGTTAAAAGCACGTTGACTTCATTGCTCATTTCATGTATAATGAACACTGTTGAACATGTTTTTGTTCAACTAACATTTGGTAAGGTGAAATTGATATTAGGAGCGGTTTATATTCCACCAAATTCACCTAGTGAAACCTATGCTAACCATTGCAGTGAGGTGGAAAACATAATTCGCAATTACTCTTGTTCGTCCGTTCATTTATTTAGTGACTATAATCTGCGCTCCGCTGTTTGGTTCTTGTCAGATGCATGTGAACAGCTAGTACAATGTCCCAGTGGTTATCCTGCAGAAACAATTTGTGGCAACTTTTGCTTTTTCGGCCTAAACCAGAAGAATCTTGTCCCAAACCCGCGCAACAAATATTTGGATTTAATTTTTTGCTCTGGGGACTCTGATTTGTGCACCAACATAGCCGATGATGCCCTTTTTCCTGATAGTTATCATCATAGGAGTTACTGCTGCACACTTCAAGTTGGGAAGAACGAAGAACTGAATTTCTTGGAGTTTTTTAGGGACTTTGCTAGTGCTGATTATATTGGAATTAATAGTTTTTTGGCTCCTATAAATTGGGAGTTAGTACTGGAGGGAAATATTGACACTGCAACCGAAAAATTTTATGCAATATTAGAACAGGCTATCTGTTTATTTGTTCCTCTTAAGAGAAAAACCTCTTTGTCTTTTCCTGTATGGTTCACTGGGGAACTAAGACAGCTTGTTAGAGATAAAAAAGCAGCTCATACCCAGTATAAGAAATCTAATAATAAAAATGATTATTTACATTTTAGTAATCTTCCAGCTAGGTGTAAACAATTATCTGATGCATGCCATAGGGATTATATAGCTAATACAGAGAACAATATAAATACCGACCCTAAAGGTTTTTGGAAATGGTTTAATTCATTAAGGTCAAAAAACGGCATTCCCTCTACCATGAATCTCAACAATGTGACAGTTTCTAATGGTTCTGATATTTCAAATCAATCAAAATTTGCTACTCATTTTTCAAACTGTTATAGTGATAACTCGAACACTGATTTTAATATTGATGATACTAATATAACTGAAGTTGTGAATATCGGGCAAATAGAATTTAGTTTACAAGAGGTGTTCGTTGGAATACAATCATTGCCTAACAAACTCAGCTCAGGTCCGGACAAGCTATCACCTTTCTTCTTAAGAAAATGTGTTTATTCTCTTGCTAAGCCTCTGCATTTTTTGTTTAATAAGTCATTATCAGAATACAAGTTTCCAGTAGTTTGGTTGTCTAGCTACGTTTTGCCAATATTTAAGACTGGGGACAGACATGATGTTAAGAATTATCGGCCAATAAGTATTCTGTCGTCGGTTCCTAAACTTTTTGAAAAGCTCCTAATACCCTATCTACAGTGGCATTGTAGGAGTATTATTGATCCATCTCAGTATGGATTTGTACCCCAAAGATCTACTGTGAGTAACCTTTTGATCTACGAGCAAGACATTCTTTCATCATTGGGTAACTTGTCTCAAATAGACTCAATATATACAGATTATAGTAAGGCTTTCGATCGTTTTAACCACTCAATTTTACTGGCAAAGGTAAAGGCAATGGGGTTTCCCACATACTTATTAGAATGGCTTAGAAGTTATTTGTCAGGAAGAGTGCAACTAGTAAAAATTCATAATTTCTGTTCACGAGAAATTTCAGCTACGTGAGGTGTGCCTCAAGGGTCTCATTTGGGCTCATTACTTTTTGTACTATTCATAATGGACTTAACTAAATGCTTTACTTTCTGTAAGCCTTTATTTTTTGCTGATGACCTCAAAATATACTTAGAGATAAATAATGTCGGTGACTGTTTCAATCTCCAACACGACTTGAATATGCTTAACGGGTGGCCAAGAGTAATGACATGTTGCTAAACATTGAAAAATGTCACTGTATAACATTCACTAGAAGTAAAAGTCCAATACTTTTCAATTATAATATAGATAACTCATCTCTTAATAGAGTAGACAAAATACCTGATTTGGGAGTTATTTTCGACAGCCAAATGTCTTTGGTTCCTCACATAAATGCACTATCATCTAGGGCATTCACTAGGCTGGGGTTTGTTTTGCGTAACTGTTCTGATTTTTCTGTTCCAACTGTACGTCATTTATATATTTCTTTGGTGAAAAGTATACTTAATTATGCCTCTCCAATCTGGACCCCTATTTATCAAATACATATAGACAGGCTTGAATCTGTTCAAAATAAATTTTTACGTTACTGTGGGTACAGACTCCAAATTCCTCGTGATCAATGGATGTATGAAGATATGCGAAACATCCTATCTATTAATAGTCTCAAGTCTGATCGAATTTCTTGTGACCTTTGTACCATTTTCAAGTTAGTGTCTGGTGATATAGACTGTCCGGATCTACTCAAACAGATATGCTTCAAGGTTCCTTCACGGAACACTCGTAGTACCAATTTGTTTCATATTCCATATAAAACTTTATTTATGAACTCAAAACAGTACATGTACATGACTGGTACCGAGTCCTAGCTTTTATGTAACAGAGTTTTTTCAATATTTGAGGTTATTTACTTTAATATAGCTATAGTAATAGTTAAAGAAATTTGGATAAATTAAATAAATATTCATAAATTATTCATAAATTAGGTGCATCAGCAAATAGGAACTAGAAAATTCTGGGTTCACAAACAGTTCTGCATCACAAACAATTTTTTAAGTTTTTTTTTAAACCCAAAGGGAGAAATTATTCTCCGTATGTTTTCTGGAATATTGTTGTATGTCATCATTGCTCTGTTAACAACACTGTTTCTTCCAATGTTAGTTCTGGATGATGTTATGTGCAGGTTGCCACGTTTTCTGGTGCAATACCCATGAATGTCAGTATTTCTTATAGGTTTGGTATTCGTCTTGACTTGCTTGTGTATAATTTTTTGCATAAGTTTGGATTCTTCAAGGTGCACGATTTGTTCAACTTTCAACATCTTATTCTCTCTATAGATTTGAAAAGTAGGGTGGAGTCTTGGTAGATGATTGAGATATTTAATGAATCTATTTTGCAACCTTTGCAATTTTTGAAGTAGTGTCTTTGAAGCTGCAGCCCATACAGTACACATGTATTGCAGATGTGATTTAAATATTGTTTCGTATATTACAGACTTCATGCAGTTAGGTAGAAAGTTGACACATTTTTTAATCACACCACATGCACCAGCAAGTTTTCTTCTTAATAAGTTGACATGTAGTTTAAATGTTAACTCTTTGTCAATTGTCAGCCCCAAGTATTTGTAGGAGTCAACCATTTTCAATGACGTGTCATTGATTTTTATGTCTATAGGATTGGATATCAATTTGTTTTTTTGTTTGAAAGTCATAAACACTGTTTTGTTAACGTTAATCTTCAAGTTGTTTTTGAGAAGCCATTTATAGTAGGTAGACAGGGAGTGATTAACGGTTTGCTGCAGGTCTTTGATATTTGAATCTTCGAAAAGTAACACTGTATCATCAGCAAATGTTATATATTTACAGTTTAGGTTTGCCTTTGAGAGACTGTGCACATACAAGAGGTACAGCAAGGGTCCCAGGACCGAGCCTTGTGGAACTCCACTGTTTGAGATGACCACTCCACTCTCTTGCTGATTGACCACTGTATACTGCTTCCGATTTGTGACATAAGATTCCATAAGATTGTGTGCTACTCCTCTAATTCCCATACCCTCCAACTTCTTCAAGAGAATTTTAGTATTTACGGTATCAAACGCTTTTTGAAGGTCTATGAAAACCGCAATCGCATATTTGCCCCTGTCCAAGCTACTCGAGATATACTCAACCATGTCAACTGCAGCTACTTGCGTATTTGCAGCCTTTTGGAAGCCATACTGTTGCGGATCAAATTTAAAGGTTTTTTCAATAAAGTCATATAATCTAATCTTTATTATCTTCTCGACAATTTTAGACAAAATGGATATCAGAGCAATAGGTCTCTTGTTGCAAGGGTCATGTTGACTGCCAGCCTTATGGATTGGAATTATTTTAGTTCGTTTAAGACAATTTGGATAGCGACCGGTTGACAAAACATCATTTGTTAGCCTGGCCAACACTGGAATTATCAGATTCCTTATAACTCGCAAGTCAGAGGTTGTAATTTCGTCAGGTCCAGGAGCTGCTTTTGCATTAAGTTCACGGATAACTTCGTCAATTTCTACTTCAGTGCATGGTTTCAAAAATATGGATTGTTGTTCATATATTTCAGGAAATTTCTCATTAAAATCCACCTGATCACATTGTATCCTTTGTTCTTCAACCTCCTTGCCAATAGTGCCTCCTATATCTCGAAAATAAGCATTCAAACAGTCTGCAATTTCTTGATCATCATCAATTCTTTTATTATTGATTAACAAGAAATCTATAATGTTTTCTTGACTGTTATTGTTATAATTGTTTGCAATCACATTATTAACAATTTGCCATGTTTTACGTAAGTCTCCCTGTGCATTTTCAAATTTACTGGATATATAGTTACTTTTCAGTCTGATTTTTAAATTGTTACACTGGTTTTTTAAAGTTTTAAAATCCTTTTTTAACATTTCATTGTCCGGGTTACGCTTTAGCCTTGAGTATATTTTATCTCTTTCATTTATCAGTTTCAAGAAATTATTATTAATCCATGTCTTATTTCGAACTCTTATGGTTTTATTAGTAATTGATGTTCGTTTTGCATTTTGTATGACTTCAGCTAGTGTTGCAAAGTCATTTATATAGGTCTCAGATAATTTTTCATCAAAATGCCTATAAAAGAGGTCTTTGTTTAAAACATTGATAGATCGCTTTTCTTTTGCTGGTGGCTTTACTTTAAATTGATTGATTTCTATTATTTGCAGTTTATGATCTGTTAAACAACTTTCATAATGATTATAGGTTATATTTGAATTTTCTATATTAATAATTGAATGATCAATAAGTGTTTTTGAGTTATTTACTTCTCTGGTAGCCAATGTCGTATTTAAGAATTTAAAGCCGTTCCCAGTTATTATAGTTTCATAGTCTGTTTTCAACTCCGAATCCCTGAATAGGTTCATGTTAATGTCTCCAATCAAGATAGTGGGATTCCTCAAATCATTTAAAATGTTGTCCAAGTCATTCAAATAGAGGTTGAAATTAACAGACGGAGGTCTGTATACAGCGATTATTGTGATATTAGGACTAATTACTTTTATTATTAACCAGTCACAATTGTTAATGGATTTATTCATTTCAACAGTGTATTTTAGAGACTGTGTTACATAAACTGATACGCCTCCACCTCTAGTTGGTCTGCAGTTATGCTCCATGTTATACCCATCAACATTATATGATTTTGATTCTTCCTTATATATCCAATTTTCCGTAAATACCAATATTTGAGGCTCATTATAAGTTTTTACCATAGTTTCAATATCCTCCATTTTATTCCTTAAGCTTCTTATATTGGTATACAACAAATTCAAGTGAAGCTCCTCTATAAATACATATCTACAAGTTATTTACAGTATTTACTATTTAGTCATTTGACACTGGTAGTCTAGGCCATAAGGTCTCGCTCAGAATATATTCTGATTGGAGAACCCTGCTCCGTTTTTTTAATAAATATTTTCCCATTACTAACGTAAGCAGCTTTGAAATTATTTTTATTTCTATATTCTCTTGCAGCCTTAAACAATCCTTGATTATGCTTTGTGAGTTCATCATTCAGGTAAATTTGTTTATTTGGTCCTGCAAATTTACAGTCCTTGGTAGTAATGCTCTTAATTTCCTTTCTTTGTTTAAATACTTTCTGTTTGACTTCCAAGTTTTTACATTTAATAAGTATTGGCTTGGTTTCGGCATTTGTGTTAATTCTATAGCAATGAGTAATATCTGCCTCACCCAGCTTCATACCCATTCCCACAAAAAGTTCAGATACAGTTTCCTTAATCGTTTTATTTTCCTGGATTGGAATTCCATTAACCAAAATATTGTTTTGTTTTTCATTCTGCTGTATTATATTTAGCTTATTTTCAAGGAGCTGCACTCGTTCATTTAGTTCCTTATTTTGCTTTTCTGTTTTCTTGTTTTCAATCATACATTCTTCATAAAGCTTACATTGTTGATCAAACTTTTCGGACATGTATTCAATGCTAGCTCTGAGATCCTTCATTTCACTGTCATATTGCTTGGTGATTTTTTCTTCAAACTTTTTGAATTCCTTTTGAAACATTGCTTTAATGTCCATTAGAAGCTGCTTGTCCATGTTTTCCTTGGTCTCATTAACCACACTTTTTTCGCGTTCACAACAAATGGCTTTAAGTTCTTTGCTTAGCACCTTATATTGCAAACCACAACTCTTGTGGTACGATGATAGGCAAATCTGGCAATCATATGAGTCTTTTACGTCCTTTTTGCAAAATTTACACCTTTTTTTTGATACTAAATCGGTCATCACAAATTAACACTGTTTACTTAATTATAACCTCAAAACAAAAAAATATCATTCTAGCAACTATACATATAACAGCCCTTTATCTAGATTTTCTAGACTAGTAAATGCTCACAATTTTGAGGTAACTGGAATTTCATTTCTACAGTTTCGTCGTCAGTTCAATCCCGTTTGGTAATTCTCCAAAGGGGTGACGTTTTGGTATAAATCTCACCACTGATACTATATTTTAATCTTTTGCATTAGTGAGTTTTGTAAAATTTGGTTGATCTTGTTAGTTTTAAATTTTTGTTTTTAAATTATGTTAGTAAATATAGTGATTGTAGTAGTAGTAATGTTTCGTAATAGAGGGGTGAACCCGTATATTGAATAAATAAATAAAATAAATAAACATTAACATTGAAACCATTGGAACCACATCAATCAACAACAAAATAAGCATCTCTCAGCAGACCCTTGCATTTACAGTTGTTACTATTAGAAGCATTTTGAGATCATCTGCAATAATAATAACCCTGAACTACAGGTAGGTATACATTTTAGATTTTGCTCCAATGATTTTGACAGATTGTGATTTTGAGGGGTACTCTTTTCCATGTCAGTGTAAATCACATCAAATTGTCCTTTGATTTTTTTGGCAGGATTTCATGCAGATACAACAATGCTCTACCTACCTAATACTATTATTGTGTTAACATATTGATTTTTCATGATACCTGTTATTCCATTCCTTTATCGTTCTTATTTTCTTGTCATCTTTCTCAGCCAAAGCAGCTTCAAACTTTTCATTATGTGTAAATATTTTTCTCTTAAGCCGCGTCCACATTAGTAAAAATTTACGTTGTACGTGGCATTCGGCACAAATATGTGTGTGCGATACAAATTTATGAGAGTGTGGACCTGTTCGCTGCATACGGACGCACGCAAAAATGTTCGCCAAATTCATCAGACGCGATCTGCGGGTTGTCGGTTTTTTCAAAACATCAAAGGGATTTGCGGCGCAACATCATTCTAGTGTGGACGTATTTTTGTGCTGCTTTCATAGTTATGTGCCTTCTTATTAAGAAAAAAAGAAACAGAACCAGGTGCTATTGGATTAAGTATCTGTATCAGCATAAGAAACACTCTGATGGTAGCACATTATTGAATATTCTATCTATGGATGAAAGTACAGGGCATTTCAAAAAAAATTTGTGTATGTCCCCAAATAATTTTGAATTTTTGATACACAATATTGGGCCCAGAATTGCCAGAATGGATACAAAGCTTATAGGAAAGCTATACACCACCGCCACACACGTGTTGAGCAAGAACGCATGGCGCACAACACAAATATTTATGTGGTTCAAGATATCAAATTTGCGCCGCAAAATTTGTGGCGAATTTCGAATTCAACGCAACGCATTTATTTACTAATCTGGACGCAGCTTTAGACACCTGGTTACTAGGTAACTTGTTTTAGACGTTCATGTTCTTCTTAAACCTTTTTCAATTCCAAGTTATCAGCAGTACCCTCTTTCTTGCAGCTACTGCAAGAATAAAAACTATTTCCACTAATTTTAATATGGGTCGCTGTCCAAATAACTGCGATGAAAAAAAGAAACAAGACATGCAAATGCAATACCAATACCCATTCATTTGTAAAAGACTTGAGTGGATATTTCAATTCTGTTAACACATTGAGATAAAAGACATTTGTTGAAGCTGAATTCTAAAAAAAAAGAAAACAAGATAGTCGGATCCTGAACAGAATATTAAATGTTATTAGGGCGGCTACTCACTATGTAATACTTGGCAAGTAACTTGACTTGGCTGTAGTTTGGCACTTTTACAAGTGAAAATAAACTGTACACACTATGTGCCGAGTAGCCAATGCTGTATGGAATTCAGGAAGTTCAAGTTGTCATGAACGCAAGCTTGTGATTGAATTTGTTGGTGGATTAAATATTCTTGGAGTACGAGAGTGATAATCGTATTCAGGATTCAGCATTTATAGTCATGTGTTGTGGTTACCTTTTATTAAAAAATTTAAAAAAATCTAAACAGTTTGCCATTAACGATTTTTTTTCTTTAAATCCGCAATAGGAATTTCTTCAGAAAACTCGGCTTGAACATGTTTCCAGGCATCATGGACTTCGTTTTTATTTTTGTGCAAAGCAAGACATGAGTAGCTTCCCAAATAACAGGATCCTTTGCATAGATATTCAAAAAAAGCAAAACCCTCCCACAACTCCACTTCATTTCAACCACAAACAAAACAATCAAAACTTGTCACGACTATACTGAGTAAATGCTAAAAGTTTATACCGAGTAATGTTGCGCTTCGACTTGTCTACTTGCCATGTGCTACTCGCGCCCCTTGACTTGCAACGATGTACCGACAGCCAACGGCAAGTACAAGTCTCGATTTGAGCATAAGCTCTTCATACAAATTACATGAAACTTGGCAAGTATCACGTAGTGAGTAGCCTCCTTTAGGAACCAGATAAGAATAGTTTACTTATTTATGTTGTTTATAAAAGATTTTTTTTTATTTCCAAAAAAGAATAGGAAAGAGAGGATACCTAACTGAGTAGGTACTGAAATCACCTTTTTTACGTTTGGAAGTCTGTTATAGTAAGCAAGGCTCTGAAAAAACACGCTTCTCTTTGCTTATAATAAACTCAATTTTTTTCCCGCTTCTCACTAGAACTGGAACAAAGAGCAATATAACTCTTACATCCGCCAAATAGATAACTTTTTTACAAGTTCAAAGACACTAGACACAACAATAATTAACTAAGCAGAAAAGTGCGAAGTTAGTTTACATCACACACAGAATTTATTTTGGGAGGTGTTTGTATAGCAAATATGTATATAAGTGAGTATAATTTTATAAATAAATAGGTGACCTAAAATCAAAATAACGCATTTTCGGCGAAATTATCTGGGTTCACGTTGAGGACAATTTTTTTTTTTTATGTACCAAAAGTCTACCTGTTTTGTGTATAAAATATGCATCAGTAAAATATGTATAACCATATATTAAAAAAGGAAAATGTATTGTCCGTCTAATACAGTGATTGTCTCTAGGAAATATTGAAACAAAAAGTGAAACTGCAGGATCAACATCAAGAAACGTAGCGCTAAGGAATGAATTGGATTTGTTCATCAACATTTTACATTGCAAATCATTTCCAAATGTTCCAGCTAGACAAAAAGATATCGATGTTGTGATTATTCGTCAAAATACTGAAGGGGAATATGCCATGTTAGAACACGAGGTATTTAAATAAATTTACTGGCTGGACGCTTGTTTTGGGGATATAGGAAAATACATATATAGACATAAAGGGCTAACGTCTTACTGGCGACTGGCCTTAACAGTGTAAAAAATGCTTTTCTAATTTCTTGTCTTGATGCTGCGAAAATTTAGTCTATTAGGTCTGTTCAAACACGTCGAAAAACCGTCCCATGAATGGTTTCGAAACCACACAGTATACGAATTTTGTATTCTTTGCACAAATTTTAGATTTTGCGCAGAATCGTGACGGTTCATTGTACGGTTTTTTGCTGTGTTGGAACAAAGCTATTGTTGCTGATTTCACCAAAAATCAGAGGTTCAAATTCTCTCTACTTTCTTGCCATTTTCTCTCAAGAAACAGATGTAGAACGACCCCGCAATTTATAATATGTATTCGCGAGATGTATTTTCCTACCACCCATTACATAAGTATATCAATTTAATTTTGCCAAAGTTTAAAAACCCAATGAAAATTAATTTATTTTTCAGAGTGTGGATGGTGTGGTTGAAAGCATGAAGGTCGTTACGGAAACAAATTCTGATAGAGTTGCTAGATACGCATTTGAATTTGCTAAAAATACTGGAAGAAAGAAGATCACCACTATTCATAAAGCAAACATTATGTAGGTTGACATACATTTTGAACCAACTTTTTCTTATCATATTTTCCTTTCTGTTTAGGAAATTGTCAGATGGGCTGTTTCTTGAAACATCGAAAAAAATCGCAAAGTTGTACCCAGAAGTTGAACACAACGACATGATCATTGACAATTGCTGCATGCAACTTGTGTCAAAGCCTCACCAATTTGATGTCATGATTATGACCAATCTGTATGGAAGTATTGTTTCAAATGTTGTTTGTGGGCTTATTGGAGGTGCCGGTATTTTGTCTGGGAGAAATTATGGGGATCATGTAAGTTGTATTAGTTTTCTTTGGTACCTAATAATAATTATCTGAATTGAATCATATTTTTCAGTACGCTGTTTTTGAGCCTGGAACCCGTAATACTGGTACTGCAATAGCAGGAAAAAATGTCGCTAATCCCCTCGCTATGTTAAATGCTTCTGTTGATATGCTAAACCATCTAGGCCACAAGAGACATGCTGATTTGATCCAGAGAGCAATATATAAAACTGTTTCTGAGGATCAGATACTAACTCCTGGTATTTATTCATTATAATCTTTCCAATATATTTCAAACTAATTTTATTTTTGTTTTAGACTTGGGAGGCTCGGCAAAAAGCACAGATGTCGTTCAAAGAGTAATTGATCACATCTTACAGGCTGACATGCGGCCATGGTAATTTTTTGTCTGTGGTGATAGCGAGATAGGTCTTTACTAATTCACCATCTAACACTTTTATGCCTGGTGATGTTACTGACTTTTCTTCAGCTGCCTGTTTGCAATGTGTACCTGTGGCGTGGCTCCTAAAATAGCACAATTCCTATTTGCATTTTGGAATAACATCCTAACAAAATAATCATACTTTTCAGTATTATTGATCGAAGTATTTATTGTTTATTTATTATTTTCCTTTTTTTTTGCAGAAAAACTGACTAGAATTTCATTCTTCTCTCTACGTTAATTGGTCACCTATATTCAGTGTAATATTATTTATCATGTGTATGTATTATGTTTTATTATGTTAAGCTTTGGAAGTATGAAAAGCTCTATTGTTGAATAAATTATTTTTGTCTTTTATGTTTTAATTTGATTTCGCTCATCCTATGACCCCCTCCAAGGCACAAATAAAAAAAAAATGGAGCCCATTTGTCTCTTCCGACTTTTTTTCTTTTCCTGAACAATTCTATGTTGACATTGAAAATTAGTACCAATACTTGAAAAAATAACACACAAACGGCTTACAAAAAACTGAGTAGGTACATATTTTATTCACAAACATTTTCTTGCTTTTTTACAACTAATTTTTCAAAAATAATTTTTTTTCATAACATTTTTAAGAAAATATACCCATTCTACTTTTTTTTACAATTAATAAAAATAACACAAAAAATAAAATGAAATGATATTTTATAGTTTAAATGAAACTCAAAATCAAAACTTACACATATAACAATTAATACAAAATAATAGGAACGAACAATAATTAAATTAAAATAAGTTAAAAGTTTGTTATCCTATGATCATTATACAGAATTGTGTGGGCTTGGAAATTTAATTTATAAATTTAAAAGAGAAATCATGAAGTCAACACCACCACCATGTCAAATAAATCAAATATTTTATTTTAGATGTTCTTCTAACCACAGGACAATAAACATTAATTATGTTGAAATAAGTTAACTTAAGACTAAAAAATTGCATTCTTCAGAAACTTATGCTTGTTGAAATTTCTTCAAGTGATAAACGTGTGTTGAAATTACACAGTAAAATCACGTAAAATATCTGTATAGGGTTAACTCCGTAGAGTCCCTCTCAATATACTCACTATCAATAAGTTTTTCGATTCGTTTCTTTATTTCTACGTGCTGAAACAAAACAATAAAAAGTTATTAGACTGTGCATTATCGCGTTTAATATTATTAAAAATGAGTTCAAGTCAACATTTTCACCAAGCTCGACAACTGCTGGTAAAGATAATTCGTAATTGTGTCTATCATTGATTATTATCTGGGCTTCTTCTTGTATGATTGTTGGATATTGAGCGCTCAAAATATCATTAATGATTATTATCTGGTCTTCTTGTACGATAGTTGGATATTGAGGGAACAAGAGTTCCTCAGATTCCTGAGCTTTATTCTCAGTTGCGCGAAATTCGCTCTGAGAATGAAGCTTAAAGCTTCGAGGAAACCAGACTATTGCCCCGAATTAATACGATGCCTTTACCATGACCATGATAAATTTAAAAATCCGGAAGATTAAAATTACGCGTTACGCATCGATATTCCGTTGGGTAAATGCTCGTTGTGTCAATTTATTAATATTCAAAATGGCGTCATGCGTAGGTTCCACTACAGTGACTTTATTACCACAGTGGCACAGCCTCCTATAGTTAACAAGCCATGAAATTGGAAATGACGGCTACGTCGCGTATGGTGCTATTTTGTTATTGGGTTATGTGTTTCTGTGTATTGCTTTCATTGTGTATTGTTGCAATTTAGTATTTTTATGGGCATTATTGACGAAAAAGTGGATAGAAACACACCAATATATTGCCCATATTTAGTTGATACCTGTTCCTTTGTGCTTTGATTGCACATTTTTAGCAAATGGGTACAGGAGCAAAAATGAAGGTAAGGTAAGGTAAAACAATAAAAACAATATTAATATTTGTCTGCAAGAGCATAGGTCTCGATATATTACTTAAGATATTTAAACTTGTTCCAGAGGCCATGAAACTACTGTGTTCCTGGGTGCAAATCGAACTATTAGGAGTTCCTTAAAAACTGAAGAAATGCAAACATTTTTATTTCCAAAAAAATTCTGAAGTGCAAAAAATGTGGATGAAAGGAATACACCAAGATAATTATACCCGAGATTATACAATAACGAAAAATTCTGTGGTGTGTTGTAAGCATTTTGAAGAAACCGAAATAATTAGATTTGAAACAAACAAGGATAAAGGCGTAGTTCGAGAGTTCAAACTAAAACGTCCAACTCTTAAAAGTAGGTACCAGGTACCTCTTATTTTCGAAAATCAGCTCAAGTATTTGAATGGACTTGCCTTCCGAAAAAATCCCGAAGAAAGAAAAAGTTAGATTTTCAAAAGACATACTGAAACATAGGCCTATAACACTTTAGACTCTAGAAACATATTCATTTAAATCAATTATTTACTGTTCTTATTTACACAAATAGTTAAATTATTCATTGAATTACTGTTTTTGGCCCTTTAGTACAATAAATTATGTATTTTTTGTGATTCATATTAATAAAATAAAAAATATATATTTATACAAACAAACACCACCAGCACCACTTGGCGGTAAGATTGCGGTGTTGCCTTTTTAACTTCATGGCTTGTTAAATGTAGGGGGCTGTGACAGTGGCGACAATTGCTGTCTCATTTTTGATTGGTTTTAAAATCCCATATAATCATTTTGAAAACGCCGCCGCATCTTGTTCCCAACCTCTTGTTACTTTTAAATATGAATATATGGGATTTAGGTGAACAACCATCATAAATCATGGAAAACAACGTATTTGATGGACCTAATAATGGTCATTGTTGAGAAAACAAAAATTTATAGTTTAAATAATAATCATAAAATGTTATATTTTGGAGTTGGCAACATTGAATTGGCAGTTGAAGGCAGTGTTACCAGATTGGGGGATTTTCCCCCAAATTTGGGGGATTTTCAAGTCGATGGGGTAAAATCTGGGGGATAGTTTTTTCTGGGGGATTTTTTGGGGGTAAGAATTTTCGCTATTGGGGGAAATTGGGTATATTTCAATGAATAAAACTAAAGTAAAAAATGTATTAAAACAACTGCGCCATCTATTTTTTCAATTAAGTTCCAATAAAAATGATACAGTTTGCTTCTTCTCGAGAGGAACGCAAACGCTCAGTTCTAGATCTATTTTAATTTGTAATGACAAATGACAGTTGACTTGACAAATCGGATCGGGGGAATCCCCAACGACCGACGTTGCTTGCATTGTTTATTTTTTATTTTGCGTTTTGCATTTCTTTGCGGTTATAGTGCGTAGTGCTCTAAGTTGCTGTATTCTAAATTTTAATACAGCTTAATAATATAATAATAAACTATCCAAACTTCTTGGTACAACTGTACTTATCTGTTCTGTCACCAGTCACAACATTTTATTTCATTTGTCATTTGTCAATTGTCATTTTATTTTTGGGATTAGAAAAATATAAACAAATAAAAAAGTGGTAAGGGTATGAGTTTTATTTTAAAATATTTAACGAATTTGTCTTTTTTTTTTTTGCAAGTATGAGTCGAGAATAAATCTATATTTATTTATTTGGGGGATTTTAGTTGACAAACAGTGATTTTTGGGGTATTTTTGAAATCCTTTGGGGGAAATTAGTTATAACCATCTGGCAACCCTGGTTGAAGGAATTTGGTTGTCAACATAAAAAAATGAGGTTAAGTTAGTCTGTAAGAATGTTTTTCGTCACATTTTAAAAAACGATTTAGTATTTAGTTTTTCGTAATAAAAAACCTTATAAAAAGCAAAACCCTTCGTATTCTCGTGTTTATTGAAAAGTAAAATAAAATAAAAACAAAATAAATCAACAGTCATCAAATACGTCGATTTCAATTTTTTATGATAGATGTCCATTTAAATCCTATATATTAATATTTAAAAGTAACAAGAGGTTGGGAACAAGATGGCGGCGGGACCACTATTGTCGCCACTGTATGTAAAGGTTTATTTAGCCACTGTAGGTTCCACCATCGAATCACCGAATGCCATAAGCTATATGTATATTCTGTGGTATAACCACAACCAAGGTTCGGTATAACATAGCAGCGCAACTTAACGACCGAAGGTCCGATCGGTACGTCGGTTGACAGTGATTGCTGAAAATTTCTGTTTTTACGGAACGCTTTTCCAATCGAAGACGAAGAAGTGACATTGACACTGATAGTTGAGTTGAATCAAATAGAAACGAAAGAGATAGAATGAGTTACCGAAAAACCGATCAGCGTTTGCGGTTGCCTTTTTTTAACATAACCATTTTCAGGAACCGCGTTCTGTGTATATAACCGGTTTTTCAGGCACCAGCATTACGGAACGTTCTCATGATTCTCCTGACATAATCTGACAAATTAATGATTAACGAACATCTTAAGGCCCGTCCGTATTCATAGTCGATGCTCAAGGTTGCGCCTTGGCTCAAATACGGCTTGACGCCATATTTGCGTTTCCAAACAGCACGGAACGATGCTCACAACTGTCAAAAATCGGAGCTTAAGCCAAGCACCCGTCTATGAATACCGGGCAGATGCTGGTCCTTTGTAACGTACGAACTATACTCTATAGAAGTTCAATATGAGGAGCTTCTCCAGTGTATGTTTATATGAATTCATGGAAGTTGTTCGTTGAGAAAATTCGGTAATTTTGCCAGAGGCAAGAGGAAAAGGAGGCTGCCAAATATTTCGAAGCAGAGAGAGAAACCACTTTCAATTTTCCCGCTCGCCCTTGATTTCAAATTTTGCGAATTACCAAAATATTCAACCCTGACAGATGTGACTTTTCTTGACAGTGAACCCACCAATAGGCGTGGCCTGCGTGATTCGCATCATCTCTGTGAACTACGCTTAAGGGCGGGTATTATAAAACTATTTTGACAAGTAATTAAAGTTAATTTCTGGATATAAGATGACAAGATGTAACGTCATTCCAGAAGTTAACTTTCAGTTATTTATTAAAATAGTTTTTATAATAGGTTTGTTCCAACCTGCAATAATATTACTGTAATATTATCGTCCGTAACCGCGCTAATGCGACTGCGCAATCAAAAACAGTAATATACTAAATAACTTAAAAACTCGTTGGAACGTTTTTTGAACTAGTAGTACTCACAACACAAGATGAAAATAACAAAATCAACATAACTTGCATACTTGCAGGTGAATCATCTTCCACCACAATAAGGAATTCTTCTAAACCTAACCCAACAAACCAAACGCAGTCGGCAAATGAGCGGCCGCCAGCCGGCACGTTCGGTACTCTGGTGGCTGATGTAGCCATTATCTGGACCTCCATCGGTCCAGTTCGGGTATACCGGGAACGGTTTTTACGCTTTCAGGCCGAAGGTGGCTAATACTCGGAAACTCGCTACCGGGAAACCATATTTCGTGCCAAAGCAGATCCGCAGTACGCTTTGCCAGTTACGTAGTCCATCTTCCGGACCACATACGGTTAAGAAGCAGTTTACCGCTCTGGGACCTCGTGTCATGCGCGATTGAATTTCGCGCCGTTTCATGAACAACTCGGACCGCTGAGAGGGCGTTCGTGTCTCCCTCTCCACTTAACCGAATCGTTGTCATCGCGGCACGGCGTCCATTGTGTTGTGTGTTGTGTTTGCTTTCAGCTTAGCTTGACTTTTTTGTTTTTTTTCGAAAATAATATATTTTATAGGACTTTCTTTAAGATTTTTTTTATTCTCTTTGCATTATCCCCGTTGTTCTTAAATGTGTTAAGTTGTGTGCCGTTAAAGTGATACTGATTATCAATTTATCGATGATTTTTGTGTTTTGCTTCCAAGCTTGCTGCGTCGTGTCCACCTCTGCCAGATAATAAAGGTACCTGAAAGTTATCAGAAGGTGAATAAACCGAGCCTTAGTTGTTCAAATTTAAAACTGTGCCATTGTTGATTTCCTATTATTAGAAACTATGTTTTTTTGTTACATTTGTAGTGTACCCATTGACACATTCTAGTCATGATGTGAACTATGTATAAGAAATTTGTGCTTCTTTTTCCTTAGATAGGTATTTTGTTTGAGAGCCAGAATAAGTATATTTCAGTGTATTTTTTTCGAGATTTTTTTCTAGCTGATTATTCTATGTATAATAATTTGTTGCATATGTGTAAGTATTTTGCATTCCTTATGGATATTATTGTGAATTGATAACTTATTTTTTGTTGTAGATATTGTCACATTCTAGAACATTTCCAGCTAAGTTTACTAAAAGATTGAGATTCATTTCATCTCAAGTATGTAAGTTATTTTTGTCGTGTGACTAATAAACCAGAGTTTGCTGAAAATAGTTTTCTTTTTTATATCTACTTCTACATATTAAAGCAGCTTTTTTATACCCATTTAAAACTTTTTTTTTTCAAATAAAAACCTAATTTTCATAGTGTGAATACCAGGGTTATTGGTAATTCATGGAGATGTGATAAGGGAGGAGGTAAAAAGTGAATTTAACTGGTATAGACTAAATCACGATAGAAAGTGAAGTTGACAGTTCGCGTTGACATTTTTAGTAAACTTTTTCTTTAGGTTGTCAGCATGCGTTAGCGCTTCGATTCCGTCAGCTGGGATAAACGACAGGGTCGTATTTAGAAAAGTGATATACATTTCAGAATAAAAATTTATTTTCAATTTCTTTAAAGGAAGTTAAGTTATTAAAATCCAAAAATCCAAAAATTAGAGTCTAAAGTAAACTTTTATAAAAAGAGTAAACACTTAAATCCAAACTAAAACAAGGTTTGAAACGCAACACAAAGGCACAGAACACTACATAAAAAACCAAAAAACCGATTGCGATAATAACAAATAAAAAAATAATGCAGAAAACGGCAAAAAACTGAAAGATTTCACACAAAAATTCGAAATTCAAAATACAAAGACCCGAATCTGATATTTTTATGTGTCAAATCAAAATGTCATGTATCATTATTTGATAGTTGTCAGAAAAAGGGACAGATCTGGGGATTTTATTTATTTTCAACTGGTGAAAATAACGGTCAAAATTCAAACTCTATCGTGAATACGACTATAACATGATTTATTCAAATCTCAATTTTTTTAAAGATAATCAATACTTTTGTTTGTTTTAAAAACTGACCTACTTGCCTTGAAAATTAATTTGCAAAAAATCTTACCGTACATTTTCTCAACTTTAAACATAAGACCATATACCATGTTGGACAAGTAACCCAGTAGAGAAATTGAGAAAATTTACGGCAGATTTTTTCCGAATTAATTTTTAAGGCAATTAGGTTTATGTTTTCATGAAAACATAGAAACATTAAAATACAAATGTTTCGGGGCGCCTGCGCCTTTTTCTGACAGATGATAATGGCGGTTTATAAGAGGATAGCCCCTTGCGAGCCGCGGATGGCCTGCTGAGCCTCTACCAGCACGGCTATCTACCATCGGCCCGTCGTCGGTTATTCCAAGCTGTGCCGAGGCTAAAGGTTGGCTAGCCGACTTTTAGCCACCTTACGGCCTGGCGGACATGCCCTACCTACACGCCGAGCCGGCCGACGTAGGCGGGCCGCACACGTCAGTTCGGCAAATCGCTTTCGTCTCGTTGTCGGACCAGCCAGTTCGTGTTTGTTGGGAATAATATAAGACAAAAATCAGATTTATTAGAGAGTTATTGGACGCGCAATAAGGACACGCAGTATTTAAATTAGCTTTATTTTGACATCTACGCATGCGCATTTGGGTCCGAAAATAAGGATTCCCTCAATAAGGTTAGTGCTTGTTTTTATTTGTGCATGGTTAGTGGGAGGCAGTAAACTTTCCTTATTTCAAATTTCTGACATTTTGGACGACTTTGACGTTTCGCTTTTCGATGATGACGTAATTTTACTTAGAAAATTTATTTTTTACCATACCTAGTTTTCCATTTTACTGTGGGTAACATCAAAAAATGGGTATCAGCAGAAAATCACAAACAAAAATAAACACTTTTTGAGGCTAAAATTTATAAACATAGCTATCAGTTGTCAAAATTATGAATACAAAATAAGGCAAAACTCTAGCACCTACTACAATCTTCCAATAACTGTTTTTTTCTTGGAAAAATAGTGCTGATGCACTAATAAAATAACGTAGACCCCTAATACTGCAAGGCACTATTTAATAGTTCCAATAGTTCTCCATTAGCTCTGAGAACAAGTTAAATAAAATTACTTAACTTCTATAGCAATCATTTTCAAATAAATAATTTAAATAAACAAAAAACTGAGGTTCTGGGTTATGTATTATTATTTATGTTCGTTGTTGTTCAACCACTGATCCGTTTTCGACCTCACTACGCATGCGTCTAATTTTAGAACCAACAGTTCTTCCTTTCAAGCAAGAATCGTTTAAACCGTAATTTTACTATCCGTAACTTCGGTTGGAACGACGAACTGTCAATTATCGCCAATTCTAAATTAATAATTTTAACTGGTTGGAACAGCATTTCACAATTGCGCATGTGTGCCAGTAATATTACTGGAAATTACTGCCGGTTGAAACAAACCTAATATCAGCCCTAAGACTAGACCACGAGGTTCCAATATTATGTAAACTTTCATATTTTTAATAGCATAAATACGCGATACCTACTTCAATAGCGAAGAAACTCTTCCAAAAAATAAATAGGTAGTTAGTATAATAATTATACAGGGTGACAATTTGAAAAGTACCAATCGGGAAAAAATATTATCAGGAAGAACTCAAATACCTATCGGAGGAATGGAGGAGGAACCAAAATGAGGCACTTTTTGAGTCACCCCGCCTCACCCTTAGGGGGCAGCTACCCTCAACTTATTTTTTTTTCAATACGAACCTACCATGTATCTTACCACTTATTGCTATCCCTTCACAGCCCTATAGAAAAATCTCAAATCGTACGATTATTTTTTGAGATATCGGTGTTTATAAGTAAGCACATTGTGAAAACTAGTAATTTTGACTATCTCATAGATAAAAGTATCGAATACACATCGGCAAAACCAAAACGAGCTATATTGAACGATGGGCAACACAAGAGCTGCTGTCCAGTATGTACATTGGTGCGCTCTAGAGCACCCCGGGAGCGCCACGAACTAAATTTGTACCGTTCCAGTATCATGACGTGTGACGTTCGTCCGTACGTATAGCGCGGGAGCTCAACGCTCCGAGTAGCTCCGAGCGTCACACTCCCATACTGGAAAGCGGCCAAGGTAGGTTCGTATTTAAAAAAAAATAGCTTAGGGTAACTACCCCCTAAAGGGGTGACTCAAAAGGTGCTTCATTTTGGTTCCCCTTCCTTTCCCCGATACGTATTTCAGATCTAGTATTTTTTGACTTAAGAGATATTCCCGATTGCTACACTTTTGAAATTGTCACCCTGTATAAAAAATATAGGTAAGTCACAACTATTGCGGTAGCTTTGAGTGAAATTGATTTGATTTCAACAAGTGACGCGCTTTCCAAGACTTTCCCAGCTCTCCCTTCAAAGGTCGTTTAGGGCCATTACGTAATACCTACGCCGTTCACCATTCGTCACGAGATTTTGAAGCGAAATGAGGGGTGGCTGGGGCTGGTGCTGAAATGAGCACTCTGTTTACAGGGTTGCCAACTACTTCCTAGAAACGGGAAGGGTGTGGGCTAACTATTTCATTGTATTTAGTTGTATTCCTTTCAAAACCTTAGAAACCTAGAGCTACTCGCTCCGGTGTTAGTCGACCCCTATTTGAAAGGAATAGATGCCCTGGCTAATAACGTGCATTAATGGTTTGAATTCGGGCTTGAGCACTTCAGGTGCAATAAACACTTTTTGATAAGCGCGTAACGCCCCGGCCGGAGCAGTTCCGGAGCTCCACCTAGGTGTGAAAGGAATACAACTAATAGCTTTGTTCGCGGATCCGATTCCGAATCGGTTCAGGGACTATTCGCATGCGCAGTTTGAAAAGTGGCGTTCGCGGATAATAAAATTCTGAATTTTTAGTAACAGTTCTGCGTTCGCGGATCACATAGAATTGGTTTTAATTGATTCGGAATCGGTTCTAGCAGTCCCAGGATTTTTGTTAGGACTAAAAGTTCGGTTCGGCTGCTCATGCGCAATTTCGTCAGATTCGTCAGCTGACTGGTGTTTATTTCTGTTTGCGTTATTGAAATTTGGGTTTTTTAATTGTTTATACGCTGAAGCGATAAACTAAACTATACGCTAGTTTTTTCCCAGGGAGTTTATAGTTTACTGAATTTGCAGTACATGCAGTATTGTAAGTTACTTATATTTCTATTTAATCTAATATATTTATTTATATGCACAATTTTAGTGATTTTTTTTCATTAAAGTACCGACTAGTCGGGCCATTTGTCATCTAACGATGAGGACAAGGAAGAATTAGAGCTTGTTTGAGTTCCTAAAAGCAATGTAATTTAAAGGAGGTGATGCCACATTTCAGGAATGAACAATGTATAGAGCATTTTCGAATTTTGAATAAATATAAATATTATATCTGTTCTGTTATTCTTTTTGATTTATGGAAATCAAATGGCTAAGGTTCAAAAATCAGCAAAAATCACCTAATGTTTAAAAATATTCGGTTTTCGGTTCCGAAATCGTTCGCGGTAAAAAGAAATCCTGAACCGATTCTTAACTAGGCATGCGCTCTACGACAATCCCGAATTAGTTCTGAACCGATTCGGAATCGGACCCGCGAACAAAGCTAATGACAATTATTGTGAAGCACGAAGGCGAGAAGAAAACGTCATGGGTTCCAAGACATTACAATTCACTTGCCATTTCGTGCTTTCTGGGGCATACTGGCGTATTCTTTCCAGTCAGTTATCAGTGATCAGCGTGAATATAAGTCAAAAGTTGTATTCTTTTCACACCTGGAAGGAGCTCCGGAACAGCTCCGGGGCGTTACGCGCTTATTCCTTTCAAAAAGTGTTTGTTGCACCACGCAACTGTTCCTGTCAAATCGGGGGCGACTAACACCGGAGCGAGGAGCTCGAGTGTTTCAAACTCTTGAAAGGAATACACTATTGTGATAGCGTTTTTTCGAAACATATGTTGCTAACTTCATTATGAACGTGTGATTCAAGATTGGATACATCGGAAAAAAATTCTTTGTTCATCGTGGATTTTGACGTTTATTTGAATTTTGCTAGGTTAAGGTAACATAAAACAAAACAAACCGAAATTATCCATATACAGTGTGCGCCATAAAGTTGGGTACATATGGGAAAATTCATAAGTATTCCTTTTTTCAAAAAACTTTTTTTGGGGATCGTTAGGGCATGTTCGATAACCAAAAAATCGATTATGACACATGTCATGCGATTATCGGTTTAGCGGGAATTTTGAAAAAAGTTGATATTGATGTCGAAAAACGGGTAAATTTGGCAAGATATCAAAAAAATGTATAAGAAAAAATTGTTCAGAATCCAAAAAGAACTCCACATGTCGATTTTGAAGCAAATCAGAGAAAAATAAATAAAACTACTTATTTTACCCATACATAGAGTCCGCGTCAAGACTAAAGAGTACGGTGTCGTCATTTGCGCACAAACCCAATTTTGAAGACTAACCGAAGTATCGTATCGATCGGTGCTGCTGCCGAACGCCAAACACGTGGTTCATTGTCGTACGGCCAGCAGGCATATTTATTTAGTTTATTTTGTATCCAAGTTTTGTCTAAAAAGATACCCCGCTGCTGGTTTCAGCTCATGGCCGAGGTCACGGCAGACAGCGAGAGATAGACGAGGGAGAGAGATCCGACCCGCTTCGCGCAGCTTTTTATTTCGTCACCGTAGTCTTTAGTGCTGATTTTACCTCTACCATTAAATGGAAATTCGAAAATATTAATTTTATTTCAAAAATAGCTTTATTCAACTAAACTACATAAATTTGATATCAAACGAAATAACGAATCGATTGTTTGGCGAAATACACACTTGAAAGTCATAAATTAGAAAATACCGTCCGGTCGTGTCGCTATAACTGTGCATTTAGGTTTCTTTAGAAAATTTAAGAGTAGATAATGCCTGAAGTAGATAGGCCTGAAATCGAGTAAGCGAGGATGAATGTTTCCGAAAATGCCTAAATCTAATGAACAATGTTTGACGTTTGCACAGAGGAAGTTTTTTGTTTTCAAAGAGTGCGAATGGCCCAAGGCGGCTGGCGCGAGAATCCGCGCCATTTTGTTTACTTGCCAGAGATGTTATTTATTGCAAGGTTGTTTGATAGAGGCGAGAGAGGTAGGATGCCTGGTAACTTTATGACGTCATCTGGGGTGCCTCAACATAATGCAAATCTCTATAAGGTATCCTAGATCAGATGTGTCATCAAGTTACGTTTTACCATACAACCTGAACCTTGATTTATTGAAAAATTTGTCTTCGGCGCCATTAGCCCCATTTTGTTTACCTATAAAAAAATTAAGGGGGGGGGTAAGTAGTGTATGCCCTATGTCAAATTTGTCATGCCCTACCTTAAATTTGACTCTAGCTACGGCCCTGTACCCATGTCCCTTTTCGCATATTTCTTGGTCATCAGAAAAATAACATGACGTGTCATAATCGATTTTTTGGTTATCAAACATGCCCTAACGATCTCCAAAAAAAGTTTTTTGGAAAAAGGAATAATTAAGAATTTTCCCATATGTACCCAACTTTATGGCGCACACTGTATAAAGAAAAAATATTGTTAGTTTGAGTTTGGGTTTATTTTTTCAATTAATTGTTGTATAGGGATAAACCTTAGGATAAACAATGCCACTCTGTTGATGTTTAATTTGTTTCTCATAGCGAGACAAATCGGAGCGTGAACCATTCCGTAGCTTCCGATAACAGCTGTTGACGGAATCGTTTTTTGTCCTTCTTGCACGCACACTTGTTTTAGTTTTGTTCTTGTTTTCCTTGTTATGCCATTGGGTATTGGGGTGCGTTTTGCTTCGTTTTGTTTTTCTTGTGTTTCTATCTTTGATTTTTATTAAAATATATTCGTACATACATGCGAGGATCCACCCTAGATAGACGAGTCGGGCCCATAACCATAAGACATACGTTCTCCAAAATATCGAACATCGCGAGTCGTCAGTCGCAGTCCTCAACCGGATTGTTTCTATTAAAACAGTGCATTTTGACTTTAAAAATCGCTGTGTCCAGTGTTATTTGAATAATTATTATGATAATTTAGAAAAAAATTAAAAAAATGGATGGATGGCGATTCGTTTTGAAAAAGACATAAGGAATGGTACAAAACTTGGCAAGATAAATATTCAAAACGGAAAAAGAATCACCATTTAATTAAAATTTTTGCAAGCTATGAACGATAATTAGAATAAATTACAGATATTTAAAAGCCAAATTTACTAACAGTATGAAAAGAAAATCTACGTGTAGAGAGGAAATTAGAAAGTTTATGCCATAAAGCGCACGGCTTTTATACATATACCTACTAAATTACCCTCGGCCAAATGTTTGTTATAATGATTTAATTTTTGCATTCCCAAATATCCAAATATACAGCTAAACATGGTTGCAATCCATAAAAACACTGCAAGTTTCCCATCAATTCCATGCATTCAATGATGAATGATGCATATTCATAGTAAACGCAACAATAAAGGACTGCAGCTGACGTCACCTCGAGCGAGAGTTTTCGTATTCTAGCATTGTACTTGCGGACAGCTGATTTAGGGAGGATTTTCATGCATCCGTTTTTCCGACGAAATATGTCCGTTTAACATTCTATTCTGACATAATCGTATATAAATATGTCAAAATAGAAGACTTTACGGACATATATCCTCCCTTAGCCGATTCGTGTGTTCGTAATCAATTTCTCGTTCGTACGGTGTCTAGGGTTCGAGTTTGTCTTCGACTCGGAAACTTTTACGTATCGGATGTACGTTATCCGGCCCCACACAGGGTTTCTGTTCCTTCAAGTACAAAGTGATCAGGATCAGTTGCAGGTGATCAAACTGAAAGTGATAATTTTTAGAAAGAATACACTTTGGACAGATTTACATAAAAATCACAAGTTGTTTTATTGCAATTTCTTAGGGCCGAATTTATAGTCGCTTCTTGAGGTTTTCTCAGACCTTCTTTAGGAAGCCATAAACGTTGACATGACTAACTTGTCAAATAGTAGCAAGTGTCCAATATAAAGGCCCATCCTCAATCAATCTGTTAGCGAAGTGGCACTTCGGCACGCATGCTTGGACAATGTTGTTTAACGTTGGCATCCTCAATTCAATTCCTTGCTAGCATGAACGCCGACTCCGAAGTGCAAGCTTGGGAGCTGCAAGCTTTTTCGATGCGTGCCGACTTGTGTCATGCGCAGTACGGTAAAAAATAATAAAATAAAATCCAGCATTTAGGATGGGTATCAATTTCCCCCCACGCGTGCCGAAGTGCCACTTCGCCTTCGCCACCGATTGAGTGAGGATGTAGCTTAGCTCAAGACCTCCAAGGAAGAGTCAAGCCTTACGTTTGGTATTTGGCGTAAAGAGCAGAGCGTGCTGAGCGGAGCTGTAATCACGTGACCAGCGAGCGAACAGAGCAATTGAACGCTGTGTCTGAAACGTTAATAAACGAACGCAAATGAGCCTGCACCGAGTATACTTTTTAAATAAACGAACAGTAAATTTTGCTCGAAGAACTCAGATCAAAATACCGAACGCACGGAAGAAACGACTATTCACCCCTTAATAATGTTTGCAAAATTTGCTTTTGTTATATACGTAGATTACGGGAACTAACCCAAACCAACCGAGTTATTATCCGTATTATCTGAATAAAATTGCTAACTAACCGGGTTACTACTTACTTTATTATCGGTGAGTTTGATAATATTTAATTGAAACTGAATTGGAACTAACCGACTAAAATTAAAATCCTTGCTGAAAAGTGGTGTTTCCCGCACGCTTGTAGGAAAATCTATTACTACGCGGCGGTTCAATAACAACTATCCGGAGTACTCAAACTGTTCGGAGTGAACCAACTCACCAGGATTACTCCAACTATTCGGAGTGTTCTAACCGTTCGGAATATTTTAACTGTTAGGAGTACTCCAACTGTTCGGAAGACTAAAAATCTAATGGAAGAATACTTTTCTATGAAAATGAATTCCAAAATAAAAGGCGATTTCGGCAAGCTTTGGTTGGTATACCATTTGGTTAACCAATTGGTACCTGCAACGTCATAGTAATGACGTAAGATACCATTTTGTTCCGAATTCGTTTGGTAGGTCATAGGAGAGGGGAAGAGACGAGCCTCAACCTAACTTTGTGTTGTTCTTCTAGTTTTGGGAGTGACTAGGTACTGACTGCACTGACTAAAATGTATAATCACTAATCAGCACTGTCTAGACAGTACCTTTGAGTAACTCAGCGTTTTCTGTAAATTTGAAGCTGTTAAAGTTACCTCATATCTGTCGTTCAGAGCCGTTTTTCAAATGATCGTCAAACATTATTTGGCAGTCAAAACATACGAGAAATCAGGAAGATGAAGGCGAAAAAACAAACATATTTGTTAAAAATTTCAAATTATTCAAATTCTAATGAACTTCCATTTATTTACATTTTCCAGAGCAGGACAAAACGAAAATAGACGTAGATAGCACTATACCAAATAGAAGAACCGTGCTGCTGACCACGGTATCCTATTTGACAGACCAAAAAGTATACCAAAGTCACGGTGACGACATCATTTTCGTATCCGAAATTGGTTGGTATGCATTTGACAGACCAAACAGGGTACCAAACCATGTACCAAAGCTTGCCGAAATCGCCTAAAGGTTTTGAAAAAACAGAATGGTGAACTTATGCATCTTTTAATTATTCAAATTGAAGGAACACCTAACTAGAACTATTTATTGTTAACTATACAAAATTAGCGGACCTGTCCGATACAATCACAAATTTACATTCTTTCCAAAATCACAATATACAAAGATTCCCAATCGGCAGTAGTCAAACTTTGATGCATAAACAAACCGTGTTTTCACCAGGGGGGGTTTATTTGAAATGTGTAATTCAAATTCGTGTCAGTAGTTGCAATTTTTACCGGTGCCTATATCACTGCTGAAAATTGTGACTTAGTAAAACGCATTTGAATTGCACATTTCAAATAAACCTCCCCAGAAGCAAAAGTCAAATGCACAATTTCTGTTGCATTGTTCTTCTGTGTGAGAACACGGTCATAGGAATGACCACGAATGAAAACAAAAAATAATTTTAAACCTGACGCAAAATTTCCACCGCCAGCGCTAGCTTCTCGCACTGTGAACCCTTGGTGCTATTTTTCTCACAAAAAATGTTTACCTGGTCATCATTCGCGGATTTTATGTGGTTAAAACTTGGTGAACAATGTGAACATTTATAAGCTACCTTAATCCAAGCTGTTAAACGAAAGGATTTTCAAATATGCCCAATTTGGTAAAGTCGATCACAAAACAATTATGGCTTTTGGAAAGCGAAAAATTGGTAAAAAAGCCAACGATGAACAAAAACTTGACCCATAGAGAGGACATACAAGGTCTTTTGGCTGCTGAAACAGATCTTACGAAATAGCCAACGCTGGAAAGCAGACTCATCATTTGAATGAAAAAATATATGTGGAAAAATAATAAACATGAATTTTGACTGAAAAATCTGACATTTGTCCTAGTAAAAATGTCAGTAAATCATTTCAGATGACAGAGATTTAGCCCAAGCCTAGCCTATCATTTGGTAAAGAGCCCATGTAAATATCCAAGGGAGCGAATTTTCCCCGCTTTTTAGTCAGTCGTTTACACCAAGACTAAATGACTACAACGAGAAATAGGAGTAAAACGGGATTATGGTTTGACTTCCACCTGCCAAAATTTTGGTCATCAATTCCTCAAAACAGTTGTTCACAGAATCAAATCAGATTTAGCATTTGGAATTTGCGCTGTTGCCAATCCTCCCGAGTCCCGAATAGAGATCATCGCGACGTTCCCCTTGTGGGCGAAGTCACCAGATGTAACGACTGCGCATATTTCCATTAGCTCCACTCGCTGTTCTCTTTGATGTGGTAAATTCGCAGCTAAAACCCAGTGTACAACTAACCATCGCCCAACGTTGTAAAATCACAAAATAAACAGTTAGAAGGATGTATTTATTTAGCCATCTTTGTTTTTGAAGAGAAAATTTGAATTAAGCTCTAAAATCTCAATTGAAACAAAAGTTTGTAATAATAAAGTGGTGAAACATTTTTTTTACATAATTTGTTAAATAAATAATTTTCTAAACACTTAAACTAACTCAAACCTCTATCTACATGCAAAATTTGATTCATTTTCATCTTAGTTGTAATATTAATTTTTTTTTTCAATACGGAGGCAGCTAAATAAGACAAAAATATATACATTAGCATAATAGAATATTATGTAGTCCATAAATAAAGATGTGGTATAAATTATAAAACACTAAAATTAACAATAAACATTTTTCTAAAACGTCTGATATAATGTGGACCAGGTTCGAATTCATAAAATTTACAAAATGTCCTAATAATCAGTCGTTAGTCAACACCACAACTCAAATTAACTAAAATTTCTATTTTAGATGTTCCTTTAACCAAAGGAGGTTTGGTTAAAGTAGTTAACTTGCTCAAAACTTCCCTTCTTCAGAAACTTATGCCTACAAACTTTAAAAAGTTACCCCAAAACAACTAACACAATATTATATAAAGGTTGAAATTATGAAAAAAAAAATAAAAATAAAAATTATTAGACAAAGAAACAGTCAATCACATTAGGCAACATAGTTGTACTGGGTCGAGTTTTCTTTGTCTCTTTCCATATAATCACGGTCAATAAGCGATTCAATTCTCTTTTTTAGGTCGGCGGGCTAAAACAAAATAAGTTGTTGCGCATTATCACAATATGATTTGAATACAATTTCTAGTGGTGAACAATAATTCAAGTTAGCATTTTCACATCGCTCTGCAAATTCATTATAGAAGAACTTCACAATTTTTCCAGTTTTGTCGTTCAACAAACGAAATACTACTGAATCCGTCAGTGGCGCATCCAGAAATTTTGTCTGGAGGGTGCCATGCAGAAAAATTATAGGAGTTTACACAGACCACCTATCCTTTAGAGGGAGTGTAATATAAACCAAAAATCAAAATTTCTCTATAACAAATTCTGAGAATAATATTTCAAGCCGCATCATTTTATGCCTGACGGATTTTGAGATATTTGCAAAATAACTGTGGAAGCGGGACGTCACAACCGCTCGGATACCGTAGACTCAGAGTATAAAAATCCTACGACTCTCACTTAAATACGGGTTGAATCAAATAGCTAAAACTTGAAACGAAATATGGCTCTGGTTTTGAACCAAAGTATCTACATACCCAAAAGCAGAATCTGTTGGGATCCACACGCGAATGTGACGTCACGTCTATGTTTTGTTGCAAACACTAAAGACTGATATCTTTTGATAGAAATCCGGTAGAAAGACGAGGTTTTCAATGTTGTTCTTGGAGTTTTTTTACATACCATAAACCAAATAAGTATTTTTAGTTTACACCCCATAAGCTTTTTATGATATGAGCAGTTTACAGATTTTGTCTACTTCATCTTCATTATTTTTCTCTGAAGCCTTGGGGGAGGCCCGCCCCCTCCCCCCTGGCTGCGCCACTGGAATCCGTGATAAAGTGAAACTGGTATGTTTTTTTTTTATTGGTCCGCTCACAAAAGACAAAATCCTTACTACCTAAGCCGGACCATTAACCCTCCGTGAGGTGGGCAGTATGCCACCAAAAAGAAGCCCTACATTCAGAGGTCCTCGGGGTAGCCAACTATACCACATACGGATGGAATGATACCTGTGAGGTTCTTGTGGTACTTGAATAACTTCTCCTAGCTAGAATGAGGCTGACCAGATCATCTCCCATGGTAATAGCGATAGAATAACGTTAAGTCGGCCACCTTGCGTCTATGTTCAAGGAATTCGAATTATTCAGTGAGAGTTGGATTATCGATCATTTTTATTACTGTTCTTTGTTCTGCATCTGATTTAGCCACCGAATGCTTGGGGAGCATCGCTCCAGGATGTGAGAAAAGTATTCATTACATGGTCTGATTTGAGCCTCATAAAAGATAGTAAAGAAGTTTTTTTCACGAAACAATTTGAGAAGCGGTTTTAGTGATCGAATACATGGTCATGCCAAGACAAGTTGGTCGATGCGGTCACCCCAAGAAGAGATACTGGAGCATTGCTAGAAAGGTGTTGTCCCGACATCCTCAAAACTGGGTATCATCCGCTGAAGATTTCTTATTTGAGAATACTGTTGCTTCAGTTTTGGAAGCATTGAATTTGACTAGGTTGTTAAGGCCCCAGTTTGTAATGGTGTCAAGATCACTGTTGATAGAGTGAATCTGTTCTCGGGCAAGGCGTATGGTAAGCGATTGTCAGTAGACAAACATGCCATCAAGCCTACTACCGCCCGCGACGCTGTATATGGGGTTAATTGTCACATTTAAGGAATCATTTATAAAAATGAGAAGCAGGGACAGAATTCAGAGTTGGGGAATGCCGGTATTTATAGGCAGTTTATCAGAAGACACAACATCGACCACACCTGCCTTCTAAAAAGCTCCCCAGACAATGGCAAAATTCGTTTGGAAGACCATACGATGAACGTTTGCTGAGGAGAACTTTGTGCCAAACCTGATCAAAAGCCTTGGAGATGTCCTACAGTTCTGGATTCGCCATATTTTCCGAGAGTCGAATTCCAAATATGACTGACGTACGCCAGCAGATCCCCTGTGGAACGAAGCCCGTACTTTTTTCAGATATGAGCTTATTGGTTCCGAGGTATTCAACTAATTTCAGGTTGACTGCCTTACCATCTCTGTAGAACTAATTTTCAGCCAAATTACATCGTGATCAGGTGATTCGAGGTCATCCTCTTTGTGGCACGAGGGCTCACTGCGAGAAAAGACGCGCGAAAAGTCCCCCCTAAGGCGAAATCGCATATGAAGTTCATAGACGGGACATAGGAGATGGATTTGCGAGTGGATTTGTTTGCCAGAAGAATTTACGTGAGTCTCCAATGGGATCAGCATATGTGGATTTTTGTGCTCAAGATGTCGGTGCACCGAGTTTAAGTTGGCGTTAATACCTCTGATGTAGACTCGCCTTGTACACCATCCGACTGGGAGGGTATTTTACCCACGGAATTCTCTGCACGAAGGATCATTTGTAGTCAAAGTGTTGAAAATCGACAGTCACGCTCCAGGCAGTACTGCCTCGGCCAAAGAAAAGCTCTTCTCCCACTCCAAGTGATGAAAGAAGATGGTCAGGGGTGACCGGATAGGCAAGGTAGGAGAAGAAGAGGAAGCACTTTCAAGACTAGGTGAATTAAAGAATACTTCAGCTCAGGTAACTCGGAAGGCTTTACAAACCATGACTGCATCATGATCACTGAGACATGGTTGATGCGGAATCACGTCAACTTCAACAGTTTTTCTCAGATAAGTTCTCAGTTTACTGCCATGATCAGTTCAAATTTCACCATAGGGGTAGTAGTTTTGAGTTCTGTTGATGTTGAACATAAAAATACTTGAATAACCACAACATCGATTCCAACATATGATTCCTTCTAGATACAAGCAACCATCGATGGTCATGTAGTCTTCTAATGCTATGTCTACTTTTCTTCCAAAGCTTATCTTTAAATGAATTTTTAATGATTGATGGTTTTTGTAGGGAAAAGTTTAATTATTGAGCAATATACAACAAGTTATCTAATTTGGATGTTATTCTGTCTGCTAGTATTTTTCTGAATAGTTTCGTTTGGGCATTACATTGAGTAGAATTATGCCTTCTACTCATTAGGTATTTTGTTCCTAGAGAGATATACCGTGCTCTCATTGTTCTTGTCTGTGATTTTTCGCTTTCAGCAATGTGTCAGTCAATGCCATGTTTATTCAAGCGGTTTTTTTATTTTCTATGGCCATACAAAGGCCATAAATATGGTATCATTTCATCTAGTTTGTTCATATGCCTCTGTTTCTCTCGGTTGAATTTTTCCATGACAAGCTTATAATAATTTTCCATATTCAGAAAGAAAAGCACAACAATAGTGACATGGTTTAGTGTGAAACATGGATGAAAGAATAAGCTAAATTTGAAAAAGGCATAGGGAGTTATTGTAAAAGTAATAATTATAACTGAAGGGCGGAACATATTTATTTAAATTCAATCAAAATATACACATATATGCATCACTTTTATCGGGAATATCAAATGATCTGCCTTCATTTATGTAAATGTTATATTTTATTATATAACAACAGGGAAAGGTAATCTTGACTAGCCAATTGAATACATAATTTTTATTCTTGGGGTAGCAGTCTGGCGGAAAAAAAGAGTTTCAATCACTACCAGACCGCTACCCCAAGAAATTTTTATTATATATACAGGGTGTCCACTCAATGCGATATCGGACGATATCCCCTTACAGAGTAAAGCAATAAAAAAAAATTAAATAAGAAGGTTGTTTGATACTCTGGTGCATTAGTTCAAAATATTTTAAAATATGCAGGGTGCTTCGTAAATGGGATACGCGACAGAACTTTGTTATTTTAAACAGAATACCCTATATTTTACTTGTTGAATGGATCGTCCTAAAAATCCTACATACTGTTTGTTACGAATTACCTATACCAAAACTCGACCGTTTTTGAAATAGGTATGTATTTGAAATTTTTTCAAAAAATCGCAGTTTGCATGTGTCTACAAATTCAACATATTTCATTCATTTGAGATATTATAAGCTAAATTTTTTGCAGGCTGTTAGTGCATACTTACATTCACTTCATGGTCCTATGAAAATCTTATAACATTCTACAGGGTGTTCGCAATACTGTACACAAAACCAGAAGCTTCAAATAACCATAGCTCATTTTTTTAAAATGGAATGTCCTTTCAATTTTTTTACCGAGCAATAGGCTTCCTATTTTATGAAATATTACCTATACTTAACTGTGATAATTATCGAGTTTCTTAAAAACTTTTTTCTATTTTCTCCCTTAAAACCCACAATAGTCACGTGTCAATTGATTTTTATGTAATTATTATTTCCATGGCAACAATTTTTCTAATTGACATATGAATATTCTGGATTTAAGGAAAGACTTTAGAAAAAAGTTTGAGAAACTCGATAATTATCACAGTTAAGTATAGGACATCTTTATAAAAAAAGGAAGCTTATTGCTTGGTAAAAAAGTTGCGACAACAAAATAAAGAGCATTCCTTAAAAAAAAAAAGAGTTATGGTTGTTTGAAACGTCTGGTTCTGTGTACATTATTGCGAACACCCTAGTTGAGTTCAGAATGGGATTTTAGTGCAGTGCTAGTGCGGTGTTCGTGTAGTGCAGTATTATATCACGTGATGGCGGTGTAACACTAAATACACCATCATTTTGTAGCGAGTGAACGGTGTCCCACCATCTTTACACCATTTGAACACCAAATCGTTTTCAAACGCAAATAAAGTGTACACCAAATTTGCTTCTACCAATTAACGAACGCCACAGTGTCAAGGTGTAAATAGTGTCGACACTTTTTACCATTCCGAACTCACCTCCTGTAGAATGTTATCAGATTTTCATAAGACCATGAAGTAAATGTATGTAGGTATGCACTAACAACCTGCAAAAGATTTAGCTTATAGGATCTCAAATGAATAAAATATGTTGGTTTTTGTTGACAAATGCAAAATGCGATTTTTTGAAAAAATTTCAAATATTTCAAAAACGGTTGAGTTTTGGTATAGATAATTCTAACAAAAAAAGGTATACAGGATTTTTAGGACGATCCGTTTAAGAAATAAAATATAAGGTGTTCTATTTGAAATAACAAAGTTCTGTCACATACCCCATTTACGGAGCACCCTGTAAATTCAAAAATATTTTAAACTAATGCACCTTAGAGTATCGAACAACCTTGTAATATTGTAATATATTCCGCCCTACAATTATTGTAATATGAAAAAAACGGTAACACATAAAACAATGGAAAATGACAACCACCACAAATTATAATGGATAAACAAGGACACCACTAGAACCCTGAAAAAATAAAAATAAAAAAAAGCGTAGACAAAAAAAAAGCATAGAGAAAAAAAATATTACATACCTATACTTTACCAGCAACCCCGTTTCACGTCAAAATATACAACACCACACATTCAAAAGCACTAAGACAAACAAGGATTATTTTTTAAAAGAAAACAAACAAAAATATACTAATTAAATTTTTTTACATTATAGGTTGTTGCTAAGCACAACTACGACTAAACAGTGGTCTATTCATGCATACCTTTTTTCCCTTTTCTTTTTCTATCCCCAACAAATTCTTTTCTAGGTGAATAAAATGAAAATTTTATTGGTCAATCTTTGGTTTGTATACATAAACCTTGCACCTCAGTTCTACTATTCACATTATAACTGCAGCAATAGATGGACATTCCATTCTAGAGATTTATAGGTTGATTGGTTTCGTATATGGAGCGCTTTTAAGTTGCAGTTAAGTTTGTATGCGATAATTGTTGCATAAAGTTTAGTAAAAGCAATGAGTGATTAGTGAATTTTATTGGTCAATTATTGCAATAAAATTTGTTGTTAGTACCAGCGTGTTATTTTGGAAGCTTTCAGAAACAATTGTGATATAAGCACGTGAACAAATTGTTTGAAATTCTGATTAATTTTCAAATAATTGGACCTAATTATAGTGTTCTATAAATTAATTAACAATTCTTTGATCCAAGTTATAAGTATTCATGCCTGAGTTCATGCCATTTCACTATTATGTTATTAATCCGTAATATGGCGTCTTGGTTATTTATTTGTAATAGACGCCAAAATCACGCATCCCTCCACTGGTTTATAATATTTCTATCAATGACATAGTAATTGAGAACATGCGCGTTGAATTTCGACACTGGTAGATGGGTGCGTCACTTCTGTTTAGCATGATTTTCGGTACCTGAATGTTCGTTTTGGTAGTAATGGTTTTATTACTAATAAACTGCGATAATTACACTTACAATTAAAGAGAAAATATAAAAATCCTGTTAATTGATTAATATAACTTACCTTCACAGGAAATTTCAACTGAAGATATAATTCACTAATTAACAAATTATGAGTAAGACTTTTTCGCATCTTCATTATTCTAACTATTGCTGCATCAATTTGGTACTGTCTATCCTGGAATACTCTTTCTTCTGTGGCCTTCTGTTCTTCAGTCTATATAGAATTGACAAAAAAATTATAGCAAAATGAAATTCAACTTAAGTCAAATCTTACAGTTTCCTTCATTTGAATTTGATTGATTTTGATTCGGAACAACTTGTTAACAAATTCTGCGTTGAATTTGAAATGATCTTCATCCTGCACTTCCCGGCCTTTAGGGGTTTTCAACAACACTCTAGCCTAAACCAAAGATTTATCAAAGTATAACCTTTTTAAAATAACAAATCTGATACCTTTCCACAAGCCAAAGATTGCAATGTCCTTCGTAATTCTCCATCTTCAATATTTGTGGCAACTTTTATATCTTCCAAACTTAATTCATCACAGTCGTTAAAAAGAAGTAGCACTAAACTTTGGAATAAGGAGACAACTAATTCTTTTGGTCCAGAATTGAATCTAGCTTTCAAGACGCAATGGCCCAATGTTGGTTGCCATTGCAATTTACGTCCACTATGCTTATTTAAATAAAATTCCTACAACAGTCACATGTAAATTTAAAATAAGAACACCCTTATATTGTACCTTAAATACATCTTGCAATTTAACCATATATTCAGGTAGAGAAACTTCCATGTGTTGATAACTCGGCCAATAACCCATTGTCAAAATACTAACAGTCATATCAATTTGAGAAAGCTTCTTATTGCTAGTGTGGACGAGTTTAAACGCCTGAATTATATCTTTACTCAACTCCATATCTTTAAACATTCCTTCTAGTTTAGACGTAAACCCGCCACCACATTCCTGTTTCAATTTACTCAACATACTTTTTTCCGCATCAACGCTAGCAGATTTTCCGACTAGTAAACGTTTCGCAAGATCCTGTAAAAATTTGGTAGATTTAATAAGTTCGAACAAACGAGGTCAAACCAGCCCAATATATCTAATACTGACAGGCAGTCTTCGACCTTTTAAAAAGTGGCAAACACTTAGGAACAGATCATGGCAAAACAAGATATTATTCATTCAGGAGTTAACAGTGAAAAAATAACCTGGTCTCTCCAAACAACAAAAAAGGCAGAACTTAGCAAAACAAAATGTAAGTAGTGCCTTCAGTCTGGGACTATGAGAGAAGAAGTATATTACCTCTAAGAATTGTTTGTCCCTTGAATTGAAAATAAATAAATAAAAATGTACCTTTTTATAGAAAGCTTCAAAAACATCTTTTCCATGTATGAACCGAAACAATACCATTATTTTGTCAAGTAAACGTTCAAGTTCTTCTTCGGTAGCTTCTTTGTTACCAGCTCTCAATTTAGAGTCGATAAATTTAGCTAAATTACGAAAGAAATGAAAAATAACTATAAATGACAAAGAATTCAAATATTTACCAATTAATTCAGCTGGCTTATTTGTCCTCTGGTTGATGAAATTTTCAAAGGCTTCTTTTAAAGAGTTAGTAAAACGTTCGTGTTTATGAAAACATTTGGTTACAACAGTATCCATGTCATCTTTAAAGTCCAATAGTTCTTGCACCATTGATTTATCTTTTTCAGGGTTAATAACAATGGTTTTGCCTCGCTTTTTTATAAAAGCGTTAAAGGCTGAACATAATTCTACTATTCCATTCTTTACGCGACTTAAAAGATCATAAAGAAGGCCTAAATCAGTCAATCTATATTCTGTTAGGAGTTGATCTAGACCTTTTTGTAAGATTTGAGAGACATGTTCCCTTAACAACTGCTTTTCCACAGTATGGATCAATTGATATTTAGTTGCAGAATCTAAATAATGCAAAACTCGTTCATTTTCTTCTGCAAGACGCTTATCCACATGTACTAAGTAATCTGGTACTTCTAATTCTTGCATAAGACATTGTCCCTCAGCAGCATAGAGACGTTCTGTGGCTTGAATAAATTTTTGTTCAAATGACACGTTATATATCGATAGATCGGTAAGCATCCTAAGCAAAGATTTGAGCAAGGAACGATCCACCTGAAATATAAAAGCATAGGTAAACTGTCAAATGAGATGGTAGTATAAGCGATTAGGTTTGACATGGTTTCAATTCCAATTTTTCTTAGAAAGATTAAATGAAAGGTTTTTGAAACCCAGAATAATCTTGCGCGGGTTTGATAGAGTACGAAAAACCGAGAGAAAAAGTAACACCTTAATGTAGGAAAGTGGAATTTTGTAACACATTTAAAATGCTGGATAGCTGTAATTAATCAGCTTTTCACTGATTTAGAATACACATTCTGTGTTTCTTAATTTAGTTTTTATTGCAACTTCTTATAACGAAAAAAAGGCAAAACTCACCTGATCTCCTTGTCGTTCCTTCTCAATGAGCATTAACAGTCCTTCTACAACACGAGTTTGTACCAGAGTATTAAGAAGTATATATTTCCCAAATAATTCCAGTCCCATATCCCAAATGGAAGAGATATGATTTTGCAGGATATAGGTACGATCCAAGTAAAGAAAAATACTACGGATCATGATCATTTGTTGACAGTGAGCTTGCCAAGTTTCATTCATTTTTTTAAGAAATAAATAACGATCCATGGACTCTGCCACAAACTGTTCAATATTGCGAGAAACATGGACTTCAATGAGGCTTTGTAATTTTTTATAGAGAAGTGATGCCATTTTATGATTGCACATATTTTCAACTGCTTGATACAGTTCTTCGAGTGAATACTGGTTGGCTTTCGACTGCTGTATGGCTACGACTGCACCTTTCAATTTTTTCCATGTTTGATTCATGTAATCTTCTGGCAATTCAGGTGTACCTGAAAGACACATGTAACTGATGACTTAAGTGGTTTTGGTGAATATCTCGGTGAATATATGGAATTTATGGAATTTTGGTGTTTTGTGTAGGAGTGGAAATAATGTGAATACTCTTGTAATTTTGCTAGTTAAGGGACAAATTTATATTGTATAATTTTTTTTTTGTATATTAGGTTAACCTATTTAAATAAAGATATTTTCATTTTCATTCATTTAAAACAGAGAACTTAGCAAAGGTTCTGCCTTTGATGCTCATTTTTTGCCTCAACAAATAAGTACCTCTTTTACAAGGACATTTTATATGGCAAGTGACTGATTAGGTGCGCTGCAAGCTCATTTTATTGTTAATCAATACAGCTTACCAAATTTTATATCTCAAGCAATGAAATACATGACAAGTATTGAAACAAGTCAGTAAAAGCAAAGTTTAGTAAAAGGTTTGATGAACCTCAATTATTGTAAATTGCAAAAATTAATGGCAGAGAAAATTAATACTATATAGATAATCAGAATGTCTAAACAATGCTAATATTGAATTTAATTTCAAATAATATCGATATGCAAAGTGCTGAAGTGCAAAATTTGATTGATCACAATTTTGATTAGCAATAATAATTATCAGTGAAAAGGAGTAGCGGGAATAGGACAGCAAAAAAAAAAGACGTTAATATTTATTCAGCGACGTTCCGACCATATAATTTGGTCTTCTTCAGGCTTCCAAATATAACGTCATTGCTAAAAATTCTGAATACATATAAAGCACATAAAACACGAAGCTGGACATTACAGTTAAAATCAGTCAAAATTTAAAATTGAAAATTAAAATTAAAAATCTAAGCAAGTCAAATAAACACGCCAACAGCAGAGCGGTTCTCACAGTCTTCACTGTGATAATGGAAAATAATAATTATACTATCTAACAATAGGAAATAAATCAAACATCAAAATATTCGTATCATAAACAAATTCCGTGGGGTACCTAAACTGCTGTAGAATCATGGTGTACAAGATCGCGGAATTCTCAAGGGAATTCACACATTTTGGCATACAGTTAACCCCTCGAAAAATGTTGTTTCATAATGGAACAATGTTATTATTATATAAGAGTTTTATCTAACCACACAAAGCCAAACATATAATCGAATACTGCAAAATGTTTTGGAAGTGAATAAAATGACACAACTTTGCTATAACTTAATGCTCGCCTTAATGCCATTTTCGCAATTTGACAAGGTAAATTATTGAAAATAGTAACAAATTAACGTCATGTAATTAGTAATAGGAACATTGTGAAAATTTATTATTCTAAATAACTGTACATAGGCTCAGACTTCAGAGTCATTATCACCTAAATAAATAAATAAGTATATATTCAGATGGGATCAGTTACATTCATATGAATTTATAAACCCAAACTCTCTTGATTGTATAAATTGTACCAATGCCTATACAAAATGTATAATCAATAAACGCCAAAACAAGAAGATTCATATATCTATAATCTTACTACAAGTGTACAACAACGCCCCTTCTTGACAACTTCTGGATAGACAAACATTAGTTATTCCCTCGGTTATTCCTAAGACCAGTCTGACAAATATGACCAATGCGAGGACCAATGTGGACAAACAATCTAATTATTTAAAACCAACAATAATTACATTTGAGGAATGCTTAATTTCAAATTGAAACAACCAATCACCTGAATGTGAAAGAAATGGATGAAGTCCTTTAACAAATAATTGAAGAAGCCAAAAAAATAAATTTATTAATTTGTTTGTAGCAATGTAACAATGAACGAAATTATAATCTCATGTTACAATCAACGATATCTAATGCTATAAATTTTTAATAATAATAATAATAATAATTACCTACCAATATCCAATGCTAAAACTTCTAACAAACATTTTTCCAGGTACACAATGATATTTGAAATATTGTGTGTGCACCCTTTATCTATTAATAATTTACTTTTTGGTTTTGGTATGGCTCAATTTACATTTACAATATTATACTTATAAACTAAAAAAAATTTGACCACAATAAATAATTTAATACAAAATAAAATAGGCAGTGTTTTTATTTTTATATCACGTAATTTAAAGGGGGTGTGCGCCAGAAATTAAATTTTTAGTGTAAAAAAATCTAAGAATAACTGTTCAAATCTCGTTATTCTACGATAAACCATCGCTGAGATATACCGCTTTAAAGTGTGTGTGACGTCACGAGAGCTTCATCCAGCCGCGCTCCGCATTGTTAATTTGATTGTTCCCGGCACGCGTGAGTGGTTTTTGTTTAGATTATTGCAGGTGACACAGGAAAAACATATGTACATTCAATTTACTTCACCTTCTCGTGCGTCGCTTGAGCTTTCGTGACTTCATAGGGTGAGATTCAGTACCTTCATGGAGCCATCCATATCTTCAGTGTTATTTGTCATAGAGGGTTGTGGTTGTCACTGTTATTCTTATATTTTTTTTATCTTTTTTGAGAGATGAAGTTGTTTTTTTGGCGCACACCCCCTTTAATTTATAATTGCTTTCTATGATCCATTTCGTAATCTTTGTTTTATTTCTTTTTTTACATTTCGCACTTTCTATAAAATTATCTGGCATATCATTGAAGATTTTTGGCCCTACGCAGTAGATGTGATTTTGGCAAGCTGTGTGTTTAGGATTTTGCAGTTCAATTTTTCCTTGCACAACATTTCTCGTATTTATACCATGGCTTAATTAAATTTTATAGTCTGGGTTTTTGATCATGTATCTACTTACTGACTTAATGTATAGTTGTTGAATATTCATTATTTCACTTTCTTCATAAAGAAGATCAGAAGGATATCTTTTGTCCTTATACATTATAATTTTTATTAACCATTTCTGATAATTTTGAAAAAATTGTGGTTCCTGCGTTTCCCCACACAGCCAACCCATAATTAATCATTGATTCAACTAGACAACTAGAGCATAATAGATGGTTTAGATGGTTTTCAATGTTAATATGTTTCTTAATTCATAAAATTTGTGAATAGGTTTTCTTATTTTATTTGTCACATATTTCAGATGTTTTTTGCTATAAAATAACTGCACAACCTAAATTTCTTTTTTTTTTTCAATGGTTATTTTTGCAAGGGGTAAACCACCCCTGAGATTTTTGACAAATATTTCCACTTGGGGGAATTATTTCCCGAATATTGCCTTTATTTCGTATATTTTCCAGTAATTCCCGATATTGCCTCATAATTTCCCTTAATGCCTTATACATGTAATTCCCTAATATTTAAAATAATTTCTCCGTAATTTCTGATAATTCTCCAATATTGCCTTTATTACTGTTACGAAAGTGCATCGACAACCCGGCGAGAATTCTGAGAAAATGAATTGTTTACGTCGGGATGCCGCCTCTTTCTATTCGATTTGAGAGCTAATTAGTGGGGGAACAATCAGAGAACTGTTATTGAAATGAAAAGTGACTTTATTACCGGATTTGACATCTTAAAATAAGCTCACAATCGGATTTTCTGGAAAATTCTATAAACTTCTATGTAATTCTTTTTGGAAACTGTAAGTAATACAAGATTAGTGACTTAATTACCGTCTTCAGCATCAAAAAACCAGCTAAATGAGCGGTTTTTCTCGAGGATTTTCTTCAAAATTTCATGGTGATCCAATTAAAAAAGAAACTTCTATAGAATTCTATTTGGAAACCGTAAGTGATACAAGAATAGTGACTGTATTGCTGGCTTCAACATCTAAAACAAGCTCAAAAGCAGATTTTCTGGAAAATTTTGGAAATTTTCATAGAATCCCATTGGGAAACTGTGAGTGATACAAGAATAGTGACTTCATTAGTGATTTCGATATCAAAAAACAAGTCCACAAAGTGGTTTTCTAAAATATTTCATTGTGTTCTATTTTAAAATTTCACTTCATCACAGAACTTTAGATTCAAAATCAGAATATTCTATGGTGAATAGATGACAGCAAACCGACAGCATTCGAAATGGAGCAGGTTAATCAAATCTTGTCAGACTTCATGAAAATTTTGGAAGACAGGAGACAAAGGGGACGACTGAAGACAAAAGGAAAAACTAGAAGAAGAACGAGGATGGAAAGAAAAACAAGGAGAACAAGACCGGCTTGCATTGCTTGTAGCACTTTTACAACAACAAGAAGTCCAAAAACAGAAAAAGAAAAAAAAAGAATAAAGAACAAGACCAAAAACAGAAAGAACAGGACCGGCTTGCAGCATTTTTACAACAAGAAGACTAAAGATAGATAAAAAAAACAGGAAGAACAGGACTGGCTTCAGGAAAACTTGCCTAAACATGTATAATTTTTTTCAGCGGAAACGGCAAAAAGAGCAAGCGAGAAAATATCTGATTAATGAATTGTGTGTTTTCTTGGGTTTTGTTTGAAATTAAAGTTTACAAAGTTTTTATTCATATACATCCACAATACATATAGGTAATAATAATAATATAATCTGTTAGACTCTTGGAAACACATCATAAGGCAAAAATTGTCCAATTTAATTGGCTACTGAACATACGACGAACAGTGGAGTTGAAAGTTTACTAAGGAGAAACGATGCGGTTCGAAAAGGAAACGACGAACGGTGGAGTTCAATAAATCAGGCTTTAGAGACAGAGTTAATTTCAAATACTAATTTATTTATTTACAAAACTGGCATCGTGAATGCTTGGGTGTGTTCGTTACGTTACATGTGCTATAATTCCACGATATTTCCTCCATATTTCCTGATAATACCTCGATATTTCCTGATAATAAGTACCTGGATATTTCCTAGATATTTCTTGATAACCTCGATATTTCCTAATAATACCCTGATATTTCCTAATAATACCCCGATATTTCCTGATAATAGGTACCTTATATTTCCCCATATTGTAATGTATTTCCTTATATTTCCCTGTAATACCTAATATTTTCATTTATTTCCCCATATTACCATATATTTCCCGAGGCTGGTGACAATAATTCCTAGGTGGTTTGCCCTCTGGGTTATTGTAACTGGAAACTGAGGTGGGCCATTGTAATCAGGTAATATCGTCTACATGCGAAATGGAAATGGGAGTGATTGGAAACATTGATCAAAATCATGGTAAATATATTGCATTTCAGAAGTAGAGAATATTTCAAAAATGTTCTTATTTGCCTCAGCGCTTTATCATTTATTTCAAATAACTAAATACATAAGCTGGGTTCGGGACGGCCGAGCAGAGCTGGAGTATAGTTGGAGTGGCGTTTTTGTCACGTGACCAAAGTGCTTTTAGAGTAGAATGATGACTCCGAACGGTCAGGGCGCACTTTGAGCATCTTAACCTAACCTAACCTAACATTCAGCAACCACAATACGTTTCATTACTTTTCTAAGTTTCCTATTTGTTTTGTGATTCGTGAATACTGTTTATGTGTAATTCAACTGCAATTAATACAATATGAACTTTGCTTGTTTGGTGCCCATATTCAATTTTGTTAGGGAAGTGTATTTATACGGAGATTCATCTGAGGAAGAAGATAATGAAGTTATTAAGATTGAAAATTTTTGCGAAATAACTGTTCCTCGCATGTCCGATCAGCAGTTCAAAATACATTTTAGAATGTGTCCTGATACGTTTGAAGATCTTTTAAGAAAAATCCACAATGCAAATGAGGGTGTAAGAACATATCGCAGATGTAAAACCCCTCTAGAAAAGGATGTTATGATTACCATATGGTATTTGGGAAATATTGAGAGCTTTAGGTGGGGTAGGAAATAAATCTCGGTATATACCCCTCCACTGTGACTCGTTGGTATATTATTGTGTCCAGCAATACAAAGATGAGTCGCAGTGCAGGGATAGCACAAAAAACTACCAATGAGTTAATTTCTTACCTATCCCTATTACTTTTAGGTCTGTCGCAAACCGTTTTGGAGTGACAAAATCAACTTGCTGGGAAATTGTTACCCGTACTGGTAAATTATTGCTTAGAGTGAATGACCAGTTCAAAATTATCAGTTGGCCAAATAGGCAAAGACAGGCAGAGATTTCAAATGGCCTAAGTCAAAATGGTTTTAATGGTAAGTGCAATAAAAGTCAGATATAACTATTTTAACTTAAGTATATGAATGGAATTTTGAATGAATAATTTCTATTGCTTCCCCAACAAAATTAAAGGAATTTCCAACTTGGTTAGTATTATTCAAAAATTTAATATATAATATGAATTTTTATTCTAGGGATAATTGGCTGTATTGATGGATCCCACATTAGAATTACAGCTCCAAAAGAAAATTCTAATTCTTATGTAAATCGAAAAGGTTTCCATTCCTTGTTATTACAAGGAGTCTGTGACCACAGACTATTGTTTGAAGATGTATATATAGGGGAACCTGGCTCGCTTCATGATTACACTTTTTTCAGGAAATCAGACCTTTATTCGGCTATACAAAGGCAGGAGTTACAATTTTTTAACGATACCCATTTAGTAGGAGACCTAGCCTATAAATTAGACTTTAACTTACTTGTTGGATTTAAGGATAATGGCCATTTAACCTTAAGACAAAAAAACTTCAATGTAGTTTTAAGTAAGATAAGGGTTAAAATAGAAAATGCACTCGCGTTACTGAAAGGACGTTTTCAAAAATTAAAATTTCTGGAAACTGTCCGGATGGACTTATCATGTCTAAATATAATGAGTTGCTGCATACTGCACAATATTTGTATTTTAAATGGCGATTCATTCGAGGATATTATTGATTTGGATGAAGTTAGGAGAGAAGAGGTTCTCAATAATCCAGAGAATGCAATTGAAATTGATATAGAGAATATCCCTAATCAGGCCATAATCAATCGCAATAATATTGTAAATAATTTACCAATAATTATACGAAGATAAACTGTAAATATAATTTCCAAAACATAACATTTCCTTTGTCCTTCTAAATATTTAAACCTAGATGTAGTTTCAATTTTTTTTCATTTTTCTAGCTTGTGGACACTACTTTCACAAACATTTTGCTATACAGACTGGCAAAAAAGTAACGCATAATACCTGTAACTTTTTTATTATCTTTATATGAAAAGAGGTCCTTAAAAGCTACAGGTTGTATGCATTACTTTTTTGCCACTCTGTATATCTATACTCTTCTAACCAGTCTTGTATATTTTATTAAATAAAAAAATAATTGTTATTTATTTAATTTATTTGAAATAAACCTGGGGTTTTGTAGCAATAATGTTCAAGTTAGCCAATAATATTAATAAATAAATTGAACAATGTTTAAACTCAAGAAAAGCCTCTATTACATCCCACCCTCTACCTACATTTCATAAAAACAAGTTTATAACAAACTAACTCAAAATAAACTCTCCTTAAGACTATATTCACATACATTTGCTACAAAATCCAACATATCTATTCAAAATCTGATGCCCAAAGGTAAAGCTAAAATGTATCACCTTCCAGTGCTATTTGATAGGGAAAGGTGATAAATTTACCTATACCTTTGGACTTCGGATTTTGGATATACTCAAACTACAGATTAGACTCCCATTGTCAAATTGAAAGGATGAAAGATTCCCAAAGTGGTGCAACTACTTTGACTGGTGAAAAAAAAATGCAATGGAAGTTCACATTTGAATATTATTTTTCAGGGAGCTTATCGATCATTTTTTCAAATAATTCATTAAATCTATCCAATCTCTGCATCTTGTCTCTGTGTCTTTTTTCAACTTCTGAATTTTTTCGCTTTCATTTCTTTGAAAATTCGCTTTCAAAATTCTCTTTTCCACTTTCTTCATCAATTTCACTTTTGCTGTTGTCAATTTCGTTGTTTTCCTCTACATTAATTTGGTTTTTACTTTCATTTTGTTTGCTTTTCTCTAAAAAGCAAAAATAAACATTATGTGCATGTAATGGTTAAAAGAGTTGAAGAATCACGAGGAATAGGTCTTTTCGTAAATATTCTTACCTTCAGGATCGGGAACACGTAGTCCACGTAAGCTACTACAGGTAGCAACAGGTGTAATTTCAGGTTTCTTGAACATTATAGCATGCATTACATCAAAGAACTCCCAATACCTCTTTTTTTGTCCAGAGGTATTATTGCTCAATAAAATATTTTTATAAGTGCGGATTAGGGATTTCCACTTTGTCTCACAATGTTTTGCATTTAAAGTTTTGTGCAGATGCTTACAGCATTCTGCTACTTTGAGCCAAACATTTTTTTTTGACTCCAGATGAAAATTGCTTGTCAAATTTTTGAACCGTGTCGATCAGATATAATGTATTTTCTGTGTTCCAAATCTTGGAATTTTCTTCATTGGTTTCAGTGATTGGGTTTTCAGCAGTACTTGAAGCTGAAGGTTCGTTTTCTTGCTGTTCACGTGGCTTTTGCAGTGGATGGGCAATTCCAAATTAATTTGCTATGTTTACGGTAAATGGTATTGATGAAAGTCCCTGGGCTAAAAATAAGGAGGATTATTATTGAAATCAAAAGCTTTGAATATTATTGTCTCAAATATTGTAAAAGCATAGATAACAAAACAGAGAAATTACCTTATTAATTTAAAGGAAGTAAAAGTAGTAAAATAGTAGCAACAGCACCAGTGCTCAGTGCTTTTATTCTTTCAACTTTACTTAGGTAGGTAGGTAGGTACAAACTTTAATCGTAACGTTTTTATGAAGATGAAGCTTGAGGGGTAGGCCCTCCGGGTACACTTTCCTTTCCAATAACATTCAATTACATTCAAAATGCATTGAATAACAAAAACATAAATGGAATTGAATGTACCTACATATTTGAAATTAGGTATAAAAATTCTATCAAGTGACCTAGTTGTCAATGAAGCCAAATAAAACTTAATATTTAAATTTACCTAATTATGGTTGAATAGATAATACTTGATAGTACTTACTAGCCTTATCACAGAGTAAAATATTGTTTTCTGCTGTAATTATTGGTCTTCCTTCTTCGTCAACTTCAACCACAAAGGTTTGTTCAGATATGTCCATGTCCATTCTTGCTACTTCCGATGCGTTTAAAAAACTTTCCAATAGCCTGGCTAATTACAAAAATAAGCGCTTCTGGTTTAAATAGTTCGAAATTTCAAAACATCCAAACTAGACAAGTGTAGTCGAAAAACGTATATAAAAAAATGGGGTTTCCTTTGGCCGGTTTGGGGTTAGATATCACGAAAACAAAAACACTGCTCATGCCCGCTCTGGCGCTTGCTATTGAAAAGGTGGTGCTTTCGGAGTCAGCTCTTCTGACTCCCACGCGTCCTATCCGAACGCAAATGGAGTTACTCTTTTAGCATAAAATTACCATACCCGAACGCATCGGGAGTGTTTAGTGCACTTGGAGTTTATAGAACAGTCATCCCGAACCCACCTATAGTAACATGTTTAATTACCCCCAGGCGCCGGTTATTTCCAATAGCCTGGCTAATTACAAAAATAAGCGCTTCTGGTTTAAATAGTTCGAAATTTCAAAACATCCAAACTAGACAAGTGTAGTCGAAAAACGTATATAAAAAAATGGGGTTTCCTTTGGCCGGTTTGGGGTTAGATATCACGAAAACAAAAACACTGCTCATGCCCGCTCTGGCGCTTGCTATTGAAAAGGTGGTGCTTTCGGAGTCAGCTCTTCTGACTCCCACGCGTCCTATCCGAACGCAAATGGAGTTACTCTTTTAGCATAAAATTACCATACCCGAACGCATCGGGAGTGTTTAGTGCACTTGGAGTTTATAGAACAGTCATCCCGAACCCACCTATAGTAACATGTTTAATTACCCCCAGGCGCCGGTTATTTTCAAAAAATCCTGGAGTAGGTAATTGAAAACATCCCATATTTCAAAAACTACAAGTATCTACCATGAATGCATTTGAATGTAGGATAATGTGTCAATATGCCCTCGTAAAATGCATTTTGATTTTGATAATGATAAAGTTTTTATATACACTAAATGTGACTCATACTCAGGCAAATGATAAAAGCGTTTCCAATGACGCACATTGACCCACTACTAAAGTTGGTCATATTTTTACGATTTCCAGCCTTTTAACTACCCAAACCCAACCTATATTTCCTGTCAGACCTTGCAAATTCTTTATCTTTAAAAAAATTACAGTCTCTAATTAATGGAAGTTACAATGATAATAAATCCTGAAGCACATTAAAAAGTTTCATACGAATAAAACGGTTTTGATCAGTAGGCATTGTTTTTATAATTTTATCTAAAATTTACCATTGATTTTGGGATTTTTTTTCCTTATGAGAAAAAGCACTTCATCAAAGAAAAAAACAAAGATTCATGATTGAGTCGATGGTACTTATTTGACACCCGACCAGAACCAGCAAACTGTATACCTAAGCTTTGTTTTGATTCGGAAAAAGGACAGCTCTAGAACGGTTCAAAACAACCGCACAGTTTATCTATAAACAAAATAACAACGGCTCGGCTATCAAAAATTCCAATAATAAACTGTGCGATTCTTTTGGACCATTCTAGAACGGTCCTTTCTTCGAACCAAAACAAAGCTCCAAATAATGGTTAAAGAGAGTACTCACTCTTGAGCTGATGGAAATATTGACAATGTCGGAGCTGATCATTATATATTAGGGTAATGATTTATGCTATACATTTTCCTAAACATAAAAAAATACCTAATTATCGGAAAAGGGATCAACTTACTTTTTAGATTCTTAATCACCAGCTTCTTAGCTGGTACAGGCATGATAGTCACCACATGATTTCTGCTTACCCCATTTATAGGAAAATTGGAAAAGTTTGCTTTAGGATTTGTCTGCTCCATGATATTTTTGAAGAAAGTCCCAGTAATAACAATAATACCTTCAGCTGATTATTGGCAGGGACAAAGCTAGGTTAACCTGAAATAATAAAAATACAATTTCACATTTACCTTAAAACCAAGCCAATTTTTGGACTTTTCCACAAACAAACATGTAAAGTTTGAAAAAATTAGAAAACTCCAATACTAGAATAACAGAAAAACACTCGCAAGATAACATACCTGCTCAGTAAATTTTCTTGCATGACTTCCCTAAAGAAAAGAATGAAAAATTGAAACAGTGAGGACCCTTTTTATGTATGTTCCCCTTTGTTGGAGGCAGGATTTGTTATTCTGCAATAGTTAGAACGTACGTTCTCCTCCTCTAAATTATATGCTCTAATATACAAGAGAAAAGAAAAGAGCTAGGAAATGAGGATATGTCAAATGTCAAACTGGTCATAAGTCAGAAAAATTTCCCCCCAACAAGCTTAGCGTTTTCCAATGGCCAACCCAGTGCTGCACTCAGATTGCACTGAGACTCATAAGTTGTAATTCCTTTCAAGAGTTTGAAACACTCGAGCTACTCGCTCCGGTGTTTGGTAGCCCCCGATTTGCAGAGAACAAATGTGTGGTACGACAAACACTTTTAGGGCGGGTATTATAAAACTGCTTTGACAGTTAACTTGAAGTTAACTTTTTGAATTACATGTAATTCCAGAAGTTAACTTTAAGTTAACTCTCAAAGTGGTTTTATAATACCCGCCCTTAAGCGCCTGAAGCCCCGGAGCTGTTCCGGAGCTCCTCCTAGATATGAAAGGAATACAACTAGTTGTATTCCTTTCAAGAGTTTGAAACACTCGAGCTACTCGCTCCCGTGTTCAGTCGCCCCCGATTTGCAGGGAACAGATGCGTGGCGCAACAAACACTTTTCGAAAGGTATAAGCGCGTGAAGCCCCGGAGCTGTTCTGGAGCTCCTCCTACGCGTGAAAGAAATACTACTAGTGCTAGCCTCTATTAACAGCTTAGGGAGGATTTTCATGCATTCGTTTTTCCGTCGAAATATGTCCGAAAAGTCTTCTATTTTGACATATTTATATACGATTATGTCAGAATAGAATGTTAAACGGACATATTTCGTCGGAAAAACGGATGCATGAAAATCCTCCCTTACGGTAAAGTCTGTTTTTTTTTAAGTCAAAAATTTAGTAACTATGTTGGCAGCACAAGCCTTCTCTACATAAAAAATTTGAAAGCATCGACAAATTAACAGTTTTGCCAACATAATTTCATTTTGACTTTTATCTTTAAAAAAAAAAACAGTCTTTAAAAATTCCGCTCCGCTTCTACCCTTCTTCTTCTTCTTCTTTGTTTTAATGGCGCTGCTGCTGAGGCAATTTGCCAGCACGATTTCGTGGTGACCCTGATGTTGTCTGGCTCTAGGCCATATCATAGGTCCCCTAATTGTTTCACTCTTTTCTTCTATCTTCAATTTTTTTATTTTTATTTGAAAGGCACATCCAGGATTTGCCTAGATCAATCGCTGAAACCGGATATAACCTTTTTCGGCTCAACTTTCGTTTAGCTGAAATCAGGTATATAAGAGATGTTGTTACAGTTGTTTTCAGAAAGTCTTCCTTTTATCAGAAACACATAAATTTTCCTGCGGAAATGCGTCATTTCCATTTTCCGGACTTTAGAATAGCTGAAATCAGTTACATTGAAAAAATTGTTTGCTTTGCATTTTGTAACATTTTTCTGAATAAAAAAACACAAAAATTTTCCTGCGGAAATAAGCTGTTTCTTTGCTGTTTCTATTTTTCATAGAAATTCATCAGATTTTAGAATAGGTACATAGTTGAAATCAATTGCGTGAAAAATTGATGTCCCTTTGCATTTAAAAAAAATTTCTGAATATAAAAACGTGAAAATTTTATTGCGGAAATACGTCATAATTATTTATTTGTTTGGTTGTAATTTGTAATAAGGTTATAATAGGACAATCCAATCACTATGGCGGCTTAGATCAAACAGTGAAATTGGCGCCACAAGAATTCTATCCACCTTCGACGAACCTTTACTAAATTCAATGTTAACATACAAGGACTAGTACGCATTACGTGGACGGGTTAGTTTGGGTTAGTTCCGATAAACTTCGTTTAATTGGTTGAAAACAAAGCGTGCAAAGCGCGCTTTGTTTTTTAAATTCATTATTTCAATATCAACATACAAAGACTAGCACGCATTAGGTGGACGGGTTAGTTTCATTACAGCTCGTTTAATACTGTTTATGTACCTACGAGCTACACTGTAAGAGCTTATTATTAAAAACGGCACTTTTTAAAATTCATTAATCAAAAATTATAAAAATAATCTACTGTGAAAAATTAAAACCATTTCGAATACATGAAAAAAAATCTGGGTCGTACATAAAATGTTGTATACCACACGTACGCTAACTCTCATAACACCACTCGTGTGATTACCACGACACGATCTACGACCTCGTCTTGGCAATATTCCCCACTCGTTACTGTAATGAAGCTCATACCTTACTAGTAATATAAATAACTATTATAGGTGTACTGGTTAATAACAAAGCGTGCGAAGAGCGCTGTTGTTTTTCTAAATTCAATATACAAGGACCTAGCATGCATTACGTGGACGGGTTAGTTTGGGTTAGTTTGTATATTTTCGGTTAGTTTCATTACGGTTCACGGACTCCACCGCGAAAACACGAACCGCGCGCGACATCACCGCCTACTGAAAACCGCGCAAGACCATAACCGCGTCGTCCAAAATCGCTTTTGTCACAACCGCTCATATCTTTTATCGCGCAAAATTCTAAATAGGGTTTACATTCAAAACCGCGCAAAGTATTAAAATAAATTTTCCTTTCTATATGACAGAAACGTGCATCTCTTATTTTGTTTGTTGAAATCCAATGCAATTTTAATATACAGAATCAGAGAAAAAAATACATATTAGAGAGTTATTGGAACTATTAAATACTGCCTCGCAGTATTAAAGATTTACGTTATTTTATTAGTGCATCAGCCCTATTTTTCCAAGAAAAAAACACTTATTGGAAGACTGCAGTAGGTGTTAGAGTATTACCTTATTTTGTATTCATAATTTTGACAGATGATAGCTATGTTCATAAATTTCAGCCTCAAGAAGTGTTTATGTTTGTTTGTGATTTTCTGCTGATACTCATTTTTTGATGTTACCCACAGTAAAATGGAAAACTATTGTAAAAAATAAATTTTCTAAGTAAAATTACGTCATCGTCGAAAAGTAAAACGTCAAAGTCGTCAAAAATGTCAGAAATTTGAAATAAGGGAAGTTTACTGCCTCGCACTAACCATACACAAATAAAGACAAGCAGTAACCTTATTAAGGGAATCCTTAATTTCGGACCCAAATGCGCATGTGTAGATGTCAAAATAAGGCTAATTTAAATACTGCTTGTCCTTATTGCACGTCCAATAACTCTCTATTATATTTATTGATTTGCTGCATCAATCGTGAAAATGTCAATACCGAACTTAGAAATCATCTTTGAAGGTCTCAGGTCTCTATGGAATATGCAGGATCTGTTTTAGGCAGAAATTTCCATCTTCTTCTCGACCTTTGATACAGATTAATGAATGATATCTGCTATTATCGCCTTAATATGAAGACCTCCAGAAACCAAATTTAAATAACAAAATTGTATAGTAAATGTTTTAAAGATATTTAGATAAAAAAGCGTTACTGCAAGAAAAATATTTCAATTTCAGAATTAAACAACTTTATAGGGATCTCCAAAAACAAAAACCCAATTTTTAAATGACAGATTTCCCGATTTTTTTGAGGAAAAAATTAATATGTTTGTCGCTGGAAATTTATTGAATATTTAGTCTAAATCTGTTATTAAAAAATCTAATTTACAAAATAAAATACTCAGGCTCAGAATAACAATAAGTCGAGCGATTGTGGTATTAAGCTGATAAGAATATATATTATTTATTGATCTGTGTCAAAGGTTGAGAAGAGGATCTGAATTTGTAACTAGGAAGCGTTTCCAAATTAAATTTCCAATAACTTCAACAACCTAAGTATATGGTTTTCGACCCAAAGCGTTTCAACTATTTCGCTATTATGTATTCTACGCGGTTTTGTTTTGCGCGGTCTTCCACTTTCGCCGTAATTGTTCAAAAACATTTTTTCGCTGTTTTGTGTTGCGCGGTTTAGGTCTTGCGTGATAAAATTTTGCGCGGTTTTGAGTGCGCGGTGATGTCGCGCGCGGCTCGTGTTTTCGCGGTAGGGTCTGTAAATCGTTTCGTTACAGTTCGTTTAATATTGGTTGTAAGTGAAGCGTGCGAAGCGCGTTTGTGTTTTTCTAAAATCAATATTAATATTCAAGGACTAGTACGCATCAGGTGGACGGGTTAATTTGCATATTTTTGGTTTACAGTCCGTTTATTACTGGTTATAAGTGTACTGTGTACTGGTTGACAAGAAAGCGCGCTGATAGCGACCAACCGATAATAGGGAATTTTTGTAGTTGATTTTCGAAGGGTGGGCCAAATCGTCAATTATAAATATATTAATTTTCTGATGGAAAATGTGCATTTTCCTCATTTTTTTTTTTTATCAAAGGTAGGGAAGAGGCGTTTTTTGAATGGCTTCGAAAATAGAATCTATGCATTTTCGTGAGAAAATTTTTCCTTTTTTACATACAGAAAAATGTTTACAATGCAAAGGAATATCAATTTTTCACGTAATTAATTTCAACTATTCTAAATGCCTACTCATAAATTTTTCCGGAACATGGGAACAGCTCATTTCCGCAGGAAAATTTCTGTATTTGTATGTTCAGAAAAATGTTGAAAATGCAAACAAATAAAAAAATTTCACATAACTGATTTCAGCTATTCTAAAGTCCGGAAAATGGAAATGAAGCATTTCCGCAGGAAAATTTGTGTGTTTTCGTTTTTATGGAGGCATTTTGAAGGTATTTTTCTATTTTCTTTTCTGATAGCTGATTTCTGCTAAACGAAAGTTGACCCCATTTTTCTGTCAAAACAAACAGCGTTTTCACGAGTCTCAGACTCTAGCCGCCATTTTGCCAACGTAACCACGCGTGAACCTTCTGTTTATCTAGGAATCTAAGCCGGCTTAGTCAAAAAGACGCAAACAAATCCACGGATGGCGATGAATCTCGGTTTTTACCCGCGGAGGTGAGCCAAAATTTGGTCTCTACACGCCTCTAGTGCACCACCCGGTGAAGCTCTTTGAGCTCCTTAAACCAACCGACAACACACTCTGGCGAGGACAAAACGAGACTGTGCGCTTCTACCCTTTACGAACGAAAATAGAAAATTTCCTCAAAAAGGCAAAAGTCCGTCAAGCTGGCAACACTGTGGCTGACTCGTTATCAAACGCAAGGATATCAACAAAGCATTTGATAGGTTGGATATAAGCCCCGCCTCTTTCCAATCAGATGCGAGTGATATCAGCAGGGCATTCAATTGGTTAGTTGAGCCTCGCCCCTTTCCGGGGTTTATGTATCGTCAAGGTATTTGATTGGTTGTTTCCTTTTCAACCCTTTCCAATGGCCCCGGCTTGAATATGAATATAGAAGTTAGCCACGCCCCTGCCGCCATATTTTTGCAAATTTTTTGATGTGTACTCGGGTATTATTATCAATATTATTATTATCTAAGTATATATTTATTTATTCTTTATTTTTCAATTTTTCCTTCTCATATTTTGTCTATTCACGGATCTTGAATTTTCGTTTTCTTCTTAATTTTTCTAATGGCCATTTCCACCAACGATTTTAGGGAAGCCCTAACATTAGGTATGCCTCAAACTGACATTTCTCCATGTTATAATGTCATTTTAGGGAATAATTATCGTTAGGGATCCCCTAAAATAGTTGAGGTTTATGCTGCGTGATGCGTGAGGTATATAATGACTTTCTCTACCGAGGAATAGCCGGAATAGGTATATAGATTTTTTTTACTACTGCTAGTGGAAAATGAATAATTTGTAATCTGTGCTCTATTTTTTTTTTTCGAACGCCCTCTTGAAAGTGGTGCTCTCTATCAACAGCTTATGGTAACTTCCTCATACCTAGAAAAACCTGTTTTTTTTTTTTATTTGACGTATGAAATTGAAATTAGACACTTTAAGTTGGACCAAACACGTTAACGTAATCTTTAAACGTAAACCCTATTTTTTACTATAGCGTCGAGTGACCATCGGTGCTCACAAATAAGTTAAATTTTCACGTAAACGTTAACGTTATATCTCACAATCATGATCTAACCTCTAAATTTTGTTGCGAAAAGGACAAATTAGAAATTATTTTTTGTATTTTGATTATTTTGAATTACATGACACTTTTTTTTTATGATTAAAATACATTCGGCAAAGGTCGACACCGGCAATCTGGCTTTTGGGCTCACTCGGTTTAAAGAACGTTTACGGATAAAGTACACGCAAAGTCCCGCTAAATAGAGAGATATCGGTAAAACAGATAGCGCGTATGGACGGTAATAACGTCAGGAGTTATTTTTTTTTAAAGTAAGGCGGTATCATCAGTGGCATGTCCAGACTTGAACAGAGCGGGAAGCTGTGGGAAAGGATGGTGAAAGTACAAGGCAGGAGAGACTTATAACTTCAGAACCAGTCAGCCATTCACAAATTTCATATATTTCTTTTTGAAAATGTCTACATAAAGTTTAGTTTAGTGTTCTTAATAAATCCTCGAGGGGAAGCTGTGCTTCCCTAGCTTCCATAGTAAACACGCCACTGGGTATCATACTTTCAAATTAGATTTATCGGAAAACAGTTTAACGTAAAATTTGCCTGCTCGCATACGTTATTTTATAACCGTAGCCTAACTTGTACCTTGTTGTGATTTGATTTGTGTTGTCTGTTGTTCATGGTCAGGGACAGAGGATTTGCTTTTTTACTATTTTTTGAACAATCCATATTCACTTGAACACAACAAAAATAATAAAATAAACAATAAACATAACATAACCTATTATTCGACGGCGTTATTATTTTTAGACGTTATTCGAAATAGCGCTTAGCGTAAATGCTGGGTAAATTACGTTATGCGGTAACGTTATTTTAGTACGTAGTGTTAAAAATCGAATCGCGCATAGGTTTAATGACAAAATAACATAGGCGCTAATATTGCATGACACTATTTGGGTTACCGATATCTCTCTAATTAACGTGACACGTAACACGCTATTTTTCGTGAGAAGAAACTGCGCATGCGCAGCTGTCAAATCTCACGTTAGCGTTAACGTATTTTGTCTAACTTAAAGTGTCTATTGAACCAATAAAAACATGACAATATCCTTGCGTCATGACGTCATTTTCATTATTAACCTAGGTATTTTTTCAGAGTCCCGGAAAATTGTTCGAAAATAATTGTTCGAACGGAAAATTATTCGAAAGGGAAATTGTTCGAACGGAAAATTATTCGAAAAGAAAATTTTTCGAAAGGAAAATTGTTCGAACAGAAAATTGTTCGAAAGGAAAATTGTTCGAATGGAAAATTGTTCGAAAGAAGAATTGTTCGAATGGAAAATGGTTCGAATGGAAAATTGTTAATAAATGTACTTATACGCCTCGGAAGCGTAAATCAACAATCTACCAAAAACGTGAAAAACCTTTTTTTTAAATACAACAGCTCGAAATTTCAATTATTTTTGAATCTCCGATTGCTTGCTTCGCTCACCGAATCTCAAAGATAAGATCCTCGGAACCGTAAATTCGGCGTTGGTACAAAAGAGCGCAGCTCAAAAGCGAGCGGACAAAAGGGCGCAGGTCAAAATATTATTGGCAACCAGTACACTTCTAACCAGTATGTAAGGAAACTAACCAAAAATATGCAAACTAACCCGTCCACGTAATGCGTGCTAGTCCTTGTATGTTAATATTAAATTTAAAAAACCAAGCGCCTCCTATTGTCAAGCAGTACGCTTTTAACCAGTATTTAACGAACCGTGACCAAAACAAACAAAAATATGTAAACTAGCCCAAACTAACCCAAATTAACCCGTCCACCTAAGGCGTGCTAGTCCTTGTATATTAATATTGAATTTAAAAAACCAAGAATTAAGAATCAGGGACAAATAGTAAGAATTAAGGAATTGGGTAACTCCGGTCATAGATTCATTCACAATTCACAGTTAAACTATTGATTTTTCGGCAAAAAAACAATTTTCCGTTCGAACAATTTACTTTCGAACAATTATTTTCGAACAGTTTTCCGTTCGAAGAATTTCCCGTTCGAATAATTTTCCGTTCGAACAATTTTCGGTTCGAATAATTTTCCGTTCGAATAATTTTCCGTTCGAACAATTTTCCGTTCGAACAATTTTCCGTTCGAAGAATTTTCTTTCGAACAATTTTCTTTCGAACAATTATTTTCGAACAATTTTCCGTGGACGATTTTTTCATTATTAACCTAGGGAGAGAAATTCAATTTTTTCCTAGAAAAATAGATTGATTAATGACTATTTCGCAGGTTAGTAGTAACAAAAAGTATTTAAAAATTGGACTTTCATGAACTCTTCTATTAAATAATACGGTACTTGCAGCAATTTTTTTTTAATCGCTGATTTCGTTAGTCGATAAAAAATAAGTCAACACGTGTTTTTTCTTTTTCTTCTTAGTCAAAAATTGACGGAGATACAACGCTATGAAAGGTGCCTATGACGTCACTTATCATATAAATTTATGACGTCGCACATGCTCAGTATATCTAATAATTAATAATTAATATTTGTATAACTTTGGAATGATCGTACTAGGACAAAAAAAAACACGCATTGATTTTTTTTTCGATTACCTGCAGTTTGCGATAAACAATAATCAATTTAATTTTTCATGCAAGTACCCTATTCCTTACCACGTCTTCCCTTCACTGTTGCTCAATAAAAATGATTCAACACTGTCATAACTTTCTGCCGCTTATGATTATTTTCCACCATATTTTATATGCACTGATAATAAGCAAGCCCTGCTAGAGCCCGTGCCGATAGAACTGCACTCGGAGCAAAAATTACTGCCCTGATTTTCGAATAGAAGACAAACACATACACTGGCTAAACAATGGAATATAATTATTGCAATTAGTGGGCACTAATGTTATCAATGGAAAACGCCTAAGGGCTATGTAGACAGTTGGTCAGTTTGATAGGTGTTTCCACAGAAATCACAAACCAATCAGAGGCTTTGAGCGTTTTTGATTGGTCCAAATCGTCAACAATCAGTTTTTTCGACCAATGAAGTTCGCTCTGACTGGTTTTGTGATTTCTGTGAAAAACCTAAAAAGGTCCTTTCTCACAGCACTCTCTGACAGTTTTCCATCCAGGGCCGAGATTCTAAAATCACGATTCGACACACGACTCGACAACGATACCGGCATTTTAAGGTATAATTCCAATGAGATTTCTAACCTACAAACGTCGGAAAAATCGTCTCGATGTCGAGTCGTATGTCGAATCGTGATTTTAGAATCCCCGGCCAGATATATCTTGGAATGACGGCATGTAACGTATAGGCGGTTACACACGGACGTGGATGTCTTAATACATATACGTGCATACATCAACGTGCAAACAACAACGTGCATGGCGCTTTTGTACAGACGCTCGCACAAAACTGCAGTCTTGCTATTCTTGCTACGGTGTTCCGAGTGTGCATACAAAATTGCACATTCAAAAACGCGGCGATATTTTGCATACACATTGATGTTTTTGTTTGCACGTTCATGTATGTGCGTACATGTTTTTAGACATCAACGTCCGTGTGTAACCGCCTTATAGGCGAATGATGCTTTCTGACAGTTTGCAAACTGTCAGAGACTGTTGTGATAACAGTGGTGGGATTCAATCGTTAGTCGATACGTAACGTCCCGGTTCACTCGTAGAAAGGAGATTCTCAACGATTTTTCGGTCGCTCTCTACCGATTACGTACCCACTTCACACGTCAAAGTCTCTTGATATCTCCAGAGGTTCCGAAAACATAATGGAGCTTTCTCATTTACTGTTCAAAATTTCCTTCAACATTCACTTATTTTCTCTCTGTATAGCATCTAATTCATCCTAAATAGTTCTTCAAAACGAATATCGATTACAAATTCAAAAATTGTAAACAGGATTGCTCATCCTCGTAAAGCGTACGTTTGCTAATTTTCGAGTCGGTAGGGCCTGCGAGTGACGTCACCACTATTAGCAGCAAAGGAAATTAAAATCTTCACGGCATTGAAGGTAGAAATTAGAAAACGATGTTCTTCTCGCTTATAAAATTTCGTAAATTATTGCTAGCATTTTTTGCAACAAAATACAACATTTTTTGCAAACTAGATTCAGGGGCGCAACTAGCTTGTTGTTTTTGGGGGGGCTTGAGCCCCGGGTCTCTATAAGTCGATTTGGTGACAGTATATGATGTTTTTCAAAACTTACTACGTATTTCACAAATGGCTGAATTTGACGGAAATACTCTGCTATAAAATTTGTTCTTCGATATAATCTACGCTCTTGTAGAAAAAAAAAAGAACAAAGTTATAAAAGACATTTTTATGTACGAGTCTGTTCCTCATAATTAGTGCGCCTCGAGGTGCGCCTCCTATAACTTAAACAAAAAAAAATATAAAAAAAAGTTTAGTACAAAAGTTGTAGGGTGTCATCTCTATTATGTTTTGCACATGTCAAAATGGGCAAATGACAGGTGCCAACTGTCATAATGACAGCACTTGCATTTTTTTTAAATAGAACACCCTGTACATTTTTAGCTAGAATGATAGATATTTTTCTTCTGAATCCAAATATATCATATATGTTGATATTTGGTTCAGTTGTTTTTGCGCTATTTCATTTTAAAATTGCATTGAGCAAGCCTCATCATTGATATTAGAAACCAGGAACAGACCTAATTTAAGGTAATGTTAATGCATTTTTAAACTTAAATAGCGTAAAAACAGCTGAATCAAATATCAACATATATGGTATATTTGAAATCAGAAGAAAAAATCTATCATTCTAGCTAAAAATATACAGGGTATTCCATTTGAAAAAATGCAAGTGCTGTCATTATGACAGTTGGCACCTATCATTTGCCCATTTTGACATGTACACTTGGCCAAACATAAAACTGGTACGCATTTTCCTATTGTGATATATTGTGTAAATCGACCTTTTTCATCACCTCAACAATGACAAAAAGAGTCAAGTCAGTGTCATATTTAAACCAATCATAACATAAAAACATGTTGCATTTACTTTTGTTCAGGTTTGACGTTGACAAAAACTGTCTGACCTAAGTTTTTCAGGACAGACTTTTTGTTGTTAAGCCTGACTCACACTAGGCAAATTTAAAAAATATATATTGCCTGTACCAGTTTTATGTTTGGCCAAGTGTACGAATGATAATAGAGATAAAACCCTATCAGCTGTATGCAACATCCTCTTTTAACTTAAAAGCGCTTTTTAAAACTGGTCACTTTTAAAAATGTGTATTCTAAGCCATACAAATTTTTAAAGGTACCAGTTTTAAAAAGCGCTTTTAAGTTAAAAGAGGATGTTGCATACAGCAGTATAACTTTTGTATATAACTTTTTTTGTATTTTCTTTTGTTTAAGTTGTAGGACCGCACTAATTATAAGGCTTGCTTTAGGCTCGCTTTCCTCGAATGCGGGACGGAGACGGAACGCAAGCGTGACGGAGTCATAGCGCCTGCCGACGTTAACGCGCTTGGAAGCTAGTGCTTTCCTCGAAGGCGACGCAACGTGGGCGGTTCGGCAATCCGTGTGTGAAAATAGGCTATTTTTTATTTCAATAGACATACATAAATTGATAAATTATACAACACAGGATACTGCCACACTAAAATCAATCAACAACTCACTTTGCTCTTCTGTAAAACTCGATATTTTTAAATTTATAATATTCCGTCCGTGTTGCGCTCCGTCGAAGTTGCCTGTCGACCGACCGGTGGCGTGATTCCGCTAGCGTCAAAAAAACTGCGCTCCGCCGCCGTCGCGCCTCCGCTGCTTAGGAAAGCACATCTTTATATTTTAATGAGGGCAACGTCTGCGGCACCCGTTCCGTCTCCGTCCCGCTTCCGAGGAAAGCAAGCCTTTTCCTCGGAAGCGGGACGGAGACGGAACGGGTGCCGCAGACGTTGCCCTCATTAAAATATAAAGATGTGCTTTCCTAAGCAGCGGAGGCGCGACGGCGGCGGAGCGCAGTTTTTTTGACGCTAGCGGAATCACGCCACTGGTCGGTCGAGAGGCAACTTCGACGGGGCGCAACACCGACGGAATAATATTTATAAATAAAAATCTGTGTAAAAATGTCGAATTTCACAGAAGAGAAAAGTGAATTATTGATCGACCTAGTGAGGCAGTATCCTGTACTGTACAATTTAAAGCACAAAAATTATTTTAACAACACAATTAAAGAAAATGCTTGGAAAGCAATTAGTGATGCCCTTCAAAAACCTGGTAAGTAGAAGATAATTTATGGCCAGTTGCAGATAGACGCTATTATTTTTTTGGATTTTTTGTTTCGGATCTTTCGCTTGAATTATTTTATTTGCATTACTGATGGAACGTGTGTGTTGTTGCTTGTAACACCTCAAATTTTTTTTGTTAAAGTTGGTGAATGCAAAACCAGATGGAAAACCATCAGAGATTCCTACAGAAAACAAGCGAGGAAAAGCTCTTCATCAATTACGTCTATTAGAATAAAAAATAATAAATCTTCGGAATCCATTTTCACACACGGATTGCAGAATCGCCGACGTCGCTACGCTTTCGAGGAAAGCACTACCTCCCTAGCGCGATACGCCGGGGAAGCGCTTTGACTCCGTCACGCTTGCGTTCCGTCTCCGTCCCGCGTCCGAGGAAAGCGAGCCTATAAGGGACAGACCCTGTACAGGGTGAGTCATTTTGGGTGGGAATGCCGGGTACAGCCTAAAGGGTGATAAATACAAAAAAATCTGATATAAGTGTCGCGATCTATTTTTTTGAGTATAGTTTAATGGACCACTCAGAATTTTTCGAAATTCACTTGTTTTCGATATACAGGGGTTTTTTGGAAAATAGCTGATTTCTGTTTTCCTCTGTATCTCAGTTGTTATCCAAAATTTTACAAAATGTTAAATTACGTTTTTGTGTGATTTTTCACGTAAAATCCAGTGGCGTACTCAGATTGTTTTTACGGGTATTATTTTTCGAGATATAGTCAAAATTTCAACTTTTTTAAATGGGACACCCTATATATTTTCACACCATTAAATTAGTTTTTTTTTGTGATTCTAATGATATGTAACACTTTATAGTTTCAATAATTTTAACTGTCAAAACCGCGAAAAAACTATATTTTTAGGGTATTTATTAGAAGTTGTTCCTCGGATTTAGCGATCCCTAACACAAACGTGGTACGGCGGTAGCGGGAGCAAGTGCGACAGCGACACGGGATTAGAATTATTGAAAAATGTGGTGGGATTTGATACATTTCATCCTAAAGCGTTATTTCGCTTACATGTCCTACCACATGTTTTTAATCCCACGATGGACGCTGCCCTTCCCACGGACCGCACTGGTGTGTAGGATCCTTTAATGAACATTTTCACGTGAACTAGCAGACAGAATAATAGCTAACTAGGCTTCGAAGCTAGGACCCCTAGATTCAGTAACCGCCGAAGTTTGCAGATTGTAGCACTAACACGTTAAAAGTTGACAAAACACTTGGCCGATTGGGCAAAAATGAACCGACGGCATCTGTATCTCAGTTGGTATAAGACTAGTAATCTAGAGGTCCTAGGTTCGAATAGCCTCGTCCAAACTTTTCGTGAACTAAGTCACTGGAAAAATTAGCTCACGCTCACGCTCACACTATTAACTGCATAGATGTTCGATGAGGTATTTCTAAGATTTTTGTTTATTTAAGTTACTGGTTCACGAGTTATTTGATCTATATACCTAGTTAGTTTACGTTAAATTTTTGTTTCCAATAGAAGTTTTGATGATTTATTGAAATCCACTTCTTTGCTTACTACACTAGTGTTATAAAAGTCCATCTAGTAAAAAACTTATTTACAATTATCGAGCATCTTAATATTTAATTTTAAAGGTTGATTTTTTGTCAGTATAATATTTATAAGAAAATCCGTATCGTGGCATAACAGACAGAATTGTAGCTACTTAAAAGTTAACGAAGAGTTTGGGTTAGACGCGACTACTGAACCTAGAGGTTCTAAGTTCGAATCCTAGTCGAGTCCAAACTTTTAGTTAACTTTTCAATTAGCCATTATTCTGTTTGCCTATAGTCAATTTATTTACCTACATGTTAAAAAATTGAAATATTTCATTTTAAATAAAATTAAACGAACCACGGCTGGATATGATTTGTTTTATTAAAAATAGTCATTAAAAAAATTGAAGGATCCTACACAACAGTGCGGTACTACGGGAGGGGCAGCGTCGCGGGATTAGAACATGTGGCAGGGTATGTAAGCGAAATAACGTTTAAAGGTAGGCGCAGATTGACGCGTGACTGCGGTAGCGGGAGCGGGAACGGGAGCGATACATTAGATGCGGCAGCAAGGAGTTTGTATAGCATGCACACCAATGCGATAGTTTCTGCCATACTCGAAACACGTGGTAGCGTCCAAACAATACAAAAACATCATCAAACTACTATGCAAACTGCGGGAAAACGCTGCACGCTACGAACCGAAATTAATTCGCACACATCCCGCGAATCGCATGCGTTCTCTCCGTACCGGTATGCACTTCTTCATATCTCGCCGTTGATTTACGTCCCGCAAAAGTTTCGTTCCCGCCCCGCTTCCGCAGGCCCTCGTCAGTCTGCGCCTACCTTTAGGATGAAATGTATTATATCCCACCACATTTTTTGATAATTCTAATCCCGTGTCGCTACCGCACTTGCTCCCGTTACCGCCGTACTACGTTTGTGTTCGCGATCGCTAAATCCGAGGAACAATTAACTTCTATAGGTACCCTAAAAATTTAGTTTTTTCGCGGTTTTGACAGTTAAAATTATTGAAACTATAAAGTGTTATATATCATTAGAATCACAAAAAAAAAACTAATTTAACGTGTGAAAATATATAGGGAGTCCCATTTAAAAAAGTTGAAATTTTGACTACCCATACCCCTAAAAAAAATCTGAGTACGCCACTGGATTCTATGTAAAAAATCACACAAAAAAGGAATTTGACATTTTTTAAAATATTTGATAACTGAGATACAGAGGAAAACAGAAATCAACTATTTTCCAAAAAAACCCTGTATATCGAAAACAAATGAATTTCGAAAAATTCTGAGTGGTCCGTTAAACTCAAAAAAATAGATCGCGACACTAATATCAGATTTTTTGTATCTATAACCGTTTAGGCTGTACCCGGCATTCCCACCCAAAATGACTCACCCTGTACATACATACATAATATGTAAGTAAAAATATATTGAGTTTAAAACTTCTTAAACTACTTAAATCGGTACTAAAAACAACTTAAAAACTGAAACAAGTTCTGTTAAATTAAATTTCTCCTAAGTGCACAAACAGCAGACGAACTACGGACCAGCAGACCAAAGTGTTAAAAAACTGTTGTGTCACTGAAACGCACCCTACTTTAAGCTTCGTGTTTTTCATGCCCCCATAACAGGGCCGCAACTAGAACCCACGGCGCCCAAGGCAAGTCCAAATTTTGGCGCCCCTCCACCGCCTTCTGAAGGTAACAATAGATATATTTTTTGATGGTTTGGCTCTCCATGGGCCAAAAAATGCGCACTGAGTGCATACATAATTGCACTGGATTTCAAATGGAAAATAAAAACTGATAATGTACAGTCAAATGGAATGAAAATTGCACTGAGTGCACCTCCGTCCTCCGTGCAACAAATGGAAAACGCCATTATTTTATCGCGAACAGTTTTGGAACGAGTTCTCCAGACTGTCTAATTAGACTATCCAAAATGCTGTCAAACTTAAATTAAAATGTCCGCCAAGAGGCACACATTCCTTTGTTTGCTTGTTAAAGTCACATGTTTTGGATAGGCTAATAGGTAAACGAACGTTAAATATGTGTCAATCCTAAAGTTCTTGCTAAAATCCTAGGACCGCTAGAACAGAACTGGTTCAGAAACGGTTCCGAACCGATTCTGGTTGATCCGCGAATCCAGAACCGTAACTAAAAGTTCGGAATTTTGTGATCTGCGAACGCCATTACTTGAACTGCGCATGCGAAATAGTTTCGAACCAGTTCAGAATCCTTACCGCAAACGAAGCTATTGTAAAAGTAAAAGCTGTTTACGGAAACTATGATCGGGCTAACCCGACCGCCAGCAGAAGTATATTAGCCGCTTTACAGTATGGGAGTGTGACGCCCGGAGCTACTCGGGGCGTTGAGCCCCCGAGCTGTACGTACGCGTCAACCTATCAGCTGTCACATCTGTGGGTGGCTATTTATCTATTTATTTCTTGTTATATCTCAAGATTGAACATTTTAAAATATATAGTTTTGATTCTCTTTCATTTTTGATAAATAAAAAAACAAACTGCACAAACAAATAATTATTTTTAAAATTTGACATATTTGACACTAAGACAGGCGTCTCACGCCATGATACTGGAACGGTACAAATCTAGTGCGTGGCGCCCCCGAGGCGCTCTGCAGCGCGCCAGAGCGCGCCAATGTGCATACTGGAAAGCGGCTATTGCCTTTTTTCAATCGTATTCATTAGGGAAAGATAGAAAACATTCAGCTGCTGATCGGGTTAACCCGATTATAGTTTTCGTAAACGGCTAAATAGAAAAAAGTCAAAAGAGATAATGCATGCAGCATGCAGAGGGCGCCCATGTCGCCCACAGTGCTCTTGCTCAGTTTGGTCGGATCAAAGTTCGACTCGAAGCTAATCTCTGGCTATGTCATCAATACTTGAATTTATCACAGACATTGCAATTTGCTGCTGCCTTTTGCACGCGCACTGAGTTTGACAACACAAGCAATAATATTACATGCGGAGGTGGAAAGTGTTTCATTATTGTCGAGACATACTACACCCAATTCTCGAGACAATAATGTGAAAACTTTCCACCGAATTATGTATACTATTTTATTTTGAACATTGCACCTGGATATGTGTTTATGTAGGTTGAATGAACAATTTATCAGGGCCGAAAGTGAGTTTTCCAGGCCGAAAGTGACAGGAGAACAGTCACTTTCGGCCTGCTTTAAAGTAAACAAAAGTAAAGTGACATTTTCGAACCTTCAAACCAGTAAGGAATGTGAAAATTACATATATGGTTCAAAATAAAATAAATTTCCGTGCTACGACAAATGACGCGTAAATCCGTTGCATTTTTTTGAACTGTAAAATATGGATGGATTAAATTAGGCACCTTCGGCGCCCGTATACTCCGGCGCCCTAGGCGGGCGCCTAGTTCGCCACCCCCTAGTTGCGGCCCTGCCCCATAAAATAGCAGGTGCTTGAGAGGGCAGAGGAAAAACGAACAGTTCAGTTGCGGGCAACTCTAATACACTGGAACGCCTATAAACAGTCCAGGGCGCTTTAGAGCAGCTCAGGAGTGCTTAAAGTGCGTCACTGGAAAGCGACTCAGATCTGCTTGCTTGGGTTTGGGAGGGCGGATGGCTAATTTGTGTCATCACCATCATGTTTGTGACCATCGGGTTTGGGGGGGCTAATCTTGAGCCAGCCCCCCCCTAATTGCGCCACTGACTAGATTACATTATAAATGTTTAATTTAAATAATATTCCACTCAACAAAAATACAATTTTAGGTTAATAACAATAACAAATAATAGCATATGACCAGTCAAAATGCAGTGTGACCAACAATTTTAGTCGGTGCTACGAACTACGACTCGAAATAAGTTAAGAATTTGTTGAAGTCGGAACCGACTCGATGCCGAGATGAACTCCGACCGGTATCTACCGGCCATGAATAATTCATGGCTGGTGTGCACTCGGTGTGACGCCCACGGTGATTTCGAACGTGCCCCTAGTTTCGATGAATTTGGATGGTTGCCTACTACCGACTACCGTTGGTTGGTTGGTGTAGTATCACAAAATCTGGGGAAAAATACCGGAAGCTCAAACCGAATTAATTTTTTTTTACAATATTTTGTCATAATTTTTAAAAAGTGACAGTTGATAACTAATTTTCCTGGGGCCCGATTACAAATCGAATCCTCCATCTTTTTTCGGAATAGCCATTACGAACGTACTCGATGCGAGACAACTCGGATCGAGAACCATTCCGTAGCTTCTGACAACAGCTGTTGACGGAATCGTTTTTTGTTCTTCTTGCACACACACTTGTTTTATTTTTGTTCTTGTTTTTCGTGTTATGCCACATATATACTACTAGGATTGCTTATCGGTCTCGTCTTTGGTAATCGCCGCCATATTGGTGTGTCACCATTTCTGACGTTATTAGCAAGTCGTCAGCTGTTTGCATTAGAGGTCGAAGTTTAGAATTAAATTTATGATGAAAAATATTATTTGATTTTGATTAACGCAATAATATGCTGGAAGATCAAAACGAGATCTAAAAAGAGTTGTTTCAGGAATGTTAATTGATGTAGTAAAACCAAGTATGCGTTAAAGCAAAAGCCTGCGGAATCATAACCTGTGGTGCAGAGCCTACGTCAAGGCGAGAAAGGACATGCTGCCTTACGTCACAGCTGGTGATTAGGCGCGGTGGGGGGCTTCAGATTTGTTCCACACAGACCTTATGAGGATAGACTATCCTGTAGTAGTAGTGTGTATTATCCTGGAGCTTAGCCCGTATTCATAGTCGATGCTCAAGGTTGCGTCTTGGCTCAAGTACGACTTGACGCCATATTTGCTATTCCAAACAACACGGCACGGAACGATGCTCACAACTGTCAAAAATCGGAGCTTGAGCCAAGCACACGTCTATGAACACCGGGATTAAGGGTACGTGCTCGATTGTAACCCGATTCCGAACGCAAAAGCGAACACTGAGTGCTAGACCAAACAGGATCTTATCGCGCGCTCAGAGTTTACAGAGTGTAAAGCCGAACTCAACAATAGATAACCAATTTGGTGATTTAAAATTAGGCGAATCAGCACTGACACATGGTTGTGCACCCACTAGAGAATTATAGATGGACGTGATTTTTCAGTGACGTCATCATAATAATTATCTTTGTTGTATGTGTAGTAGAGTGGTGTCAGAAATTACCAAAATACTAAAAGGATTGGCACTGGCAACCATGCATGTCAAATTATTTGATATTTGATTGAAGATTCAAGGAAAATTAAAGGAATGCATCGCGTTGAGATTGATGTTCCTTGTTCCTTGTTTTGTGGGTGTTAATAAGATATTGTGATGGTTTACCTAAATATTACTTTTTCTCCTGGAGATCTAGGATTAGATGTGATCAAAAATTGACAAAGAAAAACCTGAAGCAGGGGATCTTCAGGCAGGCAATCATCTAAAATGTCTCCTTGATTGTTTATTTACAATTCCCCTATAACAAGGATTCATTCATAAAGTGGGTAAACAGCTTATTTTTGCTACTATCAGGGTATACTCAATCACATAATATCACCCACAACAGGTGAGATGTTCACCCCAAGCATGCAGAGTAATAATTTTACAATAGTACTAAGTTTGAGTTCCAAAGCGAGATGATGCATAAACCTTACAGAACCTATTCATAAAATTTTTGAATAACCAAGGGAGACACTTAAAAATGGACATGGGGGTTCGAAAACTGCCTAAAAAACGCAAATTCGATCCCTCCGAGTTGGATGAAGGTGGACCACAATCCAGTAATTGTATACCAGTGTCAGTAGTTCAAACCAACACAAATGCTACTTCTGTTGATTATCTTTATACACCTCTATACAATCAGTTGACTGAGAACCAAAATCAAAGGGTTCTACCTCCAGCTCCACCACCAGTCGATTTAAGTGAGTGGTGTGATCATAGAGTGTTAGCTAAACAAGGCGATTGGTATTTACCAGGAGTTATAAGAGAAGCTGGTGTTGATTCTGTAAGTTTTACTAAAATAGATAACATAACAACCATTACTAGTTGTAAAAATTGTTTGTCTTAGATTACAGTAGTATTTGATGGAAAATCAGAAAGGTGCACCTATGAAAATGTATTCGATAATGAATATTACAATGTCATTGGAGATGCTAGCCCCTCAGTTAATCAAATCTCAGTAGGCACTAGAGTTTGTGTTCGTCATAATCACAGTATGTTTGTGGAAGGTGTCGTTTGTACTACTCTTGAGGGGCAACCTGTTAGATTTCTTGTAGCAGTTATAGGTAAGTACTTTTTTTTTGAAAAAAATTAAATGCACTGAAGTCTAAATTTGTTTGGGCTTATTTACCTAATAAAAAAAAATCATAAATTTCCTAATTAGGTATGTAGGTACTCACCTAAAACAATTACAAGCCTGTAGCAGACAAATGAAAAATTCATGCTTTTACATATAATTGAATTTGAATTGGTTTTTGGTATAGGCAATGGGAGTTTGTATGTTGTATCTGTATTTTGTACCTTGATTCCATGTTTATATTTTTTATAGATTAGACAAACAGTTTCCAGTGAAAACAAGCAGAGCGGTGTCATGGTTTACATGAAATTTTATACTTTGCTTTAATCATGTAAAATAACTCTTTAAAAAGTCTTCGTACGCCCAACTTAGTTGAATCATTAATATATATGAGAAAGAGCAAGGGCCCAAGGACAGAAATCCCGAAACACCCCTTTGAAAAGTTTAGTTTTTGAAATCGATCAGTTATGTAAGTAGGAGGCAAACCAGGCCAGAGCACTCTTAAGTTTCCACAGCAATATTCTGTGACAGACACAATCAAAAGCCGAGGGGTAAACCGCTAAGAAAAATGTGTACCTAATTCCCAGGATGGTAACTAATTCCTCTAATTCCTCTAATTCCTTTCTAATTTCCCTGATATTTCTAATTCCCAAACTAATTCCCTTCTAATTCCCCTAATTTAACTAATTCACAAATCTATCACAAAAATTTGGTCACAAAATGGTGTAAAATAAATCAAGAATATCTAGATGTTTGCACTATTACATGTTAAAATGAAATGATTAAAAAAGCTGGGGAAAAAAAAAAATTACATGGGTAGCTTCTGTTTAGTTGGTGGATTTGTCCTTCTCATAGTCGAGGAATTTTTGGTAGGTTATTTCTCCAATGTTTTCCGATGTGTTTTCCTTGTACTGCCTATAAATCTTTTTAATCATTCGGTACATACTTACTCTTCCGTGACTGATCTAAAAGCTAGCAGCACAATGACTTTTTAATGATCGAAGAATTGTCACCAACAATGTTCAAGTTTATACAACTTGTTTTCAAAGTATCACATTCGTCATCTTCATGAGAAATTTCCAAGAATTTTTTTTTTGAAATTAAGTCCATGACTATATCGCCCTCATTACTAACATTATTTGTGTTTGCTGCATCTTAGTCATTTCCATTTTCTTCGGGGTTTTCGTCAACTTCAAAATCGTCTTTGTCGATCTCTAGTTCTCCTGTCTATTACGATATTTTGTGTTTGGTTTATCGAAGATACCTGCATACTTTTCCAATCGCTTTCTTTAGCATTGAGACCGAATTGTCTGATATCCTCTATGACATTTTGTTGTGAGTTTCAACTGTAGCTTCGAAGAAATTCTATAAAGATTATATTTTTTTATTTATTTATTCAATTCTTTACAAACACCATATAGAAAAACAGTAATTATATGCAAAGAATAGACACTAGGGTCTCAAAAAAAATACTTAACAAACTAGAACTAGATTAAAAATTATTAAAAAACAAAAGGTAAAAAAGGACATGATGTACATATAAAATATATCACACTAACTTATCACAAACAACATAATTGACCAGGTGTGTATAAAATCAATTCATAACTCATTTAACATTTAACACTTATATAATTAACAAGTAAACAGTAACCTGATTTCTTTGGCATTAGTTTTAAATATATCAAAATCTTTAGACTCTGACCAAGCATTACAATTTGCCAGCATATTATTTAGTGGAGATATACTTCCCTGAGTTACAAAGAATGTTTTTTTATTAAGGATTCGTAGATTAGGTTTAGGAACATTGAATTTAATGAAATTAATAATCTTGCAATAATTATAGTTTAAGTCATTTACAATAAAAAACACAAACAAAACTGCAATTTGATTCCTTCTATCAAATAGAGTTGTATAACTAAAACCCTCGAGCATACTCCTATATGAAAGCATGTAAGGATAAGAACCATTTTCCCTGTAAAAGAGATACCTCAAAAATCGCTTCTGCACCCTTTCGATAAAATCAATATTAGAAGCTGCCGTTGGGCTCCAAATATTTGAGGCATACTCTATGTGAGGCCTAACCAGTGAGTTATAAAGCAACTTTATGGTTGAAGTGTTAAAATTTCCAGAGTTACGAGTAACAAATCCCAGACATATGCTTTTCCAGTGGCGTAGCTAAAATGGTCATTAAATTTAAGATTTGGTGAAAAAAGTACCCCTAAATCTTTAACATTGTATTTTCTGTCTGTGTTTTGTTCTGTATTTCATAATCATATACAACATAATTGATTTTCCTTGTATATGTCATTACATTGCATTTGTCTATGTTGAGGTACATACCGTTTTCATAAAGCCAATTTGATACCGCATCAATGTCAGACTGCAACTGAGCACAATCAGATTCATTTGATATTATTTTGAAAATCTTTAAATCATCAGCATAAAGAAGTCCTGTTGACTCTTTTAAAACATTGGTCACGCCATTTATATGCAATAAAAAAAGCAAGGGACCAAGGTTGCTGCCCTGTGGTACGCCGGATGTGCTGATGTATTCTTTAGAGAAATATTTACCAATTTTAACTTTTTGTGGCCGCTGTAATAAGTATGACTTGATAAATGTATATGCCCTTTCGGAAAAACCCAAATTGACAAGCTTATGCAAGAGATATTGTTTTGACATCCTTATGAAATTTCTTTGCAAATTATTTATAATTTAAGATATTTCAAAAATAGCTCACGCAAAGGTGATCAATATTTTTAATAGTATTCGGAATCAGGAAGAAAAGATCCTTCATTTTATTGCATAATATACAGGGTGTTCCATTAAAAAAAAGTTGAAATTTCCTATGTTCTTCCATTTTCCGATGCGATTTTGTTTTTTCTGATAACGTTTAAAGAAAATATAGAGAAAAATTGTCAAGTTTTGTATTAAATTTTTTTTTCTATCTTGAAAAGTAAGGGCTGTAGGTATGGGCTCCAATATAATCAAATACCCTGAACATAATAAAAAATAATAATAATCAAACTTCCCAGAATCAACATAAAACAAACCAAAATTCAAACTGGGAAAAAAATTCAACATACTGCATTCCTTAAATTTTCTTGATGTTTGAAGAATCAAATGAAATTCAAAACACATCAATTATTATTGTCTTTCCGAAGGGAAAAAATAAACTAAAAATAGATGAATGGGCCACTTTCACTTGCCAGGAATATGGCAAATTATGTTATTTTTTGACGCAGATACATCAATACATCATGTTTCCTTTTTTTTAAGGTGACAAATTATGTGAGCTTAATGTAAAACGAGCAGATCTTCGATTATTAAGACCTCCCTGGTGGGACGAGCTTGAACATCTAGAGTTAGCTTCCAATCAGCAAAATGATTACTGCCGGGCTTCTCCAGCTACCCTGCATACTCCTGTAAGTGCATGTACGCCTGTGTCAAATGGCCGAATTTATGATGAGTTTTGTGAAAGTGAAGATGAGTTAAGGCAAGAAGGATTTACTGAAGAAGCCAAACTTTCTGGAGGTAGTAAAAGAAGCTCTATGCATAGCCGGGCATCATCTTCAAGTAGTGTTACTCCAAGTCAACCAGCTACTCCTCACAAATATAAAAAGGTTTTTATTAATTCATCTTAAGTTCTACTTTGTCGCTATTTTTGACTTTTGACTTAAGGCACTATCTATCATTTGTGAATGATAAAACTTTACAGGGCGATGTTGTATCAAATCCAAACGGAATTCGTAAGAAATTTAATGGAAAGCAATGGAGGAGATTATGCTCTAAAGACAACTGTAACAAGGAGAGTCAAAGGAGAGGTTATTGTTCTCGCCATTTAAGCCAAAAAGGAAATGGTTTAAGAGGAACGTCATTTCCTAGAGCGGGCAGCAAACAGGATGGTGAAGATACATCCAGAGATTCTGAAACCTCACCAAGCGCGCAAGATCGTAGGGTCACTGGTCGATTTGATCAAGAAGAAACTGACGTTGCCAACATGCTAGGTAGGAACTTGCTTTTTTTTATTAGGTACAAATAAATATTCCATTTTTGCATTTTAGTGTCTTTAGGTAGCTCACGATCTGCAACTCCAGCAGCATTTTCTCCAGGTGCTGCAAGTTCACCAGTTGCGAGGTTAGGTAGTGCTCCTTCTCCTGTAACAGTTGGCCCTCGTCAAAACGTTTTTCTACCCATTGGTGGCGGCGCACCAGCTTATCCCCCATATCATCAGCCAGTAATTAGACCAGAATTAGTTCGTCCTGTACAAACAGCACAGACTGTTATTCGTGTATCTCCTAGTCCAAGACCATGGGGCACTGTAGCCCCCTTAGAAACTCAGGAAGTGATATTCCAACACAACGCACCAACTGAGGAAAGGGTTTCCTTGACCACACATATGGCACCAGGATCTTTGTACATTGTTCCACAAAATCACGATAAGAATTTATTGGTGATTAAAAATGACATTGAGCATAGACTGGAAGAAACTAAACCTCTTTCAAGACAGATTATCCAAACTGACCATATGAGAAATTCGCAACCAGCAGTTATAGTTCACCCTACCCAATTATTGCCAGTTTTACCAGCATCATCTCAACCTAGAGCTACTTCTTCTGGTGTGATTGTAGCACCAGAGCAAGCTATGGAACCTGCTCCTTCTCAACCATCACCTTCTGCTTTAATACAACCACCTCAGGTGGGAAGTCCAGCATCAGCTTTTGCAGTACCTTGGCATGCTGTTGTACCAATGCTCTCTAGTAGTAGTGGCATACAGGGAAGCCTTCCTTCCCCGAGTCCTAATGATTTGCCTGAAAATGAAAATGTGGAACATGAGGTTTTACCTAATCCAGTAGATGATGATGACGACGATGATGTTTTTGAACCAGAAAATGGAGATAGTTCTGGTGGGTTGGATTTAGGGAAAGCTCCCTGTGCACCTCAAAGGAGAACACAATCAATGAGTTCTTTACATGGTAGAGAACCAAAAAATAACAAGGAAAGGATTAGACGACCAATGAATGCGTTCATGATTTTTTCTAAAAGACATAGGGCTTTGGTGCATCAAAGACATCCAAATCAAGACAATCGCACAGTCTCCAAAATTTTAGGGGAATGGTGGTATGCATTGGGCCCTGCTGAAAAAAAAAAGTATCATGAGTTAGCTACTGAAGTGAAGGAGGCGCATTTCAGGGCTCACCCTGAATGGAAATGGTATGATTTTTAACACTCACTTCGGGTAATATATTGTTTAAATTGCAGGTGTAATAAAGACAGAAGAAAGTCGTCAACAGGCTCTGGCCGAAGCAAACTAAGTTCCACAGGTGAATGCGATATTCCAATAAGTCCCGGACCAATTGAAAAACCTGTTGATGATGAAGATGATGATCATTTGATAATCGCTGATCCTCTGATTCAAGAAATCGATCTGAAATGTAAAGAAAAAGTGACCGATTCTGATTCAGAATCGCATTGCGATATGGAAGGGCCTCTCCAGTCTAGCATTTACAATAGCCCAGTTACACCTATTTCTGCCCCATATCAATTTGGACCTTTTCACTCAAGAGGGGGGCATTTCAAAGCTGTACCTTACTCGCCACAGTTGATTAAATCCGAGGAACCGTGTTCTTCAAATCCGAATACTCCAACTACTGCCTTTTCATCTGGTAAGTGAAACAATTTTTCTGGTTTCTAGCAGCATTCCTCTAAAAATGAAGTTTTTCTGTTATTGTGCATTTGTTGGGAGCTTTAGTTTCCAAGAAAGGTACTTTTCAAGGAAGTTTTTGTAATCCATCAACAAAACCACAAAAGTCAAACCAAATTTAGTTTTGTGGTAATTTTTTTCAGGCTTGGCGTAGATGTTTGTTACAAGTGTCAATTTCACTAAACCTAAAAACGGGCTTTATCTATAAATTTTTAATCTTCAAAATTGATCAAGTTCAAATACTTGGTAATTTAACTCATCAAATCTACTTTTAAGTGGCTTTTTTGACTGATTGACAATCTTTCAGGTAAGTTAATTTTTGAGAGTGTTGTACTAAAGGTAAAACAAAACAACTTTTAATGTATGTCAATCAATTAAAAAATGTAAAGCAAGTTTAACAAAGATAGTTAAACAACTGCAAATGATACCTCACTTGCCTTGGTGTTGAAATCCACTGTTTTGAGATAAACAACATACACGCATTTTTTATGCATGGATTTTCAAGCAGCAATTACCATCCCACTTTTTAAAATATATTCAGCCATAGTTCACATTTCTGGCTTTCCAGTGTCGGAAAATATTTTTATTTTTAGTAAGAATATAGGTATGAATTCAAGATGCACCATAATGTGCTTCGATCATTTTACAAGCTGAATTATCTTTTTTCCTTCTAGTGGGTAATGGCATGGCACTATCAATGCTAAAACCTTCCCTGCAAAACAAAACATCAGACAACTACCAATCTCCCGTAACAGTTCTCATCGGTAATTGCTTGACCGACAGTCCTTCAGATAGAACACCTTTTGTAGTACAAGTATCAACCACAGGTCCAACAGATATTCCATGTCTTTACGTCCAGCCCAAAACATATGATTCTCCAAGAATGGCTCTACAGTTGTTACCAAAAATATGTGCCAGCAACGCATCACCTCATTCAGTTATAGTGAGCCAACCTGCACGGATAGTTACGTCTTTCGATGATATACCAACTACACCCAAAAATCAAGGTAAAAATCCTTAATAACATGATTACATATGAATTTGAGATGCAACCTTGGCCAATTTAGTTTTAGGTCATAATTATTCAAAACCCAAATTAGAAATGATGTCTTCTGAAGAAGAGGTGAATACCCGCGAAGATAGCAGTGGTGAATTTAAATTGGCGCCAACTCCAGCACAATTAGGACAAGCCCCTGGTCAGAGACGTCAATCTATGGCCGTTAGTCTTCCATTATTGACGGGCTTAGAAGGAAATAATGGAAATTTTGACCTTCAATCGCCTTGCAGCAAAAAGCACTTTTTTAAGCGGAATGTTGAAGACGGAATGGACAAGTAAGTATGAAATTTAAATTATGGATGTATAGTTGCGATTAATTATGAACTAATACATACATTTTTTTTTGCTTTGGAAATGAAATCATAATAGTTATTTTATTTTAAGAGTACTTGAAACAGTAAACTTCGAAGCAAAATTCTCGTCGCTTCCCAGATTTGAACCACATGATGGCCAGTCTCCAAGTGCTATATCCATTCCAAGCCCTGGTTTATTTGGTCCCTTACGACGTAGAGGAGGGCCCCCCTTGACGGCTCCAGCTAGAGGTCCTGAGGAAGACTTAGGCTCTGAAGCTGAAGCTCCATTATCCTTACCCACTGCTCGCCCTTTGGCAGGTACACATTTTTTTGGGCCAGATTTTTCTTTGGAAAGTGTCAGAGAGCTGCAAGAAGCTGACGAGGGAGCTTCACCTTCGCCTAGGACTCCACGAACACCTGGGACTAAAGACTCCGATAAGGGTCATCGGAAAAAATTGGAGCAACGTAGACAGTTAGTGATGCAACTTTTCCAAGAGCATTCTTTATTCCCAACAGCCCAGGCCACCTCAAAATTTCAATCTGATCATGTAAATATTTTTCCCACTAAAGGAAGTTTACAGCTAAAGGTATGTCACTAATTTTGTTTTGGAAATTAAAATGTTCACAAATATTGATTATATACTTATACCAACTATTCTTATATTTTGGTCAGTATATTTTAGAATTTTATTTCAGATAAGAGAGGTACGACAAAAATTGATGGCTCAAAGCAACCAGCTGACTCCTCTTACCCCAAGTGCAGGCGCTCAAGGACCACAGTCAGCTGGGCCACATGAGCCCTTAAGAGTTTCTTCTAACAGCTAGCCGGATACACCTTCAGAAACTGTTTCGTCTACCTTTGCAATGTTCTTGATGCGAAGTTCATTTTAGTTGCGTTGAGAGGGGCTGCGCGATTTTGAGGGCTACGCAAATCGAATTAGGTTTTTGCTTGATCAATTTCCTTAACTTGGTAAAAGAAAAATATTTCGTGATAACCTTACTTTTTGTCCTCTCATCCTTTGCACTTTAAATTTATTTTTTTGGAAGTGACTTTCCTGCTGGGCATCGGTTTTGAGTAAGAATAACGAGCATGAAGCTAGCTAGAGCCAGAATGTACCAACAGGACATTCGTGAAGAGCTATTACGAAAATAGTTAGAACTAGGGATCTTACAAATGGACCAACTCAACTGCGTTCTGGAAAGCTTAAGTGCTTCCAGGAATTCCTTTCCCTGATGCAATGATGCTGACCCTAGAAATAGTGATTTCCAAGTGTTCCAGTGCCTTTCAACCAAATTTTATTGTTTTGCCTAATAATGCTAAGAAAACTCTTTAGGATTGCTGACCTATTCTGCATCTGAGATCTGAGCTTTCCGGAACCGGTGCAGATGGAAGTCACTTTGCACTTATTTTTAATGTTTTTTTTTTTTAAGTCCACTCACCTTTTTTATTTTTTATCTGTTGCTATAGTTGATCACAATGTGTCTACCAGCATATTAGATGTAAACTTAGTTGCTGTCATTGTTGACGAGCAACCGATTTAGTTTTGGATCAACTATATATATATTTTTTGAAGTATCTACTCACTTTCTAGATGCATATTTTCTTATTAATTCGAAAAACATTATTCAATTATTTGATAAGAAATTACAATCACTCAAAATAATGCTTCATTATGTTTCATACAGTTCAGGTGATTCTTAATCATAACATATCACCTGACATTTTATTCCAAGATACTCTTTTTGTCGATTTTATCTTTTTAAATATTTTTAACATAAATATCTACTATACATATTTACAATTTAATTTTTTTTTTTTATGTAACTTCCTTGTTTTTTTTTTTATTTATCAATTTTTTTTTAATGACTGCTATACAGGGTGTCCCAGATAAGGATGCACTCTACAGGGATCTCCGTAACCATAAGAGATATAGGATTGATTAAATTTGGATAAAGCTGTGCATTACTGAGTTCAGTGGCGCCATGTTTTGATATTTCGGATATTCCGAAGATATCCATAAAAAACCGAATTTTGCCGAAATTATTTTTTTCTGACTATTTGAAATGATATCGCAAAATAAACTTCACATTTTCATTGCCACTTTTTCTCGACTACATGATAATGTTATTAGATTTTTGATCAGACGTTTCGTTTCTTCGTCATCAACTTTGCTTTTTCAAATGGTCGAAATTTTTTATTTCATGCCTAATAAACTCTATTTTTTATTCTAAATCCAACGACATATCAAGCTCATAATTCCAGGAATAATAATTGCCACTAGTAGTCCCATTAACTGGCAACTCCGCGATCCTCAGACATTACACCGATGGAAGACTTTTCAAAATAATGATGAGTTGATGGCTGAAGTTCCTGCCGCAATAAAAAATATGAATCCATTCATGTTAAAAAATGTCATGGAAGAAACTGTTCGTCAGTGTTATTTGTGTATGGAAAATGAAGATGAAATTTTTGAAAATGAAAAATAATTATTTGGTTCATAAAAACAGTTCTAATAAATAAAATCAATTATTTCTTTGATAAAAAAGTTTTTTCCGGGCTATAATGCCGTGATCGAGTAATATTTCTACCTAACGTTTCGTCTACTGCCGCGGTAGACATCTTCAGAGGCGGTGTGGTAGAGGAAGTAGTGCTCTCTTCCGTGTTCCTCCGACAGTGTTGCTACAGCCTCTAATAGTTTCGTGCCAGACTATATTTTTAAAAGGGGCCAGATTTCAGAATTTCGTGCAAACCTTTTTCAAATCAAAAAGAAAAGAGAAAGCCTGCCGCAGGCGCCGCCGGAGGCAGAACATTTTTCCGGGTGCCACGCCCAAAAACGTTTATTTTACATAAAAAAATATAGATTTGGCTTGTTATGGAGAAACGGGCCAGATTCGAAAAAGAGTGGCCGACGGGCCACTCCGTCTTAAAAAGGGCCAGCTCTGGCCATATGGGGCCACCTGTGGCAACACTGTCCTCCGATGATTGGATTCGACGTTGTTGGACCTGCGTTATTTATATCCAGGGTTGTGGGCGTGGCTTGTGTTAGGCTATTTTTCTTGTCTCGTTCTCGGAAAGGAAGGGTCTTTGTTTTTTGGAGAACTGGCAACCAGCTTTTGTTAAGGTTCATGCCCTCTTCTTTTCTGTTGAAGTTGTTGTGGTGTTTCTGTATCTCTATGGCTTTTCTGTGGAGGCTGGTGTAAAAATGTTTGCTGCTATCCAATGCTGGAGTCTGGTCGAAACGAATGACATGGTTTATTTGTGTTAACGCGTGTTCGGCGATTGCTGATCTATCTATTTGTCCCTGCTGACAGTTTCTTTTGTGCTCTTTGACCCCGGTGTTGATAGAGCCTGCAGTCGTTCCTACATCTGATCCTTGGCCGATCTTAGACTTTGCTGAATTGTTCTTGTGGGCTTGTAGATGGGCTTAATGTTGTGTTTTTCTAGCGTTCGTCCTCTGAAGAAAGGCGCTCCTTGCCATCTGTGCTGGTTCCTTGTTATTTGTGCGCTGTTGCTTCGGTCTTATAGCTCTATTTATCTCCTGCTTGGACTACCCATTTCCTTCAAGTGCTAATTTTAGGTGTTGCACCTCGTCCTGAAGGTATCTGCATTCATAAATCCGGATTGCCCTGTCAGATAGATTTTCAATGACCCCCCTCTTTTGCCTAGGATGGTGATTGGATTCCTTATTGAGGTATCCGTATGTACTCTGTATCCCAGTTTTCCTGAGGGTAATCTTTCTAAGAGGATGTCGAGGAATGCCCTGTTGCATTGATGGTGAGTTTTTTAGTCCGAAACTTTGAATAAACAATAAGTGTGATATGTCGTTGGATTCAGGAGGGAAAGTAGAATTTGTTAGGCATAAAATCATTAAATTTGAACATTTAGAAAAACAAACATGAAACGTCTGATCAAAAATCTAATAACATTATCATGTAGTGGAGAAAAAGTGGCATGAGAATGTGAAGTTTATTTTGCGATACCATTTCAAATAGTGTCAGGAAAAAAATAAAAACGATTTCGGAAAATTCAGTTTTTTATAGATATCTTCGGAATCATTCGAAATTTCCGAAATATCAAGACATGACGCCATTGAGCTGAGTAATGCGCAACTTTTTCCAAATTTAACCAACCCTGTGTCTCTTATGGTTACCGAGATCAGATCCCTGTAGAGTGCATCCTTATCCGGGACACTCTGTATAGGTTGTTGAATCTATTCTTCTGAGTGATATACTAATTATTCTGTTTTTAAATTTTTTAAATTTCTACAAGTTGGTAGAGCGTTACACTACATATGCGAGGGACCTGGGTTCAAATCCTAGTCAAGGCAAGAAAATTTTTCATCAATTTTAATTGAAACATCTGCATGCCAAGAAAATCCAACATACTCTAAATTTTTTTTTTGAGTACCTGAATTACGTGAAATACACAGCTACCGATATGAGCATATTCTAATATAAATATTTCAGTATATAATTTTTTGTTTAGCTCTCAAAAGCTGTAGTCCATTCACAAAATAGTATTGTACCCTCGTTCTGGGCAATAAACCATTAGCGTAAGAATAATCATTCGATAAAAGTAGGAGGTATTCTTTGTTATTGAAATTTAAGAGAAATCACTCATATATTTTTTTAGGAATATCAAGTCTCTAAATGTAATCTTTTATTTGCCCACGGCCTAGCCTTCCATTTATAACACAAACTAAGTGCCAAAATTGGATTTTTAATAGAAATTGTTTGGGATTTTGATAAGCTGAAGTTTTCCAGTGAAACTAATGGAAAAGATTTAATTTTGGAACTATGTAATCTGTTCCTGTTTTTATAAAGAACATAGAGATACATGATTTAATAGGGAATAGATTTTGGATTGACGAATCTTTAACTAACGATATATTTTTGGGTTATGAAAGGATTGCCTGGTAGAGTCGACCAAACTTAAGAATGGCACAGGCACGTGTTTCGCCGCAAGTTGCCCATTGGTATGTTCATCACAGTTGCCATAGCAACGGCGAGTAGTTGGGTCATTGAGTAGCGTAGCTAAATTAGATCCATTTCCAAACCAAATGAAAATTATTGAACTAAAAGTTTGCCCGCTGCCTTCGACGTCAGAACTCCGCGCTGACCAAGCCTATACCATTCTTAAGTTTGGTGGACCCTAACTGGCTCCCATAAATAGTCCGGCGATCCTCTATAAAGCAAACCTTTTCTTATTTTAACCCAAAATAATTCAATAATTGGAATGTAGATGTTAAATGAAAGCATCCATGCATATGTTGCCCAAAATAGTATATTACAATCCGAGACGGGAAATGCTTCATTGCTGGTCAAGAGGTTTTATAGTTTATCGAGACGCGTAGCTTCGAGATAAACTGATAGCGAATTCCATTTGTCGAATAGGTGCAAAAAAAAATTGTATCCTTATCCTTATATTTCACATGCTTTTAGAAAAAGATGCTTATACACCCAGTGCGCACTGATTGACAAATGGAAATCGCCATGAACCTCGAGACAGCAATGAAGTTTCCCGTCGAAGTTTGTATACTACATATTTTGTTTTTAACCATAATTTATCAAAAAAAAAAAACCGTGACAACCAAATGAGGAAAGGAAATGGAGCAGTAAAATGAAAATACAAAAATGTGACATTTTCAAATTTTTAAAAAGTCCGTTATGTCAACATTTCATATATGTTTGAAAATAAAAATATGCATTCATGCTTTTTTTAACTTTTTTGTGCAACCGTCCGCGAAATTCAATTTTGCGGCCGCCACACCTTAAGTGCAAAATGTGTCGAATCCATACAGTTTTTCTGTAAGCGAATTCTATTGGAAGGTTTAGTGCGCACTGAGTGTATCCGTGTCTTTTTGTACTAACTTGTATAAGAAAGAGATGAAAATACATTTTTTCTGCATTGGTTCTACCAATAGAATTCGCTATGTAACTTTACATAATTTTTATCGGTGCACATATTATAGTGTGTATACCATGACCGCGAAACGCAAGCGGCCTCGGCAATAACTTTTCTCTACGTACGCTAAAAAGGCATTTCGCGGTCTTGGTATACGAATAACTATTATTAATTATAGAAAGTATAAAGGGTATCAATCCTATTGGGAAGAAATAATATTAATGTAACAGGTTTATACCGGAATGAGCTCAAAATCACGCCCTGAACACGATGCTAAGCATTCATCCGAACAGTGGCAAAATCAACCAATAAAATCATTAAAAGGTATATGTTCGAAGGCTCGTCATTTTTCCCCACTATTTGGCAAATCCATAGAGCCCAAACTCTGTTATAAATTTTCTATTTTAATAATATCAATATTTCTATTCCCTATTTTATTATAATTTCCATAATTTAGAGTTATTACACAGAAAAAAACTCATGCCATAGTTAATGTCATCTCAAAAGTAGGTAGAACCCAGTGAAATAAGTTTTAGATTATTACCGATGGAAAAAAAAAATGTTAAATCTCATGATAACTAGCTTTTATTTAATGGTGCTCTTAGTTTTATTTTATTAGTTATTAAAAATATTAGAAAAACCGTTTCTTGTGCCACCAGGTAGTCAGTCTTGGAATTATTTCTTTTGTTTGGCACAGTGCAATAAATAGACTCTTATATTATTTATGTTGTGTAAAAAAATGTTATATGTTGACCCTTGTGATTATACTTAATACGAACGTTGAAAATATCTTATTCGCAATAATTTGTATGTAATCTTGTTGCTATATTTTAGTTCGGTAGGTTTTTGATGCACGGATTGCCATGGCCTTCCATGGTGATTGTTTTAACATTATTTGAGTTATTTCAGAAACTATTTTTTTTCTCATTTATAAAAATGTTGAACCTGTATTTTAAGCCATTTATTTTGGAACATTACCATTACAACCATAAAACTTTCCGTTTTTTTCTTTTGTTCAGGTTTTGAAATATTGAAATTTTGGTTTAAAATCGTCTCAATATCACACGTGCCCAAATTATAATCCGGAAACTTTTTCTCACTGTGGAATATTCAGACGAAATTATCCCTGGTTTTAATATTCGTGAGGTTTAAAAAAATTTCGGAAATAGTTTGGGCACTGATATTATAAGTAAAAATTCGATAGATGAATACAAAATTGTAAGATAAGGATGGCCAGTATGGGGATCTGGGAAACAGTAAGAGATATGACGTCACTCAAATTGGAAAAAAGTTGCGCAATTTTGTACTCATTAAAATGGTGCTTTGATATTTTCAAAATTCCGAGTGCTACCGGAAAAAACCGAAATTCGTCCAAAACGATTTTAATTTTTCCTGACCTTATTCGAAAAGATATTTCAAAATAAATGGCACTTCATTGTTGCCACTTTTCCTCCTCTACAAGATGCCGTTATTAAATTTGAAATCCAATGTTTTGGTTTTGGGCTCTTATCATCTACTTCTTTTTTTTCTTTAAATACGAACCGATTTTATAAGCATCTGATGTCTCAAATCCAATGTATTGCATTTATTCGAAAAATTTATATTATTGGTACTTTCTATAAAAACTTAATATGTTAGAGAAAGACAGAGAAGAGAATTTTGGTAGGAAATTACTAAAAAGTGAAAAAAATATTTTGCGAATAAATGCGGTACGTCATAGCTTTTGGGACATCAGAAGCTCTTAAAATCTGAAATAGAAAATCAAGGGCCGGCATGAAGTTGACAATGGTGTCCCAAAGACGAAACGTCAGTTTTTAAATTTGAAAATGTCATCTTGTAGAGTAGAATAATTTGTTTCGATGAAGTGACATTTATTTTGAAATATCTACTTAAATAAGCTCAGAAAAAAATAAAATCGATTTTGCCAAATTTCGTTTTTTCCCGGATATCTCCGGTAGCACTCGGAATTTTTAAAACATCAAAGCGCCATTTTAATGAGCACAAAATTGCGCCACTTTTTTTTTTCAAATTTAAGCGACGTTGTATCTCATACCGTTTCTGAGATCCCTATGCTGACCCTCCTTATCTTGGACACATTATATAGGGAGTCCCAGTGGGAACCAAATCGATCTATATATGAAAAACTGTATGCAGAAATTTTCTGAAAACTTGACAGTATACAATGTCAATGGGGGCAACCCGGCTAAAATATTTTCAAGACCGTTTTGCAACTTTGACAGGCTGTAAAACCTAAACGGTTTATTTTAGAGGAAAACCGATCTTACATTCTTGTCTTAGATTTTTATAAATTATCAAATTCAAGTTAAATTTAATCTCTGGTTAAATTCAAAGTTGGTGTTAAATGATGTAAAATCGGTTTTCCTCTAAAATTAACCGTTTAGGTTTCACATCCTGTCAAAGTTGCAAAAAAGTCAATTTTCAACTGTCAATATTTCCAAAACAGTTGAACTTAGGTGTAGGGTATAACATGAAATCTGCTCAGAATTGTATCTAGAATCCAAATATGCAATCACATACAGGGTGTCTCATTTAAAATAAGCAAGTTGACGTCTAGTTTCGGTATAACGGGAAGAGGCACCATCTTGAAAATATTTTAGACGGGTTGCCCCCATTGACATTAGCAATTTTCAAATATTTCTGCATACAGTTTTTCATATATAGATCGATTGGGTTCCCTGTGGGACACTCTGTATAGGAACTACAAAATTATTATTTCTTTTTAAAGACAAAATTTATTAATTTCATTCAATATGGATCAAAAACACTTAAGTTTTGTGTAAATTAAGCCTTGCATATCTACTCCACTAAGGGCCAGCTTATTCACCTTCTGATAAACTGTTAGGTATGCAATCTGTAATCTCATTGCTCGGCCAGTTTTCCGCCGACCAATAGAATTAAAGAACAGTAAATTTATCTTGCAGATAGTTACCAGCAAGTTTATCTGAAGATGAATAAACCGGGCCTAAATGAGCTAACTTTAAGATTATATATTACAGACGTGCACAAGTGTGAGTCAAAATATGATGCTGATGGGAAAATGTGCAATAAAAAATCCATAATCAAATTGTCCATTTCCAAATTTAACAATTAAAAATGGAAACTAATAATGGTTATGTAATTCTCGTATAATATATTCTATCAATTAACTTAAAGGTTCACTTTAAAATTAGAAATGGAAATGTCACCTTGTGCCAAATACCTCCAATAATAATTGTTTTTGCGGCTTGAAATAATTTAAGTTTTTTTGGGATAGATGTTTCTCAATTTGCTTGGTCCAAAAAAAAACAAGTCTAATAATGTGTCGTTTTATACATATACAGTGTGTCCCGCTTTTCATGAATACACCCCGATATCTCAGTTATTAATAATGCGATTTTATTCAAATTTTGGTGAAGATTGTATGTTAGAAAAATGAACTAATTGACATAGTAAAAAAAAATATTTTCCATTGGCGTGCGGTGTTGGGAGGTAAAAAGGGGTTGTATTTTTGGGAAAAAAATATTAGGGCTTATTTTAGATAATTTTTTGTATCAGATTAAAATTCAGCATCCCCAAAAACCCCGTAATTCATATTTTCAAAATGACAAGAGCTGATTTTACAAAAAAAAAAAAAAATATTTTAATTAATTTTTTCTAATAAGTTGTTTATTTCTAATTGTGATAACCAAATTACTAATGACATTATTTTAGAATATTGTATTTTCAATATAACAACCCCCTTATTAGAAAGAAACAGCCTTTAAGAAAAATTAAATTAAAATAAATTTATTTTTTTTGCTAAAATCATCCCTTGAAAAATATGAATTAAGGGATTTTTGGGGATGCTGATTCTTAATCTGATGCAAAAAATTATCTAAATTAAGCCCTAATATCTTTTTCCCAAAAAAACAATACGTTTTCACCCCCCAACACCGCACGCCAATGGTAAACAAAAATGTTTACTATGTCAAATAGTTCATTTTTCTAACATAAAATCACCTCCAAAATTTGAATAAAATCGCATTATTAATAACTGAGATGTCGGGGTGTATTCATGAAAAGTGGGACACACTGTATATATATATATATATATATTTTTTTTTTTCTTCAAATTTATGTTGTATATAGAATGTGTTATTCGTGAGGATGAAGCCAGTGATGAAAAGAAAAACGACCCTTATCTGATGAAAGCTTTCTCAATTTTTTTTATTGCTTCGTCAGTTATAAGATCATGAGTTCTTATTCAATCTAGATTTCATTTACCTTGCGTTCGGTATTTTGCTCAAAGAGTAGAGCGTGCTGAGCGGAGCCGTAAACACGTGACCAGTGAGCGAACAAAGCAGTTGAACGCTGTGTCAGAGTGCTCGAAATTTGAATAAAGAAACATGAATGAGCCTGCACCGAGTACACTTTTTGAATAAAAGAACGATAAGTTCAAGCTCGGAGAGCTCAGATCCAAATACCGAACGCACGGTTAGATTGTATAATAGTGTAGAATAAAATATAAAATTGTACATAAATGTACAGATTTAATTTTTTTTTTGATTAAACGTAGACACTATATCTTTAAATCTGTCTACATTTATGTACAATTTCATATTTTATTCTACACTATTATACAATCTAAATGAAATCTAGATTAAATAGGAACTCATGATCTTATGACTGACGGAGCAATAAAAAAAATTGCGAAAGCTTTCATTAGATAAGAGTCGTTTTTCTTTTTGTCACTGGCTTCATCCCCACAAACAGTAACACATTCATATAAAGATTTAAGCCACGATAATACCTAATATTGTATATAGAATATACATACATACATATATCCTTATTTGTAATTAACAAATTTTCCTGAGTGAAAAGAAAAATACAGAATTATACAGGGTGATCCATAAGTGCATGTAATAATTGGGAAACATGTTAGAAGAGCTCATTTCCATGACTCAATAGATTTCAAGATATTTAAATTTTTGTGTTTTGGTTGTGAAAATTATCTCGTTTATTATTAAAGAGGGTGGGACCCTAAAAAACGACTTAAGCTACTTAAAACAAGAAAACAATTCTAAGATCTCTCGTGAAAACCGCAGTCCTATATTCAAAATAGTCTCCGAGAAAACTCCTTGTGAAGATAAATTATGCAGGAACATGTGATGTCACAAGTCTTCTGTTCGTTCAATCGTCAGTGAACAGTACCCTATACTTTGAGTGGTTGCAATTCACTCTAGGAGATAATTGTCTTTCGATTTGAAAGATTCTTACCCGTGTTAATACTGTCCCTAATAATCCAGTGTGACGTCAAAAACACCTAGTTGTAACTTTAAACCGCCCTAACTCGGAAACGGACCATCGTAGCAAGATGCGGTTCAAATATTTATTCCTATATTTTTTTGCACTAAAACTTTCATTTTTGGGCTACACCCCCTTTAAATTTGAAAGAATGACGCACAGCTAACATGGGATCTTTGGGCTCTATGGATTTGATATGCCGTAGAGGATTTAATTCATAACAACCTTTGAATGGGACCAACTCTTGTACATTTTACGGTTTGTGAGATATAAGCCTTGAAAGATGGGCTTCTTTTGCGAAGAAGTTGCCATGTAACAATATTTTGAAAGATGCAATATATTTGGTGAGTGACTTGAAATATGTTGACTTGACAAACATTAGTTTATCGTATTTTTCACGAAAAAATCCATCATTCAACGCTTATATCTTGCAAGATTTGGCCCCATTTAAATGTTGTTAAGAATTAAATCCTCTACGACATTATAAAAAGTTGGCAAAACCCATAGAGTTCAAAAATCCCATCTAAGCTGTGCGTTATACTTAAAAAAAAACTCTTTCCTCAATTTATTCCAATTTTGATCGGTTAACACAGTAAGCCAAGTTACGTTATGACAATTATGTTCAACAATTCTGAACAAATCAAAACATGAACTTGGAAGAGCTAAAACCTTCTTACTATTTGTGCATCTATGCGCGGATGTAGGTATTTCTGAAAATTGACAAAATATTGAAGTCCTAATCGTTTTCGGATCAAGTTAGGTATAAAGCTTTTAACTATAATTATCCTTTAATTCCATAAATAACAATACAGGTAGTGATGTCATTTCCATATCTATGTCAGAAGTGACATTAATCATTAATGTATTAATTTTAGTTTAGTTTAGTAGTGTCATCAATTTTGAATGTAAAAATTCACGAATGCTTTGATTTTTTCTGACAACTGAGGGTTTTAGTTCTAGTCCGATTTATGGAAAATTATTTCACATATATACAATGTTAACTAAGAGGCCAAATTCAAATATCCAAAAAAGGATGCGAGAAGCGTCCACCTATCGATCGCCCTGTCTATGATATGTGTAATTAAAAAAAAAATCATTTTTGGAGATACACTAATTTATTTTAACATATTTATCAAACTTTATACAGGTAAATTATTCGAAATGCATATTCAAAGATAAAAATGTTCTTTATTGGAAGGACGCTTATTCATTAAGAATAAAAGTTTCAATTTTATTCTCCATAAAAAAAATTATTTATTTAAATCTACAAATTATTGTACAAAAAAAAATTAAACAATAAATGTGACAAATTATTTGGTACAAAATGATTATTTTTTAAACGCTTTGAAAAAATGCGTCTGTCACTGAGCAATATTTGTATTAAAAAACGCCTTTCTACCCCTTGATTGTCTTGGCCTTAAACAAATAGCAATATTTTACATAGAAAGATGGTCTTATTGTGAGGTGACTGGACTTGTAAGTTGTAACATTCGCTTAAATGTATTTTTAGATATATTATAGTAACATACATTTATAAGTGTATGGTTGTGTTTTTTATAAAGACTTCATTTAAGCTATTAGGTTATTAAACTGTTATAAATATTTGTGTTTACTAAATTAACTGATTCTAACAAGCGAAAAAATAATTTAGCTGCCACTTGGTGTGCTATGTAGCATTTCATGATCTCTTTTACATAATGAATAGTTATGCATATTTTATTAATTTAATAGAGTGTATATAATCCACTTTTAGAACTACATATTTGTACATCATTATATTATTATCACCTAATTCATTAAAATAAAAATATGACACCTTATTCATAGAGTTTTATTTTTTTTAAACAATTTTTATCATCTATTCTGGTGAATAGCAATTATTTTATTTTTATAGATAAAAAAAACAGCGTTCCAAATTCCAAGCACAATTCGTCTGGATTTACTCTTTTTCCAAGTCCACCAACACAGAATATTCCACTAATACATACTGTTCCAGCATCTGTCTGATTTCCAACATCAACTCTTGGTCGTTCTGTATAGTTGCCTCACTCATTCCATCAATGTTGCTAGATTGTGAAAAATGGCAACGGTGCATGATTTATAACAGTATTTGTTTACTTCGAGGTTTACTCACACCTATTGGTCAACCCCGAGGGGTGTGACACTCCTGAAATCAGGTGTACACTTTGTTCAAACTCACATAAATCAATAGAAATCACCGAAATCTGTAAAGTCAAGCAAAATCACATTAAATCCCTTAAAATTATTGAAATCTTGAAAAATCTCCTAAAATCATTCGAAATCAATGCAAATCAAGTCTATCCGAAAAATCAATCAAAATCAAGAAAATCTTTGTAAATCACTTAAAATCATCACAAATCACATACAATTTGTTGAAATCCTGAAATCGTTGTTTTGTAAGGCAGTGCCTTCACCAATAAAATATTCAAAATTCGCGCTTTTTTTGTTTGTTGTTTGATTTTGGCCCAATTAATAAAATGAGCCTATGTGCGCATATACATATAGTGTGTCCAGAATTTCTGTAATTACAGGGTTTCGCGGTAACCAGCAGCTTTGTGTTTTTCGCGATCTAGTTTTTTGTGAAACTTAGAATGCCGCAAACAGAATTATGCCATCTTGTTTTGTTCTAGAGATACAGGGTGAAATACAACACCCTGTAAGATAGAAAAAAGGTGAAAACTGCTGTAGATAGATATTTCTCCGTAAAATCCAGTGTTGTAGTCAAAATTTTGTTTAGACAAATCGTTTTCGAGATATACCCCAAACTTAGTATTTTATATATGAGACACCCTGTATTTTTTGGTCACAAAAAATTCGCCTTTTTTTCTCTTTGAAATGATGCATCACACTTTGCACTGTGATTCAAACTAACTCTTAAAAACGCAATAATAAAAGAAAAACGTAAGTTGGCCATGGAATTATAGGTACCTATTAAAGTGTCCACAAGCAAAATTGAATAAAATTAAGTAGGTATTATTTTTTTAAATACCATTTTTTAATCTGGACTTGAAAAACTTGATAATCTTAATGAACTTAGTGACGCAATATTACTATTGACTACAACACTGGATTCTACATAAAAATATCTATCTATAGTAGTTTTCACCTTTTTTCTATCTTACAAGGTGTCCGAAGTATCAGTGGCGGCAGTGCCGTATTTCCCTATACGCACACCACGCACAAGCGTAGAGCGGCAAATCTGGGGAGGCGGCAAAATTTAAAAAAAAAATCAGGAAAAGACAAAAAATAATCAGGAAAAAGCCGAAGATCCAACGCGCAACGCCGTTCTGTTTCGCGTTAGATTTTTATTCAATTTTTGATAAATTCGAACAATGTTATAACATAACAAATACAAAAAAAATAACAAAGCACAAAGAACAGATAGGTAGGTACTTACCAAAAAAAATCATAAAGCCTGTAAACTCCGGTTTTAAAAATGAAAAGTGCATATGAAAAAAATGAATCGAACAAGAAAAACCACACAGATCAAAATAATGTATACCTAGTGTATGTAGGTAGTACATAAAATAGTTATTTTTGTATCTAGTGCGCGAAATGCTACTTTGGTGATTGAGATCTGATTTTTTTAACGAGGCGCAGCAGGGTCATTCCACAAACTGTCATGAGTGTGCGAACATCATCATTTTTTGACAGTTGTAGAAAAAAAAATTTGAAGGTTCAAAATAAACATTTTTGGGCGTGGCACCCAAAATGTTTTTCGTTTAATCCTGGCGTCCCTTTTAAGTTTGCCGTCTCCGTCCCCAAAAGCCTGGCTACGCGTACGCCACTGTCCGTGTTCTGTATCTTCTTGACCATCCAGTTTTTTTGAGGCACGCGCTGCCCCTGCCAACATGAGGGCGGACTTTCTAAACAGGCGTAGGGCGGCAAAATGGTAAATCCGGCACTGAGTGGCGGATCCAGAGGTGCTTTTCGGGGGGGGGCACTTAACCTAAGAACGTGGTCATTTAGTAGCTGCCGGAGGCTAATCGCCGAAGGCGAAAAATTTTAGGGTGCCACGCCCCTTTTTTGGGCCCTTTAACGATATTTAGTATCAATATTTGGTTGTCCAAAGCTATTTTTTATATTTTCCCACCCCTTAACTTTTTTGTGCCACTGTGTATAAAAAAAATGTAAATAGGAAAAGTGTATAGGTTCAGATTGAAAAATAGTTTCCAGAAAACATAGTTTTGTCCATACAAGGTGTTGCAGAAAGTTTAAAAAACGAAAAAATATATATATTTTTTTATGGGACACCCTGTATATTAAGTATTGAATATTCTGATTCTACGTGAAACTCTGAGCAGATTACATGTGATACATACACTATACACCTAAGTTCAACTGTTTTGGGAATATTGACAGTTGAAATTTGACTTTTTTGCAACTCTGACAGGCTGTAAAACCTAAACGGTTGATTTTAGAGCAAAACCGATTTTACATTCACGTCTAAGATTTTCATAAACCATTTAATCCATGATTGAAAATTTCAATTGAATTTAATCTCCGGTTGAAGTCAACGTTGTTGTCAAAGGATAGCTTATGAAACGCTAAAAATAAGAATGTAAAATCAGTTTTGTAAAATTAACCGTTTGGATTTTACAATCTGTCAAAGTTGCAAAAAAGGTACCTAGTCTGTTTTTTTTTTAGGGAAGAGTTCCTAATCTAAGGTTTTTTTTTGAAAGATGAAAGTCAAAATGACATTATGTTGGCAATACAATGTAAAATTGTCAATGCTTTCAAATTTTTTATGTAGAAAAGCCTTGTGTTGTCAACATAGGTAGTTACTAAATTTTTGACTTGGGGAATTATCTTTGAAAAAAAAAAACAGACTTTATAGTGTATATCACATGAAATCTGCTCAGAATTTTACGTAAAATCCGAATATTCAACAATATACAAGCTATACACCTTTCCTATTTACATTTTTTCTATACACACTAGCAAGGTTGTTTGAAAGAGGTAGCCTGGAGGTGCCTGATAACTGTATGACGTCATCTGGGATGCCTCATCATAATGCAAATCTCCATAAGGCATCCCAGATGCGTCATTAAGTTACCCCCATTACCAGGCAACCTATTAACTTTAGGAACATTGACACACTGGCACAAAAAAGTTAAGGGGGGTGGGAAAATATAAAAAAATGACCCTGTGCTTAGGTATAAAATACCTGCTTATTGGGAAGGAATATATAGTATCACCGACTTATTCTAAGAAAAGAAACTCAATACATAGAAAAAAATAGATATCAAAATATCAAAATGTACAATTCTATATTGCATCAATCACCAAAATCAATAGCCGCCATCAAATTACAACCGAAAGGCAGTCACGATCACCCAATCATAAACAAACAGTTAAAATAATATAATATTAAAAGACTGGAGGAAAATGTTACTATTCAAAAGAATATATTTTTTGTGCGTGTGCGAAGGATACTTTCTAGAGATTTTTTCATAACATGAAAAATTCTCGGGGGGGGGGGGGGGCACTTGCCCCCAGTGCCCCCCCGCTGGATCCGCCACTGCGAGGTATGACCACCCCAAAAAAGCGCAAAATTTCTATTTCACAATTTCACCCTGTATCTCGGGAACGGAACAAGGTGGCACAATTCTGTTTGCGGCATTCAAAATTGATACAGATTGGCGAAAACCGCAAAGTTCTATATCTGCTGGTTACCGAGGAACCCTGTGATTACAAGCAAATTGGGACACAGTGTACATGGGGTGCTGTTTCCCCCTTAAAGATTGTGGAATTTGACAGTCGGTGATATCAGTGTACACCATTGGTGTACACATTTTGGGTCAGCTGTTCACCCCTCGCCTGACGCCTATACTACCCAAGATCGAAATTACTCACAGCACAGCATGGTGTAATTTCTGTGAAGTGGTAGTATTGGCACAGTAAAACTTCTCGACATTATTATGAGTCATTACCAATAATTTCGATCTCGACATAGGTATAGTAAATGGTACTGAAATCATGAAATCTGTGTGAATCTAGTAAAATCACATTTACTCTTGAGAAATCAATGTAAATCTGGGAAATCAATGAAATTAATAAAATCAAGTGAAATCAGCAAAATCAAGTAAAATCAAATAATTATCTCAGGAAATCGTTGAAATCAAGTGAAATCATGAGATTTTACCAAATCTAATTTTTGATTTCATTGATTTCCATTAAGGTAATGAAAATCAAAAATCAGGTGTACAAAATACTTGGAAGTATCACACCCCTCGGTCAACCCATAAATAAGTGTAACCGTACTGATTTTGAAAAATAATGTACATAATGTTGATAGATAAAGTATTATTCACTTGTCAAAAGATGAACTGTGGAACCCTATCGAAAATCATCAGAAAAAAAAGTCAATTTGAAGCAAATTTTTCCATATTTCCCATAGGTTTACTCACATCTATTGGTCAACTTACCTGTAACAGCAATAAGAACGGAAATACACTCTGCCTTTAGCTTTAATGTCAAAACAAACCACCAAATAACTACTTTTAAATTTGTTTATTTAGTAAATCTATACAAATGTTTTTTATTGCTAAAAGACTTTTTTAGTAACAATAACATTTTTTTTATTAAATATCGTAATTATTCCTATTATCATTTTATCACAATTTTGCGATATATGTCTTCAAATTTAACGAAAAAATTTGATAATTAATTTAAAATGCAGTTAGTCTAGGAAAATAGTCGAAAAATACATGCATTGCAAAAAAAAATTCCTACCCAAATGAACATTTCAGGGATGATAGGGGGCGGGTGGGTGATCATAAAACCGAAAATATCAAACATTCATTAAGGGCCGGCCGTCTGTGGTCATAAGGGCCGTTTGAAATTTTATAATGAAAATGAAAAATTGTAACCAACGTGAAAAAATTTTCTACAACACATACAACATTTTTGCTTTATGAAGTTTTTACTCACCCCCTGCCGTTTTTCAATAGGGGTAGTTTGAAGTTTTTTTATTTTTCTACAAAAAAAAATTCTCAATAAAAGTTTTATAAGATTACATTTCCTACAATTTTTCCTTATCAACTTTTTTTATAACTCACCCTTATTCAGCGGGGGGACACTTCCCTTAGGAAAATTTTAGTTTTTAGGGGCATATATTAATTTTTTTTCTTTTCTCGCCTTTAGTGCATATAAAAAGTTGCAATTAACATTGTATTAAAAGGATTTTTTTTCCACCACCTTTTTGTTTTTAGGGGTAGTTCGCCTATTTTTAACTTTACAAAAATAAATTATAAAGAAAAGGTGCTCAAAATAATAAAATGAACAAGTATTCTTAATAAAAATTTTTTGTAAAGTTGAAAATAGGCGAACTACCCCTAAAAACAAAAAGCTGATGGGAAAAAAAATCCTTTCAATACAATTTTAATTGCAACTTTTTATATACACGAAAGGCGAGAAAAGAAAAAAAAAAATTAATATATGCCCCTAAAAACTAAAATTTTCCTAAAGAAAGTGTCCCCCCGCTGAATGGGGGTGAGTTATAAAAAAAGTTTATGGAGAAAAATTGTAGGAAATGTAATCTTATTCTTTATTATATTTACCCCTATTGAAAAACGGCAAGGGGTGAGTAAAAACTTCATAAAGCAAAAATGTTGTATGTGTTGTAGGAAATTTTTTCACGTTGATTACAATTTTTCATTTTCCTTATAAAATTTCAAACGGCCCTTATGACCACAGACGGCCCTTAATCAAAAACGTCTTTAGATAAACATTGTAGATCAAATAATGTTGCACATCTTTTATTTGAAACATTTTTTTGTAAAATCAATAGGTACCAAGTAATCGCCAATGGCGCACTTTCAACCCCTATAGCGCAAAACGCCAGAGGGGTGAATGTTTGATATTTTCGGTTTTATGATCACCCACCCGCCCCCTATCATCCCTGAAAAGTTCATTTGGGTAGGAATTTTTTTTTTGGAAATCGACAATTTTCCTAGACTAAGTGCCTTGTTATGAATAAAATGAGATTCGAGATTATAAATTTGAGTACAAAAAAACTAACTATATTGCTGTAAGGAAAAGGGATGTATTTTGTAGATTGAATAGTTAAATCTAAGATAAACGTTCATTAAATTGTGCTTATTTTATGTCTAAGTTGGCATATAAAAATGGGCCCAACTGTATCACTAATTTATAAATGCTACTGAATCACTGATCCTATTTTTTATTTCCACTAAAGGATTTGAAAACTAGATTAACAATAACTAGGTCCATTTGTGTAACTAATTATTTATTTCACCCCATTTCCTTATATCACTAAAAATTAATATTGTATTAGCATATACTAAAGGTAATGAGTACCATTAAGTACATAACACATTATCTGCACAAAGGCATTGGCTTCTATCTAATAGTAAACGCTAAAATCACCTTTTTATTTCAATTTATGTACATATGGGTCGAACATCAATTATGAATTATTTTAAAAGGAGATAATATGCGAGGTATTTACTATATTTAGGGCGGGTATTATAAAACTATTTTGACAAAATAGCTGAAAGTTAACTTCTGGAATGACGTTACTTCTCATAGTAATTCCAGAAGTTGGCTAGTTATCTGTTAAAATAGTTTGATACTACCCGACCTAAGAATAAAAACTTGGAAACAAAATTACTTAATTCATGTTTTTTCTGTTGAAAATTCACTGGAAGAAAAAATCAAGAGTCAAGAAAAAATTATTAGAACTTTAGAAAGGGAAATTGTTGGCACAAAGAAAGATATTACTATACATCAAAAGAAATATGAAGAAGTTCTAGTGAAAAATAAAAGTCTAGATAAAAAAATCGAAAAGATCAAGCTATCTAGTAAATCTGACACCAAACGTATTGATGAACTGATACAGAGGAACGAGAATTTGCAGCAGATAATGGTGGAGGAAGATGAGAAACGTGATAAACTGGTAAAAGAGCTAGATGATTTGAAGTCAATGAAAAATCAAATGCTAACAACAATTAGTACACTTGAGAATGATAATGATGTATATGCTAGTGAGAATAAAAAGATCAACAAAGAATTATTCCAGTTCAAGCAGCGTAAAGTTTCGAAAAAGGATTATCAAAAAAGTCAATCAGATGGTAATATTGCTGACATAAGTGCTATAAACTCGCTTGTTAATTTAAGAAAGGTTAAAAATTCTAAGAATAAGATTGTTATTTTAACTGATGACTTTGGAAGAATGTTATATGATGCTATAGACAAATCCGTGGGGGACAACTATGTAACTCAGCTGGTGACAAAACCTTATACTACAATAAGGGATATTATACATAGTTCAGACTGTTATGTGAAGGATTTGACCGATAAGGACTATATTGTTTTAATAGCAGGACTTAACGACACTGATATCCGAAAAGATGACATAATATTGCTGTCAAATAAGTGTTTTAGAACGAATTTGTTAGTCTGCAACCTCCCATATAAAAATAAATATGGCAAGAAATGTTTGTATGTTAGGAATGTAAATCAAAAACTTAGGGAAGTTGTTCAAAAACTACAAATATTCTCTATTAACATAGGTTTTTTGGATTTGGTTGGTAATTTTTCTCATGGAGATAAGTACGGATTGTTTAAGACTGGAAAATTGATAAAACAGTGTGTTCAGAACTTTAATGTAAAAAGCATAACAAATCTTAAATATGTCCCAATAGATGATAATATCTTTAGTATTAATGACGACACTATTTCAAAGGGTAATAATTTTCCAGAGGTAAATTTTTTAGACCAACCTCTTCCACAAACTGCGCAAGCGCGGCACAAAACATAAAAAATAATAACGCCGCCGTCTCCGTATTTCTAATTAATATACAATCGCTAAGGAACAAACTTGATGATTTATATCTGCTGTTGGAAGATAACAATTTTCCAGCTTTCTTACTTATAACTGAGCATTGGCTAGCAGAAAATGAACCATTTTGTATTGAAAATTATACTCTGGTGTCTCTCTATTGTAGAAATAGTAAAACTCATGGTGGAACTGCTATTCTTGTCAATAAGACATTTTTACAATCTTTTGATGTTACCCCCATAACAAAGTTTAATACCCTTTTAATTGAAAATGTTTTTGAATTCTCCTTGTTATATAACAAAAAAATAATTTATACATTTTGTGCATATACAGGCCCCCCTATTATTCAAACTTAAAGCAATACTTTGAAAATCTTGAAATTCTTTTATCAAAACTGCCACCCAAGGCAGGTTTGATACTAGGGGGAGACCTTAATATAAATTTTGATGATGACAGATCAGAGGCACAGCAAATTCTGTCTAACTTGTTTTAATCATTTGACCTAGAGATGTATGTTAACGAACCTACTAGAATAACTGTTCATTCTCAAACCAAAATCGATTATCTGTGTTCAAATTTTGTCTTAAAGCAAATGTTTGTTAGCTGTAGTGTAATTCCTGTAGGCATTTCGGATCACGAGGCAGTTTTAGCAAAATTTCAACTTGCGATAAATAAACCACCAAAATATAAAGTTGGTAGACTACTTAGCAGCAACAATTATAAAAAATTTAAAGATATTTGCAAGGAATTAAATTGGCCAGCAGTTTTGAATTGTCAATCACCACTAAACGAATACCAAAAATTAGTAACTGATGCATTTTTAAAATCTTTTCCATTACAAAAAATTAAGCAAAAGAAAAGTAAACTTTGGATTACTCCCGCTATTAAAGTTTCATCAAAAAACATGCGTTCGTTACAAAACATTCGCAAATTTACTGATTGTCCTCAGTTCATAAGTTATTTCTGCAGATATAGAAAAATTTACAAAAGTGTTTTAAAAGCAGCTAAGGAAAAGTTTTATCAGAATAGAATAAACTCCTCCAAAAATGCCAGCAAAGAAAACTGGAAAATAATTAATCAGTTAACTGGTAAAAACTCAGTTCTTCAAACAGATGTTAAATTAGATCCCAATATTCTCAACAACTTCTACTGTAGTGTTGCTGATACTTTACAACAAAACTTGAAAAGTAATGTGGATCCTGGTTCTTATTTATTGGATGTTAAAATAAATGACACATTTGTACTGGAAACTACAAACGTATTAGAACTTAATGAAATCTTTAGAGGAATAAAAAACAATAAATCCAGTGGGCACGATAATGTTTCAATAAATTTGCTTAGAAACTTGCCTGATAATGCATTATATGTCTTGTCTGAATGTATTAATATTTCATTTTTAACAGGAGTATTTCCAGACTGCCTGAAAAAAGCTATTGTGTTGCCTCTTTATAAGGGTGGCGAATTGGACAACCCATGTAATTATCGACCAATATCACTTCTCTCGACGTTGTCAAAAATAGTTGAAAAGTTAGTTAAAGAAAGAATGTTAAAATATTTTTCAAAACACAACATAATAAGCGACACTCAATTTGGATTCCAACCATTAAAGAGCACCCATGATGCAATGTTTAATCTTTTGGAACAGGTATTCGTCAGTCTTAATGAAAGTGAGCTTGTCGCCGTTGTGTTTTGTGATTTCTCTAAAGCCTTTGATTGCGTAAATCATAAAATAATGCTTAAAAAACTAGAAATTTATGGCTTCGGAGGAATCTCATACTCATGGTTTGAATCTTATTTCTCGGGAAGAGAACAATTTGTTAAGATTGGTGATACTCAGTCATCAAACTTGGCTGTGACCAATGGTGTTCCACAAGGATCTGTGTTGGGACCAATATTGTTTTTACTTTATTTAAATGATATTAATGACCTCCCCATTAGAGCTAAAATAACATCATTCGCTGATGACATTACTCTGTCCTGGAACGGAAAAAATATTGAAGAGTTGAAAAAGATTATTTCTGAAGACCTAAATCTTGTAAAGAGCTGGTGTGACTCTAACTTGCTTTGTTTTAACTCTAAGAAAACCAACATATTGACATTTAAATTTTTTTTTGATGATTTATTATTAGACACACACACAATTGAAAATAAAACTAGCTGTAAATTTCTTGGTATTCATGTTGATACTCAACTTAAGTTTAATGAGCACGTTACAAATCTAAACAAACGATTGGCAAGTGGTTGCTATGCTGTAAGAATAGCGTCAAATGAACTTGGTTTGAATACTGCTAAGTTGGTTTATTTCTCGTTGGTTGAATTTCATATCAGGTATGGCATTGCATTTTGGGGTAACTGTTCTAATAAATTGTTTGATTCTGTTTTTGTCATTCAAAAGAGAGCAGTGCGCTATTTGTGTGGGGTTGGATATTGGGAGCATTGCAAGCCACTATTTTTAAAACATAAAATACTTACAGTATGCTGTATATTTATCATGGAAACTGCTTGCCTTATGCACAAAAAACATTATGATGAGTTAGAATATCCAAGAACTTATCCAACTAGGCAACTTCTTAAAATTCAGCTTCCTATACCCAAGACTGCATTGACGCAAAATTCACTAATTTATAAAAGTAGACAAATTTTTAATCATCTGCCTGTTAACTTAAGGCAGATAGGTGGTTTTAAAAAGTTTAGACTAGAGCTCAAAACATTTTTACATGGAGAAGCCTACTATCATATTAATGAATTTTTAAATGAAAAATTTTAATTTTGTTTGTTTCATTGTTTTGTTTTGTTCTGACCGCAACCTTTATGTTTTTTCTGTATTGGCTGTACCTTCTATATGACTCTATAGTTTGATGTAGTAAAAATTGTACATGTGTTGCTTAGGATTATGCTTTGACATTTATGTTTATGTTTATTTTTTATTTTCTTGATTGTACCTCTTTTTTTTATAACCCGATAATTTTTAATTACTTGCACATTATTTAAGATCATGCTTTGTCAATGAAATTTATTTTCCGACAATAAAGTATATTTTGATTGATTGATTGATTGATTCATTTAATTATGCGTATGTATATTAACTTATTTAGTGTCACCCTAAAAACTTGACTTACATACATGTACTTTTGATGGAAATTGTATGATTAAAGCTGAATTCATATCACATATTAGTTCACAGACTTAAATAATCTCCAAGAAAAATAATTTAGATGTCATTTCAAAAAAAATTCTATGACTTATTAATTGAAATTTCAAATTTTACTCTACATGAAATGTTTAATTTCTAAATAAATGTCACTATATTGACATAGATTATCTAGGGCAGTGATACTTTGATCTTTGAGTACTATTATAAGTAAGTACTATAGAATTGCTTGCTGAATATTTGATTGATAAATATATAGTATGTATAGATTGTATTTATTATTATAGTAATATTTACATGATTTAAGAATTTTAGCCAATGCCTTTATTTGTTAAAACTAAGTTGAGGAGTCCCTTATAAAAATATTAAATGTAATAATTTAAAATACTGATAAGCAAGTGGTTCAAACATTTTGCCTTATTTTCTTTCCTCAATAAAAAAAATACTGGCCTTCATATTAAAATTTAGGGTTTTGATTGTTTATTGATGTCTCTTCAATTATAACATTTAATTTTAACCTCCATTTTTTTTTGCGTTTGTCTTCTATTTCTTATTGCATACCATGCTATACGTATTTACAAAAAACTGGTAACAGACATACTTTGATATTGCACACTATTATAGACATACTTATGTATTGTTTTTGTTTGTGTCTACGAGTAGCATATTCTTGTATAAATCGTCAGAGGTATCCACATCAAATCAAACATTCAACTATGTAATCACTTTTTATTAAGATTTAAATTTGATCTGCTATCTTTTAGCATTTAAATCAATTGATTCAAGCTTTTCAATGAAATTGTCCAAAGAAGCTGATACATATTTATTTCACCATTTAACTTGATCTGTTTACGATACTTTCTATCATCAATTATTGTAAATTTTCTGCAAACAGGTTTAAGGGTAATAAAATAAATTATGACAGGATACCCTAAGAAGCACCAAAGAAAAAACTTTTGGAGAAATGCACAGGTGCGAATCGGGCTTGTGAACCAATTTAACTCATTAGTAATCTCCATTACTGAATGTTTAATATCAAGGAACAGAGTAGTTGAGTGAGTAGCTACTTGAAAACCGAGGTTTTGGCCAGATTACAACCTTGCTGCAAAACCATATTTTTCACAATTCAAACCCGCTTGTGAGGTGGTAGATATTGTTAACAATTGACTTGAAACTTGCTTATTAATACTTCGTAATAAAATATAAAGCTCGAGCCATCCAAATCAATACATAGGAAAAGCATTGCATTTTAAATTTTAGCCGTCATAGTTGTTAGAATGGAAAAACAACCATGACAGGGGCTAAGGGCTAGTATTGCTATCATGGGTGGATCTTTTTGAATGGCTCACACGCTAAAAAATTGTCTTTGTCACAGACTAAAATATAACAACGTAAATATAAAGACAAAATTGAAAAAATCCAACCAATTATAAATAAACAAATATGAGCTTGCAAAAATAGAGTATTTAAGTTGTCATTCAACAATAATTAATTAAACGAATCAGAAGTTAAATAACGATCCGGATCGACGTCGATTAGAGAACCATGTGCTACAGTATCAGGAATGGGTAATGGTTTGGCAACGCCAATCCTGACTATCCCTTTTGGAGCTCCTTTCAAAGCTTGTACTGCTTGGTCTAAAGAAGCATTTTCTAATACCGTATCATTAACAAACAGCAAACGATCCCCTGGAATTAGTCGTCCGTCTAGTTGAGCAACACCGCCAGGCACCAAACTTCTTATTACAATAACTGTGTCATTAGGATCGATTGGATCTTGGTAATCCAAAATAGAAAAACCTAAACCTCTTTCTCCTTTCACTAGCTCGATGATTTGAGGATCTGAACTCCACATGGCAAGACCTGTTAAGGGTTCTAAGCTTCTGGATTTCATTTTTGAGAAAGGCGTTTCAGAAGAACTAGCTACAGCTATGCTACTAGCGAGAGAACCATCCGATTTTGCTTTTACTAATCGATCGGATGCAGGAAGAAGATTATTCAGGCTTCTCGTTAGGACGCTTCTTTCTGGATACTTTTCTTCTTTAAATATATTTAAAGGGCTTCTGCCACAAACCATGCAAACATTTAGAGGTAATTCTTTCAAGATACTTACAACCTCATGGTGATTCATTCCCAATAACTGATGGCCGTTGACTTCTAGCAGCTCATCGCCCGATTTGAGTGTTCCGTTTTTGCCTACAGGACCTTCAAGAAGAATGGAACGAATGTAATGATGTGGCCTAACTTCACGACCATCTTCGACGTCTACTGTTCCTTCTAAACTTATCCCTAGGCCACCCTTCTCACCAATTTTTTTCAGTCGTGCGATGACAATTTCAACATCTGAGTCCATCATACAAGACCATTTTGATATCAGTTCTTCATCAGTAAGTAAGGGAAGATCTTCTTTTCTAATAAACTCATTAAAAAGGTCGCTGCCTGGATTTGAATGACTTTCCTCTTCTTTGGGATATCTGAAATGTAGGGGGCATTTCATATGAAACAAGCCACCTTAGACAATGGGCTCTAATCTTCATATTCTGTTTGAAACATTTTGGGAATTATAGTCCTATTTTTTTATTTTGTAAAATAATACATTTCCTAATTACATATTTTTAGGCAAAAAAAAGAAAAATGATTCACACAATTTTGTTAATTTTAAATTATAAACGATAGAAGAAAGAACTTTCAAACATAACAGGAAGATAACAAATATAAAGCTCAAAACAAAGGTGGCCAAATTCATACAGAATGTCCCTTGAAGCAAATCTACTAAAATGGGTTAACAGTACATAGTGCAAAGTCCATAAACCCTGAGTTAGTTAAAATACTACATTCTATGAGAATTAGTAGAGAAGTGATAGAGGAAAAATAGTGGTTAACATCGAGAAAAGAGCATTACTAAAGGGTGGTACATTTAACGGCCATTACCGTGGGGAATTTAAAGCTGACGGTGGCTTCGTTTCACTTGCTGCTATTGCTTGCTGAAGCTGTTCATATTTAGGTCCATGCAAATATCGTTCCAGACATAGTTTGACAGCATTGCCACAATTTCTAAGTACTTCCACTGCTTGAATATTAGAATAACCTTGCAAGCTTTGCCCATCCACTTCAACAATTCTGTCATTGACTTTGATTTTGCCACTAAGATCAGCAGCACTGCCTTTACTAACGCTTTTAACAAATATTCCAGATAACTCTTCTTTTTCACACACGTATCCCGCTATGGTGATACCCAGGCCATTTGTGTCTTTCCTCAATTCAACAACAAACTTCTCCATTTCGGGCATTTTAACTGAGACATCGAGGTTCAGCAATGGCAGAGAGGGTGATGCAGGGATTCGAGATAAACCGTATGATTTTGCAAGCTCCAATGAAAATATATCGCTTTCCTTTCGAAAGACTGGAGGATACTTATGCTGAATTAGATATCTATCAAGTTCAGTCGCATCATGTAAGAGTTTTGTAGGCACTATAGGAGCGGAACTTCCGAGATATTTGTACTCGGAAGACGACAATTCCACAGGACGAGCTACAATCAATCGCACATGGGTACCTGATTGTCGCAACACAGTTGCTACTTGTTCTGAACCCATTTCGTGTAAGTTAACATCTCCAATCTGTAAAAAGAGAATAAAATAATTTGCTCATTATTTTTCTTTTTACAGAAACTCTCATCCTATTTTCTATACCTAACTACTCAATCAACAATAATTTACCAGAACCATTATCAACTTTTAAAGATCTAGGGGTCTTCTTCGATCCAACTCTAAATTTCAAGGCCCATCATGAATTTATTTGTAATAAGGCTTTCAAATTGTTGGGTTTTGTTAAGAGAAGTTTGTCTGATTTTAATAACATCAATTGTTTTAAAAATGTGTTCACTTGTCAGGTCAGTTTTAGAATACTCAAGCTGTGTATGGTCACCTTTCTATAAGTGTCAACATTAACAATTTAGAAGGGGTGCAAAAGAGATTGTTACGTTTCATAGCATTTAAACTTAAAATTCCTTCAGAGAACATTGTTTATTCTGACACTCTTAAATTACTGAACATTCCATCTCTAGAAAGCCGTAGAGAAATGTAAGATTTGGTCTTTTTGTTTAAGGTTGTAAATGGAATGATCACCTCGAGCTTCTTGGAAAGATTGCTTTTAACGTGCCACAAAGAAATACAAGAAATAAAGATACTTTCTATTTAGAGTGTCATAACAGAAATTATTCTTTGAATAAACCAATTCAAAGAATGTGTCATTCCGGGAATGGCGCACAATTGGACTTTTTTCCATGCCTTTGAGTTCATTTAGAAATAAGATTAAAAAGAAAATTTTGTGGTATATGTTTGAACAATTGTTTTTAATATTAGTATTCATATTTATAAGATTATTCTATATTGGTAAATCCGTCAATAAATTATTATTATTATTAATATAATTTCACCAATATTTTTTTTTCAAATACTTTCTACATCACAGAATATCAAATGTTCCACTTAAGTTGCCTTTCAAGATTAATCCTGTTTCTTTGAGGCGTGACTATTGAAAAGTTTATTTCTACAACTAGGTACCTACTACACATATTTCTGACTCAATAATTATTAATCCTGAACTTGCCATTTTTTTAAATTTAACTTCCTGATAATAAAACCGTACCTCCAAGTTTTTTTTAAAATAAAAACATAGTTATGTATAACTACACACATACCTGAAGAATATGATCTCCACTTTGCAATCTGCCATCCCTGTCAGCAACACCACCAGGCAAAATAGTTTTAACAACTACGCCCATATTCCTCATCCCAACAATACCAAAACCCAATCCGGTACCATCGTTAACTAAGTCTATGCTCTCCACTTGGGACCATTCACTGTTTGGTAAATGATCCGATCCAGTTTTTGAATTATCACTACCAACAGATGGAGATCTGTGTATTATATCGTCATCATGGGCGTTAAAACTGCTGCCCCCTTGTAGTAATCTTAATGTCTGAAACAAAAGAGCCATTGTCTGTAATTCCGATATAATAATTTTTTTATTTTTTTTTTTTTTTGCAATAAAGCGTTATCAATCACAAAACATTAATAGCCACAACAAAGATTAATAGCCACTCGAAGGTACTCCTACACCTGACCTTGGCTAAAATAGACAAGTTTTCATGTAGAACTCGCCCTTTTTGGTCCGGGATAGTGATTTAACATTCAAGAAAACACCAATTCTCACACTAATTAGCTTGCCACAGGCCAGTTAAGAAAAAAAAAAGTAGTAGAAATGTATTTGCACTGAAAAGTTTGTTTCAATTATGAGAGATGTCGCCCTGATTGCAGTCCCTCTCCATGTCCGAACATCGTGAGAGAGGATCACAGCTGCACCAGTCAGTGCACTGTTAGCTGTAGTAGTAAGAATAGTTTCAATGTTGCAACAGGCAGAATTGACCAAGGTATATTATATTTACAATACTTGCATTTTTCCATTAAATCACTGTTTTATAACAATCATCGTTTGTCAATAATTATCATAATATGTATTTGCATAATTTTGGTCGTCTCGTCTCTACTGTCTAAGAGCCTATTTGACTCACTTATCGAAAATACTCTAGCGCCCTTACAATAGAATTTTGGCATAGCTCAAAATTTCAGGCTTAGGGCTAAGCAAATAGTTTTTTTAAAACTTTTTTGAATATCATTTAACATGACTTGAAAGTGCTTGCTTTTATTATTAGCACACTTTCTAGAACCATGAAGAAATGAAAATTCAACAATTCCAGAATTTTGAAATTTTTCTGGGCTCTTGAATAAATTTCCCATAAACTACTATTAAGTCTCAGAACCAACCTCATTAAAAAAAATTCTTTGATAAAGTAAAGACCATAAATTGAGGTCCAAAAAATGTCAAAGGGCATAAAATATTGAGCAGGGCAGAATGCCAAAATTCTAGAGGAGCTAGCTTAATGGGCCTTCCATCTACCTTTAGCCATACTTAATAATGCATAGATAATAAAAAAAGGGCATATCAAAAAAAAAATAAAATTAAATTTCATAAATGGTAAAAATTTATTAGTATTCTCCAATAAACAAGAACATAAAATATACTTAATTTAATTGTACTTTTTAATTACCCACGTCCATTTAAGATAACAAAATGTTGAATGTGTGATTGCAGTAAACTTTATTAGTCACCTTCTAGAAAAGGTGTTAATTTAACTCGATAGATTGAAATCTTGGCTGTAGGTATACTTTTTTTTTCACAAACATAATTTCTTTTGGTCTGATAAAGGCTATAGTTGATTCTATAGAAGCTATAGCTCTTATAAAATGGTTGTTAGGGGCCAGCGGAGGGTCAATATTGCGGCATAGAATGTATTTCCAAAATCATGTATATGTGCTTGATGAAATCAATAAGAAGCTCTGCACTTATAAATCTGAAATAAAAATTGGATTTAACTTAGAAGCTTCTACGACATAGAAACCCAACACAAAAGTGTTAATCTAACGAAGTAGAAAATCTCAAAACTAAAGCCCATGAGAACACCTGTCTTTTTGAACGTGGAAAGCAAGAAACTTAGTATCTTAAGAGCTAAAACGTGAACACTTTCTATTTGGGTGCAAATACAAAAATGCTTCAACAGAAATTCGTGACAGAAGACTAGTCAGCCGATACTAGACGGCTTCTAGAATCAGATGGCGGTTAGACTGGAAAGCGAATTGGAACTGAAAACACATTTTTCTGACTTTCGCCGCCGCAGCCCGGTAATATTGCCATTATAATGTCAATAGTAAATATGATGGCCAAATTACTGGGCTGCGGAGGCAAAAACCACGCTGCACATAAAACCTTACTGGACAAATATTCATTGCAAGCAAAATCAAATGAGGTACAAATAGCTTTCGGCCCTACAAATTAAAAGGAATCTCAACAGCAAGGTTTCATGGAATTAATAGCAGGGATCGACCGATACCGATATGGCATATCGGTATATCGGCGTATCGGCCTTTTTCAGGTATATCGGTGTATCGGCATATCGGCCCTTCATTGGCCGATAACTTTAGACCGATACAAATAATATTTTGAAGATCAGTAATCATCAGTAAGACTTTTTTGAAGCTTAAAAGAGCTAATAATTGTGGATGGTACATATAGGTGTGACTAAGAAGAAAGTAAATGTTAGAAATTGTTTCTCATAAATTTATTTTAAATTAATTAAGTTTTTATATAAAAAAAAAAAAAACTTAACATTCTGCTTATCTAAACTGAAATTCAAAATTATTTATTTATTAAAAAAAAAACTAAACTTTCTGCTTATCTGAACTCGAACAAACAATATCAAAACTAGGAGAAAACAAATAAATAAACATTCAAACTAAAGGAAAAGGTGCGAGAAAACAAATAAAACATTCAAACTAAGGAAAAGCCTGGAGAAAACAGATAAATATATATCGGCCTTATATCGGTATCGGCCTTCTATAAATCCATATCGTATCGGTATCGGCAATATCGGTTTTTTAAAAAAAAAGAACGTATCGGTCGATCCCTGATTAATAGCTCCACTCACTAGTGAAAATTTTTAAGGCTATTTATGTTTTAGGTTACATTTCCACCAGTTGTGAAATGTGCTTTTTATCACAAAGAGGATTTGATGACACTAAAGTCTTGACAATGAGAAAACCAGAGCAACATTTGGACATATGAAATATGTAGTTAAAAGACCCAGGGTTACATATGCTGCCTGCACTACTGTGGTGGCCACAAAGACAGCACACTACTTCATACAAAATTCAGACTATGGTGGGTATCATCATCATCATCAGCACTTTTCAGTCCAGATCCCTTTTTTTTGTTTCAACCAACCTCGCAACCAACCTTTAATACTCGCTTCAACACCTTCAAGTATGTGCAATGTTTAAAACTGATCATATTTTGAACATGAACTGCATCAACTTTTGACACCCCAAGCTAAAGCAACTCTATTCATTAATTTAAGTTAGTCTCTAAACTTAAAGAAAGGAAAGAAACTACTCCATAGGTTGAAATATGTGATGTTTTCTCGGATCTTTTACATTGTTCTTAAAAGCGTTTTTTGATTTTACAGTTCTCAAATCCTGGTAGGTACCTATGCATTATATATTTCTTGTTATTTTTTATAAGAGACCAGTCACAAATTTCTTTTTTTCCTTATGTTATTTGAATTTCTTTTATGTCCCTACTTCCAACAATTTTTTTAAAAAACATTTCCTCTCTGTATAGTATAACTCCCCACAATGAGTCAGATATTATGATTCTACCATAAAAAATAAAACCATGTACCTACTATGTAGTACTTACAGATAAATAGTACTCTAGTTAAATCCTTAAGAGAACCTAGAACTAAACTTGAAACTATTAAGCCTCTGATAAATTGCATAGGTAGGTATGTCTCCTACAAATTAAGGGTACTTAAATACCTACCTAAGTTCAGATGCTGGTGCTATGAATCACATTATGTGTCATAACTTGTTTACTTGCCATTTTCAAGTTTCCAACGCAGTTTTTTATTATTTTACAAATTCATTGAGGATGTTTTACATTGATAACTGAGTACTAGAGCATACTAGAGTACCTACTTGGAAGACCTACTGGAGAAAAATTGATATGATTGGAACATTCAAATTACTGAATGGTTTTGAGATTATTAAAGAATATAAAATTTAGCTTCTTATTTTATGTAACTTTTCAACTTACCTCTGGATTACAGACACTTCCATTTAATTTTTGACTATTAAGTAATGAAAGAATTTTATTGCTTGATGCAGCAAATGCTGATGATTGAGGCGAGTTTGGTGATATAGGAGCAGAAGGTACTCGTTGCTCATCAAAGTCCCTCCCAGCATAATCGCTGTATTCAGGATCATACAATTCACCAGCAGGTGGGACATTCAGTACCAATTCTCCTGCCGAAGTGATATCAAAATCTACTGGTAAAATTGAAGGGTGTTGTCCCAATTGTTGGTTAAGCTCACTCAAAGAATCCTGTACAGTTACGATACTTCTGAATACAGGGTTCTCTAGAATTGATAATAGGGCTTTGAGGTCTTGAAAAGTATTCATTTGCAATTTTGGGTCCCCAAGATCACCAACCCCCTGTTTAATATCTTCCAGCAGTTGTAGGGCACTTGATATATCCGCATTTAAATTCATGTTTAAAATAAATGAAAAATTATAAAGGATACTCCACAAAAAACATTAAAAAATACTATAAAATTGTAGGGATGGGATTCATTTATTAATTCATTACTTCTAAAAGTTTATAATCCCTGTTTTCTTTCAGCTTTTTGTTATCATTTCATTATTCATTCATTTCAATTTTCAGCAGATAACGACGTCACATGTCAAGCACTGTTGCCAACTATATGAATGGCCATTTTACCAGATTATAAAACTTGGAATACCAGGATCTAGATTTTTCTCAATCCTGCCAATACCAGAGTATTACTAGGTCTTTGTTGCTAAACAAAAATTGTGCTAAAATTTTTAGATTTCAATTATTTATTTTCAGTTTTTTTTTTCTTTTCGTTTGGTGTTTAAAATAAAAATGCAATAACAACAATATCTAATATGGAAAAATGAAACTTATTCAGATAAAATAACACTGCATACCTAATGTATACACGGGATACCTATAAACAAATACATTATTGTAAAAAAAATTCATTCTGTATAACATAACATTACAGATATTGATAAACATAATTAGGCCCGGTTTGTTCATCTTCAGATAAGCTCCTTGGTTATAACTATCTGCAAGATAATTGCACCGTTCTATGATTCTATTGGTCGGCGGATAACTGGCCAACCGATGGGATAACAAATTTCGTTTTTATATGGGTCAGATTGCATACCTGACAGTTTATCAGAAGGTGAATGAACCGGCCCTGATAGGTATATTGGTAACCTTTGGCATAACTATTTGATTAGTCTCCATAGACGCGAAATAACGATTTTTTTGCGGATTTCTTTCCTATTGCCTATTGGTTAAAATTTCACATTCAAATGTCCAATGTTAAATTCTAACAGGGAAAAATGTCACTTTAAGCGTTGATTATCGTTAACCTCTCTCAAAATGGACGGTGCAAACGGCCATAAATTCAAGAAAAATGGATTATTGATTGCTAATGCGAAAATACCAGAATTTTGCTGGAATGAAATGTCAAATTACCAGAAATATTACTAGATAAATTTTGAAAATCTTCATTACTAAAACCGGGGTCGATATTACCAGATCTGGTAATTATTTTACCAAGTTGGCAATACTGATGTCAAGTCACGACGTCAACAATACTATACGTCAAAACAAAGTCAGGGGTAATTTCGGTTTGTGTTTGTATCGTTTCGTTTTGTGAGCGGCTACACTGACTCTATTACCACAGTGACGACAATTGCTGTCATTTATTTTTGATTGGTTCTAAAATCCCATATATTTATATTGAAAACGCTGCATTCTTGTTCCCAACCTCTTGTTACTTTTAAATATGAATATATGGGATTTTAGGTGAACATCCATCATAAATCATGGAAAACAACGTATTTGATGGACCTAATAATGAACATCAAATACGTCGATTTCAATTTTTTATGATAGATGTCCATTTAAATCCTATATATTATTTATAAGTAACAAGAGGTTGGGAACAAGATGGCGGCGGGACCTCTATTATCGCCACTACAGTGACTCTATAACCCACAGTGGCGACAATTGCTGTCTCATTTTTGATTGGTTCTAAAATCGCATAAATTTATATTGAAAACACCGCCATCTTGTTCCCAACCCCTTGTTACTTTCAAATATGAATATATGGGATTTAGGTGAACATTCATCATAAATCATGGAAAACAACGTATTTGATGGACCTAATACTGGTCATCAAATACGTCGATTTCAATTTTTTATGATAGATGTCCATTTAATTCCTATATATTATTTATAAGTAACAAGAGGTTGGGAACAAGATGGCGGCGGGACCTCTATTATCGCCACTGTATAGGTGGGTTCGGCTTGCTCACTCCATGCACTCCGAGTGACTCCATTCGCACTCCAGCCGTTCGGGTTAGGGTTCGGGTATTGTTTTTTACCGTATTAAGGGTGACTCCATTAGCTCTGTTCACTCCACTCCAACTCCACGCTGAATAGCCGAACCCAGCTTATGTAAAGGTTTATTAAAAGCGTTTTTTCTCGCTTAAATTGGTTGAACCAGCTTGAACCAATTCAAAACAATCAAAACATTACATTTTCGCGTTGAACTAATGACGTCATAACAAAACTGTTTGAAAATATTTTGAAACGAGATTTCGCATCGGTTCAAAAACAAACGCATGCGCATTAGTTTAGGAAATTTGACAGTTTGTTGTTTATATTTATACTTGTGTTGTGTCTTTTGCAGGAGGATATAGAATCATGAACATATTTTGGCGCCAAAATATTGGACCAATAGGAATACTCCCGGATCAACGGATTGACGGAGAAACGGATGCATGAAAAGTAAGCTTTAGCCGCTTTCCAGCTGACGCTTTTGAGCACGCAATCGAGCTTTTGCGCGCGCAAATGCTTCAAGCGCGTGTTCGTGTTCCAGCCGTACTGTGGTTCGAGAGCTGCTAACTTTTGCGTTTCAAACACAGAACACTGTGCTGCACCGTGCTTGAAGCACACAGCTGGAAAGCGGCTTTTATAAAATACGATCCGTGTGTTTATAGGCTTTAAATAAATTTAATTTCATTATACCGCCAGAGCTGTATTATCGCGTCCACTTTTTTCAGAACAGGTTTGAACCAATGTCAAAAAAGTGGACGCGAGAAAACGGCTCAGACTAGAGAGTTTTGAGCCCCCAAATTTTGTCCGTTACGTCCTTAAACTATACACGTCTGGCAAGTAAACATCTTACATGCCAATTTCAATGCAATAGAATGAAATATTTAGCAAAAGTCTAAGGTTAAATAGAGAACGAAAACGATTTCCCCTGTTCCACCTCCAGCAAAAAGCGCTGGGAATGCGAGAGGTGGAACAGGGAAAATCGTTTTCGTTCTCTATTCAACCTTAGACTTTCTCTAGACATTCATTCTATCGCATTAAAATTGGCATGCAAGATGTTTACTTGCCAGGCGTGTATACCTACCTTCATACTTTCAGTATGTGCAAGAAGATTGGGGAACTTGGGTAGTAATTTTCGAAGCCATCCCTCATTTGCCATAACCTCGACCAAACTGCCAGTATATAAATAGGTCTGTTTCTGCAGAAACACAAACCAGTCAGAGTGAATTTCATTGGTTGAAATTAGTTTTCTGACTGTTTTTAACCAATGAAATTCGCTCTAACTGGTTTGTGATTTCTGATTTCTGCAGAACAGACCTTATATTTGCTGGTTAAAAACTCTACCAGTTTTGTCTCGAGAAGTATTATTGTTCTAATTAATTGAGAAAATCACATGAAAATTATCAACAGCCAAAAAAATGTCTCATTTTTCTAAGCCAGTACCGAGCGCGAGTAGATAAAAGTTATTCATGTTTGTGATTATTCCAAAAAGTAGGTCGTTTTTTGCTGAGCTCAACGTTTGAGGAGCGGAGCACAAAAATACGTTCGAGGCCGGATGGCTTACGGCATTTTATCTTCAAGGGGTTGCAATAGGACTGGCGTGAACTTGGCAGCCAAAAGTTAGCAGCCTCACTCCCGAGTCTACCCGAACAGTCAGTGGCGTCGTTTATGTCTTATTTTTAGATATTATACATTCCTTTTTTTTATAAATACAATAAAATTAATCCAATTATTGAAGGTAAACAAAAAAATGTTGCAAATGGATCCAATACATCTTTTTGAAGGTGAACAAAGAATTAAAATATTTGAAATATTAATTTTTCACCAACTTACTGACGGGACTTTCCACATATTTTTCTCAACCAAATGAAGTCAAAAATGCTTTCACACACGATGAACTCATTATGGGGCACCTCACTTGAGTTGCAAATGGGTCCAAGGGTGGTTTTTGGGAGTGATACAAGAAAATTGAAAAACTGGAAATATCAAATTTTCTCAGAATTACGTGTCTTGCGACATTTTCCTCACAACCAAATATATTGGAAACTTTGCCTAGGCACCATAGGCACATTTCAGTGCATCTTACTCGACTTGCAAATGGGTCTAAGGGTGGTTTCATGCCTATGGTGCCTAGGCACAGTTTCTAATACATTTGGTTGTGAAGAAAATGTCGCAGGACAAGTAATTCCGGAAAAAATTGAAATTTCTAGTTTTCCAATTTTCTTGTTTTACCCCCTAAAACCACCCTTGAACCCATTTGCAAGTCGAGTAAGATCCATCGAAATGTGCCTATGGTGCCTAGGCAAAAGTTTCTAATACATTTGGTTGGGAAGAAAATGTCACAGGCCAAGTAATTCTGGGAAAAATAGATATTTCTAGTTTTTCAATTTTCTTGTTTTACCCCCTGAAACCACCCTTGGACCCATTTGCAAGTCGAGTAAGATGCATTGAAATGTGCCTATGGTTCCTAGGCACAGTTTCCAATACATTTGGTTGTGAAGAAAATGTCGCAAGAAACGTAATTCTAGGAAAAATTGATATTTATAGTTTTTCAATTTTCTTGTTTTATCCCCAAAAACCACCCTCGCACTCATTTGCAAGTCGAGTTAGGTGCCTTGAAAGGTGCCCATGGTGCCTAGGCACAGTTTCTAATACATTTGGTTGTGAAGAAAATGTTGCAAGATAAGTAATTCTGGGGAAAAGTGATATTTCTAGTTTTTCAATTTTCTTGATTTATCCCCAAAAACCACCCTTGCACCCATTTGCAAGTCAAGTTAGGTTTCTTGAAAGGTGCCCATGGTGCCTAGGCACAGTTTCTGATACATTTGGTTGTGAAGAAAATGTCGCGAGACAAGTAATTCTGGGAAAAATTGATATTTCTAGTTTTTCAATTTTCTTGTTTTACCCCCTAAAACCACCCTTGGACCCATTTGCAAGTCGAGTAAGATGCATCGAAATGTGCCCATGGTGCCTAGACACAGTTTCTAATACATTTGGTTGTGAAGAAAATGTCGCAAGACACGTAATTCTGGGAAAATTGATATTGACAGTTTTTCATTTTTCTTGTTTTACCCCCAAAAACCACCCTTGGACCCAGTTGCAAGTCAAGTTAGGTGCCCTGAAAGGTGCCCTGAAAGGTGCCCATGGTGCCTAGGCACAGTTTCTAATACATTTGGTTGTGAAGAAAATGTCGCAAGACAAGTAATTCTGGGAAAATTTGATATTTCCAGTTTTTCAATTTTCTTGTTTCACTCCCAAAAACCATCCTTGGACCGATTTGCAACTCAAGTGAGCTCCATAATGAGTTCATCGTGTGTAAAAGCATTTTTGCTTTCACCTGGTTGAGAAAAATATGTGGAAAGTCCCGTCCGTAAGTTGGTGAAAAATTAATATTTCAAATATTTTAATTCTTTGTTTACCTTCAAAAACATGTATTGGATCCATTTGCAATATTTTCTTGTTTACCTTTAATAACTGGATTAATTTTATCGTATTTATAAAAAAAGGAATGTATAATATTCAAAAATAAGACATAAACGACGCCAATGACTGTTCGGGTAGACTCGGGAGTCAGGCTGCTAACTTTTGGCTGCCAAGTTCACACCAGTTGCAATAGGTCTGTTCTCAAAGAAATCACAGACCACTCAGAGAGAATTTCATAGGTTGGAAATAGTCAGAAAACTGGTTGTTGGCGATTTGCACCAATCAAAAACGCTCTAACTGGTTTGTGATTGCTGTGAGAACAGACCTAATATAATCCTAATAATGTTTCCTTCCACAACTTAATCACAGCTGTTTCATCCATTTCCGGAAAAATAAAAGTAGGCTGCCACTATAATTTACGACGTATGTCAAATTTGTTCACTATTCAAATGACACATCAATATTAAATGACTCGGAACACATTTCACCGCTCGGAACGTAGACGCTCGTGTAAACGAGCAAACAGATCAAGTTGATTATGGGCCGGTTTCTCAATAGAGAGTCACCTCCGGGTTAGCTTCTAACTTCAGGGTACACGTGTCCAGTTGCTATGTTTACCCTGGAGTTATGCTTGACCCGGGGGTGACTTGCTATTGAGAAACCGGCCCTATGCCTAGTTATATATGCTCGTACTTCATTAATGCAATAATTTCATTCATAATTTTGAAAGAACAAAGTGCAAATTATGAATAAACTATGCACTTGAAGTCAATTTCCGAACTCGGTCGTTGAGGCTGCCATCTAGCGAGAAAAAAATGCAAAATTAGTTACAAGAAATAGCGCAGGATGACGCTGCTGCCTCTAGCGAGAAAAAAAATTTTCAAATGATCCCCATGCATAAAAATCTTTCCAGTTCTAGGTAGGATCACTTTTGTGTCAACTGTTGACAACAATAAAATTCAAATTATAGACCGCTTAAAGATAAACAAAAAAAATAAATAATTTCCACTTTCTTCCTGCCAATGCCTAGATCCAATATTTTATAGTATACCCTCCTCTTTATATAATGTGGGAAACTTGAACAGTAAGGAAACTTCTAATATATTACTCCATCTATTGATATATTCAATAATAATTAAAGAGAGCCCAAAAACACGCACTTGCAAAATAAAAATCCAACCTGTTTTCGTACATCTATAGTTCTTTTACTTATTGTATGCCGCCTGCAATGTAAACTTAAAGGGGGTGCGACCCAAAAATGAAAATGCAAAAAAATCTAAGAATAAATATTTAAACCGCATCTTGCTACGATGGTCCGTTTTCGAGTTAGGGCGGTTTAAAGTTACAACTAGGTTTTTGTGACGTCACACTGGATTATCAGGTACAGTATTAACACGTGTAAGAATTTTCCAAAATAAAAGACAATTATTATCTCCTAGAGTGAATCGCAGACACTCAAAGTATAGGGTACGGTTCACTGACGACTGAACGAACAGAAGACTGCGATTTCGGCGGTTGTGACGTCACAAATTCCTGCATAATTTATTTCCACAAGGAATTTTCTCGGAGACTATTTTGAATATAGGACTGCGGTTTTCACGAGATATCTTTAAAAAAAATTCTTGATTTAAGTAGCTTAAGTCGTATTTTAGGGTCCCACCTCGTTTAACTATGTAGGTATTAGGTACAAGGTGTTCCCGTATACTTTAGCACCCCACCAGCAGCCTTTACCTTTACAGTTAGATGATAGAGGTGTACATACAAAAGTTGTGCAGCTTTATCTAAATTTTTAGAATCCATCGTCAGAAACAAAATTTTATATTCGGACATTTGAAATTTTTCGTACTTTCAACTTTTTTCAAATGGCATGCCCTATATTTGATTCTATATTCTTGAAGAGCACAATTTTCCGATTCCAAAAATATATAGTTTGTTTAAGCTGTCTCAGGGCCGATCCTAGGGTATCGGCCGCCCGCGTGCAAAGAACAATTGCGCCGCCCCATAGGGATATAGCACCCTTACGTAGGTGCTGGTGGTGGTAGCTCGCCGCAGGCGCCGCCGGGGAAAGAAATTGTTTGGGTGCCACGCCCAAAAGCGTTCATTTCGAGCCACAAAATGAAAGTTTTTGGGACTTTAGAGTTAAAAAAAACTTATTTGGAACAACATATCAACATATTTGTTTTCTATGAGTTGTTTGAATGCGGGTGAGTGGTGGGTGGTCAAAAATGACAAACACTATCCTAAAATAAGTAGGGCCTGGCTTGGGCCTAGGTACAAAAGTGAAAAATGGGGCCCTGTGGAAAATCAAGACACCCCAGTCCGTAGTTGAAATACTTACTTACATAACATACCCACCTGCACTTGGAAGTCTTTGGTATAGTTTTTCCAAAGTTAATTGGAACAAGGTGAACATAAATCATAACTGGTGGCTGACTAGTGGCAGTGCATTTCTTATGGGAATTTTCAGTGACTATAGTCAGCCACCAATTGGTACCTTGTTCCAATTGAGTTTGGGAAATACTATATCAAAAAATTTGGTAATATTGTTAGCGGGAGTATTCATCTAGTTCTGTTGGACGGTTAGTAATTATTTTTGCAGAATTAGGTGAATTGGGCACAAAAGTAAACATTTTGAAAAAACGAAGCAGAAGTATTTAGGAAATTTAATAAATTATGCGATCTTATGATGGATGTGTACAGAGTTAAAACATTTTGCGTGAGCCTACACATTGACTGTGCACTAAACTTTCTATTTATGCTATCAGGCAGGGTCGGCGCAACCATTAGGCGAACTAGGCGGTCGCCTAAGGCGGCAAACTTAAAGGGGCGGCAAAAAGGCTAAAAAAAAATCTTTTGAATTCTGCTTTGCTTCATTCCATTTCTCTTGCAAACCCAAACACAAACTTTGCCCTTCTATGCCGGTGACACGACACACTGGCGAAATAAGTTTTTTCATGAAACTTATTGGAAGAAACAGGAAATTTGTTTCATTATTACACGATACATACATTCGAATGAGGCGGAGCACACTGGCGTTCCTGGAACAGAAGAGCAGAAATTGTTTCGCCAGTGTACGCCGCCTTATTTGAATGTATGAGTCGTGGTCGTGTGATAATGAAACAAATTTCCTGTTTCTTTCAACAAGTTTCATGTAACTTATTTCTCCAGTGAGTCACCCGCCTTATGAGCACATACTGCTATACCTATTTCTGCTAGTCGATAGGGATAGAGTGGCGGGTTGCCAAAACTACTTATTAAACAGGGTGTTTGGCGGAGGGTTAGCCAAACTTGGTGGGCGTATAGATTGGTCCAATTTGAAGATATTTTATTAATACACTTGTGCACTTAAGGTCCCCGTTTTTCTTATATCATTGCTTTTGTATTATTCTAAATAATTTTCAAAAATGGGCCTTTTGACTTCTGTAATTTTTTTTTAATGTTTATAATAGTAGCTTATACCACGAGTCAATAATGATAGCAATTATTCCCGAGGAATATTTACGAACTGAGCCGCGTTAGCGGCGAGGGAGTAACATTCCGAGGGAATAATAGCCATTATTGCGAGTAGTATACTCTACTTTATTTACGACAAATTAATTTATTTGAGATTTTCAATGAACAAATTTCATCCACCTCAATTCTCAATACACATCCACAAGCACTATACACGTTTGACACTGACACTTTTGATGAATAATGACCATTAATCCCGCTACTCGTCATTATTCCCTGGGGGAATAACATATGTCATTATACTGCCAAAATTACAAGTATAATACTTACATTATACATTAGTCCTAAATAAAAATGCTAATTATTTCGGTAGTATTTGTGCCTAATTATTACTTTATCAGATCAAAGATACACTAAAGACCAAAAACACACGAAACAAACATTTTCATAAACATTAAAAAAAAAAGTTACTTAAGGACATAAGTGTATTGATAAAATATCTTCGAAATGGGCCTATCTATATACTCACCAAGTTTGGCTAATCCTCCGCCAAACACCCTGTATATTATGAAGATTTTTGGCACAAAATTAACGTTTTGGGCGTGGCACCAGTGACTAGAACAGGATTTTTTCGCCTCCGCCGGCGCCTGCGGCGGGAATGTGTGTATGTATTTTTTTTATGTTGATATTCTAATCTATATTCTGTAAGTCAGGTTATATTATTTACAATCATTAATAAAACTATAAAACACGTTTTTAAAAATAGCCATGCATATTTGTATTTTTACTTGATGGGGGCGGCAGACAGTACATTTGCCTAGGGCGCCAAAGTCGCTTGCGCCGACCTTGCTATCAGGAGATCGGGTTTATTTTCATTTTTCAGGAGTTTTTTAAAGTTCAGCCTATTTCTTTATTAGAAGTAGTTTTATTTTGAGAAATTCGTAAAAAGTTTTACTTGAATCTTGAATGACAGAATTATAGCCCCTAGATTTGGCCGCCCGCGTGCGGGGCACGCGCTGCACACCTGCTAGGATAGGCCCTGAGCTGTCTCCAACATATTTGGCTCTAAAAATTGTAAAAATACTATCATATTGCCTTACATACAGCCATTCTACCTGTCAAGGTGACAACTGCAGGTGAAATTTAAGGCACTTGGTTTCCATAGTATTTTCAAAATCTTTAAAATATGTTGGAGACGGTTCAACCAAAAATATAGACAAACTACCTATATATTTTTGGAATCGGAAAATTGTGCTCGTCAAGAATATACAATCAAATATAGAGTATTTCATTTGAAAAAGTTGAAAGTACGCAAAATTTCAAATTTCTGATAACAAATTTTTGTTTCTGACTATGGGTTCTAAAAATTTAGCTAAAACTGAAGTTACGGGAAAACCCTGTACATAATTCTCATGTATTTCTGTCATTGTAATTAAGTTCGCCCGTAATGATATAGTAGAATAAAGTAAAAAATAAAATAAAAAACATACGGGAAAAAAGGCCAGAGGCAGAAAATATAGAGAAAATAGAGTCCATTAAAAGGAAACCTGAAAAGAAGGAACAAAAAATAAGCTGCTGACCAAATAATAAGAAAATACTGACCAATAATGACCATTTCATAAGAAATTGATTGGTCATGTTGGGTTAGTAATGGCAGTAGCTTTATGTCTGATCGCGAAATTTTGTGAATGGGGTGCTAGCTTTGCTATACCAAGCCAATTGACACAACTAAACTTGCTTTAAATAGGAGAATGAAATAAAATGTAACATTCCTGTTTTTTGGTAAAAAGTCGCAGACAAAAATCACATGGTATATGCTTGTCCAAAATGAACACACACATCAGTTATTTCAGTTTCAGTCCCAAAAAACCTAATTTTTGCCGCAATTTTAACAAGCTCTGCTGTTTTGCCTGGGAAGGTGAAGAAATGATGAGCTTCAAAAGTATCAGAATTTGGTACAGGGTGTTTGGTAGGTCGATGCATATATTTTAGGAGGTGATATAATGAGTCATTTAGAACCGATTTAGACAAACTTACCTCAGTACCAAGTCTTACGGTTTTCAAAATAGGACCGATTTAATTTTTTTTAAACAAACCTCTGTTGAGCGCTCTCATGCAATATTCAAAAATAACATCTAGTCTAGGAAAATAGTCGAAAAATACATGCATTGCAAAAAAAAAAATTCCTACCCAAATGAAATTTTCAGGGATGATAGGGGGCGGGTGGGTGATCATAAAACCGAAAATATCAAACATTCACCCCTCTGGCGTTTTGCGCTATAGGGGTTGAAAGTGCGCCATTGGCGATTACTTGGTACCTATTGATTTTACAACAAAATGTTTCAAATAAAAGCAGTGGCGGCCAGTGGCAATCTAGTGTGGTTGTGCGCTCTTGGAAATTTTTTTGGAGGTGCCACGGTGCCACTTCCTGTTCTACATTTATTTTGTATGTTGAATTTTTTTATCTTTACTTTAGGAAAAATTATCGAAAACAAAAATATATGTATTTAAATGGGGCTCGAATGTTTGTATTCTAGCCATAATACATAATTGATATTGAAATTTATAATTAAAAAAAAAAAAACGCGAACAACAGAGTTGTCAAACCGCCAAAATGGTGAAAAAACATCGAAATATTCTCGATTGAGTGGAAACAACATTGGAAGTGTGTATTCAAATAGCGCACGGCGCATCCCTTTCATCGGGCGACTTACCGTATATTCCTGATCAATCGCACAGCGAGAAAACACATTTACCCAGAGCGCCGAACGATTCCACACCGACCACCCGGACCACCAGCACAATCAAGCGGGAGAAAAAAATATACAAGACAGGCGCAGGGCGCGCTTTCGTTCCGTTCGAGTTCGTGCGAATTTAAAAATAGAAAAATGAGTAGATGACAGATGTTTATCCTAATTTAGAAAATTGGGTAGGTATTTTTTAATTGAAGTTTCTTTTCTTTCCAAAATTTTAATTTTATTTTCTTGCTTGGTTTTTGGAGGCAGTGCGCGCGCACGAGCGCACTTATTGAGAAGCCGCCCCTGAATAAAAGATGTGCAACATTATTTGATCTACAATGTTTATCTAAAGACTTTTTTGATTAAGGGCCGTCTGTGGTCATGAGGGCCGTTTGAAATTTTATAATGAAAATGAAAAATTGTAACCAACGTGAAAAATTTTTCTAAAGCACATACAACATTTTTGCTTTATGAAGTTTTTACTCACCCCCTGCCGTTTTTCAATAGGGGTAGTTTGAAGTTTTTTTATTTTTCTACAAAAAAAAATTTTTGATAAAAGTTTCATAAGATTATATTTCCTACAATTTTTCCTTATCAACTTTTTTTATAACTCCCATTCAGCGGGGGGACACTTCCCTTAGGAAAATTTTAGGTTTTAGGGGTATATATTAATTTTTGTTTTCTTTTCTCGCCTTTACTGCATATAAAAAGTTGCAATCAACATTGTATTAAAAGGATTTTTTTTCCACCACCTTTTTGTTTTTAGGGGTAGTTCGCCTATTTTTAACTTTACAAAAAAAAAAATTATAAAAAAAGGTGTTCAAAATCATAAAATGAACAAGTATTCTTAATAAACTTTTTTTGTAAAGTTCAAAATAGGCGAACTACCCCTAAAAACAAAAAGGTGGTGGGAAAAAAATCCTTTCAATACAATGTTAATTGCAACTTTTTATATACACTAAAGGCGAGAAAAGAAAAAAAAATTAATATATACCCCTAAAAACTAAAATTTTCCTAAGGGAAGTGTCCCCCCGCTGAATGGGGGTGAGTTATAAGAAAAGTTTATAAGGAAAAATTGTAGGAAATGTAATCTTATAAAACTTTTATTAAGAAAATTTTTTTGTAGAAAAATAAAAAAACTTCAAACTACCCCTATTGAAAAACAGCAGGGGTGAGTGAAAACTTCATAAAGCAAAAATGTTGTATGTGTTGTAGAAAATTTTTTCACGTTGGTTACAATTTTTCATTTTCATTATAAAATTTCAAGCGGCCCTTATGACCACACACGGCCCTTAATCAAAAAAGTCTTCAGATAAACATTGTAGATCAAATAATGTTGCACATCTTTTATTTGAAACATTTTTTTGTAAAATCAATAGGTACCAAGTAATCGCCAATGGCGCACTTTCAACCCCTATAGCGCAAAACGCCAGAGGGGTGAATGTTTGATATTTTCGGTTTTATGATCACCCACCCGCCCCCTATCATCCCTGAAAAGTTCATTTGGGTAGAAATTTTTTTTTTGAAAATCGACAATTTTCCTAGACTAATCACGAATTTCCACAAATAGCGGAGTAAAATCAAAATGAAATTATGACTTTGAGTGATTCCGAGGTATAACCAGATGAAACTTATATCATCTTGTAGAGGACACTCTGGGGCATAGGAAATGGGGATGTACAACTTTTTTAGTAGGACTGAACTTTGAAATCGGCCCTTAAACGTGACTGAGCTCGAATTTGAAAAACTACGTTTTTCTAAACATTACCCGCTGTATTTAAATAAAGCATACAATCTAAAATTCTGATTTTTTGCACATTTATACTTGAAGCATGGGCGCTTCTAATGACAGTTCAGAAATTTCGAAAAGGTTTAAGGTTTTTTTGTTGAAAAGTTAGGAATATAGAATTATCAAAATCGTGCATCTAAAACTTCACCCTGCAGCGAGCCATGTGAATTATTGAAAATTTCTATACATATATATCGAATCAAATGTAGTAAAAACATTGTCAAAGTTTTTGAAAAAAAAATTAAGTCGCTAACTTTAACGGTTATAGAATTATGAATTTTTATCCGGGAGCTTTGAAATGCGCTCTGATGCTGTAAGCGGCTAGCGGCTACCATTCTGGAAATCATCTGCGTTAGTGCGTTAGCGTTGCATCTAGAAATAAACTAAAAAAATCTATAAACATAAAGTAATTGATTGAATCCTTTTTTATGAAGTTAGTTTAAATATTTTCTCCTTCGTCATCCTCATATAAATCAGGAATATTATTTTGACAACTTTTGCAGGAACAATAATCGCTGCAGCATGTTAAACCCTCTTTCAAGCAGACATTAATTTATTATTTTGACATAATTTATCTTTGCAGAAGACATTCATTAGTTGCCTTATATCCATTGGTATGGGATCAGCAGTCATCAAAACAGGCTCAAAAATTCCATTATTCCTAGTCCAAACAAAGTTAACAGGGTCAAGTATAGGCATAATAGGTATATGACCGGATATCCATATACGCAGTTGATATATGCACCTGAAATTTTGTTTATCGCATAAATACAGCTTCTTTTGTTATATATACATCTAGCTCAGTACATGCTAGTAAAATGCATCATCTGTGGGTGGAAGTTCAGAAGCGAATTGATTGGAAGTTGTGATCAACTGATATCTCAATTCATCGAGGGTTTTTAGGGCCTCGTTCTTATTTCTGAATAGGGCCAATGCAAATTTGGTGGAAATATAAGGTTCCAAGATTTTTAGAAAATACATTTTTTGCCTTTGCATTTGTGGTATCGCATCCTGTTGACACATGCAGCGCTGGCAAACATTTATAAACTTCATATTCCAGTTTCTACACTATTTATTGGAATGATCCGTTTTTTATTCCCTTGTCCTAATTCCATAAAAAGGTAGGTTTCTTTCAAAGAACTTACTTCAATAAATTCAGAATAGTGGTAAATAAGTAATACCAGAACATTTGCATCTGCAGACTTCACCAACACTTTTTTTTGGTGAAGTATCTGATATTCATATAAGACGTGGATTATAATAAGTCGTGCATCAGTATCATCATGATTCGATTTCAAATCTTTCATTTCGGTTACACGGTTACACCATCCTTGTTGACAGAAAAGCATAACTCTGGATTTTCAAAATCACGATGATCAGAGTTTCTTCTATTTGTCAGCTAAATGTTCCAAAATATAACCAGTTACAAATTTCAATAGGGATTCTTCATTTCTGCCAATTTTAAAAAAATCCGAAACTTCATCACTTTTCTCTTTCCAGAAACTTCATACGCATACGTATCTGCAAAGTTACTTCTTCTGCGTCTGTCCAAAGACTTGACCGATTCATCTATTAAAAACCACCGTTATCCTCAGTGCTTCATACCTTCGACCAAGTGAAAGAATTTGCTTCAGAATAGTACATTAAAATACAAGTTTCATAAGACGTCATTTTATCGCACGAGCCCTATATTAGAAAACGAGCCGGAGGCGAGTTTTCTAAAGGGCGAGTGCGATAAAATGTCTTATGAAACGAATATTTTATACTATTTTTTCTATTTTGGTATTGTTTAATTTAAAAAAACAAATTTTTCTTGAAAATTTTATTCTCATATTTCCTGATTTCATATGTTTAGGTTGGTAACACTGCATGCCAAAAGTAGAAATCTTCTATTATAAAATCGCGAATGACAGTTCGATGGCCATCAGTCAGCCAGTGTAACCAACCTTCGATAAGTAAAAAAGGAGTGTCACAAAGAGCTTCTTTTCGAAACTACTTTCAGTGTCGAAAAGACTTCGATATGACACCAAAAGAGAAAAAAATACATGCGAGTTCATGAAAAGTTAAGTTGAAAATGCTTTATCATTTAGTCCTTGAATAAGTACCATGCCATCTATTATAAGTGAATAATTGAAGGGGGTGTGACCCAAAAATGAAGTTTCAGTGCGAAAAAATCTAATAACAAATATTTGAACCGCATCTTGCTACGATGAACCGTTTTCGAGTATATAAGGGTGGTTCAAAGTGACAAACGCCTAGGCTGTGACGTCACACTGGCTTCGGAGGCACAGTTAAAATATGTGTAAAATTTTCCGAGACAAAAGTCAACGATCTCACTTAAAGCAAATTGCAACCACTTAAAGTATACGGCACGGTTCAACCATTGAACAAACAGAAGGCTATGATTTCGGCGGTTAGCCGGTGTGACGTTACAAGTTCCCGCAAAATTTATTTTCATGAAGAATTTTCTCGGATAGTATGTTGAATGAAAGACTGCGGTTTCCACGGGAGATCTTAGATTTTTTTTCTTCATTTAAGTAGCTTAAGTTGCTTTTTTTAGTTACACCCTTGTTTAAAATCAGTTCGAAGAGAAGCAACTGTTGAACATGGTTCAAACTTTAATAATAAATCAGACTTTTCGCATACGAACGCACAAAACTGGAAAAGTCAGAAAATGCACCTCTCGGTGAATGCACGAATAATTCCGTCGCGACGTGGTTCACGATGGGCTGAGCGCGCTCCAGGGCTCTTGGATAAAAATTTATATTTCTATAACCGTTAAAGTTAGCACCTTAATTTTGGATTGTATGCTTAAATTAATACAGCGGGTAATGTTTAGAAAAACATAGTTTTTCTAATTCGAGCTCAGTCACGTTTAACGGCCAATTTCAAACTTCAGTCCTATTAAAAAAAGTTGTACATTCCCATTTCCTATGCCCCAAAGTGTCCTCTATAAGATGATATAGGTTTCATCTGGTTATACCTCGGAATCACCCACCCTCAGAAAACAGCGAGTTAGAGCAGTGATTTTATTCCACTAAAAAATTAGCCGTACATTAACAAACTGTTTACTTATTTCATTCTAAAAGTGAACATTTTGTTTATAAGAAGAAGAAAAAAAATGCTAGTACAGTTTTTCCCTGAATACGTACTCAATTTTGGCAATCTGTAGTCTAAAGTGATTTTTTTGCTGCAATAAAAAAAGAATTGTAATTTTTTCGTGGTATGGGCATTTCGAAAAGGCACATGACAAATTTTAAATACATTTGAAAACCTTGGTTGCCTTTATTTTATCCTATTTTTTTTTTCTGAAAAAACTTTAACTTGCAATGGAGTTAATACTTTTTGTGACTTCAAAATGGCACTCTAAATGTTCATTTTCGTTAATTTTTTTGGTAATGCTTCCAAGATAAAAAAATACACATTATGTTAAGATACAAAACAAAAATAATTGAAATAGTATTTCTGAATATCGCATTAAAGCGCCCAACAGAAGATTTGTGAGATTTTCTTAAGAAAAAATTAAATCGGCGATATTTTGAAAACCGTAAGACTTGGTACTAAGGTAAGTTTGACTAAATAGGTTCTAAATGACTTACTCTATCACCTTCCAAAATATACAGTGTCATTACTTAAGTGTGCAACATACGGGATTTTTTTTTTAGTCATAGCACAATCAAAATACAAACAAGGCCAAAAGTTGGTGCATGTCTGATAATCATATTAGGTGCACTTAGAATGGTTGCAAGTCAAACAGCATACAGGATGGCTCAAATAATATCAAAATTCTACTAATATTTACTTAAATAAAATAAAACTTTTGCACATTAAGGAGAGTTTTTTTAATATGGCTATTATCACTAGTAATGTTTTAACTTGTTAAAAAAAAATTGCGACATTTCAAAGTTGTGTTGAATATCATTGCAACAAACATGAATTTTGTGATTCCATAAAAAATTAAAAATCTAAGTTAATTTTACAAATATGCTTGAATTTGAACAAAGTTATGTAAAATTGATTTGATTTGAATTAATTTTTGAAAGTATTAAGGGCAGAAATAGAAAATAAAAAAAATATAGAAATTATAGATTTTTTTCGAAAGAAAATAAAAAAAATCTTAGGAGGCTATGTTTTGGTATTTAGGCATAACTTTTAATTCCAAACAACTTTTCTCTATAACATTTTGCTGAATTTTCTAAAATAAGGGTACTTTACAGTACAGCTTTGATATTGTTGGAGCTACCCTGTATGCTGTTTGACTTGCAACCATTCTAAGTGCACCTAATATGATTATCAGACATGCACCAACTTTTGGCCTTGTTTGTATTTGGGTTGTGCTATTACTAAAAAAAATCCCCATATGTTGCACTCTTAAAAAATCACACTGTATGCATCGACCTACCAAACACCCTGTATTAGTGGTCCGTATTCGGTATATTTGGCTGTGAGTTATGAAAGCTAGAAGCTAAAAATATTAAAGATTTAAAAAGTGGTGGCTGTAACCATCACCAAAACTGTCTAATCAGAACATCCCCAGGCTAATTAATGTCTATAATGTTAATCTGTGGAAAAATAAAACCACCATATTATATTTTTATATTTGATATTTATTTATATGAATTATTATTATAGTGTGTATCGATTATTAATGTAATACCATACTTATTGTGTAATAGTGCTAACAGAGTGGGTGTTTGACTAGATTTACGACAGACAACTAAGTCTGCAGTGGTCTTGATGAAGATACATTTTTTGTGTTTTTATCACATTTTGAATTTTTTTTTTTTCGGTGGGAAATATTCAGGGATAAGTGGGGTCACAGGGAAAAGGAGTGGGCAACGACAGCCACTTGAAACATTCACGCGCTCGGTCTCACACTCACATGGATTTAGCCTGTCTAAAAAATTGGATCCTTTTCGCAGCATCTAGGTATAAGTTTTTATATACACACAGTGTTGGTTTTTATATTTTTCCATTTACTTATAATTAAATAAAACGAATCACAGCACGGATAAAAACAATATAGCTTTTTTAAAACTTAAAACTAAAATATTAGAGATATGTAAAAAAAAAAACTATTCGTTATAATAATCAAGAGACCTTTTGTTTTATTACATATTTACAAATTTGTTGCTGGTGTCTTAAAATTTATTTTAAACAGATTTAGTTTCTCAGGAATATTTCTCTGTAACTCCTTTATAAATAAATAGGTTGTAATAAGTACAATCGATTTGTATGATTAAAACTTTATTTAGCACGAGTAGTTCACTAAAATAATTATTGTTAACATATTGAGTAAATTATCTATTTTAATAATGAAATTATTATTAAAAAAGTGCTTTACTTTATATTATTGCATTTATCAAATCGAAGTTACAAAGAAGTATCATCAGACATGTATTTACGTTATGGCAGGTTTCATATTGAATTTATAAAGCCTCATACTAACTTGTGCACAAATTAACGTGAACGAGGCAAGGCAAGGCTGAAACCGAGTACGCCGAGTACGAACTCTTGTGTAACTCACTTGAGCCACACTGAGCAAGAATTAATTTGCTGCTAGCTGCGCCTCGAAACGAGATTCACATTGACTGCCTCGAGGGGCTTTGGCTTACTCGCATTCGTCCTCAAATTTAATGAGTACGCTGCTTAATAAACTTGATATAAAAATAATTTAGGATTTTGTGCATGATAAAAATTGGATCAATCTAGACCGGCACGAGGCAGTCAGTCAAGTTGTGTCAAGGCAGGCTTGGCTTAGCTTCATGTATTTGTGCTCGAGTGAGTACGCAGCTTTAAAGTTTGATCAGATTAACATTAAAAACGATAACTCCGCTTTTCGACAAACATGGGGGTAACACCTTTGGGTAACACATTTTTATGGTACACGTTTCTAGACAAACACACATGCATATAGGCCAAGTTAGAGCCTTTTTCAAGCATTTGGTATGAGACGTTCGTTGTTTAAGACATTTTGAGTCATTACTGAACTGAAAAAAGAAATAAGTTTGCAGTAATTATTACAATACGTCGTGTTTCATGTTTTTTTTTTCTATTTTGTATGGTAGATTATTACCGTACTTCATTCGGTTTACTAGGTCTAGAAATGTGCCCAGAGTTAGAAAACAATTTCGCATATTGCTTAAATATTTAAATCTTAAATTATACATTAAAATATACACTGATTATGGAACAATTGAATATATTATATAATACTTTTTTCACACTTTTTGACACTTTATTAACGAACACCTATTTAAATGCTATAGGTATGATAATATGTTGTTTTAAGAACATTTTTTTCCTAGACAGTCTAAATTGTTGATATAACAACTGCAGTATACCCTTCAAGGCGCATATTACCTAGACGCCTTTGAGTAGAAAATTGAACAATTTAAAGGTATATTAACTACTTAATGATAATTTAATTAAAAAATAATATGTACCAATGCTAAAAACTTATATGTGCAACTGTCGTCGCCATATAGGTTTGTGCCTAGCGAACTTATTTTATCGCTTTTCTTAAAATACCCTGTCTTTTTCAAATTCAAATTATAAATTCTTCATAAGCAATGATCGAAATTATTTGTACAGGAAATTTGTATTTTATTGCCAAATTTCTCTAAGCAAGTTTACAGCTTTATCGAATGAATTATTATTTCATCAATTTATAAAGTATGTCATATTATATCCTAAAGTTTTCTTGAACGAATTCAAAATTTTGTAACGATGTGACTTTGGTCTATTAGAAATTATTCTAGATAATGTAACATGATCGAATATCGAAATAACGCGAAAAAGTGGAACCATTCACGTACCAAGTACCTACCAAAGTTTTCCAACACTGAAATCTGAAGCCACAAAAATAAATTTCGTAAAGATTCAGCATTAGATGTTAGTAGGATTAGTTCCGGTTACGTCTGATTGACAGAGTCTGAAGAGGCACAACTGGACACAGACCTGAAAGACTTTGCAGGGCAGGTGCTACGAGATTTGAGGAGAGCCTCGAAAGTTCTGATAAATTGCGCGCTTCAACGTTAGAATGGGAGAAAAACGTCAAGATTAGTCTAAAAGAAATGGAAAGAATATTCGCAAAGCATAAATACAGGTGCCACCCGTTCATTTATCACTATAATTTCTAAAAAACTAGCCTTGGACCTGTCTTTTATTTTACTGCAACAAAACAACAAAATATGTATGTGGAGATTACTAAATAAATGATAGAGGCTGAGACATTTTATATAACAATATCCACTTTATCTTATCATATGTTTCACTGAGATTAGAGGAAGCCAGATTAGAGCTCAGGGACATTATTTTAGACATCCGCATTTTTTTGTGTAATATGTACACTTATAATACTAGTGATAATTATATTTTAATGATTATTTTTATTGGTAATACGTTTTTGGTACAACTTATTTTTCTCTCGAACTACACATTGCTTGCATCAAACACTTTTTTTTCTCCGCGCTTTGGCTATGTGTACGAGATCTACTAGGGGTTGTGGCAGGTATATTTTTTGACATATTTTAGTGAGAAACGCTATTGTAAAGGACTAAAAAATATTAACTCTTTATTTTAAGTGGAAGTAAGGTTTCCTAAGCTCTATTTAATATTTCAGCTGAGCTCCAAAATGATTAATATGATTGTCCGTTTTCTGAAGGGTTTCGATGAACAAAATAATTACCCTTTGGATGTCTTTTTTGTGTTACATACATATTCAGGCAGTTGGAGGTGTGGTTTGTGCGTCTTTGTGAAACAGCCCTGACTTTAGAATTAAGACCTTTGCATCAAGAAACTATCAACTAACAAAGTAATACTTATTGCAGAATTAAAATTATTGGCTTTGCAGAATCAAAATTATTGGCAACCATATTTTTTTTTGGTCGGAAAACGCATGTAATACTGTCAAAAATAGCCCTCCTAGGTGAAGTCTCTTATACCGTTCATCTTTTATTTATCCAATGCAGGAGAAATTTAATCTACATGTAAGTACCTAATGCAAACAACAACATGCCTATCAAACACGGAAATCATGTGAGACAGCGGCTCACAACCTCGTTGCGAGGGTTGAAACCGAGATTCACAACAAAGAAATAGCTCTGGGAGCCTTTGATAACGCATCTTTTGTTGCGATGGTCACCGCCGCAGCAAGACATGGAGTCGACAACACCACCTGTAGGTCGATATACAACATGCTTGAGTACGGGCGAGTTAAAGTCAACATAGATGAAGACACCCTAGAAGCTGACGATACCCAGTGGAGGATGAGTTGCTCGTACGTCTCAAATCACAGGGATTTTACGCCCAAGGGCATGCAGACGATGTAGCGATATTCGTTCAAAGGAAACATCCCACGGTCATAGCAGGAGTTATGCGAACAGCCCTGATAGGTGTACAACGCTGGTGCGAGAAAGATAACCGCATGGTCAACGCCCAAAAGAGCCTTCAGAGACTGGCATGTCTGTGCGGTGGAAATGATCACGTTAAAATGGCATCCATAGTTAACGCCCACCGGATTAGGGCTGCCGGGGCATGGAAAGAAACACCAGGCAACTACGGCCACACAAAGGTTTTCAACCTGATGAACGATAGCATAGTGGAAATGCAAACGGATCAAATGGTGGTAACCCTTAAGTTTGAAAGACTATTCAAAGTCATATGCGACCCAAGCATATGGCAGGATGGAACGCCTCACATAATAAGAACAGGCCTGGTCTGGTACTCAGACGACTCCAAAACAGCGGATGGAGCTGGCGCTGGCGTATATTGAAAAAAACCAAGATCAGAACAAAGCATCCTTCTGGGGACACCACAGTTTACCAGGCAGAAATTCGTGCAATTCAAGCATGGGCACAGGGGATTCTAAGGCTGGATTATAACAACCAGAACATAAGCATTCTCTCAGACAGTCAGGCTGATCTAAAAGCTCTGAGCTCACATCGATTTACTTCAAAGATAACGATGGAATGCCGTAAAGGAATAACACGATCTCCTGTGGGTTCCTGGGCATTCGGGGATAGAAGGCAAAGAAAAGAGGCCGACGAAATGGCCGGAGCGGGCGCAGCCCTACGCAAGACCAGAACCCACATTTGGGATATCGAAGCCATGTTATAAAGATGGCAAGACACTCGAAGGGGGTAATTGAAAACCCCTCAAAGATGCTAACAGCTGAAGTACTGTCACTAACGCGTATTCAGATAAGACGGGTGGTAGGACTACTAACAGGACACTGCCATCTCAAAGCGCACAATGCCGGAAATGAGAGTCTACAATGGCCCAACGACATTAGACTGTGTGGTGAAGAGGAGGAAATCGCCTTACACATAATTATATGACTGCGAAGCACTGGCTCGCAGAAGACACAATTTATTTGGAGAAACAACGCGGCGAGATATTCCCGCATGAGAAACTTACCAGCACGCTGCTAACGTCAGCAAGTAATCCCTATCGACCTCTGTCCACACGCTCGAAAAATATAACCACAATAAAACACTGGCTGCCTTCCTTCTTCAATTATTTATGTTTAATTATTTATGTCCTGAAACTCCTTGTGCTTAAGCCAGAGCTACCAAAAAGATAATTTTGTCCTTCCCAATAAAATAACAAACTAAAGCATGTCAAAATAACAAGTAGACAGGACCTCCTAAAAAAATGAGCACTTAAAAATATCAGTTGATCTTAATTAAGTTCACTAAATCCAAATCTACCTATACAAAGTGAGATAAACATGTTCGTTATCTTGTTTTCAACACAAAACACTAATTTTAAATATGTGTGCGAATATAACATCTGGGATCGGGTCATGAATTGCTATTTTACACTTATGCAATGACATTGGCTCTTCCTCGAGAAGCCGAACGAGTCCGATGAAAACGAACACATTCTGACGAATAAAAAGTTTTTGTTTTTTTTTTTAAATTTTGGTCCAATTTGTCCTTTTAGCTTACTTGGTACATTTAACATTCAAGCCTCGTTCCAAAGTGCGTAATGTACTTTTTTATTCGAATATCTGTTAAAATAAATAAATAAATGTCAGAATGCAATAATTTATTATTTTTTATAAAGAATCCAAAAACGCATACAATTTTTCGATGACTCAAATAATTATGATTATATACCACTTCAGCTAACACCATACTTACCTAATTCCAGATATAATCTTGGTCTTGGTCATGGTGATGGAATGTATTTCGATAATAAAAAAATGCAATTTGAAACACCCTGTAGATACTTTCCAAATATTGTTGCTTAAGAAATTAAAAAGTACGTAGAACGATCAACTAATCTATATTTTAATTGAAAATGTTTATAGGAAACAATTGGAAATAAAAAAAAATCTCCATATAATACCTTGGCACTAAAATTGACACTAAAAATGCAGGAATCATCGGTAACAAACTTAAAAATAAACTAAACCTCGAAAATAAATTACCTGAATTGATTACATAGATGCATCTAGAATGTCCATTGCAGCTTTTTATTCTGACATCTTTTATTTAGACTAACGGAAAACTATATCGACTTAATGTGCAGACCAAAACCGATACACTGCCAGATAGGGCAGAGCTGACGACATCATTAAAAATTACAATATACAAGTGGCAAGCAACATAATGGATACTAGCGCTAAGTTGCAAGACTGGATTGAATCAAAAATTGATATTTTGAATGTTGAAGTTATGTAACTGACCAATAGAAACCTGAAAGTAGAGACAAAAAATTGACTCTCTCTTCAAACGTAATTCAAGCAATGGAGCACGCTTTTTGGTTCAATTTGAACTATATTTGTTATTGCGATTTTGAGAATTTCAGCTTGTAATTTTTAATGTATTTTTAGGGTTAGTTATGATTTAATGTACCTGAGCGCTCACTACAATGTCAAAAAATTGTCTTTGAACCCTACACTTGCCAGTAATTATTATCGAATAGGCCTTGCCTATAGGCTCAGCACTGGAGATTCTGATGTATTTTGGTTTAAGTTGGCTTCACTAGGACCTGGGCTAGAAGTTTTTTTTTTTTTTTTTAAATTAGTCGCCTGTACATGGATGTTGTTAGCTACGTCCGCAGTTATTGTCGACAATCGAGTCTGTCGTTAGGCCGCCTGAAACAAGGAAAAACTCGATGAACTAAAACATGTAGAATTGGGTTTTTCTTACCTGTTTAGTCTGAAGAAATTTAGGCATCCTGGTCCCTATCAGATAAATCAGACACCGGTGTCAAAGCTGCTGGATGGACCGCTGTTAGAAGAGGAGTTGATTGACTTGCGTGACCATGTTCTCGTCCCAAAATTTCTGAGTTCAAATCAATGGTATGTAATGATGGGGTCTTTTGAGGTTGAACCCAGAACTAAATAATATTTATCAAAAAATGTTCCAGATTTGTTTTAGATTATTCTTACGGATACTTTATCTTTGCCCTTCTTTTCGTGTTGTTGAACAAGACTTTTGAACATCTGAGAATTAATAAAGCGAGGATAGCTGTCCCTTTGCATCAGCGTATAGATTTGTAATTGAGCTTCGTCATACATGGTTGGTTGTGGGTCTGGTAGTTGTTTCTTCACGATGTCTCGTACTCGAGAATCCAAGGATACCTACATGAAATCGACAATTAAAATTCTTAAAATGATATTGTTACGAAATTGCCTCGGGAACCCGGCCAGATTCTAAGAAATGCAATTGTCTGCGCGTCGCCGAAACAATTCGGAGAATTCTATTCTAGCAGGGAGCCAGGTGTTTTAGATAAATCCCGAGTACACTGTCTGCCTGCTATAAATAGCGCGAAGTAGTAGCTTAAGTCAGTTTTAATTCGATATTTGTCGTGTATGTATCGATAAGTGATAAGTGAATTTTCTATAAAGTCAACTAGTGTAATAATAAAAGTTGTTGCTGTTTGTGTTAGTGAGTTCCCGTGAACCCGGAATCCGTGACAATTTGGTGGCGGAAGTGAGATTTTGGAGACAATTGGTGCATTAATTTGAGCTAATTAGTAGGATCATTCAGCAAGATGATTATTGGTGCATTCATTTGAGCTGGATAGTGAAATAATTGGCAAGATAACTACTGGACTAATTTGAGCTAATCAGTGGGATTATTAGCAAGATAATTGGCGCATTAGTTTGAGCTAATTTGTTTAAAGTCAAGTAGTTTACACGCCCGTATTCACCAAAATCAACTTAGCTATCTGATAGCTGTCAGTCTGTTAACATTTATCAGTCGGATAACAGCAAGTGCTATTCACCAATAAAAATGGTCCTTCTGACAACAAACAGACTGATAAAAATAAAAATCCATATATTCTATGAACAGTTTTTCTCTTCATTTCATTTAACAGCCTCAAAATTTGTTTGTATTATATTTATTTATTAATAATAACTTTTCTTGGGCTGTGAAACAAGTAAACAACTTCCTAATCCTAATAATTTGTCTAATAATAATTAATTGAACCCTATGCTGGAACAACGTTTCAAACGCCAAATATACCAAACAAGCGCGAAACTAGGGCGGTTGCAATTAAAACGTTATTGCACAAAAAGGACATACTGGGCCAATTGAAATGGCATCAACACTTCATAAAAAAAAATCATATTATCCCACTATTAAGTTGGCGAATTATCCAGGGTACAATACAACATTATTCCATGAAAATACCGTTTTTACACATTGTCGTTTACAACGTTGTTCCAGCATAGGGTTCAATTATTGTATACGAATACCAAATGGAAAAAGAAAACGGAGCAGCTTTCTGGTCGCGAAAAGGAAATTCTAATTTTTTCGGTTGAGAAATATTTAATCGGGAATTAGAAAACCATAACCAATACAGTACAGTTGGTTGTGAAACATTGAAATGGTCACCGCAATACAAAGTTGAAAAGATCCGGTTGCAATTAAAATCTGATTTTTTTTAGATTGGTTTATATATTTCGTCCGCAATGGCTCCAAGACTAGGTTCAGTGTTCAGAGGTTTATTTTCAGCCTTTGAAAGCTATTTTTGTTTATTCTGAATCTTTTATGAAACTCCAAATCATCCAATTCAGTGAATAAATCATTCTTGCCGTCACATTTCTGGGCCTGGGAATATCTTCATCTGATGGATCATCCGCGATGAACTTCCAAAAAAATTTAGGTCAGTTTCATCCATTCAGTTCATTTTGCCAAAGGATAAAAACTTATAAGTACCACAAATTAAAATTTAACGAACCATTCATTCTTTCCAATTTATGGATACCTACGTTCGATTTTCGTTTCGAAACAAAACAATAACAATAACACTTATCAGATGGATAACTTCCTTAACAGCCCAAATTTCGCCTGACAACTGTATCGGACTGATATCTACTACTCAAGGTTGGTGAATACCAAATTTTACGTTAACAGTCTGACAAGCAGTTTATCAGACTGATAAGCAGTTATCGGTCGTTGGTGAATACGGCCGTAAGTGAACCCGGAATCTTTGATAATATACTCGAAAGCGATTTTTGCTGATAATTTACTGGCCGATCATAAATATGCGCCATTAGGGTGAAAAGTCTGGAAAAGTACGCAAATAACTAAAGCAAACAGATTAAAGCCCAGCACACTATATGGAAACGTACCATTCTATATGTAGGAAATTTATTGGACATGGCAATAGATTTTAATGACTTTCTTATAGGTTTTAATCACCGCTGGAGATTATAAAACATTAGACAAATAACAGGATTCAATAGCACATTATTTACGCACTGACTTAAATTAGGTCTTCTTTGTGTCAGAATAACAAAACCATACAAGTTGTGCTCCTTAACCATAGATAGATTAATGAAAACAATAAATAAAGCATCCTTGATCAAAGTTAAAGTTGAATTTAAATAAACATTCGAAACAAGAGAAAATTGTTTATCTGTTGGCAACAAATTGAATGTAGGCGTTTTCAGTTCTTTTTCAAGCAAAAATTGGGAATGAGGGTGTAAGTTTTCCCTCAGTCTTGTGTTTTCTAGAAAAAATTTATTGCCAAGGACTGTACCTACCTATGTGTATGTGATATTGCTGCTACGAGATTTGTTTGTTAAACAATGTTATTTCAGCTGATAAAGACGTATGACGTGTATAAAAGTACACCGAGTATACCTGGAACTGCCTTCCGCTTTCCAGTTGGACAAACAAAAATAAATTGAAACTTCTAATGAGGGTTTCAAACGAATAAGCCCCTTTTAAAATAATCCTTAGTGGGTAGAAAATCCTGCAAAATAAAATTTCAGTGTATGCCCACACTGAGTGATAAAACAAAGCTGTGCCTTTCTGGTGTTTATATTACGGTATATTGAATCGTTGATAAAATGAAAGATAAAACCAGTCGAAGCGTAGGTAGCTATACTACGGACCTTTATTGAAGAACAATGTTTTGCAGGGAAAATGCAAATGAAGCATGTCAAACACTGAAAAATTATTTTATTTATCAATTATGTTTTGCTGTTTACTGTTTTTGATTTCAAACGTTCCGTTAAATAGCGGGTCAACAGCACCAACAGGTTATAATTATATACAAATCAATATTTTGTTCCAGAGGCCAACAATAATGACTTTTAATTGTAAATTATAGCGTTTAAATAGGGACCAGAATATAATTATTTGTCAAATTTCACAATAGGGTACTTGCATGGAAAATTAAATTGATTATTGTTTATTGCAAACTGTAGGAAATCGAAAAAAAATCGTTACTATTTTTTTATTTCGCCCAAATATGATTATTCCGGAAGTTATTCAAATATTAAGTTTTGTATATATAGATATACTGAGCATGTGCAACGTCACTAATTTATTAGATAAGTGACGTCATAGGCTGATTTCATAGTGTTGTATCTCCGTTAATTTTTGACTAAGAAGAAAAAGAAAAAACACGTGTTGACTTATTTTTCATGGACTATTGAAATCAGCAATAAAAAAATTTGATGCAAGGAGCCTATTGAAACCGAAAATAATTATGTAACCATTCAATTATCATAATACAATTCAGGAATAATTGAACAAACAATATTATCAGGAATATAAGATTCGCTTTATTTTTTTCCTACAAGCATATTCTTGCTCGCCCCCTCAAAGCATATTCAAAATTCCAAAGCTATAAAACACTATGGCAATTTAGAGTAGATTTGTAATAGATCCAAGAAGAAGTGTACCATGCGTGCTTGAAGCACACGATAGAAGTGAAAACGTCAACAAGGGGAGAATAGCGAGATTAATAATAAGAAATACTTTTACTTCTACTATTTTTTTTTTCACCAATTAATAAAACCTATACAATTATAATTGTGTATGAATAACTCTGTTATTATTATTATGTGGAGGGCTAGAGTAACGCTAGCCCCCTCCCCCCCAGTTGTTAAATCCTTTCCAAAATGCTAGGGCATGTTCGTGACACCTAGCGCACCCTAGCGCAAGTTGTGTCGTAGAGAGCGCAGCTATCGTAAATGTTATATAGAGTACTTAATTTTTCCAAATTGTATCCAAAGCTTGCTTAAAGCTAGCACATTCTAGCTGTTTAATAATTATCCAGATATTTATTCGGTAGCGGGGGGGATGGCGGCTAGAGTAAAGCTAATTTCCTCCTCCACAGTTGTTTCTTTCCAAAGCTTTCGATAGAATTTGGAAAAATTAAAAGTCACATGGAGGCGCTGATGATTCAGTTCACCCTGTATAAAAGTTACGATAGCTGCGCTAGCTACATAACACAACTTGCGCTAGGTGTCACGACTATGCGCTAGCATTTTGAAAAAGATTTAAAAACTGGTGGGGGGAGGCTATACCGTTACTCTAGCCCTTCCGAATGAATAGTGAATACCTGTATGTGTTGTAAACGGGTAATGCGCTTGCTCGAATTTTACCTCCTCTAGCTTTAAGGAAACATTTTTGAAAAATTGAAAATAACGTGTAGGTGCTCATGATTTTTTTTTGTTCACCCTGTATGACAGTTACGATAGCTGCGCTAGCTATGACACAACTTGCGTTACGCTGATCTAAGTTTTACGAATGTGCGCCAGAATTTTTGAAAAGATCGAATAACTGGAGGGGGCTAGCATAACCCTAGCCCCCACCCCCTTCCCCGAATATATATCATATCTTTTGAATGTAGCTGCACTAGCTTTCGAAAAAGTTGCGCTAGGTTGCGCTAGCTCTAGAGAATGAGGGCTAGCGTGGGGGCCCATGGGGGGTCTTGTCGTCATAACAAACATCAATTTATGAATGAGATGCGGTGTCTATCTGTGTTAAGATGTCATTGGTCGAAACACTGTCGAGTTGAACAAAAAACCGAATTGAAAAACATTAAAACGTTAATTTAATAAACAAACATCACAGATGCTTGACAAATGCGGCCATATTGCATCCTGGCATGTGTGGTTTGGATAAAAGTTGTTTGGGAGAGGTAGGTTCCCTGATAACTTCTATAACGTCATCTGGATGCCTAAACATAATATAAATCTCCATGGGAGCCACCTGATGACGTCATATGTTTGCCATCACCAGACAACCTATTACAAGAAATTAACATTTTGCCAATGCTTTTATTTTATTTATTCATTTATTTATTTGTGCTGCTGACTGTTTCTCTCTCTCACTTGGCTGAACTCGACCGAATGAGCGATAACAATTCGGGAGTGACGGCTTAATCTCAGTTCACTATCCAGAAAAAATTTTGTGCTGAACGCGCCTTAAGAAGTTCTCACTTCAAAATATTGGTCGAAGTTTCCAATAGAAGCCGAAATGAGATATATTATTGAAGAATTTTTTTGTGGCTTAGTTGTAATGCCAAAAAAATGCAAAAATATAAGTTGTAGTTTCACCGCTTCTATTTACCAGAAAGCTTGAGATAAGCGATAATCGGTTACCTACAATAAATTATTGTTCTATTTTCAAATCTAGAGTGACCCTTGAACATAAGAAAACATATTTTTTCCTGCGGCAATGCATCTTTTTAATTTTTTGTAAAATATTTGGTCGGAAATCATCAGTTACATTGAAAGAAATTTTGAGTTATGCGATGGCAAAGGGCTGTGACATAAACTGCTTAATTTGCGAGAACACAATTATTATTTGAACATTTGGTGGAAAAATGTGAGACAGTTCAAAAATGTTAGTCTGCTTTCAATGCATTAAACGATGAACGAGGCGGATCTCGGCCAGTAACAATTCCTCTCGTCAACCACAATAATTCTTGTTGTTATCGGCCTAATAGACCTGTTTCAAATGACCTTTTGCATGAGCAAAATTCTTTCAGGCATACTTAGCTAGAATCCCGCTAGCTTTTATCCCTTTGTTTCAAACCATACAGAACGGTTATCAAGGTTTTCAAGATAAACGGGAGCTGATCTCATTTATCGATGCTGTTCATTTTCTGAAAAGTGATTCGAAGCCAGAGAGCAGCAGTTAAATCGTCGACTACCAGGCGTGCCTTTGGCCAAATTAATTATTTGGTCGAATGTCAGGTTATTTAATCGTTTTGTTGGATCAACAATCACCCCGTTGAAAAGGGCATACGCAGAAAGCAACTTGGTGCATTTTTTACTTTTGCGATTACTGTGCTGTGGAATGAAAAAATTGAATAATAAAATATATAAATTTTCGAAAAAATACCATTTTCCTCCTGACAAAATCATAATCATCAATCAATTTTATTGATTAAAATATAAAGCATTTGTGCCGATATTTGTTAAATTTGTCGGCAGTAATGTAAGAAATAAAGATTGGAAAAATGTGTTCCATTTTTTAATTTTTTCGTCCTCCTCTAAAGTCGCAAAATTAAATAGTGAAATAAATTTCTTCCCTTGTATTTGAAAAACTTGAGGGAGGTTTCCAAATGCAATGAAAATGTTGAATACTCAAAATCGATATTTTCTAAATGCATAATCCATTCCCAATAGATAAGCAAGTTTGTCGGTTTGTTCATTATACATCAGGCTGTCCTTAGATAAATTGACAAATTGATTATCGATTTTTTTGCATCTAAGTGGGAAAAAATTCATAATTCCATTTCTGAGCCTGAGATTCAAACGCGGTTTGTTTTGTTCGATAAAAAGACCCTACTCAATAAAACCTGGAAGTTTGGTCCGTCTGATTGCTTGAACTATTTTTCGGAAGCTACCAACGGTGATTTGATAAAAATTTAACATGATTTTTATTGCATCTAAGTGAGAGAAAAATCAGAAATTCATTGCTGAGCCTGAGATCCAGTCGCGGTTTGTTTTATTTGATGAGAAAGCCCTACTCAATAAATCCTAGAAGTTTGAAGTCCCTCTGATTGCTTGAAATATTTTTCAGAAGCTTCCAAAGGTGATTTAATAGAAATTTTACGAGATTTTTTTGTATTTGATTGAGAAAAAATTCATAATTCCATTCCTGAGCCTTAAATCCACTTGCGGTTTGTTTAATTTGATGGAAAAGCCCTAATCAATAAATCCTAGAAGTTTGAAGTCCCTCTGATTGCTTGAAGTATTTTTCAGACGCTTTCAAAGGTGATTTAATAGAAATTTTACGAGATTTTTTTGCATTTGATGGAGAAAAAATTCATAATTCCATTTCTGAACCTGAAATCCACTTGCGGTTTGTTTTTTTTTTTGATAAAAAGACCCTACTCAATAAATCCTGAAAGTTGGAAGTTCCTCTGATTGCTTCAACAAACTGCAATTTCAAAATAATTTTAAAAAAAATATACATTTTTGTAAAGTAGAAAAATTTGGCTTTCTGACGATGACAAAATGTACAGGGTGTTTCATTGAAAATAAGGCAGTAATTCTATTTCAAAAAATCGCCTGTCAGTAAGACCAGTTTCCGCAAATTCTATGATTCGGCAATACTGTGATCATTATTCTTAAAGAACAAAACACATCTCGTTATCTTTACTCGTTTTTGAGATATTTACCTGCAAAATGTGTCAGTTTATCTAAGGACACTCTGTATATTAAACTATTCTAGAGTGAAAAGAGTTTATCAAAAGATTACCTTTCATAATTTTTAAGAAAATTGAAAAACGATTTTGGGCTAGTAATTTTAGGTAGAATCTTCCTATGCATCGAGTTTTTAATCAAAAGAAAGCTAAACGGTTTTTCTAGTTCTTTTAAATACTGTTTTTTTTTTTAATCAATTACCTTCGTATACTTACATCCAATTTTATTTTAAAACTTACCAGCCCTTTCAACCTCCTACCCAGGTTGAGGGAAGAAAAGAGGGGAGGTGAATTTTGCATAAAAACTCATCTCCCTTCAAATTATAGTTGACGTGTTTCAGGGATTTTTTCGAAAATTTTTCAACTCCGAGATAATGGGGATGGTAAGTTTTGAAATGAACACCCTGTATATTATAAACATAAATTATTTAAATCCATCTCGTTTTCCTTACCTCTGTAGATGAATCTGGATGAATATAGTGCATGAAAATCAACCTGGATCTTTTTTCAGTGTACGCTTTGTCAGTGTGCTTTTTGAAGTCCTCGCAAGCCAACCAAAAGAGAATGTTTTCTTCAGAGTATTCTCCTTTTAGAAAGTTTCTAAACACTTTTCTACCGGCTGCAAGGAAAAACATTTCTTTAGGTACCTATATGCTTTGAAAACTTTTTCGAAAATTTAATATAAGGTTAACATATCTAGGTATGCTAATAAGTCAAGGAGAAATATACCAGGTGAGAATTTTAAATTGTTTTGATTATTGGTTCATTCTGAATGATAAAAACAGGTTTTCATTTGTTTACTTACAACTGCTTTTCATCAGCTTATCGAAGGATTTTCCCCAACCTCGAAGTTCATCCATAGTAACACGGACTTCCTCCATCGGGCCCCTATGCATAAAAAATACTTCTGTATTAAAAGATTGTGGAAATTATTAATTTATTTTTCGTCATACTGTACTGTAATCTTACTATAACATGCGCGAAATTGAAATGGTATCTTTAACGGCCGCCTGCCGTTATTTTAACGGCCGGCTCCTATTTTTAAAAGTACCTATCTACCACCTAGAACAATTTATTATTTGATAAGTTCCCTAGCAACCACATCGATATCCTTAGAAACTACTATGGAAACTATAACAAACTGTGCTTCACTTATTGTTTATTGTCAGATTGTGTCAGATTCTATGATTGTCAGTTTGACTGATTATAAAAAAATTCAGCGATGGAAAAAAAAGAAAAGATGTACTGAAAGAAGCAGATGAGGCTAACAACAATTTATTTCCGGAAAGAACCAAACAGAGATATCAGCAGGAATATGACAATTTCGTAAAGTGGCGTCAGAATAAAAACATACACAGGAGTGAAGAAGTACTGCTAGCTTATATGCGAAAGGAATGTCTGAAACGTATTCTCCTACATCACTGTGAACAAAAATATCAATGCTAAAACTTTCGTTAAGAATATATGAAAACATTTTTCGTTGGTTACAGGAATAGCAAATGTGTGAAGCAAGTCGTCGGCATACATACCATCGAAAACGTTCCAAAGAAAATTGACACGTTTTCAAACCTAGAAAATCCCGGACTTTATACAGGACATTCATTTCGTAGAACATCAGCAACCATGCTTGTAGAAAATGGTGGTGACTTACTAGCATTGAAAGAGCTGGAAGGATAGGAATCTTCAACGGTGGCAGAAACTTACATAGAAAAATCGGTGTCTAAAAGAATGAAGATAGCAAAACAACTTTTTCAAAATAATTCGGAAAATATTGCATCTTCAAATACTATAATAAGTAGTTCACACTTTTCCTCTGTAAAATCTAATCCTTGGGGTGGATTGCAGATTTCTAATAATAGCAACTGCGAATTCAATTTTCATATTCATTATAATAAGGAATGAATTGTTACATATGGGAATAATTCTGTACCTACCTATTAAAGTTATTGTTTAATAAAATTTGTTTTCAAATTGGGTGGTTTGTTTAAAAAATCTGCAGTATGACGAAAAATCTAGAACGGAACACGGCCGATAACTGCAAATAACAGCCTTGGCCGTTATTTGCTATTTATCGGCCTTATAACGTTAATAACTATTTACATACGGGGAAACGCATGTGTCCAAATCCGATGTAGATTTTTTTGTAGCGCCATTTTCGTCATTCTTTTGGCCAGGGTTTGACCTGAAAAAAAAAATTGTATTGAAATCTTCAGTAATAATCAATGTTACTTTTTAAGTTCCTTTAAATCATATTTTCTGAGTTTTCGTGATCTGTTTCTGAAATATACTGTTAAACCAAATGACTGATAGTGTATGCACCTCCTACTAAAATAATCAACATTCTGCAATCAATGAGAAAATATCACCGCCAACTATGAAACTTTTCTATTAACGTTGATTATGACAGATTCTGGAAAATACACAATTTAAATAGATGTAATGAAACCCCCTTTCAAATAGCATATTGCTTTTAATTAATTACTTATTGAAGCCTCGGAAATAAAAGTTGAAAAATTATAATTTTAGATGAATAGTATTTTAATTGAAATGTATTCGATCAAAAAGTACAGAATTTTTTATTTGAGAGGCAACAAACAGCACCAATCAAAGCTACAAAATGCTCAAGGCAAGTACTGTGATTAATTGATTTTGCAATTTTTCCTGGCAAGAAAAAAAAACAGCTATAAAAACTTCCTTTTAAAAATTATCTAGGTCACGATTGTTTTATTTCTCCTAGATCTTCAAGAAAAATATTACGTCGACGAAGTCTATTATAGTAGCTAAGGGGAGAGTAGTAATACTAATCAAACAAAGGACAAGAATCATGTGGCGTGAGTGACATTCATACCAAAGGCAGGATGTCGGCCAGAGGATGAACCAAAATCCTATCGACCCATCAACCTAACTTCCTTTCTCATTTTTGGAGAAAGCAATAGACGAATAAGTATATCAGAATCGAAACTGAAAGTAGCAGACCGCTTCATTCAAGACAATTTGCCTACCTACCAAGTAGGCAAATCCACAAGTGCACTCCATTGTCTAGTTAGTAACAGACATAGAAAGAGCAATTGAGGCAAACAAAAATAGCTCTTGCAGCTTTTATAGATATAGAGGGTTCCTTTGTTAACACCTCACACCGATTTATCAACAAAGCTCTTGAGGATAGGGGGGTAGAAGCTTTTATTATAGGATGGACAGATGCCATCCTAAAACATTGCTCAGTATCGGCGCATTTGAACGGCGAAACAGTTACTGTCACCACGGTTAAAGGCTGCCCATAAGGTGATGTCCTTTCGCCTCTCTTGTGGAAACTAGTTGTAGACAGTATCCTTAACAGACTAAGCAACATCGGAATAACTGCACTAGGTTAAGCAGATAATCTGGAGGTAAAAATATAATCAGAGGTAAGCATGAGATCATAATAACAGAACGAATGCAAAGTGCTTTGAATATAATTAAGAACTGGAGCGAGGAAGAAGGACTCCATAAATCCCAGCCTCTACTCTAAACGGTACTCAATTATCCCTCTCAGATGAAGTTAAGTATTTAGGGGGACCAGGGACTGCAAACTTACTTGGAACAACCATCTGAACGAAACAAATATCACGAGCTACGATGGCCATTTGGCAAACTCGTGGGAAAAAAATGGGGAGTAAGACCAAAAATGGTACATTGGATTTACCGAACGGTTTTCAGACCCATTGTCACCTATGCTTCGTTGGTATAGTGGCCAAAGGCCGAGCAAATTACTGCACAGAACAGTCTAGGTGAAAAACAAAGGCTAATCTAGGAATAACAGGGGCTATGTCAACCTGCGCCACCGCAACCTTATAGGCACTGCTGAACATGCCTCCTCTTCACCTATTTTTAAAAAAAGAGACAAGAATAGATTCCTATGGGCTATTCAAGACAAAACGATTTGAACCAATCTATGAAGCTCCAGTGCCAAAGTAAATCAACAGATCATTTGATAACATCACTGGACTTTGACATTCCATATAAAGTGGTTGTAAAAGAACGCCAATCATGGAAGAAAGCAAAGCAAACGCAAGCGGACAACGCATCATTGTTGTACACAGATGGTTCGAAGCTAACGGAAGGAGTCTGTCTGGGAATAACTGGACCATACTTTAAACTCTCCATAGCAATGGGTAAAACGCCCACAATATTTCAAGGAGATCTGTGCCCAAGAGTGCTTAAAAAGAGGTTTTTTAAGAGAGCACATTTACATACATGTCCGACAGTTAAGCGGCTTTAAAGGCTCTAGGAGCCATCAGGTGTAATTATCAGCTAGTTTGAGAGGGTAAAATATCTTTGGGCATTTGGCTGGGAGGAACAAAGTAACTCTGATATAAGTGGACACCAGGGCATGGATGGCAACGAGGAGGTGACCGTCTCTCTAAGCAAGGCGCCTAATCTCTTTTTAAGGCCCCGAGCCTTTTTGTCGACTAATGAAAACCACGCCAGGACCGAATGTTAGCTCATTGGAGATCCATTACGGGGCTGAGACAGGCAAAAAGTTTCATATCCATCTCAGCAAAGAGATCTGAACAACTTCTTGACATGAACAGAAGAGACATCAGAACAGTCGTCGATCTGCTCACTGGGCATTGCCTGCTGAAATATCACCTAAAAACAATGGGCAAATCAGATACCGACCACTGCAGATCTTGCCAACAAGCAACAGAAAGTACATAGGACATTTAATCTGTGAAAACCCTGCTTACTTCTGCAGAAGGCTGAAATACGTTGAAGGGGTACGGCTGACGCCCCAAGAGGTGGGCACTTCACCACCCTGGAAGCAGCACCAACTAGAAGCAGTACGAAATATCTAGAAAGATAGCAGTACTTGAGCGGCTGGATCAAGCTGTAACCACGCCTTATGCAATCTACAATCTACAAAGTCGAAAGTGCTGCCCTCTATTAACCTATGATGTACATACAGGAACGTGTTTTTTTTTTTTAATTGACAGGTTAAAATTGAAATTGAACCAATAGAAACCTGGTACGTCATGACAATATCCTTGCGTCATGTCTTTCTCTACCGAGGAATATATAGAATTTTTTTTACTACCACTAGTAGAAAATAAAAAATTGGTTTGAAATCTGTGCTCAATTTTTTTTTTAACGCCTTCTTGAAAGTGCTGCTCTCTATCAACAGCTTATGGTAACTTCCTATGCACCTACAGAAACCTGTTTTTTTTTTTTTAAATTGACATGAAATTGAAATATAACCAATAGAAACATGACAATATCCTTGCGTCATGACGTCATTCTCATTATTGACCCAGGTATTTTTTTCATTATTTTCATTATTCACCTAGGGAAAGAAATTCGTTTTTTTCCTAGAAAAATAGATTGAATAATGACTATTTTTCAAGTTAGTAGTAAAAAAAAGATGTTATTCACACAAACCCATTATTTACCTGAAAGATGACTAATCACGCTAATCCCTATTTTGAATGAGGAAAATATCGCAGCCTCCTAGATCAATTTTTATAAGAGTTCTGCAAATTTGGGGTATATTTTCGAGCAATATGAGACTCCGGGTCTGAGAGTATCTATTGCGCTGCCCGATGGGACAAAAGTAGTATGTCCACAGATTCTCCTAAAAATAAATTCAATTTGTTCTTTTTTTTTAATCAATCTTGAGCATCAAATTGAAAACTCAGTTCCTCTTGATTAGCCGTTGAATATTGCACAGGACGAATTCGGAATGGAATATATTTATAAAGCAATAAACTTTGCCCCTGGTTTAAACTTAAGCAAACTTCTCTTATTCCCGGACCGTAACCAAATATGCTGTTCGGCACTGATAATCAAATACCTATAGGTACTTACTTTGCGCTCGTTCTAGAATAATTTAATTAGCAATCTCTGTCGAGTCATAGACTGAGAGATCTATTTTGGGTTTATGTAAGGACTCTTGAAATTTGTAATGAGAAACTAAATATTGAATGATCGTGATTATTTTTATCGACATGTAAGTAAAGTATCTCGAAGAATGAAAAAAATTAAAAAACAACATAAAGCCATGTACTTTAGCTGAGGGAAAAAATACACAAATGAGAATTGAACATAAAATGTAGGCTCCCGCTTTCAATGTCTAAAGGCATTTTAGAAAATTTGAAAGTTTCAAAAAAGTAATAATTTATTCACTTACCAAGGACATTTACAGCAGCAGCACAAGAGCATGCTGGTACAGGATTTTGTTCTGAGTTGCGACCCTTGGGGGCTAGTGGATTGAGGTCCATTCTGAGGGGGGCCAGCTGCCCCAACTGGGGTCCTGGCCCCTTGTACAGATGCTCGTGAGCTAGGGTACGTGGCTAGTATTGACAGTGAGTTGCCTTTGAGCCCGGGACGCTCCTTACATCGTGATTGCTGCGCAGTACTCGTGGATGTGCCTACTGCACTGGTAGATGCGGATCCAGTTGCGACGCTACTAGCAGTTGATACGCTTTGGATTGTCGCTGATGTAGAACTGATCCGCTCAGTAACGCTACAAGACATCTAAAAAACGTGGATTGAAAGTACTTTCAGCACGTGTGTTGAAAATGAAAAGAAATAAAATAAGAGAAAATCGATGTAAATGGGTTTCTGGTCGTAGGAAAGAGCGTTTACATCACTTGTGAGAAAGCGTCTTTCATACACACGTGTAATTTTCGCACTCGGCTACCGCCTCGCGCGAGAAAACACTCGTGTGAAATTTGTCACTTTCTACACTCGCAATGTAATATACTAATTCACTCACAATAAAGCAAAACAGATAAGTTGCGCCATAAAAACCCATTAATTCGTAGGCAATAAAATTTTCGCTAACGAAACGAATTATGATTAATTTCCAGCTGGGCTTTCTGACGCTAATAACTGGAAAGCGACTTTAACTATTTTGTGTTGGTGAATGTCGAGGTGAATGTGTACCGACATGCAATATTCGCATTATGTAGGGCCGCGTCTCTTTTATAAAATACAAAGTCAGATTGTAGTTTTTTTTAAACTCTAAAATAAAACTAAACATAGTTGTTATTACAAACTATGAAAAGTTTGTTGTTTTTAACGCATTATATGTAAATAATTTTATTTTATTTATGTGTATAAAATTTTCAAATAATTTTTGTACTGTATCACAACCAAAATTTCACCTTTTTTATTTAACGTTTTATGTGATAAATGAAAGCAGATTTTTTAATCTTTGCGGTTCTAGCCAAAGACGTTTTTCTCTCAACAGGCATATTGAAGAGGATAGGCTCAAGTTAAATCTTAAAGACAAAATCAACTGCAATGGAACTAGATTAATAGCTCATTCCATCTATGGAATGTGCAAAGCACTATACTCTGTTTCCTTCTCGTTAGGAGCACAGGACGAGGCAAAAAAAGGCTGAAGACAATAAAGCGATCATAAACAGGGAGCCATAAGCTATAAGTTAGGTTATTATCAGTGAAATTTATTTTTTTATACTACATTTTTTTATAATAAACTCTATTATCCTGTTTCTATTGCAATAGGTAAACTTCTTGTAGTTACATTTTGATTATTGTAAGCAGTAAATTATTAATTTATGATATAAAGTAAAGAGATTATTTTATTTGCTATTTCAATAATATCAATAACTACTAGGCCAAATTTAATTACAATTTACCTGCAACGTCGCTGGTAGCGGATTTGTTCCAAAATATCCGACACCCTTGTTAAAGTTTCATGACACTATTGTATTCCAGCCGGTACCGAGTATGTCGGTGGAATATTGTTAACTTGGTTTATGTTTCTGTTACATTTACGTATTATACAATGCTAACCCTGTTTTCGACCTTTTTTATTACGAGAAGGAAACAGACTATAGTCGACGATTTTTCTGCTTAAAGTTTATTGCCAGCACCATCAACGGCAAAATTGCCTACAAGTCCTGTGTTCATACCATGGTTATGAATGACGCCACACCATTAGTTTATTGCCATCATTGCTTTATTCAAATGCATAAATTTTAAAAATATGACAAACTAAGTTCTACTAAAAAAAACTGGGTATTTTAGCAGAATAGAATAATAGAAACTTAATCACACTACGAACGAATTACGGAATGATTCTAATCAGCTAGTAGCGTTTTCAGAACATTATCAAAGTAGCTATAGTTTTTCAATTGACGAGCTAGTGCATTGATTAATGATATCATTAGTTTCTAAATTTCTAGTAGGTGAAATGCTCCAAGTAATAAAAGTTGTTTAGTACCTATCCATGCTCTTGGTCGAATTCCGAAGCTCGAACATTTAATGATGAGAATGTTCTAATTATTGCGAAGTCTAATGGCAAAATTCAATCATCCAAAGCTGTGCACTTAATTAGGTTGCGGATGAATTTTAATTTGAGAAAATATATCGACAATAGTTTTGCCGGCTTTATAAAACGTATTACTTTTTCCAATTATGAATTTGCAGTGGACTTTCTCCTTTTCTGCTTCCTGTTGGATTAAAGGCATCAATTTTTTTTTTACTTCAGCTGTTTTGTTCCTTCATGGTTCATCGTCAACTGCATTTTCAGCAACAGAGTCGGGAAATAAAAACCTCATGGTTACTATGGAATTCGTTATTTGAACTGCCAGTAGTAGTTACTTGGAATAAGGAGAACGAAAACTTCTCTTTATCCACAGCGGAATGGATGGAAGACAAAATCGGATCATCATATATTACAACACGATATTTGTCGATGAAAACCAGTCAACTGTGATAAGCTGGTGACTCTTTTCCTTCTGGCTTATAGAAGCTCTGAGAATTATTCCATCGACACTATCGATGCTGTTGACTGGAAGAGAAATGTAATTTTCCGATCTAATGTTTCACAGACTACTAGTCAATGACGACGATGCTGTACCTTTAATTTATGTGACTGATCTACTACAGGCCAGAGAGTGGTTTTCGATTTCGCCAGGAATAGACTACGGCTGGACAGTGACGTAATAAAGATGAGACTGGACGAACATTAGTCATTGAACTTGAAGGTGTCCACTGACTGCTGTTCGAGGGAGACGCTGGTTTGATCAGCCAGTACATAGGAAGGGACTGAGTCCAAAATTAGGAAAGCCGTGGGAAGGACTACACATGTTCGGCAACAAGATCAACGATTCAACTTTTACTGAATGCGTTGCAAATTTACGTTTTCACAATTTAAGGGAATTTGTGCAGAATGTGGGTTTCCTAGTGATGAGACATTATACAAAGTCTCTATTCCCTAGGGCCTGAGAACCCCCTAGAATGTTCGAAAATGGAATTCGACGATGATGAAAATAGTTCTACCAATCGTCTTATCTGAGTACGCGTTAGTGACAGGACTTCAGCTGTTAGTATCTTCGAGGGGTTTGCAATTATCCCCTCCGAGTCTCTTGCTCCAGGTGTGGACCGCCAAAAGCGGAGGAGTTGATTGGTCGACCACCTTTCAACTGCCGTCTTTTATAACAAGCTTCGATATCTCAAATGCGGGTTCTGGTCTTGTGTAGGTTGCAGCTGCGCCCGCTCTGGCCAATTCGTCAGCCTTTTCGTTGCCTTCTATCCTCGAATGCCCGGGAACCCATAGAAGTCTATATTCTTTGACGACAAAGTTTCCAGGTCGTGTAGGCAATCGATCGTTATCAAGTAAATCGATGTGAGTTCCAGAGCTACAACAGCCCACATCCGTAATAACACAGAATAACAAACAATGCAGAAGGAATACAGAAAGAGGGATCCGATTTACCTTTCTATGACTTCGAACCGGGCTAACGGCAGAAATATCAGGGACGCACACTGGTAAAACCTTCTTCCGCCGACATTTAACTAATTGGTGACGCGCTACCAGTGAACATCTTTCCGCCGTTGCCCAAGGGGCGTGGCTTCCTCCGTGACCATCATCGGATCTATCTTTCTGTGTCCCTTCTGATTGTTTGTTATTCTGTGGTAATAGTCTCTATAAACTCTGGTGTAATTTTTACTCCTCGCAGTCCTCGCCGTTTAGAAACAGAGTAATCCATGAAAATTGGAGAACAAATATTTGGGAATTAGCCTCTACAAAACTTCAGGTTTCCAAGATTTCAAATCAATTGAACTACACAGCATAAAGCGACTCGAATGTATTTCAATTATAATTATTTAATTGAATGAAATATTGTAAAAGATAATACGAATTAGCTACCTATATAGACAGTGTTATATTTAAAACGTCGAGCTAAGTTTTCTATACGTTTATGATGTGCATTTAAAAAAGGCTGAGTTCCACCCTGTGCTCTTAGTTTAGTGGTAAGAGATAAAGCTATTTGACGGACAGATTGAAAAGAATACAATCTAATATAAAGCACACCATATGAGAATGATATTCATGGTGATATAAATTTCTGATTTAAAAGCCCGTGGAAAGGTCAATAACTCATTCGCCACACAGTGAACTGTCGTATAAAAGATAATAGATAACTTTTAATAGGTAATCAAGTGTACTTGTATACATATTAATGGATATTTGACCAGAATCTATTAATTTTGTTGATTTAAAAACGCTCCAAATAATAATAAAAAATGTCAATTACGCGAAGAGAGTCAAACAACAAGTTCGCTATATTAGAAAATGGTTCTGAATGATTGGAAACGGCGCTATAAGCTTCAAAAACAAAAAAACAGACTGGATACAAAGAGTTGCGACAAGTCAGTGAAAAAAACTCTTGATGCTGAAAGAAAGGCATTAGCATTATGAAAAAAAAATAAAAATCCCAATTCCCAAAACTGATAATTTTTATTCAAAAATAAAATGTGTGTCATATCTTATGGAAATATATATCTAACATTCGCAAATTTAGTGCGAATATTATTGTCATGGCTCTGGATTACATGACAGAAAGTTTGGGTTCGTTCGTTTATTCTAAAATCAAAGTCCAATTAACACAGCAATAATTTATTCCACGTAACTATACACTCTGACACTAATTACTCCACTAATTAACTCAACAACTAAACTCTTTATAACTATCAACAATAATCACTATCTGCTTAATCGTATTACAGTCAAACTTAAACTTAAAAATTACAAACCAATAGCAGTCTTTATATAGCCGAAATTTATTCATGCAAATTCCGGAAGAACCGCGATCGAACTTGTTTCCGTAAAATCTCGAATCAGCTGTGGATTCTTGACATGCTGGCGAACGCGACATTGTGTAACATAAATAATAATAATAATTTGTGTATCCTGAAACGTATGAAGGTTCGGAAATGAACGAGACTACTCTTCCGAACTTAAATAAACTTTATTTGAAAAAATAACACAAAATTCTGAATAGAATTATTATAACACTTTGAATCACGTAAATTAAGCTTAACTTCTGTTCACAAACTATATCACTATAGCGGATCAACTAACTGGCAAATTCACAGCCAACCCGCCCTAACTGGCCGACTTCTTCTGTCACTAGATCATTCCATCAACGTTAAATTCCATTCTCGAATAGGTCGGATGATCAAAAACTAAAAAGTACGAACGACGGTTGTTATTTTATACTCCAGGGCTTGAGACGTGATTTTTGAAGAATCCAATGCTGCGTTGCCTGATTGTGCGCAATATCCTCAATTTAGGAAAAAAGGTAAATTTGGTAATGTTGCATTTTCTGTGTCATTTATAGGAATACCTATACTTACATAGAATGCTGGTTATAGTGTATTTTTCGTAGGAAATATTTAAACAAAAATATCAAGTAGTAACCAACATTTGAGGTGTTAAGAAACATATCAGGGTAGAAGAAGAATAGATTAGATGATAATCAGAAACACACACAGTTTTTATTTCAACAAGGAAATACGCAGATATAAAATATTCCCCACAATATCACAGTTATTTATAATATATCGCATTATATTGTTGTTTATATATAGGCATCATATCGATCAAATTCTATTTTCTGGATTTATTAATACGAGCAGAATAATATTACATACCATCATCGGATTTATTGAGTCGTATTGGAAAATCGGAACGGAATTTTAACGAGAGAGAGTTCATTCATCTATCGATTTGTGCAAAATTAGAAATTCACACTCTTTTCAATTATTCCTAATAAGCGTAAATGTGAATTTTGCGTAATAAATTGGGCAATAATTTCATGAATACCTGAGAGAGTTCTAGAGTTAAAACTCTGGAAAATATTTGAGGTTGAATTTGACGCCGGAAATAAATTGGGTAAACAGCATGTGGTTCAACGTACTGGATCAATGAAATATTACGCTTTTTAAATGAATTTTCAGCAAAATTTCAATAATACTTTTTTGCTAACAAATTCAGCGCAGGTACCCCATTACCTAACTTAGTAATTAAAACATTTGACCCATATAAACGAGAGCTCGTTATTCCCGCGAAGAGATTCTCAGCATAAAAATTAAACTACAGATTTCAAGCTCCGAAAACATGAATTAATAGACAATAGAGACTATAGCGAAAGGCCGTAGCAGAAGCTATTATCTATTATATACTTTTTAAAATCAGCTTCGCTGAAAAAGTATAGAAATAGTTTTTGTTTTTTTTTCGAATATTGTTGATATATAAAGTTGGGTTATTATGTTGTTTGATTAACTTATTGTTTCCAAAAGTTTTTGTATTTTTTAACAGTAGATTTGTATCAGCCATATACAAACTAAGTTTGAAGTTCACGGACGTTTGGAAAATACATAATCAAAAAGTTTGGAATTAAAATTAAAGTATGTATATAGGTTGAAAGTAATGCCTCCATTTTATATAAATCATAAAGAGCATCGAGATAAATTCACTTCTCAATGATTTCAAATTTTTCCACAAATTTTTTTTTAGTGAAAATGGTGCTCTTTCTCAACATAATCTTCCATAATTTGGAAAAGTCAACAAAAAGCAAATCTGCCAGGTTGACAGTTGACACGGTCCAAGTGCACTTGAATGGGAACTTGGACCAAGTAAGTTGGCAGCCAGCCTACTTACTCGGATAGTAAAACCTATGAACTTGGATAAACAGTTGATACGATCCAACTACCCTCCAAATGAGGCGCGCGCAGCGTCCAAGTACGTGGTCCAAGTGCACTTGGATGAGAATTTGGACCAAGTAATTTGGCTTAAAGTCGTGGCGTTAAAGTCCAAGTACACTCGGACCTTGTCAATTTGGTTTTAAGCAAGGTTGACACGGTCCAAGTGCACTAAGATGAGAACTTGGACCAAGTGAGTTGGCAGCCAGCCTACTTACTTGGATGGTAGAACCTATCCAACTTAACTTGAATAAACAGTTGATACGATCCAAGTATTGTCCAAGTGAGGCGCGCGCAGCGTCCAAGGGTACTTGACCCAAGTCAACTTGGATTTAAGCCAGGCTGACACTGTCCAAGTACGATGGCACCCAGCCTTCTCACTTGGAAGTTAGGACCTATCCAACTGGACTTGGATTTAAGCTAGGTTGAGACAGTCTAAGTGCATTTGGATGAGAACTTGTAACCAAGTAAGGGGGCAGCCAGCCTACTTACTTTGTTGGTAAAACCTATCCAACTTAACTTGGATACGATCCAAGTATCGTCCAAGTTAGGCGCGCGCAGCGTTTAAGGATACTTAATCCAAGTACACTTGGACCGTGTCAACCTGGCTTAGGGGGTAAAACAGAAAGTCCTAGAGTGTTTGTCGTATAAGGCGAATTAGTGATAACTAGCCGGGCACGAAAATTCAAATCTGTAAAATTATGACGACCAAAAGTATTTCTCAGCCTCGACCTTTATTTATTATTGGGGAATCGGATAGATGCACTTCTTAATGTATTTTCAAATGAGAAAATTTCCTTTAATTAGTTCCATCGAAAAGTATTTCTTAGAACTGCGATATCAGATATCACAAGTTGGATTACCATTTTAGATTATTTTGATGGGTTTGTTGGGAGTGAGAGGATGGGTAATATTAAATCAGTTATTACATAATAATGGTACCTAGTTCTCCTACGCAAATTTTCTTTTCTTTCTGTAAATTATGTTGTTTAAAGCAATACAACTAAACTGCTGGACAATAGGGTAGTGGACAATTTTTTGAAATATTTTTTTTTATTAATTTCCATAACAAAATAAATAGTAGTTGATGATTCTTTGATTTTAGAAAACAAAAATATACCTAAAAAAAAATTAACAAATTTGTACTTATTTTAAACGCTATAATTTACCGCCCGGAAATTACGTCATAGCTGTTATGTCTTATAGTGTCAAGGCACTCCGACATTAATAAGAGTGAGCGAGAGCGCGGTCAGTGCGTCCTTATATTTCACATGCTTCTAGAAAAAGATGCAGATAAGCTCAGTGCGCATTGATTGACAAATGGAAATCTCTCAAAAAGTGGGGTTAAGTTGAGGGTGCGCCCGACAGACGCTGATATATCTCTCTTTTTTGCACTAATGAGTAAGTGCGTGTCGAATATAGGACGAAGGTTTGATTCATTTCATACTCAAATACAGCAGCTATGACGTAGAATCAAGGCGCGAAATATTTTCGTTTAAATAGTGCGTCCCAAAACTGTACTTTCACAATCGTTTGAAATAAAGTTAACAATTTTTTCTGAAATTTCTTTCAACAGGAATATTTTTCATTCACTCCATAGATGAACAATAGATCATCGATTTCATTGAAATTATACCTTGTCCACTACCCTATTGCTTTCGAGCAAAAGGAAAATTTCCCCTAACTTTCAAGCTCGATATTTTTGGAACCAAAATATCGACCTCTGGTTTCCATGTAGCAGTTTTTTTTCACACAGAAGTCAATCTGTGAGCCCGTGAAAACCGGAGGTCGAAATTTGGTCTGGTTCCAAAAATATTGAGCTTGAAAGTTAGGCGAAAAAATTTCCTTGCTCAAAAGCAGTTCATTTCTCAAATCCGAAATGACATTTCAGTCTTCCAGAATTTCGAATTGATTATATTATTTAAAAAATGTCGCTCTAGTCTAAAAACCGTTCCACTGTTTCGATGATGGATATATTATGTCTTAAAAGACTCGATGAAAGAAACCGAAAGTTTGAAGTTGTGCCAAAAAAAAATCAATTATAAATAAAAGTTTAAGAATTCATTATCATATCAATGAGTATAATTATGTCATTGAATGCAGATCATTTAACAAGTTTTTCACAGTTATTGCAGTATTACCGATTGTCTTTGTCTCTCATTCTAACTTTTTAAATTTAAACAGCCAGTTGATGATGATGGAGCAATTTAACCATTTCCTGTAAAAACAGAGCGTTTGTGTTCTGTCGAGGGACTGTTTTGAGAGTATTGCCGACTGTTTTAACGGTTGATTTAATCTTTTCAACTGATTTGTATGGATGTCCTATCGTCGAAAATGTGTTTAAATTTTCAAAGAGAAAAGAAGATTGAACATTGCTAGGTAACTAACCTCATTTTATTGATCAAAATATAATAACTTTGACCTTCCTAGCTAAAAATAGACACGAAGCAAGAAATTTCCGTAACATTGACACTGGTTCGGAATAAAATTGGAGATGTCAGGCCAGTATGTCGCCCGGATCTATTTGACTCAATTAATCCTGTTCTAATTACGTGCTTCGTCCCTGTCATGCTTATTAGACCCAGCGGTGCATACTAAAAATTGTAGCTGCTCAATTTTTCGTATGCACCGCTGGGTCTAATAAGCATGACAGGGACTTTAATTTGGCCTTAACAAGCTGCTTGATAAAGGTCTCTACAGCACGTGGAATGAATTCACTTAATAAACTATTTTGAGAATTATTCCGGAACTATTCATCTTGTAACTGTATACAGGGTGTGCATTTGAAAAATTCCCACCCCGAAACATGTCAATTGAAGGGGGATGCGTTTTTATGTGAAATTCACCCCAAGAGTCACCCCCTCAAAAATCTCAGTTGGGAAGGGGTTTCACTCCCATTTGAGATTTTTGAGGGATAGAGAGTTCAAAGGGGGAAGGCGCATTTTGCATAAACTTTATCCTCATTGAAATTATAGTTGACATGTTCCGAGATTTTTTTCAAAATACCTATTTCGTTTCTGAGATAATAAGGGTGGGACGTTTTCATGTTGACAACTTGCAAGTTTAATCAAGTGAAATTTGAAGCCCTTTGACGAAACTTGAGAATTTAAAATGTACATTTATTTTCTGGTGACGACGGCCAGTATTTGCCTAAATATGTTTATTTTGGGTCACATAACTATACAGTGAGGGGCAGGCTACTAGGTATATAGGATCCAACTTGACGAATTTACGACCGTCCGCAGCCGCTTGAACACCTGTCGCTGTCGTTTTTTCGATGACTTTGACATTTTTTGAGTTTTTTTCACATCAGTACGTTTTATGATTTTACAGACTTAAGTCTGGTCCAGACTTTACTGATTGCTGATCACGTGTTGAACTGTGCAGACAAAACTTTATGCTGCTGGATCGCGCTTTTAGATGTATCGTCGAGCGTTGGTTATTAATAGATTTTTTTGGAATCGAAACAATAATACTAGTATTGTTCCGATTCTATGAAAAGAAAACATCTATTTGAAAAAACCCGTCCAGGAAAAACTAAAAATGTATTCCAACATAAAAAATGAAAGAAAAATTAAGTAAAATAAAAGCAAAAATTCTAAACAGATAATCTATCTAATCTAGCAAATGAGCAAATGTTCAAACAGTCCACCTTCTTGAAGAAGGCTCTACAAACATTATTTAACATCACCGGGGTGACAGATAGACTTACTTCTCGAATTTTGAAACGCAGCTGTAGGCATCTGCCACATAAGATATTTTTGAACTGTAAATGTAGGGCTGAAAATCTGTAGACCAAAACTGGAGGACAGAAAATTCGACCCTTTGTTATGTACAATATTTACACTTTATTTACACTTTACACGGGAATAAGATGGCTATAGGCCAGAGCTTATGTTACGTTTAAGATGCCACAAAGGCAGAGCTGTATTTTTATACAATGAATGGCAAAAACTTGAAACTTGGAGGACATCCTCCAAAACGTTGTTCTCTTTATGAAGGTTGGAAGAGAAGAGGCTGAGGTGACGTTTTTAGCTTGCCTTTTTTCCTCCACTCTTCTTCTCCCACAATTCATGACAGATGACAGAATAAAACATTTAACTTAATGAATTGCGGTTAGAGAAACTGAGAGAGACAACTTGACTGTTGGATACGTTTCCAACAGCAGCTGCTCAAGTTTCACTGCGCGATCCTCTTGAAATCCATCATACATTTTTTAATTTGCAATAAAGAAAATAATCGTTGGGTGCAAGATCGGGAGAGCGGGCTGGCCACAGTATTGTAGCTCTTGACCCAGCAATGAGACGGTTTGGAATTTTGGAAAAGTATTATTCAAACAGCCCAGAATGAAACATGTATTATGGGCTGGACAACCAGCTTGTTGAAACCATGTTTCGTTGAATCTAGGACCAGCTATTATTATTATCATTATCTATTTCTTCTAATTTCTGGAACTATTATTTGCTATTGCAAAAGATTCAAATATTTTGGACCAGGTAAGCTCAGCATAGCCAAACATTTCAAAAATTATAAAATGAAAATGCTTTCGGGATGCTAGGCAAACCTAAGCTGGGACAATTGAGGCCTTCGGTAGCAAAAAAGACAACGTAAAACAATTAATCACTGATTTTTAACAATTTACGACGCATGTGCCAAACGTAACGCAAGGAATGTATACATTGTAATTTTTAAAATGCTTGCGTTTTGCTGTGTTACGGTTGCGTTACGGATATGGTATGGAATTTATAAATCCCACTCAAATCCATTTTAAAATGGACTTAACGTAACTGTAAAGACGTCACATAGAGAAGAGAAGATGCGAGTTGGTCATCTCTTACGTTGCGTTTTCGGTGACATATTTGATGCAAATAAATCTAATGTGCGCATGTTACTTAGGACTTATGTTACGTCTTTACGGTTACGTTACGTCCATTGTAAAATGGGCTTTAAGGGTTTTTTTGAGTGACAGGTTTTTTACGTTTCCTTTTTACCTGGTTGTCGCCAGGTTAGCGCTAATGTCATGTCGCGCATTTGTCATTTTATGGCATATGCGGACGCCTGCAAATTCGTCAGGGTACATCCTATATACCTAGTAGCTTGCCCCTTACTGTAGATACATGCAAATACGCAGTTTTCACGTCGTATTTTATGTGATTGATGAAACTAAATTAACCACCCAACTTTCACATCTTGAATAACAGCAATTTTTGCTGTAATTTAGTGATGACCATCTAATCGGCCGACCAAAATTCAGTTCGTGGGAAAACCCAGCATAGGGAAAACAAGTTTTCTCCTTTGTTTTCCCTATGCTGGGTTTTCCCACGAACTGAATTTTGGTCGGCCGATTAGATGGTCATCACTAAATTACAGCAAAAATTGCTGTTTAGTGTTGAATCCTTGTCTTAGATAGCGCCACGATCAAATTTCGACCGTCGTACTATTTGTATTTTGCCTACAGGCACAAAACTTGGATTGGTTTTCTTTGCTTTTCCTAGCCATACTGATGAGACCTGATAGGTCGAAACGCGTCTATAGATGGAAAGGCAGAGAAAATCAATCCAAAATTTTCTCATCAGTGGATAATAGGAGAAAACTTGTTTTCCCTATGCTGGGTTTTCCCACGAACTAAACATAACACTGTGAAAGTCCACAAATACACACAGATAACGCTCTATTAACAATACGAATCACTTTTTTAACAAACAGGAGTATTAAAACAACAAGAAGCACAACGTTTTCCAGTTCATCGTTTTGTCATTATTCTCATAGCCCCGGTGACGCACAGACATGCCTGAAGGCTGGTCAGTTTACTGACCGTCGTTACTTGTGGTGCTTTTGTCCACCATATTGCAGCTTAGTATACAAATATGGGCCTGATAACCGTGGCATCATACTTGATCTCAGACCCCATGTTTTACCCAACCAGTGTTGCCGTTTGCGGGGATTTTACCCGAATTTCGGGTATTTTGGTATTGCTTGTGGGTAAAATATTGAAAAGGAGAAAATTCGGTATTTTGCAAAATTCTACTAAAATTTCAAATTTATCCAAAAACACGAGACCCGCCGTATATTAACAATATAATTAAATTCTTATTCATACGAATTCAGTGACATACGAATTTTTGTAAGCACCAACCACAACCGCCTTTACGTATCCAGATGAACAGACATGTGGCAACACTGTCATCAATGACTTGATGGTCGGACTTGCGACCTGGCAACAGATTTCTGCATCGAATTTAACACATTTTTGCTTTGTTGAGGTTTCTCTCTAGATGTGAGTTCCATGTTAACTTGGCGACCAGGATTAGACCTAGGTATTTCACTTTGTCAACTATTAAAATTCTTTTCTCGTAAATGCTTAGGTTGTATTCACCCCTGTTCCTTCGTCTAGTGAAAGGTATTACGCGGTCTGGCGTTGACCTTGAGCCTTGCTTCCTCGCACCAGCGTTGTACAGCTATCAGGTTTGCATATCTTCTGCTATGACCGTGGCATGTTTCCTTCGAACGAGTATCGCTACATCATCTTCATACCCTTGGGCGTAAAATCCATGTGAGTTGAGAGGCATGAGCAACTGATCCATCACTAGGTTCCATAACGTCAGCTTTTAGGGTGTCTTCCTCCATATGTGTTTCCACTTGCCGGTACTTAAGCATGTTGTGTATCCACCTGCAGGTGGGATGTCACCTTATTCTACTTAAAACCAATCAGGCGAACCTGTTCAATATTGTCACGGCGCAAAATCACCGGTGCGGCTGTGATTGACGCTGAAAAGAAACTGGCTACGAGTTTGCCATGATTTGACTCTTAATGTTGATCTTATTAAGTCGTGGCTCCCGTTTTACCCTCTACATCATGGAGATGTTTAACGCGACTTTTCGTTTCGTCCTTCTGAAAGCATCATGAGAATATTTTTCTAATTGAAAACCTGCATTTTTATCATCGAACAGAGGAGTAGAAATTACTGTCGAAGGTTAAGTGAACTTATTTCGACAATTTAGTGCAATTTTCGAATTTTGACACTGCACCTATGGATCCCCTAATTTGATAATAATACCGATGTAATAATTAAATTTACTCAATATCCATGTAACCAATTTATTTATTCAAATGTTGGTCCATCGTTGTCTCATCTCATGTAAAAATTGCATATGTTTGCCGTTCCATCCAGGTAGGGACGATAGGGTAGACCTAACTAATTTACTGGATACATTCCTCGTGGGAATTTTTGGATTTCGGAATCATAAATCCATAATTGTCTGCTCTGTAGACACCTATTCCATATGCTGTTGCCCTAAAATAAATAAACAAAAACCGTATCCGCGTATGCAAATAGAACACAAAGAGATCGGATTATCTGATTTTGAATGCAATCAAACCATAATTTTGAATGGAGTTATCAATTGGGCTGAAAATTTTGACAGTGGCCTTAGGGCGATAATAGTTTTTCAATGATATCTAATAATAACTTTATGAGCCGTCTCAGCGAAAAGGGATATTTTCGAACAAGTAAAATAATAAAACATTAATTAAAAAGTTTTATTACTTTCTCTGTTTTCACCCGCTTTTGCAATCAGTTTTAAACGTTCTAAGTCTTTTAATCTTTTTCTACGGCGTTAATGGTTCTAACTAGCTTCGCAGTGTTTATGGAAGTTGAACAAGAATAATTGGTGAATAATGTATTCAATGCCAAAAAAACCTTTAAGCCATTTCAAATATTGATCCCAGATTTACGATGATTAAAAGATAAGCCATTAACTATAGTTAATTTTTCAGATAGAACTAATCTTGTCAAAATTTTCAACCGATGTTTTACTTTCCTCTGGATCTCCTGAACAACTAGCTCTACATTTTTTTTACTATTGTACTAATATAGGACAATACGTTAATTTTCTATGGGATGCCATACAAATTCAGTAAAAATTACCCACAAGTTTTGACCAGCCCTTATATTGCTTATCGCCCTCCGTTTCTAACCACGATCAATACGAACCGGCAAATTTTGTGACCCCGCTTTGATCGGAACGGCTTAAGCCTATCGACTTATGACGGATCACTGACTTTAAGCTGATTTTTATTATTGGTTAAAAATAACGAGCTTTTTATAAGTTTCGAGTGTTTTCAAAACGATTTTAAGGTGTGTTATTTGAAGCATTCGCATACGAATATGTTTGAGTTCTGCGTCTTATATGATATAGAGAGTGTTGTACGGAACTGCTGGAAATTTTGCCTGGGCACAGTATACCAGAAAAATATAATTTACTGAAAAAAATCAAATATAAAAGAAATTGCGGAATACATAAAGGCTTTTTATTGTTCTTGCTTGCATTAGAGGAACCTCATACAGAAGAAACTGGTTTTATGACAAGGACACTGGTATTCAATACCTTATAGAGAGAGAAAAAAGCGCTGGAAAAGCGCATTGAAAACCGATCTCAGCTCAACTGTGAAAAAAGCAACACCAACAAGAGCAAAAGCAGAAGTTCAAAGGCAAACGCGAGCATTAAAGAACCAATGGTGGATAACAAAATCAAATGAAATGCAGTAAATAGCTGGATCCAACAGCACCAGGGCCTTCTTTCGGGTTACTAAGATGGTATATGGACCAACCACTCAAGAACCCTTACGATCCAGAGATAGCACAGGACTGCTTCAAAATAGTTTTTCCATCAAATCTCGTTGGAAGGAACACTTTCAGAAACTACTTAACAGAGAATCTTAAATCCATAATGACATATTCAACGAAATTCCACTGAAACCAATACAACAAGAACTGAGCGATGTTCTCAGATTAGAGCAGGTTGAAAAGGCAATCAGAAAACTAACGAACAATGAGTCATGACGGCATTCCTGCAAGAAGGCCCACACTAAGTGACCAAACCCACATCCTAATAAGTAAAATATGGAATAATGAGGCCATACCTGCCGAATTTAGAGGATGCCTCCATTGCCATTTTTAAGAAGGGAGACAAGGATCAATGTGGAAACTACAGGGTACATCTTTACTTTCTGTTACGGGAAAGATACTTGCCAGGAGATTACCAAATCGACTTATACCAACTGCCGAACTGAACCTCCAAGAGACACAGTATGGCTTTAGACCCATCCGAGGTACAGCTGACATGATTTTCAGTGCAAGACAAATGCAAAAGAAATCCAGAGAACACAATTGCCCTCCATACATTGCCTCCATAGATTCAGTGAAAGCATTTGATTTGGTCAACAGAGAAGCTTTTTGGAAGATACTGCCAAAAGTTGGGTGTCTGCAAAAGTACATTCTGCTGCATGATACAACCGCTCTAAGCAGCGATGGCCAAGGAGATTCTTTTCAAATAACTACAGGCGTTAAACAGGGCTGTGTTATTGTACCCACTTTATTTTCTCTATTTATCGGATCCAGACTTCACCTTGTCGATGATCACCTGACGTCAGGAGTGGAAAGCCTGTACAACCTTGATGACGGCTTATTCAACCTACTAAGCAGATTACGGGCCAAGATGAAAGTATCAACGGCATTGATAATTGAACTTCAATATGCAGATGATAACGTCGTCATGGCCAATACAGAAGATCTTCAGACAATTATCAATGCATACGACCAGACATACAGGAGGATCGGCCTTGAGGTCAACTTTAACAATACGCAGCAATCATTGACGCCAAAGTCCAACATCGCTTGAAGTGTGCTAGCGCGGGGTTCAGACGACTTCTACTAGAGGGAGTCTTCAATATTCACGATATCAGCGTTGATACCAAACTTCGAGTCTACAATGCAGTTGTAGTGTAGTGTGCGTGTATGTGTGTACATAAAAAATCCTGGAAAGATACGACCAGCGATAAGAAGAATCTTACGGATTAAATGGCAAGACCGATGAACGAACATTAGTGTTCTGGAGGAGGCCAAAACTACTAGCATGGAAGCCCTCATCATTAAGCACCAACTTCCGCTGGACAGGTCACCTTGTCCGTATCCCGGAAGCACGTCTTCCACGACATATTCTCTACAGTCAATTGAAGTAGAGAGAATGAAATCAGGTTAACAAAAACGCTACAAGGATGTTCTTAGGGAGAATATGGTAGAGTGCCGCATCGATACGAATGTTGAGACGACAGCCAATGATAGGCTCTCATGGCGTCGAGTAGTCCACGGCGGAACACAAACTTTTGAAGAACAGCGACGCAGAAACGAGACCGAAAAGAAGGACCGCATGAAGGAGAGGGAGAGCACAGGAAGAGACAATGCTGGGCTGGGTGTGCCAAGACTGTGGAAGAGTGTGCGGCTCCAGAATTGGTTTATAAAGCCATCAGAAAACGCACAATCGACGACAATAAGAATCAGAGATCAGAAGAGTAGAAAAATAGACGCAGACGTTAATATTTTTGGCTTCAGTTAATATTTTATTTCATAAAACAGAAGCAGTGGATCTGATTTTATTATAATAAAACATAATAAGCTTCAGATTGACTCGAACAACAATAATATCTCAATGGGGAAATATTATTGTTGTTTTTTCGTGACATAGCCTTAGACTTGTCAGTCATTTATAGTCACAATAGATCTCCGAGGTGGTTCTTTCGAATCGTACTCCGGTTTTTCCGTAGAAAATTACTATTATGAGGAAGAAGACGATCTTATGAGAGATGGCCTAAGCTCCAAGAATCAGGCAACATGTTTTACCTGCAGAAGACAACGCATATTTCTATCAGAATTTAGCACGATTGATAGGTCGGGAAGGGTGGTTTGGTGAGTATGCCCTCCGGGAGAGTACCCAAGTACCCATTTTAAAGCCGACTAGGAAGAAATTTACCTGCTGCTTTCATATTTATTGCCACAGTTTCAGAAAAAGCATAAAAGATAAGATATTTAATTGTAGATGGTGATTTTTGCATATATTTTTAATTCTTAAAAAAAGGGAATTTAAAAAAACACGGTCCCAGAATTGCATTTATTTTCGCCTGAGATTGTAGATCCCAAACACACTTCACCTGTTAGACATCCCGATGATAAAGAAGAAAATTTGATAAACATATCAGAAAAAATCTTTCTCATTTATTTTTATATTTCATTTATTCTTGCATTATTTTTATAACTCGAGTATTTATCATACATTTTAATTGTTATTTTACAGTTGTGAGCTGCTTTGTGTAATCGAAATCACCGTCTTTATAAATAATCTAAATTTCCTAAATAAGTCCAGACTTGCGTAGAAGCTATTAATCTCCCACTATCAAATCATACCGAATCCATACCAATTTTCCAAAACACCCGCACCCTCAGAGCAGACCGGGCAGTGCAAGATGAGTCTCTTATTAAGCATTTTTTCTGTATAGATATAAATTTCAAATATATTAGACAGTTTTCCAGAATTTATTCGAAAACCTATATACCATATTATTAGACGACGTACCTACTTGATCATTTGGAATGAAATTTGAGATCAAAGTAAAAAATCGTGAAAGAATAAATTGCATCATTTTGTAGCGAAAATTCTATATACCTAATGAGAGGTCTGCAAAAGCAAAATAATAATTTCAATTTTCATTAGGCATTTCTACCAATTTTGTTTTCCAAATTGGGAGAAGAAAATTTATTAATCAGTAATTGAATATAATAATGCATTCAAATATCAAATTATATTTCACAATCTCCTCCTCAAGATTACATAACACATGTAGTTTCCATCTCCGATGGTGTCGAACCACAAAGTTTAAAGCAATAAAAACCCAAAATACCATACCTGACTCATCCCTATTGTACCTGTACATTACTCGTGTTTGGATTATCAGTTCATTTCTTTGTGTCGTCGAAACCGCATCGTTAGCAAAAATGGGCAAGCGTCGCGCGTCGTCGTGAAGGAAGTGGCCGAGAGCACGTAAAGAGGAAAATTCGGAAGCTTTTGAGGCAATTATCAAGTAAGTTAAAACAACAAGTGTTTTTTTTCATTTTTTTTTTTGGATTATTAAAAGCGGAAAATTCCTATTTTTTACCTCTGAATAAAGGGAAAAAACAATATAGCACACATGTGCTTTAAAGCGCCTTTGGTAACCAATCACATGATTGATTAAAATAATTTCTCAAAAGGAAAAAATGAGCATTAGCAATTAAAAGACGTAGTACACATGTACTTACAACAATAATTAGTGTCTTTAATAATCCACTCGCATGATTGGAAATTTTGGTTACCACACCGAACAAACAACAAACAAAAAATATAAACAGAATAAATATTTTGTCTGTGTTTATTTTAAAAATTCCTGAGCCTACAAATGTAGGACCTGAAATTTAAAATAAAATGACTTTTCAAATAATATAAACAAAAATAGATTTTTATATATTCAAAGCGATTATTATAAATAATCGGTAATATATTTTATTCTAAGGTTCTGAAGAGTCTGATGTGTCTTCTTCTGACAGTTCCGACAGTGACCATAGCTCGAATAGTGAACTACAGAGCGACTTTGATGTGCATACTGTGCAAGTTCATGCTCCTGAATCGGAAGCTGCACCTGAAACTGAACCGGAAGCTCAGGCTCAACAGACGGTCCCAGTTCAAATTGATGCTCAGATAAAAAATCTCTTGGGCGATTTTTTTTTTTTTTTTTTTTTTTTTTTTTTTTACGGATATGCGCACTCGCAAGGAAATGTCCTATCACGCTCGAGAAGCGGCAAGTGCGCGGAAATGTCGGTGTATGTTGGTCTTGAAACGGTTCAGGTTGTAACCTGCAGGGAAAACCGTCGCAGGGAGTTTATTCCACAGCGATGCTGTTCTCCAGAGATATGAATTCTGATATAATGAGGTTCTTGGTGCCTCTACTTTATCCAAAAATACCGGACCGGAGTTACATGATGAAATAGTCACCAGATGGACTGCCACTCTCAAAGGAGGCCTCGAAAAAGAAACAAGAAAGGCACTGTTAGATAAATATCCTATAAGCAAAAACTGTGTATCATTAAAAGCACCAGTTTTAAATAAAGAAATTCAGGAATCGGCTCCAGAATTAACTAAGCAAGATAATTTTCTGGCAAAAATTCAAGACTATATTGGAAGCATCTTGAGTGCTATTGGCATTCCTATGAATGATATGCTTGTTCGAGTGATAAAGATAATAAAGTGCTACCCACCCTTATTGATGCAAGCAGAATGCTGACCGATTTACATTATTCGATGTCGCTTCACAGAAAATTTTTGATTGGACCTCACCTAAATGCGAATATGAAGAAAGTAATAGAAAGTTCAGAAATAGATGGACATCTATATGGAGCAAACTTCGCAGAGAGAATCAAGATTATGCAATCCGTGAAGAAAATAAGCTCAAAACTGAAGAAACCCGAAGTTAGATTCAGCGAGGACAAAAAGTTATACCATTTAAACTACAAGCGCCCAACCTACTACAGAGCCCGACTGAAAACGCAAAGAGGGAGGAGAGATCAAACCCAATACAAACCTCGACAAACACCGATGAAGAGCAAGTACACCAGCAAATACAACAGAGCCAACTCCAAACGTCAATAGAGGTAAATAACATGAAAATAGCAGGTAGATTAAGTTATTTCTTACCGGAATGGAAACAAATTACATCTAATCGTCTCGTTCTTAACTGGATATCTGGTTATAAAATTCCATTTTACAAAAGACCTTTTCAGCGACATATGACACATCGAAACTGGTCAAAAATGAAATATCTCAATTATCTATAAATATTAAACATCTTGAAGATATTGGAGCAATTTCTCTTTCTAAACGAACAAAAAATGACTTCTATTCTAGCTATTTTTGAACGCCCAAAAAAGATGGGTCTTATCGTTTCATCTTGAATTTAAAAATCCTTAATACGTTTTTATTTCCTCCGCATTTTAAGATGGAGGATTACCGCACTCTATTGAAATTAATATTCAAAGACTGCTTTCTTGCTACTATTGACTTGAAAGAAGCCTACTATTTATTGCCAATACATACAGAACATCGTAAATATTTGAAATTTATATTTAACAATAAAGTATATCAATTCAACTGCTTACCTTTTGGGTTATCATCAGCACCACTTACTTTTACCAAGATTTTGAAACCAGTTTTAAAACGATTAAGAGAGTCAGGAGTTATATTACTTTCCTTTCTAGATGATATAATTTGCATAGGACGATCGTATGAAGAATGTTTACTTTATACCTATAATGTTACAACATTGCTGACAAATTTAGGCTTTATTATAAATAAGGAAAAAAGTAATTTAGTGCCTGCTAAGTCTTGTAAATATTTAGGATTTATCTTCAACTCCAAAACTATGACCATGTCATTGACTCAAGAAAAAATTCTCTTAATATTTAAAGAATCTGAAATTTTTCTTAATAAAAAACAATGCAGGATACGAGATTTTGCAGCTTACATTGGCAAATTGATAGCAGCATGTCCTGCCACTCAATATGGCTGGCTATACACAAAACAATTGGAAATGTGTAAAAGTAAAAAGTTGAGGGAAAATCAGGGGCGCAACTAGCTTGTTGGTTTTGGGGGGGCTTGAGCCCCGGGTCTCTATAAGTCGATTTGGTGACAGTATATGATGTTTTTCAAAACTTACTACAGTACGTATTTCACAAATGGCTGAATTTGACGGAAATACTCTGCTATAAAATTTGTTCTTCGATATAATCTACGCTCTTGTTGAAAAAAAAAGAACAAAGTTAGAAAAGACATTTTTATGTACGAGTCTGTTCCTCATAATTAGTGCGCCTCGAGGTGCGCCTCCTATAACTTAAACAAAAGAAAATATAAAAAAAAGTTTAGTACAAAAGTTGTAGGGTGTCATCTCTATTATGTTTTGCACATGTCAAAATGGGCAAATGACAGGTGCCATAATGACAGCACTTGCATTTTTTTAAATAGAACACCCTGTACATTTTTAGCTAGAATGATAGATATTTTTCTTCTGAATCCAAATATATCATATATGTTGATATTTGGTTCAGTTGTTTTTGCGCTATTTCATTTTAAAATTGCATTGAGCAAGCCTCATCATTGATATTAGAAACCAGGAACAGACCTAATTTAAGGTAATGTTAATGCATTTTTAAACTTAAATAGCGTAAAAACAGCTGAATCAAATATCAACATATATGGTATATTTGAAATCAGAAGAAAAAATCTATCATTCTAGCTAAAAATATACAGGGTATTCCATTTAAAAAAATGCAAGTGCTGTCATTATGACAGTTGGCACCTATCATTTGCCCATTTTGACATGTACACTTGGCCAAACATAAAACTGGTACGCATTTTCCTATTGTGATATATTGTGTAAATCGACCTTTTTCGTCACCTCAACAATGACAAAAAGAGTCAAGTCAGTGTCATATTTAAACCAATCATAACATAAAAACATGTTGCATTTACTTTTGTTCAGGTTTGACGTTGACAAAAACTGTCTGACCTAAGTTTTTCAGAACAGACTTTTTGTTGTTAAGCCTGACTCACACTAGGCAAATTTAAAAAATATATATTGCCTGTACCAGTTTTATGTTTGGCCAAGTGTTCGAATGATAATAGAGATAAAACCCTATCAGCTGTATGCAACATCCTCTTTTAACTTAAAAGCGCTTTTTAAAACTGGTCACTTTTAAAAATGTGTATTCTAAGCCATACAAATTTTTAAAGGTACCAGTTTTAAAAAGCGCTTTTAAGTTAAAAGAGGATGTTGCATACAGCAGTATAACTTTTGTATATAACTTTTTTTTGTATTTTCTTTTGTTTAAGTTGTAGGAGCCGCACTAATTATAAGGAACAGACCCTGTACAGGGTGAGTCATTTTGGGTGGGAATGCCGGGTACAGCCTAAAGGGTGATAAATACAAAAAATCTGATATAAGTGTCGCGATCTATTTTCTTGAGTATAGTTTAATGGACCACTCAGAATTTTTCGAAATTCATTTGTTTTCGATATACAGGGGTTTTTTGGAAAATAGCTGATTTCTGTTTTCCTTTGTATCTCAGTTGTTATCGAAAATTTTAAAAAATGTTAAATTACGTTTTTGTGTGATTTTTCACGTAAAATCCAGTGGCGTACTCAGATTGTTTTTACGGGTATTATTTTTCGAGATATAGTCAAAATTTCAACTTTTTTAAATGGGACACCATTAAATTAGGTTTTTTTTTTGTGATTCTAATGATATGTAACACTTTATAGTTTCAATAATTTTAACTGTCAAAACCGCGAAAAAACTATATTTTTAGGGTATTTAATAGAAGTTGTTCCTCGGATTTAGCGATCCCTAACACAAACGTGGTACGGCGGTAGCGGGAGCAAGTGCGACAGCGACACGGGATTAGAATTATTGAAAAATGTGGTGGGATTTGATACATTTCATCCTAAAGCGTTATTTCGCTTACATGTCCTACCACATGTTTTTAATCCCACGACGCTGCCCTTCACACGGACCGCACTGGTGTGTAGGATCCTTTAATGAACATTTTCACGTGAACTAGCAGACAGAATAATAGCTAACTAGGCTTCGAAGCTAGGACCCCGAGATTCAGTAACCGCCGAAGTTTGCAGATTGTAGCACTAACACGTTAAAAGTTGACAAAACACTTGGCCGATTGGGCAAAAATGAACCGACGGCATCTGTATCTCAGTTGGTATAAGACTAGTAATCTAGAGGTCCTAGGTTCGAATAGCCTCGTCCAAACTTTTCGTGAACTAAGTCACTGGAAAAATTAGCTCACGCTCACGCTCACACTATTAACTGCATAGATGTTCGATGAGGTATTTCTAAGATTTTTGTTTATTTAAGTTACTAGTTCACGAGTTATTTGATCCAGATACCTAGTTAGTTTACGTTAAATTTTTGTTTCCAATAGAAGTTTTGATGATTTATTGAAATCCACTTCTTTGCTTACTACACTAGTGTTATAAAAGTCCATCTAGTAAAAAACTTATTTACAATTATCGAGCATCTTAATATTCAATTTTAAAGGTTGATTTTTTGTCAGTATAATATTTATAAGAAAATCCGTATCGTGGCATAACAGACAGAATTGTAGCTACTTAAAAGTTAACGAAGAGTTTGCGTTCGACGCGACTACTGAACCTAGAGGTTCTAAGTTCGAATCCTAGTCGAGTCCAAACTTTTAGTTAACTTTTCAATTAGCCATTATTCTGTTTGCCTATAGTCAATTTATTTACCTACATGTTAAAAAATTGAAATATTTCATTTTAAATAAAATTAAACGAACCACGGCTGGATATGATTTGTTTTATTAAAAATAGTCATTAAAACAATTGAAGGATCCTACACAACAGTGCGGTACTGCGAGAGGGGCAGCGTCGCGGGATTAGAACATGTGGCAGGGTATGTAAGCGAAATAACGTTTAAAGGTAGGCGCAGATTGACGCGTGACTGCGGTAGCGGGAGCGGGAACGGGAGCGATACATTAGATGCGGCAGCGAGGAGTTTGTATAGCATGCACACCAACGCGATAGTTTCTGCCATACTCGAAACACGTGGTAGCGTCCAAACAATACAAAAACATCATCAAACTACTATGCGAACTGCGGGAAAACGCTGCACGCTACGAACCGAAATTAATTCGCACACATCCCGCGAATCGCATGCGTTCTCTCCGTACCGGTATGCACTTCTTCATATCTCGCCGTTGATTTACGTCCCGCAAAAGTTTCGTTCCCGCTCCCGCTTCCGCAGGCCCTCGTCAGTTTGCGCCTACCTTTAGGATGAAATGTATTATATCCCACCACATTTTTTGATAATTCTAATCCCGTGTCGCTACCGCACTTGCTCCCGCTACCGCCGTACTACGTTTGTGTTCGCGATGGCTAAATCCGAGAAACAACTTCTATAGGTACGCTAAAAATTTAGTTTTTTCGCGGTTTTGAGAGTTAAAATTATTGAAACTATAAAGTGTTACATATCATTAGAATCACAAAAAAAACCTAATTTAACGGTGTGAAAATATATAGGGAGTCCCATTTAAAAAAGTTGAAATTTTGACTCGAAAAATAATACCCCTAAAAAAAATCTGAGTACGCCACTGGATTCTATGTAAAAAATCACACAAAAACGTAATTTGACATTTTTTAAAATATTCGATAACAACTGAGATACAGAGGAAAACAGAAATCAGCTATTTTCCAAAAAAACCCTGTATATCGAAAACAAATGAATTTCGAAAAATTCTGAGTGGTCCATTAAACTATACTCAAAAAATAGATCGCGACACTAATATCAGATTTTTTGTATCTATAACCGTTTAGGCTGTACCCGGCATTCCCACCCAAAATGACTCACCCTGTACATACATACATAATATGTAAGTAAAAATATATTGAGTTTAAAACTTCTTAAACTACTTAAATCGGTACTAAAAACAACTTAAAAACTGAAACAAGTTCTGTTAAATTAAATTTCTCCTAAGTGCACAAAAAGCAGACGAACTACGGACCAGCAGACCAAAGGGTTAAAAAACGGTTGTGTCACTGAAACGCACCCTACTTTAAGCTTCATGTTTTTCATGCCCCCATAACAGGGCCGCAACTAGAACCCACGGCGCCCAAGGCAAGTCCAAATTTTGGCGCCCCTCCACCGCCTTCTGAAGGTAACAATAGATATATTTTTTGATGGTTTGGCTCTCCATGGGCCAAAAAATGCGCACTGAGTGCATACATAATTGCACTGGATTTCAAATGGAAAATAAAAACTGATAATGTGCAGTCAAATGGAATGAAAATTGCACTGAGTGCACCTCCGTCCTCCGTGCAACAAATGGAAAACGCCATTATTTTATCGCGAACAGTTTTGGAACGAGTTCTCCAGACTGTCTAATTAGACTATCCAAAATGCTGTCAAACTTAAATTAAAATGTCCGCCAAAAGGCACACATTCCTTTGTTTGCTTGTTAAAGTCACATGTTTTGGATAGGCTAATAGGTAAACGAACGTTAAATATGTGTCAATCCTAAAGTTCTTGCTAAAATCCTAAGACCGCTAGAACAGAACTGGTTCAGAAACGGTTCCGAACCGATTCTGGTTGATCCGCGAATCCAGAACCGTAACTAAAAGTTCGGAATTTTGTGATCTGCGAACGCCATTACTTGAACGGCGCATGCGAAATAGTTTCGAACCAGTTCAGAATCCTTACCGCAAACGAAGCTATTGTAAAAGTAAAAGCTGTTTACGGAAACTATGATCGGGCTAACCCGACCGCCAGCAGAAGTATATTGCCTTTTTTCAATCGTATTCATTAGGGAAAGATAGAAAACATTCAGCTGCTGATCGGGTTAACCCGATTATAGTTTTCGTAAACGGCTAAATAGAAAAAAGTCAAAAGAGATAATGCATGCAGCATGCAGAGGGCGCCCATGTCGCCCACAGTGCTCTTGCTCAGTTTGGTCGGATCAAAGTTCGACTCGAAGCTAATCTCTGGCTATGTCATCAATACTTGAATTTATCACAGACATTGCAATTTGCTGCTGCCTTTTGCACGCGTGCTGTGTTTGACATAATTCATATGATTACTATCGATATTCGAATTTTTGATGGTTGACAAAGAGAGATGTGATGTAACACAAGCAATAATATTACATGCGGAGGTGGAAAGTGTTTCATTATTGTCGAGACATACTACACCCAATTCTCGAGACAATAATGTGAAAACTTTCCACCGAATTATGTATACTATTTTATTTTGAACATTGCACCTGGATACGTGTTTATGTAGGTTGAATGAACAATTTATCAGGGCCGAAAGTGAGTTTTCCAGGCCGAAAGTGACAGGAGAACAGTCACTTTCGGCCTGCTTTAAAGTAAACAAAAGTAAAGTGACATTTTCGAACCTTCAAACCAGTAAGGAATGTGAAAATTACATATATGGTTCAAAATAAAATAAATTTCCGTGCTACGACAAATGACGCGTAAATCCGTTGCATTTTTTTGAATTGTAAAATATGGATGGATTAAATTAGGCACCTTCGGCGCCCCGATACTCCGGCGCCCTAGGCGGGCGCCTAGTTCGCCATCCCCTAGTTGCGGCCCTGCCCCATAAAATAGCAGGTGCTTGAGAGGGCAGAGGAAAAACGAACAGTTCAGTTGCGGGCAACTCTAATACACTGGAATGCCTATAAACAGTCCAGGGCGCTTTAGAGCAGCTCAGGAGTGCTTAAAGTGCGTCACTGGAAAGCGACTCAGATCTGCTTGCTTGGGTTTGGGAGGGCGGATGGCTAATTTGTGTCATCACCATCATGTTTGTGACCATCGGGTTTGGGGGGGCTAATCTTGAGCTTGGGGGGGCTAAGCCCCCCCCAGCGCCCCCCTAATTGCGCCACTGGGGAAAATAAGGGAAATTTTGATGCTATGATAATTTTACCAAGCTCTATACAGAACGACATCAAATGGTGGATTGGCAATATCAAAACAACAGTGAGACACATTAACAAAGATAATTATGATTTAATCATAGCATCAGATGCATCCCTTACTGGATGGGGTTGTCACTGTAATGGGGAAAAAATTCATGGGTTTTGGAATGACAAAGAAAAACTGAATAATATTCACTTTTTAGAACTCTCGGCAGCTTTTATGGCTCTAAAATCTTTTTGCAAGGAATTAAAAAATTGTCATATTCTCTTTAGATTAGATAATACAACTGCTATCGCTTATATTAACAAGATGGAAGGCACTAAGTATAAAAAACTAAACGAGTTAACAAAGAGTATATGGCAATGGTGTGAAAACAAACACATTTTCATATTTGCCACCTATATAAACACTAAAGAAAATAGTATTGCAGATATTGAATCCCGATCCTTAGCAATTGAGACAGAATATGAATTGAACCATCAATGCTTCAATAAAATTTGTCAAAAATTTGGCAAACCCAGTATAGATCTTTTTGCTACACAATTGAATAGAAAATGTATTCGATATGTCTCTTGGCGGAAGGATCCAGACTCAATAGAAGTTGACGCCTTTACTATCAATTGGGCCCCTGAATTTTTTTATGCATTCCCACCTTTCTCAGTCATAGGAAAGGTAATTAATAAAGTCATAAAAAATAAAGCTAGAGGTATTATGGTCGTCCCAAAATGGACTGGTCAGCCCAATGAACTAGAGCCAAAAACTGGAATGCGCACACATTGCCATATCTGCCAAAAAAATGTAGCCATGAAAGACAGATGCCACAAAGGGGAATGTTGTTTTTTTCTGTTGCTCGCTGACATGACGTTTTCGAAAGTTTTGTCATATTTCCCTTCACAGGTTTCATCAATTGGAATACGTGTTGGAAGCAATTTTCGCCATTTAACATAATGAGTGCGACAAAAACAGGTATCCCCTCCGCAGCAGCCGCACTAGGCTTCACGTTCGTCCTTATGTGTTAGCATTCCAGTTTTTGGTTATAGTTCATTGGGTCAGCCTTGGTATTCAATGTTTACAAAAATTTTATGTGAAGACCCAATCACATTTAAGCCAGATCCATATTTAATTTTCTCTCCTTTCAGAGACCGACATCCCCTATGGAAAGACCTTTCCCTGGTGGTAGGGATTGTATCAGGCAATCTTTTTTATCAAGAAACTTCCCAACCACAGGAATTGACACAATTATTAGCTTCTATATCGGAGAAAACTTGAGAACAATTCTAACTAATCTAACTATTTAGGAAAATGGTGGGTATTTTGTATCAAGTCTAGTCATAATCCTTATATATTTGACCTGAAGCATTTCATCAATTTTCTTAATAATATTTTTAACACTGGGGTATCATTTTCATCTATCAACTCATGTAAATCTGCTTTAAGTTTAATATTAAATATACCGGAGGAACATAAAAATTATGTTAAAAGATTTATGAAAGGACTTTATAACCTAAGGCCATCTAACCCGAGGTACGAAAGTACATGGGACCAATATCCGGTCCTTATATACATTGAGAAGATGCACCCTCTAGAGTCATTGAGTTTAGTTCAGTTATCATTGAAGTTGATTACTTACACTATTAGCCTTAACATCCGGTCATAGAATGCAAACTTTTTCAAAAATCAATGTCCAAGATATTTTTATTTTAGAGGACGCAGTGAAAATTAAAATTTCGGAGAAAATAAAAACATCAGGTTTAAATAAAAAACGACCAGTACTGGAATTTAAATTTTTTGAGGAAAAGCCCCAATTATGCACAGCCAGTACAATAAAATATTATATAGAAAAAACCAAGTTAATTCGCCCGGAAAGTGAGTCCAAGTTGATACTAACACATAAAAAGCCACATAATGCTGCCACATCTCAAACATTGAGTAGGTGGTTGAAACATGTTTTGAAAGAGAGTGGAGTAGATACTTCTATATTTACAGGCTATAGCTTTCGACATGCTTCAACTTCTGCAGCATTACGAGGGGGGGAAAGCAGCAGGTTGGTCGAGTAATTCCAATACTTTCAATCGTTTCTACAATCGCCCAGTTTTACCAGAAAGTGATTTTGCGATAAGCGTTTTTCAAGGATCTAAAGTTTTTTCAAAATGCTGGTTCAAGTTACAAGTAGAAATGAATTGTTTGTTGTTAGGTATACCTATATGTTTAGCTACTTAGGAATTAAAAGTAAATAATTATGTATTGTTTAATATGATTATATGTTCCACATTTATAAATAATTATTACTAATAGGTTTAGGTTTAAATGTATTTAACAATACGTATTGATGAAAAAAAAAAAAAAAAAAAAGTTCCTCTTCCTATTCCGGAATCATTTAAATATATTAATTTTCTATAATTCTAAATGGTCGCCTTCTTTAAACATCTACATGTGTTATGTAATCTTGAGGAGGAGATTGTGAAATATAATTGAAAAATTAATCGACTTACCTGAAGATTAATTGAAATTATATGAACAATCTCCTCCGAAAAGATTACATACCCACCCAGCCCAAATTTCTTAACCCAATTTAAGCGACCATTTAGACAGGAACCGAAATGAACTGATAATACAAACACGAGTAATGTACAGGTACAATAGGGATGAGTCAGGTATGGTATTTTGGGTTTTTATTGCTTTAAACTTTGTGGTTCGACACAATCGGAGATGGAAACTACATGTGTTATGTAATCTTTTCGGAGAAGATTGTTCATATAATTTCAATTAATCTTCAGGTAAGTCGATTAATTTTTCAATTATTATTCAAATAATATTGAATGTTTCAGTATAATTCGGTACAAATCGGACGTATTTGTGTGTGTATATCGTTCATGAATGGATGAGAATAATTTAGCCGAGGAGGCGAAATTTATTTTACGATCAGTTAAAACAAATTTAATAACACAGTCCGAGTTTCTGACATGAAACGATTTTGTTTGTTTATCGACAGTCCGCAGTTTCAGTTTTGTAAGAATTCAAAATTTAAGTTTGGTAACTATTTATTCGAATGGGGGCCAATACCAACTTGCTGATTAGATAAAATTGATTATACGTATTCCTGGCCTAAATGTATAACACCAAGGTTATCTATAAATATGTAAGCTTTTCAACTTAATAAATAATTTTGACTTAAATGGATCGAATGGTGAAAGAAAAATTATGATATTTATTTTTAAATGAATTTTCGAAATGAAGTAGATTATAGGTATCCTCAAATCATACAAAGCATTTAATGTTTGCGTTTTTGATTATGTTTCCCCTTAAAAAAAAAACAAAAAGTTTATAAAATAAACACTACCTAACTTAAAAAGTATGAAATAAACTTGCTGATATCATTGACGCTTTAGGTATTATGAAATGATCGACATTTCCTCTGGTGCATTTTAATTTTTTTGTAATAGAACTGCATTATTATAGGTATTATTTTACTAGCTTCTGGATAAAATATCCTTCATTTTTATTTAGAAATGAGAAATTGGAATTCAGTTAGGTGAATTGATTTTTTGTATTTTCATCAATTTATCATGAACTAAAATTCAAACAACCGAAAGAATGCAAAATACCTACATCGAAACAACCAGGCAAAATATTACTGGCACTGAATTTTAAAACTTAAGTGAGTTATCAATATAGGGTCCCACATCGAGTGCGTTGTCCAGCCCCGTCCACTCCATATAGCTTGCCGACTTCGGTTTCTCCTCACCAAGTTTTGTGAACCTGAGTCTGCATAACGCTTCGCACCACAGATTTACGGCAGTTTCTTCTGGCAGGCTCATTCTATCCAGGCGCATATTTAGTGTGCAATGCCCTGTTCATTGACCTACCACTATCCTTACAACCTCACGGCTGTGGCTTAGTAGGTTTGACGTGACTTTTGGCGAGCAGGATTTAATGAACTGCTTTGCCTGTTGTTGTGCTGGTGTTTGTAGCCACTAGCTCTGGAATTCTCTGTCTATCCAGTTCTTGATAGATGTTTTGAAGAGGCATGCTGAGACTCCGCAGAATGGTTCTGGGCCAATTATCTCGATGGCGGAGCCTCCTTTAGCTAAGTCGTCAGCCTCTTCACCGCCTATGACCCTCATGGCATGGTACCCACGCTTATTCAAAAAACTCACTGTAGGTAGTTTTTTGGACAAGCCCACCTCCTCTAGGGCATGTGTGCAGTGCCTGACCAGTTTGGAGCTGATCTTCTGGGAGCTGCCTTTAGGGCCACTTGACTGTCAGAGTAAATGACAATGTTTTTACTCTTCAGTTCTTTTTCCTTTATCAGTATGGCACAGTGCATTATTGCAGCGATTTCTACCTGGAACACCGTGGCGCACTGTCCGAGGTTAATGGATATCTTCACTCTGGGTCTGTCCTCGTAGATGCCAGCTCTGATCCCCTTGTTGGTTTTGAAGTCGTCGGTGTACCAGATTTAGTCTACTTTAATTGGAGGGCCTTCCTTCAAGTCTTTCCTATCCGGTATGGCGACCATACAAGGAGGCGACCTCTTGATCCTCCTCTATCTTGCAATTCCACCGAAAAGATGCAACGCACTTTCGTTTGCGCTTAAAACAAAATTTCATCAACATTTTATCCATATTTAATACGAAATAGGAAACTCATCAAAATCGAAACAACGTACTTATTAGTATGTACAACATTCACTAGAATGTTTAATATATAAACTGGCGCATTTCAAACGCTGTTCCAGTAGGTATACGAGTCATATTATATATCGTATCATCAAGTATTTGTCGTCTCATCTGGCAGTAAACTTGTGAAGATTTCTGATTAAAAGCCCATCAAAAATATATTGGCTGTCAATTATAGCACTTTGTTTTTCATGCTGCGTTAGTCGAGCAACAAAAATAAGATAAATGAGTAACCCGTATATACACATAAATTATTTTTCATTTTGAGGAAATCGCAAAAAATATTCGGATTGTAGAGAATCGATCAAAGAATATTAATGCCAAATTTGACTAATTTGAACAAATCATGACGTCAATCAGAGCACAGAACTGACAGATTTTAAATCTGAAGTTCTCTCATTACCGCCATCTTGACAGAAAAATTTCATGAAACAAAAAGATTTCTAAATTCAATGGGCCTTCTAGCAGAATAATATTTTTTAAACAACCAAAGTTTTGAGGCTCCAAATACAAGGGGGCCCACGAAAAAGTGTCTTAAGGGGGTCCTCCACCTCAAAGCGTACCATACAATTCTTCATGTCAAAAAACTGTGTACCAAGCATACCTAGTGATTCTCGTACAACAAGATTCTGGGAAATAAAAAGAATACTATATTCTTTGGGGCGAATTTTAGGGGGCTGTAACTCCGAAAAGTGGGGCCATGTAAAAAAAAATATTAAAAATACGAGTCACTATTTTTTTTTTTAAAGAATCTGTTGCATCTATTTCCGGACACCCTGTATATTGCATTGCAAGATACGCGAGGTTTGCATGACAGTCAAAGAGAAAATTATTATTTTTTACCGCCTTGCAAATTGAAATGTAGAAAATACAAAAAATCCAGAGACCTCAGCAGTTGATTTATCGTCCAAGGGGCAATTTTAAATTAATAATCCCTATTATAGGAATACAAGTAAAAGTTTCCAGATGAAGAGCAGCAGCGATCACTATTACCAATAATAAGAGCCGTAAAGGCAGACGCTCACTGGAGCGTAGCGTACGGAAGCGCGGCGTAGAGGACTTTTTATAATGCATTGTTTTAAATGGGAGTCTGCCGATCGGTGCGCTTCTGACAAGTGAGCGTACTCCCGTTTAAAACAATGTATTTAAAAAGTCCTCTCCGCCGCGCTGCCGTGCGCTGCGCTCCAGTGAGCGACAACCATAAAGGTTGTCGCTCACTAGAGCGCAGGGCACGGCAGCGCGGCATAGAGGACTTTTTAAATACATTGTTTTAAACGGGAGTACGCTCACTTGTCGGAAGAGCACCGATCGGCATACTCCCGTTTAAAACAATGTATTATAATAAGTCCTCTACGCCGCGCTTCCGTGCGCTGCGCTCCAGTGAGCGTCAGCCTTAACAATTACTTTTGAACCGGTTCATCATTGGATCTACATGGGCAGGACTGAATTAGTCGACAAGCTGGACATCCGTTCGTCAAATTCAATAATATTGAAAGAACAAAAGAAAATGGCATCCAGTCCCGAGCAAGCCTTGAAAGAGGCCAGGAGGTGCAACTAGATAAAAAAGCTAAAATACAACTAGGAACGTACGAACTTTGCTTCCCAGTGGAGTAGCCAGGGGTGAGGGGGGAGGGGCAGGAGGCCCAGACTCTCCCCGAAATTTCAAATTTAAAAACCAGAAAATGGGAAAGCAACCAGATTGAGATTTGGTATTTATCAAGTTTACAGGTCATAAAGTGAAATTACGTAATATCCAGTAGGTACTTATTTAATTCGATTTAAAAATTTTCAAGATGTACACAGGTACATATTGGGAAATTTATGCAACGCTGGCCACAACTAAAACAAAGGCGTGTGCTCATTGCGGAATGTCGAGGTCGAGCATAACAACTTCCAAGGTCACTATTGCGCACTGAAGTCGTAAGTTGTAAATTAAATTGATTTGCCCAATTTTTGATCTTTTAGTTTTTCTTTACAAATCACTAAAAACAGGTACTTATACTATATTGAGATCCAAGGGGCAGTAAATGACGTTGAATGTAAGCAAACACCAGCTGGTAATCTAGCCTTCCTATTGGTTAATACGCCTACAAGGACCAGTGCGCACGTGCGGAGGACAGGATTGGATTCAGTTGAGGCTGCTGGGGAAAAAAATCTGCTCGTGGCATTTCATGACGTTTGTTTATAATCCTAAACCACTATCAAAATAAAACAAAATAATGGCATTGTCTTAGTTAGGCCTTGCCTACCTGATCTGAAAATGACCAGTTGTTCACGTTACTGCCGCTTGGACTTGAAAATAGTATAGATGAGTCCCCCCTGAAATATATTTCTGGCTACGCCACTGTAATGCTTCCAGCTGAAAAATTTAATAACCCGATACAAGTAATGGAGGGAATGGAAATCGATATTTTCGGAATAGCGAGGTACAATGGCCTGACAGAGCAGTGACTCAGTTGAATGACCGGATTTTCTATCGTAGTGGTGATCGTGATCACATGATGTTGGCATTTTCATGAGGGAGCACCTACAGAAGTTGGTCAAAAACTTTGCGCCAATCTCCAAAAATGTAATTTCGGTGAGTTTGGTTTCCAAAATAACAAGGGGACAAATGATGGCATTTTTGCCACTTTTTTAGAATTTTCCCATCATTGAACATTTGCTTAGGAAAATCCGCACAGGTTCCAATAGCCGCCCGCCTCCTATTTTAACCATTTTACTGGTAATTTGATATTCATCTGGGCTTTTTCTGTTTTTTTTGTTGTTGTGATGCTGTTTTCAGTTCTCCAGTATACATTTCGGAAACTTCTTCTGATCCTACATTTTGTATTATCCTTCTTTGTTATTGCTTATCTTGGCTTTTAGAACTGTACAGTTTATTCTATTTCATTTCGGTTGCTAACTATAATATCACTTTTGGCCTTCCATTAGATAATTTAGAGTTTAAAACTTTCATACCTACTTTTGTTGTCTTAGGTATGTCTAGTCCTAATTTTCGTGATGCAAGTACTATAAGTGAACTTTCTCAATTTCCCCAGTTTATTAGTTAATTTTATACTTTACGGTAGTCGCTGCAACGATCAAAACGGTGACTTTGGCATATATATTTTCGGTTGGTTAGAATAATAATTTATTTCGGATTTTGTTTAATAATGAGGTTTTATTGTCAAAAAAAAAAAATAAAAATGAATACATAATTTCTAGACAAAGCCTTAAGATTGAAAATATATAATATGTAATATTATATTCGTGGCTCGAAATATATAATGCATGAAGCATTTTCTTTTTTTTAATGGGGATACGGCCAAATTAAAAGAGAAACTCTTTTTTCTGATATAAAAGCTGTCGCTATTATATACGTTATAGCTTCTTCAGTTGTACTAAAATAAATACAGTATCCGCCAAAATAAACAGTACCGAATATATAAATTATATCATTTATTTATTTGTATCGTGCGTATATGTTCAAAAAATGCATCATAGCCACGCAAAAGAGCTTCATAACGATTCTGCAAATCATTGAAAATATTTATTAAGAGTGGTTGGTGAAATTTTCCTGAGACTTGTTTCAAACCTGAGCCTTTATTCCTTCCAAATCCGTATTACCGGAAATAGTGCTCTACTAAAAAAACTGTTTCTTAAGTTGAAAGAAACATAATGACAAAGATTTTAACCTTAACTTAATCTCAACCCCATAACTAATGCAAAATAAGCGAAATATGATAAATGCAACTTGCGTGCGCAATTACTCAGAGCTCTAGATTTCGGTACTGTTTATTTTGGCGGATACCGTATAAAAATATTAACCAATAATTAAAATTAAACTACTTACTAGAAGTTGAGGTCTAATAAATATAGATGTTGTCGAAAATGCGGAGAAATATTAATTTAAAAAATTTTGATAGAATGAATGATGAATGATTGAAATGGATTAAAACTAAATTTTTGACTGGTTTATAGGTGCTATACAAAAAAAAAAGGTATAGTATAAAGTAAGTTAAAAAAAAAATTAAATATATAATAGTGTTTAGAGTGTGCTTGTGCCGTATCCCCATTAAAAAAAAACAGCTTCATACATAATATTATATTCATTTTCTTGTATACAAAGTCAAAATAAAAATAAATGTAAAAATAAATAAATTAACTATAAACAATGATCCAGTGTGTGAAACGCTCAAAATTAGGTAGCCAAAAACAAGTCATTTACTTCATATAAGGCTCTTCCTAATAAATAGGATTTTGAGCTATGCGGATTTTAGGAAGAGATGCTATGGACTTGATTACTACTGGCAGATGATTGTGCATTTTTTTGCGTTGTATAGAATGGAGCTCTTAATTAATTCGGAGGATGGGGTTGGCAAATCATGCTCCTCGTTTCTAAGTGGATAGTTACACAGTGACGTTTCTGAAATACTGGATAGGTGTTTGCGGATTAAGCAGACTGATTCTAATATGAATAGAAATGTTAATATTTTCTATTTTTTGAAAAAATCTTGGCAATGGGCTCTATTTTTTGATTTAAGAGAATATCGAATAGATATTTTTTGTAATGTAAAGATTCGCTCAAATTGAGTCGCACAGCACTCCAGGATGAAAGGGCGTATTGAAGATGTGATTCGAAAAGGGCAAAGTAGACTGTTCTAAAAGTTGACAAGTGAAGTTCTTTGGAAACTGATCTTACAGCAAAACAAGCGGAACTCAATTTTTTTGGATAAAGAATCGATGTGCGAACTCCATTCCAGTCTATAATAAGGCCCAAATACTTTACAGAATCAACGACGTCAATAGTGGTGGTGTTGTTGAGTACATTAGGTTGCAACGTACTTTTATATGAAAGAACTATAGTTTTCGCAGCGTTGAAGCAGAGAAGGTTAGAGTCGCACTATGATCTAATAGCAAACAAATCGTTAGACATGGTTCTACGACGATCTACAATATCTAGCTTTGTCCAAGTGAAACTAGTATCATCAGCAAAAAAAAAACAGACAGATAAAATGCAAAAATAATATTGAAGCCAACACGGAACCCAGTGGTACTCCACATTCTATTTGTTTGTATGACGACAGAGAACATAGCATCAATAGTGCATCTGTTGGTTAAAAATCCAAATTGATGAATAGTTAATAACTAGGTATGTTATATTTATGCAGAAATGATAGAAGCATTTTTTTAATCAATCTTTCAATAATTTTGGATAAAGTGGGGAGATAGTTCGAATCTTGGTCCTTATCACCACCCTTGTGCAGAAGAATAATTATAGCCGTTTCGAGGCAATCTGAGAACACTTTTTTGTCCAGAAGATTTATTCATTAAAGCAGTGAGGAGATTTAATGTAAATTCCGCTAAATTAAAAAAACATTTTTAAAATGAGTCAGTCAGTCCCTGATGACAATTTCTGTTCGATGCCTTTAATATTGTCCTGCAAAGCTCTGGTGTTTCTACGGGTGTTAGAAAAAAACTGTGTAAACTCATATTGGTATTAGTAAGAAATGAAAGCGAATCGCGAGAAGAAGCTATAGTAGTCATCAATTTTTTTGCCGCATTTACAAAGTAATCGTTTAGGATCTCAGGGGAGGTAGAGGGTTACCGTCTGGATTTCTCAAAGTGCATCTCCTTCGCACTGATTTTGAGAAAAAAGGATTCATGTAGAACAAATTTTCATTCCAATAGGGATGACCTAAGTAATACAATACAGCACATCAAAAAAATACCTTCAAATGTCTGCTGCTTGAAAAAGACTTCCTACTGCCTTGATAAATACTTCCAAGATAGACTTTGAAGAATTCACACTGCGACTTATTTTTGTGTTATGATAATTTTAAATTTTGTCCCAGTTTATGAGTTGTTGTTTTGTTTCTCTTCATGTGTGTTTGGTCGTTTGTATTATGTATTTTTGAACACTCGATGTTATTATTTCGTGTATTGTATTGTAACATATATGTATTTTGCTAATTCTGGGTTAGTTTAACTTTGTCGACAAAGTGTTTCATCTTTGATGATTTTGAACATGGATTTGAACACTAGGGCACCGGCAACTATCATATCAACACTATTTCTGATGTACACTTAGAAATATCGAACACACCGCAGAAGACTCTTACAAAAAAAATGTCTCATTTCTAACACTGAAATTATAGATAAAAAATTGGCTTGGAGTTCCTAAGATAGTGTCACTGAATTCTAAATTTACGATTTTACAAATTGAAAAAGTAACCTGAGTAGTGCTAAAAAAAAAGAAAAACAGTTGTTGTTAAATATCTTATATTTCGACGAGTGTAAATATTTTCTGTGTATAATAGCAAAACAAAAATATCTTATTATCTTATCTTATCTTATCATGGACACTGAAATGTTAGTTTCTATTGCAAAATCTTCTTTTAGGTCAAAAATCGACTAAACGACTTTTATTAATATTAATTATGTAATACCTTCATTGTTAATTACTTTTGAAAAAAGAAAAACTGCCAATATACATGACAATAGACTTATAACATACGCAAAATATTCTAATATAGGTAGGCAGGTACATAAATGTGATGGAAATAAAAAAAAAATTATAAAACAAATCAATAGATCTACACATGCAATATTTAACTAAACAAAGAAGCATCTAGCACTTTATCACTCAGTTAAAATTTCAATGAACACACATATTAATTTCTGTATAAACAAAATTATAAACTAATAAAATCAACACAGAAGGGTCACATTTTTAAGCTGGTTTTTACAATAATTGTAAACACACCATATAAAAGACAATAAAAAGAAGGTATGGGGTAGGTTGAAACAATAAACTCTAGTTAACTGCACAAAATAATAAGTTATAAAGATCACTGATCTTATTTAATACATCTACACATATTAAAAAAACAAAGCGGAAGTAAAAATGCAAAGGTATGTTCGAGTTTTTACCTTTGTTCATCCACTGTAGGTACCAGCAAAAATAAAACCACTTTGACGGGGTGAGTTTTGCATTCTGTTGCCTGTTGCTGCTTCGCGTGCAGCCAAATGCACTGTTTGGGGTGGGGGGTTCGAATTGAGAAGATCTGAGATTGACATTACCGCTTCCCACACGTGTGGATTATAAGGTTATTCATCAAACAATGACAGGGTTTCCACGAAAAGCTAACATATTTACACTTGTCCAGTTTCTAATTTTGTTGAACCTTATACCTCATGCCCATGTCTATGATATCATGTTATGTCGAATTTTTTACAATTTTTTTATATTGTTTTTCCATATATGAGTCTTTATGCGAAAAGTCAGTTTCATTTTTTTAGAAGAACGTTTCGTGAGAAACCACGATCAGAGCTGATTTTTAATAACTAACCGGATTGGACGAGCCATTCTCCATTTGCATTCTAAAAAAGTCTTGCTTGAATATGAACCCCCAAAAGTTCATTAAACCCCTTTGTTTACCGTTTGCATTTCACGTGAATGAAATAACGAGGTTACTCAAAAATGGTTTTTGTCGGGATAATAAAATGGGAATTTTTATTCCAATTTTGCATTTAATGGAACATGTGTCTGGACGTAATTTTTTAATGGGTATGTTAATAGTACGATGCACTCAATTTATACAAACTAATTGAAGTTATTTTATCGCAAAGGGAAAGAGGCTGTTAATATGACATGAATTGAATTATTTAATTATGTAGTATGGTAATCGGGTGCATTGAATGGAAATCATGCTTCAATAGCCGGATATTGTGAAATGCTATGTTTTTTATTATGAAGTAAAGCTGTACCAAAAGACTTTTGAAGTAAGGTGTACAATGTATGATATGTAATTCGAGAAATAATCCATAGTGGGAAAAAAAGCTTTGTTTTGTACATAGATATGCCAAACATAAATCACTTTTCGATGTCAAAATGTGATGGATAGGCTAAATAAAACCAGATCTTCCCATGTCAGATTTTGACTCAAAATTTTGTAATATATGCATCAAAATGTATAGATAGAGGTAAGCTGACTAGGTTGGGCGGTGACGTCACTACGTTCGTTACCTTTATCAATGGCCATGAAGAGAGCCGCGGGCACACGTGGGCGCCACGCTGAGGCCCATGCCAATGGGTACCTGGGGGGCTAGCGGGGCGCCTTGGGTCGTCTGCACTGGCACTCACTCACTGATGGGGCCCGATTTGGGCGCTTGGGCCCCATTTTATCGAAATCGGGAGTGTCTAGAGCCTCGGTCGCGTCGTCGAACAATCGAGCTTGCGACCGTCCGTGGCGCTCGCTCTCGCTCACTCGCGTTGCGCCGCCACAGCCGTCGACGCTGACCGACAGGATAAGCGACGCGATGCGATCGCGTTACGACGGCACAGCCGCCTTTAGACGCCACGACGCGGCGCTGAGCGCTATTCTCTAGCCAGGAGTGCATCCGGCACCTTCTCATACCCACTCTTTTTTACTAGCCAATAGAATTCGTGACGAGAAGAAATTGAGACAGATGTATACTTTCTTGTTTACTTGAACACACAATTCAATTATTGAGACAAACATCATTGGATAATATGATCCCGCCTGAATGACTAGGACAGTAGGACCCGTCAATTCAACTATGATGGTTTCAAAATAGATATGTATTAAAATTTTTGGTACCTCAACAAATATCTGTTCACATATAGCGTGACAATTTGGAAACAAGCAATGGATAATATCTATGGAAAATACTATACTCTATTTCCTTTTCGTTAAGAGCACATAACCTCATTATAAATTTAAACACACAAATAAAGGGTCAAAAACAGTATTTCACCAATACACTTCCCATTATACTTCTTGCTAGTTCGTCAACTTCTAAACGGCTTTCTTTCGGGCGAGCTTTTAGACAATCTCACACAGTTATCACTTTTTCTTCCGCTAAGATGTTTAAAGATTGTTAATTCCACTGATCCCTGTCATATTGGTACATGTGGATACTACACATCGGATAGTACTTGAAGACATCTGATGTAGAAGTGCATCATTCACATTCCTGGCTTTGGAATCAAGAACGCCCTTATATTTTACCGGATTGAAGACCGATGACATTTTTACTATAAAAACACACACTATGCATACAGAACTTACAAGTGCAAAATTCATATTGAACTGCCATCAGATAATAACCTCACCTATAGTTACCTGGGTGTTATGGTCGCCTATAGTTTATGATTGCTTCATGGCCAGCGACCCTTTTTTGCCTTTACCTATGCTCCTAACGGAAACGAAACAGAATATATCAAAAAGATCCAAAATTTAGGTATATGCGCAATTTCGAGGAAGAACCAAATTAACAAACTTTTGAGCTCACCCCGTCGCAACTTGTCTAATTATGAACATGAACCTACCCAGTGTGAAATATCATTGGAAATAATTTTAGCATTTAACATTAGACTTTATCAAGGATGCTACAAAGTTTTAAGAAATCTCTGATTCAAATAGATATCAATCGTTCTAGAAAGCAATTCGTTGTTAACATTATAATCACAATCACAATAAGCTAAATAAATCAGATTCAACCAGGGGTCTCTCAATTATCACTTACTACTATTTACTATGCCAATATCGCCTTGACAATAACAGAGAGAGAGGTTGATGCTAATTGCTATGACAGTACACTCAAAGTTCCCACAGTTCCGCTGCTTAACTCAAGCCGTTCTGGTGTAATCTTTAGGCAGAAGCCTGAACATTGCTGCTTCGAACAGGAAACCGGCTGCAGAGAAAATACCGTCCAGTTGTCCGTGCAAAAGAAGACAACCACATTAAGGACAGTCCGTTCGTCTGCCCAGCAAAAAGAAGACTTGCCGTCCATTCACAATGTACATCAGTACACACACTAAAGTGCGTTCACAACGTCCGACCATCCATACGGCCAGTTAAGAAGATTCTCCGTCCGTCTACCCACATAGCCAGTTAAGAAGACTCGCCGTAGCCATCAACGCCAGTCTACATTAACAAACCACCGTATGTCCATCTAGAATAAATAGTCATCTAGTCAGTCCAGCCGCCTGTCAAACACCACCATCAAAGAGGAACTTGACCATATGGCACGAGAACAATAAAAATCAGGGATTATTCAACTTTTTAGGAACTGCAATAAAACGCAGTAGAAAGCGAAACCGAGGTCTATAATACAGGGTGTATCAGGTTTGAGTACAAAGTAAACAAGTGATGATATGGCCCATTTCAGGCTAAAACTGTCCTATTGACCATGGGTCAATTTTTAGTATTTTCGGAGTTATTGCAGAATTTGAATTTAGAAAAATGTTAACATGTGACAACATTTTACAGATATTTATTCTTAATTTTTTTAGTTCAGCTTCAGGGTTAAGTCGAAAGTCGACTCATAATTTGAATAATAGGACCAAATCTCCACAAAACACTTATTTATTAATTAAATTAATAAAATGCCCGACGCGTTTCGGTTAAAAACCATTTTCAAGTGCTTATAAATGTAGGTGTCAATATTATTAGTGGTGCAGTTTTTAGAAAGTAAACACATCTCTGACAATCTCTGACAATTTGCCAGAGGCAGGTCCCTTTGAAAAGAACAATGGCAGGTGCATGCGAGAAAAGGCGTAAAGTTGGAGAGAATGTGTACTAGAGAGTACAGGTATGGCGAGTGGTCATTCTATTAAGTCAGTCATTCAATTCGTCATTCATCAGTCAAGAAGTCTAGTCAGAAGTTGTGTGGGGAAAGGCGATAAAGACGCAAGACGCATGCAATTACTGCAATTGTATTGTTGGGAATGAAGAGCCGTGTCACCCCTTACCAAAGACGTAAAGACGAAGACGTAGGCTTACACTTTTGCCCAATTTCGGAAGACGAGGACATGGACTGAGAGCTTGTACCTTACTCACCGTAGGACCCAAAAGACGAGGCACTTGGTGTGAGTGTTGTGATTTAATTTAAAATTCCATCTCTTATAAAGCAACACTCAATTCAGATATCTTTGGATTTTTTGGATCAACAAGTCATAAAAATGGAGTCGGCCTTGAAAATCTCCAGAAGACAATGCCTGTACACGCTTTACATGATACAGGCAAAGCAAATTTTGTCTGCTGAGTGGAAATATCCTACTTCTCGGGCAATGGATCGAGTGCTTATTCCAGAACTATCCTCAACTATCGCTAAAATCTGTTCCTCATCGGCGGTATCATTTGTCTTGCAGGTACCCGATTAACATTTTGCAGACCTACACTTCCCGTATCTTTCCAAAACGGACACAAAATGTTCTCTCGTTAGGTGCCCTCCTATGAGGAAATCTCTCCTTGTACATTCTGGTGGCTAAATGAGCATTCTGTAAAGATTCTCCGGAAACAAGTAACATATCCGCATATTCGACGTTGTAAATGAAAACATTTGATTTTTAAAAAATAATGAATTATGCGCGTTTTCAATACTTCAAGTAACTCACAAATCAATAATCAATAATTATCGGTTCAACTACCTGAACCACCTATTTTTTTTTTTGCTATATTGCCAGATCTTTAGAAACCGAATTACGAGTAATATTGTATTGTGATGTTATTTTTTCAAATTTTTTAATTAATGTTTGTGACTAAAAATGCATAACTACCTACTTAATAATTAAATGTGGATAATTTTATCAGATCTCATAACGATTACAATTTTCATTATCTTTCAAATATTCGTCAAAAAATGTCAAAACTTCAGGGGCCCTTTTCTTGAAAATATTTTAGACCCCATGTTGTATGAACTTTTTTGTTCAAAATGGGCCATATTTTCACGTGTTAAAATATTTGTAGTCAAACCTGATAGACCCTTTATTTAAAAACACATGGCCAATCTGGATGTGATTTTACAAACAATCCAGAAAAACGAGGCCGCAATGATATAAATAAAAAACCACAAGAAACATTGGAACTTCACCAAAGCAGTATGCCCAACACCTGTTTGCCAAATTCGACAAGTAAACATGCCCAAAGGCCGTATCAACAATCCAATCTGAACCTTCCGCCTTCAGCATCCAAGAGAAACGGATAAAAATTAGAAACTTCAAAATACAGAATTTGAAAGACACCCTTACCTAAATCAAATCGAAACTTAGGCTAGAAGAATCAGCATCTGATGGAAACAAGCAAGAAACAATGAGATGCAATCCAAAACTAGCATATCCATGAAAATAGAGCCAACCGTTCCCGAATGGAAACAATAGGCCTAATCAAAGAAGAAATTATAAGCCGAAAACAATGGCCTTTTGGGACAATACTAAACATTCATCAGGATCAAGATGGAGTAGTTCGAGTGGTAACAATAAATAAAGCAGGTGGTTCGACACAAAAAAGACGATCTACAAATTAATTTCCCTTAATAATCATGAATCATGATAATCAAAACCGCCGCTGGAGAAGAAGGGTTCATCATAATTTGCTCGTGAAAGTCTTGAATTGAATCCCATTATTTTTGAAATTTGCCATGTAGAAACGGATAACGGATTCTGGGAATTTCTATAAATTTTCATTTTCAGTTAATAATTCCTATTTTTTAATAAACTTCGAAAGTTAAAATTGTACAGATAGATACAATTCACATTCCAAGTAAGTATAAAATTCTTTGGAATAAATATTTAGTTTTATTGATTTGGTATATTATTAGTGCCTTCTTCTTTATTCTTTTTCTGTTTTCGCTTCTCGGAAAATCTGGACGCCCACTGCTCGTTCTCTTTCCTTTCCTACTCTTGCATTGTTCAATGATTCAATGGATTTCTTTTTGAAATCCTGCAGCCTCGAAGTTCTATTTTTGGTTCAATTAATTGGAATCAAATCGCAGTTCACGTATGTCTATATTTTTTTTACATATTGGAGTCGAACTTCGACGAATCTGCATACGTTTATTCTGTTGAGCGTATGAGGCCGGCCTTTTTATTTCAGTGGTACATCCAGTGGCGGTCCATACAAGATTTTCTGGGGGGGGGTAATGGATGACGGGAAAATTATCAAGTGTCGCAACGTACCGCCGGAGGCGATTTTTTTTTTGGGGTGCCACGCCCAAATTTGCATTTGAAAGTTGTTTAAAAAACACGCTTCGGGTAAAAATGTTTCCCAATGCCATCAAAATAGTTATACAGGGTGTCCACTTAGTGCGATATCGGACGATATCTTCTGACAGGGTGATGCAAGAAAAAAAAATAAAAATTCAAAGTTGTTTGATTCTCTAAGGTGCATTACTTAAAAATAATTTTAAATATAGGTACAGGGTGCTCTGTTAATGGGGTATGCGACAGAATTTTGTTATTTTTAAATGGAACACTCTATATTTTAGTACATTCTATTGTTCTAAAAATCCTACATACTTTTTGTTAGGAATCATTTATACCAAAACTCAACCGTTTTTAAAATATTTAATATTTTTTCAAAAAATTACAGCTTGCATGTGTCAACAAAAACAAACACATTTCGTCCATTGGAGATCCTATCAGCTAAAGCTTTTGCAGGTTGTTAGTGCATAATGTCGATTTTAATCTAATACTCCAACGGACTTTGAGTTGGTGCCTCCCTACATTAGAACGCCAATAATTACTTGACGTTACACCTGCCATATGAAATGCCCCCTCGCTCCTCATACGGAAAGTGTCAGTTTAAAAACGACGGACTTCACTCACATTTACCACATGGTCTGATGAAAATCTGTCAACATTCTACAGGGTGTTCGCAATACCGTACACAAAACCAAACATTCCAAACAACCCAACCATAACTTTATGACGTCATCTGGGGTGCCTCAACACAGTGGCGTAGCCAGCCTTGCGGGGCGGAGGGGGCAAACACATAAGGGGCGCATAATTTTTTTGCGGAAGGGGGGGGGGGGGCGGGAGAAGATAACAAATGAATGTTTGTACTTTGTTTGTATGCTTTTGTAATATTTGCTTATTGAGGGAAAATATTAAAGAGGAATGGGGACAGAACGGGCGCCGCCGGAGGCGAAAAATTTCCTTGGGTGCTACGCCCAAAAAAGTTTATTTCCTTCAAAAACATGCCACGGTGCCACGCCGAAAAACATTTATGTATTTTAATCCCTACAAGAAATAATGTGTGGACATGTCGTTAACTTCAAAAAATCCTTCCGGACGCCTTGAAAACTAGAACAAATCCGGGGAAATCCGGACGGATGACAGCCCTATCCAACCCATTAACCCATAGTTTAATGAACAAATACTATCAAAACAGAAACTATCTCCTTTCCTTAATGCTGACTTACGATAAAGAATAAAGGGTGAAGAGGTCAATAAGATAAATAAGAAACAGCATAATTTTATAATTTCTTATTTTATGCTTTTGTTTTTTAAGAGCGCTAGGGGCGCCATACGTGTAGGGGCGGGGGGGGGGGGGGGCGTCGCCCCCCCTGCCCCCTACTGGCTACGCCACTGCCTCAACATAATGCAAATCTGCATAAGGCACCCCAGATGCGTCAGCAAGTTACCCATTACCAGACAACTTACGAATTTTAGGAACCTTGGTAGGTACATCGGTACTGGTGAGCCTATCATATTCATAGGATGCCTTTAATCCTTTACCATGTAAAATGTAGAACTTGTCTTTTGTTGAAATTTTGTTGTAATTAAAAAATGTATAAAAAAAATCTCTGTCTGGGTAATTACCCCCTCTACCCCCCCCCCTTTTAACCGCCCTTGGGTACATCCCGTGACAACCACGCGGCAACCGTAATCTGGCTAATAGTCGGGAATCAGCACACCGAAATTCGATCACCTACTGTGCACTCGAGGATATACTTTTTAAAAAATATGTACAATATGGAGAATGATCTTGCGGATGCAAATACGGAGGGCTCCATTTAATTCGTAATTGCAATTAAGAATAAAAAAATATTTTCCGACTTTTTTCAATTATCGGAAAAATACTTTTTTGTGTTTAACTCACGATTGTGAAGCTATTTTTCAATATTTTTCCAAAATTCTTGCACCAAATGAAAGCCTAGTCATTGTAGAGTTCAACTGTATATGCAAAAAACTATTTTTTTTTATACTGAATTTGTCAGATTACTAAAAAAGAGGTGCGGTACCAAAACTGAAGTGAAAATTTCAGCATCGAGAAAATTTTTGAACGGTTGAAGATAGATATATGATCAATCGACGAAAAATGTGCCTAAATGAGTGAGGGAGTTTTTGGTGAAAAGTGAAGAGAGATTTTGACTAGTGATAACGGTTTACGAGATATGATTTTTTTTTGAAACGACGATGCACGCCGGCCGCTGCCGCATTGATCTCAACGGACGCCTTGCCCGCACCCTGGCCCCAGCGCGGCCCAACTTCGACAGTACTGATTTATTCTATAAGGACAAACATTTCTATAAAACCTAATTAGGTAACTAAAACTTACTTAATTTTAATTTAAATAAAATCCGCCTCCAGAATAGCAACCTCTTATACCATCCAGCCCTGCTTTTAAACACTACAGTTTAGTTTCTAGTGCATATGTGGAGTTTGCATCTGCAGCACCATTTTCGAATCTTACATCGGTATGGATACTTATTGTGGTTATATTTATTCAGTTCCCAAACAAAATTAACTGGGCTGGAAATTTCTGGATTTATTGAAATCGCACTCTTCCACACAATTATTTCAGAGGCAGTTCTTTCTCAATAGTAGGCACATGCTAATTTTGCTGATGAAATGCATCCTCTGTGGGTGGCAAATTCCTTATATCAGATTTACAGGTATGAAATAGATGTGCGCATGACATATTGTTTATTTGAAACGCCTGTAAATGATGGCCTACCATTCAAAATTTTGAAAAAATATCTAGCTGCGTTTCCGAAACTCATTAAATTAATGTAGTGGAGTAATCCATTTGAACAAGATTTATACATAGATAATTCTTTCATGATGTGGTGCACAGGTATTATGTATCAAATTTGTGTAGCCATAGTTCCTGAATGGATAACCTTTGTAAAAACGTGGAAAGACAGAACAAATATGTCGGTATCGGCCGACTCTATTATTATTTGATGGTACTGTAGGTTTGACAAGTATTGGATTATTGGATAATGGCAAATATTCTAGTGCAAGCCTTATTGTGGTGGGAGAAGTGTAGTTCAGGCAGTAGGTATTTTAGAAGTATTTGCTGAGGTATCTATATCCTATAATTTGTAAAGTCTGTTTTTTGTTTTAACAAAACCCCAAGTCAAAAATTTGTGTTACATTGTATTGCTAACATTATGTAATGTTGACTTTTATCTTTAATAAAAAACCAGATTTTACTTAAAGTTTGTTGTTAATAAATTGAAATTGAAAATAGTGAAGTAGTGTAGGTATTTTCTGCCATTCCAGCGGTAATTATGACGATATTCTTGAGAAGGCGGTCATATTCCGTCCATATCCATTCCGTATTTTAAAGAAACAATTATTAAAACGGAATAAATAGTTGAATACTTCTTCCATTTCCTACAGGTCGTGATCGAATGGCCTCCAATTTCTTTTAACCGAGTTATTGAAGTTATAGGTCGGACCAGGTAGGTTTCCGTTGAAACGGCAGCGGCCGGCGCGCATCGGCATTTCACAAAAAAAATCGTATCTCGGAAACCGTTACCACTAGTGCAAATTTATTTTCACCAAAAACTTCCTCACTCATTTAGGCACATTTTTCGTCGGTTGATCATATACTTATCTTCAACCGTTCAAAAATTTTCTCGATGCTGAAAATTTCACTTCAGTTTTGGTACCTCACCTTCTTTTACGTAATCTGGCAAATTCAGTTTAAAAAAATACTTTTTTGCACATGCAGGGGAAATCTACAAAAACTAGGCTTTCAATTGGTTCAAGAATTTTGAAAAAATATTGAAAAATGGCGTCACAATCGTAAGTTAAACACAAAAAATAGCTTTTTTACGATAATTCAAAATAGTCGGAAAATATTTTTTTTTCTCTGAATTGCAATTACGAATTTAATGGAGCCCTCCGGATTTAGATCCGCAAGGCCATTCTCCACACTGTACATATTTTATATATTATCCAACATATTTGAGTTTTCAGTATTCTTTTCCTTTGTTATTACACAATGAGTAATAAATAGTTTATTTGTTGATTATCTGCCCATAATTGTTTTATTCCTTTGTCTGAGCATTGACCCCTGGTTTTTCTTTCTCCACTGTAACAAGCTACCTGGTGCTAGTGGGCCCTCAACCACTTTAATTCTGAGGGTGGCGCCCGAGATTACCGCTGGATTAACCGAAAGATAAATACCGACCGTTGAGCTACTATAGCTTAAGGAAAAACCTAGGAAAACCCGTTACAAATTTGGCATTTACAAATATATTGTAAAAATACAATTAATTAAAATTAAAAGTCTACTATTTTATTATTCAATTAACCATTAATGCAGTCCACTATATTGAAAGTATCATATGGTCCTCTCACCGGATAATGTGCAATTTAGGTTGGTGTTCTCTAACCTCACAGTAAAAAAGTACCTACCCTACACATTGGTCGGATTTGGCTATTTTGAAAAAGAAATGGATCAAGCAGAGTAAGATCGTTCAATTATTATCCTATTAGTGTTACTTTTACCATTATCAGAGAATCCAGTTCCTTTCATTAGGTACGAGAGATTAAAGTGCTTGTCGACTATTATTTATTTCTTTGAATCAGGGCTTTGTAACTTTGTGTAAAAAACGCTAAAGGTGGGTGTGCGGCGCGGTGCACATGAACGGTTTGTGCCTTGATTTGCTAGTTTTTTTCAATTTAAACAAATACCCTTGTGTGCACACAAATTTGACAATTTTGGTAAATTGTTGACAGCCCTTAGATTATTCGCAATTTTGAGCTGTCCGCTATTTTCTGTTCTATTACTATTAAATTTTCAGTAAATTTGCTATAAAAATAAAGTATGTTACAACCTTTGTTTGCAATTTTAAATATAAGATAGGTATTTTGATAAGTTTCCATAGATTAATAGCAATTGTTTGGTGTTTGGGTTCAATTATTAATACTTAACTAGTTCTATTTCTTGCTACTTTTTACAACTATGCCTCCAAGAAGCACAAAGTCGGTCATGCTAAAGCAATTAGAGAGAAAACGCTCTATAATAGAGCAAAAGTTAAAAACCTTTGGTGATAGCGGGTCTGGAAAAGTATAGGTATGTCCGATTTTTCGATTTTTTTCTTTTTTGAGAGAAAGACAAACTCATATAGAACGCATAAAAAAATAAAAATCGGTGGATGAAGCATGTTTAGATTTAAAAAAAAAACGATTTGGTAACTTATAGGTCCAAATAAAAACGGCATTTTTTTTTTGTTTTGTTTTTTGAGAAAGATTCCGGTCCATAACATTTTAGGTCCACAGAAACCAAGAATTTTTCAATAAGAATTAAAACATTTTTTTAAACGAAACAGAGCAAATCTAAAAAAAGGTTTAGTAAAGATTTAGTAAAGGAGCTTCACACAAATATCATGTTTCTTCTTTATAGACAGTTTAGTTTGATCCCAAAATACTATTTTATGATGAAAAATGTTGGCGCATAACTATTTATTAAATAATTTTTTTTTTCACCATAAAATTAAAGGACTAATTCCAAATAATCACCTTTAAGTAATAATTTAGTAAAGGTGCTTCAAAAAAATATCATGCTTCTTCTTTATAGATAGTTTAGTTTGATCCCAAAATATTGTTTTATGATCAAAAATGTTGGCGCAAATAACTATATAAATTGGATTTTATAAATATTGAATGAATCCTCTTCTGGACCTTTGACACAGATCAATATATAATATCCATTCTTATCGGCTTAATATCACAATCGCTTTGGTTAGCAGATAAAAATTTAATAAACATGGAAAGCATAATGTGGTAGATATTCGAACGGAGAGAAGAGCTAAGTGTTCAAACCATTTTTCGGAAAAAAAACATTATTGAGTAATGATAAAGCGTATAATACCTATTTAAATGGAAAGAATAATATTCTGTAAAAAATTAAAAACATCTAAAAACAATGTCTGGGGCCAAATGCAAGTTTGCTTTAAACGAACAGAACAATTATGGCCTATTAACAAGTACCTATGTTTTTGTTTTTTTTTTTTTTTTCAGATGAACTTTTCATACAATCAGCTCCATCCGCACTTCTTTGAATTGTATTATGAACCGAATAACTATATTTACCAGTTTCGTGGTTAAAAATTGCCTTACTGTGACATACCTATTATTAACCATAGCCGGTGATAGCTTAGTAAGTGTTTTAAAGGCTTCGGATGAGGGTACTCTTGAGGAAACACAGTTATCAGAATTAGAATATTCTTATAAGCGCATATTGTCAAAGGTTATTCCAGAGTTTGAGGAAGTACAAGATGAAATAGAGATCAGTTGTGATGACAATGCTGTGCAAACCGAGTATAAAAAACGTGAAAACTTAGAAAAAATTTTTACTCAGCATATGTCTGCAGCAAAAAGGCTATTAAAGCTTCATAAGCAAGTTGAAGATACAAACTCTATTTCATTTAATCAATTAAACAATCAAGCAATTCAACAATTCTCTGCTGCTCCACAGACACAGGTTAACTTACCATCTTTGAAGCTACCCACATTTGATGGTGACTATTTAAAGTGGATAGAATTCAAGGAAACTTTCAATTTCATGGTAAATGATAGAATGTCACTCAGTGATATTGAGCGATACCATTATTTAAGACTGAGTCTAACTGGCGAAGCATTACAAGTTATAAAAAGTTTAGAGTTTTGTGCAAGTAACTATTCAAATGCATGGAAAACATTGTGCAATCGATACGACAATCCAAGAAAGTGCTATTTAATTTGGGAAACTTGGCAAAAGAATCTGCAAAAAACATTAGGGAATTGATGGACACAGTAAATAAACATGTATTGGCCTTGAAGACACTAGGGTTACCAGTTGAGCATTGGGACGCGGTTATTATCTATTTAATTACAACCAAATTAGATAAAGCTACAGCCAGGGAGTGGGAAAAATCAAACTCTAGTAGAACAGCACCAGAATTAACCGATTTTTTTGAATTCTTGGAAAACCGTGCCAATTATTTGCAGGTTCTGGAGCTAAATGAATGCTCAAAACCAATGAGTGATAAAAATGAGGCCAAAAGCAAATATAGTACAAAGGTTTTAATTACAAATAAATCAAGCTCAAACACTCAATCTTGCAATTTTTGTAAAGGCAATCACTTAATCTATTCATGTGAAAGTTTTCTGAGCTTATCTATTTCAGAACGTTACGAGCAAGTAAAAAGATTAAGGCTATGCCTCAATTGCTTGTGCACAGGGCATTCAGTTAAAACTTGCCGGCTCTATGGTTGTAAAATTTGTAAATTGAAACATAGTACTCTATTACATTTTAACAAAAATAAAGTACAAACAAATACTGCTAGTAACGTGGAAAATAACAATTCAAGTAACATGAATGAAAATTCAAAGCAAGTTACTCAAAATCTTTTTATGATGGATTCAAAATTAAAAGATTCAATTAATACTAATTTGAGTAATAATTCTGGTAGCTCTTCAAGCAACTCTATTAATCTAGCAACCAAATCGAACAAAAATTATGTCCTATTATCCACAGCAGTCATTTATGTGTTTGATAAAAGTGGAAATAGATTGAAAGCTAGAGTCGTGTTGGACTTTGCAAGTCAGTCGTGCTATATTACAGAACAATTTTGCCAAAAATTAGGTTTAGAAGTATTGACGACAAATATTAATGTTACTGGACTTAACGGCACTCCGTCCTGTTTAAATAAAAAATGTCAAGTTGAAATTGGCTCAACTTGTTCAGATTTCTCCTCATCAATTCAGTGTTTTGTGGTTGATAAAATTACAGGCAATTTGCCAGACTTTAGTTTTAATACTACTTCCTGGATAATCCCGGAAAGTATTTGTCTTGCTGATCCTTCCTATAATATCAGTGGGCCTGTTGATATGCTGATTGGAGCCAATTTGTTTTGGAACATTCTTTGTGAAGGGCGAATTTCTATTGGAAAAAATGCACCCATTCTACAAAACACAGTTTTTGGCTATATCGATATATATATATATATATATATATATATATATATATAACAAAGTATGCAATGTCTTTTTTTGGCAAACAATATTGCTGTTAAAAACAATTTAAGTAATGACGAGTTACAAAGGTTTTGGTCTATTGAAGAACCAAAGCAGGTGGTTGTGCGTTCCGAGGAAGATGAAATTTGTGAAAATTACTTTAAAGGTTCTACGAGTAGGGCAGCCAATGGTCAATTTATAGTGAAGATTCCGTGGAGAGAAAATCCTACTTGTTTAGGTGAATCAAAGTCATTAGCAATTAAGCGATTTTTAAATTTAGAGTCCAGATTTCGTAAAAATATTGATTTAAAGGAAAGCTATTCAAAATTTATTCATGAATATAGCGATTTGGGTCATATGTCTCTAGACAGCATCTCAGATTTGGAAAAGTCCTATTTTTTACCACACCACGGTGTTATACGTAATGAGAAAATATTTGGTTTGATTTTCCATCCATAGACGCGTTTCGACCTATCAGGTCTCATCAGTATGGCTAGGAAAAGCAAAGAAAACCAAACCAAGTTTCGTGCCTGTAGGCAATATATACATAGTACAACGGTCGAAATTTGATCGTGGCGCCATCTAAGACAAAACTTCAACACCAAGCAGCAATTTTCGCTGCAATATGGTGACTGAGTATCTAATTGGCCGACCAAAATTCAGTTCGTGGGAAAAACCCAGAATAGGAAAACCTATTATCCACTGATGAGAAAATATTTGGTTTGATTTTCTATGTCTTTGCTTTTCCATCCATAATCTTGGAACTGTTAGAATTTGTTATACGTAATGATAGTTTAACAACTCGTCTTAGAGTAGTTTTTGATGGCTCGGCACCAACAAAAAATGGTAAATCCTTGAATGGAATACAATACGCTGGTCCAGCCATCCAAAACGACATCATAAGTATTTTATTAAGATTTAGAGAAAACAAAATAGCAGTGGCCTCAGATATAAGCAAAATGTATCGTTGCGTTCTTTTGCATTCAGATGACACACCCTTTCAGAAAATCATATGGCGCGACAATTGCTCTGATACTATTTTGACCTATAAATTGTTGACTTTAACGTATGGCTGCGCAAGTTCAGTATACTTGGCTATGCGATGCATTAAGCTGTTAGGCTATGACTTTCAGAACGATTACCCGGATGCATGTGAGGTTATTCTTAGGGACATGTATGTGGATGACCTAATTAATAGTTTTTCTGACGAGGACACAGCTGTTAGGACATGTGATCAGATTTCCATAATTTTGGGTTCCGCTTCTTTCAATTTACGAAAGTGGTCTTCGAATAGCAAAGCAATCCTTGACCACTTCAGAGATGATTCTGATTCTCTACAAGTTTTAGATTTGGGTGATCAATCCTTCATAAAAACTTTAGGAGTAAAATGGTTTAGCAAATCTGATGTTTTTAGTTTTAGTGTGGAAGTCGTTGATTTTCCAAATGTTTTAACCAAACGATTAATGTTGTCCTCAATTGCAAAACTTTATGATCCCTTAGGATTAGCTAGTTGCTGTACAATTTTGGCAAAAATTATGATCCAAAGCTTGTGGTCGTTGAAGCTTGATTGGGACTCGGAAGTTCCTGCAGAATTAGGTGAAAAATGGAGAGTTTTTCATTCAAAGCTTGAATGTTTGAACCATGTACAGATACCTCGTTTTGCACTAGTTAGTAACCCAGTTTCCATTGAGCTGCACGGATTCAGTGATGCGTCGATACATGCATATTGTGCAGTTATATATGTCAGATGCATAGATTCTCTTGGTAACATTAGCGTGAAGATGCTCTGCGCTAAAACCAAAGTGGCACCCATCAAAATTCTAACAGTTCCAAGATTGGAACTATGTGGTTGTTTACTTTTGGTCCATTTAATGAAAGCTGTAAAAGATTCTGTCACATTTAAATTCAATTCATTTTACTGGTGTGATTCGCAAATTGCTTTGCATTGGTTGCATAATAGTCCAAGTAATTTGCAAGTTTTTGTCGGCAACAGAGTCGCGGAAATACAAAGATTATCAAGCATAGAAAACTGGAATTATGTTCATACCTCAGACAACCCAGCGGATTATGGCACTAGGGGTAATATGCCAGATCAATTAAAGAAATGCGATTTGTGGTTCCAAGGACCTTCCTTTTTGTCCACCGAATTTGAAAAACCCAAATTTCGTGATTTACCAACAATTTCGGAGATTCCTGAAATTAAGAAAAATACAAAAGTGCTTGCTTCAATTTCATCAACACAAAACGATTTGTGTGATATTTTTAAAAGAATTTCCAAGTTCAAACTCATTAGAGTAATAGCATATTGTCATCGATTTACTGCTATTATGAGATCAAAAATAGGTTCAGCAGGTGCAAGTTTTACTGTCGGTCCTATTTCTAGTATAGAGTATTATGATGCTAAGCTATTTTTGGTTAAATTGGCACAAGAAAAATGTTTTTCTAGCAAGATTTCCTTATTTAAAAACCAAAAACCTCTACCTTCCAGTAACAGGTTGCTGTCACTTACACCATTTTTGGACAAAAACAATCTATTGCGGGTGGGGGGACGCCTCAAGAAGTCTTCTTTGGGTTATGAAGGAAAACATCCACTTTTATTTGACAAAAAGCACACCTTTTCCAAATTAATATTTGTTTTTGAGCACAAACAGTTACAGCACGCTGGTCCACAGCTTCTGTTAGCCAGTGTGAGACAACAATTTTGGGTCATTCATGGAATGTCGTTAGCAAAAGACACTGTTAAGAATTGTATTAGGTGTTTTAGATTTAAACCCAAACCCGTGAATATGATCATGGCGAATTTGCCAGAACCTCGCGTAAATGTTTCACCAATATTTTCGATCACTGGGTTAAATTATGCAGGTCCAGTTATACTCAAAGATAGAAAGGGTCGCGGTAGCAAGACATACAAAGCATACATTTGCCTATTTATATGTTTTGCCACCAAATGTGTACACTTAGAATTAATTAGTTCCCTCACCACCGAAGCCTTTTTAGCAGGCTTGCGCAGGTTTGTGTCAAGGAGGGGAAAACCGACTGAAATTTATTCAGATAATGGTTCAAATTTTGTGGGCGCACAAAGGGAACTTAAAGAACTTTACCAATGTCTCAAGAACTCTCATGATTTTATAGTAAGTTCTCTCGCGAGTCAAGGTATCAATTGGCATTTCATCCCACCCAACACACCCAACTTTGGCGCTTTGTGGGAAAGCAACATAAAAGGGGTAAAATTTCATTTATCACGCGTTATCGGGGAAACCGTTTTAACGTACGAGGAATTTGTAACATTTTTAGTGCAGGTAGAAGCTACTTTAAATTCTCGACCTCTCTACGCTATTTCCTCCGACCCCAACGATTATGAACCCTTGTCTCCATCCCATTTTTTGATTGGACGATCAATGAACACGGTACCCGATCCATATTTTGAAGAGAGTATCAAAATAAACCAATTGTCAAGATTTCAACTCATCCAGCAATTGATCCATGGCTTTTGGAAGCAATGGTCGAAACTCTATTTAAGCCAGCTTCAACGAAAAAACAAATGGAAAAGTTCAACTGGTAGCATTGAAGTCAACGATTTGGTTGTTGTGAGGAACGACAATCTTCCACCATGTAAATGGCAGTTGGGAAGAGTCCTGGAGATCCACCCTGGCAGCGATCAAGTTGTGCGCGTGGCTACAATAAAAACTATGCATGGAGTCTTTAAACGTGGTCTATCAAAAATTTATCCATTACCACTAGCAAGCGCTAGTTTTTGAGACTTGAAGTGCGGTGATTGTGTTCATAGAATAATTGTGTTAAAATCAATGTCGTAACATTTCAACAAGATGATCACAAATGACAATTTAAACTTTTCTCAAGCGAACAGAACTTAAAGCTTACTCAAAATATTATTTTTGAAGGTTATTCAACCTGTCAAGGCGGGAGTTTGGACAAATTCGGTTTGGTTCGGTCGGTTCGGTTCACCATTACGGAGATTCGAAGACGCCTAACAGTCTGTCGACCGTTCCCGGGAGCGCTCAAAGGGTGGCACTTGAAAGCGGCTGGGGCTGATGTTTCTAATTTTTTATTTTATTTTAATGGGTACTATTTCTCCTAGAAGTTTAATCCCATTATCCAGAAATATCCAGTATAGCTCAATTTAAATTAAGTTACCTACTGAATGTACCTTAACAAGCAATATGGAATAAATCACAAGATAAAACTGCTATAACTTAAGGGATATTTTAGTCTAAGTGGAGCTTTGAATGTGACTCTTGTAGAAAGAAACAAAAGATATAGCTGTGCAAATAGCCAAAAAAGTGATATTTATCTTCTTGTTATTTGCTATATTAAATAATAGAATTATTATTTAACTGTCTACTTTTATGGCTCTATCAATTTAAATTAAGTTTAAGTAAGTTACCTACTCCTGCTAGCACTCTTTGACTCTACTATCAAAGCAGTATGAAATAAAACACAAGATAAAGCGATAGCTATTTGTTTTGTTATTATATCAATGTTTTATAAAAGAAATAAGTCAACTAATATAAAATCGAATACCATTTAACTTAAATATTGAAAATTACACCTAATAAATTATAATGTTTTTATGTCCTTGTGCAAAAAAATACAACATTCAATGGTAAAGTTATAATTGTTGCATAATTTCCTCTCCTCCAAACAAAACAATTGACACCCCATCACTTTTACTGAATTAAAGTAGCTTCCCAGATACAGCAAGCACAGTACTATCATTTGACGTATTGGAGACCTCGTACGTAATTTTTTAGTATTCATGAACCTATCAAAACAATCGACACCCTACCACTTTTGAATTACAGTAGCTTATTCCCGGATACAGCAAGCACAGTACTAAATTAGTGACGTATTGGTGACGCTATACGTCATTTTTTCAGTAAATCAGTACACTGAATTTTAATTTTGGAACGCTTCCCAGTAAATACAGTACTGACAGTTGAAAAAAATAACACACAGCCATAGTTTGGTGAATCCAATGAACTATAGCCAAAACGGGAATGCGCACACATTGCTATATCTGCCACAAAAATGAAGCCATGAAAGACAGATGCCACAAAGGGGAATGTTGTTTTTTTCTGTTGCTCGCTGACATATGACGTTTTGGAAAGTTTTGTCATATTTACCTTCACAGGTTTCATCAATTGGAATACGTGTTGGAAGCAATTTTCGCCATTTAACATAATGAGTGCGACAAAAACAGGTATCCCCTCCGCAGCAGCGGCACTAGGCTTCACGTTCGTCAATCTGGGTACAATCTGTATGCGCATTCCAGTTTTTGGTTATAGTTCATTGGGTGAATCATTTTTGGGTCGCGTCGACGTTGTGTACTAATGCCAAGGTTGTACCGACCTGTTTGTGTTATTTTGGTAAAAAAAACTTTACTATTTTACTGGCGTACTATGCAACGGACTTTGTGCAAACAAACATGAATAGGCGGTTACACACGGACGTGGATGTCTGAAAACATGTACGCACATACATGAACGCGCAAACAAAAACATCAATGGGCGGTTACACACGGACGTGGAAGTCTTAATACATATACGTGCATACATTAATGTGCAAACAACAACGTGCATGGCGCTTTTGTACAGACGCTCGCACAAAACTGCATTCTTGCTATTCTTGCTACAGTGTTCCGAGTGAGCATACAAAATTGTACATTCAAAAACGCGACGGTATTTTGCATACACATTGATGTTTTTGTTTGTACGTTCATGTATGTGCGTACATGTTTTCAGACATCCACGTCCGTGTGTAACCGCCTAATGTGTATGCAAAATACCGTCGCGTTTTTGAATGTGCAAACTGTAGAATGACGTTCAAATGACTTCTGGAATCGCTAGAAATTTTGTATGTACACTCAGAATACTGTAGCAAGAGTAGCGAGACTGACAGTTTTGTGCGAGCGTCTGTACAAAAGAGGCGGTTACTCACGGGCGTGGATGACTTGATACATATACAACGTGCAAACAAAAACGTGCATGACGCCTTTGTACAGACGGACAGACGCTCGCACAAAACTGTAGTCTTGCTATTCTTGCTAAGGCGGTTACACACGGACGTGGATGTCTGAAAACATGTAGGGGAGAGTAGTACACAATGGATCAATTTTTGGGCTTAGTTTTTTTTGGCAAAACTGAATAAGATTTTAGTTAATGTAAAAGTTTTAAGCTAAAGTTTTATGTTTAACAAAGTCGAATTAAGTAGATAAATACTCTAGAATTATTAGAGAGAGTAAATTTGCTGATTTTTTTTTGTATCGACATTTGATCCATTGTGTACCATATATGGTACAGAATGAAACGAACTGTGGTACACAATGAAACTATATGTGGTGTACAATAAAACGCTGAAAATTTGCAAAATAAATGTTTATTTCTAATAACAACAGTAAATAATTATCTCAAATATTTCCAAAATCAAACATGAATTCTAAAAAATTCTTATATTATTTCAAAAACAAATTATATTTTAACCAAATAGTCTTTTAAAGAAAGTGTTAGTGTCGATAGGCTATCGTACAACCATATTCTGAAAGTTTATGCCGAACTTGTAATAGGCAGATAACCTTTTATTTTTTGCGCAAATTGGTGTAGGCAAAACCATAACAATATCGGATTTCAATGCCATGGAGATATCAGGGATATCAGGAAAATGAAAACTATCAAATATTTTGGCACTTTTCCTGAGGTATGACACTTTTAATTCGTCAGCATGTTCCGAGTTCTCCAATATTTTAGCAACATAGTGAATATTTTCAGGAAACCGGATTAACACAAACGAGTCATTATGAAGTTTTGTAAGATCAATATCACTATTCAATATATTATCATCATTCCGTTCTTTTTCTGGATCAAAATATTGTAGATTAATCAAATACCTGTCATCATCAGACGAATCCTGTAATTCTACTTCAATAGAATCTGAATCTGTATCTGAAACATGCTTGCCATATTTTTTCCTTCTTTTTTTACCGTTTTTTTTCATATCATTCAACTCAGAAATATTTTTTTTTACAGCTTTGGAGATTTTTACTTTAGGAGTTTTCTTGCTTTCAGTTTTATATGATAGCTCTCTAAGTTCAGGAGTGCTTGTGAGAATTATACTTCCTTTGGATTGTCTACCTTTTCGGATGTTTTTTCTGGGTTGTGCTTTTGGTAGACCAGCAAACTTGATTGGCGAAATAAATGAATCTAATTTTTTTGTGGGAGAAATATTGTCGGAGTGACTTGGTGGTGTGCTGATCATAGAGCCGTTAATTGTCTTTTCCAAATAAGGATCTCTTTCTTGAGAGCTGGAAATTTTTGAAGAAATTTGAATGCCCGAAGGACCTGCACGTGGTTCAATTATATCTGGATTATCGGTGTTACTAATATTATCCACAGCACCATCGTCATCTGGAGAATAAGCGCTATTATTATTATCCAGAGCATTGTCGTCATCTGTTATTACGATTAAATTCGGTCTTCTAGTGGCTTCCGTATCACCATCCTCATTTTTTTCGGGTCTGTCGGTTACCGATGATGACATAAAATCAATATCAGAAAATATATTTGAGTTGAACGGAAATATTCCAGTGCTTTTGAAGCCGGCAATAATATTTTCTGGGTTCATGGCTTTGGAATGTGCAATTCCTACGCACTCAGCAATCTGATATAAGGTCATGGGTATTCCGGGATGATTTACTAACCATGAGTCTATTGCAGCATTGTAAAAGGTTTTGAAAGGTGAAAAAACTGCTTTATCCAGTGGCTGTAATTTATTACTACAATGTGGAGGCAGTGTTACAATTATTACACCATTTAACCTTGCAGTTTCAGCAATTTCTAATGAAACATGAGACTCGTGATTATCATAAATTAGAATAGATGGTCTCTCCGAGGTAGTATTCGAGTGTTTTATAAAATGTATTAGCACTTCTTGAAAAAGCTCAGCAGTCATCCATCCAGATGGATTTGCAAGTCCTAAAGTGTTTGGGGGGGCTCCATTTAACATTATTTGCTTAAACTTCTTACGCGGAAAGACAATAACAGGTGGTAAGAAGGTTCCGTCAGCACGAATTATAGCTACAGTGGTTGCTAATGTTCCTCTTTCAGCACTTGAACATTGATTTAACTGTTTTACTCCCTTTTGAGCTAATACTTTTTGTGGTTGTTGGACTGTTGTGGTGCCTGTCTCGTCCAAGTTATAAATTCGAATGTCCTCCACAGCTAGGGGATACTTTTTATAAACTTCCACCAAGTTCGAAAAAAATTTACCGACATTATGTCTGTTGAAAGATGTCAGGCGAGATAATGAGCACGCTTCAGGCTTTCTGATACTCAAGCATGTAGCCCTTTTTATAAATGCTCGCAGCCAATCCGCACTAGCCCGTTTATTAGTTTTCCAGCTTTCAGGACATTTTATTTTATTTCTATGTGCCATCTCGTATGCAAGTTTTCTTACTTTTGTTGTGTTCAATCCATATGCCATTTCACTGCATTTTTTTATATATTTGCATAATGATTCTTCTTGAATCTTTGAAAAAACAGCTCTTACGGAATAATTCGGCTCCATTTTTGCATTTGGGTCTTCCCGTTTCTTCAAAACATACCTTCTTAGGGTGGTAAATTTGACATTGTACATTTCTGCGGCTTGTCTTAATGATGTGCCCCTATCACGAACTTCTGCTACAGCAGCTGCCATGCTTTCTGGAGTAAAAGTAGCCCTTGTTCTCTCTTTCTTTTTTCGGACCATAGTGAATCTAAATAAATTAAAAAAATAACAAAATTGTAACGTATTAGCGTACTACATGATCAAATATTATTATAACATTACAACTAATACAATATTATCTTTAAATTTGATTTAAAAAACAATGTTTTAGAAAATGTTTTCAATGTGGTACACAATGATACATGTATCATTGTGTACCACCGTTTATGTTTCATTGTGTACCACCGGACACCTGCTGATTTTCGAAGTAAAAAAACACGTTAAATATTATTTAATCAATCTGAAATTATTAGGTTATGTTACCAATAAACTCCTTATCCTAAATGTATCACCCCCAAACAATAAAAATAATATAAAAAAATATTATACCTTTTCACAACAAAATTCCGAAAAAAACTTCAGGGTCCAAAAAACACAATTTTGTTTGCCACTTTTATCAAAATGTCGGTATCACCGCCAAAACACACTGGATGAAGTAGTAAGCACTGACGTACGTTAGGTCGCGGTGGAATCAATGTGGCGCGAAATTTAAACGAAATGATTGGAATGTTTCATTGTGTACCGCGTTTCATTGTGTACTACTCTCCCCTACGCACATAAATGAACAAGCAAACAAAAACATCAATGTGTATGCAAAATATCGTCGCGTTTTTGAATGTGCAATGGCTAGAAATTTTGTATGCACACTCGGAATACTGTAGCAAGAATAGCAAGACTGCAGTTTTGTGCGAGCGTCTGTACAAAGGCGCCATGCACGTTGTTGTTTGCACGTTGATGTATGCACGTATATGTATCAAGCCATCCACGTCCGTGTGTAACCGCCTAGTAAAAAATTGAACAAGCCTTTCGGGCTTTCATATAACTCCGGACCTTCGGGCTCGTATATAACTCCGACCTTTCGGGCCGGACTCGCACATAACTCCGGCCCTTCGGGCAAATAACTCTAGCCCTTCGGGCTCGCGTATAACTCCGGCCCTTCGGGCCGGACTCGCATATAACTCCGGCCCTTCGGGCCGGACTCGCATATAACTCCGGCCCTTCGGGCCGGACTCGCATATAACTCCGGCCCTTCGGGCCGGACTCGCATATAACTCCGGCCCTTCGGGCCGGACTCGCATATAACTCCGGCCCTTCGGGCCGGACTCGCATATAACTCCGGCCCTTCGGGCCGGACTCGCTTTGGAATGGGTTGTACTGCGGCAGACTTCCATGATGATTGATAGACTCCTTGCCTGTAAGACAAATTGAATAATTTTGCGAAAGTTGGGGTGAGTTCGTTGGCGCAATTTTTGAGTACTATTGCGGGAATGCCATCCGGACCCATTGCTTTGTTTGTATCCAACTTTTTTAGGGATTTTCGTATTTCTCTGTGACAAAAGGGTACCTCTGGCATACTATGGGAAACCCTTTCAATGAACGGTGGAGTTTTTCCGTTTGGCACTGTTAGGTTGGAGTTGGAGGAAAACATTTGGGCAAGCATATTGGCTTTTTCCTTTGATGTTGTGGCTAAGTGATTATTTTTATCTGTAAGTGGTGGTATGGATGACTTGGTGAAGTTAGATCCAACAGCTTTTGCAAGAGACCAAAAAGACCTAGAACTACTTGGACAATTCAGCAACCTGTTTTTTATTCTTTGATTGTATGTTTCTTTAGCGGAGTCAATAGTAATTTTGCAACTATTTCTGGCTTCTATAAATTCTGTGTGGTTTTGAGCGGTTTGTTGTCGTTTCCAAAGGTTATATGCTCTGTGTTTTTTCTGTACAGCCGTTTGACACTGGTTGTTGAACCAAGGTTTTGCATTAGCTCTACGTTTAGTTGTATGTGGGATATATGCGTCCATTCCAGATAAGATTACTTGTGTTATTTCATTACAGCAAATAGTGGGATCAGCTGTATTAAAGCAAACCTCTTGCCATGGAAAATCCAGGTAATACTGTTTTAGGTCATTCCATTTTGCCGATTTATAGTGCCACATTTTACGAGGAAGTGGTTGTAGGCTTGGTGGGATGAGCTTTTCGCACTTTGTTATTATAAGTTTATGATCGGACGAACCAAGTGGAGCATCTACTTGAATTGTGTACGAGTCAGGATTGGTGGTTAGGAACAAGTCTAAAAGCACTGCAAATTCGCCCCTTTCTGAGATACGGGTAGGTTCATCGACAAGCTGCGTTAGACCACAACTTATGGCAAAAGCTTCTGCTTCTCTGCCTTCGTTTTCTGTTTTGTTGTGGTGTTTCAGCCAGGGTATATTGTGGACGTTGAAATCGCCTAAAAAGACAATTTCCGCCTGTGGATAGTTTGACTGTATACTATCACAGCTTTCGGATAATGTCGCGAAAAAGTTTTGCTAATCGGTGTTACTTGGCGGTCGGTAGAGGCAGCAGATAAACTTGGTCGATGACTTTGAGGTGAATTTTAGCCATATGATATCAAGGTTCGCTGGTTCTAGCTTCTCCTCTCGATGACATGAAAGGTCATTTTTAATGTACACACAGATCCCAAAATTATGTCGAAATCGGTGGTGTAGGTCATAGCCGGGATAAAGATAGTTCACAATAGGTGTTGCAGAACTGATTTTAGTTTCAGTGAGAACAAGGATGTCAGGTCTTTGTTCTTCAAGATGTTGGTGAACTGAATTCATATTTGTACTTATTCCTCTTATATTGCTAAAATCAATTCTGAGTTGAGTTTTTGATCTTCTCTTTATATCTTTGCATGAAGGACCCCCAGGATCACCCGACGCCCGGAGATCCGAGTGGTCGGGTATTTTACCTCCGGAATATTTGGATCCTGGAGGCGCCATCATGCTATATTAGGTTTGTTTTAATTTTAACTCTCCAAAACTTCTCACCAATCACATTTGAATTATGGCTTAACATTCTATTCCCAATCCCGTAGGGTTTCAGATCGATTGAAACATTTTCATTACTGATGTGCAACTTTGATACTTAGAAGTATCAGTATCGAATGGATACTTGGAATAAATGTATCGGATACTTTGGAACCTATGTGTTGGGATTGTTGAGAATTGGGATTGGGAATGATGCATAACTAACGAGGAATCCCACAGACAACAGTCACCAATTCTATGTAAATGTGCACGGATTTCGTACGAATTATAAATCTGCCGCTGCATGATTACAGATTTCTGTAAATTCTGAAGAATTTTATAACTTTACCGCTACTCGCTAGACCTTATTCTTGCAGATTCACTCTGAGGATAGTGGAGCGTGAGAAAAAAAAGTATCCAGATTATCGAAGCATTTGAAAAAAAAAGTATAAAATATTTCAAATTTAGCAAAGATCACTGACTGAGCCACAGCAACGCGTGGCCGGGTCAGCTAGTAATAGCCAATAGGTACAAAAAACAAATTTAAATGCTTTTTTTGGCCGTAGAATCTGATAGCAGATAGGCAGTTTGATAAAATACCATTCGAAATATATTTTTAAAATTTGTATTCCCATTAGCCGAATTATTATTTATTCGTCGAATATTTTCCAGAAGAGAGGCTTTACTTCGAACTGCCCTCTAGTTATTTTATATTATGAGAGGCTTACTTATTCTGAAATAATGTCAAGCAATTCTAGGTAGTTTCAGTTGTTCAATACTAGATAAAACATGTTTATTCAAAAAATAAAATTTGTAGAAAGTAAGTTATTGTCCCAAAAATTGAAACAACGGCAGACATTTCAAAGAGCAATTGAAATATGAAAATGCTTGCCAGCTATCATTTTTACAAAAAAAATCGTATGTTCATACTTTTTTTCGAAAGAGAAAGACTTGGTTTTTAAAGTAGGTACCTACTGCAAATTAGTAGGGTCTGATATGAGTTTTCGTTTTCAAGTTGTGCTAAAATTGTGAAATTGATTTTAATGTGTAGTAAAGGACTATAATTAAACCATATTGACTTATCACTCTCAAAATTCGTAGGTATATTTTTTACAGGGGGTTAAAATATGGCGAACTTGTCAGGTTTCGAAAGTGCTAAGAAATTTAAATACAAGTGATAATTGGCATTGAAAAATACATAACTTAAGTTTTATAAAAGTCTTGCAATTTATAACAGTAAAGTTTTTGTAAAAAAATCAGTAGTTCCATTTTAGCACCAATATGGGCACTATGTTGAAACGATGTGGCTTACGGCTTAATAGATTCTGAAATGTTTTCCCCATCATAAAAGTATCGTGGAACCTCTACAAAAAGCTTTAGAAAACTGCAATGCTGTTCGAAATCGATACAACCGTTTTCAAGCTACAGCCCTTTGAACATTGTGCATGCTTACAATTATTATGCTAACGATAGTTCACTTAAACTCTTTCAAGTACCCATCCTTATACAACATTTTTTTTTATACAGAGTGGGCCAATGATAACGAAACAAGGCCGATATCTCGTATTCATCGTTCATTGAAAAAAATCGCTCGGACTCAGCGTTTTTTATTCGGAGGAGGAAATCTTTTTCACATATTCTCAATATTGTCACTTCAACCCTCTCGCGGGGGTAAGCTCCAACCCTTAAATCTCAAAAGGCATTAGGGGTCAAGTGATACCTCATTTCAAAGGTCATCAAATTCTCTTTTCAATGACGCCTAGTTTTTTGAATCTACTAAGGTTTTTTTTTCAAAAGATATCTAGAATTAGAATGTGTTCAGTTGAATTTTATTGAGTGATATAAAAAATCTAGATTTAAACCTTGTGATTTCAAGTCAGATAGGACACGACTTAAAAAAAAAAACACATAAAATCACTTCTTAAATAAAAATTGTTATAACTACAAAATTGATAGTGCTTAAAATGACGAAAGCAGTACCTACTCTGTCTATTTTCAAATGCGTTTTCTCGAAAACCACTACATCAAATTCAAAAAATAGGCACCGTTGTAAAAAGAATTCGATGACCTTTGAAATGAGGTATCACTTGACCTCTAATGCCATTTGAGATTTAAGGGTTGGAGCTTACCCCCGCGAGAGGGTTGAAGTGACAACATTGAAAATATATGCAAAAGAATTCCCTCTCCGAATAAAAATCGACAGGTCCGAGCAATTTTTTTCAATGAACGATGAATACGAGAAATTGGCCTTGTTTCGTTTCCGTGGGCCCACCCTGTGTAGAAATATTTTTCTACAGTATTCCTCTGAAAGATGAATTAACTTAAATAATATAATATGTATATACGAGAAATAAATTCATAAAGTAAGACTTATATTTTAACAGTCTTTAAAAATCGCTTTGAATAAAATCCAGAAATAATGAATGATAATATGTCTTCCATAAAGGCAGATTCCGAAATATTTTTCTAGACATCATAAAAATGTGTGGGTGGCAGTGAAAAATGTGATGTGGAAAAATATTGCATGGAGTAACATTCGACGGCTTTTCAGTGGTGTACTCCCAGAACTGACATTTTAGAGCGCTTTATTATAATAACGTCAATGACAGACTGAGCATTAATTTCATCTATTTATAGCCTATAAAATCATAATAGCTAAGACGTAATTCTTAGAAGCGTCGAATATTATTCGCAAACATTTCTTTGTTTTTGGTTTTATTGTATATGGCGCAACAAAAAAATCTGGAATTTCAATAACTGTTTCTTAACGAGGTGTCAATTAACTGGTTATAATTGATTTTGATTGTTGTTCTCTCCCAGCATTCTGCTACCTAATGCTTTTTCTGTGATGATGTAATAATAGGTACGGGGATATACACTATATTTTGACCGTTCCTCAAACTCTTATTCTTTCAGGCTTAAAAAAAAAACCTCAAGACAAAAGTTGGCCTAAAGTATTTTTTATGGATCGGGCTCCACAAGACATTAGCTATACCGCGGTCACAGGGTTTCGGAGTCGCGCGCATCTCCTGTCATTCCTATATTATTTACTATTGTCAGTTTCAGCGTCCCACCCAGCTGATCACTGATCAGCTGATTATTTGTTTATTGTTGATCTGAAAATATGTACTTTCTGCCCTGCTCTTCCAGAAAAATTGACAATTTTAAAGAAAAAATAAAATTCAGGGTCTAGGGTTCATGTTGATTTCTCGAAAATCTAAATTTTGATTTTTTTTCTTATATTTTTAATTCAATTTTTTTTTAGCACGAATAAATGCAGACTCACCGAAACTAACCTGTCCATCTAATGGGATCTAGTCCTTATAAGTTACCATTTTATTTGAAAAAAAAAACAAGTTAATTTAGTTTGGAGCATAGTGTCCCTTGAGCGCGCTTTGCTTTTGAAATAAAATTCTAACTTACAAGGACTTGACACGGACTGGTTATTTTGGATAAGTCTGCATTTTCTGGCCTGTTCTAGTTTGAACATAAGAGGTAATGTTATCAATTCACCAATCTTATGGAGATATTCCGTGCGCCATGCCAGTCGCAAACCTTTAAAAAATAAAGTAAAGGTCTGCCACTTGCGTATTTTTTTTTTTTTTTTTTTTTTTTTTTTTTTTTTTTTTTTTTTACGGATATGCGCACTCGCAAGGAAATGTCCTATCACGCTCGAGAAGCGGCAAGTGCGCGGAAATGTCGGTGTATGTTGGTCTTGAAACGGTTCAGGTTGTAACCTGCAGGGAAAACCGTCGCAGGGAGTTTATTCCACAGCGATGCTGTTCTCCAGAGATATGAATTCTGATATAATGAGGTTCTTGGTGCCTCTAGTTTGACAGTAAATTCATGGTTACCGTCTGTTTGACGGGTTCGCCTGGTAGGTGCTACTCTCGGTGGAATCATACGTGCCAACTCTTTTATTTATATGAAATATGGTGGAGGAAGTCTTTCTTATGCTCTGCCAATTTTGATTCATTTATGGTGTATTTGTAAAATTGCATCCAGTTCTTCATTCTTCTACATATTTTCATAGATGAATAAATCTCCTAGTGGAAAGGAAGATATACATGAGTAACAATTTATGGAGAAAACAGCATTAATATCATAATATCATAATTAGCATATAGGAGCAAAAAAGTACAAAGTTAATAATTAGATTGCCAACACCACGCAACTTTTGTATAATTATTTTTGAAACTCAACATAAAAATTGAGAATACGATATCAAGCTTAAATAACATAAACAAATAATCAGCTGGAATTGACAAAAGTGACAAACAAAGAAATGACAGAGGATGCGGGCGACTTCGAAGCTCTGTGACCAGAGCCGCTTTCCAGTATGCACATTGGCGCGCTCTAGAGCACCTCGGGGGCGCCACGCACTAGATTTGTACCGTTTCAGTATCATGACGTGAGACGCCTGTCTTAGTGTCAAATATGTCAAATTTTAAAAATAATTATCTGTTTGTTTGTGCAGATTGCTTTTTTATTTATCAAAAATGAAAGAGAATCAAAACTATATTTTTTAAAATGTTCAATCTTGAGATATAACAAGAAATAAATAAATAAATAGCCACCCACGGATGTGACAGCTGACAGGTTGACGCATACGTACAGCTCTGGAGCTCAACGCCCCGAGTAGCTCCGGGCGCTACACTCCCATACTGGAAAGCGGCTCGGGGTACAGCTAATGTCTTGTGGGGGCTCCCAGCTTGAAATTTTTAAATGTGACACCCTCTATTTTATTTCATTGTAAGATTATACTGCCGCGGATTCCGAATTCACTTAAAACTCATTCCACAAACAGTAACAACTTTCATAGAACTAATTGACTTTATACAGAACTCACTTATCATTTATCGAAACATATACGACAAATATCAAATTACAACTTACTTAAGCTTCTACTTTGCCCTATTTATAGCAGACAGTCTACTCGGGATTTATTTAGAAAAATCTTGTGCCCTAGTTGAATAGAGTTCTCCGAATTGTTTACACGACGCGCAGACAATTGCATTTCTTAGAATCCGGCGGGGATCGTCCCGATCTGACTACTAAGACACACCACCTCCTCTTCTTCGTCTATATCTCCACTCAGATCCATAATGATTTAATCTTCTTTTACCTAACATCTCTATGCCCGACTAAGTGGACTGCGATCTAGACGCAGCGTCTTAGACCGCTCAGCCATTCTGACTGCCCAGATCTACCCTCATGTATGCATGGCTCATCTTCCCTTGGATTGACGTCATGGATACTAGACGAATGGCGACATAGCCCTGTTCCCTGTTGATTGCGATGCTGCCAACTGCCTTTCTGCGCGTCTGTGGATGGCCGCAGCACTCGCAGTACTCCTCTTCGTAGAGCGGCTGCACATTTTCTGAAATAGCAATTGAATTTTTGAATTTTAACGAACATTTTATGAAGGATATAACTTAACTTCATCGCTCCCTCCATTAATTTTTAAATATCGACTGTTAGAAATTGATTTTTTTAGGACTCTTGCAGACTGTAAAAGGTGAAAGATTTGATTTACAGCTGAATCGCTTGCCATAAATGTCACTGTTTTTTGGCCTGATGATTGCAGGCATTTTACGATAAAAATGTAAAATAGGTATAACAGGGGTTTTTCTTACAAAATGGCAAATTGTATCCTTTTTTTGGAAAACCTGGTATTATTTGGGAATGGTGGATAAGGTAATTTCGAAACTGTCATTAAATTATGAATATTATCTTTTACCAATGGACAGAAGCAGATTTGGTGAAAAAAAATCAATAACCATCCAAATAGTAATAGACATTCAGGCAAATTCTTAATTCCGTCCGATAATTATGCATTATTGTAACCCCCCTTTCAAAAGTTTTAGCTGCTTTTGCAAGATCCGCACCCCATAAGCATTTCATTATATTTTCGTTGCCAAGCAACCCCACACCCCAAAAACTACCCACCCTCACTGTTAACAATTCTGGCAGAATGTGAACAAAGCGATTACTTTTTTTTTTAAATAATGACAACATTGATCCAAAACCAAACCCAAATTGTTGCTATTTCATTTAAATTCATTAGTGTCAATATTACATTTGTCACGATTTTCAAAAAAAGTTCAGTTGCAAGAATAATAATAATAATTATTCTCATTACTGTAAAAGCTTGAATTGAAATTGGTTGGATTGTCATATGAGTAAATTAGATTCTGTTCAAGGTTAATAACTCTATATTTCCGTTACAGATTTTACCGGCAAAGGCGAATAATTACAACGGTTGGCAATAAATAAACTAAGGAAGATCGGGACTCATATCGGAAAAAATTTCAAATTTTTGGTTTACGCAACTTTCAAGGCCACGAACAGTTTTTGCATTGAGAATAATGCAAAATGATGTTCTTTTTTTGAAGTGAAAACTTCTTTAGGCGCGTTCAGTACATTTTTTTCTGGGTAGTGAATGAGATTAGCCCGTCACGCCCGAAAAGGTAACGCTCATTCGGGTACGGTCGGCTCGAGTCGACTTCAGCCCAAGGAGGGAGAGAAACAATCAGCAGTGCGAGAAAGAGGGATTGGGATTCACTCGACACCCCGGCGACGTTGCCGATATTATTGGCAAGAATTTGCCAGATAAAAAGTGACTTATTCAGTAACAAAGAAGCAAGAACAGAACAATTTTGTCTATAACCTAATTTAAAGTAATAAGGCGATTCAACGACCTGGTCAAACACCTGTGATGTTGTGGGTACTGAATGAAACTGAGCTGTCAGGTGACGATCGGATAATCGTGAACATTGTAAATGTTATTACTTTGTGAATATGGAAGAAGAAAGGAATATGTGCTTGAATTTTTTTTAGCGTGATTAATAATTCCAGCTTGTTGAGGTTTTCACTTCTGTCGTGTGGCCTTAGATTGTAGATTGAATTTGGGGTCGTTACAGTTTGTTCCAGCCGCTCAAGCACTGCTACCTTTCTAGATATTCTGTGCCTGACTCTGCTTCTAGTTGGTGTCCAAGATTTGTAGGCTTCTCCCAGAGGAGGCCAGCTTCCTGGGTGGCAGTGTGCCCACTTCTTGGGGCCGTACCCCTTCAAGGTATTCCAGCCTTTTGCAGAAGCGAGCAGGGCAATCACAGATTTAATGTTCTGTAGTTTCTGTTCAAGAAGTTGTTCGGATCTCTTTGCTGAGATGGATATGAACCTTTTTGCCTGTCTCAGACCCGGAATGGATCTCCAATGAGCTAGCATTCGGTCCTTTTCCCATTTGTTCATTTTTTCGGAAACGTGGCTTTTCATTATTCCACAAAAAGGCTCTGAGCCTTGACAAGGTGTTAAAGCGCATTGCTTTGCGAGACGATCTACCTCCTCGTTCCCCTCTATGCCCTGGTGTTCAGGCACCCACATCAGGGTTACTATCTTTCTCCCAGCCAGTTGCTGAAGGATATTTTTACCCTCCCAAATTAGCTGCGAATTGCACTTGAAGGCTCCTAGAGCCTTTAGAGTCGCTTGACTGTCGGACACTATGTAAATGTGCTCTCTTAAGCACATATGTTTATGGCCAGTAGTACCTCAGCTTAAAATATTGTGGGCGTTTTACTCATTGCTAGGGAGAGTTTAAAGTTTGGTCCAGTTATTCTCAGACTCTCGACTCCTTCCGTTAGCTTCGAACCATGGATGGGTTGACCGCTTGCGGTAGCTTAGCGTTCTTCCATGATTGGAGTTCTTTTACAACCTTTTTTAATGTGTAGCCTCTTTTTTAACAAAAAAGATACTACAGTAGCAGCTGTTCGCCAGAGAGCAATATTAGGGTGAGTAAGGAGTGTCGATCGATCGGTTATAGCTTGTTCACCCTTGCAGTTTCAATTGACATCTTCAGTATTTCCGGGAAAAAAGTCTACGTATAGTACAGACCTGCATGACCGAAATTTCTAACTTTATTAGTATATGAGAAACCTGAAATACTATTGCAGGACCCTGTATGTAAACTGTTCTGCTCTATTTAGATTGTAGATTATGTGTATAGTTTTTGATGAAATAGCTCATGGGTAAAACCAACATTATATTTTTAGACCCCATTTTTCTGATTTCGAATAGAACAAAAATAATCGCCAAGCTAAAAATATTGCATATGCGTTTGATTCATTCACGCAAAATTGCTGAATTAATGTCATATCTATGCAAAAATGTTTATCAAAATTATCATTCGATTAAGAGCGGGTATTATAAAACTACTTTGAGAGTTAACTTAAAGTTAAATTCTGGAATTACATGTAATTCAAAAAGTTAACTTCAAGTTAACTGTCAAAGCAGTTTTATGATACCCGCCCTAAAACGGTCGTAATTGGCAGCGTTTCCACAATCCTATAAAGTGTGACACACAGACATTTACGTATGTTGTACTGAAGAGGAAAATTTGGGTAAGTTCAATTATTTTCTATTTAATCTTGATAGTTTAAATTTGGCTTGAATTTATGGACGCGAGTTGTTGTCGCACTTCATCAGTGCGGTGTATGAATGGAAAATGGCCCTGCAGTACCAAAAATGTTTTATAGATTTCATGGCCCACTTTCTCAAATCTGTCGGACTATAGAATGATCTGATTGTTTCCAAGCATGAGCATTGTCTAACTGCGTCAGAAAAAAATGTAAGCAACCCTAATTAAAGGATTCTCTAAACCAGAATGCATTCATATCAGCATTTCAGCAGCAACACAGTTGCAGATGAAATGTAAAAAGGGGCAAAATCAAAGTACGTTAAACCTTTTTATTATGAGAAACCTCAACTTTTTTAACGTTTAGGCTAGGATGTCTTCAAAATTGGCCCTGTATTTGAAAAAAATTTGGTCCTTTAACTCCTTCAAGAATCCAAAATTCGTCTACAAAGTGGTTTCGGAACCGCTCATGGGACGGTTTTTGAAGTGTGAGAACAGATAAAAATAATGATTTTTATTCGGTGAGCTCCGCTAAACGAAAGGTCAGCCAGTGACACTTTCTGTTTTCAATAAAACAAATCAAAGTGGACAATAAATCGATAATATGTATGTGCACATACATAATGAATTTATTCAGTTCAAGTTCACCACGTGTGCTCGCAAAGCCCCTGAAATAATTTGAAATGTATATGATGATAATATGTGTTAATAATATTGTCGAATAAATGCACGCAGTGAAATAACTCAAATCCATTATGAACATTGTTTGATTTCCCGGTGATGATGAATTTTAAATGAGATGAAGAGGAGAAGTTCAAAAATAGCATGCTTATTATTACTCATCATAAATATATGAATTCTCTATGACCTAAACCTGGCGGTTTAAATTATCATTCCTAGAAGCAACAGGAAGTGTTGTTTGAATCACACCCTCCAATCTCTGGAATTCTGGTATAATAAGGGCCTAATCCGATAATCCTGAAACGTTTTCATTCTCTCATAAACAGTCACCCAATTCTCCTTGGGGGTAGATCGAGCATTTTTTCTTTTTCCTCTAAATAAACATTGTATAACAGCTTTTCCGGCGGTCATGCTTATCATTAGTTTATTTTTAAAACTATCAAAATTTAGGAAATGCAATATATTTCGTAATTGAAGAAACTTCCTGCTCACCATCCCGGAATTTATCGAATTCCGCCAATTTCTGCTCATTTATTTAGGCTATTGACATTTGACATCCAGTCGTCTGCTAGTGCGAATAAATAGAGCTAAATCCCTTTTTCATCTATTTCAAAACATTATTCAGTCGAAAGACTCAGCTCGGAAATTATTTAGGGTAAACATAATATATTTGCCGCTTGAGGTTTGGGTCACGTTTACTTTAGGCAAAAATACATTTCCATTTTGAACTGAGCTGTATATTCTTTTTTTGCCGCTAAAAATATATTTTATTTGAGTTTAATAAATAAGGCTAAATAAATAAAAAGGCCAAATTTGAAAAACTCATAAAATAGCCATCAGAGGACACTTTATTTTTCGAGTATTTTATTCACTTAGGAAAAGCGTTGAAATTAAAATAGGACATTTTCAGAAGTGGAAATCTTTTTAAACGAATTCTGCATACGACACGTGGGTAGAAATTGGTACTGGAGTTTTTTTTTTCAAACCTACTACAAAGGCCACAAATATTTCTTTTAAAAAGTCTACTTCCTTAAAATGAAAAAACCAGGTGTCCGTATACAGAGTGTCCGGTAAGTATATGGCATACTCTCGGGAGCGTATAGAAGGGGTCGAAATAACCCTACTTTGTTATAAAAAAAAAATCCTAAAGTGCCCCTTTTTATGGCAAAAAGGTTCGGCTTCAGATACTTTTCATAAGTCAACTTCTACCTGTTTTTCTTAAATCTAGGATCAACTTGATTATTAAATAAATTTCGAAGGTAAATGATTAAAGGTGTTGTACAAAAACCTAATTTTTTCGAAAACGGCTTATTTAATCGAAACAAATGTAAAGCACCTTTTTTGAAGAGAAATGACCAAAGTATTTAAAAAATCAGTATTCAGCTCTGTAAAATGACTCTTGTCAAAAATTTTGCACATTGAATATGGGGGCAAGTCCGTTCCTGACTTCCCAGACTATGTGAAACATCTACTGTAGGATGATTTTATGATGTTTTATGGCCAACATAAAATATCAAAACTTCATTAAATTATACAAGTCGGTTCAAAAGTTAGAGCCAAAAATGTGGATCGCCAAGAACTCTTTTGGGGCTCTGTATCTCCGTAAAGGGGCACTTTAGGATTTTTTTTTTTTTATAACAAAGTAGAGTTATTTTGACCTCTCCTATACGCTCCCGAGAGTATGCCATATACTTACCGGACACCCTGTATAGTATACGTAGAGACCCGAATATTACACCAAGACGACATAGCAAAGTGGGAGTCTTAATTAGTTCATGATGAATGAACCTTTTGATCTGAATTGACCTGTAGCTTTTGTGGCCCTTTACAAGGCAATATACCAGATATACTCTCTATTAGAAGCATAAGTAGGTAGGTACTTATAAGGGAAATTAAGGCAATTGCAAATGAAAATAAATACGCGGCTCTGTTTTGACAGCGTGTAATCTCTTATTTTTATGGGGAGGTTGATGGAGGCAACCGTGGAAGTAGCAGCATTTCGTTCCTAGTTTCTTGATCGGGGCGGAAGGGAGGGACAAGGGATGTTAACGCCAACAACGTTCCCTGTCAGTGCCGGCGTCAAAACAAAACAAATCAACTTCTATTACCAGGGTTTAATGATATCAATAATGAATATGTGCGTTATGAAAGCGTAGGCAGAGGATTGAATTTGCAATCAGTTATACAGGCAAATAACAAACATGTTTACCTTGCAAATTGAGGGAATTAAATTTTCGATATTTTGTTTCCAGAATCCGTGCATTTGATCAACTCTTATGGTTGGTTGGAATCAGTTAATTTTCAATTATTGTAGGTGCACACTCAAATAAGATTTTTGGTTATTAGTGGTTTTATGATTTCAAATTCAATATCAAATTTGCTCACAACTCATTGAAGGAGTGATACTTGCATATGGTGCGAATTCGAACAAATAAAAGAAAATATTTTGATCATAATCTGAAGAAAAACATTAGTAAAAGAAAGGCCTCAATTATACATTGAAGATGTTGAGTAATATATTTTATTATCAATGAGAATGTCAAATTGTCCGGAAAATCCTTCCTTTAAAAGTTCTTCAGGTTTTATAAGGATCAGTACGAATAATTTGCCATTTGAAAAAATTTAGTATTCATAACAACAAATTCATTTATGATATCTACTTCATTTGACTAGAGGGTGTTAAGTTTGCTTTTTTTTATTATTCTCTGAAAATATAAGAAACACTCAGATTTAGGTACATATGAGACGACCAGTTCTTAGAAAATCAATATAAGAAAGTTGAGTCTTAAATAAAAAGTGAGAAGCAGTGGCGTACCAAAATCCCAGATCAAAAAAATAAATGGATAAGGTATAAAACCAGAGATTTGAATAGATATATATTTGATAGAAAAAAAGCAGAGGCGTACTTATTATCATCCTGAACCAAAAAAAAAAAAACTTATTGATAATGAGTAAAACATGGTCTATTTTGAAGATTTTTTTTTTTAAACATGGGATCGAAACTCAACCATTTTCAAGAAAAAGGCCTTTGAAATTTTGATATTTTGTGACGAATATTTGAAAGATCATTATGAGATCTAAAAAAAATTAATTAGGTAATTATGGATTTTCAGCTGAAAACAGTAATTGAAAATTAAGAAAAACACATGCGATGTTACTCGTAATTCGGTTTGTAAACATCTGACGACATAGAACAAAAAAGAATAGGTGGTTCAGGTAGTTGAACCGATAATAATTGATTTGTCAGTTGTCAGGTTTTTCAGTTACTAGAAGTATTGAAAACGCGCCTAATTCATTATTTTTTGAAAATAAAATGTTCACAAACGTCCACGCAGATAATGTTACTTGTTTACGGAGAATCGTTACAAAATGCTTATAAAGGCCCGAGAAATTAAAGGAAGAGATTTCTCAATAGGACGGCACCTAATGAAAGAACATTTATATGCGTTTTGTAAAGATTGCGTGATACGGAAAGTGTAAATGTGTAACATGTTAATCGAGGACCTGTAAGACAAATGATACCTGACGATAAATAACATAAGAACTCGATTCATTGCCATGAAAGTTAGATATTTCCACTCTCAACAAAATTTGCTTTATCCGTATCATGTACAGCGGGTACAGGCATTGGGTGGTATCTCAGAGGAATAAAAAACAATAGAGGCCCTTATTTACATTTTGACGAGGTGCCAGTGAGAAAGCATAGTCTAAACGATCAAGTCTAAACGCCATCCTAGACGAATCAACATGTTGCCAATTATATTTTGGAAAAAAACCTTTATTGGACTTCTCGTCGAATAAACAGGGAAAAAATGCCTTTTTAAATTTAATAAAAGTGCAAATAAACTGAGTAACTAGAAAAACTGCTCAATGCAGATTTTTGATAATTTCAAGTTGTTTGTTTTAGTAAAAAAGGAGCTTAGAAAATATTGTTATTATTCAAGTATCCTTATTTATTTTTCAACGTGACAACATCGCATAGTAAAACGGCGTCAAAGCTGACACTCAACGTCAGTTTGATTGTGCCTTGTTGCCTTTTGTTAGAAAGCATCGTGAAATCGTTTTTGTGAGGTTTTTCTGATATTTTATGTTTGGAAAGTGAATTATTTGTGTGTTTTAAGACTAATATTGTACAGCAATATGATTAGACAGTGTCAAATATGTGAAAAATTGGATTATTTGAACTCGGAAATTTCATTTCATAGGTAAGTAGGGGGTTATATTATGATAGCAAAGCAGTGGCGTGGAATAGGATATAATGTACCTACTTCGCCAGAAAAATATCAAATTTGTTCCAAGATTGAGGAAATTAGTTACCAGTTGTTAATTTTGATAATTTTTTCTATGAACTTCTATAGGAAAAATTCAAGCAGAATAATAATAATCCTTATGCTTGATTAAAGTTAAATATGCGTCTTTGTAGGATTCCAACAAATCCAGAGTGCAGGCGTATATGGATTTGCCTTCTAGGATTAGAAAATAAGCGACTACCCAAAATCGCTGATGTGTGCTCAGATCATTTTAACCTCAATGATAATGCACTAGGCCTAATGGATTTAGATATTTGAAATCTGGTTCGGATTCTTCACCTGTTTCCAATGTCTTCAATACTTCAAAGTAAGTTGGTTATTTAATATTTGATATAATTTCTACATATTAGCTACATTAATTTCCAGTCCAGACCTCAGCTCAGACTCTTCAGTCACAGAGTCTCCAGTCTCCTCCAAAAACAAAAGTAGTGTAAGTAGATGTTGGTTTGTAATAACAAAAAATATTGAATTATTGCTTATATTATGCAGACTACAAAAAATGAATTGGAATGATTTTATAATCCAAAAAGAAGATACAAAATATCATCCTGATTAAAAAGGTTATGTGATTTTAACTAGTTCAGTTTCCAAGCTCAAAATTCAATATTTGTCAGATAGGGAAAAAACACTTATTCAATCATTTTAGATTCCAAGGACTGAGGATGTATCCTGATGTTCCTCCAGGCCTGTGGTTGAAATCGTTAATCGGGAGAGTCATGTGTTTGACAAGAAAGTTGTTTCTGGAGGGTTCGTATTTTTTATTTGTGTATAGGATGCTGCATAGGATTTTATTCGGTTTTGAGATAAAAAAGAGTCAGTGGTAATCATATATGCGCCTACCTACTTCTTAAAATAAGGGATTGCTCCGTTATAATTTTTTCTTTTTAGAATTTTCGATGCTCCGAGTACTTTCAAATGCCTGACAGTGCTCTCTAGTCCTCATCAACTACCTCAACAGTTTCAGAAACTGAGGAACAAATATTGAAGAATGTAGTCTCATAACCAGACGTAGGGACCCTTTTTTGTATTATTTTGTAATGTAACATGAATTTGATTGATCTAAAATTGCTGTATTTATTTCATTTCAGATAGTAGATCTAATTCCTAAGATCTGTATCAAAAAGATTTATTGATCAAAAGTTCCCCAGAATCTGTTTTGTTTTCATGATTCTGCTAATGAAGCAGAACATTTTTTTTTAATTTGCTTAATTTTTGTCACTAAATAGAAATATTTTCACCATTTAACCTTTCTTCCGCACGCCTATGATCACTCAGGTGGAGTAAAGCAGGTGGAAAGCTTTCTAACAAAGCGGCGTTGAAATCCACACATCTTATGGGTTTTTGGTTTTCTGTCAAACTCAATAAAATTTTGATATGTGATAGACCTTGACTTACTGATAAAAAGTTCTCATGGGCCCAACCCGATACTATGAATAGTTTCCGAAATACAGGTGGTTTAATGTCCAAGAAATGTACACATTTTATATGCATTCATATCTACCTGTCACCTTTTAATAGGTTTGTCAAAGTGAATTTCATTGGTTGAAACTAGTTTTCTGACTGTTTCTGACTGTTTTCGACCAATCAAATTCACTCTGACGGGTTTGTGATTTTTGCAGAAACAGACCTATAATTAGGTGGCAGGTAGATGTAAATACATATAAAATGTGTACATTTCTTGGACATTAAAGTACCTGTATCTCAAAAACTAATCATAGGATTGGTTTGAGCTCATGAGAACTTTTTATCAGGGAGTCAAGGTCTATCACATATTAAAATTTCATTGAGTTTGACAGAAAACCAAAAACCCATAAGAGGTGTGCGGGGTCCTTTAAGGAAATTTCGGCTTAGAATGTGCGTTGTCAATGGCATACAAACAATAACGTATTTGTGATTGGTATGCTCACTCTATAGTTTTTTATTCCTCTGAGGGTGGTATTAATAAACCTGAGTCTGAGCACGGAGTAAATGCTCGGAGTATGAGGGCAGAGTCTGAGCTTTTACCAGGGTTGATTGGGACGACCGAACAACCGGGCAACCGGGCAACCGGGCAACCGGGCAACCGGGCAACCGGGCAACCGGGCAACCGGGCAACCGGGCAACCGGGCAACCGGGCAACCGGGCAACCGGGCAACCGGGCAACCGGGCAACCGGGCAACCGGGCAACCGGGCAACCGGGCAACCGGGCAACCGGGCAACCGGGCAACCGGGCAACCGGGCAACCGGGCAACCGGGCAACCGGGCAACCGGGCAACCGGGCAACCGGGCAACCGGGCAACCGGGCAACCGGGCAACCGGGTAACTGGGCAACTGAGCAAATGCCCGGTGGGCCGGTATAACTTTAGGTCGGTCGGGCCGCAGGCCCGACGCGTCTTAAATTAATAATAAAATTTTGAAATTTAAAGTCTGTTTTTTTGTTCCAAGTCAAAAATTTAGTAGCTATGTTAGCAATACAAGCCGTTTCTACATAAAAAATTTCAAAAGCATTGACAATTTTACATTTTATAACCAACATAATGTCATTTTGACTTTTATTTAAAAAAAAAAAAACAGATTTTATATATTTGACAAAAACATCATGAAAACTATCCAAAACAATATATTAAGACTGTGGTCCGAATATAATTGAATCATTCGCTCATTTTCTAGCTTGAACTCAAGTGCGTATGAGCATATGCGCATACGCACAGTATATACAGCGCGAAGTGGCACAGAGGTGTTTTGGATTCAGATAAAAAACATGTCTTAACCTGCAAAAAATGATGAATTAGGAATTTTATAGTGTAAAATACGGAATCTCTGTTCCAGTCAATTGTTCAAAACACCTCTCAATGATGACCCTTTCTCTGGTAACCATGTTGTTGAATGCTTGTTGTTCTGGATTACCAGGTGCTCTGAAAGGTGTCATTAGCCAGGGAGCGGTGCCAAATCCTGAATCGAAAATGCACGAAATTGATTTCTACTGATTACTGGTTGGATTTGAGAATTGGTCCAAATACAGACATCATGAACGGAGCCCGGCCAAGAGACATCCACGCTTGTAAACATTTTTTAGCTGTTGCAAGTTGCGAGAACATTGAGGCTGAGGAATCCTTTTCGGTTGATATATTCGTTTCCATTAACGGCAAGCTTTAAAATGGGGATACGAGTGCAATCTATTGCTCCTATTGCACAAGGGAAATGGTATGACTCTTGTCATGCAGCCTTTTCTCTCTCAAATTCTTCGTCAGTAGAAGGGAAATGGATCCAATAATCAAATTTTTGTATTATTCTTGGAATAACTTCTGCTATGACATTTGAAACTATGGTTGACGAACTCCTATATCTGTAGCAACGCCATTCTGAAAACCAGGATCCGCCACATACCTTAGAAAAATTTTAAAACGTTGCAATTGCGTGGGAGCTCCTCCTCGCATTTCCTCTGAATGGTGCGTTCACACATCCATTCGACATTTTCCTTCTCAAATTGATATAACACTTTCCGGTCTCGATCGTCCAGGTCTCTACGAACTGAAATATACTTTAGGATTGCGTAAATTATTTATAAATTCGGCCACGGTGTCACTCTCTGCCTAAGTTGAGTTTGCTACTGACTAGACTCAAGTGAATTCAATTCAATTTCAATTCTTTATTGTTTAAAAAGAATATACATTCTTATAACAGTAGGTTCTGCACAATAATAAACTTAATCTAAGTAATGCTACATTTCTTATACTTATTAGCTACACGTTTAAATATGTAAACCCAAATTTGAAATTCAAAAAGAACAAAAGATAATACTCTATATCAATTCAGGTACGAGGAGAATAGGAAGATAAAACTAAAATCTAAAGAATAGGTCTATTCACTAGACTAGACTCAAGTGACATATACCCGATGCTCCAGACTTGAAGCAAATACTTTTTTTCATTAATATCTACTAGAGCAAATGCTCACAAACTAGAGTCAACCGAGTTTGAGCAAAAGTTTAACTTTATTTATTAATACCAGTTGCAGTCTAAGCTTATACTTCATCTTATCAATACCGTTGATTGTCTCCTGGAGATTTTCCAAGCAGAGCTCGTTTTTGTGAATGGTTTCTCCAAGAAATCCAAAGATATCCGATTTTTGCACAATCTATTCTATCTACTGATTAGCGTCGCTTTACAAGAGATGGAATTTTAAATTATCACAACACTCACACCAGGGTACAAGAAAATCCACATAGCATTCAACGAAACCGATAATTTACCCCCATTATTGGAAACTTTCCCCTTAGAACAGCGGGCTAACATGTGGTATCTTTATGACACCGCCCCTGCTCACACTAAAGGAACTGTTGTCCAACATCTAAGAGATACATTTGGCAATCGTTGAATATGGCGTAATGCGCCAGAGCTTTGAAAATGACCTGGTAGATCACCAGATCTAAATCCCGTTGAATTCCATTTTTTTGGTCATATGAAATCTCTAGTTCACAAAGGACGTGGAATTCAAGTAGGAAATGACCTCCGAAATCGTATTTTCGCTGCAGCAGACCAAATTCCGCACCAGCCAAACCAGTCCAGTTTGTGACAACTGGATTCGTCGTTGTCGAGGGTGTTTTAACGCTAATGGTGCACACTTTGAACATTTACTCTAGTTTTTTATTGAAAACTTTCTGAGCCGTGTATTTTGTCTTCAACTATGGTGATTTCAGTGTTTTGAAAACCTTGTAATAAAAAGGAGTATAATCATAATCAGGATTTGGCAAGTAAAATTGTGCCACCTTGTTTCGTTCCCGAGATACTGGGTGAAATAGAAATTTTGCGCTTTTTGGGGTGGTATCATATTTCGGACATCCTGTAAGAAAAAAGGTGGAGACTGATATAGATAGATATTTCTACGTAGAATCCAGTGTTGTTAAAATAAAATTGAGATATAGCCCCAAGTTAGTATTTTTCAGGTAAATGGAACACCCTGTATTTTATGGTCTCAAATAATTCGCCTTTTTTTTTCTCTTTAAAATGATGCATCATAATATGCACTTCTGACGTGAACTTACCCTTAAAAACGTAATATTGAAAGAAAAACGTAAGTTGGCATGGAATTATGGGTATCAAAGGGTCTACAAACAAAAAAATTAGTAACCCTTTTTTACTCTGAACTTGATAAACTTATTAATCTTGATAAACTTAATTATAATAATAAACAATTTCTACATAACTAAAAAAACTGTTCAAAATGATTATTCCCCCCCTCCCGAACACACAACACAATTGGCACACAGTGCGAATTCTTCTTAGAGTATTCATCATCATCATCATCATAGGTCTATTTTCCAAAGATCTAAATGCCCGAATGGTTTAATTTTGTAGCTGCTCCATAGCTCTATGCTTGATTTAGATAAATTTTGTTTTTTAAGTAAGACCAAACGAAAAAATCTATTTTTGAGAGGTCTGGCTGGCGACTTAGCAGGCCACCTTAAGGTATGTTTTCGCTTGTGCGTCTCGTGGTTGCGTCGAGCAGCCTACTGATTCAATGCGTTTTATCATAACCGTTTTCGCTTGTGCGTCTCAGCGGTACCGCCAGACATCCGACCGCAAGCGTCTGCGTCTCGACTGAGCCGTGTGTCAGTCTGGCGGCAGCAGCTCTGCTGTTGAGAGTTTATTTCTTATAGTTAAGTGCAAAAAAAATGGTTCCAAAGTTTTCTGCTGCAGAAGATAACAAATTAATTGATCATAGTGCACTTTATAATCCCGAAGAGAAAGATGACAAGGACTTCTTCTCGCGAGTTTTTGTACGTTTTGTTGTCAAAGCCGTAAGGCACTCTTCTTCTTCTTCTTCTTCCTCTTCTATTAGAAAGACCATCAATAAACGTTTCCTCTTCATCGGGAAAGTGTATTGCTACGCAACGCAGCAAATGAAAACATCCAACTGCACCGCCAGCGGCTGCATCTGGCAACTGCTATCCAACGCAACCGCCAGACGCACAAGCGAAAACATATCTTTACTGATCCATTTATACCAATCCAGCGATCGTCAAAATTTTCAAACAGAAATAACCTTATAATTTGCGCATTGTGGGCAGGAGCGCCATCCTGTTTAGGTTTATTAAGATTATTAGGTTTATCAAGTTCAGACTAAAAAATGGTTAATAATTTTTTTATTTTGTTTAATTTTGCTTATGGACCCTACCTATAATTCCATAGCCAACTTGGGTTTTACTTTTAATACTGCGTTTTTGAGGGTTAGTTTACGTCACAAGTGCATAGTGTGATAGATCATTTTAAAGAGAAAAAAAAAAGATAATTTTTTGAGACTTAAAAAATACTAACTTTTGGCCATATCTCGAAAACGGTTTGTCTGAAGATTTTTTTGACTACAACACTGGATTCTACGTAAAAATATCTATCTATAGCAGTTTTCGCCTTTTTTCTCTCTTACAGGGTGTCCGAAATATGATACCATCCCAAAAAGCGCAACATTTCTATTTCACTCTGTATCTCGGAAACGAAACAAGGTGGCACAATCAGGCGAAGCAATGAAGGAAGTTTACCTCAACATAATTAGAAGTTAACATTTTTTGGGGAGGATCGATCATGTACTAAAAAATAACATATTAAGTTTGCGACCTTGTACTTCCATAGGGTTTTTAGGGGTTATTTGCGGTTTATGGAGAACGCTGCTCAAAGGGATGGTTCAATAGCAAAAAGTTTCTATTGATTGTTGTAGCTGAAGTTTTTTGCTATAAAAAACTCAGTGACAGCACCCCTTTATCCTCTATAGTTTTTTTTCTACAGCGTCTAATAGTAGCATGTTTTTGGTCAAGGACACTGAATCAACGTTTCACCTGTTTGCGCGCATTTGATGCAGCAGCGGCCGAATGCATAATCCGATTTCAATTTTTCAAACACCACATTACTGCTAATGGAATGTACTCTCCAATGCTTTCTTGTTCGAATTTTTTGCTTGAAAATTAAGCGAGCACGGACTTGCCTAATGTGCGAGGAAGTTGTAAATTGCATCAAAAACTGCCCCTTTCTTGCATTCACTGTAATTTCTAAACGGGGCCAAATATTTGGTGACAGTTTTCGACAATCGGCAGCCCATTTATTCCTCTCATAATGCCCCAACGGATTTGTTTTTTCGTTAATTACTTAATGATTTATTGACCTGAACACGTCGCGCGGAAGTCATCGAGTAATTAACGAAAAAAAAAATCCGCTGGGGCATTATGAGAGAAATAAATAAGCTGCCGATTGTCGAAAACTGTCATCAAATATTTGGCCCCGTTTAGAAATTACAGTGAACGCAAGAAAGGGGTAGTTTTCGATCAATTTACAGCTTCCTCGCACATTAGGCAAGTCCTTGCTCGCTTAATTTTCAAGCAAAATATTCGAACAAAAAAGCATTGGAGAGTGCATTTCATTAGCAATAATGTGGTGTTTGAAAAATTGAAATAGGATTATGCCGCTGCTGCATCAAATGCGCGCAAACAAGCGAAACGTTGATTCAGTGACCTTGAACAAAAATATGGTACTATTCAAGACGCTGCAGAAAAAAAACTATAGAAGATAAAGGCGTGCTGTCGCTGAGTTTTTTATAGCCAAAAACTTCAGCTACAACAATCATTTGAAACTTTTTGTTATTGGACCATCCCTTTGAGCAGCGTTCTCCATAAACCGCAAATTACCCCTAAAAACCACCCCTAACTAAAAATCCTATGGAAGTACAAGGTCGCAAACTTGATATATTATTTAGCATATTAAAATGGACCGATCCCAGCAAAAAATGTTAATTTCTAATTAGGTTGAGGTAAACCCTCTGTTCAGATCCCCGTTTCTTGGACTAAATTCTTTTTGCGGCATTCAAAGTTTCACGAAAAACTGATATAGGTTCGCTAAAGAACGGCTAAAGCGCAAAGTTCTATCTCTGCTGGTTACCGAGAAAATATGTGATTACAAGCAATTTGGGACACAGTGTACATAAAAACTACTCCTTGTGTTACATTGAAATTGGAATGTAAGTTATTATCTTCAAGCGGTCTATAATTTGAACTTTATATGTCAAACTTCCAAATACTGCATATCGCAAATGAAACACATCAGATATCCTTTTCTAAGAGTTTCAAAATTGAAAAAAAAAACTGGGCGGCTGGATTTTATATAATTGGACGTTTGTAATTTTACTCAATTAGGTATAAGTTTATAGTTACGACGATGGTAGAGAATCCAACGTAAATGTAATTGCTATATTCTGTCATCTGCGCCATTAAAACAAGCTTCACTTAACTAATTCTCTTCGCATTGCTACCGATGGAACGCTTTGCCGTAAAATTAATCTTCATTTGTGTAGAATGTGAATAAATATAAAACAGAACCGCTGATATCTACGACTGTCTCTATAATTCGAATTATTTATGTTTTTGACAGACGTGACAGAAAATTAAAAAAATATTTTTTGGGTCGTGGTAAAAATAGTTTGAGAAACCAAATCCTAAATCTCCAGAGTACCTAGTTCGCCACATAACGACTTTTTGTTATTAAAGTTATCAGATAAAAATATAATAGACAGCAGGACAATGACGTCATATGTTGGGTCGCTTTCCAAAAATAGCAAACAAATGAATCTCCGGAGATAATGTATCAAGCCCGTTGCTGGGGATATATTTTTTCGATCATTTTGCTTGATTACTTTTATCAATTTAAATTTAATTATCCAAAGTAGCATATAGGCTTTGCCCAAATCAAACCAGACAAGATGATTATAGAATTAAAAAGAAAAAAAAAAAAGGAAAAAAAAAGCTTTAAATGAAACTAGATTTAAGTCCGCTAAAACATTTTGTTCAAGACAGGTTTATTTTGTGAAATTCCAAACCATACAGGGCATTCTATGATTGTCTGAGCGGCTTGCCGCGAAGCTGTTACAGATGCTTGCTTGCTTGCTTGACCCTGTGTATCTATTACATCCGAAATCCTGCTTCTATCAGTATAATCTAGATCAATTAAGAATATAATGATCTTTCAAAATTCGTCACGTACGTAAGAAATTGATGTGAACAAATTTAAATATGGTCCATTGAGCCGCTACGCGCGATCTAAACTTGAAACACACCGGGCAAACAACCCCTCGTATACGATGTTCAAGCGGGGGTTAATTTTCGGAGCCCAGTCACCCGCACGCCCCTGAATGTGCAGAAGAAGCCGCGCCACCGCGCCGGGGATGGCTGCAGGGCGGCAAGCAGGCGAGCGGGGTGGGGGTGGGGGGGGGCCAGCCACCCCGTCGGGTCGCGGGCAACGGGTGCCGCAGTATTGGGTGGGTCAGACAACGCAACGATCCTGTACAGGGCCACACGGCCCTGCATACACCCCCAAACGCACCCTCTACGCATCTAATTTAATTGATTTTTCCTAATTACAACCGAAAGAGATATAAATTTTCGTGTACTAGTGTTCAAAGTGCTAGGAATGTGTTGCATACATCTCAAAAATTGATATTCTAGCTTGTGTTTGACTCGGTGAGTGATTTTCCAATACTAGGCTACACGTTCTCTTTAGAAATGCAAGGGCGGATCATAGTTTGGGGCAGCAGAAGCATTGTCAACCTGTCGCAGTGAATTGTAAATGCACGTGAGTATTGCAAACATTCATCTCATATTAATATCATATAATTAGCCAAACTTTCTGAGCTATTTTATATTATGTTGGTACCTATAATTTTCTATTAGGTATCGAACGTATCTTTGTTGATATTTCAATGTATCGTCATTTCCAATTTAATATGTATAGGTAACTTAAAATGCGCATATGTATAATATTTAAACGATATTTTTACCATTTGTTACAAATTTAGGTTTGGTCCGAAGTTATCGTAGTAAAATTGATATATCTAGGCACTATTGATAATAACCGGCAAATGGGCATATTGAAAAGTTGTTGCATTCCAACAATTTTATTTTCACTACATGAAAATATAGCAATATATTCGAAGCATCCTTAAATTCTCAAAAAGAGTCTTAAAGGGCAAATAATGACAAACATATTTTAAATATCGAATAATATGTTCTCTTATTTTCTACGCTACTGGTATGTCATTGTGCATTGGCTTTTGCAGCACTAGCTAACTAATTTACTCCACTTTAACTGAAAGGTTGCAATTTAATGATAGTTTAACAGCGGAGTCGTCTTTCGAAATAGTACCTAAAAATTACGCAATTGGAAAAGTTACGACAGGCACGATTTATTTAAGGATTTTAAGTGAGTCCAAATGAATGAGCTTAGAAGATTCCGGCAATAAATTATATTGTTTCATCAGACAAAAATAGTTCTAGGATATTTTTTCTTGAAATGCTATAAAAAGTAGTAAGTTTGTCAATGTCTATAACTTGATAGCAATACACTAATATTGGACAGCTGACAACAACTAAACAATAACAGTACGTACTTTGTATGTTGAGGTTGTTACGTACCCAAATTTTTCAGAAGCTGTTAATTATGATAATATACCTACTTTTCGTAGAAAATATACTTATTATCTAATAATTTGTCATTTTAACCAAATAAAAATTTACAGGTTCTTCTAAACGAAGTACCGAATCACAAAGCAATCTCAACATGGAGGTCGCAATGCCAATGGCAGGCAGTGCCATAGATTGTTACGAAGATATGTTTAAAGAAATAACTAGAAAATTATATGGCGAGGACGGTCTGCCAGATTTATCGACCACGGAAAGAATTCCATCATCAGGCACAGATCGGGGATTGACTCCTATCGACTATGAAGTCGATGCGCCGATTTTGAAGCCCGAAGAACATCTGACTGCATTTGGGTTGGCTGCTTTAATGCAAAATGGTTTTCCAGCTACTGGTATATTGAATTCGACTTTTCCGACGCATAAAGCAACTATGGGTCTAAGTTTGAATGCAGTTTCTCAAGTGGAGGATAAATGGATTAATAGTGAAGAATCTTTACAATGGACGCAATCCAAAATAGCTACTTATAATCCGTCACAGAAATTATTCAGATGCTCTGACTGTGAATCGGTTGGTTATCTGAATAGAGTCGCTGAGCACTGGTTAGGAACGCATTCAAACTTGAGAGCATTTCATTGTCCGCAGTGTTCATATGAAAGCGCTTGGGCTAGATGCGTAAGGATTCATCTGGGAAGACAACATAATATTAATATTGATGAGTCATGTGAGGCTTTGACTAAAGACAACCCAGTTCTTCAAGATATAGTCAAATTTCTCCAAAGATTAAAAAACAAACTGGATATTGGGCCTATTACTACCAAGGCTGCATCATCCAGTGCAACGAACGCAATTCCAACAGAAGAATATCAAAATATGGCTGCATCGAGTTCTGTTCAAGCGGGTGTTAATCAGTCCAGTACTAGCAGTACTGTGTCTAATAATTCTGATTCCGCAGGATCAAATAAGCGATATAGTTGCACGTATTGTCCATACGCCACTGACAGGCGAGATTTGTTTACAAGGCATGAAAATATTCACAGAGAAGAAAAGCCTTTTCAATGTTATGTATGTCAAAAACAGTTCAATAGGGCGGATCATGTTAAAAAACATTTTCTAAGAATGCATAGAGATCACCCATACGATTTAAACAGAATAAGAAGACATCCACCTAAAAATGCATCAGGTATGAGCTATTATCAAAAATACAATTCCACTTCAACGATAGTTCAACCAGAAGCTGTAAATACCCTCTCGACAATAAGTTCTTTATCCATACCTGGATTCAATGGAATACCTAGAACTCCGACAGTTCCTGGAATTCGCCAACCAGATACTAAAGCTTTGGGAAAGCCTGCAACACTTTCTTCTAAAAGCGGCAAGAAAAAGGGCGAGAAGAGATTTTCTTGTTGCTATTGTTCCTGGTCTGGAGTAGATAATTGGTGTCTCAAAAGACACATGAACACCCATCTAAAACCATTTGTTTGCGGCCTTTGCGATTATAAGGCCGCCAGGTCTGAAAGATTAGCCACTCATGTTTTGAAGGTGCATAATAAGAGATCATGCGCTAAATGTAGTTTTCTGGCCGATGATTTAGCGCAGCTCACAGCCCACCAACAAGAACAACAGTAAGTAATTGAAGAATAATGATATCTCTGCGAATTTAATCATTTATATTTTGTTTAGTCCTCTGGAATCAAGAAATAGGAATTTAACAGGAATAGCAACTGCAACCGCTAGCAGTATTAGTAGTGGTACAACCAATAATATTTTAAGAACCAATGGTTTTAACAATGGAACCACTACACCAACGGCCACAGTAACCTCATCTAACAGTACTAGCAACCTTACAGGTAGTAGCAGTACCACGATTTGTAGGTGAGTACATTTATTCATAACATGGGATACGTACATTTTGATTTTGATACTATTGCCATACTTAGTTAATGCATGAGGAGGATGTAATAAGGAGGATCATCCAGGGTCGGCGCAACCATTAGGCGAACTAGGCGGTTGCCTAGGGCGGCAAACGTTAGGGGGCGGCAAAAACGAAACAAAAAAAAAACAAAAATCTTTTGAATTCTGGCTTTTCTTCAGAATATTGATTTTTTTCACCTCCGCCGACGCGGGAATGCGTGTATATTTTTGTTATGTTGATATTCTATAATCTATATTCTGTAAGTCAGGTATACCTATATTGTGTACAAACACTTATAAAACTATAAGACATGTTTTTAAAAATAGTCGTAGGTAATACCATAAGAGCTCAGATTTAGCCGGATATTTTTTGGCTTGGTCTCGAATACTTACTTTCAGGAAATTTAACGAGAACTGTTCCGACAAAATCACGAGAGCGCAGCTCGAGTGATTTTGTGGATCAGATCGAGATAAATTGCCTGAAGGTAAGTATGAGAGGGCAAGCAAAAAAATATCCTGCTCAAAATCTGAGCTCGAATGGTATTTAGTACGGCAATTCCACGAATGCATAATCAAAATAAAATATGGAAATACTTTTTAAAATGAACAGTTATTGAAGGTACAATTAGAATACATTTTTGCCCCTTAGAATTTGATTCTACAGAAAGAGAAAAAGACTCTCTTTGTGTTCTCAGGAATTGAATTTTCTATTTCGCTATCAATTATTTCATCATTAATTGTCCCAAATCGGTGCATGTTGAAAATATTTCCAATTTTATTTAAAAATACACTTTTAATAAGCTAAAATGATCGAATTTGTGAATTTTTGTGACACAATTATTTGACAGATGATTCAAAAACCAATTTAATATGCAATTGTTACTACGGCAACGATTGCATCAACAGAAAATTTATCCGATTTTTTTACCCAGTTATATATTCTCTTCCTTCCTATTTATCCGCTAGCAAACTACGGTTTTTGACATTTCAAATGGGATTATTTACACATGAGTGGAATTGCCATGCATATTCGTATTTTTACTTGATGGGGGCGGCAGACAGTACATTTGCCTAGGGCGCCAAAGTCGCTTGCGCCGACCCTGGGATCATCTTTAATTTCAGTTCAAGTTGTCTCCATCTTCCGAGAAGAGTTGAATTTGAATATAGGCCTCCTAAATAAGCGTGAACTAGATTAAAATACAATATACAGGGTTGTAGGTAATTCGATAGATGAATAAAAGCTAGAGAGTAAATTGAACCTTAACGTGCATTAGGCAAAACTACATGATTAAATTAAATTAGTTTCCAAAAATATACTTTTCCATTAAATTACTCGTCCAATATGTATTTCGTTCGTTTAGAATTAAAAATATCCGGAAACATTTCGTTCTGGCGAAAAGAAAAGCTTTGTATTTAAAGCTTTCTCATTTATTGAAATGCGATTCAAGAAGGTAGCTACTTACAAATGCTACAACTATGAAGGATTTGATACAAATTGTTGGATTTTTACGTTCGCGGCATTTTAACTTATTTTGTTTTCGAAACTCTCAAGAAAAAAAAAATCACAAATTCCTATTTGAATTTTTCACATCATGATTGAAAAATGATTCCTGATATTTTACAAACATAATATTAAACAAACAGAAGTTATGATAACTTAGTGTGGTTCCTATTTAATTGAGTTCATACGAAACATTACCAAACATGTGAAAACTAGTAAAAAGTCATCAGTTTTCTTTCTGATTCACCAGAGGTCACAAAATTGAAAGTTCAAATTAAATTCGGTTCTAGAACTACAAATCCAAACAAACCTAAAAGTAGAAACCTACAGGCAAGAAATTCACCGCTTCCAAAATTTGAATGACCCAATATTATAATTTTTTCTGTCTTTTTCAGTCAAGCCCAAACTATTCTTAAAACCACCGATTTGACAGCCGCCGCAGCGCAAATTCTTCAGCATAATCGTTTCCTCCAGAACGAAGTGAAATCTTGGAAAAGCCAAATACCTAAGCAACACGGTGCTGCCCGTTTGTTCAGTTACATGGAAGCTAGCGATGGATCTGATCCAGAAAGTGAAGCTCAACCTAGGCCTATGGTCGCTGAAGATATGTCAAGTAGAGTACATCTGACACATAGAATCCAATCGGATTTTCTTGAGGCGGGAGGTGTGGAATCCAGTCACCTAGACGCAGAAGAAGAAGCAGGAGGAGAAGAAACGGAACTTCCCTTGTTCGTCTGCCAGACGTGCGGATGCGAATTTGAAGACGATTTATCATTGGAAACGCATCAATTTACGCACCGACACGTCACCACATCTCCCGCCAAATGCGAAGATACTAAAGAAAATGTTGATCCCTATAGGAAATATTCCTGTAAGCTTTGTGATGCTTCTTTTGAGAATCAAAGTAGTATTATAACTCACATGGCAATTCATACAAATTTAAGCACCAAACCTGTTGTATTGCCCACACCATTAGGTAATTTCAAAAGGAGCAGAAAACAGAGTAAGCCAAAGAAGGTAGTGGTACCTTATTGGGATTCAGATGAGGTTGAAGTCCTCAGACATTTAAATGGCAAGCTTAGAAAATGGAAAGGGTATCTCAATTCAGAAGCTCCATCTGGTATAAGCAAACTTGTAGATAAATATATGGCCCAGTTAGTTACCCGGAGAGGCTTAACTTGTAAAATATGCAGGAATTCTGGTATTAGTCGCTACCATACTAAAGCATCTTTAGTGGTGCATCATTATTGGAGACACTTTAGAAAAAGGTTTCAATGTGAACACTGTAATATGACTTTTAGGCATCGGTACCAAACCATTTTACATTCCAGCAGAGTTCATACAGAACAACCTCAACCGCTACCCCCTCCTCCTCCACCTCATAGCAACAAAATCAATGTCATAAGTAACTTAACGGTTGCACTACCGCAAATAAAAGAGGCTACGCATATTTCTTTAGAAAATGTTTCAGCTACAGATTTAAATTCGTTTACAAATTTTTTTAACAGTTCTCATAGTGTTGCTGTTACCGATGCTAATATGTCAAACGCCCATAAACTGGGGATGTCATTTTTTGACCATTCTTTTATTCCCAATAATGTTGTTAATAACCACATGCCTATTATTATACCATCTTTTCAATCTAATTAATTTGAAAATAATTATGTCTGTACAGTATGTCGTAGTACAATTAAATTAATAATTATTGTCCTCTATTTTATTTGATTTTGTGCTTAATTTAAATTAACATCTTATACTTAATGGAATAATTTTTTTAAACAAAAACAATTACTGAAAAATAGATTTGCAACCCTCTGGCTTCAAATTTAGCCGCGAAAATGTATACAGGGTGAATAAAAAAAAAGTTACAAATTTTTTTGATTTTTATGGCAACCAATATCTCGATATTTGTGGCTGTTTTTTAGAGAGAATTTTGAGCTATGCGGTTCCTCTAAGTTTGAAATCCCTATTCTTAAGGTTTTTTCTTTTATCAAAACAGACAATGTGTTTTTATTATATATATTTTTTTCTTCAGCACCTTCACATTTCCGGTTCCATTTATTTTTTTATAGAGATGAAATAATCCTCTTCTGTCATCATCCTTAGTCAACGTCGGGTAAATAATGAATACCTAATTTCAAAGGCTTTCGGGAACAGGTAGTGAAAAAATAGAGAGTCGTATTATTACCAGTCCATCCTTACTTTCAAAAAATTGATAAACTGACTCTGTAATATACAAATGTATATTAGGTAGGTACAGATAATATTTTAAACAGGTCTCGCCCCTTAGAATTTTCCCTGATATATTTCATTCCAAATTTACTTACATCGAAACAAAATTTAACATATTGACGAAAGTGGTAGGCTTCATTATATTTCCTGATATTTTTAACAAAAAAAAACACTAGAAATAACACAATAATAAAAATGACATTTTGACAATGGGCAGAGTATAGAGCCAAATAAAAATTCTACAGAAAAAAAATATCTTTGCTTTTCAGACAAACAAAATAATCGATCAAAAAGTGACCTTCCGAAAAAGAAATTTTGGATATAGGAATTCTGTAAAATGGTAGTATTACCGAATGTTTAAAATATATTTTAATATTGTAGCATACTGAAAACGTAGTTGAATATTCGGCGATGCAAAGGATACCATAGTTTTTATAAAATATACGAATATAATATCAGATATTTATCCCAATTAGGTTATTACGTGCAATATTATTATTATTTGTTTTTTAGTTTTATAATTTTGTTGTCTATTAGTTAGTTTGTGGATATCTATTATCATTTTGTTTGTTACGAACAGTTTCAGCTTCATTTGTCTAATTTTTTAGTTTTTTTAAAAAGTTGTTCTCTATGTAATAATTTGAAAATAGTACAAATAATATCGTATTTTACCGACTCTATGGAGCTGTGCATTTTAAATGTTATTGTTTGCTTTTTTTGTTACATTATTTCTTTGGCTATCATTGATATATGTGTTTTGTATTTACTACAAATATATGCCACTATCTATATGTGATTTGTTGTTTTTTTTTAATGCAAAGAAACTCTTTGATAAGCGAATTTCAACCATAAATCTTATCAACTCCAGGAAACTATGGCTTTTATAATCAAGCACTTCTTCGGAACAAGGAAGCTTTAATTTTTGATTGCAAATTGTCATTTGTTAATGGCATAGCAGATGAATTTGAATAATAGATAAATATTTACTTGAATGTATACCTGATGCCACTCGATAAAAAATATGGTTTAAAGACATCCCAGCAGATTAAATAATATTGCCATTACAAACTTAACTAGATCATGAAAGTTCCATTTCTTGTTTTTTTTCCGTGCTCGTATTGATTCAGAAATAACGCCGGATTTGGGGCTCCCATCAGTATTTTAATTTTGGAGTTGCAGCGCTGTGTATTGATTTTGATTTGGCTTGGCTCAAGTTTCGTTCAGTGGCAATCCTCCATAGAAAAATGAAAAATATCTATATAAGTGATCTCTTCATGAAATTTATGGACGTGGCGCTATTCGGTTTTTTTTTTTGTGTGGAATTTCATGATGAACGAGATAATTAGTTCCACATTCGATTGGCGGCATTCTTGCCGAATTTTTTAAACAAGGCGGCCCCACACTAAGAGCCCAAACGCACATCCTAAGGAGTAAAATATGGATTACTGAGACTGTGAGACTATACCTGCCAAACTTAGAGATGCCTCCATAATTTTTATTTTTAAAAAGGGACACAAGGCGCAATATGGAAACAACAGAGGAATATCTTTATTTTCTGTTGCCGGAAAGATACTTGCCAGGATATTTCCAAATCGTCTTAACCCAACTGCCGAACAGAACCTCACAGAGAGTGTTGCTTTAGACCCAACCGAGGTATCGCTGACATGATTTTCAGTGCTAGGCAAATGCAAGAGAAATCCAGATAACAAAATCGCCCTCTATACGGTCTTCATAGAAAGAATTTGATCAAATTTATTTTTGAAGATATATTGCAACTGGTATGACTTTGTCCTATTTATTTTTAATAAACCAAATCTTGTTCTGCTGTTTTTTCCTCTTTTTTTGAAACATTGGCAGACCAAACTACCATGTCCAAGTCAAATAGGTTTACATTTTGGGACCTTACTTAATATATATTTGTCAATGCTTAATATAGGTAAAACGTTCCCACCGGTGAGCACATGGTCTTGAAATGAAATACTAGCATAGGGGGAATTCATAAGAATCGTGCACTTTGTGCCAAGTCTTTCAAATTTGGTATACCTAGTCTTAGGTATGGTCTTAAGCTTAGGTCTTACGGTTTTAGGAAACTATCGCAAGCAACTTGTGCGCGGCCTCTGATGGCCTGCTGGCTATACATCTAATATGGCCGCCAGGTGTATTGGTATTTTTGAGACAAAAAATCTTGAGTAGTACCCGAAATAAACTCATCCCCTATATCAGCAATCAGCCCTTTGTGACAAATCTTGATATTTCCTAATCTCAGGTCAATTTCTGTTTCTCCATGCTCATTTGCGATCTCTCTAGTCACTGTGCGAAGAATAACTTGCTTGAAAGTGGCTTTGCATTGTACTTTTTAGCAATGTTCGAATTTAGTAGGGATACGGCTGCCCCTGTGTCCACTCTCATAATGATATTTCTGCCATTATTATTTCCTTCAATAGTCAAACTGTCCGCAGTCTTGCCTAGCATTTTGATGGTTATGATTCTAGGGGCTTCACTTGCACTAGCTAACACACGCCTCTCCATGTTGGCAAATTATAGTTTTCCTGGTTGTCTTTTAAAGGCTGCGAGTCAAGGAGAGCGAGATCCTAGCCGCACTCTAAAGTCACGTTTTAAATGTCGCTTTCTACTGCAGCGGTAACATTCAATGCCCCCTTACCAGTTCCCTTGATTGCTTCTGAAACCAACCTCTCCACCTCCAGCATTCCCAGCGCTGCATGCTGGAAGTTTCACCCTTAGACTTTTTCTAGATATTTCATTCTATTGCATTGAAATTTGCCCGTAAAAAGCTGATTTGCCAGACTTGTATAGGTATTATTTATTGAAAGGCCGAAATGAGAATCAAAGCTAAAGTCTCCAGATTGGGCCATCCTGTACAAAATGCGTCAAGAAAAACTGATCAACAGAAATCTACTGCCTGAATGTATAATAAAAGGAATTTTTTTCCAAGTGGCCTCGTAGATATGAGGTCGACAATAAGAGCAAAAGACAGTTCAAGTGATACCTGATTCATCAGAAGGTCTTTTCTATTTATTTAGTAAGACCCAGTTTTTTTTATTAACCTGAGATGTTCAACAGTATGATAGCTTATGATAAATTATGGGATTAAATGAATGATTCAACACGACAACTAAGTAGATAGTAGGTACCTATGTATTTTGTTCTTCCTTCAGGAGCCCGAGTCTCGTCTCAGGGAGTAAAGCTCCCCGAATGTTTTGTCCTTGTCAACGTAATCAAAAAGTGAACGAGAATGATAAAGACGAAAAATTTGTTCTCTCGGGAAGCTCTACTCCCTGGCCCGAGAATCGGCCCCCTGGTAACATTATTTTTCTTCGATTACGCTTATTAGCCATGTTCGCAAAACTACATTTTTATAGACGAATGGGGAACGTTTTTGTTGAAATTTATGTCAAATAAGTGACATAATTATTGGGCAACAGGAAAAAAAGGTAATTTCCGTATTTTCGATAAACGCCTTACCCATTGGATATAGTTCCATTGGTTGGTGCTCAGCTCTTAACTTCACGATGGATTGACTCCATAAAGGACATGTGACAGCACGCACACTTCCGACAGTCTGACAGACTTTATTATTCCTCTGCCATTCTTCGTTCACCTTTCTGCGACACACTCGTCATTAGAAATGGAATAATAAATAAGCATAAAAGGATAAAATGATAGAAAAAAATTTCCTTAAATAAACTTTTTATTTCCCAACAAAACAGTTTTTTTTTTCGACAACCAGCACATTTTTTTTCTAGTGATCCCAAACATTGACTTCTAGTTCATATACACATTTTTTTTTGTATCCGTTCTAATAACAGATTTATAAAGTTTCAAGCTATAAACATTTTTGAAATGCTTCAGAAAATAATTGTCTCATTCAGGTTATTCTCGCTCTAATGGAATTTGTTTATCCTCCTAATTATGTACCTATTTGGTATATTTCTTAATGTTTATAAGCACAATTATTTCTAGATTTCTAGACATAGACCCCTTATATTTCAATTATTTTTTATAAGTAATGAAAGAATGGTATAGTAGTATTCGACTTTAAAAGATAGACAAAATAAAAAATTGTAACTGAAAAGTTTCAGGGTTCTTATGCCACTGTAGATTGACAGTTGGCCTTGACGTTTACGTCAACACGAGTGGTAAGATCTTCAAAAGTTGTCCCCACTGACTTGTGAACATGCAGGTAAGGTGGTGGTTTTCGACGGCTCAGGAATACCTAATACCTAAGAAAACGTGAAGGAATGCCTCTCTCTCTCGTCAATACAAGAACCAGAAGATATGAAAAATCACCCGATTTATGACGTCCTAGAGAAAAATTCGATCAGGACAGGCACAAAAGAATCCATATTAACTTTATTCTTCTTTCAAATAAGTCTTCTTGCTTCAAAAAGCTTCAAGGATATTCCTCATAACATCCACCAACAAATGTCAACCTATATTTGCATGCGGAAATATAGGAGAGTATGAGGCAATACACCTAGCGGCAGTCGATTGTACAACTTCTGAAACACCCGCTCGCGTTGGCGTAAGATTAAGGCCAAGAGTTTTGGCCCAATACCACAAAAAATTCGTTGGTTAGCTTTGGGGCCATATAGAGGCGAAAGCCTTTCACAATTTGAAACATCAATTTGCTTATACTCTAGTCCTAGTCCCTACAAAATCTCGAAAAACCCAAACTATCCAATTTTTTTTTGTATCGATATTTGTTTCGTTTAAAAGGACACATTATTCCTTTTCCTGATATATATGTACTATAGTGAAGTTGATATTACAAATACGTCTAGCACTATGTACGTCTATTCATTGTTCAATATTGCTCTATAAAACAGAATAATATTGCGTTTAAGGGTACTGTATTTGTCTTGAAGGTAATACAGGTTGACTCAGAGTAAATTTTCCTTTTCGAACGCGCCCTGTACGTCCAGCTTAATATTTGTGGGGGGCAGTTTGCGGCGACTGCTTGCGGATTATCAGTAGCGTTTTTTTTTATATCGAACGATTCCGATATCGGGGCATGGCGACGTTTTCGTAACCGTTACAATATTCGGCGTACCTATACGTGATGCTCCGTCAAAAAACTTATTAAAATCGTGGGTTCAAAGGTTCAGACAAAGTCGTACAGTGGCGAATTAGAAGCGTCCCGGCCAACAGAAGTCCAACAGAACGCCAGAGAATATTGAGATTGAGATTGTACATAGCCGGGACGCTTCTGATTTGCCACTGTACCGCATTGTCTGGATCTTTGAACCCACGATTTCAATAATTTTTTTGACGGAGCATCACGTACCGCGACATAGGAATCGTTCGATTTAAAAAAACGCATTGACCATAAACGCGCATTGCTCGTTCGACCACTGCTCCATGTTTACTGAAAATCCGCACGCAGTCGCCACAAATTGCCAGCGCTAACCACAACACAAATATGAAATTCGATGTACAGAGCGCGTTCGAAAAAAGAAATTCACTCTGCGTCACCCTATATTTTGCCTGATATAAATTTACCGTAAAAAAGAATTCGATTCATACACACAGCGACTACGGCGCTGTAACCGCAAAAGTAGTCAACTTGATGGTACTTATGTTTGATTATTAATTGAATAATGCTTCGAAGACGCATTCAATATCCTTAAACCAACATAGAAATTCAATGTATAGTATAAAAAATGTTTTTTTAATCTTGACCTCGTTTTTGACATGTTATCTTTTTCAAACCATCAAATTCGAAATTTTAGTTAACTGTCACAACGGACCCATAACTAGTTCAGTGAGAACATGGTGTGTCAAAAAGCAACACATTGGAATGTATATAATGGTTACCTGTCATAGGTTTTTACAGGAAATTGTAACCACTTTCTCCTTCCTAATATCCTTGCCCTTGGAAATACCATGTCCAATTTGAAGTCATAATAATTTTCCTAATTCTCTTTCCGAAAGTAAAAATTGCAACAGAACTGCTTCGATCAAATTATGAAAAATTCTAATTCACTATAAAATACGGAAGCTCTAAGAAACTGTTAACTTTACCAAATTCTTGTGTCAAGTTTGGCACATGGACGCATGTCCCGCGAAACATGTATAGAACTTATCTATATTATTATTTTTCTACAATAACATCAGTTTACCAACAACGTAATTGACCGTTAGTAGATTTTTTAGATTCCTTTTTATTTTAAGACCACAACAATAAATAGTATCTTTAATCCAGAAAGCAAATTAACTATTTCATAATGGAGACAAAATAGATCTTAGGTTTATATGGTATCACAAGAAATGTTTACTCTGTAGAAAATATGGATTTTTATAAATATAATTTTTAGAAGAAATGTTCTAGGCAAGTGCGATCGATGAGTTTTTCTCTACAATACTTCCTGGCCAGGAATTTATATAATTTTTTCTGGACTTACTCTCTACTTTAATGAATAATATACTTTTGGATGTTTCCCACAATATTTAAAAAATGTCGAGGTCTTCTAAATATTGTCGTTTCCAATAATTCCCATTAGAAATCCAATCTTCTTGTTGCGTGTATGGATTTATTTCTTGTTTAAACCACCTGGAAAATAGGGCTTGAGCTATTGAAAGGTCTCATCACATAGAAATTGGTTTTGTTTCCCTTTCAGATGGAGAAAGGAAACAGAGAAAGTCTCTGCCATGTAATATTGTTTTTTTAAAATTTAAAACGTCTTATTTCTTTACCTTGAGGTCCACTGAGTGGCATTTTTGCATTTCCTATGCTTGTTAGCGTCTCTCTGTTTTTCTTCTAGTCTCGTTTTCTCAATTGCTGCCCCGTCGATATCACCTTGTTCCAATTTACGAATATCTGGCCTTAGTCTTGAATCAGTTGGACATAAAACATTTTTCATGTCATGTTCCAACTCATTGAGTGACATAGCGAATTCTGTGAATTGGTAGTACTAAAAAAGGCAGAAATATTATATGTATAATGTATTAAGAATGAATTAAATTAAATTTAATATGATCGCGCAGGTTTATGGGAAAATAAATACCTACATTATGATTATTTATATGTCTATTTTTTATTTATTTTTTGTTTATAGTCTAGAATAATCTTATGGGAACATACTTTTCCCTGAACTAGAATAAAACCTTCAAAAAGAAAATTCCAGGAAATAGGACTCTTCCACTAAAATTGAAATACGTTTTTACGTAATTTGAGCATAAAGTCTTAAATGAAGGACTATTTCAGGTATATTTGCCAAAAAAAATGATCTACGAGTTTAAATGAGTTTTCTACAGGCACTTCAAAAGTGGAGAAATTTAAAATCCTTAAAACGCGCCAAACGTATAAGGGATATGAGCATCTTCTACCAATCGAATTTAAGAAGATTCCATCGACAAAGCACGAACAGCTGTTCCCGTGGCCGCTGGCTTGAAGCATTGATTGCGCTGTTGCCAGTTATGACTAAATGTATTGCGTCGTGAGAAAAAAAAATTACTGATTACAAAAAATAAATTTAAATTGTGTGTGATAATAATTTTAAAAAAAAATGTTATGACCTCTTGAATTCCTAAGTAATTAATTCAACTATTTTTCTTGGTATTTTGTTTACATTTTAGAATTAAATATATTACATTTATTTTCAATTCTGACAATTAGTGGAAACACTGTCAAAATGCAAGTTGTGACAGCGTGCGGATGAATCCCGTGTTTTTATTTAGAGATTTTTTTATTTTTATCAATTTTCTCAAAAAGAACTATGAATTTTACTATTTTTAGTTGCCTTATCCAATTATACCGATTTCAAAAATTAGTGAAAGAGCCCGTAAATTTACCAATACTTACATCAGCACTTTGTGGAGGTCTTGGATTAACTTTCCATATAGTAGTTGAATTTGGAATATCCATAAAAAATCCTGTATCACTTTTGGGACATTCATCAGGCTCGTCACTTTCTTCAGTCTTAAAGAGAAAATGTTTTAAAGCTAAATTTAAAAATATTGATTCATCGTACCTCTTGAGTTGAGTTTTGCGATCTAAAAGTAGAAACCTTCAAACTGTTAAACTTCTGGAGCATTTTTTTCGACGTGTGAGATGGCGAATCGTTCGGACTTTTACTTCTTTGGTCTTTAATTTTGTGTGAACTATCTTTCATGTATTCCTCGTAAGCTGCATAGTTGGAACACTTTATAAACTCCGTCCACTTTCCGTATATATAGAAGAGTTTTTGCTTCCTAGAATAATTTATTATATGTAACTTATAAACTTCATATAAAACCTCCGTACGATTTATTCGCAATATATCCTTCAACCCGATGAAGATTTTTTGAGCTTTCTCCTGCTTGTTTAAAAGTGAGGTTGGCTCTATATCCAGACAAATGGCTAACAATTTCCATTGTTCCACATTGCTCCATCCACATTTTGCCCATAATAATATTGTGAACGCAACAGTTTACGTTAGTCCACGTATAGGCTTCTTTTAATCTAAATACGGTTACTCTAGAAAGTTTTTAACTATTTCAATTTGGTAGATAACTTACTTTGGAAATTCTACAGTCACAGTTCCTTTAGGCTGTATTTCCACACTTTTTCCCCAAAATTTAAGCTTGGGGTGAATAGAACCGTGGAACGTCCAGTCATCGCTTTCTGCATGGAAAGCTGATACTGGAGGATGATGACTCACTTGTTCGCAAACGATTCTGAATTCTTCCCTTTCTAGTTCGTACGTTTCACCAAGTAAAGGATTAAATGGTTTTCCGAGCCGTTCCCAGTTTGATGCGAGTGCGCTAACAGCGAAACCTAGAAAATAGGGTGCACTTAAATTTTTTAGATGCTGTGTATGCTTATATCAACTGGGGTGACAGCAGAGACTTCAAAACTTTGAATTTACCTCTAGCTGGTCTTGGTAACAGGATCGGCTTTCAGATACCTACCTCTGCTTATGGATTCCTACTACTGACTGAGTAACATCAATTCTACTGGATATATTATTTGCCAATAATCATTATAGAAGTAATGTCAGATAAACGTGACCAATTTAAATATTCGACAATATTTTACAGAAATCATTATAATTTTAAGATATTTTTCTGAATATAATCAAAAACTGGAGCGAGGAAGAAGGACTTTCCATAAATGCCAGCAAAAAAAATATAGTCCCGTTTACCAGAAAAAGGAAGCTGGATCTGCGAGCTCCCTCTCTAAAGGGCCCTCAATTATCTCTCTCAGATGAAGTTAAGTATTTAGGGGTCACCCTGGACCGCAAACTTACTTGGAATAACCATCTGAACAAAATAATATAACGAGCTACGGCGAAAATTCTACGGGAAGTACAAAGGCTAATCTGTCTACGAATAACAGGGGCTATGTCAGCCTGCTCCACCGCAGCCTTAGAGGCACTGCTGAACATGCCTCCTATTCACCTATATGTGAAAAAAGAGGCAATAATAGATGCCTATAGGCTATTCCAGACAAATAGATTTAACCAGGCTTAAATCCGAATGGTCACTTAGGCATTCTCCAATCTATCGGTAAACCTTGAGTGGACCAACAGATCATATGATAACATCAATGGACTTTGACATTTTATATGAAGTGGTTGTAAAAGAACGCCAACCATGGAAGAACGCAAAGCTACCGCAAGCGGACAACACGGCATTGTGGTACTCGGATGGTTCAAAGCTAACGGAAGGAGTTGGTCTGGGAATAAATGGACAAAACTTTAAGCTCTCCTTAGCAATGGGTAGAACGCCCACAATATTTCAAGCTGAGGTTGCTCTTGCTCTTGGCCATAAACATCTGTGCCCAAGACTGCCTCAAAAGGGTCCCTTTAAGAGAGCACATTTACATACTGTCCGGCAGTCAAGCGGCTCTGAAGGCTCAAGGAGCCATCAAGTGCAATTCTCAGCTAGTTTGGGAGGGTGAAAATATTTCTAAGCAACAGGCTGGGAAGAACAAAGTAACCCTGATGTGGGTGCCAGGATACCAGGACATAGAGGGTAACTAGGAGGCGCACCGTTTCGCAAAGCAAGGTGCTTTAACACCTTTTCAAGACCCAGAGCCTTTTTATGGACTAATGAGAAGCCACGTCTCCGAAGAAATAAACAGAAAGGAAAAGGACCAAATACTAGCTCATTGGAGATCCATTCCATATCCATCTCAGCAAAGAGATCTGAACAACTTCTTGACATGAACAGAAGAGGCATTAAAACAGTCGTTGGTCTGCTTACTGGGCATTGCCTGGTGAAATATCAACTAAAAACACTAGGCAAATGAGACAACAACCAACCATTCTATGGATGCCCTGCTCACTTCTGTAAAAGGCTGAAATGCCTTGAAGGGATAAGGCTAAGGCCCCAAGAGGTGGACTTTCTACCATCCAGGAAGCTGGCCTCCTTTGGGAGAAGCCTACAAATCTTCGACACCAACTAGAAGCACATCAGTCACGCACAAAATATCTACAAGGGTAGCAGGGCTTGAGCTGCTCCTATACACTATACAAGATATTTATCGTGGCGCTGGACATTGTAGGTAATTTTGTTTCTTTGTTCATGATATTAAGCTACATAGTATGCCAAGTTTCAGCATCATAAGTATTCTAACAAAGTTAACATAGGAAAAATCGTCTTATTAGCTTGCAATATTAAAGCAAAATTCTATTTAATTTTGTGGAAAAGATGAAATCTTGATTTTATGGAGTGGTGTTCAGGTACCACTACAATAGGTAGGTACACGTGTCTATAAGTTGAGAAAAATTAATAAAATTCTTACCAATGACGTATTGGAGTCTCGTGGTGGGATCCTCCTGTTGAGCGGCAATTCTGAGCAAATGCGCGTACTCCATATACTCCGCCATCCTCTGCAAGAAGCTCAAGGGTTCATTGAAAACGACAGGCATTGTTATCTTGCTCAATTCTTTACCAATACAATTTTTAAGTACTGCCCAAATGTTGTGGTCACTGTGGAACATGGGTACTGGTAAAACAAGCCTGGAATTAGAACATAATTGATTTTTCAACTCAGCTAACGGAATAGGAGCACGTACATATTGCCAAAAACTTATTACATAGATAGAACATAGGTATTGCCAAAAGTTTATACCTACTTATAATAATACAAGCTGAGTTTTTACCAAAAAATTCCTATCAGATATAAGCAAATAATATTAATGCTCTCACCTGTATTCCTTCTTTCCGTGCTCCATCCTTCTGAATTAAGTTCCAACCCAAAAAAATCACGATGTACCTAACCATTCGATTCAACAGTCAAAGGTCACTACAACAACCAGAAAACTTTTTTTAATGAATCAATCTGGTCACATTTATACTTTGATATTATTGTTATTTAACTACTGTTAAGGTGCAATAAATAATTTTTTTATTGATGATAAATGAATAATTCCCGCTATAAATTACTACCAATAATGTCAATTGGATGCAATACATCAATAAAATATTATTTTTCGTGCCGCGTGAGCATTGGCAAAAATAAAGTATTGATTTAAACAACAGAATTTGTATAAAAACTCACCTACTGGTTAAAACATACTCCCTTGCCCCACTGGGTTGAAACAAAATCAATAACTCACCCTTCTGCAAGCCGCCCGGGCCAAATATGGCAAGTTTATAGGAAATTTTTGGGAGCCTCACATCATTAAAAGCGATAAAATGGGCAGCATCCTGCAAAATCTGGGGACTGAAATTGGGGGTAAACAAGAATGGGAGAAGGAAAGGCCAAACGGCCGAAACTTGGTGGATTGCAAGATATATTGCGATTGCGCAGCATGAAGATATTTTCTGACCTATAAGATTGATAGCTTTTTGTGATGTCACTTTTTTTTGAGTATTTTCTTGTCTATAATTATTTCATAGGAAAAATTATGTTATTGTTATCTGTCCCACTGTCTCAGTCAATAATTATAGCTCTGTTTTGGAAAAATCATGCTGTTCTAACTTTCTCTGGAGAGGTGTATGACATTCGCGAGTATGGATGATTGCGATAAATAATCATAACTTGTATGGCACGGATCCTTATAGGAAATTTTTATTTAAAGATAACGTCCAAAGTTCAGTTGAAGCGGTGCTGTCCAGGTTTCAACCATGTACTCAATGGGTCTTCTTGAAAGTCTACCAGCCAACTTCAATACGACACAAATAAATAACCAAAGCGATTTAATTTTGATCCAAAAATTTCGTTCGTCGAAGAAGATGCTCATGTGTTGGATGATTTCTACCTAATACGAGGAATAATTGAAATCTTCAATTTAGAATAGATAATGGGGCCAACCACTAGAACAGATCTATTTTTGTTGTGTGAAGAGAATCGGTAACTTGAATGAAACTTGGGTTGATCATCATCACAGGCGATCACTCGATCCGAGTATGATTATCTATTCTAATTAATTTTCTGCATTTTCTTCGCACACTCTTCCACAGTCTTGACACACTCAGTCTCTGACAGCATTGTTTCTTTCTCTGTTCTCTCGCTCCTTCCCGCGGTCCCTCTTCTCGAATTTCGTGTCTGCGTCGCTGTTCTTCAAAAGTTTGTGGTCCGTCGTGGACTACTCGACGCTATGACGGTCTATCATTCACCATTATCTCCCAGTTGACGGTATCGATGTGGCACTTTGCCATATTTACCTTTAGAACATCTCCGATTTCATTTTTCCTCTTTTAGTTGACTGTGTGTGTTGCTTTCGCCTCCTCCGAAACACTAACGTTCGTTCGTCAGTCTTGCCATTTACCTGGTAGGATACTTCTTAGTCATTGCTGATGGAATTTTTCCAGGCTTTTTATGTGTCTTCTGTAGGTGTACGTTTCGCAGCCATATGTAAGTCTTGGCATTACAATTGTATTGTAGACGCGAAGTATGGTCTCAGCGCTGATGCCGTAATTGTTGAAGCCTCCCGCTAGAAGTCGCCGAACGCCGCACTAGCACACCTCAAGCGATGTTGGATTTCAGCGTCAATGGTTGCATTTGTTGACAGATGGCTCCCACGGTATGGGTAGGGTTCTACGTTTTGCAAGTATGGGCATTTATATATATAGGGTGAGTTACTAAGCGCGCGGTCGTCCATATCTTCTATACCAACGGAGATCGAAGAAAAAAATAAATACAAAACTTGTAGTTAAATATGAGTACTACATTCCTATATTATTTTCTAGTATACAGGTTGGCCCAATAACTAGTAGTGACGCAAAGTTAGGTTTTTTTAAATGACTCCCCCTGTATATTATGACTTTTCTGGATTCTGCGGAAAATTCTAGACATATTTTATGTACAATATCATATACCTTTCTTCAACTGTTTCGGAAATATTGACAGTTGGAAAATGACTTTTTTTGCATCTTTGACAGACTGTAAAACCTAAACGGTTAATTTTAGAGGAAAACGGATTTTACATTATTAGATTTTCATAAGCTATCATTTGACACCAACTTTAAGTTTAACCGAAGATTAATAATTTAGGCGGAATTTTTAATCATGGATTAAATTCAAGATTAGTGTCAAATGATAGTTTATGAAAAACTAAGACAGGAATGTAAACTCCGTTTTCTTGTAAAATTAACCGTTCAGGTTTTACAGTCTGTCAAAGATGCAAAAAAGTCAGTTTTCAACTGTTAATATTTCCGAAACAGTTGAAGATAGGTATATGACATTGTACATGAAATATGTCTAAAATTTTCCGCAGAATCTAGAAATGTCATAATATACAAGGAGAGTCATTTGTTATAACCTAACTTTGTGTCACTACTAGTTATTTGGCCACCCTGTATACTGGAAAATAATTTAGGAATGTAGTACTCATGTTTATCTACAAGTTTTGTATTTAGTTTTTTCTTTAATCTCCGTTAGTGTAGGAGATATGGACCACTGCGCGCTTAATAACTCACCCTGTATATGTTTGGGAATTAGTATCCAGTGCGGGTTGGTGCAGAACTTCCGTAAAGTTGACCTCTAGGTTGATCCTCTTGTATGCCTGGTTGAATACATTGATAATTGCCTCAAGGTTTTCCTCTGTATTGGCCATCATGACGGTAGCATCCGCATTGAAGTTCAATTATCGATATCGTCGATACTTTCGTCTTGGCTCGTAATCTGTTTAGGTTGAATAAGCTGCCATCAAGTCTGTACAGGGTGCCAGGATTCAACTCTAGCCACATCATTAGAACTTCGGAAACGGTAAGAGATACAGGGCTGGTTAAATTGGGGCAAAGTTGCATAATTTGAGGCCTAACAAAATGCCGCTTTGATATTTAGGATATTCCGAATACTTCTGGAGATATCCGGAAAAAACCGAAATTTTGCAAAATTGTTTTTATTTTTACTTGACTTTTTCTAAAGTGATATTTTAAAAAAAAAATTTACTTCATCAACATATTTTCTCCCCTGCAAGATGCTAGCTTCAAATTTCAAATCTGACGTTTCGTCTTTGGACCACCATCATCAACTTAATTTTTTTAAATACGGACCCTTATTTTTTATTTTAAATTTTATTAGCTTTTGATGTCCCAAAACCAATGACGTATTGCACTCATTTGAAAAATTTATATTATTAGCACTTCCCATAAGAACCAAATGTGTTAGAGAGAGACAGAGAAGAGAATTTTGGTAGGAAATTATTTGAAAATTGAAAAAATATTTTTTCGAATAAATGCGATAGGTACGTAAATGAAATCTGAAATAAGAAAGTCAAGGTCGTATCTGAAAAAATAAAGTTGATGATGGTGGCCCAAAGACGAAACGTCAGATTTTAAATTTGATGGTCGCATCTTGTAGGGGAGAAAAAGTTACTACGATGAAGTGATATTTTTTTTGACATATCACTTCAAATAAAGTCAGGAAAAAATAGAAGCCATTTTGCAAAGTTTTGGTTTTTTCCGGATATCCCCTGAATATCCTAAACATCAGAGCAGCATTTTGTTAAGCATCAAATTACGCAACTTTGCCCTAATTTAACCAACCCTGGATCACTCACCGTTTTCAAGATCCCAATGATGTGTCTCGAATTTGAAACACCCTCTGTACAGGATTTCCACTCCTGATGGCAGGAGTGGAAATCCTGTACACCCTTGACAATGTGAAGTAGGGATCCTATAAATGGAGAAAATAGAGTTGGTGCAATAACACAGCCCTGTTTACCGCCTGTGGTCATTTGAAAAGACTCTCCTTGTCTGTCGTTGCTTAGGATGGTTGCATACATATTATCATGCAGCAAGGAAAGGAATTTCATCAGGTAGATCTCAGAGATGCCCTTACCGATCATTTCCGATAGTTCTTTCCTCGTTTTTCTTAATGTTCGATACCATTCTTCAAAATTATCCTTGAAAAAAGATATCATGAAATTGGATTATCAAAAACATCAACCAGAAAGTTTGAACTGTATAAAATTTTATGTTCCTATGTAGGTATACCTATATAGGTTCCTGGAAAAGTTGTATGATAGGTATATTCACATAATTACGGAAAGAAGAATAACCACTAGGTAGATTGCCCATATTTTTTAGGACTTTATTGTTAGATATTACTACATCAAGATCCAATTATTTATCAATTGGTATACTCCGTTTCCTTTTCATAAGGGGCATAGGGAAAGGCAAAAAAACGGTCGAAAACCATAAAGTTATCGTAAACCATAGGCAGCCATAACACCTAGGTAACAATAGGTTGGGTTATTATCTGATTGCAATTCAATATGAATTTTGCATTTCGACCCTTTTTTGTGTTTAAATTTATGAGGTTCTGTATTTTTTTTTACGACTAACTAAAAGGAAATGAAGTATAGGTACCATAATAAATTTTAAAAGTTTTTAACCCGTCCATAAAATATCTTATTTTATTTTGGCATACCTACTAGAACTTTATCTGGTACCGGCTGGTACCTATTAATTATCTGAAGCTTAGATAAAGGGATGACAATAATAAAGTGCCGCTCTTGATTACTACCTAAGTACTTCTTAGTAACGGTAAAATCCAAGTTAACACGCTCATAAAACAATAAAATCTTAACTAAACAGGCCAAAATTGGTTCATTTAAATAAGTGGCCTGGCAGATAAGACTGGCAGTATCGCTTCTATTGACCACAGTTAAGTATCGTGCTCCCGATTGTTCTGTTCTCGCCATGATAGAACGCCAGAAAGAGATGCAGAAAAACGCCTTTTCTGTAGCACATATTGCGTGCTTTCTACTCTTGGCTTCGGTGTCGTTTTTCAATATGTACAGGGTGTTTTTATTGGAAAATCAAATGCAAGATGTTCGAGATAACTTGGATAAATGCGAAAGTACTAATTTACAAGTAAGGAATTAATTGTTTCTAATTAATAAATGTATCAATTTTATATGGATTTTATCATAAAATTTGAATAGCTTATGGTAATCAATAAATTTAATTGTGAACTCTTGCATTTTCATTATTTTCAAGGGGTTCAAATTTCTATGCATATAATGATAACATAAATAACAAATTCTGGAAATCGTACTGCGTGAGACTCATAATTGGATTTTTTTTTCAAATCCATCGTACCGGAAACTTTATTCTTGATAAATTTAGAAGTTCTATCAGTTTGAAATTTGATTTGTTGGAATAGTACATTTTTGATTTTCAGCCTATATAGTACAGGCTTATTCAAGGATCCACATATTTTTCTACTTCTTCATTTTCAGCATAATGGCAAAATACTCCAATAAATTAACTTGAAATTTTTTGTCACTTCTCTGTTATTTCTTCAACCCTTTACCATTACCTTCTAAGCCCGCAAGCCAACCGTTTTTTTTTAACAGTCTGGGTCGAATTGTTGAGAAGTCTGTTCTGTTGTCTAATATGTCTTCACTCTCTATTCCATTGCAGTTTTTATTTCCATATCGTGTCTACCTTCCCTTTTCCTTCAGACCGTCAAGTTTTTCTATTATTGGCCAATAGTTTATACTTTATTTTTGCGTTTTCATGATCACAGAAAGATTGCTAAATCAATAAATCAACTGAAGATGTTTTTTCGCTGGAAAGTACAAATATAAGAGTAGATACTTAATATGCCTGGCTTTTGAGTTTTGAACAACCCTGTCTAAATACATTTTACAAAAATATGATTTTCAACTTTTGGTTGAGCTCGAATTTATTAAACTAATATGAATCCAAAATTGAACCTTTGAACCATTTTTTTTCCATAATTTAATACCTATCTTTATACTTGCATGTGACTTTTAGTCTTTTAGTGAATCATGAAATATGCCCGCTGGAATGTTATCGTATTACAAGTTCTATTATTCAAATTAACAAAGCAAAATGATAAAATTATTCTACGAAGACTGTCAGGATGCAAAAACTAATGACTGAGATAAATAATTATAATAGCAAGGGTAAGCAAAAACCTATTATATCACATTTTATTTTGATAAGCCTCATCCTAAATGCATGAGAATCGTGCGATATTTGTTTCGATATATTTCATTTCACGCTTATCTAAAGTATTTTGCTATTATTTGCATTTTTGATACTCAATGGCTACTGAAAAACATCATATAAATACGGTAAAACTTAAAAATATGGAAGCACACTTTACCCAACAAGGTTTTCCAAAAAACTCTTTCTGTCGACATGGATAAAAATATATAGATAAATCAACATTTTCATATTTGGATGCATTGACAATAGGGTAGTGGATAATTTTTTTAGATATAGGTATTTTTTTAGTTGATGATTCTATGATTTCAGAAAACAAAAGATACCAAAAAAAAGTAAACAAATTTATACTTAATTTAAACGCTATAATTTACCGCCCGGAAATTACGTCATAACTGTTATGTTATGTCCAATAGCGTCAAGGCATTCCGAAGAGAGGCGAGAGCGCGGTCTGCGCGTTGCCTCTCTTCGGAATGCCTCAATTTTCAGAAGGAAGATTTTTTTTTAATTTAAAAAGATATAAATTAGAGATTTTGTTTTCGCATAGGTAGGTATTTCAATTTAAAAAAAAAACTTTCCACCGTTCAAAATATGCAAATTTTGTAGTATCTATTTTTAAATATGGCGAAAGTGCAAAGTGCAGACAATGTACAATGGCATAGCGATTTCCATTTGTAGAATCGGCGCAAAAAAAATGTATCCTTATTCTTATATTTTACGTGCTTTTAGAATAAGATGTGGATAAACTCAGATGCACTCAGATACTGTTTTGTTTTCGTTTTTGATGAATAAGTTGAAAAAATGGGGTTAAAGATGAGGGTGCACCTAGTAATGATATCCGACAGACGCTGATATATCAGCTCTCTTTTGCACTAATGAGTAGGTTTATGTCGAATATCGGACGTAGGTTGCATTTAATTAATGCTCAAATACAGCAGCTATGACGTAGAATCGAGGCGCCAAATATCAAATAAACAATCCGTTCCAAAACTCAACTTTCACAACCGTTTTAAACAAAGTTGGTAATTTTTTCTGAAATTTCTTTCATATTTTTTATTTAATTCATAGATAAAGAATAGCGTCAACGGAAAATTGTTCGAAAGAAAATTGTTCGAAAGAAAATTGTTCGAACGGAAAATTTTAAGAAAAAAAGAATAGGTCATCGATTTCATTGAAATTATATCAATTGCTTATGTGTTTGTAGACCTGAGGGGAGTGTCTAATTGAACACCCAACGTTGATGTAGCGAAGATTCTACTTTCAATTAGAATTTTGAGAACACGAGAAATTGGTTTCAATATACATGCATATACTATATACCGTTGACCTGCAATTATGTTAATTCTTACCCTTAACCATGAAAACCCATATATTTTTGAGATTTGCGGTCTAAGCCGGATGGTCAAATTTTAAGTTATGTGCCTGTCCATAAAAGTGCCAGGTAATAAGCCTAACCTCTAAATCATGCTGGAAATACCAAAATTAAAAGTCGACACGGGACTTATTTTCTCTCGCAACTTCGAGAAGAGACGATTCTCCTCTCGTCTCGTCTCGATGCATCAGTATAGGTCTGCAACAAAAGTTTCATTGAACTAGCGTCATAGAGATGTTTTTCGCCTAATAAAGTGTTCCAAACTGCCGTTGGAGTGCATGTTCAATACCTCCAAGATTCCGGAACAGACAACGAGAACTTTCGCACCTTTCGCAACATTTTTTGTTCTTGAATTTTTGAGAATTCTCTCTGACCTTCATTGCTTGTTGAGGTCGGTGCACAGACCTGGATGAGCTCTATGGATGGAGATGCTCTTATTGATATTCAGACTGATCTCTAAAATGGGTTAAATTGGTTCAAAATCGATAAAGAACACGGAAATATAATCTCTTCACCAGAAATAATGATATTAGTACAAGGTGACTATTCAATTTTCCCAGCAATCAATTTTTTGCTTTAACATTCATTCTGTGTATTACTAATAATAGGAAACTGTCTATAATTTCAGTTAACAATAATGATTTTTTTCCAGAAATACCTAGAGAAATATGATACCATTTACAACAACGAGCTTCACCAAACAGAAACTAGAAATCGTAGAAGCATTCGGAATAATGATCCGGATAAAACTGCCGATCAAAGTACCGATGATGCCTTTACAGTTACAAAGCAATCTGTGTCAGAATTACCTGCTTCCATTGAATCTAATAGATCCAATCAAAAAGGTGCCGGCACTCCTAAACAGTTTCTCAACAACTATAGAACAAACTCCAAATTGATGCGGTGGAATGACGTAACAGGTTCGCAATATATTGCCAAATCGCTGGATTCTAATGTACGTGAAATTGTACAAGTATTTTTTTTTTTCAAATTCGCTTCAATTATTTGTTTTAAGGAATTTAATAGCCGAAGCTCCGAAATAGAATTTCCACTGGTAAGAGATGAAGATGTAGTTACCAGGAGAACTCGAAACAGAATGCAAAATTTGGATGAAAGACATCCGCGAACTGGCAGAATCAAACCTCTTCCATCCATTCATTTGAGCGGCGACACTTCCAAATACATTTTGGGTACTCATCATAATTTCAGAGGAAATGGTCACCTAAGACACTTGCAAAATATATTTGTTGATTGGAAAGCAAATGGATGGGTAGAAAAAACAGGAATGATGAGTCACTTTATCTTAGAGGATGGCTATTTAACTATCAGAGAATCTGGATTGTATTTGGTTTATGCGCAGGTATTTTCAATACACCCACTTGTTTTTATTTGCTATAAAAGATGTATTCTAGATCTACTACTTAGACGAACATGATATCAATGGCTACAGAGTATACAAAAATGACGATTCTATTCTCCAATGCACTATTTCATTACATTCTGGTACTAGAAGTCAAAAAGGCAATACTTGCTATACTGCCGGAGTTGAGCATATATCAGAAGGAGACAAAATTAGTTTGGGAGATATTTTGGATGGGCACTATTCTTTGTTTGAGCCAGGAAAATCATTTTTTGGAGCTGTTAAACTAGGAGACATTCGAACTAGACCATAAGTAACCTGTATGTCTACATTGAGGGCATAAAGTCTGGAATAAAAAAATATTCGAAAAACTGTTGAGTTTACACCCTGTATGTAACAAAATTTTGAACAAAATCGACGTGTTCCAGGGATTTTTCATAGATGCCACTATTTTTAAAATGATTTAATTATTCCAGACTTTTACGACCTCATTATTTAACCTGTGCCATGTATTTATTGCAAAAGTTTGTTCTAGAAACTAGAGAAAAATTTATATTTTTAATAATAAAGAAAGATTCAGTATTGTAAATAAATCGAAATATCTTATGCAGCTGGTAATTTTTAATTACACAATACAATCATAAACACAGTCTTGTTATTGATTTGCCAAACAGTTAATTATTTTGAAATTGAATAATTGGAATTTCTAAATTGTACTGCGGCTAATTGACATCCTTGTGTTGATATGCTATAATTAACTTCCAGTCGAATCATTCTTTGGTTAATAAATGAAAAGTATATGGCACTGATCTGGATTAATCTGGATTTATTTTTAAACTTGTCTTCTTTCAGGAGCAAAAATTAATAACTGAAATTAAACATTAAAATAATTATAATTAAAGCCTGAGCTTAGACAATCCTATCGTAAAGTACTTACATGGAAAAAGTTCGGGATATTGATTTTAGGTGGTATTTTTCTAGTTATTGCATTTTTTTTAAAATTTGATTCTTTAGATGCGTTTTCCTCAAATTGCATTATTTTAATCCGACATCAGCGAATGTTTAATTTTCAAAATATCAACACACAAACAAGTTGTTCAACAATAATTTCCCAATGGAACAAACTTCGTTCGTTAGAGGTAATAATCAGGGTAAAATGACTTTCAAAAGGTGATCTCACTCATTGAGCCCTTTTCCTATGGAAAAGTAGCTAGTTATAGCCTTTCAAATGTGGGGTGAAAGATGATGTAGGTAGGTACCAATTTGTTCAGTTTTCAAGAAAACTTGTCAAGCAATGTATTTGATAAATCTCGTAGAGTATTTTTATGTATTCGTATGTATGTACGTATAGGGTGACTGAGAGTAAATCTCCATTTTCGAATGCGCCCTATACTTCCAACTTAATATTTGTGGGAGGGGGTTAGCGCTGGCAATTTGCGGCGACTGCGTGCGGATTACCAGGATATACGGAGCAGCGGTCGAACGAGCAACGCGCGTTTATGGTCGAGGCCTTTTTGAAATCGAAAAATTTCTATTTCGCGGTACGTCTACGTTTTTGTCACCGTTACAATATCCGGCGTATTGTAGATTGGCTTAAGCAGCGTTTTCCTAGCAACGCACATTTTAGCGGCGTAGAACGTAATTCGGTCGGCGTAAAACGCTGAGGGTATTGTCTTTGCTAATGGAAATCAAATGGAAGCGTTTTCCTACACTGCGTAAAAACGACATGCGCTAGCGTAATACGGTCGACGCAACTGAACGACTGCTCGGAGAGTAGTCTATTCAGTTGTACGCTGCACGTTGGAAAAGAAAATGCTCGTGTTGTATTATATTTATATACCTCAATGTTAGGCCAAGCTTTCCAGGTGGCGAAATGGGATTCGCACGCGATTACATGATTCCTTACTTAAATCTTTTCCCACAAGATCGAGGAGAAATGAGAACTGCTGCCTAGTAACTCTGAAATATGCTTTTCAAATTTTACTTCGTCGTCGAGCAGATGTTTATGGATAAGTATTCTAAATGCTCCTTCGCTTCTTCTTTTTTGAAATAATTCACTAGCAGAATTTCTATATACATATATTATATCAATCTCTTCAGGCAAATTTTCATCTTGTAATAATAGGGCTGTTTCTGCAGAAATCACAAACCAGTCAGAGTGAATTTCATTGGTTGAAACTAGTTTTCTGACTGTTTCTAACTGTTTTCAACCAATGAAATTCGCTCTGACTGGTTTGTGATTTCTGCAGAAGCAGACCTAATAATAAGGCCTCGAATGAAGCCAAAGCTAATTTCTTTATTCATATACGCATCGCGACGATCGGGACGCAACTGACAAACCTAGGAAAACACGTTTACGCAGCGCATTGGATGTTGCGTTGCGTCGGCCGTATTACGTTCTACGCCGCGTAAAATGTGCGTTGCTAGGAAAACGCTGCTTTAGGAATCGTTACAGCTTGTTCCAGCCGCTCAAGCACTGCTACTTTTCTAGATATTTTGTGCGTAACTCAACTTCTAGTTGGTCTCTAAGATTTGTAGGCTTCTCCTATAAGGAGGCCCAGCTTCCTGGGTGGTAAAATGCCCACCTGTTGGAGTATTAGCCGTACCCTTTCAAGATATTTCAGCTTTTTGCAGAAGTGCACAGATTAAATGTTCTCTAGTTTCTGTTGCTTGTTCGCAAGATTTGCGATGGTAGTTTCCTGATTTGCCTATTGTTTTTAGGGGATGCAGAAACACGACTCGACCATAAACGCGCGTTGCTCGTTCGACCACTGCTCCATGTTTACTGATAATCCGCACGCAGTCGCCGCAAATTGCCAGTGCTAACCCCCCTACAAATATTCAGTTGGGATTGGTTGGATGTACAGGGTGATCTATTATAAATGTAACCTCCTCCAAACTTTTTCATTTGACATTTTGGACAAAAGTGTCAAATACAAAAGTTATAAGAAATTGCCAAAAGTTTTCAACAAGTCAGTTTAAAGCATACAGGGTGCGTCAAAAAAGTGGAACAGTGCCAAGTTATATTCTCTTAATTGGAACACCTTGTATATTGTGCGCCTATTTGTTACTTTCTTTTAACCTGATTTCAACGATATAAGGTTTGATGTGTCTATTTTCAGTAGTTTTAGGAAAAAACGTAAAAATCCCTCTCAAGGTTTAGGCTTTAGAAATTTTTTTTATAAACAGTTTATTGTTTAAATTTTATCCATTAATTTATAAGGTGAAATATTATAAAAAATCCAGATGTCTTAAGCTATTATTATTATTTAAAAAAAAATCGCTTGAGGACCTAGGTAGAGATTTTCGCTTTTTTTTCTATAAGTATTAGAGATAAACCGAGAGATAAACATATGAAACCGTATATCGTTGAAATCAGGTTGAAGGGGACTAATGAATAAGCGTACAATATAAATAGTCTTCCATTTAAAAAAATACAACTTCGCTACACTTTTGTGACGCACCCTGTATGCTTTAAACTGACTTAGTTAAAAACTTTTGACAATTTCTTAAAATTTTTGTCTTTGACACTTCGACTATTAGGAGGGCGCGTTCGAAAAGGAAAATTTACTTCCTGTATTTGTATTTTCACATGGTAAACCTGATGCTTGCCAGGGTTGATATTCGCCGATGGAAAATAAAATTGAAAACTATTACATTTAAAATATATTGAAACAGTAAATAGTATAACCTAATACAGTCCTTTCATCTCCAAGCAAAAAATACAAAGTTGAAAACGATCTCTATTTTATTAGAATTTCAAATGTTCCTGTATGTTCTGATATTTCAGCGGGTTTGATATAAATTATTGTCATACAGAGTTATCAGGACAGCGCGAGATCGTTTTTTAGCCTTTTTTTTTTCACTTAAAATATTTCCTATGACAATCTCTCAAATATAATATTAGATTATATATTACGTTGTTTATTATACATGTCTACTTTATGTATTTGATACGAGTAGTTACATTGATATTATACCATAATAATATAACTTGCTTTAGAATAGGTAAGTATAGACTTTAAAACATAAACTGACAATATTTTAAATTAAATTGAACAGGATAACAACAATTTTAAAGTGATTTTTTTAAAAATAATGTAAGCAACAACTAGACATTCATAAATATTTGTCTTTCTAAACATACAGTGATATTAGGTATGTAGGTACTGTTTTGTACACAACTTGGACGTTGTGTTGGTAAGTTGTAAGATAGACGTACGGGAGATACATTTATCGGCCAAATATTTTCTTAGCGAATAGGTATAGGTTCTTTTTTGGATAACATACATAAAATTGTATTTACTTAAATATATCCGTATTAGGGCATTGCAATTCACATTCGTCAGTCAAGGCCGTTTGAGCTTGTAGAGATTTATTGATGTCTAATAAGTATCTCAGGGATCGGCGTGCTTCTTTTTTGCACTCGTCCTTTCCTAAACAAAGCTCAAAAGCTTTTGTTATAAATAACGAGTTACATTGTCTTGTTGGGGAAAACCAGCTGTTGTTGCTCTGCAAAAGAAATTAAATTTTATTTATTAAAATTAAAATTTTGTAGAGCATGCAACTTACACACAACAAACACATTTGATGGAGAGTACAAGCTGGTTCAAACACATGCCCATAGTGTCCAACAAGTGATGCAACATCATTACAAGCCCTTTGTATGGCTGGACATTCTGAAAAAAAACAACGGTGGTTTGTTAGGTGTATACATGATATGCAAAGTTTTTCAAAACCAACGTGCTGTCAAAACTCATTTAATCCCTAAAAAAAAAAAAAAAAATATGAACGGCTATACAGACCGGACCAGGCTACTAGACCCATAGTCTTCAATGGGACCAGTTCACTGATACCCATATTACCCATGTCATATTCAAATTCGTTCATCTTTGGCAGCTTGGCTGGTTCGGCTTCGGCAGGTCCGCTTCAATCGGCTTCGGCAGCACCACCTCGATTCGCCGAGACCGGGTACAAGCTAATTCGTCTTATTACTCCACGGACGTGTCTAGTAGGTTGGTTTGGTCTGTATATCTTTACTTACTTACAAATTATTGATTTATTCATCCATCGTATCTAGTTAATAACATGTGGATAAGCAAAAAGCTGAATTTTGGGATGCAGGATTGTTTACATTGAGGAATAAAGGGAAGGCGTGTGTCCAGAGGTGGACATTCAGGACTGGTTAAATGCAGGTGGGTAGCTCACATTGAGCGAATTTGTTTAAAATTAGAAAAGGAAAATGAAATTTGAAAATTATATTTCTTGCATTATTCAACTTTTTTTCAAGCCTTCCTAGCACAAGACCGTGTATAAGTTACCCTTTCGCTAAAAGAAAATAAATATGCCTCTACCAAAACTATTTGTCCTTTTTATCAGAAACATTATCTATATATCACCGTTAAACAAATTGACTTATTTGTTAATAGTGAACTTTGTAAATTCTTACCCAAGTTTGAAAAATGATTATCCAAAACACCTGATGGTATTTTAAAATTTTGTTCATGACATTCTTCAGCAGTTCTACACTTTATATTATTATCAGGTTCGCCGTTATCTCTGCTATCGTCAATGGCCTCTTTTCTAGGAACAGAAACTCTTTTTTCTTCCATAGTATAGTCGGAAAATTGCCTATCATCGGTGTTCGCCTTCTTAACTTCTTGTCGTGCCTTTTCAACCTCCTTCCGTGCCTTCTCAACCTCAATTTTGTATTCTTCCAAAGCGTTTCTCATTTTTTCAATATTATAGGCTTGGGCTAAACGTGAGATGATATTGTCTTTTATTTGTTGATTCTAAAAATATGCATTACAGATCAATAATGTAACAATTTTAGAACATCGAACAAAATTCTTACAAATTCCAAACTTGATAAAGCCAACAAGAACAATAAGTCAGCTGGTACTGACGGCATTCCTGCTGAATTTTTTAAACAAGCAGGCCCCACACTAAGTCCCCCAACTCACATCTTAATAAGTAAAATATGGATTACTCAGAAATACCTTCCGAACTTAGAGATGCCACCATAGTTACCATTTTCGAAAACGGAGACAAAGCTCAATGAGGAAACTACAGAGGAATATCTTTACTTTTTGTTGCAGGAAAGATACTTGCAAGGATATCAGCCACACAGTGTGGCTTTAGGCCGAGGTACAGCTGACATGATTTTCAGTGCAATACGAATGTAAGAGAAATCAAGGGAACAGAATCGAGGGAACAAAATCGCCCTCTATAAATACATGACCTTCATAGATTTAGTAGAAGCATTTGATTATGATTTAGTAACAGAGAATGTTTTTGAAAGATATTGGCAAAAGATGGGTGTCCACAAAAGTACATCCAGATACTCCTCCTGCTGCATGATAATATGAATGCAGCGATGGACAAGGAGAGTCTTTTCAAATAACTACAGGCGGTAAACAGGACTGTGTTATTACACCCACTTTTTTTTTTATCTTCACATTTATAGGATCCAAACTTCACCTTGTCGAGTGTCACCTGCCGTCAGGAGTGGAAATCCTGTACAGACTTGATGGCGACTTATTCAACCTGCACAAGTTATGATCCAAGACGAAAGTATCCATGACATCAATAATTGAACTTCAATATGTGGACCATAACGTCGTGATGGCCAATACAGAGAAAGATCTTCAGGCAATTATCAATGCATTCAACCAGGCATACAGAAGAATCGGCCTAGAGATCAACTTTAGCAAGACGCAGTTTTCGCACCAACCCGCACCGATACAAATCTCCAAGCCCCAAATATAACTATAAATAACCATTCTTTGCAGAACGTAGAACACTACCCATACCCTGGGAACCATCTGTCAGCGAATGTAACCATTTGCGCTGAAATCCAACATCGCTTGAAGTGTGCCAGCGCGGCATTCAGGCGACTTCTAGAGAGAGTCTTCAACAATCACGACATCAGCGCTGAGACCAAACTTCGCGTTTATAATGGAGGTGTGATACGATCACTTACATATCGCTGCGAAATATGGACCACCCTAAGAGGACACATGAAAAGCCAAGAAAAATACCCCTAGCGATGTCTAAGAAGGATTTTACGGAATAAATGGCAAGACCGACGAACAAAACAACTAGCATAGAAGTCCTTATCATTAAGCACCAACTTCGCTGGACAGGTTCGCATGCCTGAAACACGCCTCCCAGGACAGATTCTCTACAGTCAACAGAAAGAGGGAAAATGAAATCAAGGACACCAGCAAAAACGCTACAAAGATGTTCTAAGGGAAAATATGCCAAAATAACGCATTGTTACGAGCAACTGGGAGACGATGGCAAATGATAGGACCGCATGGCGCCGAGGAGTCCACGACCGAAAGGAGGGACCGCAGGAAGGAGCGACAGAACAGAGGAAGAGACAATGCTGCTAGATGCTGGGTATGCGAAGACTGTGGAAGAGTGTGCGGTTCCAGAATTGGTTTATATAGCCATCAGAAAGCCCACAATCGGCGACAAAAAGAATAGAATAGAAGATAATTATGCTGGGTATCGAGTGATCGCCAATGATGATGCTGACTAGACGACAACACTAGAAGCTATTTATTGGTTGTGGGAAAAATGAGTGGTACGGGTATTAACCCCAACTATGACAATGAAGATCCAGCAGCCGAATCTGTTTTTAACAATAATTTGCTGTTCATGTAAACTAGTGTGCCAGAAGATGTGAGTCAAGATGAGCATGGAAACGACATCCTAAGGGATGAAGCACACTATTTGACTTCTCGGTTTGTAATTTTTGTGCTATCCCTAACATTTCTACCAATTTTCTAAACCTGAATTTTGTCATTATATTACCGAACTAATATGATAAAAATTCGAAGTTTGTTTCACCTCTTTTGAATCTGTCTCAACTTGGTGAGCTCCAGTATATTTCAGAGCGTCGCCCACAATTTTGTTTTCCAACTTTTCAAGTTTTTTATCCATTTCAATAATTTTTTGTTCTTCTTTACCATGGAAATCGCCTCTTTGTTGGGGATTGTCGTGATTACGTAAGGATTGTATTGGAAGTTCGGCGTTTCTTTTTTTTGGTGTAATAGCAATGGCCTTATGGTATCGCTCCATTAGCCTAAAAAAAAAAGAATGCTTTTATCTGTCTAAGTAAATGGTTACGCAAATTCTTCACCATTCGTTGTCAAGGCCTTCGTTAGAGTCGGATTTCTTCCTTCGGTCTAAACCGAAATAATCAGACCAATCAATAGATTTCTTCCTTATCTGGATTTCTTGCTTGTTTTGTAGTGCCACAGGAGCAAATATTTCCTTATTCAAATCATCTCTAGTGGCGTCCATTTTAGGTTTGTCTTTTTTCTCAATCTTCCTTGTAGGAGTATCCTTTTCTCTCTTTTCAGTTGTCTCCTCAGGCTTGTTTGTTGTAGTACCGATTGCGTCACCCAACTTATTATTTCCAATGTCGCTTCTAAGGTCATTGCCAAAAATGTCACTCAAATCTTTTTTAACTTTGGGATCAGTTTGCATGTTTAATGATCTTTTTTTATCATTGTTAAGATTGCTACTTCTTTTGGCTAATAGAAAACTTTTGCTTCCACCGTACGGATTATTGTGACTTTGATAGCGTAAATATCGATTACCGGGATAATTCATTTGATCGGAATCATCATCTCGAGATGCAAGGTAATTAATCTAGAATAAATAAATAAATAATTTAAACAATTCGAGAAGTATAAACATAAAAAAGCTCACAGGAATAATTGGCTCATCGTCGTTTGAAAGATAATTTCCACGCTTTCTGAGACCTATATTTTCTACTCCGTATAATGGGTAATATCTTTTGCTTATAGCATTCTTGGGATAATTTACATCGTTTCCATAATATCGATCCCATAACTCTCGCAAATAATGTTTATTAATTCCACCTGAAACAGAAAAAATGTGAACCTAATAACATTATAAGTCGGTCATAGCTTAATAAGATTTGCTATTCATTACATTTTTTACTAAATATATTTGTTGTATATTTTAACCTATTGGATTACTTATATTATGATAGCCAATGTAAGCAAATGGCAAACAAGTTTTATTTCCGTTATTAATCCCAGTTTTCTTTTTACGTTTTTCTTCAATGAAGGGAGAAGTTGGGGAAGGAAAGAAAACTTGCAGTCAATACCCAGCAGTTATTTTTTGTCATGGTATTCTAGGGTCCGAGAACTGAAGAAGGATTTATATTTCTTCCAAGTCTGATCTTAATGTCTTTGAAGGATAAAAACGCAATCGATAATCCTTTCAATTGAAAGCCTTCCTTGTATATTATATAGGTTGACTTAAATAAATTCAACCAGTTATTGAGATCATTTTTGTGCTCATAATAAATCCATCGATATTTCGTAACCTTCGTTGAATAATACCAAGTATTTTCTTGAAAAAATAAAGCATTACTCCGAACGAATTTGACAGGTTTAATTACGTTTCATAAAACACAAATTTTTTGTATTCATATTCCGGAAGGTTAATTAGATATCAACCGATCCAATCTACTCCGTTAGTGTATTTGACACTTCCTCACCACCCTTCCTGCTGATTTATTTTTGTAAGAAGTTAATTAATATGGACGTATTTTGAGTGAAGAAAAATCACGTCGATATTAACATTGCAGTTCTGCAAGTCTCAGTCGAATGAAATGAAATTCCTTCAAGGACTTGCCAACGATAATTGATAAGTGAGAAGCTCATAATATAGGTAGATACCTACTTCATTTAACTGGATATGTCATTTGTTAATTTAAAAAAATTGACGCTTTTACATGGATTAGAGCCGGAACACAATTAATAGAGAAAATATGGGAGTTTTCAACGCAAAAATGTATTCAGAAGAGATTGAATATTTTTCAAGAACGTGACTAATTTAAAAAGAGTATTTCGAGTTGGTAAATAAGACGACATTCATGTTTTTTTTTTCTATTCCAGGCTTTTGAATTTTATTTATTTCGAAAAATGTGAGGGCCAGGAATAGACAAAAATCGAGAAATAGACAGAAGAAATTCGAATGAAATTGAGAAAAAACTCGTAGACATGTCAACACAAAATATTTTATTCCTAGTTCAAAGTTTTGAATGTTCTCTATTTAGCAAAATTTAGAAGAAAACGAAAACTCAAGAGATGGGAATAGACAAAAATTGAGAAATAAAGAGAAGAAGCAATAAGACAAATTAAGAAAAAATTGGCAGATAAATGGAAATTATTGTTTTTTCTATTCCAGGCTCTTCAATTTTTTCTTTCAACAATTAGAAGCAAACGAAAACTCAAGAGATGAGAATACACAAAAATTGAGAAATAGAGGAAAGAAATATAAGAAAAGTTCATAGAAAATGGAAATTAATGTTTTTTCTATTTCAGGCTCTTGAATTTTTTTTATTTGGACAATTTCAAGAGCCGGAAAAAAAGAGAAGAATTGGTAGACAAGTAGAAATTTCTAGTCCAAGCACTTGTATTTCTCTATTTAGCGAAACTTAGAAGAAAACGAGAGATATGAAAAAAGGAGAAGAGATAGGTATAAGAAAACATTGATAGATAAGCGGACATTTTAATGTTTTTCTATTTCAGGCTCTTGAATTTTCTTTATTTTGACAATTTCGAGATACGGAAATAGACGAAAATTGAACTGGAAATATGGAGAAATATAGAGATTGGTGGAGAAGTAGATACAAAGTATTTTTTGTTTCTATTCCAAGCTATTAAATTTTCTCGATAAAATTTACAAAAAAACTCAAGAGCCTGGAATAAACAAAAAAATAAGACGGAAAAATTGAGAGGAGAATTTTTGGAGGCAGAAGATTTTATCAGATTTTGACAGTCGAGAGATTATTTTCTTTTGTGAAACAATAATACAATAAATTCAAAAACCAAATTTAATTACAAATGCATTCATTTGCAAAAAGAAAGGCATATTTTGTGTAAATGACTAAGCATTTGAAATAAATAAGGACATTAACATTTATTATGTTGAATATGATGAAGAATGAATGAATAATAAAAATGATAGATAGATACAGTGAACAAAAAGTTAGGTTAGATAAACGCTCCAGTACAAATATTTAATTTTTGTACAATTTACGTGACCGCGCAAAATTGTACTATATGAACATTTGACAACATCGCAAGTTACTATGTAATGACGTCCCAACGAAATAGCAGCTTTTGCCCGCGTTTGAATTTTTTAGATTTAATTTGCTTGCTTGGAAAAAAATTCTATATTATTTTAACCCACAAGATTCGAAAAAAAAAAAAAATATAATCAAAAAATGTGCCAATTACCCTATTCTGAAATGAGGATTTTTTGGTTAGATATATATTGTGCGGCTATAGGTCAATCGATTGCTAAATCCTTGCGTTGATTCCTTAGGTTGTGTCAATGACAAATGGCAATATGAAATTGTTTTTGTGTGGCACAACCTGAAGTTATACTTTGCCTACTACTGAGTGCAAGAAGCAAAGTGTTTAGACTTTAAGTTTTCTTTATCATCAAATATAATGCTGAAAATATTTGTGGTGGTGGTCAGTGGACAGAAAAAATTAATTCAGGCGAAACACAGGGTCACAACTCACAACTTGCATACCTAACTATGGCGAAGGCGAACTACCATATTTGACATTGGAAGTTTAGAAAAAGACTTTGGGTGGAAAAGACGAACAAGATCAAATAATTTTTGAATAAACGTGGCGACAGGAAAAATATTTTTTTTTTTTTTAAATAGCAATCCCAGTACATTTCAGCATTGTCAATTTCTGTGATTAATTCTCTATACTTATTTGTCAAAAAAAATCTGAAAATATGGGTAAAGGAATCGATATTGTCCAATATGAAAAACGGATGATTATTATTGAAAATCCAAACTTTAAACAAATACGTAATGGTAGTTATGGTTTGCGCAATGGTAGTTTTGCAAACCCCAAGGAGCGTCTATGTAATACTTGCACCCTTCCCTGCACCTGTCATTCTCTCACCTAAATTAAGAATTTTTTAAACAAAGGTCAAAATGTAATACAACTTAGTTAATGATTAATGAATAAGAAACAGTGTTATTTTCTAAAAAGGGTGTTTACCAGGCATTCCATTATTTTCCAAATTATTATAAAGGTTCCTGGCAAATTCCTCCATCTGCTTTTCCTTATCTTCCTCCAATTTCTCCCTAAACGAGGATGTTAATCTCTTGCTCAGAGGCTCATAACTATCATCATCCAAGTAATCATTATCGTAACACCCATCATCTACAAAATCGTGCAGGACAGCGATAATCAACATTTAAAGGAATGAAAAAACCTAATAAGTATTTGTTTCTACCTGCGGCATTACTTAAAAAAGCAAGATTATCTTCCGGATCAACTGGATTATAACCATACTGTTTTTCTTCGTAATCCGCTAATTCTTTTTGACGACGATCTATCGCAGCCAATGCACTTCGTAAATCGCTTTGCCCTACAATCTCATCACTCAAGTAAAATACACAAATGAAGAGGAAAATGGCACGGCACACTGCCATTCTGTATTATAGGGGAGCTACGATTCTAGCCTAGAAAAAAAATTATAGGTACTAGCTCCTGGAAAAATCGTACAATAATAATTGTATTTAGTGACTATAATAAGAATAATAATGATGATATTAGCTATGAAGAACAGAATTTCCATGTTATAAAATTCATTTTAATGAATATTTTATAAAGTATCTATATGACCAGCAAAAAAAATTAATTCTAATGTACCTAACTAGGCAAGGCGTTGGCTTTCACATAATAATTTTCTAAAAAGTATACAGAGGAAATAATTTCAACCACAAAAAATTTAGTTGAAATGAATTGTATAAGCAAAATGAAAAGTGAAATTTATTTAATCTATAGTAATAAAAAAACAAACTTACCCCTATCGGGTTGCATCAAGTTGTGAATGAACAAGATGTCACTAAGATCTGAAATTTCAAAACCCCCAGAAAAGCCCCATGGCGCATGGTCAGGTGCTTTCATCCAGGATTTTGTGGTCGATAATATCCAGACTCTGGTATAAGGGAAAATACATATTTCCTTGGTTATTTTTAATAAAAATTTAATTAGGTATTTTCTTTTAAATAAATCGGCTTATTGATTTATTCTTTTGCTTGGCTTACATATCTTTTTTCAACAGAGATATGTACCTACATGTAAACTAGAGCATTTGGGAAAAATCTAGAATATATTCATTATCACGACCTACACAATTAGGTATAGATTCAACTATACACGTGCAGCGAAAGGTCATTGAAGTTGGAAGGTATTCAATATTAAGAAGTAATTAAATTCTATTCGTTTGTTAGACTCGACATTTAATTTTAATTTTCATATATTCTAAATTTAGACAGCTTACGACAAAAAAAGGTTTTTTGCAATAAGCCAATTACCTCAGTGGTTTATTACTCAAAACTGTTCTATTGTGGAACAAGAGAGCCATTTCCGTATTAGATATTGTGAGCACGAAATTCTGCAACCAAACATTCCGCTATTTGGAAAATAATACACAACTATTTTAATAACGTGCTTTTTAATATTGAATTCCAATGCGAACTGTGATCCATGTCAGCTCATTTTGTGCCAATCGAAATTAGAAACACAATCAACATTATTAATAACTGAAGAATATTTGATATCGAAAATAACAATAACTTACTAGGAACAAAATTCAATTAACGGTTTCTTCTTCACAGGATTCTTTTTCTTATATAAGTTCGACGAATTGGTAGGTAGGTGTTTTGTTATTTCCAGTACAAGTTTCTGCGAATAATATGTATTTCCGCCTTTATATCTGCGACATGATATTTGTTTCATTATTGAAAAAATTGCGCCAGCCTCCTAAATTCTTACCTTTATTTCTCTAGTATCATTAACATTATTCGGCGTAACTATTATTCCAAAGTATGTTTGGTGTGTGTACCTACTTCTCCACTTTTTTTTATAGCTTTACCATTAGATAGAATATTTTCGCAATTCTGTTTTTCTCTTTTTGCTATTTCCAATAATTTTGCCTTTTTGGCGTTGAGTGATCTGGGTCAACTTCTTATTCATTGGCTCAAATCCTCCAGATTTTCAGCACAATATAGATTGATATTTATACTTGAAATCTGGTTTTAAAGAGTTCTTTTCGATGTATAAGAAAACTCTTTCTAGCAATGGCCGTCCCATCTAACTTATATCGGCAATTTTGAAAGTAATGGAAAAGGCAGTCAACCTGAAACTGGTAAAATACCTCGAAGCCAATAAGCTCATCTCTGACAAACAGTACGGCTTTCGTTCTCAAAGATCAGTAGGAGATCTGCTGGCGTACGTCAGACATACCTATTTGAAATTCTGAATTGTAGCACTGTTTCCAACACTGTTTCTCATTTTTATAAATGATTTGTTAAATGTGACAAGAAACCCCATATACAGCTTTGCGGACGATACCTAGTAGCTTGATGGCATCTGCTTACTGCAGCCACTTCCACTTGCAAAGGCTTTTGATAAAGTGTGGCACAAAAGACTCCTCAACAAAATTTCATCGTATTATGGTCTTCCGAAAGGATTTTGCCATTGGCTTGGAAGCTTTTTGGAAGGCAAGTTACTGCATGTTGTGATCGATGGTGTGTCTTTCGTCCCACCGATTCCTCGGAACGGCTGCACGGAGATTTGGTGGAATCACAATTTCATTTCCTCTTAACAAAATGTTTTCGCAGAAGCAAAGTTCAGAGAGAAATGCTTAGTAAGGCTTCATAGACTAATGAAATTAATTTCTAAAAATGCAGTTCTTCGTCAGTTTTATAAAATGTTTATATGCCTTCGAGATATATACTGTTACATATTGGATATATTATTTGTTGATTGCTGTAATGTATTTATAGCAAAAGAAAATTGCATCACTATGACTTTGATATCTTGGGAAAGGAAATTAAAGATCTTAAGCATTATTTATAGACAAATATTGTTTTAATGCTACATACAGTGTTGAAGTTAAATTTCTGACTAACATCAGGATAAGTTCTTGCAAATATTAGCTTTGTTTTGGTTCGAAATTTGGAACGGTTCTGGGATTGCGCAGAACTGCTTGTGCATAAAAAATAATGGAGGACTGTCCTAATACCGATTCTGAACCAATTCGGAACCAAAAAACCCAAGCCGCTTATCACAAAATCCAAAACAGTTTCTCCTTCAGAGCAAGAAATAAAAGAATCGTTCTAGAACAACCGCAGAATCGTTCTTAAATAGTTCTAAATAAACCAAAACGCTGTTAACACAGTTCGATTAAGATTCTGAATAAACAAAAACGCGTTTATTAACGTGCGCATGTGCAGAATAATTCCGAACTAAACTGCTGGACAATTGCTTTCGAACAGAAAAAAAATTTGCCTAACTTTCAAGCTGAATATTTTTGGAACCAGACCAAGTATCGACCTCTGGTTTTCACGGGCCAACCGATTGACTTTTTGTGAAAAAAATTGTGTATGGAAACCAGAGGTTGATGTTTTGGTTCCAAAAATATCGAGCTGGAAAGTAGGGCAAATTTTTTCTTCTGTTCGAATGCAATTGTCCAGCAGTTTAGTTCTGACTGAAACCAAAATAAAGCTATTTGCTCTGCATAGGTAATATTTGGCCGTCATGTTGTTCACTTTGGTTTGAATTGCCTAATTTGATGAATCTCATGAATTTTAATTTATTTCAATTTCCTTCAATGGTTCGTCGTTAAAACCGAGTTAGTTGGAATATTTATCTACCGATAAAATACCTGGGCAACAGTTACAAAACGGACCCCAAGTAGGTAAAAAGGCCTAAATATAAGTGAAACACTTTTAGAAATTTACAGCAAATACACAGTCTCTTATGGACGTCAAGTTTGTTATGCCACGGCGTCATCTTGACTATTAAAAAATTGAAACTATGTCAAACATCAATCGACTTGTTGCCATAACCTAGGAAGGGGATCGGTGAGATTGTATCCCTAAGCGATATTTACCAATAAATGAATCTAATGATTGAGAAATAATACCCCCATCCTAAAATACAATTAGATACCTATTTAGTGAATAATGTTCTATCATAACTGATTCTCGTAACGATTCTTTTTTCTTTATTGAGCCAGCACAATTGCGCAGGTTTTACAAATGGAACAACTACACATCATTGCATTACATACAATACTTAGTTTTACTACTTATGCTCGCATGTTCAGGGGGCACAAAAGAAACTAATCATTTTCTTCAATCATGCAAAATTTTCCAGGCGACAACCGATTTATTTATCGCTACACTCAAATATAGCGACACCTCGAAGTGGTCGGTTGAACTCACCTTTGGTGCGGAGACCACCCCTATTGGTCAGCCCACTGTCAAGAAAAGTGACATCTGTCAGATTTTAATTTTTTTTGCGAATTCGTAGGATTTGAGATCAAGGAAGCGGGAAAATTGGAAGTGGTTTAACTTCATGCGATTTTCGTTGCGAATTATATTTCAGCACAGCACAGGCATATTCAAAAATGCTTCTGATCTCAAATGCCGAACATAACCTCCCAGAAACACAGTGTGGCTTTTCACCCAACCCTAGGTACAGCTAACATGATTTTCAGTGCAAGACAAATGCGAGAGAAATCCAGAGAACAAAATCGCCCTCTATACATTGCCATCATAGATTTAGTGAAAGCATTATTTGATTCTGTCAAGACAGAGCTCTTTGAAAGATATTGGCAAAGGTTTATTGTGTTATTGCACCCACTTAATTTTCTCTATTTATAGGATCCATACCTTGTCGAGGGTCACCTGCCGTCAGGAGTGCAAATCCTGTACATACTTGATGGCGGCTTATTCAACCTAAACAGATTACGAACGAAAGTATCGGCGACATCGACATCGACAATTGAACTTCAACATACGGATGATAACGTCGTGATGGCCAATAAAGAAGAATCTCTTCAGTCCATTATCAATGCATTCAACCAGGCATACAGCAGAATCGGCCATGAGGTGAACTTCAACAAGACGCAGATTCTGCACCAACCCGCTCCGGATACTAATCCCCAAGCTCCAAAACTATAAATGATCATTCTTTGCAGAACGTAGAACACTACCCTACAGTGACTCTATTACCACAGTGGCGACAATTGCTGTCTTATTTTTGATTGGTTCTAAAATACCATATATTTATATTGAAGATGCCGCCATCTTGTTCCCAACCTCTTGATACTTTTAAATATGAATATATGGGATTTAGGCAGAGCTGGGCAGGGCTTGAGTGCTTTGTGCTTGCGAAAGTGCTTGAAGCACTTTGAGGACTTGAAAGCCCTGTGCTTCAAGCCCTTTTATAGATTTGTAATTGGGGCTTGCAAAGTCAATTACTTTAGAAAAGTGCTTGGTAATTTGTAATTGAAAAAAGTAATTCAAGCCCTTTCAATGAGCTTCAATTACTTTTAGAGGGCTTGAAGCACTTTTGGGAGCTTGAAGCCCTTTGAAAGGGCTTGAAGCACTTTAAGAGGGCTTGAAGCACTTTTGGGAGCTTGAAGCACTTTAAAAGGGCTTGAAGCACTTTAAAAGGGCTTGAAGCACTTTGAAAGGAATTTGAATTGACCATCATTCAACCTATCCCCCACTTAAAAAATTTCGATCATATTTTGTCCTTTAATTTTTTTTTCCATTATTTGAACTTGAACCGTCTTATGTCTTTTCTCTCTTAACAATGGAGGTTTTGGGTTTGAGCTTAGAATGGAATTAAAAAAAAAATGAATGAACTTATTATTCAAATAAATAATTAATTTATATTGGTATCCTATTTAACTTTAGCACTGGATTTTTTTCACTTTTCCCCATTGAACATTTTGAAAACCTTAAAATTGAATTACCATGTAGTACCCCAACTACCTCAAGTACCCCAGAACTACATCTCAAAAAAAACATACCACTGCTACTCTGTGAAATGTAAAGTTCGTCTCTACTATACCAATTCTGTGTGATGAGTGTACGCGGTAGCTTATGCCACTTTGAGAAGTTTATTACAAATTCAAAGTGCTTTAGGCACATATAAAGAGCTTCAAGCACATTCAAAGAGCTTGAAGCACATTTAAAGAGCTTGAAGCCCTTTTCAAGGCACCCCAAGCACTTTTGATGTGCTTCAAGCACTTTTCAAATCACTTTGAGGGCTTTGTGCTTGTGAAGCACTTTTGAAAATAAAAAGGAATTTGTGCTTGAAATTGAAGCACTTTGATAGAGGGCTTAGGGCTTAGTGCTTCAAGCCCTTTCACTGAGGGCTTTGCCCAGCTCTGGATTTAGGTGAACATCCATCATAAATCCTGGAAAACAACGTATTTGATGGACCTAATAATGGTCATCAAATATATCGATTTCAATTTTTTATGATAGATGACCATTTAAATCCTATATATTAATACTTAAAAGTAACAAGAGGTTGCGGGAACAAGATAGCGGCGGGACCTCTATTGTCGCCACTGTATGTAAAGGTTTATTTAGCCACTGTACACTACCCATACCTCGGGAGCCCTCTTTCAGCGAATGCAACTATTGACGCTGAAATCCAGCATAGCTTGAAGCTTGAAGTATGCTAGCGCGGGGATCGGGCGAATTCTAGAGAGAGTCTTCAACAATCACGACATCAGCGCTAAGACCAAACTTTGCGTCTATAATGCAGTTGAAATACCAACACTTAGGTAAATATGGCTGCGAAACATGGACCACCTACAGAAAACACTACAGCCTAGAGAAGTACTACCAGCGTGCCGACGAAAGATCATTAGTGTTTTAGAGGAGGCCAAAACAACTAGCATGGAAGCCCTTATCAGTAAGCACCAACTTCGCTGGACAGGTCACTCGTCCGCATGCCCAAAATACTTCTTCCACGACAGATTTTCTGAAGTCAACTGAAAGAGGGAAATCGAAATCATACTGCTCCACAAAAACGCGACTCCGACACGAGACCGAGAAGAGAGACCGCAGGAAGGAGCGAGAGAACAGACAATGCTGCCAGAGGGTGGATGTGCTAAGACTGTGGAAGAGTTTGCAGCTCCAGGATTGGTTTATGTAGCCATCAGAATACGGATAATCGATGACAATAAGAATAGAATAGAATACTCGGTATCGAGTCATCGCATATGATGATGATGATAATGATCCAAAAATGCTTTTATCCTCATGCAGCTGCTCTTTTGGTTGCTCTGTTTTCGTTTCGGCTTTCGCCATTTCGCTTTGGATTATTTTCTGTTGTCTTGCAGATTGTTGTGCTTTGTCGTGTAGTTTGCCTAATATAATATTTTCCATAGTTGAAAAACTTTTTCTCATCTTGATTGTTTTTTGAGGTGATAGTACACTAATTGGCGAAATTCCTATACCAATAGATGGCGCTAAATTACGCGAAAAATAGCAATATGTCTGCCGAACTCAGTGAACAACAAAGCTAGTTTTTTGAGGTTAGTTTTTGTTAAATTGTGTTTTATGATGTTTTTGTGATTTATATAACAGAAACAATACATAAAATGAATAATATTCTGTAGAAAATTGAAAACTTTCAGAAACAATGCCGGGGGCCGAATGCAAACTTGCTTTGTTGTTCACTGAGTTTTGAGTACCAAAGTTGATCATAGATGTCGCCTACTTCGGAGCCCTTCGCGAATAGCACAGAAACGTTTAAAAAAGGTATCCGATCGGATTTGAAAAACGTCAGTTAAAGTCCAATGGACGTTTTTCTCTCTTGAGTTTTTTACTTCACTGTGTCAAGGTGAACGTCTGCAAGTAGATTCGATAAAAACTTTTGATATAGGTAGTGATATTGCACTTCTGGCCTGTAGATGGCACCAAATCAATGTATTAAATTGTTTTCTGGACAAAATGATGGCAATAACTGACATTTTATTACAGGACGCTACTATTGGTATATCGATTTTTATAATTGGAGGCGAAATAAAATCGACATCCCCATTGCAGCTTTCTGCAATGAAATGTGAAAATAAGTTAGCCCACCTTATATTACTTGGAATATTGATCTTTTTTTATTGTTATACCCTAGAATATTGAAAATTACCCTTTGCCAAGGGGAAGAAACTTTTTAACTACGTTTATTTACATTAGGGCTAAGGGGGTGATTCATAGAAAGTTGGCAAGGGTGGTGAACTTTTTATTGGGGATTTTATTTTTGATTGTATGCTATATTTGATCAACGAACTTTTGGGGATTTGTTGTCGAGACTTATGTAAAGGAAAAGATAAATAAAAATAAAGCTCAATCGGGTTTTTTTTTTCTTTAATTTATTTACTTTTACATCAATAATCAATAAGTTACAACTTTTTTGGAAATACCATGTATATGTAAAAGTATAGGAGTAACTTGTTCTCAAAAGATTTAAAAAAAATATATTGTATTTACAAAAAAATAATTAGGTTTAAATAACATGATCCAGGATCAGAATAGCTTCACCAAGGAATTGTTTTTAAAAATTAATTTGTGCTGAAAAGCGAAGGACGGATAAAAAAAAACGATGAATAACTCAATGAAATTGCTGAAAACTTTGCTCAGCACAGGTTATATTGTCACCAAAACTTATAGGTAGAAATTAACTGACCTAATTCTTTAAACAAACAAATTTTGAAAAAACATTAGAACATAATATAAGGTACAATAATTAGGAATTATTTTTTTATTTTAAATATTCAGGGTGTCCTTCAAATAGCGCATCAGCTCCCAGGTATTTATCTATCAATTAGCTTAATTGGTATCTATTTGATAAGCAAAATGAATTAAGTTTAAATTTAAAGTTATTTACCACATAAGTGTAGCAAAATCGAGATAGGAAGGCATGCAATTTATCCACTTCTAGGAATTGGAATATTTCCGATAAAGTGTAAAGAAATACATTTTCTTGAAAAGTAGTTACGCACCTGACAGATGCAGTACGGGTTCAAGGACACCCATGTATAACAAATTTATCCAAAAAAAGGTTCATCTAAATAAAATAGTGACATTTTGATGCTGTTGTCCCATAAATTAAATTTTCAAAGACTCATTATATATTTTATATTCCAATAATAAATCTCAGAAAATGTTTTTGGATAGCGAAACAAAAATTAGGAAATTATGAGATAAAAATCGATCTATCGCCATATTGTTCAATACAGTAGCCTTATACAGCAGAAATATATGCCATGCTTTGTCTACATTGATATGTTGGCATTTTTTATAAATTTGCCACTGCTTATAATACAAAATAGATATAAACAACAGAATCGCTGTCGATCGATTTCCATCCTATATAAAAATGAATAAACTAATTAAATAAAATACCTACTTTGTGAAGAAAGTAAAGCAATAAACAAGAAGGTCTATCACAAAATATACAGGGTGTGTATAAAATTTCTAGCTGTTTTTGAATAGCGCTAACAGAAATACATTTGAAAAACTTAAAGATAAACATCTATTTTTTTTTATGCACACCTTGTATGGCAAATTTATTTGGCAAACATTGGATTTTTTTAAAAACTAATACAGGGTGAAAGATTAAATTCCATCAGTCTATTTTTATTCTGTGTGCGCAATAATAATTAATTTATTAGGAATATAAATTCTTAAACTAATATAGGCAAAATATAAACAATTTTTAAATTATCGTTTGAAATGCATTGTTTTCTAGAAAATTATTATTAAAACATTTGAGATCATTGCAGATAGAAATGAAGGAGACGTCGACTCTGCAAATTTTTTTACTCTAAATGCAATATTGAAAAATTTGCTCTATATCAGCTTTTGAATATTGGTGCATAGAAATAACATTTGTCCCTATTGGGCACCCTGTAAAAGTACAACAAAAAAATACTGCCTGTTGAATTGGGTCGACAGAAGAATATTAAAAATTTAAAGGAGACCTAAAGTGGAACAGATTTATCTACTCTTTTATACACTGATATATGCTTTTATTTTAGATAATGATATGGAATATTTTTCCTTTTGTAAAGATAATTTATATAGCATATCGGCTTAACGATAGTATTTTACAGTATTGCTTATTTTACATCACTATATGAGCGCAACCGTAGTTTTAAACACAAATATTATTTTCGCATACAATTTTTTTTGCACCATTGTATACTTATGAGGCGCCACATAGCAAAAACTGATATGCTAAACGAAACGTTATTATTCTTTACTTACACGTTTTTCCTTCTAATTTTTGGCTCAGCCAAATTGAATATTGCTTATATTACTACAATATTAACAAACGACCCTGTTAATTTCAAAATTAATTTTCGTTGTCTAATCGAAAATGAAAATATTAATTAACGTTTTAGTTTTTCATAATACGAGAATAATTTTGTAATAAGAAAACGGATTGAAGGGATAATTTTAATACTATCCTCGCATCTTGCATCATAACATTGTTCATACCACTTATATTTCATAAAACATATTTAAAGTTTATTATAAAATAAACGTTTTTTCTCATTCACGATGCCCACATGTTCGAAATTATTTGGCTTAGCCAAAAATGGATACATTTCACCATAATATTAACAAATAACCCTGTATATAGAAAAACTCAAGTTGTATCTCAACCTGCCTATTCAGTATCTGATTTCGTACCTAAACAAGTAACAGTACTTTTTCGCTATAGTTAACACTTTATTTACACAGAAATGTACAAAAAAATTCTTCACCCAACGGGAAGATTTTCCAAAAATCAACTACCTAACCTAAAATCGGCATTTTTATGAGTCTGTGAAATTCGAGATCCATTTTGTGTTTTAATGTCTATCACACATCACCGATATTTACTATGCGTCAATTATATTTGTCTGATGATCGGCATGATCTGAAGATATTGTCAGATCTTCTGCCATATTTTCAGATTGGTGCTCTTGATCCATGTCGTCGTATGCATCATTAAGCATCTCTCTTTTGATCAGGTGATGCATTGATTCTGGTTCTCTCACAATGTGGTGATCTTGATTCGCTAATTCCTGTTTTATGTGCGGACCTCCATTCATTGGCGACCTAGAATATACAATACAATACAACATGCCCAATAGAAATTTCAACAGTTTGGGTAACGATAAATATTTGAAAATTGACCAATTAGAAACTTGAGTGAGATTCAAAATTCACATGGTTTTAGACTATTTCACTTTTCGTTTCTTCTGATAATGATCAGATCCTGAGCAATGGCTCAGGAAAAGGCTAAAATCGAACTCGTATGGTTCCCCAATCAACAAGCCGTTAGGTTGTTGAAGCTCAACTGGAAAACATCGTAGCCAGACACGGGAAACTGAAATATCTCCATACCGATCAGGGAAGAAATGTTGGGTCCGAAGTAGGGGTTTTGAAAAAAAATTCAAATGAAAACGACACCACTTTATTCACAGTCGGACGAAGCCGATGAAGACGAAGCTGCATATACTTTCAGATTATGCTAGGACAGACTCAGAATATGCATTCAACATTAGATTCTATTCGCCAACGTTATTGTATTGTCACAGCTTCTCTGTGACGGGGGGTGTTGGGTGGATAGATGGAGAGAAACTCGCTCTGTTTTTATATAAAAATATGTATATTTACTAAGAAGTCATCACGTCATGAATCCTTGATACATGCTCTTCTGTGGAAGGGCCACACGTTTGACGCTACTTAGGAAGGAATGTCTGTTTGATGCTAATGTTACGTAGAATGTTAGTCGTCCTTTAACTGATCCTCATCTAGAGGGGCTTTCCCAGGATGGCAGTACTCGCACTAGATGACGATACAGTTTCCCAGAGGGGCTTTCCCAGGGTGGCAGTACTTGCACTGGGGAGACTAAATTCGAGAGGGGTGTTCCCAGGGTGGCGGTACTAACACTGGTTCAGGTCTGCCTGTTGCTTGGCTTGACCCACTATTTATATCAATTTATTGCTGAATTGCAATAATTATCCGATCGAATCGGCAATTAAATTAATAAGGTTGAATACCGGGTCCTCCTTTCCTACGTAGCTAGTTGACAGTATAAGTCACTAGCAATACCCTAGGTCAAATCACTGGCATCTAATCGATTATATAATTGTACGTTCTAGAGACCGAAATGATTACGAGAGCTTTACCAAGTGCGGATGACTTCTGAACTGACCATTAACCAGAATAAACTTGCCTTCAAGACGATCATATCAGAACAAACTTCCAGAAACTTCCCTGGAAAAAATTGAGGAGCACTGAAAAAAATTGAAGAGCGCAATAACATCTGCATCAGAAGAAACGGACGGCTATATACAAAGGAAACATCAAGCCTGGTTTGATGAGAATGACACTGAAATTCAAAACCATATAGAAAGAAAAAGAAAAGCGTATAATGCATGGAAAATCGACCCCAGCTTGACTATAGAAAAAGGCAATACCAACAAGCAAAAGTAGAAGTTCAAAGGCAAACGCGAGCATTAAAGAACCAATGGTGGATAACAAAATCAAACGAAATGTAGTTGCTGCTAAATCCAACAGCACCAGGACCTTCTTTCAGGCTATTAAGATAGTATACGGGACTCAATCCCTTACGATCCAAAGATAGCACAAAACTGCTTAAAACAGTTCTTCCATTAATTCTCGTTAGAAGGAACACTTTCAGGAACTACTTAACAGAGAATCACAAATCAATAATGACATCTTCCACGAAATTCCACAGAAACCAATACAACAAGAACCGAGCAGGGTTCCCAGACTAGAGGAGGTTGGAAAGGCAATCAGACGACTAAAGAACAGTAAGTCAGCTGGTACTGACGGCATTCCTGTTGAATTCTTTAGGCAAGGAAACCCCAGACTGAGTGCCGAAACTCACATCTTAATAAGTAAAATATGAATCACTGAGACCATACCTGCCGAACTTAGAGATGCCTCAATAGATGCTAGTTTTGACAAGGCTCAATGTGGAAATTACAGAGGAATATATTAACTTTCTGTTGTGGAAAAGATATTCACCAGAGTATTATCAAATTGTCTTACCCCAACTGTCGAAGAGAATCTCCCAGAGACACAGTGTGGCTTCAGACCCAACCCAGGTACAGCAGACAAGATTTTTAGTGCAAGAGAAATCCAGAGAAGAAAATCGCCCTCTATGATGGCGGCCTATTCAACCTAAACAGATTACGAGCAAAGCCAAAGTATCGACGACATCGATAATGGAACTTCATTATCATTGAGCACCAACTTCGCTGGAAAGGTCATCTCGTCCGCATGTCCGGAACACATCTTTCACGACAGTTTTTCTTCAGTTAACTGAAAGAGGAAAATCGAAATCAGGGAGGTCAACAAAAACGCTACAAAGATGTTCTCAAGGAAAATATGGCAAAGTGCTGCATCGATATCAGCAACTGGGAGACGACGGCCCTCAAGGCGTCGAGTAGTCCACGAAGGACCACAAACTTTTGAAGAACAGCGACGCAGACAAGTGACCAAAAAGAGGGACCTCAGGAAGGAGCGAGAGAACAGAGGAAGAGACAATGCTGCCAGAGACTGTGGAAGGATGTGCGGCCCTAAAATTGGTTTATATAGCCATCAGAAAACGTACAATCGACGACAAAAACAATAGAAGAGAAGATAATCACAGTTGTTATCGAGTGATTGCCTATGATGAGGTATGAATCATAGCGCCACAACAATACTTTAGGCTATTTTCCCAAAAAGTTTTAGAAGAATATTTTGTAGGTTAGACATGAACATAAAATGAGAATGGGAAAATCGCCTACTCAATTCAATGTTTCTAACGAGGCATTAAAATTAACGACTTACCTGATATGATGATCATGTTGTGGGGATTCTGATCTATCTCTTGGTCGTCCTGGTAGCATAGGTGGATTGGTCAAAAAGGAAAGGCTATTCTCTTCCATGAGCGAAGCTTGTATAAACTATATGTAACAAGTTAAAACGTTGAGATTTTCAGAAACGTTTGTACTATGTGCTATCGCAAAAACTGTAATTCCTATTTTATTGTACATATTATATATGAATTCGAGATATTTCCCATGCGCCTTCCCTTAATATTTTTTTTAGCTTGAAACACCAAAGAGGTTTTTTTTTTTAATTCTTTATGACTCATTTATATTCGTTAATGGAAATTGTTGCAATAAATAGAATAATAAATTCTTTTGCTGATGAGTCTATGTCTGTAGATGGCTTGTTATATTGCTGTAAGGCTGTTGTTATGAACCGGCAACACCGTAGTGCGGATTCTTGTCAGCATGTCAAGATTGTCAAAATATCAGTTGTTGTCAGTTAGGTTAGTCGGCATATGCACGTTTTCTTGTAGCCTTCACTTCTGGTACTTTATTCAAATAATTATAATAAACAAATAATGATACAAAAAATAATAGCAAGTTGAGTCGAATTATTCCACTATAAATCCATCCCGTAACAGAAATGAAATGACTGGGAGGAATATTGTAGCGCCTTCGTAATTAGGAATTACTTTTTGACATTGACATTTTAAATCTAATAAATTCAATTCTACATGGGTCCTATTGACAAAAATGTAAGACTAAAATAGGGTGTATCAGATTGACTATAAAAATTTTAACACGTGAAAATATGGCCCATTTTGAACAAAAAGAGTTTATACAACATGGGATCAAAAATCCAGTTTTTAGAAAAAATAGATGGTTCAGGTACTTCAACCGATAATAATTCATTCTTGATTTGTCAGTTACTTGAAGTATTGAAAACGCGCTAAATTCTTTTTTTTTTTTAATAAAATATTTACAAATGTCGAGTATGCAAATATGTAAATGTTCATTTAGCCGCCAGACTTTACAGGGAAATATTGCATAATAGGACGGCATCAAATGAAAGAACATTTGTGTCCGTTTTGCTAAGATTGCGTGATACAAGAAGTGTAAGTGTGCAAAATGTTAGGTACTCGGGGACCTGCAAGACAAATGACTCCTGTCGATCCGATGAAGAACAGATTTTAGCGATAGTGGAAGATAGCGCTGGAATAAGCAGTCGATCAAGTTAGATATTCCCACTCAGCAGTTTATCGGACCCTAAAACAAAATTTGCTTTACCCATATACAGCGTGTACAAGCATTGTCAAGTTTGTTTTTGTCGATGGCTTCTCCAAGAAATCCAAAGATATCCGAATTCTGTACAATCTATTCTATCTACAAGAAAATCCACAAAGCATTCAACAAAGCCGATTTCAACAAAGATTTTCGATAAATATTTGGGCAGGAATTCTTGGAAACAGTGTGGTTGGATCTTTCGAAGTTCCACCACGATTAAATGGCATGCTATATCGAGCTTTTCTACGTGGTAGGTATCTTGAAGGAACTGTTGTCCAACATCTAAGAGATACATTTGGCGATCGTTGGATAGGCCGTAATGCGCTAGAGCCTCGAAAATGGCCTACTAGATCGCCAGATCTAAATTCCCTTGATTTCAATTTTTGTTGTCATATAAAATCTCTAGTCAACAATGGACGTGAAATTTAAGACGAAAATGACCTCCGAAATAGTATTTTCGCTGCAGCAGACCAAACCTTTTTCAGTCACTTTGTGGCAATTGGATTCGTCGATGTCGAGGGTGTTTGAACGCAAATGGTGCACACTTTGAACATTTACTCTAGTTTTTTATTGAGAATTTTCTGCGCAGTCTATTCTTAGTTTTGAAAACCTTAACAAAAATTAATATTCTCATAATTAGCATTTGGCAAGTAGGTGAGTGTCTGGGAAAATTGTCGAAAAATACATGCATTGCAAAAAAAAAAATCCCACCCAAACGAATTTTTCAGGAATGATAGGGGGCGGGTGGGTGATCATAAAACCGAAGATATGACACATGTACCCCTCTGGCGTTTTGCGCTATAGGGGTTGAAAGTGCGCCATTGGCGATTACTTGGTACCTATCGATTTTACAAAAAAAATGTTTCAAATAAAAGATGTGCAACATTATTTGATCTACAATGTTTATCGAAAGACTTTTTTGATTAAGGCCCGTCTGTGGTCATAAGGGCCGTTTGAAATTTATAATGAAAATGAAAATTTTCAACCGACGTGAAAAAAATTCCTACAACACATACAACGTTTTTGCTCTATGAAGTTTTTACTCACCCCCTGTCCTTTTTTCAATAGTTGAAGGTTTTTAATTTTTTTACAAAAAAAATGTCTTAATAATAGTTTTATAAGATTATATTTCCTACAATTTTTCCTTATCAACGTTTTTTGTAAATCACCCCCATTCAGCGGGGGGACACTTCCCTTAGGTTAAATTTTTTTATTTTCATTATAAATTTCAAATGGCCCTTATGACCACAGACGGCCCTTAATCAAAAAAGTCTCTAGATAAACATGTTAGATCAAATAATGTTGCACATCTTTTATTTCAAACATTTTTTTGTAAAATATGTACCAAGTAATCGCCAATGGCGCACTTTCAACTCCTATAGCGCAAAACGCCAGAGGGGTGCATGTGTGAAATCTTTGGTTTTATGATCACCTACAATCATTGCTGAAAAATTCATTTGGGTAGGATTTTTTTTTTGAAAATCGACTATTTTCCTAGACATGCTTTACATTTTTTTTTTTTAAATTTACCAGTAGTTTATTTACATTTTATCCCAGGTGCACCGGACCGGAGAATAAATACATATCTGTTTAATGTTGTCACATTGTTAACATGTTTCTAAATTTAAATGCGATAACTCTGAAAATACCAAGAATCGACCCATGGTTAATAGGACAGTTTAAGCTTGAAATGGGCCATATTTTCACATGTTGAAATATTTGTACTCAAACCTGATACACCCTGTATAGTAGATTTTGTTTCAATAAAATGAAATTATTGTCACTTTTAACGAAGTCCTTACCTGATTGGCCGACATATGATCCGCATATAGCGTAGGGCTATGGTTCATTGTTGGACTTTTAGACGAAGCACCCCTAAACAAAACAAAAGTATTCAATGTCCAGTTCTTTTTGTAATCAAACTTTTGAAACAACTATAACACTAAAAGAACAAGGAAAAGCGAAAAAAGAATTTAAAATAGCTTACCAGTGGATTCAGAGATGATGCAGGTTAAGGATTTCTGAGTGAGTTTATGATTGGAAAAACTATTGCAACAAATATTTTGCATTATTTTAAATAAAGCTGAAGCTTTTTTTCAGAACTGACAATGCAAAACATGTATTTGCAATTTAATGAACATTTATAAAATTTGAAAATAACTATTGTTCCTGTATGCAAGTGACTTACATGTTTTTGAAGGTGAATCTCTTCAGTATTGGCGACTGACTGACTGACCCGAGCTTTTTTTTCCACATAATGCAAATTTAAAAATTATTTCAAAAATATTTAAAAAGAATTAAGAAAATTAAGCATACAGGAACGTTTACTAAATATTTAGAAAAATGAATATGTAAAAAAGACATGCGACATTTAGATGATTAAATAAATTATAAATTTTTTTAAAAATTTAAAAAAATGTTTGAAAAATTGGGACTCATTTTTACCTTTATACCTTTTTCAAATCAAATTAATGATTTTATTGGAGAAAATATCATTATGCTCTGGTTTACAAACTCATAATAAATGACTACGTTTAATGATAGTTTCTTCAGGAGTATGTAACATTTAAAGGACTAAATTCACATTCATTCAAAACATTAAAATGCAACATTCGCACTCAGATCGTTTAAACTTTTTCACGAAAAGAATTTATTAGATGACTGAATTAAAATTTTTATAAAAAAAGTTAGAACGATCTGTGAACGGCAGCTATGCGCTATATTCCAAACATTCCAAAGCCGGCTCTATATTTTTTTATTTCTAAAAAAAAACTAAATCGCAGTACAGGCTTCTAATAAATATGTATTGTATTCGTGCATGTTTATTTGCGTTTTTAAGGAAATAAAGACCATATAATACATCACTAACAGCGTGTGAAATGTTATTACTATACCACGAATCATTTTCACCTGCTTGAAAACAAAAATACTTTTACTTGAAAATTGACAGGAAACAACAATAGTCGTTGTACTGCAATATTTAGTTAGTCCCTTATTAAAACTTTATTTGCGATTAAAATTGAAAGAGATTCAAGGTGATCAAATTTGAGGTTACTTTTTACCATTCGAAGATTTTGCAAATTTCTGTCGTCCGACTGTTGACATAACAGTGGATTAACGTGATTCGGTGGCTGGTTCATTGGTGCAATCTGGTTAACATCCACCTAACTGTCGTGTCTCCCCTCTCACGATAGGGGAAGGAGGGAGAAGCTCTCGAACGATCCCAGAATTCTGGACAAAGTTCCTGAGCCTCTCTCCAGAAAGATGGTAGCGGCTCATCTCTCGTAAGAACAGGGGAATTCTACGAATGATTCCAATTAATCTGGCTGAAAGTTCGAAGAGTCCAGCTTCCCGGTTGATGGATGGGCTTTATCTCGAACCGTAACTTGTCTGGTTAAACAAGGACCCGGGTACGGGCGGGGGGTTAAAGGTATAACCTGAGTGATACCCGTAGTCTCACTAGTTGGCACGGGCGAAGGACCCCTAAAGTCTACCCTATCCCAGTATATCTGGCTAACGGATGAGTGTGGTGTTCCGAAAGCTAATAGGATTAAACCCCGATTCCTGACCTTGTAAAGGGTAAGGGGATTCACCTAGTAACCCCCCTTTAAAGGAGGTGTGACCGTAAAAAACGACTTAATACCAATCAAGAAAAAAAAATCTAAGATCTCTCGTGAAAACCGCAGTCCTATATTCAAAATAGTCTCCGAGAAAATTCCTTGTGAAGATAAATTATGCAGGAACTTGTGATGTCACAACCGCCGAAATCGCAGTCTTCTGTTCGTTCAGTCTTCAGTGAACCGTACCCTATACTTTGATTGGTTGCAATTTGCTCTAGTGAGATAATAGTCTTTTGTTTTGGAAAATTTTACACGTGTTAATGCTGTGCCTGATAATTCGGTGTGACGTCACAAACACCTACTTGTAACTTTAAACTGCCCTAACTCGAAAATATTTATTCTTCGATATTTTGCACTAAAACTTTCATTTTTGGTCACACCCCCTTTAATACAAGGACTACGGTGCTAGGTCGACCACATTCCTGCACCTGTAAAAATGTTCGCCGCTATGCTGATTCCAGGGTCGGAGTTGAAAGGCACAAGCGTGTATTACTTGTGGTGGCTGTGGGAACCTGACTGACACGAGTACCTAGGGGAAAGGCCCGCCTAGCCAAGTCTAAAAACTCGGTGCCTTTTAAAGTCCTCTTCCGCCCTTATTTCTTATTGAAAGTGGGCCTTTTCTTTTCGATTTAACACATCTAGATCATGAAAACGTTTCGCCGTGAATAGCATTTTCAGCCTAGTTTAAAACCCGTGCGACAGAGACTTCTTCATAACGGTATGGTCTCCGTGATGTGTTTGAACAAGACCCAGATAATTTTAGTGTTCTCCAATATAGCCTCAATGTTTGAGTCTCACATCTGGGATGACTGTCAGCACTAGATCTTGTGATCTTACCCTTACAATGAGATTTCTTGAAGGAAAATGCCTGGAAAATTCTACCCGAAGAGAAATATTCAACCAAAAAAGAAGCCGTAATCTTGATTTAACTTTAAAATAGGAATATTGTTGAATCTAAGTGAATACTGAGTTAGGTATTATTATCCCAAATTTAAAAAGCAACCTCTAACTTGAATATCCTCTATGCATTAGGCGCGTGAATATGACTATTATAACGATTGAAAGGTTATAACAAACCTTTTCATTTAATTTTTGTTCCTTGGTAGAACCAGAATTCATGATGAGCTATAAAAATAGTGGCTCGAGTGAAACTACCTACTTTGAAATTTTCATTTAAGTATTTTTTTTTATTGTCCGATGGAATAGATTGTGTAGATTGATTTAAAAACGCTTTCCAAAAAGCAATATGCAAATTTTCCCTCATCCGATATCTTTTTCAATCAACCTGCATATTAGGACAATCAAATTTGTTATTGACGTCATGATACAAAATAATATAATAGTATGTGGATGTAGGCTACAGATATTTGAAGTAGTAATATTTGTATTGGACTTGTGATGTTCAAAAAAAAAATCTTCATGCAATCTATGGTCTGAGAAAGAAAGCAAGCTCTATAAGCATCAAAATAATGTAGTGGTGTGTGTGTCTGACATCGGTACCGTACATTTCCTCTATTTTAGGAACTTTTCTAATAAAAGCAGCTAACATCAGCTTACCTAAGAGATAATATAATCTAGGCTTAGCAACTGTCTCTAATAGAAAACAAAGCCATTACACCGACTTTACTGGGTTATTACATATTATTATTACCTTACTACTTTTTTTATCCCATAAAATGTTATGTAGAAACAACAATTTTCTAAAATCATAGATCGATAAAATAAGTGGTAAGTTCATATTGAACAGAAATTTTGTATATTTAATTGTATTTTTTTGGGATTTGTATTTTTGTAAAAAAAAAATAGGCGCACAAAAATTTAACTGCCCTGCACATTTCTTCGTATAGGTAGGTACCTTATGTGCTCATATTTTCACCGTTTTCCCCTATCTTAAACATGTGTCTTTCTCATTGTTACTTTCAATTCAGTAACTTTCAGGATTTCTCAAGGTTTTACTTACAAGAAAGTCATACAATGTATTCACAATAAAATCACTTGTACCTACTGAGTGAGCTCAGAGATTCAAATTGCAGTATTACACTGTTGTATACGTAATTGTCCTTTTTTTTTGATTTCTCATTCTGCAAGGTTGAAACATCTGCGATTTCACTACATACAACTTTTATCTAGAACTAAAAGGAAAAATATAGGACTCTCAGTAATTCTTTAGATTAGTTCAAAATTACACTTTTAAGATTTGTAATTTCCAATTTTTGAAGGTTTAGAATTTTAGCCGAATTCTTGAACTTCTGTATCAACAACTTCTATCTGAATTTAAAAAAAAAAGAATATACAGGCATATGGAGCATTCCATCATTAAAAATTGTCAGAATATTCTCCAAATTAAGAAGTCACAGTACAAGCATCAAGTACCACTACTGTTGTGTCGCTTTTAGACATTGATAGAATATGTAAAAAGACAACATTTTTTATTTTGGCGGATTGGGCTTGAGTTTCGGCTTGGCTTGATTTGGAAAATTATATACAAAATTTCTGATCAATAAGTAAAAATTTAAAAGCAGAGCGAGCCGAGCAGACAGCAGCACACGCACGACATTGTCACGTGGTACGTGACAGTTGAACTGGTGCTTACTGTGCGCAGTGGGGTGGAGTGGGTGACGGGGTTGGGTCATATTTCCGTGGTCTGCCACGCGACAGGTGTCGACGTTTCACGAACTCGGCATCATCCACCATCCAGAATGAGCCAAAGTCGTCTTCGTAGCGCACAAAACACTTGTGGAGGGACAGATTGGTGCGAATCGCATTCTATACACCCAGACCCAAGAAAGAGAAAGATAACAATCAAGTCAAGGTCATGAAAGGTTCGCACATGGGGAGTTACGACCTTTTAATGCCTACATATACCTTTTTTAACGCTATCGACTATACCTTTCCTGTAATATTAACGCAGTTAGTAGCCCAAGCCTGCGCGGCCCATGCGGTTACTGAACCGGCTAGACACACTTTCACTCTCGTCACACAAGCCAAATGTTAATGAAATATATAAAAAGAGTAAATATATGAAAAAAGAGAAAAAAAGAGGTAAAAAATCACAAAACACACAAAGGTACAAATTGCACCAGTGGACCAGGGACGTACCCGACGACAGTTTGTGTGAGTGGTCCCGAGGAGCACCGCTGCGGTCTCCTTTTGTAGAACTCCACCTCGTCAACGGTCCACACGGCCCCCTTCACGTTCTCCACGCGCATGAAACACTTGTGGAGCGACAGGTTGTGGCGAACTGCGTTCTAACAACAAATCAAACACCTCCGATTGAACAACGCGCCTAGCACTAGTTGCAAGCTGCGTTTTCACTCAAATCCAAAAAATTTTACAGCGCAAAAATTACAAACTATTCAGGTAGAACTTGATGTTAGATTTCTTGGATTTGAGCAAATAAAATAATATATTAAAAATAAAATATGAAAAAAAAAAAAAACAAAATGAAAAACAATTTGAAATTGAAAATAAAATGAGAATCTTTTTGTAAACAATAATTTAAGACTTTTGCAAACATAAAAATTAGGAGTAAAAAGTTGCATGCAAGCTAAAGCTGTTATCGTAGGTACTTATTATTATCGATCCCAGAAATTGTATAAATCAACGAAATGATTAGAGTTATGTACTTTACCAAAAATACATACATCTTCACATAAGCTTAAGTAAAAGATTGTCAGTATATTATTTATCAAAATGTTACTTTTCAGAATTCTGTCCATAAGCGGTTTAGTTATAAAAAAATGCAAGCTTCAATACCACATAATTTAATGAATAAGAAATTCGTAAATTAATTCCATAATATCCATTCTCTTGAGACTCATTTTAATTGACATAACCTCAATCAAACAACATGATAAATGGCGGCATTTCTTGAGTTTACTTCAAAAGGTAAGTGAAAGGTTGAACTATCTTTCTGAAAGTTAATGTGATTTTCATCTATCAAACTTGTTTTATTGTCATGTTTTTTCGGGGAAGCTCCCACAGAAGGTCTGTTTCCACAGGAGTCTCTGACAGTTTGCAACTTGTCAGAAAAAGTTGCTCAGCTGAGTTACAGATTTATCTTGTAACGACAGCATTGACAACATAATATATGGGCGATGCTTACTGTCAGTTTGCAAACTGTCAGAGACTCCTGTGGGAACAGACCTAGAATCACATTGAAACTAAAGAATTGAGAAAGAATACATTCATGAGGAGCTATTTTGTCAACTCAACAAGAAAGAAAAACCACTTTTGTTATAGAAACCATACAGTTATCTACTTAAGATTACAGATAATCGCTGGCATGGTTAGTCCGTAGGTCTTTACAACAAAATGTTAGTCTAATTAAACAGTTAACGTTGTATGATAGATGGTCTCGGTATATTAAGATTGACTAAAAAAAAATTCCACTGCTTTGCAAGTTCATCCACACAACAGCAGCGTTCATGCCTGTCTTGAGATTTGGTGCTACTCTTCGCCGTACTGAAATTCGAGCGATGCTTGGGAGAACTAAGAAATGAGATGAGAATTTGGTAGAAGGACTGGTGTAGATGACATAAAATAATGCATGATGTCAACACATGGACACATTTCAAGATATCGAGACGAAATACTAAGAGAATTGACAAAGGTAGTAGAGGTAGACTACCTAACAGATAGTCAGAGGTGAAACTAAGAGACTACCAACGAGCTGGGTTGTAATCTTAGATTGTTGTTACAGCAGCAAATTGGAATCGACTGGAAGAGGCCTATGACCAACAACGGACACAACAAGATAGTAAATACATAACAAAAATGGTCTGGAACATGTTGATATGTGCTTCTAGATCTAATCAGATTCTGGAATAATCAGTCACTGGTACTCAGAACCACCTACAATCTTGAATCAATCTTTAGCACAAATTTAGCAGCACCACTTACATGCGTCAAACTATTTACTGTTAGTCTCGACAACCATTTGTGTAGACACATTTTCTGTCTGAACCATTCGCCCCAATTTTAATTGAAAAAAAAATATTTATTTATTTAATCAAGGTATTGAGTCTCAAGAGGTAATAGTCTAATTTGTTCCTACATTATTATTTCGGCGTACTTTGCTGTGTGGGTCTGGTCAAAAAAATTCGAATTTTTCAAATAAATAGGCAATTCTGCAAAAAATGCTTGGTAACAGTTTATTGCCCATTAGTATACCTATACATACTTCTTTTTTTCAAATAGGGTGTGGTTTGCTATGCAAAAGGCAACAAGTAACAACCAAAAAATATCTGCAAATGGCAATAAAAAAACTTTCATGTCCTAGTAGTGTTTCGATGGATGCTGAGTTGTCTGAGGAAGTGCTGAATATTTATAACCAGTCGCCAACGAATGGAAAACACAAAGAAAACCGAAAAGTTAATGTAAAAATGAATCCGACTATGCACTAAATACCAACTTGTTTTATTTATTATTTTTAGGCCCGGTTTTTCCATCTTTAGATAAACTTGCTGGTAACTATCTACAAGATAAATTTACCGTTCTTTAATCCTATTGGTCAACGAAAAACTGGCCCACCAATGGGATTACAGATTGCGTTTTTATCCGTCAGATTGCATACCTGACAGTTTATCAGAAGGTAATAAATAAACCGGCCCTCAGACAGATAAACGTAAGAAAATTGAGCTGTAGTTAAAAGTTGTGGCTACAACTAAACCGCATATGAAGAAAAAAGTTCAAGTTTTAAAATCAAAATTAGACAGTTACAATACCTTCCACGTGGCAGCGTTTCTCCTGAAATAGCAAAATGTGTTTTGGAACCAATTGTAAATTTCATTAAGTGTAAGTTGTTTATCAGGAGATTCGATGATCGACTAAAAAATATTTCGTTAATTTTCGAAAAGTTTTTTTGCACGCGCGAATTTCGACTTACCTGTCTGATAAGCGAGGCATATGTAAAAGGTGGTCTAACGTCAGCGTTTTTGTAAAATTCTCTATTTCTTTGGATTTCTGAAAATTTTATTAAATTTTATAACGGTTTTCGGTTTGTTGAAAAAAAATACAGTGACTTTTGAATATTCTTTTAATACCTTGTTGTACATCTAATCCAGCTCTCTCAAGCATGTACGGTAAACCTTTGAGCAGCATGTAAAAAGGTTCACCTTTAAGTTAAATAATTTACCGATATTTCTATGACTACTTGGTACTTACCGCCTGCCAATGACAGAGCTGATTTATCGCTCAGTCTTCTTCTAATGGGGCCTGTTACATTCTGAGCTGGCGAATGTAGTACTGGCGATCGTACCGCTGATACCATGGGACCCATATTTACAGGAGGAGGTGGTACCGCCGAACTAACCGGCATTTTTGGTGGCACCGGTCCCATAGATTCTTTATGGGGATCGGGAGAACCTAGCTGTTTGGATAAGTGTAAATGATGCATCATCGCTTGCAATCGATCTCTTTCTTTTTGCAACTGAAGCTCTAATTGAGATACTACTTGCATTTGCACACGGGCCTGCGCGGTAGACCTGTCATCTAAGGTGTGTTCTGTATTTAAATGCCTGTAATAAAATTTTAAAGTTTTGCAATTTCTTACACAACAATGTGGCAAAATAGTTTTTTAAGAAATATTTCCGCGTCATCTAACGAGAATATAAAAGCCGCGAAATAAAAAACTTTGATGGACATTAAAATCGCTCATAAAATTACATAATTGCTTTGTTTTCAAAATGGTTATGCAGTGTATTTGAAACGAAGTTCCCCTCTTAAAGAGTTCCGCGAATAAGGAGGTTTACGATGTAGATAAACTGTTAAGGGGATAAAATTTATTGTGTTTGTTTTCAGCAAATGGCTTATTGATCGCTTATTGTTTGGTTAAAAATTGCCCCGGCAAAATAATAAGCCTCCAAAGAAATGCCGAACAACAGAACAGTAATTAAAAACTTTTGAGTTTCACAATAAAACTGTCTTGAACAGAACTTTTCGGTTTTAAAAAATGAGACTTCGTTTTTCAACAACAAACTGTTTGATAAAGTAAGCTCGTACTCATCTGAAGTGAAACCAGTAGTATTTAAATTGCGAATGGAAAATCATATTTATACTAAAGGTAATTTATAAAATGTTCACAATATTTTGGTTAATGATATACATTATCTAATAAATATGTTCAATGTAAATTTTTTCTTCAAACCCAATGAAAAATGCAAAAGAAAGCCGTTTTCTTTAAATGACGGAGTTGAGGAAGTAATAAAGGCCTTTTGAGGATTACCATTTAAATCCGACAACACCGCAATCAAACGCCTTGCATATTAATTAAACATGGCATAATTAGAGTTTTTAAAGCGCGCAGTCCTGTTTAATTTATGCCAGGTTGGTTTTTCTTTTGTCGCCGGGGCCGACGAAAATATTGTAATTTGGTGTTTCACTTAATCTCCCTCTTTTCTTTTACATATTAATCACCTCATAAAATGCTAAATATAAACCAAAATTAATGTTGACTTTGACGCCTTTGAAAGTCCCTTTTTGGTTGTTGTGCCACCAAAATTAAAACTGCCGCAATTTCTTTGATTCGTCTTTTTTAATCTGTCTCTAGAGAACAGCAAACCGATTTTCGAATGCGCTTGGTATTCAAGATGTGGAGAAAGAAATTAGGCTAGGGATTTCACAAGAATATTTAAATTGTATACATTACACATAAAACTTACTTGATAAATGCCTGTATATCGTCACAAATAGTCTCACAGCCTGGCCATTTACAAACTCCATGTCCATAAAGCAGATGATGATTTCTTTCTGGAGTCACTGCTCTACCAGACTTTTCTTCCGTGAGCGAACTTTGTATACTGAGCAGTCCTGGATTATTTTCTGGAAAAACGCAATGTAACAATTTTGGGGAAAACTCTCTTTTAGCTGAAACCTGGTGCTATATTTTTTGAAAAATTGCTCTAAAATGTTTATATATTTATGACCCTGAAAAAAATTTACATACTCCTGCAAAATTTTTATCTTTAATTTATATGGCTCGTTTTTTTGAATAAGGTTTCAGCTAAACCAAAGTAAAGAAATTTTATAAACTGCTGCCATATAGAGTATTTTCGGAGAAAAAACTTGCTAATGAAAAGCGGCCTGGAACACCTTTAAGCTCAATAACGAAGTTTTTGAGCCCATATTTTGCTCGTTTCAAGATGATGCTAACAATTTTTCTTAAAACAAACAAAACACCTGAATGAAATAAAATTGAATCAACTAGCAAGTAAAATCCAAGTAGGAACATTCGGCAAACTTGGTGGCTTCCTATTATTTGAAGCTCACACACCTCAAAATGATAGTGTAGGTATAATTAGGTAACAAAAGGAAGAATTCACTTCTTCTGTGGAACATGGTGAACAATGACAATCACTACACAATAGCTTACGCAGATGTCCTAGTCATCTTGCAAAGAGGAAAATTCGAAAACTCTCTCTGCGAACGCTTGCAAGATGCTCTTCAAATTATAGAAAGATGGTACACTCTGTCCTATTGACAAGAAAGAGGAAACTGGTACTTCCACCAGCACCCAGACTCTTAAATACCAAACTAAGATTTGCTACCGAGGTCAAATATCTGGGAATGACACTCGATTGCAAACTATTTTGCAACTCTCATATCACTAAGAGAATACAGAAAGCATATATTGCCTATGAACAGTGTAGACGTAAGACCTAGGGTTCTCCCCAAGTTAGTGATGTGGATCTATACAGTCATCCATCATCAGGCCTATGCTCACCTTATAGGACTATTGTCTGGGGTCATAAAGCCGAGCAGACCACTATTGGCCGAAAACTAGACCACGTTCAAAGAATGATATTCCTCAACATAATTTGTGCAATGAAAACCACACCAACTAGGGCTTTGGAAGTAATTCTATGTTTGACGCCCCTGGACATTTATGTCAAGGGAGTCGCTTTAACCACATTGGTGCGCTTCCGCACTGTTCGTATAGAACCAAGTGCAGAAGCAGGTTTGCAGAAAGCCAGCATATGGCGCGAGGCAAGAACCCTGCAACGCCATATTCTGTTTTCAAAAAGCACTATACAATCAATACGAAAGGCATTGGAAACAACACAGTGGCAGGGGTAAGTAACATCTACACTGACGGATCCAAAACTGGAACAGGATCGGGATGCGGAGTATACTCCAAAGCCCTCAAACTGAACCGAACTAAAGCTCTGGGTCTCCATTCCAAATGTCCTCTAAACGAAAAATTACGGGCAAAACCAGCGCTGCAGAACATATAGTCAGCAACAATATCATTGACAAGATCGTGCACATCCACACGGACTACAGACAAGCAGTAGTAGCTCTATCTAGACCACGACTCACATCAGATTTAGTAAAACATTGACATCGTACCCTCACAGAGGCGTCGATAAAAAACACGGTGGTAGTCAGCTGCACTGGCGTAGCCAAGATTTTGTCTTGGGGGGGGGCAAATTTGCAGGAAGTGTTTCTTGCGGCCTCACTGCCAACGCTGCCGGAGGCAAAGCGCCGCAGGCGCGAAATTTTTGGGTGCCACGCCCCTTTTTTAGGTTTCTTTACGCCAATTTTGGGACTGTTTATTTTAATTTTGAAAAATTATTTACAAAATTTGGTCAGCTGGATCAAAGGTAACGATCAAAGGCAATCAGGCTGACGATGCTCTGGCTAGGAGGGCCGCCAAGCTAAAGCCTTCTGGACCGGAGCCGTTCGTGAGGCTGACCATGTCGGTGGCCAAAGATATGATGAAAGAACGCTCCCACACCCTTTTGGAAAAGGGACGATACGATTGGCTGCAACTTATCCAAGGAGCTGCTAAGATACCCAGATAAGGCTGCAGCGGGCCAGAAACTGTCGTTGACGCCTTAATAAGGGGCATGACTGGCCACTGTCAGTTAAACAAACATTTATTCAGGTTGCACCTTAGTACCACACTCTTGTGTAGGGCTTTGTTATCAAACAAGTCTGCTCTGCTCTTTCGCCAATACGCAGAGCCAGATTAGGCAATCCCAAGATGAGATCAGAGGCACCCTCGGCGACGTCATCGCCTACGTTAAATTGATAGGTTCGATACTCTGGCCTAAGTGCTGTGGCATACCACCCTCCCAAACTTACAGATACAGATAGGAAGAATTCAACTGCCAATTGTTTATGCTTGTAATAAACAAGAGAAATTGCTCAAAAAATAAGGAAACAAGAAGAATAATATGAGTTAGAGATGTAATGAAAATATAACTCAATTAAGCGGTTGTTAGAATGGAAAAAGACTAAAAATATTACAGGATGACGCCCAAAAACCTCAGAAATCTGGCAAATGTTGGACAATAGCTTGATACACTTAAAAATTCGTCTTTTAATATCAACCAAATAGAACCGTTATTGACTTGTATATTTGATTAACAGCAGTTCAAAAATATATAACGCAGGGGCCATTAAAATTTGATTTGGTAAAAATAGCTCTGGAAATGTTAATAAAACTTTCTGACATAGTTGCTCACATCAGCAGCTCTCATTTATTTGCAAAACTATTTGATTGGTTGATAAATTAGGTATGAATAAAATTTTGTTAGCATGATTCACCTAAATTACTTTACGGTCCTCTATATTTTCGTAATTGGCAATATTTGTTTGTCTAACATTCGAGTTAAATAAACGGATTATATTTAATGACATATTTTTCGTTCCCATCTTCCGAAGTCTTGCGTGAATGTGTTTTTCTCACAATAAACTACAAATTTAATTATAAACGATTATCTAAACATTGATTATAAACAATTTTATTCACGGCGCACAGTTTCAAAAATGTCTGTTTAGCACTCTTCATATATAATCGACCGTTAATTGTTAATGTTTTATTGTTTACTGCTTCGTAAAATTTAAAACAGCTTATTTGTTATTTCACTAAAAATATAACGTAATTATTTAACTGTGAAATTTGCATGCAAATATAAACAGAGAATTGGCATTTTAAACATCCATGTCTACTTTTTATTTTATCAACTGAAGTCAAAATTGGTAGTTAATGAATTTATTGGTGAAAAATTCTCACGGGTCTTTAAATTTGGCTATTTTATTTTGGTAACTTCTATTCCATTAAATTCGTTTAAAACTTTTGAATTATCCCATAAATTAAGAGCATCACTTACCATTAATTTCAGTAGGTGGTTTATTGTTGATCACATGCTGCTGATCATTCATTTCTTTCCAAGGGCTCATTACATCTCGTGAATTTAATCCTAGGTATGCAAAAATCGGTATTTTGATTATTATTATAAGGAAAATCGGCCCGAATGTCAACAAGCAAAAAATTTAGAACAGCTTTATAAGATAATCTATAAATTATATTGAGAATAATCGGAAGAGGTCACGTGCGCTTAAAACCGCTATCTATTGGATAGATGGACTACAATTCCAGCTTTTAGAGCAGGGATAGGGAGTATGGGATATTGGTGTATGAGCATTGCCAAGCCAGTGTCACCTCACGTCATTTATCGAATCAAACTTAGGTCTAAATTTAGCCACTGATCGTAAAATAAAATGAAGTTGACGAGCTGTCACTGGCTAAGAGTTTTAATCGCACGTGATTATCCGCCCTCTTGCTTTATTTTGTGACTTTTCGTTCCAAAACCATCATCAATGCTGTCTAAAATTTACTTATTTGGCATTGCCCAGACCCAAGGATTTTTATTGGACAGACGAGGTTATATACCTACCCAAAAGCTGGAAATGTGTCAACTAATCTTGTTCTTTCTTCCGTGACTTTTTTCACTCTTCATAATAATGATCTTATTACAAAATTACTTTAATCGAAAAATATATCTATGAATATACTTGGTTAGAGTAATTAATTTACTGAGTAGCTTGACAAAATCAAATGAAAAATTTTTCGGGATCTGTTCTTCGTTATTCAGAATCCTCCATCTTCTAGATGTGTATAATAACAGACAACCCACCGCATTATTAAAATTACCTTGTCCTTGAGCAATCATTAGTGGCTGCATACCCATACCTTGATGAACAACGTACTGCCTTTGAACTAGCTGTAGCTGTTGAATTATTTGTTGTTGCTGAATACCAAGCTGTTGTAGCGATCCCGATGCTTTCTTTTTATCAGAATTCTGCAGGATATGTGTTTGCTGAATGAGATTCAATTGTAGCTGTTCTTGCAGTTGCTGCATGGTCTGTTCCATCTGTTTTTTACTCAATTCTGCTAACTGATGATGCTATAACAGTAATATTTTGTTTGTTGTCACATTTACCCTATCCATATCTTTTGTAATAATAAATAAAGTCTTCCGTATTTTAGCTGACATAATTTAGATCATCAAAAGTTCATTATAATCATAAATTACCTGATGTTGCTGTTGTTGCTGCTGAAGAATTGTGTGCTGTTTCATAAGATTTTGTAGTTGCGTAGGGCTTAGTACGTGCTGCTGTAATAATTGTTGCATATGATGCAAATTTGAAGCCGGAGAAGACATCATTTGAGGCCCTAAGCTTTGAGATTGACTATAAGGGGTATACTCATTACCTAGTTTCGACTCCGCCTAGAACGAACATAAGAATAAATTTACACTAGTTTTTTTTCCAATAACTACAAAATTCAAACCTGTGAAACTTGTGGAATGGTAGCGCTAAGATTTTTCTGCGACTCCGGTGCCGACAAAGGAGAATCATTTTGAACTCGCGGCTCTGAGCTTTGTGGGCTAATACTACCATTTCCTTTTAGATCTCTTTCTCCCCTGTCTTGGTCCCAACCACTTCTTTCTAACTCTAGTTGCTGGTGTTGCTGTTGTTCCTTCAAAACTTTCTCTAGGGATGCCGCCTGCTGAAAAGAATATTTGAAATCTGTTTAAATTTGCATGTTTCACTTTGACGTGTGGTGACAGATACGCCATATTTTACTTAAAACGATTATTTTCATAATTTTTCTCAAATATAAGATGCGTATCATAGTAATGTAGTTGTGGATAATTAGAGGTATGAATAGTTTTATAAAAAAAATGTTTTATCTTTTTACATAATACATTATATTCGATCTGTCTTCTCCCACACCTACAAATTTCTAACCAGTTGGATATTATATTAATAAATGCGACCTGCTGCGTAATTTTAACATTTTGCCTTCCCTAATTCAAATTAAATACGAAATATAGCCTTGTCTAACTCGGACAAACTAATGTTTACAATCAAAATACATTTTCCAACAAAACCAGTGTTTATATTTCTAATTGAGGCAGCCGACGCGCACCCACTCATATCTATATTAAAGGGTCTGGACCTTCCCCGGGTTTCAATCGGCCGTAAAGGAGAAATTAAGTTATCCAGCAAGATGTTTGTTCAAGAAGGGATTAGAGAAGCGAGCTCAGCTCCTGTCAACATACCGTCTTAAGCTTATTACTTCTAGAGTGTCCATCCGTTCCCTTCGAGAGTCAATTTGAATGTCCAAACGCCCTTTGGCCAATATTCCACATTTATTTTTATAGGTCGAAAGGCAATGTTTTTAAGTTTTGGTTTTATGTTAGAGATTTAAAAGTCTATATTTTATAATTGAATTATTACAAATTTTGGCTCTTGGCAGAGTAAGCTTCTAAATATCAATAAAAAATGGTGCATGCACATATTTTAAAAATAAGTGTAATAAATTTGGGGGTAATGCGAGCGCAACATCGACCCCCTCATAAAACAAATTATATGGGCACACGGGCCAAAAGGCGCACACTTTTTAAAGAGTTGCGAAGACGCCGCAATGAATGATAAGATGTTAAAATGCATTACCATGATGTCACATGAAATAAAACCCATATACAGCGGCGCATTATGTGAAAAATATGGAAATAATATTGCCGCGGCAAGCAAAACAGCCCTTCTGCATATGAAATATGCGCGCCGGAGCCAAACACGGGGGCGTCAAGTTTTTTAAGTTTCCACAAGACGTCACCACAGGAATATCAATGACTCTTACCTAACCACATGCTGTTTTATTCTCATTTGCGCCCATTAAATTATTTTCGCGACTTTTACCAGGTGACTTTATCCGAATGGATAATAAACTTTTTCATTAACATCATTCTTCTGGATATTGAATAATTCGCAGTGTACAGGACAAAATAATTCTGTGTACCGGCAATATTTAAATTTCAACTCAAGCTCAACTGAAACCACAGTCAAATGATAAAAGAGAGAATCATCAACTCATTATTCGGCGACACCGATAAAACTAAAGTTCGGGAAATAAGAAGCATCAGAAAATATCGAACACAAGACGGCTATAAAATAAAAAATATTAATGCACAGAAAAGAAAAAGAACAAGATTGGAAAATCCATACAATGGTGAATCAGTCTCAACCATGAACTTGACAACACGTCTAACCAAAACAATATAAAAAAAATCTCATAAACACAAGAAACTAAGGCAAAAAGACTATTTGATGTGCGACTGAGACTTAATCAAACGGAAATTCACGAAAGAGAAATTACAGATTCTGGCATCATTCAACACGTACTACTTTGAAGAATAATTATTGTACGTTCTAGGAACCGAAATGATCTATGTATTACGAAAGCTTCAATAAGTGCAGATGACTGCTAGACTGACCATCGGCTGATAAGATTCAGAATGAACTTGCGCATTCCGCCAAAGTATAGATGTCAAGAAAAGCAGCTGAAACGCAAATTCAACATAGATCACCTTCAAGACGATCATATCAGGACAAACTTCCAAGCCTCTCTAAGCCAGAAACTTACTTTGAAGTACTCGGAAAGCATTGAGGAGAACTGAAAAATACTAAAGACCGCAATAACATCTGCCTCGGAAAAAATGGTCGGCTACATACAAAAAAAACATCAAGACTGATTTGAGAAGAACGACCCAGAAGTCCAAGACCTTATAGAAAGAAAAATAAATACGCATAATGCATGGAAAAGCGACCCCAGCTCGTCTGTAAAAAAAGGCAATACCAGGAATCAAAAGCAGAAGTTCAAAAGCAAACGCGAGCATTGAAGAACCAATGTTGGATAAGAAAATCAAACAAAATGCTGAATTCAACAGCACCAGGGCCTTCTTTCAGGCTACTTAGATGGTATACAGATCAACCACTCAAGGACTCAATCCCCTACGATCCAAAGATGGCACAAGACTGCTTAAAGGCAGTTCCTCCACTAATTCTCGTTGGATGGAACACTTTCAGGAACAACTTAACAGATAATCACAAGTTAATGATGACATCTTCAACGAAATTCCACAGAAACCAATACAACAAGAACTTAGCGAGGTTCTTAGATTAGAGGAGGTTGGAAAGGCAATCAGACAACTGAAGAACAATAAGTCAGCTGGTACTGACGGCATTCCTGCTGAATTGTTTAAACAAGGAGGCCCCACACTAAGTCCCTAAACCCACATCCTGATAAGTAAAATATAGATTATACCTGTAAAACTGGAATCTGCCTGCATAGTTTCCATTTTTAAAAAGGGAGACAAGGCTCAATGTGGAAATTACAGAGGAATATCTTGACTTTCTGCTGGGAAAAAGATACCTACTTCACTGGACCAACACAGCACTAGCTTCGCTGGACAGGTCACACGTCTTCCACGACAGATTTTTTACAGTCAACTGAAAGACGGCAAACGAAATCAAGGAGGTCAACTAAAATGCTGCAAAGATGTTCTTAAGGAAAATATGACGAAGTGCCGCATCGATTCCAACAACTGGGAGTCGATGGCAAATGATAGTCCCTCATGGCGTCGAGTAGTCCACGACGCACCACAAACTTTTGAAGAACAGCGAAGCTGACACGAGACCGAAAAGAGGGACCGCAGGAAGGAGGAAGAGAACAGAGGAAGAGAGAATGCTACCAGAGGCTGGGTGGTACCAAGAGTGTGGCAGAGTGTGCGCCTCCAGAATTGGTTCATATAGCCATAAGAAAAGGCACAATCGACGACATTAAGAATAGAATAGGAGATATAATCATACTCGGTATCGAGTGATCGCCTATATGATGATGACTTTAGAAGCAACACAACAAAGATAGAAACAATAATAGTTCAAACGCAAATTTGAGGAAGCAGCTTTAGAAATCATTAACCTCTTCAGCAACCCATCAGAAGAAATTCCAAGAGCCATATATCATCCCCGCAATCGTCAATCCCAGATGAATATAAAAATTCTGAGAAATTGCGGTTAAACTTCCATTTAAACTCGTACGGAATTGTATGAATGTTACCGTAACACTCCATCGGCCGAAACGTAGCAATTATAGTAGATAAAGGTAATGCAAGACCGAAATGAAATCTTCAAAAAGTTTATGTTTGTTTAAATTCAAAAAAAAGCAACAAACCCATGCATTGGAATGCAACTTCAGTCTTTCGTCACAAATCCTTTTACTAACTCATGACGAAAGCTTCGACCTTTTTTTTTCAGAACCATTTCTTGTTCCAATTCTGGCATTAAATGATATTTTAATTTTTTTCAAAATTATTTTTTCTTATAAAACAGACACTCACCCCCTAGTTCAATTATCGAAGCTACTCTGTAAAGCACCCATACATAAACGAAAAAGATAATAAATTCAGGTCTGTATATGCCAACGACGTTAGGTTGAAATTTATGTAAGGGTTATTCGCGGCAAGCCAAGAGATATTTATCTTTCTTATTATTAAAATAATATTACACAAAACAAGCACGCAAAATTACTTTTTCATTTTTATGGCTCCATATACTTCGCGAAAGGCATTATCGTTGTATAAACAAAATAGGATTCCCTTTAAAAGCAACTCATATTTTCCCTTTGCCCTCTTAAATATGTCCCTAAAATGAAGTGGGTGCCAGGAAATATAGTAATACCTCTTTAAAGCATATAAAATTTATAATTTATATTTACAGTGGTATTTTCTATTTGAAGATAAAGGGAAATTTTACGCTTTAAAAATACATAAAAATTCTTCTGCATGAAGTCGAATTCACTCTGGCATTTTTAAAGCGTTTACCCTCTGTCTTCTATTGTCCAAAGGCATAAAATATTGCTTTTAATATATAAAAATATGACCACTTTAACTGTCTAGTTTCCCCCGTAATGCTATAAGAAGAAGTGACACATAGGCTCGTTTTAAAGAAAGGTAAAAGGGTAAAAACTAGGGAGAGAGAGACCAGAATTTCGCTGGACGTAGCAATAATATTAAACATGGTTTTCTCATTTCTCTTTTTAATATGTTCTTTAATAAAACTTTAATTTAATCAAATTAACTTTTGGGCACAAAATATTTTATCGTATTTTCTAGTTGCCAAAGAGATTTTACGAAATCAAACTAACAACCATTCACTTTATCAGAACTTCTAGTGATATGATGAACATTTTATTATAAATCGCAACATATAGGTACCAGTTTTTTTGTAATTAGGCAAGTGAGTGTTGGAAAAATTTTATATGCATGAGAAAAGTTGTGTTTTAATTTCTACGAAAAGGAAAATTTTATACAAAATAATATGTTCAAATATTATCTTTTCCAATCGGTTTTCAATTTATAAATCGCAACGAAAACACCAACGCTAATTCCTGACATCTTCTCACCCCTTCATCAAAATTATAAAAATGTAAATTTTAAATCTAATACAAATTCTCGAATTGTTAACTTGTGCATATTTATTAAATCTGCGGCTGAAAAGGGTCCCAAAACGAAATATGTTTATTCAAAAAGGATACTTTGGCAAATTTAAATTAAAGCTTGCCGGGGGACGACCAAACGTGTATATTTTTCATTTAGGGGCGGACACCCAAAATGCAAAAATATTCTTTTCTCAGTTCGTTATTAGAAAGAGTTACACCGAGGGAAGGGGGCATAAAAATATCGCGACACAAGCCCGGTTTTTAATTATTGAATTAATTAATTTTTGCCCAGATTTTCCGACAATTCGTTTAGAAATATGAATTTTTCATAGCGAAAATTACGCCCCTTTCACAAACTTAATTGGCGAAAAAATAAGAGGCAGGCGGTCGATTTAAAAATAAAATTTCAATTTCAAAAAATAAAGATAAACGCGGAAAGAATCGCTTAAGAAAAACAAAACACGAAAACACCGAATCAACGAGTTGTAAAACGAAAAATTTCAAAGTTGTTTTATGCCGGCAACTTTTGCATCCAGTCGAAAATTTATATCTGTGCGCGCGTGTTTGTCTTTGTCTTTTGTTTTATTTTTGGCAAAGTTTTTTCCTTCGCATGGGAATTATTCAAATTAATGTAGATTCTGCGTCACTCTACAAACGTAAATTTCATGTTTTGATAGTGAATTTTGAAAAAGATAAAACAAAACCAATAAGACCATTAAATATATAATACAATAGCAATTTCTTTCAAAAATACTAAAAAAGGGAAAAGAAACGTGAAAGCACGTCATTTCCAACTTAAGGCAAATAAATTAGGTTTAAAGTATAAACTCATTTGAGTAAGTAGATTGTGTTTAAGATTGGACAGATCGAATGGGCTGGCTGATGCCAGGCGCGACTGAGAATAAATAAAAGTCTAATAAAGGTTCTAATGGAAAAAGCGCCTGGAAGTGGGAAATAAAAAAGATACTGTGTAATTGACAGTGAGCTAACCGCCCAGAAGTGTATTGTGCCGGGGAAAAATGAACGACAATACCAATCGCCAAATATCTAAATCAGCTCGATTTGACGACGCGACGGCTCCTTATTAACCCGGTAGAATGGGAAATGGGAGACTTTGCCATTTGATTAACTTTATTTTTAATCAGTTTTTATAAAATCAATATCGAACGAACACAGTGGCGTATTTTTGATTTTTCTAGTTTTAAAACCTGCATAATTACTTATTATTGATAGTGTAATTATTTATTATTGGAAGGTATGTTCCAATAGTGTTAAGTAAGGTATTACGTATGTTATATTATTTTTACTTTTTAAAATAATTATTGTAAATGCAATGCGAGTACCGCCATCTGTTGATCAACGTACGGATGAGGGCTTTATGATGTAGGTAACACTTATTAAAGCTAATAGTGTATAGGGTGTTTCAAATTCGAACCACATCATTGGGATCTCGGAACCGGTGAGAGATAAAGGGTTGGTTAAACTGGGACTGAGTTGAGTAATTTGATACCTAACAGAATGCCACTTTGATATTCAGGATATTTTGAATACTTCCGGAGATATCCGAAAAAAAACCGAAATTTTGCAAAATTGTTTTTATTTTTTCTTGACTTAATTTAAAGTAATATTCAAAAAAATGCCACTTCATCATAGCCACTTTTTCTCCCCTACGAGATGCTAGCTTCAAATTTGAAATGTGACGCTTCGCCTTTTGACCACCATCATCAACTTCATATTTTTAAATACGAACCCTTATTTTTTATTTCAGATTTCATAAGCTTCTGGTATCCCAAAACCAACGACGTAAAGCACTTATTCGAAAAATGTATATCATTAGCACTTTCCATAAGAATAAATGTGTTAGAGAGAGAGACAGAGAAGAGAAGGAAATGACTAAAGAGTGGAAAAAAAAAAATTCTCGAATAAATGCGATACGTCATAGGTTTTGAGACATAAGAGGTTCTAAAAATCTGAAATAAAAAATCCAGGGTCGTATTTAAAAAAATAAAGTTGATGATGGTGGCCCTAAGACGAAACGTCAGATTTTAAATTTGATGGTAGCATCTAATAGGCGAGAAAAAGTGGCTATGATGAAGTGATTTTTTTTTTTCGAAATATCATTTCAAATAAAGTCAGGAGAAAATAAAAACAATTTTGCAAAATTTCGGTTTTCTCCAGATATTTCCGGAAGATTCGGAATATCCTAAATATCAAAGCGACATTTTGTTAAGTATCAAATTATACAACTTTGCCCTAATTTAACCAACCCTGCATCTCTCACCGTTAAAGGGATCCCAATGATGTGTCTCGAATTTCAAACACCCTGTACAGACAGACTACTAGACATATAAACGTCGATGGGAGCAGTTGAGTTATACCCATTTTATTTCAGGATCATCATGGTGCATCATTGATCTTCCCTGCAGGTTATTAGAATTCGTAAATTTTTGGTAGCTCGGCTATACTCTGCTTAAACCGGGTACAAGCTAATTCGTCTTATCACTCCCTATGTGTCCAGTAAGTTGGTCCGGTCTGCATGTAAGCACTTCGTACATATATTTGACAAACGCCGGGCTATAGAGTTATCTCATTGGTCGATGCCAAATAACAGTACACATTGCTATACAAACGCCAAATAAATGTACAATTTGCCACCGCATGCCCTCTCGCCAAAGGCGCCAAATAACAGTACGAATTGCTCTGCCTATACCTCCAATGGATGTACGTTTTGCTGTCTCAGCGCATGGGCTTCTGTTTTTGCTTAGGTGGCAACGTTTTATGATGCAAGCACGTTTTGTTGAGCTGATTAGATGATTTCAATACCCTAGTGATGATGTTCGCAAATGATATGGAATTACCTCAAACATTTAAATACAAAACGAAAGACGTTACTAACAATAGCAATGGGATAACAATTTACACAAATTTACACAGTCTAGAAGAATGTGACACGTGGATCCAAGAATATTCAAGGTTAAACCACAGGAAATGGATTGTACGTGATAGCGCTCCCAATTTAAAACTTTTCGTGTGTTCGTCATTTTAATCCAGAACTAAATAATGCAAGAAATGACAATAAAAACAACACTGAATCGTCATCATTTGAAGCATTGTTAAAACTTATGCAGGATTGGCACACAAGATTTGACACTATCCAAAAATGTTTGGCTCGACTCCAAAAAGTCACTACCAGAACACGCAGTTTTTTATGCACGGCAGGATCCAGTATCCCTTGGAGACGTTGACGTACGGCTATTAGTGTACAACCAAAAACCATTGCCAGAAGACGGCCTGGTATCGGTATTACCAGAGGCAGTAAGAGGATGCCCAGTAAAAGAGCAGGCCAAATTGCAAAAAAAAAACCAAGAGCAGTAAAAAGAAAACGAAATTTACATTTAAATGTAGAAAGTAACATCAAAAAATTCAAAGTCGCATGGCAATGGACACTAGAAATTAATAAAATATATGCTTTTTAGAACCCACTTTTAATTTGTGTCAATGAGCTTGGTTTTTGTAGTTTTTGTATTGCATTGTAGCGATAAATCTTTAAAAAGATTCTCATGCAATTTCAATTTTTTGGCATAACGTACAAGGCGATGACGCGATTCTGCCAATATGTACTGTTATCTGGCATACACATGCATTTTTAATTCATTTGCAAAACGTACATGACTATGACTCCGCAATGGCAGAACGTACTGCTATCTGGCATCAACCAATCGGAAAGCGTAGATACAGGTTATTTGCCATATCCATGTACGAAGTGCTTACATGCGTCTGGTCTATATACAAGCCTTCCTTTTATTTTTAACAAATATCTAAGGCATAACTGCCTTGTTCAAGACAATTGCAAGTATATCTGTTAAAGGGGGTGTGAGCCAAAGATAAAAGTTTTAGAAAAAAAAATCTAAGAACAAATTTTCAAACCGCACTAGGCTACGACCAACCGTTGCGAAGAAACCGTGGTATAAAGTTCCCACTCCTAGCACTGTGACGTCACATGCACAAACTGAATTTTCCTTCCCGCGCTACGCGCGCGTTTGCTCATTCTTGCTGCATAATATGTTATCGTATAGTTTTTACGTTCTCACCCCTATCGCTGCGTCGGTTTAAATAGGTTTTGCAATTTTTGCGTGTTTTCATGACGTCAGGCGATGAATAGACAAATGTTTATTTAGGCGTATCTACCTTATTATTTTGAGTAGCGATGCAAGATTTGCACAAGAGAATTTTTTGGATACAAATTTTTTTTAAATTAAATTCTTAAATTAAACTTCTCGAGAGCTAAACAAAATTCTCTGAATTATTCCCAGCCTCAGTTTTTTTTTTGGAGACTTCTTATCACCGAATTTCCCATAATAGTTTTCAATTTACCTTTATGTGTAACTTTAGTATCTAGCGCAACTACTGAATTTATCTTTCAACTGGTTTATCTACATCCTAAAAGGAGAACTTAAGTGTAGATATCACATGTCTTTCTCTAATAATCTCTTAAGGTGCATCCAGACGGGTGCAACAAACAGCGCGAATCGTTCGCGAACATTTTGCAACAAGCATTCCGCTCAGCGCGGATAATGTCTGCTGCAACAATTTTTTGTTTGTCAGTTCTCGTTGATGTTTCCAATTTCGTCGGAGAACATTTTCCGCCAAGGAAAACTGAACGCGCGCGAGCAGGTCTCAGCGCGCTACCGTCCAAACTGACGTGTTCTGCAACATTCGCGATCGTTTTGGGCTGTTTGTTGCACCGGTCTGGATGCAGGGGACTTTCAACTTTTTGGACAGTTGAGTTATAATGCTTCAACTTTCATTTTCAATTACTAGTTGTGGGTCGCTCGGCTATTTTGCTATTTACTCTGTAGCTGATTTTTCAGGTCATCAGTTTCGTGAACACCTCGTTTATTCGGGATGATAATGTTTTCATCGTCATTCCCACTAGCCTCCCATAGTTAGGTGCTGAAAGGATCCGCTGCTGCTGCATGTAAGGATATTAATTCGAACTGTAGATACATATCACGATAGGTTTTCACAGTAAAAGCGATTTTGTTCTTGTCCATTTCTACTGTTCCTTCTTCATTTTTCATGTGCATGGTTTTAGGCATGAGTCTTTCTATCTTTGTTTCACTGCTTATCTTCGCAATTACTGTTATTATGATGAGCAGCTCTACTTACAAAGTTGCTCAATAGTTTCATAGAAGTGGTACCTACAATTTTATTTTGAAATCACTCTATTACTGTTCCGAAAAAAGCCATTTTGAGCAGGTATATATTCCACAAAAATCAGCTTACACATAAAACACGGTTGGTAGCAGATATAATTCTTTTCAAAACAAAAAGGTATACAACTATTATGTTAGGATCATTGCCTCAAGATAGATAGCTTCCTGCAGACCTAATGTGGGTCCTTTATAGCCGGAGCGCGTCGAGAAAATCAATCACTTTACAAAATGCACGAACTGCTTGCTTTTCCAGTCCATTTTTGAATATATTTTCATTCTGCAATCAATTCATAGTTTTTATTGTTTAAACTGTTTATATTCCTTAAGGTATACAAATTTTCAAGTGAATTATTCAGCGGAATATGGAACATAAGTGTGGAGATCTTTCAAGCATGAGTTTCCAATTCAGCTTTAAATTTAAATGAATTGCTTAGTAATCGGAACGGGTAATTTTTGATTCAGTTTGATAGTAACCATTTTCAATATCTAATAAGTTTTACTATATGTAGCACGTTAAAGTGCAAGATCCATAAACAACGAAGAACAGTGGAACAGAATGCAATACCAATTGGATAAAATGAAGTGAAATAGTGTCGAGCAATGTAAAACCGAACGTGAAGAAGAAGAATGTGTAGTTTCCCCCTTCTCTAATACAGAAATAACCATTGCTGCCCTCAGTCAGTTAAGGTCTCATTCACAACACAGCTCACCAAAGTTTCATCACTTCCGCCTTCCAGCATATACATCACACAATGTTTCGGAAAGCACATGTCTCAGATAGAGGAGTGGATGAGTGACTAGCAGATCAAACTTAACCCCCACAACTGAATTCGTTTTAGTAGGCCCGTCGTAAAGTCAAATGGTGCGGAACTCTGGAACACCTATAGGGCTTCTACAAAAGTTTCAGACAAAGCACACACACACCCAATCCTTTGTCACCAAAACCAATATTCACTCTACCCTCTAGAATTCCACAGCATAGCGTAGTGACATCACAAGTGAGCTCGAATCGCTGAAAATGGTCCTAGGTAAATCAAGTCAACCAACCTCCAACAAAAGCTGGGAGTGGAACGACTCTTGCGTCAACTGACACATCTCTGATCATTGAATAAAAGTTCAATATACCGGAAGTCAAATTCTACTCAGTTTCAACTCAACAATTGCCAACCCAATAAAATCCCAAAAAATCGACAATTGGAAGCTGGGCTACTTCGATTTAGTAGGTTTAATATAATCATTGATGCTTTGAAAATGTTGAATATCTTTGCAAGGAAAGACATCTGCATCTCATTTTTATTTTATAGATAAAATATTATTCTATAAAATTAGCCATCGTCTGCATGAAATATGGGTGAGGCCATAGGAGACCGCATAGTTGTGCAAATGTGGATCTGGGCAAAGTCATATTATAGCGATTATGCCAAGTGTTAGCCCAAGCAGCCGAAACAATAAATTAAGGGCCTAACTTCACGGACACGGCTCCACATATAATCGTGGGCAGCGGCATTTTCCCTAGCCCCAGTAGCCAGCAGGAGCAGCAACAGCATGGTCGCAGTTCGAGGAGGTTAAACGGGCGCCAATTAATATAAATCCTTAGTCCCGAAATTCCGGTAAGTGTAAGGTAATTGAGTGAGAGTTATTAATATTTAGCAAAAGTCCTTGTTTAGGCCCCTGGTCTGCAGTTACAAATGATTGCTGTCGGTCGCAGGTCCGCCGGCATATGGTGCATCGACGGTTCCTGCCGCCGGACATTCATAAATTGCTAACGTCCCGTCCGTCCGGTTTAACTATACGGATATTTAATCCGTACCGCCCAAAGCTATAAAGTGTGAAATTTGGCAATCATAACTGCAAATTGTCCACTGGGACGTTTTTGTCGACCGTTAAGATATTTAACGTCTTCAAGCCACGGTATTTGTGCCATTTCTTGCTGCGTTCTGGATGCTATTAGGGTTTCTTGATGCTTCAGTAATGACATTATTAGTTAGCATTATGTTTACATTTACAACGTTTTTGTTGTCTTGCATGCAAAAAAAGGTAAAAGCATGTGAATTAATTTGATACTATCCATTAACCTGGAACTTCAATGTATCAAAGCTCGATTAGATCGATATGGGAGCGGATTCTGAGATCCTTGTGGTTTGACCATATTGGCAAGCCATATCAAAAAAGGCACTTTCATGAAGACACTGGAAATGGGTAATGAACGGCTTGAGCAAGTCGAACTGACGCAGAGATTGTCTTTATCCACGCCTTACCAAGTCTGAACTTTGGGACTGCACAGGAATTCGATAAAAGATTTTTTTTGACGTAGAACTAGAGGATTGTTGATAGTTCGCTCTCTCTCTTAACGGAATTTCTTTAACGGTAGTTAAAATATTAATATTAAGAGATATGTTTGGTATCCATTTAGAGCAAGGTATTCCCAAGTCAAGTTGAAAGACGTATTGCACTGATCAGTTCGTTGGACTTCCTCAGCATGTGCAAGATCAAATTCGGATGAACATTGGATCTTGCATGTTGTGCGTTCTGCTCTTCAACCTTCAATGGAAGTTATTATTAAAGTTTCAATTTGCTGCTGGCATACACTGTTTTTTCCTCTGTTGCTTCCTTTGACATGATAGTTTTTTTTTTCAAGAATTTTTGTAATTCGGTTCATCCAGCAGTATCGAACAATGAGACCAATGATATTAAATATAGTTAACGTTCGGATTACTTTGCAATGTTTGTTATATTTCTGCAGTTGTCACCCTTGGACTTCTTACAACATTATTTTGCACAAAGAATGATAGAAAACTGAAATGTCTGATATATTTGGAATTTTCATTAGAATGGTATTAAAAAAATGCATTTAAGATCTCAAGCTTAGCCACCCACTCGTTTTTAATAATCTCAAAGTTTCATACGGACAGGCTACTTTAAATTACTTATTTTCAATATTCCTGACAATGAAAAATCAATATTAATCCATTATTCCATAAAGCGAGTAGCAATCAAAGAGCACAATACGAAATTAACGTCAGATCTCGTCTGCCAAATGAAGGCGAACTTAGACGTTGCCCGAATGCCGCTGGCTAAATTACCAAAACTGCATAAAACTGATCCCGGATTGGAATTGTAAGCGCGCGATAATGTCTATAGCGATAAACCAAGCCTGACTGGCTATAATATAATAAAGCAACCCCTCAGCCACCCCCAAAGACCCCGAATTACAAACAGAGGGTGCCTTGTGCCCGTCTATGTTCCTCCTCTTTCTCGTATTAATGATTCAATATCAATTAGTGGGTACACTGAATTATATAAACTTAATCTTGGCCCTTCCGAAAGAAATTGTGATGCTGCTTGTAAAAACCTGCGATGGAAAATATCAATAGAGAATTGTTTTTCGTAATTTTTTCATAATATAGGCTGTAGGTATTTCTTTGATGCTACAAAAAAAAAATCTACATCCATTAGCAGATTTGAAACTTTTATAAGATCTAATTGCTATAAGGTTTACTTGGAGACTTATTTGCATAGAATAAAGTGATTTATTCCTCAGCTGCCTATTTTTATTTGAGGGTGTATTTATTTCAACGAACTGCCAGAAAAGGTATTTAAATTTTATATCGTATCCATTATTCACCCCAAAAACAAATGAAGCTCATATTGATGAGCCATTTAAAATAGAGTTCTAAGCGATCTGCGGGTATTAGGTTTTTATTTACGCTCAGGCAGACCCATTTCCTTTCTTTTTTCTTAAGATGGTCGTGATCTCTGAATCTCAGGGGAATCGGTTTGATTATTGCTTCGAAACACGGCGTGGAAAGTCCCTCCCTTCCCTTTGCCCTTCTATTGGGCCTTTTATATTTAAATTGCTAACGGTGGCTCTCCGTGTAAATACGAGTGTTGCCCCCCGCACTCCTATACCGTTCATCACAGATACAGATATTTACTCAACTGTATTTTCTTCCCCGAATTATTCGGATGAAGTTTTTTATTTTTACTTCCCCAGTCCTTTCTAATTTCATTGTTCCTTCGCCCCCACCAATGTTTTATGTTTCTTTTCAGTTTTTCTTTTTATTTGACTGTATAGAGCAGAGATGCACCTAATAAGATGCTAAATTGCCCCCTGACACTTCCGCTTTCCACCCGGGTAACTTTCAACAACTGACATCGCTCACGAGAAAAATTATTCCCGTCAACCCCCAAATATAAATTCATAAAGGATGCCGGCTGTTACTTTTTACCCTTAAAAAAATATCACCCTCAAGAATGAATGAAACTTTTTGCCATTTTAATTTTCAATATGGACGAAAGTCTTATTTGAAACTGCGCTGCTTTGTGTCTTTTGCTTTTGTATTATTTTTTACTTGCCACAAGATCTAATTTCATTATTTTCGTAGCAATGATATATTTGCATTCCACAATGTTTTGTTTTTGCGTAGATTTTTGTTAGAAATTTTGAATACTCTTAAGCAAAGATTCAAATTTGGACACAAAAGGTTCCGTGTCTAAACTAAATATTTTTAAAGGGACCATCAATTGAGCAATTAGAAAAGTCAGGTCACACGCAAGTTTTACGATATAATTCAATCAGCGGACGGCAAATTAATTAATGAAGTTTCAACTTCGGACGCTGCGAAAATACCGAAAAAAAAACGTGTCAGATATAAAATATCGCCGGCGAGGTATTAGGCATATTTCGTTCAATTTGCCACGGCCTTGTTTGAAACTTCCGATCATATAGGAAAAAAAAAATTGCGAATACCTAATTTCTAATCTCTCGTCAAATACTGGGGAGGCATGCGAACTTTTTAAAACTGATAATGAAAAAACTCGTGCTAAACACGGCAGGACCCACGTCTAAATGAGATTCGAGAGGCATTTCCATCCTGATCCTGACAACTCATCCTTATTTACTCCCGGATGTTTTGTGCACAGGGTCTGATTTAGAACAATTTCCGAAGTTTTGACACTAGTTCTATTGCTTTCAAGAGTTTAGAACACTAGAGCTACTCGCTCCGGTGTTAGTCGACCCCGGTTTGAAAGGAACAGATGCGCTGGCTTTCGCATTTAAATGGTGAGTTCGGGCTTGAGCACTTCAGGTGCAACAAACATTTTTCGAAAGGAATAAGCGGGTAACGCCCCGGAGCTGTTTCAGAGCTCCTTCTAGATGTGAAAGGAATACAACTATTGCATTAGGCTTCAGAGGCGAACAACTTTATGACATTATTATAATTGAATTAATTAATTTCCTAAAATAATTTTGTTCAACATGATAAAAATCACTTGGTGTTTTTTTTTTATGTATTGGACAAAAACAGAGTCTATACTATCTAAGCCATGAGCGGAAGAAATTAAGTGACGATTAACTCTCCGTTTGAACACGTTAAGGTTGAATTGTTCAGAAAATGAAATAGGAGGTAGGGAGTTGCAGAAGTGGGCAGTACGCCACCAAAAATGAGCCCTATTTTTAGGTCCTCGGGGTAGCCAACTTTACCACATAGGGATGGGATGCCTGTCAGGTTCTTGTGGTTCTTAAATAACTTCTCTTAGGTGGAATGAGGCTGGCCAGATCGTCAAAACATCTCCCGCCACCTTGCATCCATATTGGAGAGATTGCTGTGGTGCTCTCCGTTATTGTATCTGAACCAATAATAACACAGTAACACAAGTAACAATATATTTAACACAAATCTGAATAATCTCATTAACACAACTACATACAATCATAAAGTCAAATCTTAACTAATAAATCCACCCTCTCTTCACAGGTTCCTAGTTCTCGACCGGCCGCGGCGGCGTTGCCTGATTTCCCAGTCCCCACATCCCTCCTCTTTTCACGAGCTTGAGAGGTTCTACTTGGGGACTTGCGTTGGGGTCTTCATCTTCGTTATCTTCTGGTGGTGGTTGAGGCTGGGAAGGATTTGGAGGTAGTGTGTGAGGATATGGGGAAACGGTTTGGGGTGTGGTAACCAATGGAGCTTGACTCTCCGGTATTTTCTTTACATGAGCAATATTGCGTCTTATGATTTTACCATTTCCATGAAGTGTTAACTCGTTTCCATTTCTGTGTAAAACATCATATACTGTAGAATCGAAATTTGGTGTTAACTTATTTTGGTATATGATGTTCTTCACGACAACTTTATTCCCAGGTTCTATTTCTCTAGGTGTAGCTCCTCTTCTATTGTCTTCCTTTCTTTTTCCCATTTCCTTGCTTGCTAAGTCTCTATCATATACCTCTTCGTCCAGTGTTTCAATCGCTATGTCTTCAATACTTGGTATTTTATCTCGAATCCTTCGATTCATGATCAACTCTGAAGGAGATTTTCCGGTTGTCCCATGAGGTGTCACATTGTACATCATTAAATATTTCTGTATTTCCTGCTTATAGTTTTTATCGCTTTTCTGGTAAGCTATTTGAAGTCGTTTTTTCAACGATTTATTTATGTTTTCTACCTCACCATTGGCTTGAGGCCAGTATGGAGCCGAGTTAACCAGGTCAATTCCATTTGTTAAGCAATAATTTTTAAATTCCTGACTATTGAAGTTCGTAGCATTGTCTACCTTCAAGGTTTGTGGAAGTCCCAACCGGCAGAAGATTTCTTCCAAAGCTCTAATCACTGTTGCGGAATTGGTATTTCTGGTAAACACTGCTTCGACATAACGAGAATAGTAATCGATAATAACTAGTAGGTAGTCTTGATTTGGTTCGCCGGACATGTAGTCGAGTGCTATATCCTTCCAGGGTCCCGGTGGTAGCCTTTTCCTCGCCATTGGTGGGGGTTTGTTGGGTTGTGATACTAGAAGGCACTCCATACAGGTTTTTACATGTTTCTCGGTTTCTTTGTCTATTTGTGGCCACCATACCTTGGAACGTAGGCGACGCTTCATCACCGTCTCCCCAGGATGGCCTTCATGTGCTAGTTGTAGCGTGTGACATCGGAGGTTTGTGAGTATTACTATTTTATTTCCCCTAAGAAGCACAGGACCCATGTGGGTTAGTTCCAAGCGGAACGGGTAGAATGGATTTTGATCATTTGGTGACCAAGTATTTTCTGATATCTTATCGATTGCATCTACTATTTGGACGTCTGTTTTACTCTCAGAAATAACTTTGGAGATGGAAAGAGCCTTAGGAATGGCTTCATTTATGATCATTTGTACATGGTACTCATTTGGTTCATCGAAAGTTTTGTCTGCTTCTAGTTTACACAGTCTTGAAAAGGGATCAGCGATGTTGGATTTACCAGATTTGTACTTGACTTTGAATCTGAAGGCTTGTAATCGCAATAACCATCGTTCTATTCTTGCTGGAGGCTTTGAGGTGGGCCTAAATATGGCCTCTAGCGGCTTGTGGTCTGTGATTAACTCAAAATCTATTCCAGCCAGGTAAAAATAGAACCTTTCAACCGCCCAAACCAAAGCCAGGCTTTCCTTCTCTGTTTGCGAGTATCGCCGTTCTACCGTAGATAAACTCTTACTTGCAAAAGAAATGACATGTGGTTGTTCGCTTTCATCGTACTGGAGGAGAACAGCTCCTAGCGCTATTGGGCTGGCATCCGCAATCAACTGTGTGCGTCTGTGCAGGTTAAAGTATGCTAAGGTGGGTAGTTTCTCCAATGCTGATTTCAGTTTTTCAAAGTTTTCTTGCTCACATTGTCCCCACCTGAACTTTGATTCCTTCAAGATTAATCTGAGAGGTTCCGTCAACTCCCCTAATTTGGGAATAAATTTCCCCAAATAGGTTACCAGTCCCAGAAAACTCCTGACTTCTTCTTTGTTTGCCGGTGCACGAAAATCCCTGATCACTTTCATTTTGTTAGGATCTGGTAGAATACCTGATGACGTCAATACGTGTCCCAGAAAGTCTATCTGGCATACCTTAAAATGGCATTTCTTGTCATTTAGGAGTACATTATGAGTTTTTAAAACCTCCAATACTTTATTTAAAAACATATCGTGTTGTTCCTCAGTTTGGCCGAATACAATAATATCGTCAATATAATTTAAGCAGTTTGCACATGGGGAGAGTATACCTTGAAATATCCGCTGGAAAATCTCTGGGGCTGAATTGATACCGAACATTAAACGTTTGTATCGAAATAATCCTTTATGCGTTATGAAAGTGGTTATTGGTCGACTTTCTTCCTCCAATTCAAGCTGATGGTATGCACTTGCCATGTCTAGGCGTGAGAAGTATCGTGCTCCTTTCAATTTGGTCATAAAATTGTCAAATGTCGGCAATGGAAATTTTTCCCGTAAAATGGCCTCATTAGCTCTCCTCATGTCGATACAGATTCGTATGTCATTATCTGGCTTAAACACTATTACCATTGGAGAAATCCATGAACTCGGTTCAGTTACTCTTTCAATAATATCTTTAGCAAGGGCTTCATCTAACTTCTGCTCCACTTTGGATTCCACTGCAATGGGAATTCTTCTCATTGGTTGTTGTACAGGTTTTATGTTGATGTCAATGGATAGTCTCACTTTTATGTTGGGGATTTTCGGAAAAGGTGTGGTGGTCTCAATTTGATTTACCCCAGCCCCCAATCCTAATTTGAGTACTCCCAAATACATTGCTGTTTGTTTTCCCAATAGAGATGTGGTTCCATCCTCTACTACCAAAAAGGATTCAAGATGTTCACAGCCGTTTCTTATGCGAATTGGTGCACTAAACTTGAGTTTAATACTGAGGGGTGTAGTCGAAGCATATGGTTTGATGGTGCTTGTAACATCTTGTTGAATATCCAGCATGGTGGCATTCTTTTTTACTAGCGTATTCCAGTCTTGACCAGTGATTATATTACATGCTGCTCCTGAATCTATTAGCATGTCAATCGATGTCCCTCCGATGGAAACCGTTATTATGTCGTCTCTCTTTTTTGAATTCAGTTCAGCCGAGTTCACAACTTCAAAGCATTCATAATTTCCCATGTCACTAGTAGAGGGAGCAGCTTCTTCATTTGTTTCGTCTATGAAGTTCACTTTTCTTGCTTTTGTTGAGTCAAACCGTCTACGATTTAGCGACCCTTGTGGTGTAAAACGGGAGTTTTTCCCAGTTCTGCATTTCCTGGAGAAATGTCCCTTACGGTTACATTTGTGACATAGTACATTAATTGCTGGACACTTCTTCACATCCCAAGGGTTGTGGTCACCAGCACATCGCGAACAGTCCGAGTCCCACGCCTTCTTTGTTTCCCCATGCGTTCGTTTTCTGGATTGTTCAATTCTATTGAGTTGAAATTGAGGGACTTCTGGTTGTTTCTTCTCCTGCATTGCGGAGCTCTGATTTTTGGTCTGTTCATATATCTGGCACTGGTCAATTACTTCGTTCAACGGTAACTCCTTTTCCAAGAGCTTCCTCTTTAGTTCAACAGGGGCCCACATGTCTATGAGCTTATCTTTAACATTGATCTCACGAGCATCTTCCTCATTCTTCCCAAATGAGCATTTATTTGCTTGAGCTCGGCATCGAATTAAAAATTTGTTTAGACTCTCTCCATCTTCAGGCTTCATGCTTCGAAAAACATGTCTTTCGAAACAAGAGTTTTGTTGAGGGGAAAAATGGTTATCAAGGGAATCAACTAGGATTTTGAATACGTCATTATTTACCTCGGGGTCATAGTCCACGACTGCCCCTGGTAGCCCAAAAGCGACTTCCTGTAATTGAGGTCCGCCGAGATGCAACAGCTTGTTTTTCTTCTTAACTCCATTCGTGACCTCTTCGGCATCAAGATAGAGTTTTACTGAGCGTAGCCACTTCCTCCATTCGATGGAGAGAAGCGCCTTGTCGATGGAATCGCAGGCAAAGTGCTTGATTGACGATTGATCCATTTTAGGTTATATTTCTACCCTAAAATCAATTTCTTCATGATTTTTTTTTTTAATTTTTTTTTTTAAATTTTTTTTTTTTTTTTTTACCTTATTTTGGTAGAATTTAATCCACCCAGGCACGTTTTGCTCTAACAGAATTTAATCCGTTCCTTTTAGGTTATATTTCTACCCTAAAATCAATTTATTTATTTTTTTTTTATATTTTTCAGTTTTTTTTTTTACCTTGCACTCTAGATGTGTTATGACAGAATTTAATCCGTCCTTCTATAGTAGAATTTAATCCACTCAACAAAAGTATGACAGAATTTAATCCGTCCCTCTCTAGTAGAATTTAATCCACTCGACACTTTGACTAGGTACAAGGACTATAGGCACAGTTTGCCTCACAGCAGAATTTAATCCGCTCTGTAGCTAAAATAAAAATATTTATTCCAAAAGACATTCATTTACATACATACATATGCACATACAGACATCTCATATTTATAAAACTAATTAATTACATATTGTTAAGTGCAAACCGAACTATCAGTAAAAATATTTGTTTTTCCAACGTGCAGCTTTTTTTTTTGGACACATAGGCAACAGCGCATCGACTGGCACTGGGAAGTTACCTGAATAACAACCCTTGCCCTTCGCCTTCGCCTTGTTTTGAGGATGCAGGTACCGCTCTAGCGGCTCTAGCGATCAAATAACAAAGCAAATTTGATGGGGAGGAACTTTTCCCTTTTATTCTTTATTTAGCCAGTTTGCACAAATTTGGGAAATTAGGAAATGGTTGTTACTATTGTTATAATACCTACATGCATTTAAATATGTCTATATCGATTTTATAGTACCAAGAGACATATATTTCTTTTTCTTTGTTAGCGTCTTAGTCTTATCAATGGAAAATAGGTATAGTAATAATTAATTATTATTAGTATTTACCTCGTCGCCACTTGTGGTGCTCTCCGTTATTGTATCTGAACCAATAATAACACAGTAACACAAGTAACAATATATTTAACACAAATCTGAATAATCTCATTAACACAACTACATACAATCATAAAGTCAAATCTTAACTAATAAATCCACCCTCTCTTCACAGGTTCCTAGTTCTCGACCGGCCGCGGCGGCGTTGCCTGATTTCCCAGTCCCCACAATTGCAATGAATCATTTTTATTGCTTTCCTTCGTACTGCATCTGATAGAGCCAACAAATGATTGGGAGCATCGCCCAGATGTAAGAAACGTAATCCCTACATGGTCTGATTTGAGCCTTACAAAGGAGAAGAAGTTGTTCGGAAGTGAACAAAACGAAATAAAAAACCTAATTTATGAGAAACCGTTTTGGCGATCGAAGATGCCAAGACAAGTTAGTCAATGCGGTTACCTCAAGAAGAGATACTAAGAGATTGATAAAAATGTTTTGTCCCGACTTCCTTAAAACTCGGTTATCATCCGCGGAAGATTTTTCATTCGAGAATACTGTCGCTTGAGTTTTGGAAGCAGTAAATTAGGTTGTTGAGGCCCCAGTTGTTGATGGTGTCAAGATGTTGTTCACGGGTGAGGCGTGTGGAAGTGGATGCAGTAAGCGCTTTGTCAGAAGAGAAAGATGCCATCAAGTTTTTATCTTCCGCAGAGCTGTATATGATATAAAAATGAGAAACAGTGTTGGGGACAGAATTGAGCTTTGGGGAACGGTGGCATTTATAGGGAGTGTATCAGAAGACACACCACCATGGACACAATACTCGCCTTCCAAAAAGTTCCCCACCCAGCCATTGGCAAAATTCGTTCGGAAGCAGAACATACGATGGAAGTTTGCTGAGGAGACCTTTGTGCCACACCTGATCAAAAGCCTTGGAGATGTCCAATGCTACAGGACGAGTTCCAAATATGACTGACGTAGCCAGCAGATTCCCTGTTTGAATTTGCTACATTGCAATTCAATCATTGATATATTAACCCTTGCTTGCCAAACGTACCTCATCCCTGTCACCATGTTGTGTATTTCAAGTTTTCTTTTAAAATATAATATAATTGACTGTGATTCGTTCCCTGTCAATTCCATCTGGAAGTTTCTTGGGTTTAGGGATAGGAAAGAAAACCAATTAGTCTTTCGGCAACGTTTCGTCTTCAATTAGGACTTTATCAAGCCCTACGAAGAACAAACATTGAAAAAATATAATCATGGGCAAACTAAAATAAATTTAAATAATTCAGAAAATATAAAATAACAAAAAGGATTATTTTTAATTTAAATTTTTTCCCTTACTTAGACTTGAAGGTTTATCCTTAAGATGTCTTCACCAACATTCCAGCAAACTAGGTTTATGTGCACCAAAATAATAACTTGTGAAAAACGGCATATTTTTTATTTATATAATTATAATTATTTGTTTACTTTGTTTTCAATTAGATTTGGCGGCAAACAAAAATAGATTGGGTTTTCATGTATTTACATAGATGACAGCATATTTCATATTGTATTGTTGAAAATTAAGAGATTATTAAAATTTGTTTTACATTTTTGTTGTAGAATGTAATTTTTCTGTCAACTAGTTTTGCCGTGAAATGATGATTGAACCGAGGATTAAATACCAAAAAAAACATTAACTACAAGTCTAAAATTTGAAAAAAAAAATAGTTAAAATATTGAAATTAAAATTTAAAATAAAGTTACAAATACAAGATTTTTACAGATCACATGGAAGATTAGGGAACATTATAGTATTACATAATCACATGAAGACTAGGGAACAAGAAATGTCTGTCTTTCAATTTTAAGACAAAGCAACTTTTTTCAAAAGATAATGTGGGTATTATTTAATAAACAAATCTTATCAAATTTACCATATCGGTTTTTTCTTGCAAGCTTGTTTAGTTAAATTATTTTATAAATAAAGTCAGCAAAAAAATTCTGATTAGTATGGGTATCGTTTTGTTCCCTAGACCATTTTGATGTGTGTATCAGGATTATTGTATAAGGATCATATTTAAAGTTTTTTTTTTTTGATTTTTATACACATTTAAAATATTACTATATAATATAGGAGCCGCACCATCAGTGTCTATCCTAAGATTTACCGTGTTTTGTAAATGTATATGGATCATTTCGCTAATTTATCTTGTTTGTAAATTAGGTTCCTTTTCAAGTATTCACGTATTGACATTTATTCTTCATAGGACTTGATAAAGTCTTAATTAAAGAGGAAACGATGCCGAAAGACTAATTGGTTTTCTTTCCTATCTCTAAACCCAAGAAACTTTCATATGTAATAATGTTTGAATCTCCTCTTCCAAAACAAAAAATAGTAAATATATTTCAAATAATTTGTTCTTGACCATCATACTTTTTCTAAGTACTTTATAGACAACCAATATTTGATTATTTTTATACCCTTCAATGTATCAATCCGTTCGCGCCCTAATCCGGCTCTGATGCAATGTGAATGAAACTGGGAAAAGCCCACGGGGAAAGCCCTGCTTGATGTTTATATGTTGTTTTGATGCTATATATATATCGTATACAACCGTGTACACTAAGGGTTGGTGAGGGTTAGTGCCGCGTCGGCATCCAACGGGGCAGCGTCGCGGCACGGCGCTTTGCCGTCGGAACGCGTCAACCCCGACAAATTCTATCCCCTTCAGGAATTTTCAGCGCCCGCTGATTTTCGACCCTCTGTTTTTGTTTTTGTTTTTTTCTCTCCTACCCATTTTTTTAACATACGGAATGTTAATCAGTTTACTTGATTGTAATTTTTCATCTTTTTTTTTTGTCCTTTAGGGTTGATTTTTCCTTTTTAGATTAAAACGAACTGTCTGTTTTCGGTTTATCTATTTATTGGTATTTTTTTAGTTGGTTGCTATTCAATAGTTTCCATTTTAAAATTCAAGAAATCGTGTTACATTATTCTATGATGATTTATTTGTAGGTAAATTCCTCAATGTTAGCATATTTTTGTCTATGTATATGAGTACAATATAAATAACTTACATCGAACATTTCTCTCTCGCGCATAGGGATCACATTTTAAGTGATTACCACATGTCTATTTAAAACAGTATTGTTTGTTGTATCAAAGTACTTGCCGTTGATTTTGCCAAACAAATCGTTTCGGTTGAGAGATCAAAGATTAACATTCAAAAAATTGTTATTAAATTTCTCACCAAACAGTTTCTAAACATTGTTCAGTAAATATTTATAGTAAATGTGCTTATTTTCTTTAAGCTCCAATGTTATAAATTATTATTTTGCCTGCGAACAATATCCGACTTATAAACAGTTTGTTTTTTAATAATGTATATTTTATTTGATGTTTTAACATCTAATTAAATATGGTATGTCGAAGATATATCTTTTGAGCTCACAAAATTTTCAGGTTAAATATGTTTGACGAAATTTAAAGCAAAATTATTGATTCTCGTAATACATTTTTGGTATGCCTAACTAAATGTGAAAAATATTTTATTTCAAGGAGAAAATGGAACAAGGATGTTCTGTCCAGGAATGTGTCCATTTCCATTTCCTTTATCTTTTTTGGTTTAATAAGTAACTGTCATAGTTTTAATTTTTTTTGAAAACATAATTTTCTTCAAATGACATTACATTCACAAGATCTCCAAATGTGAATGTCAGAAATCTTTATGTAGGAAGCCATAACTCTATCAAAACTAATTAATTATAGGAATAGTAAAAGTATAAAAAACATAGATCAAATTTATTTATTTTTTGATTGTTCCAGAATAGCTAAAATTGACTGTAAATTTTAAACATCAGTGATATTGACAGACTATAAATCTACATAAAACGTGAAATTAGCTTCATTAAGCTCCAGAGCAACCTGTTGTTTGTATCATAAACCAAGCGATAAATACGGGAAGAAAAATAGGGGAAAGTGGGCAAAATAATACTCTTTTAGTTGGATTTTGGGGTGCATTTTTTTCTGAAGAATTATTTGTTACTTATTCTGTTTGTACTTTTTTTTTTCGGAATATTACATTATTAGGTTCGTACAAATTGGTATTTCATGAGGTGATTATTTATGTGGACAAGAATAGTTCTTTTTGAATTTTGAAATCAGATATAATTTTGTTTACACTAGATTTTTTAAACATTTAAATTGTGAATAAAGACTAAACAAAATTTTTAAAAACTAAAAAAAATTATATATTTTTTTAAGACACAATTTAAGCAATAATTTGCGTAAGTGGATCCAAGTGCAACTGCTCTATAAATAGGCCGTTGCAATAATTGAATGTCCTAATTAATGTAAAAGATGATACATATTTCAAAATTTCCGATATCGTTATAATATTTATAAATTTGTAAATAATAAACAAAAATATAAACAAGTAAAAATAGGTGAGTACCTGTGCAAAAGAGGCCAGCATCCGCGTTTCGCAGTACTTCATGGAGGCGAGCGGACGCGTGAACGTTTTCGGTAAACACAACACTCACAGCACAACACCTAAACACAACTAAACACATAAACGGTAACAGCGTCTATTAATTATTTCTTTTTCGCTAGAAAGAACAAGAGTTAGTTGTGTTGTTGCGCAAAAAGGGTCATTGAAGTCGCCGAGATGGCACACGACGGGCTTCGTAGGCGGGTCCGTGCGTCTGGCGATGCGCCGCCGTCGCCGCCGCCGTCGTTGCCGCCACCGTTGCAGTTTGTGTTGTTTGTATGTGTGTATATCTATAGCGAAGCGGAGCGAGGAGCGGCGGCGAGGCAAGGAGCAGCAAAGCGAGGAGCGAAGAGATGCGGCGACGCCACACTGGGGGCGTCTCACACCTTGCGCCCGTCTTGATGCATCCCACCCGCTTCTACTGCTCCTGCTGCTGCTGCTGCTACTGCTGCTGCTTTATAAACATTATCCTAGAAAATGCCTCTGCCTCCTGGTGCTTACGACTCTATTTCTTTTTCTGCTCTAAAAGGTGACGAAGCTGAACTTGTCTTATGGCTTTCAGTACAATGTCCTACTTAGCACTTATGACCTGGCTAACAATATGCTAGGCGAAGATTATAACGCTTTGAGATAAATTTTTCTAATGCCAAACTTTCCTATAAGAAGAAACACCAATAACACGACAGAATGGCTTCATATCTGATGGATATAGTCTTCATAGAAGCTTTCCGTACTAGATAGCGCATCGGTTTTGTTTAAGGTTCTAAGGATTTATTCAGAAGACTTATACTCCTCAGGAAACTGTTCATATCCTAGATATTTTGAATGATCAGCGATCACAGAGAGAAAACAAAAAAACTACTACAATAGTGAGAAAAGGATAGAGAATTGTCCAAAGGATATGAAAAAGTATTGCAATTCTTTGAGTTTCCTTATAAAGTTTCCCCATTAACAATATCCTGTGTATGTTTCCTCATTCTTTTCCATGGATATTTCACAAGTTTTTGGTTTGTCATAATAACATAAACAGTAGGAGAACAAGAACAGTAAGTAGAATATGAAACAAAAGTAAAACGCTAGAAATTTTGCATTTCAATGTCTAGGGCCAGTAGGTAGGTACATACAATTTGATGAAATCTTATTTCTCCCACTCTTAGGCTTCATTTATATCTCATATATAAAAATTAGTCTATAACTATAAACAAAATAGAGTCTAAATATTACAAAATAAATCAAAATAAGCTATGTTTTTTTTTCTTTACAAATATAATGAAAACCACAACGGTCGAAACCAACATACTCATTGAAAATAAAAATATCAAAAATAAAAAATGAAAAAAAAAAAAATTCAAGTCGAATACAAAAAACCAGAAAAACAAAATAAAGTATCGCAAAGAAATAATTATGTTAATATATCATAGTGATATTCTCCTATGCTATATTAGGTCTGTTCCCACAGGAGTCTCTGACAGTTTGATAACTGTCAGAAACAATCGCTCAGCTGAGTTACAGATTTATCTTGTAACGACAGCATTGAAAACATGCATGGGCGATGCTTACCGACAGTTTGCAAACTGTCAGAGACTCCTGTGGGAACAGACCTATTATGGCCCAGTCGAAAGCATTTTTTTAACCGCCGTTTTTATAAAATTTTTGCTGCAGTGAATTGATCTTGTATTTAACGACAGGTGGTTATATATTTTAAGACCTTCAAATATTACCGAGTTCTTGGTTAAACCAAACCTTGAAATTGGGAGAGGTAAGTCCCACTCATTACGCATGGCATAGGCAGAATTGCGTCACTGACCTTTGAATCTTTTATGCAACAAACAGACCGTTTCCAATATAAATAAGCAGACCAGAATAAGGATCTTTTCCTTTATGAAAAGGGTTTAACAATGTTCTCGCGTCCTCACATTGCAAATATATCGCAAGGTCCGCTTCTGCGGTATTAGGACCGCATTTAAAGATGTTGTATAACAATCGTCCCAAAAAGCCACCCCATAGCGAAGATGGGATTCAATCAAGGAGAAGTATACACTCCGGACTATATGCCGTCCTACTAGGCTAGTGGACAATTTTTTGAAATATTTTTTTTATTAATCTTCATAACAAAATAAACAGTAGTTGATGATTCTTTGATTTTAGATAACAAAAATATACGTAAAAAAAATTTAACAAATTTGTACTTATTTTAAACGCTATAATTTACCGTCCGAAAATTACGTCATAGCTGTTATTTCCAGTAGCGTCAAGGCATTCCGACATTAATGAGAGTGCCGAGAGCGCGGTCTGCGCGTCCTCATATTTTACATGGTTTTAGAAAAAGATGCCGATAAACTCAGTGCGCACTGATTGAAAAATGAAGATACCTGTCTCAAAAAGTGGGGTTATGTTGACTTTGCGCCTAAATGTAATGATACCCGACAGACGCTGATATATCTTTCTTTTTTGCAGTAATGAGTAAGTTTGTGTCGAATATCGGACGTAGGTTTGATTTAGTTCATACTCAAATACAGCAGCTGTGACGTAAATTCAAGACGCGAAATATTTCCGTTTAAAGTTTAAATAGTGCGTCCCAAAACTCTACTTTTACAACCGTTTTAAACAAAGTAAGTAATTTTATCTAAAATTTCTTTTAGTACGAATATTTTTCATTTACTTCATAGATGAAGAATCGATTCATTAAAATTATACCTTGTCCACTACCCTATTCCCTTGACACTACCCTTACAGCATAGCACCCCTAAATATTTTTTCACACAAATGCTCTAAGTGCTCTCTGAACTTTAAGTTTTTGTCTATGATTACGCCAAAAATCTTGTAGAGTCTCTTTGATGCATCACACTATCTTGAAAAACTACATCCTCCCTAATCAATCCTAAAACCCAGAATGCTTGTTTAATCCACATTAAAACATAAAGAATTACAGTCACACCACAATTTTATTTTGGAAAGATCGTTCTGTACCACGGTCATCAATTCTCTCTCATTCTTACCACTCCACAAGAGAGTAGTATCATCTGCAAATACTGTAAATCTTGCTTGTACGTCTATTTGAGTCAAATCATTGATGTATATTAAAAATAAAAGAGGGCCCAAAACAGACTTGTGGGACACCTGTACCAATTTCCAATGTGTCAGATATTTTCCGTCTGCATTTGACCAGCTGCCTTCTACCCGGGAGATATGATCTGAACCAATTCAGAGCAACACCCCTAACCCCGTAGCACTCCAGCTTAGACAGTAGCGTCCTGTGACTGACACAGTCAAACGCCTTAGAGAAGTCGCAGAGCACTGCTGCAGCAACCTCTCCGTCGTTTATTTTGGTACACAAATTCTCCAAGAAAGAGGAAATAGCATCATCAGTATTCCTGTCGGCCCGAAATCGAAACTGATGTTTATAAAGTACGTTATGGGACTAACCCAAACTAACCTTTCGATTATCTTTGACAGAGTTGGAAGCAGTGCTATTGGGCGAAAGTTTGAAGCGAGATTTGTGTCTCCGCTTTGGTCTTAAGGTATGAAGAGTGACAATGAGGATATTCGTTATTTGCACCTTGTTCGTTTAACACGCTGTTTAGTCTAACATAACCTAATTTTATGTTGATTTGTCAGTAAATCTCTCCATTTTCATACAAGCTATAAAATCGAGTAAAGACTCGCTCCTGCAATCAGTTAGGAATTTATTCAACAATCTTTAAAACGCAGTTATTGTTCTATCACGTAACGGGTTTTCTATCGACCGCAGCGGGCTGCCTTCAGAAGAGGATATGGCACCAAGGACCACCTTCAGACTTTTAAAACCCTCATCGAAAATGTATAGAATACAATAAGCCATTAGTGCTGACATTTACTTTTGATTCAATAGAATTTGAAACCATATTGACAGCAGTGAAACAATGACGAGTGGATTACAGATACACATCACTAATAATAAATTTATACAAGAAGGCTACATCGGCTGGGTTCGGTAATGGGTCTTTCCCAATCAACTGAATTTAAGTAGCTTATCCGATAAAATACTTAAAGGGCTATGTGGTTGATTTTTGAAAAAATTATTGAGGGAGATATTAAAGGAAAAAAAAAATGGTAATATTTGAAACAGTCCGCCAGAATTTGCACCAATCAGAACGCGCTTAGTTGCCCGATTTACGGGCCGAAGCTGTTCCCCATCGACATGTTTTCTTTCTAGTTGAATGAACAAGATAGAAAAGGAAAAAAAATATCGACATAAATGCGGTTTATCGATTTCTATTCCAGTCTATTTATTTGACAATTAAATTCTAACCTAAAAGGGTACCTTTTGTAAATAAAACATTTTCATTTTCGTTTTGTACTTTTCAAGGTGCTTTTTATTGTAGTTTTCAAAGAGTGAAGACTGTTGTGTTGAAATCAAGATTAAAATTGAAAGTTGTGGAACAGAGATTCGAAATTGGAAAGGTGAGATTTATTTTGTGTTATTTTTCACCAACAGAGCTATATTGTCCAAAGTAGGTTCCTACCTACTTCTACTAAGGTTTATTTTGGTTTTTAGATTAGCAAAAGCAACAGAATATAGTCAATACTGTTATTTATGTACAACTGAAGACTAAAAAGAGAAAGCCAACATTGTACCTACTGTTCAGTGTAGAATTGCAGAAGAACCTCAGAACACAAAAGTACATAAGAGCAAATAGGAGTCACGGCTGATGAAGCAAATAATAGCATTGTAAGCTGAGAATATAGGTAAAGATTGTGTTGATAGAGAATAATAGGGCATGTCCATGTGACGTCACAAATGAGTTTGACAGTCGCCCTGAGGCAAAACAAACCATTTATTTACATTCGTGTAGATTAGGCCGGTTATGTTTTATGCGGTTTTCACAGCTTTTTTACAAGTTTTTGTGTTATTTTGTTTTAAAAAAGTTAAAGTAAATTGTTTAAGTTCCAGTCTATGTGGTCTTTTATCTAGAAGTTTGTTAAGTCTTTCTATAATGGATTAAATTCGGTTTTTTTCCAACAAATATAAAAACCAAATGTCACAAGAACGAATATATAAGTATAGTTACTCTATATTCAATCTATTTTTCTGTCAGATCTTCTCTTTTAACAACATTAATCAATTTTTCTCTTCTCTCTTGAGCTAACAAATCAAACCTCCCATTGTTATTTAAAATTGATGGAAACCTATGGAAGAATATTGTATCCCTTGCGCTATACTGCCACAATTAACAACTAAACAAACTCTAGGCATGTCCAAGAAACTTCTGGATCACACAAAAGGTATTTATTTAAAAAACTAACTAAAAACTTCAAAACCACTGTAAATCATCTTTGTTTTACCTCAAAGCGACTGTCAAAAGTATCAAACTGTCAGATTGTGTACTTGCCCTATAGCAAAATGCTGCACTAAGGGCGGGTATTATAAAACTGCTTTGACAGTTAACTTGAAGTTAACTTTTTGAATTACATGTAATTCCAGAAGTTAACTTTAAGTTAACTTTCAAAGTAGTTTTATAATACCCGCCCTAAATAAATTTATTGGTTAGAATTTTGACTTAATACGGGGGATTTTAAAGAGTGTGTGCCAATTGCAATGATTCCGACTCTACCTATAAACCTGGAAGCATTATCAATTTTAATAAACTCTTAAACAAAATTAAATGGTATATATGTTGTTATTTTTTTTTTTTATAGGAGACACCCCAATAAAAACCGAAAATTCAGGTAAATGGGTTCTAGGAAATGGCACAATTTTAGTTAATTAGGTACATATAGCTGGAATGTATATTTTTAAATAAATCAAATAAAATTACACTGTTTACATTTCAAAAATAAGGTTAAATTCATAGAGAATCGAGCGAAATTGATGGGTTATCGATATCGAATTCTTGAGACTTGAGAACACAATTCGTAGAGAAATTTCGTGAAATCAGCAACCGCATGGCAACACTTGAAGAAAGCAGCCAATAGAAAATCTAGGCGCGTGACGTCACCATCCTAAGAATTTTGAATTTCAATTAAAAATTTAAGGCCTTTCCCGGTACCAAAAAAATCGGAAAAAAATATTTCTGGGCTTTATTTTGATTACCCTTTCAGATAAGCAAATAAAAAATCGTGGGAAAGACCCATTGCATCTGCGAGCAAAAAGAGCAAAGTTTGACGGACGTCACGTGACCACGAACATATGGTTGCATGATAATAGCGAGAAGGTCGGTTTGGGATGACAAGGAGCCAATATTTCACCAAAAATTATTACAGCAGCTCTAGAGCAAATTGTTAGAGATAAGAAATGGAACAAGTGGGAATAAATATCAATGAACAAAAATTCGTCCACCTCAGATTTGCTGGTGATATTATATTTATATAGAGACAACCTTTTTGAAAAAACAAAAATAATGACAAAACTTGTGACGAGTAATAATATTGACATGGATAGAAATATTACAAAGCAAGTTGAAACCTAAAAATATCTAGGTCATGGATGAAGAATAGGGAGAGATAACCAAACTCTTAATATACAAAGAAGAATTGGTCCAAATTGGGCCGCTTCAAATAACATTTCACGAAGCAACATACAATGTGCCTGAAACGAGAGGTCTACAACCAATGTGCGCTACCCGTGCACTTATATGGATTTGAAACTCTAACACTGAGTAAAAAATCGGCCAATAAGTTAAGAATAACACAACAAGCTATGCTGGATATAAGTTTAAAGAATCATTTACCAAACGAGCAACTATGACAGAGATATAAAGTCCAAGACGTCATAGAGAGAATAGCTTCCATAAAATGGAATTGGGCCGCCCATGTGGCCAGGATTAATGATGGAAGGTGAACAGATGAAAAAGCTCAGAATCTGCATGACTGGAATAAACTTAGGGAGGCCTAACAAGAGCTTGGTGGTAGCCCCGAAACAATTTATATGCGACGTTGCAATTTTTGGTATGTTTGGACTGGAATCAGCGCCACGCCACGCCACCCCAGTTATTTATTATTATTATTGTCCTGGCCTTTTGAGTTTTGAGTGGACAGAGAATTTGATAATTGAATAAAATTGAAACTACAAATTTTGTATTTTGAAGCACTGCCTTTTGATTGGAGTGGAACTGGAAACTCGTTTGTTTTCCTACAGGGCGGAAAATTTTTGAAGTAAATACTTCTTTGGCCGCATGAGAGTGATTTTTCAAGGTCGCGTCACGACACGATTTATAAAATTTTCGTCTCGCAAGTGAGATGAAGCATATGATGAATATGAGGGAGAGAGAGTAAGTATTCACTTCTATCACGTGTAATGTGCTGCACGCGACTTTTTTTTTTCATATCAAATTCGGAAAAAAATAGTTATTTTTCTAACAAGTGCGGGAAATACCGTTTCTCGCAAGTGTTAAGCCTAGTACTCATAACAGCGAAATTAGCTCTTTTTTGACATTTCTTCGATAATTTGACGTTTTATGCGTGAATCAAACGTTAAATTGTCGAAGCAATATCAAAAAAGAGCGAATTTCGCAGTTATGAGTACTAGGCTTAAAGGAACCCAATTTTTACCAAGGGTGTGCGGAAAGATTACTCTTTGTGCATGCCAAAAGTTTTTTTCCGTACATTCGTAAGAAAAAAACGGATCATCTTAATTTCAGGTGTCCAGAAAATGGCAGAGATTATCCTGTTTTTAATCCCTAGTGGGACTGCTTATTGAGCTAAAAGTGTCTGCCAACTGGCACGTCAGCCGCAGACCTCCACTCTTGGAGTAAAATGCATTATTCGAGTTTAAAGCACACAAAAATATTAATTCCTAAACGTTAAATTCTTGTTAAAATCACCTTTTCTACATTTAAATTCGACGAAAAAATCAAATAACGACCACAGCCTGATTCGCAAGCCTTCCATCGAGGACTGCGGGTGACGACATCGCTATTAGCAGCTGTGGCGACGTCACGCGTAGACCGTGCCTACTCAAGAATTGATGAACGTACGCCTTATTATGATGAGCAATCCTGTTTACAATTGTTGTATAAAAATGTCGAAAATTCCAACAACATCCAAATCTTTCATTGCACAAACAAACTAGCATCTGCAAAGAACTTTTTTTCTGACCATTGAAAAATAAACAATTTTCGTCAAAAATAATTTTATGCAACTTGAACACATTACCTCCACATTTTAAAAACTGCTGTTTTCATCACTCGTAAACAATAAACATTGTCCGCACCTGTTAGGAAAATCTAACCCAAACAAAATAATGTACTTTGACGTCAATCTGGCAACGCAGCACTCCTTGCCTTAACCTTTTAGAATTGTTTTGGGGCTACCACCAAGCTCTTGTGGAGGCCTATTTCTAGCAGTGGACGCAAATGGCTGCATGATGATGATGATGAAGTAATAACATAAGTATTTACAATTTGTAGAAGCAAAAGTTAGTCACTATTCCTCAACCAATTAAAATAGTTTTTAATTGAATTTCTCCAACCTAGGGGCATTTTTTATTGTTCCAGGAAGAAGAGTCGGTCATTAAAAAGAGTCGGTCGCCCTCGAAAATCAATGTTTGTGACAGATTCAATATTATAATTTTCGCTCGATCGGATGTTATACTCATAAAGATTTAATCGCCTTAAAAGAAGTTATGTGAATATAATATTAGCATTTGACTATGTTCTATTTTATAGATTCGGATTAAGTTTGTCCCATCCAATCCAATTAATGTCTGCAGCATGTTATTACAATTAAGATAATATATCTTTCTGTATCTAGAGTTTTTGTATAATTTCCTGAATACATGATATTAATTTAAAAAAAAAAACTGGCATATGTCAAAATAATGGTACTAAAACAAAAAGTTTCACCCACTGAGACGAGCAATTAGGTAATCAATAAAAAAATCCAATCTTTTCCCCGAACTTTCCACCAAGATAATCCACCTATTTAGTCATACTCAACTGAGGATCCAAGGCAACACCTAGATACTTGTTTATTTCCGAAAAAAATTCTATTTCAAAGTTGCTTAGAGAAAGAATCGAATTCAACTCATCAAACTTCCTAGAGATTGCTTTTAACCAATAAGCCAGAGCCAATGTTACTTTGGATTTGTTTCATCATTATGGAATCGATTGACCGAATATTGATAAGGTGAAGTCAAGAACATCAAAGTCCTTGTTTGGGAATTCATTCGCTAAACTGCGCATGCAAGATTCTCTAGCCAGTGCTTTATGCGTTTCGTCATTATTTGGACTCATCAGGAGGACATAGGCTTATGAGCTCCCTGTCCAAGCAATAATAAACTTTGTCGACGAGCTAGAAACAACTACGCCGAGGGCAAATACCCCTGTCCACATTGAATTATACTAACTGGTGTAAATTTCTGTCGGCAATGTAAATTGACATTTTGCAAACATCTGCAAAAACATGTGAGTCGTACACGCTGAAGTTATTAACTATAATGGGATCATGGAATGTTTTCATATGTAAAGTTTTCAAGTCCTTTAACAATTGCAAGTAAAATGTCATTCGGACCTCTTCCTAATGACATCATATATATAAATGGGACAGATATTTTCTTGCAACCTTGGAATATGCAAAACTAGAATTTTAAGTAGAGCCCTTATGTGAGAAAAGTTACAGAAACTAGAGGACACAAGTTTAGATTTTCAGTGATTTTCGAAATCGATAAAATCTATAGTTTTTTTCTACCATTTTCGTTGCTAACTATAGGTACCTATTTTATCGCATACCTATATTTTACATTTCTAGAGAAAAAATATCGAATAAACGTCAGCAGTAAAATAGGTAATAAGTAAAGCTTTATGCAAATATTTGCGACGAAAACAAATTCTTTATAACCCCCTACAAAGCCCCCTTATTTAATCGAATGAATGGGAAGACAAAAATTGGTCCCTAAATCGTCTTGCCCGTGCAACCATTGATAGGAAAGGCCACTTATTCAGAGTCTTCGAAATGTTGACAGTCTTTTTTTGTCGGGCAAGGAAGAGAATAGAAGCCGGGAAAAAATTAACAATACCCTTATTATTGGTTCCCCTTTTTCCTTATTGCCGACCGATATTAAGCCGTCTCAGCAGAATAGATTTAAAATATGACCGTTTTTGTAATGGCGAATTTTCGCATACTGTTGTTGAGTTGCCCTCTCAAGAAACCTTATGATTAAATCGCTTTTTATCAAAAACATGATGCACATGTTTTTGATTGTGTGTGTCAGGATAAATATCTATCCTAATTTTAGAGTAGCATTTCTGTTTGCTGGACACAATAAATAAATAAATAATTCTTCTGGAATGACTTTCAAAATATAAATCATTATACACCAGGGAAACTTTATTTATGTTTTAAAGCAAACAATGAAGGAATAGTCCTGTATTGCCAAAACTCGCCATATGACAAAGTGATTCACACGGGCCAGTAGGCTGAAAGGGAAAATAAGACGAAAGCAAGGGATAGTGGTCCGTTCCACGAACAGTAAACAAATAAATAATCCCTTTGGTCAACGGAAACGGCCAGTTGAGTCGATTTGCAAATTCATAGATTCGTTTGTATAATGCGAGACAATGCCCGTCTACCAAATTAGATCGGACCAAGTAAATAACAATTAGACTAATGATATAGTTGAGGGGTTATACTATAAAAGGGTTTGTGGATGTATGCATATTTAAATTTATGGATTTTGGAGATATGGTTTTAGACAATTCAACTTTATTTGCACAACTAGTAAATGAAAGATAGTTTTTTTTTAAGGAATAATTACGAAAATTATAATTGCTTATCCAGAAGTACGATAAAAACAAACAAAAATATGACCCAGAAAGAAATAAACTAAGCCATATCACTTTGGCCCAACTTTCTCTCTATAGAAATAAACTGGCTATCAAAAATCCCTATTTATGACTCTAATATCCCTGGATATGTGTCTTCTAAACTTGGAAATTTGTAGGGTCAGCTTTTCTTCTCTGAAAAACACATAAAAAATCGAAAGCCGTATAGCGGGCTCGAGGCACTTTTCAATAACATCGGCACGTTATGTCGTTGGGGAGGCAATATACGCATTATACAATAAAAATAAAGCATGCGGGGACACCCTGTATACGTACGACAATAACACTAGCTCATAGCGCCTATAATATATTGGGTAATTCCCCGGTTTGTGCTTGAAAATCTGAGCTTGGCCTACTATGATAACATACTCGCATAGTTTTCTTTACGATATCAATCGTGAAGAAAACCTATATACTACTTCCTTAAATTTTTTCTTGTGTTTTTTTTTTCTAGATAATTGCTTCAAATGATTTTCTATTTCCATTCTAAAACGAGTATATAGATGGGTACCTCAGAATTTCGAATATATGAAAATTAGAAATGGAAGGTTGCTGTATAAATTTGCCCAAAATGGATCTCTTGAATAAAGTTTAGTAATGAGAATCTATCAGTCGAAATTGAACTTGTCATCGGACCCTGAAAACAAGCTAGAAAACACGAAAAAATTCAAATATATCAGACAATAGAATTGTTCCAGTCTAAAGATTTTAAGCCAACAAATAGGGGCTCGTGACGAAATTGATGCTGATTGTTTGAGCATTAGACCAAATGGTATTCTATGAGAAGAAAGGTCTAAGCTGATACCAATGAAGTGTCCTTTTCCGATACAAATGCCTTTTAGAAAAAGAAGTCAACATGCAAGCTAAGGAAAATATTGAAAATGAGACTCAAATCAGCGCAACTACATTAACTGGGGTTGCTGCCCACTCCTACTTAGTAGTTTCTACCCAATAAGGAATTCAAGTTTGGGCAAGGTTGCTCTACCTGCATTTTACTTAAATACCTACCAACCCTTCATTGTGAAAATTTTTATTTGTTTCAACTCTACCGTCTAGTGTTGTGCTGTGAGTTAATTTTAGATTTTTAATTTCGGCACTGAAATAGTCGGCATCGGAAATCATAAATTTGGAAAGCATATTCCATGCTCATCTCTGGCCAATTTATTAACAACATTAACAACAAAAAACAGCAGGCCAGGCTGCGGTTTTTTGTTGTTAATTATTGTTTATTTTGTTCTTTTTTGTGATGGAGGAAGGGTTTGTGAAAGCCGATTCCGGAAATTGGCCAGAGGTCACTGACCTTGGCCTTGACCTAATGGTAATTAAAAATCATGATAAAAATTAAAAGTCCCTATTAACGTTTTCGTACTTTATACTGTGCCGGATAAGTACAGGTATGGATCTCTTTATCTAATTCGTATTTAGACAAGGAAACAAAATTCAAAATTGTCGAAATTTAGGTGTCGTCCTTCTATCTTTCATGTCAAAAGTAGGGCGGTACCAAAGTCGATACACAAAGCGATTTTGATATATATATGCCTCCTTTTTTGTTCGATGTGTTAAAAAAGGAAAATAAAGATTCGTTTGGAACATGAAAATTTGACAATCACTGATTTTTGATTGGTGCAAAATATGACGCAAAATTCAAATAATTTGCCATTTTTTTCTTTTAATTTCTGGTTTCAAGATTTTTTAAAAAATTAACCAACCAAATTTTTATGTACTATAACAAATACACTTTCATTTCAGATAAATTAAATACCTAATTGCGATTGAGTGCAAGAGGTCAGTTACTGTGAATTATTATTAATAGAACGAAATTTGTTTTTTTCGCGCTTAACTTGTAAGATATTTTTCTGGGTCACCTTGTATACTTAGAGAATTGGTGCAATGACAAAAAATACTTATTTTGATAAGCTCTATAACATAGAAAAATTTTAGAAAAATCGACCGATCGCCGAGATCCCATATAAAATGTGCGAGGTCCTTTAAAAAACCCGAACGCATCCTGAACCCAAGAATCAAGAATTTACTTTGACATTTCATTTGAAAACATAACCCTCAAGTTTGAGATGTTTACTCTGATTTAAAGTTTTTTTTTTTTTCATAAATTAGCTTTTCTTTTTTAATCAATCAAAAATATCAAAAAAACAAACACGACCCTAACCCTTATCATCTGTCAAAATTCAAAATAGGACTTATGTTGCACGACATGCGCATGTGTAACAAATAGTCCGAAAATAGTACTCTAAAGCAGGGATCGATTCTGACAGTTCTAGGACCATCCCAGAATAGTTCTGACTTTAACCCGAACGTCAAACTTCTCAATTTAGAACTGTCCTGAATTAGTTAAAATAGTGTTAGATAAAACCCGAACAGGAAAATTCAAATTGCGCATTCTCCTGACAGTTCTGAAACAGCTATTGCAAGAAGCCGAATAAAGCTCGAAAAAGAATAAAAATAGTGTAAAAGTTTTCGCAATAATTTTTGTCTTGAGAAATTGATAAAAACTGGTTGAAAAATATACTTATTTATACTATTTCCAAAAATAGTTATTTCGATACAAAATATCATTTTCGTGCAAATTCGAATTTCTGGTCGGTTCAAATCATAAGATGTCGGAGTAGTATCGCATATCAAATGGGGAAAGGGACCGATATTTTCCTTATAAGTTTTGCCGGCAATATTCTTTTTAGTTGCAGGTGCTATATTTTCAATATCCCTAAATCTGCAAGAGCCAATATTTGTTATTGGCTGGCATTAGATCTACATAAGTTCGATGTAGCAATATTTGGGGTGTCACGGCGATAAATTAAAATCGTTATGGACGTTTCAAGAACTAGAAAAAAGATTTGATGGTTAGAATAGATGGATATTGAGGACTAGAAGAATTATAGTTTTAAGCTAAATTGGACAGCACATAAACGTGCTGTTCTTCTATAGCAGTAAATTGTGCTGAAATAAAACCTAAAATATTAAAAATGTGTTTATGGAAAGTGCACTGAAATGCCAAAGTCAAAAAATGGGGAATATTTTTGGCCAACACAAGTTGGTAAAAAAAATAATTATAATTATTCTTTCTAACGCGAAGTATAATACCCATTAGTGGTACACAATTATCATTGAAAATAAATTTGAGCTCTACGTAAACTTTGGCTCTATACATAAAGAACTATTTACCTTATTCAAAGTGTCGGTATTTTAAAATGTATGGCGATCAAAATAAAATAAAAAGGGCAAAAAGGAAGTCTGAAAGTCCGAAATGACCTAGGGAAAAGGTAACATATGCAGGAGAGTCGTAAGTCATCGGTCTTTTGCAATATTCACGATCGACTTGGCTTAACAAATAATCGACACCGGTGTCACGACGAGAAATAAAGGCAATTTCGGAGATACAATCTTTTCATTTTTCTCTTTTGGGGAAAAGCGTCGCATCGTCCAAGGGGTCCCATCTGATATGGCAAGAATATCTTATACAAGGATCTTGGCACTTTCCGAGTTTTAACAGTTGTCATACAGGATTTAACGGATTTTGTGAACGTTGACCACGAAGGGAAGAACATTGCACTATGATCCTTAGATTTGTTCCGATATTAAATGTAGCTACTTTGGTGATCTTATCTTAGGCTGAGGCCTGAAGAAAGCTGAAAGACATTATTGTATGTATTTAGGAAAGACTGAATACGAAACGAAAAGGCGCGATTAAGAGTTATAAAAGTGAAATAGGAGTACAGATGAAAACATAATAGGTCTGTGGTGAGCGGCAGACAAAGTCTTGGTCGTTTTGAACGTCCATTCACGGCTTGGAGAAGGCGGAAGGACAAAAAGGCAGTGTCGTCCCCCTTAAAAAAACAAATCGGCGAATATTATATTTTTGCAGGTCCTGAGCGATAAACGAATTAGGCTTTTGTTTAGCTAACGCGCGGGCCGAGAGGAGCCGAATTAAAATGGCCGCCAGTTTTCTCATCCACGGCCGCGCGGTTTATTTCTGTAACAAAAAGACAATAAGAGCTGCCGACTGACAGCATCAGTATTTGTTTTACAGATGGATCCTGAAACCCAAACACAAACAAGCGGCTGAAGCGGTCGGTCTCTCGTTTCGTTTCTGTTCCGTTATCCGTTTCGTCCGCTTTTGCTTAACCGATGAGATCAACGTTGGTGCCCCTATTAATCCATTCTAATAATCACACCAATTTTTCACGATTATTCACATCTTTGTCGATTGACAATATCTGGTCTCGTTACTGCATTTTTACTCATATTCTTAGATAACGACACTCTTCTTGAAACCATAGCTGGGATAAAACTATTATTTAAAAGTTGACTTGACTTTGATTGTATATTCGCTCGATTGAACATTAGAATGCTTAAGAATTATTCTCAAACACATCCGCTTCATTTCTTTCTTGAGTGACTTGAATCTGTCGCTGATCTACGTCAATGTATTGTGTCATAATATGAAAGGCTAGAAGTTGAGCACGACACTTTGGCATGCTTAACTTGGGTAAAACTATTGGAGACATGTGTCAGGTAGCTAAGTAATCGGTAGAAGGGGTATTATAATGAAAGCTTTAAAATCAAATTTAAATTCAATGCTCCAGGCTACTTGTATAAAAAAGCTGAATTCAGAGCTGATTATGATACTTATCACCAAATCATCTAGCTATATATAATTACTCCTACAATAATAATCTTGAATAAACATCTGATCTTTGTGGAAATAAACCCATGGCTTGAAAAAAAAGCGTCAAAGTCGTAGCAATTTGAATAATAATTATTTGACTGCAGATACATAACAAAATTAAAGGTCTAGGAGTTTGTAAACGAATGTTTGTACAACAATTTCACCCCGTATTCGTTACGTAAGACGTCGGAGTTAGCTATTGAGAAAGCAGAGGTATACCACCGCATCGCACGGCACAGCATTATGGTGGAAGGCAAATATTTGGTTTGGGTCTCTCGCGAACCGCTATTGTCATAACATAAGACAATGCGAATGCTGTATCTCATTTTTCATCTGGCCGATCTTTGTAATCTCTATTTGCATCAGCTTGTACCGATCTAATAATAACTCTGGGGAAAAGAGAGGCATCGGAGTGCCGCAATGCCGAAGGGGGAGGAAAAGCGGATCGAGCTATACGCGGTCCATGGCTTGGCCCCCATGCACAGAGGGACGTTTTGTAAAACATTATTAGCCAAAGGTTGCAATAAAAAAAAATCCACGATCCACGATAAATTTTTAAAAAAAAATCATTCAGATAACAAATAAGCGAAAAAAAAAATTGATTCAAAAGTGTATTTGACTAGTTTGGAATACGGTAAAATTGTTTCAAAATAAATTACTATTTCACTAATCGCTTTTTAGAAAAATTTTGAGATGAAGAATGGCACAGCCATCAATAAATGAATCAAAATAAAAAAGATAACATGTGGTAAGCATTGATTTTGTCTGATAAAACAAGGGTTTGGACCGCTGCGCGTCGGAGATACAACGGGATTCTTCAATTAAAACTTATGTTTATTTAGTATTCGTGGAGCGAGTGATGGCGCCGAGCGATGTTTAACCAAAATAATAAGAGACAGTGACCGGAAGAAGAATGGAGAAAGACTACCGCCCAATATCCTTAGGGCATATTTCATTTTCTTTATTATTTACTTCCAAAATAGCTGCCCTAAGCTCTTTTCAAAATAATTTTTGTTTTACACTCGGATTGCTTTGCGTTAATAAAAAATAAACAATAATTATTAGAATTTTTTCTCGGGAGAAAACAGATACTAATTAGTAAGTTTCAAACCGGTCTGTAGCTAGTGACTTTCATTGTATGGGAACTAGCACTTTCTTCAATGTCTAACAGAGTAAAATCACTCACATTGCATAATCGAGCAGCAATACTACCTACTAGTAAGTAAGTAGTATTGCTATATTTTTTCGCGACGAATAAACCTCCGCTTCAACACGTTTAGGAAATTAAGTAGAAGGCAGAGAGTTCGAGAAGTGGGCAGTACGCAACCAAACAGAAGCCCTATATTTAGATGTTCTCGGGGTAGCCGACTTTACCACATACAGATGAGATGCTGTGAGTTCCTTGTGGTTCTTGAATAACTTCTCCTCTAGCTGGAATAAGGTTGTTAGATCGTTAGAACATCTCCCATGGTAATATCGATAGAATAACAACAAGTCGGCCACCTTGCGTCTATGTTCGAGAGATTGATGAAGATGATTTGGTGAGAGTTGGATTATCGATAATTTTTATTGCTCTTCTTTGTATTGCATCTAATAGAGTCAACGAATGCTTGGGAGTATCGCTCCAGATGTATGGGTACAGTATTCCATACATGCTCTGATTTGAGCCTTATGAAGGAGAAGAAGTTGTTCAGAAAAAAAGTAAACACATGGTCGTCCCAAGACATAAGTTGGTCGATGTCGTCACCCCAAGAACAGATACTGATGGATTACTAGAAAGGTTTTGTCCCGACACCCTTAAAATTGAGTTATCCTCGGCGGAAGATTTCTTATTGGAGAATACTGTTGAATGGGTTTTGGGAGCATTGAATTTGACTAGGTTGCCCCACTTAGTAATAGTGTCAAGATCACTGTTGATAGAGTGAATCTGAAGAGAAAGATGCCATCAAGATACTATCGATAGAGAACATTAATCATTTGTGTCTTTCAGAATTTACGCAAGCAAACTACCGCTCCTAAGTGGCTGTGACGCTAACACCATCTGGAGAAGAACCGACACAAATCCATGAGGTGCGAGCAACTGTTAGAATTTATCTTTCAAACAAACCTAAATATAATAAATCTAGGGAATACACCAACATTTGTTACTAGGGTCAGACAGGAGGTGTTAGACATAACACTTTGTAGCATAATATTTGACGTGAAAGGAGTGCAGGAACGAACTACTTCGTATAGAAATCCCAGAAGTACGAACTGGGAAATATACCTACACAACCAAACTGCAATGCAACCTCGAACAAAATCATTTTAGCTGCAAGAATATACGTGAAGTAGAAGAAACCCTGCAGATCCTTAACGGAGCAATCATGGAGGCATACGAATCCAGCTGTTCCGTGAAAGAACAAGTAAACAAAAATGGTTGCCCATTGTGGAACAGTCACCTGTCACGACTTAGATCCGAGGTTCGTTAGCTTTTCAACAAAGCTAAACGAGACAGAGAATGGCAAGGCTACACTGAAAGGCTGACTGAGTTCAACAAAGAAATAAAGAAGGCCAAGCGAAAAAACTTCAGAGACTTCGAGGTATTTAACCAGTTTCAGGTTGACCGCAATTTCCATTACTTTCGAAAGTACGGATATAAGTGAGATGGGACGATAATTGCTGGGAAGAATTTTCTTGCTTTTTTTCGGGATGGGCTCCACTTTGGTACATTTCCAGATAGACGGTAAAACGCCTAGATTATAAGAAAGTGAAAACAGTTTTCGAAGGAATTTTTGTGCGCGAGTCTTAAGGACAATTGGTGAAACGCCGTCAAACAAAAAGCTTTCCCAGTATCAAGTTGCAGAAGAATTTTCCTAATAGTTTTAGATCTCAATACAACGCAGTAATTGTGGTGCTCTGCCATTGTCCTCCATCGTGGAATTGGATGCAAATTGTTTGGCAAAGAGATCTGCTTTCTCCTTTGGGGATTCTACAATGGAATTATTGTCCTTGAAAGGAATATCTGATAATACTTTCCCTAAAATAAACGCCTCATTATAATACTCAACTTCACTAGTTGAAACTGAAAATATTGTAAAGACTGCAATGACTAGAACGGAAAATGAGATGCTTAGAGCCTGCTTGAAAAAAAAAAAACTTATAGCTTTGCTTTGGTAGTCAAAAGTTTTTTTGCATAAAAATCCTTAATTTTTGAATAATATTAGCAAACTGAAATTCAAAATATAATATTATTTGTTTTATTGACAAAATAATCATTTCCAAATCATTGGAAATATTGTAAAATCTAGACATGAAATAAAAACGTAATAAAATCAATAATACTTGTTTACATGCATTATTTACAAGCAGATATCCACATATGTTCCGAACCGTGATGTTTAAACAAAAACACAAAAATATATATCAAGTGCCAACAAATTCCCATTAAAAATCCCTCCTGGGGGAATTGATAGGCGTTTGCTTATTGACGTCCGAGGGCAGGTATTAATCAGATGAGATCCGGGCGAAACCTTGCCTCTTTCCCTCGGGCTGTTTTATTGGGCGGACGTTTTTTCTTTATCTTTTTCACACAGCTAAAGTGCTGGTGTTATGGTTAAGAGGGTGGTAATCTTAGCCCTTGACGTGTGACGAAGGACGGCAATCAACGGCTTCTACACTGACCGCTCACTCTGATTCTGGCCTGTCTCGATCTTTATCCGCACCATCAATCGGACCCACGGCTTTGCCTCAACTTTATTTAGTTTTAAATTGGACTATTCGAGTGTCACTCAATGATAAGGAGATCTACACACACATAAATATTATCAACTGATTTACATATTTTCATTGTCCCAACCAAAAAAGTTTCTTAAGGGAAATCAGGATCTACTATTAATGAAACAACTCTGGAAAACAAGAATTGGCGAACCGTATTATCCCTACTGTAGAACCAATACTTTATTTGCTTCGAATGGAGTATAAATATTCCGTTTTCCGGCTGTTCGGTGCAGATTGGGATTTTAACTCGCACATCCATTTATCTAGATAAAGGAAATCCAGTGCACGCATTAATAGTCCTCCGTATCTAAAACAGCATAAGACCTGAACAAAAGACTTTCCGTTCTGAACGAAGGAAATACGTTTAAAACTGCTGTGCTGCGGCTGAGAAAGTTTAAATCGTTACTGGACCGACGAGAAAATTTCAAAAATGATTTTTTTTGGTTTATATTGTTTGAAATACAAAATGAACGTCATACTCTTTGAAATGCACATATTATTTATGTACGAATATTCAGTTAATAAATAATATAAATTGCGTTTTTCAAGATTCACATAAAAAAAGCCCGGCAATCAATTATTTTTATTTATAAAAACGGGGAGAAAACGTAACAAGGTAGAAATCAAATAGAAGCTGAAGCTAAGAATCCAAGAGGTTACACGCGAGAAAGAATTTCGCACCCCGCCGTGCATATTTATCATAACTGCTGTTTATATACCTTTACCCTCAACACGCGGTTTCTTCTCATCAACTTGAAATAATACCATGTAAGAGGATTTAGTTGACTTTCGGAATACTTTTCAGGAAATTTTTGAAGTAAAATTTAATAGGTAATGGCTGATTTTAATTAGCCATATTATCTTGTGGGTTAGTTTTGTCCACCCACTTCTTAAGTCAAAACGAATGCATTTGATGAGTTTTTTCTTTAAAATGAGAAACTTTAAAGGGCTGCCATTTCGAAAAAAAAAAAATATATATATATAATATATTTCAACTTAATAATAATTAACTATTTTTCTCAGATTCGTGCGATGAATTTTTTTATTGAGTAAACATTTTTGTAGAAAGCACATTTTTTAATGAACCGACTTTGTCAACTTTTAAGCAAAATCTGAGTTAAGCTTTGTTCTATGGTAGTATCCTCGACGTTCTAGTTTCGTATGCACTTGTGTCAGTCGCGGTGGGCCAATAATATTAAAATTTGATTCCGCTTTCCGCTGTTACAAAAGGCGTCGTAGAATCGATAAGGGCGTTTATCCGGTGCATTTTGATATCCCGAAATTGTTTTTCCTTTTCGTGCCGTAAATAAAATACGGGTTTTCAGAGATTTTGAAGACTTGAAGGTAAGATCAATTTTCAGGAAAGTTTTTCGTATTTATTGTAGAAACCTAATCGATAGCTGCATGTTAATTGAAGAGAGTGTGTACGTTGTTTTTTTAGGGAAGGGAAATTTATTTGTTTTATGTGAAAAATTTGACAAAAATAAGTTGGTAAAAGCAAAAATACAAGGGAAATAGTGTAGTGAAGTGACCAAAACCTATTGTATCGCGATTTCATTGCGAATTGTGTTTGAGTGCACCTACATGAAAGAAAACGAACACACTCGTATAGCAGTAAATAAAACGTCATGACCTGAACTAAGTACAGCACAGCTCAAAAGACACAATACTTGCATGGTGCGAGAGTGAGGATATGACAATAAATCCCCACAAAATAACTGTAGTGCCCTGCACAAGGAAAAGGGAGCTTGACCATCTGATATACCTTAACCTACGAAGGCTAGTGTACCCTTTGCAAACGAAGTTAAATATCTAGGAATAACTCTAGATAAACTGCTCACCTGGAACTTCCATCTGGCGAAAATAAAACAGAAAGCTAGCTACTCACTACGGACCTGCCGCAGAATCTGTGGCAAATCATGGGAAATTGGGTCCAAGCAAATATATTGGTTATACATATACCATGGTCATCAAAGCAATGATAATATATGGCTCAATAGTCTGGTGAGAAAAGGTGTAACAGCGTACTGCGGAAACCAAGCTCAACGGACTACAAAGACAGGTCTGTTTGGCAATAACAGGAGCTTTCAGCACTAAGCCAACAGCAGCCAATGGATCTTCTCCTAGGAATTCCTCCTTTACATATCTATCTGAAAAGGAAGGCCCCTAAAACAGAATACTACCTACAGAATAGAGGTACCACACGAACCAAGATCACGTGGATGACAAAGGGAACGTGGAAGGCACCGAACTGCTGGAGTTTATCAAAACATGGGGTTTGGGAATGCCTACGGACCTTGTGCCAAAAACACACACAACAAGCGCCCTACCCAACACAGTGGCTTTCCCAAGAAGGGAAGAGTGGGTGCAGAATGAGCATGCCCTACTAAAAGCAGATCTAGGTCTGTTTACAGATGGATCGAAAACAGACAGTGGAGTGGGAGCGGGCGTTTATGGTGCAAAACCCGAAAATAGGTTATCCAACCATCAGTTTAGGGACCAGTGCAACCATCTTTTAAGCAAAAGTGCATGCCATTGAAATAGGTGTGAGGAGGCTGCAGAATCGACACCAAACTCACAAAACCATAAAAATATGTTTTGACAGCCAGCCGCTGTCAAGCTCCACCTGTACTATAATTCAAGAACAGTCTGGAGCTGTCAGGAAGGTTTAAGCAAATTAGGAAAGGGAAACAAGGTAAACCTGATGTGGATGATTCCAGGATGCTGAACACAGGCTATGCATTGAGGACGGGGAGACAGCTGCACACATACCTTGCGAATGTCCTGCAGGTGGCAGACTGAGGCATCGTATATCAGGTGGTACAACGGTCCAACTGGCAGACCTGAACAACATCTCTCCATGCACCATCCTGGACTTCCTTGGAAAAATAGGCATGATTGAAGAAATATAAACAGGCATGAACCACAATAGACCAATAAGTTGCAGTGGAGGTTTGTAGTACTCCCACTCATTTTCGACTCAACTTAACCTAACAACCTCAAGAAAAGAACAATAGAGAATAGAAAACTTCGCAGGAAGAAAGTGGACAAGATACGTAGTCAAGAAAAAAGAAGTGGTCCAATTCGATGGTCGCAGTGACATGAAATACTTCATTAAAAATTGGATACCTATAGAACGTATTGGAGTATGCATTGGAAATATTCAAGATAGGTTCAGGATGGTCTACATCGAAATATAACGAATCGCATGAAAATCCCATAAAGATGACCATCGCATCAGAGTAGGCACTACAGATGTATTCAAGTCCGCTTCAAAAAAACTTTCTACGAGAAAGAGAAAGTTAAGGTGGAAGGGCAAAGAAGTTCTTTAAGCCTTCTCAGGACTGCCGGCTTTTCCACAAAAGGAACTGTCTCACTTCACTTACCTATACGTACCTACACATTTCAAATTTTCAAAGCTAGTTTACTGTTCCTTATTCAAAATGCCTTTCCGCTACAAAAAAAATCTATAATTTCAATTTATTCAAGTTTATTATAATTACTCTAACGGCCTGTTTTTCATTAGCATCCGATGTCCATTAAATAATCTTTATGTGGTCAGAATGATGTCCGATCTTAGAGTGGGGGACGTCATTTTAATTCTTTGAGGGTTGAGTTTAGTGCGCTACTGGTGATCGGAGACGACGACGACATCGAAGTGCTGACATAGCAGTGCAAGACTCGAGAGCCCAAATGGACAGCGCGGTCGGCTAATGGCCAAACGGGTGCCACTTATTCGCCTTCAACTAAATTGTTAAGGATGGCAAAAAACAGTTTGACCCAGCCAATACAGGAACGGACTTTTTCCATTATACGAAAATTTCCGATATTATACGTGCTCGTAGGAAAAGATTTTTTTTTATTGTTTCAATGTTCCTATAGTCATTCATAAGCTTTTTGGACCTGAGTAGGGAGTATCGATACTATCAACATAGGCCTTATATCCTCAATAAGTTGTTTATTTAATCATCACTCTCAATACTGCAGCTTTTTAGTTAAAAGGCAAATATGAAATTTAGAATTGATTTATTCAAATATTGTTCAAAAAGTTCTAGCAGGAATACACAAAAATGCTCTAGGTACCGAAACTCTTGCTCTCTGGTTAGGCCCTCAAGCCCTCAAAGACTATAGAAAGTATTCTTTAAGAATATTTCTTTTTAGCGAGCATTTTGTGAATATACCCCTAAAAAAACAGTTCCGCAAAACGCCATTTCTCACAGATAGGTACTATAGATAAAACATTTAATTTTTTTATTGTAATATGAATGAATAAATAACAAGTGAGTGTATATGTTCACATGCAGCTTGGAATGTAAACTATGTACCTACCCAAGCTTTTATCTCATCCTCGTTAATCAAAAAACTTGCAAATACAGTCCTGCAATGTTGCCCTTACACATACGAACTGGCGATGCAAAGAAACGCCGTCAGCAGCCTTTAATGGGAAATAATTTAAATGCCATCATCGGTCCGTTTAAATCGATAAACTGACCGAATTAATTATCTGATGGGCATCGTGTTTAACTTAACTTACTGCCTTTCCACGTTTATCCCTTTGCCTCTTTGTCGTTCTCGAGGCTTTTGGTGGGGAGTTTTAATTTGTAGAAATGGGATTTTTAAAAAAATCATATTTTTTTATGAAATTTTAACGTCTCGTATAATTTGTTTGTTGTAACTATACCCCAAATGCCAGTCACGTATATCATTATAAGCTTATAGTCGAGAAGAAAAGCTGCCAAAAAAAATCCCTCGTGTGGAAAAAAATACGTAAAATGCACCTCAGAGCCAAGGAATAAGCGACGAGACACAAAGCAATATCTCTCCGATCTTCGCCTCTTATTTGTAATTTTTTTTATATCGATGAAAATCTCGTGTCATTGGATGATAGCTTTTCGCGAAAGACGGCTGCGATAATATATTTTCTAAGTATTAAGAACTGACACACTCCGTTCGGTCATGCAGAAACCTTGCAGCTGCCTCGTATATTGGGGATTTTCCCAATGGAAAATAAAATGTTCTTCATGCACCCCCCACATCTTTGTGAAAATATTATTTTGATTTTAAAATTTCAATATATTTCTAGCTGACAGTAACTTTGCTGAAAATTCAGATATCTGTAAATAAGATCGGGTTCGTAAATACAGCATGTGTGTCATACACTCCGAAATTCTGTAATCACATAACCAAAAACAAACCAAAAGGTGTACCACGTATAATTATTTGCTGAACGACCTATTTCCCAAACTTGCCAGGCGACACAGTTCTGGGATGGCGGATCTCTGCAGATAAGCAAAATCTGCACGCACCGTTTAGAAGAAAGTAATTTATGTTCGGCAAATATTTCCTTTTAAAATGACTCACCGCGTATAAGAATAAATATTTTCCTAATTTGCATTCTCTCAACATTTTCACATTAGAATTCTCACTGGAGGGGAGGTGGTTAGATAACAGGGAAAAGCGTTCATGATGAACTTTGCATTTGAATATTATTTGGCAAATCCGCTTTTTAAAAATAATAGTATAAAAAAATTAAAAAGATTATTTTTCTAATTTGAAAGCAGAACAAATAGAAAAAATAGGAGATAAATTATTGTCTAGATAACTGTTTTCTATATGGGGGATTTTGCCTAAAATGAGATAAATGGATAAAATGAGATATTGCCGCTCCCAGCTTTACTAAATGTGACAACGACGTGCCATGGTGCTAGCTTTGTGCGCGATTGTGAAAATCTAACTTGAAATGCTTACCATTTGAGCTAAAAAGGAATTTTCCTATTTGTATTTGTAGATTTTCTTGCATGGATAAACATGTGTCCATGATTGGCACAAATAGTAGGGAACATATTGATTGAATGAAGAACATCTTCTAAGACTCGGTCCAATGGTTGTGCCTTTAGGTTTCTTAATTTTAAAGCAAGAGAAATAGTTTGCTGTTTAATAAAATTGAATCGTTCGATTTGACCATTTTCCTGAGGATTATACGACATTGATTGGAGGCTGCAATTTGAAAACTTTTTGAATGATGATCAGAATAAATATATTTGGGCATCCTGAAAATAGTGTATTACAGTATTTGATGACACATCTTGGCATGAATAGGAGAAGAGGAATCCAGAGTATTCATCAGTGACTGTTGAAATATAGCTGTGTTATGTTAGAGAGGAAAGCACATCAGCTTTGGAAAATCTAAACTTATTTTAAGACGAGTACCTAGCCTTTATATCTCTTCCAGTATTTCCATAAATGAAATACATCATTGATCAGTGATAATTTTGACATGACGACCAATCAGAAAATGACGCTACTTCTTGAGGAGTTTGCTTCTTTTGGACCTATGAGTGACCCCTTCCAGTTTCTGATATTCCGGAGATAAAATGTCATAGGTCTATCTGCATAGGTTGGAAAAGCAGGTTTTCCACGCCTTCGATAATTACAGGCTAGGTTTAACCGAAGGAAATGTCTTGCAGGAAACAAGTCGGAGGATTCATGTTGAGTAATAAGCAAGCATACGAACATCCTTTCCTGGCGGGGATGTATCAATAGGAATTTGCATACAGGAGAATCGGCCTAGAGGAAAACTTTAACCAGACGCCTATTCTGCACCAACCCGCGCCGGATACTAATCACCAAGCCTCAAATATAACTATATACAATATATAACTATTATATATATATATCCAAATGGACACTCCGTTTTTCAGATTTGGATATATTATATATTAAATCGAAAACAAGCCATTTTATTTCCTTATTTGTCACGCCAAAAGGTTTTCGTCTGGACTGGAAAAAGTTTTAACTATCTGCTTCAAAAGTGGTACAAAGTTTTCGTCCAGAGACTTGATGGCATGCAATCGGAAGACGTATTGTAGGTACTGAAAACCTCGATTCTTTCAACAATTAAGACCATATTTCGAAGGGGCATCTGGATATGCGAATTTGTTGATAGTTTGTGAGCACCACCATTCTTTTCTCATAGAGCAGATTATATATAGAGCAGTAGAAGTCATTTACTCAATCAACTACCCTAACCAGGTGAGTACTTTGAGATCGATCAACAATATGCATTGTTATAAGGAAAACATACAGATGAAAGATTTTTACATTAGGTAAAGAAAAGGGACTAATGAAAGTGATGACAGCGCCGGCGTTCATTAAAGAAAGTAAAAAATGTCTTATCTTTTAATCTGACAGTTATCGTGGCCGTCACCGTAAGCGGTGATACTGTTTTTCAGGCAAAATGAAAAAAGCGCCGTCCCAAAGAAAGAAAACAGAAAGGGTCAAAAATGCAACGTGTTCAAAATTATTTGCTTACTTCCAATTCAAAGTGGATTAGCGAAGATAAAAGCCGGCTTTAGCGCGACGCGAGGGGTAAAGGGGGATAGGGAGAAGAAGGGGGCGCCACGAGGGTAGGAAAGTTTGAAGGGAATTTATCGACGACACGTTCCGTTTCTAAAATATATCGAGTAATTACCGGAATTACTTTGTCGAATTCCGCGGGCGTGATTTCTAAAGACTAGAGTTTTGTTGGATTTTTTCTAGGCCTTAGGTACATGATAATGCGATAACTATATTTGGAACCAAAGCCTTTTATTCCATCCAAATAATAAAATATGCTAATTAATGTATTTGTTATTATGAATTTTGTTCATATTAATTTTCAAAAGTCGAAAAAGCCGGCCAACTAAGTCCTCAATTTTTAATATTCGTTTTTCTTCCAATTCGTAAGGATTTCCTTCGTTGGCAGCTCCCTCAGAATATAAATCTGTTTCACTAACAAAAGGCTGAAGACCGAAGTTCAGGAATGGCATCAGTCTTAAGTCGTCTGAAACTTCGACATAATTTCACACGTCGCTTGAGTTATTTATCTTTTAGAAATTGGTCCTGATTTTCGCGTCCGGGAGCTTTCATTTTCTATTTTGTTTCAGCGAAAACTTATATGACTGTTATTAATTTCCTTTGTCCAAATAGAAATTAGGTGCAATAGACTTATCTTGGTTTTACTCACACATAAATTTCTCTACAGTATTTGAGTTGGCCATCGGTTATTATTTTGTTCTCAAAAAGACTATTCTGGCTGTATAGGCTTACTGCTCCATATTATATTTCCCTCTACATATATGGCATCGTCCTAACCAAACGAATTGTTCTTTTTGCCCGGGAGCAACTTTTGCAAAAATGCCTCTCAAGATTGCAGGAAGGCCACTGGCTAGTTTCCTTACATTAACAACGAAAACACGACTTGTTTTCTTTGCGTTACAAAGTTAAATGCAGAGGAAAATGTAAAAAAAAATTATAAAAAAGAAACACAAAATAAATAGGATTTTATATTATATTGGTAGGTGGGTCATTTAGGGCACGGCAAAAATTTCGGAGTATAAAATCTATGTCCACTAGTAGTAATATTCATATTAATAATATTTATACAAGCTGTCGTATTGATGAAGACATTTTAGAATGAATCATCAGTCAAACCTCCCTTCTCTACTTCCCATCATCTTTAATTTCGCGAGCGACCCTTGTTCAAACTTAAGATTTACATATTCGAGTAATTGATAACATATATGTATGTGTATGTATATGTACCGAAATTGAATTCGCATTTGATTCCAGCTAAACGGAACTGGTCAATTTTCAGATTACCAATTTTGGGGACCACTTCTATTTATTATTCAGGTTGGCTGCCTGTTTGTCATCAAAACGCCAACATTAATATTGAAAGAACTTAATACTTCAGTCAATCAGTGTAGTTTTTGGGAGACCATACTTCCCCCTTCCCAAAACTCTCATCTGTGGTTTACTTACTACGCAGATGGCAAAACTTGGGCCCGCAGAGGTATCTAGAGCCGCTTATGTCATTCCACAGACTAGATGAATGTTTTTGTGGTAAAGAAGGCAGCCATCAGGGCTTCGTGTCCAATAAAATCTACTGAGAGCTGTAGCTCATTATTAGGGAAAGTTAAATTTCGTGACTTCCTGCACCGTCTACTTATTCGTCTGTGGCTGATGTTTGCTAGATCGTGGCGGGAATTACTTTCCACTGTATGGGCATCCGCCAGAAGAACTTCACAATACATAGTTCCTTAACATCGACTAACTATTGAGTCTTTCACACAATTATTAATAAAAAAATTCATATGTCAACCACCCCCTATTGGAGGCTTGAAAATTCATCTTAAATAAAAACCAAAAAGCTAGTGAATAAAAAACTTTGGACTTAAGGTATCTTTTGTTTTTTTGTCGCATCAATCCGACTGTATCTTATCTGCAGTCGTTATCAAGGAAATATAGGACATCTATGCTTTGAAGGACCAGGATTGGTTAGTGAATTCTTGGAATTTTGACCGATGGTTTACTGAATATGTTCCTTTCTTTGATGTATGCTGCCTCTTTGGACTCTCTTTTTCTTCAATGTTGTTATTTGCCAATTATTTTCACGTCTGATCATTAAATTCTATGTTGCTTATCCCATACACTATTTCCGATATGGCGGTTTCTCCTCCTTGTTTGTGTACTGCGCAATTCTGATATCCAGTTGTTTCTATGTGACTCCACATTCGCATGGTGGTTTGTATCTCTTTGTCCTCTAAATTTCGGTGATTTTTCTGTTAGCTTTTTTCAGAAACTTTGTTGAACTGAAAACGGTTCTTATATTGCCTTATATGCCTTATCTGTTGGATTTTTCTCTAGAAAGTTTTTTTTTACCTATGGCCACTATTGTGGGTAGTTTGGTTATCGGCCTGGGGAGTTCTTTTTTCATTTCTTCGATTTTGGCTTCTTCGATGCTGCAGAGGTTATCCGATCTGTTTAGCAGTACAAAGTTTCTCATTCATCAAAACATAACTGACCATGTTAGGAAGTTTTTCAGGTAATGAGCAACGTGAAATCGGGGACATAAGAGTCCCTGTTTGGGAATCGACCCACTGAGTAGTGGACCCCGCATTCCCGTGCCAGTCCTTGACGCGTTTCGTCCATGTTAGGACTCATCAGAAGGACATAGGCTGAATCTCCCTGTCCAAGCAAAATTGAACTTCGTTGACCAGTCAGAAACAACTACTCCGAGGGGCATTTAAATTTTGCTTGGAAAGGGAGATTTAGCCTATGTCCTTCTGATAAGTCCTAACAAGGACAAAACGCGCCAAGGACTGGCACGGGAATGCGGGGTCCACTACTCAGTGGGTCGATTCCCAAACAGGGGCTCTTATGTCCCTGATTTCACGTTGGTCATTACCTGAAAAAACTTCCTAACAATTTTCATTGCCAACGAAAGCTCAGACCAATCAGTGTAGTTCAACGCCGGTAGGGGTATTTGCCCTCGGAGTAGTTGTTTCTGACTGGTCAACGAAATTACCGACCATCTTCAAACAACAAAACTAAATGGCTATTGTTGGACCTATGTCCTATCGAAACCTATTATAGAGTGATGATTACGAAAATGAATAAATGAACACACTAAGACAAACCAAGCTTAACAACAAACACAGAAACAAAATGAGGCAATTTGAAAACAATAATACAAATAAAGTGAGGCTAGCTGACAAAAATATCAACAAATACAAAAATGTAATAGGTAATGCTCTTTACAGAAAAAAAGCTTATTATTATTTGCGAATAAGCGAAAAATGAAAAAAAAAAAACGATTTGAATATTTTGTTAAAATAATATTCTATAGTCGAAGGAAGTAATATCGTCTATAATAATTCAACGTACTAATATTCCCCAATCCGTTGGTATATGTAGGTAGGTACCCATATATTGTGTACTTATGGTCAATAACGGTAATGTTTGCATTTTACGGCAAATAAACAAAGACCGAAGATAAAAGAGCCACCAAATAGGACGGGATACGAATAAGGTAAACGGCAGGACGGCAGGAATGTCCTGACCACAGGCCGCATATCTCTTCAGCGGAGACCGCGGCGTTAACGACCAACACGGCGGCGTTCGCTAGCCGGGGAGTGGCTTGCTATTTCAAGCAGAATAAACACATGGCTGTTTTCTTTGTTCGGGCAAACTAAACAACCATCCTGGAATCCAAACAAGAGCGGCTAGTCCCAAATTCAATTTAGTCTTTGCATGCGGCTATATCGCTAAACGTCAACACTGCGAGCCAAACTGCTGGACTTGACGAAAGCCGCTTTCTAAGCTACACACTCAGTCACAGCTGCATTCTGCCCCACACGCTCGGCTCGTTCGCCGTTTTCGCCTCGCCTCGACTCTATTTGCATATGCACATTGTCGTCTCTTCCATTACACACGGTTAAATGGTTCTTTTCCAACCGGACGAAACAAATATACCTATTTCCTTGCACATCAAACGAAAAACCTATGAGAAAACTTTCTTCGGAATCACAAATTATGAAACTAAAATACTGGAAAACAATTCAAAACAATTGCCTACGTAATAAGGGGTGTCAGAAGTATACTGGAAAATTTATGCGAGTGCCTTTTCAACTGAAATTAGGTACCTATATCACCTACGAATAGACTAATGGGTATTCAGGGGTGAATAGGAATGCACATTTGCGCTTGAGATTGAGAAATTCATGGCGTCTTCAGACATCATACGCCTCCACTTTAGAAACGGATGGCATCCTTAGACGTCATCAGCTCAATATTCCCGAAGAAGATCTGCATTTCCAACATACCAAGGACCATTAACAATATTCCTGTTTTGGAGGAAGTTATCGTTGCGTTCTTCGGTGCAACCTCACAGGTGAAAACTCAGGGTGACTTATTAGGTCAGTATCAATTTCTGTATTGAATTGTATTGTAAAAATTAGATGCCTCCTCTTTCTTATTTGAGGAATTACAAGGCTTCAAAGTAAACCTATTATAGACTGTGGCTCCCTCTCTTCGAATTCTTACAGAATAAAACTGAGAAACTACTCGTCTGGGTGTGCTCAAAACCGGTATGCAATTAGATTGAGAATTCGGGTTCTGTTCATTGTCTTATAGGGCAAAACCACACGTAGGTATTGTATTATCTGGCACATTTTGATTTTTATAGGAGGTTCAATTTAGTATGTGTTTCAAGATTTTCCATTTGCCCAAAAGCGTCGTTTCAATTTATTTGATACTCATAGCTACATATTTAGTTGTTCAGATTAAATACGAAAGTTATATCTCCGATTTTTTTTGTCTGCTTTCCAGATTCATTTTTGTAACTCCTGTCTTCTAAAACAATATATTTTATCACGCCGTTTTTTATGGCCGGTAATCGATATTCATCTGACGCGTTTTGGCCCCTTTAAGCCATTTACACCATATGTTGTTTCGTAAGACTTTTATACAACTTTTTGCCAGACTTAATATTGGGTTTTTTGGTCCTAACATCTATAAGATTTCATATGTTGTTTTTGATTATGTATTTGGTCGAAATTTGCGTAAAAAAAGTAGACATAATAGAAAAATAGGTTGAATAATTAAATAAACTAAAAGAAGTTAGGGAAAAATTATGATCAATAAGAGCTCAGAGTCCTCCATTATAATTTGATTATTATTTGAAAGATTTCCATAATTTAGTTCAAAAATTTCAAAACAGAAGTTTCCTTTCAAAGCTCATAAATTGCAGCAGAATATATTTGCTTGATAGATGTGTTCGATAAAGTTTTCGCTCAGTTCGTTTCGATTCCGATTTCAAAATTAAGAATTTGCTCCGCTGCTGCATAATTAGAAACGAAGCTAATTTTGCAACATTCTTTGTTTTCAGTCGCGTATTTTAATTAAAGATTTTAACAAACGCCAGGTGTCGCGGAGCCCGTGCTCTTTTTTGTTTCTTTGGCTTTTTCTCACCTCCGAAGTTCTGCGAGTCTTCTCGGGCTGCATCTCGTTTGAAATTAAAAAGCGGTTTTAAATATAATTTAATGCAAAGTCAGTGTAGTTCGCTCAATTTCGAATGCCGTCACCAATTTGAATTGAAAAACAGAGAGTTCGAATCTCAGCTTTTATCGACAGTTATTTATTTTCATTCATTTTGGAACTTCAATACTGAGTGTCAAGATTGGAAAGCTCATTTCATATCAACGATTATTTTTTTACATAAATAACTAGAGATTTTGGAGAGAGAAAGTTTTGATTATTGAATCGCTGATAATACAGAGAGAACAATACAGAGGAAGATCTTCAGGCAATTATCAATGCATTCAACCACGCATACAGAAAGATCGGCCAAGAGGCCAACCTTAACAAGACGCAGATCCTCCACCAACCCGCACCGGACAGTAATCCTCAAACCCCAAATATAAATGACTATTTTTTGCAGAACGAAGAATATTACCCATACCTTGAGAGCCATCTGTCAGCGGATGCAACCATTGACGCTGAAATCCAATATCGGTTGACGTGTGCTAGCGCGGCGTTCGGGCGACTTCTAGAGATTAGCGCTGTGACCAAACAGCGACTACAATGCAGTTTTAATAGCAACAGTTACATATGGCTGCGAAACATGGACCACCTACTACAGAAGACACATAAAAACCATGGAAAATACAAGCAGTGATTCCTAAGAATCCTACGAATTAAATGGCATGACCGACATTCGTGTTCCAGAAGAGGCCAAAACAATTAGCATGGAAGCCCTCATCAAGCACCAACTTCGCTGGACAGGTCAATATGGTAGAGTGCCGTATCGTTACCAGCAACTGGGAGACGACGACGAAAGTTAGGCCCTCATGGCGTCGAGTAGTCCATGACGAATCACAAACTTTTGAAGAACGGCGACACAGACACGAGATCGAAAAAAGGGACTGCAGGAAGAAGCGAGAAAACAAACGAAGAGAAAAAGCTGCCAGAGGCTGAATATGCCAAGACTGTGGAAGAGTGTTGAGAATTGGATCATATAGCCACCAGAAACCGCACAACGACGACAATATGAGTAGGATAGAGAATAATGATACTCGGTATCGACTGATCGCTTATGATGATGATGATGATCGTTGTGTCCAGGAGAATCTCCAGAGATGTTACTCACTCGACTCGGGCGAGTATATTCATATATACAGCGACAGTCAGGCAGTCCTATGCTTGGACAAGTCCATCTCAAGGCCCACGCTTGACTTTATGACAGCCCTAGAACTTCTCAGTGGGCGGGTTACACGGGCGTGAAGGCCAACGAGGAGGTGAACCAGCTGGCGCGTGAAGGTGGCAACACTGTATGGGCCGGAGCGTGCACTTGGGGTTGCTTCCTGCCTAGAGAAAACCAAGATCAGGAACTGGTCCAACAGCCAGTTCCAAGACGAATGGTTGAATCAAAAAGGCCTCAGATAGTCAAGGATATTTATACAAAGTTCCTCAAACTGCAAAAAGTCTCCGCAAACTAAACAGGAGCCAACTAATAGTCATCACAGGCGTCCTGAGGGGGCACTGGGTATGGTCAGATACTACTTGCACAAAATCGGACCCAGTAATGAAATGGAATGCAGGTTCTCCAGACAAGTAGATGAAACTGATCCAAACCGGTATACAACTACCTGAGTATCTAATCATTGAGAATTCGGAGTTTTAAACAAAGCAAAAGTGTTTATAGCAATTTGTAGACGAATGTTCAGTACACCTACATCGCAAAACCCATTTTTATGTTATGGTTGGAATCTCTTGTGACCCTGTTTCTTTGAGTTGGTATGCTTTCGCTTAGATTGGACTGACGATAGCTAATAAGCTTGAAACCGGTTCGGGTTTCGCCATTATCTTATATATAGAGCAAAACTACACGTATTATGTAATCTAGCAATCACCAGAATCAATACAAACTCATTGTATGGGTTATTACCAGTTGGTTAAACACTTGTTTCGTGGAAACTTTTTAGTGTGAGAAGCTTCAATAGAACTATTTTCTAATGCAGCTGTTTTTTTACAAGTTGCAAAAGTACCTATACATAATTTTTTTTGTCAAAGGGTTTGAAAAATATTAACAAAGATTAAAGCATTTTATAGAAAGTTTCCTGTTTTGTAGCTCTTCCAAAGAATGTTACCATACATTATAGAATTTTAAAACTGCACAAATACAGAATACAGGGTGTCCCACGGTGGATGGCGTATTAGACGTTTATAGAAAACTAAATAGCGGATCATTTTTAAAATTTGGCAACCGGAATAAACGACCATGATCTACACTTTAAAAATATTTTTGACCATGCGGTGTTGCCGCTTCTACTCTAAACCAGTGGCAACTTCGCTATTTTGAATGGAACACCCTGTATATTTTAAAATTTTCGAATTCGGCATATAATTATGAACAACTTTTCCTAATACTTCCCTATACCTATCTATCGCCGTTTTTCGGAAATAAATTAATTTCAATTTTTTTTTAAAGAAAACAGGACTTCCAATCTTGATATCTCCCTCCTATAGAACAACTTTGAGCTGAAATTTGGGTTATCCCTGAGCGATTCCTGTAGGCATTTGATTTATCGCTCACATATTAGTTCAAGTATACAGGATGGCCCAGAAATTAATTTCTGTCGGTAAGTTATAAAAATGCCAGCAAAATGTTTTTTTCAAATAGAACACCCTGTATAATAATAGGGATTTAAAAAGCTGATGAAATTAGCATTCAGACTATGTATACTTTGCCTATACCTTATTCTTCATGTTCTCAATTTATTAGCGTTTATTCACGAAATTTCATAATCGACAAACTTTCAACAGTTTAAATGGTAATGGTGGGGAATATATTTTTTGTTACATAACTATGACAATTCGTTTTATGAAAATGTCATTCTTTTAATAATTCATTTGGGCGCCTACAATGGTGGAGGATAATAATTACTCTAATACAAGTTTAATGCATTTAGGTATTTATTATCCATGTGATCAATGATGATATGAAATTTCATGAATAAACGCTAATAAATCGAAAACATGAAGAATTAGGTATAGGCAAAGTATACATAGCCCTGGAAGCTAATTTCATCAGCTTTCCAAATCCGTATTATTATACAAGGTGTTCCATTTGAAAAATTCATTTTTTGGCATTTTTGCAAGTTACTGACAGAAATTAATTTCTGGACCATCATGTATACTTGAATTAAGATGTGAGCGAAAGATCAAATGCCCACAGGCATTGTTAAGGGATAACCCAAATTTCAAAGAAACTGAAATTAATGTATTCCCGAAAAATGGCGACAGATAGGTATAGGAAAGTATAAGGAAAAGTTGCTCATAATTATAGGCCGAATTCAAAAATTTAAAAATATACCTACAGGGTGTTCCATTTGAAATAGCGATGATCCGCTTTTTAGTTCTCTATAAACGTCTAATACATCATCCACCGTGGGACACCCCGTATAGTCATGTCTAATAATTTTAACAGAACTATTTTAGCATCTCCCAATTATAAAAATGGAAGAAACATTAGACAAAGTATCAAAAAAACAGAACTTATCACGCCACTCCCTGTAAGCATTAGTAGGGTGAAAAATGGTAAAACTGAAGAAACAACTCAAAAATACAAAGCAAAAGAATACACTCTTTTTTCCTCCAATGCCAGTTCGTTTTATATTTGGAGACATCTGGCCAAAACGCTTTCAATTAAGATGAAAAATCCAGTGCATTAGTACGCCCCGGAAGGGGAAAGGCGGGGTGGATTTTAAAGGATCGGGAGGTGGCGGATTCGAGTCATGCAAGCGGGAGGCTGAACGGGTGGGATAGCTCTATTTTAGACAGCGCCTGATTAGAGCGGACAGAGCTGGATATAGAGTTTTCTTTGAGACTGTGAATTGCATTTTTCTTCGACGCAAAAAAGAGGGTGTATAAAAGTCGCATATTCGAGTTTTATGTCGTCTCACCTGTTCGACGTCATCTTGATGTACACTGTCGTTTGGAGTCGTAGCAGCAGACGGCCGTTGTGACGTAGAAAGGTTGATAGCACCATTTCCGTCTATCATGTCCTGCTCCATAATTCCATCGTCCTGAAACAATATAGATAATTAGGATCCTCCACCTTCTGTAATTTGAATGTTATTAGTTATGAAGTTATGTGAAGCTTCACTCAGCAACTCAAAAAAAGAGTCTCAACGAGGCCACTTTTACCATTTCCGATTGCAAAATAAACCGATCTGATAGCCCTATAAATTTATTTCCCGCACTTAAAGTGGACTCTAAATCTTTTTATAACGAAACATCAGTTTAGAATAATTTAAGGGAAACAGGGGAGCTCTATCGCAGTTGCTATCAAGGGGCTGCATTTTTAGAAGTGACGCTCCATAAAATAATTATGTTGCCCTCACTTCTATCCCTTTGCTGGCGCACATTTCACTATACCGAAAAAATAATAACCACTATATTATTTCCACCAAATATGACTGTTTGAGATGTAAAATTTACTAAACAACTAACCTTTGAAAAAATATTACATTGCTTGGGTTACTCCTGAAAAGATAACAAGACTTTTTTATGGTGATTTCTTTTTATATTTTCGATCACCTAAACTGATTGTTAAAGAAATGTATGCAGGCAAATGGAATTTAAATTCTAATTATTCCATTATTGTTAAATTTCAAAAATATTTACTGATCTACTATAGAGAAAGCTATTATTTACACGGACCAGTAAGTTGAATTAAAGTTTTAGATTTCAATTGTCAGTGCCCTCTGTCCTAAATAAAGAAAACAGTCAACCCTCTGTTTGAAATTATTAGCTGACCTCGGTAAAAATGTCAATCAAATTCGTTTGTTTTTACTCTAGCATATTATACAACTTGAAATTGATTTTTGGGGGATAAATGATCTTGTTCGATCAAATATTATATACTATGGTATAATTCAGGTTGCATCACATGGACTGGAAAAAATAATAACTGTCAGCTTTCTTTTTGACTAGAACTGGGTTTAGGGCCATTTAAAACAGTTGTATAATTTGGTTTAGTTCATCAATCCAGTTTAATAATAAGAAAATAGCCTACCTGGAAATTACGTTGTAATTTATTACTTGTAGTCACACTAACTCAAATATAGGATTATATGGTATGGTGGCAAAAAGGGTCGAATGACCCACAATAGAAGTCGTTTAGGCCGCTTGATTACTGACTTTTCTTTTCCGTGTCCATTCATACAAACGTCGGAATAAAGTGGGAAAACGACCATCGAAGCTGGACGCCAGAAACTTCTTATTTTCAATTTCAAATGGGTAAAAAGAGGAAAGGACAGGGCAGGATTCAATTAAGAATTCTAAATGCATATTAGCTTCCATTTCCTAAATTCTTAAACAGCACTTTTCAATATCGAATGAATGGTTTAATTTAAGGCTTAACCTTGTGGATTGGGAAACGCTTGAAGCAGTTCGAAAATCTAAAAATAGGGGAAGTTTTGAGTAAGTTTCACTTTAAACGATGGATGATGAATAGAAATTGTAGATATTTGGTTTGTTTTTTTCAATTATTAGCACTGTTTCTCGTATCACAGATCTGACGACATTTGTTGTAGAATAGGAATAGGTATTCCATAGTTACCTAAAATTATTTGTCTAACTCCTGTTCTGCATCAAAACAATAGTGGACATATACAATTGGAATTTGTCAGAAGGACGCAAAAGGGCGAAAGGGGGATGAAAACACTCGAGAAGCGAGAAGAATTGATGCCGAATGTATCTAACGACCGGCGCGAGGCGTTGGGGTCCCCAAAATGTGCCGAAACATAAAAAACTGCTTTTATTTTCTTATATTCTTATTATTTATGATAATACGTTTCGGGGTTTCTTGAGGAAAAAGTCTAGCAATTTATATTATACGCGATCGGGTCTACGCCGTTTTTTCTTTCAACCCCAGGCCGACGGCGTGGGCGATCAGTTTTTTGCCCTTTTTGCTGAGGTGGTATTAAGGACGGGAATGGACAGGAAATATGTTGTGCTTTTTATAGGCAGTTAATATAATATTCTTCTGTTTCGGAATATTATAAGCAATTTGCTCAGATTATAGCAATATTTTTAGAAACTTCGCACCTACTTCACGTGTTATACGGATTAATTTACGCAAGATTTAGAAATCCATAGAATTAATGACTGATGGGACATATAGAAGATGTATGAAGCATGGAACAATCAATTCGATGTACTCATTATAATTCCCTGAATGAAATCATAAACGAACAGAATTCGCTTTAGGAACGTTCGAAATCGTATTTAAAACCAACTTTTTTGAACAGTCCTAGACCCAGTTCTAGCCAATAAAAATATTGACATTATCTTTTCCAGTCCATGTCATGTATCCCTGGGAACGCAGTTTTGTTGATTCTGTTCTTGAACTCAGGTAACCAGGCGAATTTCTATGAATGAAATGTAATTCGATATTAAATTTCTTTTATAAATTAGAGTTATTGGGAAATCTCAACCCTAGCTCCATACATGCGTTATTTGTGAACGAATATGAGATGTTGGGGCAATTCCCCGCATCATGTTTGGATCAAAAATCGTGCTTGTTAGCGAATATTCGGCTTATTTAGCTGAACACAAACGTTTTCCTTCCCGTGCCGGTGAATCGCACACAACAAATTCGAATAATCGCGTTTTCTATGTTCGCCGTGCCATTCACACTTGCGTTCAAACAAAATGCTGTTTATTTTTGAAATTGTCGGGTTATGCGGTTGGATTCGGTTGGGAAATTTACGTTTGTTACCTATGAAAAAAAATTATTAGTAATACAGAGACAAAATAATGTGGACGAATCAACGGGATCATCATAAGTATTTGACTATCAATTAGATATTAATATAGTGATATTATCTCTTAGGATACTGCCGAATAAAAAATAGGTCTGTATATCAAATCGGGCATATGGGTATCAAATAATTGTTCAAGCTAAGTTTATTTGCATACTGAAATTCCAAAAAAACGCAAATCATGATTCCTACTGTTCAATAAAAAGTAATTCGATCACTTGCTAAAATCAAAGTTTACTCTTATTATCAAGAAAATTCAAGTGCTGAGGAGTGCAAAGTACTTATGTCAAAATTAAGCCGCTCATTGCGAGAAAATACTCAATTTGTATTTCTTGGCCCGAATATGTGATCACTGATCACGCATTTCACCCATTTCGCCTACTCGTGCTTCATAGATTTTGAGAAGGTTTTCGATAGACTTTGACACTGCAAAATCTTGTATTCCACGGCATTCTAGCAATTGTCCTCAAAAATTGCGCACAAGAATTGACTTCAGTTCTTTGGAAACTATTTTCTCGCTCCTACAGTCAAGGCGTTTTCCCATCTATCTGGAAATGTACCAGAGTGCAGCCCATCCCAGAAAATGACAAGAGAACTCTTCCTAGCAATTATTGTCCCATCTCACCTGTAACCGTATTTTCGAAAGTAATGGAAAAATCAATCAACCTGGAACTGGTTAAATACCTCGAAGCCAATAAGCTCATCTCTGATAAATAGTACGATCAATAGTTTCGTTCTATAGAATATCAACAAGGGATCTGCTGCCGCACGTCAGCCATAGTGGGATATCGACTCTCGAAAGACATGGCGAATCCAAAATTGCAGCACTGGACATCTCCAGAGCTTTTGATCAGGTGTGGCACAAAAGTCTCGTCGGCCAACTTCCATCGTATGGTCTCCCGAAAGGGTTTTGCCATTGGCTGGGGAGCTTTTTGGAAGACAAGTTACTGCATGTTGTGGTCGATGGGGTTCTGACACATTACTTATAAATGCCTGTATTCCCCAAGGCTCAATTCTGTCTCCAACACTGTTTCTCATGTATAAATGTTTTTTTTTTTTAAATTTGACAAAGAAACTCCATATACAGCTTTGCTGGCAATGGTAGCTTGAAGGAATGTTTCTCTTCAGTCAAACCACCTACTGCAGCTACCACACGGTAGCCACACGCCTGACACCACTGGAGTCTCTAATATTTTAGTCAACTTCAATGCTTTCAAAACTCGAGCAACAGTATTTGCTTCCTCCGCCAATGATAACCCACTTTTAAGGATGGCGGGACAGAACATTTCTATCAATCCCTCAGTGGCCTCAGTATCTCTTCTTGGGTGGGTGACCGTATCGACCAACTAATTGTCTTGGCATCACCATGTATCTTCGATCGCCAAAACCGCTTCTCGAAAATTAGGTTTTTTGTTTCGTGCAAAAAACTTCTTTACTTCTGAACAACTTCTTCTTCTTCTTCATAGGGCTCAAATCAGACCATGGAATACTGTTCCCACATCTGGAGCGATGATCCCAAGCATTCGTTGGCTCTATTGGATGCAGTACAAGGTAGAGCAATAAAAATGATTGATTTATGATCCAACTCTCACCGATACATTACAATATCTCGAAAAGACGCGCAAGGTAGTTGATTTGTGGTGATTCTATTGGTATTACTATAGGAGATGTTCTGTCGATCTGGCCAGCCTCATTCCAGCTGGGAAAAGTTATTTAAGAACCACAGGAATCTGACAGGCATCCCATCCGTATGTGGTAAAGATGACCACCCGAGGGCCACCAAATATGCAAAAGCTCGCGTAATCATAACCTGTGGTGCAAACAGTCTACGTCAAGGCGAGAAATCACATGCTGCCTACATCACAATTGGTGATTTGGCGTGGTGGGGGGCTTCATATTTGTTCCTCACAGGCCTTATGAGGATAGGCTATCCTGTAGTAGTAGTGTGTATTATCCTTGCCGCTTAGGTACTATAAAATGTGTTTTGTGAGCGGACCTTATGTAAAAAGCAATACACGATTATTAAGATAATGAAAATAGCTGGTATTAATGATTGAGATTCATACTTCATTGTTTATCTTCACTGGGAACAACAGGCAATTTTGTTTGGTGTTTGTTTTTCAGCGTTTTTTGGATACGTGACCATGCATGTTTCTTCAACTACTAGTGGTTAATCAGAAATAAAAGCCAATATTTATAGTGGTAAAGATTTTGAATAGAAAATCTTGGAAATAATGCTTGAAAGCGAGGATAAACTAAACGAACACGAAGCCTGACTGCGTGATGACTAAGCTGATAATTTTCTGGAGGCTGAACCAGCAAAACGCTGTGGACAAATTACTAGTACATGGTGAAAAAGATGAAGCACCCCAGCTTTTCATTAAATAAATAGACAAGAGAAGATTTCAAGTGGCAAGCACTAGATTTGGAGGGACTCTGATTCCTTATATATCAGACAGTTACCTACCAGTGGTCGCATTTTCGAATATTTTCGCATACGAAATTCAATACGATTTCGAATGCTCCCCATTTAATTAACATTGCTGTCAGTCAAATTTCGAGGACGAAGTATACTCGACTGAATTCGAAAATAAGACCTAGGGGTCTTATTTTAGTCTAGGGACTAAATAGGATGGACAGTAGCTTCAGAATTCGAAATAGCAAAGAAATTTTGGTAATGCTAATTCGAGGCAAAATAATTATAACGAAAGACAGACTCGCGAGGGGTTCATGCCCTAGCTGGTTTGATATTGATGTATACATCGTTTTTCATATCTTGTGATCACAAGACTTTTCCGTTCTGCGAAGGACTTAACAGGAAGGCTGAAAATGTTGGAGTGGCTGAGATGAGATGATTTGCTCTCTTAATTCCAAAAAAGTCCGTCAATCACAAGACCGCATAGCCCTATAGCTATAAATGAGCAAATTGGAAATTGATGAAAAACTCACAATATTAAAATATTTGAAAAATATTTTTCCTATTTTCTATCAACTTAATTTTTATTTTGATCGGATGTGAGATACGATAATTAGGGCTCTCCAGACCGATAAATAAACAACTTTCAAATCAATCAAATTTTTGGCAATTGGCAAATCATAAATCCATAGTTTTCTGATACCATATTTATGTTTATTATATCGATAGAGAAGACTACTTAACGGCGGACAATCCCCAAATGATAGTGTGAAATCTCTCCTATTGATTAAGTCAGAGGGTGAAGCTCTAATAAGCTCAAAGTAAAGGATGAAGTTAAGGAGTCAGGACGTCGCCTGGAGCTATACGAAACGATCTAAGGAGGTCTGGGCCCATTCATTTGTTTGTTATGAATTATAGATGGCCGTCTTGGATCGCTTGGCTCCAATGTTATGCTTGTTTTGTTTAGCGGCAAAAATGAAACGCCAAGACGCCGTGTATAGGTTAATTAAATGATTATTGTATGAGAAACGTCTTGAGTGAATGCCGCTATACACTGTTAGGCAAGGGCCTCTTGTAATCATGGAGGAAAATGAAAATATTTCGGTCGAATATGCCTAATTAAAAAATTGTTCATGCATAAGTATAAAACATTTGAAATGTTTCCAATTTGTACCTATCCAGGAAAGCAAAACCCTAATATGGTTTTGTGTAAATCAAAAGAACATTTAAAAATGACCACAGAGCCCTCATTCTGCACTAAACATTTACAGGAAGCCGATAAGACGCAGCCACACACAAAGCTGGTCCCTCATGGTCATTTATACCGTTTAAGGGATAATCTGGATAATACGTCCTCCAGTTATCTTTTCGCTTGCCACTGCTTTTGAACAAGCCACTCTGTAATACAGTCAAACGAAACGGATATTCCGTTAACCCCGTTTTTCCCTCAGATTTTTAACTTTTCATTTAACTGGGTCTAATCTGGAGATAATTAAATGATTTTTTTTCGGATATTCGTTACGTTTGTTCTGTAAGACTGTAATATCCTTATTTGTTTACCTACTTGATGTAGGTTTTTCTGATACTTATAATACAGGCAAGCTTTGAGTAAGTGGATTATGTAGGTATTATTTAAGAGAATGTAGGTATTTATTTATAATCCTTCTTGATACTAGCTAAAATTAACTTCTTTTATATTTTCCTGTTTTTTATTACCTACCTCGCCCCCACTCACTTTCGCTCTCTGTTGAAGAGCTCGTAGCTGTGCAAAAGCTTATCCTATCGACTGATAAAAACCCAATTGTTACGACTGCGATAAAGTTGATTTCGAATCCACTTCGAAATCCGCGGGCTTTTGCTAAAAACATGTCTTGTAGAGTTTAAAATTAGATCCCAATAAAAATGTTCCAGATATCGGGAAAATGTGTCTTAGTGGTTTGGAATTTTTAGATTATAAATTTTTAATATTTTGGAGTAATCTATGAATCTATGTACCTAATCTATGAACAAATAGCGTGCTGATTGTGTAATTATAATTTATAGGTAGGTATATTGTAGGTAACATTCAAAAACTTGTGAAACTATACCAAAATATACCTATATATTTTTTAAATCTCTATTTCTTTTTTTTTTTTTTTCTGTGGAATAAAATTATTAAAACGCAAATGCAGGTTAAGAAATACGAAAGATAATTAGGTATTTCCGGAGAGCGGCAACGTGGCAAAGCCGTGGAAGAAACCTCGTAATTGCAAATAGCGGTGCAACCCCATTGACGACTCTCCATGAATGTAAATGGTGCGATCCGGGGATCTTTTCATTGCTCTTTTTTTCTTTAATTTATGTTTTTATACTTTTTATTTGTTCGGCGATCGCATCAGAGCGGCGGTCCCCCAAACCCTGGCTGCCCGGCCCATTCGATTTGTTCCCCACTTCTTTCAATAGAACCGAGCCACAAATCAGCAATACTTCATTTACAGGCGCACTTGCCTTTCTAATTTATTTCGTTCTATTAAAATTCAGCTCATTTCCTTCACTTGCAACTACTGAATTGTTTGAAATTAGTTGCTTCTTCTGGTAAAAATTTTCGGTATTTTTGAACTTCATTTTATATTCTAAAACTGAATAATTTAAAATTGACTTTTGAATGAGAAATATATTTAGACTGATAAAGTTGTTGTTATGTATTCAGCCAAATTTGCGCTTTGCGCGCATGACACTCTGGCGAAGGCACCGAGCTGATTTCTGATTGAGAGTGACGTCGCCAGCCGATGTCCAGCCTTCAAACCTTCTACAATCACGCTCGAGATTGTATTTTGACATTAGTTGCATCTGCGACCACGTTCTGTAATTTTTCTAATTAAACGTTGTCATAACTCGCTTACGTCTTCGGCTCTGCCACCAGTATATTACAACTGGTATTGAGAACAGACTGCATTGTTTGGAGAACATAGGGGCATCCCAAAGCTTCATACAAATCGAATGATGAGATGGGCAGCCTACCTTTATGATTTTGACTACACCATCGAATACATCAAAGGAAGTATCAACATAGTAGCAGATTTCCTGTCCCGGGCTCCAATAAATGACCTCAAAAGCGTTCAGGAAGCCAATAAAGAAAACTACCTCAATTTTGAAGCTAGGTGCGAAAATTGGCCAGTCAACAACGAAGAGATAAGGGAGTTTACAAGAACTGATGAGGACCTACAAACAATCATCACGTATGAAATGAAAGTGGCCAAACAAGGTGAGCAAACAATTCACTCCTTATTTTAACATTAAAAATGAACTTTATATTCAAAATGATACCTTGATGTGAGCTCACAGAATAATTATACCAAATTTACCAAGAAAAATATTTTTAAAAGAATTACACTATGACAGTGGTCATTTTGGGGTAGTTGAAATGAAAGAGAATGCTAGATCTTTTATGTATTGGGCTAGTTTGTCGGATGAAATTGAAAATCTGGCAAAAAGCTGTACCTCTTGCGATGGAAAAATTGGAATATTGGCCTGTATAAAGCGAACCATTTACCGTGGTCCACAGAGATTTTTCAGAATTTTTTTTTTTTTAAAATTATTTTATTTTAGTTGACTCCTACACAAAATGGGTTGAAGTAAAAAAAATTAAGAGACTGACTACGGAAGACACTGAAAATAAGCTCAGAAAAATCTTTGCAGCGTTTGACTTACCAAGGATAGTCGCCACGCAACTTATCCATTTTGGCTCCACTGCGGGTCAAGGGAGATTTTTCAGACTTTCAAAAAAGGAAATCCTGATGCAGCCAGGCTCCACAGAAACTGGAGGTAGCTTCGAGATCCAAACCAGGACCACAACGAGAGATAGAGGACCCTGGTGAATGGCAGCATGCTTTCGGTGGCCTTTTCAGTGACCAAAGAGAGACAACCCAGAAGTCTCTAATCCACCACCAAAGCAAGGAAGACCGACAAGAGCTACTTGTTGAACTCTAGGTACGTCATGATTTGCCCTTGCATGGACGCAGAAATAGAAGAGGATAAGTTGATATAAAGAATAAGGAATCATTGAAAAGTATAGAGAAATTCAGTACATAGGGCAGGTATGGAAGAAAAATCTAATACAGAATTATACAATAGTAAATAGAAATAACATGTGAATTATACAAAAATAAATTAAGGCCAGAAGCAGGGAGTAATTTTTGTAACGTCAAAAGTCAAGGACGAAAATAGAATAACGAAACCAAGCAAATAATCATGCAAACTAACAAAAAAACAGCTATGACCAAATAAAAAAACAAATACGAACAAAGTAAATAAAATGAAGATACAAATATAAAATAAATGTGTATGTACCTATATTCAAATGGACATCTGAAAAAGAGGACATAGTCGGATAAGGCTTTTTTGTCCTTATTCGACTACTTCCTCTGTTCGAGGACACAACCCCTTTCCTACATTATTTATTTTTAAAGCGAACTGAAAAATACAACAAATTAACCAAAACATTATCATCGTCACACTGAATCTGCTGAATTTGTCATTTAAAATTCGTTTCATTTATTAGTTCTTAGAGTGCTCGACAAATCGAAATGATTTACACGCGGAGGAGCAAAACAAAACAAGCCGAAATTTGATAATGTCACTCACAATGGGGCGCAAAACAACCAATTTAGCCCTGTTTCGATAATTGCTTAATAAATTAGTTAACTTCCGATGTTACGTCGCGAAATCATGTCGCAAGGAATTTACTTTATCGACTTGTTGTTGCTTTTAAATTAAAGCAAAGTTATTGTTTTGACTTCTGATGGAGTCGTTTTATTTGACAAATATAAGTAGGTAGATCAAAAAAAATGACGAAAGTCGTTTGGAATTTTTGCTTTCAATAATGCGAGATTTTTATAAATTGAATATTTGTGAGATGATTCAAGTGAACGATTTCGGAAAAATAGCGTGTGTCGGAATCTGTTCCCAAAAAGCGACAATGAAAATTACATCATATGATCATCCTGATTCCAAATATAAGGGAACTAAGATGCAATTTGTATGTTTTACAAAAATAGTCATGAAGGAACCCAATACTGGGATTTTTCTGAGACCACTCTAGGTACTACCACTCACCATAGGTTAGAACATTATGCACATCAGCATAACCAACAACAGACAACATACGGGTATAATAATACCTAATTGTTTAGATAATTTGAGTTGAATATCTCCGCCAAGTTTACCGCAAAGATGATGAGTTTTTTCAATGGTTTGTTCAACATGCCCATGGAAACTAAATTTATCATTCATATGAAAACCTACATATATCTTCAGATGAAAAAGACATCAATACATCTCAATTTTATCCTTCCCAAAAAGGATCATGCTGGTATCAAGCCCATATTTCTCATGTTTGTTGTGTTGTCAGGCTGTCAGTTGGCAGTGTTTAGTGAATCTTGTAGTTTGAATTGTGAATACTAACAGGTTTAAAAATCACTTAAAGAGTAAGGTTAGCTTAGGTTTTAGGAAAAAGAATGTTTTATCGGTTCAAAAACCGTTCCAACGGTTGCCTTCTTTTTAGGGGCACGAAACCGTGCAATGTTGAAGCATGCGCACAGAATCGATTAGAACAATTTTGTGACGGTTCTGCAACCAAATAAAAATTGAGTTTTAGAACAAACTATAAAACCATCGCATCTATACGCTTTCCAGAGAGTTTCCTATAGAATATTAAAATGGAACAAATTATTATTCAAACCAAAAAGACGATAATTATTTGATTAAAAGAAGGGGACATCTGAAATAGTTTTGTTACCCTCTTAGAAGCACAGAATGCTTCATGTACTGGAAATTACGATCAAACTTTGATTGTGTAGACGACAAAATATCCCCAGCCTTGTTTTATCCCATTCTTTCCTCCTTACCTTTCTTAAAGCTGGAGCGCTAATCGGGACCGATCGATGAAAGAGCAATGGCACCATTGCCAAAATTTTTCTTAGTCGCCACATACTTTACTTCAGTTCAGTCTAATCAAAATGTTTTTTTTTTTTTTAGGTTAAGCAATATCCCAACTTATTTTCCCCCGCTGCAAGAATTTAATTCCAGCAACTCGCTGCCAAACACTAAAATCTACAAAATCTAGTTATTAATGCCAATTGTGCTGGGCGGGGACTTAAATTTAAATTACCCGGCCCTAATTATGCCGAAATTTATAAATATTAGATAGAGCTCTTATAGAGCGGCCCCGAGTAACACTCGAGTAAACATATTCTAATAACGTTTATAATTTGAAAAGCGCACCTCGACAATTTCTTTCCGCGGGAAAATAAAAATCTCAAATTAGGTATTATCGATAGGCGGAGGCGGACACTACGTGCTCTCAAAGATTTTTCCGAGCGACGTTTTTATTTAGGTAAATCTTTTAAAATGTTGGGAAAATTATTATTTATATAATCATAAAAGTGGAGCAATCGAATAAGGCATAATCATGAAAGTAATTTACCAAGACAGCATGTCAGATAAGTTCCATAATCCAGCAACATAATCGATGGAGAATTCATGTTGTTGTGAATTGAAAAAAATAAATAAAAATACAAATAATACCAAAAGGCACTAGGTACTTACTTACTTCATGTATTATCCAGTGTTGCACTTGAACTATATTATTTTTCAAAAATAACTATTTTTATCAGAAATTAGAAAAATAATGATTTTTCACTTAGTTCCACAGATCAATAAGCTAGTTACATATGATGCGAACAACTGTCCCAGACAGCTCATTTTATCTCAACAAAAACTACCAACAAAAAACTAAATACTTATTGATCCTTTAAAATTTACATAATTTACAAACAAAACTTAATATTCAATCAGTCATTTCACCTGGAGGGAAATAGAGTTAGTAGGCCAAGCAATGAAGGAAATTTACCTCAACATAATTAGAAGTTAACATTTTTTGGGAGGGATCGGTTCATTTTCATGTGCTTAATAACATATTAATTTTGCGACCTTGTACTTCCATAGGGTTTTTAGTTAGGGGTGGTTTTTAGGGGTAATTTGCGGTTTATGGAGAACGCTGCTCAAAGGGATGGTCCAATGACAAAAATCTTATCTTCTATAGTTTTTTTTCTGCAGCGTCTTGAATAGTAGCATGTTTTTGTTCAAGGTTACTGAATCAACGTTTTGCCATTTTGCGCGCATTTGTTGCAGCAGCGGCCGAATGCATAATCCAATTTCAATTTTTCAAACACCACATTATTGCTAATGAAATGCACTCTCCACTGCTTTTTTGTTCGAATTTTTTGCTTGAAAATTAAGCGAGTACGGACTTGTCTAATGTGCGAGGAAGTTGTAAATTGCATCGAAAACTACCCCTTTCTTGCATTCACTGTAATTTCTAAACGGGGCCAAATATTTGGTGACAGTTTTCGACAATCGGCAGCCCATTTATTCCTCTCATAATGCCCCAGCGGATTTTTTTTTTTTTTCGTTTGTTACTTAATGACTTATTGGCCTGAAAACGTCGCGCGGGATTTTTCAAAAAGTAAAAAAAAAATTAAAATTGTCGCATGGCGCTGAAATTTGGTACGATGGCTTTATTTATTGTTCTCATGAATATACTGCAATTTTATATCATGTGAAGCAATTAAAATTGCAGTATATTCGTAAGATCAATATATAAGGCCATCGTACCAATGGTGAATGTTGAAAAGTGCCTATAGAACATAGGTATATCAAAAGGTAGAACAGGTCTAAAGAAAACGCCTAGACAAAACAGCTGTTCAATGACATGATGGAAATGAAAAGTCAAAGAGTACAAAAAAACAACAATTATTATCATAACCTCAGATTATTGATTGGATTTGAAAACAGAGATGGTGATGGTACTAACTCCTTTTCCTAAGATTCTAATCAATAACAGCGGGCCCTGCCGTACTGAATCAAACCTTCCTAGATCAATTAACAAAACTTGCAAACCTGCACCAAAAAAACTTCTAGTAGAAGGCAGCACTCAAGGTAACAAAATCTGGGCAGTAAAAAGATAGTTGTTTATTCATTTATTTCATTGTAGTTCTATATGGAATCATATCTACTAAAGCAAAACAAGGTAGCTTATTAGCCAAGAAATTGAAAACGTTACAAGCGTTCTCCATAAACCGCAAATTACCCCTAAAAACCACCCCTAACTGAAAACCCTATGGAAGTACAAGGTCGCAAACTTAATATGTTGTTTAGCATATTAAAATGGACCGATCCCCCCAAAAAAATTTCAACTTCTAATTATGTTGAGGTAAACCCTCTTTTCAGATCCCCGTTTCTTGGACTATAGGTACATGAAAATAAATTTAGAAACCCAATTAACATAATAATTAATAATAACCAAAGAGTATAGTAGAGTTGATAATATAGAAAATAGCAATAGCTGATTAGGAACAATATCCATTTAGCCGTAACACTCCCATTGGTACTTTTTGAGCCACTACTGTTCAATCCAATCTAGGACTGGAGCAAAGTAACTTGACTTTATGGTTTCACAATTTGAAGCTAAAGCTAGGTTGAGACGGTCCAAGAAAACTTGGATCAAGTACCCTTGGACACTGCGCCCGCCTCATTTGAACGATACTTGGATCGTATATACAGTGTGTCCCGCTTAAGGACTGACCACCCTTCTAAAATTTTTATTTTTTAACTGATTCAATTAATTTGTTTTTTCTTATATCTACTCGAGTTTGGCACTTATTAGGCTCATAATTTTATTTTTGCGGCTGTACTGGTGTACAGGGTGTCCATAAAGGACCCCGCAATATTTAAATGGAAATTGGTTACCCGTGATATTTGGATGAAATTTAAATATGTTATTGGGGATGCCGTAAGCAACATTTTTTACCATGGGCACAACCCTGTATATATGACAAGTGAGGCGTGGTTAGGTGTGAAATATTGGAATCTTATATCCAAAAGCAGAGAAACTATGGCAGATTTTGATGAACAAAAAATCTATTTCTACTAAGTCGACCAAGTTAAGTCGAAAAATGTCAACCATTTTGACACCTGCCAAAACCCTGTCAAACGGCGGCACTCATATTTTCCAGTTTTCAATATTTCATGATGTCATTTGACACTTTTAACTTGTATGTAAATTCTGAATTCAAAAATTGAAGAAAAAAAAAATTACAGAACTGTCAAAACCTGTCATTTGTTTTAGTAAAAAAAAAACTCTAATCTGATTCTTTTTTATTTCAAGGTAGTTTATTGGTGATAAAACATTAAACCAAGTTCATTAATGTCACATTTTGACAACTGTCAGAATCTGTTTTTGCTTTTTGGTTCATATTGGGTTTGTTTGCTTAGTGACGTTCTACAACTATGATGATAGAATAATACAATAATACAATAGAACTAAACCTTCACTAAGCAAACAAACTCAATATGAACCAAAAATCTATTAACAGATTCTGACAGTTGTCAAAATGTGACATGCATGAACTTTGTTTAATGTTTTATCACCGCTAAACTACCTTGAAACAAAAAAAGAACCAGATTAGAGTATTTTTTTCTACTAAAACAAATGACAGGTTTTGACAGTTCTGTAATTTTTTTTTTCTTCAATTTTTGAATTCAGAATTTACATACAAGTTAAAAATGTCAAATGACATCATAAAATATTGAAAACGGGAAAAAGATGAGTGCTGCCGTTTGGCAGGGTTTTGACAGGTGTCAAAATGGTTGACATTTTTCGACTTGACTTGGTCGACTTAGTAGACATCGATACTTCGATCATCAAAATCTGCCATAGTCACTCTTCTTTTGGATATAAGATTCCAATATTTGACAGGTAACCACGCCTCACCTGTCATATATACAGGGTTGTGCCCATGGTAAAAAATGTTGCTTACGGCATCCCCAATGACATATTTAAATTTCATCCAAATATCACGGGTAACCAATTTCCATTTAAATATTGCGGGGTCCTTTCTGGGATCAAATTTCAATGGGTACCTACTATTAGGATTTTTTTTAGAAAAAATCTGAATCAGCAGATTCTTGTTTAGAATGGTCTAGAACCCAAATGTACTAATTTTTGTTCCAATATAATACAGGGCACAACAAATTTTCAAAATTTAATGCACCAAACCGGAAAAATGTCATATTTTGAGGCCTTGAGAACAACAAAACTTGATACAACATAGTTTTAGAACATCCTTGACCAAAACTTGTAGTAAGTTTCTCTCAAAATTTAACATTTTTGCGGTTTGATTCATTAAATTGTGAAAGTTTTTTGTCATCACCCTGTATCATATTGAAACAAAAATTAGTACATTTGGGTTTTAGACCATTCTAAACAAGAATTCGCTTTCATAATTTCTCTAAAAAAATCCCTAATAGTACCTACCTATTGAAATTCGAGCTTATAATTGTGGACACCCTATATACCAGTACAGTCGCAGAAATAAAATTATGAGCCTAATGAGAGCCAAATTCGAGTAGAGGGACACACTGTATCAAGTGTATTATCCAAGTAAAGTTGGATAGGTTCTAACATCCAAATAATAAGGCTATAATAAGGCTGGCTGCCAACTTACTTCGTCCAAGTTATCATCCAAGCACACTTGGACCGTTTCAAGCTGGCTTTAAGGTTGACACTGTCCAAGTGTACTTGGATCAAGTACTCTTGGACGCTGCACCCGCCTCACTTGGACGATACTTGGATCGTATCACCTGTAAATCCAAGTCCAGTCCAGAATATAGGTCCTAACATCAAAGTAAGTAGGCTGGCTGCCAACTGACTTGATCCAAGTTCTCATCCAAGTGCACTTGGACCGTGTCAGCTTGGCTTCATCCAAGTCTAGTTGGATAGGTCCTAACATCCAAGTAAAGCCCAGTTGAAACGGTCTAAGTACTTGGTCCAAGTGCACCTGGATGAGAACTTGGACCAAGTAAATTGGCACCCAGCCTATACCTACTTAAATGTTAGGACCTACACAACTGGACTTGGATACAGTTGATAAGATCCAACTATTGTCTAAGTGAGGCGTCCAAGGGTACTTGATCCAACTACACTTGGACCGTGTCAACCTGGCTTAAATAGCTGTAGTGAATATAAGTATCTATTTATATGGCTTCTAGCTCAAAACTTTATTTACATTTTTAGATTGTTTTTGTGCTGAAACGTTACTCCGATTGATCCCTAATAAGTAGCTTTGTTTTGGTTTCAAAAATATACAGTTCTAGAACGGTTCAAAACAATCGAACAGTTTATTAATCAACAAAATGACAACAGCTCGGCTATCAAAAATTCCAATAATAAACTGTGCGATTCCTTTGGACCATCCTAGAACCGTCCTTTTTTGAATCTAAAACTAAAAGTAGTTTTACCTACTTCTTTGCCATAAAAACTTTCACTAACTCTATCAGAAAAGAATCTTGATAATGATATGTAGTATAAAGGGAATATAAACAAGAATCAAAATCCGCCAATGAACGTAACCTTTCAACCGACTCGAGTAAAAATGTAGGTTGACTTTTGCCTCCGCATAAACCGCTATCGGAGCGCGAAGGGGAAAAAAAGGAGGCCTAAATTAGGGGATGATAGTATGATTATGACGTTTTTTTTTTTTTTACTGAAAAATAACCGTAGCTTTTCTTGTAAAAATATTGCCCCCGTGATTTGAATAGCTAAATAGTTGGCGCAATGTTATTTTATGCTAATACGGCGCCGCTATAATGTACACCACCTCCGAAATGTTTTCACATTTTTCTTAACCTTATAATACACGACACTTCGTGCAGATAAAATGCCTAATGATATATTGTTTGGCTGTTTTATATTCCTTTTCCGGGATGCTGGAGCTTGGGACTAAAACTGTCAACTGAATTTGGTTTATTTTCTGTTTCTATGTGAATATATAGTTTAATACCATGTTATTCGGGAATAGTTATGCGCATTCGTTACCTGATAATTGCGATTTCTCTATCAAGTTTTTCTATTGCGGAGAGATGAATTAAAAATTGTCAGTCGCCCACATATTTCTTCATGAGGCCTTCAATAACCTTCCCGAATCACGAAATATTTGTGTTGCTTTTACTGAATCGCTGACTAAATTGAAATACTAGAGACATACTCCTTGAAATCTAATCATCTTTATCCAACTTTTCCATCAATAAATCCAATGGCTTTCTTGGCAACGTGAAGATTGGAGGTTAGTGAATTGGATCGCTGCTTCGCCTGTCATAGTCCATCCAAGTTATCAACCCACACTCTAGTTGGGCAACAATTTTTTTTTTTTGAGTTTATACCATGAGCGGAAGAAATTAAATGACGATTAACCCTCCGTTTGAACTCGTTAAAGGTAAATCGTTCAGGAGGTAGGGAGTTCCAGAGGTGGGCAGAACGTCATCAAAAAGGAGCTGTATATTTAAAGGTCCTCGGGGTAGCCAACTTTACCACATATGGATGCGATACTCGTATTAGGCTTGCAGTCTTATGAAATAAGTGCAGCAAATGCTTTTACTCTACCTCCGTCTCTCTTTGCTGCATTAAAGCTGTATAGTTTATCTCAAAAAACTTAAGCAAAAGCATTTGCTTCTGTTTCATTCATATGAGCTTTGCTTGGGAGCATCGCTCCAGATGTATGGGAACAGTATTCCATACGCATGGTCTGATTCGAGTCTTATAAACCAGAAGAAGTTGTTCAGAAGTAAAAAAGGTTTTTTCACGAATCAAGGAGCCCAATTATTGAGAAGCGGTTTTGACGATCGAAGATACATGGTCAAGCCAGGACAAGTTGGTCGTTGCGATCACCCCAAGAAGAGATAATGAAGAAAGCAGGTTTTGTCCCAAAATCATTAAAACTGGGCGGAAGATTCCTTATCTGAGAATAGGTACTGTTGCTGCTTGAGTACTGGAAGCATTGAATTTGACTAAGTTGTTAAGGCCCCAGTTGGTAACGGTGTTAAGATCACTGTTGAGTGATTATACGTCTGTTTTAACAGAAATCACAAACCAGTCAGAGCGAATTCCATTGGTTGAAAATAGTCAGGAAAGTGGTTGTTGGCGATTTGGACCAATCAAAAACGCTCTGACTGGTTTGTGATTCCTGTGGAAACAGACCTAATATGTCATCGGACGAGGCATGTAGAAGTGGCTGCAGTGAGCGGTTTGTCAGAAAAAAAAGATGCCATCAAGCTACTATCGTTCGCAAAGCTGTATATCGGGCTGCTTGTCTCATTGAACCAATCATTTATAAAAATGAGAAACAGTATGGGGATAGAATTGAGCCTTGGGCAACGCTGGCATTTATAGGCGGTTACACACGGACGTGGATGTCTGAAAATATGTACGCACATACATGAACGCACAAACAAAAACATCAATGTGTATGCAAAATACCGTCGCGTTTTTGAATGTGCAATCGCTAGAAATTTTGTATGCACACTCCGAACACTGTAGCAAGAATAGCAAGACTATAGTTTTGTGCGAGCGTCTGTACAAAGGCGTCATGTAGGTACGTTTTTGTTTGCACGTTGATGTATGCACGTAGGGGAGAGAGGGGCAACTTCGACATGCGGGGCAAGTTTGTCACCGCGCTTTACTAGGAATCGGTTTGATTCGGTAATTCCGAAACTGGCTTGAGGGTGCATCTTGGTATCAGTTAGTTGCTACTTAAGTCTGGAGGAGGTAGCTACTCAATTTGTCGCATAAAACGCAATTATCGAGTTTTTAAATTTCTGATCTAAGGAATGGCTATTACTTTAATAATACTTTCGTTCCGTTAGAGCGTTCTATTTCGCAAGTTAATTTTTGCAGAGTGCCTTTGGCCCATCTTTTGTAGAAATATTTGATAATAGGCGGTAAAAAAGGCTCCTGTAAGATGTTTTTAAATATTTTACTGGAATCCGCTTGGGTGGGGCAACTTTGCCAATCGTTATTTCGGCACTGTCGAACTATCATTTTTGTTTCTAGGATATCAATATGATTAGAGATTATAAAAAAAAATGATCTGATGCGTACGAAAAAGAGCAGTTAATTTTTGCTGTGATTTAGGTAGAAAATAAAATTTAGGTATTTGTATCAGAATAATGCTGTCGAATTTGCCCCCTAGGGGAGGGCAAGTTCGTCATTTGACATTGATGCAAAAAAAAATATTTTTCTCTTTGAATTTATACGATATTGGTTTCAAATGCCTATTACCTACTGAAGAAATGTTATCACTATATTTAGATAAAGTTGTGTTTATTTCTGGTAAATAAAAATCGTTTTTGAAATCTTGCAAACCTTAACATGTTGAAGTTGTCCCAGTCTCCCCTATATGTATCAAGCCGTCCACGCCCGTGTGTAACCGCCTTAAGGTCTGGGCACACATGACCGCACCGAGTCCGCACCGAGCCCGCACCGAGACACGGCCGTGTCTCGGTGAATAGTTGTACCGTGTTTTCTTATGTCGTAGTCTTCACATCTACGCACCGTGCCCGCGCCGAGCCCGAGTGACACCACCGCACCGCGTCCGTACCGTGCGAGATTAGTTTTGTTTAATTTTTGACGGGCACGGTGCGTTGCAGAAATGGAGAAACTGATAGAAGAAGTCAAAAAGTATCCTGTATTGTACGACCAAAGAAATGAAAAATATAGGAATGCTGAATATAAGGAAAGGGTATGGACTTTAATTGCTACGCATTTAGAAATAAAGGGTAAGTCAAAATACATATGTTTTATTTTCAATTAAGAATCCTGTTAAAATAGGTTGAAATTGATTATACCTACTATACAGGGTGAATCTGAAAGTGAGGTTTTATTTTCAAAAGGATATATATCTCCACCAAAATAAGACTCCATATAAAATATTTTGTTTACATTTCCTCACAAATAAAAACCGGGTACAAAAAACACTCGTAGTACGACCGTCATGCGGCCGTGTGTTGGAAATGTGTGGCTTTTACCTTATTGAGCGACACACTGCCGTGTTACTGCACGGACTCGGTGCGGGCTCGGTGCGGATACGGTGCGGTCATGTGTGTCCAGACCTTATAGGTGTGTCAGAACACACACCATGGACCACAACATGCAGTGACTTGCCTTCCAAAAAGCTCCTCAGCCGATGGCAAAATTCATTCGGAAGACCATACGATGGAAGTTTGCTGCGGAGACCTGTGTGCCACACCTGGATGATTAAAAGCCTTGGAGATATCCAATGGCCACAAGATTCGCTATGTTTTTTCAGAGTTAAGCTCCAAATATGACCGACGTACACCAGCAGATCGGGGATCAGAAAATAAACCAGATCTGCTCTGAACAAAAGCAAAATGCACGAATGGACCATTGTTTGCTTTGTCAGCCAAAGTCAAATCGAAATCTTCTATTACTTGAAAATAAAACCTTAATAAATACCAACAGTGTTGCCACAAATTGGAGGTCTAAAGGAAAAAGATTTAGGTAATATCTGAACACTGTTTGATAGCAATGGATTTTATTGTTCCATTGTGGTTAACGCGAAAGTGTGTACGCGACATACATAGATAAACAAAGAGAAGCATAAGGACGAAATAGACCTTTTACAAGTGTATCCTGCCGGTTTTCATATGGCGCAGAAACCCTAACGCCCACTAAGGTGGCACGCAAATTGAGTGTCATACAAAGAAATAGGCTGGGGATATCACTCATCAAGGGAAAGAGTAAGGAATGTGAGGAGATCCGCATAAGAACAAAGGTAGAAAAAACAAGTTGAAAAGATCTGAAGGTCGAAGTGGAGAAGGGCTGGTCGTATAGCACGACAAACAAAATGGAGGCCAAGGTCAGATAAACGAAATCACACCCCACCTACCTACTAGACTAGATGGAAAGATGATCTAAAAAGGATGAATACCTAGGTAGGTACTTAAGTATAAATTGGATTGCAGCTGCACAAAAAAACTTGAGGAGGCCTATGTACGACAGCGGACGCAAATGGCTGGAGGATGATGAAGCGATATAACTATTGACGTGTGTAGATTTGTTCCAACACATCAGGAAACCGTGTAATGTACCTACCTACCGTCACGATTCTGCGCAAAGCCAAAATTTTTTTTGCACGTTGTTTCGGAGCAGTGGTTTTGGACACAAATACCTATGTTGTCAATACAAGTAAATAAGTTTCCTAATAATAAACTGTGCTCGTTTCCCAAAAACTCACATTCATAATAACAATAATAAGGTAAGTTAAGTTTTATGAGTAAGTTCGAATTCACGGTTACATTAAATTAGTATTTGTGCTCTCGTATATTAGGTATACTTAAAAATTGCAGTTGATCTATATAGCACAACATGGCAATCATTAGACTAAAAAAGAAATGTTACTAATTTTTGTATGGCATGTTGTAGTTTGATTCTGTGAACAATGATTCTTAGAATAAAATACCTAATAGGTATCAAGCCTTCATTGTTTTTATGTCTGTTCCCTATTATATTTCATGATCGTAAGTGTGGAGTCCCTCGGGACAGAGTCTACTGTGCCTTAGAGTAAATATAAGTTTGATTGTTTCGCAAAAAAAGAAAAAAAAATCCATTTAGGTATGGTGAGATAATAAATCAGATAGTTTTGGTTTAGTGCATGGCGGTAGAGGATCGAAGCAGAGAGAACGGCGGGCTCGGTTGTTTTATTTGTATTCTCTTGAGCAGGATGGGAGCACCGTGCATTGGCTTGACCGCGACCAAGAGTCTGATGGAAGGGCAGGCCCAGGTTTGTGGCGCAAGATCCGCAGCATCTCAAGACTTTTATTTTGTTGTTTTGTAGACAAGAAATAGAATAAAATTTTGTTGTGTTGTTGCGTGGGCTGGGCCTTCGCGGCTCGGATTCGCGGCTGGGCGGCGCGCATCGAGCCAACCAGGTGGCGACTGCGCGGTCTTACGACACGCCTCTGATGCCCTCCAGCAACGGTCAAGAGCCAGATTCTCGTATTCCTTCCTCCTCTCAGATGGACCCAACTTTAAGGTGCACGTGACCGTTTTCTCGCGCCTCGTTGCACCCGCCACCCGTTTCTCATCTGCATACGAAACCAACTACTTATTCCCATCGTCATTCTCTTAATGTCTTATTTTTATATCGTTGTTCCTTGTTCCAGACCATAAATTTGGATTAATTACTCTCAGTTGCACTGGGTTGTCATAAATACACACAACCTTTGTCATTGTATTACATCACTAAAATCTTCGCATATTTTTCATAGCAACAGTAGTAGCAGCAACAACTAAGAATGTAAATGGGACATCTAACGATTTGACCTACTTTTTTCTTATACCAGCATCAGTCAGCTGATTGAGACCGCAAAAAGATGAACTGACCGCTATTGAATTGGGACGACGCATCTTATTTTCCAGATTTTAATAAAAATTTGAATAATTATAAATATTTTGAGTTTCGTAGCAATTCCAATGTAGTGGGTAAGCAATAGTAATTTGTGGGAGTACCTACACCTACCTACAGTGGCTAAATAAACCTTTACATACAGTGGCGACAATAGAGGTCACGCCGCCATCTTGTTCCCAACCTCTTGTTACTTTTAAATATTAATATACTTATAGGATTTAAATGGACATCTATCATAAAAAATTGAAATCGACGTATTTGATGACCATTATCAGGTCCATCAAATACGTTGTTTACCATGATTTATGATGAATGTTCACCTAAATCCCATATATTCATATTTAAAAGTAACAAGGGGTTGGGAACAAGATGGCGGTGCTTTCAATATAAATATATGGGATTTTAGAACCAATCAAAAATGAGACAGAAATTGTCGCCACTGTGGGTTATAGAGTCACTGTACACCTACCTATATAGGTAAACTTTGTCCAACGCAACTGCAATGTTATGTCATTTCATGCCATCTAGGAGTTATTTACTTATGTAAGTACAGGAAATTAACATTTAACGACTCACTGAGCAAGAAACATACCTACTTGGGATGTTTTGTAACGTTTTTAAAATGAAACTCAATGAACGTTTTTATGTAACGTAGTAAAGTCATATTTGTTACTACTTTTCAAAACGTTTTGCATATTCCTGTTTTCAGAACGTTATTTTGCAATTGTATTGGTTCTGTTGTAAAACCAACGTTCCAATAACGTGAAATAGATGTTTACCCTAGCAACGTTGAGTATTTAACGTTATATGGATAGTATATTATTTACATTCTTGCTACGTTTCAGGTGATGACATGTTTGTGACGTTTTCTGTTCTATATTTTCGTTTCGTTTCGAAATAGACGTTGCAAATTCGGAACAATCGAAACTAACTTGTTTGGGTAATATAACGTGTTTAATGTTGTTAGATAGGTACAACATGCTTGATACGTCCCAAAGGACGTATCACTTTCATTATTTTCGAACAACGCCGCAAATTTGTTTAGATTCAGGTTAGAGGTTAGGTTAGGTCAGGCCTGCTGTGTAAAAATCGGTGTTTCTGGATTTTTATTAGGTAAAATTGGGTAAAATATAGGTTATTTTATGCTATAATAGTACCTACATTAAAATACAAGTTTCATAAGACGTCATTTTATCGCACGAGCCCTATATTAGAAAACGGCCGGAGGCGAGTTTTCTAAAGGGCGAGTCAGTCATCAGTCAGCCAGTGTTACCAACCTCCGATAAGTAAAAAAGGAGTGTCACAAAAAGCTTCTTTTCGAAACTACTTTTAGTGTCGAAAAGACTTCGATATGACACCAAAATAGAAAAAAATAATTTTAATTATAGATATCACCCTATGTGTTACTTGGAGTGTTTTTTTTTGTGTGGTACTTGGTAGGTAGGTATAGGTACCTATACCTACATATTGTATTGTGCTCCTCTGAAACTGATGTGCTAAACCACAGCCTCCTACATTTAACAAGCCATGAAGTTAAAAAGGCAACACCGCAATCTTACCGCCAAGTGGTGCTGGTGGTGTTTGTATAAATATATATTTTTTATTTTATTAATATGAATCACAAAAAATGCATAATTTATTGCACTAAAGGGCCAAAAACAGTAATTCAATGAATAATTTAACTATTTGTGTAAATAGGAACAGTAAATAATTGATTTAAATGAATATATTTCTAGAGTCTAAAATGTTATGTTTCAGTATGTCTTTTGAAAATCTAACTTTGTCTTTCTTCGGAATTTTTTCGGAAGGCGAGTCCATTCAAATACTTGAGCTGATTTTCGAAAATAAGAGGTACTTACCTACTTTTAAGAGTTGGACGTTTTAGTTTGAACTCTCGAACTACGCCTTTATCCTTGTTTGTTTCAAATCTAATTATTTCGGTTTCCTCAAGATGTTTACAACACACCACAGAATTTTTCGTTATTGTATAATCTCGGGTATAATTATCTTGGTGTATTGCTTTCATCCACATTTTTTGCACTTCAGAATTTTTTTGGAAATAAAAATGTTTGCATTTTGTCAGTTTTTAAGGAACTCCTAATAGTTCGATTTGCACCCAGGAACACAGTAGTTTCATGGCATCTAGAACAAGTTTAAATATCTTAGGTACTATATCGAGACCTATGCTCTTGCAGACAAATATTAATATTGTTTTTATTGTTTTACCTTACCTTACCTTCATTTTTGCTCCTGTACCCATTTGTTAAAAATTTGCAATCAAAGCACAAAGGAACAGGTATCAACTTAATATGGGCAATATATTGGTGTCTTTCTATCCACTTTTTCGTCAATAATGCCCATAAAAATACTAAATTGCAACAATACACAATGAAAGCAATACACAGAAACACATAACCCCAATAACAAAATAGCACCATACGCGACGTTGCCGTCATTTCCAACTTCATGGCTTGTTAACTATAGGAGGCTGTGGCTAAACCAAACAGGGCGAGTCTCTGAAGATGGATCTTAAAGTAAGTTTATTTTTTAACAAAAAGTATGTATGATGTGTTTGTTATTATTTTTTTTTTGTATTTGTTATATCATTCTTACTTTCCAATATAGGTAAATACCTTTACAGTAGCAGGCAGAAATAGGGCCGAATTCTTAAGAAGAGGATTGGCCAATCTTTTCGCCAGTAAATTTTCTATACATTATACATTGTTCGTGGACTGGCCAAGAAAATTATTTCAAAATAAGGGATTTGCAAAATCGAGCATATTCTAAAAGGTTTGATTTTGATCTAAAATATTTTTTGAATGATTAATTAGTTTGTTTTTTCTAAGTCCTGACTGGTGAAGAGGTGCGACGGACAAAGGTGGTGATAAGATAGCTTGTTCATTCGAATCAGCGCCTCAAGCAGAAATTCCGAAAAAATTGGTAAATTTTCGCCTTTTAAAAGTTAATTAAAAAAATAACGATTCTGTATTATTTGTTTCAGCATTACCAGAGGTCAGCCCGAAATCATATAATTTTTCAATTTATTAAATAAATCAAATAACTATCAATTCTTCGTTTTATTGTATCTAATGCCCGATTGCACCGTCTCCCTTAACCGAGGCTTAGAGATAACTATTCCTTAAAGTGACATTCCCATGCAAAACTGTCAATTTAAGGGATAGTTATCGTTAAGCCTCATCAGTTAAGAGAGATGGTGCAATCGGGCATAAGTAACTGATAACATTTTCAACGGTATAGTTTCGAAATAAAAACGTAACCTATTGATATAATAGAACATCATGGGTTTGTTATAAAAACATCGCAAAAACGAAACTACTATAACATAGTCTCGAAACAAAAACGAAACCTAATAACATAAATATAACGTTGTCATGAGTTTGTTATAAGAACATCCCAAAAACGAAACTGTTATGGTATAGTTACGAAAAAAGAACGTTAATTTATAAACGTAACTGCGATTTTGTTATGTTTGAGGACTTATAACGACACTATCCCATTAAGGCGGCGTAACAGATCCTTTTTGAATAACGTAACGTGTAACCTTGAAAACAAAGATGTGACGAAACTGGGATGTTTTTTTGCTTAGTGGGGAACATGTGATAAAATCTCCAGAAACACCAAATTTTTTGGAAGAATTGCTCCATCTTTTACCCAGTGGTCTCGTAAATCGTTAATTGGAATACCAAAGTATGATTCTCACATAAAATAAACAAAATCTTTAGCTGTGTCGTTAGTTATTGTCCTCCAAAGCTACGAAAAGGCCACTATTTCATAATAATTTATTCTTGTATAATAAATTATTTGATTCAATACGATGCCTTACACTATACCTAACCACAGCAATAACCTCAAAAAAACTATTGGACAATTCTCTGAACAGGGCCGGCCGGTTCCAGGACTCGTGCAGCCTGTGCCCCTGCATGTCCCCACTAAGCAAAAAAACATCCCAATTTCGTCACATCTTTGATTTTAGGTTTCATTGTTAGGTTATTCGAAAAGGATCTGTTACGGCGTCTTAATGGAATAGTTTCGGTAAATGTCCTCAAACGTGACAAAATCGCAGTTCCGTTTATAAATTAACGTTTTTTTTCCGTAACTATACCATAACAGTTTCGTTTTTGAGATGTTTTTTTCAAGAAACTCATGATAACGTTATATTTATGCTACTAGGTTACGTTTTTGTTTCGAAACTATGCCGTTGAAAATTTTATTATTTACCCACATACTTACTTTACAATAAAACGAACTGCGATATTTATTTAATTTATTTATTAAATTGGAAAATTACATGATTTCTAGCTGGCCTCTGATGATAATCCGCTAAAACAAATAAAACAGAATTGCTTTTTTTTTATTTAACTTTTAAAAGGATAAAATTTACCAATTTTGGAATTTCTGCTTGATTAGGCGCTGGTTCGAATGAATAAACCATCTCATCACCACCTCCCTCCTTCACCTCTCTATCATTCAGGACTTAGAAAAAACAAACTAATTAGTTACAATCGAAACATATTTTAGATCAAAATCAAACCTCGATTTCGCAAATCCCCTATTTTGAAATAATTTTTCTGGCCAGCTCACGAATAATGTAGAGACAATTTACTGGCGTAAACGCCAGTCGTCTTTTTCTGACAGACAACGTACTTTTATTAAGAGCGTACCATTCTCTTTTTTAAATTTTTTAAAATTACCATTTGTTCATCTTTTGTGTCTGTTTGTTTTATATACAAGAATTTTAAAGCGTGTTTTAATATTATTTAAGTCTCCGTTGTAATGTATCATTATTTGGTGTTTTGTTTTTTAATGTCCTATGTTGAGTCACGATTTCTATGACGAGGCGGCTCTGAAGATGGTCTAATAAGACCGAAAGCGCTCAGCCAATTTTATTAAATTTACACCGAAATACACAACTGTTGTTTTATTTCGTTTCGACGGTGTACATCCTGCTCTTCAAAAAAAAAAAAAAAAAAAAAAATCATAACTGTCGCGAGACACTCGTCTTTTACACAGCAGGCCTGGCCTAACCTAACCTTTAATCTAAATTTAAACAAAACTGCGGCGTTGTTCGAAAATAATTAAAGTGATACGTCTTTTGGGACGTTTCAAGCATGTTATACCTAACATTAAAAAAACGTTATACTTATTACTAAACAAGTTAGTTTCGAATTTGCAACGTTTATTTCGAAATGAAACGAAAACATAAAACAGAAAACGTCACAAACATGTCATCTCGTGAAATGTAGCAAGAACGTAAATAATATACTGTTCACACAACGTTGAATTCTCAACGTTGCTAGGGTAAACATGTATTTAACGTAATTGGAACGTTAGTTTTACAACAGAACGAATACAATTATTGCAAAATAACGTTCTGAAAACGGGAAATATGCAAAACGTTTTGAAAAGTAGTAACAAATATGACTTTACTACGTTAAGTAAAAAACGTTCAATAAGTTTCATTTTAAAAACGTTACAAAACATCCCAAGGATGTTTCTTGCTCAGTGGGTCTTTTCAATTATATTCTTTTTTACAATAAAATTTCCATTTATAAATAATTTTATAGAGGTGTTTTTTTTTTAAAAAAGTTTAGTTCAAATTGCAATTAATGCTGAAGTGGGAAAGTAGGAAAGTAATCGGTAAGAGGGGCGGCAAAAATACTTTTTGCACGGGGCGCTGAAATGTCTGCAGCCGGTCCTGTCTGAATGAAACTTCTCAAATAATGACTCATTGGGTAGGTAGGTACCTATAATGATCGACTTACACTGTATATGTAGGTTTTGAATTTTTACAAATAAAGTGTGTTCTTGTCATGTCTATTTTGGTGTACCTACCTATCTCTTTGTGTTTTCTTTTACAAAAGTTAATTTAAATTTTATTTATACTAAGTATTGATTTTATGAGTGAGTGATCAAATAGAATGTGTTTTGTCAGTAATCCACTTTACCACTTATACCCTTGCAAGCTGTGAACAGGGTCATCCAATGACGACTGAACAGAAGCAAATTTTCATCTTTCCCTGGTATACAGGGTACGAGGCAGTACACATACGAACACCTAATCAGGGATTCCAGGTACCCCCAAAATTTCAAATAGAAAGGGGGGTCGAGTGATTTGATAACTATTTTTATTTTATCCCCAAAGTTTCAAGCTGCTACTATTTACCCTGTCGAAATGGCGGCTTATCAAAGTGGTGTGGTTTTTACCTCATAGTAACAAAACAACAGATTTTTCAAGTGAATAAACATGAACCATTTCAAACTGAATTGTTCAATGACAATATTTAAATTAAATATCAATGTGATTTTATTACTATGGATAGGTAGGTAGGTACCTACAGGGTGATCTATTATAAATGTCACCCCCTGGGCCGAGTTCAGAAATAACGCACAGGCAGGCGCGGATCCAGACCCATTTTTTTTTTTTTTAAATAATAATAATAACTTAGGCCGGTGTTACCCAACTCCTTAATCCTCAATTTCTAATTCTTATTTCTTAGTGCTTAATCCATAACAAGTTAACAGTGTGTTATTAAACGATGGCTTTTATCCAATTCCTTATTCCTTATTTCCTATTCTTATTTTTTAAGAACGACCTTGAAAGATGGCAACTTTTTAACTTTACGAATTTAGAAATAAGGAATTAGGAAAAATACGAAATGCGCATGTGCTCTAGATCAGCTGTTTAAGGTTCGAAAAGGAAAAAGGCTTTATTTTGTCTTGTGTTTTTTTGTTGGTTGAAAACAACACAATATTAAAATAAAAAACACCTATATTCTAGTAAAATAAAAAACCTATGACCCACGGTCTTATATATTTGGAGGCCGAAAAAAAATTAAGTAACTGGGTAACAGGACCAAATTGATAGCTAATTTTTTACGAAATAAGAATTAAGCACTTAGAAATAAGAATTAGAGATTAAAGGTTAAGGAGTTGGGTAACACGCACTAGGTAACACCGGCCTTAGACATCTGGATTTATTATAATATTTCACCTTGTATATCAATGAATAAAATTTAAACAATAATCTCCTTATAAAAAAAAAGCTTAAATGGTATAATTTTTCTTTTTTCAATATGAAACCTTGAAAGAGGTTCTCATGTTTTTTCCTATAGGTAACTATTGAAGATAGACATATCAAACCGTATATCGTTGAAATCAGGATGTAAGGGACTTACAAAAAAGCGCAAAATATACAGGTGTTCCATTTAAAAAAATATAATTCCACACTGCTGCAGCAAAACTGACTTAGTTGAAAACTTTCGACAATTTCTTGGTACTTGTGTACCTAATTGACACTTTTGTCAAAAAATTTCAAATGAAAAAGTTAGAGAGGGGGGTGACATTTATAATAGATCACCCTGTACCCTTAAAAAATCTGTTGTTTTATTATTATGTGATAAATACCACACAGATAAAACAATACTCGGAAAGAAATTTTTTTCCTGATTTTGACAACTCGCCATTTCGGCATGGTAAATAGTAGCAACTTGAAACTTTGGGGCTTATTAATCTTAATTAGGTTTTGGGGGTACCTGTTACCCCTGCTTAGGGGTTGATAGGTAGGGGGTTGAAATACCAATAAAATGTGTTCCTCAAAAAAACAAAAATTGATGTGTCCGAGCGATTTTTGATTAAACACCTGAGAAAACCTTGGGTGGGAAGTTTTTCGTACCCCACCCAGTATCTAAAATTTCAGAAACATGATATCAGAATAAATAAATGAAGTACTACCTACTACAAATAAAATAAAATCTAAATAATTCTTACGGAAAGATCAAAAACCCATACGCCTTGTAGATAGCGGCATATATAGGATACATATGTCCGCGCCATTTCAACAAAAAGTCACAACTGTTACGAACTGAAAAAACTAAAACTACGCTCTCACGTTGATATACTGAATGCAATTAAATTATTAACTGGCAAAAAATCTTATGAATTCACGATTGTTGGAATATTGAAAGTTTATCTTGAAAATTACAAAATTATTCGATTTGCTGTAGAGAATGAGTAATCCTTGCCTATTGTGAATGATGTCCGAAGCTGATATTTGAGTGAATCAACCAAGATAAAACGTTGTTTTTTTTTTATGAATTGGATGCCAAAATATGATAATGAATTTATCATCACCGAAATAAATTATTAATTTAATAGGGAATTTTCATATTTCTAAATTTTTTTTGTTATAGATACTTCTAGTGATCAGATATTACATTAGTTTTTTTTTTCCATTTTAATTTATACGTTGTATGAAAAAAAAATTATTGAAATTCAAATCAAAAACTTTGGCGCGGAAACGCGAAATTTCAATATGACAGCGCTCATGACGTCAAGATTTTGTGAACAACAAACGCAGCAAACAAACTCCTGCTGACGCAGTGCCATTTTTGTGTTATTCAAGTGTGTTGAAGTTTGCTTTTTGTGAAAATTGTGGCAATGGATGAAGAATATTGTAAAGGACTGCTTTTGTAAATTTTATTTCCCTTGGAAGTTCTCTATTGACAGGTTTGTTTACAGAATCGTGACGTCAAAAAAGGTAGCCATCATGGAATTTGGCGCGAAATTTTTTATTTCAAAATTTGTGCTATTTTTTGTGTATCAGTTAAATAAAAACTGGTCAAATAAATATTCTGCAGTATAAATCATCGATTTAAAATAAATCTGGAAAATTTTAGTTCACTTATGCAAGTTTCCTATAGGGGCATTAAAAATATCAAAAATCAGTTTCAGTGGAAAAATCTGAGAAGATTGTTATTCTGTAGAAATAAAAGACCGATGTTGAGTAGGTAATATTTCGAAAATAAAGAAGATAGGAGTTTCTACGTAGCTTGAATATAGACAAGTTACAGTAATCAAATTCAAGGAAGGCGTCAGTACTTATGTGAATTGCTAGCAACCCGTCTATACTTCCGATTGCTCATAAATGTCGTACCAAGTGTTATGCATCAGCGACATCTATTTGTTATTCTAGTAAATACAATATACCTAGTTATTGCGATAAAAATTATTACCCAATGGAAATAGCGATTTGTTTATCGATCGATTTTCATTTGTTTTTATTGTGGGAGTGCAAGAATTTTCATTGCGTACTTTTTTCGAGCAACGGAATGTCGAGTCATAAACTATTTTGTATATTAGTGTTTGCTTTTTCAAACTAAAACTTGTGGCTTTATTGCTAAAATGTGTTAATTTAGTTGGGCAACAGACCTTTTGAAAATATACGAAAACCGTATCTAGGTACACAAAAATTATGTTTCGGAAATATTTGTTTTTCTCCGACTGGACAAGCCAAGGCTTTTAAACATGTATTTCTCAGTCTTGTCAGTGCACTGCAGTATTTACAAAGGTACTGCCGTTACCGTTACAGTACCTACTTTTTCAATTTGAGCGGAATTGCTCAATTTTACTCTAATATCAAAAGTGTGAAAATAGTTTCTTTAGGATATTGTTTTTCTATTCTAAAACATATCATCTAAACCAAACCTGTGGTTCAGGTAAATAAATAATATTTTCTTTCAAGTAATCTGAAGAAGGAATAATAAACTCCGAAACGTTAATTCGAGTAACTTCTGTTGTTTTACTTTGATTCAATTGAACCCAAAAACTATATTACAGTTTAATCAAGGATTGACAATATAGTCTTGTGAGATAATTAAAATACTGTATACCTGTCAAGATCCTAACTAGTCAAATTGAACAAAGGCTCTACTCTCAGCAGTTTACTCCGAACAGTAACTAGAAAACAAAATGCCTTTATTTTCAATAATAGGCCCCTTGCATCAAATTTTTTTATTGCTTATTTCAATAGTCCATGAAAAATAAGTCAACACGTGTTTTTTCTTTTTCTTGTTAGTCAAAAATTGACGGAGATACAACGCTTTGAAATGTCCTTCCGACGTCATAACTTAGGTATAATACGTTGTGAGTTGTGACGTCGCACATGCTCAGTATATCTATATATAAAAAACTTAATATTTGTATAACTTCCGGAATAATCATATTTGGGCATAATAAAAAAAAAAGTAACGATTTTTTTTCGATTTCCTACAGTTTGCAATAAACAATAATCAATTTAATTTTCCATGCAAGTACCCTATTGCAGAGTTTCAATAGGAATATCTCCGAAGTATCAGTTTATTCACCTTTAACAGGACACCTCCTGTCAAACTAATGCAATCACATTGGTCGGCTGGATACTAGTATATGTTTGTCTTTTAGACAGTTACCAGCCAGTTTATCTGAAGATGAAGAAACATTAAACCGGGAATTAAAGTTATACAATTAAGGAATTGTATCACTTCAATGCTCGTAGCTAGTAAGGACGAGCTACGAATTTATATTCAAATTTTACCCAATTTCCAGTTCCAGGAAGATATTATTTCTTCTCAAATATAATGAAGATTCAATCGCAACTAATCATTATTAACTTTAAAAAATTTCAAAAGACAAATACAAACCGAAATTTCTAGTTTCGTGGCCGAGTTTTACCATTATTCGACCATAGCCTGAATTGTAGGTATAGGTAGGTATTCCCAATTTTCCAAGTTGCTGTCATGTTTAAATTGATAAGTTGTTTATCAAATTTGAACATATTGTGCCAAGAGTACCTATGTATTACAGAAAACACCTGTTTTTATACAAAATGTTTCCAAATTACACTGCCGAGTACACAAAAACATGTTTAACGCGAATAGCATGCCTAGTAAGCGCCGACAAGCTGAATCCGACGGTCTCAATGGTCATTGCTGTTGAACACGTGTTTATTCGGCCTCGAGCGTTTCCCCTCTTCGGCAGAAAACAGTCCGTCAAGCAGATTTTCATTCATAAAACGTCGATCGAGTCTGATTGTTTTGATACGCCTTTGTTATTGTCGGCAAAAATATTGACGTAATTTATGAACTATTCGAATTTATAAAATCTGAATATGTCTGAGTAAGTATACATCGACATAAGTACGAAGAGACACGACATTAGCCTGATGTGCTGAAGTGAGAGAAAGAAGACATTCCGAGGAAAAGTAGATACTCAATTTTATGTGAGCAATAATTATTCGAGACGTTCCGCAGATTATCTGGAATTTCGTCTCATCCTAAAGAAAATCTTTCACTTCAAAAACGGATGTTGCACACTCTAGCTCAATCATGATTTGCGCAGACATGAAGGGCAACGTTTTTTGTTGCATGTCACCAGCTGAACGTTGTTGAAAATAAGTGTGTAGATTGCATTTGGAGTCGTTACAGCTTGTTCTAGTCACTTGAGCACTGCTAGTCTTCCAAATATTTTTTGCGTGACTCTGCTTCTAGTTGGTGGCCAAGATTTTTAGGCTTCTCCCAGAGGAGGCCAGCTTCCTAGGTGGTAAAGTACCTACCTCTTGGGGTGTCCGCCGTACCCAAAGTATTTCAGCCTCTTGCAGAAGTGAGCAGGGTATTCGCAGATTAAATGCTTTGTAGTTTCTGTTGCTTTTCCGCAAGATCTGCAGTGGTCGTTGTCTGATTCACCAATCCTTTTTAGGTTATATTTCATCAGGCAAATGCCCAGTGAGCAGACCAACGACTGTTCTGATGTCTCTTCTCTTCATGTCAAGAAAATGTTCAGATCTCTTAGCTGAGATGCATATGAACGTTTTTGCCTGTCTCACGCCCGGAATGAATCTCCAGTGAGCTAGCATTTAGTTCTTTTCCCATCTGTTCATTTCTTCTTTCCATTAGTCCACAAAAAGGCTCCGAGCCTTAAAAATGTGTTAAAGCGCTGCGAGACGGTCTGCTCTCTATGCCCTGGGCCCGTATTCTCGTAACCGGGGAACACCGTTCTCTCAAGAGAACGATTGCTCTGTCTTTATCAGTAATATGAAAATAACAATATGGGTGACTAAGACAGAGCAATTGTTCTCTTGAGAGAACGCTGTTCTCCGGTGACGAGAATACGAGCCCTGGTGTCCTGACACCCATATCAGGGTTACTTTGTTCCTCCCAGCCAGTTAAGGATATTTTTACCCTCCCAAACTAGCTGTGAATTGTACAGACGCTTGAATCTCTTAAAACGCCTTTTTCAAGGCACTCTTGGCACCTATTCTAAGAAGAGTTTGAAGTTCAGTTATTCCAAGGCCGACTCTTCCGTGAGCTTCGAACCATCTAGTGCACCACAATGATGGCGTCGTCCGCTTGCGGTAGCAGTGTAAGAGCATACAGAGGAAAGTTTGAAAATGATTTCCAAAATCTTAATTTTGACACCCAAACAAGTCGTTTTTGGTTTTTGCTTTGTAGCACTTCGAACAGACACGAGGACACGCTATTGAAGGTCTATATTATAACGTACTTATTTTGGCAATTGCCTCATTATACTGCATACTAGTGCATACGGCTAGTCAGCATCAGTTCGGAGGCCATGGGTCTATGGGTTCTTTGTATACATCTTACCTTTGGGCGCCACCAAGTTAATTGTGACTTAACTAGGAAGATAACTTAATGATGTTATAAACAAAACCTGTGCAATTGGAGAGCTTATCAATAAAACAACTAATTAGGTACAATAATGTATCTGGCTTCTTTATTAAAAAAATAATAACAATAATGAATAGGGATAGCCAGGACGTTGTTAAAAATGTGTATACATTATGGCTTGTACCAATTTATAAATATTTGATTATCAAAAGAATGAATGTAAATAATGCATATATAAATATGAATTCCAAGTAAACATGGCTAAAAACCTTTTGGTATTTACACTTGTGGAAGATTAAAAAAAAACAGTATGGGTTACACTTTAGCAACAGGCAAATTAAACACAGAAAGATGAAAGTTATTGTTAGGGCAACCTCAGGGTAAAATTCTAGAATTTTATTTAAGGGGCACTTACCGACGTAATTCGGTGTCAGATGATTTATATAAGATTTGCCTAAATAGTAAAGGTGCAACTTACATGTATACAAGTGAAATGTATGTGAAAATCCAGAAGTTTCCAAAGTGAGATTATCTACAGGTTTGGTCTCACTATAGATAGGCTAAGGTATGGTAAGTGAGTCATGAGTCCTATCCACGTTGTATCCGTTCAACGTAGAACTCGACGTGGTTCTGCCAGAGTGGCACCAAGAGAGTTGCTGAAGAATGGCTACCAAAGCCCCAACTGAGAGCAATCTAGATCCAGTCTAGAATCTCTCTAAATACAGCTTAGCAAGTGTCCAACTATAGTCTGAGACTAGGAGTAGGATTGTCCAACTATAGCCTGAGACTAGGAGTAGGATTGTCCAACTATAGCCTGAGACTAGGATCCTATAACGATGTTCGTATAAAAAAACAAATCGAGCCCTAAATATTAGAAATAATCTTACCTCAAATTGAGGGATACTCTAGACCAAAGGTGAAGTCTTAAACTTCCAAATGCTGCTCGGAACAGTCCTATTAAAAAAAAATGGAACACGTGTTGTAGGTTAATATTTCTGAAGAAAATCTCAAACTTACCGAAACAGAATCCAAAAATGACCAAGGGACGACTCTAGACAATTATCAGCAAGAAATTAGTCTAAAACTTGAGCTCCCTGGCACAAAATTCCAAAAAATCTCGCCCCAAAAATAATTAGGGCCGAGGCCCGAGACCGGACGACTACTCAGCGTGAGGTCGCAGATCAAAAGGGCAGATTCTTCATTTCGAATTTAGATTTCGGAAGAAGACTTTCATCTGTCAAACTTCTAATTTTGACATTGAAGAAAATTATAGAAAAGGACGTGTTCAGTTTCACCCCAAAAGTACGAACTGAGAATCGGTTGTGTAAAAAATGACTGGTGAATGTTGAAAAGTGCCTATAGAACATATATCAAAAGGTAGAACAGGTCTAAAGAAAACGCCTAGACAAAACAGCTGTTCAATGACATGATGGAAATGAAAAGTCAAAGAGTACAAAAAAACAACAATTATTATCATAACCTCAGATTATTTATTTATCAATTAGATTTGTAAACAGAGATGATGTAAAAAAACTCTCCTTTTCCTAAGATTCTAATCAATAACAGCGGGCCCTGCCGTACTGAATCAAACCTTCCTAGATCAATTAACCAAACTTGCAAACCTGAACCAAAAAAACTTCTAGTAGAAGGCAGTACTCAAGGTAACAAAATCTGGGCACAGAAAAGATAGTTGTTTATTCATTTATTTCATTGTAGCTCTATATGGAATCATATCTACTAAAGCAAAACAAGGTACCTTATTAGCCAAGAAATTGAAAACGTTACAATATCTTTCTTATCGTGTGAATATTCTTTATACCTGTTTCTATAGGTTGAAGCGCTTTCGCTTATGTTGCACTAACGAGAGCTAACAAGCTCGAAACTGGTCTACAATAAGCGCCAGTACCCAATAATTGAGAAGTCGAGTTTCTACATTGTCTTTTAAAGCAAAACCACCAGTATTGCTTAACTCTGACCGTGTCAGAGCAATACAAACTCATAGTATGAGTATTAGTAGTATGTTGGAGCTTCGGTTAAACACTTGTGTTGTGTGTTTGTGTTTTTCCAAAATTATTTTCCAAAAACTATCTTTGGTTCGACACACTGTCAAGAATTTCTTGGTTTGTAATTTTTTCAAAACCTAATTCATGGAAAAGTCATAATGTGTAGGTTCTACAAATCATTTTCAATGATCAAAATAAACAATAATCGGAAAGCCCATTAGTGGACTGAAAATCGGAAAGAAAGTCGCTTCTTTCTTCACATGAGACCTTTACAGATTGACGAAATAGGTCTACGGCCACCTGAAATGGCCAATTACAACATTTTCTACTAAGTCCAACAATTTTTATAATATCTAAAAATTCAGTTTTCATACTTTTTCACACATACCTCGCGATATCTCCGGAACTTATCGAGAAAATTTCATTATTATTTTTTTTTTATTCTGAAGAGAATATGTTGTCGAAACTGATTAAGATAATTTCATTTTCGTGAAAAAGTTGCTTTTTTCGAAAAACTAGGTAAAACTTTAACTTACACCTTTTATGCAATACTTTTTTCCGCAAGCGAGAAACTTTTTTGTTTAAAGGATTTTTGCTATATTTATCAGCGAATGAAACAAAGCTAAGACATCAAGGAAGTTTTTGAAAAAACCCGCGATACTCTGCGATTAATAGTTTTCAAGATATCGTTACTTGAAGTTGAGAGTTTTACCGGCCGTGTACCCCGGGTAGCTTCGCAACACTTATCGCAGCGGGTGTCTTTTGACTGCTTGTTTTTTGACCCTGGGTGCATTTTCATGATGTATTTGAGCGAATTCAAATCAATAAAATTCATAACTTTGGTTTTAAATAATAACAGCATAAATAATAGTTGCTGTTCACTAATAATTATTTTCACTAATTTGGGTCTTGGAAATTTGACACGTTTCATTAAAAAAAAAAAACAAGGGTTCGGTCTGTAAAATTTCCAAGGCTACATTCACTCCAATAATTAGCAAATAACATATTAAGCAAAAAAAATGCATAGGGTAATTTTTTATAAATCCTATATATATAAAAAAAAAAAACAGCAAAAAATACACATTAAATTTGAAATCTTCTAAATCATCATCCGAAATCACTTCGGGTTCGGTAGTGCAAATACGTGAACTGTTACTGCAGTTTGGATATTACTGCATTCACTCCAACATTTCATTCCTTGCAACTTTTTTTTCCCAAATTTCCTGTTGGAAACAACGTCCAACAAAAAATATTATTTTCAAATATTTTATAGATTTTTAGTTTTGTCATGCGAGGAGTAGGCAACATTGCAATGTCATGTCAGAAGTCACATCAGAAGCGCATTCATTGCTTCAGCATGGCTCGTGCCAGCTCGTGCGGTTCTTGGCAACTGAATTAAATTGTATCACAAATAAAAAATGTTCAGCGATAAAATATTGACTGTAACTAAAATATAGTTTATGCTCTGAATGCCCTGCCTTGATGGCATCATTCAACACAATGTAAATACGGCAAGCGTTCTCTACATTGTAAATAAATGTAAATAAAGTTTAAATAGTGCAAAGCTACGCGTTTTATTCAACTACAAGAAAACAAAATTTAACACAGTCCATTAAAAAATCTAAGGCAGATAGTGCTGGGTACGTTCCCCACATTTCCTACTACATATAATATAGGTTTATAGGTATAATTTATTGATAAAAAATATATGTAGTTTTACCATGTCCTAACTGTATAAATAGACTTTGGGGAATTGCTGGTTATGCGCAGTAACATGAATAACTAACATTAGGACATCGGTATCAACTGAGTACCTACTATTTAATTTCTCCAAATTTTCGGCCTTCCAGAAAAATGAGTCTCGGAACAGCGACTTCCTAGGTATTCGTAACTAAACTGTATGTTGATGAGCTGCTTGTGCCTGACCAGTGTTTCTGTTTGGTGCAACTTTGGGCGGAATCAGAAGTGCCAGCTCTCTCGAACACCGTCCGTGTATAAATTAAGTAAGTGCCCAAGGCCCCAAGCAGCAATTTACCGTTGCGGCGACGTGTTTGAAAGAGTTGCGCAACCAAACAGAAGTTGCGTAAACGACCTTGTTACTACGTTGTCACAATCTTGTTTTGCACCAATTGGGTCAATCATTTCTCGGTTTTTGAAACGTTCCAGTTTCAACTGTAGGTAGCAGTTAGTCGTTTTCTAAACGTTGCTGCATTTACTATCAAACAACTACACACCTGCGCCCTCTCTGATGGCGATGATACTACCGTATCTGAATGTCTTATTCTTATGCTTCAAATACCTTTTTTATATAGCCAAAAAAAGACGATATACAAACAGAAATCAGCAACGCATATCACTTTACTGGTAAATGTACTATTGATTTATGCCAAAAAACACGTACGCGCGCCTCCAATCCGTTGCAAATTTCTCAAAACTCAAAAATAAAAAAACAAAATTGAAAAAAAAATTAGATAACTAATACTTGAAGTTAATATTGCTTCAAACGCGGGCTAAACGGAATGCACATGAATGGTTCCTAGAAAACTGAAAAAGGCTGGTCCCTTTCCAAACAGAAGACACTTTCAGCATGGCGTTAGGAGTATAATAGGCGTCAACGCGACTTTGAATATTAGATAACTATAAAATACCTATTGGTGGGATCAAGAAATAGAGAAAGACATAGCAGATAAAAGGAAGAAATACCAACAGTATCTAAGTTCAAAGAAGACACGGGACAAAGAAATATATAAAGAAGCACAAGCAAGAGTACGGAATAAAATAATACAGAAAAAAAACGCGTCATGGGAAAGAAACTGTGCGCATATTAATACTTATCTAGGGGGTAAAAGAAACACAGAAAGTTGGAGACTACTCAAAAACATGAGGAAAACACAAACTAAGGATATTATCAATACAATAACACCCCAGAAATGGGAAGAGTACTTTGAAGAATTACTGACAGAACAGCGAGCAGAGTTTAAAGAAGAAAGGGAACAAACAAGAAACATAAAAACTGCAGGATCACCTATAAGAGTTATGCAAGAAGAAGTTAGTTAAAAAACACTGTAGCTTCTTGAAAAACGGTAGAGCACCAGGCCCAGGAGAAATATATGGAGAACTGATAAAGTATGGGACCAATAAACTCTACAAACATTTAACAAAACTATTTCAAACATGTATAGATAAACATGAAGTACCGGAAGAGTGGAAAATGAGCTATTTAACAACGATATATAAAAAAGGAGATAGAAACAAATGCGAGAACCACCGAGGAATTGCAGTAACAAACACACTGAGCAGAGTGTATGGAAAACTCATAAAAGCCAGAATAGAGAACGAGTTCAAAGATAGTGAGGCAGAAGAACAGGCCGGTTTTAGAGCAGGAAGATCAACTGTAGACCATTTATTTAGTTTGACCCAGGTAATAGAAAAGAAACTAGCGTATAACCAAGAACTCCATTTACTCTTTGTAGATTTAAAGAAAGCATATGACAATGTTCTGCTGAAAAAGCTCTGGGAAGCACTGGAAAAAACCAATATCAATTTAGAACTAATAAAGGCAGTAAAAACCCTCTATAGTGATGCAAAGACCAAGATTAAACAGGGAACCATGATCAGTAAAGGCTTTATAGCAACTAAAGGACTTAAACAGGGATGTTGCATATCACCAACGCTTTTTAAAATATACTTAGAGCAAGCGCTTAAGGGGTGGAAAAACAAATGCAGACACATGGGAATACCGCTCAATGAATACAATTTATATACTTTAAGCTTTGCAGATGATCAAGTAGTAATTGCACAGGATTATGATGACCTAGAGTACATGACACGAAAACTGATAGAGGAATACGAGAAATGGGGTTTGGAAGTAAATCTAACTAAAACAGAATATATGACTATAGGAGGAGAACAGCAAACTCTGAAATTGAATAACGGACAAGAAATAAAACAATGTACTGAATACAAATATTTGGGCATGAAAATCTCACGTGAGGGAATCCTAAACGAAGCAATTAAAGACCGGAATATACAGGGACGCAAGGCAATATCCCTACTAAATGGTGTACTGTGGGACCAAAATATCAACAAAGCTAACAAAACTAGAATATACAACACCATAGTCAAAAGCATAGTTACATATAGCTCAGAAGTCTGGCCACTAAAGAACAGAACCGCAAAAATGCTGGAAGCAACTGAAATGGACTTTTGGAGGAGATCCGCAGGCAGGTCAAAGATGGAAAGGATAACAAATCTGAGAATAAGGGAGATTATGGACGTAAAACACACAATAGTAGATGATATAAAAGACAAACAGCTAATTTGGTTCGGACATGTGTACAAAGAATGGCAGATACAAGAATACCCAAGCAAATTATTGAGTGGAAGCCAGGCGGAAGAAGAAGACGCGGCAGACCGAGAAGAAGCTGGAGAAGTGGAGTAGACGAAGAAATGAGAGACAGAGGCTTAGAAGAGGATGTCTGGATTAACAGAGATGGTTGGAGATCGGGAATCGGAAGACGTAGAACGTTATAAACCGATAATTATATATATAAAATACCTATACTAACTTTTAATGTTAGTCTACCAGAAAACTAAGTTTTCTCCCGAGGCGTGACTGGAGTTGCTTATCGGATCAAAACCTGAACTAATTTCAACTGACGATGAACACTTCCCAATACACAACTTTCGATCGCGCCTACGTGCCTCTCCATGCCATTCAGTTGCCCTATTATTATTTCTTCCTCTAGTCTAGTCTAGATTGATCTCTTCTTCATTATTGAGTTATTTACTCGGTTCCAGCTGATTAGGCCATTCCTCATGATCGAGTTGTTTATCCTGCATCAACTATTGGTCCTGTGGAAAATTAGTTGCTTCCCCTGCTTATATTAATTCTTCAATTCTCCATTCAGATTCGCCCTCGGGTTGGCATTTGTTCCTGAAGAATTTAGACTTAAGTCCTCGGATCTGTCTGTCTTCATGTAGGCTTGTGCTACTAAATTTTCTCATGACATGATTTTTTTTTGTCTAATATGAGGCACTGTATCTGAAGGCTCAAGGCTCGTTTCATTTTTAATTTGTTGGTCTTATGGTCTTGAACGACTTTTTTATTTTTAAGTTGTATTTGAAAGAAGGTTAGTTGAAAAGGTGACTCCGCCGAAACGTATTCAATTCAACTGAAAAACTGCCTACTATGCTTAGTTAAATCTTACAAGGTCGGATCTCCGTCGAGAAAACGTTTAACATAACTTAAGTTATCACCTGAACGTTGTCAGACCGTTATTCCCATTCCCAAAATATGAACTTATTGTAGTCGGTTGCGTAAACGTTGTCACACTCACAACGTCGTAGATTAACTAAAGTTCTGCGTAACACTAAGATGTCGTTGTCCAGTGGTTAAGAGAGCGTCGTTTCTTAAATGCCTGCACTCTACACTAAGTGCAACGTTAATTTTGGTGTATTATGTGGTTATCGTTGTCAAAATGCTACTTGGGTGGTGGGTCCACAGGTTTTCTCCGATTTTCAAGGCTTTGGAAGTTTTTGGTCAATTTCGGGTCATTGATAAGACGGAATGCTCTCTTCTGTATCGAGTCCAACATCTTGCGCAATTGTTTGGGTACCGAGCTTCATATTGTCAACTAGCTACTGAGGAAAGGAGGGTCCGGTATTCAACCTTATTGATTTAATTGCCAATTCATTTGGATGTTTATTACAATTCAGCAATAAATTCATTTAAATAGCAGGCCAAGCCGAGCAACAGACACACTTGAACCAGTGTTGGTACCGCCACCCTAGGAACATCCCTCTGGAACTTTATTCTCGAAACCGAGGAACAGCGTTCTCATGAGAACGATTGCTCTGTTATTGTCAGTGTTATGGAAATATGAATACGGACGACGAAGACAGAACCTTTGTTCTCATGGGAACGCACTTCCCTGTTTCGAGAATAAAGTCCCTGTATTTATGTCTTTCCAGTGCAAGTACCGCCACCCTGGGAAAGCCCCTCTAGATGAGGATCAGTTAAACATCGATTATTATTCAACGTAACATTAGTAACATTGAACCGGCACTCTTAAGTAGCGTCAAACGTGTGGCCCTATCCACGGAAGAGCATCATGCATCCTGGAGGATCCATGTAATGACCTCATAGCAAATATACATGTTTTTATAATAACTTGGGCGAGTTTCTCTCCATCTATCAACCCCAGACCCTATGTCACAAAGAGGTTGTGATAATATATGGGAGCAGTATTCCAAGGATGGTCTTATCTGGGCTTTATGGAGCATCAGCAGAAGCTGAAATAGGGTATAAAACTTCTCCGTTCTATAAAATGCCTCTAGCTTTTGTGCTGCTGCCTTGGCGATTTTGGTGATGTGGTTACGCCAAGACATGTTGTTTTCCATGTTAATGCCCAGCAAGTTTATGGAAGAGGCCAAGGTCAGTGTTGGTCCTGTCATTGTTGGGTCAGATCCCGCGTAGTTCGCCTTTTTTGAAAAAATAGTTGCTTCCGTCTTTTCTGCATTAAACTAGACGATGTGGTTTTCACCCCAGTCCACGATGGCGTGATTTTCTCGCTGGATCGAATACATTCTCGAAACATGGTTTTTTATGTACCGACAGCCACTTCAAATTCACTAATTACCAGGTCCTTGCCTTTTCATATTCTTTAACGATTTGAGTGCATATGTATCTAATGCTACGGTGATCCTGTTTGCGCAGTCTTTTTTGTTCTTCCTGCTCCTAATATTTCATTAACAAATATGTTTCTTGAATCATTAAAGATAACGAAAGTCAAAAGCAGAAGGTTGTAGTTCCTAAATTGATACCATACTGATACCATCAGTAATGCATGTATTAGGTGAGATTTGGAGAAACGGCGTTGTGGCAATTTGAAAACAATGAGGAATATCCCCAAGACGAAAATAATAATTAAAAAGATCTCAAATACGTTTGGGGAATTTGCAGGGGTAAGAAAATACCGAACTTTTTTGCTCAAAATATCAAAACTAAAACTAAGTTTCCATTCGTACTTCTATCGCCAACATCACGACTTATTGGAAAAGCTTCAAAAAAACTTTGATGTGAAGCAAACGTACGATGATTTTACTTGGCAGTAATGTTGATTGTTGAATTATGAACTAATTGAACTCCATCCATATCGACACCCTGTTTTTTTTTTAATTTAGCTGTCGGTATTTTTGCGGTAATATTTTTATCCAAAGTAAAATATTCCGAAAGCTTCAGGATCATCATGGTGAAAACATCCCCTCGAAAAAATGCAGAATCATTGTTGTTTACGAAAAAGCGGACGCAAGGGAAGCGACGACCGGGTGCGATTGCAGCGAGTCATCTTGCCTATGCATTTGCCCTGAACGAAGAATGTAAACAAACCCATCACGAGAGAGAATCGGCCCCCATCAATACACAGACTGATCTGTTTTGCTTTTTTCCTCTTGTTTTCCGTCTAGTCCGGAAATTTTTTCCGATATTGCATGAAATTGCTATAAGTATTAAGAAATCCATTTAAATGACAATGTGATAAAATAAAAAGCGAATAATAAGAACTTCTGGAAGGGAATTGGGAATATTTATAAACTTTTTCTTCTAAAGGGCAACATTGAAGAAAGAGGATAAATATACATGATACAAGAGCAATTTTACCTGTACTTACTTAGCTGTGGACACACACTACAATCATTTAAAAAGGAAAAGTTTTTATTTTGCAAATATCCTGATAAGTATTATCACAAAAGCTTTTGGCTGGCGATATATATTATGCCGAATGCAAAATACCATGAATTTGATCAAAAACTGACGAGGAAGAAGGACTTTCCATAAATCTCAGTGAAACAACCTTGAACCTTAGTTTCGTTCACGAAGAGAAGGAAGCTGGATCTGCGAGCCCTCACTCTTATAAACATCACTCAATTATCTCTTTTGGATGAAGTTAAGTATTTCGGAGTCACCCTGGACCGCAAACTTACTTAGAACAAAGTTTACTTAGAACAACCATCTTAACAAAACAATATCACGAGCTACAACAGCGGCCATTTGGACATGCCGCAGACTCGTGTGAAAAACATGACGGAAAATAATATAAATGGTACATTGGATTTACCAGACGGTTGTCAGACCCATTGTCACCTACGCCTCGTTGGTATGGTGGCCAAAGACTGAGCAAATTACTGCACAGAACAGTCTACGTAAACTACAAAGGCTATTCTGTCTAGAAATAACAGAGGCCATGACAACCTGCACACCGCAGCCTTAGAGGCACTGCCTATGTAGAAAAAGAAGCAAGAATAGATGCCTATAGGCTATTTCAGTCGAAAAGATTTAAACCTGGTGATCTGAATGGCCACTTACGCATCTTTCAATCTCTAAAGCTCGAGTGCCAAAGTAGACCAACAGATAATATGATAACATCACTGGACTTTGACATTCCACGACAATCATGGGAGAACGCGAAACTACCGCAAGCGAATAACGCATCATTGTGGTACACATGGTTCGAAGTTAACGGAACTAGTCGGTCTGATCCTCAATCCTCTAGAAAAGATAGGTTGGTGATTTTTCAAACATCAAACTCAAGCAAGACAGAGAAAGAAGATATGGGAAATGGCGAAGAAATAAGCCAAATGACGTTTCCTATTCTCAAATCCCGAATACACTCTTCGGAGAATGAGCGCTGCTGATCGAAGCTTAGAGAGTGCGCCCTGGGAATAACTGGACCAAACTTTAAACTCTCCTTAGCAATGGGTAAAACCTCTACAAGATTTCAAGCTGAGGTTCTGGCGATAAACATTTGAGCCTAAAAAAGGCCATTTAAGAGAGCTCTAGTGCTCTGGGAGCCATCAAGTGCCATTCGCAGCTAGTTAAGGGGGGTAAAAATATCTTTAGGCAAGTGGCTGGAAGGAACAAAGTAACCCTTATGTGTCTAGGACACCAGGGCATAAAGGGCAATGAGAAGGCAGACAGTCTCGCAGAGCAAGACGCTGTAACACCTTTTCAAGGCTCAGAGCCTTTTTTTAAACTAATGATAAGCCACGTCTCCGAAAAAATTAACAAATGGGAAAAGGTACTAGCTCATTGGAGATCCATTCTGGGTCTGAGACCTGAGACAGGCAAAAAGATTCATATCCATCTCAGCAGAGAGATCTGATCAACTTCTTGACATTAACAGAAGAGATATTAGAAAAGTCGTTGGTCTGAAAACAATAGGAAACTGAGACAACGCCCACTGCAGATCTTGCGAACAAGCAACAGAAACTACAGAACACCTAATCTGTAAATGCTCTGCTCACTTTTACAAAAAGCTGAAATACCTTGAAAAAGTACAGCTAACACTCCAAGAGGTGAACACTTTACCATCCAGGAAGCTGGCCTCCTACAAATCTTGGACACCAACTAGAAGCACAGTCACGCACAAAATATCTAGAAAGGTAACAGTGCTTGAGCGGCTGGAATAAGCTGTAACGACTCCAAATGCAATCTACAAAAAATCTACAATCTACAAGGTCCAGCGAACAAGCGGGCCAATAATAATTAACAGAATAGCGGCCAATCTATCTTCCACCAAAGTCTTAGAACTAATCTCGGATAAATTGTAGCAGAGGTAAATCATCCAAAACCCAGATACTTTATTATTCAGTAAAGTTAAGCCTTCTGAGTTTAGACAAGGAAAAATGCCCATTAACTTCAAAGTAGTATTGATCTTGAAAAGGCGCTATGAAATTTAGACTTTCAGTTGCACATAATTAACAATTCTTAGAATTAACTATTCATTTAACGAGGACATGGTAAATATTGCTCACAAAATGTCCATAGGTTCTTCGAGACTTGCGTCATTTGACGTACCTATGATTATTTTATTGCGTTAAACTTTCACAACCCCAAAATATTGGGAACTGTAAACATTTATCAAATTAAAAAGCAACAGAAAGCGAAAATAGGTATATTGGATTAAACCGTTTTAATCGTATATACACATGATGGTATTTCCATGAAAAGGTGTATTTTATTTGTTGCTATAATGTATTAATTACATTACGCGAATTGTAAACAGGTCCAAATGCAAAACCAACGAGCTGCACGTATTTGGCTAGTTTCTTTTTTCGAAAATAATTACCTATTATAAAATTGAATTCCCATATTTATTTACTTAACAAAATACAATAATAATTATATCCAATGTAATATTAGGGTTAAATTTAATTTCCTCTTCTATGTAATAATCTGAAACGTGTGCCAACAAATGTGCAAAACGTTAACAAAAACATATGCATGTAAAACAAATAAAATTAGAGTAAACACATATTAATTTCGATGGATTACATTAACATAAACTTTTTAGAATGTGTAATCAAAAACATTTTGTTTGAATTGAACTTAATAATCCTACTTCCACACAGCACACTAAACGAACAAATGGAAAGGGTTTATACAAAACTTTCAGTTTATTATTTTTCTTGTCGGCATGGAGAAAATAACAACATTAGAGAGACTAGGAAAAATTTTAACATAAACAGGGCCTGGTAAATCTCTCTTGTCCACTTCAAACATTATTTATTTTGGCATTTAAATTTAGGAACAACACTTTATATCATGAGGATGCTTTATTGAGTTTTACATGATCATGCGAAATTTGCATTATCATTGGTAATCCATGTCAACGTCAGCAATGTTTTATTGGTTGACCAGAGACAAAATAATCTGGTTACGTTACAAAATAACTTAACATACCTACCTACTGAGAAACCTCAATTTTCTAATGTCCAACACCAAGGTACAAAATGTTGACAAAATTGTATCGATAACATTATTGGGAATATGACAAATGGCTTGAATTTCATACTGGCAGAATAGCTACTTAATTAATTTTGTTAACGTCGTTGATGACCACTGCTTTGGAATTTATTTTATGTACATTATTATTGCAGTTATTTTCTTTTTGCCGGAAAATACATGTTTCGACAAAAAAAAAAAGAGAATGTGCCACAAAACTACACTCTATTTATAATTGATATAAAGCTTCTAGTTAAATGGTAAATATAAGTTTACAGTTTTTCTAGAAGCGTCCCTTTACTCATACTAAACTTAAAAAAAAACAATTGGTACTTTGTCAAATAGGTACCGTTGCGTGAAAGTTGAATCAAATTTTTTTTTTGTACACGTTCACCATTCAGTCAATAATTGGGTGATCTCCTAGTCAAGTGAAACCTGGGAAATTAGTGCGTAATTAATGTTGATGTATACAATTCGGATTTATTTAGTCCCATTTTTGGAAAAAGGTTATGTTGTTACGTATGTCAAGTGTCTGTCGCTGTGTCTTCACATCTAGAAAACGTGACGTGTTGATTTTGTAAACAAGTAGAGAGCCGATGGAAGTTTGTAAAAAAGTGTTTCGTTTTGAGTTATAAACTTGGTGTCATTCAACGAGGAAATTGTTTAATTTTCTCATAAAAAGATCACAAGTAAATCGACTACAAATTGATTCATAAATAATTAAAAACAACTTTTGGTTGAATTTTCTAATGAAAAGACGAGACGATTTTGACTTTCAGCAAGCGATATTTTCTAAACTATTTAACTTAGCGATGACTTAAACACGTCAAAAGTTGAGTCTTAACCCGTAGAATCGGTTGTATAAATTGAGTTTTATGTGAATAATGAGTTACCCAGGGTTTTTTATTTTTTTTTGACTGTCTCATGTCAGACGCTAGGGTTGGGTTACTTGAGACAACCATATATTTCAAGCTTTTGCTCATGTTTCAAACCAAAAGGATCACTTGAGACAAAAGAAACGTTTTTTAAAAGGTGGCTATTGACTCCTAGCGCTAGCAGGTTTAATATTGTCACACCAACGAATGCTTGAAATCTGAAAATGTCTTTCCAAAAAAAGCCGGACCTAATCTTTTCCAGGCAAGTTATTTTTCTTGAATTTTTGATCACCCCGTCCGTCTTTACGACTTTACTAAACGTTCTTAGTCGTTTCCCATAATAAGAAAGCCCCTACGGCAAGAAACTCCTAAATTTTCCACAAAGTCTCTGCTCCTATTCCACTGTAAAGACTATTTAACCACCGGGTTTTTTTGTATTGAGATTATTCACTTTTGGTTGAATGGTGCACCTGGAAATGCCATATTTTCTTGATAATATTCGTTAGGATTCACTCTTTCTTCAATCGCTCGTTTCAACATTTCGCTATCAGAATCAGCATAGGGCCTGCAGCCAAGGTGCCAAGTTTTCTTTTGTATTTTCCCATAATAGGCTGAAAACACAATAAAAACAATTGAAACAGGCAGATAATAACACTCTGAATAGTTTTGGGGTGACTTTGAGTCTCAAGTCACCCGCATCAACCGCCATTTTACCTTTTCATGTATATATTTTTTTTTCTTAGAAAGGGAAAGTAACTTACTATATTCCAGAAGATGCACAAAATATCAATCTATTTTTGAGCAAAGTTTCAATAGGCAGTCCTAGACAGTATAGAGACAGTATGCAAAGTTATTCAGCAATTTTTTAGTTCAACAATTACATACATGCGTAAAATAATGCACAAAAATTAACTTATCGCTTCGGCGGTGGTCCAAACATTACTATAACACGCCTTGACAACCCTTAAGTCGAATAAATACGATTGGAGCCTAAATGCGTCGGACATATTATTTCCAGGTATATATTTGGTTTCCTCAAAAGTTTTGTCTCAACTCGCCCGGCCGTCTCAAGTCACCCAGTTTGACGGATATATGTCTAGTTTGTCTTTAGAAAAATGAGAAAGTTACACCACCATCAGCTAAATTTTACCATTAATTCCATAGCTTTTTTTAAACGGAGGGTTCATTTAAGAACTAATTGTCATACATTGTGAATGCTGCAAATTCGTCAATTCCGGAGAGGTTTTTGATCACGGAATAGATTATAGAGATAATATTCATTCGATCACTTGTTATGGAATGAATGCACCAGAATGAATGTGATCGCTGTTTTGCTCAAAGATTGGCTGTAGAGCAGCTCGTGTGCTACACTATGCAAGTCTTCCTGGCAATACCCTAGGTCAAACCACTACTGGCATCTAATCGATTACCTATAAAATTGTACGTTCTAGAGACCGAAATGACGAGATATTCAACAAGTGCAGATGACTGCTGCACTGAACTTGCGCAACCCACCAAAGCTTAGATGTCAAAAAAGCAGTTCAAACGCAAAAGCATCTTCAAGATGATCATATCAGGACAAACTTCCAAGCCTCTCTTAGCCAGAGACATCCATTAGACTACCCGGAAGCATTGAGGAGTACTGGAAAATATTGAAGACCGCAATAACTTATGTCTCGGAGAAAACGGTCGGCTACATACAAAAGAAACATCAAGACTGGTTTGATGAGAACGATACTGAAATTCAAGACCTTACGAAAAGAAAAAGAAAAGTGCATAAGGCATGAAAAAGCGAACCCAGCTCAACTTTAGAAACAGGCAATACCAACAAGCAAAAGCAGAAGCTCAAAGCAAATGCGAGCATTAAAGAACCAATGGTGGATAACAAAATCGAACGTAATGCAGCAACTAGCTGAATACAACAGCACAAATGCCTTCTTCCAGGTTATTAAGATGGTATACAGACCAACCAGTCAAGACATCAATCCCTAACGAGCCATAGATGGCACAAGACTGCCGAAAGACAGTTCTTTCAATAATTCTCGTTGGAAGGAACACTTCCAGGAACTACTCACCAGAGAATCACAAATTAATAATGACATATTCACCAAAATTCCACATAAACCTATACAAGATCTGAGCAAGATTCCCATTCTCCATAAACGCCATTTTTAAAGAGGGAGACAAGGCTCAATGTGAAAACTAAAGAAGAATATCTTTACTTTCTGTTGCAGGAGAGATACTTACCAGGATATTACCGAATCGTTTAATCCCAACTTCCGAAGAGAACCTTCCAGAGACAGAGGTACAGCTGACATGATCTTCAGTGCAAGACAAATGCAAGAGAAATTCAGAGAAAAAAATCGCCCTCTATACATGGCCTTCATAGATTTAGTGAAAACATTTGATTCGTTCAACGGAGAAGCTTTTTGGAAGATATTGGTAAAGGTTGGGTATCCGCAAAAGTACATCCGAATACCCCGCCTGCTGCATAATAATATGAATGCAACGAGAGTATTTTCAAATAACTACAAGCGGTAAACAGGGCTGCGTTATTGCACCCACTTTATTTTCTCTATCTATAAGATCCATACTTCACCCGTCAGGAGTGGAAATTCTCCACAGACTTGATGACGGCTAAACAGAATACGGGCCATGACGAAGTAGCGACGACATCGATAATTGAACTTCAATATGCGGATGATAACGTAGTGATGGCCAATACAGTACAGAGGAAGATCTTCAGGCAATTATCAATCATTCAACCAGGCATACAGCAGAATTGGCCTAGAGGTCAACTTTAACAAGACGGACCACAAACTTCTGAAGAACAGCGACGCAGACACGGGACCGAAGAAAGGGACCGCAGGAAGGAGAGAGAACAGACGAAGAGACTATCCTGCCAGAGACTAGATGTGCTAGGACTGTTATGAGAAAACGCACAATCGATGATGATAGGAATATTAGAAGACAATCATACTCAATGTCGAGTGATCACCTATGATAGATGATCAAAAATGTGAAATGTGATTTTATGCAAGCTCAGAAGTCATCATCATCATTATCATTTGTCCACTGCTTTCAATGAGAGCCCTTGTCAAAAATCGACAGTGACTATACTATTAATCCCGAGGGGATTTTCTTTTTCATCAATTTCATTACATTTTCAACTGCCGAAAAATGTCTACAACTAATTTAAATTAATTTTCCCCGTTTAATAAGTATGTTTCAACCTTTTTTCGTAATTTACCAAAAAAAAAACCTTGTCTTACCTTCTTGCCGAACTCATAAGAAAGCTAAAATATTTAAAAGCAATTAACCAAGCGATATAGAGCCAAAGGCAGTGGGTATTTTATTATTGATCACCCTTTATTTTGCGTTCTTCAGCATTGTTTTGCGAGTTGAAATATAAAAGTCTCTGCTGACCTGTAAAATCGCAATCAAATTTGGCAAAGATGGGCGAGACAGGGGTGGAGAATACTTTTTCATGTCTTTTTGCGACTTTGAGCTGTTTTTCAGCCATATTATATGTAATTGAGATTGAGGAGAAATTTCAATAATTATTATTTTTTCTTCAAGAGCTTGTCTATCTGTACCTAAAAGCTGAGGAATAAGCCGACATTTTATGTAAGCGGAAGTTATGTTCAATTACTAGCAATAGCTCCATGTTTTGATGTCACAAATAGCGAAACAATATAGGTTATTGATATTTGCCTATCCCAATGCCAATACTTTTTTTTTGCAACAGAGACTTTACAGTAGATACAATTTGAAAAAAAAATTGAAAATGACCCAACTTTTTGGAAACGATAAAGTTACGAAACCTCAATATCATTATAGTTCAGAACAACTAATAATACGCAATTATGTAAAGATACTCGATTTTAACAAATTAGAAGAAATTCTGAAATTCTTGCTTTATAGTTCACGATTTAAAAAAATGGAAGAAATATAAGAATAAATATACAAATTTAATATTTTTGTCTCGTGTTGTACCTAACTTTATAATTTGGTAGCCAGAGTGCCATCTTTTCAATATAGAAATAATATTATCTTTCAATAGTATTAACTTTATAAGGTATGAATGTTTTATTGACAAATTATAGCCAATATTCCAGGCAAAGGGATTGTAGTACGCCTCTGAAAAACCGGGAAATAGTGGTGAGAAGAGGGGTTTAGCCATCAAGCGGGATGCTGATTTCTTAACGCCTTTGTCTCCTTTTAGCCTTTTTAAAGAGGATTTAAAAGTGATAATTAAAAACTCTTCGACGTCAAAGTGCAGTCGACTTCATTATTTCAAAAATTAAATCCAAATCGATATTAATAAGTGTTTCTTTGTCAGAATCCAGAACCTCAGCAAATTGGTTTTCACCCCCCGTTACTCTTTTGTTGCATGACAGTTTTTAACTCAGAAACGTAACGTAAAAACAAATAAAGAAAATTCTTTTAAAAAAGAATTATTCAAAAAATTTAACGGATTACGACTAATATACGCGGTATTTAAAAGATGGTGTAGCAAAATTAGCATAAAATCCAGGGCCTCGGTTAGGCGAAGGATAACGATATTTCAGAGGTTGTTTGTATTGTTTAATATTCGTTTTAGTAAACTGAAGAGAGTTAATGAATGCGCAGTATCGTACACCATGCCCCATGTATTTTGCTCTAGTAAACTTGGTATATTATAACATATTTGAATTACACGGAGATTTATTACTTAGGATGAAGTTGTAATGTAATTTACGAGTAACTTCAGTATAACTTACTCCTTACTAGAAGTGGGTATTTGGAGTATTTTTTTTTCCCAAAATAGGTAGAAATTAACTAACTCAAACAGGATTATCATCATCAGCCCAGCAGCGACAGTTGTGTCGATTCACGTGTCCATTCAACATAGAAGTGGATCCATCTGGACGAAAAAACCATTCTCCTAATATCGTATTTTGATCTAGTGCATTCATCATTGTTTCACAAAATTTTAGACGGCGATCGGGATCATCTTCTGTCAACCGATGGAACATTTATTTAAGCCTTTCATAAGATTACATGTCTGCTGATTTGCAGAAATCGAGAGTAAATTTATGGGTACCTAACTATTCTCAAAAGAAAAAGCAGAACTCTTTGCCAAACAATTTGCATCCAATTCCACGATGGGGATCAAGGACCATGGACAACGTTGTATAACTATTAGGAAAATTCTTCTGCAACTTGTCACTAGAAATTCTTCTGGTCCCGAAAGCATTCCACCAATTGTCTTCAAAACTTGCCCACAAGAATTGACTAACCCAAACTGTTTTCAATCTCTTTCATTTGGCGTTTTCTCGTCTATCTGGAAATGTGCCAGTGTGCAGCCTATCCCGAAAAAGGGCAAAACAACTCTTCCTAGCAATTATCGTCCCATCTTACTTATATTCGTACTTTCGAAAGTAATGAAAAAGGCAGTCAACCTGGAACTGGTTAAATACCTCGAAGCAAATAAGCAATCTTTGACCAAAAGTACGGGGTTTCGTACTAAAATATCAACAGGGGATCCGCTTCGAACAATTTTTGTCTATTCCAGACACTTTTTTTTTAAAAAATTTTCCTTCATAATTTTCTCCAAACATCCATTTGTATTCTTGAATTCTTTAGTTTAAGTGACGGGAATAAGAAAATTATTATTATTATTTCCGTTCCTAGTTATTCTGGGCCAGACTCTTGAATCTGTTGTTCAAATTCACTACAGTGCAGCACAAAGCAAATGTATCGGTACGAGTTTGGCCCTTGACTAGGAACCCAATAAAAAATTTCCAGGTTGAGGAATTTTTTTCTATTTATTATTGACATGAAATTGGGATTTTCCTTAACTAAGAAACAATATTAATAAGAACCATGACTCCCAGTTCTTTGATTTTTCTTCTTTTCGAACGAGTTTTCAAGTTTTAATGATGCAAAAACAAAATTTTGGAAACATAAGTTTCCACTTGCACATGAAATTCAAAAAAAAATCAACAGAAATGCTTCGTAATCAGATGAGTGAATTTTATTCTCGATTAGGGTTTTGTCAGAACAAAAACGGTGAACTAAAAGTGAAAATTTATTTAATTTCTTCAAATGCTTGATCCTGAACCCATTGCGATCGCTGGAAGTACATATATTTAGTGTAATTGCCCAACTAATTATGATTGTATTGCATAAACAAGGTCGTAAACACTAAAGCTATGATAATTAGTTATTTACCAGTTGACCATATGGTGAATACGACACTTGAAAAAAAAAAGTGATTAAATGTTGTGCCGCCAATGTATTGTTCGAAACAAAATCGCTGGACAAAGTCAGCATATATGACAGGTGATGGGAAGAAATAAGAATACACACATCGCATCGGTTAATTTGTGTAAACAATGAAAATGTGGTTTCGAAGAAATATTTAACAAACATTTGTTGTGTATATTTATCTAAATCTATACATGCCGCTTTCGTTTCGAAGTATAAATATTCCTCTAGCGAGGTTCAGTTTTTGTTCTTTCTGCTTTTTGTTCAACGTTAACTATGTTTGCGCTAAGATGAAGCATACAGGAAAAACAAACAACTATTAAAAATGAAATGCCATTAATAGAGGATCTTTTAAAAGATACCGTTTTTTACAGACATATGCGAGCCTGTCCTTTTATATACTTCAAATCATTGTTGAAGAATACTCGGGGCACTTAGGAATTCGAAAAGGAACTCTTGTGAAAATATGGCCAGTTGAATTACTGGTATTTAGATCAATGGATATGAATAATTTTCACTTATACTAGACGGATAAGTGCAATAGCAAAAATGGTGAAAAAACTCATTCATATACTCCGACTGAATTCAAATAATTAAATCAAATTTGGTTCATAATTCTCACTAATTACCACAGTGAAGATATTGAAGCATTGCAACCAATAATTTAGCGAACAAGTAGTACGATGCAGCATTTTATTTTTCACAATGATTACCTCTTGATATTTTTTACCTAGAATCAGCATCTGGAAAACACCACCAATAAAGCGGTAGCATCGCTCACGCCTACATGGAAAATTATGGGGCTTGAGACCGGACATACTGTACTGGACATACAGCAAGATGATAAAACCCATCTTGACATACGCCTTCCTGGTGTAGTGACAAAAGACACAACAGGGAAGTGCAGTGGCGTATTTACGATTTTCATCTGGGGGGGCTCAACGTAACAATAAAAACAAATAAAATTAATTATCTTTCTTTCAAGGTTCCTAAAGTTGATAGGTTGTCTGGTAATGGGTAACTTGATGACGCATCTGGGGTGTCTTACACCAACAAATTCCGCCCTCACCAAATCACCATTTGTGACGTAGGCAGCATGTTATTTCTCGCCTTGACGTAGCCTGTTTAAACAGCTGACGACTTATGAAGTCGGAAATGGTGACACACCAATATGGTGGCGATTACCAAAAACGAGGCCGATAAGCAATCCTGTAGGTGTGTATCATCCTTGCAGGCAACCTACCTCTCTCAGATAAGCTTGAGCAGGGGTAGTGAAATGAAAAATGGAAACGAAAAATTCCGACGAAAGTGACATCAATATAACGGATCGAATGTATTGATCCTCCTGTGTCTCCCTCTCACTCCTATTCCCTTTTTTTCATCAGACATTTCTGTTGCTGTTTTATCCTGGAATGCGTTAAAAATCACCCTGGCACACTAGGGTTGCGTTCGAGAACCTGGTTATTGGTGTGAAAATTATTTCAATGAGTGAAGGTCCGGCACACTTTGCTGTGTAAATCCTCTAGGTTTTCAAACGGTAACCAAGTCGTTTATGGTTTGTTGATGTGCTTATTTAGTAACTAAAAGTTAAAAATACATTTTTGGGGCGAGCCTGGGCCCCCTGAGCTCCCCCCCCGTAACTACGCCACTGAGGAAGTGCCATGAGCCAACTTAGCAAAGTGCAAAGAGTAGCCTGCTCAGGAATAACGAGAGCAATGCGGTCCACACTAATGGAGACTCTCCTAGACCTCCCAAATATGTATATTGTGATACAGGGGGAAGCAAAGATGGGAGCGTACAGACTGCAACTGACAACCGCCTACAACAAAAACGACGGAACATATGCAATCGCAGAACTTGTAGGGGGACAAATTCTCAATATGAAGACGGACAGCATGCTAAGGCGACACTGGCTCAACAGACTGCTCGGCGTCAGCACCCCAAGCAGAACTGAATGGGAACAGACCATAACGGAGATCATAAAGCAGGACTGGACCGAAGACTGCGGCTGGTACCGGGGCAGAGGTATACCTACTCCGCCTGCTACAGCAACCACTATGCACTCAAAGGGCATGCCTCTGTTTTTTAGGCAGAGGTCTATGCTATACTTGAGTGCGCAGCAGAGAATAACAGGAGAGCCGTAGCCAACAGGCAGATCCTTATAAAGTCAGACAGTCAAGCGACACTGAAGTCCCTTTCGAACGGGGCAGTGTCATCAAGACTAGTATGGAAATGCCAGGAAGAACTCAGAGCCCTGGCGGACCAAAATAAAGTAAAATTTATCTGGGTCCCAAGACACAGAGGAATCGAAGGCAACAAACTCGCAAAGCAAGGATCGGAGAAAAACTTATCGGGCCAGAGCCGGCTTTAGGTATACCAAAAAGTTTTGCTTGCCGGAAGCTACATCAAAGACTGTGTTTGTAAAGAACATTGACACTCTCGACAAACTCCAGGCAGAATCATGGTAGGGAGTTCATCGGCCAACCATGCAGAACAAGGGCCGCAGAACTGTTACAGATGAGTAGGACCCGACTAAGGACTATAACAGGTCTTATGACAGGCCACATACCAGTAAAGGTTGACCTGAACAGGATGATTCTTTATGACGGAGACTCTGCAATAAGGGACCCGAGACAGCCAGACATATCCTGGTAAATTGCGAGGCACATGGATCGCAGAAGACACAACATTTTCCGGCAACTAAACGTAGTCCCGGAAACAATAATGAAACAACCTGAAACAGACCTGTACAACCTTGTACATGGCACTAAAATACTAAAGTGGTTGGAATAAAGCAAACAAGCTTCAGTGCTACATAGGGACGATAAGTCTGACAGGCCTGAGAGAGAGATAGAAAAAAGGAATAGATAGTAGGACAGATATTTTTTTGAAATGTCATATTTTTTTCTGGCATTTCATTGAAAAAAACTTTTTTAGAAATGAGGTATCAGTCGTCAAAACAACTATCTTTGCAGTGATACTTGAAAAAAATTGTAAAAAATTTGAAATGCGCCATCGAGAAAAATGGCATATGCAGAAGCCTTCGAAGACTTCACCGAACAAATATTTGTCCAGTACTTCACCAACAGAGTGAGAGATACAGACCTGCGGCAAGTGCTTAGAACTTAGAAGTAGGCATAATCCTCAGATACAGTTGCTGATGCATTGCTGGAAAACGACTAGATATCGATGGAACTTCACATCGATCAAGGAAATAATTTTGCGCCCGAAAAATAAGGTAACTGGAAATGCGGAAAACCAGAACGACTCCAGCTTATGCACAGTCGGACCATCAATCAATCTAACATCTATCGATGTTTGTCGATAAACACCAGCGAGATTGGACAAAATAGTGTCCCTTCCCTTGTGGCTTGAAGAAACTCTTAGCATGAATCCATCGGATGAACATCATCAATGCTGTTGACTAGAGGAATGAACCTTTCTTTAACGTTTGACAGACCACTGATGAAGACAAAACAGGGTTTCCGGTTTATGTGGCTTATCTTCAGGACAGACTCAGAGTGGTTCACGACAAACCATTCGAATAAAGCGCGATTTATATTATACATACCGGCACCGTCGCGTAACCGTACCGTCAATGACACGTCAAATATTCTCCTCGAGAAGTCTTGGCTGCCCGAACGCATGGAGGTAAGTAACATCCTGTTTAGCATTCGGTATCGCTTTATCGGATGTTACTTACATCCGTTATTAAGCCTATTACCATCTTGTAAATAATTATTTTAAGGCATTGAAATATCAAAACATGAGTACCTATATACCTAAGTGGAAAATATAATTAATATTGTTTTATTAATATAAATTATAGGTACTGTGCGTTCGTAATTTAGCAGATAAAAGCAATAAAAGAGTGGATATTTTTCGAAAAAAAAAAACAGTTTTTGAGACGTAAATTCAAATACATACTATACGCTACTATACGAATGAAGACCTTAAACAAATAAAGAACAAAAAATATTTTTATAAAACAAATTTTTCTTATTTTGTAAACTTTCTTGCTCCCAATACAATATTTCTTTCGACGCATTGTCCGATCGAATGAAGCGCAAGGCAAGGCGCCTTTTCGTATGTATCTCTTTTATTACCACCGCCTTGCGATCTTCTTTTACCTGAAAATATACACGTTTTGAAGACTCCTTGTGCAATCAATTATGAATAATTTTATGGTCCTTCGATGCTCGAAACTTACTAGGTCATTTTAACGCAACAAACGCTATTCTAAGTTAAATATATTATTATAAAACAATAATTCCGAACCTGCTCTATGAATTAATCTACGACAAACCCTTTTTTCGAAGTTATGACGTCATCGATGACGTAAGTACAAACCTTCGTACAACGAACTAAGTATATGAGTTGCTTTCCAGTGCCTAAATTGTTAGATAATCATGCTCCCGGAGTGTGACGCTCTTGAACTGTCCGACATAAGAGCACTGGAACGCTCTCGTCTTAACCCCCACCATTTCGGACTTCAGAAGCATGGAACACCGAAATAAAGGTTGGTGCACGAGGGGGCAGAGGATAACAGAAATGACACCTCTTTTTGTTGAAATTTCAGACATCAGAAACTTAGGGATTTTTCGCGAAGTAACCACAACTTACTAGATATGATCATACAATGACGTGATGGTATCTTTTAAGGGCCAAATAGACCTATCCATTTTACCAGACAAAGAGGTGATAATACGAAAACTTTACTAGAAAGAAAAAGACGCAGAACGCTTATTGCGCAAGACGAGGCAAAACGTACCAAACCATGTTAGACTTACGTATAGCAATCCCTTCTTATTATTTGCACGGGATAAAAAGGGAAGGAGGAAAACTGCGTGACATGCAACGTATTTGTCAATCAAAAATACAAACAATTGAAAATCGATCACTTGTCAAGCTACGTCAAGTTATTTATCAACCATAATTCTGATCCTTATCAGACCACAGGCACTAAGCGACCAAGTTAAGTCGAAAAATGCCAACCATTTTGACACCTGTCAAAACCCTCCCAAACGGCAGCACTCATCTTTTCCAGTTTTCAATATTTTATGATGTCATTGACATTTTTAACTTATATGTAAATTCTGAATTCCAAAATTGAAAACAAAAATGACAGAACTGTCAAAACCTGTCATTTGTTTTAGTAGAAAAAAATACTCTAATCTGGTTCTTTTTTGTTTCAAGGTAGTTTATTGGTGATAAAACATAAAACAAAGTTCATGCATGTCACATTTTGACAACTGTCAGAATCTGTTAATATTTTTTTGGTTCATATTGAGTTAGTTCAATGTTTTATCAACTACCTTAAAACGAGAAAAAACCAGAATAGAGTTTTTTTTTCGTCTAAAACAAATGACTATTTTTTTTCAATTTTTGAATTCGGAATTCACATACAAGTTAAAAATGTCAAATGACATCATAAAATACTGAAAACTGGAAAAGATGAGTGCTGCCGTTTGACAGGGTTTTGACAGGTGTCAAAATGGTTGGCATTTTTCGACTTAACTTGGCCGACTTAGTAGAAATAGCTTTTTTGTTAATCAAAATCTGCCATAGTTACTCTGCTTTTGGATATAAGATTCCAATATTTGACAGCTAACCACGCGTCACCTGTCATATATACAGGGTTGTGCCCATGGTAAAAAATGTTGCTCCCCAATAACATATTTAAATTTCATCCAAAAATCACGGGTAACCAATTTCCATTTAAATATTGCGGGGTCCTTTGGAGCCTAGTTGCGCCTATGAATTTACAAAATAATATACCTTAAAACAAATAGATAATACTTACATCCACTTCTCCTTTTGTTTTAATTTTACAGCGTATTATAAAATTATCATTAATTCTTATATAGGTATGGATAATTCTCTGGCATAGAAAAACTATTCATTTTTTAACTAATATAGAAAATATACTATGCAAATGCACTTCTTCCAGAAATTTTCGTTTTTGAACAAAATTCGGACACAGACGCCACAGCAGCCAGCAGTGTAACAAGCAATGTTGTCAACTTGCCGAAATATATTGTTCAGAGGACTCTTAATTTCTATATGGTGTATAAAAACACAGATTTGTGAGTTTTTTAACTCATAAAATAAATAAATAAATAATTGAAGTATTTTTAGTTCTATTTTTATTTAATTCTAGACGAATTAACGAGCGAATTAATAAAATACAGAAAGTTTGAAACATAAAAAATATTATTATAGGTATATTATATTATATCTGTAGGTACTATCCAATAAAGGCATTAATTTTAAACATTATGTGAATGCAAATCTGTCCAGAGTGTCCAGGGTAAGTAACATCCGATAAACAAACTTTCCGTTACGATATCGGGTGTTACATTCAAATTAGCGAACGTGAGCCAAATGGGTGTTACTTACCTCTATGCTGCCCGGACGGTAGCGTGGAGGTATAAGAAGAAAATGTAAGAATACTTGACGTGTCGCTAAAGGTGCCGGTACGTATAGTATGAATTGCATTTGAAAGAAAACGATCCATTCGAATAGTCAACTTTTGTGAGCTTGCTTGGTCAAATCAGGGGTTCAAAAAAAAACCTATCGAAACAGAAACTTACTGGAGAAAGTTATTTAGGCAAGGACAAAACGACAATACTTCCTGCAGTACAATATCCAGTATCTTACCTTACATGTGTCACACCAAAAAATACATGGATAAAATTTGAATAATCGTCAATTGCCTATTGTTCGGTAATTTGTCATGCACAAGTTATGTTTCAACACTGAAAATATTTTCATCAGAATGATCTTTGTGAGCAGCGAAGCCTCAAATAAATTATTTGATTATTTAATAATGGTAAGCCCATGAACATACCTTGAAAAAATTGAAAATAATAAATTAGCGCAAGTACCAAAATTTGCGTTAATGCATTGTTAAAATGTCAAGTTTGAGAGATCAATGAAATTTGTATTGATATAAAATTATTTACTTAATAATAAGTACAATCGTTTCTTGGCCCTTCATTTAAACTTCAAACGAAAGTAAATTAATTTAATTAACCTATATGAAAATCTATTCATTATAGCTACTACTGTTACTAAAATAAAGGTAAAATGTTCTGCCACTGATCCAGACACAAATAAACACACAATAATTTATAATAGTTTGTAGTACCGCATGAAATATGTACTACTAAATATCGGTAAGTGCAATACAGATAGATACTGGTACGTAGGTCTGAAATTAGATACCCCACATTAGAAGACCGCGCATAATAAACATATTTTATCTGTACATCGTGTTTATTTGTTTATTATAATGTGACGTCATTTATTTATTTAACTTGACAAAATTAGATATATTGGAAGGTTACGTTTTTTTTTTTCAAATAAGATGTAGTTATGGATATGAATTTACATTGTTAAAAATGAACATAAGTATTTTCCTGTTATTTTTTCCCTACAGGAAGAAATATTGACTTAAAGATGGAGAATAATTCGAAAATATTTGCAATAAACGTTTTTAGTTTGTTTGACTTTCCATAATTTTTAAGTCACAAAAATATTTACGCTGCAGCTTATGGTATGGTTAGGTAGAGTTTTTGATTTTTTTCATAGAATTATTTAAAATTTTCGAAGTTGATTTGTCTTTTTTTTTAGTTTATCAACTCGGGCACTATTAGCCTAATTTTAGAATAAGTTCTAGCGAAAGAACGTGAACAAGCGTTGACTATATCCAAACAACGACCGTTTAAGCAAAAATTTGAGCCCACCGAAAGAGCTTTGAGAGACTTCAAAAGCTTCCCAAAAATAACTTCAATAACTTAAATTTGCCATCACCAGCTGATCAATCTATCTCCTAAGTGTCTGTTAGCATTTTTCCAATCTATAAATTCAATGACTTCTCCATGAAATTCAGTCATCATTGAGTGTCCAAATCAGGCTCATCATCAGAATAGGCAGTCCAATTTTGAGGAGGCCGTCATTTCCGAAATGATGCATTTGTCACTATATTTGGTAATATTGAGAAGAAAATAATAAATCATCCAATTTAATTAACTAGAGCTCTAGTCTTATTCAAAGTCATGCGCCCCACAAAACTTCGAAATAAAAGAAGAAGGTTTTAATCGAGTCGATTCACCGTCACTTTTTTTCACTTGTCATCAAATGCCAAAATACCCCGCCATTAACCTTCATTTGTTAACGGCCATTCACTAGCCAAACGTGTTTGTTTTTGTTTATATCATAGTTTGTTACATTTGGGAACATCTTTCAGTAGCGCAGAATTACTTAATTGCTTAGACAAAACAATATTTATAAATGCAATAAGATATACATCTGATGGTTGCAGATTAGAATGGATTGTTTCGTAAATAAGTGTGACTACTTGTCCAAACTTGAATATATATTTTTTTAAAGACACTAACAGAAAAGTTCAGACAAAACTAGCAATACTACAAGCTCGACTACACTGAATCAAGCTTAACTATTCAAAAACCTTGTTTCACTATTATATAACTGATCAATTCAAAAACTTTAACTGAGACAAATTATTGACGTCGCGACTAACACTGCCTATCGCGGAAATATTCGCAATAGATAAGAACTTTGCGCTAGAAAGTGTCTCGAAAGAGACCTGCGAAAAACGAAGATCTATATTAATTCGGACTGAGCTCTGAGTAGCTCTGTCAATCAGGTCCGACTGGCATGGGACTGCCAACAACTCCTAAAGAAGCTGGCGTGTCGCAATAGAGTCACTCTGTCATGGGTACCAGGGCACCAAGAAGTCGAAGGGAATGAAAAAGTGGACCAACTTGCAAGACAAGGAGCTGCAACACCAATCCTTGGACCAGAACCTTTCTTTGGCATTACGAAAAGCCTTATAATAGGGGAAGTCCAGAATGGGGGAAAAGCTCAGCAAGCCTCCAGGGCTTAGACAGGCGAAACAATTCATCTCGCCGTAGTCAATAAAGGTAAAGGAAATGATTGACCTTAGTAAACCGGATCTATCACTCTGGAGCAGCCCTACTTAACGGCTGTGGATGTGAAAGAAGCCAATCCCAGGAAATCGATGCCTAATTTGCTAGGCTGGATTATTCTATAAAGGTTTCATTCCATTGTCGAGAAATCTGGTCATGAGGTCTAGAGGGGTCGCTCAATAAGTACCTACGATATACAGGTTTAAGGAATATCTCTGTTATTCCAAATCATAGGATGCTGAAACTTCGTATTTGGACGTTCATCACAATTTCCCACCTTATGGAAAACGATTCCTGCAACTGAGGAAGACATGCAAGAATGGATGGCAGTATCTGCGTTTATTGATAATCTCAGAGATTCCAAGATCCAGGAAAACCTGAGAATGTCCAAGTTCAGGAAAAGTAGCGCAGCCTTTGTCGGACCATTGGACTTGGAAGCAATCTTTGGTGCCTCATGAATCAAAATACGAGTGTCCATTGAAGACCCAAAGGACAAACGATCGTCAAAAGAGGATGGTGGTATCGAGAATGTTATGAGTAATTTCATGCAGAAAATGAATAAACTAGAAGGTAGAAAAACGGAAAACGATACCACACAAACGCCAACTCCGAGAAACCGGGTAGAATGTTACCAGTGCCATAAGCTTGGACATCTAGAGGCGCCAGTTCTAATAACAGACAGAGAAACGAGAACTAACCAGTATGGAGGGGCGAATGCTGGTTAGTAATGACGATGCCCCCAGGGTTGTTTACATAAAATCATTGGGCAGTCATTATAGGGGATTAAAATTCGAAGAACAAATTAATGGGGAATTTAAAACCATCACTTTTGATAAGGGTGCTAAAGTTTCTATAATTAGAAAAACATTAGTCAAGTCTCGGGAAGTCACTAGAAACCTGTCACTAGAAACCTGTCACTACGAACAGTCACGGGCGAATCGGCACCAATTCAAGGAGAAGCTGTGGTTGAGCTTACTTTCGCATCTACCACCTTTAGGCATAGAACATTAGTCGCCGATATAGAGGATGATTTTATTTTGGGAATGGATTTGATCGGCCAACATGCTTTCTCTTTTGATCCTTTTATGAACATCCTTAGATTTGGTGATGAAGAATTTGTCCTAACTACAGAGAAGACTCTCAAGCCGTTAAGATCCTAGCCATAAACCCGGTGAGGATTCCTGGAAGTACTGGGAAGATCATGGGCGGAAAATCGGAAACAAACCCTGAGTGCTGCGTTGGACTAACACATAATTTTATTGGAGATAAACCAGAAAAATTTCTCGTTGGAAAGACTCTAGTAAGAACAAATGGAGACATCATGATAAGAATTGTCGATGTTTCTTCTGAAACAGTAAAAATATAGCAGGAGATATTATTGGAACTCTTGAACCAGTTGAGGGAATATCGAACTGTGACCTACCAGATAAGCGACATTTTGTAGAACCGAAATTGGATATAGACACCTTGATGCAGGTTTTGGAATCATGGAAACACCTCGACCCAGATGGACTTCAGGAAGCCAAAGATTTCATCTTGAAAGAATCAGATGTATTTGTGATGGATAATCAAACCGGACGGACCAGTTTAGTTCAACACAAAATTGATACTGGATTGGCACACCCAATTAGATAACTACCTCAACGTATGCCAGTAGCTTAACAACAGGAAGTGGAAAACCAAATTGATAAAATGCTTCAAGAGGTAATTATTGAAGAGTCAAATAGTCCGTGGTCTGCCAATTTGTAACCAATACTACTGGGTATTAGTTACAAAGAAGGATGGAAGTTTTAGATTTTGTGTGAACTACCGTAAGCTTGATGACGTCACCAAAAAGGACAGCTTCTCTCTCCCGAGGATAGACGATACATTAACAACTCTATCGGGCTGTAATGGTTTTCCACCTTGGATCTTAAGAGTGGATACTGGCAAGTGGCAATACACAACGACGACAAAGCGAAAACTGCCTTCAGTACCGGATGCGGGTTATACCAGTTTAACGTAATGCCTTAATGCCTTTCGGATTGTGTAATGCTTCAGCTACGTTTGAGCGACTGATGCATTTAGTTTTGCATGGAGAACTTGCCTGGTATATTTAGATGATGTCATGATCATGGGAAATTGGTTACAAGAACATCTCAATAACCTGAAAAAAGTTATTGACTGCTTCCGGAATGCCAAATGAAATTCAATCCAAATGAGTTTTTTCTATTTCAATAGAAAGTGGAATTCTTAGGTCACGTGGTATCTGAAGATGGCATACAAGTTATGGAAGGAAAAATAGATGCTGTCAGGGATTGGCCAAAACCACGCGACAAACATGAACTACGGAGTTTTCTAGGATTATGTTCTCATTATCGAAGATTTGTGAAAGGATTCGGCAATAAAGCTGCTCTGCTTCATCGATTAACGGAAGAAACATCAACATTCAATTGGACCCAAAAATGCGATTTCGCATTTAGGAAATTAAAAGGAGCATTATGTACAAGCCCAGTGTTGTCCTATCCCGATCAGAAGGGCATGTTGATTTTGGACACAGATGCAAGCAACCAGTGGCGTAGCCAGGAGGGGGGTAGGGGGGGGGGGCAGGGAGGCGACGGCCCCCCCTGCCCCTACACGTATGGCGCCCCTACCGCTCTTAAAAAACAAGAGCAAAAAATGGGAAATTATAAAATTATGCTGTTTCTTATTTATTTTATTGACCTCTTCACCCTTTATTCTTTATCGTAAGTCGGAATTGTCGGCAAATGGTTCAGTTCAATTAAACGAAAGGTGATATTTTCTGTTTTGATGATTGATGTGGTTCTTGTTTATTAAACTATGGGTTAATGGGTTGGGTGTCATCTGTCCGGATTTGTTCCATAGTTTTCAAGGCGTCCGGAGACGTCCGGGAGGATTTTTTAAGTTAACGGCATGCCCACACATTATTTCTTATGAGGCTTAAAATACATAAATGTTTTCCGACGTGGCCCGTGGCCCGTGGCACCAGAATAAATAGTATATGTCCTAGCAAGTGCGGAAAGTGCCACTTTTCCGCACGCGATTGCAGTTTGCCGAACGACGCGTAGCGGAGTTCGGCAAGCAATCAAGTGAGGAAAAGAGACTTTCCGCACGAGTTAGGAACACTATTTTTTCTACGAATTAGAAGGAACGTACTTACGTAATGTAAATTTTAACACCAATATTTGATAATATTTCTTCTGCAACACCTGGTATTAAAAACAAGTCGAGTAATTTTTTCTTAATATAAATTAGGTAAGTATACTTTTACAAATGAAACTTATTTATTTATTAATTAAAAAAAAAACTAATTCTGAAATAATGTGCCTTATTCTGAAGACAATAAAATCGAGAACTGTTAACAATAATTTGTACGTTTGATGTATCTACTATGAAATTTTCGACATTTTTAAGCATAAAGTAACTATTCTATAGTAATTTCACAAGAAAAGTGAAGTTTAAACCAAAATAATTTAATAAATAACGTTATTGTGTCAATAATTCTCAATGCTGATATTTGTGAAAGTGTGTCAGCTCATAATTTAAAAATTGACATCTGTCACTTTTCCGCACTAGTGCGAAAAAGTGAAACTTTCCAAACTAACGCTCGTAGAAAAAATAATTTTTGAAGGCGTAAAGTAAACTTTTTTGGGCGTGGCACCCAAAAAAAAATTTTCGCCTCCGGCGGCGCCCACGTCGGGCTTCTAGCCTTGAATATTTTCTCTCAATAAGCAAATATTACAAAAGCATACAAATATTCATTCGTTGTCTCCTCCCGCCCCTTTCCCCCCACCCCAAAGAATTATGCGCCCCGTATATGTTTGCCCCCTTCGCCCCGCAAGGCTGGCTACGCCACTGCAAGCAACACCAGTATTGGAGCGGTACTTTCACAAGTTCGAAATTCACAAGAGCATGTTCAAAGCCAGAACGAAATTATTGTGTCACCAGAAGAGAGTTGCTTCCTATAGCAAAAACGGTCAATCATTTCCATAAGCATATCTACGGACGTAAGTTTCTGATTCGAACGGATCACGCAACTCTAAAATGGCTTTTAAAAGTGAAAACTTCCGAAGGACAGCTTGCTAGATGGATTAAGAAATTGCAGCAATACGGATTCCAAATTAAAGGTCGACCTGGCAGCCTGCATAAAAATGCTGACGCTCTGTCTAGACGGCCATGTAACGAAGATTGCAAGCATTGTCAAAGAATAGATATGCATGAGAAAGACACTGGTCTAGCTATGAGAAGAACGGGTCTTATCGTTGATGATAAATGGACTACCAAACAAATGAGAGAAGATCAAGAGGCAGACCAGGATATCGGACAAATTTTACATCTTAACGAAAATGATGAATGTAGGCCAGAATGGAGGGAAGTGTAAAACAAGAGTTTGATTTACAAAGCGTTGCGGGCTCAGTGGAACTCTCTGGCCGTAGAAAATGATTTACTGAAAAGAGTTTGGGAAAGTACCAATGGGAATGAGATATATGACGGAACTTCAGGGGCACATTTTGGAGTTGACAAGACTTTGGACAAAATTCGGGAACGTTATTACTGGGTCCACTATCATGGAGACGTTGAAAACTGGTGCCGAAAATGCGACATCTGCGCTACCAGTAAAGGCCCTGAACTAAGATCTCGGGAGCCCATGAAACGGTACAAAATTGGTCTCCCATTTGAAAGAATTGCGATAGATGTAGACGGACCGTTCCTTGAGTCAGAGCGTGGTAGCAAATTCATCTTGGCTATCATGGATTACTTCAGTAACCGGCCAGAAGTTTTCGCTATTCCTAATCAAGAAGCCATCACTATTGCTCAGTGGACGAAGTTTTCAGTCATCATGGTTTGCCACTAGAGTTGCATTCAGATCTGGGGGTCAATTCTTGAATATTCTCGCATACGTAATTTGATTCGAATTCGAATGACAGCAACGTGAATTGCATAGGAAGCATTCGAAATCATTTTAATTTTCGTATGCGAGATAATTCAAGAATTGGGGGCCTGGGACGAAACTTCGAATCTGCCATCTTTAAGAAGATTTGTGGAATCATGGGCATTCGTAAGGCAAGGACCACACCTTTACATCCACAGTCTGATGGCATGGTAGAACGGTTTAATAAGACCATAGAAGTACACCTGACAAAAGTGGTCGCAAAAAACCAGCGAGATTGGGACAAACATTTGCCTCTATTTTCAATAGCTTACAGAGCAGCTGTTCAAGAGTTAACAGGTGAAAGTCCAGCTAGAATCGTTTTTGGAAGGGAACTCAGGTTATCTTGCGATCTGATGTTTGGAATACCTGAAGAAGAACGAAAAGAAATTCGAAATTATCCCGACGAAGTAAGGGCATGACTTCTGGGGACACATGATTTCGCTCGGGAGCATATTCAGCTGGCCAGTGACCGAATGAAGACCAGATACGACTTGAAAGCCAATTCAACCGGATTTCAAGAAGGTGATTTGGTGTGGCTGTATAATCCAATAAGAAAGAAAGGAGTGTCGCCAAAATTGTCTTCAGCTTGGGAAGGACCATACAGAATAATCAAGAGGATCAATAATTTGGTTTTTCGAGTTCAGCGCAACACCAGGAGTAAGATAAAAGTTGTACATCTGGACAGATTGACGAACTATAATAGGCGTGAAGTTGATCCGGACGATCAACCTTAAGAGGAGGGCAGTGTCCTGGTGGCGCCTTCGCCAAACAATACAGAATCTAACTTGAAATCTAGAAAATACTGCTTTATTCGGGTAAAGAGATTATCGCATTTATTCTGGATTTTACCAGAATGGATTACAGATACATAAACGCCGGTATTAGTTAGGAGTTTTTAGTTTAAAATTGACTGTGATATGATTTAGATAGTGATTATTGTTGAGAGTTGTGAAGACTTTGGTTGTTTGAGTTGATTAGTGAAGTAATTAGTGTCAGAGTGTATAGTAACGTGGAATAAATTGTTGTGTTAATTGGACTTTGATTTTGAATAAACGGCCCCAAGATTTCTGTCACGTACCCTAGAGCCGTGACAATATAAATGGGTCCTTAGTGGTTGATATTGACAAACACTGAAAAAAAAACTGTATTTTTTTTTCTTGAAATTATGGGAATCTCTAAATTATTGTTTCTTAGAAACTATTTCACCTACGAAGACCAAATTAGTCTCGTTTTATTCTAAATTTTGTGTGCTTCAAAATTGTACATAACGACTTTTGCCGTAACATTATTCCTTGGTGGTCAAAATATAGAAAAAAAGTGAAAAAAAGGTGAAAATTTAGCGGTTTTAGTAATATTTAACAATGATCCGGAGGGCTTTCGAGGTCGAAAACTCGGATTTGTCATACCTACAACATATAAAAAAATCAGAACTACCTGATTTCAAGCAAGGTAAGAATGGTTTCTAATGGTGCTCTCCTGTATACCTTGTCGAAACTTGTTTGTCATAAAACCAGAAAATTAAAATTATATGTTGCATCTAAAAAAAAACATCATAGAGCGTAATGAAAAACCTAGATTGTTTATCATTCCACCAATTTAGGCGTGTTCTGGATTCTGCGAAATAATAACAGGCCATTTAATTCAGAATAACAGAAATACTTTAAAAGTTTCTTGATCTCGAAAGTGTGAAAATTCCACCGAGAAGCGTATAACTTCCCCTAGAGGAAAAGTTAATACCGAATATTTCACAGATATAAACCCGAAAAAGATAAAAGAAATGACTTTAAAATTATATACAGTCTTTAAAATTTCCTTCGTGCCAAGGGTCGTGAAACAAACATATATTTTATTTTCCCCCGTCGTTTTTCTTTTCCTGGCTGCACACAGTTTGTCCTAGTTTTATGGAAGGGAAGAATTAAAATACTTTTTATTGTCACCTAGAATGGATAGGCTATTTTTTTTAAAACTATCAATTGGACAACAAACTAGCACAGCAACAAATCGATTGCCTTGCAAATCACCAAAAATTTATTTACTGCTATTATTATTATTTATGAAACAGGCCACCCAGTAATGGCGAAACAAATAATCTTAATGACGAAATTATTATTTATTGTATTACAAGTTTTGCTTGTAAACTTGAACCCATAAACAAAGAAAAAATTAAATAATTCCGAACGTTGGTTACTTTGTATTAAATTAAATGTTTTACTGGTTTACATTATCAAAAAGTTGATGTTGTTTAATAAAATTCACCTGTGTTTTTGAATAATGTAGTTGTATAGCTAATCATATAATATGTGGGTTTGTAGCTATAAATTATTACGGTATGTATGTACAGGGTTTTCCATTATATTTTACCTTGCAGTTACGTTACACGTGTTACAAAAACAAAGTAAAATACAAATAAACAAGTGCATCATTTACATTCAATCCTGGCTTTGGAATCAAAAACGCCCTTACATTTCACCGGATTAAAGCCTAATGACATTTTTAAATTTTCACAATAAATTTACAATCAACACACACATATTCAAACATCACTTACAAGTGCGAAATTCATATTGAATTTCCATCAGATAATAACCCAACCCATAGTTAACTGGGTCTTATGGCCGTCTATGGTTTATGATCGGTTTATGATTTTCGACCCGTTTTTGCCTTTTCCTGCGTTCCTAACGAAAAGGAAACAGAGTATAGGGCACCTGATTGGCCTCACTGCCTTTTGCCAGATAAGAGTCAGAAAAATCAAACTAGAGTATTTCGAGCAAATATATTTGATAGTATCTTAACAGAGCGTTTTTGGTCTCCCGTCAATCCTCAGTGCTAACTGAAAAGAAGCAGGCCCGTTAGAAAGTGTCCCGTAAAGCAATGAGTTTGTATACAGCAAAAGCAGCAACGAACCAAATTTTCAGAGGAGAAGGTTGTACTCACTTGTCAGTTCGAGTGCACAGGAACCACTGAATACAAAAACATTGTATAAAGTTGTAAAAATGTATTAGAAAGGGGGGGGGGGAGGTTTGAAGGCATTACCCTTAAGCAGGCAATTATTAGTTGAAATTAAATATATATGGTGCCAGGATCACATTTTTGCCTTTTTTAGTTTTTCAAAATAAAATTCGACCCTGGCGTCAGCTTTTTCCATTAGCCATTGCCTAAGAAGTGTGGTTATGATAAGATACGTCAATCAGGATCAAAAAGACGCCATCAAATCCAATTTCTTGTCTCCATCAGGTGGCAAAACAAAGGAAGGAAAAAGAAGAAGCCGAAAATTTTCTTCACAAAAGTGCAAAAAGCCAATAAAAGAGACTCCACTAGCGGGTATGTTGCAAACCTAAGAAAAGAAAAGACTTCAGTTCGAAAAAGAGGTCAAGGGATATGATAATAATTATTATTAAGAGAGAGTAACAGATTTTTTAATATAAAAAAACCTGAAAGGTGTCTTTTTTATAAAGTTTCGATACCAACTTCCAACAGTTGAATCTAGCAAAAAAAAAACCCTAATATATATAGTTTGTAATCTCCTATGCAGAGGGATGTAAAGTCTATTAAGATTGGCTTGCATATTTAGGGTTTCTTTTCAGCTTATTGGATATGTGAATGTCTTCAAAAAAATCAAGGCGATTGTAGTTTTTGGAACTTAAGTATTTGGGAAATAATTTTCGAATTGGATTTAGGGCTTAATGTGTGATTTGATTTATGGATCTTATATGTTCACCAAAAACATAAGTGGGCCTGCGTCAGTGTCAATCCGTTTCTTTAATAGTCCACAAGTCCGTCTTACATATAAGATCCCTACATGAATCACATTCTAACTTATAGACACCACTTTTGACTAGTGTGTCAATTTTGTCCTTAGTGTTGACCAAAAAAGGACCCAAGTTATTCTTGTAAGAGATGTGTGGGTCACTTTGAGGTTTAAGAAACATATTAGAGATTTTTTTTATCGAGAACCGAAAAAAGTTAATCCCTCGACTTACTTAGATAGATAAGACCCTAACCACCTAATGGTCGTTCCTCACAATATTCTGTCACACAGTCGAACGCTTTAGAAAAATTACAGAATAGGTATCTCACCAGGGTCAGTTAAGTTAGCCCCCCCATAGAAAATTTCTGGATGAAAATTATCCTATAATTTTGCTCTCATTTTGCTCCTTTTGCTCCACTAATTTCGATTTTTGCTCCATTACAGTGGAGAGACTATGTGGCCTATTAGGTGGGGGGGCTGAATTAACGCTAGCCCCCCCCCAGTGAAAATTCAGAAATTTGATCATGCTCATTTTGTTCTCCGAGTTTTGCTCCACTATCGGCGAGTTTTGCTCCATTACCAGGAGAGACCTACAGAGCTTCCAATAATCTCTCCCAGCCCCCCCCGGTGAAAATTTTGAAATTTGATCATGCTCATTTTGTTCTCCGATTTTTGCTCCATTTTGCTCCATTATCGGCGAGTTTTGCTCTATGACCAGGAGAGACCTACAGAGCTCCCAAGAACAACGTTGCCAGAATGTTTTCAGGTTTCGTATTAAAATTTTATGAAAAATGTACTAAATTTCTTGAAAATGTACTAGATTTTTTTTTATGATGAGGTTGGGTTCAAAAAATAATACAGATGGAAACATAAGGTCTTTTCGCAAACGCTAATCCGATTAACCACCAGTAATCTTTCATCTTTTTTTGATGAATACGACTGAAAAATGACACAAAACATCAACTGGTTTATCGGATGAGCGTTTCCAAAAAAGCCTATAATGGCCGAGTTTTGTCATCTTTTTCGTCGTTTTGCTCCGAAATTTTGACAGGCACGTGACTGGATATAAGACAGTTTCAATTTACAAATCACGTGCCTGTCAAAGTTTGGGAGCAAATCGACGAAAAAGATGACAAAAACAAATTCGGCCAGTATGTTTTGGAATAATATACCAACACACATTTTTATAAACACGGTTTTGATAGCGTTGTTATAAAAGAAGTTTTCGTTCTTTGTTCAGAAAAAAGAAAAGAAAAGAGGCAAATATAGCCGTAGACCATAATTGTGAACGCACTCTCGAAATATGTTAAGGGGTTCGAGACGGCATTGATAAAACTCTGAAAATGTATGTGTCGAAATTTTTACAAAAAAGTACCAGATTTGAAGTCAAACGTACTAACGTACTAGATTCTTTGAAAAGGTACTGGATCTAGTACAATTGCAATTTTGTTCTCCGAGTTTTGCTCCATTTTGCTCCATGATCGGCGAGTTTTGCTCCATTACCAGGAATGATCTACAGAGCTCCCAGGAATCTCTCTTAGCCGGGGAAAAATTTTAAATTTGAACTTCTGAGTTCCAAAGAATCTCTTCTTGCCCCCCAGTGAAAATTTTTAAACTTGAAATTACTCATATCGAGTTTTGCTCCATTTTGCACCATGATCAGCTCGTTTTCCTCCATGACGAGCCGTTTTCGGATGCCACGCTTTGAGCGCTCAGCGCTTTCGAGTTAGTCCGAAGTACTCCGGCTACAATTTTACACATTCGAGCAAACAGAGTTTGGCGCTCTCAAGCTGCTCTATCTTTCCTCGCCTGTTTCTCCTGATGCATCTTTATGATTTTCAAGCGTTCGAGTGCAAAGCGCATTGAGTATAATGGCCGTATTATTTGTTGTCCTTGTCTAGTCAACAGGCTATTAAGTATATCTCAATCGTTTTGATAGGTTTGATAGGTTCATAAAATCTGTCGCTATGCGTTCTGTCCCATTGGCTTCCTCTCCCCTTTCAGACGTCGTCCGTCATGATCCATGCTGTGGGCTTCAACAAAGGCGGGAGAGATTCTTGGAAGCTCTGTAGGTCTCTCCTGGTAATGGAGCAAAACTCGCCGATAGTGGAGCAAAACTCGGAGAACAAAATGAGCATGATCAAATTTCAGAATTTTCACTGGGGGGGGGGGGGGGCTGGGAGAGATTCTTTGGAGCTATGTAGGTCTCTCCTGGTAATGGAGCAAAACTTGCCAATAGTGGAGCAAAATGGAGTAAAACTCGGAGAACAAAATGAGCATGATCAAATTTCTGAATTTTCACTGGGGGGGGCTAGCGTTAATTCAGCCCCCCCCCCCCACCTAATAGGCCACATAGTCTCTCCACTGTAATGGAGCAAAAATCGAAATTAGTGGAGCAAAATGGAGCAAAATGAGAGCAAAATTATGGGATAATTTTCATCCAGAAATTTTTTTTGGGGGGGCTAACTTAACTGACCCACCTCACCAGCATATCAAGATCGAATAAAAGTGATAAATTTTCCATGTTCCGATATTCAGGAGTATCAGCCATGTAATTAATATTAAAATCACCAGCCAGGATAATCCCAGATTTCACCAGAGAGCATAACCTCGAGCGGCACCAAAACAACAAAAAAATACTTTGAATCTGGGAATAATATGTACATAATTCAAACAGACCCTGAACTAACCGATACTTATAATAATATTAAAAACATCCAGGTCACAAATCAACCAAGCCTTGTTCGCTCTTGACTCAATACACCTCTGGAATAGACAAAAGCTACACAGTAAAAAAAAGCTTATCAAGCTTCATTCAATGTTCTGTAACGAACAGTATATCTGGATGCCCAACAATATCTAAAACTATTTTGAATTGACTTAATTCTTCATATATTCAATAATAATAGTCACTTCACAAATCACTTCTTCTGATTTTGCTGATTGCGGACTGGAGTATCGTCAAGTTTCTTATTGCAATATGTTAGGATAAAGCAACAGCTCGAATCATGGAATGACCGAGTCAAAAGGTTACTTGAACATTGTCAACATCTGGTACACGTTCCTAATCAATAAGCTTGAAAAAGGTGCAAATGATGAGCTGCAGAGATCGTGTTTATAACGAAGATTTATCGAGTTCCAGTGAGACTGGTGGTGGACAACCAAAAGAAGATCAGTGTTCCCGAGGAAAACAAGGTGAAATCATAGTGGTGATTGATCTGATGGGTTAGATACCGCTCAATAATCACAAATGCTAATACTTAATGATGACACTTGGATTAAATCCGCAACTTATTGTTGCCTGAAAAGTAGTGTTGCCATGTATAGATTTCAACCTCAAACTAAATGACCCTTCATATCAAGGCCAACAAATCAAACTGTGTAAAAAGAACTAACAGGCCGAACGAAAGAATTGCATGGGCATCTACTAAAAGATTTGGAGGTTATTCAAAAATCTGGATATTTCCAAAATAGAGTTAGAAATATCACTTCGAGTTCGAGAAGATAAGAAAAAAGGATATCTATGGAACACTAAAGTGGACTTATTGCTGTGTGGGCAGGACCTTTCTTCAGACAAGATAGTGTAAGATAGACAAAACACATTTTGCGACTGTTTTAAAAAGAATACCAAAGATACATGGATCCATCAGGATGATGAGAAAAAGCAGCCAGCTGATAGGGATACGTTGCAATGGAGAAGACAGGGGGAGTCTTATGTTCAGAAATCGACGACGAAAGGCCGTTAAAGCTATTAATCAGTGCACTAATAATTGTCTGAAGGTCAAATTTCAATTTTGTCAATATTTTAAAAATAGTCGGGTGAAGACATTATAAATCAATTCTGCGTAAGCCTAATTGAAAGTTATGGAATTTGAATTTTTTTAGGCAAATGAAAACGAAAAACAATGTTTAAATCTGCTTCCGTTAATCGGTACCTACTTACTAAATAGTGAAATAACTGAAGCAACACATTTTTTTTTGTTTCGGCAAAGGTCACGAATCGTCGTTGTGCGTAAACAAATTTTTGAGTAAACAACAACTTATGTCATTATGTAATTTCGACCGAAAAAAGTGCTTAATTGGACATCATCGATAACTTGATAATTTAAACATTGATGAATGCATTTTGAAAAGACTGATGCCCTAATTAATTTATTATGAAACCTATATTCTGTACAATTCATTTATGGTAATTTATTTCATTCAATTGAAATGAATTTTATTACTTGACTTTTTTTTTGTCGAGTACCCACCTAGTGTTGTATTGAAATTTATAAGATAAATTGTAATGTATGTACCTACTTCTCGTGGAAGTTTTGAATCAAACGATACCTAGTACCTAAACAGTTTCAAAGTCATATAAACTTTGGTTTCATAAACTAAATTTGGGTTCGATTTTCTGAATCGTTCTAGAACAGGTTATCGAATGATTTACTGACAGAGCAAAATTATTGCATGCGCATTGGTTTTGATATACCAAGGACGGTTCTAGAACAGGCAAATTATATTTTTTCAATGAAGTTCAAGGGGACATGTTTTTTTCAATGGAAATCGATGTATTATATGTCCAGAAAAAAAAATATAACAATCCCAAAAAATACATTGTGAGCTAAGAACGCCATATTCAAAAACCATGGTCGTCCGTTCAAATCTTCAAAAATGACATATCTTCTTGACCCTTTGAGCAATTTTACCATTTTTATTTATTTTCACGGAATTTTGAGCTTAAAACTACAAAAAAATAAACTTTTATTTTAGATAGGTATGATTAAAAATATAAATTTCCTGAAAATAAAAAAAAAAATTAAAAACGAAACAAAAACGCATTGAGAAGATCCTCATCTAGAACACAAGCATTTTATTATTTGAAGTCTATTCCATGGCAGTGAAGGCATATAGAACTGCAGCCAGCGTCCGACTTTTGAATATCTTGGGTGAACATACACAGCCGTTTCTACATTTACAGTCGATCAGAAATGTTCTTCTAGTGCAGGAAATTGCTGCATTGTGATTGGAAAAATTTCATTTTTCGATACCATCCAAATTTATCAGATTTCCCATCCATTCCTGTACTTGAACATATGTCCTGAAAATATAGGAGAAATTATTTGCTATTAATGTAATCGCCATTTGCAGATTTTTTAGGCCATGGAAAAAATAAATTTTATTGAGAACAATTACTTAATTTAGAGAGAACAGTATATCAACGTTGGAAGCTAGTTCAGACCTGGACACTTTAATTGTAAACACAGCCATTAGCGTGGCAGAAGAACTGGTAAATAAGTCGGTAGTGGTATTGGGGAAAGACAGATTTAATCGTTTTGTTAATTGCTTTGCTACCTAAAAATATGTTGGTTAAGACCATCTTTGGTTCTGGAAGAACTGCCAAATCAAAAGATTTGTCAAGCGTCTGCTCAGCTATACCAATATTATGAAGCCTATATCGTTCTTCATTAATGTCTCGACACCATCTAATCCGTACGTGAAGGGACAAATTCAAAACCAACGTTTGGTAGTTCATCTAGATCTGCACACTTAAGTCTGAAAACTAACAATTTGTCATGCATAAATTCATGCTTCTTAAATACCTTGAGCGCAGCTGAACTGCCGTTCTTATAGGTATAAGAAGTAGTATCATAACCACTAATGGCATGAATAATAAGAGGCTGCCCCAAGTCCTCACAAACTTACTTCAAAATGTAAAATTTCATCTTCATTGTCGCCATGACCCACTTTTTTGTGTGTTCCCAATACTACTACCGAATTATTTACCAGTTCTTTTGCTTGATGGCTGTGTTTACAATTAAGGTGTACGCATCTGCAGTAGCTTCTAACGTTGAAATACCCCCTAAAACGTTTTCTAACTTTATTTTTTCTATGGCCTGAAAAATCTGCAAATGGTGATTACATTAATAGAAAATAATTTTTCCTATATTTTCAGGACATATCTTCAAGTAACTACAGGAATGGATGAGAAATTTCCTAGCGTTTTTCATTTTTTTTTTTTTTTTTTAAGGAAATTTATACCTATATGCTTGGTTATGTCTAAAATAAAAGTTCATTTTTTTTGTAATTTTGAAAATAAAAAAAATAAATAAAAAATGTTAAAATTGCTCCAAGGGACAAGAAGTACATGTTTTTGAAGATGGCGTTTTTAGCTCACTTCCGATTTTTTGGGATTATTCAACGATTAGAGAGTTATCGTTTTCAACAAAAAAATAAACGTCCGCAAAAACTTCACACTTATCGTACATTTTTTAAAAATTTACCTGGTCTATTCTCGGACTGTCCACAAATTTAAAAAACCCGAACGCATGCAGAATTTGACATTAATGACATACTGACAATTCATTCCAAAAAAAAAAAAACCCTTTGAGATGTTTACTTTGATTTAAGGATTTTCATAAATTAGCTTTTCTTCTTTAATCAAAAATACTAAAAAAACAATCAAATTTGATACCCTAACCTTTCTCATCTGTCAAAATAGGACTCATGTTGTACGACATGCGCATTATGTAAGAAATAGTCCGAAAACATTACTTGCTCTAAAGCAGGGATCGATTCTGACAATTCTAGGACCATGTACTATCCTAGAACAGTCTGTTTTTAACCTGAACGTTAAACTTCTGAATCCAGAACCGTCCTAAATTAGTTCAATGAAACTCGAACAAGAAAATTTGAAATGCGCACACTGTTGACAGTTCTAAAACAGTTATTGCAAGAACCCGAATGAAGCTGGTTAAATGTAGATCCAAACAAACTTTGATAACAAGATATTCTCATATTTAACTAAAAATTATTTAGTTTGTACGTGTTGATGAAAGCTCCTGCTCAGTTTTTTTGTAAATAATCTGATTTTAGAATATTGATTAGATCCGACCATTTCCATACCTACTTGGTTACGTAATAATAAATAGAATAACCTCATGCCATGTAACAGCAAAATGAAGAGGTGTCGAGAGCCTAAAATGTCATTTACCTTTTAAATTATGTTGTTTTATTCAAGAACCGGTACGAAATATGTAAACAACATAAAGCACGTTTAATTATTATATTGTTTTCTATATTTTAATTGTTCTCCTTAATAAATCATTTCTCGTTTTTTTTTTTTAGTGGGCGTGCAAATATACTGTTTGTTTTGATACGCTATTATGAAGAGAGTAATTTATTCTACAACGGTGATCATTACAATAATATTCATTGAGAAAAATGCGGAGATTCATGTAGAAAAACGCATTTTCTGCTTCAATAAGGCAAAAGTCAAATTTTCCACAAATCTGTGATAAAAAGTCACCCATCCTTGTAATTTTTTTTATTTTTGTTTATATTGGTCGGCTCACAAAAGACAAAGTCTTTACTACCTGAGTAGTATCATGAGTGGAAGCAATTAAGTGACGAGAATCCCTATATTTAGAGGTCCTCGGGGTAGCCAGCTTTACCACATAGGAATGGGATTCCTGTGAGGTTCTTGTGGTTCTCAGATAACTTCTCTTAGCTAGAATGAGACTCGCCAAATCGTCAGAACATCTCCCATGGTAATAGTGATAGGATAATGACAAGTCGGCCACCTTGCGTCTATGTTTGATTATCGATAATTTTTTGATATTGTTTATTTTGAGCCTCATGAAGGAGCTGCCAAGACTGTGGCAGAATGTACGGCTCCATACTGAAAGCATATTTCTTTCTGCTGTATGTGCCTGGCATGTTGGATGGGGATCATGTATATCACTGATTATACAATGGTCGTGGTGGAAAGCGGAACTCTTTCTAGGTTATCTGTGGGTTGTTCGGGTGTAGTCGGTCAAATGTCTGCCCACAGCAGTGACAATTGCCTTCGGCCAAATATTGTCAAGACGGAGCGTATAAAGCCGGCATCCCAGGGCGCGTGGCTTGGCTTAGGCTCGTCCAGAATCGGCTTGTCGATCGAGGCTTAGCAAGTGGATGCGATCCCACGACCTGGGGATCCTTGCAATCGTCGTTGGAAGTATATGAACCAAGCCTAAACAGGCTCGCGTTTCTTTCACTTGTGTCAAACTTACCGACAAGAAGCGGAAAAGTCCAAGCCGCGCAAAAAATGGCGGCATGCCCACTTCCACGGCACGTAGTTCTGTTAATCACGAGCTGGACTCGTCAAGCCATGCGTCGTGGGATGCCGGCTTACCGTTCATTAATCATAAATCATATTTTGTCATCCATATTGACTTCAATTCAATGCAAGCATTCAGTTCAAACGCAATAGTGCATGTGCATTGATACGCAAACTTCGAGAAATCACGTCATTTGGTTGTTTTACCTTCTTCTATTTTGCTCACAAAAAGTCTCCGATTAGTTATAGAAGATCCATCTTGGAGGCATCCAGATTCTCCGATGAGTTATTTAGGACTCATAAGAAAAAACTGCATGAATGCTATTTCTTCATTCCTGAGCTTCTCGCTTAACCCTCGAGCTCAGCACAAAAAGACCAACATCATGGCTTATTGACATAAACATAAGAGATTGTGTATTTTTTGTGAATTACTGAAGTGTTTTTATCAGATTGAGAAAGTTTTTTTCTAGAAATTTTTATTTTTGGCGTTGCTGTGGTTTATGTAATTTATGTTTTTGACATTCATTTGCCTCTGAGCCACTTTATATTTGTCATAAATTTCGAGATTGGTAGGGCATGTTTAAAGACGCCATTTATGCATTTAAAGTGAACTACAGTGTTAGTGAGCACTTACTTATATTTAGGTCTTTTTACCTCCTACTTGGGGTCCGTTTTGTACCTCCTGTTGCCCAGGTATTTTATATTGGTAGATAAATATTCCAAGTTACTCGGTTTTAACTATGAACCATTAAAGGAAATTGAAATAAATTAAAATTCATCAAATTAAACTCTGAAACAAGTAGAAATAACATCACATTTATGTGGAGGCAGTGTTTGTTGTTTGTTTACATTTCTGCCCATGTCGCCATCTTGAATTATCAGCTGATTCGAATCGCCTGATATTCAACAGACAGAATAATCATTTTTGGGTGGGTATAAATGATAAATACTTCGAAAAAAAGAAATGTATTTTGGGTCTTGATTCGTTATGGGATTCTCAGAATTCACTTACTTGAAAGAAACAGAAATTTTCCAGATCATTGCTTTATTACCGTATCCAGAACTGAGGTACGAGAAGGGGGGGCTTGAAATTCTCTATTCGCCCTGAACTTGATAAACCCTCTCTAGAAGTTTTTTCCACCGATGTGGATGCTGTCATTGAAAGCTTTTTGCATAATTCTGAACAGAAGTCTATTTTGAAGGTTCATTGCTATCAATCTCTTAAGGATGAACTTTCTAAACGAAAGAAGCTCACTGGAAACCTTGCTAACACCCTCAAAAGTATAAAGTTCAAAATAAAGTCCCACAAACTTATAGTCAACAAGGCTGATAAGGGAAACTGCCTCTTGGTCCTCAGCGAAAATGACTATCTTGACAAAGTCGAACATTTCACAGCTTTATTAACAAGACTAGAAAACTGCTCAAGAAACACTCTGATTTCATAAAGAGTCAAAATAACAACAGAATCCCCTTTCCAAGCAACCTGACTATGCCAATACTTTATGGACTCTCCAAGATTCACGAAATGAATACGCCCATCAGGCCGGTGGTTAGTTTCTGTAACACCCCGGTTTAAATTCTGCATAGCTTCTTGAATACTTTTTTGGCCAGCCTAATCACCACCAATCCCACCTTTACCTTGAAAAACGCAGTCGACTTAGTTAATAAACTGAGCTCATTGAACATGCAAGACTCTCATATTATGGTGTCCTTTGATGTAACTAACTTGTACACAATCTCTAAACTCTCTAAAACCATTCCCATCATCACAGACTTGCTACGAAGTGATGATACAGAAAATGAATTAGTGACTACTATAGAAGAGTTGCTTTCCGCTTGCCTTGGTCAGGACTTCTTTATTTTCAATAAAAAAACCTACATACAGCCACATGGCCCAGCTATGGGCAACCCCTCGAGTTGCATGTTGGCTGACTATTTCCTGGACTTTTTCGAAAAAGCACTGATCCCGGCCCTAAATAACAAAGGTTTGGTCTTCTCGGCTAGGTATGTGGATGATTGTTTCGCCATACATACATACAAATCTAAATTCCGTTGACTCCATTCTCCAGAGCCTCAATAATTTGCACCCTTCACTTGAGTGCACTGTGGAAACCGAAGTTGAAAAAACCTTAAATTTCCTGGACCTTCCGATCAAAAATATATCCAATAGGCTGGAATACTCAATACTCAAACTGACCACATGATCCCCAGCTCTTCTCATCACTGCTCCTCACAAAAATGGCAGCTCTCTATTGTTACTTCAATCGTCTGTTCAATATTCCGATGAACCCTTCAAATTTCAACTTAGAACTGAATACACTTGGACTTGGAACAAAATGAGGAACAAGCGTGAAAGAGGCTTAGCTTATAGATCACAGAGTACTTCCAAATCTAGATTTTTCTCCATTCCTCACATTGGCACTGTCTCAAACAAAATTACTAGAACCCTCAGTGATAATATCGAAAACCTCAAAATTTCTTTCAAGTCTTCAAATTCTCTATAGGCTCACACTTAGACAACTCTAAGCCATAGTTACATCATACTACAAAAAATGGAACATATACAAGTTTAATTGCAACGACTGCAATTGTACTTACATTGGCAAAACCACTAGAGCTCTGAGCATCAGAATAAAAAAACACATTAATAGACCGAGTAAATCAGTTTTCGGACACCACAATTCTCCAAACATAACTTTTCACCTAATTCTAATAGCAAAATAATCCATGAACTTAGAAATAACAACACCCGCAGAATGGATTTTCTGAAGGATTTGGAATTCAAGAGAGAGTCCCTTGAAACCCAGACCGTTCAAATCTGAAAATGAATGTCAACAACGACAAGAACACAATCTTCAAGTTCTTCACTTAGAATTATGAACATTGGTGGCCTTTTGCACCGACCATTTTCTTAGGAGGGACCTTGATGGTATGCGTGTCTTTTGGAGTGTCATTTTTCTATGCAAAACTGTCTCTTCTTCAGTGGTTGGCCTGCTTTGGGCTACTTCTTCTAGTTCCCAGAATTTCGATAACTGCTGATCTTCCTTAATGCACGTTATTAGACTGATAACTTGCATATGTTTTCTCGACCATTTCTGCAACAGTGTCGTTTAGGACTACCATCTGGTTTAGCAGTGCTGTTAGTTTTGATGTCATCTCGTTTTGTTTTGTTTGGGCTTCGACTTTTTTTTTACCGGATGACAAATCCATGAACGACTAACGCCTGCGCCATAACGAGGTAGGATTTGATTTTGTTATCCTTTTGTTTACATACGTTGTGTTCCGAATGTTTCGAGATGGATCCGGGAATAATATTTTTTTAAAGTACTATTGAAACTTCTTCGGATTCGCCTGATACATAGGAAGAAGTCAGCTATGCTGTAGCACAAGCTGCATGTGCTAGCGCTAGCAGTTTAAGTTCAAGCCTGAAAAAAGGCATACTTATTGAAAGACAGGATAATTTTATGGCAACAATACGCAATTATAGCAATAAGGAGTTTCAGGAAAATTTTGGAGTTTCCAGAGAAGCTTTAGACTCGCTTCCTGGAAAACTTGAAAACCAGTTGAAGTCAGCAATGTATGGCCCAGAAAGATTACCAACAGTATTGTTTATAAAATTTCAAATATGCTTGTAAAACGCCTGCGCGACAAATTTTACCCATGTCTCAGAGTGGGTTAAAAAGTTGTACAACCAGGTAAACTTATCATGGCTCTGTGAACGGAGCAAATATTTTAACCGGGTGAATTAAGTAGATCCGTGAACGACTTAACCCTGCAAAAGACGCGCTCGGTGTGCACTCGGTGAGCGTCCGGCGTTCGACTGTGAACGCACTCAAGATGCCACAAACGTTTTACATAGTGAATATTATTTTCGCGACAAGGAAAAATTTTAAAATTTCAAAAAATCCAAACAAAGAAAGAAGTAAGTGCAACGAAAAGAAAAAAAATTGTTTTAAGGAAAGCCTGAATGTAATTTGTTTGTTGGTAATTGAGCGTTCCTGTTTTGCCCTTTGTTTTGTTTGTATTCTATAATGCATTTGGCAAATTTGACCGAACTCATGGTCTTTTTCTAGGACCGACCCTGAAGATGGCCCTTCAATAGGCCGAAAGCGCTCGGTTGATATTTAATCAATTTTACACCATTACAAAAACTTTGCCTTTTCTCAAACTGAGGTAATGTTTAAGCAAATTTTAAAAATAATTATTATAATATTTAGCGAAATTTTGCGCTGTTAAGTTTTGTAATTGTATGTTTTAAGTTAATGTTAATCGTTTATCTAAATTTAAAATCTCCATTATACAAGAAACCGAAATAATCTTTTAATGCTTCGAGGAATTGATTTTCCACAGTGGTTTCCTTGACCAAAAATGTTCAAAGAATCCTCGTTAAAAGCTGTGATACCGAATTTGTTTTCCCTGCACATGTCGGCTCTTATTTCTCTCATTTACATTGGTGTAGTATAAAACAAATTTGATGTAGTTAGTTATATTGTTAAAAGTAAAGTGTTCGACATGGCCGCTTGAATAGGATTAACAAAATAAAAATAATTTGTTTTGCTGAACTACAATAAATAAAGGCGAAAGGCCATTAAAAATAGATAAAACCAACAGAACCGTTTAGGCAATTACTTTCAAAGGACCTTTGGTAGGAAAGCCGTAAATATCGCTACCCTTGTTTGTGTTTACGCCATAATGGCATCATAATAAGTTCGACAGTCTGGGATAGCTCGGAACAACACTGAAAAAGCATTCTTCCGGAGATTTAAAACCCAAAGGGCGGCTTATATTGTCCTTTTTTTCTTACCGAATTTCCTTTTTTTCCTGCGGATTTACAACCTTTTATAGGGCCCTATATCAGATATTTGTTTTTTTTTTGTTCTCCCACAATAAGACACTACTACTTTATTTTCATTTTAATTCTGTGATAGATTGATTTTCATTTTTGTGTATATCCACCAAAATATTGGAATAGCTGATTTTTTACTAGAGTCAATAAAATGTATATGTCTAGCAACTCTTCCAAATTTCAAAAAAAAAATCAAATTGAGAAAAAGCTGCTCCATTAAATATGGACGAAATAAAGCATAGATGAATATAAAGTAAATATTTTGGAAGTATGTATAACTTTTGACCCCAATAAATAATAAATTTTTGGATTATTTCTAATGTTACATTGTTAGTAAATAGAAAATCAACTAGTTGCAATTTTTTCACCAACAACCTAAATAAACATAATATTGTAATTAACAGTTATTAGTATAGGTAGGTATACTTATACACGTGTGTTTTTATTTTCAAATTGTTACATTTTTATTTTAAGTGGGTATAAATTTAAAACGTTCTTATCATAGTCGACAGTCGACCTTCAATTGTTTATAAATATTTATCGTTAGAGAAACAATACAATTAAATATATATAATACTTTACAAATAAATAATTATTTTATGCTGGTTATCTAACCTTATCTTCTCGAAATTATACGCTCATTTGACGAACTCCTTTTTTGGAACACAACAGAATTTACTCAAATGGTGTGAATACAATTTGGACGTGATTTTAGAAAAATGATTAAATAATTAAGGTTCGAGGCTGAGGTATTTGCCACTTGCCCAGGCATCAAAGCGACGGGATTTTTCTTTTTTTGGCGATGCCAACATTTATATTCTCAAATGAAACATACCTATTCAAGTTCATAGAAATTCGAGCCTGAATTTTCATTTTCAATAACTATTCAGTTCAGGACCCAGTTCACAAATTAACATTATTCAAATACATAGTTGTGAATTTCTTACACACAATATCGTGATAATTTATAAGAATATTCAGATATTCAGATAAACATGATTCGGAAATATGTTTGGCTCAGGATTTAAAAGTAGTCCAATCAAAAATTATTTCCCAACCGCTACTTATTAAGTGTTAATTACATTATTGAATAAATCCATTTTGGATTGCCGAATTACTTATAATGATAAATACTTACACTATATCGAGAATGCCTTATGCTCGAAGGCCAAGGACTTGTGGCTGCAGGATAGTGACTCTTTGACCAGCCCACGGCTGTTTCGTAGGGCACTTCTCCTAAGTGACCCTAAAAAAGACGTGAATCATATTACAAACTTGTGAATATTTATATGTTTAAATTGCTAATTTATTTAAGTATTTACACTGCCACATGCCCGGAGGATAATAATTATAATAAAAACAAGCAAAAACATCATTCTGAAAATATAAAAAGTACACGTGTCGTATCTATCAACAAATGCATGTTAATTTGTCCACGACTAATTCAAATTATTTTTTATTTATATTTGTTATATTTTTAAGTTTTTATGCAAACAATTATTGTATTTACTTAAGCACTTATCAACAGGTCAATGGTCTTTTTTGAACATCTCACTATTTTTCACCGTTTTTTTACTGAGGACTTAATATTGTATATTAAGTTTAGTGCCAGAGTTTTTGAATTACGCAGAGAAAAAGATAATTCATTTATAATGGTGTCTTGACAAGAACCTTCGTTAAGTATGTTGTCCTGTTTTGGTATATGCTCATGAAATTTGATTTGGTTCAATGAAGATTTTTGCCAAAAGATACGCCAAAAAATGGCGTTAGTCAGAATGATCAACCTGGTGTTCTGGATTCCGTTGTGGATCCCATACTGTACTGCTCAAGAACTTTAGATTTAGATTTCTGAAAAACATATCTTGACATGAAACATGAATTACTATCAGTCAGTTAAAAATAGCAACCACGGAGAGGTGAGTAACCGTTTCCTATACATTTTTACCCGGCTCAACTCCAAGTTGTAACATTAAAAGTGCTCAACAAATTACCAAAATGTTCAGTAAGGAGTTGGATTATAGAATACGCAATTATTAAAGATATTTTTTTAATTACCTAGAATAAATGATAGCATTTTAACACAAATTAACGAAACACAAAGTAGTCATCCGAAAAGAATATCCCAGAAGAATCGGACAAAGCAAAATGTATATACCGGAATGATTCCGGAAGCAGGCGGAAGGAGCATCGCGATGTTTTATAGCAAAGAAAGGGCGCGTCTACATAAATGAAATTATAATATCTTTTCGACTAAGCGCAATGTCCCGTATAAATTTCCTTTCCGACATTAAACTTATAAAATATAAACCTTAGGTTAGCATCGGTCGGCATTATATCAGACCTCGCTGCGCTGCATTCGGAGAAATGAAAACAGAAAATTGGCTACCTAGTTTTGGTTGGTAAGCTGTGGAAAGGATTATAATAGATTATAAATTGATTTGAATCTCATAATCAGGTGAAAGATTCTTATTTCACATCAATTATCTCAATAAAAGTAAATATATTAAATTAAAATGCAACCTCCAAATTATGATTCATTATTTTTCGAAAATAATCTAAACTGATCATTCAAAAAGCGCTAAGTTTCAACAGAACCATCAGTTGAGGTTATGTCAAAATACTTGATAAACTTTAGTTCTTGAAAACAGCAACGTGTTGAGTACTTACTTTGACATCATTTGACAACAGCATTCGTTCAGAATACCAAATTGAGCCGATTTTCGGATCAACAAAAATCCGTGAATCGTTTATTTAACATTTATACATTGATAAACTGATATGACACGTAAATAATTGATAGAGGATACCATAAATAGCGTTCGGAAGTAAATGCGACGAAAACAAAACATATGACCACATGAGGAGAACAACGAAACCTGTAACTGAATAACGGACAAGAAATAAAACAATGCACTGAATAAAAATATTTAGGAATGAAAGTCTCATATAAGGGAACCCTATACAAAGAAATTGAAGATAGGGCGAAGGGCAATATTCCTACCAAATGGACTACTATGGGACCAAAGGATCAACAAAACAAACAAAACAAGAATATACAACACCATCGTCAAAAGTATAATCACAGAAGGACAGAACTGCAAATATGCTGGAAGTAATTGAAATTGACTTTTGACAGAGAGCGGCAGGAAGGTCAAAAATATAAAGGAAAAGAAAACCAGTAAACGTGAGACACACAAGACAATTTCTTCCATTAACTATTCTTGTTGGAAGCAACACTTTCAGGAACTACTTAAGAGATTAATAATGACATCTTCAACGAAATTCCACAGAAACCAATGCAACAAGAACTGAGCGAGTATCCTAGATTAGAGAAGGTTGAAAAGGCAATCAGACAACTGAAGACCAATAAGTCGTAATACTGACGGCATTCCTGCTGAATTCTTTAAACAATGATGCTCCGCACTAAGTGCCCAAACCCACATTCTAATAAGTAAAATATGGATTACTGAGACCATACCTGCCTAACTATGGAGGCATAGTTGCCATTTTTAAAAAGGGAGACAAGGCTCAATGTGAAAACTACAGAGGAATATCTCTACTTTTTGTGACGGGAAAGATACTTGACGGGACATTATCAAATCGTCTAATCCCAACTGCCGAACAGAACCTAGGGTTGCCAGACCTCCTATTTTTAATATGAGACTCATATATTTTAACTGTTTCTCATATCTCATATTGGCATGTTTAATATGAGATATTTCTCATATATTTTCATCAAAAAGTGAACAAAACAATAAACTAATTCTTAATTTGCCTTTTAAGCTTACACTGGTCGATAATAGATCTTCAAATTCAAACATGGCGCCGAATTAATGTTGCCACTTCTATAGATAATAAATAAAAATAAAAGTAAAAAAAAAAAAACAGAACGATTTTGGAACCCATTAATATCGGTGCAACATTTTGATGAATTTCAATTTAGCCACACATGGAATATCGTTCAGCATTCTTCGTAGCTTCGCCTGACTGCTTCCCTGATTCTTTTGTTGTCCCAAACTTTTTACAATGAATGAGACTGAAAGATCAGGAAGAGTATCTAACTACCTAGAAGAATGTCCAGCAATACATTCCAAAATCCGCTAAAAATTATAGCTAATTGCCAATTGTCAAGATGGGAGCTTTTTCGGATTCGGGAATTTTGCAGTACAGGGTGTTTCCTTATATTTTGACCCCTACCTACAGCTCAGGTATACGAGGTGGAGAAAAAATTTAAATACGAAAGTTGTAGGGTTTTATGTTTATTATCTTTTACGAATGTCAAAACGGGCAAATGACAAGTGCCAACTGTCACAATGACAAAAACTTGCATTTTTCGAATGTAACACTCTGTATATTTTTAGCTAGAATGATAGCTTTTTTTCTTCTTATTTCAAATATACCATATATGTTGATATTTGGTTCAGTTATTTTTGCGCTATTTAATTTTAAAATTGCATTGAGCAAAGCCTCATCATTGATATAAAACTGGACAGATTAAATTAAGGGTAATGTAAATGCATTTTTAAACTTGAATAGCGTAAATACAGCTGAACCAAATATCAACATATATAGTATATTTGGAATCAGAAGAGAAAAATCTATCATTCTAGTCAAAAATATACAGGGTGTTCCATTCGAAAAATGCAAGTGTTTGTCATTGTGACTGTTGGCACTCGTCATTTACCCATTTTGACATTCGCGAAAGATAATAGACATAAAACCCTACAACTTTCATATTTAAAGTTTTCTTCGACCTCGTATAGCTAAAGCTGTAGGTAGGGGTCAAAATATAAGGAAACACCCTGTACATAAAATATTCTCATATATTATTATCCAATCTTATATCATTTTATACAGGATCTCCTATTTTCAAAATTCAAGTATCTGGCAACCCTAACAGAACCTCCCGGAAACATAATGTGGCTTTAGACCAAACCACCTAACCGACGTTGAACTGATTTTCAGTGCAAGACAAATGCAAGATCAATCCAGAGAACAAAATCGATCTCTATACAATCTTGCACCCACTTTATTTTTTCTATTTGTAGGATCCATACTTCACCTTATCGGGTATTACCTGCCGTCAGCAGTGGAAAGCCTGTACAGACTTGATGGCAGCTTATTCAACCTAAACAGATAACGAGCCACGACGAAAGTATTGACGAAATCGATAATTGAACTTCAATATGCGGATGATAATGTCGTGATGGCCAATACAGAGCCAATACAGGCAAGTATCAATGCATTCCACCAGGCATATAGGAGAATCGGCTTAGAGGTTAACTTTAACAAGACGCAGACGAAATCAAGGAGACCAACAAAAATGCTACAAAGATGTTCTTAAGAAGAACATTGCAAAGTGCCGCATCGATAACAGCAACTGGGAGACGACGGCAAATGATAGACCCTCATAGTGTGAAGTAGTCGACCACAGACCCCAACCTTTTGAAGAATAGCGACGCAGACAAGAGACCGAAAAGGGGGATCGCAGGAAGGAGAACAGAGGAAGAGAGAAGAGACAATGCTGCCAGAGGCTGGGTGTGCCAAGACTTTGGAAGAACGTGCGGCTCCAGATTTGGTTTACATAGCCATCAGAAAACGCACAATCGACGACAATAAGAATAGAATAGAAAATAATCATACTCGATATCGAGTGATCGCCTATGATGATGAGTATATGATGTTAAAGATAAACAACTGATTTGATTCGGACATGTACAAGGAATGGCAAATACGAGAATATTCAAGCAAATCGTTAAGTGGAAGCACAGAGGGAAGAATGAGAAGCGGCAGACCGAGAAGAGGCTAAAGTGGAGTAAACAAAAAAATGAGAGACAGAAGCTTGGAGGAGGATGACAGATATGGTTGTAGATTGGGAATCAGAAGACGTAGATCGCTTATAAAGCGATAATCATAAAGATAGTATAGTAATGGTAGTTCCCATAAGAGTTTCCGGATGTTTCATTCAATTCGAACAAAAAGCAAACAAGGAAACATTCAATACTTTATAGCAATAAGTAACATAATCGTTCACAATTATACGTGAAACATAATATCCAACAAATGGCCACCGCGACTGCTCTCGCAGCGCACAATTATTTTGCCAAAATTTTCGATCACATCTGTGCAGATTTCCGGTGGTATCTCACGAATAATGCGCCGAATCTCATCTTTCAACTCTTGAGTTGTTCGGGGATTGTCCACATACGCTTTACTTTTGATGTACCTAACCCCACAAAAACAGTCTAGTGGCATTAGATCGCAAGATCTAGGCGGCCAATTAACATCCTCATTTCTTGGAAGAAGTTCAACTTCGTATTTGCAATAAGTCAACGGTTTCTCTTGCTGTGTGACATATGTTGCTCCGTCTTCTGGGAAAAGTAAAGCGTATGTGAACAATCCCCAAACAATTCAAGAGTTGAAAGATGAGATTCGGCGCATTATTCGTGAATCTTGAAATATCGCCGGAAATGTGCACAGATGTGATCGAAAATCATGGCCATAGAATTGTGTGCTGTGAGCGAAGTCGCGGTGACCATTTGTTAGATATTGTGTTTCACGTATAATTGTAAACGATCATGTTACTTATTGCTAAAAAGTATTAAATGTTTCCTAGTTTGCTTTTCGTTTAAATTGAAAAAAACATCTGGAAACTCCTATTGGAACACCCTTTATATGTTTTCTGTGTTTTAACATTTTCGTTACCGACCTCATAATTATTAGCGTCAGGTTTCAGAGAGCCACAACAAGCACTCTTAATATTCTCAAATTCGGCCTACATGATTAATTATTTCAAAAATTATAATAGATATGTAGGTACTGAGACGATGAAATGGATAAAGTTTTGAAAAATGGTATTATTACTCGAAGCCATTTCTAGGTTTTCCGTTATTGGTAGATATTTCGCAGAAGAAGAAACTGTTTTCTGACAAAACGCCGATAAACAAGCAACGTTTTACAGACTTTGGTTTTACCTATGAACTGTATAGTGAACTAGAGGACCCGGCGAACTTCGTAACGCCTCAGAATCAATAAATGCTAATGCGTTAATTAGCTTAATTAAATTCAGTTTTTTAATAAGATAAAATGATTACTAACAATAAATTATGTGGTTCAATAAATGTTCAAAAATCAAAATGAAACAAACCGCGCAATCTGACGCGGCAAACTTGGTATCGGTTATAAGACATGGCGCCGTATGCATATTTAGTGAATTTTCTTCATAAATATGTTTTTCTTTTTCTTTTTTTTTTATATGTTCCAATGTTCCAATAGTTGTTATGTAATTCGGGCCAGACAAATCCAATATAACAAAAATCATAAAAATCGGCCTAGCAGTTCTCGAGTTATAGGTTCTGCAACCAACCCGACAGATAGATAGATAATACAGTTACGTCAGTTGAATGCGAAAATTTGAATTTTAAAATTTTTTAATAAAAAAATAATACAATTACGTCGATTGAATGCGTAAACTTAAATAAATGTGGCAACGTTGTTGTCAAAAAAAGTTGGGTCATGTATGTGAATAAGTTTGTTTATAATTAATTAAAAATTAATTTTGTTTTCCGAGAAAAAATGTAGCCTATACTTACTCGCTTTATACAGTGACTAAGTGATATAAATTCCAAGGAGATCGGTCCAGTCGTTCTTGTGTTCTAAAAAATAATACAGTTACGTCGCGTCGGTTGAATGCACAAGCTCAAATAAATGTGGCAACGTTGTTTCATGTTCTCAACAAAAAAAGTTGGGTCATGTATGTGAATGAGTTTGTTTATAATTATTAATTAATTAAAAATATTTTTTTCCGGGATAAAAAGTAGCCTATGTCACTTCCCTTCAGATAGAGACTACGTGGTTTAAATTTCAAGGAGATCGGTCCAGCCGTTCTCGAGTTATAAGTGCTTAAACAAAACACAACTGTGTTTTATATATATATATATATATATATAGATTCCATATCTAGAAGTTTTAGCCTTAGGACATGATCTACAGCTCGGTACAAGAAATTAAAATTAGCAACTAGTATAATCGGCCAAGGGGTAGCAGTTATCCTTCATCTTGCAAAAATCTCTTGCAAAAATTTTTATTATAGATAGAGATTGTGAAAATAACTCCGATTTTGAGCTGTTTAGGAACGTTAAGATGTGCAAGTTCCTTTGAGCCTTCCTGTTTCTTAAACATGTAAGGAGAGAAATTTCGAATGTTCAGTTCAGCGATAAATTCTCAGATATTGTTGCCAGTCCTTTTAATTGAAAATTTTATAGCGTGGTAGTTATTTCATATTCGATAATAATTGGCAGAACGGCTTTCGCGTTCACTCCGTGGGAAACAAATTAAACTTATTTCTGGGTTCCAACTATCAGGCAAGCCAGAAATAGACTGCTGCCAGAAAAGGGAGAGCCATTATAAGTATACCTACCTACCTATCTACCTGACAATTTGCCCATGATAACTTGGACCAGCCAAAAATAGGTATTATTCCATTTTGAGATGGCAAATGCGGAAATCACCTCCATAACCTATCATAACCAAGTTATTGGGTTATAAACTCTGAATGACTTTTCAATCAAGGAAATAAGGCAAAATATCAAAGCGTACCCAATTGGAAATTCTAAAGCCTATTGTGTAATGTTTTTAGTAGTACTATTTTAGTTTACAACTTCCTACATCTTGACTTAACGAGAATTCTTGCAGATAAGAACACATTCCTAGCTATATTTTTTGACGAGTGATGGATCGAGCATAATAAATTAGCATTATTAGCATTATTTTATTTTAATTGATTGATTAGATAGATGTAGGCGAAGTCTCATTTTTATGGGTAAACAATTTTTATTTTGTTTTCTCTTGGTATTCAAGTTGGGCCTTTAAATGGCTTTACCTTTGGCAAAATTTGCTCCCAGAGAGATCAGAAATTCCGGTAAGTGTTTTTCAAAGGTTGACTTAAAAATTTTATACTTTTATATTTGTATATCCCGTATTTTACTGAGTAAAATTTTACTTGTAATAATTTCACTTTAATGTTAATTTCATGAAAAGGGTCAGAGTACTAAGAGTATTAAATCTGAAAGAACACAGCTAAACTAAATTCGCAAGCTGGTTCTCCGTTAGGACACATGCGTAGTGAGACGTCAAAATTATGACCTTAAATATTTCCTGGTCATATTCAAACACGATTCTGACAAATTCGACGACTAACACTTCGATGCAGGATACTAGAACTCAAAAGAAGACATATTTTCACACTTCAGAGAAAAAAAAAGCATATAGCCTTAGTAGTTTTAAACTTCTCTCTGTTTGTGTTGTGACTACTAAACATGAAATACTTACGTATTTTGTCTCCACAACAAATTTGATATCTTGAGCACAATTGGTTCTATACGTACCGACACTGCCACGTCACCGTACCGTCAACGACGCCGACGCATCAAAAATTCTCCTCGAGAAATCCTGACGGTCCGGCCGGTAGATTGACGGTGCCGTGAAGTTGTAGTGTGAATACGGCCATTGCTTTCAATGTAAGAATGTTTGACGTGTCGTTGACGGTACGGTGCCGGTACGTATAGTATGAATCGTGCCTTAGTATATAGAAACATAAATTTGAGAAAACGTTTGTTTGCTTTCTAGTAGGTATCTTTAATTTTTTTTTTCGTGGTTTGAATTTGGTTTATAACTCAATTATTATATGCTCCGCAAAAAACCGTAAGAGTTACTTGTGTGATTTATTTATTGGGAATTTTAAATTTCTCCCGCCAATATCTCGGAGCCAAAGGGTTTCTGGATCCTTGTTCATAGGCTTTTGTTTTTTTTTTTTTTTCAAAATTTATAACACTTTGTTCTCGCAGATCTTGATATAATCAGTAAAAAATAAAATTCGTTCACTAATTTTATATGGGAATGAATAAGTAGGTAGTGATAAATAAAGTGCCCATCTATTAAACAAAGTGAAGCAACTACCTACATTACCTTAAGCCACCTGGTAGTAAATAATCCAACAGTGAATAAAAAAAATTCCAGTTATTTTTCGAAGGACCGCGGTATGTTTATTTAGTAGGTCCCTTTGCCCTATGAGTAAATAAACTAGCATCTGGCGTACCTATCTTAAAGCAAAGCCATCGTGGCTCTTTTGTGTTTTCAACTACTCTGTTTTCTCTAGGCGACAGACAAACAGGAACGGAAAAATTCCCATATTTAGAGAACAACAAAAACAAACCTACAATAATATAAAGTGCGACACATTTAGGGAGGGATCGAATTTCAAAACACGTTTGGATGCTTTCTGGGCTGAAGCCCCTGTCAGCGTTACAGTTGTGTTTTTTTTTTTTTCATTCACAGGAAAAAACAACTTAGGAAGCGACAAGTAACAATCTCAAAAATTCATTATAAGTCTTCATATTTTCATCTTATGTTTTAACTTGAGAAAATTGAAAAATGTATATATACCATTGGCTCACTTCTTATTTTAGAAAAATCGTATCTCAAGCTCGTGTCGTTTTAAATATTCAAAAAGTTAATAAGAAAAACTGGTCCTGATATTTTTTGCCTCAAGAATGATAATGTATTTAAGTAAACAGGCGAATATTTAATTTTCGCGTTAATAGCTTTATTAAACAATACATATTTATTCTTGTATACATACAAATTTGTACATTCGCAAATACACACACACATAGAGGTTGTTATGTAACCGCATAAAATATTTTTTTCAAATTATGATTAGGTACCTACTATTTTTGTATTTCAAGGAATTCGTATAAAGATTGACGGAAATGTTGAATATTTAAAAAACCATCCAGAGAACTAAAATAGCTATTTTTTTTTGCAGTAATTTTTTCCTCAGTTTTCTGTGAAAAATACGCAGATCAGCTACGTCACCGATGACAGCTTGATATCGGGTCTTCAAAAAAAAAAAAAACAATTAAAGATTGCTATGGGTTTTTAAACGTAGGTATGTCTTAGCAATATTTTTCTTTAGTTTTGTCAATGAACTTTAATGTCAGAATGTCATGTCCAAAATCCTGATCAATAAAGAAACAATAATGCGACATACCTTTTCGTAACCAAAGCAATCTTTGATTGTTTTTTTTTTTTGAAGACCCGATACTTTATGTCAAGTCCAGAAAAATATATTTGGTTATTTTGAGGCGTCGGACATGTCTAACAAGGATGAATTATGACGTCAAAAAATACATCAAATCAGTGAGTTTGGAGGGGTTCCAAAAAAAAACGCCCCACTACTGAGAATGTTTCTATGTTAGCAGTTGTCCGCCTAGACATAAAAAACACATTCATATACAAAGTCTTAACGCCAACCAATCACAAATTTCTTTGAGCCTGTGCCCAAGAACTATATACACGATAACAATGGTAATAATTTGTCACTAAAGTAAGTAACCTGATACCCACAAGAAACTAAAACCTGGTAACTGTACGCCAACCTGGTACATTATACCCAAACATTGTTGCATGTTTGTAATTATTTTTGTATACACAAACAAGACTAAACACATTCAGCGGCGTGTTTGTCATGCCGGAAAGTAACAAAGTATTCCTTTAAAAAGTATTCGCAGAGCAAAGATCAGCAACATGAAATGAGCTGAGTCAAGCCAGGTATGATGACTGTTGTGTTTTATGGTTTATTTTAAAAAAGACACGCCTTCGGAATTGTTTTATTTATTTTTCTAGTAGGTGTCAATGTTTCTCTTCAAAATCTAGCGTGAAACACGTTCTTGTGCATCTTGGGACAATAAAATGAGTTGTTTGGATAAAAACGATCCTTTAAATGGAAGGAATTTCTACAAACTAGGAAATTGTTTTTTTTTTTCTTAATTTTGTTTAAATTTACATAGAGAGCGATTATGATATTTTCCGTTTAGTTGGTTTACTTAATAAGACTTTCTTGGAATATGCAAGATGACACGGTAAAATGAGGCACGAGTTTGTTTACATTTCTTCTTTTATTGAGGTTTCGAGAGAAATTTTAATAGATCTATTTTTTTCTAAGGCGCGTTCATGAAAAGGAAATTGGGCATACTTAAACAAATTAATTTGGATTTTTCATTCAAAAGATTGAGTTCAAACTGTATCAGTCAACTTTACTTGATATTTGCTCTATGTGTTGGGTGTGTTATGTTTTGTTCTTGGACATTGTTAAACAGGGTATCCAAAATAAAAATTAGGTCATAATTTGCTTGCCATTTTTTTTCTTTCGAAAATTATATTTCCAGTTTTGTCAGACGTTATGTTGAAATTTGAAGCGTTTCCGCGAGTGTGGTATTGCACTTCAGGGCTGGGACTTTGTAACGTATAGAATCGTAATCCTCATCGCTATTAGACGGATATGAGTATGCAAAATGTGAGGACCGGCAAAAATGCTCAAATTTGTATTCCTGTGATCTTGAAGAATGAGAACGTACATTTTGCCGGCAGCTGGAGTGGTCCCTAACTCTCCTGCCATCCCCCAATGCAAAGTTATCTTGAAAATATCACAATTTCAAGTCATTTCGCAATAATTCTTATTGATTGTAGTCACCTAAGGCTTTCTTCTCAAGCACTCAAAATAAATTACCTACCACTTGTTGGATGTCTCTGCAATTCTGCTCCAAAATATACACAAGTAAAAGAAGACTGCGAGATGTACAGGGTCATCCAACGACGACTGAACAGGGGCTTATTTTTGACCTTCCCTGTTCCTGTAGTTTTGAGAAAATTCAAAATAGCCAATTGGTATATTTTTTTTGGAGAATTCAAAAATGGTACAAAAAAATCATTTGAACCAAAAACCAAAGAGTTACGCCATGAGTGAACTGTTTTTCAAATGAAACACCCTGTTTTTGTATGATTTTTGAAAAAGTCGCATTTTTTACGTCTGTCAGTCTGTTGAAAATATTTGATATTCACTGTTTTTATTTTATTTTAATGTTTTATGCTTAATAATTTAAGCTTTTCCTTTTCAATTTAATAGGTTCATAGCTAATAGAGTTATAATCACCTTTTGTTCATAGTCAGTGTTGCCAGATCTCACGATTATTCGTAAGATTACATGATTTTGGTCAGAGCTTCACGATCTCACGAATGAGGTAGCAATTCTTATGAATTCTCTCTGTAGTAATACGAATCAGTAATTAAATATAATGTTTAATCGAAATAAAAATCTACTACACAATATGTAGTTATGTTACGCCGGTCCTGCTATATGCGCGACAAGAACAGTTTTTCTAAATTTAAAATCGATGAAAAAAGTAACTCACCAGCACAGCCTGAATCGCAAGCAATCCATCGAGGTCTGCGGGTGGCGTCAGCACTATCGGCTGCGGATAGTGGTGACGTCACACTCGCAGACCCGCTGCCGACTCGAGAATTAACGAACGTACGCCTTATGAGCAATTCTGCGGAACTTCATAAAAACGAGGCTCAGCTTTCAGAAACACCTGCTAAAAAACGGAAAATACGAGGGATTTAATCATTAAATTTTTATTTCTTATGAATGTAAAATCATGTTTACTTTGTCAAAAATTCATAAAAGAACATTGTTATGTTTTATTTTCTTATAATATTAAGCAATTTATAGTCTCACGATTTTTCCTTCTTGATTCTCACGAATTTTCTTTATTTCATCTGGCAACGCTGTTCATAGTCAAAAGAAATTTGACATATTTTGTCGCTATCACAGATGTATTGAACAGGTGAAACTAAAATTATTAAGGATAAAACATTAAAATAAAATAAAAAAAGCTATCGGAATATCAAATATTTTCAAATAGATAGACGTTAAAAATGCGACTTTCTCAGAAATTATATGGTAAAGAGGGTGTTCCATTTGAAAAACAGTTCATCCATAGCGTAGCTCTTTGGTTTTTAGTTCAAATGATTTTTGGTACCAATTTTGAATTCTCCAGAAAAAAAAAAGCCAATTGGCTATTTTGAATTTTTTCAAAACTACAGGAACAGGGAAGGTCAAAAATAAGCCCATGTTCAGTTGTCGCTGGATGACCCTGTACATCTCGCAGTCTGTTTTTACTTGTGTAGATTTTGGAGCAGAACTGCAAAGATATCCAACAAGTGGCAGGTAATTTATTTCGAGTGCTTGAAAAAAAGCCTTAGGTACAATCAATAGGAATTATTGTAAAATGACTTGAAATTGTGATATTTTCAATATAACTTTGCATTGGGGGATGGCAGGAGAGTTAGGAACCACTTCAGCTTCCGGCAAGATGTACTATCCATTCTTTAGGATCACAGGAATACGAATTTGAGCATTTTTGCCGGTCCTCACATTTTGCATGCTCAACTACTTGTAGCGCCTACTCTATATGGCACTGTCTATCTTCTTCTGTCTTTTCGGAATCAATAGAAAGGGGACGTCAATAGAGATAGAGAAAATATCTCTATTCGTTACAGAGTCCCAGTCCAGATCACTCGATTTCAGTAGATATTTTGCTACCCGATGGTTTAACCCGAAATCAATTTGATCTGTCAATCTTCCAACCATCTCGGCTACATGGCATGAATGACGTTAATGACATGCATCAAAGTGTTACCGGCATCAAAATGGTAATATGACAACAAAATTCGTGAAAATGCTTGGTCAAGCGAAGCATTTCATTGTGAAACCTCATGCAACAAATCACCATCCTAACACCGCGATAAGAAAATGTTCTCAAGAAATTTGAGGAAACTACTTTGGTACAAAACGATTTTATGTTTTGTATACTTATAAGGGCATGCATTATATACAAAACATTGCTGCTGCGAGGGTAAGTCATCATCGACAAAATAGCAAAATCGAAAATTGAAGTCTCAAAAAATATGATCGCTGTATTAATTTCATGCACATCAATCCAGGAATGTATTGATTCTATGAAAAAATAATTAACAGCCATCACCACCATTGCGATTGATAAGCGATACTTATCTTTCTCCTATTCGCTCAAATAGGGTGGACATACATCCTTCAGGCTACATGAGGGACAACTCAACAGGATGGCTGCTCTAGAGTATAAAGTGGTAGTAGACATCATGACATTGGAAGAATTTTCTTTCGACTTCTAAACAAGAAATGTCTAATGACGGAGTAGCTATACTGATCACAGGAATATTGGAGCACTCTTTTCTAGGAATCAATGAAAAAGTTGAGGGTCAGGCTTTAATCGTCGAATTGTGGACCGCCAGAGGAAAGGTGAATATAACTCCAGGCCACTTATCTCCCAAAGATCAAATATTAGAAAAGGACGTTATTCTGGTCTGCAACATGGAGTACACAGAAGCAATTAGAGCAACGGTCATCGGACCTCGTTGTTAGCCTCTGGACTTCACCCAACATTATTCGATATAGCTGTTATTTGGAATGACTTAGAAGACTTCCCAATACAAAAATTTGACAAAAGCACTTTGCATCAAAATCAAAGTCCAGTATCTCTCAGTTTCTCTCTGATCCAGCCAGAATGGGAAGCAACCAACCTCTATTGATCAATATCACAAGGACAACTGAAATCGCCTCATAAGCGCAGTTCACGTTTATTACAAGACAGGTACAGAGGTTCGATAATTATTCTTTAGTTTGCATATATCATGGAAATACTTGAACAATTGAATTTAAATCCCAGGACACAGTCGTAACGAGATATGTAGATGAGATCCCAAACCCTTGTGGATTTTTTCCAAAAGGGTCACATTATTAATTTAATATGCTGGTTTCGACAAATACTTGCTAAAGTTTGTATTGCATAGGTACGCTTGAAAAGAAACTTTATTTTGCATTAAGCAGCATGCCGATGATTTCCTTCCATAAGTAAACAATTTTTGAGCATAGTTATTTTAATAGTGTCCTATTTCACATTTGATATTATACAAAGCCAATTTTATGAACCAACGGCTATAATTTTATCTCCAATAAACTAACGCCCTTATATAAATTAGATAATAAATTCATTTACACCAAAAATGTTGGCCTATATAAATATATCAACCCAAATTTACGCAAGCTGTTTGTTTGTTTGTTTGTTGTGTCAACGATAAGACTTATTTTTACACGATTCCTGTGTCCCATAAATCCGATTTTGCAAAAGCCCGAAATATCGGCTTCCAGAAAACTAGTCCTACCAAAATTCTAAGCGCTAATGCTAATGCGGCGTTCCGCTATAGTAATTTAATATTTACGATTTGACGAAAACAATTCTAAATATAAACACATATGTGTTTATTATTTTGTTTATTAACAGTGGCGCGGTCTAAAAATTTAATATGATGCGATGCGCCAAACAAGAAATGGATTTCAAAAACTGTTTACAGTGTACCTGCATGCGTACGAACAGTATGTAGGTATTAAGGATAGATTGCCAAGTTTAAATTTATAATGACAAATTGTTTTTCATTGTATTTCGAGAACGAACTTACTCAATGGATATAAGTAATAGATATTCACAATACCAATGGTGGGGGAAGTATACCATCTCTAATTCATGACTGACGTTTTCACAGATGAATACTCTGGAGGGGTATAAAATGACCAGTTTTCGAGTCAACAACTGCAAGCATACATTTATGTTACATTTTTCGGCGAGGATATCATGACTGTATACACAGATAGTCCTGCTTAATGTATTTTAGCTGAAACTTCATCGCACCGCCCAACTTCATGAAAAACTACAGCTTTATTATGGATGATCCTAAATCACAGAGGACAGAGATATTCAGGAAATTGAATTTAAATAATATATATCCTTCACCTGTTCAATTATCTAAGCTATTTTTCGATGTCCACTATTCAAAAATTTACCCATCCAAGCGTTTCCAAGGAGGGTAATGAAATGCTTTGTTGGGAATTGCAAGTTAATAAGAACAATGCGATAGTGATGTCTAGGAAAATGGGAACCCTTATGTCTCGTTTAGTCAAATTCAGTCTCTCGTCTCTTCGAGACCAGGCAGACCGAGAGGCGAGAACTTCTCACATTATTTACAAATGAATTCCAACGTGTTTTCTTCACTTTTTAGTTATCATCATCATCATGGGCGATCACTCGATACCGTATATGATTATCTTCTATTCCATTCTTATTTTCGTCGATTGTGCGTTTTCTGCGATGGCTATATAAACCAATTCTGGAGCCGCACACTCGTCCACAGTCCTGGCACACCCATCCTCTGGCAGCATTGTCTCTTACTCAATTCTCTCGCTCCTTCCTGCGGTCCCACTTTTTAGTGTCGTGTCTGCGTCGCTGTGTGTGGTCCGTCATGGACTACCCGACGTCATCAGGGGCCTATCATTTTCCGTCGTCTCCCAGTTGTTGGTATCGATACGGCAGTTTGCCATATTTTCCCTAAGAACATCTTTGTAGCGTTTTTGTTGACCTCCTTAATTTAGTTTCTCCTCTTTCAGTTGACTGTAGAGAATCTGTCGTGGAAGACGTGTTTCGGGCATGCGGACGAGGTGACCTGTCCAGCGGAGTTGGTGCTTAGTGATGAGGGCTTCCATGCTAGTTGTTTTGGCCTCCTCTAAAACACTAATGTTCGTTCGTCGGTCCTGCCATTTAATCCGTGAGATCCTTCTTGAGCAGTGTTGGAAACATGTTCCAACAATCATGCTATCTCTTTTTGATGGCAACAAAGTTGAATGTTCTTGTATTATAATTAATTTGGTGATGTGACTTTCCTTGGGCAAGATCACAGGATGTTTCTGATTATATGGAATGTTTGAATTATGTAACCTTCCACCCACTCGCAATAATCCATTGCCATCTAGGAACGGCGACAAAGAGTTTAATGAGGATTTTAAAGGGGTATTGGAAAGTAAAGATTTAATGTCATTAGAAAAGTAAAAGTCTTGCTCACGTTTTATGATTACTCTAAGACTGTGCTCCAGTTCTGAAAGCTTCAAACTTCCCTCAAGTTTTTCAAAAATAATGCAAATTCACTCAAATTCACTGCAAAAATCCAAAATACACAAACAACAAACAACAAAACGTAAACAAATGTTTGACATTTAATTTGAGGTTAAGCTGTCGGGGTGGTGAACTCTCACTTTCATGTTCGTTGCTCCGGGGCTGTACTTCATTGCACCAAGCAAGGATACTGCACCCGGGGTGACTTGGGTTGAACCAGACGAGAAAAAGAAGCACCCTTTTGAATTTGACAAGTGAAGTTTGTTTGCTCCGCCCCACTCTACTTACGCACTTCCGGTTCCGGCGGAAACCTTCGCTGGTGGCACGTGGAACCCAACGTTGTTTGAGACACGTGCAGACTGCACAGTGGATGATTGATTTTTTGCATCACATGGCGCCAAAAATCACGATGGAACAATCAATAACCACTAAAAAGGCACTTTTTGAGGGTTTTTAAAGCACTTTTAGGTTCCGAACTATCCAGTATCCGGCTCGAAGGACCAAAATTATGTGCAAAACCACATAATGGAAGATAAATAACTTGATAATTAGTGGACTGTATAATTAGGTGGACTGGATGATCGACTGGATAGGGAACTAAAACACACGCGCTTTTCACTGACACTATATTTACAACAATTTACACAATATTTACACTATTTACAATTACTACTACAAGATGACAAGAAGCCAGAGCTTGCTTAGATGCCCAACAGGGCAGAGCTAGATTATAAAATTTATTAAAATGTGAAAAGGTTTCTGGATGCTTGTTAACGTGGACAAGCTCCAAGCTACACTACTGCAATGACAAAAATGGCGCGCAATATATTGACAGACATGACAAAATAGACATGACGACAACGCTGCAGTGTTGCAAACTTTATATGTATAAAAATATTTTGCCATCAAAAAGAGATAGCATGATTGTTGGAACATGTTTCCAACAAGCAGCGCTGCTGGTATTTTTTTAGGCTTTTTATGAGTCTTCTGTATGTGTTCTATGTTTTGCAGCCGTATGTAAATGTTGGTATGACAACTGCATTATATACGCGAAGTTTGGTCTCAGCGCTGATGTGGCGATTGTTAAAGACTCTCTCCAGAAGTCGCCCGAACGCCGCGCTAGCAAACTTCAAGCGATGTTGGATTTTAGTGTCAATGCGGTTGCATTTGCTGTCAGGTGACTCTCAAGGTATGGGTAATGTCCTACGTTCTGCAAGGAATAGTCATTATTATTGTTATGGGGCATGGGGATTAGTGCCCGGTGCCGGTTGAAGCAGAATCTGCGTCTTTTTAATGTTAACTTCTAGGTCGATTCTCCTGTGCGCCTGGTTCTGCATTGATAATTGCCTGAAGATCTTCCTCTGTGACGACGTTGTCATCTGCATATTGAAGTTTAATTATCGATGTCGTCGATACTTTCGTCTTGGCTCGTAATCTGTTCAGGTTGAATATGCCGCCATCAAGTCTGTGCTGGAGTTCCACTTCTGACGGCAGGTGGCCCTGGACAAGGTGAAGTATTGATAAAACTCTCCTTGTCCATTGTTGCTCAGGATGGTTGCATTCATATTATAATGCAGCAGGCCAACTATCTGGATGTACTTTTACCGATACCTAACCTTTGTTAATATCTTCCAAAAAGTTACTCTGTTGACCGAATCAAATGCTTTCACTAAATCTATGAAAGCCATGTATAGAGGGGATTTTGTTCTCTGGATTTCTCTGAAAATCATGCCAGCTGTACCTCAGTTGAATCTAAAGCCACATTGTGTCTCTGGGAGGTTCTCTTCGACAGGGATTAAACGATTTGATAAATTCCTTGCAAGTATCTTTCTCGCGTAGAAAGTAAAGATATTTCTCTGTAGTTCCACATTGAGCCTTGTCACCCTTTTCAAAAATGGTAAGTGTAATAGCAATTTTTAGTTATACTACAATATTGAGCCACTTTATATGGCCTCAAAAACTGGTTTCTTTCGCGAAAGAAAAAAATTTGTTTATGTTTCATATTCTCGGAACCTAATTACCAGAGGCTAACTCAACTTCAAGTTGAAAATCTTTAATTTGTTTAGCCAGATTGTGAGACCAGACGTTTAGCGTTCAACAAACATGTAGTGCGTTTTGTGTTTTAATTTACAAATGGCCTTGTTTTTCTTGTTTATTTTCTTTATCTGATGTATGTAAGCATTTACCGATCTATATTTACGCACTATTACAACAAACAATCACAATATATGTTTTCCACGTTACTAGCTAAATCTGAATTTTTCTATTTATGATTGGTATAAAATATAATGTACTATACCTATCATTATTATTAGCTTTAACGCACCAACATAAGGTAATGGAAAAATAAACATAGATTTGGGAAACAAAATGATATTAAAAAGTGCCCTAGAACAAAACTGCAAAAAAGTAACACTACCTATTACCTACATATTAGAATTTTTAATGGGTCACTAAAAAAAAGAGTTGTATGTTGTATTAAGCAAATTATTTAAATTGAACAAATTAATCAAAAAAAACAAAATGTTTATAAAGTGAGAATTCCAGCTCCTGTATATTTTTCCTAGAACTTGTATTTATTAAAACAAAATTTGTATGTCAGTTAAATGGGTACATAAAGCTTTATAAGCAATCGCTGCTAAGAAAATATTTAAACAATATATTAAATCTATTAGAACAGAGAAATTCAATCGATATTTTTTTTTTGTTTTAGTGGAAAATGTTTTACAAATTTTGTTATGAAAAATACCAATAAACATCTTCCAATAAGTCACTGTAAGTAATGTAACACTTACTAGTAGGTATATATCTGACCTGAAGTTAAAACAATTAGGTAATTTCAAAGAAAATTCAATATAGGAAATTTAGTAAAAAAGGTAGGTACTTCACTGTTTTCCATAATCTAAACATTGAGTAAGATGCCAAATAAAACGTCATTATGTAATTCTATTTACCCATTCTTTTAATACTGTTTACTGACAAATGCTTGCAATAAGTGTTAGGAGAATAAATAATTTTAGAAGAAAAAAAATCCACAATTGGATTGAAATGTAAACCAATGTTATAGGTCAACTTTGCAAGTAAAATTATTAATAATTTTTGATAAAAATAAGCTCCTGGATAAATTTAACCTCTGCTATTTTTTCCTGATCGAGTGGATAACTTTTTCACTTCCACATAAAAAAAAAACTTATGAATTTCCATTAAGGATAAAGCTTAGCCCGTACCTAAGCGCAAGTAAATTAATTTATAAAAATATCGGCCCGTAATTTGGTTCATTAAAAGGGCTATTGTGCCTCATTTTATAGAATGGCTCCGCAAAAAATGGCATAACTGCGTGCCGATAGCCCCGCCGCTATATTTTGCTTTTATTTTCCTCTTACAAGGGATTAAGTCTCCCCTAATAACCTTGAAATTGCCTCTTTCCAGTTTCCGACAACTTTTGTACTTCCACTAACTTCCGAAGAGGATGCACGATAAAAACAACAAATGGTTTGATTTTACTCGCACAACTTACCTAAGATTTTTAGAATCAGATTTTCTCGTAGAAATAAATTTTGATATAGGTGGGATTATCTTATTTAGTGTAGATTTATATGGCGCATTATCAGTATCTATAGGTAGTGCATTGATTGGTATTAATAGATTTATAGATAAAAGCCCAAGTGCATTTCCCAGTTCGACATACAATGAGTGAAGATTTTTGTCGATAGTTGTAGTTACATTGTCAGAGGTGAAAAATAAGAAGGCCACATGCTATCCTGAGATATATTTTCCAGGATTGTTTTGGCTTTTTCGTGTTTTTCAAAGTAAGTCTTGATAATGGAGACAGCAGAGCCAAATCAATTCTTGACAAATGGGTATCTTGGGCTTTGAGCGTAATTAAATTCAACGCTGATGACTTTCTGGTATGTAACTGATACAGCGTGGGGCAAAGATTTGGCTACTACCTCTTCCACTACTCGTGCTGTAACTTACTACACAGCCAAATCTGGTGACTCAAATGCCAAAGCTTTGAGAACCTTCTGGATAGGCTCTGCAACCTTCACCAAACCGACCTTTGCTACAAAAGAACCACGTGCGGACTACTCCGGTCTCACCGAACCCGTCTATGTACTTTCCGGATAGACTGGTATTTGCCCAACGGTGATGTTATTGACTCTCAAACTCCTTTCTTGGTACAAGAATGATTCTGACTGGCATAAAATAGAGGCCTACCTTCAGGGCGGTCCAGTACCAAGTTTCACTTACCACAGATTCTGAGCTCAAGCTGCTATTGCTTTAGCTTTCGGAGCCTATGGAAAATAATTCCTCTATTTACAAGAGGGTATTCCTAAAGATATAATGAACTATTTGACTCTTGCTAGATGTCAGGTTTGTATGATGATGGGTTTTCTATATGCGAGGAATATCCTGCTCAGTTTCCACTTTGGGTTTTAGGCATCTAAAATCATAAATAATAAAACATAAAAAACAAAAACAAAAAAATGGAATTTATTGGCATTTATTGGAATTTATCGGCATTTATTACTGACATTTATTGGAATTTATTGAAATTTTTTGGCATTTATTGGAATTTATTAGAATTTTTTGGCATTTATTGGAATTCTTTGGCATTTATTGAAATTTTTTGGCATTGATTGGAATATTTATTGGCATTTATTGGAAATTTTTGGCATTAATTGGAAATTTTTGGCATTGATTGGAATATTTTTTGGCATTAATTGGAATTTTTTGGCATTTATTGGAATTTTTTGGCATTGATTGGAATATTTTTTGGCATTTATTGGAATTGTTTTGGTATTTTTTGTATAAATTTGGCCAGCAATTTTCCCCTCGTATTTGAACCTCTGATAAGAAAGTTATGAATTTCATCACATCGAGATGATTTTTTTGAGGAAAATCTGCTTAATCTGTGGATTTTATTTTTTTTTTCAAAAACTAATCAAAAGAAAAAAAATTTAAATTTTGAGGATTTTTTTTAGAGGCTTTAGAGAAAAATATACTAAAAAATCAAATTATTTGAGCCTCTAATAAGAAAATTATGAATTATATGAAATAGAGATGATTTGAAGAAAAATAAATAATTGACTTATCTTCAAATTGGAATTTTTCCTCCAAAAACTACTATGAGGAGAAATGTAAAATTTTGGGCAATCAATAACAGACTGAAACTTTGGTTTGGATACAGGCTGTCAACTTATGACGTTACACGATGAACCACTAAAGATGTGCGGGCGATTCCAGAACGTTTCTTATTGAGAACAAAACAAAGCTTATGATACATAAATTTTAAAGTTACGTTACACGGTCCCATTCAAAAGAAACATTTTAAACGCCTTGCATATGCCTTGTCTGCGCCGAAACCTCCAGTTAGACGACTCGATTGCTCATTGATGTTCCATTCATCCGTAGTAGATTTTAATTCATAAAACCTCGATTGCGCTTCCACATTATTGTTTTGTCAATGGTCGAAAAACGGGATTTATAAATAACTAGGATTATTGCCTATTGACCTACGTGAGTATTTATTATAATCGAAAGTTCCGACCATTACGAGTTATTTTATGGACCTCAGATTATGTGTTTTTTATTGCCTTTTAGGGTATAAAATCTTAAATAATATTTTCCAATAGAAAACCACATTCTGAATAGGTGGCCCCATCATGAATCTGTCGTTTTGTAACACACAACCGTTCAATGGTATAGTAAAAAGACACCATTATTCCATTTAAAAAAATAACCAAAACATAATCGTACGTTTTGCTTTCTCTCATTAAAGTCAAATTAAGTGTTTTCAAGCCAATTCATCTTTTGGGAGTGTTTTATTCTAACTTGCTACTAGGGATAGAGATGCAGGTATTATTGGTCGAATCAGGGTTTGAAACACCTAGGTATGGAATAATTCATAGATTTATATAAAAAGACAAATTGTAATTAATTGAATAATAACTTTAATTGGGAAGATCTTATAATGAGAGAAAAATATTAACCGCCCTGTCCAGAGCAACCCTCTTTGATTAAGTGAACAAGGGCGTTTTGCTTGAATCCCAACATCCAGACACTACAAAGATCTTTGCTTAGCTCAGCATTTTTCCGATTCTTTATATAGCTTTCGTATAAGTAATCAGGGGGTAGTGCTGACAAACATAAATTTCTTTCGCGTTTTAATTAATTTATCTATTGGCAGCTATTATGTATTTATGTTTATTAATATTTAATATTATATCAGGACATTTTCTTCACAAATTATATTTATTATTTGAGGGTACATACATTCTCAGTAGGTATGTCCGACATTTTTCAAATATTTGACAAATACCTACTTTGTGTGCAGGAAATTTAACTTTAAGTGGCATTTTCCACCACACAAAATCTACGATGTTCAATTAGTTTTTTCATAACTGAGTAATTGAAACTTAAAAACCACAATTCATTCTCCTATATTAAAGTAGGTACGTAAAGTTTTTTACTTTATAGGGTGCTTCCCTGAGACATAAAAGACCTTTGCGTAAAAAATTATGCGACATATTAGGGATGTTATCAGTGGAGTGTTTAAGCTCCCAAAGCGATATTTGGCGCCCTATACGCTAAAGGTTTTAGAGTATGATAAATTTTCCTATAAGAACGCACTTTTGTCAGCAATAATTTGCTTGTTGTGAAATTACCAGTGATAAATTGGTGGTGGTGGTTTTTATGGGTTTATGTCTTTGATAAAAAACATGAACGAGATGTCTCTGTCTAAGTACCCTTGACAGCTTCTTCCATTTGATTTATCTGTACACTTAACGGTCGTTAGACACAAGGGTTACCTGTTCTGAAATCAAACAGGATAGCCTTAAAATTCTCATACAGGGTGTCCGAAAAAAATTGCAACAATATTCGGTAATAAGTCTACAGGGTACAAACATTTCAAATAATGTGGCTTTCTTGGGGATAAAGCTCGTATCGTTCACTTTTATAAAAACTTGTTAACTAAACATAAACCAAGCAATGATTTATTCTCACAGATAAACAAAAAATCACATATTTAGAAAATTAGGTATTTGTTAAAAAGCCAAGACCGACCGAGGACCAGGGTAGATACAGAAGATACAGAAAATCCGACACTAGTGGCTATTCAAAATAAACTAGTAACATACTCCGAACACATCTTGGTTGTCTGTCTATATGTCACTGTGACAGTAATAAAGATAACATGCCACCCAGGCAACCTGTGGTCAGTCAATTTTTTTTCCATAGATCAAACTTGAAGGAATGCGAGTTGACAAAGTTTGTTCTGATCTTGATCTGAGTTCGACTATTGAAAGCAAAATATTGACAGGAAATTATTTGTGGTAAGTTAAGTAGAGGGAGTATTTCTGTCAGATATCTTCCCTACACACAATCCTGTAGCTTCTATCTGCATTAGGTTATTGAATCTTGACTACCCACAATTACATTATGGTAACGTCTATCCGTATTAGGTCATTATTACAAAGACTCCCAAAATAGTTGCGTTGCAAAAGGAATCAGACAGAGAGACACAATCTTGTCAATGCCCTTTATCTTAGGACATTTTCAAATAAAACCCAACTATGCCTGTAGCATGAATTTGAATGAAACTGAAATTATATTATTATACTCATTCTAGGAACAAAGTCAATTCTTATGTAGGCGCGCTTATTAACATTTTGAAAGCCCCAGCTTTTTTTTATAACCGTACGCGGGAAACTAATTTCGAGAGTTCTTAAAATTAAACCCTGAAAACGATACCTTTATGATTTTGGCTCCGCTAGAAACGATTTCTCGGTCAAATTTGAAATGCCGGTCACACGGTAAGAAAATTAATTTTATTGACCGTAAAATCGTAAAACTTTTATGCATACAGTATTCTATTTCATTATACTGATTAGTTGAAAATAGTGGACAACTTATTATTTCAGCATGCACCTATAGTCATCTGCTCCCGGATGTAGGCCTCTTCCTAGCCCTTCTATATTTACCAGTTTTGCTCCAATTACCTTCTGCATTATTTTGTATGTCATCCGATCATCGTCTCTGAGGGTCTTCTTCGGGCTCGAAATTTCCACTTGACTTCAGATGTCCGTCATTCGAGTATACTCTTGTGTATCACTTCATTTTGAATTCTGTTTCGCAGAGTATCTGTATCTGTAAGTTATGCACAGAGCACTTAAGTCAAATAAGGCCCATTGTGCGCCTCCACAAGAGTAGAGGTTATCCCAAGCTCGTCATCTAGCCTAGCGCTTTAACATAGGCGATGACGTCGCCGAGGCGGTGCCTCTGATCTCTTCTAGCGATGGGTACGATTGGCCCACTAACCTGGCTCTGCGTATTGACGAAAGAGCAGTGCAATCACAAAGAATGTGCCTCATCGTCTCTTCTTATTGATTACAAGCCCTACACGAGATTGTGGTGCTGTGATGCAACCTGAATCAATGTTTGATTAACTGGCAGTGGCCAGTCAAGATGCCCGTTATTAGGCGTAGCCTTTTCCTGGTCAACGACAGTTTCTGGCTCGCTGCAGCTTTATCTGGATACCTTAGCAGTTCCTTAGATAAGTTGCAGTCAATCGTATTGTCCCAGCGCTTTTTGAAAAGGTTGTGGAATTTGGGAGCGTTCTTTGATCGCTGGTCAGCCCCACGAAGGGCTCCGTTCTAAAAGGCTGTAGCCTGGAGGCCTTCCCAGCCAGATAATTGACAGCCCGATTGCCTTTGCTGTGATCATGTCCTCTGATCCAGCTGACTACCACCGTCTTTTTTATCGACGCCTCTGTGAGGGTGGCAATGTTTTACTAGTTCTGACGTGAGTCATGGTTTAGATAGGGCTAGTACTGCTTGTTTGCAGTCCATGTGGATGTGCATGATCTTGTCAGTGATATTGTTGCTGACTATCTGTTCTGCAGCGATGGGTATGGCAGTAATTTCCGTTTGGAGGACAGTTAGCATGGAGCCGAGGGCTTTAGGTAGGTTCAGTTGGAGGGCTTTGGAGTATACTGCTCATCCCTAGCCTATTTCAGTTTTGAATCCGTCAGTGTTGATGTTACTCACCCCTGCCACTGTGTTGTTACCAATAACTTTCGTGTTTATTGTGTAGTACTTTTTGAAGACGAGCTATGGCGTTGCAGAATCCACTCTGGCTTCTAACAGTGGAAGCGAGTTCGTTGCGTCTCGCCATATGCCGGCTCTCTACAAACCGATTTATGCATTTTGTGAGAGGACTTATTCGAGGCATGGCTCTCTTCATTGCTCGTTGCAGATTATTGCCAGTTTTGAGAGTAACAGACATTGTCTCAAGTCCATAAGATTGAGTACCGGCCAAATACTTATTGGGAAGACCCAAGATAATAGAGGCCTTTTCTCCTTGATATCTCACCAGAAGATTGGCTTTCTTTACCGAGCTGAATTTAATGTCCTGATGCCTAAATGAATTAAGGAACATCTTCTAAGTGCTGATCGCTTTTGATTACTTGAATGTTTCCTGTAATAATGATCTTTGTTTTTGTGAGGTTCAATTCAAGTCCAATTCCTAGTGATGCACGGGGAAGTTCTTCCCGCATGTTTTTGAGCTTTCAGTCTGCACTGATAATGAGCACAACTTTCCAGGTAGACGTAACAATATTTGGCTGAAAGAAGCTAGACAGCCCAGAGAGCCACCACCGTCTTGGTTAAGTTACATGTACAGTCTTCTGTTTTTTTAGGAATTCACTTTCTATGTAGGCAAGCAAATTACATTGTTAATTTTGCTGCCCAGAATAAAAGTTTACAAAATCCAGTGGGAGCCATTTCTTTATTGTGAACAATCACAAAAAAATTAACGTAGTTATGCGTATATAGGCATTTTAAGTTGCATGTACCTACGCCACTGATCTAATAAATCGCTTATTCACATTTAAAACTTAACCTTTCCTGTTGTTTTATTTTATTTACATTGACATTTTACACTCATAAAGAACCGACATTTTTAATTTTAATTTTTCTATTGGCATAAAAGTCTCTAACGAAAAAAAAGCTACTCTGAAAAGGTTTTATTTAATTTTTTAAGGTTAACAGTAGTTGACAGTAGATACAAAATAATGTGATAAGGAAAAGAATTTAAATTTTTTGGGATTATTGAAAAAGACAAATATAGACACGAAAAAATTAACAAAAGCCTGATTCACTTTCATTATTTCCAAGGATTAAATGTGTGTTTGATAACTGAAATACCAATTGAATGTAGCAGATTTTTCAGGTTTTGTTCAAATTATGAAAATAGAATGTTTATAAACCAGTCTGTTTATGTTTTGGGTATCAGAGAGTTGCGTTCGAAAACCTGGTTGTTGGTGTGGAAATTATTTCAGGGAGTGCATCTTCAAAATGTGAGCTTAAATTTCACTCTAGAGTATTCGGTGCGCACATCAATACGTGTCAAACACCCTTCCGAACGCCGAAAACCATATGATTTTAATCCACACTTCGCCTTTCCGAACGGCAGCTGTGTGATTTTTATACGAAACACCAGGTTCTCGAACGCAGTCAGCTGATTTGTCACAAGAAAGTTGAGAACACCATGAGAACACAAAACAATTACTACGTTATTGCCAGACTGTAAAATCTATCTTTAGAAGTAGGTACGTAGTTCCATTTAAAACCAAATTGAGTCGTGATAAAAGGTATTGTTGTTTTAGAATTATTTTAAGTATAGACTTAAAAAGTCGCAAGTATATTTTTAATATTATTATAAGCAGACAAATTTGAAATAGATACTTTTCGATAGATGACGATATTCATTATTATCGAGATTATTATTCGAACAGGAAAAAATTCGGCAACAGGGCCTTTTTTCGTTTTGTTTATCGGATGAATCACCCCTCTAACCCCGCTACCTCATTATGGAACAAAACAAATATGCTTGTTAAATATGCTTGTTGATCCCTCTAGCAGTTTAAAGCTCGATGTATTGTATAGTATTTTATTGAAATGCATTCCTAGTAACATAATTTATGTACCTGGTGTTTTTCAAGTCGAAAGGAAAAGAAAGGCGGGTCAAGATAAAAATTGACTATTTTTTTTTTTTTTTTCAAGTAATTACACTTTACCTACGTGGTGTATTTTTATCTATCTTTAATATATGACAACAGTTGAATTTTGGGATAAATGAGAAAAATTAATGAAGATATGAGGAATTATTCATGTCAAGCATGTCAAGATTCCAATAAATGTTCAGAGCCAAAAATTAGATTTCGTTTTTGAATGTTACTGATGTTAGAATTGTTTCTGATTTATTTGGACTCGCTCTATCGATTTAAGAAGTCAGAAAAATCCAAAATTAAAAATTTTCAGTTTTTGGTACCTATATACTTTTTTTAAGGGTTAACCCCTTTAATTTTAATTTGCAAATTTTCAAAGTGTCGCAAAATGGTACTTTACTGAAATCTCTATCGTTTACGGTTTTTGGGAAAATTGAGTTTGAAGTTTTGGACAAAATGTCGACTAAATTTCAACTTTGATGTCTAATATCTCGAAAACTTCACAAGTTACAAAAACCAATTTTGCAGGGCTTATAGAGAATTTAATACTCTTTCCAAGGATGTATAATTGTAACCAAGTTTTCCCAATTTTATTGAAGATTATGAGCAATTAATTATTCATGAGCATGTCAAGATTTCAAAAAATGTCCGGAGCCAAAAATTAGATTTCCTTTCTGGATATTTTTACTCATCGATATTTTCAAATGTAACTGATGTTAGAGTTGTTTCTGACTAATTTGGACTCGCTCTATTGATTTAAGACGTCGAAAAAATCAACTTAAGACGGCAAAAAGACCAACTTAAAACGTCGAAAATACTTCCAAGATTGGAGAATAATTTAGGGTTTATACTTTGAATGAAATTACCAGAATGTGTTGATATTTGGTACCTACCGATAACAGATAACAACACTAAATTGTCAATATTTGAAACACAACAACTATTAACAAATTTCGAAACTGATGCGACATAATAAGGAAGGACGTTAGTAAGACGTCGCTAAGACTGTCGTCGGCCGGACATCCAAAACATGTCTTCAGTACGACGTTCTATTTTGGACAAAAGTCGTATAAGATCAAAGCAGTCCAAAATTGACGACACACTGGTCATTGTGGTAAGCTGGAGTCTCCAAACAGTGAAAATTCAAAAGATACTTAAGCCTACTTATCTACTCAATTTTCCATAAATTTCTGCTTTCCAATTCTCAAATTTTTCTGTCTAAATGTTTGTCTATTCCCGGATCTTGAATTGTTTTCTTCGGAATACCTCTAAACGGAGAAAATTCAAAAGCCTGAGATAGGAAATAATAGCATATTCATTATGTTTACTCTATTAGAAGTGTTCCAGTCCCAGAAGGAAAAAGGTATAATGATAGTTAAGATCATTACAGCCTTTCTAGGCTTTTCCTTATTCACCTGTTTCGCGACCTGGTGCTTTCTTGGCTTTCAGGCCTCTGGATTCCCTGGGGATTGGCCTTATCCCTGGTTCACGCAGTTTGTCGGCGGTTTGATCAATCTCATCCTTATCTGGAAGTTCATTTAGGCAATATTTCTGCTCTAAACTATTTGCGAAAGCTTGAATTTCTACTTTATATCAGAGAATACCTAGGCAATCCCATTAACTCTGTGAAATAGTCGAATGATGGTTTTCCTCTCACAGATGCTTCCACTTTTCAGAAATTTTCCTTAATTTTTTTCTTTAAATTTCTGAATTTTTCCCTTCCAATTTTTCTATTCCCTAGCTCTGAATTGTTCCTTCTAAATATCTCTACACAAAAAAAAAAATTCAAGAGCCTGGAATAGAAACATCATACTTAAGTCTACTTATCTACTCGATTTTCCCTAAATTTCTGCTTTTCATTTCTCGAAATTTTCTGTCTAAATTTTTGTCTATTGCCGGCTCTTGTCCATTTCTAAATATCTCTACATAGAGAAAATTCAAGAGCCTGGAATAGAAACAACATATAGGTTTTTGAAGTCTACTTATCTACTCCATTTTCCCTTAATGTCTGGATTTCAATTCTCAAGTTTTTGTCTATTCCCGGCTCTTCAAGTGCCTCTTAATACATATAAGAGCCGGTTTATTTACTTTCTAATAAACCCCCAGGTAATGCAATCTGACGGATAAAAACGCAATATGTAATCCCATTGGTCCACCAATTATCCAGTGACTAACAGGATTATAGATCTGTAAATTTATCTTGCAGATAGTTACCAGCAAGTTTATCTGAAGATGAATAATCCGGGTCTAAGATAGAGAACATTGGATGTTAGCAATTACAATTTTAATACAAAAACGGATCTGCGAAAAAGTCGTCTGATCCAAATCCATTCGAACATTTAAAATGCTGGAGGATGTTTTCCAGTAGGTCCTTTTTCCTATTCTAACAAACATCCCAAGCAGCAAAGGTTTGTCGTTATGACGTCGATATTAAATAGATTTACGTCGATTTACCAAAATTTAACTTCGGAAAGAGGTTGTAAAATATGACTTGTTTGGGACGTCACGTAGTAGACGTTTATTTGACCATGACATGAACCAACAGGTTCAAAAGTTACCATGTAAAAACCAATATGACCCATTCAGAAAAAATACCCTGTATTAAGGCGTCTATGAAGGGTCCATATTTGACGTCGTTGAATTGGACGTCTATTTGGTCACTGTGGATCGATTGAAAAGTTATATATCTACATAGTAATATCATTATCTGATGCATAATAATTATACATTGGGTACTTACATGAAAAAATGAGAATTGTTTTGCACTAAGTAGTTTTGGCATTTTTTGTCACTCGAATAATAATCATTCTCAATAGGTTTTCCATCACATTTTCGAAACAATTTGAAATTGGTGTTTTATGCATTTCAGCAAGTAAAGATGGAAGGATTTGTTTATCTCAATATTAATACCTAAAAAGGTGAGTTTACACATGCATGGATTTAGTGGCGCCAGTGGTCGCGCCAGTTCTATTTGCACGCCAGTAAAGGTTTACACTTTGTATGAAAAACAGAAATAAGTGGCACGCCAGTTTCACTTTTAAAATGCAATTCTCAGTGTGCACTATGTCGAGTGAACTTTCCGAAGCCTGTAAAATAGTCGCTAAACTTTTAGTAAAAAAAAAAAGATAAAAGAAATACAGAAAAAGAAACGCAACCAACGAAATGGCCGTTTCTGGGTTGAACCATGGATTGGTCGTCGAGCCACTTTGGCTGCTTTTGCAGAGTTTTGCAAAACTTCTAGGAGAACTCGCAGCAACCGAAATGAAAATCAAACGAAAAACTGGCGAGCGGACGCCGACGTGCAAGCACTTGTTTACACTTGCAAGTTTTGATTTTCTGTACGAATTTGTCACCACTAGCGCCAGTGATTTCAGAAGGATGCAGACTTTTTTGGACTATGCATGCAAATATAAAATGTGTATGCAAGTCCATGTTTACACTTGCTAATGAAATTTACTAGCGCGCCAGTTTTTATTGGCGCCACTAAATCCATGCATGTGTAAACGCACCTTAATTGATTAATCATCACTGAAGTAAGAAAAAAAGGGACCAGGGTAATGTAAACAAGCTATTGTACCTTTCTTTTCTCATCTATTTTAATATTCGTCATTCGGCAGTAGACTATTATTGTGGAGGAATACGCTATTAAAAAAATGATAATTACCTAAGCTATGATCCTCACTGCCCTTCAAATCAGAATTTTGGTAAGTTACTTCTAGTTGAGCATATTAAGCATTTGGCTGTAGATGATTTCAATAACTTCCTCTTAACAATTATTGAAGTTGCGTTCCGCACTGATATCCAGGGCAACAAATCATGGTTTGATTATTTCTTTTTGGTAATATTGGTGTCCCCCGGGGAAGCCGTACGCCATAATAGGTTAGGATCTCATTTGTTACACGATTATACTATCGAAGGTAAGTGTAGCAGTGGGGCACTACCGAATACCGGCGAGAAATGGTTGAATTGTGATTTGGGTGTCAACTGCACAACGCTGTTTTAAGTGAATTCAGCCTAATGAGGCTTTAATAAAATAGCTGAGGATAACTTTGGCTGAATGCTCGTCAACTTTCCCAGGCAAAATTGTTTTCGTGTTTTCTAGATGAAGAATCAAGTGATCATGTTCTATATTGTAGCTGGAATGAAATGGTCACGCCTCTAAAAAGGAATGAAAAACTTTTCAAAGGAGGTATCACACGGGGTAGTATCTCATTTCAAGCTTCCCGTAAGGATCTCTATCTTAATAAAATTTCTTTGCAAATTATTTATAATTTAAACCAAGATATGTCAAAAATGGCCCACACAAATGTGATCAATATATACATATATATTTGGAATCGGGAAGAAAAGATCTTTCATTTTATCGCATAATATACAGGGTGTTCCATTAAAAAAAGTCAAAGTTGTCTACGTTTCTACATTTTCCGATGGGATTTTGTTTTTTCTGATAAAGTTAAAAGAAAATATAGAAAAATCTGTCAAGTTTTGTATTTGAAATTTTTTTCTATCTTAAATAGTAAAGGCTGTAGGTATGGGCTTAAATACACACATCAAAATTGTCTAGGGAACAAAATTATACCTATACTTATCCAGAAATTTTGTGCTGATTTTATTTATGAAATATTTAAACTAAACGAGCTTGCAAAAAAAGCCGATATGGTAAATTTGATAAGATTTATTTAATAAATAATACCCACTTTATCTTTAAAAAAAGTTGTTTTGTCTTAAAATTACAAGACAGATATTTCTTGTTCCCTAGACTATTTTGATGAGTGTACAATCAAATACCCTGTATTACACCCAACTCCACCTGATATCAAATTTTTGATAACCATTGTGGCGTAATAATACATGTGCATAAACAAAAAAATCATAATTCCAATTTTATAATTATAATTTACCAAACAATGAGCTTATTGTACCTACTTATGCAGAAACTGAAATCCTAGTAATGGAAGCTTGCAAAATATTATTTGAATAAGTAAACAATAATCTGTGATTGTTTACTATTTAGCCCAAGCAAAAAATAGAATAAATTGTTTGAATTAGTTATATCCCGTGAGAACTCCAATTCAGCATTTATATTGTTCTATTCAGCTTATTTTTAATATTATAAAAGGAGTAATTTCTAGATTTAAGTCAGTTCTATTGTATTAGTCAAATAAAGTTTTTTAAAAACGCTCTCTCGTGTACACCCCTCGTAAGTGGCGCAGTCGGTAGGATTTTGACGGAGACTTCGGTAAAAAACAGTCCGGTTCAGTCGAAAATTTGGATTTTGCGGGCCGTAAAAAACCATCGTCTTTTCGTGCTAACGATTTACCGTCAAATCGAAATATACGTTCGTGGTATACGAAAGACTTTTGACAATCAGTGAACTCGCGACCAGGGATCGGAACAAAAATCGTCCATTAATCCTATTGGTGCGGATAGCGGAACTACATCGTCCAAAATCCATAGAAGATAAATTCATGTACTTCAAGATCAATCTGATATTGCTGTAAGTGATCCCATTATTCTTTTCCTTTTATTTTTATATTTTTTGATTTTATTGGTATATATTTGTTCGATCTGGAAGGTGATAACGAGCTTGACAATCTTATAAACATTTTTAACAATAATTTTCAACCTAATAATCAGATTCAAAATCTTGTTAATATGGCCAACCCAAATTATCAGCTTATTAGATACCAAGCCGATAATATTCCAAATTTTGATGGTAACACCAAAACACTTGGCAGATTTTTAACATCATGTGAACATTTTCTACAGAATCACCAAAATCGACAAAATGCCGCAGATCCAATAAACATCTGTTTGTTCGATACGGTAATTTGTAAATTGACAGGTAGAGCTGCCGAATTAATTGCTTCTCGCACGGAACTCGATACCTGGCAGAAAATTAAAGATTCGTTAATTGTCACATTTTCTGACCAAAGAACTGAAGATTGCCTTGTCCAAGATATCATTAATATGAAACCAGACAAGAACGAATCCTTACATTCTTTTGGATTAAAATTGCAAGATTCTAGAAGTTTGTTATTTGCTAAAATTAATAGCTCAAACGATCCTAATAATATGAAAATTCTAAAAATCGAACAATTTGATAATCTGTGTCTAAAAACTTTTATTAACAACTTAAATTACCATATGCAGTTAGTGGTAAGATTAAAAGACCCAGATTCTCTTGAACAAGCTCTCGCATTTGTACGAGAAGAAGAGAATTTCATACAATATAGAAACAGGTCTAATCAAAGCTCAAGAAATATACCTAATAACAACGTCAATAATAAAAGTAAGCCTCAATCAAGTTTTAACAATACACTTGGAAATTATGCTGCTAATATTCCAAGAATGCCTATAACACCATTCACTAATAGTCCTTTCTATCGACCAAATAATTCGTTTAACAACCAAAACTTTGCAAGACCTTTCCCAAATATGCCATTCAATAACCAATTCCAAAGACCTCAAAACTTCAATAATTTCAATAGACCATTCCAAAGACCCAATATCACCCAAAACAATAGTGCTCCAGAACCAATGGACACATCGTCTGGTGTCACTATAAGACCAAATACAGTTCAAAGATCTCGCCTGAATAATTTCACTGTGCAAGAACTTTCGAACCAATCCGCAAATACTTTGTCCCCTAATACTATCACCGAAACTCAAACTCAAGACACAAATATCGACGTTAATTCTACTCCCAATAATGACGAACAATTGGATTTCAGTAATTATTACCAAATGCCAAATTCTGAAATGTTCAACTCATACAATGTTCCATATGATTATATGTACAACATGTATGACAACACTAATAATGACTATAATGAAACAAATATCGATGATTCCCAATACCAAAATTTTCAGATTACGCCCAATTACCCCAATGTGACGTAATATGCCTCAACAACTATAGTACTTCAGATTTGCCTGTAATAATTATCCCCGAATTAAATGCTAAGTTCTTAGTCGACACAGGCAGCGGAAAAAGTTTCATCAATCCGCAATTAGCATACCAAGTTTACTCTCAATTCATTTCTAATGAATATTTCACTGTAAAAACTGCTCATGCAACATCAATACATGACGAAGTCATAAATATACCCATTTTTCCATCATTCAAAAAAAATGGTTACCACAAATTTTACTTGTTTAATTTCTCTAATAAATTCGACGGTTTGATAGGTGTCGATTTTCTAATCGATATCGGTGCCAAAATAAATCTAAAGAATTTTGCACTCGAAACGTCACAAGTAAATTTACCCTTGCATTTTCAAAACAAATTATTTTTCCCACAAAACACAACGGAGCCCACACAGTCATATGAAACTGTTATACCTCCTCGTGTTTCACAAAAGGTTAAAGTACCTGTAAACAAAACAGATGGAATAGGAATACTAAACCATATTAACTTTGATGATATCGCAGAAATGCCAGAAGCCTTGGTACAAATTGAAAGTAATTTTGCATTGACAACAATTACGAATTTATGTGAAAACCCAATAAAAATTAGTTTCACAGAACCATTTGAAGTAGAACCTATAAACGAAATTGAAAATAATTTTATCGAGGAAATGGAAACCGATATGGATATCGAAGTAAATCAACCAAATGATATGAAACTAAAACAAAATTTGAAGAACTTACGTTTAGACCACTGTAATCAAGAAGAATATCAAGCGATTCGAGATCTTTGTTATGAATACCGAGACATATTTTACTGTGAAGGTATTCCATTGACTTTTACGAATCAAATCAAACATAAAATCAATCTTACAAATGAAACACCTATTTTTACAAAGACTTATCGATACCCTGAGATTCATAAGAAGGAAGTCAGCACCCAAATGGACCAGATGTTGAAAAATGGTATAATACAACCATCTAATTCCCCATGGTCTAGCCCAATTTGGATAGTACCAAAAAAGCTAGATGCATCTGGTACAAGAAAATGGAGAATAGTAATTGACTACCGAAAACTTAACGACAAAACAATCGAAGACAAGTACCCATTACCCAACATCTCTGATATTTTAGATAGACTAGGTAAAGCTCAGTACTTTACGACGTTGGACCTAGCAAATGGTTTCCACCAAATAGAGATGGAACCGGAAGACGTACACAAAACAGCATTTTCCACCGACACAGGACATTACGAGTTCAAACGTATGCCCTTCGGTTTACGAAACGCCCCCGCCTCGTTCCAGAGGGTGATGAACAACGTTCTTCGTGGCCTCCAGAACGAAATATGTTGCGTTTACTTGGATGACGTCATAATATACAGTAAATCACTCCAAGAGCACATAGAACGCTTGAGACTAATATTTGAACGGTTCAGACAATCAAATTTCAAGATTCAATTGGATAAGTCCGAATTTTTACACAAAGAAGTCAATTACCTTGGACATTTAATAACCAAAGAAGGCGTGAAACCCAATCCAGATAAGATAGAAGCTGTAAAAAACTTTCCTATACCCAAAACACCAAAAGATATCAAATCATTTTTAGGACTAGCTGGATACTATAGAAGATTTATAAAGGATTTTGCTAAAATTGCCAAGCCAATGACATTATGTCTTAAGAAAAATGCTAAAGTCGAACATTCCCCAGCATTTTTATCGTCATTCAACCATTTAAAAAATCTTCTAATTAATTCCCCAATCCTTAAATACCCTGATTTCACACAGCCCTTCGTATTAACAACCGATGCTTCTAATACAGCTCTCGGTGCAGTTTTATCTCAATCAACACCCCCCAACGATCATCCCGTGGCGTATGCTTCCCGCACGCTAAATGAAACAGAACAGAGATACTCGACAATTGAAAAAGAATTGCTCGCTATCATCTGGGCATGTAAATACTTTAGGCCGTATTTATTTGGAAGGAAATTTCAAATATATACAGATCACCGACCTTTAGTCTGGCTTTTCAATGTTAAAGAGCCAGGTTCAAAACTTATTCGATGGAGATTAAAGCTTGAAGAATACGACTACACCATTATATATAAAAGCGGCAAACAAAATACAAACGCCGACACTCTTTCAAGAATTCCACTCAACGCTTTAGAAACAGAATCTCTCCTTAATAATCCAGGAGATATTACAACTGACATCGATAAATTTCTAAACGAAATCGATAAAAATCTTCTAGAAAAACATCACACTGACGAATATAACAAAATCATAAACGAACTTAATCGACCGGTTGAATTACCTCCAGTGCCTTCAACTTCTCAAGAGCCTTCAACCTCTCGAATAAAAATTCTTGAAGATATCCGAATTAAACCACCAATGGATAATACGTCCAGTACTGACACTGCTCATAGTACAAACGCAGACGAAACCCTAAATGAAATCCCAATATTAGACGAAATAATTAACAACAAAACGAATCAATTAATTGTGAAAAAATCACCATACGACGCCTACATAAAAAGAGAATTTGAAACCTTTGACGGTAATAGGATAATCCGAGCAACGATTCCCACGAAACAAGAAGCGATAGTAAATTTTCTGAAAGAAAACCTCACAGAGAAAACTACCTATGTGCACTTTTTATCAAAAGAATTACGTGTTTTATTTCAAGAAGCATTATCTAAACACTTTTGTAATTTCAAGCTTGTAGAATGCACAAAACTCATTAATAATGTTAAACCAGAGGAAAGAGAAATGATAATAAGATTTTCACACGAAGGCAAAACTAACCATCGAGGAATACAGGAAACCCTAAAACGCCTGAAAATTAATTATTATTGGAAACCCCTGAAATCTGACGTCACTAAATTTATTAATGGATGTGAAATATGTCAAAGAACTAAGTATAACAGGAATCCACCAGACCAACCTCTTGTATTGACAGAAACACCTTCGAAACCCTTCGAGATTATTCACCTCGATACACTCCTTGTAGATAAACAAAAATTCCTAGTAATTATAGACAAATTTTCCAAATATGGACAAGCCCTTCCTTGCGTTGGCACCGCCATATCAGTATCCCAAAATCTAATCCATTTCTTTTCATTTTTCGGTATCCCTAAATTGATTGTATCCGATAATGGAACAGAATTCAAGAACGAAGTAGTTAAGGATTTATTGAAAACACATAATATTAAAATCCATTTTACTACTCCAAATCATCACGAGTCGAATTCGCCCGTTGAAAGGTTAAATTCAACCCTGATAGAACACATAAGAATACTACGAGAAAAAAACAAAAATACTGACGTATCAACCCTAATGTCCTATGCTGTAATTGCTTATAATAGCACAATCCATTCAAGCACAGGCTTTACTCCCTATACATTGATTTTAGGACACACTTCTTCTAGTGACCCTATGCAACTTATGCCCGCGCAAATATTCACTGAATATGTCCACAATCACAAAACTAACACGGAAGCTTTGTATAACAAAATACAACAAGACTCAATTAATTTAAAACAAAAACTTATTGACAAACATAATCAAAAGAAGACCCCTCAAAAACTAACCATAGGGTGTCAAATATATAAAAAACAAGACAAACGACGTGGTAAATTACACCACAGATTCACAGGTCCATTCATCTTAACAAAAATATTAGAAAACAACAAGATTGAAATTGAAAACCCCAAAACAAATCGAAAAGAGATTTTGCATATCAACGAAACCAAAATCAAATCTATTGTTACAGATGGATCCGAATCTTCAACATCGGAGCAGTAGGAATAAACTTCCATAACCTGAATAAATATCCCGGACTCCTACCTTATAAATTGGGAACTGCCAAAATAGTTTCCAATCATTGGTCATTAATACAAATTCACGACCTAACACCCCTTGTTAACGAATTTTATTTGATCAAAGAAAACGCTAACTATTTAATTAAAAACATTACAAATAATGTATCCTATGAACGAGAATATAAAAACACGTTGCTGCCTTTAATGGCATTAGAAAAACGCATAGAAAACAACATAAGGCAAATTGACCCAACGAGTAGTTACTCAAAAAGACAAAAACGTGGCATCTTGAATCCTTTAGGATCATTAATAAAATGCATTACTGGCAATCTTGATAAAGATGATGCAGATCTTTATGATAGGCAAATTAGACAATTACAAGAAAATCAAGATAAACTTAAAAAATCATCTTTTAATCAAATTAATTTATTAGGGAAAACCATTGAACAATTTCAAAACGTTATCTCTAATATATCTGCCAATCAAATAACGCTAAAATCGAGAATACTGCAAATTGAAAGCACAATAAAAAAGGTAGCTCTGTCTGCTATTGACAACCATCAATACTTCCAAACTCACATAATAATTAATCAGATATCAATGCTATATCAAACAATTTACGATATCTTAGAAAAAACGGAAGTAGCTATCTCATTTGCTAAAATCAATACGCTCCATAATTCAATAATCGATCCATTAGAGCTAATAAAAGAAATTTGTAGATTTAAAAAACAATTAGTGCATGACGTGTTACCATTAGAAGCCAATATTGATAACATATTGAACTACGAAAAAATAATCGAGATTAAAGGTTATTCAAAGGGCCTGATTATCACCTTCATCTTGGAAATACCATTGGTCGAATCGGATGTCTATCACTATTATCAATTATTTCCGATACCAATTCCAAGCGAACAAAATCCTGATTTCTTTATGAACTTTCCACACAAACCATACCTTGCACTTAGCAACAACAAGTACTCTTATATGGACCAAACCTGCAACCAATTGTTACCCAACGAGTACTTATGTAAAGAAGCCCATACTGCATACATTGATCATGAGCCTCCATGTGCAGTCCAATTGATTTTATACAAAGAAAATGCCACTACTTGCCACCCTTTCCGTATTAGACTACAAAATGTCCAAATCACTAAAATAACGGACGGAAAATGGATAATCACAACGCCCGAACAACTAATTGTCTCAGCATCTTGTCCAAATTCTAAGGACAACGTACCGCTTCATGGTTCCTACTTAGCCGAATCTACAAATGAATGCAGCTTACAAATAAAGTCAATTACTCTACGAACTTATAAGCCCAATCGTTTGACTTATGATGATGTATCCTTGCCTACACTGAATTTATCGATGAATTATTACCAAACAAAGGAGTTTGCTTTTAATCCACCTACACTTGACCTGAACTCCATCAACTTGAAGGAAACCAATGAAATTGCCACAACGCTTCAAGAACAGAAGAGACGACTACAAGAAATATCTAACCCAATGGAAATGCACCAAATAAATTTTTGGACAATTTTACTTTATTGTATTTTAGGAATACTATGCATTTTTACTGTCTATAAATTACTTTTGAAACATCGCCTTAAACGTGCCCAAAAAGCCTCGTTAGAAGACGATATTGTAATTTAACAATTTTACTTTTACTTATTTAGTTTAATCATATTTTTCTTTTAGCATTTTCTTTATTTTTTCCATTGTATAAAACCATACCTTTTTTGGTATGCTTTTAACTTAGGATGGAGGAGTTATATCCCGTGAGAACTCCAATTCAGCATTTATATTGTTCTATTCAGCTTATTTTTAATATTATAAAAGGAGTAATTTCTAGATTTAAGTCAGTTCTATTGTATTAGTCAAATAAAGTTTTTTAAAAACGCTCTCTCGTGTACACCCCTCGTAAGTAATTTGAGAAGTTTGTGTTCAACAAAAAAACAGACCTAAGTAGGACAAAAACATAATTGCCTGAATGTCAAATAAATTATTCAAATGAAATATTCAAGATAATTTTAATTTATTTTCATTTTTGAAGCAACAAAAATATAAACCATGTTTTTTTTTTTAAACAAAATTAAATTTGTCTGACATTATTTTTTATTTGAATAGTTTAACATTGAAAACGAAAACTATCTTAAGTTTCATTACATGAGTACTCGAAGATTGATGAAATTTTCCTTGAAATACTCCTCACAGCCAGTTTTGCATAATTGTTTTAATAAAAATCTGGTCTATATTCCTTGAACTAATAGGTATCATTTGAAAAAATAAACAATAATCTGTGATTTTTCACTATTGAGTTTAAGCTAAAAATGAAATAAATTGTGGAAAAGGTTTTGTAAACCAGAAAAAAAAGCAATCTGGATAAAAACATATAAAAATAATTGTCTTAATCCAGAATCGAGAAATTTTTGAGTCTCATAAAATATACTCATGATTACTCATGAAGTATGAAAAAAAAAAAATCATAAAAAGGGTCTAGAACACATTAGGTCCCTAAAAACGGACAATTTTTCTATGTTCAAATTTGCATTGGAGCAGTTATGAGGACAAAATAAAAAAAAAAAAATATGCATGAGTTCATTTTTTTGATAAACAATATATTATTTAAATATACAGGGTGTCCTAAAAAGATACCGACAAACTTTAAAGGGTAGTAAGGGATATAAAAACAAAAAACAAGCATTTTTGTTTATATAAACATATGTCCGCAAATGAGCCATTGGGCTGTAGAGCAAAAAACCTATTTGATACTTTTATTCCTCGCAATAATTAAATCACTGTTTACTTATTAATTTTGCTTATTTATCAACAAATAAATTATGGTTTACAATAATTGTTCAAAATGTTGACCATTTACTTTAATGCAAAGATTGCACCGTCAGGTCATTAATAGACAACTACTAAGTTAATTAAGGAAACTAATCACAAATTAGGTAAAACCAGTAAAAAATTAATAAAATCAGTAAAAAACCTCAAAAAAACCTTTTCCATAAACATTAAATATTGTAAATATTTACCAAGGTGGTATGCTGATTTTGCCATAAAATATAGAAATCTATTAAAGTCAACAAAATAAATGAACAAAATAATAATAATTGTAAAAAAACACTAGTCACTAATGTCTTATATCCTCTCGCTTCTCAACCTTTGACACAGATCAATAAATAATATCTATTCTTATCAGCTTAATATCGCTATACCTATCAAAGATGCACAATCAACAAAGAAAAAAATTAAATTAAAAAAATCATAACTTCATAAATATTCAAGGATCCATATTTTTTTTTCTCGCTAACCATCTTGAAAATGCTTTGTTTATCAGTAATAATCAAAATCATATTGAAAATCAAAGGGACCTAAAGTGATCTATCACCCATAAAAATATGTAATTAGTCAGAGACAGTTTTGCGTAGTAAAGATCTGCTTCCAAACTAAATACGAAAAGTTGTTACTAATAAAAATTTCAAAAAAGAAAACAAACTCTTTTAGCGTCAGACAAATATAAAATACACACATCACAATAGTCTAGGGAACAAGATAGTTCCTATACTTATCAGAAATTTTTGCTGATTTAATTTTTAAAATATTTAAACTAAATAAGTTTGCAAAAAAAAGCCGACATGGTAAATTTGACAAGATTTGTTCAATAAATAATACTCACTTTATCTTTTTTAAAAAGTTGTTCTTTCCTAAAATTGAAAGACAGATATTTCTTGTTCCCTAGACTATTTTGATGAGTGTAGATTGTTTAAAAAAAAATTGTCAAAAAAAACTATAAAAATAATTGCCTAAGCCTGAATATCGAATGAATTATTAAAAATAAAGTATTGAGGATTATTTTTATTCTTGAAATAACAAAAAAGGAAAAAATCGAGTTTTTTTTTACTATATAAAATGTTTTTGTTAGAAAAAAAAAAAAGGTATTAGGGTAAAATCATGATAAAAAATAATTGCCCCAATATCAATTAAATTATTGAGGATTGTTTTAATTCTTGAAATAACAAAAAAGGAGAAGTTAAATTTTGTTTCACTATTCAAAATGCTTTTGTTAAAAAAAAAAACACTAAGTACATATCAGGATAAGCACATGGTAAAAAATAATTGTATAAATATCAAATGAATTATTAAAATAAAGTAAGTATTAAGGATTATTTTTATTCTTGAAATAACAAAAAAGTTTTATTGTACCAAAATAATATTTTTTCAATATAGTTTAACATTGACATGGTAAAATTTGCTCAAAGAAAAAATACTCACAGCCAGTTTTGCATAATTCCCTTGATAAGGACCAATCCACAAATTGTTCAAAAAAAAAGTAGGCCAATTCGCGGTCAAAACAAAGTCCTTTCAAATATCCGTCAATTCAATGAATCACCTGTCACTCGCGTCGTGGTCCTTTAAACAAATTACGTAAGGCCGAAAAATAAAGAGCGCGCTTTTCAAAAGTAAGGTTAGGCCGCGTAGTACCACCGCTAACAAATTAGCGGAAAAAATATCACGATATCGGGAGAGTATTGAATGACGGCCTGAGCTCGACGGACCGCGTAGTTTGGAACTGAAAGCAGTACACTCACACACACGTTTGTGCGGCACACATAATGTGCTGTGTTGTTTACTGTTTACTTGTCTGCCGCTTGCCTCGCCCGTATGAGAGATGTTGTTTACACAGTTATATTTAGAGTTAGAGAAATGCAAAAGCAAACCAACTACACCTGCCTTGTCGGATGGATATCATCCCGCAGGGGCGTATTAGTCCCTAATCCTCCAACGGTCGGTTTCGAGCCCTTATTTTACAACCCCTATTTTCAAGCCAGTGCCGGATTTGAAAATAATAAGACTCATTATTTTATCCATTGTACTATTTTTCAATTTAAAGATCAAGTGTGACTATTACTTTTTGCAGTTTTGCCAAATCGATAAGAATAATAATTATATGTATTTAGGTAACTGGCAGGTTCTCTTTTTTTTAGTCTTTAACTCAGCTATGTTAGAAAATAACTGTTTACCTGGGGTGTCTGAGATTCTAGGATTTGAAATTTGGCCTTGAAGGAATGATTCAGCTGAGCTGAACCATCGATCGAGCTTTTTCCTGTATCAACTCCTAGAGAGAAGATGACGGAGCTGGAGAAGTCCAAATGGAATTACGAAAAACCAAATAGACTAGGTACATTATTACTAACAAATGAAGCCACTTGCGAAGATGTTACGGTCTTAAACCAATTTGAACTAGCAGTGATCGCTGTTTTCAGAGCAGCAAAACACTAAGAGGAAAAGAAATAAACTAATAAAGAAACGCCCCAGTCTGAATGAAACACTGCAAAGAAACAGTGGAAGATTTCAAAACATAATAAAAAATGAGCTTAGAAGTAAAAAGGATCAGGAGCAAGTGCCTTTCCAAACAGGGGTTTCCTAGGGTACAACTCTTTTTGAGAAATTCAAGTTTTGATCATGTCTTGGCAAAGCAGACATCTAATGTCAACATTCACCAAAATCAATTTAATTGATAAACAAATATTTTTCAACAAATCACTTTATTAAATCATTTTCACGCAACAATCATACTAAAATTTTGCACAGAAATTGCATACTATCAGTGTCCATTGTTTCCTAATATAGGTGCATATGCAAACAAATTTGAATCTAATTGTGGCATTAAAACTGGTCAATATATATAACTATATATCCTATGGCTGTCCCTAACTCCCACATTGAAATTATAAGCCTAACGAGAGGCATTCATAATGTTATGACATTATTTGAATTTATGCTGCACACTACTTGCAAGTCGAATATCATTGGCTAATAAACAGTAAACAAACATCACAGCGGTCTTTACAAAGATTTTAATTTCATACGAGTAATACCAATAATACTTTCGATAAAAATAATGGACTAACCAAAAATATTATATGTAATACCTATCCGTGCGTTAGGCTGTGTGTTAATTATATTTTGAACTTGGATATTGATATTTAAATAAAAGTACTATTTTTGTTAAAAAACATCCATTTTTATAATCATCTCATAATAGCTGCTTACGAACTAACCGTTTTCTGACCTAGCTTCAAGAAAAGGAACTGTTGTACGTACGATTTGACACAATTAACTTACCTTCCTCTTTAACCCTGCTAAGACACCCGTATTTTTAACTGAGATATCTAGGTTGTGGCAAATTCGACAACTTCTTTTTTTTTAACTTGGCTAAATAGGAGATTATTAGGTTTGGGAAAGATATTACCTATTTTATGTTCCCCATTGGTTCATGGTTTTCTTCTGGAGATCCAGATCTGGAAGAGTATTTGTTGGTCCAAGCGTGGTGGACCGCATGGGCGAGGTTGGACTGGCTTCCTCAAATTATGTGGTTCCCTCGAAAGGGGTACATTGCGCCTGGCGGGGCTGGGGCGTGGCTTTCCCTTATGATTGGGTTTATAGCTGTTGTTGCTTTAGTGAAATGGTTAGTGCAAATATCGTCCAAATAGTTTTTCCGTTCTTGGAGCTGTGTGTCTCTGCGAATTGTTGTGTTTCGAACAAACGATGGTGCGCCTAGGAGGATTCGTACAATCCTGTTTTCTGGGCTTAGTAGCGGTTGAAGATGACTGTGTTTGATGGTCGTAGCCCAGGCTGGAGATCCGTAAGTTATTATAGGTCTGATATATATTTTGTATGTGTTTATCTTTGTTTAGGTGTTCAGCTTGCCATGTCTGTTTAGGAGTGGGTATAGTTGTATGAGTTGGCCTTTTGCCTTGTTCTTGGCGTATTTGACATGTTTCGCCCAGTTGAGTTTGCTGTCGAAAATGATTCCGAGGTACTTGACCTTTTTTGTCCAGGAGAGTGGTGTTTTCTTCCGGAGGTCTCTTTTTATTTATTCCGAATATGATGGGTTGTGTCTTTTTGGGGTTAATTCTCAGCCTCTACCTGTCCATCCAGGTTTAGATGCTATTGAGGTGTCTCTGTAGTCTGGCTCGAATATGTAGTCTGGCTCGTATAATTGGTCTGCTTCGAGCTGTGGCTATGATTGCAGTGTCATCAGCGTAGGCTTGAAGAGTCGATTCTCTAATTTTCGGTATATCTGCCATGAAAAGATTGAACAGTAGGGGGCAGTGAGGTGAGCCTTGCGGTACGCCGGCAAGCTCTGGTCTGGCTGTGGATTGTGCTTGGTTGGTGGTGTTGTTTTCCAGAGTGACGCTTTAGAATGAGGCCTTGCTGCTACATCTTGTCGAAGCGAAGGGTTGCGAGATATCTAGGAGAACTAACCCTGTCTCCATTCTACGGTTAGCGCCCTTCAATATGGTTTGGCCTAGTCGGGTAGCTAGATGGGATGTCGAATGCTGAAACCCATCTGCTCGTCGGGTAGCAGGCGCAGGTGAGAGACCGTGTCCTGTAAGTCTCTGTTGATGAGTCGCTCTGCCACTTTGCCAAGGGCAGGGGGAAGGCTGATTGGGCGATAGCTACTATGGTTGGTACTAGATTCGCCTTGTTTCCTTATAAGTATGACATTGGCCTCTTTTCATTTTGACGGGAAATGGGAGAGGCGGAGAGTGGCTTGGACGATCTTGGTTAAGTCCTCAGTTTGTTGCTGCGGTAGTTTTTTGATGGTCAGGTTGGAGATTTGGTCTATACCGGGGGCTTTTCTGCGCTTGAGACATGCTATGGTCTCCCTCACGCTTTGGGTTGTGATGTTTGGAGGTGGCGTGGGGTGTGCCTCTGGCTGTTCTAGCATGATCCTAATGGTGGTGTTTACGTTGCGGTCTTGTAGGGGGTATAATGGAGAATTGTTCCGAAATTGCTCTACGAGACTATCCGCAAAGGTTTCCACTTTTAGGACTGGATTGGTTATTGTGCTGTTGTTAACCTTAAGGTGAGGTGTGCTTTTTCGTGGTCCTTTTGTGAGGCTCTTTGCAAGTTGGAAAAGATCCTTCCCAGTTGAAAGGACTGCCTCCAGTTTCTTTTGCCAGGATTCATCGTAGCAGAAGTTAACTTGACTATGGATTCTTCTATTAAGTCGATTAACTTGATTTTTCAAGTAGGGTTCACCAGTGCGGATAGCGAGTCTCCTTAGTCGGTTCCTATGGCGGATTTCGGTTATTAGGTCTGGAGGGTGTCTGCGTTTCTGTGTGGTCACATGAACCGATGTTCGAGCCTAGGGCTTCGCAAGAGTCTTGGTCTCGAAAAATAAATGCGGTCTTGGTGTTGGTCTTGGTCTTGATGTTTCAAGACCAAGACAAGAATAGCTCAGTCTTGGTCTTGGTCTTGATAGTCTTGGTCTTGGTCTTGATAGTCTTGAAAAAAGTTTATACCAAATTTTTAAAATATGCATAACATATACTTAACGACAGAGCAGAGTTGATGGGTTCAGGTTTTCAAAAATAAAAAATAAATCTCCCTTTCCGAAAAAATTATGCCGACGTTTCGACCATGCATTTAGTCTTCTTAATATGATGTTTTTACCAGCAAGAGCGTTTCATGTCAAAAAATACCGCATAAAGCATTCCACAACACAAAGGAACAAATAAACATCAATTCTTAAATTAGAATTTTCATTAACGGAACAAGAAATATTACATACCGAGGTGGAAAGTGTCGAGAGATTTGATACAGTAATAAAACTTTTCACCGAGGTATCGGGTCTTCAAAAAAAAAACCAATCAAAGATTGCTTTGGTTACGAAAACGTACGTCGCATTATTGTTTATTTATTGGTCAGGATTTTTGACATAACATTTTGACATAAAATTTCATTGACTGACATTGTCAAAATTAAAGAAAAATATTGCTAAGACGTACGTTCAAAAAACCATAGCAATCTTTGATTGGTTTTTTTTTTGAAGACCCGATATGTATACTATTTTATTGACTATCATTCGAATTTTGGAATTTTTATTTGAATTAAAACTAAAAAAATACAATAATTAACAATTTCATTTACTTTCGGCCCACTGGACGAAAGTAAAAGCCAAAAAATACAATAAATTGTAAAAATTTCATTCACTTTCGACCCACGGGTCGAAAGTAATATCAAAAAAGTGACATTTTCGAACTTTTTAAAAGTCAGTAAATTCAACATTACATGTATGATTGTGGATAAACCTACCTCACCTACCTGAGCATTCAGGCCAGACAAAGGTTTTCGAGAACCCTCACATAGTCACATATAGTCTGCCAAGTGGTAAGTTGTTAGAGACGAAAGGGGGAAGAAAAGTGAGGCGTAACCTAAGAATATTCACTGACAAGTCAACTGACACCGCTTGATGACAACCATGTCTTTGGGTTCAGTGGCACCGAAAACACCAAGGAAATGAACCAATAAAATTATTAGAATTTATTTTTTAATTTTCGCCAATAACCACGCCACTGTGCTGTCGTTCAGGCTCTAACCTTAGGCTCTCACCAATAGAATCATGCCTCTGAATAATCACGCCTCTCCACATCCATCATTTCGCAATGTTGCCTGATTTTTTTCTATTTCAAAATACTACACATGCCCATATAGCAAAAAAAAAAGATGTCACCATCTTGTTTATTACTGTTTCCGTCAAGTTTGGCAAAGCAGCAAATTCTATTGCAGTTCGCCGTTTGGCTAGCCAGACAATAGCTCATTTGAATTTTATTAGCCTATCCACAATAATTAGATGTAGGATAGTTTGGGTGAGATGTGGGGTTTGTGTTAGTTTGGATTAGTTAGTTATATTATATAATCACTTTTTAATCCTCTCGTGTCATATGGGAATAATGTACAGTGAGTTGTATAACCGCTGTAATTTTTCGATTTGTCACTTCTCTTATGGAAAATTTTATACATGAGTGAAATATTCGAATAAATGCAATACGTCATTGGTTTTGAGACATCAGAAGCTTATGAAATCTGAAATAAAAAATAGGGGTCCGTACAATTTTGCAAAATTTCAGTTTTTTCCGGATATCTCCGGAAGTAGTCGGAATATCCTAGATATCAAAGCGGCATTTTGTTATAATAATATTATAGTTAATAATTATCTTTGGAAATTCCAATACTTAGGTGTATTGTATTATGTAGGTGTAGGAAAATATCGATGTGTTTTGTGTGAATAATTGTTACACTATGTTGTGTTTTTAAAACCTATATTACCTTCTCGTGAATTTGAAAAAGTAATAAATTTGATGAATTGATTTAATTAAAAGACATTAAAAGTAGATATAGGAATTTGCATATTTTTACAAATATTGAGTTGATTTTTCTTTTCAAGACCAAGACCAAGACAAGAGTCTTGAGAGAGAGTCTTGGTCTTGGTCTTGGTCTTGAACATCAAGTCTTGGTCTTGGTCTTGAGAAGATTTACTAGGTCTTGGTCTCGGTCTTGGTCTTGGTCTTGCTACCAAGACCAAGACAAGACCAAGACTAGTCTTGTGGTCTCGCGAAGCCCTATTCGAGCCAGGTTGATAGCTTCGCAGATGTTTCTTGTTAGTGTATCCACAGCAGTGTCTAGCTCATTTGGGGAACAGATGTCGCCGATCGGAGGTTTTCTGTCCAGTTGGTTTTGAAATGTCGTCCAGTTTGTGAAGGTTCTCAGCCTTCTAGATGGGTTTTGGTCGGCTGGGTTGCCGAATTCAGCCATGACCGGTGGGTGGTCTGATGTGAGGTGATGTAGGACTTGTGGATGAGTGATAGGGTGGACGTTTTTATGCATGAAAAAACTCCAAAATGCTAGGTCGTCCGTTGCCTATGTGGGTGGGTTCGTCTGGAAGCCAGATATTATAGTCCAAACGCTCAGCATTATCTTGTATCGAGATGTCCCTTTGGTTGGAAGTATTGCATTCCCAGTCGGCGTGTTTAGCGTTGAAATCACCTCCCAACAGAACTGGCTGGACATGGTCGCTGAATAGGGAATCCAGCTGCTCGGCAGTGATTGCGTGGTTTGGCTGGATGTATATGGAGTCGACAACCAGTGTTTGGCCTTGTATTGGTATTGCCATGAAAGTGCCCTCCATCTGATCACTCGGATTTGGGATTTCGTAGTGACGGATATTGGTTTTGACAGCAATTAGGGTGCCCCGTCTCTGTCCGTTCTGGTGACTCTGAAGTTTTGCAGCGTGAATCTGTGCTCGGGTTTGAGCATATATTCTTGTAGCAGCAGGACGTCTATTTGCTGTTGTTCTAGAAATGTCTGCAGTTCTAGTTTTTTTTGGACTTTACGGAGTTTGCATTAATTCGACAATTTTGACATTTCAACGTATATTTTGATCAGCTTATTAGATTTGCGCGTACGATCAAACAACTCTTCAGCTGAGAAACTAACACTTACTTAGGTAAGAAAAGTGCTTGTTCGTTAATATCATGTGTTGATCTCTGTGTGTGTACTTTGACATTAAGATTTTGACGTGACATATTATCTGACAGAGACTACACACATATTCATTAGAAGTATAGATGTTAAAACGATAGGGCACTGGCGGGGACCGACTTCTGACACCTCGTACATTTGAACCTATCTTCGTTCTTCTCGGTTTAATTCTGCTTATTGCGCCTTTGTTCATACCTATTTTTGTTTTGCCTATCAAACTTTTTCTTGAATAACATTTATTTTTGCAGCATTCTCCTGGAATATAAGTCTCTGCTGCCTGCTTTGTTAGCTGGTTCTGCAGAAATGAATAGATTCTTCTAGGGTAAGCTCAGCAACACGAAGCAATGCTTCCCTTGTAGTTGGGTCCCAATGACTATTTAATCACTTAGAGCTCTGTCCTCATTTGACTGTAGTGGGTCTATCTCATCAAAATTGCAGCTTTTAATCAGGTTCTTACAATGTGTTCGAAACTTCCCCCTCCTTCTGCACCTTTTTAAAGAAAGTATATCTGTCGGAGCTTTCTTCAATGCGTGGGTTTACATATTGTATAATAAGTTGTGAGGTATATCGATGCTTATCTGGCTCATTATCAGGTTTCTCATTATGCGAGCAGATTCTGTCCCTATAATATTTCTTAAGATCGATAATTTTTCCTCATCCGTAGACTCATTTTGGCCTGTAGCAACCAAATAATAATGGAAAGAAATTTTCAAAAACTTTCACTCTGCAGAGGCATTTCTTTGTCCTTGGATATTGAAATTTGATGGCAGTTTGGAGGTCCACCCATGGCCATTATGCTACTGGGGCTGAGTTGCATTTAAATTTAAGCTCAATCAATCACACAAGCCAACAAAATTTGTTCAGCACGAAGGGTTCATAAACTTAAGCACACACTTGCAACTTCTACTGCTTTGCGAACTGCACCATGTTTTAATTAGATTTTAAACTTGGATATTGATACTTAAATGAAAGTAATATTTTTGTTAAGAAACATCCATTTTTATTATCATCTCATAATATCATGTGTTGATCTCTGTGTGTGTACTTTGACATTAACATTTTGACGTGACATCTGACATATAATTACTGATAAGAGGCTAATCCACATTACACAGACTGCGGTTTTGTTTCAGAGGATACAAAAAAGACATGCGGGAGAAAGGTCTATAAAATATTTCAGTAGACCTCGAAGAGATGGGTAGCCACACGCTATAATTCCTATCTTATCGTTGGAATCTTCTCTAAGTGCGCGTTCACATTGGCACCGCTCGAGCGGTGAGCGTTGCGCGATGCCGCTGTAGCGATGCCCAAAAATAATTTTAACATTATTTTTCGAGTGAACATGTTAACACCGCGGGACGCGCCGCTCCAGTGTGACCAAGTTCATTTGAAATATAATGTTAAAATTATTTTTGGGCATCACTACAGCGGCATCGCGCAACGCTCACCTCTCGAGCGGTGTCAATATGAACGCGCACTTAGCCTGTTTCTCTGAGTTGGCATGCTTTCGCTTATATTGCACTGGACGAAAGCTAATAAGCTCGAAACCGGTATGCAATTAGTGAAGATTGTGAATTGTTTAGAGCCTCGATTAAACACTTTTGTTTTTCCGATGAAAATCTCTCTTTGCTTTTCTAAAAAGTTTATAAGAATGCGCGAATAGACTCAGTCTCAGATGATGCAGATTCCCGTCCTGATGGTTCAAAGCAGTATGCAGTCGTGAATAAGCCTTTTGTGTAGGTGATACATTGATTATTCAACCGCTGCAATTCTCTCGGCAGGGATGTGGATGGTATATCAATTACATTGGTCCATTCCTGATCAGGTAACAATTATTATACTCTGTTTCCTTTTCGTTAGGAGCACAGAATCTCATTATAAATTTCAACACACAAATAAAGGGGTCGAAAATAAAAATCGATTATATGCCGGATTTAAGTTGATCTATTTAATTTCCATTAGTTTTTGTATAATACGTAAATGTAACAGAAGCATAAACCACCGACCCACTCGGTACCGATTTGACTACCATAGTGATATAAAAATTCAACAAGGGTTTAGTCCGATATTTTGGAAGAGATCGAACAGAAGATATTATAAATTATTAATTTATTACTTCCACCAATGTAGAATATGTATATTACAATAATACGCTAGATAATGACTACCCTCGAAAAGTGAACATTTCAAGTTTCACCCTGTATCTCCTAAACGAAATAAGATAGAGACCTGCAGAAAGATCTTCCTCTACGAGTGTAGCAGATAACCCCAATTGCCATCTTCAATGGGATACCCTGTACAAGAAGTTTACCTATTGCATAGAAACAGGATCATAGAATTCATCATAGAAAAAGGGTAAAAAAGATTAATTTCACTGAGGTAAGAAACTCAGAAAAATGTTCAATTCTCTGAGTGACTTTTCTCTGAATCACTCTCATCTGAATCAGTTGAGTTGTCACAGTTATAATTGATGGTTCTCAGTCTTTTCCATGAGGTTGTCAGTCTTTTCCATGAGGTTGTCAAGGTTCCACATTTTCTTTGCTCTTCATTATGGTTTACAGCATTGCTCCAGTTTTCTGCAGTTACGTGATCTAACGAAACAGTTTTCTTGGATTTTGTAATTTGAAGGTGGTGTTATCTCTTGCAATAAATCCTTTCCCCAGTTTCCCCTGAGCTCATATTATAAGTTCAATCGGATTTAATTCGCAATGGTAGGGTGGCAAGCTAAGTGTCTTTTGATCTGTGATTTTTTTTCTTTAGCTATTTTTAGAGCCTATTTTTTCCAAATATCATTTTCATAGGGTATTATCTTTTCATTTAGCCAATTTATACTGCCTTCTTTCCGCCAGGAGGAACATGAAGGTAATTTTTGTTAGTCTGGAATCATAGCTGGCGTTGTCCATGACAATGAGGGAACCTTAAGGAATTGATGTTATCATTTTAGAAAAGTACCTAGTTTTCAAAAACATCGGCCGTCATTTCTTTATGGTTATCGTTGATTAAGTTTGATTCGAATGCAAGCAAACCTCTGTTTTAAAAGCCTCCACCAATATGAGTTAGTATTAACCTGTGGCCCTTACCAGAGGGCATTTCTTAGCCAGTGGAAAGAGCAAACATAAATGCCTGGCGACAATTGTGGACATTTTTATCTTGCCAGAATTTATTTACAGTGTGTCCTTCGTTAACTCACGTTTCGTCCAAGTAAAAAATGTTTCTTTGTTCTCTTCTGAACATTCTATTATGTATATTCAAACGTTGAATTGTAGATGAATGTGAGTCCATCTTAAAACAAATAAAAAACGAATTGGTCTATTCTCACAATCCTCATGTATTTGGCTACTAGTTTCGGGGTCAATCAGTTACACCCCATCAGGCCGCCTAAGGCTACAATAAAAAACATACCAACTTAAAATTAACAATGTTGTTCATTAACATGAAAATAATTTTAAAAAAATAATTTAAAAAAGGAATACTTTACAAAACACTTTAAAATTGTTTCAGGCAAATATACTTACATACAAAGGCTTCAGGACAAACACAAGGAAAACACGATACAACTAAATTAATTAAAATACGTAATAAAAGTCCCAAATCGTCAGTGGTTCTATGTTGTTCAATTTTTAATTTTTAACAGACTATGTATTTTTTTTATGTATATATCTCTTGCTGACGTATATCAGAGTAGGTACCATTAATTAATTTAAGGTGGCGTAGAAGCAGTAAATAGACAAAACTTGTAAAATTCTTCCAATTTATCAGGCAGGTGAAATATTATTGAAAATGTTTGGGTACTAAAATCAGAGAAGGCGTGTGTAGTACCGTACTCATTCTGTTAGTCTTATTATATTTTATATGAGGGCTGTAAAAATTGGAGAATAATTCAAATTCAATTGTGAGTTGAGCGTTAACATGTTGTTATCTTTACACGATGTATGAAATTCCATAAGATCTAAATTATTTAGGTAATGTCCTTTATTGGCGAAATGTAATACTTTAAAATAATTGTCAGGGTCATGGCTATGGTCACAATCTAGTAGGTGTTTAGAAAATTGTGTACTATTATTAGTTCTAACTTCAAAACTTCTATAAGTTTTTCCAATATACCTCGCAGAACATGTATCACAACTCAACCGGTACACTCCACATCTCTCAATTTTGTCTATAGGATCTTTGTTATTAATAATCAAGTTACTCAACGAATCCGAAGATTTAAAAGAAACATTGACAAAATGTTTTAAAATATTTGTAATTTTATTCGAGATATTTCCATAGTAAGTCAGGGACCTATAAGGTTTAGTTTCAGGAGTCAGATTATTTGTTCTTTGTCAATCAAAATCGATTTTCTGCTCTGGTTCCCCCAACAAAAGTTTAATTTTTTTCGTCCCATTTCTGGTATAGATATTTTGGTTCGCCCTTATTAATGCTAATATTTTATCTATTTTTGAGATCTCCTTATTTAAATAAAATGAATGTATTTTCCTTCGTATCATACTTCTTGCTAGTTCATCATCATCAACTTCTAGCGGTTTTCTTCCGGACGATTTTTTAGGCTACTTCACACACAGGTATCACTTTTTCTTCCGCTAAGAAGTCTATAGATTGTTGATTCACTGATCCCTGTCATATTGGCACATGTGGAGACTATACATCGAAAGTACTTAATGGCATCTGATGCACAAGTGCATAATGTACAGTCATGAGCACAAAAAGTGGGACACCTGACTGACAGGTCTTGTAATTTTTTGCTATTTTGCGTTAGTCAGTCTTTTCTCTACAATCGATTTTTTGTCAAATATGACAATCCCTGTCATTGCCGTAGGTAGGTATAGCTGGTGAGCCCGTTTTACAATAGGAAAAAACGGGTGTCCCACTTTTTGTGCTCACGACTGTACATTGAATTCTGGCTTTGGAATCAAATGAACCCTCACATTTTGCCGGATTAAAGCCTGATGAGATTTTTACAATTATTTTAGAAAATAAACACGCGCTTTATATGCAATAACAAGTGCAAAATTCATACTGAATTGTCATCAGATGATAACCCAATTCATATTTACCTGGGTCTTATGGCCGCCTATGGTTTATAATCGCTTGATGGTGTTCGCCCTTTTTTGTCATTCCCTATGCTCCTAACAAAAAGGAAATAGAGTATAGTGATCCGCGATGAAATGCTTGACATGCGCATCAACCTCTTTTGTGTGAAATAGATCTCTATGGGAATCTATTTAATTTGTTTTTATTGGATTTATGTTTGTGGTTTGGTGAACTGTTTATAATAATTGAAAGTGAAAGTGATAAATAAAAAATAAATCTCAACCACAGGTTACACGTTCAAATTTTGAAGAAGACATCTAAATATGATGGGTATCATAATAGAAAGAGCTTCAATCCATAGCACATGGTGCGATTTAGGAAGAGTGATGAGACCGAAAACCCCGCACTGGAAATAATCAGTTTTCTGAAGTTAATTTTCTATTGTACAGTGACAGTACGATTTTCATCCCTTTATTATTGTCTAGAGATGATGCCTTTCCAGGAATATCCGATAAACATCACTTCTCGATCGTTCCATAATTCGCTAGATCATCCATCTAACCAAATACAATGATGTTCAGCAGTGGGAGATAACACCGAAATGGGAGAGAATACATGGACAAGGCGAATTCTGGATTGGAAACTAAGAGACATCGAAATAGAAGCCACCCACCAAGCTGGATCGACGCCCTAAGAAGTACCCCTTCATACTGGACGCAGGCAATGGAGAATGTGAGGGATGTTAAACATAAATCTAATGAGTTAAAAAAAAAATATATTTAAAACTGTTAGATTATCAATTATTTTTCTTTTTGTATACGTTTCTTTGTTATTTATTTTTTCGTGAGCTTTTAGAATTAATTTTCCGAATGTCATGTGCATTGTTATTTTTATTGAGTGGGTCGAAATAAGCTAATGTTTTATGACCATTGTTTAAAACGAATTATAGTGAAATTAATCAGAGTTTTGCATTGTTTTCAATGTCCGATTGATTTTACATGATAAATAATACACAATCCAGTTTTCAGCATTACCCTGAAATTAAACGAACACATGCTCATATTTATGAAAATGTATTATTTATCCTATAAATAATAATTTTGTTTTTACACAATAACAATCAAATCAATTTGTTTTTTGTTTGAATCGAATTCCTTGCAAGCAGAAATCTATATTATTTACTTGTTGGTTTAGATTTAGGAAACACTATTTTACGCAGTAAACAACAATAAGTGCTCGGTAATTATTATAGATATTACATTGCTTTTGCTTACTATATAAAAACTTTCACATCATTAATTATAATTCAACTACATACATATATTTGTTTCAGAAGCACACTTGTTTACTTGAATGCTTTTTTATGATTTACCTAATTAAAGTATTTACCTAGTGGCTATGCAAAACGGGTAACTGTTTTGCATAGATGTTTTTTTTTAGGCCTATATCTTTGGAAAAACATTAATATTTCAAGACATTGAAATTGTTAAGACTTTCGAAGAAATCGTTTTTTTTTCAGTTTGAACCATTGAAAATAAAAATTCTTCAGCAGGGACGAAACGAATATTTAAAAAGCTGTTGGAGGAAATAAATAAACTTTAAATAATATTCGGAATAACTCCCAAGTATGCACTAGAGGCTTACAATCAAAAAATTCTAAATTAGAAGACAATCAAAAATACAAGACGCAAATCCTTAACCAAAACCATGAAGACTGAGTGAGTGAACATATCTACCTATTTACAAAAACTATTCATTGTTGGTGGATTATTATTTTAACTTCTTTCTGGGTCTAATAAGCAATTATTTATCTAATCTTCAATAAATAAATTGTATCTATTCAGTTCATCTAACAAGATAATACAAAATCTAGGAGAAAAAAAAAACGAAACATATTTGATATTGCAACCAATTTAAAAAGCTGCAATATCCGGTAAAATATATTAGCTTTTTAAAGAGCCCTTTATAAGCAACTTTTTTTTCTAAATAGGGCTTTAACACAGACGATTGAGCTGACAGTAATATCGCAGATACGAAGAGGGGAATGGGCCCTTAAACTCACATACAGCCCTTGTAATAATTTTGCACCTTTGAGGCTCATATCGAGGATATAATCGCGCCCTTTTTCCCCAATCGAAATCGTTTAATATGAATACTGATTTGCGGCTCTGAGGTAGTCGATATATTGATTTTGACGTGTATTTTGTGAGCTTAGTTTCTAGCCCAAAACATATATTTGATATTTTTCAATGTCAATGTATAAGAGGGGCCTTATTTTATTAGGTTTTTGGGTAACATTTTAATCAAACTTATTTGTTTATGACAAAAAAAATCATCGTTGATAGGAAATACGTTTAGTACGAATTCCAATTCGACTTTGAATTTCTATATTTTTATGTTTCTTTGGCGATTAAAAAGAGATCGTGAAGTCGCTTAAATCCCGCCCCTCCAGAGACGTCACTGCGATAGAAACAAGAAAACAAGCCAAAGTCCCCCAGGGTGCAAGAACGATTAGAATCGGCCCAGCCGCCCAGGCCCAAGGCCCTAATGAAGTAAGGTTGCCGAAACTTTCCGCCACATTTTAATGTTTTTTCGCGTTTTTATAATGACACGCTTCGTCGGCGGTTGTCTCGTGCTCGAACTTTTCTTATAAAATAAAAGCCAATTGCCAGAGCCACCAAAACCAATTCGATACACCTCCCCAGTCCTCCTCGTCATCGGCGTCGCCAAAATTAAAACCGTTCTTTTCTTTGTTTCCATTTGCTTTATTAGCTGATTGCCTTTTCCCCTTTCTTTATTTGTTTAAAAACAAAACATGAATTAATTATTGCGGAGGTTTCCTTTTCATTACTGAAAGTTGTTTTAATAATATTTCAAATTTTTACATTAACCCAATACCACAATAAGAATAGTTATCCCTGGACTCTTAAACTGTATGGACGCTGTTTTAGTACTTGCCATATCGATAATGACATCTTCAGCGAAATTCCACAGAAACCAGTACAACAAGAACTGATTAGAGGAGGTTGAAAAGGCATCAGACAACTGAAGAACAATATAAGTCAGCTGGTACTGACGGCATTCCTGCTGAATTCTTTCAACAAGGATGCCTCACACTAAGTGTCCAAATCCACATCCTGATGATCAAAATATGGATTACTGAGATCATACCTGCCGAAGAGATGCCTCCATAGTTGGCATTTTTAAAAAGGGAGACAAGGCTCAATGTAGAAACTACAGGAGACTATCTTTACTTTCTGTTGCGGAAAAGATACTTGTCAGGACATTATTAAATCGTTTAATCTCAACTGCCGAAGAGAACCTCCCAGAGACACAGTGACATGATTTTCAGTGCAAGGCAAATGGGAGAGAAATCCAGGGAACAAAATCGCCCTCCATACATAGCCTTCATAGTTTTAGTGAAAGTATTTGATTTGGTCAACAGAGAAGCTCTTTGGAAGATATTGGCAAAGGTCACCTTGTCGAGGGTCACCTGCTGTCAGGAGTGGAAATCCGGTACAGACTTGATGGCGCCTTATTCAACCAACAGATTACGAGCCAAGACAAAAGTATCGACGACACCGATAATTGAACTTCAGTATTATATGCGAATGATAACGTCGCGGTGGCCAATATAGAGAAAGATCTTCAGGAAATTATCGATGCATTCAACCAAGCATACAGAAAAATTGGTCAAATTTAAGAAAACGCACATTCTGCACCAACCCGCACCGGATACTAATCCCCAGGCGCCAACTATAACCTATAAATGACCATTCTTTGCAGAACGTAGAAGACTCGGGGAATGCAACCATTGACGCTGAAATCCAACATCGCTTCAAGTATGCCAGCGCGACGTTCGGACGACTTGTAGAGACAGGCCATAATCACGAAATCAGCGCTGAGTCCAAACTACGCGTCTACAATGCATTTGTAATGCCAACACTTACATATGGCTGCGAAATATGGACCAGAGGACACATAAAAAATAACACAAAAATAAATAGCCTAGAAAAATACCACCAACGCTGCTTAAGAAGGATCCTACGGATTAAATGGCAGGACCGACGAACGAACATTAGTGTGTTAGAGGAGGCCAAAACAACTAGCACGGAACCCCTATCATCAAGCGTCAACTTCGCTGGAAAGGTCACCTCGGCCACATGCCCTGAACACGTCTTCCACGACAGATTCTCTACAGTCAACTGAAAGAGGGGAGAACGAAATCAAGGAGGTCAACAAAAACGCCACGATGTTCTTGAGGAGAATATGGCAAAGTGCCGCATCGATACCAGCAACTGAGAGACGACGGCAAATGATAGCATGGCGTCGAACAGTTCACGATGAACCAGAAACTTTTGAAGAACAGCGACGCAGATACGAGACCGAAAAGAGGGACCGCAGGAATGAGCGAGAGAACAAAGAAGAGAGAATGTTGTCAAAGGCTGGGTGTGCCAAGACTGTGAAAGAGTCTGCGATTCCAGAATTGGTTTATATAGTCATCAGAAAACGCACAATCGATGATAATAAGAATATATTCATACTCGGTATCGAGTGATTGCCTATGATGTTGATGAAACACCATTTGGGTTTGCTTTCATATAGGTACTTGAGAATGTAGGTATAAAATTCAATATATATTTTGTGTGATTAAGGAGCGGTTTATCAGTGAACGGTCAAGTAGTTTAGCTGTTGGTTAACTAATAATTGTCATTGGTTAACTGACAGCTAAACTAGATAGCCGTCCACTGATAAACTCTTCTCATCACATTTCATACCGCTAATTCAAGAAACTTTAAGTTATATTGTTAGTGTGAAAATCAGAGGTTATTCTAACGTGCAGTTGGACACAAAATGTGCAGTAGGAAAAGTAAATTGTGCAGTGCACCAGTGCATGGGAAATTAAAATCTGTGTAGTTATTTTTTCATGTATTACGAACAAATAATTTAGTTGACATAATATGCTACATATGAGAATACAATAGCACTATCAATACATTACATTTATTCTAAAATGTATTGCTAATTTTTCCCCAGCACTGCCTTAAATTCTTCGTTTACCTCATCCGCATTGGCCTCAGCAAAAATATCTTTGCTGTTTGGCCTGTGCTGTTTCTTTGACTCTGTGCTGACGCTCATTTAACCAAACCATAGTGGCTTGTCGCCTTGTCGAGGATCCCACTCTGACAGATAAGGCATATTGTGATAAATGTAAAAAATGACGTGGCACCTCCAAAAAAACTTCGCCTGCGGCGCATTTTTTTTAAGATTTCACAACCAAACTAGGATGTCACTAGCCGCCACTGCTTTTATACCACTCCAAAAAATGTATTGTCAGACGCGTTCATAAATTATTATAAAACCAAAATAGAAGATACTATATTGTGTATTTTTTTAGGTAGAAAAGTGTCACATTCTCGGCCGACGGTGTAAGTTGACGCGCGAGGCGCAGCCGAGGCCGGCAAACACCGAAGGCCGGGAATATGCTTTTCCTCTGAAATACACATACTATTTTTTTTGCTGTCGCTCAGGAATTAAAAAAATGAGGAATGCTTTTGTGATGTTGCTGGATCAGCACACTTTCCCGGCCTAGGTTGGAAAAGTCTTTCCCTGTTATCCATTCATTCCTTAGTAATCACTTTGTCGGCCTAGGGGAAAGTGATTCCTGTACTGTTATCCATTATCCATCGATTCCGTAGCAACCATTGAAAATACCAGAATTTCGAGTTTTGCGACCTGTTAACCGGTCAAAAATGATGACATTTTTTGTCAATCGCAAAAAACATATATTATGTGAATGTGTGCTAGTAATACTAATCATGGTAGTACACTGTGGTAATACATACGGTGATTTACTTCCTTTATGTGCAGTGGAAAAAAATCCTTAGAATAACCTCTGGTGAAAATAATAATATTCTAGGATATCAAGAAACCTTTTCAAAAATGTTATCTCTCACAATGAACTTTTTTGTACCAAATATTGGCACACTTGTAAATTTGTTTCTCACGTTGGCCTAAATTTAAATAACTTCATATCAAAGTCTTTCATATCCTATATTTTTCTCACATCCACTGATAAAATATCGATGGGATTATGTCTGTATATTGTCTATCAAAAAATTGATATGTATCTTCAGGTACGGCATTTAGGTTAATGTTCCGTTTCTCATTTTGATCAACAGTGGGTATGGTCAGCGGGATTTTGCCTATCTTTGATGTCTCCGCAATTTCGGCAGCGTGAGATTCATGAAGACTTTTGCCAGGTTTTTTCTAAAATGCCTCTAAAAAGGTGCCTAAAAAAACTGTGAATATTCAACAAGATCGCGGGTGTATTATGTATATGACTGAAATAACCAGAAATTAGGTTGATAAACCTGTATTGACACTCCAAATCTAATTTTGTTTCTTGAAATAATACAGACTTCAAAACTGTGGCTGTAAATTTAAGTAATAGGCAATACCGATGTACGTAACTATAGTTGGGAAATTTCATCACAGCACTCTAGCGACTCAACCCCATGGCATATAATACACATATATCCGCTAAATTGTACCTGTAAAACATCGAACCCCTTAAACTGATATTGTAAAAGTAAAACTCCGCTCTTGCTATATTACAAGACAATTAGCCGAGGCCTAAGGGAACAATCAGGAGAAATTTCAGTCTCAACTTTGACTTGAATATCTTTAGAGCAAAGGGTTTAAGAACGACTTGCTTGTCGGTTGTATATTGCTCTTTGAATTACCTTTCTATATACAGGATGAATCCATTTCGAAGCAGTTTAATTAAAGATCAGCCTATATGAACAAGGAAATACACCGAGAAAGCATTTATGGAACTTTAACCTTTATTTGATGGTCTACTGTCCCTGTAATATTTCTGGCTTGAATCTTCGTAGAAGTAGGGATTATTCGATGAGAAAATAGAGTTGAATTTTGAGAGAGATATGGTGCGAAAGCTATTCAAGACATCATGGAAAATCCAGTAAATCACACAAAAAAATGAGGACATATACCTAGGTAAGTTCGATAATTATCAATTTTGTAGGATAATATTAACAGATCACAGGACAAAGCATTATCAGAGTGGCATAGACTTCATGACAGAGTTGTTGATTGTCATTAGAATGCAATATAGATATGAATATTCTTTATCGAACTGAACTAAAACCAATAAAGAAACGATCTGTCTGTCTTTCTCGATGGAAATGGAGACAGAGGTGGAACTTGTTCTCTATCGAAGTTTTCTTTTTGACATCTCAACAGTCTACTTTCGAATTTGATGCAAAGTTTTGTTTCGATATTCAAGTCACTTGAATCAAGTGTACTATTGCTTGGTATTGAAGTAATTTGCTTTTTGTTTAGTGGTTTTTGTGAAGACCATAGAAGATCACTGTTTGCATATTATTTTGGTAGAGATGATTTAGTGGTATCGCAGTTTGGTTTGGTTAGAAATAAAATGCGGTGTGCAAATCAGATTTTTAGAAACTACTGTGTGTTATATTTTCGACCTTTGGCTGTTTGAGAACGCTTTTTTCAATGTAAAAGGGTCATATTTTGACGTTGTTAATAGGTGTTGTATAAGGAGTGGTGAAATTTGGTAATGGCGTAACCAGCAATTATGAAAAGCCGACATTGAATTTTCAAAGTCTTATTCGATTTTCATTCTTGGTACTGTTTTTATAGTAGGTACCTAAAAAATTATTCAATTATCTAGTGAATCCATTTGCATCTAAAATTAACATTAAACTCGTTTTAAGTTATATTTTCTGTTGTATACCTACATATTTATTTGTTTATCTAATTTAAAATAAGATAAAAATTACAGACGGTTTGACCTAGCTCATCGTTTGTGTTTTTTTTATCTTGGCTTTGTGAGTGCCACGAGTTACTTTTTTATTTACCTCAGTTACGCTTATCATTTGAAAAATAGAAAAAAAGTTAATTTCCGAATGAATATGCATATTATATTGTTCCATTAAGAGCGACCCTATAGTTCATGTGCCTTACTTATTTCTCCTATAATGTTTCTGTCTCTCAAAGACAACTCTGCCCTTATTTAAATACACCTACCTTCCTCAAAAAAATGTCATTAGACTCCAAACAAAATTTCTTAGGTACATTCACAAATAATTTTTAAATTCTATATATCATTTCGCAGTGTCGTTTATTTAAAAATTACTTAAGATAAATAAAACAATAATAATTTGTTAACAACCAAGCACCTCATCAATCGCGTTATCTAAAATAAACAATTATTAAATGATGTAAGTATGCCCTAAAAAAATATTAAAACAATATGCGGTACAAAAAAGATCTACAATAATAATTATTTGACAATAGCTATATTTTGATTAAACTATCGAGCCATTATTTGTGGTACTGCATGTCATGAATAAATTTGAATAATTTTGGTTATTTTTAAGTCGGATCTAAATTTTTTATTAGGAATAGAAACTCTTGGCCAGACTCATCCGATGTAATATCTGAAATTATTCTTGTCCGATTTTGAGAAGTTCGTTAGAAATAAGGAGTCCAAAAATACTTTAAACTTTTTGTTAGAAGAGTAGTACATTAAAATAGTTATTTATGTCATAAGGCCAAAAAGTCGATCTTTTTGTGCTGAGCTCAAGGTTTGACAACAATTGAGCGAAGCACAAAAACCAATGACATATTAACACAGATAGATATCACAGTAAACAAAATTTTGTGTCGCCAACATCTAAGAGAGCGATCCACCTCCGGTTTATCCCCTCCAATTAGGTTGGCAAATTGTTTCGGATTGATTTCATTCTGTTATGACTTTGCTTTCAAAAAACCTGAAGCTTCCAAGACTAAGAACGACTATTGGCAATGCCGGTTTTGTGAAACAAGCGGAACACGCGCTGCAATCGGCATAATCAACGCACCCATCGAATTTATATCGAGTTACAGGCAGATAGATAGTACGAGTTGCACCCATACGCATTTTTTCATTATTTTGGTCGAGTGAATGACGAGTCCAGACGGGAAGGCGGGTCTTGTTTACACCTCTGATGCATCATGCATCCCCACCATGACCTTCTTCTGGTCCATGAGGGGTCTTGTCATCACAACAAACATCAGTTTATGAATGAGATGCGGTGTTTATCTGTGTTAAGATGACTTTATCAAAAACACTTTTGTGGCCGAATGGCATACAACATTTTATCTACAAGGGACTGCAATATTTCCTTTTGCAACTTAATCACTGCTGTTTTTACCAATTGTCGGAAAAATGAACGGCTACCACTATAAATTTACGGCATATGTCATAATCCGTTTATTTCAAATGTCAAATCAATATTAGGTCAATCGGGACACCGTTTACTGCTCCGAACACATCAGCTTGGTAATACGTATTTATTTAGGCTCAGAGTCTATTTACACAATAATTTAGTCCATAATATTCAGCAAAAAATGTAAAACGAACAAATTAGTGCAAATTATAAATTAATTATGCTCTTATAGTAATTCCCGAACTCGGTCGTCGGTGCTGCTGCCTCTAGCGAGAAAAAAACGAATAAATTACCCGATACATAAATTTCATTATAGTCTTAGGAACATAATGGATCACTTCTTTGTCAAGTGTTGACGATACTTTATATTATAGACCGCTTGAAGATAAAAAAAAAAGCCGTTTAAAATGACTTTTTAAAGGCTGTCTATGTTGAAAATGTGTAGTTTTCGGAAATATGGGCATATAGCGGCACCATCCAAAACTCTATAATCCTCACCATATAGTTTTACACGCGAACGGGTGGAGGGGGCTGAAATGCGAGCCAAGCAGTGAGTGGGACCAGGGTCCTGTTTGCCAAGAAAACGTATGACAAGTCAGCAAACTTAAAGCTAACTTTAACAACGGTAAAGTGGTTAGTTAGTTATGTAAAAGTACAAATACAACGGCTGCTCCCTCGGGCTAAAACCCAAAGCTCACGGTGTCGTAAACACATACGGTCGCACTTGCTTGATTTTAGTTTAAAAGCACTCCGACCCGTTGTGTTGTTTTGTCCGATTTCTTCAAACGCACTTAGAGGAACTTACTTGAGGTTTCCTTTTGTACGACAGTTTCAACGGGCAGTCCTTATAGATGGTTTCAATTATTTAAAAACAATTTAAGATGTTAAATGTTTATCTGAAGCTGCTTTAGGTAAGATTTTGGTTTTCAGTTATGTACCTATATACTTTTCCTTATTTTTGTTGTTTTCTTCTTAAATGATAGTCTTATTATAACGTATTTTTTTCCAATTTTTGATATTAAAGTTTTTATTTCCATGAAGACAATGATTAGGTATTAAGGATTGTATTGGAGCAGTTGAAATTACCTGAAACTAACCTTGAAAAGAAACGAAACTTCAACTCAATTGATCTTAAAAAAAATTTAAAAAAATCCTTCTTGTCATTTTAGCCATACCGCATTTACTACAAGGAGACTTGCAACTTTTAGTTCGCCCCATACGTAGGTATGTACCTATACATATTCTTTTATTAAGTAGATTTCAATGTTGTTTATTTTTTCAGAAATACTACTTGAAAATCAAAAACAAAAACAGAGCAATGAAAATGCAAAATTCATTATAAAATTATCTTTAAGTGACAGGGATGCTTATTTCATTTATTTCCCTTTATCCACCCCAGCCGGAATCTCGGCACAGTTTTAGTGGATTTCCGCCAATATTCTTCTAAATAACGCGGTTTAAAAACAATTCCCAAAGTTGCAGAGGCATAATTCGTTTTTATTGTGCTCCATTTTCATTGTTATGCCTTTTTCATTTATTTTTATAAACGCCTTATTGTCGCACTCGGAAATGTGCTTTTGTTGTAATTTCCCTATTACTGTCTCTCGAAATTCTGCTAACATTTTTTGTTTCTAAATTGAATGATTTTTATATTTTTACATGCATGCATGATTATGGGATTTTGTTAAATCTTGAATTGCAATATTTTATGTAGAATTTACACAAAATATATAGTCCCTTGAAATTCACTTTCCCGGAAAAAAATCTACAAGTCTGCACTTAATCAAATCAGCCAGACTGTCAAGATGATTTGGCGAAAGGGCACTTTCGATAAGTCACACGTAAAATAAACTTTTTAAAATTCCTCACGAATATAAGTTTGGTTAGGCGAATTGGCTCGGACCGTGCCCCTTCGACGAAAATATGGATGGATATAGGGAAAATGTCCGGTCTTGTCGTATCGCATGAATGCTTCTCATCAGCATTGGTCTGTTTGTCAACTTTTTGATTTACACCGAGAAAACCGAGTTTTATTCAGGGGCGCAGACTATATAAACCATCATGAAGAAATGTCATGTTTATGTTTCCATCTATCTTCTACACTGCAACTAGTGATTTTGTTTTGTTTGCCTACACAATATGCAATTCTACATTCTACTATAATAGACGTATGAAAATGCTACAAATTTATTCTCCAAATATTTCTAATAGAGCAATACGTTCTTCACGCATGAAAATAAATTCCGGTTACGTCACTGGCAATGAATATTTGCCCAGAAATTTCGTATTCCGACTGAACCCCTTTGATTTTTTCGACAATAAAATCTATCCCCCGGTATCAAGATGCAAACTTTGGAGACGAAAGGGCAATTCTTAATTTTCGTCTCAACCAAATAGTTTAGATTGTGGAATAAATAGGAAAAGTTTGCTGTACCTAATATAGATTTTATAATACAATTGGGAAAAACCGAATGATTCACCGGTGCATTTTTCGTTTTCGTTTATAGAAGGATATGTTAAAACATAATTGAGGAGTTTGCTGCAAAAATATGTCTGAAAAAAAATGGTTGTATTTTAAACTCACAAACGAAATGCCAATTAATAATAAAGAGGTTTAGTGAATATTTGAGACTATTTTGAACCAGATAATGTTTGGAGAAATGAGAAAAAAAAATAGAAAAAAGTTCGAGCTGCACCTTTCTTGCGCCAAACACGTGAAAATTGCGTACATACCAGAGTTTTTGAGGGAAAAAACAAATTTCTACTGAAAACCCTTTTAATTAAGTAACAAAAATCAAACGAATATGGTTCACCAGCTACAAAAATAATCAAAATTCACTAACATGTTGGTCTAAAAAAATAATAAATTCAAAAAAAATCAGCATTTGGAAAAAAATCGAAATAATGAACACCACTCATTCATCTGCCTAGTCATCATCATCCGTTCCAGATGTTTCGGGACCCTGGGCAAAGAATCCCTGGGTCTCTGCCAATGCTTCACTTGTGAGGCAGTTGTAGAAAGCGATTTGGTCCATTGGAACGAATCGTGTTGCCAACTGTATTAAATCTTGATATTTGGATTTTTTGACTGGTATGGGACGGCCATAGACTGGGATGTTAGAAGAAACTGAGAGATCGTTTTGAAGGACTCTCAAGATTTGGAATAGTTGAAAAATCGGAAGGCCAGTAGATACACTAACTTTAATACCATCCAAATGTTCCTTGCTGTATTAAAAAATGCGGTATTTGGAAATCTGGAAACTTTGCTTATTCGCATTTGATGTCACTTTTTTAAAATGTCCTTTATAGTGAATGGGAATAAACTGTTTGGATGATTGCTTGATAAAATCAGCATATAGTTTCGGGCTAAAGACATAGTCCTTTTTCCTCAAAAACTTCTCAATAACTCTGAAGCATCGATCGCACGGGAGAAAGCTGTGTACCGGCTTTGGAAAGCGATGGATTATCATGTCAATGATATACGAAGTTCCCGCCAGCATATACAAAAACTGAATCATTACGGAGTTTTTGTTTTGAGCGGCAGCATTATCAGAGACTAACGACAACATGTCGGAACAACTCACCGTTCAATGCACTGACCTTGCATTCCACGAAACTCAACGAACACTCACGATCGCTTGGTGCAAAACAGATGCAGCTCCGGAGCTGCAGCTGTTTTGCACCAAACAACTGAGGATGCAGGTACATTAATATGTGTAATATTCCCATTTATTATTAGATCTGCAGCGTTTGTGCACCAGTCGATTCGCCCCTTTTTTTTTCAGTATAACGTATATTTTTAACGAAAGTGAGAGAAAAATGGAGCTGCATCCTTCTTGCAGCAACCTCCTCAATTATTTTAGAAATACTGGTGAAATTTTAATAATAGAGATGGTGTAAGTTTAAGATCAGAAACTTGGCAGGTTCACTTTTGAATTGTGAAAAAATAGAAATATCTTAGAAGAGGTATCTAAAGGACGGGCAACGGACAAGATATTGATAATATTTATCTTTTGCCTACCTACTTTAGGTTTTTAGAAGTGTGAAGTAATCAAAATAGCATCAAGATTACCTATTTTTTCGCGCAATAAGGAGAACGGTGGGCCAGTTTCAGTCTCATCATGGCCTTATCCTATCTAGGTTCCTATAATAATAGTTCAAAGTATACTGACAGTTAAAGACAGAAGAGCAACAATAATAGTCTAGATACAAATTTAGGCGGAAAGAATCGTCTAAAAGTTTAGTATTCTGATACTACTCAAGTATTGCCTTCTTCAGACATGTGTCAAGATGTAACAGTTTCAAATAAATTAAAATTGTGGAAATCTAGAAACATTTTTTGTTTCCTTTCAAAATTTGTAATGGATTTCTATGAACTATCGATTTCTCTTATCAATTTTATAATCAATTCAAAATTTTTAAAATTATTTAACTTACAAATTTTGATATTATTCAACTTACAAACTCTGGCATTCCCGACTTGGAATTCCTATTTTCCAAAAGTGCTGGCACTATCCTTTCTCATCTTACACTAAATTGCGTTTTTCCCGCGTGTTGCATCACTTGCGTCACAAACTATCACTTTATCACATTTTGGCGGTCTTTTCACACATTTTATCAAAATAATACAATAAAATTTTAAAAACTCCAATAAGACAGTCACCACGATGGTCGTTCATGCAAGCGCGAATAAACTGTACGTATAAATGATGTTTGTCCACGACTGTATTGTATTATCCTTACATACATAATGGTAGGAACCGCATGTTTGTTATATAGAGATGGGGTAAATAAATCAATACCCTACTATTTGTACTAAGCAAGAAGACCGACAGTGTGGGGGCAAAGAGGGTTGAATGCATGCATGTTGTTTACCAGCGAAGAAAAACAAACAAAAAATGTTGTGTACTGAGCAATCAGAGGGGTCTATCACGGTCATACGTCCCCATTTTCTATCGCTCGTCTCGCTCTGGATGTAATTAGGGTTGTATGTCGTGGATAGTAGGTTTAGTGTATTCATTACGTGCTTCTCCTGTTTTCCTGGTTTTAATTGCTATCGATTTGGACGATTTCTCAACCTATGGTCAGTTAGTTTCTTACGTATTTTCAGGTTTTTACTTAATCGATGATACTCTACTTTATTACATGCGATTTGGGTGAACTTTTTATGAGCCGATCTTTAGTTTTGAAATGTTAGAATAACAGCAGCGATACAATCAAATTTTTAGGACGTATTTTCTATATTTTCACGTAATGGGATGATGTTCACTGTTTTTTTCTTTTTTCGTGTTAGATAGTGATTTTGCCATTTTGGTTATATTCTTGCAAGATTACATAATCATAAAAATTGCTTCAGATTAATACTTCTTAGAGATAATCATCATGAATTCCAAATTCTGCTGATTTCCTAGATTTTCAGCTCGGAGGAAATCCGTAAATTTGAAGTCTAAAAATAAAAGATACTATTGACTTTTCCATAACAAAAATAACATTACTTTGTCAAAAAACTCTTAGCTTTCCGATGGTGGTGTCATTGCTTATGCTTTTTTTTCGTTTGAAAATGCAAGTTTTGTGCCGAATTGAAAACGTAGAAAATCAGCGGTATCGTATCAGAAGTTTAGATAATTATCTCAGAAAAGTATAATGGCTTTTTTTTATAGGAAATTTATAATACATGAGGTCTATATCTCAGGTTATCAGAGTATACTTAGTTATAAGTATAGCATTTTTGTTCAAAGATCTGACAAGAAAGATGTCATTTAATTACTTAATCTTCAACATTAACCCATTTGGGTGATAGGTACTTGAAGTCAATAACAGATGTCATACAGCCTGATAGGTATTGTAAGAATTTTGAATTGGTAGGTTGATGTGATTACAGAACAGGGAAGCAAACAAAAATTTAAACTAAGATTCGAAAATAAGCGAAATGAAATAAACGTTAGTTTAATGAACTGAAAAGTTGTTTTGAAAGTTAATGTACCATAAATACCTATTTAAAAATATACAGTATGTTTCACGAAGATCGAAACAGGGGCATTTTAAAAAAACGCTCGGACACGTCATTTTTGTATTCAAGGGGGAAGCTTTTTGACCCCATGGGTATTTCGTAGGTCGGGTGACAATTTACCCCTCTTTTTAAGATAGGCAGGATGAGTCGAGTGGTACCTTGTTTTGAAGGTATTTTGATTCTCGTCACAACTGCTTGTTTTTTTTTAAATCGAATGATTGGTTCTCAAGATATCCACTGTAAAATTTGCCATGGGCTAAATAAGAAACACTTTTCTGGCCCTGTTATTCTCAAACTAACACTTTCCTGACTTTCCCCTCGGACACGTCAATTTTCATTAATTTTTGTTTGCTTCTGAAAAAATGAAAATTGACGTATCCGAGTGGAAAGTCAGGAAAGTGTTAACTTGAGGATAACAGAGCCAGAAGATTGTTTCTTATTTAGCCCATGGCAACTTTGACAGTGAATATCTTGAGAACTGAACATTCGATTTTCGGAAAAATACGCACTTGTGACGAGAATCAAAATACCTTTTCAACAAGGTACCACTCGACCCATCTTCCCTATCTTAAAAAGAGGGGTAAGAGTCACCACACCCAGGGGTGCACCCTAGCGAAATACGAATGAGGTCAAAAAGTTTCCCCCTTGAATACAAAAATGACATATCCGCGCATTTTTTTTAATCGACCTTAAAATACCCTAAAACGCCTCCGTTTCGATGTTCGTGAAACACCCTGTATACAAAAAGATATTCGGTATTGATTTTTGTTTATGTATTAAACTGTCTTAATGTTAGAGATGGATCTAATAAACATGTGGGGTGTTTACAAACTATAGTTCTAAATATAAGCATTAGTTTATGTTTGTGGTTACGTAAATAAAAGCGCACACATAGTGAGTTCCTTTAGAACATTTCATAATAATAGGATGAGTTGTTTAACATTTTTCAATGCTACCGCGAGAAGTGACGATGCGATCAACAACAAACAAATAATATATTTCAACATGCATCAAAATACTCTAATTAAAATTTTTATATTCTATTCTGTTCAACAATAAATACCGAAAATGAATAAGCACTCATTTGTAATGCCCAATTTAAAATCCTAAATAGGTATGTAATTAAACAGCGAAAGATCAAAGTTGCGTTTTCCAAGCTTAAACGAACCAAATAGGCCATAATGGGGTCGTAAGATGAAGCCAAAGCAATTTTAGCGAACAAGGTAGCGAACCACGAAGGGGTTAGTCGGGTAAAACGCAACGTATTGTATTGAGGATTACATTCTGTTGGACTGCAATAAATGAGAACAGAAGTCGACGCTCCGGAATACGTAAACGCATAGATATTACGCCCCGATTAGTCCGGGGATCTGTATACTTCTATATTAATTTGGTTATAATTAATTTTATTTATCTATAGTTACCTATGCATTTATTTCATTAGTGTCTGAAGAAGCACATTTCATTGAAAATTTGATTAAAAATATATAGGTCCATACATATTTTTTTTTTCTCGTTATCTCCTAATCACACTAGGGAGCAATTTCTTTCCACATAATATTTTTTTATTCGCGTACGAAAAAAACTCGTTCTCTGCACTCATTTGAATACGAAAAGCTGCACTTTTTCGTAGGTGTTTTTGATAAGCCTATCTGCTTTTTAGCTACCGTAACCAGTCTATAACTATCGTATTTGTATTTTGAATTTATGTTTTTTTTTACTGATTAATCTGTCGAGTAATGCCTATTTCTTATCATTGTCCTATGTTTAAGCTGTAGGTAACTAAAATACAGTATATTCCGAATTGGTTTACTTTGAGCTAGGGCATAATTTGCACGCACCAGACTCTCAGGCCTGCAATCTAAATTTCATAATTCTGCCTTCTAAAGGGAAAAACGTCACATTCTATCTGCAATAATCTGTTTCAAACAATTTTCATCCAGAGCCATAATTAATTTTATTTTCAAAAACAAATGTCTTCTTCATGTAGGTACCTACCTAGAATTTTTCAGCAAAAAAAAAAGATTAGTCCAATTCGCCTTCCGCTTCCCTAGCAGCAACGCCAACAAATAAAACAATAATATTTACAAAACAAACAAAAACGGGAAAAGAAAAGGACATCATTCAATATGTGTGTTGTTTTTCTTTATCCTAATGCTAAAAGCCCTTGCGTCTATGCCCCTGTATATCTCTCTATAGGACCGTTTTGTATTTTTTTTGTCTTAGCACCAAAAATTTTAGCTAAAAGGCACTCAAATATATATACAATTTTTGTCCAAATTATATTTTATGTTTTTTTCTATTATTCAGTCTAAATTATACCCCAACATTCAATCATTCTTGATAAATCACAGTTACCCATTTATCGGATACCCTGTAGAGAAGCAATTTGTAGTTTGTCAAAAATGTAACGAACCGAACGTCTAAATATTACAGAAATGGTATACTTGTTTATTTTAGATTTAAAATATTTATGTAATCTTAACATGCGAATTTAGCGATTTTAGATGTTTTTGTAACATATGTGGTTAATTTCCGTTCTTAAGGTATGAGTCAGTCATGGATCATTAAATTAACTTAGAATCCAACTATTATCCCAAAATGAAAAGCGGCAACAGAAATGTACATACTGTATTTAATTTCCCATGTCCTACTTTTGCTTTTGGCGTACCTACAACTGTGTTCTTGACACAAAGATGAATGTCGATAAATATGAGTGCCTGCCTATAGCTATTTTCTAGTGCCAAACAAAAGAATCACCCTTCTAATATTTATTGATTTTCGATCTACAAATAAAAATAAATCGCGACTTTCTTATCAAAAATTCTTGAAAATATGCTGCAAGGTTTCTCTCTAACATATCCTAATGCTCGAGGCACATCTTGCACTTCGCATTAATTCAGCCTGAGTAAATACATATACGCTAGGGAGAAATTTCTTTACAAAGTTCTTGCACGTGCCAAAAAGTTCTCCACTCACGTATACAGAGATTATTGTCGCTGATACTAACAATATAATATATAATAAACGTTTTCCTTTAAATTCTCATTCAGACTTTGCCCTTTTCCCTTAGAGACAAAGAAAGAATCGTGCTAAACCCTTAATGGGGAAAAAGGACGAGGTGCGCCGTCCCCAGCTTTACAGACTAAACCGTTTTCGTTTATTCTCTGAAGCAATTATACTTACCTACAATTACAGGAAAATTACAAACTACAGCTAAAGATTTTCAGGAGAAATGAGAAAACCCAATAGTTCCGACCTTTTGCATTTAGTCAGGGGGCAAATACAAATAATGGTCTCGTATCGTTTTTTTTTAAATGTTTTTTTAAATGGGAACATGATTCACCAATTTAGTAGCTCGGGGAAAGGAGTTAGAACCATAATTTGTTCGATGAAATTGCTGGTGGAGCGTACAGTTGGTGCGAGTACGCGTTGATGGAACATGTAGTCCGAGTTTATTCACCATCACAGTGAAATTCTCGATTGTCGGATTTTGTATAGTAGGCTCACATCTTCTCCTGCGTCTTCTACACAGCAGGGGTTCAAGGATGTATCAATTGTAGAGCGTTGAATAGTCGAATATGAAGTCTGGCTGGGTGATATCAGCTTTGTATGCGATGTAACGTGGAAACTTGCGTTATGCTTGTTCAAGTGCATGCGTATGAGATGCATACATAGGGCTCCATGATGATGAACAGTATTCCAGATTGGCCAATGAGAGAAATAGCAGTCTTATGGATTCAATGTGTTCAACAGCCTCAGACATGTTGAGATTACATCAGATAGATGAGCTGCAAATCATAGGGTTGAATCAAACATAACGCCAAGGTCCGTAACTTCCATCCTAATGGAGATCGGTTGCGTCTCTTTGGTAGTTGAAATGGGTAGCATTTTTGAAACACAGATCGTGTGACATTTAGCCACATTCAACACCATCCCATTAGACTCGCACCAAATATAGAAGTTGCCGAGATCTGACTGAGGATGGCGGCAAGCCAGATCAGATGTGATGCAAGAGTATATCTTCAGGTCGTCGGAAAAGCACAGGGCAGTTGTATTGTAGTCATTATCATAGGTGATCACTCGATACCGAGTATGATTACTTCTAATCTATCTTTTTTGTCGTCGATTGTGCGTTTTCTGATGGCTGTAAAAACCACTTCTGGAGCTGCACAATCTTCCACAGTTTTGGCAAACCAACCGTCTCCCCCTGATCTCTCGCTCCTTCCTGCGGTCACTCTATTTCGGTCACGTGTCTGTATCGCTGTTCTTCAAAAGTTTGTGGTCCGTCGTGGACTACTCGACGCCATGAAGGCCTATCATTTGCCATCGTCTCCCAGTTCGTGGTATGGATGCGGCACCTTGCCATATTTTCCTTCATCTTTGTAGCGTTTTTCCTCTTTCAGTTGACTATACAGAATCTGACGACGAAGACGTGTTTCGGGCATGCGGACAAGGTGACCTGTCCAGCGAAGTTGGTCCTTAATGATGAGAGCTTCCTAGCTAGTTGTTTGGCCTCTTCTAAAACACTTATGTTTGTTATCCTTCCTCGGATCCTTCTTAGGCATCGCTGGTGGTATTCTTCTAGGCCTTTTATGTGTCTTCTGTAGTTGGTCCATGTTTCGCAGCCATTTATAAGTGTTGGTATTACAACTGCATTGTAGCCGTGAAGTTTGGTCTCAGCGCTGATGTCGTGATTGTTGAAGACTCTCTCTAGAAATCATCCGAACGCCGTGCTAGCACACTTCTAGCAATGGTGGATTCCAGCGTCAATAGTTGCATTCGCTGACAGATGGCTTCCAAGATATGGGTAGTGTGCTACGTTCTGCAAAGAATGATCATTTATAGTTACATTTGGGGCTTGGGGATCAGTACCCAGTGCGGGTTAGTGCAGAATCTGCATGTTGTTGGAGTTGATCTCTAGGCTGATTGTCCTGTATGCCTGGTTGAATGCATTGATAATTGCCTGGAGATCTTCCTCTGTATTGGCCCTCGCGACATTATCATCCGCATATTGAAGTTCAATTATCGATCTCGTCGATGCTTTCGTTTTGGCTCATAATCTGTTTAGGTTGAATAAGCCTTGATAGCGGCTGTACAGGATTTCCACTCCTGATGGCAGGTGACCCTCGGCAAGGTGAGGAATGGATCCTATAAATAGAGAAAATGAAGTAGGTGCAATAACACAGCCCTGCTTAACGCCTGTGGGTATTTGAAAAGACTCTCCTTGTCAATCGTTGCTTAGGATGGTTGTGTTAGGATGCTGCTTGATGTACTTTTGCGTACTCCCAATAATGTATAGAGGGCGATTTTGTTCTCTGGATTTCTCTTGTATTTGTCTTGCCCTGAGAATCATGTCAGCTTTACCTTGGTTGGGTCTAAAGCCGCACTGTGTGTCTTCGGCAGTTGGGATTAGACGATTTGATAATATCCAGGCCAGTAACTTTTCCGCAACAGAAAGTAAAGATATTTCTCTGTAGTTTCCATATTGAGCCATGTTTACCTTTTAAAAAATGGCAACTATGAAGGCATCTCTAAGTTTGGCAGGTATGGTTTCAGTAGTCCATATTTTACTCATTAAGATATGGGTTTGGGCACTTAGTGTGGGGCCTCCTTGTTCAAAGAATTCAGCAGGAATGCCATTAGTACCAGATGACTTATTGTCCTTTAGTTGTCTCGATGCTTTGTCAATCTCCTCTGATTTAGGAACCTCGCTCGAATCTTGTTGTATTATAGTTAACAAACCTAAACTAGACGCATGCGCAGTGGAACCACAAAATCATGACGTCGAATTTTTGTTTGTCGTTCAAAGAATTTTTTTATAAATTCGCATGCATTCAACGGACCGACGAAATTAGCGTCTTGCCAGCTTAATACAGGTAAGCTCTTTTGATTTAAAAGTAACGAGGCATTGTTGTTATGTCCTTAGGATGGGCTCTCATGGTCGGACTCCTAGATAAATCGATATTCCTTAGTACCGACATGTATTCAATGCGGAATGATAAAGGATCCGTTATCCAAACAACATCCTTTTAAAGATATCGATGAGTACCGACCATGAATCCATCTTTGGAAACAACTGCGTGAACGCTCAACTTTATTTACCGATTCTGTTAATATTTATTATTTATAATTTCCAATAAAAGCTTTTGCCAGTTTTCAGTTTGACTCTTAAATATACGCACAATACAACCTCAAAAATCCTTTTTCCAGTAAATATATTTAGGGGTTCGAATTCATCAATCGCAAAATCTAGACATATTAAAAAAAAATATAAGAAAAAACAGAATAACATAATAATCTTTTTTGACAGACCACCGCTGCGGGACAAATTGTTCGCCGTTTGAACCGTTAACTTCGGGGGAAATAATGTTAATAGAGTGGCACACACACGTATGTGTACAACGCCTGGGGAACACAACAAAACAACCACCTGTTGACATTTTGTCCCCATGTACGGCATTCTCTCTCTGTGTGTGTGTGCCAAATTGACTAGAATTTTCACCAAAATGTCGTAAATTTGATTTGTTGATGACAAAATGACTATTTAGGATTTGTGAATTAAAATAGAAACAGGAAAAAGAATAATAGGGGGATTGTCAAAAAATCGATAAAACATATTTCGATTAGATTTGAGAAAAATATTAATATATGCTTTGCTCCAATAACATGTTTGTTAGGGTCATTTCACATTAATAAGTTATCTTGTAAGTTTTGCTTTGGTGTAATGAAGTTCACTCAGTTTTTTGTAATGGCAGATCTGCCAAAGTAAAATTTCTTTGCGTCGTTAGTCTTATGCAGCGGTTTTGAAGAAACAATTATCGTTCAGTTGCGGAAATCTTGCTGCTGTGTTTGTGATTTAATCTTTAAAATTAGCGAGATATTATTTTCAAAATACTAATAGATATCATTATTAAGACATAGTCAAGAAAACATAATTTGTTTGTATGTTTTTTTTCAAATACTGCTACCATCATACAAGACATAAGTAGTGTCAAAATAGATAGGTACCGCAAAAGTTAATGCCAGAAACATAAAACATATTATCCCTACACCTCATTCAAAAACACATAGGTACAATATTTTCAAATAAAATTATTCACTCATATTAAGAGACACGTAACAAATTTCAACTTTCATCAAAATTATATTTTATGTTTTGGGGTAGAGCTGATGTTTTATTATCGTCCCTTTACGCACCAATTAAGTTGTTTTGTCCGTTTCATTGCCCTTTTCAGAATTTAATTGTACACGATTTACGTCCTTTTCGAGTTACGTTTAGTTTATTTGAAATAATATCTACCTGTTGAATTATCCGCGATGTTTATCATTGTAGACAGGTCAGGTTTGTAATGTTATAGCAGTTAGTACTTAAATAATTGCATTAGTGTGAATAAGCGTTGAACTGCTTCAAATAAAAAAGTTTACATAACTTTTCTATTATGCAAAATGCTAGAGTATTTTATGTCGCAGCAACAAAACTCGTATAAAAGTATTATTCATTTTATGTATTTTTAATTGTATTTTAAACAACGCCCATGGCTGGCAGTAAAGAAACTAAAACTATAAATTTTTGCTGTTGCAAAGCGGGCGCTCAGTGTAATTGATGTAGTCAAGAGTAGGACGCGACAAAAACTCCATAATACAAACCGTTTAAAACTTTGGAAACATTTTACTGCGAGAAAACTCTTATAAGCGCGCTAGCGGGGGAAAGCTGAAAAAATCGTTTAACTTTAGTTTCGAGACATAAAACGCCATTATAGTTTGGATTTTGTTTTGCAGACGATGAAATATACGTATAATAAAAGTTCCTAGTCTAGATTAATTTACATATATTTATGATATGTGGAAAAAATCAATTAGTGTCGTTATAATATAAAAGAACATAAAAAATGGAACCCCATTCCCCAATGGAGGTGTCTCGAATCGCTGATACCATGAATACAATAGATTTCAAACTTTTCATCATGACTAGCTCGTTTAGATGTTGCTGTTCCATTAAACAAGCTGCAGCATTCATAACACTATCATGAATCATATGGAATGCAACTTTGCCAAATTTACGTTTTTCCCAAATCAAGGAAAATTGTTCACAATCTGCCAACACCACATGGGAGTCCCCAGAGTTAACCAAAAAATACTTAGTGTCGATGTCCGCACACCAAAAAGAATTACCTGTGTTAAAGGAAAGTACGGGTGTGTGGTCCTGGAGATGTCTAGTAGAGGGTGGGTTCTCTACCTTTTGGTGCATCTGAGCGAAGGCAATGTAGACTGGATGGCACCGGGTTGAGCCGTGGGAGTAGACTACATGACCTACACCTGTAAAAACTATACTGCGGACCCCGCTATCCCTTAATTGGTAGGGCAAAGCGGCAGCAGCTACAATAACGATATGTAGTGGGGATCCGCGATAGACCACTCGACGGCCGCTCGTTTAACAGCAAGAAGAACTCTTAACCGTTTGGATACCCTTTTCCTTAATCCCGGCCCCAACGGGTAGCATTTATTAATTCCGTACATGTAGATGGCACCTAGCACAATCCCATTGGTCAGATTTGAAATTTAAACCAATTAAACTTCGAGTGCCATACGCGCGTACGAAATGAAGATCAGTGCCATATGCACTTACGGAATGTAATATAGTTATATCCGTTATGCGTATGCAAAGTCACGTTTTTTTATATTTTGAACTGTAAATACTGTATCTCAAATTAAGTGCTAGTGCTAGATGGCGTATTGAATTTCCAATTTTTTTACGGAATTGCGAATGTAATAAATAGATAGGGTAGGTATTATTAGCACATTACAAACATTCGGTGTATTAATCTAAGTTTCGGTGAGCAAAGAAAATATACATAGAGTATCAGAGCGAAAGCGAAAAGCGTCAATATGTTCATTGAATAATAATATATTCAAAGACACAAATTCTTCCACCCATCGTCTAGCGTCATTTGCAGTAATTTGGTTTGCTCTCTATTTTCGAGGACTCTATTCAAAATCTTTATAATTCAAAGGTAGCAACCTTGTCGCAGCATGCATGGCGATTTTAAACACCCAAATAAACACAAGAGATCTGGTTAAAATAATGTCAGCGAAGCAATAACTGCCAATTTCTTGTTCAAAATATTTCTGAGAAAATCGAAAGAGAGGATGCAACGCAGAACTCCATAGAAGTACCTACCTATGTAAGCCCGACAATCACAATAGTCACAAAAATAAAACTGGATATTTGGCCGCCGGAGACGTGATTTTGCGTGCGCATAACGCATCTCGATGCATATAACTATATATATTACAATCCGTAAGTGCATATGGCACTGGGCCGGTCTTCTGGTCCTCGAAAACGCTCACCGCTTTTCAGTCACTCGGCACTTCTAATGTAAATTTACATTACGCGCGTATGGCACTCGAAGTTTAATTGGTTTAAATTTTAAATCTGACCAATGGGATTGTGCTAGGTGCCATATACATGTACGGAATGAATAAATGCCAACGGGTATGTACGTCTCTCTATGAGGGGTCCGATTCTCGTCCCCAGGGAGTAGAGCTCCCCGAGAGAACGAATTTGTTGTCCTTGTCAACGTAATCGAAAAGTGAACGAGAATGATAAAGACGAAAAATTCGTTCTCCCGGGAGCTCTACTCTCCCTAAGACGAGAATCGGGCCCCAGGACGAGATGCCGGAACCAAAGACCGAGAATTTACGAGCGTAGTGGCGCCCAATTGCGGAGGACGAAGCGATACCATGGGGATGTACCGGGGAGAGCAACGTACTCTTGTAAACCAAGTTCCCCAGCGTACCTACTGAAGGTGGAAAGGTTTCCCATGGGTGAGGAAGGCACACCAGTTGGCCTAACAAGTACCGCCAGTTGGCACACCTAGGTGCAGGATATCTGATAATGCTGTCGGACGCCTTACCGGTATGTTCACACGTTCTGTGGGACGGGAGAAATTAGTACCTATCCTGAGGATACCTTGCCACACACAGTACTTCCCTAAATTTTCTAGGTTCTTCCTGTATTTCTTTTGTTACTACTAAAACTTCCTAAAAGTTCTTGGTTTTTGCTTGTATATGCCGCAGTAATTCCAGAGATGACTTCTTAGTACTTCCCTATGCTGTCTTTCTTTTAGAAATCCTCTATTGACAGCATTATGCTAACGTCACGCATTGAGGGTCTTGCGTAGTAATGTATTTCCACGGTTATTCCTGTACTTCCCAAGTACTATCCGGTATTTCCTAGTAATTTCTTGTATTCCATGGTGATTCTTTGCACCACCCACTATATATGCATAATTCACTTACAAGTGCAAGATTCGTACTGAATTGCCATCAGAGAATAACCCAGCCTATAGTTACCTGGGTCTTATTGTCGCCTATTGCTTATGATCGTTTTATGGTCTTCGACCCTTTTTTGCTTTTCCCTGAACTCCTAACGAAAAGGAAACATAGTATAGAGCAGGAGAAGAAGACATACGACCGAAAAAAATACAATAGAATACGGCAGGTGACAGCTGAAATAGGTTCGCCTTTAGAAAATATTACGAGAACAAGAAGACAGACGAATGAGAATCCAAGTGACAGCTAGGACAGGACCAAGTTCAGGAGATTCTGCAGGAATAACATAGACGAAAAATATCGGTAGAATTACCGTATTGTACCAGAATATTTAACAAAAAGTCAAAGACGAAATGGAAACAGCCCGAGAAGAACTGGAGAAGAAGAGAGAAGAGAAAAGTAAAAGTTAGAAAATCTTAGGTGCGGAACCAACTATGTAAATACATACTTTACATACCAATTTCAGCTATTTAGTAACTCCCGAGTCCCGAAAGTCCTGTATACATTTTGCCCTTTTTTTAAAAAATAAAACTGGGACGCAGACAAATAAATCTATCAATAAATAAACCATTTGCGATATCAAAATTCTAATTCCCCTATAAATGTCAAATTTTGATCGAGATATTTCTGTTTCGTATTTATGCTTCCTTAATATATGGCGACATTTATTCTATCCCATTTCTTTTCGGGTTTCCATCACACCGATTATGTTTCCTTTTATAGATCTTTTCTTTTCAATAACAATACCACAGCTTTACGGCTTTGTTGAAAATTAAATAAAGCAAATGTTCAATATAAAGTTTCCTATTTTATATATCAAAAAATATATAGGTACTTATATAATAATGTCGATTATATTTCGACGTTTGAAGGAACAAAATTGACATTCGTCGTTAATAAAATCCAGCAAACCCCTTTTCTAGACTAATAAAAATTCTTTAAATATCTAATTATCATTACAGGACTTTTCACTTTCATTGGGGGTTTAATTTTAAATGACACTTGGGGTTAATCGACTGCCTTGCCCCTTTTAAATTTCATCAGTTTGGACCGTCAGACTTTAAAGCTTTTAGTGGTGTATTTTTGTATTTTTTTATATACATCCTCGATTTTTTTCAGCTCATTGTTGAGCCCTTTCGATAAATATTTTTTCATCCAGGAATATAGCAAAGTTTAGCATGATGTCTGATGAAGGTTTTGTTCAACGTACGTGTACGAGATGTTAAATGGTTTATCAACCGAAAATTATGTACTTCTTTATCCAAGTATGAAATACTGAAAAATGCCGCCAAAAAGATTTAAGATACAATCATCATGGTTCGAATTGAAAATATAGCCTCGTTTCTTTTTTGTTCTTAAGGGGAAACCAGAATTAAAAATGGATACAAATACCTTATAAATGTTTGGCATGTAGTGAATTTGTTTCTGCAAAAAGTATCTACTTCCTTCATTTATTTCACCAATTTTCTTCAGAAATTAAACATTTAATTCCATCGATTTTATGTTAACTGGGATCTCACATGTACTTGAAAATCGCTCGACAACGATGTTTGCTTCCTCCAAATTAAATGTCTCCCAAAACAAAAACAAGATTCTGGCAGAAAACGATTCGAGTATTTATAAAAACAAAGCAAGTCCGAGGATTTTAACTTGAATGAGGAATTAATTAAAATCGGATAAGCGGTACAAAATGTGTGACGACGAACGCCAATCGGTGGAGTTTCAGTTAAAAGTGCCTTGCGATCAATATAGTGTGTTTACTTTACAGGAGCTGTAAGTGTACGAATGACAACTTATAGGGTGGTCGCACTATTAAGAACTTGTAATTGTTTGATATAATTTACAGCGAAAATAGTTCCAGATAATACATGATGATTTTTCCATTATGGCCGTTTACGATTCGCAACCAGGTTCGGCCTGGTTGGTTCGGATATGACAGAAGCTGGTTGACAGATTTTGAATTTGGTCTGTCAAGAACTCAATGGTCAAGAAAGACGCCATGTTTTGAGGTTATAAAAGCAAACCGAAATTCAAACCAACTCGCGTAGCTAGTTCGAATTCAGACGGACCAAACAATGCTTGTCACGTCACTGGTTTGCAATTGAAAACGGTTGGTTCTAATTTGGTTGGCCTTGAAGACGGAACAAAGCTAATCGAAAACAGCCTACGATAAATGATAATTATTATAATTCAACCCCCAAAAATTATCAAAAGTTACATCGAAAAAAAAAGCTAGTTTTAGTGCCTAATTCTCCTACCCTGTATGCGGCATACGATAAAATACACAATACATAATGAACGCGAATTGCGCTAGGATCAGCACATAACTTTTCTTTTGCTTAGCACGCACTGTCTAACCCTTTTTAGATTATCGCACCCCCCCGTATCTATGACTCACTGTTTATATATTTACACCCTTATTTTCTTTTCTCTTGTTTGTACTTTGTTATTTATTTTTGTTTGTACGCCCGAAATAGATTCAGTCTAAAAAAAGAATATTTTAGTGGAAAATATTATTTCAGTTTGGTAGTTTTGGATTTGATAGATTAATGCGAGACAAGAGATAGTTGCAAAAGTTGTGAAATACCTACTAACATCACCTTTATTATAAGCTTTGGTTTTGACGAAAGAAACGAAAAAGTATATTCTACATATTAAGTATATTTATATACAACCCTTCTGGTTTCCAGACTCTTCTATATTCCCTGATGTTTGTCCTTCCCCGAGTCATGTTGCTTTGGAACTTCCTTTCTGATGTTGTTCATTTCAGTATGATTTCCTCATTCACTCTCTGCTGAGGTTTTCAAGATGGGTGGCCACGCGTTCGTTGCTATCTTTCTCCTTAACACATTTTGTCAAATTTATTTGGAATATCAAATAGTTAACCAAAAATTGAGATCATCATCAATTTCGAGATCAAAGAACTAAAAGGATACATCAACAATATACAAAATTATTATGTTGTTTTGCACAATGTATTGCCTCTTAGTTTTTTTTAAACTCTGTGGTTGGTATAGGTATAAATTCGAATTGAAGAATTTCTAAAAGTGTACTCTTATTGATAAATTGTTTTATTATTCCTTTTCAAAAGGGGTAGCTGTAAATCTCAAGACCGGATATACAACTACTTGTAGGAACTTCTTGTGAAAGGGGAAATAGGCCTAAAAGGCGCTCCCAGCCTTGCTTTTACGATAGTGCTTTGCTTAATTTACATAAAACAATTTATTTTGAACTGTCTTCAACAAAATTTGCTATGTACTGGAATTAGGTTAAGTTAATCTAACGATTCAAACTGAATTTCTAATATATATGCGTCGGTAGGTATGTTTACGAACAAATACTTAGATAAATAAAGTCTTTGTTCACATGTTTAAACAAATAGGTATATAAAAAATAAAGAAATCCAAACTGAATTTAAATATCTTTAGTATGTTTCCTAAACGGTGATGAGTCGGAGTACAGCAATCAGCAATGTATAACGTGCAGCCGCGGTATATGAGAGTCTTTCTTCAAAAGAACATAAATTATCGGATGTTGTTCCCAACGCCCAGATGTTGTACAAGTTGAGCTTAAAACCCAAATAAGTCATTAAACGTTCTCGTTACTGAGGCCCCCGCGGACGCGTGTAAAGGGGTACTAAAAGTTTCTTGCTTTAATTTTTATGTACATAAATAATAAGTTCCACGCTCAGTTCAATTTCTGGTAACAATTTTTTAAAATTTTTGTAGGTAATTAATTTAGATATTGGAGTTAAATCTTTTTGAAGATAAGTTCTTCTAAGTATGTTGTGCTTTATACGTCACCGATATCCGACATTTTATTTTCATAATCATCATCATAGGTGATCACTCGATACCGAGTATGATTATCTTCTATTCTACACTTATTGTCGTCGATTGTGCGTTTCCTGATATCAGACACTTCTGGAGCCGCACACTCTTCCACAGTCTTGGCACACCCAGGCTCTGGCAGCATTGGGTCTTACTGTGTTCTCTCGCTCCTTCTTGCAGTCCCCTCTTCTCGGTCTCGTGTCTGCGTCGCTGTTCTTCAAAAGTTTTTGGTCCGTGGACTGCTCAACGCCATGAGGGCCTATCATTTGCCGTCGTCTCCCAATTGCTGGTATCGATGCTGCACTCTACTATATTTTTCCTAAGAACATCCTGGTAGCGTTTTTGTTGACCTCCCTGACTTCGATTTCCCTCGGTTAGTTGACTGTAGAAATCTGTCGTGGATGGCATGTTTCAGGCATTCGGACGAGGTGACCTGTCCAGCGAAGTTGGTGCTTTATGTGAGAGCTTCCATGTTGGTTGTTTTGGCCTCCTCTAAAACACTAATGTTCCATCGTCGGTCCTTCCATTTAATCCGTAGGATCCTTCTTAGGCAGCGGTGGTGGTATTTTGCGGGGCTTTTGATGTTTCTTCTATAGGTGGTTTATGTTTCGCAGCCATATATAAGTGTTGGTATTACAACTGCATTGTAGACGCATATTTTGGTCTCAGCGCTGATTCGTGATTGTTGAAGTCTCTTTTTAGAAGTCGTCCGAACGCCGGGGTACCACACTTCCAGGGACGTAGCGAAGGCCTCTGGTTTGGGGGGGGGGGGTGACATTCCTAATTTTCCCAACTTTCTTGAAACATAAAAAAAATCATATGTAGCATCATACGTCGTACACGTGTTGAGAAGTGGAACTTCTTAAAAATGATTCCCTCCCTCATGATGAACTTGTCTCTCATACAACTTTTAGACTTAGCGCATGAGTCGGGGTATAAAGACGAAAGGCTACACAATAGACAAACGCACATCTGTAGTGACGTCACAAGGGTATCGGCGCTTGATAATAATAGGCAATCCTCTTTGCTTATAATCCTTCGTTTGTGTGAATTGTTTGTCGGCTGTCATTGTCATTGGTTAATGTCTTTCTCCGTTTCTCTACGTTATATATTTCTACTCTCTCGTCTCTAGTGTAACGAAATTGGCCAAAACGTGTCGTTACGTGTAACGTGACGCTTCTTTCAAATCACTCTCCATTCTCCTCCAAATCAGACCAGCGCCTAAGAAGTTTCAGTTCAAAAAAATCATGTGTATCATCGTACACGTATTAAGAAGTGAAACTTTTCAAAAACTATACCCTCCCTCATACAGCTTTTAGACTTAGTGTACGAGTCGGGGTGAAGACGAAGAGCCCGCGCATCTATAGTGACGTTACAAGGGTATCGGCGCTTGACAATAATAGGCAATCCTCTTTACTTATAATCCTTCGTTAGTGTGAATTGTTCGTCGGCTGTCATTGTCATTGGTTAATGTCTTTTTCCGTCTTTCTACGTTATAGCTTCCTTCTCTCTCATCTCTCCTGTAACAAAATTTGCCAAAACGTGACGTTACGTGATGCGTCTTTCGTCTTTCAAATCACTCTCCCTATCTCCTCTGAATATCAGACCGCCGCACAGTGTGAAATTTTCGGGATCTAGCTGGAAAAAAATATTTTAGCGGCTTTTTTAATGAAATATGAGTCTTTTTTGTCCGTATATAGGAGATTTTGATGAAACAAGATTGAGCATGCACCAAAATAATTTTGCCCCCCTTTCCATTTAGGATTTCCTAGGGAGCAGCTCTGGGGGCTGGGGGGTTGAAAGGGGGGAGGTGAATTTTGCATAAAAACACATCTCCTTTCAAATCATAGTTGACGTGTTTCAGGGATTTTTTCGAAAATTTTCGAACTCCGAGATAATAGGAGTGGTAAGTTTTAAAATGAACACCCTGTATATAGATAAAACGCACCTAACCGCAGCTATTTTTTGTTTCCGGCAGATGGTCAAAAAAGTGAGCTTCTAAAAAAATATAGAATTAATGTGGTATTATGTGGTATTATTTATCAAAAATATTTTTAAAGTTACTAAATTGCAATTTTTAATACGTAACTGCATGTACTTCTTTTCAATTTTTTTTTTTGAGTTGAACTATCTTGCAAGGATATTTTTTTTAAAAGATAACTTACTGTGTAAGTGTTAAAGAAAACTATTATCAATGCAGATTTTCGGCGAAACTTAACACTTCTAAATACAAAGCCTGCAAAATTTAACTAAATTGACTAAATATTGTGCATATTCTTACTGTCTTGTCCGGCAGATAAGGTACGGCGCATTTTTAAATGATAATGTTAAATTTGAAAATAAAAAACATGTTTTGAATTGGTTAATGGACATTACCTGAAATAATTAAAAAAAAAAAAAAACGCCTGTGATAAAGTTGGGAAATCGAATTAATTCCACCTAGAAGGCCAAAATTTCACACTGTGCGCCGCCTAAGAAGTTTCACTTCAAAAACTGATAAAAAGTTTGACATGTACTGTCCGCCCAAGTTAAGAACACCGGTTAAAAAAATGTGAAGAATTTTAGTTCATAGAAAACATAGTTGTCACGTACACTCACTACAAAAAAATGAAGCGTTTAATAATTGTTATTTGTTAACAATTGTAAAACGCCTCATTTTTTTGTAGTTATAGATATAAATACGTCGGTCGTCGGTCTTGACTCTCGAATAGTGAATAATGCTAGTGGCGCTAGTGCCACTACTGTCACGAATGCCACAGGCTAGTGGTGCTAGTGCAATGCAATGTGCAACGCAAGATATCGCCCCGACCATTGGGATTTCGTCATCCTGTTGTACGGTGATTTTGCAATTTATTACGACACGGGACACGATGCTCATGTATGTTAATTTTAATTGGTCCTCGCAAATAGGTTGTGCAAATTTTTGTCTACCTTCCCCCCCCCATGGCTCCGTCCCTGCACACTTCAAGCGATGTTTGATTTCAGCGTCAATGGTTGCATTCGCTGACAGATGGCTGTCTGTAGTATTCTACGTTCTGCAAAGAATGGTCATTTATAGTTATATTTAAGGCTTGGGGATTAGTATACGATGCGGGCTGGTGCAGAATCTGTGTCTTGCTTGGTTGGTTGACCTCTAGCCGATTTTCCTGTATGTCTGGTTGAATGCATTGATAATTGCCTGGATATCTTCCTCTGTATTGGCCATCAAGACGTTATCATCTGCATATTGAAGTTCGATTATCGATGTTGTCGATACCTTTGTCTTGGCTCGTAATCTGTTTAGGCTGAATAAGTCGGCATCAAGTCTGTACAGGATTTCTACTCCTGACGGCAGGTGACCATCGAGAAGGTGAAGTATGGATCCTATAAATAGAGAAAATTCCACACATTTTATTTTAACCCCTATGTGACCAACTTGGAGTAGACTGTGAGTGTTGTGACGTATGTGATTCCTGTCGATTTTGATGAGAACACGTGTTTTGAAAACACACCATACCTCTTAGTTGAACTTTTGACTCATAGTACTTTTCTGAAAACTCGCTCAAGCTTCTACACCTGGTTTGTAGTTATTTAAGATATAAATATGTGCCGCATAATTTGTCCATTGTTCCATCATCCTGGTCTGTCATAACAACTTAGTGAGCTATGGAGAATGCAGAAGGAACCCTTTTGCAATGGTCTGGCTCTCTAAGGTCCGCGGAAGTAATCAAAAAGATAAAGAAAATTAGTGCGTCACAAAATAAATTCAAATGTATTATTGAATTTGGCCTTAGAAACCCGACGAATTTATAATACATTTCTAAAACACTTTTCTTCTTGGTTGATAAATAATTCATGTCAGATTTATCATCTTCCTTTTCGATTAATCTCTTTTCACGTTGTTTAATGTTGGCGGTGTACCTATATCAATTCCCAAAATATTTCAATGTGGAACACTGATAATCCGCATATTTTAGTTGAATCTCCAAATCATGACAGAACTGGTCACTAGTGTTTGATTTGGAGTTTCCAGAAGAAAAAAGACTAACAAGTACATCACCAAGTAGGTAGATATAATGTCAAGGACTGGAACATAGGGCTGCCTTTAGCCTCCCAGAAGCCACGTCACAGTCGGTGGTCCAATCAAAAATAGTTTTTTCTTCAGTTAGATTATGCAACGGTGCTGCTACCTTAGCAAATCCTTCTACAAATCGTCTGTAGTATGTACAGGGTATTTGATTATATTTAAGCACATACCTACAGCCTTCACTATTTAAGATAAAAAAAAATGCGAATATAAACCTTGACAGTTTTTTTCTAATTTTCTTTCAACCTTATCAGAAAAAACAAAATCGCATCGGAAAATGGGAAAACGTAGACAAGTTCGACTTTTTTTAATGGAACACCCTGTATATTATGCAATAAAATTAAAGATTTTTCTTCCTGATTCCAAATATATATTTTGATCACATTTGCGTGAGCGATTTTTGATATATCTTAGCTTAAATTATAAATAAATTGCAAAGAAATTGTAAAAAGATAGAGATCCCCTGGCTCACTCAAATGTTATCAATATATAAATGTATTTGGAATCAGGAAGAAAAGATCTTCCATTTTATCGTATGATATCCATTAAAAAAAGTCGAAGTTGTCTACGTTTCTCTATTTTCCGATGAGATTTTGTTTCTTTCTGATAACGTTAAAAGAAAATATAGAAAAAAACTGTCATGCTTTGTATTATGTATTAAATAGTAAGGGCTGTAGGTATGGGCTTAAATACAACAAATGGGAAAATATTTTATTATTGAGATATCAAAAAAAAAAATGTACGTGGGATCAATTCAGCATACCCATCAATAAAAAACATCACTGTGACAGATGTCATGCGACCACCGTTATGGCGGCAAATTTAAAAAGTTCGCCCTAATGTTAATAGTGGGGTTAGACGACCAGAAATCGAAAAATTGTAGAGAGAAAAGTGGTTCAGGATCCGATTTTACGTCCATGTGTCAATTTTAAAAAAGGTACAAGAATTTTTAATAAATATCAATTTTTTGGCCTGTTTTCTGGTAATTTGAAAAATATCGAAAACATTTCGCAAAAATATTGGCTTGATTAAATTTAGAAAAGAGGTATTGGATCATTTAGAAAGATTTCATGATAATTCTAAATTTGTTATTCCAAATTTTTGTTTTCTGTAGGTCATTGCAACAAGATCAGAGTGGTCTGAAAATTAATTTTTGGTTTTTTACAATTTGTCGCGGGACAATTAGGCAGAATTACCGCACTGGATTTTTTTTTGTTAGTTTCACTTTGAATTATGTGAACCAGGCGGAAGGTTTTTGATATTTTTCAAATTACCAGAAAACAGGCCAAAAAATTGATATTTTTTAAAAATTCTTGTACCCTTTTAAAAGTTGACACATAGACGTAAAATCAAATCCTGAACCACTTTTCTCTCTACAATTTTTCGATTTCTGGTCATCTTACTCCACTTTTTACATATTTGAGGCAAACTTTTTAAATTTGCCGCCATGACTGTGATCACATGACATCTGTGACAATGATTTTTTTGTTGATGGGTATGCTGAAATAATAAAATATTTTCCCATTTGTTGCAAACTTTTTGGTGGTCACTGTATAATCAAATACCCTGTACAAAGCCCAAGGAGACTTCGGAGTTCATGTTTACCCTGAGGTCGAAGCCATTCACGCATTGCTTGAATTTTTCTCTCGCCCAGTATGAATTTCTCCGGGTTTACGTGTCCAAGAGAATCAACGCGGTGTTGGAATAGTGAAAATTTCTTGTCATTTAATAGGAGGTTTTTCTTACGGATACGAGTAAATACTTCTTCTAAGTTTCGTAGGTGCTCATTCAAAGTTCTTTCCATCACTAACACATCATTTAGGAAGACAAGGCATACTTTTCACGTAAGTCCCCGTAGTACGATTTCAAAAGTAGCAGGGGCGTCACAGGGTCCAAAATACATTACCTTGAATTGGCAAAGACCACTTCCAGTAGCGAACGCTGTATTATCTTTATCGTTTGCGTCAATGCCCGCCTGCCAGTATCCGCTTTTTAACACATTGAGTGTCACGGCCATTTTGGGTATGTTTCCCAGAGGGCCACATTTTTTTTGAGGTTTTTTGAGTTTGACTTTAAAAATACGTTAGCTTTAGAGGTTTTTTGGGTGATAGATCATTTTAGGTCCCTTTGATTTTCAATATGATTTTGATTATTACTGAAAAACAAAGCAATTTCAAGATGGTTAGCGAGAAAAAAAATATGGATCCTTGAATATTTATCAAGTTATGATTTTTTTAATTTAATTTTTTTCTTTGTTGATTGTGCATCTTTGATAGGTATAGCGATATTAAGCTGATAAGAATAGATATTATTTATTGATCTGTGTCAAAGGTTGAGAAGCGAGAGGATATAAGGCATTAGTGACT